>JASDFA010000007.1:17705000-22558750 GCA_035772735.1 Datura wrightii | reverse complement strand
AGTTGGTCAAACAAATCATCAATCCTAAGGAGAGGATACCTATTCTTGATGGTGAACTTGTTCAATTGCCGATAATCAATGCACATACGAAGAGAACCATCTTTCTTTTGGACAATGAGAACTGGTTCACCCCATGAGGATTTGCTAGGTCTGATGAAACCCTTGTCTAGAAGGTCCTTCAACTGCTCCTTCAACTCCTTTAGCACAATTGGAGCCATTCTATAAGAAGGAATAGATATAGGTTGTGTATTGGGAAGAAGGTCAATACCAAAATCGATTTTCCTCCCGGGAGGGTTCCTGATAGATCATTTAGGAACACTTCGGGATATTCACATATTACTAGAACTGACTGGATAGTCGGGGTTTCGGACATAGCATCCTTAAACCTAACTAGTTGGTATATGTAACCCTTAGAAATCATCTTTCTGTTCATAAGGTAGGAAATGAAATGACCTACAAGCACAACTGAACTACCCTTCCACTCTAGGACTGGCTCACCGGAAAATCTGAACTCTACTGCACGGATTCTACAATTGACTGAGGCATAACATGCAAATAGCTAATCCATGCCGAGGATAACATCAAAATAGGTGTTGGCTAACTCTAATAGATCTATTGAGGGACTTTCTGAAGGACTGTGACAGGGCAATCTCTATAAACCTGCCTAGCTATAACTGAATCATCAACTAGAGTAGAGACTGAGAAGGGTTCTCATAAGATTTCGTGACTAACTTCGAAACTACTAGAAACATAGAGCATCACAAAGGATAAGGTAGCGCCTGGATCTAACAATGCATATACATCAAGATTGAACACTTATAACATACCAGTGACTACATATGGGGAGACCTCCTGCTCCTGACGGGATGCTAGGGCATAGAATCTGTTTTGGTGTTGTCCGCCACCTGTTCTAGAAGATGCCCCCTGTTGAGCTATGCATGTTGGTGGAGCTGCTAAACTAAAAGCTGGGCCTCGACCCCTATCATGACCCTGTCTGGCTGCTAGACAATCCCTAAGCATGTGTCCGGGCTTCCCGCACCTGAAGCAATCACCTGTACCTGCTAAGCACTAGCTTGTGTGTCTCCGTCCACATCTGCTTCACTCTGGGATGCTGGACTCTGCGGGCCTGTTGCTCTGTCCTCTAGAACTTTATGCTCGCCCTCTCTGGTCGTTCCTAGATCGAGATGGAACACTCATAGCCGATGGCGCAGGGGGTGAAGATTTTTGGTAGGACTGCTGCCAATGCCCACCACCCGATCTTTACTAAGAGAACCCATAGCTGTCTGTCCTGGCCCTCTTGGCCTCTCTCTCTCAGATGCACCGCCTCCATCTGCTGGGCGTACAAAACCATTCGAGGAAAATCCATATCCTGATGAAGCATGGCAGTCCTGCAATCTTTGTCCAGGTAGTCCGCCACTCCATGTACAAACCTGCTCACTCAAGTTCTCTAATTAACCACTAACTCTGGTGCGTACTTGGACAGATGAGTGAACTCTAAGGCATACTCCTGCACTGTCACCTTCCCTTGTCTCAGATTCACAAATTCAGCTACTTTAATGTCCTTTATCTCATGAGGGAAGAACCACCCCAGAAATGTGGCATGAAACTCATTCCATCCAATAGGGCTTGCTCCCACTTCCCTACTATCTTTCCACTATTTAAACCAAATGTGTGCAACCCCTTTGAACTGGTATGAGGCTAAATTGGCACATTCTTCTCCAGTCACCCCCATGACCTCGGTGATCTTTAGAATCTCATCGATGAACTCATGTGGATCCTCGTCCACCTTTGACCCAAGAAACTCCAGAGGGTTCATCCTTAGAAAATCTCTAAGCCTTGCTGCCACCGCATTCCCGTTATGAGGGACATGTGCTACTGCCTGCTGGTTGACCTGAGCGGTCAAGGTCTGAGTTAGAATCTGAATGGCTGCCCTAAACTCAGCGTGGGCAACTAGCTCGGGTATATGCTCCGTATGGGCTGGTGGGGCCTACTGATGCCCATCTCTATTACCATCCTCATGGCCATTTCCGTTTTCGTTTCTCCTTCCATTAACTCTGCGGGGAGGCATGATTCGGCAAACGCATATAGAACGAGTTAGAAGGATAGAGAGAGATTTCACCGCAAGACATAGATCATGAAAGAAGGAAACATTTCCTATACATTTTGTAGCCTCTTCTCCATAAGTGTCGCGCGCTTCACACCCATGAAAAAAGACTCCACTTAACGCGGCTTTTAGACACCTAGGACACTTCAAAACCTAATGCTTTGATACCAAATTTATCATAACCTGAACATAGGCCCAGATCAAGACACCGGACAAGAAACCCCGAGAGACTCTAAGTCGATCTATGGATTGAACATATATCTAACTCAATCAATAAAAGTGGAAGATCAACATAATAAACATAGTGAAAGTCTAAACATAGCATAACATCGGAACATACAACACGAGTTTGAAGCTGAATACAATCTATGTTTGAAAAGCCTCTATTTCTAATGAGTTGATGGGAAAAGACTACAACTAACTCTCTAAGTCTGAAATTGAAAATGTAAAGATAACTAATAAGGAATGGTCCTCGGGAAATAAGGACTCACCAACTGAGACTGGATACACTACTCTAGAAGGTTGGCTAGCAACAAGGCTGAGTCTGAATATCAGAGCCTATATCATGAAATGATACATCATAGAGTATGCGATCAGTATGTGAAATGTACCAAGTATGCAAGGTAAGTAAAACTTCTAAGTAAGTAAAATCATTGAACATGCACAATATAAAACATAATCAAGATAAGAGTCTGAGAGTAGGGCTTGCATGCTATTTTATGAATTCATGATCTGAATATAACTGAACATCATAATTGAATCGGATGACCTAGAGCTGAAATATGATAATCATAAGTAAAACCGAATATTGGGTCAAACCTGCTGAAAATATATATCATGACTGATGTACATGCATAATTGAAATCATGAGGAATAATGAGAGACTCGTCATATAACTGACATTACCACGATAGAGCTTACGTGGTCCCGACTATCATACTCAAGTGGGTAGAGCCGTCCAAAGCCTTGCCAAGGCTAAGGACGCTACTATGATATCGATATCAAGCTTAAGGCTCCTTGGGGATAGGGGAAAGCTCCAAAGGATGTCCCAAATAATATGATTATACCTACGTTGGCATGTAGTTCTGAGGCATAGGGTTGACTGACCCTTAGCCTACTCGGTGTTGGACACTACTCCCAAAAATATGCATATGCTCTCCATCGTTTTTCAATGAAGCTGACCATCGTCTAATGAGAAGCTGAAAAATAACATACATGCATAATCTGAAATCATAACATGAGGAGCCTTGGCTCAAACCATACCACAAGCTGAAAAATAGTGGGAGTCTTGAATCCAAAACCATATGGTAAGCTAATTCATGGAGACATAAATCATACTTGACTATATGGGCTTGCCGGATACTTTAACATGCTTGAATAAACTTGATTTACTTTGAAAACATGAACATAAATATGGGTATTTTGAAATTATACTTTCTTCATAAACATCACATCATACTTGAACTTAAATCTCAACTTTCATGAACATTCATGGATGGACATCATAGTTTAGAAAATTTGAAACATAATTTATAATTCAAAATAGTGTAAAATCTGCTCATTAATCATAATTCATCACTTAAAACATGCTTAGATCATACCCATGATTGAAACTTAGGAATTCATGCATTGGGTAAAAACCCCATGGAATTATCAACTAGAACATCATGAATTGAACATGGCAATGGAAAATTGTACCCATTCATAGCTTTACATATCTGAAGGGATCTGATTTTCACACTTCCTTGATTGACCAAAGAGAATTCAGGAAGAACTTTGAAGAACTAGACTTTATCACCTCTCAAAACCACTAAACATGCATGCATGAATTAGGATAGGCTTAGAGTGAACTTACCCTTCTTAAAACTCACTATTCATAGCTTAAAACGATGTATTTTAGGCTTTAGGAGCATAAAAATTATGAAAAATCCCTTCATAAACTCGTAGGGAAAAACAGACTGCCAGTCCCAATGAGGGACTGGATGGATCGTCCCCTTGGCCACGACTCGTGGCCTGCATTCATCGGCTTCACTGGAAATTACATGCTGATAGACACCACGAGGTACTCAACGACTCGTTACCGGTGACCATGACTTGTGGTCACCTCCCATCTTTTTCACTGCAAAAAACCTCCTGGGAGTCACCATGGGCGACACCACGACTCATTGTGTACCCGACGAGTCATGGTGAGGACCTGTTAGGTGCACTGTCTATTCATCCTTCATCCTTCAAAAATCCTTGGCCATGACTAACCTGACGAGTCATGATGCTGAGCAGAACTTGCGGTCACATCCGTTGGCCACCAAAAAACTAAAATTTCCAACAAGTCCTAGCCTCTCCCCTTGAGTCACTTAACGACTCGTGGGGTTCCTGACAGATCACTAGACGACTTGTCCTATGACCTGGTGCAGAAAATTCTGTTTTCTCTGTTTTAACTCCCGAGTCTGATCTTAGGGCTCTCGGGGTATAACATTGGGAAAGGTCTCAAAAAGTTTCTGCCATTTATTTCGTCTTTCACCACCCAAGTAATATGAAAAAGAAACCTATCTTTAAGCAAAAGTAACAAAAATGTAATACCTCGGAAGTGCGTAGGAATAGAACCAGAAGTGAAAAGTTGAAAACTGTAAAAATTTGGGAAAACGGTTGCAGGACGAGAGGAATAATGACTCGTGGTATGTAACCATGAGCTGTTATAAGCAGTCGTGGTAAGAGGCTAGGCCTGGTGACAGTGTAGACAACGAGCGTCACAACGACCCGTTGTCAGGAGTCATGGTAGAGCAGTGGGATTTAGCAGTGGAGATGATGGATGCATACCACGACCGATTGTAGGATACAGTGAGTCGTGGTAAGGCTCGTTATGAAGGAGCTTAGAGTTTCAGAAGAAGGAAACAATGACTGATTGAATGACCCATTGATTGATAGGACGAGTCATCCTGTCTGTCCGTTGTTTGGTTCCAGAAGTAGGTTTTCAGCAGTTCATGCAACAAGTGACAGGACGGTTCATCGTTGGTTCCAATGACCCGTTAGTGTTGTCTGTGGGTTCCATCCGGACAGATTTCAGGGCAGGTTTATTAAGGGTAATTTCGAATTTTTCATGATATGAGGCCCTAAACTACGTTGTTTTGGCTTGGAAAGCTGGATTTTTAAGAAATGACCTATTCTATACTCTCATTCATGCATGCAAGGATATTGAAAGGAGATCTAAGGGGATTTTAAGCTTTTCTCTTCAATTTTCCAATTTCATTCTTGGGCTTCTAAGGAGAGTTAGTATTTGATAATACCAAGTATGTAAGGCCATCAATGGGTTAATTCTTCCACACCCATGCCCCTGCTCTATGATTTTACTTAAAATTTATCAAAAAAAAAACTCATGGGGTTTTGTAATTTATTTATTAAAAATTAAATGATTTAATTATTGGTTTTGTGATTTTGAAATATTATCATGATCTATGGATTTCGATCATCTTTTGAGATTTAAATTGATTACAATATTGTTGATTTTGATTTCTAAGCAATTAAGCTTAATTATGCATGCCCCATGATGAATCGATTTATGATCTATTTTTCTATTGATGTTCTTTACAAGCACAACATGAATTATGATTTTAATTATGAATTTATTATGTTATCCATTATGATTTTATGAAATCCAAGCTATATGCATGATCTACAAGTATGTATGAATCTTATTAATCATGAATTATGTTTTTGGCCGACTCACGGGCCTCATGTCATGGCTCGTTAACATATGTTCAAGCATGTTTACGATTATCATGATTTGACTAGTCCATGAAATCACGTATGTATTATTATAAGCACTATATATATTTTCAGAGTAGTATCAAACACTAAGTAGGTTCGGGGCTCAGGTTAAGGCCCGGATCTCATGAACTACGTGCCATCATAGGTATGTTGGGACCCCTTTCATGTTAGTCCCTGGCCCAAGGCCCTTTTCATGGTGATATCACACTTTCATGGTTCTACCCTTGGCAAGGTACATACACCCTCCCGACTAGGGTTACAAGTCGGGCTTCATGTGTGCTCATATGGGGTATGTCGGTTAAGAGAATATCCCATTGTTCCTCATGATTTATACATGTTATGATTATGTATTTTTGCTCAAGTTATGCTAAGTAAAGCTCTTCTATTATGATTATGATTATGTTTATGTTACGAATGTTTTGAAAATCTTGAGTCATATGATATGTTATTACGATTTATGATACGAGCATGATGCCCTACTCTTATGATCATTTATGAATTTTATTCATGTTTTTCTAAATTTCCGTTTTACTTACCTTGCATACTCAGTACATTCCACGTACTGGCCACATACTTTCTATGCTGTATCATTTCATGATACAGGTCCCAATTCTCTGGCCAATCCTCACTCGTAGATAGTTTTAGATTTTCTCTCAGCGCACTTGGTGAGTCCTCATGTTCCGAGGGTTGTATGTTCGTACTCCATGTTGTTTCTTTCAGTTTCTGGATGTTGGGTTAGTTCGGGAGTTGTCCCATGAATCGATCCTTCATGTTTAGAGGCTTATCAGACTACAAGTTGTATTTAGTCGTATTGTATAAGTCATGTACCATTTTTCCCTTATGCTATGTTATGATTACGTTCTTTATGTTAAGTCTTTCGCTCATGTGATTGAATTAGATGTATGCTCATGCCATGGGTCGACTTGGGGTCTTTCGGGGCTCCTTGTCCCGTGTCTACAATCCGGGTGTATGTTTGGGTTGTGACAAACTTGGTATCAGAGCCTTAGGTTTGACGTGTCTTAGGAGTCTGAAAGCCGCGTTAAGTAGAGTCTTTTTCATGGGTGTGAAGCGCGCCACACTTATGATGAAGAGGCTACTAGATGTTTAGGAAATATTCCCTTCTTTCATGATCTATGTCGTGCGATGAATGTCCTTCGCTCTTTAATTTGTGCTATTTGCGTTTGCAGAATCATGCCTCCACACCAAGTAAATGCTAGAAGAAACAGAAATGGTAATGAACATAAGGGTGCCTATGATGGTGAGCATCAGCTAGCTCCACACGTTCACGAGGAGCATGTACCAGAGCCAGCTGCCCACACTGAGTTTAGGGCGGCGATTCAGATGCTAGCACAGGCCAAGACAACTCAGGTTCAGAATTAGACTGTGGCACATTATCTGCAGAATGGGAATGCGGCAGTAGCAAGGTGAGGGATTTCTTGAGGATTAGCCCTCCGGAGTTTACGGAGTCGAAGGTAAACGAGGTCCCACATGATTTTATTGAGGAGATTTTGAAGATCACCCAGGTTATGGGGGTAAACAATGGGGAATGCGTTGACTTGACCTCCTATCAGCTAAAGGGGGTAGAACATATATGGTTTAAGCAATGGAGAGATGCCAGGGCAGCAGGTGCTGGCCCAATAGGTTGGGATTAGTTTCACACTACATTCATGGATCAGTTCTTCCCTCCGGAGATGTGCGAGCTCAAGGTGGCCGAGTTTGTTAATCTGAAGCAGGGTAACATGTCTGTCCAGGAGTATGCATTGGAGTTCACCTGGTTATCTATATATGCTCCGGAGTTAGTGGTGGATCAGCAGGCTCGGGTGAGCCATTTTGTGCATGGAGTAGCAGATTACTTGTACAAGGATTTCCGGATCTCCATGCTTCACTGGGACATTAATTTTCCCCATATTGTATTGCATGCACAACATATGGAGTTGGTCTATGTTCGGTGCTTTGTTTGGGGTTATAAACCGACACGCAAGTGCACGTTGTCAAACAAGTAGTAAGTGGCTTAGTAAGCCAAGTATCGATCCACGGGGACTCTAGATAAGTGAAAGTTGCTTAAGTATACTATATTATATCTCACTTCTAAATATGCTGACAACAACGTAACCAAAAAGTGAATAATTTGTTTAATAAATTTTATACTATAACTACTAACAATTATCTACGTTGAATTTAAACTATGGATATGAGCATGCCAAGGTTAAGAACATGTAATGAAACTGATTATAATCATAAATTGGTTAATCTTTTCTTCCAGTTGCTAGCCAAGAACATTAGCCAAGAGATTAAAACTCTCGTATTTAATCTCACTTAAGAATCATAAACCATCCGTCTACATTTCTGTGATCAAATGCAATTCATGACCTAGCAATACAATTCCGGTTCCTAAATTGACTAATACGACTTTCAAGTATATTTCTATCAGGAAAGCATATCAAAACTCAATTTTCCCAAATCAAGTAAAGAACAATATCCTATTAATTCACAACTTTCCAATTTCGTGCTCTCTCGAGTGAAATCGGACTTTTTAGATGTACATTAATGTCGACCACACACCAATGCAGTAGAAACAAGAATTAATAGAACAACATGGAAGAAAAAGATGAAAAACCATATAATTCAATAATCAAAATTCATCACAAGTGTTCATAACCTCAGCAAGGAAGGGAATTAGCCACTCATTTGTGGATTAATCATCCTAAAACAAGTGTTAATCATACAAACAATTGAATTAGAGAAGAAAGAAGGAGAGAAAAAACCCTGAACTTTTCGTCCCTCAACTGCCTGTAACCCACGTCCTTGCTCCACCAAGTCTGAATTATGAAAAATAAACTTAAGTGTCCTATTTATACTAGTGGGAATTTTTCCCGGAATAACAAGCAACGTGTCACGGAGTGCATCGTGGAGCACTGCCTCCGTGACACGGCGTGGACGCGGACCCTCACTGGAAATTGGGGGTCCGGGAATAAAGCATCAACGTGGCACGGCGTGCAACGCGGAGGCTTGCCACCGTGCCACGGAGCTGTCGCGAGCCTCCACTGGAATTGATGCATTTTTCACCCTCCAGGCAGAATGCCTTCGCGATGGCAGCGTGACACGGCTCCATCGCGGAGCCCCTTTAATTGGTACAGTCCAATGCCTTTTCCGTGCTCGAATCCAAGTCCAACTCCGATATTGTTCCAACATGCATTTTAGCTCCTCGAAATCACATTTTACCTACAAAACAATGCTAATTATGTTGGTTAGTATAAATTCACATTTTATTACCAATTACATGAAAATGTATACACATTGCTAGATAAACAAGGCGAAAATGATACTTTTGAGTATCACTTGGGCATATAAATCTGCCCAAGATCACTTACCCCACACTTAAATCCTTGTTCGTCCTCGAACAACAAACACACAATTCATGCAATTTACATCCCAACCTTCGCCACTATGGTGCGACAATTTAAGCTACGGTCATACCGATCATTCAATATTGCGAATCATCAAGAAAACATGCATGGTCTTATCAATGCAATGACCTTCAATACATTAAGACTTCCTAGACTTTAAGAATCGACTCTCGATATCGGCAAACTCATGCAAATCATCTAATCAAGATATCCAACACGAAAATCAATCTTTCATCAAGCATGTGCCCTCACACTCAAGAGAATCTTCCCCTTTTTTCTCATGTGACACACAAACATTCAAGTAGGGGCATGTAAAAGTTAATTTCACTCTCTCTCCCAAAAGAATTCACATGCATCATGTCATGACCCATAAGCTTGCCCTTAGTGTATTACTCCACTAATATAAAGAAATGCAATGTAAGATCACGTAGGACTTTAATGGGTTGTAATGGAAGCTATGGAACTAGTATATATTGGATTAGCCAATAATAGCAACTAGCATCCTTAAGCGCCTTTTCAACACATTCCCATCAACTCATGGACATTGTTTCTCTCTTTTCTTTTTTTTTTTTCATCATCCCATTCTTGATGATTTACTTTAGTATGGCCAATTTCATCAAGCACACTTGAAACGAAAACAAAGGTTTTTCATGCACCTTCATTAGCATTTATTTATAGCAAGTGCACCTTCAACCTTTTCTTTTCTTCCCTCTCTCTGCTCTTCTTTTTCTTTTCACCATTCTCACTCTTTGACACTTTGGGAAAATTATTTTCTCTTCTTAAGCGCTTAAGAGTTTTGTATAGACTTTATGGCTAATGAAAAGAAAGAATCAAGCTCAGTTTATACTTTTTTGGACAAAAGAAAGAAATAATAGGCTAAAGGCTCAACGGGCTGACTAGGGTATACAATCACATAAAAGGGGGAGTATGACAAGAAAAAAATAGAAACTCTCGGTTAAAACAAAGAAATGCCTACATCCTTTCCAACAATACACCACCTTCATTTCGTTTTGTACACACACCAGGCAAGTTCTAGACACTTCACAATAGCATGGAATAACAATACCTCACTTCACACTTTATGCACATGCTCGATTCAAGATGTATTCACAGACTCTTCAATCAGCTAATTACATGAATTCAAACATTAAGCCTCAATCACACCGAATCGAACTCTACAGCCTAGGTATCTCAACATATTCACAAAATTGCATGCTTTCATACGAATCACTTTTGCATTTTGAATATCAGGTACAACACGCAACCAACATTTCACAACCATATAGTAACTACAGGTTCCGTGATGCAATCCACCAAAGAAAAAAAACTGAAAATAAATAAAAATAACTACTCCTACCGACTACATTTCCCTTAAGACGGTCGTCATCCATCCATCATAGGGAACAGTCACTAGCTATGACGTCGGTTCAATGGGACCATTCTCGGTAAAAGAACTGAAAACAAACGCCGAGAAACCCAAAAAAAATAAAAATTAAAAATTTTTGCAAAACATCGATCATTTCGATGGAAAAATTATTTACAAAATATTTTAATATGAACAAAATATTTTCGCAAAATTTTAAAATTATCGATCATTTCGATAAGCAAAAATATTTACAAAATTTTTTACAGACTCAGCTGGCAACATCAACATTCCACAACACACATCAATTACACAAATATGTACAAATACAGAACAATTTGCAAATTCACAAACACAGGGAAACATACATACAAAAATACAAAGGAAAGCATACAAGCAAACCAGCCCAGCCCAGCACCTAACTACTCCCCACCCCACACTTAAACCGAACACTGTCCCCAGTGTTCAAAAAAATTAAAAATCACAAAATTGGGTGGTGGAACTCCCTGATCAGTCAAAGTATTCCACTTCTTCATCAGGTGCTGCTGCCTCATCTCCCATGTCCGAGTCGCCTCCGTCGTCGTCATCGGACTCCACATCGGAGTCCTCCCGACGTGTCTCCTCATCCGTGGGGACATCATCGTCAGAGGGCTCTACAAAGGCTGGCCCCACTCGGCATAGAGCCCTGGCTTTTTCGCCAAACGGGTAATCTAGCTCGAGCTGCCATAGCTCCTCCTCCGTGGCTGGTCTCCCACCGATCCTGAGCTGGAGCATTTGCATTCCAAACATCCGCGCCATGTACTGGTCATCACGAGCATGTCGCTCGCCAAGCATCAGCACTGGCCCGTGGGTGGTGTCTGGGGCCTTAGTTTTGGTCACATCCAAGGCTCGCCGCTCCAACTGCGGGATATAATCCAAAGCCTCTTCCTCGACGTCGAGGCCCCGGAGAAAGGTGGTGAGTAATCCACCGAAACCATACCTGTGGCCCTGGTGTAATCGGGCTCTCTTCATGGCGGATATGATGACCGCCCCAACATTAATCTCCAGCCCTTTCATCAGGGCATACACCAGGCAAACACGGTCCTGGGTCACATCAGTCATGTGTACCCCCGGGATTAGGCACGAGCAGACTATCTTCAGCTAGATTCAGGCCTCCCTGTTCATTTGAGAATATGGCAGAGTCTGGTGGTAGCCCCTTTCTTTGTGTCTGCTCCATCTAGCTGTGGATCGAGCCCCACACAATGTGCGTCTGATGTCGGCATATGGTGAGGTAATATTCAGCTGGCGGAGAACGTGGGCGTCTGTGTCCCGCGCTCCGATGATGGCATTTAGCTGTTGGGGTTCCAGAGTGACTATCTTCCCTCTGATCTTGATGGTGTGGCTTCTGATTGCCGGGTTCCAATTAGCATAGAACTCCCGGACCAGGTGTAGGTTGCATTCCTTGGGCTCCTGAAATATGAAGCTGAGCCCAGCTGCCTCGATCCTTAATTCGGGGGAACTCCTGTGTTAATGGTTCCCGTGCTATATGCTCCTCGGGGAAGTATTTGTTTTCTTTGTGTTTAGCATACCACTTCTTCCCCTCATCAGTCACCCATCTTGTTCCGTATTGGCGGCGCTGTCCGCGTGGAACTGCTGGTGCAGCTGGGACTGCTGTGCCCAGTCTAAGTCTTTTCCTCCGGTGCCTGAAGTTGATGCACCCTTACCTTTATCTTGCCTGCTTGCCATTTTGTCTGTCAACACAAGTAAACAATAGCAATGTCAAGCTAAATGAATATTAACTTCGGCTAAGGTCGGGTTACGCTAAGTTTACCCCACACTTAGTCCTTAGCTACAGTGATAACAATTCGGCAAGAATAACTTTATTTACACCAAAATACCAGCTATACAATTCATGCTTAGTGCGTTCAACAAGAAAATTTCGACGGTATAACTTCTGCGTACTACTCAGACTTCGTACAACTAATCTCAATCACTACCATCGCTAGCAATTCAACCATCACACTTAGCAAAGAGAAACAACGAAACAAAACAACAATAAGAATTCTATACACATGAACCTATACAACCAACCCAATTTGAACAAATTTCAACATTTTCCCAAAACCCGAGAATTCGTCGTTTATTAACATTCAAACAATTTGTACAACGATTCATCCCATTGAATACGTACAACCCGGCATATATTTAACGGATTCAACACATTACCAATTTCGATTTCAACAACCAAGCCCTAGAATTGAATTTCGCAATCAACTTCAAATAATTCATGCAATCGACAAGTTCAAACAATCATTACAACATTCCAAACTTTTATCAATAAATAAATAACTCAAATTCATGCTAAATTTTGACTTAGGGTGATTTATCTCACCTCCCATGCTTAAATTTGAATAAAATCGACAAAAACTTGAGAGAGAATCGGAAAACATACCTCGAAGTTGAAGAATCGAAGAAAACTTGGTAATTCTTTGCCTTAAGCCGTGGCACGTTAGTGGGGAAGGGATTTAGGGATGTTTGGTCGCGGAGGAGAACAAGAATGAGGGAAAAAAAAGGGAAATCGGGGTTTAAAATGTAGAAAAACACGCGGGTCACCCGGCAACCCGGTGTGACCCGTCATAATTTATATGGCAACGTGTCACGGAGTGCATCGCAGTGCACTGCCTCCGTGACACGGAGCCATCGCGACAGCTTACTGAAAATTTTGAAAATTCCAGATTACACCTCAACGTGTCACGGAGGGTAACGTGGAGGTCCTCCTCCGTGACACGGAGCTATTGCCCCAGCTCACTGTCTTCAACATTTTATTAATTTTTTCATACCTCGCCTTTTCCTTCATGATTCCGTGCACATTTTTTCTCCTTTTGAACTGTAAATCATCTCACTAAACAAAATTGGTTAGAATAATAGGTTTCACCTAACTAAAATAAAAAAATACTAACTAAAATGAAAAATTTTGTAATAAATCAAGAAAAAGAAAAGTAAAATCTATTTACACTTTACAAAATGAGAGAAAAAATATTTTTTTTCACGGGTTGCCTCCCGTGCAGCGCCTGGTTTACCGTCGCGGCTCGACGTCATTTACGCTCAGTTGTCCGCTAGGGTGATGGACGATTTCTCACGATCATTGTCCTCCCCCCAGTAGTGCTTACACCGTTGGCCATTTACTAAGAACGTGGCACTCCGATCTTCTTGCCATAATTCTACAGCCCCGTGAGGGGTCATTCTTACCACTTCAAATGGTCCCGGCCATTTAGACCTCAGCTTTCCAGGAAACAACTTCAATCTCGAATTGAAGAGCAAAACTTTCTGTCCCGGCTCGAAAATGCGATGCACCACATGCTTATCATGCCATCTTTTGGTTCTTTCCTTGTAGTACTTGGCACTCTCATAGGCATGCCAGCGGAACTCATCAAGTTCACTGAGCTGCATTAATCTCTTTTTGCCTGCCAGCTCTAAGTCCATATTTAGCTTTCTAACAGCCCAGAAGGCTCGGTGCTCTAACTCCACCGGAAGATGACATGCTTTGCCATAGACCAATCGGTATGGTGAGGTTCCAATTGGTGTCTTATAAGCAGTTCTGTAAGCCCACAATGCCTCATCTGACACCTCTACTTGCCCACTAGTTTGGGGGTGGTATGCTATTGCCACTTTATGGCGCACCCCATACTTGGCTAGTAATTTCTTGAAACTTGCATTGACAAAGTGAGCCCCTCCATCACTGATAATGGCTCGGGGATGTAACGATTACCAAATGAAGGTGGGAATGGACCCATGAAGTCAATGCCCCATACATCAAAAGGCTTAACTTCCAGTATATTCTGCAGCGGCATCTCTTGTCTTCTGCCAATTGATCCTGTACGCTGACATCTATCACACATTTTGACATACGCCATAGAGTCTCTGAACAGTGTTGGCCAAAAGAAACCTGACTGTAGAACCTTGTGTGCTGTTCTCTCGCCTCCGTGATGCCCTCCATACAATGAAGAATGGCAGCCCCTCAACACCTCTGCAATCTGACTCTCTGGGATGCATCTTCTCATTACCTGATCTGGTCCCTGTTTGAATAAATATGGTTCATCCCAAACATAGTGCCGGCTATCATGCCGCAATTTCCTTCTTTGCTGGTCTGTTGCCTCAGGTGGGTATACTCCGCTCACTAGTAAGTTGACTATGTCTGCATACCAGGGAACTTCAGCTTCTCCAACTGCCAAGAGTTGCTCATCGGGGAACTCTTCATTTATGTTATCACTTTCCATCACATGCGACCGACTTTCCAGTCGTGATAGGTGATCTGCTACTTGGTTCTCGCTCCCCTTTCTGTCTCTGATCTCAAGGTCAAACTCCTGCAACAATAAGATCTATCTGATCAACCTGGGCTTAGCATCCTTCTTGTTGAATAGGTACCGAATAGCTGCATGATCGGTGTACACCACAACTTTCGAACCCACCAAATAAGACCTGAATTTGTCAAATGCAAACACCAAGGCTAGCATTTCTTTCTCTATGACTGTGTAATTTCTTTGGGCCGTATTCAGTGTTTTGCTTGCATAATAAATAGAATGGAAATTTCTATTTTTTCTATGCCCCAATATGGCTCCCACAGCCACATCACTGGCATCACACATCAACTCAAATGGTTGTTCCCAGTCAGGAGAAGTAAGTATAGGTGCTTCTATCAATTTCTGCTTCAACTTTTCGAATGCTGTAACACACTCATCGTTCAACTCGAACTTTACCTCTTTTTCTAGCAATCTGCATAGCGGTCTAGAAATGTTGGAAAAGTTTTTGATGAATCGTCTGTAGAATCCTGCATGCCCAAGAAAACTGCGCACACCTTTCACTGACACTGGTGGTGGCAACTTTTCAATAACCTCGATCTTAGCACGATCGACTTCCAACCCCTTTGTAGATACTTTGTGGCCAAGGACAATACCCTCCTTCACTAAGAAGTGGCATTTCTCCCAGTTTAATACAAGGTTGGATTCCTCACAGCGAGCTAGCACCCTGTCAAGATTCTGCAAATAAGTAGCAAACGAATTACCGAAAATAGAAAAATCATCCATAAATACCTCAACAAAATCCTCCACCATATCATGGAAAATAGCCATCATGCATCTCTAGAATGTGGCGGGTGCATTGCATAACCCAAACGGCATTCGCCTGAAAGCATATGTTCCATAAGGACAGGTGAAAGTAGTCTTCTCTTGATCCTCCGGAGCTATGGCTATTTGGTTATAGCCAGAGTACCCATCAAGGAAGCAATAATATTCCTGTCCTGCCAACCTATCCAGTATTTGATCAATAAAGGGGATGGGGTAATGATCTTTCCTAGTGGCTTCGTTTAGCTTTCTGTAGTCCATGCAAATCCGCCAGCCTGTGATGGTTCGAGTAGGGATCAACTCATCTTTCTCGTTTGTGACTACAGTCATCCCCCCTTTCTTTGGAACACATTGAACGGGGCTGACCCATTCACTGTCTGAAATTGGGTAGACCACACCTGCATCAAGCCATTTGATTATTTCTTTTCTTACCACATCCTTCATTGCTGGATTAAGTCTCCGTTGCGGCTGAACGGTTGGTTTGGCTCCTGTCTCCATGAATATCCTGTGTGTGCAGAAAGCTGGATTAATACCCTGAATGTCTGACATCTGCCAACCCATTGCTTTCTTCCTCTTTCTGAGAACACCTAATGCTGCCTTTTCCTGTGCCTCCGTCAAGTCTGCAGAGATGATAACTGGTAACGTCTCCCCCTCCCCCAAAAAGTTATATTTTAAATGGGGAGGCAATTCTTTCAGCTCCAGCTTCGGTGCCTCCTCAACAGATGTTTTCGGCAAAGGCTCTAGATATCTCATCAATGATTGAAATTCCTGTCTCCTTGGATGATTCTGTGCTCCATTCAACAATTGGACCATTCCACACGCCTCTCTATCTCCAAAATGATCGGAGTGCGTCAACGCTCTTTCCAATGGGTCTTGAGATTCAACAATATGTCTAATTTCTTCCTGTTCAACCACATTGATTGCTGAAAGCTTCTCATTTATAGCTGGCAGCTTCATGGATTTTAACACATCAAATACCTCTACCTTGTCATGTGCTCGCATTGTAAGTTGACACGCACCTACGCGATTAATGCTTTCCCGGTTGCCAAGAAGGGTCGTCCCAAAATAAATGGGACTTCCGCGTCTGGTTCAAAATCCAGAACAATAAAATCTACCAGAAAAATTAGGGAGCCTACTTGCACAAGCACATCCTCAACAATTCCATCCGGCCTAGCTAAGGATCGGTCTGCCAACTGCAAGATTACGGTTGTAGGTCTAGGACTCCCTAGACCCAACTTTCTGAATACCGAAGATGGCATCAGATTTATGCTCGCTCCCAGGTCACACAATCCACGAGCTCGGATGCTCTACCCAATAGTAAGCTGAATAGTAAAACTTACAGGGTCTTTTAGCTTCGTGGGCAGTCTATTTTGGATCCGGGAAGTGCACTCCTCCGTCAAAGCCACCGTGGCATACTCAGTCAAACGACTTTTGTTGGCCACGATGTCTTTAATGTATTTGGCATATTTAGGCACTCCCTGCAAGACATCAATAAGAGGTAAGTTAACATGTACCTGTTTAAGCACCTCCATGAATTTCTTGAAACACGCCTCCTCCTTGTGTTTCTTGAGTCGTTGAGGGAACGGGGGTGGAGGTCTTTCTGATTCAGCTTCTTTGGTCTTTCCCCTTTCCGAACTTTGCTCCCCCTCAACTTCTGCTGCTCCCGAATTTTGAGGTGGTCTTTCTGGTTCCACCTCCTTCAGCTGCAAACCACTCCTTGTGGTCACTGCATTTACTTGCTTCGGATTCGGATCCGTGTCGCTCGGCAGTCCTCCTCTGGGCCTAGTATTTTGGGCACTAGCAAATTGCCCAAATTGATACTCAAGAGCCTTGGTCGCTAACTGGTTATTTTTCACTTCGGCTGCCAATTTAACATAGTCAGCCTGCAATTGCGCTTGATTAGCGATCATGGTCTTGAACATCTCCTCAATGCTGGGTGATGGTGGTGGAGGAGGGGCATTGTTATTTCTGAATTGAGATTGGTAGTTCTGTTGCCCTCCTTGATTCCTTTGCATACCCTGACCCGCACTTTGGCCTTGATGGTTGTTGCTACCCCATGAAAAATTTGGATGGTTCCTCCAATTTGAATTGTAGCTACTCCCATACTGCTGATGATTTCTTTGTGCATTCCCCACAAAGTTAACCGAATCAGGGTTGGATCCACAGCACTCAGCTGAGTGCTTACTGCTTCCACACACTTCACACCACATTTGCTGGACCGCATTAACTGAAGCTGAAGGCTGGTTCAAAGTCATGTTGCTGAAGTGGTTGTTCAACTGATTCTGCAAGGCAGCTATCTGTGCAGCGATAGCTATAAATCCATCCACTTCAAGCACTCCTGCTGCTTTCCTTGCCCCACCTCGTGATGAATCAGCATTCCATTCTAGATTGCCCTGTGAAATCCAGTTTAGCAAAGTGTACAGCTCCTCATAAGTCTTTTCCAGTGCTTGCCCTCCAGCTGCTGAATCTAGCAAAATTTTGGTATGGGGTTCCAAACCCTCAATAAATGTGTGCACCAACACGTCATTGGACTGATGATGATGAGGACAGTCCCGCAACATGGATTTAAATCTTTCCCAGGCTTGATACAAATTTTCTCCCTCCCTCTGTTTGAAACTTAGAATTTGACTTCTAAGTCTTGCTGTTTTGCCCGAAGGAAAAAATCTTATTAAGAACTTTCGGTGCAAGATCATCCCACGTTGAAATAGAATTTGGTGGCTCAGCTTTCAACCACCTCTTGGCTTCTTCGAGTAATGAGAACGGAAATAATGTAAGCCGAACATAATCAGGTGACACTCCAGCGGGTATATAAGTGTCACTTATCTCCAAAAAGTTTTGGAGATGCTGTTGTGGGTCTTCATGAGGGAGACCGGTAAATTGCCCGCTTGTGTGCAACAATTGCACCATATTTTGCTTTAGTTCAAATCTCCCTCCAGGCTCTGGTTTGCGGATACTGGATGTAACATTGTTGGCATGTGGGATTGCCACCTCGCGAACCGACCTTGCTGCTGCTTCTTCGGGCACTAACACTGCCCTTACAACCGGTGGATTTTGTTGCTCCATAATAGTCTGTCTGAGCAACTGCAGCTTCCTTTGTAGAGCTTCTCTCCGTTTACTATGAAATATCCGTTCAGGCTCTATATAAGATTCCACCAACTCTTTGTCTCTTGCCAGTGTTCACAGCAATTAAGTCTGCAAAATACAGGCTAAGACCAAGTTGTCAACACTTAAGAAAAGAAAATAAAAATACAGTAAATTTACACTTAACACAATTTAACCAATTGCCTAGTCTCCCCGGCAACGGCGCCAAAAACTTGTTCGGTGCTTTGTTTGGGGTTATAAACCGACATGCAAGTGCACGTGGTCAAACAAGTAGTAAGTGGCTTAAGTAAGCGAAGTATCGATCCATGGAGACTCTGGATAAGTGAAAATTGCTTAAGTATACTATATTATATCTCACTTCTAAATATGCTGACAACAACGTAACCAAAAAGTGAATAATTTGTTTTATAAATTTTATACTATAACTACTAACAATTATCTACTTTGAATTTAAACTATGGATATGAGCATGCCAAGGTTAAGAACATGTAATGAAACTGATTATAATCATAAATTGGTTAATCTTTTCTTCCAGTTGCTAGCCAAGAACATTAGCCAAGAGATTAAAACTCTCGTATTTAATCTCACTTAAGAATCATAAACCATCCGTCTACATTTCTGTGATCAAATGCAATTCATGACCTAGCAATACAATTCCGGTTCCTAAATTGACTAATACGGCTTTCAAGTATATTTCTATCAGGAAAGCACATCAAAACTCAATTTTCCCAAATCAAGTAAAGAACAATATCCTATTAATTCACAACTTTCCAATTTCGTGCTCTCTCGAGTGAAATCGGACTTTTTAGATATACATTAATGTCGACCACACACCAATGCAGTAGAAACAAGAATTAATAGAACAACATGGAAGAAAAAGATGAAAAATCATATAATTCAATAATCAAAATTCATCACAAGTGTTCATAACCTCAGATAGGAAGGGAATTAGCCACTCATTTGTGGATTAATCATCCTAAAACAAGTGTTAATCATACAAACAATTGAATTAGAGAAGAAAGAAGGAGAGAAAAAACCCTGAACTTTTCGTCCCTCAACTGCCTGTAACCCACGTCCTTGCTCCACCAAGTCTGAATTATGAAAAATAAACTTAAGTGTTCTATTTATACTAGTGGGAATTTTTTCTGGAATAACAAGCAACGTGTCACGGAGTGCATCCCGGAGCACTGCCGCCGCGACACGGCGTGGACGCGGACCCTCACTGGAAATTGGGGGTCCGGGAATAAAGCATCAACGTGGCACGACGTGCAACGCGGAGGCTTGCCACCGTGCTACGGAGCTGTCGCGAGCCTCCACTGGAATTGATGCATTTTTCACCCTCCAGGCAGAATGCCTCCACGATGGCAGCGTGACATGGCTCCATCGCGGAGCCCCTTTAATTGGTGCAGTCCAATGCCTTTTCCGTGCTTGAATCCAAGTCCAACTCTGATATTGTTCCAACATGCATTTTAGCTCCTCAAAATCACATTTTACCTACAAAACAATGCTAATCATGTTGGTTAGTATAAATTCACATTTTATTACCAATTACATGAAAATATATACACATTGCTAGACAAACAAGGCGAAAATGATACTTTTGCGTATCACTTGGGCATATAAATCTTCCCAAGATCAGTCTACAGGACGCAAAGAGAGGCCAAGAGGGCCAGGACCGACAACTATGGGGTTTCTCAAGCCAGGTCAGGGGTTGGACCATGTCAGCAAACCCAGCACATGTCCATTGCTCTAGCTCCATCATCGGCTAGCACACCATCCAGGTTCAGGGGTGACCAGAGGAGCAGATCTATAGGCTCGAGGGATCAAGGTGGTATGCAGGTGGAGCGCACTTCTCCAGTTTGTGCAAAGTGCGACAAGAATCATCTCGGGAGGTGCTTGATCGGTGCGGATGCTTGTTTTGGGTGTGGCAAACCAGGACACAAGATCAGAGATTTCCCTGCAGCTAGTTCTCCCGCTCCATTAGCACGACCCCTTCAGCAGGGTGCCTCCGCTAGTTTAGCAGGCAGTCAGTGCCAGAACCGATTTTATGCCCTAGTACCCCGCCAAGAGCAGGAGGCCATCGCCAGATATGGTCATGGGTATGTTGTAAGTCTTCCATGTTGATGCTTATGCTTTGTTAGATCCAGGAGCTACTTTGTCTTTTGTGACCCCTTACATGGCTAGTAGTTTTGGAGTTAGTCCTGAAATTCTGTCAGAACCATTCTCCGTATCTACTCCAATCGATGAATCAGCGGTAGCTAGGCGGGTATATACAGGGTGTCCCATTAGAGTATTTCATAAGGTTACCTCCGTAGACTTAGTAGAGTTGGCCATGACAGACTTTGATATCATCTTGGGTATGGATTGGTTATTTCCATGTTATGCTTTGATTTATTGTAGGACCCTTAAGGTGGAATTCCGATTTCTGGGTGAGTCAGTTTTGGAATGAAAGGGTAATTCAGTTGTACTAGACGGTCGGTTTATTTCATATCTTAAGGCCAGGAAAATGATCTCTAAGGGTTGCATGTACCACCTAGTTAGGGTTAAAGATGTGAAGTCCGAGACACCGATTATTCAATCAATTCCGGTGGTGTGTGAGTATCCAAAGGTTTTCCCCAATGATTTGCCAGGTGTTCCTCCGGAAGGGAAATTAATTTCGGTATTGATCTATTGCCCGATACGCAACCTATCTCCATTCCTCCTTACGGGATGGCTCCGGCCAAGCTAAAAGAGTTAAAAGAAAAATTTAAGGACTTGTTTGATAAAGGTTTCATTAGACTGAGAAAGTCTCCATGGGGTGCACCGGTTCTATTTGTTCGAAAGAAGGATGGATCCCTTCGCATGTGTATTGATTATCGGTAGCTGAATAAGGTCACTGTCAAGAATAGGTACCCCTTGCCCAAGATTGATGATTTATTTGACTAGCTCCAGGGTGCCAGGTGTTTCTCAAAGATAGATCTCAAGTCTGGGTATCGCCAACTCAGAGTTCGAGAGTGTGATATACTAAAGACAACCTTCAGAACTCGGTATGGCCATTATGAGTTTGTAGTTATGTCATTTGGACTAACCAATGCTCCTGTAGCTTTTATGGACCTGATGAAAAGGGTGTTCAAGCAATATCTGGACATGTTTGTGATCGTGTTCATCAATGATGTCCTTATATACTGCCGGAGTGAGGAGGAGCATGCTGCTCATTTGAGGATAGTGCTGCAAACTCTCAAGGATCGTCAATTGTATGCAAAGTTTATCAAGTGTGAATTTTGGCTAGACTCGATGGCATTTCTGGGTCATGTGGTATCAAGTGAGGGCATAAAGGTAGATTCACACAAAATTAAAGCGGTGAAGAATTGGCCCAGACCGGTGAATCTTTTAGAAATTCAGAGTTTCTTTGGCATAACAGGCTACTACCGAAGATTTGTTGTGGACTTTTCATCAATTGCAGCCCCATTGAACAAGTTGACTCAGAAAAAGATAAATTTCCAATGGTCGGAGGCTTGTGAGAAAAGCTTCCAGGAATTGAAGACCCAACTCACTTCAGCATCGGTGTTGACCTTACCCGAGGGTATGAATGGGTTTGTTGTATATTGTGATGCTTTGAGAGTCAGACTGGAATGTGTGTTGATGCAGCATGGGAAAGTAATAGCATATGCCTCTCGATAGCTGAAAGTTCACAAAAGGAATTACCCGACCCATGATCTTGAGTTGGCCGCGATGGTGTTTGCATTGAAGATATGGAGACATTACTTGTATGGAGTCCATGTGGACGTGTTCATGGATCAAAAGAGCTTGCAATATGTGTTCACATAGAAGGATCTCAATCTTCGGCAAAAGAGGTGGTTGGAGTTACTAAAGGACTACGATATGAGTGTTCTTTACCATCCGGGAAAGGCTAATGTGGTTGCGGGTGCACTTAGCAGGCTCTCTATGGAGAGTGTGTCCCACATGGAGGAGGGAAAGAAGGAGTTGGTGAAAGATGTCCATCGACTTGCAAGATTGGGAGTTAGATTGGTCGACTTGAACGATGGTGGCGTTGTTGTGCAGGATGGGTCAGAATCGTCCTTAGTGTTTGATGTCAAATCTAAGTAAGATGAGGATCCAATTTTGAGGATCCTGAAGGAAGCGGTGAGGAGTCAAAAGGTAGAGGTTTTCTCCCAAAGGGGAGATGGTGTACTACAATACCAGGGTTGTCTATGTGTCCCAGACGTTGATGATTTGAGAGTTCGGATATTGCATGAGGCACATGGTACCAGATACTCTATCCATACGGGATCCACGAAGATGTATTGGGACTTGCGAGAAATCTATTGGTGGGATGGTATGAAGAAGGATATTGTAGAGTTCGTAGCCAAATGTCCAAACTATTAACAAGTAAAGGTCGAACATCAAAGGCTGGAAGGCGTACTTCAGAATATTAGCATTCCCACATGGAAGTGGGAAGAGATTAATATGGATTTCATTACAGGCCTACCTCGTACTCGCCGACACTATGATTCCATTTGGGTAGTGGTAGATAGATTAACCAAGGTTGCACGTTTTCTACCGGTCAAGACCACAGATTCGGTGGATGATTATGCCAAATTGTATATTCGGGAGTTGGTTCGACTTCATGGAGTGCCCTTGTCTATTATTTCAGATTGAGGCACTCAGTTTACCTCCCAGTTCTAGCAGTCTTTTCAGAAGGGACTTGGGACTCAAGTCAAGCTCAGCACAACCTTTCATCCGCAAACGGATGGCCAAGACGAACGAACAATCCAGACACTTGAGGACATGTTGAGGGAATGTGTGATGGATTTTAAAGGTAGTTGGGATGATCATTTGCCCTTGATCTAGTTTGCTTATAATAACAGCTATCACTCTAGTATCCAAATGGCACCGTTCGAGGCCCTTTACGGGCGAAGGTATAGATCGCCCATCGGATGGTTTGAGGTGGGTGAGGCAGCCATGATAGGACCTTATTTTGTTCATGAGGCTATAGTAAAGGTCAAGTTGATAAGGGACCGATTGAAAACCGCTCAGAGCCGTCAGAAATTGTATGCTGATGTGAGGAGAAGAGATCTGGAGTTTGATGTGAGCGATTGGGTATTTCTCAAAATATCTCCAATGAGGGGAGTCATGTCGTTTGAAAAGAAAGGGAAACTCAGTCCCCGATATGTAGTCCCCTACTGAGTGGTGAGAAGAGTTGGTAAGGTGACGTATGAGTTGGATTTACCCTCAGAGTTATCTTCAGTACATCCTGTGTTTCATGTGTCCCTTTAAAGAAATGTTTGGGAGATCCAGCTTTAGTAGTTCCGGTGGACAGTGTCGCCGTGAAAGACAGCCTCAACTATGAAGAAGTTCCAGTGGAAGTATTAGATCGTCAAGTCTGCAAGCTAAGGAACAAGGAAGTAACCTCAGTTAAGGTTTTATGGAGAAATCAACATGTTGAGGGAGCTATGCAGGAAGCCGAAGCAGATATGATGGCTAAATACCCATATTTATTTTCTACCAACTCAGTTTCGACTTGAGGTATCATTTTTGCTCTATGATTCTATTTAGTTTTCATGTTCAGTTCACCTGTTCAAGTTTCTTTTATGTGTATGAATGTGTATGTGAAGCATGACATCAGTTAAGCTATGTGTTATCAATTGGAGATAGTCATTCCGTAAAATTTTGGTTAAAATGATCAGTATTTGAGTGTGATAAATGTATGTCCCTGATTTCTGCTTGTTTCTAACATTCAAGGACGAATGTTCCAAAGGGGGAGATGTTGTAATACCCCGAAAGTGCGTAGGAATAGACCCGGAAGTGAAAAGTTGAAAACTGCAGAAATTTTGGAAAATGGTTGCAGGACGAGAAGAATAACGACTCGTGGTATGTAACCACGAGCCGTTGTAAGCAGTCGTGGTAAGAGGCTAGGCCTGGTGACAGTGTAGACAACAGGCGTCACAATGACCCGTTGTGAGAAGGGATGATCCGTTGTCAGGAGTCGTGGTAGGGTAGTGGGATTTAGTAGTGGAGATGACGAATGGATACCACGGCCCATTGTAGGATACAACGAGTCATGGTGAGGCTCATTATGAAGGAGCTTAGAGTTTCAAAAGAAGGAAACAACGACTGATTGAACGATCCGTTGGTTGATAGGATGAGTCGTCCTGTCTGTCCGCTGTTTGGTTCTGGAAGTAGGCTTTCAGTAGTTCATGCAACGAGCGACAGGATGGGTCGTCGTTGGTTCCAACAACCCGTTAGTGTTGTCCGTGGGTTCTATCCGACCAGTTGTAAGGGCAGGTTCATTAAGGGTAATTTCAACTTTTTCACTATATGAGTCCTTAAACTACATTGTTTTGGCTTGGGAAAGCTTGGTTCTTAAGAAAATGACCTATTCTAAACTCTCATTCATGCATGCAAGGATATTGAAAGGTGATCTAAGGGGATTTTAAGCTTTTCTCTTCAATTCTTTCAATTTCATTCTTGGGCTTCTAATGAGAGTTAGAATTTGATAATCTCAGGTATGTAAGTCCATCAATGGGTGAATTCTTCCATACCCATGCCCTTACTCTATGATTTTACTTAAAATTTATCAAAAAAAAAAACTCATGGGGTTTTGTAATTTATTTATTAAAAATTAAATGATTTAGTTATGGGTTTTGTGATTTTGAAATATTATCATAATCTATGGATTTCGATCATCTTTTGAGATTTAAATTGATATAATATTATTGATTTTGATTTCTAAGCAATTAAGCTTAATTATGCATGCTCCATGATGAATCGATTTATGATCTATTTTTCCATTGATGTTCTTTACAAGCCCAACATGAATTATGGTTTAATATATGAATTTATTATGTTATTCATTATGATTTTATGAAATTCAAGCTATATGCATGATTTACAATTATGTATGAATCTTATTAATCATGAATTATGTTTTTGGCCGACTCACGGCCTCATGTCATGGATAGTTCACATATGTTCAAGTATGTTTACGATTATCATGATTTGACTAGTCCATGAATTCATGTATGTATTATTATGAGCACTATATATATTTTAGGAGTAGTACCGAACACCGAGTAGGTTCAGGGCTCAGGTTAAGCCCCAGATCTCATAAACTACGTGCCACCATAGGTATGTTGGGACCCCTTTCATGTTAGTCTTTGGCCCAAATGGCCCTTTTCATGGTGAAATCACACTTTCATGGTTCTACCTTTGGCAAGGTACAGACACCCTCCCGACTAGGGTTGCAAGTCAAGCTTCATGTGTGCTTATATGGGGTATGTCGGTTAAGAGAATCTCCCACTGTTTCTCATGATTTATGCATGTTATGATTATATATTTTTGCTCAATTCATGCTAAGTAAAGCTCTTCTATTATGATTATGATTATGTTTATGTTACGAATGTTTTGAAAACCTTGAGCCGTATGATATGTTATTATGATTTACGATACGAGCATGATGCCCTACTTTTATGATCGTTTATGAATTTTATTCATGGTTTTTTTAAATATCTGTTTTACTTACCTTGCATACTCAGTATATTTCACGTACTGACCATATACTTTCTATGCTGTATCGTTTCATGATACAGGTCCTAGTTCTATGGCTAATCCTCACCCGTAGATAGTTTTAGATTTTCTCTCAGTGCACTTGGTGAATCCTCATGTTCCTAGGGATGTATGTTCGTACTCTATGTTGTTTCTTTCAGTTTCTAGATGTTGGATTAGTTAGGGAGTTGTCCCATCAACCCGTCCTTCATGTTTAGAGGCTTATCAGACTACAAGTTGTATTCAGCCGTATTGTATAAGTCTTGTACCATTTTTCCCTTATGCTATGTTATGATTACATTCTTTTATGTTATGTCTTCCGCTCATATGATTAAATTAGATGTATGCTCATGCCATGGGTCGACTTGGGGTCTTTCGGGGCTCCTAGTCCGATGTCTACGATCCGGGTGTGCGTTTGGGTCGTGACAAAAAAGAGTTTAGCAAACAGTGAATGAAAAATATATTATTAGAAGATAATGATAAAAAACATCTGGGAGACTAATGTCAAAATATATCATTAGGTTTTTGACGAACTGATAAAGTTAAATATTTACGACATCCTCTTTTACAGGTATCAATATATATCATTAGGTTTTTGACACACACACATATTTGTGCATATTCAAAAGAGAAAAATATTTACGACATCCTTTTTTACAAGTATCAAAATATATATACATACATACACATACATACATATTTGTGCACATTCAAAAGAGAAAAATATTATCGACAAAGGAACAAACATCATTTTCTTTGGTTTTGAACTATGGACAAAATTAAAAATGTACTAGCAGGATAAGAGCATACAAATATTTATACATGAATTAGATCTGCAAGGCACATTAAAACAAATTTCTGGGGGTTCATTATTTCTTAGTAAGGTACTAAAGAAAGTATAACTATTGGGGAAAAAAGATTATACTATTGTCTAATCATTCATTAACATTCTTCTACCTCGGAGAATTTGGGGATTTTCTTGTATTACAACATTAGCCAATTTCTTTCATCTTCTCCTTATAATAATTAAAAATGGAAACCAGAGTAATTTCAAAAGCAGCGGATAGTAATATACAAATGGTCTTATAAATCTACATATAACTGTACCATTTAAAATTTACAACTACTTCATGTTGTTTAATGTCTAAAAGGAAAAGAATTAAAGAACTGAATAGTTGGATGGGTTTGTTTATGTTTATTTGATTTAAGAAGTGATTACATGTTCAATTTTACTTCACAAAATTTCAGCTATTTGTGCATATCGATATAGTTACTATATTTAGTACAATCAAATACACTTGAATTCATCTACATTTTTTATAAGCCTAATATGAAGACACTCTTAATATCTTCTGACTTCTTATCATATATTAAGAAGAGAAGATGACCAATATTATAGAGCATTCAAATAACATGCACTAAATTGTCTTGACAATACATGTTGAATGATACTATTTTAACACTTCCCAATAGTGGAATTCGCAAACATATTAAAAACAATAATATCATTTTCACAATCGAAGGTTTTCCCAAGCTAAAAAGATTTCATAGCGTACATTCAAAGTTTCTCGCACCAATCAAACTGCACGTAGATTCATTGGTGATGTAAATAAAATGACTTATTCCAATCAAAGTATATGTAATCATCTGGTTTAGTACTATTCTAATTTATGTTTTTTTCTTAAAAGTGCTAATAACCAGAACAACTAATTCAAAGATAAATTCGGAATATGATAAGAAAAGAATTGGTGCTAAAAGTTATTGGTATCAAATTCAGGTCAAAAGAAAATATAGTTAAATCAGAAAAATCTATCTGCAACTGCTCCCTGTTCTTCCTAAAGTTCCCAGGAAAGCTGTAATGTTTACCAATTCTTCCACGCAGTATACAAATAATGAAAAAGATCCAGGTACTCAAATAGATACAATCTTTTTCTCTTTTTACTTTTCCACAAAATGAAGATCAATGTAACACCCCGAAACTTTCCTAGACCAAACTCAGACCTTATAAGAAAAATTCAGAAGAAATTAGAAATTTTTGCCTAAGAACGACCGAGACAATGAGTCGTGGTTAGCTCTAACAACCCATTGCCTGAGTCATGGTCAGCCCTGGCATGGTCCTTCGGGAACCAATGGGATATGGAACGACCCGTTGTGAGAAATAACAAGTTATCCTCTCACTCATTGCATCCCCAGCTCAAAACTCACTAATCCCTTTTCCTAGAACCCACGAGTCAACCGACGAGTCATCGGGTGATACAATGACTCGTGGTGTGAGTTGTTAGTTGGGGATCCCAAGTAACTCCTTCAGTGACAATGAGTGGCAACAACGACCCGTCATATCACATAATGAGTCATTGTGTCCACTTGTGGTGATAAGTCGAAAAATCCTCAGACTTTTCTAGAGGAGATGACGAGTCAATACAACGACCCATTGGTTCTACCAATGAGTCGTTGTGTTGCTCGTTGTTAGGCTTCCCAAATTTTCCTGCCAGTGGCCAAGGGAGGTACCAATGACCTGTTGGTTCATCCAATGAGTAGTGGTACCTGATGTTGTCAGTTCCAGTGAGCCTAAAAATCTAGGCCCATGACCAACGACTGGTCCCAACGAGTCGTGGTCTCAACCAACGGCTCGTTGAGTGACCCATTGGTCTCTGTCGGCAGTTTTTTCAGATTTTTTCCTAGGGATGTTTTAGTATTTTTAACTTTTTTAATCCCTAAACTACGTCATTTTTGGGTTATTTTTAGGAAATTTAGAGGGTCAATCGATAGTATACTTCACTGCTCTCATTCCCTCAGAAGGCAGATCGTAAAAACTTTCTCAGAAAACTCAAAGAAGAAGCTAGGGCAATCAACTTTTCTTCTCAGATTCTCAAGGGATTTCTCTGAGATTTCTTCACCAGGTATGTGAGATTTTAGCAAGGGAATTGTCCTTCCCTTGTATCCCCAAAATTTGTTTAAAATTTCTTATCAGTTCTAGGCCCTGAGGTTTTGAATGTGAATGAATTTTCAGCCAGATTTCGTCTATATCATGTGGAATATCATTCATGCTAATTTTAGTTATATTTTCCACTATTTTGTGACTATGTTGATGCTTGTTCCTGCAAAATGGATTCTAGCCCTAGCCTTTGAATGTAGTAAATTAGAGTCTTGCAAAGTTTACTAGCAATTACTAGTTATTCATATTGCTAGATTCTATCGATGTTGGAATTTTCCATGTTGTTAATATCAGTTGATTATCTTAGTCAGTTCATGCTAGTCCAATTTCAGTTAGACTACTAGACTATTCAGTAATTTCAGAAATGTCAGCTGATCAGTTTGGCTATAGTATTTTCTTGAGGTGTTAGTGGTGCCTCCCAGATATTAGTTGGTTCTTTAGACGACTACGATCCTTCTAGATAAGCAGCTTTGACCAGTATTAGAACCACCAGCTTCAGTTTCAGTTTGTCCTTTAGACGGTTATGATGCTTCCAGATAAGTAGCTCTGGCTAGTCTTAGAACGCCAGTTACAGAGTTCAGTTTGATAAGACTCTTAGGGTACTTCCAGATAGGTATCCCTGACTTAGTCTTGGACCCCAGTTTTGAGCTATCAGCTTAGTAGTCAGACTAGGACTATCTAGTGGGAGTAGGACATCGCACCAAGCGCACCGGGGTTCCAGCATACCCAGGTTTCCAAAACTACATTGCTGCCGTAGGTTTTTTATTGGCCTTATGGACCTAGACTTGTGATCACCCAGTTCATGCCTTTATACCCTGGCAAGGTATATTGGGTCCTATCGATGGGGCGAATACATTAAACTCCACATCTAACTCACGTGGTTATATGCCAATTATAGACTCTTCCACTAGTTAGTTCAGTTTCAGGTTAGCTCAACTCAGTTCAATTCAATTTAGTTTAGCTCAGTATTTTAGATTCAGAACATATCTATAACCATTAGCAAGGGTCACTATTGACCATATCAGTTATATATTCAGTTGCCCAGTTTCCAGTATTTCAATTGGTCATTTCATGTCATTTCAGTTAATTATTTGTTTCTACATGTTTATACTATCTCTCACTTACTCATTACATTCAAAGTACTGATGCATACTTTCTATGTTGTATCGTATCATGATACAGGCATAGGTTGTTAGCCTTAGCACCATTAATCGATTCCTTCAGGCAATTTCAATAGCTGCAATTGGTGAGTCCTTATCTTTTAAGGACGATATTTATTTTCAATATTTTATTTCAGTTCGACTTTAGAGTTAGATGGAGGCTTGTCCCAACAAATCATCATTAGTAGATGACTTTCAGACATAGACTCAGACATTTAGTATTGTTGTTTTTTTTAGTTGTATGAATTTTTATATAATTAGCTTTCTTAAATGATTTTATTATATAAAGCTTCCGCATGTGTATTCAGATTACCAGTGTTATGATAGACCATGGGTTGGCTTAGGGTTACTTGTGACTCCAAGTACCATGTCTCATCCAAGGTATAGACACGGGTCGTGCCTAACTTGGTATCAGAGCACTAGTTGTAGAGTATCCTAGGATGTCTGAAAGTCGCGTCAAGTAGAGTCCTTTTCATGGGTGTGAAACGTGCCACACTTATGATGGGGAGGCTACGAGACATTATTAGAAAAACTCCCTTTTGTTCATACTCCATTTGAAGTTCAATTCGAAAAACGTTCTCCTAACTCATGATCTATTTCATTTCAGTAATACTATGCCTCCAAGATGCGAAAACGGAAAAAGGGTTGGCAACGCTAACCGACCTTACCCACCAACTCCAACATCCCCTCAGGAAGATCAAGCTTCCTCAGCAGAGTTTAGAGCGACAATCCAGCTGTTGGCTTAGACAGTAACAAACTAGATGAACCAACAGGTGGTTCCGGTAAACTCAAATGGGTCCGCATCAACTGTCAGGGTTCGGGACTTCACCTGAATGAACCCTCCAGTCTTTCATGGATCCAAGGTGGGAGAGGACCCATAGTAGTTCGTGCATGAGGTATGGAAGATCACCCAAATTATAGGTGTTAGTTCACTTGAAAGTGCTGATCTGGCTGCCTACCAGTTGAAAGGGGTGGCACAGATCTGGTACAATAAGTGGAAGAAGGGAGACCCATATGAGCAAAACCGGTGGAGTGGAAAGAGTTCACCACAACATTCTTAGACAGATTCTTCCCCCGAGAGTTAAGGGAGGCTAAGGTTGCAGAGTTCATGAATTTGAAGTAGGGCAACAGGATAGTGGAGAAATATGCATTGGAGTTCAGTAGTTGTCAAGATATGCTCTGGAGATGGTATCCGAGCCAAGGGCTCGCATACTTAAATTCATAAATGGAGTATCAAAATGGTCCTTAAGAAGTGCAGGACTGCGATGCTCATAAAAGATATTGACCTCTCCAGCCTCATCGTTCATGCCCAACAGATTGAGGTAGAAAAGTTGAAAGACATGAAGTAGGAGAATAAGCGGGTGAGGACTGGCCAATAAGATTATAGCCACCAAAGGTCTGGAGATAGTAGCCGCCCACAATAGCAGCAGCAGCAACAGAGGACTCAAACACTAACATCAGCCATCGCCCCTACTTTCCTATCCCGCAAAGATCGAAAGTGTGGAGCATCTGGCTCTCAATCCCAAAGTTACAGCACCAGCAACAGCTACCCAACTTTCCCTAAATGTGGTAAGAACCATCCAGGTCAATTCCTCCAAGGCAAAGAGGGTTGCTTTGGGTGTGGACAACTAGGTCACCGGCTTAGAGAATGTCCATCAGCAGGACTGGGGAGATAACATTCTACCACTTCAGCAGCTCCAGCAGGTCGACCAGCTCAGTAGGTCAACACTTTAGGTACGGATGGTGGTTAGTGCCAAAATTGTTTTATACTTTATCCTCTCATCAGGATCATGAGAGCTCACCTGACGTGGTCACAGGTATGTTACGTCTCTTTCATATAGATGTGTATGCCCTACTAGATACAAGAGCCACACTATGTTCGTGACTCCCTATGTAGCGTCCAATTTGAAATTAGTCTATAAGTCATATCAGGACCATTCTCAGTCTCTATCCCAGTTGATGAGTTAGTTAGAGCCAGCCGAGTGTATAGAAACTGCCCAGTCTCAGTATTGAATAAGGTCATTCCAATTGATTTAGTAGAGTTAGACATGGTCAATTTTGATCTCATTCTTGGCATGGATTGGTTACACTCTGGTTATGCCTCAGTCAACTGAAGAACTAGAGTGTCAAATTTCAGTTCCCTAATGAGCTAATTTTAAAGTGGATGGGCAGTAGTTCAGCGCCTAAGGGTCGGTTTATTTCCTACCTTAAGGCAAGGAAGCTCATTATTAAAGGGTGCATTTGTCACCTAGTTCAGGTCAAAGATTCCAGCTCTGAGACCCCAACTATCCAGTCAGTTCTAGTTGTTAGCGGGTTCCCTGACGTGTTTTCTGAAGATCTTCTCAGAGTCCCTCCTGAGCGGGAAATAGACTTCGGCATAGACCTTCTTCCAAACACTCAACCCATCTCCATCCCTCCTTACAGAATGACTCCAGCTGAGCTTAAGGAGTTTAAGGAGTAGCTAAAAGACCTTCTTTATAAAGGTTTCATCAGGCCCAGTATCTTTTCATAGGGTGCTCCAGTATTATTCATGCAAAATAAAGACGGTACTCTCAGAATGTGTATCGATTACCATCAGCTGAACAAAGTCACAGTTAAGAATAGGTATCCCCTACCCAGGATTGATAACTTGTTCAATCAGCTTCAAGGAGCCAGTTGTTTCTCCAAGGTAATCTCAGGTTAGGGTATCAACAACGTAGAGTCAGAGAATGTGATATATTGAAAACAACTTTCAGAACTCGGTATGGTAACTATGAATTCATGGTTATGTCCTTCAGACTAACTGATTCCCCTACAACTTTCATGGACCTGAAGAACAGGGTTTTCAAGCAGTATCCAGAATTGTTCATCATTGTGTTCATTGATGAAATTATGGTATACTCCAGAGACGAGGAAGAACATGCTAACCATCTGAGGATAGTGCTACAGATGCTCAAAGACCACCAGTTGTTCGCTAAATTTAGCAAATGTGAATTCTGGTTGAATTCTGTAACTTTCCTTGGTCACTTGGTCTCAGGTGAGGGTATTTAGGTAGATTGTCAAAAGATAGCAACGGTGAAAGACTGGCCAAGACCTACTTCCCCAACCAAAATCAGAAGTTTCTTGGGTCTAGCCGGTTATTACCGATCTTCTGTAGAAGGATTTTCCTCTATTGCATCTCCTCTAACTAAGTTGACTTATAAAAAGGTGAAGTTTAAGTGGTCAGATGCATGTAAGAAGAGTTTCCAGGAGTTGAAGACTCGACTCACTACCGCTCTAGTTTTAGCCTTATCGGAAGGAGCAGATGGGTTCATAGTATATTGTAACACTTCCAGAGTGGGACTTGGTTGCATTCTGATGCAGTAGGGTAAGGTGATAGCTTACACCTCCAGATAGCTTAAAGGTTCATTAAAAAAACTATCCGACTCATGACCTTGAGTTGGCAGCAGTGGTGCTTGCGTTGAAAATATGAAGGCATTACCTTTATGGAGATCATGTGGATGTTTTCACCAATCACAAGAGCCTTCAGTATGTGGTCAGTCAGAAAGACTTGAATCTTCACAAGAGAAGGTGGTTGGAGCTATTGAAGGATTATGACATCAGTGTGCTATACCACCCGGGAAAAGCCAATGCGGTGGTCGATGCCCTAAGTAGGATGTCCATGGGGAGCATGGCTCATGTTGAAGAGAGAAGAAAAGAACCGGCAAAAGATATTCACAGGTTCACTCGGTTGGGAGTGCAGTTGGTTGATTCAGTTGAGGGAGAAGTAGTAGTGCAAAGTGGATCAGATTCCTCGTTAGTCGTTGAAGTTTAGTCAAGGCAGGATGAAGATCCCATGCTGATTAAGCTGAAAGAAGAAGTTCTCAAAAAAGAAGTTGAGGCTTTCTCCAAAGGGGGAGATTGTGTGCTCCGTTACCAGGGCAGACTATGTGTACTGGATGATGGTGACTTGAGACAACAAATACTAGCGAAAGCACATAGTTCGAGATCTACGAGATATTTATTGGTGGAACGACATGAAAAAAGACATTGCAAAATTTATGGCTAAGTGCCCGAACTGTCAGCAGGTCAAGGTGGAACATCAGAGACCTGGGGGTATTGTCCGGCTGGTTCGGTATATGTAAAACTGACACGCAAGTGCACGTGGTCAAACAAGTAATAAAGTGGCTAAGTAAGCCAAGTATCGATCCAAGGAGACTCTGGATAAGTAAAATTGCCTAAGTACACTATATTCTTATCTTACTTCTAATTATGCTAACAACAACGTAACCAACAGTTAAATAAGTTTTTGTTTATAAAGTATATATACTAAAACTATTAACAATTATTTACTGTGAATTGAAACTATGGATATGAGCATGCCAAGGTTAAGAACAAGCAATGAATTTGGCGATAATCACAATTTGGTTAATCTTTTCTTCATGTTGCTAGCCAAGAACATTAGCCTAGAAATTAAAACTCTCGTATTTAATTTCACTTTAGAATCATAAACCATTCGTCTACATTTCTGTGATCAAATGCAATTTATGACCTAGCACTACAATTCCGTTTCCTAAATTGACTAATACGGCTTTCAAGTATATTTCTATCAGGAAAGCACATCAAAACCCAATTTTCCCAAATCAAGTTAAGAACAATACCCTATTAATTCACAACTTTCCAATTTCGTGCTCTCTCGAGTGAAATTGGACTTTTTAGATGTACATTAGTGTCGGCCACACACTAATGCAGTAGAAACAAGAATTAACAGAACAACATGGAAGAAGAAGAAGAAAACCAGATAATTAACAATCAAAATTCATCACCATTATTCAAAACCTCAGCAAGGAAGAGAATTAGCCACTCATTTGTGGATTAATCATCCTAAAACAAGTGTAAATCATACATACAATTGATTGAAAGAAGAAAGGAAGAGAAGAAATCCCTTAGCTTTTTCGTCCCTCAACTGCTTCAAACCCACGTCCTTGCTCCACCAAGTCTGAATTAATTAAAAATAAGCTAAGTGTTCTATTTATACTAGTGGGAATTTTTCCCGGAATAACAAGCAACGTGTCACGGAGGCCAACGCGGAGCACTGCCTCCATGACACGGCGTGGACGCGGACCCTCACTGGAATTCCAGGGTCCGGGAATATAGCCTCATCGTGGCACGGAGGCCAACGCGGAGGCTTATCTCCGTGCCACGGAGCTGTCGCGAGGCTTCACTGGAATTTGCCAATAAAATTATCCTCCAAGCAGTGTGCCTCTACGATGGTAGCGTGGCACGACTCCATCGCGGAGCCCCTTTACTTTGCGCATTCCAATGTCTTTTCGATGCTCGCATCCAAGTCCAACTCCGATATTGTCCCAACATGCATTTCAGCTCCTAAAAATTATATTTTCCTGCAAAACAAATGCTAATCATGTTGGTTAGTATAAATTCACATTTTATTACCAATTACATGAGAATATATACACATTGCATAACAAACAAGGCGAAAATGATACGTTTGAGTATCACTTGGGCATATAAATCTGCCCAAGATCACTTACCCCACACTTAAATCCTTGTTCGTCCTCGAACAACTCATACACAACTCATGCAAATTACATCCCAACCTTTGTCACTATGGTGCTACAATTTATGCTACGGTCATCCCGATTATTCAATTTTTGCAAATCATCAAGAAAACATGCATGGTCTTAACAATGCAATGTCCTTTAATAAAGAATCGACTCTCGATATCGGCAAACTCATGCAAATCAGCTAATCAAGATATCCGACCCGAAAATCAATCTTTCATCAAGCATGTGCCCTCACAACTCAAGAGAATCTTCCCCTTTTATGTTCATGCAACACACAAACATTCAAGTAGGGGCATGTAAAAATTAATTTCACTCTCTCTCCCAAAAGAATTCACATGCTTCATGTCATGACCCATAGGCTTGCCCTTAATGTATTACTCCACTAATATAAAGAAATGCAATGTAAGATCACGTAGGACTTTAATGGGTTGTAATGGAAGCTATGGAACTAGTATACATTGGATTAGCCAATAATAGTCACTAGCATCCTTAAGCGCCTTTTCAACACATTCCCATCGACTCATGGATATTGTTCTTCTTTTTCACTTTTCCATCATCCCATTCATGCTTGTTTACTTTTGTATGGCCCATTTCCTCAAACACACTTGACACAACAACAAAGGGTTTTCATGCACCTTTATTATCATTTCATTATACCAAGTGCCTCTTCAACCTCTTCTTTTCTTTCTTCACTCTGCTTTTCTTTTCTTTCCACTCTTCTCACTCTTTGACACTTCGGGAAAATTTTTCTTTTCTTCTTAAGCGCTTAAGAGTTTTGTATAGACTTTACGGCTAATGATAAGAAGGAATAAAGCTTAGTTTATACAATTTTGGACAAAAGAAAGAAATAATCGGCTAAAGGCTCAATGGGCTGACTAGGGTATACAATCACATAAAAGGGTAGCGTATGACAAGAAAAAAAATAGAAACTCTCGGTTAAACAAAGAAATGCCTACATCCTTTCCAACACTACACCTCCTTCATTTCGTTTTGCACACACACCAGGCAAGTTCTAGACACTTCAGAATAGCATGGAATAACAATACCTCACTTCACACTTTATGCACATGCTCGATTCAAGGTGCATTCACAGACTCTTTAATTAGCCAATTACATGAATTCGAAATTAAGCCTCAATCACACCGAATCGAATTCTACAGCCTAGGTAGCTCAACATATTTACAAAATTGCATGCTTTCATACGAATCACTTTTACATTTTGAACATCAGTTACAACACGCAACCAAAATTTCACAACCATTTAGTAACTACAGGTTCAGTGATGCAATCCACCAAAGAAAAAAACTGAAAACAAATTAAAAATCCTACTCCTATCGACTACATTTCCCTTAAGACGGTCATCATCCATCCATCATAGGGAACGGTCACTAACTATGACATCGGTTCAATGGGACTATTCTCGGTAAAAGAACCGAAAACAAACTCCGAGAAACCCAAAATAAAAATTGAAATTTCTTTTGCAAAACATCGATCATGTCGATGGAAAACTATTTACAAAATATTTTGATAAGTGCAAAATATTTTAGCAAAAATTTTGAAAAATATCGATCATTTCGATAAGAAAGAAATATTTACAAAATATTTACACTGGCAACCACAACTTTTCATAACACACATCATTAACCACAAAAATATATACAGATACAACACAAATCAGTTCACAACCACAGGGAAACATAAGAACATACATGCACAACAAGGGAAAGAGCATACAACAGATTAGCCTAAGTCCCAGCACCTAGCTACTCCCCACCCCACACTTAAATCGAACACTGTCCCCAGTGTTCACAAATATTAAGATCACAAAATTTTTGGGTGGTGGAACTCCCTGATCAGTCGAAATATTCGACTTCTTCATCCGGTACTGCTGCCTCATCGCCCATGTCCGAGTCAGCTCCATCGTCGTCATCGGACTCCACATCGGAGTCCTCCCGACGTGTCTCCTCGTCAATGGGGACATCATCGTCAGTAGGCTCCACGAAGGTTGGTCCCACTCGGCACAAAGCTCTGGCGTTCTCGCCAAATGGGTAATCCAGCTCCAGCTGCCATAACTCTTCCTCTGTGGCTGGTCTCCCACCAATCCGGAGCTGAAGCATCTGCATACCAAACATTCGTGCCATGTACTGATCGTCACGAGCATGTCGCTCGCCCAATGTCAGCACTGGCCCGTGTGTGGTGTCAGGGGCCTTAGTTTTTGTCACATCAAGGGCCCTCCGCTCCAACTGCGGGATGTAATCCAAAGCCTCTTCCTCGACATCGAGGCCTCGGAGGAAGGTGGTGATGAGTCCGCCGAACCCATATTTGTGGCCCTGGTGTAGTCGGGCTCTCTTCATGGCGGATATGATAACCGCCCCAACATTAATCTCCAGCCCTTTCATAAGGGCATACACCAAGCAGACACGGTCCCAGGTCACATCCGTCATGTGAACCCCCGAGATCAAGCACGAACAAACTATTTTCAGCCATATTCTTGGCTCCCTGTTCATCTGCGAATAAGGCAGAGTCTGGTGATAACCCCTCTCCTTATGTCTTCTCCATCGAGCTGTGGATCGAGCCCCACACAAGGTACGTCTGATGTCGGCGTATGGTGGGGTGATGTTCAGCTGGCGGAGAACGTGGGCGTCTGTGTCCCGCGCTCCAACGATGGCATTAAATTGCTGGGGTTCCAGAGTTACAATCTGCCCTCTGATTTTTATTGTGTGGCTTCTGATGGCCGGGTTCCAATTTGCGTAGAACTCCCGGACCAAATGTAGGTTGCACTCCTTGGGCTCCTGAAATATAAAGCTGAGCCCAGCTACCTCAATCCTTTGCACAATACGGGGGAACTCCTGTGCTAGTGGTTCCCGTGCAATATGCTCCTCCGGGAAGTACTTGCTTTCCTTATGTTTAGCGTACCACTTCTTTCCTTCCTCGATTACCCACCTTGTTCCATATTGGCGGCGTTGGCCGTGCGGAACAGCTGGTGCAGCTGGGACTGCAGTGCCCAATCTCATTCGTTTTCTCCCGGTGCCTGAAGTAGAAGCACCTTTACCCTTATCCTGCCTACTCGCCATTGTACCTGCCAACATCAATAAACAAGCACAATGTCAAGCTAAATGCATATTAGCTTTGGCTAAGGTCAGGTTAAACTAAGTTCACCCCACACTTAGTCCTTAGCTACTTTTACGATACTACGGCAAGGATTACTTTATTTACAATAAAACAAATAACTATACAATTTATTGCTTAGTGCGTTCACAAAAAATTTTCGACAGCATAACTTTTAGCATACTACTCAGACTTCATACAGCTAATCCCAATCCTACTATTGCTAGCAATTCAACCATTGCACTTAGCAACAAAAACAACAAACAAAAACAACGACAAAAATTCTATATACATACGAATCCAAATAATCAAACCAATTTGAACAATTTTCGCATTTTCCCCAAAAATTCGAGAATTCATCGTCTTTTACATTCAAACAATATTTACACGACTTATCTCAATTCACAACCACACCCCGACATCTAATTCACCAATTTATCAAGTTACCCAATTCAATTTCAACAACCCAAGCCCTAGAATTCAATTTTACACTCAATTTCGAGTAATTCATGTAATCGACAAGTTCAAACGCTAATTACAACATTTCGAACACTCATCAATCAACAAATAATTCAATTTCATGCTCAATTGCTACTTAGGAGGATATATCTCACCTCACATACTCAAATTTGAGTGGAATCGACAAAAATTTGAGAAAAACGAGGAAAACATACCTTTAAATTGAGTACCCGAAGAAACTTGACGATTTCCTTGCCTAGTACCGTGGCACGGTGGTTGGGGGAGGGAATTAGGGAGTTTGGTCGCGGAGAAGCGAAGAAATGGGGAAAGAAAGGGCAAAAATCGGGGTTAAAATTAAGAAAAACACGCGGGTCACCCGGCAACCCGGTGTGACCCGGCACCAAATATAAGGCAACGTGTCACGGAGGGTAACGCGGAGCCTCTCCTCCGTGACACGGAGCCAACGCGATGGCTCACTGGAATTTTTTTTAAAATTCCAGATTAAACCGTCAACGTGTCACGGAGGGTAACGCGGAGCCCCTCCTCCGTGACACGGAGCCAACGCCCTAGTGCACTGTCTCTTCATTTTATTTATTTTTTCATACCTTGCCTTTTCCTTTCCGATTCCATGCATATTTTTCTCCGTTTGACCTGAAAATCACCTCACTAAATAAAATTGGTTAGATTAATAGATTTCCCTAACTAAAATGAAAAATATTAACTAAAAACGAAAAATTTATACCAAATCAAGAAAAGAAAAATAAAAATAAAAACTGTTTACACATTACAAAAAGAAGAAAAACAAAATATTTTCCACGGGTTGCCTCCCGTGCAACGCCTGGTTTACCGTCGCGGCTCGACGTCCTTTATGCTCAATTATCTACTAGGGTGATGGACGATTTTTCACGATCATTGTCCTCCCCCCAGTAGTGCTCAACCTGATCAGGTGGCCTTCCTATCAACTCTCGGGAATCATTCATTTGATTAGCATTCCCATGATCAATTACATTGATCACCGAGAGTTCTTCATTCACCATCGGGAGCTTAGGTGCTTTGTACACATCGAACACTTCGAACTTGTCATGTGCTCGCATTGTAAGTTGACCCGCAGCCACGTCGATTAATGCTTTTCCGGTTGCCAAAAGGTCGTCCCAAAATAAATGGGACTTCAGCATCTGGTTCAAAATCCAGAACAATAAAATCGACCGAAAAAATGAGGGAGCCTACTTGCACAAGCACATCCTCAACAATGCCATCAGGCCTCGCTAAGGATCTGTCTGCTAGCTGCAAGATTACGATTGTAGGTCTAGGGCTTCCCAGACCTAACTTTCTGAATACCGAAGATGGCATCAGATTTATGCTCGCCCCCAAGTCACATAATCCACGAGCTCGGATACTCTGCCCAATAGTAAGCTGGATGGTAAAACTTCCAGGGTCTTTTAGCTTCGTGGGCAGTCTGTTTTGAATCCGGGAAGTGCATTCCTCCGTCAAAGCTACCGTGGCATACTCAGTCAGACGACTTTTGTTGGCCATGATGTCTTTAATATATTTCGCATATTTGGGCACTCCCTGCAAGAAATCAACAAGAGGTAAATTAACATGTACCTGTTTAAGCACCTCCATAAATTTCTTGAAACACGCCTCCTCCTTGTGTTTCTTGAGTCGTTGAGGGAACGGGGGTGGAGGTCTTTCTGCTTCTGCTTCTTTGGTCTTCCCCCTATCAGAACTTTGTTCCTCCTCAACATCTGCTGCTCCTGACTTTTGAGGCGGTCTTTCCGGTTCCACCTCCTTCAACTGTAAACCACTCCTCGTGGTCACTGCGTTTACCTGCTTCGGATTAGGATCCGTGTCGCTAGGCAGTCCTCCTCTGGGTCTTGTATTTTGGGAACTAGCAAATTGCCCAAATTGATACTTAAGAGCCTTGGTTGCTAATTGATTATTCTTCACTTCGGCTGCCAATTTAACATAGTTAGCCTGCAATTGCGCCTGATTAGCGATCATGGTCTTGAACATCTCTTCAATGGTAGGTGATGGTGGTGGAGGAGGGGCATTGTGATTTCTGAATTGAGATTGGTAGTTCTGTTGCCCTCCTTGATTTCTGTGCATACCCTGACCCGAACTTTGGCCTTGTTGGTTGTTGCTACCCCACGAAAAATTTGGATGGTTCCTCCAATTTGAGTTGTAGCCACTACCAAACTACTGCTGATTTCTCTGTGCATTTCCCACAAATTTAACCGAATCTGGGTTTGCTCCACAGCACTCAGTTGAGTGCTCACTGCTACCACACACTTCACACCACATTTGCTGGACCGCATTGACTGAAGCTGAAGGCTGGTTCAAGTTTATATTGCTGAAGTGGTTGTTTAACTGATTCTGCAAGGCAGCTATCTGTGCAGCGATAACTGTAAATCCATCCACTTCAAGCACTCCCGCTGCTTTCCTTGCTCCACCTCGAGATGAATCTGCATTCCATTCTGGATTGCCCTGTGAAATTCGGTTGAGCAAAGTGTACAGCTCCTCATAAGTCTTTTCCAGCGCTTGCCCTCCAGCTGCTGAGTCTAGCAAAATTTTAGTATGGGGTTCCAAACCCTCAATAAATGTGTGCACCAACACGTCATTGGACTGATGATGATGAGGACAGTCCCGCAACATGGATTTAAATCTTTCCCAGGCTTGATACAAATTTTCTCCCTCCCTCTGTTTGAAAGTTAGAATTTGACTTCTAAGTCTGGCTGTTTTACCAGAAGGGAAAAATCTGATCCAAAACTTCCGTGCTAGATCATCCCATGTTGATATAGAATTTGGTGGTTCAGCTTTTAACCACCTCTTGGCTTCACCAATTAAGGAAAACGGAAATAAGGTGAGCCGAACATAATCAGGTGACACTCCAGCGGGTATATAAGTGTCACTTATCTCCAAAACATTCTGGAGATGTTGTTGTGGGTCTTCATGAGGGAGACCGGTAAATTGCCCGCTTGTGTGCAATAGTTGCACCATATTCTGCTTCAATTCAAACCTCTCTCTAGGCTCTGGTTTGCGGATACTAGAATGTACATTGTTGGCATGTGGGATTGCCACCTCGCGAACCGGCCTTGCTGCTGCTTCATCGGGCACTAACACTACCCTCACAACTGGTGGATTTTGTTGCTCCATAATAGACTGTCCGAGCAACTGCAGCTTTTTTTGTAGAGCTTCTCTACGTTGACTGTGAAATTCACGTTCAGGCTCTAAGTAAGATTCCACCAGCTCTTTGTCCCTTGCCAGTGTTCACAGAAATCAAGTCTGCAAAATACAGGCTAAGACCAAGTTGTCAACACTTAAGAAAATAAAACAAAAATACAGTAAATTTACACTTATCACAATTTCACCAATTGCCTAGCCTCCCCGGCAACGGTGCCAAAAACTTGTCCGGCTGGTTCGGTATATGTAAAACCGACACGCAAGTGCACGTGGTCAAACAAGTAATAAAGTGGCTAAGTAAGCCAAGTATCGATCCAAGGAGACTCTGGATAAGTAAAATTGCCTAAGTACACTATATTCTTATCTTACTTCTAATTATGCTAACAACAACGTAACCAACAGTTAAATAAGTTTTTGTTTATAAAGTGTATATAGTAAAACTATTAACAATTATTTACTGTGAATTGAAACTATGGATATGAGCATGCCAAGGTTAAGAACAAGTAATGAATTTGACGATAATCACAATTTGGTTAATCTTTTCTTCATGTTGCTAGCCAAGAACATTAGCCTAGAAATTAAAACTCTCGTATTTAATTTCACTTTAGAATCATAAACAATTCGTCTACATTTCTGTGATCAAATGCAATTTATGACCTAGCACTACAATTCCGGTTCCTAAATTGACTAATACGGCTTTCAAGTATATTTCTATCAGGAAAACACATCAAAACCCAATTTTCCCAAATCAAGTTAAGAACAATACCCTATTAATTCACAACTCTCCAATTTCGTGCTCTCTCGAGTGAAATTGGACTTTTTAGATGTACATTAGTGTCGGCTACACACTAATGCAGTAGAAAAAAGAATTAACAGAACAACATGGAAGAAGAAGAAGAAAACCAGATAATTAACAATCAAAATTCATCACCATTATTCAAAACCTCAGCAAGGAAGAGAATTAGCCACTCATTTGTGGATTAATCATCCTAAAACAAGTGTAAATCATACATACAATTGATTGAAAGAAGAAAGGAAGAGAAGAAATCCCTTAGCTTTTTCATCCCTCAACTGCTTCTAACCCACGTCCTTGCTCCACCAAGTCTGAATTAATTAAAAATAAGCTAAGTGTTCTATTTATACTAGTGGGAATTTTTCCCAGAATAACAAGCAACGTGTCACGGAGGCCAACGCGGAGCACTGCCTCCGTGACACGGCGTGGACGTGGACCCTCACTGGAATTCCAGGGTTCGGGAATATAGCCTCAACGTGGCACGGAGGCCAACGCGGAGGCTTATCTCCGTGCCACGGAGCTGTCGCGAGGCTTCACTGGAATTTGCCAATAAAATTATCCTCCAAGCAGTGTGCCTCCGCGATGGTAGCGTGGCATGGCTCCATCGCGGAGCCCCTTTACTTTGCGCATTCCAATGTCTTTTCCATGCTTACATCCAAGTCCAACTCCGATATTGTCCCAACATGCATTTCAGCTCCTAAAAATTATATTTTCCTGCAAAACAAATGCTAATCATGCTGGTTAGTATAAATTCACATTTTATTACCAATTACATGAGAATATATACACATTGCATAACAAACAAGGCGAAAATGATACGTTTGAGTATCACTTGGGCATATAAATCTGCCCAAGATCAGGTATGACTCAGGATATCAGCATACCCACATGGAAGTGGGAAGAAGTGAATATGTACTTTATTACAGGTCTACCTCGTACTCACCAACAGCATGACTCAATTTGGGTGATAGTAGGCCGGATGACCAAGTCAGCACATTTCCTCCGAGTTAAAACTGCAGACGCAACTGAGGATTATGCTAGGTCTATATATCCGGGAGCTAGTCAGACTGCATGGGATGCCCTTGTCCATCATCTCAAATAGAGGTACCCAGTTAACCTCGCATTTTTGGAAGTTATTTTAGAAAGGACTCGGTACCCAGGTCAAGCTCAACACAACTTTTCACCCTTAGACAGATGGACAAGATGAGCAGACTAATCAGACCTTAGAAGATATGCTGAGAGCTTGTGTGATCGATTTCAAGAGTAGTTGGGATGATCACCTACCTCTCATCGAGTTTGCATACAACAGCAACTACCACTCCAGTATTCAGATGACCGCGTTTGAGGCATTATATGGTAGGAGGTGTAGGTCTCCTATTGGGTGGTTTGAGGTTGGTGAAGCTACCTTGATAGGGCCAGACTCAGTTCATGAAGCTATGTAAAGGTGCAACTTATTAGGGAAATGTTAAAAACAACGCAAAGTTGATAGAAATCTTATATTGATGTGAGGAGGAGAGAGTTAGAATTTGCGGTAGATAATTAGGTTTACTTGAAAATTTCACCCATGAAGGGAGTGATAAGGTTTGGAAAGAAAGGAAAACTCAGTCTGAGATATGTGGGACCGTATAGGATTTTGAGGTGAATTGGCAGTGTGGCATATGAGTTAGAATTACCTTCAGAGTTAGCATCTGTGCACCGGTGATCCAACTTCAGTTATGCCACTAGACAGTGTGGGAGTGAAGGATAGTCTCTCTTACGAAGAGGTTCCAGTTCAGATCCTAGACCGTTAGGTTCGTAAGCTGAGAAACAAGGAAGTCACTTTGGTGAAGGTCTTGTGGAGAAACCAGCTAGTTAAGGGAGCCACATTGGAGGCAGAAGCAGACATGATGGCCAAATACCCTCATTTATTCCCTTCCAGTTCAGTTCAAGCATCAGGTACTAATTTTCTCCTCAATACTATGTTCAGTTTCGTACCCATCAGCTCTATTTAGATTTTCAATGTACATCCTAGTTGCATCAACCCTGTTAGCATGGTTAAATCAGTTTGGAGTCATTCATTCCTCCAGAAATTAGTTCATAGTCTCAGTCTGGGAATTATAGCTCTTTCCACTTTTCCAGTAGTTTTAGCCTTTATTTGAGGACGAATGATCCCAAGGGAGAGATATTGTAACACCCCGAAACTTTCATAGACAAAACTCAGACCTTGCAAGAAAAATCCAGAAGAAAAATAATAAATTCTTGCCTCAGAACGACCAAGACAACGATTCATGGTCAGTTCCAACGACTAGTTGTCTGGGTCGTGGTCAGCCCTGCAATGGTCCTTCAGGAACCAATGGGACATGGAACGACCTGTTGTGAGAAACAACGAGTCATCCTATCACTCATTGCATCCCAGCTTAGAACCCAGTGATCCCTTTTCCTGGAACCCACGAATCAACTAATGAGTCATCGTGTGATACAACAACTCGTGGTGTGATTCGTTAGTTGGGGATCCCAGGTAACTCCTTCAGTGACAACGAGTGGAAACAACGACTTATCGTATGACACAATGAGTCATTGCGTCCACTTGTGGTGACAAGTACATAAATCCTCATACTTCTTCAGTGGAAACGATGAGTCGATACAACGACCTGTTGGTTCTACCATCAAGTCGTTGTGTTGCTCGTTGTTGGGCTTCCCAGATTTTCCTGCCAGTGGCCACGGGAGGTACCAATGACTCATTGGTTCATCCAACGAGTCATGTTCCCTCTCATTATCAGTTCTAGTGAGCCCTAAAATTTAGGCCCAGGACCAACGAATGGTCCCAACAAGTTGTGGTCTCAACCAACGACTCGTTGATGACCCGTTGGTCCTTGTCGGCAGTTTTCTCAGATTTTCCTCCAGGGATATTTTAGTATGTTTCCACCTTTTTAATCCCTAAACTACGTCATTTTGGGTTATTTTTAGGAAATTTAGAGGGATAATCAATGAAATACTTCACTTCTCTTATTTCCTTAGAAGTCAAATCGTAAAACTTTCTCAGAAAACTCAGAGCAGAAACTAGGGCAATCAACTTTTCTTCTCAGATTCTCAAGGGATTTTCTCAGGGATTTCTTCACCAGGTATGTGAGAATTTAGCAAGGGAATCGTCCTTCCCTTGTATCCCCAAAATTTGTTGAAAATTTCTTATCAGTTCTAGGCCCTGAGGTTTTGAATGTGAATGAATTTTTAGCCAGATTTCATCTATATCATGTGGAATATCATTCATGCTAATTGTAGTTATATTTTCCACTATTTTGTGACTATGTTGATGCTTGTTCCTGCAAAATGGATTCTAGCCCTAGCCTTTGAATGTAGTAAATTAGAGTCTTGCAAAGTTTAATAGCAATTACTAGCTATTCATATTGCTAGATTCTATCGATGTTGGAATTTTCCATGTTGTTAATATCAGTTGATTATCTTAGTCAGTTCATGCTAGTCCAGTTTCAGTTAGACTACTAGCCTATTCAGTAATTTCAGAAATGTCAGTTGATCAGTTTGGCTATAGTATTTTCTTGAGGTGTTAGTGGTGCCTCCCAGATATCAGTTATCAGATATTAGTTGGTTCTTTAGACGACTACGATGCTTCTAGATAAGCAGCTCTGACCAGTATTAGAACCACCAGCTTCAGTTTCAGTTTGTCCTTTAGACGGTTACGATACTTCCAGATAAGTAGCTCTGGCTAGTCTTAGAACGCCAGTTACAGAGTTCGGTCTGATAAGACTCTTAGGGTACTTCCAGATAGGTATCCCTGACTTAGTCTTGGACCCCAGTTTTGAGCTATTAGCTTAGTAGTCAGACTAGGACTATATAGTGGGAGTACGACATAGCACCGAGCGGATCGGGGTTTCGGTGCACCCAGGTCCCCAAAACTACATTGCCGTCGTAGGTTATTTTATTGGCCTTATGGACCCAGACTTGTGATCACCCAGTTCATTCCTTTATACCCTGGCAAGGTATATTGGGTCCTACCGATAGGGCGTATGCATTGAACTCCACATCTAGCTCATGTGGTTATATGTCAGTTATAGACTCTCCTACTAGTCAGTTTAGTTTCAGTTTAGCTTAGTTCATTTCAGTTTAGCTCAGCTCAATATTTCAAATTTAGGACACGTCAATGACCATCAGCTAGGGTCATTATTGACCATATCAGTTATATATTCAGTTGCTTAGTTTCTAGTATTTCAGTTGGTCATTTCATGTCATTTCAATTCAATTATTTATTTCTACATGTTTATATTATCTCTCACTTAGTCAGTACATTCAAAGTACTGATGCATACCTTCTATGCTGTAACGTATCATGATACAGGCGCATGTTTTCAGCTTCAGCACCATTAGTAGATTCCTTCAAGCGATTTTAGCAGCTGCAGTTGGTGAGTCCTCATCTTTCGAGGACTATATTTATTTTTTCAGTTATTTTCTTTTAGTTAGACTTTAGAGTTAGCTGGAGGCTTGTCCCAGCAACTCATCATTAGTAGATGGCTTTCAGACATAGACTTAGAGATTCTGTATTGCTGTTTTTTTTCAGTTGTATGAATTTTTATTAAATTAGCTTTCTTCAATGATTTTATTATTTAAAGCTTCCGCATGTGTTTACTCAGATTACCAGTGTTATGATAGACCATGGGTTGGCTTGAGGTTACTTGTGATTCCAAATAACGTGTCTCGTCCAGAGTATAGATTCAGATCATGACAATCAACAACAAAAACAAACACAACTTTTAGGGATTGTGAAGGCACTAACAAAGAGCTATAATTTCCTATTCGTAGAAACTATCCAAACATTTGAAATAAGAAACAATTGGAATTTTCCTGAGAAAGCAAACACAATTTATTAGACAAGAGAACTCCAGGAACAATGAATAGAAAATAATAAAAGGTTGAAATCAAGACCAATCATAACTAGCCAATGTTTAATGGATATGAAAAGAAAGCAAACACAATTTCTACTCATTATTGACGTTCTTATAGAGAAAATCATCAGAATAGTCGATCAACTATTTTAATATCAATGAGTCTTGTTATCAACCTTTACAATTGAAAGTTAATTTGGTTGTTAACGTAGTGTTTGAGTTCATAATTTGCATCTATAGTCAATCAGTCAATAAATTAGTTACGTAAATAAGAAAAAACATTTGAAAAGAAAAAAGAAACATGCATTATGCTACATCAATAAGTATTTTTAGCCGCAATTATTTAATGAAAATAACCTAATTGTCAATAATTCATTTTTTATACTCAAATACTACTAGATAATGTACTTTAGCCAGCAAAATTATATGTATCAACACTTCTGCTGAATGTTAAGTTAAAGAGACATTTTTTTACTTTTTATCTTCCTTCCAAAATCATATACTCAATAATTACCAACAATTATAGTGAATGTCTCATACCCCAAATCAGGAGAGGTGTGACTAGTACCCTGTGCCACACTTGATTGAGCACACCCTGCCACAAACTCACTACAACAAGTCAAAACTGATGAGGTTAAACATCATAACAAATATGAGACCAGAGAAAGAGATAGAAATGGAAACTAGCTACCAGGCCAACCAAAAATAAATAACAATCTGCCAAGGCCATAGAGTAGGAAGAATTTATATAACCAGGCCTACCTGACCCATAATAACAACACTACACCCACAAGTGACATCTACTAGCCTCTATGGATATAATTAAAATCAACTGTCCGAGATAGGGTTCCGAACTACCCATAATCATAATAATCTGGAAACTCCGGAAGACTCGGAGCTTATTGATTCAAATGGAACTCCACTTAGTGACCAAAAGCTCAATATACCTACTGATCAATACCTATAATCATAAATGTAGCACCTCTAACTAGGGCGTCAGTACGAAAATGAACCGAGTATGTAAGGCTAAAATGATAACAAGATTCAAATTTCAAACCAACAGATATATGAGATAACAACAGGAAGTCATAAGATATTAACCGAATGGAAATCACAAATCAAGTAAGGAAAACAGAACCTACCTGCCCTTATAAGCTTGGCAAGTACAACATAATAAGATAAGTAAATAAACAGATAATCAGCCAGCACCTAGCTGATATAACTCACCTGTGAACTCCTGTACCAACAAGGTCCATCTAACCATCTTACCTGTTTTAACTCTAGGCCCCTCAACGACCTCGACAATCACTGAGTCACATCTAGCATCCACAATTGTCAAACAACAAACAATGTAAAGCAACAACCACCATATCACACAACATAATATATGTTGTTATATCAGTTCACAATATTTTATTTATTTTTTTGCACTAATAGATATTTTTAACTAATTATAATTTGACAAATTATAGTATATAGCAATTGTGTTATCAACAATTGTTAATAAAATATCATGTTATGATTTTATAGTAATATATTATCTAGTTCATGATAAAAATGATAATTTTGTACCAAACTTAACTTTATATATAAAATTATGATTTGTGATAATGATAATGAACATCATCAATAAAAGTTCTACATAATTTGAAATTTAGCAAGTATGTTCATCTGGTACGGTTGGATATCCTCGATAGTTTTTAAAACTTACAGGAATAAGTTATGTTTCATGTTTTATTTTAAAAAAGAGAAATATAATTTGAAAAACTATGGCCAAACACATTTTCAACTTCAATACAAACTTCACTCAGATTAAATTATTCAAAAATATTTTAAAAATCAATGGTCAAATACTAGCTAATAGCGATAACATGTTGATAATTTAAAATGCGTACCTTGCCCCTCATATGTCCTTTAACCTACCAACACGGGTCTTAAGATTCCTTCCCTCTTAATCAAAGATTTTGAGTTCGAACCCTTGAAAATGAAAAAAGTCTTATTAAGAGTGTCGCCGGTACTAGACACAGAGTGGATAACCAAAAAAAGATATATCCTTTAACCTTTTTAATGATTTTTTATAAGATGAAAAAAGTGAAATTAAGATGAATTTTCTTCTAATGTGTGGAATACCAAGCTCAAGAAATATTGACTTTTTTTCGCATGTCTATACATGAATTCATTTGTAGAAACAGCCAAAAGAATACTGTAACACTGGAATGTGGATGATTGAACTAATACCTCCTAAGAGAAGACCTAGAAATTGTTGAAGGTATACCGTTCACACAGTCAATATTTTCATTCTTTGTTCTGTTTTGATGTTATAATTGTATTACATAATTGAAATTTTTGTTTGTTAGAATTTACCTATGCTAATTTAATACAACTATTAAAAAAAGAAGAGTTTTTGGCTGGAACTTACTCATTCCTTGACCTCTCCAATCGCATGACTAAAACATATTCCTTTTATTCTATTTTTAAATTTGTACTCTGTATATAAATAATATTTTCATTTATAAGTAAATCAAAACCTAGTAAAGAAATTCCATTGGGATAATTAAGTTGAAATGTTTTCTCCGAGATGACTTGAAGGGAATCAATTTTTAGATAAGAGAAGTAATTCATATGCCAAAGACTCAAAGAGATCATTATCAAAACCTTAAGAGAATACTAACAAGTTATATATACAATTCCACCCCAATGATAAATTAAAATTGTATTATGAAATATATTATTTATGTGTATGTTTACTAAATGTGATCTCCCTATTGTATTTTTATCATTATTTTTTCACTATCTCCTTATTAATCTTCCACCTTACCCCAATAATATACTCTACATTTTCAAGAGTTAATTTTATGTTTATGACATCTTTTGATGTTTCTCTATAAAACCCTATAAATATAGGTAGTGGGAGTACACTTAGATATACTTGAAGACTTAAAAACACTTGGGAGAAATAAGAAATCTCTACGCTCTGTACTCTTATCTCTCTTTATTTGCTTTGTGCTTTTTATTTACTTGATTTTGCAACACGTTATAACTTCAAATGATAACATTTATTTTTTGTTAGTGATGTAATTTGAAATTAAAAATTTTATGAATATTGTAACATAATAATTGTAACACCCCAGAACTTTCTAAGACTAGTCCTGAGATTTAAAAATTGATTCTGCAGAAATTCAAGAAAATGATTACCCCACGAGTCACAATATGACTCATGCATAGGAGGTAAGACTCGTACCTAGACTCGTAGTAGGAGGGTGGAGGAGGTAAGTTAAGGTGACTTGAGAAACCACGACTTCATGTTAAGACTCATACTGCCCTAGTACGGATCATACTGACCAGTCATGGAATAACTCAGGGTTGTGGGCAAGAAAATTCAAGCTAACCATGAGTCAGGGTATGACTCGTGGTACAATGGTATGACCCGTAGGATAGATCGTGATAGGGGTCAGAGGAAGACTCAAGATTGAGCTACGGATCATGAGACGAGTCGTAGGATGCTGGTACGAGTCATAGTAGGAATCCATGAAAACTTAAGAGAAATGGTTTGGAGAAGAGTCCCTAACCACGAGTGGTGGTACGGATTGTAGTAGCCTGGTACGACTTGTAGGTTGAGTCGTACCACTCGGCGAGCAGAAATTTCATTAAATGTTTCAAGGGTAATTTTGTAAAACCTTATTATATTAAACCTTAAACTAAGTCATTTGGGGTTAAAAATCATAGGATTAAGGGAGTTAGTCGATGTTTTCTCCTCATTCCCCCCATTCTCTCAAGTCAGTACGTAGAAACCTCAGGCAGTTCTCCTAGGTCAAGAACAAAGGTTTTAATTTCTCCTCATATTTATCAAGAAATTTCTCAAGGAATTCTACTCCAGGTATGTGGGATTTCAGTAAGGGAATTGCCCTTCATTGTACCTCAAAACCTTCTTAAAATCTTTATCAATTCTAGCCCTTTTGTATTAATGATAGGCTTGTCTTTCAGTTAGAATATGAACTTCCTTCTTGTTATAATTTTCATGATTCTTGAAGGTTGTTAGTTATACTACATGTTGTTATCTCTTTCCCTAAAATATGTGTTTTAGCCCTAGTTTGTAAAATGTGAATTTAAGTGGATTGTATAATTGTCCCGATATGAATATTGCTTAATTTAGATAGTTCCCTTCTGATCACCATGAATGTACATTTATGTGATTTGAAAGATGATCTATTGAGTATCTACTCTTGGTCAGTACTTAGCCTTTTCAGTATCTTATAGAAATGTCAGCTGATCAGTTTGACTATTCTCAGTCTCTTGAGGAGTTTAGAAAAACTCCATAGTCTCAGTTATCAGTTGTTAGGGTGCTCTTTAGATGGTTATGATGCTTTCAGATAAAGCAACTCTAGCCAGTCTTAAAACCCTCAATTTCAGCTATCAGGTCCTTCAGACTATTAGGCTTAAGTCTTGGGACATTAGGTTCGAGCTATTAGCCTAGTAGTCATAGTTAGAATTTCTAGTGGGAGTAGTACTTAGCCTCGAGTGGGCTATGGTTTAGCGCACCCAGGTTCCTAGAACTACATTGCCACCTTAGGTTTTGGCCTGAATGGGCGTCAGACAGTGATTACCCAGTTCAGCTACTATACCCTAACAAGGAATAGTTGGACGTCTCCGATGGGGGTATACATCAGACTCCACATTTAGCTTACATGGTTACATTATCAGTTATAGTCTCTCCCATTGTGTAGTACCATACCGCTCAGTCACAGTTTTCAATTCAGCTCAGTTACTCAGATTTCAATATGTAGTTATGACTCTCAGATAGAACCCGTGTTACAGTTATATTTAGTGTTTCCAGTTCAGTCGAGTATTTCTACTGTTCTTACTTACATCTTGCATACTCAGTACATCCAAAGTACCGATGCATATTTTCTATGCTTTATCATATTATGATACAGGCGTAGGTTCTCAGTCACAACATCGATAGTAGTTCCCTTCTAGTGACTTCAACAATAGTATATTTGGTGAATCCTCATTTTCTAAGGACGAGAGTATCTTTCAGTTTAGTTTTTTTTGAGTTATACTTTAGAGATAGCTAGGGGCTCTTCCTAGCAATTCGTTAGTTCTTAGATGGCAACTCGATATGGTCACTACGAATTTGTGGTTATGTATTTTGGACTAACCAATGATCCTGCAATATTTATGAATCTAATGAACAAGGTATTCAAGCCGTACCTAGACACGTTCATTATTGTATTCATAGATGACATCTTGGTTTATTCCATGGATGAGGAGGATCATGCTAACCACTTGAGGATAATGTTGCAGACTCTCAGAGACCGTCAATTGTTCGCTAAATTTAATAAGTGTAAATTCTGGTTGAAGTCAGTGGCTTTCATTGGTCATGTCATCTCATGAGAGGGTATTTAGGTAGATTCTCAAAAGATAGTAGGGGTAAAATATTGGCCAAGACCCACTTCCCCATTAGATATCAGGAGTTTCTTGGGCTTAGCCGATTATTACCGAGAGTTTGTAGAAGAGTTTTCTTCCATTGAAACCCCTTTGACCAAACTGAACCAGAAAAAGGTGAAGTTTCAGTATTCAGATGCTGGTGACAAGAGTTTTCAAGATTTGAAGACTCGACTCACTACAACTCTAGTTTTGACCTTTCCAGAAGGAACATATGGGTTTGTAGTCTATTGTGATGCTTCCCGAGTTGGCCTCGGTTGCATCCTAATGCAGCGGGGTAAGGTGATAGTTTATGCCTCTAGGCAGCTCAAGGTTCATAAGAAGAACTATCCGAGTCATGATCTTGAACTAGCGGCAGTGGTATTTTCTTTGAAAATATAGAGGCATTACCTTTATGGAGTTCACGTGGATGTTTTCACTAACCACAAGAGCCTGCAAAATGTGTTTAGGAAGAAGGACTTAAACCTTCATTGGAGGAGGTGGCTAGAACTATTGAAAGATTATGACATGAATGTGTTATACCACCCGGGAAATACCAATATGGTGGCTAATGTCTTAACAAGGAAGTCTATGGGAAGTGTTACACATATTGAAGAAGGCAGAAAAGAGCTGGCAAAGGATATCCACATGTTAGCTCGATTGGGAGTGCAGTTAGTTGATTCAGCTAAGGACGGAGTTGTAATCTAGGGTAGGTCAGAATCTTCACTAGTGGTGGAGGTTAAGTCAAAGCAGGATGAAGACCCCATACTACTCAAACTGAAAGAAGCAGTTCTAAGAAAAGAGGTGGAGGTTTTCTCTAAAGGGGAAGATGGTGTGCTTCGTTATCAAGGAGGATTATGTGTTCCAGATGTGGGTGACTTGAAATAGCGAATATTGGAAGAAGCACACGGCTCCAGGTATTCCATTCATCCAGGTTCCACTAAGATATACCGCGACCTACGGGAAATCTATTGGTGGAATGGCATGAAGAAGGATATTGCAAAATTTTTAGCTAAGTGTCCAAACTGCCAGCAGGTTAAGGTTGAACATCAGAGACCTGAGGCATGAATTAGGATATCATTATTCCTACTTGAAGTGGGAGGAAGTGAATATGGACTTCATCACAGGTTTACCTCTTACTCACCAACAACATGATTCAATCTGGGTGGTTGTGGATCGGATGACTAAGTCAGCACATTCCTACTGGTTAAGACTACTGACTCAGCTGAGGATTATGCTAGAATATACATCTAGGAGTTAGTCAGACTACGTGGAGTTCTCTTGTTCATCATTTCAGATAGAGGTGCTTAGTTCACCCACATTTTGAAAATCATTTCAGGAGGGACCTGGCACCCAGGTCAAGCTCAACACAGCTTTCACCGTCAGACAGATGGACAAGTTGAGCAGTTTATTTAGACCTTGGTAGAAATGTTGAGGGAGTGCGTGATTGATTTCAAGGGTATTTGGGATGATCGCCTACCTCTTATTGAATTTTCATACTACAACAGCTACTACTCCAGCATCCAGATGGCCTCGTTTGAGGCATTATATTGTAGGAGGTGTAGATCTCCTATAGGATGGTTTGAAGTTGGTGATGGTATCACGATAGGACTAGACTCAATTCATGAGGCTATGCAAAAGGTTCAGCTTATCATAGAAAGGTTAAAGAAAGCTTAGAGCCGATAAAAGTTGTATGCAGATGTGAGGAAAAGAGAGCTAGAGTTCTCTTTGGATGATTGGTTTTATCTGAAGATTTCACCTATGAAAGGGGTGATGAGGTTTGGGAAGAAAGGAAAACTCAGTCCAAGATATGTTGGACCTTAGAATCCTGAGACGTATCGATAAGGTGGATTATGAGTTAGAATCACCTACAGAGTTAGCATTAGTTCACCCAATCTTTCATGTGTCATTGCTGAAGAAATGCATCGGTGATCTGACCTAAATAGTGCCTCTAGAGAGTGTTGATGTAAAGGACAATCTCTCTTATGAAGAAGTTCCAATTCAAATCATAGATCTTCAAGTTCGTAAGCTGAGGAATAAGGAGGTTGCTTTAGTAAAGGTTTTGTGGAGAAACCAGCTAGTTGAGGGAGCTACATAGGATGCAAAAGCAGATATGATGGCTAAATACCCTCATTTGTTCCCTTCTAGTTTAGCTTCAGCATCAGGTACTAAATTCCTGCTCAGTACTCTATTCAGTTCTGTACTCATCAGGCTTATTCATGTTTTCAATGTGCACTCTAGTTGTGTCAACTCAGTTAGTATGCTTATGTTAGTTTGGAGTCAGTCACTCCTTCAGAAATTAGCTAATAGTTTTCAGTTTGGAATTTCAGCTCATTTCTCAGTTTCTCAATTTGTCTAGCCTACATTCAAAGATGAATGTTTCCAAGGGGGAGATATTATAATACCGCTGAACTTCCTAAGACTAGCCTTGAGATTTAAAATTTGATTATGTAGAAATTCGGGAAAATGATCATAATACGAGTCACAGACTCATATATAGGAGGTACGATCCATACCTAGACTCGTAGCGTGGAGGAGATCATTTAAGGTGACTTGAGAAACCACGACTTCATGTTAAGACTCGTACTGCCCTGGTATAGATCATACTGACCGATCATGGAATAACTCAGGGTTATGGCCAAGAAAATTTAGGCTAACCACGAGTTAGGGTATGACTCATGGTACAGTGGTACAACCCGTAGGATAGGTCGTCAGAGGGGTCAGAGGAAGACTCAGGATTGAACTACGGATCGTGATACGAGTTGTAGGATGTTGGTACAAGTCATAGTAGGCATCCGTGGGAAACTTCAGGGAAATGGTTTGGAGCAGGGTCCCTAACCACGAGTGGTGGTACGGATCGTAGTAGCCTGGTATGACTCATGCGTTGAGTCGTACCACTTGGCGAGCAGAAATTTCATTAAATGTTTCAGGGGTAATTTTGTAAAACCATATCATCTTAACCCTTAAACTACATCATTTGGGGTTAAAAATCAGAGGATTAAGGGAGTTAGTCAACGTTCTCTCCTCATTCCTCCCATTCTCTCAAGTCAGTACATAGAAACCTCAGGTAGTTCTCCCAACCAAGAACAAGGGTTTCTATTTCTCCTTAGATTTCTCAAGTAATTTCTCAAGGAATTCTACTCCAGGTATGTAGAATTTCAGCAAGGGAATTTCTCCTGTCCCCAGAACCTTCCTAAAATCTTTATCAGTTCTAGTCCTTTTGTATTAATGCTAGGGTTGTCTTTAAGTTAGAATATGAACTTCCTTCTTGTTATAATTTTCATGATTCTTGAAGGTTGTTGTTAGTTATACTACATGTTGTTATCTCTTTCCTTGAAATGTGTGTTTTAGCCCTAGTTTGTAAAATGCGAATTTAAGAACCTTACATAATTCTCCCGATACGAATATTTCTTGATTCTGATAGTTCCCTACTGATCACAATAAATGTACAGTTATGTGATTTGAAAGACAATCTATTGAGTATCCAGTCTTAGTTAGTACTTAGCCTTTTCAGTATGTTACAGAAATGTTAGCTGATCAATTTGACTATTCTCAGTCTCTTGAGGAGTTCAAAAAAACTCCATAGTCTCAGTTATCAGTTGTTAGGATGTTCTTTAGATGGTTATGACGCTTTCAGTCAAAGCATCTCTACCCAGTCTTAGAACCCTTAGTTTTAGCCATCATGTTCTTCATACTCTCAGGTTGTTTCCAGATAAGTATTCCTGATGTAAGTCTTGGGACATCAGCTTCGAGCTATCATCCTAGTAGTCAGAGTTAGAATTTTTTTGGGAGTAGTACTTAGCACCAAGTGGGCTGTTCTGCACACCCAGGTTCCTAGAACTACATTGCCACCATAGGTTTTAGCCCGAATGGGCGTCAGACGGTGATCACTTAGTTAATCTACTATTACCTGGCAAGGTATAGTGGGCCTTCTCCGATGGGTGGTACACATCATACTCCACGTTTAGCTCATGAGGTTACATGTTAGTTATAGTCTTCCTCACAGTGTAATACCATACCGCCCAGTCATAGTTTTTAGTTCAGCTTAGTTACTCAGATTTCAGTATGTAGTTATGACTCTCAGATAGAATCTGTGTTACAGTTATATTTAGTGTTTCCAGTTTAGTTGAGTATTTCTACCGTTCTTACTTACATCTTGCACACTCAGTACATTCAAAGAACTGATGCCTATTTTCTATGCTGTATCATATTATGATAAAGGTGCAGGTTTTCAGTCATAACATCGACAGTAGTTCCCTTCCGACAACTTCAACAGCAGTATATTTGGTGAGTCCTCATCTTACAAGGATGAGAGTATGTTTTAGTTTAGTTTTCTTTTGAGTTAGAATTTAGAGTTAGCTGGGGGCTTGTCCTAGCAACTTGTCAGTTCTTAGATGGCTTTCATACAAAACTTTGTTCAGTATTTTATCAGACATGTATTCTTTTCTTTTGAAAAATGTTATTCGGTTATGTTTTCTTAGCTTCTGCTATGTTTAATTCAGTATACTAGTGTGCTGTTAATCCATGGTTAGCTTGGGGTCACTTGTGGCACCAAGTACTGTGTTGCGCCTAAGGTATAGAATATGTATGTGCATTTAATTTCTTTAAAATTTTTTTGGATATTAACTTGTCCAAAACTCCACAAGTAGTGTGTTTATTTTAGAGTTTACTTTGGAGTTTTTTTATACTAATGATTTTATACTCTTGTTATTGATAATTTATTTTGTATCGTGAAGAAAGATCACAAATTCAAAATACTTAGTGTCACTACTTCAATCTATCCAAATACCAAAGTTTAGTAGCTACTTCTTCTTTAGCACAATATTAAGAAAACACTATTGTGTTAACTCTTGAAATGAGATTGCTTTAAATCTTGAAAGTTAATATAAACCTATTGACAAATTATATAATTTTATCATGACATCTCATTACTTGATTAGTATTATTTGTCACAGAAGTTGAAAATTTTTTTGGTTATCACCATTATGATTTATTGTGTCACGCCGCATCTTGGGAGACATGACTGGCACCTAGTGCCACACTAGGTCTAAACTAACCTGACTGGCCTGGTGCACAACTAGTGCACGCTTGTCACTTAGTTCAAGAAATCAATGAGCTATATCTCAACTGTAAACATAGCCTCTGGATGAAAAGGCCACCCATAAAAGAAGACAGCAACCACCAATAACATAATAATAAGGATCCTATGTGGGCCAACAAAATCGCCATGCTGTCTAATTATAACAGAAATGAAATCAGGCAGCTAAACTATGCTATAGCCGACAAGGCTGCTAACTGGCAGCTAAACAAGGCTCCACGCGTCCATCACATGAAATAAACATACATAGGCCCCACATGGCCAATAACAAAATCTAACTACAGGAAATCTGCAACCTGCAAGCCACTAAGAGTGAAACAATGATCGAGATAGGGCCCCGACCTACCCATAAGCTGTATAATAAACGAACAAACCTCCACTAACTTTCAACGCTGGAGGGAAGGAGCAAAATGAACTGCTGACTTTAGCTGAAGCCTAAGAACATCCCGAACCGCGTCTATCCGCACCTGCAGGCAAGTAATGCAACGCTCCGAGGATGGGCATCCATACAATATGTACCAAATTTGTAAGGTAGTAGGATAAGGATAATAACTGACTAAAAGCTAGTAAAACTGAAGTAATCAAGAAAGAGAGTAAGAATTTAACCTGAATAACCTTACCGTCTGAAGTATCTAACTAACAAGTTTTTTTTCCAAGAAGAACCTAACCGGGCCCCCATAAGCCTGAAAGGTACAAACAACACAAAATAACCTACCTGGGCCCCCATAAACCCCGACAAGTACAAACAATGTCCACTTCTGCTATCTGACTACTAATGGCTGTAAGCATACTGTAACTCTGGAATACTAGGCTATACAACTGGACCCCAAACCTTGGCTCTACGTTGGGTCATAATATAATTATTGTAGCTAGATACGGCCCTCATGACCTCTATCTGGGGTAACTCAAGACGGCCCTCACGACCTCAATATGACAGAAATCAATATGGCCCTCACGGCCTCAACATGATAGAACTCAATATGGCCCTCGCAGCCTCAGCCTAATAGGACTCACTAAGGACCTCATGGCCTCAACCTGATCCCTTCCTACACCATACTTCTTTTGTAAATATAACTTTATAGGCAACAACATTCGAACCCCGAATATCATATATAACAATCGAGCTGGCTAGGGTTAACTCTGACGAGGGTTACTATATCGTCGCTATCGTCTCAATTCAATTCATAAAAGCTGACCCTAATAGGTTTACTTTGAAGTAGTATAGACATACGAGTCGTACTATATTTACAACAAGTGAAACTTGCCGAAAGGATAGCCTTACATACCTCAAATGCTGACTTTCATTTAACTGGCGAGTCTCAACTGGCGATCGGTGGTTCTATCCAACTGTAACCTTTATACTGAGAAAATAGGGCTAATTTCAATACTAAACTTGGCATAAACGATAAATTTTAATAATAATAGTAACTACAATTCAAATCTAAGTAATTCGGCAAAAACCCACAATTTTTCGAGAGTTCAGAAGGGAGAAATACTCACCTAGGGCCTGTGGCCATGTAGGAATCAATTTGGATCAATTCTGACAACTTCTACCCGGCGGAGCTCTGGTTTGCTGAGTGAATTTCCAAGAAATAACTTCATAGTAATGCTCCCCACAGGCCTAGAACTTGTTACCCAAAGTTAATTTACGTTTGGACGGCGTTTGGTAGCGTAATCGGGCGAAATTTGGTTGAAAGTTGCATGCTCTTCTTTATCTTAGCCGTGGGAATAATTTTAGAATGAAGTGAAATAAGCCAAGGATCATATATATACACATTGGTAGTGGTAGGGGTGGCGCCTCGTGCCGCCCATCGCGGCAATACCCTGCTGCACCGCGCCTCTCAAGGCGCTAGCAGGCCTGACGCGCCGCATTGGCCAGTGCACTGCTGGCTGGCGCATCGCGTTGGTCCTGTGCACGATGGTCCCGTCTAGCCCTGCTTCCGAGGCTTTTCCTACATGCATCAAGCTCTCTTTATTCATCACAAATCCATGCCTACGCCTATTAATCGATAATGTTTTATGGGGTATAACATATTGATGGAAAATAGGCTTCATCAAGAACTTACACATGAAGTCGAGCTAATTAAGGTATTTTTAGACTTTTTATTGAGTCGCTACTTTGAAGGCTTGGAGTGTAATACCCCTAAAACTCTAAGATCAGACTCGAGAGTTGAAATGGAGAAAATAGAATTTTTCGCACCAGGTCACAGGATGAGTCATCCACTAACCTGTGGGGTGCACCACGAGTCAATGAGTGATGCGTGGGGAGGAGCTTAGACTGGGTTGGAATTTTGAGTCTTGAGGTGACCACGAGTCATGGTCAGCACCATGATTCATTGAGTGGTCCGTGTTCAAGAGTTGATTGAAGATCGAATGTTTTTGGCAGTGTCCCTAATGGGTTGTCACCATGAGTCGTAGGTCACACCACGAGTCGTGGTGACCAGTGTTGAGAATTTCCAGTTCAGACGATGAGAGGAGGACCACGAGTCGTCCAGTCCCTTGTTGGGACTGGCAGTATGTTTTTCTCTGCAAATTTATTAAGGGCTTTTCCATAATTCCTAAGTTCCTAAGGCCTAAACTATGTCGTTTTAAGCTTATAATAGTTTGTTTTAAGAGGAGTAAGTTCATTCTAGGCCTATTCACTTCCATGCATGCAAGTCTAGAAGCTCTAAGGGTGATCAAGCCTATATTCCTCAAGTTCTTCCCTAAATTTCCATTGGGAAATCAAGGAAGTTGTGAAATCAGATTTCTACAGGTATGTAAGGCTATGAATGAGTGTATCCATCCACACCCATGCCCAATCCCTCTTAAATTCATGAAATTCTAGTTGATGAATCTATAGGGTTTTAACCCATGTGAATTCTCTAAATTTCAATCATGGGTATAATCTAAGCATCTTTCAAATGTTGAATTATGATTAATGGTCATATTTTACAATGTTTTCAATTATAAATTATGTTTTCAAGTTTTAAAAATTAAGATGCCCATCCATGAAAGTTCATGAAAGTTGATATCTATGATATATGTACTCAAGCATGATGAGATACATGTGAAGAAAGTATGATTTCAATTTACCCATGTCTATGTTCATGTTTTTGAATGATCAAGTCCATGTCAAGTATGTTTAAGTATTTGGCAAGCCCATATCATCAAGTATGTTTCATGATTTATCTAAACTTTATGAATTAGCTTACCACATGGATTTTGGAGTCTAGACTCCCACTATTTTCATCTTATGGTATGGTTTAAGCCCAAGGCTCCTTATGTTATGACTTTAGATTTATGCATGTATGTTATGAGACAACTTCATCATTAGACGATGGTTCGACTTCATTGAAAAACGACGGAGAGCATATGCATATTTTTGGGAGTAGTGTCTAGCACTGAGTAGGCTAAGGGCCAGTCAACCCTATGCTTCAGAACTACGTGCCAATGTAGGTATGTTCAGATTATTTGGGACCTCCCTTGTGAGCTTCCCCTTCCCCCAAGGGGCCTTTATCTTGATATCGATATCATGGTAGCGTCCTTAGCCCTGGCAAGGCTTCAGACGACTCTACCCACTTGAGTGTAATTGTCAGGACCATGTAAGCTCTATTGTGGTAATGTCGATTATATGACAAGTCTCCCATTGTTCCTCATGATTTCAGTTATGCATGTTCATCAGTCATGATATTATGTTTTCAACAGGTTTGACCTAATGTTCAATTTTAATATGATTATCAGTATTTAGCTTTGGGTCATTTGATTCAGTTATGATATTCAGTTATGTTCAAATCATGATTTTAGAAAATAGCATGCAAGCCCTACTCTCAAAATCTTATCTTGATTATGTTTTATAATATTCATGGTTTATGATTTTACTTACTTAGTGATTTTACATACCTTACATACTAGGTACATTTCACGTACTAACCGCATACTCTTGATGTATCATCTCATGATACAAGCTCGAATATTCAGGCTCAGTTGCGCCATTAGCCAGACTTGCAGTACTAGCACTTATCAGCCAGAGTGGTGAGTCCTCATCATTTGAGGGCCCTTCTTTTCAGTTGTATCTAGTACATTCAATTCCAGACTTTAGTGAGCTAGTTGGGGTCTTGTTCCATCAACTAGTCAGTAGTAGAGGCTTTTCAGACATAGTGTGTATTTAGTATTCAGCTTCCGACTTGAGTTATATTTTTGATGTTATGAGATTATCAGACTTCCGTTATGTTAATTATGTTGATCTTCCGATTTATTATGATTGAGTTAGATTTCATGTTCATGCCGTTGGTAGACTTGGAGCTTCTCGGAGTTTTTTGTCCCGTGTCTCGATCCGGGCCTATGTTCGGGTCGTGACAAACTTGGTATCAGAGCATTAGATTTTGAGGTGTCCTAGGGTATCTGAAAGCCTCGTTGAGTAGAGTTTTTTTCATGGGTGTGAAGCGTTCCACACTTATGACGAAGGCTACGAGACATTGGGGAAAAGTTTCCTTCTTTCATGAAGTAATACCCCGGAAGTGCCTAAGATTAGACAAGGGATTTAAAAATAGAAGTTGGCTGAAATTGGGGAAAATTTCATAGAACGGATGACCCAACGGATCGTTGGTCCAACCAACGACCCATGGGAAGCAGTCGTGGAAGATATGGTCTGGTAGTAGTGGGTAGTGATGAGTAAAATAACGACCCATCATGAGAAGCAATGACTGCTTCTAGTCTATATAACAGAAGGCAACCACGACTCGTTGGAGGAAGTAACAAGTGGTGGTGAGGCTCATTGGAAAGCTGGATACAGAACTGGAAGAAGGAAACAACGGACGATATAACATCCCATTGTTTGAAAGGACGACTCATCCTGTCGATTCGTGCGGACAATTATGAGATCAGGAGGCTTGGCAGTGGAGACAACGGATGGATACCACAAGTCGTGGTATCCTCTAACGATCCATTAGTCCAGTCGTTGGTTCACCTAGTGCAGATTTTTCAGGGATTTCATTAAGGGAATTTTCTTCATTCCTAAGTCCTAGGGTCCTAAACTATGTCATTTAAGGCACAAAAATCAGTGTTTATTGAGGGTAAAACCCACCCAGGGCTTATTCATTCTAATGCATGCAAAGTTAATGGATTGAGGAGGTGATCAACCTTGTTCTTCAAGGGATTGAAGAGGTGATCAAGCTTGTTCTTCAAGGTTTTCTTCATTAATTTCCATTGGGCTTTCAAGGAGTGGTGAGATTTGATTTTTCCCAAGTATGTAGGGTTATGAATGGGTTATTTCTTTCACACCCATGCTCAATCCCTCTCTAAATCATGTATGTTCTATGTCTAATTATGGGGTTTTAACCTAATGCATGAAGTTCCTAATTCTTTACATGGGTATGATTTAAATATGGTTCTACCAATGAGTTATGAAGCATGGGCAAGTTTTATAATGTTTTCAATTAGAAATCATGTTTCAAGTTTTATCAATTAAATTTCCCATTTATGAAAAGTTCATGAAAGTCAAGGTTTACGATGAATGTTCAAGTATTATGAATTATTGATGATGAAAAACATGTTTTAAAGATACCCATGTTTATAATCATGTTTTTGATGTGGATTGAGTATTTACAAGTATGATAAAGCTTTGGAAAATGCCCACATGTCTAAGTATGAATTATGATTCTCCCTAATTAAGCTTACTACATGATTTTGGAGTGAAGACTCCCAATTATCTTTCAGCTTGTGGTATGTTTTGAGCTAAAGCTTCTCATATGCATGATATCATATTTGAGATGTATTTGATTATTGAGCTTCGTAACAAAATGATGTAGGGCATATGCATGTTTTTGGGAGTAGTGTCTACCACCGAGTAGGCTAAGGGTTGATCACCCTATGCCTCAGAACTACGCGCCAACGTAGGTTATACTTATATATATTACTTTGTACCTCCCTTGTGAGCTATCCCCGGCCCTATTGGCCCATGAGCTTGATATCGATATCATGGTATCGTCCCTAGCCCTGGCAAGGCTTTGGACGGCTCTACATTCTTAAGTGTGATAGTTGGGATCACGTAAGCTCTATCGTGGTATGTCAGTTAAAAGACGAGTCTCCCATTGTTCCTTATGATTTCAGTTGTGCATGTTTATCATTCATGAGATTCTATATCTATATAAGTTTTAAAGCAGGTTTGACTCAATGTTTAGTTTTACTTATAAATATCAGATTTCATCTTTGAGTCAATCAATTCAGTTATAATGATATGATATGTTATGATTTCAGAAATAATGCCTGCACGCCCTACTCTCAGAATTCTTATTGTTATGTTTTTACATTATGCATGTCTTTAAATGATTTTACTTACTTAAGCGGTTTTACTTACCTTGCATATTCAGTACATTCCACGTACTGACCGCATACTCTATGTTGTATCGTTTCATGATACATGACTCAACCCTTAGGTTCAACCCTGCTCATAGTCAGTCTTCTGAGATAGCATCATACTTGTGGGTGAGTCCTCATCTTCTGAGGACTAGATTATTTAGATTTTCTATATGTACTTTCAGTTTTGGCTTGTTGATTTAGTTGGGGTCTTGTCCCATCAGCTCATTATGTTTAGAGATTTTTCAGACATATAGTTGTATTCAGCTTCAGGTTGTGTATTCTGATGTTATGTTTAATCTGGACTTCCGCTATGATTATCTTGTTGATTTATTCAATTTTATAATTGAGTTAGACGTATGTTCATGCCATGGGTTGACTTGGAGTCTCTCGGGGCTCCTTGTCCCTTCTTATGGTTCGGGCCTCTGTTCAATTCATGACAAAATTTGGTATCAAAGAAATAGGTTTAAAATGTCCTAGGGTGTTTGAAAGCTACGTTAAGTAGAGTATTTTTCATGGGCGTGAAGCGCACCACACTTATGATGAAGAGGCTACCAGACGTTTAGGAAATGTTCCCTTCTTTCATGATCAATGTTGTGCGATGAAATGTCTACCTATCCTTCTAATTCGTGCTATTTGTGATTGCAGAATCATGGCTCCCCGAAGAGTAAATGGTTGAAGGAATGGGAATGGAGAAGGCCATAAGGATGGCAATGGAAACGGGCACCAGTAGGCCTTACTAGTTTAGGAGCACCAGGCATCGGAGCCAGCTGCCCATGCTGAGTTCCGGGCTACTTTTCAGATGCTTGTGCAGGCCTTGATAACTCAAGTCAATCAGTAGGCGTTGCGCATGTTCCGCAAAATGGCAATGCAGTGGCGTTCGAGTTGGGGATTTTATGAGAATGAACCCGCCAGAGTTTGTCGGGTCAAAAGTAGATGAGGACCCACATGAGTTCCTAGATGAGATTGTGAAGATCACCCAAATAATGGGGGTGAATGGAGTGGAGTGTGCGGAGTCGGCCTCGTACCAGTTGAAAGGGGTCGCGCATATCTGGTTTCGCCAATGGAAAGATAGCAGGGTCGCCGGGGCAGGCCCTATCACTTGGGAAGAGTTCCATGTTGTATTCTTAGATCGGTTCTTCCCTTGTGAGATGAGGGAGCTGAAGGCAGCTGAGCTCGTAAGTCTGAAGCAAGGGAGGATGACGGTGCAGGAATATGCCCTTGAGTTCACCCGCCTATCGAAGTACGCCCCATAGTTAGTGGCTGGTCAGATGGCATGGGTGAGTAGATTGGTTCATGGTGTAGTGGGCTATTTGGATAAAGATTATAGGACCCCTATGCTTCACCAAGAAATAGACTTCCCTCGGATAGTTTTGTATGCCTAACAGATGGAGGCGGCGCATATGAGAGAGAGGGAGGCCAAGAGGGCTAGGATTGATAGTCACGTATTCTCATAGCCGAGGTCAGGTGGTGGGCAACAACATCAGATCCACCATAGATCATCAACCATAACATCATCAGCATTGAGTGTGCCATCCAGACTGAGGCACGATCAGAGGGGGCGATCATTAGGCTCTAGGGGTTAGAGTAGCAGACCTGCAGATTCTAGCATCCCAGCTTGTCGCAGATGTGGTTGGGGGCCCACGGATTTCTTGGCAGGTTCAGGTGCTTGTTTCGAGTGTGGGAAGCCCGGAAACATGCTCAGAGATTGCCCAGCAGCGAGACAGGATCATGATGCGGGACGAGGCCCAGCTTCTAGTTTAGCAGCCCCTCCTGCACGCTCAGCACATTAGGGGGCATCTACCAGTTCAAGTGGCGGTCAACACCAAAACAGATTTAATGCCTTTGCATCCTGTCAGGAGTAGGAGGTATCCCTGGACGTGGTCACTGGTATGTTACGAGTTTTCCGTCTTGATGTTTACGCTTTTTTAGATCTGGGGATATCTTATCTTTTGTGACACCTTATATGGCTAGTAGCTTCGGAGTCAGTCCCAAAGTCTTATCAGAACCCTTCTCAGTCACTACTCTAGTAGGTGATTCAGTTATAGCTAGACGGGTATATAGAGGTTGCCCAATCTCAGTCCTTCAGAAAGTCACCCAGCAGATTTGATAGAGTTAGCCATGACCGATTTTGATGTTATCCTCGACATGGATTGGCTATTTGCATGTTATTCTTCAGCTAATTGTAGAACCCGAGCAGTAGAGTTCAAATTTCCAGGTGAGCCAGTCCTAAAATGGAAGGGTAGTTCAACTGTGCCTGTAGGTCATTTCATTTCCTACCTTAAAGCAAGAAAGATGATTTCTAAAGGTTGTGTGTACCATCTAGTTAGGGTTAAGGATGTTGAGTCCAAGACCTCGACTATCCAGTCAGTTATAGTAGTACATGAGTATACTAGAGGTCTTTCCAGATGATTTACTGGGAATCCCTCCCTAGCAGAAGATCGATTTTGTTATTGACCTTCCTCTCGACAAATAGGCTATATCTATTCCTCCTTATAGAATGGCTCCAGCCGAGCTAAAAGAGTTGAAAGATTAGTTGAAGGACTTGTTAGATAAGGGTTTCATTAGACTGAGCAAGTCCCTGTGGGGTGAACCAGTCCTCTTTTTCCGAAAGAAAGATGGTTCTCTTCGCATGTGTAATGATTATTGACAATTGAATAAAGTCACCATAAAGAACAGATATCCTTTACCCAGGATTGATGATTTATTCGATAAACTTTAGGGTGCCAAGTGTTTCTCAAGGATAGATCTCAAATCTGGGTATCATCAACTCAGAGTTCGGGAGTGTGACATCCAGAAGACAGCCTTCAGGACGCGGTATGGTCATTATGAGTTTGTAGTTATGTCTTTTGGGCTAACAAATTCTCCTGTTGCTTTTATGGACTTGACGAACAGGGTGTTCAAGCCATACTTGGATATGTTCGTGATTGTGTTTATTGATGGCATCCTAATATATTCTTGGAGAGAGGAGGAACATGGCACTCATTTGAGAATAGTGCTTCATACTCTCAAGGATCACCAATTATATGTCAAATTCAAAAAGTGAAAGTTTTGGTTGAACTCTGTAGTGTTTTTGGGCCATGTTGTATCAAGTGAGGGTATAAAGGTGGACTCTCAGAAAATAGAAGAGGTGAAGAATTTTCCTAGACCGGTGAATCCTTCAGATATTCGGAGCTTCTTGAGTTTAGCTGGCTATTTTCGAGGGTTTGTTAAAGGTTTATCATTGATTGAAACACCTTTGACCAAATTGACCCAGAAGAAGACGAAATTTCAATGCTCGGAGACTTGTGAGAAGAGATTCCAAGAGTTGAAGACTCAACTTACCTCAGCACCGGTGTTGGCCCTACCCGAGTGTTATACCCCGCAAAATTCGCAGCACATAGATGGCCTATTCGCGTGTTGGTTAAGAGTATTTGAAAGCTATACATGCTAGGAAAAGGCCCGGGAAAAGACCGGACGAGAAACCTGTCGAACCATCGCGAAAGGAGCCGGGGCAGAGCCCCTCCGCGATGGCAACGTGTCACGGAGGTGGAGCCTCTGCGTTGGCTCCGTGACACGTTGGCCCTGTCTAGCCCCAAGTATAAAAACCTCCAACTTCGGTTTAAATGTTATATTTCATATAATTTCCAGAGAAGTCGAGGGAAAAATAGAGAGGACGAAGATTCCATTGAAATTTCCTTCCGATTACGCCGTCAAACGTGGTCCAAACTCAAATTAACTCCAGATATCGAGGTATTAAGCAGTAAGGAGCATTCCTACAGATTTAGTTTCGCGAAATTCGGCCGGCGAATTGTCGTGCTACCGAACTAAAGTAAGTGGAATTGCTCCAAATTAGTGTTAATATACTCCTAGCCTTAAAGTGAATATTTCTCCCTTCTGGACTTTCGAGAAATAGCGAGTTTTTGACCGTCTTTCGATAAGCCAAAGTTTAGACTATAAATATATCGAAAGTGGCATTTTCTTTCAGAATATTGGTGTATTTGGTTCTAATTGACATGTATATGAATGTAGTTGGGAGAAACAGCAGAAGTACTGATGGGAATCACATCGGTCAGTCAGGTACTCAGAAACCAGGTATGTAAAGCTATTCTTTCGGCAAGCCAGGAAGTACAGTCTAGAAAATAAATAGAATAAAGGCTATTAATAGATACCCGGTGTACAGGAACGATTTTATACAATTTCCAGCAAGCATGCTAGTATAGCATTACGTATTATGCGATAATCAGAATAACGAATAGTCAGATGATTTTAGATAGTAATGTGGTATCAGCTGGTAGCTCAACATGTTCTTACGTAATACCCAGAATGGAAGTTGTAAAAGTAGTATAATGAATTAGCAAGATTACAGAAAATATGTATTACATTTGTTGAGACTGTATCCGGTAACAGATGGCACATCTTATGTAATTGAGCTATATCCAGTTATAGATGGCATGTTCTATGTTATTGAGTTATATCCAAATGTAATCAGATCAGTAATTAGATATAGAAATAGCTCTAGATACAGATGTAGCTCCAGAAATAGATATGGCTCTAGAAACTGATATAGCTTCAGATCACGGATAGCAATAATCAGATAAACAGATAAGGGCCAGGTAGCAGTTAGCCCAGCAATCAGAAACAGTGTAAAGTAGGATATAGCATCAGTTGTTTAATACGGACTGGCCTTGAAATAAAAGAAGAGAATAGGATTAGTATTTTTCATTTGAGCATGCTTGCTGTGTATGTGTTTTGTATGTTGAGACTTGTTGTGGCATGTGGGAACCCTTTAGCATCCCCACCACCCCTGGGTTATAGCTGTGTCGATACCAGATTCAGATACCGCCACCAGCTGGGCGATGCCGTCCGCCTAGAGGACGATGATGGACGACCACCATGATAATACGGTCCAGATTACCCTGCTTGCAGGGGCAGTTTCGCTCTGCGCAGAGCCAGATTACCCTGTTTACATGGGCAGATTACTCTGCGTGCGCTTGTGGCTGGGGATAGTTTCAGATACAGATTTTTATAAAATTACCCTGTTGCGTGCTTGCACCCAGGGGCAGTTTCAGTCACAGATACAACAGCAGATTACCCCGTTGCGCACTTGCGCCCAGAGGCAGGAGTCTCCGGACTCAGACACAGTTTATTATCAGAGGCCAAGGCCTGAGCTACATACCCAAGGGGGCCGGTAGGAGGAGCTCACAGTTATCATATGAGTGGAGTGACTTATTTTGGGTTGGTTTAGACCCGGGTAGGGGTAAATAGATTGCTTGTTGGTTGGTACCTTCCAGCTTATGGGGGTCGGTCAGGTATTGTGTGTATTTATATGTATATCTATATGTGCTACTAGATACTGATAGATAATAGGACGACACGTCGTCAGGTACGCTCAGTTTAGTTACAGAATAAGTAAACTCTCCCCAGTTATCCTCGGTCAGATAGACTCAGCTACTTCCTGCTCATATGTCATGTTATTGTTGTTACCCATTTTAGTTGTATATTTCAGTTTTCTTTACATGCTCAGTACCTGTAGTACTGACGCCCGTGGGGGTGCTGCATTGCTTTCCTGCAGGTACACATAGACGAGGAGTCGATCCCTCGTGATCCAGTCAGCAGAGTTGTCAGCTCCTATCCTCCGGAGCTAGACAGTCGGAGGTTGCTCCTATTTCCTTTTTGATTACAGTTTGGGTAGGTTGGGGCCCTGTCCCGACCATTCTATCATTACTTCCTAGAGGCTTGCAGTCTGATGTTTCCTGTGGTGGTGGAGCCGGTCGTGTGGCGCCGTGCTTGTATATATGTGTTTAGCTGTTTATCATTGTTGAATATGTTGGCCGTGTGGGGACATAGTCTGATAGTAGTGGAGACCTTGCCGGTCACGTAGTTATTCAGTATTCTATTGCTAAGTTACAGATAACTAGACAGCATGGTGGCCTGGTCGGCCTGCATAGGTTCCCCTATATGAGATGATTCTGGTTAGCTGATGATACAGTACAGGTGGCTATAGGCCCAGTCGGCCAGAGGCTGTATTTACAGCCGTTATATAGCCCGTTGTTTCCTTGAATTTGAGTTAGAGCCAGCCAGGCACCAGATGTGCTTAGGCTCAGTAGTCTAGCAGTTCAGGTCCTAATAGGGCACCAAGTGCCAGTCATACCCCCCAAGGCGGGGCGTGACACCGAGGGTACTGATGGGTTCGTTATTGTGATGCTTCAAGGATCGGACTTGGGTGTGTATTGATGTAACACGGGAGGGTTATAGCATACGCCTCCAGACAGCTAAAAGTTCACGAGAAGAATTACCCGACCCATGATCTTGAATTGGCTGCGGTAGTATTCACCTTGAGGATATGGAGACATTAATTGTACGAGGTCCACGTGGATGTGTTTATGGACCATAAGAGCTTACAATATGTGTTTATTTAGAAGGATCTCAATCTTCAAAAAAGGAGGTGGTTGGAGCTACTCAAGGACTAGATACGAGTGTCCTTTACCATCCGGGTAAGGCCAATGTAGTAGTGGATGCACTTAGTAGGCTCTCTATGGAGAGTGTGTTCCATGTGGATGAGGGGAAGAAGGAGCTGGTGAAGGATGTGCATCCACTCCCAAGGTGTGGAGTTAGGTTGGTTGACTCGACCGATGGTGGTGTTGTGGTTCAGAACGGATCAGAATTATCCTTGTTGACTGATGTAAAATCTAGGAAAGATGAGGATCCAATTTTGGTAAAGTTAAAGGGAGCCGTTTAGAATCAGAAGGTAGAGGTCTTTTCCAAAAGGGGAGATGGTGTGCTTCGGTGCCAAGGCCTTCTATGTGTTCCAGATATTGGTGATTTGAGGAGCTGGATGTTGCACAAGGCCCATGTATCCAGGTATTCTATCCATCCAGGTGCCACCAAGATGTACCGTAACTTATGGGAAGTCTATTCGTGGAATGGCATGAAGAAGGATATCGCAGAATTCGTAGCAAAGTGTCTGAACTGTCAGCAAGTAAAGGTTGAGCATCAGAGGCCGGGATGCATGCTTCAGGATATTAGTATTCCTACTTGGAAGTGGGAAGAGATCAACTTGGCCTTCATCACAGGTTCGCCTCGCACTCGTCGACAATATGACTCCATTTGAGTTGTGGTAGACAGGTTGACCAAGGCCGCTCATTTTCTACCGGTCAAAACCATGGATTCGGTGGAGGATTATGCCAAACTATATATCTAGGTGCTAGTTTGATTGCATAGAGTTCCCTTATCCATCATTTCAAACAGGGGCACTCAATTTACCTCTCAGTTTTGGAAGCCGTTTCAAAAAGGACTTGGTACTCAGGTTAAGCTCAGTACAACCTTTCACCCGCAAACGGATGATCAAGCAGATCAGACAATTCAGACCCTCGAGGACATGTTGAGATGCGTGATTGACTTCAAAGGTAGCTGGGATGAGCATTTGCCTCTTATCGAGTTTGTATACAATATCAGCTATCATTCCAGTATCGACATGGCACCATTCGAGACTTTCTATGGGTGGAGGTGTAGGTCGCCCATTGGATGGTTTGAGGTTGGCAAAACGGTGGTGATAGGACCAGTTTTGGTTCATGAGGCTATGGAGAAGGGTCAGTTGATAAGGCACAAGTTGAAAACTGCCCAGAGTCGCCAAAATTCCTATGCCGATGTGAGGAGGAGAGAATTAGAATTTGAAGTCGATGATTGGGTATTTCTAAAGGTATCTCCCGTGAAGGGGGTGATGAGGTTCAGAAGGAAGGGGAAGCTTATTCCTCGCTATGTCGGCCCGTACAGGATAGTGAGACGTGTTGGCAAGGTGGCCTACGAGTTGGAGTTGCTCTCAGAATTAGCTTCTGTTCATCCTATATTCCATGTATCACTCTTGAAGAAATGTTTGGGTGATCCAGCTCTAGTCGTCCGGTGGACAGTGTTTGCGCGTTATACCCCAGGAGATCAAAGATCGAACCCCGGAGTTGAAATGAAAAAATTGTGAAATTGATGTTGCCGGCACAGGACGAGTCATGGGACGACTCGTGAGAAGACCCCACGAGTCATCAGGTGGCTCATGGAGAGGCCTGCAGGAGTGAAGGATTGAGGTTCCCACGAGTGAGGGAACGACTTGTGGTCAGCCACCACGAGCCATCATGTCAATCATGGGATGGTGTGGGATTATAGATGGGGGAGACGTCCAGTGTATCTAACATATGGGACTCCATGAGTCGTGGTCTGTCCCAACGACTCGTGAGGTAAGTCGTGAGCAAGCAAAGTGGATTTTCATAGATGCTAAGGTAGTGTACCTAACGGGAGGTGACCACGACTCGTGGTCACAGGGGATGAGTTGTTAATTCATCTGTTACGAGCCCCAATAGATCAGTTAACCAGTGCACTTGACGGGTGACTCAACGAGTCGTTGCTCGTCTTGACGAATCGCCAGGTCACCCGTTAGGGTCACCTGGCAATGTTTTTCTGCAAATTCAGTAAGGGTCTTTTTGTAATTCCTATGTTCCTAAGACCTATACTACATCGTTTAAGGATCGTCTTAGTGGGTTTTAAGCAGGGTAAAACCTATAGTAAGCCATTATTCTCATACATGCAAGTTTGAAGGTTTGAAGAGGAGGTTCAAGGCAAAATCTCAAGGTTTCCAATTGGAGTTTCAGCTGGGCAATTAGAGGGTGTTAGAATTCACCACTTCCCAGGTATGTAAGGCTATGAGTAGGTGTGTTCTTCCACACCCATGCCCAATTCCTATCAAAATGTGATAAACTATCTATGATCAAGTATGGGGTTTTACTCAATTGCATGATTCTTCAATCTCTATACATGCATATGATTAAATTGTGTTTATAATGGTTATTTATGAAGCTTGGGCAGATTCAAAATTGTTTTTCCTTATAAAAATTATTTTCCAAAATTTGAATCTAAAATGCCTTGGATGATGAGTTCATAAAAGAAGTGATTTATGACAAATGTGTGATCATGATGAGGTTAATGATGAAAAGCATGTTTCTAAAACTACCCATGATTTGTGTTGTTGTTTTCAAAATGAATTGATTAGATCCAAGTATGAAAAAGCCTTGGGTGATGCCCACATGTCGATTTAAAGTGATGATTTTCCCGACATAAGCTTACCACATTGTTTGAAGTGAAATTTCCCAATTTTTATTATAAATTCTAGCTTGTGGTATGTTCAGTAAATATTTCTATACGTAGCTTACCACATGATTTGGAGTACATGCTCCCACCTATGATTGAGTTTGTGGTATGTTTCAAAATAAAGCTTCTCATATGCATGATTTCATTATTGAGCTTTGTCAATAGACAATGTTGAGCTTCATATCCATATGATGTCTAGTTTATGCATGATTTCATTATGAGCTTTGTCAACAGATAATGTTGAGCTTCGTTTTGTATGATGTTAAGTTATGCATGATTTCATGTTGAGCTTCGTCAATAGACGATGTTGATCTTCGTTATATAAGATGTGGAGCATTGCATGTTTTGGGAGAAGAGTCTAGCACCGAGCAGGTTAAGGGTCGATTATCCTATGCCCTAAAACTACGCGCCAACGGTAGGTTGATATTATTATATCATTGGGACCTCCCTTGTGATCTATCCCCAGTCCGATTGGCCCTTCAACTTGATATCTACATCATGGTAGCGTCCTTAGCCCTGGCAAGGTTTGGGATGGCTCTGCCCACTTGATTGTGATAGCTGGGACCATGTAAGCTCTATCATGGTATGTCCGTTAATTGACGAGTCTCCCACTGTCTAAATCATTCAGATTGCATATTCATCACTCATGATAATTATCTTATGCATGCATGTTCAAAAAGCAAGGTTTGATTCATTGTTCAGCTTTTGATATAAATGTATGTTTCAGCTTTGAGTCATTCGAGTCAGTCATGATGTTCTAAAGCTATGCATGGTCATGTTATGATAAGAGTACGATTTCAGAATTAATGCATGTAGCCTTCTACTTACACTTAAAAGCTTATGATATGTATGAATTGCTTTAAATGATTTATGTTACTTAAGCGGTTTACTTACCTTGCATACTCGTTACATTCCACGTACTGACCGCATACTTTCTATGCTGCATCGTCTCATGATGTAGGATCTGGTTCTCAGGTTTAACCCCGTTCGTAGTCGCTGTTCAAAGTTAGCACCTGCTTTATTGGTGAGTCCTCATCTTTCGAGGAACAGACCTTCAGTTGTTTTAGATATCCTTTCAGTTTCAGTATTGTTGAGCTAGTTGGGGGTGTTGTCCCATCAGCTCGTCCAGATTAGAGGCTTATCAGGCTTAGACGTGTATTTAGCTTCAGATATTTAGTTTGTTGTTATATTAACTTTGACTTCCGCTGAGTTTATAATTATGTTTTCTTCATGTTTATTGAATGAGTAGTTGAACGCTTATGCCATGGGTTGACTTGGGGTCTCTCGGAGTCCCTTGTCCCGTGTCTACGATCCGGGTCTACGCTCGGGTTGTGACATAGCATGAAAGACAGCCTCAGTTATGAGGAGGTTCTGGTAGAAAATACTGGTTCGTCAAGTTCAAAGGCTAAGGAACAAAGAAGTAGCTTTAGTCAAAGTGTTATGGACGAATCAACATGTTGAGGGAGCTACGTGGGAAGCCGAAGCAGATATGATGGCTAGATACCCACGTTTATTCTCCACCGGCTTAGTTCCAACTTGAGGTACCAATTTTTGCCCTAAAAACTCTATTCAGTTTCCATGTTTAGTTCATGTGTTCAAGTTTCTTTTATGTATATGGATTCGTATATGAATCATGAATTCAGTTCAGCTATGTAGTTTGAATTGGGGATAGTCATTCCGTTAGTTTTCGATTTAAATGATTAGTATTTGAGTGTGATGGTTGCATGTCTCTATATTCTTCATGTTTCCAACATTCAAGGATGAATGTTCCCAAGGGGGAGATATTGTAATACCCTGGAAGTACCTAAGATTAGACCAAAGATTTAAAAATGGAAATTGGCCGAAACTAGGGAAAATTTCATAGAATGGATGACCCAACGGATCGTTTGTCCAACCAATGACCCGTGGGAAGCAGTTGTGGGAAGATATGGTCTGGTAGTAGTGGGTAGTGATGAGTGAAGTAACAACCCATCATGAGAAGCAACAAGCCGTGGCACCAGTCGTGGGAAGAAATGTTTTTATTTTCCAGTATATATAACAAAAGCCAACCTTGACTCGTTGGAGGAAGTAATGAGTCATGGTTAGGGTCGTTGGAAGGCTGGATATCACGACCCAAACGTACACCCGGATCATAGACAAGGGACGAGGAGCCCTGATAGACCCCAAGTCAACCCATGGAATGAGCATACATCTAATTCAATCACATAAGCGGAAGTCTTAACATAAAGAACGTAATAATAACATAACATAAGGGGAAGAACAGTAGGATACTTATACAATACAACGGAATACAACTTTTAGTCAGATAAGCCTCTAAACATGACAGGAGGATTGATGGGACAACTCCCCAACTAATCCAACATCCAGAAGCTGAAAGAAATGACGTAGAGTGTGAAAATGTAGCCCTCGGAACATGAGGACTCACCAATTACGCTGAGAGCAAGGCTGAGACTAGCTACTGGTGGGGATGAGCCTGAGATCTGGACCTGTATCACGAAACGATACAACATAGGAAGTATGAGGTCAGTACGTGGAATGTACCGAGTATGCAAGTAAAATGGGCATTTAAAACATGTATAAAAATCCATAAGTAATCATAAGAGTGGGACAACATGCTCATATTGTAAATCATCATAACCTATCATACGGCTTAAGGTTTTCAAAACGTTCGTAGCATAACATAGTCATAGTCGTAATAGAGGAGTATTAATTAACATGACTTGAGTCAATATACATAATCATAACATGAATAAATCATGAGGAACAATAGGAGATTCTCTTAACCGGCATACCCCATATGAGCACACATGAAGCCCGACATGTAACCCTAGTCGGGAGGGTGTCTGTACCTTGCAAAGGGTAGGACCATGAAAGTTTTATATCACCATGAAAAGGGCCATTTGGGCCAGGAACAGTCATGAAAGGGGTCCCAACATACCTACGGTGGCACGTAGTTCATGAGATCTAAGGCTTAACCGAAGCCCCGAACTTACTCGGTGTTCATACTACTCTCAAAACATATATAGTGCTCATAGTATAACATGCATGAATTCATGGGATAGTTAAATCATGATAATCATAAACATACTTGTAAATACGTGAACTAGCCATGAAATGAGGCCCGTGAGTCAGCCATAACATACTTGTAAATCATGCATATAGCTTGAAATTCATAAAATCATGATGGGTAATATCATAAATCCATAATTCAAATCGTAAATCATGCTGGGTTTGTAAATATCATCATTTGAAGAGAAGATCATTAATTGATTTATCATGGGTCATGCATAATTAGGCTTAATTTTATAGAAATCAAAATGGATATAATTATAAATGGTTTAAATAATGAAAATTGATCAAAACCTATAGATTATGATGAGATTCTAAAATCACAAAACCCATTATCAAATCATTAGACTTTTATGAAAAATCATCTTCAAAACCCCATGTGTTTTTTTTAATAAAATTTTGTAAAAACCATAGAGGATGGGCATGGGTGTGGAAGAAATAACCCATTGATAGCCTTACATACTTGGAAAAGGACTGATTTCAATGTTACTTTAATACCCACAATGGAATTGATGGAAACATGAAGAAGAAGACCTTGAATCTCCCTAAAACCTCTCTAAAAGCTCTTGCATGGGAATGGACATGAATTAGGGAATTAGCCCATCTTATCACACTCAAAAAATACACAAAATGACTTAGTTTAGGGCCTTATATCATGAAAAAGTCAAAAATACCCTTAATGAACCTGCCCTGAAAATTGGCCGGATGGAACCCATGGGTGGTACCAACGGGTCGTGGAAACCACCCATGGCCCGTCCTGTCTCTCGTTGTATGGATGGTTAAATGCCTTCTCTCAGAACTTAACCTACGGATGGACAGGACGACTCATCCTACGAAACCATGATCTGTTGCATCGTCCGTTGTTTGCTCATTATAAAATCTGATCCCACTTACCACGACCCTCACCATGACCCGTGGTTACTTCCAATGAATCGTGGTCTCAAACCCATTAAAGGCCTCCTGAAGATCCTAACTCCTTCCCACAACAGCTAACGACAACTCATTTTTTCCCACAATGAGTCATCCTGTCTCCCGTGGTTCACACTGCCACCCAGCCTGATCCTAAGCACGACTAAAAAGGACGACCCATTGTATCTCACAACGGGTAGTCATACCACTCATTTTCTCTAATTCCACCAACATTACCCTAACCAATGACAACATACAACAACTTGTGGTTTGATACCATGAGTCTTTCCATGGTCCGTCCTGTGATACTTTTCCAGTTTTCTGCACTTTTCAAATTATATTCCCGGGTCTATTCTTAGGCCTTCTCGAGGTATTACTATATCTCCCCTTTGGAAACATTCTTCCTCGAATGTAGGAAGCAAGTAGCAAATAGAAACATACAATTTATCATAGCCATATGCTGATCATTTTAACCGAAACTTTCACAGAATGACTACCTCCGAATAAAACCACATAAGTGAACGAACCTCATATCTCACATACACATTTATACACATAAAAGAAACTTGTACACATGAACTGAACATGAAAACCAGATAGGGTTATAGGTCAAAAACTGGTACCTCAAGTCGGAACTGCACTGGTAGAGAACAAATGTGAGTATCTAGCCATCATATCATCTTCGGCTTCCCAGGTAGCTCCCTCAACATGATGATTTCTCCATAAAACCTTAACTGAAGCTATTTCTTTGTTTCATAATGTTACACCCTGTAAATGTTAGCGATTAGTAAGAATACACGTAGATTTGTAACGAGTAAGAAGAGCTTGACGAGTGTGTAAAAAAGCCTTGGAAGCAAGGTTGGGCGAGACTAGGCCGCACAGGGCTAGCACGACGCGCCAGCTAGCAGTGCACTGGCCAGCGTGGGGCGCCAGGCCTGTGGCACTTTGAGAGGCGCAAGGCGCCGGGCCCTGTGGAGCTTTGAGAGGCGCGAGGTTCCCCCCTGCCACATCCCACATAAATATATATATAGCCCCTTAGTTCATTTCAAAGGAACATGTTCCGCCAGAGAAGAGGAAGCACGAAGGATTCAAGTAATTTCCATCCGCTTACGCTATCGAACGCCGTCCAAATTAAAATTAACTTTGGGTATCGAAGTTTAAGCCTGCAGGGAGCATTACTACAAAGTTATTTTTGTGAAATTTACACGGCATATTGTAACCCAGCCGAGCCAAAGTTGTCAGAATTTCTCCAAACTGATTCCTATACAATCACAGATTTCAAGTAAGTATTTATCCCTTATGAATCCTTAGGAAATTATAAGTTTTCGGCCGTATTTTATGTAGTTGAATTATAGTTACTAGTAATATCAAAAGTTATCATTTTGGGCCGAATTTGGTATCGAAATTAGTCTCCTTCTCCCAGTATCACGATTATAGTCAGAAAGAGCTGACATATACAAGTGGAAACTCAGTGGTTATTTAGGAAATGACAATCGAGGTATGTAAGGCTTAAGCCTCGGTAAGTATTCTCGTTGTACAGTGATATGACTTAGGTTCTTGAATGGAAATGACGGTTCCATATGTTTTAAGTAATTACAATCAGTAAATTGTGGTTAGATATGTTGTGGACAGCTGTAGTTGGTAGGCTATGAATATATATATTGTGATTAGCTGCTAGAAACGTATATAGCTTATACCTAGTGTCCCTTATCGGGAAAGAACATGTTAAGGGTAATACACGCTAGAAGCATCACAGAAACTCTTCTATCCCCCAGTTCGTTGTATTAGTAGAGTTGTATGTTTGTTGTAAGGCCTAGACCTTAGAAGCTTGTGGAATGTATTGGACCTGAGTTAGTAAGTTGAACAACATAGGCGTAGCTAGGCGACAGAACTACCAGTTTGGCACCTGGGTAGCCAGAAAAGCACGCCCAGAAGCCATTGGCGTATCCCTACACCCAGGGCAAGAAATTTAGATAGGAAGGCCATGTTTTGGAATCAGCAACCTAGGGTTGTCTAGTGAACTGAGTGATAGCCTATCACCCTATTAGCTATTGCCAATGATTATCAATCCTAGTTCACTTAGAACTTATCACATAGGTCACCCAGGAAGTCAGCCCACTCGTCCAGGTCAAATAAACCCGTGGGTACCCTAAGGAAGGGACCTTATCAGTAGTTAGAGGTCGGGCCAGCACCCCAGCCGATTCTTGTACAATACTCAGGTACAGATTTCCATGAATGGTCAGGTCTATATAAAGTTGTCTATAAGGTTAAGAATCGCCCAGAGAAGTAATATAAGATCCGAGTAGACCAAGATTAGGTCTAAGGGACTAGTAGTACCACGTTAGTGAAGTACTACCTGCAGGCTAAGAATGTTGGTAAGCTTCCTGTGAAGGATTAGGGGTCGATCGTGCAAAATCATGTTCGGCCAGCACCAGCCGTACAATTGTTCTAAGAAGAGGAACTAAGTAGTTAGCCATTCGCGACCCCGTAGTTGTTTATGAGTTATAGTTGTCTAGGAAGGACATTTAGAGTTATGTTAGACCACTCTAGATCTCTTCTTATCCAGTCTAGACCATTAGAGATCATGATCACTATCAGGATCCTCTGATCAGATAGAGGTGCAAGGCGTGCCTGCTAGCAGCCTTATAGACTATCCTAGGGGGCGAGCAGCGGTGGTGTTAGGCCTAGAAGGCTAGTTACACCTTTTGAGTGGCTAGATTGAGATGTTAGTACAACACCTTGTATTGGGGTTGCCCTCACTCAAGAGCCTTCCATGACCACTCCAGGGTTACTAGCTGTGTCGATGCCCGCCAGGGGCGATATGACATCGCTCCAGAAAGCGGCATGCCATCCGCGTGGGACGAAGATGGGGTCCCAAGTCCTCATACATTCCATTCCATGGATGGATATTATTATGCCGATTGGTACTACACAACACCCCTTATCGAGCCTGATGCCCGGGGTGCAGATATCAGATATCAGGAGTCCACTGAACTCGGACACAACTATAGATCAGGGGCTGAGTGGGCTCAGTTGCAGACCCAGGGGACTAGTAGGTTAGCTATAGCACCAGTAGAGTCATAGAAACCTGGTTAGGGGTATATAGATTTAAGTGCACTTACTAGGGCTTATGGGGGCCCTCGGTGGGTTATTCTATGCTGGTTGTATCTTCCAAGCTTATGGGGGCCAGGTTAGGTTCTTGTTTGCATCTTTGTCTGCTAGCTATAGCTTATGATTGTGCAGTCATAGCCCATGTACGTGTAGTGCTTGCTAGATGCATATTACGATAAGACAACTTACATGTTAATCTTTCTATCTCTCCTTTCTACTTACTTTTAGTATTTCACAGCCTTCATTCAGCCTATTTACTGCCTTACATATTCAATACATATTGTACTGATGCCAAATTATGGGGCGCTGCATTACTGGCCTGCAGGTTTAGACAGACAGGGTTCAGGATATCTACTAGCAGCTATTCAGAGTCCACAGTTGGGTCAGCTCCTTTCATTCGGAATGTCTAGGTTGTAGAGATCTCTGTGTTTCAGTTGTATAGTATTTGGGTAGACTGGGGCCCTGTCCCGGCCACTATTTGTATTCTTAGATGCTTGTAGGCTACAATTATCAGATAGTTAAGTGTCGCTAGCCGTGTAGGGCCCATATATGTCTCTTTTTATGTATTGGTTGTGTTGGGCCTAGTATAGCACCTGATTTTCATTTCAGTTATAACTAGATATCATGGTGGCCTTGTCGGTCTGCATAGGGCTCCCTGTTATGGCCTGTTGCTGGTTAGTTGTTTTCTTTTACAGGTGGCTATAAGGCCTTGTCAGTTGGAGGCTATGTTTACAGTTGAGATATAGCCTGTTCTTTTCTTGAGTTGAGTTGTAGGCTTGCATTAGATATGCATGAGCCTAGCCAGGTCAGTCAGATTCCAATGTGGCACTAGGTGCCAGTCATACCTCCCATGGTGGGGCGTGACAAACTTGGTATCAGAGCAGTTCATGTCCTAGGGAGTTTGCAAGCCATGTCTAGTAGAGTCTTGCTTATAAATATGTTGTGCACCACATTCTATAAGCAGGAGGCTATGAGGCATGATGGTATGGTTACCCCTCCTTCTTCTCAGATCGTGCTATATAGCAGAGTTGTAGAGGGTTGAATCCCTAAGCTTTCCTTGTTATATCTGTCTAGAATAATGTTTGATATATGACAGACTCCAGTCAGATGCAAGATAACAACCACATTAGGAAATATGTACATGCGAGGCACCACAGTTGGGGGACGGTTAGCCTAACGACAGAAGTAGACGTCTTTGACATATCCCCATCACCATACGAGGTACCAGGAACCTCATAATGTGATAGATATGCCAGTGCCATCCCCAGTTCTCCTTACAACCTTGGAATATGAGGTTAGGGTTATAGTATATATATGTACATAAGAGTTGGTTTACCTATTAGATATTTAGAATTAGCAAGGGGCAACAGTTAATGTTGAATTACATAAAAGGTGCTAAAAGAGGAGGAAATTATAGGATTCCTACCTCCAACTCTTTGGATATTGTAAGGTTCCATACCTCAGTCTAATAGAAAGTGTATGTATCAGTGCTATGGTGCCCAGAATGAATAGTAAATGAGGGATAAAATTGTTGTCTTCGAGGAGGATTAGATAGTGGTTAAGACCCCTAGTATTTATAAGTTATCTAGATCCTTACGGAAGTAAGCCAGGAAGGGGGGGGGTAAGATTGTCAATACCGATCGAGTGTGTATGAGAAAGTCCAACAGCGATAAACCCCTAGCAATAGTAAAGCTCAAGTCAGAAAAAGGCTGATTCTTAGCATCCTATGATGGCAGGGAATACCTGCAAGATAATAATTATGGCCTTAGTTTGTGATATCGAATGACAGGGAGGTCATATGAACAAAATAGGCCCGACTGCGAGTTAAAAGGAATACAGGTCAGTAGACCTGGTCGGTAACATCCTTGACAACATGAGGTAGGAGGCACGAACCTCAGAGCTCAGACCAAGGGAACAAGAGGCAAGGCGCAAGTATCTAATGAGGGAAAAATAGAATCACCTCCAGGTTGAAGCAAATTAACAAAGTACGGGACCATTGCTGGGTGTCGAGAACTAAGCATCGAGTTGACAATTAAAAGATAGTAAAGTTGTAACCTAGTGCGTTGCGGTATCCCCGCCAGTTGTGAAGGTACCAACTCAGAGACTCTAACCTAGTACGACCTAGAAACAAGGCCCAATGGGAAGTTATTGACCCTCAAGATAACAAAGAGAGGGGTCATGAGACCAAAAAGTTGACTCTGAGTTCTAAAGGTGACAGGACTTCGTTAGTAGACCATAGCCAAGGTGCACATGGCCATTACTCTTTCCACCCAGAATTTAATGAAAATGCAATAGGTCAAAATGCGAGACCTACTAACGGCATGAAAAGACAGAAGATATTGTTGAACCATAACACAAAGCTCTAGTGACCAGCTCAAGGAGACGGGATAGCAGGAACTAAGCAGGCCAAAATAGGAGATGGTCGTGCCTGCAAGGGAGTGGAGAGTAATTGACATGAATACAGTTACAAGGTTATCTCATACCAGGTATAACTTCACCTCATTTGAGTTAGTATAGAAATGCTAATGAGATTATTCGTGTCTCGCCAGATGAAATTATGTTGTAGCTAAAGCTTATGGCGAGTTAAATATTCAAGAAGTAGCTGGATTGTGTGGAGTCCAAGTACCTAATAAAGTCTGACAGAGAAGTGTAATTTACAACTAAGTTCTATAAAAGGCGTCAGAGAAGATTGGGACACATGCCAACTTAAGTATGGCTTCTCGTGCCCAAACAAATGGCGAGAAAAGCACGCAACATAGACATCGTGAGTCTATTATGAGCAAAAATGGAGGCTCCCTAAATGATGACTGGGGGAAGATAAGTTAAGGGTAGTGGAACCAACATATTAACGCATTAGCCAAACGAAGGAAGTTAAGCTTATCGAGAAGGATGTATTGAAATCCCAAGATTATCGAAAGTCCTACTTTAACGTGTGATGTAAGGAGTCGATAATAGAAGTAGTAATTGGGTATTGCTGAAACTTCGGCGATGAAGGGCGTCAAAAAAATTGGACAAATGGTCAAGCCCCATTCTAGATTTGTTATGCTTTGCTAGATCCTTTGAAGGTTGGCCAAGTGGCCTATGAGACAGAGTTACCTTCTAGACTAGGACCTGTTCATCAAAACTACACAAGCACGTAGAAGAGCTTGTCTCAGATTAATCCAACTGGAATACCTACAAGTACAAAAACACTGTTCCATGGAGAGACTCCAATAGTTATAGGAGCTATCTTGGAAAATGGAGTTGTAGCCCATTGCAGTATCAGGGGGCGAATAGAAATATAAAAGAAATGGACTGAAGAGCTATGAATGATGCAAGTCTTGAAAGTTTCAATTATTTTAGGCTTTACAATGACAGTATACAGACCCATATGAGTTAAGTTAAGGCGAGACAATTCCAGATGTTATACAATTGACTTTATTGCTATTATATGTTATATGTGATAGAGCTATGTTTCAGTTGCAAATAACATCTTGTGAGATGTCTGTATTGGATTTTTCTACGTTTCAGGTTCTTCAGATATTCCATATTACAAGGGAGACTCTATTGAAATTTCTCTGGCAACAGATAAAAAGACTTGAGCCTTTTAAGCTTGAGAATAACATTCGAGGATGATTTTTCCTAAGGGGGAGGATGTTATGCACCGTAAATGTTAATGATTAGTAAGCATACATGTGGATTTGTGACGAGTAAGAAGAGGTTTACGCGTGTGTAAAAAATCCTTGGAAGCAAGGTGGGGCGAGTCTAGGCCGCACAGGGCCAGCGCATGCGCTAGCAAGTAGTGCACTGGCCAACGCGGGGTGTCAGGCCTGTGGCTCTTTGAGAGGCACGAGGCGTCGGGTCCTTTGGCGCTTTGAGAGGTGCGGGGCACCCCCCTGCCACTACCCACACACACACACACACACGAACATATATATCGCCCATTATTTCATTTCAAATCATTTCAAAGGAACATATTCGGCCAGAGAAGAGGAAACACGAAGGATTCAAGTAATTTTCGTCTGTTTACACTATCGAACGCCATCCAAATTCAAATTAACTTCGGATATCAAAGTTTACGCCCGCAAGGAGCATTACTACAGAGTTATTTTCGTGAAATTTGCCCAGCGAATCGTAACCCCGCCGAGTCAAAGTTGTCAGAATTGCTCCTAACTAATTCCTATACGATCACAGGCTTCAAGTAAGTATTTCTCCCGTTTGAATCCTCAGGAAAATATAAGTTTTTGGCCGTATTTTACGTAGTTGAATTATAATTACTATTAATATCAAAAGTTATCATTTTGGGCCGAATTTGGTATTGAAATCAGTCTTCTTCTCCCAATATCACGATTATAGTTGAAAAGAGCTGACGAATACAAGTGGAAACTCGGAGGTTATTTAGGAAACGACAACCGAGGTATGTAAGGTTTAACCCTCTGCAAGTATTCTTGACGTACAGTGATACGACTTAGGTTCTTGAATGGAAATGATGGTTCCATCTTGTAAGTAATTGCTATCAGTAGATTGTGGTTAGATATGTTGTGGATAACTGTAGTTGGTAGACTATGAATATATATGTTGTGGTTAGCTGCTAGAAACGTATATAGCTTATATCGTAGTGTCCCTTGTCGGGAAAGAACATGTTAAAGGTAGTACGCGCTAGAAGTGTCACAGAAACTCTTCTATCCCCTAGTTCATTGTATTAGTGTTCGGGCTGTACGTGATGGGTATATAGCTACACGCAAGTGCACGTGGTCGAACAAGTAGTAAAGTGGCTCAAGTAAGCCAAGTATAGATCCCACAGGGACTGGGATAGGGTAACAATCTACTCAAGTGTCAATAAACCTTAATTCTAAAAATGCAGACAACAGTGTTAAGAAAAGTTTGGTATTTTGGTTTCTAATTTTATACTAATTATAAAACGAATATACAATTTGAGTCTGAACTATAAGTATGAGCATGCTGAGGTTAAACAAACATGTAGAGAAACGAATCATCAATACAATTTTGTTAATCTTTCCTCCGGTTGCTAGTCAAGAATTATTGCCAATGGATTAAAACTCTCATATTTAACCTAACTTAAGAAGCATGAACCGTCCACCTACATTTCTGTGATAAAACGAAATTCATGTTCTAGCGTTACAAAACTGATTCCTTAATTGACTAATACGACTTTCAGGTATATTTCTATCCTGAAGGTAAATCAATTCTCAATTTTCTCAAACTAAGAAAAGATCATATCCTATCAATTCCCAACTTTCCAATTTCTTGCTCTCTTGAGTGAAACCGGACTTTTTAGATATACATTAACACTGGCCACACATTAATGCAGTAAGAACAAGAATCAATAGAACAACCATGGAAGAAAAGATGAAAAACCAATTGATCAATAATTACATTTCAATACAATTATTCTTAACCTCAGCAAGAAGAGGATTTTGCCACTTATTTGTGGATTAAACATCGTTAAATGAGTGTTAATCATACAAGCAATTGAAATAAAGAAGAAGGAGATAGAGGAAAACTCTGAGATTTTCGTCCCCTCAACCGCTTGTAACCCACGTTCTTGCTCCACCAAGTCAAAATTATTAAGAATGAACCTAAGTGTTCTATTTATACTTGTGGGAATTTTTACCAGAATAACAAGCAACGTGTCACGGAGTGCATCGCAGAGCACTGCCTCCGTGACACGCCACCGACGCGGACCCTTACTGGAATTTAGTCGTTCAGGTACTTAGGCCCAATGTGGCACGGCGTGCAACGCGGGGCTAGGCCAACGTGCCACGGCCCCAACGTGCACCTCCACTGGAAATAGGCATAATTTCACCATCCAGGCAGAATGCATCCGCGATGGCAGCGTGACACGGCTCCATCGCGGAACCCCTTTAATTTGTGCCTTCAAGTGCTTTTTCCTTTGCTAGCGTCCGAGTCCAATCCCGATATTTCTCAACATGTATCTTAGATCCATAACTTTATATTTTTTTCTGCAAAACAAAGCTAATCATGTTGGTTAGTATAAATTCACATTTTATTACAAATCACATGAGAATGTATAAACATCGATAGATAAACAAGGCAAAATTGACACATTTGAGTATCACTTGGGCATATAAATTTGCCCAAGATCACTCACCCCACACTTAAATCCTTGTTCGTCCCCGAACAACAATCTTACACCTCATGCAATTTACACCCCATCCTGGCTACTTTGGTTCAACAATTCAAGCTAAGGTCATATCGATTATTTAATACAACAAATCATCAAGAAAACACGCGTGGTCCTATCAATACAATGACCTTCAACACATTAAGACCTCCTAGACTCAAGTATCAACTCTCGATATTGGCAAACTCATGCAAATCAGCTGATCAAGATATCCAACACGAAATTTAATCTCTCGTCAAGCATGTGCCCTCACAACACAAGAGAATTTTCCCCTTTTTAATCACATGAACTCAAAAGATTACATGCAGGGGCATATAAACACAATTTCGCTCTCTCTCCCAAAAGAATTCACATGCATCATGTCATGAACCATAGGCTTGCCTTTAGTGTATTACTCCACTAATATAAGGAAATGTGATGTAGGATCACGTAGGACTTAACGGGTTGTAATGTAAGCTACGGAACAAGTAAATATTGGGCTAACCAATAATAGCCACTAGCATCCTTAAGCACTTTTTCAATACATCCCATCAACCTCATGGGCATTGTTTCTTCCTTCGTCCTACCATTCTTGAAGTCTGTCTTTATTTTGACCCATATCTTTAAGCACACTTGACTCAATAACAAAGATTATTTATACATCTTCATTATATTTAATTTATAACAAGTGCACCTTCGACCTTTTCTTTCCTTTCATCACTCTGCTTTTCTTTTCTTTTCACCATTCTCGCTCTTTGACACTGTGGGAGAATTATTTTCTTTTCTTAAGCGCTTAAGAGTTTTGGATCAAATTCATGGATAATGAAAAGAAGGGGTTAAGCTCGTTTTACACCTTTTTGATAAAAGAAAAATAATAGGCTAAAGGCTCAATGGGCTAACTAGGGTGTACATTCAAGGTGGGTACGATAATGAAAAAGAGAAACTTTCGGTTAAAACAAAGAAATGCCTACATCCTTTCCTACAATACACGTCCTTCATTTTGTTTCGTACACACACCAGGAAAGTTCTAGACACTTCACAATAGCATGGAAGAAATGAAACCTCACTATACGCTCATTTCACATGCTCAACTCAAGATATATTCACAGACTCTTCAATCAGCTAATTACAAGAATTCAAATATTAAGCCTCAATCACACTGAATCGACTCTATGGCCTAGGTATCTCAACATATTTACAAAGTTGCATGCTTTCATACGAATCACCTTTTCAAATATCATGTACAACACGCAACCCGAATTTCGCAACCATAAAGTAACGACAGGTTTAGGATACAATCAACAAAAGAAAAACACAAAACTAAAAGATAAAATGAACAAAAGAAATCTAATCCTAACGACTACATTTCCCTTAAGGCGGTCGTCATCCATCCATCATAGGGAACAATCACTAACTACGACTTCGGTTCAATGGGACTATTCTAGGTAAAAGAACCAAAAACAAACGCCGAGAAACCCAAAAATTTAAAAATTCATAAATTTTTTTTTTAAAATATCGATCATTTCGATAAAACAAAAATATGTACGATACCGGCTAACAACATTCAACAGCACACAACAGCTTCACATTAATTACAATACAAAACATAAACATCACAATCATAGGGTCACACTTTTTTCACAGGCACGACAATAGAACAGAAACATACATTAAAAACAACAACCAACACCTAACTACTCCCACCCCACACTTTAATCGAACACTGTCCCCAGTGTTCACAAAAATTAGCATAGCACAAGAGTGGGTGGTGAAACTCCCTGATCAATCAAAGTATTCCACTTCTTCATCAGGTGCTGCTGCCGCGTCTCCCATGTCTGAATCACCCCCATCGTCATTATCTGACTCCACATCGGAGTCGTCACGACGTCTCTCCTCATCTGTGGGGACATCATCATCCGTAGGCTCCACAAAAGCTAGCTCCACTCGACATAGAGCCCTGGCATTTTCGCCAAAAGGGTAGTCTAGCTCGATCTACCACAACTCCTCTTCTGTTGCTGGCCTCCCGCCTATTCGCAGCTGGAGCATCTGCATCCCGAGCATGTCGCTCGGCTAGTATAAGAACTGGCCCGTGAGTGGTGTCGGGTGCCTTAGTTTTGGTGACATCTAAGGCCCGCCGCTCCATTTGTGGGATGTAGTCAAGGGCCTCTTCCTCAATATCCAGGCCCCTCAGGAACGTGGTGAGTAATCCACCAAACCCGTACTTGTGCCCTTGATGTAAACGGGCTCTCTTCATGGCGGAGATAATCACCACCCCAACGTTGATCTCCAACCCTTTTATCAGGGCGTATACCAAGCATACACGATCCCAGGTTACATCTGTCATATGCACCCCCGGGATTAGGCAGGAACAAACAATCTTCAGCCATATCCTGGCTTCCCTGTTCATCTGTGAGTAGGGCAAGGTTTGATGATAGCCCCTCTCCTTATGCCTGCTCCAACGTGCTGTAGACCGGGTTCCACACAAAGTGTGTCTGATGTCCGCATATGGTGGAGTGATATTCAGCTGTCGAAGCACATGGGCGTTTGTGTCCCGCGCCCCTAAGATAGCATTAAGGTGGTGGGGCTCAAAAGTGACTATTTTCCCCCTTATCTTGATGGTGTGACTTCTGAGTGTCGGGTTCCAGTTGGCGTAGAATTCCCGAATCAGGTGCAGGTTGCATTCCTTGGGATCTTCAAAGATGAAGTTCAGCCCGGCTGCCTCGATCCTGTGGACAATCCTGGGGAACTCCTGTGCCAACGGTTCCCTGTCAATGTGTTCTTCGTGGGAGTATTTGCTTTCCTTATGCTTCGCGTACCATTTCTTCCCCTCCTCTGTCACCCATCTGGTTCAATATTGACGGCGTTGGCCGCGTGGAATTGCTGGTGCTGCTGGGACTGCTGTTCCCAGTCTGATTCTTTTTCTTCCGGCGCCTGATGTTGATGTGCCTTTTCCCTTGTCTTGCTTGCTTGCCATTTTTCCTGTCAAACCAAACAGACAGTCCCCATGTCATTCCAATTAAAATTAGTTTCGACTAAGGTTGGGTTAATCTAGGCTACCCCACACTTAGTCTTTAGCCAAAATCATACATTACGGCAAGATCGTTCTTATTTCAACAAACAAACAACAAAACATAACAATTTATGCTTAGTGCATTCAGAGAATTCGACGGTATATGTTCTATGTACTACTCAGACTTCGTATAGCTAGTCACAATAATGACCATCGATAACATTTCATCACATAGCACTTAGCACGGAGAAACAAAACAAAAATTTAACTACATGAACCTATACAATTCACCCATTTCTTGCATCTCACAATTTAGTTACCCCGAAAATCCGTCGGTCTTTTACCATATTAACAGTTAGCACAACCAACTCATCTCACCCAACATACACAACCCAGCAAGAAATTCAACGTTCAACTAAATTTTCCCTTTTTAAACTCAAATTCAAGCCCTAGCTATGATTTTACAAAAATTCGATTAAGCTATGTAATTATCGAGTTCAGGCAATCACAATGATACTCCGAACGTCAATCAACAATAATTCAATTGAATTTAAGCTTAATTTCTACTTAGGGAAAGTTTTCCTCACTTCCTAAGCTAAAAATCGGGAAAAATAAGGTAAGAAATGAGATGAAGTTAATAAACATACCTTAAATTCGATGATATCGAAGAAAAGTTGATAAACTTGAACTCCTAGGCCGTGTCACGTTGGGGAAGGGGGGGGATTTCGTGTTGTTTGTCGCGGAGGAGGTGAGGAATGGGAAAAAATGAGGGAAAATCGGGGTTAAAAGGGGGTTTTTTCGCACGGGTCACCCGGCAACCCGGTGTGACCCGTTGCGAAATACACCTCAACGTGTCACAGAGGGTAACGCGGAGCATGCCCTCCGTGACACGGAGCCATCGCGCAGGTGTTCTGGAATTTGTAAAAATTCAAGAATTACCTTCAACGTGTCACAGAGGGTAACGCGGAGGCCCTCCTCCGTGACACGTAGCCATCGCGTGGGCTCACTGTTTTGCCACTTTTCATTATTTTTCATACCTCAATTTTTCCTTTGCGATCCTTTGCATATTTATCCTCCGTTCAACCTGAAATTTATCTCACAACAAGAAATTGGTTAGAATTATAGGTTTCAATTAAAATAAAAAATTTTGTTTTTAATTATTTTATTATTTTTTCTTTTTTTTTTCTTATTCTACGAAATCTAATAAAATATTACATAGAAATTTCACAGGTTGCCTCCCGTGCAGCGCCTGGTTTACCGTCGCGGCTCGACATCCTTAAGCTCAGTCATCTTCTAGGGTGACAGACGTTTTCTCTCGACCACCGTCCTCACCCCAGTAGTGCTTACATCTTTGCCTGTTGGTTTTCCCAATAACTCTCGTGACTCAACTATCTGGGCAACATCAACTCGATCAATCACGTTGATCACCGAGAGTTCCTCGTACACAGTCGGGAGCTTGGTGGCCTTGTATACATCAAACACTTCCACCTTGTCGTGTGCTCGCATAGTTAGCTGCCCTGCAGCTAAATCAATCAGCGCTTTCCCGGTCGCCAAGAAAGGGCGTCCCAAAATAAATAGGACTTTCGCGTCTAGCTCAAAATCCAGCACGACGAAATCTACCGAGAAGATAAGGGAGCCCACTTGCACCAGCACGTCCTCCACAATGCCATTAGGTCTGGCTAAGGAACGATCCGCTAGTTGAAATATCACTGTTTTTGGTCTAGGACTCCTTAGACCCAACTTCTTGAATACCGATGACGGCATCAAATTAATGCTCGCTCCCAAATCACATAATCCGCGAGCTCGGATACTCTGCCCAATTGTAATTTGTATAGTAAAGCTCCCAGGGTCCTTGAGTTTTGTGGGCAACCGGTTTTATATCCGGGAAGTGCACTCCTCCGTGAGAGCCACCGTAGCATACTCAGTCAACCGACTTTTGTTCGCCATGATGTCCTTAATATACTTTGCATTCTTTGGCACTCCCTGCAAAGCATCAACAAGAGGTAAGTTAATATGTACCTGTTTCAGCACCTCCATGAATTTCTTGAATCACGCCTCCTCCTTGTGTTTCTTTAATCTTTGAGGGAACGGGGGTGGTGGTCTTTCTGGTTCAGCCTCCTTTTTCTTCCCCCTTTCATCACTTTGCTCCCTCTCAACTTCTGCTTCTCCTGATTGTTGAGGTGGTCTTTCTGGTTCCACCTCTTTAAGCTGCAAACCACTCCTTGTGGTCACTGCATTCACTTGCTTGGGGTTGGGATCCGTGTCGCTCGGGGGTCCTCCTCAAGGCCTGGTGTTTTGGGCTCCAACAAATTGCCAAATTGATACTCCAGTGCCTTAGTAGCTAACTGGTTGTTCTTTACCTCGGCTGCCAATTTCACATAGTCAGCCTGCAATTGAGCTTGGTTAGCTATCATTGTCTTGAACATCTAATCAATGCTGGGTGATGGTGGTGGAGGAGGTGCATTGTTGCTTCTATATTGTGCCTGATAGTTCTGCTGCCCTCCTTGATTCCTCTGCGCCCCCTGACTCGAACTCTGCCCTTGATGGTTGTTGCTACACCAAGAGAAATTCGGGTGATTCCTCCAGTTGGAATTGTAGCTGTTTCCATACTGTAGGTGGTTGTTCCTTTGTACATTTCCCACAAAGTTCACCGAATTAGGATTTTCTCCACAACACTCAGCTGAGTGCTCACTACTCCCGCACACTTCACACCAAATCCGCTGCATTACATTCACTGGGGCTTGAGTCTGGTTCATGGTCATGTTACTGAAGTGGGTGTTGAGTTGATTCTGTAAAGCAGCTATCTGTGCAGCAATAGCTGTAAAACCATCCACTTCTAGGACTCCTGCTGCTTTCCTTGTTCCTCCTCTTGACGAATCAGCATTCCACTCTGGATTTCCCTGCGAAATACGATTTAACAAGGTATATAGCTCCTCATAAGTTTTCTCCAATGCTTGTCCCCCAGCTGCTGAGTCTAGCAAGATTTTTGTGTGGGGTTCCAAACCCTCTATAAAAGTGTGCACCAGCAAATCATTGGATTGGTGATGATGAGGACAATCCCGCAACATAGACTTGAATCTCTCCCAAGCCTGATACAGATTCTCTCCCTCTCTTTGTTTAAAATTTAGAATTTGACTTCTAAGTCTTGCTGTTTTACCGGATGGAAAAAATAGTATCAAGAATTTCCTTGCAAGATCATCCCACGTAGTAATAGAATTAGGTGGCTCAACTTTCAACCACCTCTTGGCTTCTCCCAAAAGTGAAAATGGGAACAATGTAAGCCTGGCATAATCTGATGACACTCCAGCGGGGATGTAAGTGTCACTTATCTACAAAAATTTTTGGAGATGTTGCTGTGGATCCTCATGAGGGAGACCTGTGAACTGCCCGCTAGTGTGCAGCAATTGCACCATGTTTTGTTTGAGCTCAAACCTCCCTCCTGGCTCAGGTTTACTGCTAGATGTGACATTGTTAGCATGTGGGATTGCCACCTCGCGAACCGGCCTAGCTGCTATTTCCTCGGGCACTAACATTGCCCTTACAACTGGTGGATTCTGTTGTTGCTCCATGATTGTTCGTCTGAGCAACTACAGCTTTTTCTCTAGAGCTTCTCTCCTTTGACAATGAAATTGTCTTTCAGGCTCTAAATATGAGTCCACTAGCTCCTTGTCTCTTGCCAGTGTTCAAAGAAATTAGTATATGCAAAATACAGGCTAAGACCAAGTTTTCAACACTAAGAAGAAATAATTAACTAACACTTAAGAACAATTTACAAATTGCCAGTCCCCGGCAACGGCGCCAAAAAACTTGTTCGGGCTGTACGTGATGGGTATATAGCTACACGCAAGTGCACGTGGTCGAACAAGTAGTAAAGTGGCTCAAGCAAGCCAAGTATCGATCCCACAGGGACTGGGCTAGGGTAACAATCTACTCAAGTGTCAATAAACCTTAATTCTAAAAATGCAGACAACAGTGTTAAGAAAAGTTTGGTATTTTGGTTTCTAATTTTATACTAATTATAAAACGAATATACAATTTGAGTCTGAACTATAAGTATGAGCATGCTGAGGTTAAATGAACATGTAGAGAAAAAAATCATCAATACAATTTGGTTAATCTTTCCTCGAGTTGCTAGTCAAGAATTATTTCCAATGGATTAAAACTCTCGTATTTAACCCAACTTAAGAAGCATGAACCGTCCACCTACATTTCTGTGATAAAACGAAATTCATGTTCTAGCCTTACAAAACTGATTCCTTAATTGACTAATACGACTTTCAGGTATATTTCTATCCTGAAGGTAAATCAATTCTCAATTTTCCCAAACTAAGAAAAGATCATATCCTATCAATTCACAACTTTCCAATTTCTTGCTATCTCGAGTGAAACCAGACTTTTTAGATGTACATTAACATTGGCCACACATTAATGCAGCAAGAACAAGAATCAATAGAACAACCATGGAAGAAAAGATGAAAAACCAATTGATCAATAATTACATTTCAATACAATTATTCTTAACCTCAGCAAGAAGAGGATTTAGCCACTCATTTGTGGATTAAACATCGTTAAATGAGTGTTAATCATACAAGCAATTGAAATAAAGAAGAAGGAAATAGAGAAAAACCCTGAGATTTTCGTCCCCTCAACTGCCTGTAACCCACGTTCTTGCTCCACCAAGTCAGAATTATTAAAAATGAACCTAAGTGTTCTATTTATATTTGTGGGAATTTTTCCCAGAATAACAAGCAACGTGTCACGGAGTGCATCGCGGAGCACTGCCTCCGTGACACGCCACCGACGCGGACCCTTACTGGAATTTAGTCGTTCAGGTACTTAGGCCCAACGTGGCACGACGTGCAACGCGGGGCTAGGCCAACGTGCCACGGCCCCAACGCGCACCTCCACTGGAAATAGGCATAATTTCACCATCCAAGCAGAATGCATCCGCGATGGCAGCGTGACACGGCTCCATCGCGGAGCCCCTTTAATTTGTGCCTTCAAGTGCTTTTTCCTTTGCTAGCGTCCGAGTCCAATCCCGATCTTTCCCAACATGCATCTTAGCTCCATAACTTTATATTTTTTTCTGCAAAACAAAGCTAATCATGTTGGTTAGTATAAATTCACATTTTATTACAAATCACATGAGAATGTATAAACATCGATAGATAAACAAGGCAAAATTGACACATTTGAGTATCACTTGGGCATATAAATTTGCCCAAGATCAATTAGTAGAGTTGTATCTTTGTTGTCAAGCCTAGAACTTAGAAGCTTGTGGATAGTATTGGACCTGAGTTAGTAAGTTGAATAACATAGGTTTAGCTAGGCAACAGAACTACTAGTTTGGCACCTGGGTTGCCAGAAAAGAACGCCCAGAAGCCATTGGCGTATCCCTACGCCCCAGGGCCAGAAATTTAGATAGGAAGGCCATGTTTTGGAATAGGCAGCCTAGGGTTGTCTAGTAAACTGAGTGACAGCCTACCACCCTATTAGCTAAAACCAATGTTTATCAATCCTAGTTGACTTAACACTTATCACATATGGCGCCCAGGAAGTCAGCCCAGTCATCCAGGTCAAATAGACCCGTGGGTACCCTAAGAAAGGGGACCTTATCAGTAGTTAGAGGCCGGGCCAGCACCCCAACCGATTCTTATAAGGTACTCAGGTACAGATTGCCAGGAATGGTCAAGATTATATAAGTTGTCTAAGGTTAAGAATCGCCCAGAGAAGTAATATAAGATCCGAGTAGACCAAGATAAGATCTAAGGGACTAGTAGTACCACGTTAGTAAAGTATTACCCACAGGCTAAGAATGTCGGTAAGCTTCCTGTGAAGGATTAGGGGCTGATCACGCAAAAGCATGTTCGGCCAGCACCAGCCCAATAGTTGTTCTAAGAAGAGGAACTAAATAGTTAGCCATTCGCGACCCCACAGTTGTTTATGAGTTATAATTGTCCGGGCAGGACATTCAGAGTTATGTTAGATCACTCCAAATCTCGCCCTATCCAGTCTAGACCATTACAGATCATGATCACTATTAGGATCCTCTAATCAAATTCTGGTGCACGGTGTGCCTGCCAACAACCTTACAGACTATCCTAGCGGGTGAGCAGTGGTGGCGTTAGGCCTAGAAGTCCAGTTATGACTTTTGAGTGGCTAGATTGAGATGTTAGTACAACACCTTGAATTGGGGTTGCCCTCACTCAGGAGCCTTCCATGACTACCCCAGGGTTACTAGCTGTGTCGGCACCTGCCAGGGGCTAGATGAATCACTCCAAAAAGCAACATTTCCGTCCACGAGGGATGAAGATGGGGTCCCAGGTCCTCACACAGTCCATTCCATGGCTGGACTATTATTATGCATATCGAAACTACACCACACTCCCTGTCGAGCTTGGTGCTCGGGGTGTAGATATCAGATATCAAGAGTCCACCGAACTCAAACACAGCTACAGATTAGGGGCTGAGTGGGCTCAGTTGCAGACCCAGGGGACTGGTATGTTGGCTATAGCACCAATAGAGTAATAGAAACCTGGTTAGGGGTATATAGATTTAAGTGCACTCACCAGGGCTTATGGGGTCCCGGGTGGGTTATTCTATGCAGGTTGTACCTTTCAGGCTTATGGGGGCCAGGTTAGGTTCTTTTTTGCGTCTTTGTATGCTAGCTATAGCTTATGATTTTGTAGTCATAGCCCATGTACGTGTAGTGCTTGCTAGATGCAGATTACGAATAAGCCAGCTTACAAGTTAATCTTTCTGCCTCTCCTTTCTACTTACTTTAAGTATTTCACAGCCTTCATTCAGCTTTTTACTACCTTACATATTCGGTACATATTGTACTAACGCCTAATTATGGGGTGCTACATTACTTGCCTGCAGGTTTAGATAGACAGGGTTTAGGATCTCTAGTAGCAACTGTTCAGAGTCCGCAGTTGGGTTAGCTCCTTTCATTCGGAGTTGCCAGGTTGTAGAGATCTCGGTATTTCAGTTGTATAGTATTTGGGTAGGCCGGGGCCACCTCCCGACCACTATTTGTATGCTTAGAGGCTTGCAGGATACAGTTGTCAGATAGTTGAGTGTCGCTGGCCGTGTGGGGCTCATATATGTCTCTTTTTATGTATTAGCCGTGTGGGGCCTAGTATAGTGCCTGATTTTCATTTCAGTTATAACTAGATAGCATGGCTGCCTTGTCGGCTTGCATAGGGCTCCCTGTTATGGCCTGTTGCTGGTTAGCTGTTTTCTTTTACATGTGGCTATAAGGCCTTGTCGGCTGGAGGCTATGTTTACAACTGAGATATAGCCCATTATTTTCTTGAGTTGAGTTGTAGGCTTGCACTAGATGTGCATGAGCCTAGCCAGGTCATTCAGATTCCAATGTGGCACTAGGTACCAGTCATACCTCCCACGGTAGGGTGTGACACCTAACTTCTGAACCTGACGATCCATGATTTCAATGAGAATTTCTTTATAACTGAGGCTGTCTTTTACCCCAACGCTGTCTACCTGGGCTACCAAGGCTGGATCACCCAAACACTTTTTCAAAAGAGACACATGAAAGACGGGATGAACTGAGGATAACTCCGATGGCAAGTCCAATTCATACGCCACCTTACCAACTCTTCTCACAACCCGATAGGGACCAACATAGTGGGGACTGAGTTTCCCTTTCTTTCCGAACCACATGACTCCCTTCATGGGAGATACCTTTAGAAATACCCAATCATCTACTTCAAACTCCAAATCTCTTCTCCTTACATCAATATACGATTTCTGACGACTCTGAGCGATTTTTAACTGGTTCCTTATCAACTAGACCTTTACCATGGTCTCATGAACCGAATCAGGTCCTATTATAGCTGCTTCACCAACCTGAAACCATCCAATGGACAATCTACACCTTCGTCCGTAAAGAGCCTCGAATGGTGCCATCTGGATACTGGAGTGATAACTGTTATTATAGGCAAATTCGATCAAGGGAAAATGATCATCCCAACTACCTTTGAAATCCATAACACGTTCCCTCAACATATCCTCGAGTGTCTGAATGGTTCATTCTACCTGGCCATATATATGCGGATGGAAGGACGTACTGAGCTTAACTTCATCCCCAAGTCCCTTTTTAAAAGAACGCTAGAATTGAGAGGTAACCTAAGTACCGCGGTCAGAAATAATAGACAAGGGCACTCCATGAAGTCGAACCAACTCCCGAATGTACAATTGCAGCCTTGGTTAACCTGTCGACCACCACCCAAATAGAGTTGTATTGCTGGCGAGTACGGGTAGACCTGTAATGAAATCCATGTTAATTCCTTCCCACTTCCAAGTGGGGATGCTGATATCCTGAAGTATGCCTCCCGACCTTTGATGTTTGACTTTCACTTGCTAATAGTTTGGACACTTGACTACGAACTCTGGGATATCCTTCTTCATACCATCCCACCAATAGATTTCTCGCAAGTCCCAATACATCTTCGTGGATCCTGGATGGAGGGAATACCTGGTACCATGTTCCTCATGCAAAATACAAACTTTAAAATTATCAGCGTCCGAGACGCAGAGCCGACCTTGGTATCGTAGAATACCATCTCCCTCTTAGGAGAAAATCTCCTCCTTTTGACTTTGCACCGCTTCCTTCAGCTTCCTTAAGATCGAATCCTCATCCCGCTTAGATTTGACATCAACCACCAAGGATGATTCTGACCTATTCCATATAATAACGCCGCCATCGATCGAGTCGATCAATCTAACCCCTAACCTTGCAAGTTGGTGGACCTATTTCACCAACTCCTTCTTTCCCTCATCCATGTGGGACACACTCTCCATAGAGAGCCTACTAAGTGCATCCGCAACCACATTGCCCTTGCCCGGGTGGTAAAGGACACTCAAATCATAGTCCTTTAGTAATTCCAACCACCTTCTTTGTTGAAGATTGAGGTCTTTCTGTGTGAACACATATTGCAGGCTCTTGTGATCCGTGAATACATCCACGTGGACCCCATACAAGTAATGCTGTGATATCTTCAATGCAAACACTACCGCGGCCAACTCAAGATCATGGGTCGGGTAACTCTTTTCATGAACTTCAACTGTCTCAAGGCATATGTTATTACCTTCCAACACTACATAAACACACATCCCAGTCCAACTCTCGAAGCATCACAATATACAACAAAGCCATCAGTATCCTCAATAAAGTCAACACTGGTGCTGAAGTGAGTCGGGTCTTCAACTCTTGGATGATTTTCTCACAAGCATCCGACCATTGGAACTTCACCTTTTTCTGAGTCAACCTGGTCAATGGGGCTACAATTGATGAAAATCCCTCAACAAATCTTTGGTAGTAGCCTGCTAAACCCAAGAAACTCTGAATTTCTAAAGGATTTACCGGTCTGGGCCAATTCTTCACCGCCTCAATCTTCTGGGAATCTACCCTTATGCATTCGCTTGATACCACATGACCCAGAAATGTCACTGAGTCTAGCCAAAATTCACACTTGTTAAACTTTTCATACAACTGACGATCCTTGAGGGTCTGCAATACTATCTTTAAATGAGCGGCATGCTCCTCCTCGCTCTGGGAGTATATAAGAATATCATCGACGAACACGATCACGAACATGTCCAGATATTGCTTGAAAACCCTGCTCATCAGGTCCATAAAAGCTACAGGAGCATTGGTTAGTCCAAAAGAAATGACTACAAACTCATAGTGGCCATACCAGGTTCTGAAGGCTGTCTTTGGAATATCACACTCCCGAACTCTGAGCTGGTGATATCCGGACCTGAGATCTATCTTCGAGAAACATTTGGCACCCTGGAGCTAGTCAAATAAATCATCGATCCTAGGTAAGAGGTACCTGTTCTTGACGGTGACCTTATTAAGCTGTTTATAATCAATGCACATTCGAAGGGATCCATCCTTCTTTTGGACAAAGAGAATCGGTGCACCCCATGGAGACTTTGTCGGTCTAATGAAACCATTATCCAACGAGTCCTTCAACTCTTTTAGCTCAGCTAGAGCCATCCTATAAGGAGGAATAAAGATAGGCTGCATATCAGGTAATAGATCAATGCCGAAATTAATTTCCCTCTTCGGAGGTACACCTGGAAAATCATCGGGAAACACCTCCAGATATTCACACACCACAGGAACTGACTGAATAGTCGGGGTCTCGGACTCCACATCCTTAACCCTAACTAGGTGGTACATGCAACTATTAGAGATCATCTTCTTGGCCTTCAGATATGAAATAAACCAACCGACTAGTACAACTGAGTTACCCTTCGATTCTAAAACTGACTCACCTAGAGATCATAATTCCACCGCACGGGTCCTATAATTAACCGAAGCATTACATGCAAACAACCAATCCATACCCAAGATGATATCAAAGTCAGCCATAACTAACTCCACTAAGTCTTCGAAGGTAACCTGATACAACATAGTGATGGGGAAACCTCTATATACTCGCCTAGCTACCACTGATTCACCAATCGGAGTGGATACGGAGAATGATTCTGACAAAATTTTAGGACGAACTCCAAAACTACTAGAAATATAAGGGGTTACAAAAGACAAGGTAGCTCCTAGGTCTAACAAAGCATAAGAATTAATATGGAAGACTTGCAACATACCCGTGACCATATCTGGCAAAGCTTCCTACTCCTAGCGAGGCACTAGGGCATAAAATCGGTTTTGGCGCCGATCGCCTGCTGAACTAGTGGAGGCACCCTGTTGAGGGGGTTGTGCTTCTAGAGTGGTAGAACTGGCTGTAGGGAAATCTATGATCCTGTGTCCGGGTTTTCCACACCTGAAACAAGCATCCGCATTGACCAGGCACCTTCTGGGGTGGTTCTTGTCGTACTTTGCACAAACTGGGAAGGTGTGCTCCACCTACACGCTACCATGATCCCTCGAACTTGTAGCCCTACTCATTTGATCACCTATGAACCTGGACGACGTGCTAGCCAATGATGGAGCAAGGGAAATAGACATGTGCTAGGACTGCTGACGTGGTCCACCCCCTGATTTGGCTTGAGAAACCCCATAGCTATCGGTCCTGGTCTTCTTGGCCTCTCTCTTGCTTCTATAGATCGACTCCATCTGCTGGGTATGTAATACAATATGAGGAAAGTTGATGTCCCGGTGTAGCGTGGCAATCTAGCAATCCTTGTCCAAGTAATCTGCTACTCCATGTACAAAGTGGCTCACCCGAGCCCGCTGATCCTCCACCAACTCCGGAGCATATTTGGATAGCTGAGTGAACTCCAAGGCATACTCCTGGAATGAAATGTTGAACTGCTTCAAATTAATACACTCGGCCACCTTAAGCTCCCTCATCTCCCAAGGGAAGAACCGATCCATGAACGCGGTGTGGAACTTACCCCAACCTATCGGGCCTGCACCCGCTGTCCTAGCATCTCTCCATTGCTTGAACCATATATGTGCTACCCCCTTGAGCTGATAGGAGGTCAAATCAACACGTTGCCCATTCTTCACCCCCATAACCTGGGTGATCTTTAGAACTTTCTCAATAAAGTCATGTGGGTCCTCGTCTACCTTTGGCCCTGTGAATTCCGTAGGGCTCATCCTCAAAAAGTACCTCACCCTAGCAGCTGTTGCATTCCCATTTTGCATATAATATGCCACGGTCTGATTCTATACTTGAGCTATCATAGCCTGTGCCAGCATCTGAATCGCCGCCATAAACTCAACGTGGGTGGCTGGCTCTGGTGCATGCTCCTCATGAACGACTGGAGCTGGCTGATGCTCACTATCATGGGCACCCTCATGATTGTTACCATTTCTGTTTCTCCTGACATTCACTCAATGTGGAGGCATGATTCTCCAAACATGAATAGCACAAATTAGAAGAGTAAAGGACGTTCATCGCATGACATAGATCATGAAAGAAGGGAACATTTCCTAAACGTCTAGTAGCCTCTTCGTCATAAGTGTGGCGCACTTCACACCCACGAAAAAGACTCTACTCAACGTGGCTTTAAGAATTCCTAGGACACTTCAAACCTATGGCTCTGATACCAAGTTTGTCACGATCCAAATGTGCACCCGAATCGTAGACACAGGACGAGGAGCCCCGGGAGACCCCAAGTCAACCCATGGAATGATCATACATCTAATTCTATCACATGAGCAGAATTCTTAACATAAAGAATGTAATTATGACATAACATAAGGGGAAGAATAGTACAATACTTATACAATACGGTGGGATACAACTTTTAGTCTGATAAGCCTCTAAACATGACAGGCGGATTGATGGGACGACTCCCCAACTAATCCAACATCCAGAAGTTGAAAGAAATGACATAGAGTGTAAAAATGTAGCCCTCAGAACATGAGGACTCACCAATTACGTTGAGAGCTAGGTTGAGACTAGCTACTGGTTAAGATGGGCCTGAGAACTGGAACCTGTATCATGAAACGATGCAACATAGAAAGTATGCGGTCAGTACGTGGAATGTATCGAGTATGCAAGGTAAGTAAAATGGGCATTTAACACATGTATAAAAATCCATAAGTAATCATAAGAGTGGGACAACATGCTCGTATTGTAAATCATCATAACCTATCATACGACTTAAGGTTTTCAAAATGTTCGTAGCATAACATAGTCATAGTCGTAATAGTGGAGTTTTAGTTAACATGACTTGAGTCAACATACATAATCATAACATGCATAAATCATGAGGAACAGTGAGAGATTCTCTTAACCGACATAACCCATATGAACACACATGAATCCCGACTTGTAACACTAGTCGGGAGGGTGCTCGTACCTTGCCAAGGATAGGACTATAAAAGTGTGGTATCACCATGGAAAGGGCCATTTGGTCCAGGAACAGTCATGAAAGGGGTCCCAACATACCTATGGTGGCACGTAGTTCATGAGATCCATGGATTAACCTAAGCCCCGAACCTACTCGGTGTTCGATACTACTCCCAAAACAAATATATAGTGCTCATAATATAACATGCATGAATTAATGGTCTAATTAAATCATGATAATCATAAACATACTTGTACATACGTGAACTAGCCATGAAACGAGGCCCGTGAGTTGGCTAAAACATGATTCATAATGTTCATACATACTTGTAAATCATGCATATAGCTTGAAATTCATAAAATCATGATGGGTAATATCATAAATCCATAATTCAAATCGTAAATCATGTTGGGTTTGTGAATATCATCATTTAAAGAGAAGATCATAAATTGATTTATCATGGGTCATGCATAATTAGGATTAATTTCATAGAAATCAAAATGGATAAAATTATAAATGGTTTAAATAATGAAAATTGATCAAAACCTATAGACTATGATGAGATTCTAAAGTCACAAAACCCATTATCAAATCATCAGACTTTTAAAAAAATCATCTTCAAAACCCCATGTGATTTTTTTAAATAAAATTTTGTAAAAACCATAGAGGATGGGCATGGGTGTGGAAGAAATCACCCATTGATAGCCTTACATACCTGGCAAAGGACTGATTTCAATGTTCCTTGAATACCCACAAAGGAATTGATGGATACTTGGAGAAGAAGACCTTGAATCTCCCTAAAACCTTTCTGAAAGCTCTTTCATGGGAATGGGCATGCATTAAGGACTTAACCCATCTTATCACACTCCAAAAATACACAAAACGACGTAGTTTAGGGCCTTATATCATGAAAAAGTCAAAAGCACCCTTAATGAACTTGCCCTGAAAATTGGCCGGATGGAACCCACGGGTGGTACCAATGGGTCATGGAAACCACCCACGGCCCGTCCTCTCTCTCGTTGTATGGACTATTAAATGCCTTCTCTCGGAACTTAACCAACGGATGGACAGGATGACTCATCTTACGAAACCACGATCTGTTGCACCGTTCGTTGTTTGCTCATTATAAAATCTGATCCCACTTACCACGAGTCTCACCATGACCCGTGGTTACTTCCGAAAAATTGTGGTCTCAACCCATTAAAGGCCTGCTGAAGATCCTAACTCTTTCCCATGACAACTAACAATGGCTCATTGTTTCCTACAATGAGTCGTCTTGTCTCCCGGGGTTCACACAGCCACCCAGCCTGATCCTAACCGCGACTAAAAAGGACGGCCCGTTGTATTTCACAACGGGTCGTCATACCACTCGTTATCTCCACTGCCACCAACATTCCCCTAACCAATGACAACATGCAATGACTCATGGTTTGATACCATGAGTCGTTCCATGGTCAATCCTATGATACTTTGCCAATTATCTGCACTTTTCAAATTTCACTCCCGGGTCAATTCTTAGGCCTTTTCGGGGTATTACAATGGATGCAGAATTGGAAGGAGGAATCAACGGATGATATAACGAACTGTTGTCTGAAAGGATGACTCATCCTATCGAGTCATGGGGAAAAATATGAGATCAGGAGGCTTGGAAGTGGAAACGACGGATGGATACCACGATTCGTGGTATCCTCTAACGATCCGCTAGTCCGGTCATTGGTTAACCTAGTGCAGATTTTTCAGGGATTTCATTAAGGGCATAAAGTCCTATAGTCCTAAACTACGTCGTTTAAGGCTCGAAAATAAGTGTCTATTGAGGGTAAAACCCACCCTAGGCTTATTCATTCTCATGCATGCAAAGTTAAGGGATTGAGGAGGTGATCAAGCTTGTTCTTCAAGGTTTTCTTCATTAATTTCCATTGGGCTTTCAAGGAGTGGTGACATTTGATTTTTCCCATGTATGTAGGGTTATGAATGGGTGATTTCTTTCACACCCATGCTCAATCCGTCTCTAAATCATGAATGCTCTATATCTAATCTATGGGGTTTTAACCCAATGCATGAGGTTCCTAATTCTTTACATGGGTATGATTTAAATATCATTCTACCAATGAATTATGAAGCATGGGTAAGTTTTGTAATGTTTTCAATTAGAAATCATGTTTCAAGTTTTATAAATTAAATTGCCCATTTATGAAAAGTTCATGAAAGTCAAGGTTTATGATGAATGTTCAAGTATTATGAATTATTGATGATGAAAAGCATGTTTTAAAGCTACCCATATTTATAATCATGTTGTTTGATGTGAATTGAGTATTTACAAGTATGATAAAGCTTTTGGCAATACCCATATTTCTAAGTATGAATTATGATTCTCCCGAATTAAGCTTACTACATGGTTTTGGAGTGAAGAATCCCAATTATGTTTCATCTTGTATATGTTTTGAGCTAAAGCTTCCCATATGCATGATTTGATATTTGAGATGTATTTGATTATTGAGCTTAGTCAATAGACAATGTTGAGCTTCATTACAAAACGATGTAGAGCATATGCATATTTTTGGGAGTAGTGTCTAGCACCGAGTAGGATAAGGGTCGATCACCCTATGCCTTAGAAATACACACCAATGTAGGTTTATACTTATATATATATTACTTCGGGACATCCCTTGTGAGCTATCCCTATCCCCATTGGTCCATGAGCTTGATATCGATATCATGGTATCGTCCCTAGCCTTGGCAAGGCTTTGGACGGCTCTACCCACTTAAGTGTGATAGTTTGGACTATGTAAGCTCTATCATGGTATGTTGGTTAAAAGATGAGTCTCCCATTGTTCCTCATGATTTCAGTTGTGCATGTTTATCATTCATGAGATTTCTATATCTATATTAGTTCTAAAGCAGGTTTGGCTCAATGTTCAGTTTTACTTATAAATGTCAGATTTCAACTTTCCGTTATCGATTAAGTTATGATGATATGTTATGTTATGATTTCAGAAAGAATGCTTGCAAGCCCTACTCTCAAAATTCTTATTGTTATGTTTTTACATTACGCATGTCTTTAAATAATTTTACTTACTTAAGTGGTTTTACTTACCTTGCATACTCGGTATATTCCACGTACTGACTGCATATTCTATACTGTATCATTTCATGATACAAGACTCGACCCTCAGGTTAAGCCCCGCTCAAAGTCAGTCTTCTAAGATAGAATCGTACTTGTGGGTGAGTCCTCATCTTCCGAGGACTAGACAATTCAGATTTTTTATATGTACTTTCATTTTTAGCTTGTTGAGTTAGTTGGGGTGTTGTCCTATCAACTCTCTATGTTTACAGGATTTTGAAACATATGGTTGTATTCAACTTCAGATTGTGTATTCTGATGTTATGTTTAATCTAGAATTTCACTATGATTATCTTGTTGATTTATTCAGTTTTATTGATTGAGTTAGATGTATGTTCATGCCATGGGTTGACTTGGAGTCTCTCAGGGCTCCTTTTCCTGTGTTACAGTCCGGGCGTCCGTTCAAGTCGTGACACATGATCTAAGTCGTGTGATGGAATGTCTATCTATTCTTCTAATTTGTGCTATATGTGTTTGCAGAATCATGCCTCCTTGCCGAGTTAACAGAAGAAGAAATGGGAATAGAGACGGCTACGGGAATGGGAATGGAGATGGACACTAGCAGGCCCCACCAGGCCATGAGGAGCATGTATCCGAGCAGTTTGCCCATGCAGAATTCCGGGCAGCCATACAGATGCTAGCTCAGATCTTGACCGCCCAAGTCAATCAATAGGCGGTAGCGCATGTCCCTACGAATAGGAAAGCAGCGGCTGTAAGAGTCAAAGATTTTCTGAGGATGAACCCTTCGGTGTTTCTTAGATCAAAGGTGGACGAGGATCCACATGAGTTTATTGAGGAAGTTCTGAAGATCTCCCACTTTGTGGGGGTGACTGGGGAAGAGTGCACGGATCTAGCCTCATATCAGCCGAAAGGGGTCGCGCACATTTGGTTCAAGCACTATAAGGATAGTAGGGCAGTTGGAGCAGGCCCTATTGATTGGGATGAGTTTAATGCCGCATTTCTGGATCGGTTCTTTGATAACATCCAAAATACACTCCTATTTTATGAAAGAGAGTAAATGGTCGTTGCTCAAAACAAATATTCCCGACGGATGTCGGGGTCGAATCCCACAGAGAATTGAGTCAATAAATCAAAAGTTATAAACTAATTCAAACTAGAGCGCATAATTGTTCAACATTTGAAAAGTAAAATTGGGCGGGGGCGGGGGGTGAAATAAAAAGGGAAAATTAACTAACTAATTCCAAACTAAAACTAATTGGGGGGAATTCCAATTGAAGTAATCACAAGTGAAAGGCTAGGGACATTCTATGGGTGAGATCACAATTAAATCGAAAATTTCATCAATGCCCTTGATTGAAGTGTAAATAATCTTCAGTAGGTAGCCTCAACTTCCCAGCCTATTGAATTCCCCTAGATAGAGTTTTCTAAAAATCTAGCTGCGATTTAGCTCAACCCGAATTGATTTGGATTACAAACTTCACTATTCCTAGCTATTAGCTGCCAATTAGGAAGGAGGAAGTAATTTCAGCTATTTCTAGCTTAATTTTACAATCTCCTATCCATACTGACTCTTAGACTCCCTTCCAATACCTAATCATTCTCTCCTGAGCAACAATCAAGCAAGTATAGACAGACCCATAACCAATGGATCTTCATTAATAGATTGAAGAGAATCTAATAGATTTACACTTAATTGAACAATAGGAAGATGAATCTAGCAACACCCACCTATAATTCAATAAGAATCTAAGAGAAAGTTATCAAAACCCAATCAAATTAACAAACCCACCATGAATATACTTCTAACTAGCAAATTAGTAAAGCATATTTAAAGATAGAGAGAAGATACCAAGAGGATTTCCCTCACATTCATTGCATTAGCTTCACAAATCTGTTTCATAAGCTCTTACAACAATGGTGGAATTCCCCCAAAATGGGTTAAAGAAAAAGAAGAAGAAAAATACTACCTAACTCTACAAAATTATGGAGAAAAGAATCTCCTAAAAATTCTATGAAGAAGATGAAAATTAGATGAATGAATTGTTGGTTGAATGGTTCTCCTCTTAGTTAGGGTACAATGGAGGTTATATATCTGTACTTTCTTGTGTACAACTTTCCCCAGAAGTCCTTGGAGCTTCTAGATACTTTTGAGATCTTTTTGGACCCCTTTTACGCTTCATTAGATGGCCTTTCCGGCGAGGAACTGTTGTTTCACCGGTTGCAATCCGTGGAGCACCAAACTTTAGCCGGTTGAAAACAGTGGCCTGGCAGAGGGGAACCGGCAGTTCAGTGGCTTTTAGCCTGTGCCATTCTGTGAAGGACCGGTTGTTTAGCTGGTCTGGGCAGTATCTTCAGCATTTCGCCCATGTTTCGGCCTTTCAGATCCGCGTTTACCTGATTCAAAGAACGTCCTTGCACCTTTTTTGAGCCCAAATCTTCCCTGATCTTTGGCTCCTCTCCCTCATATGCTAACTCATCAAATTTCTTCTCAAATTCCATGTGTTTTGCTTGATTTCATGATTTCTTTACTCACACGAGGTACCTACAAAGAATTCAATAGAAAGGGCATAAAATCCACATAAATGACTCAAAAACTAGGCAAAAACTCATGATTAGGAGCCTAATGAGTTGGTAAATTTCCAATTCATCAATCCCCCAAACTTGAACGATTGCTTGTCCTCAAGTAATGCAATTTTTTATAGTTAAGCAAATGAACAACATGCTATACATGACTTTTTGCATCAAGGGCCAATCAAGACATTCTTGCACAAGGGAACATTGCTAAGGCTTAGGGCACTATGGTAGTTGTACACAGAATCATCAATCCTCACCACAACCCAAACCTTATACACCAATTCAATAAAAAGAAAAGACACAAAACCATGTTGCACAAGCTTCAATAGGTAACCACGATCATTAAACATATCTTGCATGCATTCATTTCATTCGAAGGGGCATGGTTCCTCAAAACAAGTTCAAATAGCATCTCAAATCATTGATAATTCACATTCAAAACTTACCTTAAAGTTTGCTACACGCTTGTCTTAATCGTACCTCTCTTTGAAATCAATATTAATAATGTACTCCAAGGAAATGATGCCCCTCACAAAAAGAGAGAATCCCCACATTTTTGTAGCATTTCACACAACGGGATTATAAGATAATATAAATGCGCTCACTCTCACAAAGAAATTCAAGTGCACACAATTGACCCACAGGCTTTCCCTTCATGTATATTGCCACTAATGTAGTGTTGCCACACCTAGAATCAATTAGGACTTGTGGGTCATAATGAAGGCTAGGGGTGAGGGTAGGATAATTGTTTAGCTTTAGTGACTAAAGCCTCCCTAATGCCTTTAAAAAAGCTTTTAACACCCCATTATCTTATTGAAATTACTCCACCTTATTTCTCCTTGTTCATCATCTTTATCTTTTGTATAACACAAGCCAACCTTATAACACCCATGAATTTCACATTTACCCTTATCTATGCAAGAGATAACACCTTTTTTCTATTCTTTCTCTTTTGATGATTCGAGGTCTTTCAACCCATCGATTCATTCATTTCATCATGATTTTGGTGCTACCTCATATTAACGCTCTCATTTTTCCCCCTTCTCTTGCAAACCCCCAAACTTAGGCTTTTGCCTCATCTCACATTCATTTCATTATCGCTCCCCATATCATGGGCTTCAAGCCCCATTTTCATTATTATATCTCTAGCAATTAGGGAGGATGGGTGCCAAAGAGAAGGATTAAAAATGGTCATTAGGCCTGTAATGTGATTTCCAAAGAAAGAGGCCAAGGCTCAAATTTTGGCTATCAAAGATTAATGTTCCAAGGAGGTCATTTGGGTGAAGTTACTAACAAAATAGGGCCTAAGATCATTTTCTAAGTGAAGCCATATCTATCATTTCTCCTTGAATTACACTTAGGGCAAGTTCTAGACAATCATTCATGCACAAGTATTAAGCTAAAAATCTCACCAGACAAGGCATCACAATCCAAGGAGTTCACACACTTTTTCACATTAAGAGGATCTTTTTTTAATGAGCAAGTTATGAATCAACAAGCCAAGCGAGGAATATACAATTCATGACAAGAGCATGCTCATTTTCATATTTAGATACCCCTATTTTCTTCTCAACTCTTATGCACAATGCCAGGCAAGAAATATCGGTGGTACCTCCTCAAGCAAGTACACAAACAACTCAACAAGACTCAAATAACATGACATTTTCCCTTAAGAAAGTCGCCTCTCAATCTATCATCTGGAAGTGCCAACCCGGTTCGACAATAAGAAGAAAAGACAAAGAAATCACTCCTTGGGAAAGAACCGTAGTATAAAGAAAACCCTTGGAGATTATTAAAAGACTACTATCTAAAAAGGCAATACAAACTCACAAGTAATGACAATTTACCCTTAAGAATGACATCACCCAATCTATCATAGGGCCATTGTTCGTGCCCAGCGTACACGCAAGCGTACGCGGTCATACAAGTAATACAATGGCCCTTTTTAAAAGCCGGATATCGAACCCACAAGGACTGGACTTATTTTAGCAAATTTTCAAGTTCAAATGTAAGATTGACATTCACAAGTGTTGATTATAGAAGTTTTCAGAAAATTACAATTAAATCTAGAGGTGGTCACAAAACACTCTAGAAACGATATAAAAAACAACTAGAGATAGGGTCGGATAATAATGCAATGCTACACATCGTAATGGTTCACTATGAAATTGTTAATTGTTGTCTCACACAGTTGTAAATGCGATGTTCATGGTCTCTCGAGCCTCTAAACACAAAAAACTAGCCTCACAGCTACATCGTTGAGCGGGGATGTGACATCCTAGTTCGTGGACAATTCAACTACATGGATGTGGTTTACGGGGTTTGTGCTCTTGATTAAGGACTTTTGTACCTCTAATCATTTAACCTAACTTAGCTTCACAACTACTTCTACGAGTGGTGGAGTGAAAATTCTAAGCCGGTGTCTTGCTATCATCCCATTTTAAACAATCAAGCAAGGGAATTTAGGTATATTATTTATCCTAATTGTGAATCATATCAAAAGATAAGAAATTGCTCCCTACATTCCTATGTTCTTGCCTAGGGTTACTATTTCAAGATTTTACCTAGCTTAACATGTATGTTTTTATGGTGATCAAGCATAAAAACAACCATAATAAAGAATGTAAGACAAAACAACAATTAACAACTCAAACCAAAACGAATTCATGCATTACAATCATATCACGTGGCCTCAACCCTAGGGGAAGGGTTTTAGCTACTCATGTTTGTACAATAACTTAAAAACATCGTTAACATAGAGTACTTACAAGAATAGGTATAAGAGAATGTAAAATTAGTGAACCCTAGGTGAGTTCTTTGATCTTGGGCAGATTTATATGCCCAAGTGATACTCAAACGTATCATTTTTACCTTGTTTGTTGTGCAATGTGTATATAATATCATGTATTTGGTAATAAAATGCGAATTTATACTAACCAACATGATTAGCATTTGTTTTGCAGGATAATATGATTTTTAGGAGCTAAAATGCGTGTTGGAACTATGTCGGAGTTGGACTTGGATGCGAGCGTGGAAAAGACCTTGGATGGCACATTTTACACTGGCTCCGCGATGGAGCCGTGCCACGCTGCCATCACGGTAGCACACTGCCTGGGCAGGAATTAATTAGGCAATTTCCAGTGTGCCTGCGCGTCAGTTCCGTGGCACGGAGATAGGCCTCCGCGATGGCCTCCGTGCCACGTTGAGGCCAATTATCCGGACCCTGCAATTTCCAGAGAGGGTCCGTGTCCACGCCGTGTCACGGAGGCAGTGCTCCGTGTTGGCCTCCGTGACACGTTGCTTGTTATTCCGGGAACAATTTCCCACTAGTATAAATAGTACACTTATGTTTATTTTTAATGAGTTTTTTAGTTTTTAGACTGAGTTCAGAAGTGGAGAGCAGGAACGTGGGTTTGTGGCAGTTGAAGAATAGAAAAGCTAAGAGTTTTCTTCTCTTCCTTTCTTCTTTCCTTCAATTGTATGCATGATTTACACTCATTTTAGGATGATTAATCCAAGAATGAGTGGCTAATTCCCTTCTTTGCTGAGGTTTTGAACTTGTGTAATGAATTTTGGTGATAATTGATATGGTTTCTTCTTCTTCTTGCATGTTGTTCTATTAATTCTTGTGCTTACTACATTATTGATTGGCCACCATTAATGTATATCTAAAAAGTCCAATTTCACTCGAGAGAGCACGAAATTGGAAAGTTGTGAATTAATAGGGTATTGTTCTTAACTTGATTTGGGAAAATTGGGTTTTGATGTGCTTTCTTGATAGAAATATACTTGAAAGCCGTATTAGTCAATTTAGGAACCGGAATTGTAGTGCTAGGTCATAAATTGCATTTGATCACAAAAATGTAGACGGATGGTTTATGATTCTAAAGTGAAATTAAATACGAAAGTTTTAATTTCTAGGCAAACGTGCTTGGCTAGCAACATGAAGAAGAGGATGACCAAATTATCATGATTATCAAGTTCATTACTCGTTCTTAACCTTGGCATGTGCATATCCATTGTCTAAATTCGAAAGTAAATAGTTGTTATTAATTGTAGTATATAAGTAGTTTAGAAACAAAAACTCACTCAACTCTTGGTTGGATTGTTGTTAACATAGTTAGGAATAGAATAGAGATATAGTAAACTAGGCAGTTTTACATATCTAGAGCAGCCTCCTTGGATTGATACTTGGCTACTTAGCCACTTTATTACTTGTTTGACCACGTGCACTTGCGTGTCGGTTGAAAATATTTAATACTAACCGAATCAGCACCGAACAAGTTTTTGGCGCCGTTGTCGGGGAGGCTAGGCGATTTGTAAAATTGTGTTAAGTGTAAATTTACTGTATTTTTGTTTTATTTTCTTAAGTGTTGACAACTTGGTCTTAGTATTTGTTTTAATTCTTTGTTCATTTTAATTTTTCTCTCTTTCGGATACCCTCATTGACATGACATCTTGGAATATACATGGTGGATACGCATATTTTGGCGAATCTTGCATGAATTGCGGAGGACCCCACTTGTGGCAAAACTGTAACACGTGCAATATATGTGGGTGTCAATATGGCCATTGGGGTGATTGTCCAAAGGCATATTCCCCTCCCCCAAGCCCCTACTATGATCCTTTTGTTGTTTTTGCTGAATATAGGCATGTTGAAAATGAGGACTTGGGACACCAAGTTCAAATAGAGGACATGATGAAACAACTCCTGGAGCAATCAGAAGCAATGAAGGAGTCGGTGGCAGAATTGATAATTCAGCAAAAGGAGAATGCAGAGGTTGTAAGCAGGATGAGCGTCAAACTCACAGAGATGTGTGCTGAGGCTGAAGCTTGTGATAATTTGCAGGTGACAGTTTTAGCCGATATTCAAGAGGAACTACAAGAGGAATACAAGGGTGAATTTTTGGATGAAGCCCCACAATTAGAATCTCTTGAGTGTCTACGTGATCGGCTCATACCTATAGAAATTCCATTCATGGAAGAAGAAAATGAATATCTCCCATGTGACCTTAATGGAGAAATAGATGTCGATGTTGAAAAGGTGTACACAAGTAAGGAAGTCAAGCACAAAGCAATTTCACAGTTGAGGTGTATTGGACCACACTCTACGCATTTTTCGACATTAAGTTTGGTTGACAACATAGAAATAGAGTCTTCCAAGTTTATAGAGAAATGTCTAGAGGAGGACCAAGCCCCATATATTCTGAAATTTGCTAACTCAGAGAGACAAAATGACTTCACTTACATAAGGGCCAATAGGTTCAAAAGAAAACATCTACTGCTTGGTCCTTACAATTTTTCACCACCACCCCTAGAGCATAAGAGGAAATTAGAAAAGAAATTAGGGGTGAGATTCATATCCTCAAGGTGGAGGGAAAAGTGGTGAAACTTGGTATGTCGAGCCGCGACGTTAAACCAGGCGCTGCACGGGAGGCAACCCGTGAAAAATATTTTTTTCTTTCTTTAGTGTAAAGTTTTTCTTTTATTTTATTTTCTTTTCTTTTTCGTGACTAGGCTTAGATTTGCATTTTATTTAGTAATTTTTTATTTAGTAATTTAGTAATTTTTTTTATTTTTAGTAGGGAATTTATTAATTTAACCAATTTTTGTTTAGTGAGGTGATTTTCAGGTATACTAGAGGAAAAATACTTGGAATCGAGGAAACGAGGCGAGGTATGAAAAATAAAATTTGATGGTGAAACAGAGCACTGGCGCGTTGGCGCCGTGTCACGGAGGCAATGCTCCGCGTTGGCCTCCGTGACACGTTGAAGGTAAATCTGGATTTTTCAAAATTCCAGTAAGCCAACGCGTTGGCTCCGTGTCACGGAGGAGGGGCTCCGCGTTACCCTCCGTGACACGTTGCCTTTATCCAGTGCCGGGTCACACCGGGTTTCCCCATTCCCTCTTCCCTCCGCGACCAAACACCCATTCCCCTACCCCCAAGCTCCGTGCCACGTTAATAGGCAAGGAAAACGTCAAGTTTTCATCGATTCTTCAATTCCAAGGTATGTTTTCATCGTCTATCTCAAATTTTTGGCGATTTTTGTCAATTTTGAGCATGTGAGGTGAGATATATCACCCTAGGTAGAAATTAAACATGACGTGAATTATTTTGTGATTGATTATGTTCGGATTGTTGTAGTTGACGTTTGAACTTATCGATTGATTGAATAATTCAATTTTGATTGTCGAATTGTATTCTAGGGCTTGGGGTTGTTGAATTTTAACTTGGGTAACTTGATAGTTTGACGAAATTGATGTCGGGGTGTGTTTATTATTTGAGATAAGTCGTGGTAAATATTGTATAATTGTTGAAAGACGACTAATTCTCGAATTTTTGTGGGAAATTGCGTAATATGTGAATTGGTTGAATTGCTTAGATTAGTTGTATATAAAATGTTTGTATTGTTGTTTCTATTTTGTTGTTGTTATTGTTGCTAAGTGCTATGGGTGAATAGCTGTCGATAGTAGGATTGGGTTAGCTGTATGAAGTCTGAGTAGTTCGCTAGCCGTTATGCTGTCGAATTTCTGTGAACGCACTAAGCAATATGTTTATAGTTGATTGTGTTTGGGGTGTAAATAGAGCTATCCTTGCTAAAATGTTGTAAATATTGTTAAAGACTAAGTGTGGGGTAAATTTTGTTTAACCCGACCTTAGCCGAAGCTAACAAGTTTTTAGCTTAACGTTGTGCTTGTTTGTGTAAATTGATAGGTACAATGGCCAGCCGACAAGATAAAGGCAAGGGTGCTTCAAACTCAGGCACTGGCAGAAAGAGAATGAGACTGGGCACGGCTGTCCCAACTGCACCTGTTGTTCCACGCGGTCAACACCGCCGATACGGAACACGATGGGTTACCGAGGAAGGGAAGAAGTGGTACACAAAGCATAAGGAGAACAAATACTTCCCGGAGGAACATATTGCAAGGGAACCACTTGCACAGGAGTTCCCTCGCATCGTACAGAGGATTGAGGCAGCTGGGCTCAGCTTTATCTTTCAGGAGCCCAAGGAGTGCAACCTTCACTTGGTCCAGGAATTCTACGCCAACTGGAACCCGGCCATCAGGAGCCATACTATTAAAATCAGAGGGCAGATTGTCACTCTGGAACCCCAGTAGTTTAATGCCATCGTGGGAGCGCGGGACACAGACGCCCACGTCCTCCGCCAGCTAAACATCACCCCACTGTATGCCGACATCAGACGTACGTTGTGTGGGGCTCGATCCACAGCCCGATGGAGTAGACACAAAGAGAGGGGTTACCACCATACTCTGCCTTATTCGCAGATGAACAGGGAGGCCAGAATCTGGCAAAAAATTGTATGTTCGTGTTTGATCCCAGGAGTCCATATGACAGACGTGACTCGGGACCGTGTCTGCTTGGTGTATGCCCTTATGAAAGGGCTTGAGATTAATATGGGGGCGGTCATAATATCTGCCATGAAGAGAGCCAGACTGCACTAAGGCCACAGATACGGGTTTGGCGGACTCATCACCACCTTCCTCCGAGGCCTCGACGTTAAGGAAGAAGCCTTGGATTATATTCTGCAGTTGGAGCGGAGGGCCCTCGACGTGACAAAGACGAAGGCCCCCGACACTACACATGGACTTGTGCTGACTTTTGGCGAGCGACATGCTCGTGACGATCAGTACATGGCCCGTATGTTCGGCATGCAGATGCTGCAGCTAAGGATAGGTGGGAGACCAGCCACCGAGGAGGAGTTATGGCAGTTGGAGCTGGACTACCCCTTTGGCGAGAACGCCACAGCCTTATGCAAGGTGGGGCCAGCCTTTGTGGAGCCGATAGACGATGATGTCCCTACTGATGAGGAGACACGTCGTGAGGACTCCGATGTGGAGTCCGATGACGACGATGGAGCTGATTCAGACATGGGCGACGAGGCTGCAGCACCGGATGAGGAAGTCGAATATTTCGACTAAGCAGGGTGTTCCACCACCCAAAAAATTTTGTGCTTTGTATTGTTGTGAACACTGGGGACAGTGTTCGATTTAAGTGTGGGGTGGGGAGTAGTTAGGTGCTAGGTCAAGGCTCTAAATTGCTGTATAATTTTTCCTTGCTGTTTATGTATGTCTGTGCTTTCCCTGTTGTGGTGAACTGATTTGCGAGTTATGTGTATATATTTGTTTGTGGCTAATGATGTATGTTTTTGAAAGTTATGGTTGCCTTTGTAAATATTTTGTAAATTTTGTAAATATTTTTTTTTCTTTATCGATATGATCGATATTTTTCAAAATTTTTGCGAAAAGATTTTGCACTTATCAAAATATTTTGTAAAAATTTTCTATCGAAATGATCGATGTGTTGCAAAAATTTTGAAGTTTTATTTTTGGGTTTCTCGGAGTTTGTTTTTGGTTCTTTTACTGAGAATAGTCCCATTGAACCGATGTCATAGTTAGTGACCGTTCCCTATGATGGATGGATGACGACCTTCTTAAGGGAAATGTAGTCGATAGGAGTAGATGTTTTGTTTTTAGTTTCTTTGGTGGATTGCATCAATAAACTGTAGTTGCTTATGGTTGCTAAAATTTCGTTGCGTGTTGTAATTGATGTTCAAAATGTGAAAATGATTCGTTTGAAAGCATGCAATTCTTGTAAATATGTTGAGTTACCTAGGCTATAGAATTTGGTTCATTATGATTGAGGCTTAATCTTGAATTCATGTAATTGACTAATTAAAGAGTCTATGAATGCATCTTGATTCAAGCATGTGCATGAAGTGTGAGTGAGGTTTTGCTATTCCATGTCATTGTGAATTGTCTAGAACTTGCCTGGCGTGTATACAAAACGAAATGAAGGAGGTGTAGTGTCGGAAAGGATGTAGGCATTTTTTTGTTTTAACCGTTAGTTTCCATTTTTTTCTTGTCAAATTCTACCTTTTTATATGTTGTATACCCTAGTCAGACCGTTGAGCCTTTAGCCGATTTCTTTCTTTTGTCCAGAATTGTATGAACTAAGCTTTATTCCTTCTTTTCATTAGCCTTAAAGTCTATAAGAAGCTCTTAAGCGCTTACAAAGAACAAAAAATGTTTCCCAAAGTGTTAAAGAGTGAAAAGAAAAGAAAAGCAAAATGAGGAAAGAAAAGACGATGTTGAAGAGGCACTAGTTGTAATTAAATGATAGTGAGGGTACATGAAAACCCTCTGTTTTGTGTCAAGTGTGGTTGATGAAATGGGCTGTATGAAAGTAAACCAGCATGAATGGGAGAAAAAGAGAAAAGAGAGGAACAATGTCCATGAGTCGATGGGAATGTGTTGAAAAGGCGCTTAAGGATGCTAGTGACTATTATTGGCTAATCCAATATATACATACTAGATCCATAGCCCCGTTACAACCCATTAAAGTCCTACGTGATCCTATATTGCATTTCTTTATATTAGTGGAGTAATACACTAAGGGCAAGCCTATGGGTCATGACATGATGCATGTGAATTCTTTTGGGAGAGAGAGTGAAATTAATTTTTATATGCCCCTACTTGCATGTTTGTGTGCTGCATGAACGTAAAGGGGAAGTTCTCTCGAGTTGTGAGGGCACATGCTTGATGAAAGATTGATTTTCGTGTCGGATTTCTTGATTAGTTGATTTGCTTGAGTTTGCCGATATCAAGAATCAATTCTTAAAAGTCTAGGCAGCCTTGATGTATTAAGGGTCATTGTATTGTACGATCAAGCATGTTTTCTTGATGATTTGCGAAAATTGAATAATCGGTATGACCGTAGCGTAAATTGTTGCACCATAGTGACGAAGGTTGGGATGTAATTTGCATGATTTGTGTATGTATTGTTCGAGGACGAACAAGGAGTTAAGTGTGGGGTAAGTGATCTTGGGCAGATTTATATGCCCAAGTGATACTCAAACGTATCATTTTTACCTTGTTTGTTGTGCAATGTGTATATAATATCATGTATTTGGTAATAAAATGCGAATTTATACTAACCAACATGATTAGCATTTGTTTTGCAGGATAATGTGATTTTTAGGAGCTAAAATGCGTGTTGGAACTATGTCGGAGTTGGACTTGGATGCGAGCGTGGAAAAGACCTTGGATGGCACATTCTACACTGGCTCCGCGATGGAGCCGTGCCACGCTGCCATTGCGGTAGCACACTGCCTGGGCAGGAATTAATTAGGCAATTTCCAGTGTGCCTGCGCGTCAGTTCCGTGGCACGGAGATTGGCCTCCGCGATGGCCTCCGTGCCACGTTGAGGCCAATTATCCGGACCCTGCAATTTCCAGAGAGGGTCCACGTCCACGCCGTGTCACGGAGACAGTGCTCCGCGTTGGCCTCCGTGACACGTTGCTTGTTATTCCGGGAAAAATTTCCCACTAGTATAAATAGCACACTTAGGTTTATTTTTAATGAGTTTTTTAGTTTTTAGACTGAGTTCAGAAGTGGAGAGCAGGAACGTGGGTTTGTGGCAGTTGAAGAATAGAAAATCTAAGAGTTTTCTTCTCTTCCTTTCTTCTTTCCTTCAATTGTATGCATGATTTACACTCATTTTAGGATGATTAATCCAAGAATGAGTGGCTAATTCCCTTCTTTGCTGAGGTTTTGAACTTGTGTTATGAATTTTGGTGATAATTGATATGGTTTCTTCTTCTTCTTGCATGTTGTTCTATTAATTCTTGTGCTTACTACATTATTGATTGGCCACCATTAATGTATATCTAAAAAGTCCAATTTCACTCGAGAGAGCACGAAATTGGAAAGTTGTGAATTAATAGGGTATTGTTCTTAACTTGATTTGGGAAAATTGGGTTTTGATGTGCTTTCTTGATAGAAATATACTTGAAAGCCGTATTAGTCAATTTAGGAACCGGAATTGTAGTGCTAGGTCATAAATTGCATTTGATCACAGAAATGTAGACGGATGGTTTATGATTCTAAAGTGAAATTAAATACGAAAGTTTTAATTTCTAGGCAAACGTTCTTGGCTAGCAACATGAATAAGAGGATGACCAAATTATCATGATTATCAAGTTCATTACTCGTTCTTAACCTTGGCATGTGCATATCCATTGTCTAAATTCAAAAGTAAATAGTTGTTATTAATTGTAGTATATAAGTAGTTTAGAAACAAAAGCTCACTCAACTCTTGGTTGGATTGTTGTTAACATAGTTAGGAATAGAATAGAGATATAGTAAACTAGGCAGTTTTACATATCTAGAGCAGCCTCCTTGGATCGATACTTGGCTACTTAGCCACTTTATTACTTGTTTGACCACGTGCACTTGCGTGTCGGTTGATAATATTTAATACTAACCGAATCAGCACCGAACATTCTTCACTTCTCCCTTCGCTCCCCTACGGTTTCCAAAAAATATTTCGTGACAAATGATTTTAGAAGCTAAGGATTCAATTTGTACTAAGATGAAAAAATGCAAAATTTGGCCTGTGGTGGAACAACTCCGTGTCGTGGAGGCTATCACAGATATTATCCTCCGTGCCACAGAGCAAACGCGGACAACTACTGGAACGTGTCTTCTCGACAGGTCTTGCACGAGGTACCTGCATGTCACCCGACGTGGCATGATGCTGGTCGCTCCATGTGCCAGCCGTGGCATGTTGCCATCACATAGGGCCATTGGATGACACTCCTCGTGCGCACACGCATGGGTGTGGCACGGTACCTATCGCACAGGTCGGCCAGTGTGGCACGCTGGGATGTGCGGCGGGTTGATTCTTCATGCCATTTTGTGCAATTGTCATAGCACTCAATCCAACGCTTCTCCTTGCTTGTGCATCTTCATATTTAGACCATCTTTAACATTTTTTTGCTACAAAACAAAGCTAATCACATTGGTTAGTTTGTGCATTGATTTATACAAAATTACATGAGAATGTTATTATTTAAATTGACAAACATGACTTAATTAAGTTATAAAATAGCACTTGGGAACGTAATTATGCCCAAGATCACTACCCCACACTTAAAGCTTTGTTCTTCCTCGAACAACTCTTTTACATCTCATCCATATGAAGACCCAAACATAGCTAATTGAAGCAAGACAATTCAAGCTAAGGCTACAACGATTGTTTTAGATAGCAAATTAAAAATAGAGCATGCAAGATTTAACCCTTAAAATCAAATATAACTATGTAAATACTTCCTACCCTCAAGAATGGACTCTCAATCTCAAAAAACTCTTGCAAATTAACCAATCAAGACATCTGCCATGAATTTTATCCTTTATTAAACATGTGCCCTTACAACAAGAGAGTTCCCCATTTCTCACTCATGATTCTTCAAATTTAGAACATGTATAGGTCTATGCATAAGAGATAAGCTCACTCTCACAAAGAATTCACATGCCACGTGTATTGACCCATAAGCTTGCCTTTAGTGTTTTACTCCACTAATTTAAGAATGTTAGAAAGTAAGATCAAGTAGGACGTAGTGGGTTGTAATGTAAGCTACGGGCGGGTAGGTACTATTATGGATAGTAATAGTGACTATCTTCCGTAAGCGCTATAATATACCACACTTTCATTAGGAATTTCCATACTCCTACTTCACCTTTATACTTTTCAACTCCCATTTTCCTCTTTTATTTCCCCATTTCATTAGGCACACTTAAGTTGTTAGTACAGAGTACTTGAGCAATTTTCTTTGATTTTCTTTTTCGCTCTTTTCTTCTTTTACTCCCAACTAACTCTTATTCATTTTTACACAAGTGCACCTCTAGTCTTCTCTTCAACTCCCAAAACTACTATTTTCTTTCTTCTTTCAATTTTCACTCCTTAACTTCTTTTGCAATTTCACATAAGCGCTTAGGAGTTTTGGATCAAATTCAAGGCTAATGAAACGAAAGGAATAAGCTCATTTTGTTGCTAGCAAGGAATAGGCTAAAGGCTCAATGGGGCTAACTAGGATCAGACGTTCAAGGTAGGTAAAGCGAGGGATAAAAATTAAGCTCTTTCAAAGAAATGCCTAAATCATCTCCTACAATCTACATCCCTCATTTTGCTTTGTATACACACTAGGAAAGTTCTATAGACTACACAATAGCAGGGAATATTCAAAAACCTTACACACACAGCGCATGCTCAACAATGCCATCAGGTCTGGCTAAGGATCGATCTTCCAATTGCAAGATTACTGTTGTGGGTCTAGGAATCCCTAGACCCAACTTTCTGAATACCGATAAAGGCATCAAATTTATGCTCGCTCCCAAATCACACAATCCACGAGCTCGGATGCTCTGCCCAATAGTAATCTGGATAGTAAAGATCCCAGGGTCTTTGAGCTTTGTGGGCAGTCTATTTTGAATCCGGGAAGTGCACTCCTCCGTTAGAGCCACCATAGCATACTCAGTCAATCGACTTTTGTTTGCCACGATGTCCTTTATATACTTAGCATATTTTGGCACTCCCTGCAAAACATCAACAAGAGGTAAGTTAATATGTACCTGTTTCAGCACCTCCATGAATTTCTTAAAACACGCCTCCTCCTTGTGTTTCTTTAATCGTTGAGGGAACGGGGGTGGTGGTCTTTCTGATTCAGCTTCCTTAGTCTTCCCCCTTTCAGTACTTTGCTCCCTCTCAACTTCTGCTGCTCCCGACTATTGAGGTGTTCTTTCTGGTTCCACCTCTTTCAGCTGCAAACCACTCCTTGTGGTCACTGCATTCACCTGCTTGGGGTTTGGATCTGTGTCGCTTGGAAGTCCTCCTCTAGGCCTTGTGTTTTGGGCTCCAGCAAATTGCCCAAATTGATATTCAAGTGCCTTGGTAGCTAGCTGGTTGTTTTTCACTTCGGTTGCCAATTTCACATAGTCAGCCTGCAATTGAGCTTGGTTAGCTATCATGGTCTTGAACATCTCCTCAATGTTGGGTGATGATGGTGGAGGAGGTGCATTGTTGTTTCTGAATTGTGCTTGATAATTCTGCTTCCCTCCTTAGTTCCTTTGCACACCCTGACCCGAACTTTGCCCCTGATGGTTGTTGCTACCCCAGGAGAAATTAGGGTGATTCCTCAAATTGGAATTGTAGCTATTACCATACTGTTGGTGGTTCCATTGCACATTTCCCACAAAGTTTACCGAGTCAGGATTGGCTCCACAACACTTAGCTGAGTGCTCACTGCTTCCACACACTTCACACCACATTTGTTGTACTGCATTAACTGGGGCTTGAGGCTGGTTCATTGTCATGTTGCTGAAGTGGGTGTTAAGTTGATTTTGCAATGCAGCTATCTGTGCAGCAATAGCTGTAAACCCATCCACTTCTAGCACTCCTGCTGCTTTCCTTTTCCCGCCTCTTGATGAATCAGCATTCCATTCCGGATTGCCCTGTGAAGTACGGTTCAACAAGGTATAAAGCTCCTCATAAGTTTTCTTCAGCGCTTGACCTCCAGCTGCCGAGTCTAGCAATATTTTGGTGTGGGGTTCCAAACCCTCTATAAAAGTGTGCACCAGCACATCATTGGACTAATGATGATGAGGACAATCCCGCAACATGGACTTGAATCTCTCCCAGGCCTGATATAAATTCTCTCCCTCTCTCTGTTTGAAACTTAGAATTTGACTTCTAAGTCTTGCTATTTTACCGGAGGGAAAAAACCGTATCAAAAATTTCCTTGTAAGATCATCCCACGTAGAAATAGAATTCGGTGGCTCAGCTTTCAACCACCTATTGGCTTCTCCCAATAGTGAGAATGGGAACAATGTAAGCCGGACATAATCTGATGACACTCCAGCGGGGATGTAAGTGTCACTTATCTCCAAAAAATTTTGGAGATGCCGCTGTGGATCTTCATGAGGGAGACCGGTAAACTGCCCGCTAGTGTGCAGCAATTGCACCATATTCTGCTTAAGTTCAAACCTCCCTCCTGGCTCAGGTTTGCGGATGCTAGATGTGACATTATTAGCATGTGGGATTGCCACCTCGCGAACCGGCCGAGCTACTACTTCTTCGGGCACTAACACTGCCCGTACTACCGGTGGATTTTGTTGTTGCTCCATGATTGTCTGTCTAAGCAACTGCAGCTTTCTTTGTAGAGCTTCTCTCCGTTTACTGTGAAATATTCTTTCTGGTTCTATATACGATTCCACCAGCTCCTTGTCTCTTGCCAGTGTTCAACAGAAATTAAGTCTGCAAAATACAGGCTAAGACCAAGTTGTCAACACTAAGAAAATAAAAATAAAGTAACTTAACACTTAAAACAAATTCACCAATTGCCAAGTCCCCGGCAACGGCGCCAAAAACTTGTTCGCATGATTTGTGGGGTATATAAAACGACACGCAAGTGCACATGGTCGAACAAGTAATAAAGTGGCTTTAGTAAGCCAAGTATCGATCCCACAGGGACTGGGATGAAGTGCAAATTGCTCAAGTGTACTATATTTTAATTCTAAAAATGCACACAATAGTGTAACCAAGAGTTTGATATTTTGTTTTATAATTTTTATGCTAAAGCTAAAACAATTATCTACTTTGAGTCTGAACTATGAATGAGAGCATGCTGAGGTTAAACGAACATGTAATGAAATTAATTATCATCATACTTTGGTTAATCTTTTCCTCCAGTTGCTAGCCAAGAACTATTTCCAAGAGATTAAAACTCTCGTATTTAACCTCACTTAAGAATCATGAACCATCCACCTACATTTCTATGATTAAATGCAATTCATGTTCTAGCCATACAAGCCCGGTTCCTAAATTGACTTTCAGGTATATTTCTATCCTGAAAGTAAATCAATTCCCAATTTTCCCAAATCAAGTAAAGATCATATCCTATTAATTCACAACTTTCCAATTTCTTGCTCTCTCGAGTGAAACCGGACTTTTTAGATATACATTAACGTAGGCCACACATTAATGCAGTAAGAAAAAGAATTAATAGAACAACATGGAAGAAAAGATGAAAAACCAAAAAATCAATGATCACATTTCATCACAATTGTTCATAACCTCAGCAAGAAGAGGATTTAGCCACTCATTTGTGGATTAAACATCGTTAAATGAGTGTTAAACATACAAGCAATTGAATTAAAGAAGAAAGAAAGAGAGAAAAACCCTGATATTTTCGTTCCCTCAACTGCCTGCAACCCACGTTCTTGCTCCACCAAGTCAGAATATTGAAAAATGAACCTAAGTGTTCTATTTATACTGGTGGGAATTTTTCCCGGAATAACGAGCAATGTGTCACGGAGTGCACTGCGGAGCACTGCCTCCGTGACACGCTACGGACGTGGACCTTCACTGGAACTGGGGGTCCAAGAATTAAATCCCAACGTGGCACGGCGTGCAACGTGGAGCCAAGCCACCGTGCCACGGACCGGATGTGGACCCTCTCTGGAATTTGGGCGAAATTTCCCTATCCAGGCAGAAGGCCTCCGCGATGGCAGCGTGACACGGCTCCATCACGGAGCCCCTTTATTTCATGCTGTCCAATGCCTTGTCCCGTGCTCGCATCCAAGTCCAACCCCGATATTCTCCAACATGCATTTTAGCTTCCCGAAATTACATTTTACCTACAAAACAATGCTAATCATGTTGGTTAGTATACATTCACATTTTATTACCAATTACATGAGAATGTATACATATTGATAGATAAACAAGGCAAAAATGGTACTTTTGAGTATCACTTGGGCATATAAATTTGCCCAAGATCACCATCGTCAGGAACAATCCCTAACTATGACTATATTAGCTATGTACATACAAAGAAAAATAGTATTCATCGGTTCAAAGTTCCCCTCATTGAAAAAGAATCGAAAAGAAAAACCAACAGGTGGTAGAATCATGCTCAACTCAACTTTTTCGTCCAAAAATACCTTACAAAGCACTAATTCCACACAAAATCATGAAGCACAAAATTTTGAAATTTCTCTCACCCTACACTTAAAAAATGCTATGTCCCCAAAGCATCAAATTAAAATTCAACAAGGATGAGAAATATTCCCTGAGTCCTCTAGGCATAGCTAAGAACATGTTTTTCATCATTTTTGTACAAGTGACTTATCGACCCCACACTTTTCCTCTTTCATGATCCTTAGCTTCCTCTTCCAAGGATACTCAGACTTCCCTTCCATATGTGCTTAATTCACCACCAAAAACAACCACAAGATGAAAATAAACAAAATCAACACAAATGAAAAATTAAAATTGTACCTGTGATACCCTTGGGTTGCCTCCCAAGCAGCGCCTGATTTTATGTCGTGGCACGACGTGGACTATCCTTTTCAGGACATCCTCAAATTAGTGTTCCCTTTTGAGAACCATCTCTTCTGTTTTTATTTTTCGAGGGAACAACCTCCACTCTGTCCCTCTCTTCTTCCAACTCCATCTCTAACTGAAGCCCTCCATCAGATTCGCATATTTCAAACCAACTAGGAGCCTGCTGAACATTCACCTGTCTTTGCTGTTGGTTCATACTCAGTTTGTTGAACTGAGTCATCATCTGATTCTGAAATGATGCTAGCTGAGCCGCCAAGGCATTGACACCATCTACCTCTATCAGTCCTGTTGTTCTCTTTCCGCCCCTCTCGATGAATCATTGTGCCACTATAGATTTCCCTGAGCAATCTTGTTCAACAAAGTATACGGCTCATTAGAGGTCTTTTTCAATGCTTGCCCACTCGATGCAGAGTCTAGTAAAATTTTGGTGTGTGGGTCTAGACTTTCCACAAAGGTATGGGCTAACACTTCATTAGACTGCTGGTGACTGGGGTAGTCTCTCAATAGTGACTTGAATCTCTTCCAAGACAAATACAAGTTCTCCTCCGGCCTCTACTTAAAGCTTAATATTTCTCTCCTGAGTTTGGCAGTCTTGCCATAAGGAAAGAATCTAATGAGGAACTTCTTCGCTAAGTCATCCCAAGAAGTAATGGAATTAGGCGGCTCAGCCTTCAACCACCTCTTTTCCTCTCCCGATAATGAAAATGGAAAGAGTGTGAGTCGGACATAATCAGTTGACACTCTGGTGGGGACGAAGTTGTCACTGATCTCCAAGAAGTTCTATAAGTGCTGTTGTGGGTCCTCATGAGTCATAGAAGTGAACTGGCCACTAGAATGTAACAGCTGCACCATATTGTATTTCAATTCAAAGTTCCCTCCAGGCTTTGGTTTGTGGAAACTAGAGGTCGCATTTGTCGCTAATGGGATTGCCACTTCGCGAACTGGTCGGGCTGCCATGGTTTCAGGTAACAACTCTGCTTGCCCTGCTGGTGGGTGTTGTTGCAATTGCTCTTGCAGTCTTTTCAACTTCCACTCTAAAGCTTCTCTCTTGAGCAAATGCAATTGACATTCAGGTTCCAACAATGGTTCCACCAACTCTCTATTCCTTGCCAGCTCTGCAAGGACAGTCTATCACCTGTAATATAGTAGACTAAGACCAAGTTTCTCAATACTTAAGGAAATTAAAAATCACACAAAAATAGAAAAATTCACTAAACTTCTCCAGTCCCCAGAAACGGCGCCAAAAACTTGTTCGCACCCAGCGCACACGCAAGTGTATGCGGTCGTACAAGTAATACAGTGGCCCTTTTTCATAGCCGGATGTCGAACCCACAGAGACTAGACTTATTTCAGCAAATTGTCAAGTTCAAGTGTCAGATTAACATTCAAAAGTGTTGATTATAGAAGTTCTGGGGAAATTACAATTAAATCTAGGGGTGGTCACAAAACACTCTATAAATGATATAAGAAGCAACTAAAGCTAAGGTCGGATAATCATGCAATGCTACACTTCATAATAGTTCACGTATGAAATTGTCAATTGTTGTCTCACAAAGTTGGAAATGCGATGTTCTTGGTCTCTTGAGCCTCTAAAAACGACAAACTAGCCTCACAACTATATCATTGAGCAGGGATGTGACATCTTAGTTCGTGGGCAATTCAACTACATGGATGTGGTTTACGGGGTTTGTGCTCTTGATTAGGGACTTTCGTACGTCTAATCATTTAACCTAACTTAGCTTCACAACTACTTCTATGAGTGGTGGAGTGACAATGATATGCTGGTGTCTTTCTATCATCCCGTTTTATCAACCAAGTAAGGGAATTTAGGTATATTATTTATCCTAATAGCGAATCATATCGAAAGATAAGAACTTGCTCCCTACATTCCTATGTTCTTGCCTAGGGTTACTCTTTCAAGCTTCTACCTAGCTTAACATGTATGTTTTCATGGTGGTCAAGCATAAAAACAACCATAATAAAGAATGTAAGACAAAACAACAATTAACAACTCAAACCCAAATGAATTCATGCATTACAATCATATCACGTGGCCTCAACCCTAGGGGAAGGGTTTTAGCCACTCATGTTCTTACAATAACTTAAAAACATCATTAAAGTAGAGTACCTACAAGAATAAGTAAAAGAGAATGTAAAATTAGTGAACCCTAGGTGAGTTCTTCACTTCTCCCTTCGCTTCCCTAAATTTCTCGAAAATATTTCGTGACAAATGATTTTAGAAGCTAAGGGTTCAATTTATACTATGCTGAAAAAATGCAAAATTTGGCCTGTGGTGGAAAAGCTCCGTGTCACGGAGTCTATCACAGATATTTTCCTCCGTTCCACGGTGCAAACACGGATAACTACTGGAACATGTCTTCTCGGTAGGTCTTGCGCGAGGTACCTGTGCGTCGCCTGGCGTGGCATGCTATTGGTCACAGCATGCGCTTGCCGTGGTATGTTTTCGGTCGCGTAGGGCCACTGGATGACACTCCTCACACGCACATGCATGGGAGTGGAACGACTCCTGTCACACATGTTATACCCCGTAGAATTCCCGGCACCTAGACGACCTATTCGCACGTTGGTTAAGCACATCTGAAGGCCATACGTGCTGTAGAAAGGCCCGGGAAAAAGATCGGACGAGAAACCCGTCGAACCATCGTGGGAGGAGCCGAGGCAGAGCCCCTCCGCGATGGCAGCGTGTCACGGAGGTGAGGCCTCCGCGATGGCTCCGTGACACGTTGCCCAGGTTCAGGCTCAAGTATATAAGCCCCACTTCGGTTTAATTTTATTTTAAATCAAAGGAAATTCCAGAAAACAGAGGGCGAACGCAGAGAGAAAGGAGAAACGAAGAAATTATATAATTTTTGTCCGATTACGCTGCTAAACGCTGCCCAAACTCAAATTAATCCCAGATACCGAGGTATTTATCAGCAGAGAGCATTCCTACGGATTCAGTTTCGTAAAATACGACCGACGAATCGTCGAGCCACCGAGCTAAGGTAAGTGGAATTGCTCTAAATTAGTGTCTATGCATTCCTAGCTGTGAAGTGAATATTTCTCCCTTCTGGACCTCTGAAAAATAGCGAGTTTCTGGCCGTCTTTCGATAAGCCTAAGTTTAGGCTATAAACTATATCGAAAGTGACGTTGCCTTTTAAAATAAAGTTGTATTTAGTATTGATTGATATGTTTATGAATGCAGTTGGGAGAAAACAGTTAAAGTACCGGCCGAGCTTCGTCCGACAGACGAATAGTTCAAGGATAAGGTATGTAAAGTTAGTTTCCTCGGCAAGTTAAGAAATCTTGATACAGTACAGTAATTTAAAGGCCAGTAGATTGTCCAGAAGTCATGTGTTACGTTTGTTACGACTGTTGGTACGATATTGAAAGTATCGAGTTACAACTTGCGTTAAATTTGCTAGTATGATAGAGATTCTAATATAAGCATTAGAAACTGCACAGTATGCTCAGTATGCGATGTTACACAGGATGTTAGTATATCATTGTGCTCAATCGAAACTCAGTAGAGCAAGTAGTACCTGTAAGACAGCTCAGAAATAGAATGATAAGTTGAAACGAAGTTAGAAAGCATGTTAGGAATAGTAAATCATGTTACTATAGAAAATTAGTATACAACATAGTTTCAGCAAAAGGACTATATCATGTTCAGCATTAGCCTTAGTACAGCCTGGCAGAAGACCATATTCGTTCGTACATATATATTATTTCCAGCCTCAGCATGTATTAAGTATGTACATATTTCTATCACTAGTCCAGCATATAGTGTATACAGAAACTGAGTAAACAACAGAGTTTTTAGCAGAAACATTATCTTATATAGCATTTGCCCCAGTATAGCCCGGCAGGAGACTATATTCATATTTATACATCTTTACCTGCCTCAACACGTATTAAATACGTACAGATTACCATCATTAGTTCAGCATGTAATATATGTGATACTTTCCCCCTATTAGCCTCAGCATGTGAGATACGCAGACAGCATTACTAGTTGAGACCGTTGTATTGTTTGGGGTTGGATTACCCAGCATCCCTGACCGCCCCAGGGTTAATAGCTGTATAGACTCATCCGCCAGAGGATGAGGATACGTCACTCTATGGAGTGGTATGCCGTCCCGCAAGGGGACGAAGATGGGATGCCAGTTTCCCCATATTGTGCCTTGGTCGGCTCTTATACACCCCCGTCGAGCGGGTACGCCCGGGGTGTTGATTCAGGAGTCCTTCGGACTCAGATACAGTTATAGTCAGGGGCTCAGCGAGCCCAAGTGCATACCCAGGGGACCGGCAGGATGCTTACAACCATTATAGGAGATGGGATGACCGGGGTAGGGGTGTAGATTCTGTGCTGATTGTACCTCCCAGCTTATAGGGGCCGGGTAAGGTTTGTGTATGCTATGTATGTTATGATATGTTACACTGTGTTACAGTAGATACGAGTAGATCGACAGTAGAATGATCAATCCTCAGGTATGACTCCTACTCCTTCCAGTATGATTAAGAGAAGGTATGACTTACATTATCAGACAGTTAAGCTATTCCTTCTACTTCAGTTTCATCAGTTATATTATTGCTTTCAGATTTTGCTTTCAGTTATTGCTTTACATACTCAGTACCAGCGGTACTGACGCCCGGTGGGGCGCTACATTACTTGCCTGCAGGTACTCATAGACGAGCAGGCGATGCTACGTGTTTCCTGTCAGCGATCGAGTATTCAGCTCCTATCATCCGGAGACTGAATTCCAAAGGTGTATTTCAGTTCCTTTTTGTTGTATAGTACGGGTAGGTCGGGCCCCTTTCCCGATCATTTCTATTGCTATTCCTAGAGGCTTGCAGTCTGTATATTTCCCTGTGGTCAGTTGAGCTGGTCGTGTGAGGCCGTGCAGTTGTTAGCTGTTAGTACTCTTGCTTCTTGTATGTTGGCCGTGTGGGGCCATAAGTTTGACAGTAGTGGTGACGTTGCCGGTCACGTAGCCTTCTAGTATTTTATTGCTGAATGCAGATAACTAGACAGCATGGTGGCCTTGTCGGCCCGCATAGGCTTCCCTATAGTTGCTTGTTCTGGTCAGCTGTTATTATAGGTACAGGAGGCTATTGGCCAATGGGCCGGGGGCTGTGTTTACAGCCGTTATATAGCCCTTTGATTCCAGAAATGTGAATTAGAGCCAGCCAGGCACCAGATGTGCCTAGGCTTAGCAGTCCAGTAGTTCAGGTCCTAGTAGGGCACCAGGTGCCAGTCATACCCCCCAAGGCGGGGCGTGACAAACTTGGTATCAGAGCAGGTCGTATCCCAGGGAGTCTGCAAGCCGTGCTAAGTATAGTCTTGTCTATGGATGTGTTGTGCACCACATACTATAGGCAGGAGGCTGTGAGGCATGATATGATGGTTATCCTTCTTTCTCAGTCAGTCGTGCTTTAGAGCGGTACAGTATAGGGTTGAGTCCCTAAAAACTTACCGTATTCTTTGATTACAGATACAAAGGCAGATCAGCATTTCCCTATCACAGGCAGAAGATTAGAGATAGCAACAGATGAGAACATCAGTCAGTTACATGATAACTATAGCAGCAGGAGGGGGTATCAGGGACCTCCCAGCGTGATACCTTTATTGGCATTATTCCCAGTATACGTTGATAACGTCAGAATAGGAAGTCAGAAGTATAGTGTACATATGAGTTGATTTACTTATTAGCTATATAATATCTGAATATGATTACAGATAAGGTTAGACCACCAGGTAAGTATAAGAAAGAGAGAAAAATGCAGGAATCCCAAATACATCTTTTTGGATATGGTACAGTTAAATGCTTTTATTTGTTGCAATAAGAAAAGGGTTATTCCCACCTCTTGGTTTTGATGCCAGTATAGTAAAGGGGCATAAGACTTGAGATGGGGTTGCCGAATCCAGCGGTAAGTAAAGATTGGCTGATTGATCCTAGTAAGTATTAGAAAGTGTAAAGAGCCCCTAAGATTACATAAGTTGTGCAGACCCTTATGACAATAAGCCAGTAGAGAAAGTAAGACCGTTAGCTTACCCGAAGTAGGGGTAAAAGACCTGTTAGTAATAAATGCTGGGTAATAGTCAAGTTCGGGTCAGAAAAAGGCCAAGTCCGTTACATATGTTAACAAATATTAAGACAAAGACATACCTGTAAGATTATAGTTATGATCTAGTTGTGACATTGAAAGATATAGAGGTCATGTGAATCAGATGGGCTTAAATATACGCCAGAAGAAGTATAGGCCGAGGCTTGATCAGTAATCTCATTAGCAACGAAAGTAGGTACCTTGAACCCCAGAATTCAGTTTAAGTAAGATAAGGGGAAGAAGCAGGAATGTCAGATCCTGTGGGAAAATTAGAATTACCCCGGATTGATAAAATACCGTATTAAGGATTAAGCCTTGGGCTGACAGTAGGATTGCGGTTCAGAATACCGCAGCATGTCCGCTATGGAAAAGTTAAGAAGTTACCGATACAGCAATTCTAATCTAGTGTAGCCTAGAGATAAGGCCCAGCAGACAGTTATGGGCTCTCAATATATGCCTAGTAAGGCTACAGGATTCGAACGTCGACCCCCACATTGCAAGAGTGGCGGAATTTCAAATAGCAGACAATAACTAGAATGTTTATGTTGTTACTTTCAGAATGGGGTGACAATGCAATGAAATGATAAGTTAGGGCAGGAGATATTATTAGGCCGTAGAAGAAATGTATCATGTACGATGTGAGACTCAGCAGAACCTGTCAGAGATTATGAATTACCGCAGAAATCAGTACATACTGTACGTAGCTAGCGATATATATGTATACAGATCATAGATATGTTGTGAGTGGTTGCCTATAAGGGCTACAATCACAGATGCTGATTAGTAATAGAAAGCCTATACAAATTGCATTATAGGACAAACAAAAAAGAGAAGAAAGAGAGAGAAGAAAGAAAGAAAAGAAGAAGAGAAAGGGCGGATTAAGTGTAAGTTACGTATGAAGTCATAGAAACTATCTCAGTTCTCAGTTATTAGATTAACAGACTTATGTGTTGTTGTCAGATCTAGGCTCTAGGAGCTTACCAGAGTTATTGGCCTAAGACAGATGGCTAGAGGATAAGGGCGCAGTTAGACAGTCTACCGACCAGCTGGCGCCTGCATTAGCAGGGAGGCATCCCTGAAGATCGGTAACAGTAGTGCATGTGCCAGAACCAGGATTAGAGACCGAGTAGGCAAATTTTAGAGATTAGCAATACCAGAATTGTTATAGCATGTTAAGTGGTCATACGTCGTTTTCCCAGCCTTGTGGGCGACAGTCGGCCTTAGTCAACCTAGCAGTTGTTATGTAGAACACCCCATAAGTCAGCCGGCCATCCCAGTCAGAATACCCGTGGGTACCCCAAGGAAGGGTCCACATCAGTAGTCAGAGACAGACTAGTACTTCAGCTGGGTTTCGTAAGATATTCAGATACAGAGCCCTAGCGGAAGGCCAGTAGTTACATAATAGCCTATAAGACCGAGAACTCCCCAGAACAGCAGTATAGATCCAAGTGGATACACACAAGGCGTAAGGGATTGATAGTACCCTGCTAGAACAGTGTTTATTAAGACTAGGGGATCAGTAGACTCCCCGTGAAGATCCAGAGATTGATCGCCTGGAAGTAAGTTTGATTAAGCCCAGCCTTACAGTGGTTCAAGCAAATAACAAAGCAATTAGATGCCCACGAGTTTGCAGTTATGCATGAATTACAAGTACTCAAATAGAACAGTTAGAGCATTGCTAGACTACTGCCACATTCGGGTCATTCAACCCGACTATTCAGTCATTTAAGGTTATGCAGCCAGATCATTAGAGGTCATGGTCAATATCAGGACCCCCTGATCAGATACGGGCACATGGTGTGCAGATAGTCGTTCAAGGTTACCTTAGCAACAAACAGCTTTAGCATGCGGCCAGAAGGCCAGATAAGCTCTAGTTATACCGGTAGACTACTTGTCGAATTCTCCGGTATAATAAACCAGTATGACCGTCAGTTATATGTCGAATTTTGTAAATGTGAATTTCGGTTGAGTTTAATAGCCTTTTTGGTCACATTGTGTCGGAGGCTGGTGTACAGATAGATACACAGGAAATTGAAGTAGTGAAAACATAGCTTAGACCTACCACTCCGATCGAAGTACGCAGTCCCTGCGGTTAGCCGGGTACTGCAGAGGGTCTGTGGAAGGATTTTTCACCTTAGCAGCACCTCTGGCTAAGTTGACACAGAAGGAAGCAAAAGTTCCAGTAGACTGAGGCGTGTGAGCAGAATTTCCAAGAGTTAACAGTCAGGTTAACCTCAGCCCCAGTGTTAGCATCGCCAGAAGGTACAGAGGGTTGGTGCAGTATGGTAAAGTAACAGTTTATGCTTTCAGGCAATTGAAGAAACGTGAAAAGAATTGTCTTACCCATGACCTGGAGGTAGTTGCAGTAGTTTATGCTTGAAAAAGCGAGAATTTTGTGTCACCCGGGAAGGGCTAATACGGTAGTAGATGCCCTTAGCCGTAGATCTATGGGGAGTTGGCATACTTGTCGCCTGAACAGCGGGAATAGACCCGAGAATTTCACTAGTTAGCTGGTTTAGTCGTTCACATAGTAGAAATAAAGGATAACAGAATGATAATACAGAATGTCGCAGTGTTGTCGTTAGTGGTGAAAGTAAAGGAACGACAGTATGGAGACCCTAGCCGGGTTCAACTTAAGCACGAGGTTCAGTAAGGAGAGATGACATATTTTTAGATACCCGGGGATGAAGTGTGGCGATATAAAGGCCGCATTTGTGCTCCAGATATTTTGGGGCATCACTAACAGTTTATGAGCGAGGCGCATTACGCTCGCTATTCTCTTCATCCCGATACGACAAAGAGGTACCATGACATTAAAAAGAACTACTGGTAGCCCAGTGTCCTAACTGCCAACAGGTGAAAGCAGAACATCAGAAACCAGGTGGGTTTGACCCAGGACACAGCTGTGCCTCTCCGGAAATGAGAAGCGGTGAATATGAATTTTGTAGCAAGATTACCCCGTACTAAACACAGACATGACTCTATATGAGTGATAAGTGACAGATTGGCAAAAATCAGCTCATTTCTTGCCAGTAAGAACTACTTTCTCGGCCGAAGATCATGCTGAGTTGCATATCGGAAAGATAGTCAGATTACATGGAATACCAGTATCCATTATTTCAGACAGAGGAGCACAATTCACAGCTAGATTCTGGCAGTCATTTCAGAAGGGTTTGGGAATGCAGATTAATTTAAGCACAGTGTTCTATCCTCAGACAGATGAGCAGGCTGAGCGCACAATTCAGACGCTCGAAGACATGTTGCGAGCGTGTGTGCTAGATTTCAGTAATAGCCAAAATGAGCATTTACCATTAATTGAATTTGCCTCCAAAATTAGAATCCATTCATCCGGTCTTCTATGTAACTATGCTGAGGAAATGCATAGGAGACCCGTCCAGAGCAGTCCCAGTCCAGAATATCCAGGTTACAAAAACCTGGCCTATGAAGAGGCCCCAATAACTATCTTAAACAGGCAGATTCGCAGATTGAGGACTAAAGATATTGCGTCTATCAAGGTATTGAGACGTAACAGGAACCAAGAGGAGATGACTTGAGAAGCAGATGAAGATATAAAGACCAGATATCCTCACCTATTTCAGGCCTAGTCAGGCGACAAGTATGTCCGTATTGTTACTTATGCAGTATCTTATGGTTGTATGTCTGTAAATGATAAAGAAAGATTGATATCTAGTTATCCAGTGAATCCTAGAATATTATGCGAAGTGCCTGTGTTGGACTTTTCTGCATTTCAGGTTTTTTCTATAGTCCATGTTACAGGGGAAACTCTACCGAAATTTTCCCAGAAAGTAAACAAGTAGTCCTCTAGATAACAGTGTACATTCGAGGACGAATGTTCTTAAGGGGGGGAGAATGTTATACCCCGTAGAATTTCCGGCACCTAGACGACCTATTCGCATGTTGGTTAAGCACATCTAAAGGCCATACGTGCTGTAGAAAGGCCCGGGAAAAAGATCGGATGAGAACCCCGTCGAACCATCGCGGGAGGAGCTGAGGCAGAGCCCCTCCGCGATGGCAGCGTGTCACGGAGGTGAGGCCTCCGCGATGGCTCCATGACACGTTGCCCAGGTTCAGGCTCAAGTATATAAGCCCCACTTCGGTTTAATTTCATTTTAAATTAAAGGAAATTCCAGAAAACAGAGGGCAAATGCAGAGAGAAAGGAGAAACAAAGAAATTATATAATTTTCGTCCGATTACGCTGCTAAACGCTGCCCAAACTCAAATTAATCCCAGATACCGAGGTATTTAGCAGCAGAGAGCATTCCTACGGATTCAGTTTCGTAAAATACGACCGACGAATCATCGAGCCACCGAGCTAAGGTAAGTGGAATTGCTCTAAATTAGTGTCTATGCGTTCGTAGCTGTGAAGTGAATATTTCTCCCTTCTAGACCTCTGAAAAATAGCGAGTTTCTGGCCGTCTTTCGATAAGCCTACGTTTAGGCTATAAACTATATCGAAAGTGACGTTGCCTTTTTAAATAAAGTTGTATTTAGTATTGATTGATATGTTTATGAATGCAGTTGGGAGAAAACAGTTAAAGTACCGGCCGAGCTTCGTCCGACAGATGAATAGTTCAAGGATAAGGTATGTAAAGTTAGTTTCCTCGGCAAGTTAAGAAATCTTGATACAGTACAGTAATTTAAAGGCCAGTAGATTGTCCAAAAGTCATGTGTTACGTTTGTTACGACTGTTGGTACGATATTGAAAGTATCGAGTTACAACTTGCGTGAAATTTGCTAGTATGATAGAGATTCTAATATAAGCATTAGAAACTGCACAGTATGCTCAGTATGCGATGTTACACAGGATGTTAGTATATGATTGTGCTCAATCGAAACTCAGTAGAGCAAGTAGTACCTGTAAGACAGCTCAGAAATAGAATGATAAGTTGAAACAAAGTTAGAAAGCATGTTAGGAATAGTAAATCATGTTACTATAGAAAATCAGTATACAACATAGTTTCAGCAAAAGGACTATATCATGTTCAGCATTAGCCTTAGTACAGTCTGGCAGAAGACCATATTCGTACATACATATATATTATTTCCAGCCTCAGCATGTATTAAGTATGTACATATTTCTATCACTAGTCCAGCATATAGTGTATACAGAAACTGAGTAAACAGCAGAGTTTTCAGCAGAAACATTATCTTATATAGCATTTGCCCCAGTACAGCCCGGCAGGAGACTATATTCATATTTATACATCTTTACCTGCCTCAGCACGTATTAAATACGTACAGATTACCATCATTAGTTCAGCATGTAATATATGTGATACTTTCCCCCTATTAGCCTCAGCATGTGAGATACGCAGACAGCATTAATAGTTGAGACCGTTGTATTGTTTGGGGTTGGATTACCCAGCATCCCTGACCGCCCCAGGGTTAATAGCTGTATCGACTCGTCCGCCAGAGGATGAGGATACGTCACTCTACGGAGTGGTATGCCGTCCCGCAAGGGGACGAAGATGGGATGCCAGTTTCCCCATATTGTGCCTTGGTCGGCCCTTATACACCCTCGTCGAGCGGGTACGCCCGGGGTGTTGATTCAGGAGTCCTTCGGACTCAGATACAGTTATAGTCAGGGGCTCAGCGAGCCCAAGTGCATACCCAGGGGACCGGCAGGATGCTTACAGCCATTATAGGAGATGGGATGACCGGGGTAGGGGTGTAGATTCTGTGCTGATTGTACCTCCCGGCTTATGGGGGCCGGGTAAGGTTATGTATGCTATGTATGTTATGGTATGTTACACTGTGTTACAGTAGATACGAGTAGATTGACAGTAGAATGATCAATCCTCAGGTATGACTCCTACTCCTTCCAGTATGATTAAGAGAAGGTATGACTTACATTATCAGACAGTTAAGCTATTCCTTCTACTTCAGTTTCATCAGTTATATTATTGCTTTCAGATTTTGCTTTCAGTTATTGCTTTACATACTCAGTACCAGCGGTACTGACGCCCGGTGGGGCGCTGTATTACTTGCCTGCAGGCACTCATAGATGAGCAGGCGATGCTACGCGTTTCCTGTCAGCGATCGAGTATTCAGCTCCTGTCATCCGGAGACTGAATTCCAAATGTGTATTTCAGTTCCTTTTTGTTGTATAGTACGGGTAGGTCGGGGCCCTATCCCGATCATTTCTATTGCTATTCCTAGAGGCTTGCAGTCTGTATATTTCCCTGCAGTCAGTTGAGCCGGTCGTGTGAGGCCGTGCAGTTGTTAGCTGTTAGTACTCTTGCTTCTTGTATGTTGGCCGTGTGGGGCCATAAGTTTGACAGTAGTGGTGACCTTGCCGGTCACGTAGCCTTCTAGTATTTTATTGCTGAATGCAGATAACTAGACAGCATGGTGGCCTTGTTGGCCCGCATAGGCTTCCCTATAGTTGCTTGTTCTGGTCAGCTGTTATTACAGGTACAGGAGGCTATAGGCCAATGGGCCGGGGGCTGTGTTTACAGCCGTTATATAGCCCTTTGTTTCCAGAAATGTGAATTAGAGCCAGTCAGGCACCAGATGTGCCTAGGCTTAGTAGTCCAGTAGTTCAGGTCCTAGTAGGGCACCAGGTGCCAAACATACCCCCCAAGGCGGGGCGTGACAACACAGGTCAGCTGACATGGCATGCTGGGTTGTGCGGCATTTTGATTCTTCATGCCATTTTGTGCAATTGTCATCCCACTCAATCCAATGCTCCTCCTTGCTCATGCATCTTTATATTTAGCCCATATTTAACATTGTTTTCCCACTAAACAAAGAGCTAATCACATTTGTTAGTTTGTGCACGAATTTATACAAAATTACATGAGAATGTAATTATTTAAAGTGAAAAACATGACTTAATTAACTTATAAAATAGCACTTGGGCATGTAATTATGCTCAAGATCAGCCATATCGTGCATCACTTAACAAGTGGGTTACTCAAACTTCACCCCGTAACACAAATAAAGCATTGTCCTCGATGCGCATGGTAAAACAAAGTAAGGAAGGAATAGGTGAAAGAACTCCCTGGGCCTTCAACTCATAATCGGCGTTCCACTGGCGTTTCATGACTTTGGGACCGGCGTTTCATCGGTCTAATGTTGATTTCCACTTCTTAACTAATTTTTCTTCCAGGCCTTCTTTTTGACATCTGCGTTTTCACACATTTTAACTTGCACTTCTCCAGTTTAGCGCCGATTGCTCACTTTGAATTTGTCTTCTTTCACCTTCATCACATTCCATACCTATTGCACCCTTGCAAAAACAAAGACAACACAAATATTAAGTAAAACAAAACATAATAAAAATAAAAGCAAAATGTAAAAGTGCTTGGGTTGCCTCCCAAGAAGCGCCTTAGTTAACGTCGTTGCTCGACGACATCAACTTCACCACTTCTCTCTCCACTTTGAGCATTTGAATCGCACCTCTAATTTCTTATCCATTATTTCACTCCGCTTTAGGGGTGGTGGTGTAAGCATCAAAGGACCAAGCAATGGATGTTGCATCTTGTGTTACTTGGCCCTTGAAGGAGGGATGTGCTTTGGCCTTTTTGGCATGGCATACTCTAAGATGAAGCCACCTTGATCTTCCTCCTCAATTTCCTTCATCGACTTGGTCTTATCAATTTCCTTTTTATCAACCAAGGTCAATGTTGGAAAATGATAAGAGGGCGGTTTAAGTCACTCCCCTTTCAAGCATGCTTCTTGCTTGACATCCTCCTCTCCAAGTACACTAGAGTCCTTGAGCATGAATTGTTGGATGTCATTTGGAGACTCTAGTGTCACTTCTTCAACCTTGGCATCTTGCATTTTTCCACTGTTGCTTGGTTGGCGCATCTCTATGACTTCTTCAAAGCTCATCTTGTCTATTTTTTCATCATCATTTTGAACTTCCTCCCATGAGTCAAGTGGAGCTATGTCCCATTGTTCACTTCTTCTTGTTATGCTCCTCAATATCTCCTCTACTTCTTTTAGAGTTTCACACCTTTCTTCTTGAGGAGTGGATGATTCCATGGGCATGGAGTGGTTGTCATTCTTGTCCGTATTAGACTCCCCCTCCAAAAAGGCTTGGAGCATGACTTCTATGCTCCCATATGTACTTCTCCTTCCCTCTCTTGCCATGGTTTCATTCCCTTTAAACTTAGGAGCACAACTTCTATCATAACCATTGTAGTGGGAACTAAACCCATTTGGGCATCCATCCTAATGCCTCCCATGACTACCACATATTGTGCCTCTATACCCACTATAGGAAGGAGAAGGTGCACTCATCTCCCTTCTAGGAGCATATTTGCAATCTTGCCAATAGTGTGGTCCTCCACACTAGGGACATGAGTCATTATAATAAGGGTTGCCACCAAGAAACGTCCTTTGATTCCATGATGCCATCATTCAACTACAAACAAATAAAACAAATCAAAGGTAAAAGCAAAATAAAATGTAAAACAAAAATGCAAAACTAATTCGAATAAATAAATAACTAATGGCTTATCACAACTCAATTCCCCGACAACGGCGCCATTTTGATAACATCCAAAATACACTCCTCTTTTATGAAAGAGCATAAACAATCACGGCGCGAAACAAATACTCCCAAAGGATGTCGGGGTCGAATCCCACAGAGAATTGAGTCAATAAATCAAAAGTTGTAAACTAATTCAAACTAGAGCGCATAATTGTTCAACATTTGAAAAGTAAAATTGGGGGGGGGGAATAAAAAGGGAAAATTAACTAACTAATTCTAAACTAAAACTAATTGAGGGGAATTCCAATTGAGTAATCACAAGTGAAAGGCTAGGGACATTCTATGGGTGAGATCACAATTAAATTGAGAATTTCTTCAATGCCTTAGACTCAAGTGTAAATAATCTCGGGAAGTAGGTAGCCTCAGCTTCCTAGCTTATTGACTACCCTAGCTAGAGTTTTCTCAAAATATAGCTGTGATTTAGCTCAACCCGAATTTATTTGGATTAGAAACTTCACTATTTCTAGGTATTAGCTGCCAATTAGAAAGGGGAAGTAATTTCAGCTAATTCTAGCTTAATTTTACAATCTCCTATCCATACTGACTATTAGACTCCCTTCCAATACTTAATCATTCTCTCCCCAGCAACAATCAAGCAAGTGTAGATAGACCCATATCATAATCAATGGATCTTCATTAATACATTGAAGAGAATCTAATAGATTTACATTTAATTGAACAATAGGAAGATGAATCTAGCAACACCTACCTATAATTCAATAAGAATCCAAGAGAAATTTATTAAAAGCAAATCAAATTAAAAAAACCCACCATGAATCTACTCTAACTAGCAAATGAGTAAAGCATAATTAAAGATAGAGAGAAGATACCAAGAGGATTCCCCTCACATTCATTGCATTAGCTTCACAAATCTGCTTCATAAGCTTTTACAACAATGGTGTAATTCCCCTAAAATGGGTTAAAGAAAAAGAAGAAGAAAAGTACTACCTAACTCTACAAAACTATGGAGAAAAGAATCTCCTAAAAATTCTATGAAGAAGATGAAAATTAGATGAATGAATTGTTGGTTGAATGGCTCTCCTCTTAGTTGGTGTAAAATGGAGGTTATATATATGTACTTTCTTGTGTAAAACTTTCCCCAAATGTCCTTGGAGCTTCTAGATACTTTTGAGAACTTTTTGGACCCATTTTACCTATTAGACGGCCTTTCCAGTGAGGAACCGACATTTCGCCAATTGCAATCTGTGGAGCACCAAACTTTATCAGGTTGAAAATAGTGGCCTGGCAGGGGGGAACCGGTGGTTTAGTGGCTTTTAGCCAATGCCATTTCGTGAAGGGCCAGTTGTTTAGCCAGTCTGGGCAGTAGCTTCGGCGTTTCGTCTGCGTTTCGGCCTTCCAAATCCGAGTTTAGCCGAATCAAAGCACGTTCTTGCTCCTCTTTTTGAGCTCAAATCTTCCCTTATCTTTTTCTCCTCTCCCTCATATGCTAACTCATCAAATTTCTTCTCAAATTCCACGTGTTTTTCTTGATTTCATGCTTTCTTTACTCACATGAGGTACCTACAAAGAATTCAAGAGAAAGGGCATAGAATCCACATAAATGACTCAAAAACTAGGAAAAAACTCATGATTAGGAGCCTAATGAGTTGGTAAATTGCCAACTCATCATTCATCCCTTGTGAGATGAGGGAGATTAAAGCAGCCGAGTTTGTGAACCTAAAGCAAGGAAAAATGATAGTTCAGGGGTATGCCTTGGAGTGCACTCGCTTGTGCAAGTATGCACCTGAGATGATGTCAGACCAGAGAGCCCGAGTGAGTCAGTTAATGCATGGCATAGAAGACTATTTGGTCAGGGATTTCCGGACCGTGATACTTCTTCAGGATATTGACTTTGCTCGGATAGTCCTGTATGCCCAGCAGATGGAGGCAGTGTAGATGAGTGCGCGTGAGAGGGTGGCCAAGAGGGCCAGGACTGATAGCTTCAAATTCTCCAATCTGAGACCTAGTGGGCACCGTCAACAGCCCCACTAGAGGTCTTCAACCCCAGTTCCTTCCACTATGAGAGTGCCATCCAGATCCAGGCATGATAAGAGGGGACGAACATCAGGCTCTAGAGGTCATGGTAATAGACCTGCAGAGACCAACACTCTAGAGTGTAGTAGATGTGGATGGAGACACTTGGGTATGTGCTTAGCAGGTTTAGGTGCTTGTTTCGGGTGTGGGAAGCCCGAACACATGCTTAGAGATTGTCTAGCATCCATACATGGTTATGATAGGGGTCGAGGCCTAGACTCCAGTTCAGCAGCCCCACCAGCACGCGCAGCTCAGCAGGAGGAATCTACTAGTGCGGGTGGTGGTTAGTGTCAAAATAGATTCTATGCCCTAGCATCCCATTAGGAGCAGGAGGTCTCCCCAGATGTACTCACTAGTATGTTTTGAGTATTCCACCTTAACGTATATGCATTGTTAGATCCAGGGGCTACTTTATCTTTTGTGATGCGCTATGATGCTAGTAGTTTCAGAGTTAGTTCCGAAATCTTATCAAAACCCTTCTCAGTCTCTACTCTAGTAAGTGATTAAGTTATAGCTCGATAGGTATATAGAAATTGCCCTATCACAGTACTTCAGAAAGTCACCTCAGAAGATTTGATAGGGTTAGCCATGATCGATTTTGATGTTATCTTCGGAATGGATTGGCTACATGCATGTTATGCCTTAGTAAATTGTAGAACCCGTGCAGTAGAGTTAAGATTTTCGAGTGATCTAGTTCTAGAGTGGAAGGGTAGTTTAGGTGTGCCTGTAGGTTGCTTCATTTCCAACCTTAAGGCCAGAAGAATGACTTCTAAAGGTTTTGTGTACCATCTAGTTAGGGTTAAGGATTCTACATTTGAAACCCCAACTATCCAGTTAGTTCCCATAGAGTGTGAATATTCATAGGTGTTTTCAGATGATTTACCAGGAATTCCTCCCGAGCGGGAGATCGATTTTTGTATTGGCATTCTCCTCGATACTTAACCTATATCCATCCCTCCTTACATAATGGCTCCAGTTGAGCTAAAGGAGTTGAAGGAGCAATTGAAAGACCTCTTAGACAAGGGATTCATCAGACCTAGCAAATCCCCATGGGTGCGCTAGTTCTTTTTTTCCGCAAGAAGGATGGTTCTGTTTGTATGTGCATTGATTATTGGCAATTGAACAAAGTTACCATCAAGAACAAGTATCCTCTTCCCAAGATTGATGATTTATTTGACCAGCTTCAGGGTGCTAAGTGCTTTTATAAGATAGACCTTAGATCTGAATGCCATCAGCTCAGGGTTCGGGAGAGTGACATCCCGAAGACAGCCTTCAGGACTCGGTATGGTCACTATGAGTTTGTAGTTATATCTTTGGGATTAATAAATACTCCTGTAGCTTTTATGGATTTGATGAACCTGGTGTTCAAGCCATATTCAGATACGTTCATGATTGTGTTCATAGATGATATTCTCATATACTCTTGGAGCAAGGAGGAGCATGCGCTCATTTGATGGTGGTGCTACAAACTCTTAAGGATAGCCAGTTTTATGCTAAATTCAGTAAATGTGTGTTTTAGTTGAACTCAGTGGCATTTTTGGGTCATGTGGTGTCAAGTGAGGATGTGCAGGTGGACTCTTAAAAGATAGAGGCAATGAAGAATTGGCCTAGACCAGTGATTCCTTCGGGTATCAGGAGTTCTTGGATTTAGCTGGTTACTATTGGAGGTTTGTTGAGGGGTTTTCATCTATTACAGCACCGTTGACCAAATTGACCTAGAAGAAAGTGAAGTTTCAATGGTTGGAGGCTTGTGAGAAGAGCTTCCAAGAGTTGAAGACTCGACTCACCTCAGCACCAGTGTTGACCCTACCTGAGGGAACTGATGGGTTTGTGGTATATTGTGATGCTTCGAGGATTGACCTTGGTTGTGTACTCATGCAGCACGATAAGGTCATAGCCTATACTTCCAAGATGCTGAAGGTCCATGAAAAGAACTAGCCGACTCATGATCTCGAATTGGTAGCAGTAGTATTTGCCTTGAAGATTTGGAGACACTATCTATATGGGGTCCATGTAGATGTGTTTATGGACCACAAAAGCCTACAGTACGTGTTTACCCAAGAGGATTTGAATCTATCTCAGAGAAGGTAGTTAGAGCTTTTGAAGGATTATGATATGAGTGTTCTCTATCATCCGGGCAAGGCTAATGTGGTGGCAGATGCTCTTAGTAGGCTTCCAATGGAGAGTGTGTCCCATATATACGAGGAAAGGAAGGAGTTAGTGAAGGATGTACTTGCACGACTGGGAGTCCATCTTGTTGACTCGACAGATGGTGGTTTCATTGTTCGAAATGGGTCGGAATCATCCTTAGTGATCGAAGTTAAAGCTATATAAGAAGAGTATAGTATTTTGGTAAAGTTGAAGGAAGCTGTTCAGAATCAGAAGGTAGAAGTCTTCTCTAAAAGGGGGATGGGGTGCTTCGATATCATGGTCGCTTGTGTGTTCTGGGTGTTGATGATTTGAGAGATCGAATGTTACACGAGGCTCATGGTTCCAGATACTTTATATATCCAGGTGCCACCAAGATGTACTGTGACCTACGGGAAGTCTATTGGTGGAGTGGATTGAAGAAGGACATAACATAATTTGTGGCTAAGTGTTCGGATTGTCTACAGGTGAAAGTGGAACATCAAAGACCTGGAGGTGTTCTCTAAGACATTAGCATCCCTACTTGGAAATGGGAGAAGACCAATATGGACTTCATTACAGCGTTGACTCAAACTCGTCGACATTATGACTCTATTTGGGTGGTGGTGAACAGGTTGACTAAGGTAGCTCATTTCCTATAGGTCAAAACTACCAATTCAGTGGAGAATTATGCCAAGTGATACATCCGGGAGTTCAGTTGCATGGAGTTCCCTTTTCCATCATATCAAATAGAGGTAGTCAGTTTACCTCCCAGTTTTTGAGATCATATCAAATGGGGCTCGGTAATCAGGTCAAGCTTAGCGTAGCATTTCACCTGCAAATAGATGGTCCGGCAGAGTGGACCATTCAAACTCTGGAGGATATGTTGAGAGCGTGTGTGATTGATTTAGAGGGAAGTTGGGATGATCATTTGCCTCTCATTGAGTTTGCATATAACAACAACTACCATTCTAGCATCCAAATGGATTGTTTGAGGATTTTTATAGGCAAAGGTGTAGATCACCTATTGGTTGGTTTAAGGACGGTGAAGCTACATTGATAGGTCTAGATTCAGTCCATGAGGCTATGGAGAAAGTTCAGCTTATAAGGGATAGGTTGAAAACAACTCAGAGTCGCCAAAAGTTCTATGTGGATGTGAGAAGGAGGGAGCTTGGGTTTGAAGTTGATGATTGGGTGTTTCTAAAGATGTCTCCCATGAAGGGAGTAATGAGGTTCGTAAAGAAAGGAAAACTCATCTCCCTTTATGTTGGTCCATACTGAATTGTGAAACTGGTTGGCAAGGTAGCAAATAAGTTGGAGTTGCCCCTAGAATTAACTTCAGTCCATCTAGTTTCCATATATCGCTCTTAAAGAAGCATTTGGGTGATCCAACTTTGGTTTTCCGGTGGAGAGTGTAAGTGTGAATGATAGCTTTAGTTATGAGGAGATTCCGGTGGAAATACTTGATCGTCAGGTTCGAAAGCTAAGAAAAAAAAGTGGCCTCAGTCAAGGTTTTGCAGAAGAACCAGCATGCTAAGGGAGCTACATGGGAAGCCAAAGTAGATATGATGGCCTAATACCCATATCTATTCCCTTCCGGCTCAGTTTCATCTTGAGGTATCAATTTCCTCCTTAGTACTCTATTCAGTTTCATGTTCAGTTCATGTGCTCTAGTTTTTTTCATGTCAATAAATGTATGTGTGATTCATGAATTCAGTTTAGTAATGTAGTTCAGTCCGGAGTCAGTCACTCAATTAGTTTCCACCCTGTATGTTCAATATTTGAGTATGATGATTGTATTTCTCTGCTTTTCAATATGTTTTACCGCATTTAAGAATAAATATTCCCAAGGGGGAGGTATTGTAATATCCCAAAAACTTTAAGATCAGACTGTGTTGAAATGGAAAAAATATGATTTTCTACACCAGTTCATAGGATGAGTCGTCCAGTGGCCCGTAGGGTGCACCACGAGTCGTTGCATGACTCATGGGGAGGAGCTTGGACTAGGTTGGAATTTTGAGTTTTGAGGTGACCATGGGTGTGGTCAGCACCACGATTCGTTGAGTGGTTCGTGGTCAAGAGTTGATTGAAGATCGAATGTTTTTGGTGGTGTCCCTAACAAGTTGTCACCATGAGTCATAGAGAACACCATGAGTTATGGTGTCCCTCATGGTGACCAATGTTGAGATTTTCCAGTGTAGACGACGAGAGGACCACAAGTCGTGGTGATTGGGCACGAATTGTCCAGTCCCTCGTCGGGACTGGCAGTATGTTTTTCCCTGCGAATTTATTACTGGCTTTTCCATAATTCCTAAGTTCCTAAGGCCTAAACTACATCGCTTTAAGCTCATAATAGTGTGTTTTAAGAGGGTTAAGTTCATTCTAGGCCTATTTATTTCCATGCATGCAAGTCTAGAAGCTGCTAAGGGTGATCAAGCCTAGATTCCTCAAGTTCATCCCCATATTTCCATTGGGCAATCAAGGAAGTTGTGAAATCAGATTTCTATAGGTGTATAAGGCTATGAATCGGTGTATCCATCCACACCTATTCCCGATCGCTCTTAAATTCATGAAATTCTAGTTGATGAATCTATGGGGTTTTAACCCAACAAGTGAATTCTCGTTTCAATCATAGGTATGATCTAAGCATGTCTCAAATGTTGAATTATGATTAATGGGCATAATTTACAATGTTTTCGATTATAAATTATGATTTCAAGTTTTACAAATTATGATGCCTATCCATGAAAGTTCATGAAATTTGAGATCTATGAAATATGTATTCAAGCATGATGAGATGTATATGAAGAAAGTATGATTTCAATTTACCTATGTCTATGTTCATCTTTTCAAATGATCAAGTATATGTCAAGCATGTTTAAGTATTGGGCAAGCTCATGTGATCAAGTATGTTTCATGATTTATCTAAACGTCATGTATTAGCTTACCACATGGATTTTGGAGTCTAGACTCCCACTATTTTCAGCTTGTGGTATGGGTTGAGCCCTAGGCTCATAATGTTATGACTTTAGATTTATGCATGTATGTTATGAGACAGCTGCATCATTAGACGATGGTTCAGCTTTGTTGAAAAATGATAGAAGAACATATGCATGTTTTTGGGAGAAATGTCCAGCACCAAGTAGGCTAAGGGTCAGTCAACCCTATGCCTCAGAACTACGCACCAATGTAGGTATGTTCAGATTATTTGGGACCTCCCTTGTGAGCTTCCCCTGCCCCTAAGGGGCCTTCATCTTGATATCGATATCATGGTAGTGTCCTTAGCCTTGTCAAGGCTTTAGACGGCTCTACCCACTTGAGTGTAATAGTCGGGATGGTAATGCCGATTATATGACGAGTCTGCCATTGTTCCTCATGATTTCAGTTATGCATGTTCATCAATCATGATATTATATTTTCAGTAGGTTTGGCCCAATGTTCAGTTTTACTTATGATTATTAGTTTTCGCTTTGGGTCATTAGATTCAGTTGTGATATTAAGTTATGTTCAAATCATGATTTCAGAAAATAACATGCAACCCCTACTCTCAGAATCTTATGTTGATTATGTTTTGTGATATGCATGATTTATAATTTTACTTAGTAGTTTTACTTACCTTACATACTCAGTATATTCCATGTACTGACCGCATACTCTATGCTGTATCATTTCATGACACAGGCTCGGATATTCAGGCTCAGTTTCGCCATTAGCCAGACCTGCAGCACTAGCACTTATCAGCCATAGTGGTGAGTTCTCATCATTCGAGGACCTTTCTTTTTAGTTGTATCTAGTACTTTCAGTTTCAGACTTTAATGAGTTAGTTGGGGACTTGTCCCATTCAATTCGTCAGTAGTAGTGGCTTTTCAAACATAATGTGTAGTTAGTATTCAGCTTCGGACTTGAGTTATGTTTTCCGATATTATGAGATTATCAGACTTCCGCTATGTTAATTATGTTGATCTTCCTCTTTATTATGATTGAGTGAGATTTCATGTACATACCATGGGTCGACTTGGAGCCTTTCGGGGTTCTTTGTCTTGTATCTTGATCCGAGCCAATGTTTGGGTCGTGACATGGAGGGTGCTTGCATTGTAGGTATGAAGTTCAAGAATATGTTAAAATGGAAGTATAAGATGCAAAAATAGAAGATGGAGAAAAGGGGCTATGTTATCAAAGAGGTTATTCTTAAACTATTAGTCCTCATGCCTAAGAAGACTAAGAAGGCCCTTATTTCATTAAGGGTAATTGTTTAATAGTCATCCTTAGTCTTCATCCTAAGGTTAGCTTAGTATAAATACTACATTTTGTCATTTTATTATTGAGATTATTTTAAGAATATTTTGTTGATATTGAGATTATGGGTGATACTCTTGAGGGACTAAGATCTTTATTGCTATTCTATGTTGATAGATTGCTTCTGAGAGGAAAATATTCCTCTTGAGTATTCATCTTATAGTATAGGTGCTTGTTGGATTTCATTAATCGGAGGTTTTAGCTTTCTGTAGTTTTAGTTGTCAATTACCTTCTGGTGTCTTTCTTGCTATCCTTTATCTTTATTTCATGTTTTTAGTTTAAGGTTTCATTTTTCATGTATATAATATTATATCATTTGGTATCAAAACTAGGGATCAGTGTTGTTCTTACAACCCTAATCTTGGAATTTACGTATTGAATAAAAAATTGAAATTCAAAAAAACATCTAAATTTTTTTTCTTGATTTCTTGTTGTATTTGACACTAGATTTATGTTCTCTAGTGTTCTTGAGTATAAATCTTAGATTTATCATGAATTTTGAGTAGTGGACATCATTCTATCACTGAAGACTTGAAGAAATTGACAATTGGTTCTTGTTGATAGAAGGTGCTTTGTCGCTTAATATTGATTGGGTTTTGTTCTCTATATCACGGGAAAAAAAATCCTAAATTTGAGGTAGTTTGGAGAAGCTTTGTGATAAGGGTTTTATTCTTCATCGTCACGACCCGAGTTTATACCCTGGACACGACACGGTACTTAGGATTACAAGTGACCCCAAGCAAACCCATGGCATGGCATAACACTGCTATGATTTGAGTTTTTAAATAAACTGAGCGAAAACATAACTGAAATAATGGAACAATTGGTTCTAAATAATAAAATAATCTAAGTAAATACGTATGGAATCTGATATTAAAAAACCAAACTAACATACTAACCGACTATCTATCCGAAAGCCTCTACTAAAAGACGAGTTGCTGGGATAAGCCCTAGCTAACTCTAAAATCTGAAAAGCTAGAAAATCAGTAGCTGACATCAAATCCCCGACCCTCGAAAGATGAGGACTCACCACTGTCAAATGCTGGAAATCGTTGGGAGACACTAATTGTGATGCTGTGGCTGGATACCTGAGCCTATATCATAAAACGATATAACACATAGAGAGTATATGATCAGTAGTTGGAACATGCTGAGTATGTGAGATGCGAATAAAACGTACATATACTGATAACTTATAAATTGAAATAAAGTAACCCGCAAAGACTCTATTAGAAATCATGAATAAGACAAATAGTCTGACATATACTAGAATACTATAAAAACTGAAAAACTGAGCTAGCATCATAAGCATATCCTGAAATCTGATAGACTGGGATGGGCTGAGAACTCTGACTGTACTGGACTGTGGAAGTGTTGTTAACCGACATATAACCACATTAGCTAGATATGGGGTTTGATGTTTACTCCCCATCAATAAGGCCCATTGTACCTTGCCAGGGTATAGTGGCTGGTTGTGTGATCACTAACTATAGAACCCATTCGAGTTAAATTCTATGGTGGAAATGTAGTTATGGTAATCTGGGCGCACTAAACCCCAATCTGCTCGGTGCTAAGTACGACTCCCAACTGATGAACCAAACTGATGTATATATATTTAGGTACTAAACTGTACTGATAGCTCGAAACTAAAGTCCGATGACTAATTTAGGACTACGTATCTGAAAGTGCCCTTAGAGTCTGAAGGACCTAGATTTACTGATAATACTGATGATTCTGAGTATACTTAGGATACTATTAATGCTGAAGAGCATAATTACATAAATCGGGGAAATGATGTGTACTCAGAAAGATCATGCTATTTTTGAAATTATTCAAGATCACGAAGAAGTTTTCTCTAAAAATCATGTTGACTTCATAGTCATGGAAAGACACTATACAAGCTAAAAGTAACACCCTAAATACGGTATAGCACTAGTAATAGCAACCTTAAATCACAGAGGAAAGATGAGGAAATTCGTCATGGAATGAAAATCCTAAATCATGAATTATAGAGAAAATTATAAGGCTAAGATTTATGAAAATAATTGGGACACAAGGGTGGAAAGAAACCCTTGTTGAAGTCCCACATACTGGAGAAGAATCTCAAAGAAGAAGTTCAAATTTCTGAGGTTGTTGGAAGAACCCTAGTTCCTGTTAGGGAGAATTCCTGAGCTTTTACACACTGGTTTTGAGAGCTAAGTGAGAAATAAGGGAGGAGGATCGGCTAACTCCCCTAAAACTCTTGATAATTTACCCCAAAACGACATTGTTTAGGAACTAAGATAGAGGGAAGTTACAAAAATGCCCCTAAAGTGAAGTATGGAAAACTTCCCGATCAGATCCAACGGATCACACAACGAGTCGTTGATTGTGACCATGACTCATTCAGACCATTCGGTGGTCCTAAGTAAAAAAATCAGCTTCTGGACTTTGATGTGCTGTGAGTTTACAACACTTTCGACGCTCAAAACTAAGAAGATATCATGGACTAAGGTGTGTTTATGGGGATGAGGAACTTTTTCTTTAATTACAGGACAAATAAGTGTTGGAGCAAGAATGTGCAAAAGATAGCCTGAAAGTGCAAAATATGGGCTAAAGTCACAAGTCTCAGTACAAGTCATAGGTTGATGCTACGAGCCATACTGAAGACCGTGAAAAGTTTCAGATGGCTGAGTTGTGAAGAGTGCAACCCATGAATCTCAGTATGATTCATACAACACTGGTACGAGCCATAGCACTGAGTCATAGAAATATTCAAAAAAATTGCACAATAGGCTGACTCCTGACACGGATAGACAGTACGAGTCGTGGCGGCAAGGTACAAGTCGTTCCATCACACTCGTGACAAACTTTAGAAAAATTGAGAATTCTCAGAGTCAAGCCACGGACGAACAGTACGAATCGTAGGAAGCATGTACGAGTCGTACCAAGGCCCAACACTTGGCCAAATTTCAGAAAGCCAAGAACATACAAATAGCACGTACGACCCGTACAATCTTGCTACGGGTCGTAGGATCTATCGAGGCTCAGGCGGCACCAGTTATAGAAATTTACCCTATTAGCTTCGGAAAAGGATTCTTATGTCGTGTAAATACTTTTTATTTTTTATTTTTAGTCGAAGATGTTAGAGAACTTTAGAGAACATCAAGACTATATAGAATTGAGTTGATTGGCTTGTGATCAACCTTTTCTTGATTTCTTTTGATCATTGTGAATTATTCTTGAGTTATTTCAGATATAATCAAGGAAGTTTTTCTCTCATCTACAATTGTATGTATTGATTCATGTGTTTAATTATGAATGCATATCACAATCTTGCAACTATGAGAGGCTAAAACCTCCATAGTTAGGGTTGTAGGAGCCATGGTGGATTAATGAGCTAGGGTTGCACAAAAGTAATTCAAAACCAATGAAAAATGCTTGTATTATATTCTCTTAATATTTAAATGTTTTGTAATGGTATACAACATTAGAACTTGCCCAAATTCTTTATTAGCTTGAGCCTAGAGAGGTAAAGATTCGGAAAAGAGAATTACAACAAAGCCTTGATCTTAGTGATCATTGTATTAACTTGAGTTGTGGTCACAAAATAGTTAAATTTGGAACAAATTGATAATGGATAGTTTGAAACCGCTCATGAGACCTGACTCGATAATTGAGTATAGTCATCCAATAGGGACGAACCAGTCGTTTGGATGAACCGTAGTTATTAGTTCTACAAGTAAGCATTGGTGTTGATCACGTGTGTATACCTAAAGTAGTTATGAATGCATGGGGAGTACAAACCCTAGTTAGTGTTAACTCTTGATTTTATATCACAATTTCAATCATTGTTTTTATATTTATCTTAAAACCCCTAAATTGGAGTAACTAACACAACAAGTTCACTTACCGGCATTAGTCTAGATCTTCCATATTCCCTGTTGGTTCGACCCCAACCTCTTTGTTGGGTTCTTTATTGATAACGTCCGCTTCATACTTCAGCAGGAGGTATGGTTTGAGTGTTATCAAAAAGTGGCACCGTTGCCGGGGAATATGACTAAGCCTAGATTAATTGCCTGTATTTGCTTTTTGAAGTTAGTTCCTTAATTATATTTTCTTTTTTTTTGTGGTACCCATAGGTTGTTTTCCAGTGGATGCAACGCACTCGGAGTAGTGGAAATCCCCTAATTACTCTGAACCCTAAAATTGAACAAACACTCCACAGAATGGAAAACCAGAAACAAAGAGATGCCCGTATAGCCGAAGAATCTAGGAAAGTCGAGTTAGCTCACAAGCTGCACTTCAGGATGCAGAAGATACCAGAGAAGAGGTTGTTAATGATGGATGACATGGGTAGGGCAACAAAGGTCATAGATTTTCCCTGCAGTTCTTCGATGATGATAACCCAGACATAGATAAAGTTGGGTCAACTGGAGCAATTGTACCACCACCACTGCCCGTTGGGGACAAATTTGACATCACGAGCACCATGATTCAACTGTTAAACATGAAAGGGGTGTTCAGTGATCACGCAGCAGATGACGCCAACCTACACCTAATGAACTTCATTGGAATATGCAAGGCATACAAGTTGCCTGGAGTTAGCCAAGATGCCATCAGGCTCAGACTATTCCCTTTTCCTTTGTTAGGAGAAGCCATTTTATGGTTATCGGAGTTGCCCAATGACTCCATAACTAATTGGAGGGAACTCAAGCAAGCCTTCTTGTAGAGATTCTTTCCCCCCTCCAGAATGTTGTAGCTTAAGGATGACATTTACAATTTCCGACAGCTCAAAACCGAGGCATTTCATGAAACCTAGTTGAGGTTCAAGAAGAAGTTGACAAAGTGCCCAAATCATAAGATTCCAGATGATAGTTTGTTGGAAATATTTTACAGGTCTTTAAACAATAGCACAAAAGTTGTGTTAGATACGGTGGCAGGAGGAGTATTGATGAGTCACACCTGGGAGCAAGCTACTACTATCCTTGACAGGGTGACGAAAACAAATAGGGCATGGCATACCAAGGAGGCAGATGCAGTGACAGGTACATATGTTGTTGGTTTGACTGCAGACCAACGCAGGAAAGAAGAAGAACACGACCAGGAGTTGGCTCATATGCGCACATCATTCGATTTTCTTACAAAGAACATTGTGGGAGTTGGGGACAAAAAGGTAAATGTAGTAGGGACACAAGGACTAGAGTTTGGGGCAGATCACTCTGACTCCGAGGAGGAGGCAAATTTCCTGAATAGCTAGGTGGTGGGTTTCTGAGCTAAGGACCAAATGTCTGGACAAGACAATTGGCACCAAGGTTATGGAAACGATGGTCGGGACCAATACAGAGAAAACTACAACCGAAACGGGTACAGAGATAGGAGCTGAGGTCGTGAGCGCGAAGGAGAATGGAGAAGGAATGATGACTATTGCAACGACCATGCTGGAATATATGTGCCTCCCAATGCAAGAGGGGGGGAGGCTATACAGTTAAAGTTAGAGAGCATGATGGCTGAGATGCTAAAAAAGGTGAGGTCCACTGATGATCAGTTGAAAGAGATCCGAGGTGATATATCGAGCATGGACCAGAGAGTGGAATCTCACATGATGACCATCAAGCAGTTTGAATAGAAGCTAGGGTGACTGTCGGCATCACTGAACCCTAGACAGAAGGGTACACTACCTACCAACATCATCCAGAACCCAAAGAATGATGGCCATTGCATGACAGTGATGACTAGGAGTGCTAAGACCACAATTGATCCCCCTCTTCCAGTTGTAGTTGAACGAAAGAAAGAGAGCATAATTGAAGAACATGAAAATGATGCTAAGATGGAAGGTGCTGAGTTGCCTAAGTCCACAATTGGTAAAAAAATGCCTGAAGAGGAAAAAGGTGCAACACAGATTTACAAGGCTATCTTGAGACCACCACCACCATTCCCCCAAAGAATGAAGAAGAAGGCGAAAAATGGTAAGTTCCAGAAATTCTTATCAATGCTCAAACAATTATCTGTGAACATACCATTGGTTGAGGCGTTGGAACAAATGCCAGGATGTGCTAAGTTCATGAAGGACCTGGTGACAAAGAAGAGGTACGTGAGTTATGAGCCTATAGATAATGTACACCACTGTAGTGCCATAGCTACACGAGTCCTGGCCCAGAAGAAGGAAGATCCGAGTGCTTTCACGATCCCTTGCACCATTGGCAATGTAGAGTTTGCAAGGGCAATTTGTAATCTAGGAGCAAGCATCAACCTGATGCCATTGGCTATGTTCAAGAAGTTGGTCTTGGGAGCCCTACACCTATTACAATGTGGCTACTGATGGCCAGCTGAATTGTGAAGAAGCCAATGGGGATCCTATTTGACGAGTTTGTAAAAGTTGACAAATTCATATTCCCAGCAGACTTTGTGATCCTGGATTGCGAGATCAATTATGAGGTCCCCATTATTTTGGGGAGGCCATTCCTTGCTACTGGGAGGACCTTAGTGGTTGTGGAAGCTGGCCAACTGAAGTTCAGACTGAATAAAGAAGAGGTTACTTTCAACACCTGTCGAGCAATGCAGCAACCCAAGGAGTACAACATAGTCTCAGCAATTGAGAATGAATCTGAGTTTCTTGACAAAGTCTGAGTAGTCAAGAGACTTGTGTCATGCCGTGAAGTAAATTAGGTGTTTCTTGGGAGGCAACCCAAGTGGTGTCTTGGTGAATTCTGAGTAATCGGGCCACCTGCGTCGTGCCGTGACGTTAAGTCAAGTGCTTCTTGGGAGGCAACCCAAGTGATTTAACTAATGTGTGTTCATCGTGCAAGAAAAATAACCGGTGGCAGAAAATAATTGCTGAAAAGCAGGTTCTATGACTCTCACTACGATTGGTGAGAGGGTTGTACGAGTCGTAGCATGAGTTGTAGTGAGAATTAGAGAGGTGTTTCAATGAAGGAGTTTAGGGTATGATGGGTCTTACGACTCCTAACTCAAGTATATGGGTCTTAGTACTTACTGTGCCTGTGAACCATGCAAGCTATGCAAGGTAAAGACCTACGAGCCATCATACGGACCATACCCACATGGTATGAGTCGTGAGATTCTCTCATAGGTCCTCAAGTAAGTTTTCAACTCTCTGAACTATGGGTCCGAGGGACGAGTTGTGGGGCCTTCCTACGACTCGTGGTATGAGTCCTGACGGGTCAAAATCCTTGAAATAACCCGACTCGGCCCAGGTTTTCAAATCTGCCCCTCACTTATTTAAACTTCAAACCTAAGCATACCCCTTTCCCACGCAATCAAAACCGAACCCACAAAACATACTCATGACTTTCTCACACTCGTAACTCCAAAAGAAAGAACAATTGAGCAATTTCTTGCTCAAGCAAGTTCATCTCAACCCTAATTTCAGACTACCAGTGGAAGTAAGTAGCAACAAGTAAGTGTAGTGCTTTGAACATTGAGAAAACTTATGTGCTTGATGTAATAATGCTAAAACCCCCGTGAGTCTTTGTTTTTGCTCGAAAAATTTGAAGGAGACAATGACCAAGGATGTTATAGGACTATGTGCGACCGGGAAAATTTTTGAAGTTGATGAACTTATGCATTGAAGCATTTAAAATTAAGTTACGAGTAGTGACTAAAAAGGGAAGGGATGAGTAGTATAAAATGGATTGAACTACATGCCTAGACCTGGGGAATTTTGAGTACCCAAAATATGAAAAAGACTCCCCCGTAAACTAGACCAAAATCGAGACAGGGATAGGCTTCACAAGCCTTTCTATGACTCGTGGTTTGATACTACGACTCATAGGATGATTTGTTGGGACTATCCCAAGATAAAATTAGCAAAGACCTGTGGTATGAACTATGATATGGTTAGTGTTTTGACACTACGAGTCATACCAAGGATCCGTACCAAAGATCTGGAAAGGGTCAAGTCCATAAGAGGTAGTACGATCCTTCCTACGACTCGTGGAATCGACCTACGGATTGTAACATGAGTTGTGGAAAAATACATAGAAATTGTCAGTAAAGGGGCATCCTCATACGACTCAAGGTACAGATCGTACCTTCATGGTTCGAGTCATACCTGTGAGTCATAATGGGCAACAAGGATTTCATGGGACTTCATACGAGTCGTACCTCCAAGGTGCGACCCGTACTGTGACCCGTAGTTAGATACAGAGGATTTTACTTTTTCTTTTCTTTCTCAGATCTGGAATTCTAAGTCTCTTTTCTATAGGTACAATGATGATCAAGCGTAAAGCATCCAAAGAAACTGCTCAGAGGATATTACATGATGACACCTCTAAGTCCGAGCAAGCAAGCAGTTCCTCTAGTGATTCAGTTGAGGAATACAGGGTCGATACATCAGACACCGATGGGACCCAAAACACTAGGGCAAAGGCCAAAGCCCAAGCGGTCGCAGCTACTGCCATATCTGCCAAAGCTTTGAAGTCTGAGGAGGGAGCTAAAGAAGGTAATCAGGAGTCGGGAAGCGGCTCAAATGCAGAAGAAGGGTCTGAGAAGACCCAATTCAGAGAGGCAAGTGGCAGTTCTGACAGAGGAGGAGGCTCCCAATGCTAAGCAACAGTAGATCCCGCCTAGGGAGAGTCATACCATCCGGTGCAGAGTTATAGGAGCACAGAAAATCTATGAACAAGGCATTAGTCTCACCGCCAACAAAAAACCTAGGCGGAGCATCCAAGAAGAACGACCGCGGATCCTTACAAACACATTGAATGAAGTAGAGGAGATGAAGCTGATATTCAGCTTTTATGGGCTCGAATGGATGGCTAGGACTCCGAAGCGGTACACTTTAGAGATAGTTCGTGAGTTCTACGCCAACTACTTAGCGACTATGGAGGAAAAGGCAAAAAAGGGGTAGAAAGTGAAAGACCAGCCCAGGTTGGAGAGTGTCATGGTCAAAGGGCGAGAGGTAGACATCTCTGACCGCACTATCTCTTAGATCCTGTATGGGCCCCAGTTCATACCTCCACATGCCATGCCAGAATATGAGTATTGATGAGGCACTGAAGCAAATTAGGCAGCTGGGATTTGAGGAGAGACAGAGGCAGCTATAGTGGTTGGCGGGTGTTATAGCTGAGGATAAAGAGGAAGTAGAATGGGTCTCAAGTGGAAAGCATGTTACCAAAAACTCATTCAACTTCATAGCTAAAGACTGCTGGACACTAGTGTGCCATCGATTAGCACCAACGGTCAACGACAACACTTTAATTGTAGACAGAGCAGCTCTAGTGGCATACCTCATGGCCAAATATCCCATCAACATCTTGAGGATCATCGCAGAGGAAATACGAGATCAGGATGTGGGATTGAGCACTACTATCCCATTCCCGAGCCTCATTTTCAGATTATGCAGGGAGGTAGGAGTGCTGGTGCGACGGGGTGAGGAGCGCTTGATTGGAGGGCAGAGGATAGCAGAAATTGGCTTAATTCGGGATGAGAGGAACCCGTTGAGTCAAGCTCGGCTTCCCACAAAAGTTCCACAGACTCAGCCAGCAGGGGGCGCAAAGGTGAATGCCCCCACCTCATAGTAGCAGAGCGAGACACCGACTATAGATGCCGATCATTCAGAGGTAGTTCCTAGCACTTCTACTACACCACTGCCTAGTCTACTGATTCAGACTCCAGCAGGGTATTTCCTAGTGCCCTAGGATCCAGAAATTGTCCAAGAGGTTGACCATGGCAGAAAGAAAAATTCAGGCAATGATGGAGAATGTGAAGCCCTGGGTAAAAGCAGAGATTGACACAGAAGCATAGGCCCTACATGCTCGCCTGAATGGATTTGAGAGCCGGTTCAACATTCTTATGCAGGAACAGACGAATACCAATAGTTTCCATGAGGAGTTGGGGGCTCTTCGAGGCCAAGTAGTTGAGTTGTCATCACGACAACCGATAGTCATATCATCCCCCACTCTTCCGGACCTTGATGAAGAGCCTGATGAGGAGATCAATTTGGCAGCTTATTTGGAGCCGAGGACAGCTTCTAAAGAAAAAGGGAAGAAAAGAGTCTCCGAGGATATTGGAGAAGAAAGTTTGAGGAAGAAGAGAAAGAGAGAAAGAATAGAACGCAAGTTGGCATGAGCACAAAGCCTGCAGACTCATGACTCACATATGTTAGAGCTGCAGGAGCGAGCAAGAGGAGTAGGCAGCTCTACTATAGCTTAGCCCGGGCTTGCTAGTGGAAGGGACCCTTCGGGCGAGCCACTTTCAGCCCCGATCGCCACAGAGTCCGTAGAGGTGGCCGAGACTACTGAGGGGGTAACCACTCCCCTTATTGATACACCATTGAGTGCGCCGGGCACCACTAGCGCCACGATTGAAGTGGAGGTAGCTCCTCCACAGGATGACAGGAGCGCCTAGAGCGCCATAGGTATGTTACCTTCCCTTTGTTCTTGTAGTTCATGCTTCTGGGATGAAGCACAATTTTCTATAAGGGGAGGGGGTGTACTTGTAATTTTTGGGATTCTTAGATTTGTCCAACGGTTATTTTTGTCGTGTTTCGTTTTCCTCAGGCATGCTATCTAGTAGAAATAGAATGTTTAGGGTTTTATTTTATTATTTTGTGATTTTTTAATTAGAAAATAACTTAGGAGTGCTCATCCAATGAAAGTGCACTAGTTTCGAATTTATGAAAAAATTAACCCTGTTTAAAATTTTTTGTTGCATTAGCTGTGTACTTGTGATTGCATGCATGATTTCTGTGGATATTTAGATGTCATTTAGTGTATTATCATGAGTAGTCTTGTTAATCCATGTGTAAACCAGACAGGTAAAGTGAATATAAGTTATGTTCCATGAGTGAATGAGGTTTGGTACTTAGTTCAGTTCTGTGTTGAAGATCTAGAACTTGCCTGGTTAGTCTTTGCATAGGCTAAGGATGGTTGGTTAAAATATGATCATAGGCCATTTTTAAGCTCACTTTTGGCCTAAATAACCCTACCAAAGTCATATTATTCCCTTGATCCCAATTTTGAGCCTTTAATAGACCATTTTTCTTTGATTAATTGATGAACCGTACCCATTTGTTTTTATAATGAACCTATTTTTGCCCTGGTCCTTCCTTGGACATTGTGAACCTCAACATAGGAAAAATGCCTAAGTTTAGGGTGGCTATAGTACGTGTGCATAAATGGTGGGAACGAGAAAAAGGGAAAGAGGTGAAAAATGAGCTGCGGTGTGACAGATGAAAAAGAAGAAAAAAAAGATGAAAATGTTGAAAACTTTGAAAAAGAAAATTAAAAAAAATATAATGCTTGAAAAGGTTGAAAATACACCACACTCATACAAATGCATACAAAAGAGGTGAAAAGGGAGGAAATGGAATGAAAAGAAAAGAGGGTGAAATAGGTGAATGGTGCAGCCAATGCATGTAGTGCCAAGGAAGGGTTAGTCACTTAAAAATCTCTCATATTTATCATGTCCAACCCTAAAGTCTATATTACAAGCCACGGAAAGTCCTATAGTGATCTTAATCTGACCATCTGACAGACCGAAGCAGAGAAAATAAGGGCAAGCCTATGGTATCTAATACACATTACTTGAAACTTCTCTGTGAGAGTGAGAGTCTCGTTTGTTTAGTTCCATGCAATATCTGACAGTATATCTATGAGTGGGGACTTCATTTATTGTGAGGGTACATGGGTTATGTTTACTTTTACCATTGGTCTGTGCAAACAGCATCGGCGATGACTTGATCACTTGTTGATAGCTAGATGACATGTCTTGGTACCTGCTTGGCATGTTTTGTGGTTTCTTCTTGTACATTAGCTGATCATGGTTCATTGAAGAAGGGTCCAAAGTTGTTGAATGTATAGTGCAAATTTTGTTTGGTATTAGCTGTATTATCCTAGGTTTAATTTCTAGTTGAGCGTTGTGTTTAGTTTTTTCCTCTTTTTGCTTGAGGACATGCAAAAGTCTTAAGTTGAGGGTGTTGATGTGTTGTGAGTTTGCAACACCTTCGATGCTCAAAACTAAGAAGATAGCATGGACTTACGTGTGTTTATATGGATATAAGGCACTATTTATTTGATTATAGGACAAATAGGTGTTGGAGCAAGAATGTACAAAAGATACCCTGAAAGTGCAGAAAATGTGCTAAAGTCACAAGTCTCAGTACGAGCCGTAGGTTGATGCTACGAGCCGTACTGAAGACCGTGAAAAGTTTCAGATGGCTGAGTTGTGAAGAGTGCAACCCACGACTCTCAGTACGAGTTGTACAACACTGGTACGAGCCATAGCACTGAGTCGTGGAAATATTCAGAAAAGTTGCACAACAGGTTGACTCTTGACACGGATAGATAGTACGAGTTGTGGCGGAAAGGTATGAGTCATACCATTCACTCGTGAAAAACTTCAAAAAAATTTAGAATTCTCAAATTCAAGACATGGATGAAAAGTACGACTTGTAGAAAGCATGTACGAGTCGTACCAGGGCCTAACACTTGCCCAAATTTCAGCAAGCCAAGGACATATGGATAACAGGTACGACTCATACGATCCTACTACAGGTCGTAGGATCTGTCGTTGCTCAGGCGGCACCAGTTATGGAAATTTACCTTGTTAGCTTAGGAAAATGATTCTTATGTCTATATAAATACTTTTTATGTTTTATTTTCAGTAAAAGACATTACAGAACTTTAGAGAACATCGATACAATATAGAATTGAGTTGATTGGCTTGTGATCAACCTTTTCTTGATTTCTTCTTGATCTTTGTGAATTATTCTTGAGTTATTTTGGATATAATCAAGGAAGTTTTTCTCTCATCTATAATTGTAAGTATTGGTTCATGTGTTTAATTATGAACGCATATCACAACCTTGCAACTATGAGAAGCTAAAACCTCCATAAACCATGATGGATTAATGAGCTAGGTTGCACAAAGTGATTCGAAACTAATGCAAAACGCTTGTGTCATATTCTCTTCATACTTAAACATTTCTTAACGGTGGACAATGTTAGGACTTGCCCAAATTCTTTACTTTCCTAAGCCTAGAGAGGTAGAGATTAGAAAAAGAGAATTACAACAAAGCCTTGATCTTGATGATCATTGTATTAACTTGAGCTTTGGTCGAAGGATAGTTAAATTTGGAACAAATTGATAACGGATAGTTTGAAACCGCTCATGAGACCTGACCCGGTGATTGAGTATAGTCATCCGACAGGGATGAACCAATCGTTTCAATGAACCGTAGTTATCAGTTCTATAAGTAAGCATTGGTATTGATCACGTGTGTATACCCTAAGTAGTTATGAACCTATAGGGAACACAAACCCTAGTTAGTGTTGACTCTTGATTTTACATCACAATTTAAATCATTGTTTTTAATTTTTATTTCTCTTAAAACTCCCAAATTGGAGTAACTAACCAACAAGTTCACTTACCGACATTAGTCTAGATCTTCCATATTCTTTGTGGGTTCGATCCCACCCTCTTTTTTAGGTTCTTTATTGACAACGTCCGCTTCATACTTCAGCAGGAGGTGTGTTTTGAGTGTTATCAGACTTCACCAATGAACGGGAATAACAACTCGTTAAATAGGAAAAGGAGTCATTGGTTCCCTCATTGTCATTGGCAAAAGTTTTCAAAAGACTATGGATCTCCCCTAATGGACGACAGAACGACCTGTTATCTAAAAAATCAAGTCGTTGTTTCCACCTGTTATGTCACAACCCAAACATGGGCCCAAATCGAGACATGGGACAAGGAACCCCGAGGATATTCAAAGTCAACCTATGACATGAACATAACTTCTAACACAATCAATAAAAGCGGAAGATCAACATAATAATCATAGAGGAAGTCTAAAAATAACATAAAATTGGAACATACAACACGAGTCTGAAGCTGAACACAATCTATTGTCTGAAAAGCTTCTAACATATATGATGGGTTGATGGGACCACACCCCTAACTAACTTGACAAGTCTGAAAACTAAAAGACATAATACAACTTATAAGATAGGGCCCTCGCAAGATGAGGACTCACCAACAGATACTGAGAATAGCTAACTCCGGAGGTCTGACTGGAGGGACTGAGCTTGGATGTCGGAGCCTATATCATAAGACGATACAACATAAAGTATGCAGTCAGAACTTGGAATGTACCTAGTATGAAAGGTAAGTAAAAAGATAGTTTAAAATACATAAAAGTTCATAAGAGTGGGACAACATTATCACAACATAAATATCATAATGCAAACGTAAGGCTCAGTTTTCAAAACATTCATAAATCATTCATATCATAATCATAAGAGAAAAACTCTATTAAACATGACTTGAGCCAAAGTAAATAATCATAACCATACATAAATCATGAGGAACAATGGGGGATTCTTATAACTGATATACCCCATATGAGCACACATAGAGCCCGACTGTAAACACCTAGTTGGGAGGGTGTTCATACCTTGCCAAGGGTAGAACCATGAAAGAGGTGTGATATCACAACCAAAGGCCCATTTGGGCAAAGGAGATAGTATAATGGAGGCCCCATCGTGGCCAAGTTGGCGTGTAGTTCTGAGACTCGGGGTATGCTTGGACCCCGGGACTACTCAGTGTTAAATACTAATCCCAAAACATATATAGTGCTCATAGGAAATTTTACATGAGATTCATGGGCTAGTTTAAAATCAGGATAATCATAAGCATGCTTGAAATACATGAACTAGCCATGAAAATAAGGACCGTGAGTCGGCCATAATCATAAATCGATAAGTCATGAAGTTCATGCATATTTGTAAAACATGTATGTACTTGATATCTAATAAATACATAGTAAGTACTTGAGAGAAATCATATTATAATTCATAAATCATAATGGGTTAATGAACATCAAAATTAAAATGGAATCATAACTTGAACTTTCATGAAATATGCATAATTGGTCATAGTTTGTAGAAATTTAAATCAAAATATCTATAAAATCTTCCCATGGTTCGGAAAACATGAATTTTAACATGAGAGGGATTAACCTATAGATAGATCATAAGGATTTCATATGAACTGGGATAAAACCCTATAGAATTATCAATAGAATTTCGTGAATTAGAGAGGAGTTGGGCATGGGTGTGAACAATTTCACCCATTCATATCCTTGCATACCTGAGCGAATATGATTCTACAACTTCTCTGATTGCCCTAGGAAGAATTGAGAAGAACTTGGAAGAAATTAAGCTTGATCATCTCTCTTGCCTTCTAAACTTGCATGCATAAATAGGAATAGCTTAGAATGAACTTACCTCTCTTAAGACTCACCATTGATATCTTAAAACGACCTAGTTTGTGCCTTAGGATCATAGGAATTACAGATAAGACCTTACTAAATTCGCATAGAAAAACAGACTGCTAGTCCCAGTGAAAGACTGGACGAGTCGTTGTCACTGGTCACGAGTCGTGGCTACAAGTCGTCAGGTACATTGCCAAAACATCAACTGGGGCTCACCATGGGGAACATACCGGGTCGTTACTGGTGACCACAACTCATGGTCACCTCCCGTCCTCCACTTCAAGAAATTTCTAGGGGGGGTCACCACAGTCTACACCATTAGTCCTGGTGCTCCGAATAAGTCGTGGTGAGGACCTGTTAAGTGCACTATCCCAAACTTCCTCCTCTTGCAGCCATCCCTGACCACAGCTGAGTTAATGAGTCATGGGGCTGACCACGACTCATGGTCAAGCCCGTGGTCACTCACAACTTGAATTTCCAGCTTAAGTCAAACTCCCAACCACGAGTCACTTAACTACTCGTAGTCATCCTGACGGGTCGCAGGACGACTCTTTCTATGAATAGTTGCAGAAAATTCTATTTTCTTCTTTTCAACTCTCGGGTCTGATCTTAGGGCTTTGAGGGTATAACAATATCTTCCCCTTGGGAACATTCATCCTCGAATATTGAAAATCATACAGAAAAGCAGAGAAATGCAAGCATCATACTTAAATACTATACATACATCCTGTAAACTGACGGAGTGACTGACTCCAAGTGGAACTATATGACGGAACTGAATTAATGAATCATACATACATGCTTTGAGATGAAAGAAACAGGGACACATGAACTGAACAGGAAACTGAATAAAGTACTAAGGAGGAAACTGATACCTCAAGCTGAAACTGAGTCGATAGGGAATAGATATGGGTATTTATCCCATCATATCTGCCTCGGCTTCCCACATAGCTCCCTCAACATGTTGATTCCTCCATAAAACCTTAACTGATGCTACTTCGTTGTTCCTTAGCTTGCGAACCTGCTGATCTAATATCTCTACCGAAACCTCTTGATAAGTAAGGCTGTCTTTCATACCGACATTGTCCATCAGAACAGCTAGAGCTAGATCTCCCAAACACATTTTTAAGAGTGATACATGGAAAACTGGATGGATGGAAGATAATTCTGAGGGAAACTCCAATTCATATGCCATCTTTCCAACCTATTTCACAATCCTGTATGGGCCAACATAACGGGGACTGAGTTTCCCTTTCTTTCTGAACCTCATCACTCCTTTCATGGGAGACACCTTTAGAAACACCCAATCGTCGACTCCAAACTTGAGTTCTCTCCTTCCACATCCGCATAAGACCTTTGGCGACTCTGAGCTATTTTTAGTCTTTCCCTTATAATCTTAACTTGCTCCATGGCCTCATGGACTGAATCTGGTCCTATCATCGCAGCTTCACCTACTTCAAACCAACAAATAGGCGATCTGTATCTCCGCCCATAGAGAGCCTCAAACGAAGCCATCTGAATGCTGGAATGATAGCTGTTGTTATATACAAACTCAATGAGAGGCAAATGCTCATCCCAACTACCCTTGAAGTCAATCACACATGCTCCCAACATGTCCTTGAGAGTTTGAATCGTCTACTTTGCCTGACCATATGTCACGCCCCAAAACTAGGGTAGGGCGCAACTGGCACTCGATTCATGATTGATCGAGAAGCCGGCTATATGACATTTGTAACTATAACACTTAGGCCATCCAGGCCACCTGTCACAATCAACTGAAGAATAAACTGGACCCATAAGGTCTCAGTAATACGGGGTAAACAATCAAAATGCAACCAAGGCAATTAGTGTGCTAAACCAAGCAACAATAAGCCGACGAGGCAACGAACTGAATAACACTATACACACTAAGTCCAAAAAGCCTCTAAAGAGTAAACTGAATGATGGTCGGAACAGGGCTGGGACCTACCCATAACCACATCTCAAAAATCAAGCATAAATAACTAAGCCCTAGCTCCAGGAAGAAAGGAGCATACCAACCATCTGTTGATCTCACAAACTGCTACTCAATTGGACATCCTGACCTCTACCTGCACCTGCGACACGAACTCAGGTCCCCAAGCAAGGGGACATCTATATGAATGAAATGTACTGGTATGTAAGGCAAAAACCGTAACCATGAGATAACAATCTTGTAATAACTAACTTAGCACATAAACATATAAAGGATAAATATAACCTGGAACTCTGCAACCTTTAATTGATAACAACTTACTATAACATAACTGAACTCAAGATAACTGAACCAGGAATAAGGAATGGTAACAACTTGGAATCCTAGAAACTGAAACCTGATAATAACTCTATAATGAGATGAAAATGCAATTAAGAAATACACAAGAAAGAAACTATAACTATAATGCCAGCGACCAGCCATCCGTAAATCCATGTATAAAATTCATCTAGCCGGTGTACCACACTGGGGTAAAATAAAAATATCTCCACTCGATGTATCACACAGGGATAAAATAAAATGATCTCCAGCCGGTGTACCACACCGGGGTAAAATAAAAATATCACCAGCCGATGTACCACACCGGGGTAAAATAAAAATATCTCCGGCTGATGTACCACACCGGGGTGAAATAAAAAGATCTCCAGCCGGTGTACCACACCGGGGTAAAATAAAAACAAATCTTAATCACCATCATAAATGGAGCTGACAGAGCTCATACAAACTATCTGAATACTGAAACCATAAAATATGTTGATTCGTAACTATAACATGTGTAGGATCTTACCACAACCCCTAATACTATAGTTATGCCGTACACATATAGGTCTTTCATTTAGCACTTAAATACATACATATGCTGTGAATGAATTCTAGGGAAGTTCCTAGAACCAGAATATCATAAAGACATGTGTAGACTCACGTTCATGATTTTAATCATCTCCTAGCAATTCTAACTCGAGGAGCAGAGAGGAATCACTTAACCTAACATTTTCTATTAACAATCTCAGCATTCATTTCATGCTTATACTCATTTGACTTTCATACTTTCATATCAAGAATTGTGAGCATACCTCATTCATTGCACATGATATCACATCTCGAGGTAACTTATGAACAGGAAGACATAACTTGTGTATCTCAAACCTGGAGCTCTTTAATATACAAATGCTAGGCAACTGTCTAGGGGCTTCCTTAAGATAAATAAAGACTTATACCCGTGCTTCATACAACGTAGGAAAAGCTCATGTGAAACATTGCAATATATGTGGAGCTTAGAAAAGCTTAGCAACATTATAAATAGTTTAGAAACTTCCAAGAAAAATAAAATCCTTTAAAACTTGAAAAAGTTAATCCAACTCTTAGAAAAAATAATCAAAGATAATTGTTTAAAAGTACAATGAAGAACTTCTCTTTAACTTGAGTCACTATCTCAAAATATTGGATTCTAATTATTTCTTAAGGAGTTAACACTTTACTGGCCTTTCATTACCTTAACACAACTGAACATAAACAACTTTATTTATAACTCTTTTGCTAAACGTCTTTAGAACAGGGTAAATCTTGCTATCTATTTGCCTTATTCATTAACAAACGTAACACTTATCATCAAATTTAACAACCTTTAGCTCTACTTTTCATATTCATCTTAAATTCTTTTCCAAACAGGATTCGTCATTCCCTACCAAATTATTTACTCTCGTGTTCACTATTCCAGCAATTCTTGTACGCACTTACCTTCTTACCTAATTGCCAACCTTGTCTCTTAAACTCATCTTGCTCATATTTTAACGTCTCTCAAAGGTTCTTGAAATCAACTATGGACAAAAGACATATACCTCCCATATTACCTTAAAAGGTCTAACATTTACTCTTATCTCTCCTTTGCAATTAGCGCCTAAACTTTTACACTTAGGTTAATTTCCTTACAAATCTACAACTTTCAAAGAACATGTGACATGTCTACTTAAAGACTGCAATTCTCAGGAGGTCTAGATAACTCAAGAGCTCTAATAAACATATAGCGACTTTCTAAAGGCAATCCTTGCCGCTTTAGCCCGTAATTTGAATATAAGCATAAACATATATATTTTTTGATTTTCGTCTAACATGTTAACATCAACATATTTTGCATAACCTGCCAATAAAGATGGTCCCATAAAAATATTAATAGTTTACCCATTCGGGTTCTATCTTCCAAGTTTAACGTATCGGTTAATTAAGAAATGTATTAATTAGTTCCTTAGCTTAAGGGAGAGGGATCTAGGAAACTTCTCATGGCCCTAAGAACCTTAAAACATGAATATAAGAGGGTAGGTAACTGTTGTAGGGAAATTCCATTTTGTTACCCTCGTTAACCCTTATTGAGTTAAAACCGATTTCAACTATTAGGTTTGCCCGTGCATCGTCGTCTTGCCATGTTTACCAATTTCCTTAGCAACCATAATGTGAAACAACTTTGAAACCACAAACACATAATGTAATGTAAAGGACCAGCTCACAGTACCCACACCGAGGGGACTTCAGAATCAATTTATAACTATGACCATAATCAAACGCAATTTCCCTCTCTGCTTTACATTCATGTGTTCCAACTCTTTAGAAAATATACAACTTAATACAAAGTAATTCTAACAACTGGTAAGAACCATAATATGATACTACATAAGCTCAAGTATAGGGGAATACTGGATTAATCCTCAGCATGAATTCGGGCTTGAAAATCAAGAGACAAAGAGCGCCTTACATACTTTTTTTTTCCGGCGAGCTTTCTTATGTCGTTTCTTTCTTTCAACAACCAGAACATTAGCCCCTTAAATTACTTGAGTTTATCACCAAGTGAAAAGGATGTTTCAAGACAATTTATCCAGCCAAAATGTTACATCAATAGGCAATCACAACACAAACAAATAAGGCAACACTTAGCATTTCTTATTTCAACTTGTTTCTACAACTTTGGGGCAAAATAGTGGTAGGAAATTACCTCACTTTTCTCATTAAAAACTCCCACAAATATAGAGTATATTATCAGCAAAACACAGCTATTCTAACTTTCAAAAACGAGAAGAACTTCAACAACAACATACCAACAACGGCAGCCCAACATAACCTCCAACTTCTAGCTTTAGCTAGGATTTTTAGGCAAGTTAAGCAATTAGAAACACTTACCCTTGGCATGAGAATATTGTTGGATATAATAGGAGTATTTTCCTCCAAATCACTTCCCAATAATGCAGCAATTTTGCTGCCCGAAACGCAGCAAAATAAGAGCACAACAACTACAACAAGTCAACATACAAACCATAACTTTCTTCTAGTTTTCCTTCAAAAATTCATACACTTATTAGAGATTTCAAAAGAGGGAAGTGACTTACTATTTATTATGAACAATTCCTACTAATATGGAGTATAAAATTAGCTCAAAATAGTCCCAAACATGCAGCAACGACACTGCCAAAATGAAGCTACAAGGCAGCAACAACTTCACCGCAATGTTGCCTTCACTTCCATTAACTTTTGCTTGAGTTTTGATGGTGTTTTTTTGAGGGATTTCCTCTTGGTTTCTAAGGATTTGCTACTGGAAAAGAGAGAGGATTTCATAGGGTAATAAAGCACCTCAAACCTGTAAAATTTGAAAATGATTTCATAAACAAAAACTTAAAATATAAAGGTGTTTGGGCGGTGGCCATTTTTAGGGCGGTGGCCATGTCACTGCCCGATAGTGCTACCATAAAAAGCCTATAACCTTTTATTCTGAACTCTAATTGATGAGCTGTTTGATGTTCTGAAAACTAGACTCAAAGAACTTTAATTTGATAGGTCGTGGGGCTTCTAATTCATTATATACTAGGAGATATGGTTATTTAAAATTGACCCTTATGAACTTCACATACTCTTCAGTTTTCCGTTCGTACACATTTCCCTTGTCATCTATTTAAAATATACAACCCATATTTCCCTTAACATAGCATACAAACATCAAATAATTACCAAAAATTTTCAGGGGTGTAACACCATCAGTTTGCAGATGAAATGATGTACTGAGCTTGACCTGAGTACCAAGTCCCTTTTGTAAGGACCTCCAAAACTGGAAAGTAAACTGAGTACCTCTGTCTGATATGATGGGAGCAGGCATTACATGCAACCGAACTAGCTCTCGGATGTTTAGTTTGGCATAATCCTCCACCAAATCAGTAGTTTTGACTGGTAGAAAATGAGCGACTTTGGTCAACCTGACCACGACCACCCAAATGCTATAATATTGTCGACGAGTGCGAGGCAATCCTGTGAAAAAGTCCATATTGATTTCCTCCCACATACAAGTAGGAATACTGATATCTTAAAGTACACCTCCTGGCCTCTAGTGCTCAACCTTCACTTACTGACAGTTCAGACACTTAGCGACAAATTCTGCAATGTCCTTCTTCATGCCATTCCACCAATAGACTTCCCATAGGTCACGGTACATCTTTGTGGCACCTGGATGTATGGAATATCTGGATCCATGAGCCTCATGCAACATCCAATCTATCAAATCATCAACATCTGGAACACACAAGTGACCCTGATATCGAAGCACACCATCTCCCCCTTTGGAGAAGACCTCTACCTTCTGAATCTAAACGACTTCTTTAACTTTACCAAAATAGGGTCCTCATCTTGTCTAGCTTTTACATCAGTCACCAAGGACTATTCTGATCCATTCTAAACAATAACACCACCATCGGTCGAATCACCAAATGAACTCCCAACCTTACATATCGATACACATCTTTCACCAGCTCCTTCCTCCCATCATCTACATGCAATACACTCTCTATGTAGAGTCTACTAAGTGCTTCTACTACATTGTCCTTACCCGGATGATAAAGGACACTCATATCATAGTCCTTGAGTAGCTCCAACCATCTCCTTTGGCGTAGATTTAAATCCTTCTGGGTAAACAAATATTTTAGGCTCTTGTGGTCTATAAACACATCCATATAGACCCCGTACAAGTAGTGTATCCAAATCTTCAAGGCAAATACTACCACCGCCAATTTGAGATCATGAGTCGGGTAATTCTTTTCATGAACTTTCAGCTGTCTGGAAGCATATGCTATAACCTTGCCTTGTTGCATCAACACACAACCAAGGCTGATCCTCGAAGCATCAAAATACACCACAAACCCATCGGTACCCTTGGGTAGAGTCAACACCAGTACCGAGGTGAGTCGAGTCTTCAACTCTTGGAAACTCTTCTCACAAGCCTCTAACCATTGGAACTTCACTTTCTTTTGGGTCATTTTGGTCAATGGAACTGCAATGGATGAAAACCCCTCAACAAACCTCTGATAATAACCAGCTAAGCCCAAGAAGCTCTTGATATCCGAAGGATTCATCGGTCAGGTCAATTCTTCACCGCTTCTATCTTTTGAGAGTCCACCTTTATGCCCTCACTTGACACCATATGGCCCAAAAATGCCACTGAGTTCAACCAAAACTCGCACTTGCTAAATTTAGCATATAATTGGCGATCCTTGAGAGTCCATAGCACCACCCTCAAATGAGCGGCATGCTCTACCTCGCTCCGAGAGTATATTAGGATGTCATCGATAAACAAGATCATGAACATATCCAAGTATGGCTTAAACACCCTGTTTATCAAATCCATAAAAGTTGTAGGAGCATTCGTTAGTCAAAAAGACATAGCTACAAACTCGTAATGACCATACTAATTCCTGAAGGCTGTTTTCAGAATGTCACTCTCCCGAACCCTGAACTGATGGTATCAGAATCTGAGGTCTATCTTTGAAAAGCACTTGGCACCCCGAAGATGGTCAAACAAATCATCAATTCTGGGAGAGGATACATGTTCTTGATGGTGACCTTTTTCAATTGCTGATAATCAATACACATACGAAGAGAACTATCTTTCTTGCAGACAAAGAGAACTGGTGCACCCCATAGGGATTTGCTAGGTTTGATGAACCCTTTGTCTAAAAGGTCTTTCAACTGCTCCTTCAACTTCTTCAACTCGACAAGGTCCATTTTGTAAGGAGGAATAGATCTAGGCTACGTATTGGGAAGAAGGTCAATACCAAAATCAGTCTCCCGCTTAGGAGGAATTCCTAGTAGATCATCTGGAAACACTTCTGGATATTCACATACTACCGGAACTGACTGGATAGTCGGGGTCTCGGACGTAGCATCCTTAACCCTAACTAAATGGTACATGAAACCCTTAAAAATCATCTTTCAGTCCTTAAGGTAGGAAATGAAACGACCTACAGGCACAACTGAACTACCCTTCCATTCTAAGGCTAGCTCACCTGGAAATCGAAACTCTACTACTTGGGTTCTACAATTAACTGAGGCATAACATGCAAACAACCAATCCATGCTGAGAATAATATCAAAATCAGTCATGGATAACTCTACTAAATCTGCTGAAGTGAATTTCTAAAGAACTATGACAGGGCAATTTCTATACACCCGTCTAGCTACAACTGAATCACCTACTGGAGTAGAGACCGAGAAGGGTTCTTATAAGATTTTGGGACTTACTCCGAAACTACTAGTAGTATAGGGAATCAAAAAAGACAAGGTCACTCCTGGATCTTACAATGCATATACATCAAGATGGAATACTCATAACATACCAGTGACTATATCCGGGGAGACCTCCTGCTCTTGGCGGGATAGTAGGACATAGAATCTATTTTGGCGCTGCCCGCCACCTATGCTAGTAGAAGCTCCTTCCTAGAAGGGATGTGCTGCCAGAGCTACTGAACTAGCGTTTGGGGTACGGGCTCCACCATTGCCTGATCTGGCTGAAGGGAAATCTCTGAGCCTATGTCCTGATTTACTACACCCGAAATAAGCATCTGAACCAATTAAACATCTCCCTGGGTGGTTCTTTCCACAGTTCGCACATGATGGAAAAGTGTGATCTCCTGAAATGCTCCCCTAGCCCCTCGAGCCTAACGCTCTACCTCTCTGATCACATCTGGGTTGGGATGGGACACTAGCCGATGATGGTGTTGGGGCTAAGGAGTCTTTGGTGGGACTTCTGACGGTGCCCACTAGGCCTTGACTGGGAGAATCTGATGCTATCAGTACTAGCCCTCTTGGCCTCCATCTCCTACTCACTCCTCTGTACCGTCTCCATCTGCTGGGCGTACAGGACTATCCGAGCAAAGTCAATATCCTAGAGAAGCATCATGGTCTGACAATCCCTGACCAAGGAGTTTTCTATCCCATGTTCGAACCTGCTCGTACAGGCCCTCTAATCCGCCACCAACTCAGGTGCATACCTGGACAGACGTGTGAACTCCAAGGCATACTCCTGAACCGTCATCTTTTCTTGCTTAAGATTCACAAACTCAGCCGCTTTTAGCTCCTTCATCTCCTGAGGGAAGAAAGTCAAGAAAAGCAGCATGGAACTCATCCCAACTATTAGGGCCTGCTCCGACTGCCCTACTATCCTTCCAGTATTTGAACCAAATTTGTGCGAACCTCTTCAACTGATATGAGTCCAAATCAGCACACTCCTCCCTAGTCACCCCCATAATCTAGGGTATCTTCAAAATCTCATCTATGAATTCATGTGGATCCTCATCCATCCTCGATCCAAGGAACTCAGGAGGGTTCATCCTCAGAAAGTCTCTAACTCTTGCTGCCACCGCATTCTTATTTTGTGGGACATGCGCTACCGCCTGCTGGTTGACCTGGGCGGTCAAGGCCTGTGCTAGAATTTGAATGGCTGCCCTGGATTCAGCATGGCAACCGACTCTAGTGCATGGTGCTCAAAGGCTGGTAGGGCTTGTTGGTGCCCGTCTTCATTTCCATCCTCGTGGCTATTTCCATTTCCATTTCTTCTGTCGTTAACTCTATAGGGAGGCATGATTCTGCAACTGCGAATAGCACGAGTTGGAAAGATATAGAGACATTTCACCGCATTACATAGATCATGAAAGAAGGGAACATTTCCTAAACGTCTCATAGCCTCTTCGTCATAAGTGTGGCACGCTTCACACCCATGAAAAAGACTCTACTTTATGCGGCTTTCAGAAACCCTAGGATACTTCAAAAACTATTGCTCTGATACCAAGTTTGTCACGACCCAAACATGGGCCCAGATCAAAACACGAGACAAGGAACCCTGAGAGACTCCAAGTCAACCAATGGCGTGAACATTTCTAACTCAATCAAGTAAAGTGGAAGATCAACATAATAATCATAGAGGAAGTCTAAACATAACAAAAAATCTGAACATACAACACGAGTCTGAAGCTGAATACAATCTACTATCTGAAAAGCCTCTGACATATCTGATAGATTGATGGGACAACACCCCAAACTAACCCGACAAGTCTGAAAACTAAAAGATGTAATACAACTGATAAGATAGGGCCCTCGCAAGATGAGGACTCACCAACAGATACTAAGAATAGCTAACTCTGGAGGTCTGACTAGCAGGACTGAGCCTGGATGTCGGAGCCTATATCAAAAGACGATACAACATAAAGTATGTAGTTAGAACTTGGAATCTAACTAGTATGCAAGGTAAGTAAAACAGATAGTTTAAAATACATAAGAGTTCATAAGAGTGGGACAACATTATCATACTGTAAATATCATAATGCAAACGTAACGCTCAAGGTTTTCAAAACATTCGTAAATCATTCATATCATAATCATAAGAGAAAAACTTTATTAAACATGACTTGAGCCAAAGTATATAATCATAACCATACATAATCTTGAGGAACAATGGGAGATTCTTATAACTGATATACCCCATATGAGAATACATAGAGCCCAAACTGTAAACCCCTAATCGGGAGGGTGTTCGTACCTTGCCAAGGGTAGAACCATGAAAGAGGTGTGATATCACAACCAAGGGCCCATTTTGGCAAAGGAGACAGTATCATGGAGGTCCCATCGTGGCTACGTTGGCGTGTAGTTCTAATACTCGGGGTATGCTTGGACCCCGGGTCTACTCAGTGTTAAATACTACTCCCAAAACATATATAGTGCTCATAGGATAATATACATGAGATTCATGGGCTTGTTTAAAATTAGGATAATCATAAGCATGCGTGAAATACATGAACTAGCCATGAAAATAAGGCCCGTGAGTTGGCCATAATCATAAATCCATAAGTCATGAAGTTCATGCATATTTGTAAAACATGTATATACTTGATATCTAATAAATCCATAGTAAGTACTTGAGAGAAATCATATTATAAGTCATAAATCATAATGTGTTGATGAATATCAAAATTAAAATGGAATCATAACTTGAACTTTCATGAAATATGCATAATTGGGCATAGTTTGTAGAAATTTAAATCTAAATAGCTATAAAATCTACCCATGGTTCCAAAAACATGAATTTATACATGAGAGGGATTAACCTATAGATAGATCATAACGTTTTCATAAGAATTGGGATAAAACCCCATAGAATTATCAATAGAATTTCGTGAATTAGTGAGGAGTTAGGCATGGGTGTGAACAATTTAACCCATTCATATCCCTGCATACCTGAGAGAATCTGATTCCACAACTTCTCTAATTGCCCTAGGAAAAATTGAGAAGAACTTGGAAGAAATTAATATTGATCACCTCTCTTGTCTTCTAAACATGCATGCATGAATAGGAATAGCTTAGATTGAACTTACCTCTCTTAAGACTCACTATTCATAGCTTAAAATGACATAATTTAAGCCTTAGGATCATAGAAATTATGGATAATCCCTTACTAAATTTGTAGAGAAAACCAGATTGCCAATCCCAATGAGGGACTGGATGAGTTGTTGCCACTGGTCATAAGTCGTGGCCACAAGTTGTCATGTACACTGCCAAAACTTCAACTGGGAATCACCACAGGGGAACATTATGGGTCGTTACTGGTGACCATGACTCGTGGTTAGCTCCCGTCCTCTACACTGCCAGAAATTTCTAGGGTGTTCACCACGGGCGACACCATGACTCGTGGTGCTCCCAATGAGTCGTGGTGAGGACCCGTTAAGTTCATTGTCCCAAACTTCATCTTCCTTTAGGCATCCCTGACCACGGCTAACTTAACGAGTTGTGGGGCTGACCACGACTCGTGATCATGCCCGTGGTCACTCAAAACTTGAATTTCCATCTTAAGTCAAACTCCCCACCACGAGTCACTTAACAACTCGTGTTTATCCTGACGACTCACAGGATGACTCGTTCTGTGACCTGGTGTAGAAAATCCTATTTTCTCCATTTCAACTCCTGGGTTTGATATTAGGGATTTCGGTGTATAACACATTATCACCGGGGTGACCTTAGAATTTACTAGATTTGATTTAACAGACTCATAGGAAGAGTCTTCACATCTCCAATGACTTGTCATCTAGCTCGTTGTTTGGAAGAAGGACTTGACAGGATTCTGGACTGGGTTACAATGGTCGAAAGGACGACCTGTTACTTCTTAGAATGAGTCATTTTGTGTCTCATTGGTACCTAAGTTAAAATTTGTAGAGTTAACAATGATTCTCCCGATGGGTCATTAATCCTGACAATGACTAGTTAGTTGAGTCGTTTTGATGTAAAATTTTCTGGTCTCTTTTTGATTTTTTTCATTCCAATTCTGGGGTTTGGTCTGAGAAACGTTTGGGGTGTTATAATATCTCCCCCTTGGGAACATTTATCCTCGAAGGAAAGCTATGTAAGCTAGAAGATTGGGGAAAGAGCTGCAATTCCAAAGTTGAATACTACAAACTGAATACTGAAGGAGTGGTTGACACCAAACTGAGATAAACGAGTGATAGGACAACTCATTGTTTCTTATAATGGGTCATTCATTATCTCGTTGGTTCCCGAAGGACCAAATTGAGCTGACTATGACTGACATAATGAGTCGGTGGAGCTGACCATGACTCGTTGTCTCAGTCATTCTGGGGCAACTTTTCTTGTTTTCGTTTTGATTTTTCTTGCAAGGTCTGAGTATGGTCTAGGAAAGTTTCAGAGTGTTACAATATCTCCCCCTTGGGATCATTCATTCTCGATTAAAGGCTAAAACTGCTGGAAAATTAAGGAAAAGAGCTGAAATTCCTAGACTGAGACTATGAGCTAATTTCTGAAGGAGTAACTAACTCTGAACTGAGTTAACCATGCTAACAGAGATGATGCAACTAGAATGCACATAGTAAATTGAATAGAGATGATGAGTACGGAACTAAACAGAGTACTAAGGAGGGATTTAGTACCTGATGCTAGAATTAAACTAGAAGGGAATAAGTGAGGGTATCTGGCCAACATGTCTGGTTCTGCTTCCCATGTGTCTCCCTCAACTAGATGGTTCCTCTATAAGACTTTCAGTGAAGCGACTTCCTTATTCCTCAGCTTGCGAACCTGACGGTTAAGGATCTGAACTGGGGCCGATTCGTAAGAGAGACTATCTTTTATTCCAACACTTTCTAGTGGCAAAACTAAAGTTGGATCACCGATGTACTTCTTTAATAGTGATACATTGAAGACTGGGTGCATAGATGCTAACTGTGGAGGTAATTCCAACCCATATGCCACACTACCAATTCGCTCCAAAATTCTGTAGGGTTTCACATACCTTGGACTGAGTTTCCCTTTCTTCCTAAACCTCATCACTCCTTTCATGGGTGAATTTTTAGAAAAACAAAATCATCCACTGCAAACTCTAACTCTCTTCTCCTTACATAAGCAAAGGATTTCTGACGGCTTTTCGCTGTTTTCAACCTCTCCATGATAAGTTGCTCCTTTTGCATAGCTTCATGAACCGAGTCTGGACCTATCAAGGTATCTTTACCAAACTCAAACCAACCTATAGGAGACCTACATCTCCTACCATATAATGCCTCAAATTGGGCCATCTGGATACTGGAGTTGTAGTTGTTGTTGTACGCAAACTAGAAAAGAGGTAGGTGATCATCCCAACTGCCCTTGAAATCGATCATCATGCTCTCAACATATCTTCCAAGGTCTGAATAGTATGCTCAACTTGTCCATCTGTCTGCGGGTGAAAAGTTGTGCTGAGCTTGACCTGGGTACTGAGTCCCTTCTGAAATGACTTCCAGAAATATGAGGTGTACTGGGTACCTCTATCTGAAATAATGGACAAGGGCACCCCATGTAGTCTGACCAACTCCTAGATATAAAGAATAAAATAATCCTCAGCTGAGTCTGTAGTTTTAACTGGGAGGAAATATGCTGACTTGGTCATCCGATCTACTATCAGCCAGATTGAGTCATGCTGCCGAGAGTATGAGGTAGACCTGTAATAAAATCCATATTCAATTCTTCCCATTTCCATGTGGGTATGATGATATCCTGAGTCAAATGTCCCATTCTCTAATGTTCCATCTTAACCTGCTGGCAATTCGGGAACTTAGCCACAAATTCTTCTATGTCTCTTTTCATGCCATTCCACCAGTAAATATCTCGTAGATCACGGTACATCTTAGAATCTCCTGGGTGGATAGAATATCTCGAATTGTGTGCTTCAACCAGGATCTGCTGTCTTGGGTCACCCACATCTGGCACACATAGTCTACCCTGGTAATGGAGTACACCACTCCCCCTTGGGAGAAAGCCTCCACTTCTTTTCTGAGAACTGCCTCCTTCAGCTTAAGCAGTATGGGATCTTCATCCTTCCATGACTTAACCTCAACTAACAACAAGGAATATGATCCATTATGCACCACTACTCTGCCCTCGGCTGTATCAACCAACTGCACTCCCAACTGAGCTAACCAATGAACCTCCTTTGCCAGTTCTTTTCTACTCTCTTTAACATGAGCTATGCTCCCCATAGACATCCTGCTTAGGGAATTAGCCACCATATTGGCTTTGCCCGGGTGGTACAACATACTCATGTCATAGTCCTTTAGTAGCTCAACCCATCTTCTCTGATAAAGATTTAAATCTTTCTAACTAAACATATACTGAAGGCTCTTGTAATCGGTGAAAACATCCAAGTGAGCCCCGTAAAGGTAGTGCCTCCATATTTTCAATGCAAACACCACTGCTGCCAACTCTAGGTCATGAGTTGGAAAATTCTTTTCATGAACCTTGAGCTATCTAGAGGCATAAGCTATCACCTTACCCCGCTACATCAGAACACAACCAAGTTCAACTTTGAAAGCGTCACAATACACCATGAACCCATATGTTCCTTCCGACAAGGTTAATACTGGACCTGTAGTGAGTCGAGTCTTCAACTCCTGTAAACTCTTCTCACACGCATCTGACCACTTAAATTTTACCTTTTTCTGAGTCAACCTAGTCAGAGGAGATGCAATAGAGGAGAAACCTTCCACAAAACATCAGTAATAACGGGCTAGACCTAAGAAACTTCTAAATTTTGTTAGGGAAGTAGGTCTTGGCCAGTCTTTCACTGCTGCTATCTTTTGAGGATCTATAGGAATACCCTCACCCGAGACCACGTGACCAAGGGAAGTCACATATTTCAACCAGAATTCACATTTGCTGAACTTAGCGAATAACTGGCAGTCTCTGAGCATCTGTAGAACAATCCTCAAATGGTTAGCATGTTCTTCCTCACTTTTGGAGTATACCAGAATTTCAGTAATAAAAACAATGAAGAACATGTCTAGATAATGCTTGAAAACCCTGTTCATCAGGTCCATGAAAGTTGTAAGGGCATTAGTTAGTCCGAAGGACATAACCACGTATTCGTAGTAACCAAACCAAGTTCTAAAAACTGTTTTCGGTATGTATCATTCCCTGATCCTTAGCTGATGGTACCCCGACCTGAGATCTACCTTAGAGAAACAACTGGCTCCTTGAAGCTGATCGAACAATTCGTCAATCCTATTCGGGGTGTTATATGGGTATATAACTCACACGCAAGTGCACGTGGTCGAACAAGTAGTAAAGTGGCTTAAGTAAGCCAAGTATCGATCCCACAGGGACTGGGATGAAGTGCAATTTGCTCAAGTGTACTATATTTTGATTCTAAAAATGCAGACAACAATGTAACCAAAAGTTTGATATTTAGTTTTATAATTTTTATGCTAAATCTAAAATAACTATCTAATTTGAGTCTGAACTATGAATGAGAGCATGCTGAGGTTAAACGAACATGTAATGAAATTAATTATCGACATAATTTGGTTAGTCTTTTCCTCCAGTTGCTAGCCAAGAACATTTGCCAAGAGATTAAAACTCTCGTATTTAACCTCACTTAAGAATCATGAACCATCCACCTACATTTCTGTGATTAAATGCAGTTCATGTTCTAGCCATAGAAACCCGGTTCCTAAATTGACTAATACGACTTTCAGGTATATTTCTATCCTGAAAGTAAATCAATTCCCAATTTTCCCAAACCAAGTAAAGATCATATCCTATTAATTCACAACTTTCCAATTTCTTGCTCTCTCGAGTGAAACCAGACTTTTTAGATATACATTAACGTAGGCCACACATTAATCCAGTAAGAACAAGAATTAATAGAACAACATGGAAGAGAAGATGAAAAACCACTATGATCAACAATTCATTTCACTACAATTGTTCATAACCTCAGCAAGAAGAGGATTTAGCCAATCATTTGTGGATTAAACATCGTTAAATGAGTGTTAAACATACAAGCAATTGAATTAAAGAAGAAGGAAAGAGAGAAAAATCTTAATATTTTCGTCCCCTCAACTGCCTGTAACCCACATTCTTGCTCCACCAAGTCAGAATATTGAAAAATGAACCTAAGTGTTCTATTTATACTAGTGGGAATTTTTCCCGAAATAACGAGCAACGTGTCATGGAGTGCATCGTGGAGCACTGCCTCCGTGACACGCTACGGACGCGGACCTTCACTGGAACTGGGGGTCCAGGAAATAAATCCCAACGTGGCACGGCGTGCAACACGGAGCCAAGCCACCGTGCCACGGACCCATCACGAACCCACATTGGAATTGGGCTGAAAATTCCCATCCAGGCAGAAGGCCTCCGCGATGGCAGCGTGACACGGCTCCATCGCGGAGCCACTTTATTTTATGCTGTCCAATGTCTTGTCCCTTGCTCGCATCCGAGTTCAACCCCGATCTCTTCCAACATGCATTTAAGCTTCCCAAAATTACATTTTACCTGCAAAATAATGCTAATCATGTTGGTTAGTATAAATTCACATTTTATTACCAATTAAATGAGAATGCATACACATTGATAGATAAACAAGGCTAAAATGGTACTTTTGAGTATCACTTGGGCATATAAATTTTCCCAAGATCACTTACCCCACACTTAAATCCTTGTTCGTCCTTGAACAACAATCCTACACTTCATGCAATTTACATCCCAACCTCGCTACTTTGGTTCAACAATTTAGGCTACGGTCATACCGATTATTCAATACAGCAAATCATCAAGAAAACATGCATGGTCCTATCAATGCAATGACCTTCAATACATCAAGACCTCCTAGCCTTAAGAATCGACTCTAGATATTGGCAAACTCGTACAAATCAGCTGATCAAGACATCCGACACGAAAATTAATCTTCTAGATATTGGCAAACTCGTACATATCAGCCGATCAAGACATCCGACACGAAAATTAATCTTTCCTCAAGCATGTGCCCTCACAACACAAGAGAATCTTCCCCTTTTTGCTCATATGACTCACAATAATTCAAGCAGGGGCATGTAAACACAATTTCGCTCTCTCTCCCAAAAGAATTCACATGCATCATGTCATGACCCATAAGCTTGCCCTTAGTGTACTACTCCACTAATATAAAGAAGTGCGATGTAAGATCACGTAGGACTTTAACTGGTTGTAATGGAAGCTACGGAACTAGTAAATATTGGGTTAGCCAATAATAGCCACTAGCATCCATAAGCGCCTTTTCAACACATCCCATCAACTCATGGACATTGTTTCTTTTTTTCATCATCCCGTTCTTGATGTTTTTCTTTAGGTTGGCCCATCTTATTAAGCACACTTGACACAACAACAAAGATTATTCATGCACCTTCATTATAGTTTATTTATAGCAAGTGCACCTTCAACCTTTTCTTTTCTTCTATCACTCTGCTTTTCTTTTTCTTTTCACCATTCTCACTCTTTGACACTTCGGGAGAATGATTTTCTCTTCTTAAGCGCTTAAGAGTTTTGTATAGACTTTACGGCTAATGAAAAGAAGGAATTAAGCTTGGTTTACACTTTTTGGACAAAAGAAAAAATAATAGGCTAAAGGCTCAATGGGCTATCTAGGGTATACAATCAAGGTGGGTACGACAAGGAAAAATAGAAACTCTCGGTTAAAACAAAGAAATGCCTACATCCTTTCCTACAATACACCTCCTTCATTTCGTCTTGCACACACACCAGGCAAGTTCTAGACACTTCACAATAGCATGGAATAACAACACCTCACTTCACACTTTTTGGACATTCTCAATTCAAGATGTATTCACAGACTCTTCAATCAGCTAATTACAGGAATTCAAACATTAAGCCTCAATCACACTGAATCGAACTTTATGGCCTAGGTATCTCAACATATTTACAAAGTTGCATGCTTTCATATGAATCACCTTTGCATTTTAAATATCATGTACAACACGCAACCAGAATTTCGCAACCATACAGTAACTACAGGTTTTGGAATGCAACCCACCAAAGAAAAAAACTGAAAAATAAATGAAAAAAACTACTCCTAACGACTACATTTCCCTTAAGACGGTCGTCATCCATCCATCATAGGGAACGGTCACTAACTATGACTTCGGTTCAATGGGACCATTCTCGGTAAAAGAACCGAAAACAAACGCCGAGAAACCCAAGAAGTAAAAAATTTGTTGAAAATATCGATCATTTCGATAGAAAATGTATGTACAAAATATTTTAAAAATATCGATCATTTCGATAACAAAAATATGTACAAAATCAGCTAGCAACATTCAGCAACACACATCAATTTCACATAAATTTACAATACAGAACAACAACTTAACAATTCATAAATCACAGGAAACAATAAAATTTCACATGCACGACAACAGATTAGAGTATACATACATAACAGCACAGCCAGCACCTAACTATTCCCATCCCACACTTATCTCGAACACTGTCCCCAGTATTCATAAAAATTAAAATAGCACAAAAATCGGGTGGTGGAACTCCCTGATCAATCAAAGTACTCCACTTCTTCATCGGGTGTTGCTGCTTCATCTCCTATGTCTGAATCGCCCCCGTCGTCTTCATCGGACTCCACATCGGAGTCCTCCTGAAGTGTCTCATCATCTGTGGGGACATCATCATCCGTGGGCTCTACAAATGCTGGCCCCACTTGGCATAGAGCCCTGTGCTCGCTCTCTGCTGCTCGGTATATATTATACACCGACACGCAAGTGTACGTGGTCAAACAAGTAATAAAGTGGCTAAGTAGCCAAGTATCGATCTAAGGAGGCTGCTCTAGATATGCAAAACTGCCTAGTTTACTATATCTCTATTCTATTTCTAACTATGTTAACAACAATCCAACCAAGATTTGAGTGAGTTTTGTTTCTAAACTAATTTTCTACTAAAATTAATAACTACTATTTACGTTGAGTTTAGACAATGGATATGCACATGCCAAGGTTAAGAACGAGTAATGAACTTGATAATCATGATAATTTGGTCATCTTCTTCTTCATATTGCTAGCCAAGAACGTTTGCCTAGAAATTAAAACTTCCGTATTTAATTTCACTTTAGATTCATAAACCATTCGTCTACATTTCTGTGATCAAATGCAATTTATGACCTAACACTACAATTCCGGTTCCTAAATTGACTAATACGGCTTTCAAGTATATTTCTATCAAGAAAGCACATCAAAACCCAATTTTCCCAAATCAATTTAAGAAAAATACCCTATTAATTCACAACTTTCCAATTTCATGCTCTCTCGAGTGAAATTGGACTTTTTAGATATACATTAATGGTGGCCAATCAAGAATGTAATAAGCACAAGAATTAATAGAACAACATGCAAGAAGAAGAAGAAACCATATCAATTATTACCAACATTCATTACACAAGTTCAAAACCTCAGCAAGAAAGGAATTAGCCACTCATTCTTGGATTAATCATCCTAGAATGAGTGTGAATCATGCATACAATTGAAGGAAAGAAGAAGGGAAGAGAAGAAAACTCTTATCTTTTCTATTCTTCAACTGCCACAAAACCACGTTCCTGCTCCCACTTCGGAACTCAGGCTAAAAAAACTAAAACTAAAAAACTCTCCTTTAAAAATAACCTAAGTGTGCTATTTATACTAGTGGGAAATTTTTCCCGGAATAACAAGCAACGTGTCACGGAGGCCAACGCGGAGCACTGCCTCTGTGACACGGCGTGGACGCGGACCCTCTCTGGAAATTGCATGGTCCGGATAATTAGCCTCAACGTGGCACGGAGGCCATCGCGGAGGCCTATCTCCGTGCCACAGAGCTGTCGCGAGGCCTCACTGGAATCTGCCAATTAATTTCCTCACCAGGCAGTGTGCTACCGCGATGGCAGCGTGGCACGGCACCATCGCTGAGCCAGTGTAAAATATGCCATCCGAGGTCTTTTCCACGCTCGCATCCAAGTCCAACTCCGACATAGTTCCAACACGCATTTTAGCTCTTAAAAATCACATTATCCTGCAAAACAAATGCTAATCATGTTGGTTAGTATAAATTCGCATTTTATTACCAAATACATGATATTATATAAACATTGCACAACAAACAAGGTAAAAATGATACGTTTGAGTATCACTTGGGCATATAAATCTGTCCAAGATCACTTACCCCACACTTAAATCCTTGTTCGTCCTCGAACAACACATACACAAATCATGCACATCACATCTCAACCTTTGTCACTATGGTGCAACCATTTACGTTACGGTCATACCGATTATTCGATTTTTGCAAATCATCAAGAAAACATGCTTGGTCGTACAAGAAAATGACCTTAATACATCGAGGCTTCCTAGACTTTTAAGAATTGATTCTTGATATCGGCAAACTCATGCAAATCAACTAATCAAGAAATCCGACACGAAAATCAATCTTTCATCAAGCATGTACCCTCACAACTCGAGAGAAACTTCCCCTTTTATGCTCGTGCAGCACACAATCATGCAAGTAGGGGCATATAAAAATTAATTTCACTCTCTCTCCCAAAAGAATTCACATGCATCATGTCATGACCCATAGGCTTTCCCTTAGTGTATTACTCCACTAATATAAACAAATGCATTGTAGGATCAAATAGGACTTTTAATGGGTTGTAACTGGGCTATGGATCTAGTATATATATATTGGATTAGCCAATAATAGTCGCTAGCATCCTTAAGCGCCTTTTCAACTCATTCCCATCGACTCATGGACATTGTTCCTCTCTTTTCTCTTTTTCTCCCATTCATGCTGGTTTACTTTCATACAGCCCATTTCATCAGGCACACTTGACCCCAAACGGAAGGTTTTCATGTACCCTCAATTTCATTTAATTACAACTAGTGCCTCTTCAACATCATCTTTTCTTTCCTCACTTTGCTTTTCTTTTCTTTTCACCCTTTTCACTCTTTAACACTTTGGGAAACAATTTTCTGTTCTTTGTAAGCGCTTAAGAGCTTCTTATAGACTTTAAGGCTAATGAAAAGAAGGAATAAAGCTTAGTTCATACAATTCTGGACAAAAGAAAGAAATCGGCTAAAGGCTCAACAAGCTGACTATGGTATACAACATATAAAAAGGTAGAATTTGACAAGAAAACAATGGAAACTAACGGTTAAAACAAAGAAATGCCTACATCCTTTCCGACACTACATCTCCTTCATTTCGCTTTGTATACACGCCAGGCAAGTTCTAGACAATTCACAATGACATGGAATAGCAAAACCTCACTCACACTTCATGCACATGCTCAAATCAAGATGCATTCACAGACTCTTTAATTAGTCAATTACATGAATTCAAGATTAAGCCTCAATCATAATGAACCAAATTCTATAGCCTAGGTAACTCAACATATTTACACAATTACATGCTTTCAAACGAATCACTTTCACATTTCGAACATCAATTACACACGCAACAAAATTTTAGCAACCATAAGCAACTACAGTTTATTGATGCAATCCACCAAAGAAACTAAAAACAAAACATCTACTCCTATCGACTACATTTCCCTTAAGACGGTCGTCATCCATCCATCATAGGGAATGTTCACCAACTATGACATCGGTTCAATGGGACTATTCTCGGTAAAAGAACCGAAAACAAACTCCGAGAAACCCAAAAATAAAACTTCAAAATTTTTGCAACACATCGATCATTTCGATGAAAAAAATATTTACAAAATATGTTGATAAGTGCAACATCTTTTCGCAAAAATTTTGAAAAATATCGATCATATCGATAGAGAAAAAAATATCTACAAAGTTTACAAAATATTTACAAAGGCAACCATAACATTTTAAAAACACACATCATTAGCCACAAACAAATATATACACATCATTCACAAATCAGTTCACAACAACAGGGAAAGCACAGACATACATAAACGTCAAGGAAGAATATACAGCATATTTAGAGCCTATGACCCAGCACCTAACTACTCCCCACCCCACACTTAAATCGAACACTGTCCCCAGTGTTCACAAAAATACAAAGCACAAAATTTTGGGTGGTGAAACTCCCTGCTCAGTCGAAATATTCGACTTCCTCATCCGGTGCTGCGGCCTCGTCGCCCATATCTGAATCAGCTCTCTCGCCGTCATCGGACTCCACATCAGAGTCCTCACGACGTGTCTCCTCATCAGTAGGGACGTCGTCGTCAGTCGGCTCCACAAAGGCTGGCCCCACCTTGCATAAAGCTCTGGCGTTCTCGCCAAAAGGGTAGTCCAGCTCCAGCTGCCATAATTCATCCTCGGTGGCTGGTCTCCCACCTATCCGTAGCTGCAGCATCTACATACCGAACATACGGGCCATATACTAGTCTTCACGAGCATGTCGCTCGCCCAGAGTCAGCACAGGTCCGTGTGTAGTGTCGGGGGCCTTGGTCTTTGTCACATCAAGGGCCCTCCGCTCCAACTGCGGAATGTAATCCAAGGCTTCTTCCTCAACGTCGAGGCCTCGGAGGAAGGTGGTGATGAGTCCGCCAAACCCGTATCTGTGGCCCTGGTGTAGTCTGGCTCTCTTCATGGCGGATATTATAACCGCCCCCACATTAATCTCAAGCCCTTTCATAAGGGCATACACCAGGCAGACACGGTCCCGGGTCACGTCTGTCATATGTACTCCCGGGATCAAACACGAACATATAATTTTTAGCCAGATTCTGGCCTCCCTGTTCATCTGGGAATAAGGCAGAGTCTAGTGGTAACCCCTCTCTTTGTGTCTACTCCATCGGGCTGTGGATCGAGCCCCACACAACGTACGTCTGATGCCGGCGTACGGTGGGGTGATGTTGAGCTGGCGGAGAACGTGGGCGTCTGTGTCCCGCGCTCCAACGATGGCATTCAGCTGCTGGGGTTCCAGAGTGAAAATCTTCCCTCTGATTTTAATAGTGTGGCTTCTGATGTCCGGGTTCCAGTTGGCATAAAATGCCCGGACCAAGTGAAGGTTGCACTCCTTGGGCTCCTGAAAAATAAAGCTGAGCCCAGCTGCCTCAATCCTCTATACGATGCGAGGGAACTCCTGTGCGAGTGGTTCCCTTGCAATATATTCCTCCGGGAAGTACTTGTTCTCCTTATGCTTTGCGTACCACTTCTTCCCTTCATCGGTAACCCATCGTGTTCCGTATCGGCGGTGTTGACCGCGTGGAACAGCAGGTGCAGCTGGGACAGCAGTGCCCAGTCTCATTCTCTTTCTGCCGGTGCCTGAGGTTGAAGCACCCTTGCCTTTATCTTGTCGGCTAGCCATTGTACCTGTCAATTTACACAGACAAGCACAACGTTAAGCTAAAAACTTGTTAGCTTTGGCTAAGGTCGGGTTAAACAAAATTTACCCCACACTTAGTCTTTAACAATATTTACAACATGTTAGCAAGGATAGCTCTATTTACACCCCAAGCACAATCACTATAAACATATTGCTTAGTGCGTTCACAAATATTCGACAGCATAACGGCTAGCAAACTACTCAGACTTCATACAGCTAACCCAATCCTACTATCGACAGCTATTCACCCATAGCACTTAGCAATGATAACAACAACAAAATAGAAACAACAATACAAACATTTTATATACACTAATCTAAGCAATTCAACCAATTCACATATTACGCAATGTCCCACAAAAAGTCGAGAATTAGTCGTCTTTCACCAATTATACAATATTTACCACGACTTATCTCAAATAATAAACACACCCCGGCATCAATTTCGTCAAACTATCAAGTTACCCAAGTTAAATTCAACAACCCCAAGCCCTAGAACTCAATTCGACAATCAACAATGAATTATTCAATCAATCTATACGTTCACCCGTCAACTACAACAATCCGAACACAATCAATCGCAAAATAATTCACGTCATGTTTAATTTCTACCTAGGGTGATATATCTCACCTCACATGCTCAAAATCGACGAAAATCGCCAAAAATTTGAGATAGATGATGAAACCATACCTTGGAATTGAAGAATCGATAAAGACTTGACGTTTTCCTTGCCTCTTAACGTGGCACGGAGCTTGGGGGTAGGGGAATGGGTGTTTGGTCGCGGAGGGTAGAGGGAATGGGGAAAAATGGGCGAAAATCAGGGGTTTATTTAAAAGAAACATGTAGGTCACCCGGAAACCCGGTGTGACACAGCACTGGGATAAGGGCAACGTGTCACGGAGGGTAACGCGGAGGCCCTCCTCCGTGACACGGAGCCAACGCGTTGGCTTACTGGAATTTTAAAAAATTCCAGATTTGCCTTCAACGTGTCACGGAGGCCAACGCGGAGCATTGCCTCTGTGACACGGCGCCAACGCGCCAGTGCTCTGTTTCACTATCAAATTTTATTTTTCATACCTCGCCTCGTTTTCTCGATTCCAAGTATTTTTCCTCCGGTATACCTGAAAATCACCTCACTAAACAAAAATTGGTCAAATGACTAGATTCCCTACTAAAAAAAAATAAAAATTACTAATTAAAATGCACATCTACACCTAGTTAAGAAAAAGAAAAGAAAATAAAATAAAAGAAAAACTTTACACTAAGGAAAAAGAAAGAAAAATATTTTTCACGGGTTGCCTCCCGTGCAGCGCCTGGTTTAACGTCGCGGCTCGACAACCTTTATGCTCAATTTTCTACTAGGAAGATGGACGATTTGACCCTATCATGGTCATCTCCCCAGTAGTTCTCAAGCTTGTTTGGTGGCCTACCTAGTAACTCTCGGGAATCACTCAATCCATTTGCATTCCCATGATCAATCACGTTGATCACCGAGAGTTCCTTATAGACAGTCGGGAGCTTAGGTGCCTTGTACACGTCGAACACCTCAACCTTGTCGTGTGCTCGCATCGTGAGTTGACCCGCATCTACATCGATCAATGCCTTTCCGGTTGCCAAAAATGGTCGTCCCAAAATAAATGGGATTCCGCATCTGGCTCAAAATCCAGAACAATGAAATCTACCGGAAAAATGAGGGAGCCTACCTGCACTAGCACATCCTCAACTATGCCATCCGGCTTAGCTAAAGACCTGTCTGCTAGCTGCAAGATCACTGTTGTAGGTCTAGGACTCCCTAGCCCTAACTTTCTGAATACCGAAGATGGCATCAGATTTATACTTTCCCCCAAGTCGCATAACCCATGAGCTCGGATACTTTGCCCAATCATCAGCTGGATAGTAAAACTTCTAGGATCCTTCAGTTTAGTGGGCAACCTGTTCTGAATACGGGATGTGCATTCCTCCGTTAAAGCCACAGTGGCATACTCGGTCAAGCGACTTTTGTTGGCCACGATGTCTTTGATATACTTTGCATATTTTGGCACACCCTGCAAGACATCAACAAGAGGTAAGTTAACATGTACCTGTTTAAGTACCTCCATGAATTTCTGGAAACACGCCTCCTCTTTGTGTTTCTTAAGTCATTGAGGGAACGGGGGTGGAGGCCTTGTTGGTTCAGCTTCTTTGGTCTTCCCCGTGTCTGAGGTTTGTTCTCCCTCAACATCTGCTGCTCCTGACTTCTGAGGAGGTCTTTCCGGTTCCACCTCCTTTAATTGTAAACCACTCCTCGTGGTCACTGCATTTACCTGCTTAGGATTGGGATCCGTGTCGCTAGGTAGTCCTCCCCTTGGTCTAGTATTTTGGGCACTAGCAAATTGCCCAAACTGATATTCAAGAGCCTTGGTTGCCAATTGATTGTTCTTTACTTCGGCCGCCAGTTTGACATAGTCAGCCTGCAATTGTTCCCGGTTGGCAATCATGGTCTTGAACATTTCCTCAATAGTCGGTGATGGTGGTGGAGGAGGGGCATTGTGATTTCTAAACTGATTCTGATAGCCTTGTTGCCCTCCTTGGTTTCTGTGCATACCCTGCCCTGAACCTTGACCTTGTTGATTATTGCTACCCCATGAAAAATTTGGATGATTCCTCCAATTCGAGTTGTAGCCACCGCCAAACTGCTGTTGATTCCTCTGTGCATTGCCCACAAAGTTGACAGAATCAGGATTTGTACCACAGCATTCGGCTGAATGCTCACTACTACCACACACTTCACACCACATCTGTTGGACTGAATTGACTGAGGCTGACGGATGGTTCAAATTCATGTTGCTGAAGTGAGTGTTTAACTGATTTTGCAAAGCAGCTATCTGAGCAGTGATAGATGTGAATCCATCCACTTCAAGCACTCCCACTGCTTTCCTTGCTCCACCTCTTGAAGAATCTGCATTCCATTCCGGATTGCCTTGTGAAATTCGGTTAAGCAAAGTGTACAACTCCTCATAAGTCTTCTCCAGCGCTTGCCCTCCAGCTGCTGAGTCTAACAAAATTTTAGTGTGGGGTTCCAAACCCTCAATAAAAGTGTGGACCAACACCTCATTTGACTGATGATGATGAGGACAGTCCCGCAACATGGACTTGAATCTTTCCCAGGCTTGATAAAGATTTTCTCCTTCCCTCTGTTTAAAACTTAGAATCTGACTTCTAAGTTTAGCTGTTTTACCTGAAGGGAAAATTTTGATCAAGAACTTCTTTGCAAGATCATCCCACGTTGATATAGAGTTGGGTGGTTCAGCTTTTAACCACCTCTTGGCTTCACCAAGTAAGGAAAATGGAAATAAGGTGAGCCGAACATAATCAGGTGACACTCCAGCGGGGATGTAAGTGTCACTTATCTCCAAAAAGTTCTGGAGATGTTGTTGCGGATCTTCATGAGGGAGACCGGTAAACTGCCCGCTAGTGTGCAAAAGTTGCACCATATTTTACTTTAACTCAAATCTCCCCCCAGGCTCTGGTTTGCGGATGCTGGAATGTACATTATTAGCGTGTGGGATTGCCACCTCGCGAACCGGCCTGGCTGCTACTTCCTCGGGCACTAACACTGCCCGCACAACTGGTGGATTGGGTTGCTCCATTATAGACTGTTTCAGCAACTGCAACTTCTTCCGAAGAGCTTCTCTACGTTGACTGTGCAATTCACGTTCTGGCTCTAAGTAAGATTCCACCAGCTCCTTGTCCCTTGCCAGTGTTCACAGAAATAAAAATCTGCAAAATACAGGCTAAGACCAAGTTGTTAACATATAAGAAAATAAAAATACAAATACAGTAAATTTACACTAAACAAAATTTTACAAATCGCCTAGCCTCCCCAGCAACGGCGCTAAAAACTTGCTCGCTCTCTGCTGCTCGGTATATATTATACACCGACACGCAAGTGTACGTGGTCAAACAAGTAATAAAGTGGCTAAGTAGCCAAGTATCGATCCAAGGAGGCTGCTCTAGATATGCAAAACTGCCTAGTTTACTATATCTCTATTCTATTTCTAACTATGTTAACAACAATCCAACCAAGATTTGAGTGAGTTTTGTTTCTAAACTAATTTTCTACTAAAATTAATAACTACTATTTACGTTGAGTTTAGACAATGGATATGCACATGCCAAGGTTAAGAACGAGTAATGAACTTGATAATCATGATAATTTGGTCATCTTCTTCTTCATATTGCTAGCCAAGAACGTTTGCCTAGAAATTAAAACTTCCGTATTTAATTTCACTTTAGATTCATAAACCATTCGTCTACATTTCTGTGATCAAATGCAATTTATGACCTAACACTACAATTCCGGTTCCTAAATTGACTAATACGGCTTTCAAGTATATTTCTATCAAGAAAGCACATCAAAACCCAATTTTCCCAAATCAAGTTAAGAAAAATACCCTATTAATTCACAACTTTCCAATTTCATGCTCTCTCGAGTGAAATTGGACTTTTTAGATATACATTAATGGTGGCCAATCAAGAATGTAATAAGCACAAGAATTAATAGAACAACATGCAAGAAGAAGAAGAAACCATATCAATTATTACCAACATTCATTACACAAGTTCAAAACCTCAGCAAGAAAGGAATTAGCCACTCATTCTTGGATTAATCATCCTAGAATAAGTGTGAATCATGCATACAATTGAAGGAAAGAAGAAGGGAAGAGAAGAAAACTCTTATCTTTTATATTCTTCAACTGCCACAAAACCACGTTCCTGCTCCCACTTCGGAAATCAGGCTAAAAAAACTAAAACTAAAAAACTCTCCTTTAAAAATAACCTAAGTGTGCTATTTATACTAGTGGGAAATTTTTCCCGGAATAACAAGCAACGTGTCACGGAGGCCAACGCGGAGCACTGCCTCCGTGACACGGTGTGGACGCGGACCCTCTCTGGAAATTGCATGGTCCGAATAATTAGCCTCAACGTGGCACGGAGGCCATCGCGGAGGCCTGTCTCCGTGCCACGGAGCTGTCGCGAGGCCTCACTGGAATCTGCCAATTAATTTCCTCTCCAGGCAGTGTGCTACCGCGATGGCAGCGTGGCACGGCACCATCGCGGAGCCAGTGTAAAATATGCCATCCGAGGTCTTTTCCACGCTCGCATCCAAGTCCAACTCCGACATAGTTCCAACACGCATTTTAGCTTTTAAAAATCACATTATCCTGCAAAACAAATGCTAATCATGTTGGTTAGTATAAATTCGCATTTTATTACCAAATACATGATATTATATACACATTGCACAACAAACAAGGTAAAAATGATACGTTTGAGTATCACTTGGGCATATAAATCTGCCCAAGATCACCCTGGCGTTCTCGCCGAAGGGGTAGTCTAGCTCGAGCTGCCATAGCTCCTCCTTTGTCGCCGGCCTCCCGCCTATCCTCAGCTGGAGCATCTGCATCCCATACATTCGATCCATATACTGATCATCACGAGCGTGTCGCTCGCCAAGTGTAAGCACTAGCCCGTGGGTGGTGTCGGGAGCCTTAGTTTTAGTAACATCTAAGGCCTGCCGCTCCATCTGCGGGATATAGTCAAGGGCCTCCTCCTCGACATCTAGGCCCCTGAGTAAGGTGGTGAGTAGTCCACAAAAGCCGTACCTGTGCCCCTGATGCAACCGGGCTCTCTTCATGGCGGAGATAATTACCGCCCCCACGTTGATCTCCAGCCCTTTCATCAGGGCGTACACCAGGCATACATGATCCCAGGTTACATCTGTCATATGTACCCCCATGATTAGGTAGGAACAGACAATCTTCAGCCATATTCTGGCTTCCCTGTTCATCTGTGAATAGGGCAAAGTCTGATGGTAGCCCCTCTCCTTGTGTCTGCTCCATCTAGCTGTCGATCGGGTCCCACACAAGGTGCATCTGATGTCCGCATACGGTGGGGTAATGTTCAGCTGTCGGAGCACGTGGGCGTCTGTGTCCCGCACCCCTATGATAGAATTGAGGTGGTGGGGCTCCAAGGTGACTATTTGCCCTCTGATTTTGATGGTGTGACTTCTGATAGTCGGGTTCCAATTGGCATTGAATTCCCGAACCAGGTGCAAGTTACATTCCTTGGGCTCTTCAAAGATGAAGTTGAGCCGAGCTGCCTTGATCCGGTGGACCATCCTAGGGAACTCCTGTGCCAATGGTTCCCATGCTATGTGCTCCTCGGGAAAGTATTTGTTTTCTTTGTGCTTTGCGTACCACTTCTTCCCCTCATCCGTCACCCATCTCTTTCCGTATTGGCGGCGTTGGCCGCGTGGAACTGTTGGTGCTGCTGGGACTGCTGTGCCCAGTCTGATTCGCTTCCTTCCGGCGCTAGATGTTGATGCGCCTTTCCCTTTCTCTTGCCTGCTTGCCATTTTACCTGTCAACCCAAGTAGACAAGATCAATGTTAATCTAACGGATATCAACTTCGGCTAAGGTCGGGTTAAGCTAGGTTACCCCACACTTAGTCCTTAGCTACAGTTACAACATACCAGCAAGATTATGTTTATTTACACACAATAACCAACTATACAATCATGCTTAGTGCGTTTGAAGAATTCGACAGTATATCTTCTGTGTACTACTCAGACTTCGTACAGCTAACAACAATCATTACCATTGATAACCTTTTAACCCATCGCACTTAGCAAGGAAAAACAAAGAAACGAAAACAACAACAAAAATTTATCTACACGAACCTATACAACCAACCCACTTCTTGCAAAATTTCACTATTTCCCTAACCCGAGAATCCGTCAGTCTTTTACATGATCACACTGACTCATCTCACTCAACATGTACATCCCGACATGAATTTCACAAGTTCACTACATTTTTCACTTCACATTCAAAAACAAGCCCTAGAAATGATATTATCAAGAAAATTCAATTAATTTATGCAATTAACGAGTTCAACCAATCATAAAGACATTCCGAACATTCATCAACAACAATTCAATTTAATTCATGATTAATTTCTACTTAGGGCAAACTTAGCTCACCTCACATGCTCAATATCGAAGTAAATCGACAAGAAATGAGATGGAATCGAAGAACATACCTTGAAGTTGAAGAATTGAAGCAAACTTGATTATTTTCTTAGCCTCCCGTGCAGCGCCTGGTTTACCGTCGCAGCTCGACGTCGTTAAGCTCAGTTGTCCTCTAGGGTGATGGATGATTTCTCTCAATCACCGTCCTCCCCCCAGTAGTACTTACACTGATCCGGTGGTTTTCCCATTAACTCTCGTGAATCCTTAATCTGCTCATCATTGCCTTGATCAATCACATGGATCACCGAGAGTTCTTCGTGCACCATCGGGAGCTTGGGTGCCTTGTACACATCGAACACCTCCACCTTGTCGTGTGCTCGCATTGTTAGCTTCCCCGCAGCTACGTCAATTAGTGCTTTCCCGGTTGCCAAGAAAGGACGTCCCAAAATAAATGGGACTTCCGCGTCTGATTCAAAATCCAGCACGACAAAATCTACCGGGAAAATTAGGGAGCCAACTTGCACCAGAACGTCCTCCACAATGCCATCAGGTATGGCTAAGGATCGATCCGCCAATTGCAAGATTACTGTTATGGGTCTAGGACTCCCTAGACCCAACTTTCTGAATACCGATAACAGAATCAAATTTATACTCGCTCCCAAATCACACAATCCACGAGCTCGGATGCTCTGCCCAATAGTAATCTGTATAGTAAAGCTCCCAGGGTCTTTGAGCTTTGTGGGCAGTCTGTTTTGAATCCGGGAAGTGCACTCCTCCGTTAGAGCCACCGTAGCATACTCACTCAACCGACTTTTGTTTGCCACGATGTCCTTTATATACTTAGCATATTTCGTCACTCCTTGCAAAACATCAACAAGAGGTAAGTTTATATGTACCTATTTCAGCACCTCCATGAATTTCTTGAAACACGCCTCCTCCTTGTGTTTCTTTAATCGTTGAGGGAATGGGGGTGGTGGTCTTTCTGATTCAGCTTCCTTAGTCTTCCCCCTTTCAATACTTTGCTCCCTCTCAACTTCTGCTGCTCCCGATTGTTGAGGTGGTCTTTCTGGTTCCACCTCTTTCAGCTGCAAACCACTCCTTGTGGTCACTACATTCACCTGCTTGGGATTGGGATTTGTGTCGCTCGGAAGTCCTCCTCTAGGCCTTGTGTTTTGGGCTCCAGCAAATTGCCCAAATTGATATTCAAGTGCCTTGGTAGCTAATTGGTTGTTTTTCACTTCAGCTGCCAACTTCACATAGTCAGCCTGCAATTGAGCTTGGTTAGCTATCATGGTCTTGAACATCTCCTCAATGCTGGGTGATGGTGGTGGAGGAGGTGCATTGTTGTTTCTGAATTGTGCTTGATAATTCTGCTGCCCTCCTTGGTTCCTTTGCACACCCTGACCCAAACTTTGCCCCTGATGGTTGTTGCTACCCCAGGAGAAATTAGGGTGATTCCTCCAATTGGAATTGTAGCTATTACCATACTGTTGGTGGTTCCTTTGCACATTTCCCACAAAGTTTACCGAGTCAGGATTAGCTCCACAACACTCAGCTGAGTGCTCACTGCTTCCGCACACTTCACACCACATTTGCTGCACTGCATTAACTGGGGCTTGGGGCTGGTTCATTGTTATGTTGCTGAAGTGGGTGTTAAGTTGATTTTGTAATGCAGCTATCTGTGCAGCAATAGCTATAAACCCATCCACTTCTAGCACTCCTGCTGTTTTCCTTGTCCCGCCTCTTGATGAATCAGCATTCCATTCTGGATTGCCCTGCGAAATATGGTTCAACAAGGTATACAACTCCTCATAAGTTTTCTCCAGCGCTTGTCCTCCAGCTTCTGAGTCTAGCAATATTTTTGTGTGGGGTTCCAAACCCTCTATAAAAGTGTGCACCAGCACATCATTGGACTGATGATGATTAGGACAATCCCGCAACATGGACTTGAATCTCTCCCAGGCCTGATATAAATTCTCTCCCTCTCTCTGTTTGAAACTTAGAATTTGACTTCTAAGTCTTGCTGTTTTACCGGAGGGAAAAAACCGTATCAAGAATTTCCTTGCAAGATCATCCCACGTAGAAATAGAATTCGGTGGCTCAGCTTTCAACCACCTCTTGGCTTCTCCCAATAGAGAAAGTGGGAACAATGTAAGTCGGACATAATCTGATGACACTCCAGCGGGGATATAAGTGTCACTTATCTCCAAAAAATTTTGGAGATGCTGCTGCGGATCTTCATAAGGGAGACCGGTAAACTGCCCGCTAGTGTGCAGCAATTGCACCATATTCTGCTTAAGTTCAAACCTCCCTCCTGGCTCAGGTTTGCGGATGCTAGATGTGACATTATTAGCATGTGGGATTGCCACCTCGCGAACCGGCCGAGCTGCTACTTCTTCGGGCACTAACACTGCCCGGACTACCGGTGGATTCTGTTGTTGATCCATGATCGTCTGTCGGAGCAACTGCAGCTTTCTTTGTAGAGCTTCTCTCCGCTTACTATGAAATATTCTTTCTGGCTCTATATACGAGTCAACCAGCTCCTTGTCTCTTGCCAGCGTTCAACAGAAATTAAATCTGCAAAATAAAGGCTAAGACCAAGTTGACAACACTAAGAAAACAAAAATATAGTAAATTAACACTTAAAACAAATTCACCAATTGCCAAGTCCCCAACAACGGCGCCAAAAACTTGTTCGGGGTGTTATATGGGTATATAACTCACACGCAAGTGCACGTGGTCGAACAAGTAGTAAAGTGGCTTAAGTAAGCCAAGTATTGATCCCACAGGGACTGGGATGAAGTGCAATCTGCTCAAGTGTACTATATTTCGATTCTAAAAATGCAGACAACAGTGTAACCAAAAGTTTGATATTTAGTTTTATAATTTTTATGCTAAATCTAAAATAACTATCTAATTTGAGTCTGAACTATGAATGAGAGCATGCTGAGGTTAAACGAACATGTAATGAAATTAATTATCGACATAATTTGGTTAGTCGTTTCCTCTAGTTGCTAGCCAAGAACATTTGCCAAGAGATTAAAACTCTCGTATTTAACCTCACTTAAGAATCATGAACCATCCACCTACATTTCTGTGATTAAATGCAATTCATGTTCTAGCCATACAAACCCGGTTCCTAAATTGACTAATACAACTTTCAGGTATATTTCTATCCTGAAAGTAAATCAATTCCCAATTTTTCCAAACCAAGTAAAGATCATATCCTATTAATTCACAACATTCCAATTTCTTGCTCTCTCGAGTGAAACCGGACTTTTTAGATATACATTAACGTAGGCCACACATTAATGCAGTTAGAACAAGAATTAATAGAACAACATGGAATAAAAGACGAAAAACCACTATGATCAACAATCCATTTCACTACAATTGTTCATAACCTCCGCAAGAAGAGGATTTAGCCACTCATTTGTGGATTAAACATCGTTAAATGAGTGTTAAACATACAAGCAATTGAATTAAAGAAGAAGGAAAGAGAGAAAAACCCTGATATTTTCGTCCCCTCAACTGCCTGTAACCCACATTCTTGCTCCACCAAGTTAGAATATTGAAAAATGAACCTAAGTGTTCTATTTATACTAGTGGGAATTTTTCCCGGAATAACGAGCAACGTGTCACGGAGTGCATCGCGAAGCTATGCCTCCGTGACACGCTACGGACGCGGACCTTCACTGGAACTGGGGGTCCAGGAAATAAATCCCAACGTGGCACGGCGTGCAACGCGGAGCCAAGCCACCGTGCCACGGACCCATCGCGAACCCACATTGGAATTGGGCTGAAAATTCCCATCCAGGCAGAAGGCCTCCGCGATGGCAGCGTGACATGGCTCCATCGCGGAGCCCCTTTATTTTATGTTGTCCAATTTCTTGTCCCTTGCTCGCATCTGAGTTCAACTCCGATCTCTTCCAACATGCATTTAAGCTTCCCAAAATTACATTTTACCTGCAAAATAATGCTAATCATGTTGGTTAGTATAAATTCACATTTTATTACCAATTACATGAGAATGTATACACATTGATAGATAAACAAGGCTAAAATGGTACTTTTGAGTATCACTTGGGCATATAAATTTGCCCAAGATCAAATCCTAGGTAGAGGGTACCTTTTCTTAACTATGAAACTATTCAACTGACGGTAGTCGATACACATTCTAAGGGTACTATCTTTATTTCGAATGAATAATTCTGGAGCATCCCATGGAGAGATGCTGGGCTTGATGAAACCTTTATCAAGGAGGTCTTTTAGCTGGTCCTTCAACTCCTTAAGCGTAGCTGGAGCCATTCTGTAAGGAGGGATGGAGATAGGCCGAGTTTCTAGAGGAAGGTCTATGCCAAAGTCTATTTCCCTCTCAAGTGGAACTCCAGGAAGGTCTTCAGGAAACATATTAGGGAACTCGCTGACAACTGGAACTGACTGGATAGTTGGGGTCTCAGAGCTAGAATCTTTGACCCAAATTAGATTATAAATACACCCTTTAGAAATAATCTTTCTTGCCTTAAGGTAGGAAATAAACTGACTCTTAGGTGCTGAACTACTGCCCATCCACTATAAAGCTGGTTTATTAGGGAACTGAAATCTGAAGACTCTAGTTCTATAGTTGACTGAGGCATAACAAGAGTGTAACCAATCCATGCCAGGAATGAGTTCGAAATCAACCATGTCTATCTCTAAGAGATTGGCTGGAATGATTTTATTCAAGATTGAGACTGGGCAGTTTTTATACTCCCGACTGGCTCTAACAGACTAACCAACTGGGGTGGAGATTGATAATGGTTTTGAGAGGACTTCTAGAATGATATCAAACCAGACAGCTACATAGGGAGTCACGAACGATAGTGTGGCTCCTGGATCTAGTAGGAAAAGACATAACATACCAGTGACCATATTAGGTGACCTCTCTTGATCCTGATGAGAGGACAAAGAATAAAAAAGATTTTGGCACTGGCCGCCATCTGTACCTAAAGTATTGGCCTGCTGAGCTGGTCAGCCTTCTGGAGCTGCTGAAGTGGTGGATTGTGATGTCCCCCGTCCTTCTCACGGGCATTTTATGAGCCGATAACCTAGCTGTCCACACTTGAAACAAACCTCTCAGCCCTAAAGGCATTCCCCTGGATGGTTCTTGCCACACTTAGGGCAAGCTAGGTCGCGGTTGCTGGCGCTGTGACTCTGGGATTGAGAGCTAGATGCTCCACCCCTCTAATCCTTGCAGGATCGAAAAGTAGGGGCGTTGGCCGAAGTGGGTGCTGGAGCCCTCTATTGCTGCTGCTGCTACTACCACTAGACCTCTGGTGGCCATAATCTGATTGGCTAGTCCTTGCCTGTTTGTTCTCCTGTTCCAAGTCTTTTAGCTTTTATACCTCAATTTGTTGTGCATGAATAATGAGGCTGGAGAGGTCAATATCTTTGATAAGCATTGCAATCCTGCACTTCTTAAGGACCAAGTTCGATACTCCATTGACAAACTTCAGCGTGAGAGCCCTTCGCTCGGCTACCATCTCTGGAGCATATTTAGACAATCATGTGAACTCCAGTGCATATTCTTCCACCGTCCTGTTGTCCTATTTCAAATTCATAAATTCTGCCACCTTAGCCTCCTTGAGATCCCAGGGGTAGAATCTGTCTAGGAAGGTGATGAGTTGGTAAAGTCACCAACTCAATGGGCTCTTAACCCCAAATTTTGCTTAGTTTTTGAGTTGTTTATATGGATTTTATGCCTTTTTTGCTTTTTTTGTGTGCAGATGCCTAATGCAAAGAAAAGAGCAAGAAATGGAGCAAAAAGAAGGAAGTGAGTTGAAATGCGGCGTTCCACCGAAGTAGATCGTCTAGAGCAAATTCACATTACTTTTGGGAAACAAGTCACCGACGAAATGGGGGTTTCCAATAGGGACTCTCCGGTTCAGCCACTGAATGGCACCTGACTTGCTGGATTAAAGGGAAAATGATCGACAGTGCACGGATGGACATCCGCGAAATGCCGATGGAACCGCCGCTGATTACTGGAGGGTAGTGAAGTAGCATAGAATGTAGCCGGCAATTGTTATAACCTGGGAGCCCAAAGATCAGATCCGGGAGTTCAAATATAGAAAATTGAAATTTTTTCACTAGGTCATAGAACGAGTCATTCTATGACCCTGAGGATGGACCACGAGTCGTTGGATGACTCGTGGTGAGGGGCTGGGGTGAAATTTGGAAGATGGAAATTGAAGTCACCACAGGCATGACCACAAGTCATTGTCAATCCTCACGACTCGTGGAGTCAGTCGTGGTTAAGGGAATTGAGTAAATGAAATTTAGTAGGCAGTGTACTCAACGACTGGTGACCAAAAGTCATGGTCACCACTGACAAGTCATGCAGTGATTCGTCACGAGCCTAAGAGGATAGGAAAGGCAGTATACTTGACGAGCAGATTGACGAGTCATTGCCCTGAACCAAGAGCTGTTAGGTCATCTGTTAGGACCACCTGGCAGTAATTTCTTGCGAAATTAGTAAGGGCCTTTTCGTTATTCCTAAGTTCCTAAGGCCTAAACTATGTCGTTTAGGGCTAATTTTAGTGGGTTTTAGGAGGGGAAAACCTATTCTAAGTTATTTCGTTCCATGCATGCAAACTTGAGAGGTTGAGGAGGTGATCTAGAGAAAGTATTCAAGGTTTTCATTCAAATCCTTCTTGGGCAATCAGAGAAGTGGTAGAATCAATCCCTTCCAGTTATGTAGGGTTATGAGTGGGTGTTTCCTTCCATACCCATGCCCAATTCCAATCTAAATATGAGAATTTCCTATGATCAAGTTATGTGGTTTTACCCAAATGCATGAATCTTCAATTTCTTCACATGGGTATGAATTGATTATGATTTTATTTTCTAATTGTGCAACATGGTCTAATTTGATAATGATTTCAATTAAAATAAATGTATCTAGCCTTATGAATGTTGAAGCCCATTAATAGGGTGATCATGAAAAGAGAGATTTGTGAAGTAAATGTGATAATGATGAGATATTATGATGAAGATCTTGATTTGAAGCTACCTATGTTTAGAATAATGTCTTCAATAAGAATTGAGTATTTTCAAGTATGATAAAGCTTTGGGCAATGCCAACATGTTAACTTTAAGTGAGGATTTCCCCGAACTAAGCTTACCACATTGTTTTGGAGCGAAGACTCCCAAATTTTATATTTTAGCTTGTGGTATGTTTTGAGTTAAATCTTTCTATGTATAGCTTCCCACATGGTTTTGGAGCAAAGTCTTCCAAGTATGTTTTCAGCTTGTGGTATCTTTTGAGCTAAAGCTTCTCATATGCATGATTTCGTATTTGAGATGTATTTTTGAGCTTCGTCAATAGACGATGTTGAGCTTTGTTATATACGATGTAGAGCATTTTCATGTTTTTAGGAGAAGAGTCTAGCACCGAGCGGGATAAGGGTCGATCACCCTACGCCCCAAAACTATGCACCAAAGTAGGTTGATACTATTATATTATTAGGACCTCCCTTGTGAGTTATCCCCAACCCTAATGGCCTTGATCTTGATATCGATGTGATGGTAGCATCCTTAGCCCTGACAAGGTTTTGGATGGCTCTGCGCACTTGAGTGTAGTAGTTGGGACCACGTAAGCTCTATCGTGGTATGTCGGTAAAGTGACGAGTCTCCCATTATTTTATATGATTCAGATATGCATATTCATTACTCATGATTTTTATATACTCATGCATGTTCTAAAAGCAAGGTTTGACTCAATGTTCAGCTTTTCTATAAACATCATATTGCAGTTTTGAGTCATTTGAGTTTGACGTATAATATATGTATTGTCATGTTATGAAAAGATCATGATTTTAGAAAGAATGCATGCAATCCCTACTCTCGATTTACTGATGTTTATGTTTAATTAATGCATTGTGTTTAAAAGGATTTTACTTACTTTAGCAGTTTTACTTACCATGCATACTCGGCACATTCCACATATTGACCGCATACTTCTATGATGTATCATTTCATGATACAGGACCCGACTCTCAGCTTTAGCCCCGCTCTTAGACAGCTTATCGGAGTTAGCGTCTGCTCATTGGTGGTCCTCATCTTTCGAGGACCCGACTATCTATCTTTTCTTTATGTATTTCAGTTTGTAGCTTGTTGAGTTAGTTGGGTTCTTGTCCCATCAACTTGTCATGTTCAGAGGCTATTCAGACATATGTATGTATTAAGCTTTAGATTTTATATTCTGATGTTATATTCAAAGTAGACTTACGCTATGATTGTATTGTCGATTATTAAGTCTCTTGGTTGATTTAGATGTATGCTTATGCCATGGGTCAACTTAGGGTCTCTTGGGGCTCATTATCCGGTGTCGCGATCCGGACCTCCGTTCGGGTCATGAGAAACTTGGTATCAGAGCCATAGGTTTAAAGTGACTTAGGGTGTCTGAAATCCGCGTTAAGCAGAGTCTTTTTCATGGGTGTGAAGCGCGCCATGCTTATGAAGAGAGGCTACATGATGTCTAGGAAATGTTCCCTTCTTTCATGATCTATGTCGTGTGATGAAAAGTCTTTCTATTCTTCTAACTCATGGTATTTGCGATTTCAGAATCATGGCTCCTTTAAGAGTGAATGGAAGGAGGAATGGAGATGGTGAAGGACACGAGGATGGCAATGGTCATGGGCATCAGCATGCCCCACCAGTTCAGGAGCTCCAGGCACTTGAGCCAGCTACTCATGCTAAGTTTCGGGTCGCTATTCAGATGCTTGTGCAGGCCCTGACCGCTCAGGTCAATCAGCAGGCCATTGCGCATGTTCCGTAGAATGGAAACGCAACATGGCTTGAGTTAGAGAATTCTTTCGAATGAACCCACCAGAGTTCCTTAGGTCCAAGGTATATGAGGACCCACATGAGTTCGTGGATGAGATTGTCAAGATCACCCAAGTCATGGGACTAAACGGGGTTGAGTGCGCCGAGTTGGCCTCTTATCAACTAAAAGGGGTCGCGCATATCTGGTTTTGCTAATGGAAGGATAATAGGGTCGCAGGAGTAGGTCCGATCACTTGGGAAGAGTTCCATGTTGCATTTCTAGACCTGTTATTCCCTCAGGAGATGAGGGAGCTCAAGGAAGCTGAGTTCGTGAATTTGAAGCAATTGAGAATAACTGTACAAGTGTATGCCCTTGAGTTCACTCACCTATCAAAATATGCCCCAAAGTTGGTGGCCGATCAGAGGATGTGGGTGAGTAGACTTGTCTATGGAGTAGCGGGCTATTTGGACAAGGATTGTAGGACTGTTATGCTCCATCAGGATATGGATTTCCCACGAATAGTGTTGTACGCCTAGTAAATGGAGGCGGCACATTTGAGAGAGAAGGTGGCCAAGAGGGCTAAGACCAAGGACCATAGGTTCTCTCTACAGAGGTCCAGTGATGGGCACCGACAGTAGACCCACCAGAGATCATCAACCCCAACATCTTCAGCATTGAGTGTGCCATCCAAGCCCAAGCATGATTAGAGAGGGAGAGCGTCAGGCTTGAGGGGTCATAGCAGTAGACCCGTGGATTCCAGCATCTAAACTTTTCACAAGTGTGGTCGAGGGCACATAGGCCAGTATTTGGCAGGTTCATGTGCTTGTTTTGGGTGTGGGAATCCCAGACACATGCTTAGAGATTGTCCAGCTGCGAAGCAGGATCAGGTTGGGGGCCGAGGCCCATCTTCTAGCTGAACAGTCCCTTTCGTACACCCAGCACATTAGGGGGCATCTACTAAAATAGCTGGTGGTCAGCACTAGAAAAGAATCTATGCTTTAGCATCCTGTCAGGAGCAGAAGGTCTCCCCAAATGTGGTCACTGGTATGTTACGAGTTTTCTATATTGATGTTTATGCTTTGCTAGATCCGGGGACCACCTTGTCTTTTGTGACACCTTATGTGGCCAGTAGTTTTGGAGTTAGTCCCGAAGTCTTATCAAAACCCTTCTCTGTTTCTACTTTAGTATATGACTTAGTTATAGCTAGACGGGTGTATAGAGGTTGCCCAGTCTCAGTCCTTCATAAGGTTACCTCAGTAGATTTGATAGAGTTAGCCATGACCGATTTCTATGTTATTCTTGGCATGGATTGGATATTTGCATTTTATGCTTTAGTTAATTATAGAACCCGGGCAGTAGAGTCCAAATTTCTGGGTGAGCCAGTCTTAGAATGGAAGGGTGGTTCAGTTGTGCCTATAGGTCGATTCATTTCCTACCTTAAGACCAGGAAGATGATTTCTAAGGGTTGCGTGTACCATCTAGTTAGGGTTAAGGATATCGAGTCTGAAACCCCAACTATCCAATTTGTCCGAGTAGTATGTGAGTATCCATAGGTCTTTCCTGATGATTTGTCAGGTGTTCCTCCTAAATGGGAAATTGATTTTGGTATTGACCTTCTTTCGACACACAGCCTATATCTATTCCTCCTTACAGGATGGATTTGGATGAGCCTAAAAAGTTAAAGGAGCAGTTGAAGGACTTGTTAGATAAGGGTTTCATTAGACCGAGCAAGTCTCCATGGGTGCACCAGTTCCCTTTGTCTGAAAGAAGGATGGTTCGCTTCAGATGTGCATTGACTATTGACAATTAAACATGGTCATAGTTAAGAACAGGTATCCTTTTCCCAGAATTGATGATTTGTTTGACAAATTTCAGAGTGCCAAGTGTTTCTCAAAGATAGATCTCAGGTCCGGGTATCATCAACTTAGAGTTCGGGAGAGTGATATCCCGAAGACAGACTCAAGGATGCGGTATGGCCATTACGAGTTTGTAGTTATATCTTTTGGATTGATGAATGCTCCTGCAGCTTTCATGGACTTGATGAACAAGATGTTCAGGCAATATCTGGATATGTTCGTGATTGTGTTCATTAATGACATCCTTATATACTATCGGAGTAAGGAGGAGCATGCCGCTCACTTGAGAGTAGTACTTTAGACTCTCAAGAATTGCCAATTGTATGCCAAGTTCAGCAAATGTGAGTTTTGGTTGGACTCCGTAGCATTTTTGGGCCATGTGGTATCAAGTGAGGGCATAACGGTAGATTCTCAGAAAATCGAGGCGGTGAAGTATTGGCCTAGACTGGTGAATCCTTTAGTTATTCGGAGTTTCTTGGGTTTAGTTGGTTACTATCAGAGGTTTGTTGAGGGTTTCTCATCTATTGCAGCACCGTTGACCAACTTGACTCAGAAGAAGGTGAAATTCCAATGGTCGGAGGCTTGCGAGAAGAGCTAGAGTTGAAGACTCGACTCACTTCAGCACCGGTGTTGACCTACCCAAGGGTATCGATGGATACGTGGTGTACTGCAATGCTTCAAGGATCGGAATTGGGTGTGTGTTTATGCAGCATAGGAAAGTGATAGCATATGCCTCAAGGTAGTTGAAAGTCCATGAGATGAATTACCCAACTCATGACCTTGAACTGGCCACGGTGGTATTCGCCTTGAAAATATGGAGGCATTATTTGTATTGGGTCCACATGGATGTATTTATGGATCACAAGAGCTTACAATATGTATTCACGCAGAAAGATCTTAATCTTCGGCAAAGGAGATGGTTGGAGCTACGCAAGGATTATGATATGAGTGTCCTTCACCATCCGGGTAAGGCTAATGTGGTAGCGAACGCACTTAGTAGGCTCTCTATGGAGATTGTGTCCCATGTGGATGAAGGAAAGAAGGAGTTGGTGAAATATGTTCATCGATTCGCAAGGTTGGGAGTTAGGTTGTTCGACTCGACTGATGGTGGTGTTGTTGTCCAGAACGGGTCAGAATCGTCCTTGGTTACTGATGTGAAAGCTATACAAGATGAGGATCCGATTTTGGTGAAGTTGAAGGAAGTCGTTCGAAGTTAGAAGGTGGAAGTCTTCTCCAAAGGGGGAAATGGTGTGCTGCAGTACAAGGGTCGCTTCTGTGTTCCGGATGTCGATGATATTAGGAGTCGGATGTTGCATGAGGCTCATGGATCTAGATATTCTATCTATCTAGGTGCCACCAAGATGTATCATGACTTGTGAGAAATATATTGGTAGAACGACATAAAGAGGGATATTGCAGAATTTGTAGCTAAGTGCCTGATATGTCAACAAGTAAAGGTTGAGCATCAAAGGCCGGGAGGCATACTTCAGGATATTAGCATTCCCACTTGGAAGTGGGAAGAGATTAATGTGGATTTCATTATAGGCCTACCTCGTACTCGCTAACACTATGATTCTATTTGGGTGGTGTGTGAAGCATGAGACCAGTTCAGCTATGTGATATGAATCGGAGGTAGTCATTCCGTTAGATTTAGGTTTAAATAATTAGTATTTGAATATGATAATTGCATGTTTATGTTTTCTGCTTGTTTTCAACATTCGAGGACGAATTCTCCCAAACGGGATATATTGTTATACCCTGGGAGCCCAAGGATCAGACTCGGGAGTTCAAATGGGGAAACCTGAAATTTTTGCACCAGGTCACAGAACGAGTCATTATATGACCTGTGAGGATGGACCACGAGTCATTGGATGACTCATGGTAAGGGGCTGGGGCTAAGTTTGAAAGATGGAAATTGAAGTCACCACGGGCATGACCATGAGTCGTGGTCAGTCCTTACGACTTGTGGAATCAGCCATGGTCAAGGGAATTGAGTAAAGGAAATTGGGTAGGCAGTGTACTCAACAACTGGTGACCACGAGTCGTTAAGTGATTTGTCATGAGCCCAGGAGGATAGGCAAAGAAATGTACTTGACGAGCAGGGCAACGATTCGTTGCCCTGGACCACGAGTCGTCAGGTTGTCCCCTAGGACCACCTGGCAGCAATTTCTTGCGAAATTAGTAAGGGCCTTTTCATAATTCCTGAGTTCCTAAGGCCTAAACTACATCATTTAAGGCTCGTTTTAGTGGGTTTTAGGAGGGAAAACCTATTCTAAGTTATTTCCTTCCATGCATGCAAACTTGAGAGGTTGAGGAGGTGATCTAGAGCAACTCTTCAAGGTTTTCTTTCAAATCCTTCTTGGGAAATTAGAGAAGTGGTAGAATCAATCCCTTTCAAGTATGTAGGGTTATGAGTGGGTGTTTCCTTCCAGACCCATGCCCAATTCCTATCTAAATATGAGAATTTCCTATGATCAAGTTATGGGATTTTTGCCCAAATGCATGAATCTTCAATTTCTTCACATGGGTATTAATTGATTATGATTTTATTTCCGAATTGTGAAGAAAGGGATAATTTTAAAATTATTTCAATTAAACTTAATGTTTCTAGCCTTATGAATGTTGAAGCCCATTGTGGGATGATCATTAAAAGTGAGATTTGTGAAGTAAATGTGATAATGATGAGATATGATGATGAAGAGCATGATTTGAAGCTACCCATGTTTATAATTATGTTTTCAATAAGAATTGAGTATTTCCAAGTATGATAAAGTTTTGGACAATGCCCACATGTTATGTTTAAATGAGGATTTCCCCGAACTAAGCTTACCACATTGTTTTGGAGAGAAGACTCCCAAATTTTATATTTTAGCTTGTGGTATGTTTTGAGTTATCTTCCTATGCATAGCTTACCACATGGTTTTGGAGCAAAGGCTCCCAAGTATGTTTTCAGCTTGTGGTACATTTTGAACTAAAGCTTCTCATATGCATGATTTCGTATTTGAGATGTATTTGATCATTGAGCTTCAATAATAGACGATATTGAGCTTCTTTATATACGATGTAGAGCATTTTCATGTTTTTGGGAGAAAAGTCTAGCACCGAGCGGGCTAAGGGTCGATCACCCTATGCCCCAGAACTATGCGCCAATGTAGGTTGGCACTATTATATGATTGGGACCTCCCTTGTGAGCTATCCATGGCTCTAATGGCCTTGAGCTTGATATCGATATCATGGTAGCGTCCTTAGCCCTGACACGGTTTTGGACAGCTTTGCCCACTTGAGTGTAATAGCTGGGACCATATAATCTCTATTGTGCTATGTTAGTTAAGTGACGTGTCTCCTATTATTTATATGATTCAGATATGCATATTCATTACTCATGATTATTATATACTCATGAATGTTCTAAAAGCAAGGTTTGACTCAATGTTCAGCTTTTCTATAAACATCATATTGCAGCTTTGAGTAATTCGAGTTAGTTTGACGTATAAAGATATGTGTCGTCATGTTATGAAAAGATCATGATTTCAGAAAGAATGCATGCAAGCCCTACTCTCAATTTATTGATGTTTATGTTTAATTAACGCATTGTGTTTAAAAGGACTTTTACTTACTTTAGCGGTTTTACTTACCTTGCATACTCTGTATATTCCATGTACTGACCGCATACTTCTATGCTGTATCATTTCATGATATGAGACCCGGCTCTCAACTTTAGCCCCGCTCTTAGACAACTTATTGGAGTTAGAGTCTGCTCATTGGTGAGTCCTCATCTTCCGACGACTCGACTATCTATCTTTTCTTTATGTATTTCAGTTTTCAGCCTATTGAGTTAGTTGGGGTCTTGTCCAATCAACTCATCATGTTTAGAGGCTATTCATACATATGTATGTATTCAGCTTTGGATTTTATATTCAAATGTTATATTAAAGCTAGACTTCCTCTATGATTGTATTTTCAATTATTCAGTCTCTTGGTTGATGACTTGGGGTCTCTCGAGGCTCCCTGTCTCGTGTCGCGATTCGGGCCTCCATTCGGGTCATGACAGTGATCCACGAATTGCAACCGGTGAACTGTTAGTTGTCCCCCCGATTTCAGAATGCTGCTCAAGGGCAAAATTGTCTAGCATGGAAAAAGAGAGAGAAGATACCCTATTTTCTTGGATATAAATTCTAGAGAAAGTACTATGTACTAAAGAGCATATCATATCATCTTTTTCATTTCTTAGCTTTAGAACACTCCTTTGGCAGAGAAAAGGAGAATTTGATAGGTAGAATTTGCAAAGTATAGTTCTCTTCTTGTTCTTCTTCTTCTTAATAGTAAGGTATAGACATTGTTAAAGACACTGTGTGAACTTGATTTTACTACTCTTGTTATTGAATTCAATGAGTTTATAGTTGAATGTGCTTTTGAATTTCTTAATCATTAGTAGCTATATCATTAACTATAGGTGTGTGATGATGAATACTTAATTAGAGTGGGTATTGCTAGAGTCATCTATATATTGTTTAAATAAGTGTAAATCTGTTAGATTCTCTTCAATCTATAATGGAAGATCCATTGATTATGATTTGGGTCTATTTGTTCTTAATTGATTATTGCTTGTAAAAGAATGATTAAGTATCGTAGGATAATTTAATAATGGGTATGGATGAGAGAATGTGAAATTGGGCTAGAAATAGCCAAAATTGCATTTTCACTCCTAATTAGTGGCTAATAGCTAGAAATTAGTGAAGTTACTAATCCAAATTTGATCAGGTTGAGCTAATAGTGACTAGAGTTTTATAAAACTCTAGTAAGAGGTATTTATAAAGTTGAAAAGTTGTAATTACCCATTTCCCCGAGATTATTTACACTAATTGAACTTATAAGATGACCTAGCCTGTCCCTATCTAGTTAGTATATCATCCACACCACACCTCTAGTCTTTCACATTCTTGTTGACAACCTTGGTGATTTTGCTATTATAGGCAACAAAATTAGCAATTATAATATTCTACAAAATTCCAATCTCCCCCAACTTATTTGTTTTATTGTTAATTCTAAGTGACGCAAGCCAACTTCAATTTCTCAACCAAAATTTTTAATTATCACTCACTAGTCCTTGTGATATTCAACCCCGACACCCATTGGGTTACTTGTTTTTGTACTTCGGCCGTGTATTCCCTTCTTATGATGAGTATATTTTGGACGTTATCAAAAATGACACCGTTGCTGGGGACTAGCACTCGATATTCATGTGTTGATTGTTGATTTGAATTAGTCCTACACCACAATTGTTGCTATTAACCTATTACCGTGTGGCTCATGAGCAGCTGTGGAAGGTTTTCACGAGATCCTAAGGGGTTCCTTATAGGGAAACTGTTAAGTTAGTAGACAAGATGTGGCGTAGAGAGGAAAAGAAGGACGCAATGTTGTTGGTTATGATGAAGCAGATGGAGTTTATTGATGAGTTATAAGAAGGGTTTCCATGTGAGATAAAATCAAGCTGTAACACCCCAGAAGTCCGTAAGAATAGACCTAGGAGGTTGAAACTTGAAAACTGCAGAAACTGGGAAAAAGTAGCAGGACAGGCCATGGAACGACTCGTGGTATCAAACCACAAGTTGTTGTATGCGGCTGTGGTTAGGATCATGCTGGGTAGCTTTGTGAACCATGGGAGACATAACGACTCATTGAGGGAAACAATGAGTCATCATTAGCCGTCGAGGGAAAGGCTTAGGTTCTTCAAGAGGCATGCAATAGGAGACCCAACGACCCGTTAGAAGTAACCACGGGTCATTAGTTGTGGTCATTGTTGGAGGATAATAATTTCCAGTGGAGGTGACGAGTTGAGACGATGATCCATCAGAACGAAGCACGAGCCATGGTGAGGCTCGTGGTAAGGGAGTTCAGATTTTATGATGAGCAAACAACGGATAGTATAACAGACCGTGGTTTTAGTGGATGAGTCGTCCTGTCCGTTCATTGGTTAGTTCTGAGAAAAGGCATTCAGCAGCCCATTCAATGAGGAACATGATGGGTCCTTGGTGGTTTCCAAGACCCGTTGGTACCACTCATGGGTTCCACCCGGCCAATTTTCAGGGCAGGTTCATTAAGGGTATTTTGGACCTTTTCATGATATAAGGCCCTAAACTATGTCATTTTGGCTTTGGAAAAGCTAGGTTTTAAGAGGATGACCTATTCTAAACTCCCATTCATGCATGCAAGAACTTTGAGAGGGGATTCAAGGGGAGATTATAAGCTTTTCACCTCAATTCCTTCAATTTCATTCTTGGGATTTTAAGAAGGGTTAGGAGTTGATAATCCCAGGTATGTAAAGTCCTCAATGGATGGATTCTTCCACACCCATGCTCCTACTCAATCATTTAACTTATAAATTATCAAAAACTCATGGTGTTTTGTAATTGATTTGTATAAAATTAAATGATTTAATTATGGATCTTGTGATTTTGATATCTTATCATAATCTACTAGTTTTAATCATATTTGAGATTTAAATTGAGTATAATATTCTTGATTTTGAATTTCTAAACAATTAATCTTGATTATGCATTCTCCATGATGAATCGATTATGATCCATTAATCTATTGGTGTTTTGATAAGCCCAGTATGAATTATGAATTTATTGATGAATTTATTATGTTATTTATTATGAAGTTATGAATTTAAAGCTACATGCATGATCTACAAGCATGCATGAATTTTATCACTCATGAATTATGTTTTTATCCGACCCACAGGCCTCAAGTCATGTCTAATTCACGTATGTTCAAGCATGTTTATGAATATCATAATTTGACTAGCTCATAAACTCATGCATGTATTATTATAAGCACTATATATATGTTTTGGGAGTGGTATCGAACACCGAGTAGGTTCGAGGCCCATGTTTAGCCCCGGATCTCATAAACTATGTGCCACCGTAGGTATGATGGGACCTTTTCATGTTTTCCCTAGCCCAATTGGCCCTTTTCATGTGTGATCATGCCCTTCATGATTCCTACCCTTGGCAAGGTACGAACACCCTCCCGATTAGAGTTACAAGTCGGGCTTCATGTGTGCTCATATTGGGTATGTCAGTTTAGAGAATCTCCCACTGTTCCTCATGATTTATACATGTTTATGACTATGTATACGGGCTCAAGTTATGTTCAGTAAGAGTTTTTCCCTTATGACTTTGATTACGATTGTATTATGAAAATTTCAAAAACCTTGAGCCTTACATTATATTACTATAATTATGTTATGAGCATGTTGTCCTACTCTTATGAATATTTATGAGTTTCTATACATGTTTTAAAGGTCCGTTTTACTTACCTTGCATACTCAGCACATTCCACATATTGACCGCATACTTTCTATGTTATATCGTCTCATGATACAGGTCCCAATTCTCAGGCGCATCCTTACCCTTAGATAGATTCGAATTTTCTCTCTATGTATTTGGGGAGTCCTCATGTTCCGAGGGCTACATGTTCACACTCTATGTTATTCCTTTAGTTTCTTGATGTTGGATTAGTTGGGGAGTTGTCCCATCAATCCCTTTCATGTTTAGAGGCTTATCAGACTAAGAAGTTGTATTCCGCCGTATTGTATAAGTATTGTACTATTTTCTCTCATGTTATGTTATGATTACATTCTTTATGCTAAGTCTTTCACTCATGTAAATGAATTAGATGTATGCTCATGCCATGGGTCGACTTCGTGTCTCTCGGGGCTCCTTGTCCCGTGTCTGTGATCTGGGTGTACGCTTGGGTCATGACAAACTCGGTATCAGAGCCATAGGTTTATGTGTCTTAGAGAGTCTGAAAGTCGTGTTAAGTAGAGTCTTTTTCATGGGTGTGATGTGCCCCACACTTATGACGAAGAGGCTACTAGAAGTTTAGGAATTTTCCCTTCTTTCATGATCTATGTCGTGCGATGAACGTCCTTTACTTGTCTAATTTGTGTTATTCACATTTACAGAATCATGCCTCCACGCCGAGTAAATGCTAGGAGGAATGGTAATGGTGATGATCACGAGGGTGCAGATGATGGGGAGCATCCGCCAGCTCTACCCATTCATGAGGGGCACGTACCAGAGCCAGCCGCCCATGCTGAGTTTAGGGCGGCGATCCAGATGTTGGCACAGGCTATGGCAGCTCAGGTCCAGAATCAGACTGTGGCCCATTATCCGCAAAATGGGAATGCAGCAGTTGCTAGGGTGAGGGAGTTTCTTAGGATGAGCTCTCCGGAGTTCACAGGGTTGAAAGAAGACGAGGACCCACATGACATTATTGAGGAAATTTTAAAGATCACCTAGGTTATGGGGGTGAATAATGGGGAATGTCTTGACTTGACCTCCTATCAGCTCATGGGGGCAGCACATATATGGTTTAAGCAATGGAGAGGTGCTATGGCAGCGGGTGCAGGCCCTATAGGTTAGGATGAGTTCCACACCGCGTTCATGGATCGGTTTTTCCCTCGAGAAATGAGGGAGCTCAAGGAGGCTGATTTTGTGAATTTGAAGCAGGGCAACATATCAGTCCAGGAGTATGCTTTGGAGTTCAGTCGGCTATCTAAATATGCTCCGGAGTTTGTGGTGTATCAGTTGGATTTGGTGAGCCGTTTTGTGCATGGAGTAGTAGATTACTTGGATAAGGATTGCCGGATTGCAATGCTACACCGGGACATCAACTTTCCCCGTATTGTGTTGCATGCCCAGCAGTTGGAGTCGGTCTATAGGAGGAAGAGAGAGGCCAAGAGGTCCAGGACCGACAGCTACGGGGTTTCTCAGGCCTGGTAAGGAGGTGGATCATGTCAGCAATCCTATCTCAGGTCCACTACTTCAGCTCCATCATCGGCTAGCATGTCGTCCAGGTTCAGAGGTGACCAGAGGTGCAGGGCTACAGGTTTGAGGGATCATGGTAGCTTGCAGGTGGAGCGCACTTTACTAGTGTGTGCGAGATGTGGAAAAAACATCTCGAGAGGTGTCTGGTCGATGCGGATGCTTGTTTTGGGTGTGTCAAACCCAGGCACAGGATGAGAGATTGCCCTGCAGCCAATTCTACCGCTCCAGTAGCACAACCCCCTCAGCAGGGTGCCTCCACTAGTTCGGGGGTGGTCAGCGCCGGAATAGGTTTTACGCTCTAGTGCCTCACCAGGAGGGAGAGGCCTCGCTATATGTGGTCACAGGTATGTTGCAAGTCTTTGGTATTGATGCTAATGCTTTGTTTAATCCAGGAGCTACCTTGTCTTTCGTGACCCCTAACATTGCTAGAATTTTTGGAGTTAGTCTAGAAATTCTATCAGAATCATTCTCCATATCTACTCCAGTCAGTGAATCAGTTGTAGCTAGGCGAGTATATAGAGGTTTCCCCATTACGGTGTTGCATAAGGTTACCTCTGCAGACTTAGTAGAATTGTCCATGACTGATTTGGACATCATTTTAGGTATGGATTGGTTTTCTTCATGTTATGCTTCAATTAATTATAGGACCCGTGTAGTGGAATTCCAATTTCTGGGGGAGTCAGTTTTGGAATGGAAGGGTAATTCAGCTTTACCAACCAGTCGGTTTATTTCCTATCTTAAGGCCCGAATGATGATCTCTAAGGGTTGCGTATACCACCTAGTTAAGGTTAAGGATGTGGAGTCCGAGACCCCGACTATTCAGTCAGTTCCGGTGGTGTGCGAACATTTGGAGGTGTTTTTGGATGATTTGCCAGATGTTCCTCCGGAGAGGGAAATTGATTTTGGTATTTATCTACTGCTCGATATGCACCTTATTTCTATACCTCCTTACAGGATGGCTCCAGTTGAGCTAAAGGAGTTAAAGGATCAGTTAAAGGATTTGTTGGATAAGGGTTAGACCAAGAAAGTCTCCATGGGGTGCACCGGTTCTATTTGTTCGAAAGAAGGACGCTTCCCTTCATATGTGTATTGATTACCGACAACTGAATAAGGTCACCATCAAGAACAGGTACCCCTTGCCCAGGATGATGATTTATTTGACCATCTACAGGGTGCCAGGTTTTTATCGAAGATAGATCTCAGGTCCGTATATCACCTGCTCAGAGTTTGGGAGTGTGACATTCCAAAGACAGCCTTTAGAATCCGGTATGACCACAATGAGTGTGTAGTTATGTTTCTTGGACTAACCAATGCTGCTGTAGCTTTTATGAACCTGATGAACAGGGTATTCAAGGCATATTTGGATATGTTCGTGATTGTGTTCATTGATGACATCCTTATATACTCGCAGAGCGAGGAGGAACATGTCGCTCACTTGAGGATAGAAGTTCAAACCCTCAAGGATTGTCAACTATATGAAAAGTTTAGCAAGTGTGAATTTTAGCTGGACTCGGTGGCATTTCTGGGCCCTGTGGTGTCGAGTAAGGGCATAAGGGTGGATTCTTAGAAAATTGAAATGGTGAAGAATTGGCCTAGACCGGTGAATCCTTCATAAATTCAGAGCTTTTATGGCCTAGCAGGCTACTACCGAAGGTTTGTTGAGAGTTTCTCATCTATTGCGGCACCTTTGACCAGGTTGTCTCAGAAAAAGGTGAAGTTCTAATGGTCAGAGGATTGTGAGAAAAGCTTCCAGGAATTGAAGACCCGACTCATTTCAGCACCAGTGTTGAGTTTACCTGAGGGTACCGATGGCTTTGTTGTATATTGTGCTTCTTCGAGAGTCGGATTGGGATGTGTGTTGATGCAGCGTGGGAAGGTGATAGCATACGCCTCACAACAATTAAAGGTTCACGAAAAGAATTACCCGACCCATGATCTTGAGTTGGCTGCGGTGGTGCTTGCTTTGAAGATATGGCAGAATTACTTGTATAGGGTCCACGTGGATGTGTTTACGGATCACAAGAGCTTGCAATATATGTTCACACAGAAGGATCTAAATCTTCGGCACAGGAGGTGGTTGGATTTGCTAAAGGACCACGACATGAGTATCCTCTACCTCCTGGGCAAGCAAATATGGTAGCGGATGCGCTTAGTAGACTCTCTATGGAGAGTGTGTCCCACGTGGATGAGGGGAAGAAGGAGTTGGTAAAGGACGTCCACCGACTTGAAAGGTTGGGGGTTAAATTGGTCGACTCCACTAATGGCGGCATTGTTGTGAAGAATGGATTAGAGTCATCTTTGGTGGTCGATGTCAAATCTAAGCAAGATGAGGACCGGATTTTGAGAAGGTTGAAGGAAGTGGTGCGGAGTCAAAAGGTGGAGGTTTTCTCCCAAGGGGGAGATGGTGTCCTTCGATACCAGGGTTAGTTATGTGTTTTGGACATTAATAATTTGAGAGTCCAGATATTGCATGAGTCACATGGTACTAGATATTCCATCCATCAGGGATCCACGAAGATGTATTGGGACTTGAGGGAAATCTATTGGTGGGATGGTATGAAGAAGGATATCACAGAGTTCATAGCCAAGTGTCCAAACTGTCAGCAAGTGAAGGTTGAGCACCAGAGGCCGGGAGGTGTACTTCAGGATATCAGCATTCCCACTTGGAAGTGGTAAGAGATTAATATGTATTTTATTATAGGCCTACCTCGCACTCGCTGGCAGTATCATTCCATTTGGGTGGTGGTGGACAAGTTAACAAAGGCTGCACACTTTCTACTGGTTAAGACCACGAATTCAGCGGATGATTATGCCAAGTTATATATTCGGGAGTTGGTTTGACTTCATGGAGTGACCTTGTCTATTATTTCGAACTGAGGTACTCGGTTTGCCTCCCAGTTCTGCCAGTCTTTTCAGAAGGGACTTGGGACTCAGGTTAAGCTCAGCACAGCATTTCACCAACAAACGGATGGCCAGGCAGAATGGACAATCCAGACTCTCGAGGACATGTTGAGGGCATGTGTTATGGATTTTAAAGGTAGTTGGGATGATCATTTACCTTTGATCGAGTTTGCTTATAATAACAATTATCACTCTGGTATAAAGATGGCACCGTTCGAGCCTCTATGGGAGGAGGTGTAGATCCCCCATCGGATGGTTTATGGTTGGTGAGGAAGCTATGATAGGGCCAGATGCTGTTCACAAGGCGATGGTGAAGGTCCAGTCTATAAGGGACCGGTTAAAAACTGCTCATAGTCTTCAGAAATCGCATGCTGATGTGAGGATAAGAGTTTTGGAGTTCGATGTGGACGACTAGGTATTTCTAAAGGTAGCTCCCATGAAGGGAATCATTCGGTTCGGAAAGAAAGGGAAACTCACTCCCCGCTATGTTGGTCCCTATCGAGTTGTGAGAAAAGTTTGAAGGGCGGCGTATGAATTGGACTTGCCATCGAAGTTATTTTCGGTTCATATCATCTTCTATGTGTTGCTTTTGAAAAAGTGTTTGGGTGATCCAACCTTGGTAGTCCTGGTAGAAAGCATTGGAGTAAAAGACAGTCTCAATTATGAAGAAATTGCCGTTGAAATCTTGGATCGTTAGGTTTGGATGTTGAGGAACAAAGTAGCTTCAGTTATGGTTTTATGGAGAACTCAGCATGTTGAGGGAGCTACAAGGGAAGCCAAAGCAGATATTATGGCTAGATACCCACATTTGTTCTCTACCGGCTTAATTCCGACTTGAGGTATCATTTCTACTCGACGACCCCTTTTAGTTTTAATGTTCAGTTCATGTGTGCAAGTTTCTTTTATGTGTATGAATGTGTATGTGAAGCATGAGATCATTTCAACTATATGGTTTGGTTCAGAGGTAGTCATTTCGTGAAAATTTCAGTTAAAATGATCAGTATATGGCTAAGATAATTGCATGTTTCTGTTTTTTTCTTGTGTACTACATTCGAGGACAAATGTTCCCAAGTGTGAGATATTGTAACACCCCGGAAGTGCGTAAGAATAGACCCGAGAGGTTGAAAGTTGAAAACTGCAGAAATTGGGAAAAAGTTTCATGACGGGCCATAGGACGACTCTTGGTATCAAACCACAAATCGTTGTATGCGACCATGGTTAGGATCAGGCTGGGTGGCTCTGTGAACCACGGGAGACATGACGAATCGTTGAGGGAAACAATGAGTCGTCGTTAGCCATCGTAGGAAGGGGTTAGGTTCTTCAGCAAGCATGCAATAGGAGACCCAACAACCCATTAGAAGTAACAACGGGTCATTGGATGTGGTCGTTGTTGGAAGCTAACAATTTCCAGTGGAGGTGACGGGTTGAGACCACGACCCGTTGGAAGGGACCACGAGCCTTGGTGAGGGTCATGGTAAGGGGGTTCAGATTTTATGCTGAGAAAACAACGGATGATGTAACAGACCGTGGTTTCAGAGGACAAGTCATCTTGTCCGTCCGTTGGTTGGTTCCAAGATAAGGCCTTCAGTAGCCCATTCAACGAGGGACATGGCGTGTCAGTGGTAGTTTCCACAACCCATTGGTACCACCCGACCAGTTTTTAGGGCAGGTTCATTAAGGGTATTTTTTACATTTTCACGATATAAGGCCCTAAACTACGTTGTTTTGGCTTGGGAAAAGCTGGGTTTTAAGAGGATGACCTATTCTAAACTCCCATTCATGCATACAAGAACTTTGAGAGGGGATTCATGGGGAGATTTCAAGATTTTCACCTCAATTCCTTCAATTTCATTCTTGGGCTTTTAAGGAGGGTTAGGAGTTGATAATCCCAGGTATGTAAGGTCCTTAATGGGTGGACTCTTCCACACCCTTGCTCCTACTCAATGATTTTACTTATAAATTATCAAAAATTTATGGGGTTTTGTATTTGATTTGTATAAAATTAAATAATTTAATTATGGGTCTTGTGATTTTGAAACACTTATCATAATCTATTGGTTTTATCATCTTTTAGATTTAAATTGAGTATAATATTGTTGATTTTGAATTTCTAAACAATTAAGGTTGATTATGCATGCCCCATGATGAATCAATTTATGATCTATTGATCCATTAGTATTTTGATAAGCCCATTATCAATTATAAATTTATTTATTCTTTATTATGTTATCTGTTATGAACTTATGAATTTCAAGCTACATGCATGATCTATAAGTATGCATGAATTTTATCAATCATGAATTATCTTTTTTGCCGACCCACGGGCCCCAAGTCATGGATAGTTCACATATGTACAAGCATGTTTATGAATCATGATTTGACTAGCCCATGAACTCATGCATGTATTATTATGAGCACTATATATATGTTTTGGGAGTAGTATCGAACACTGAGTAGGTTTGGGGCCTATGTTAATCCCCGGATCTCATAAACTACGTGCCACCTAGGTATGATGGGACCCTTTCATGTTTGTCCCTGGCCTAATTGGCCCTTTTCATATGTGATCACTCCCTTCATGGTTCCTACCCTTGGATAGGTACGAACACCCTCCCGACTAGGGTTACAAGTCGGGCTTCATGTGTACTTATATGGGATATGTCGGTTAAGAATCCCACTGTTTCTCATGATTTATTCATGTTTATGACTATGTATACGGGCTCAAGTTTTGTTCAGTAAGAGTTTTTCCCTTATGATTTTGATTACGATTGTATTATGAATGTTTCGAAATCCTTGAGCCTTACATTATATTACAATAATTATGTTATGAGAATGTTTTCCTACTCTTATGAACATTTATTAGTTTTTATACATGTTTTAAATGCCAGTTTTTCTTACCTTGCATACTCAGTACATTCCACGTACTAATCGCATACTTTCTATGCTGTACCGTCTCATGATATAGGTCCCAGTTCTCAGGCGCATCCTCACCCGTAGATAGATTTGAATTTGCTCTCTGCGTATTTGGTGAGTCCTCATGTTTTGAGGGCTACATATTCACACTCTATGTTATACCTTCAGTTGCTGGATGTTGGATGAGTTGGGGAGTTGTCCCATCAATCTGCCTTTAATGTTTAGAGGCTTATCAGACTAAGAAGTTGTATTCTGAGGTATTGTATAAGTATTATACTATTTTGTCTCATGTTGTGTTATGATTACGTTCTTTATGCTATGTCTTCCACTCATGTGATTGAATTAGATGTATGCTCATGTCATGGGTCAACCTGGGGTCTCTTGGAGCTCCTTGTCCCGTGTCTACGATCCGGGTGTATGTTTGGGTCGTGACACAAGCCAACCCCGGCTATTAGTATGCTTATCATAGAAATCAAGGTCGGAACAATGTTTGGTCAATTGATATGAGTATCTAGGAGAGTGATGAGTCAATCCCACCCCACATGGAATACACTCTCAATACACTCTCGAATTGGTGCTTGAAAAGGTCTTTTCAACTGATGAAGGAATTTAGGACTTGTAGGGTAAACTAGTAGACCTTACAACCACCGTGAAGAGTCATGAGGTCCTAACACAGAAACTGGAGAACAAGATGAGCGAGTTAGCATCTCAGGTGATGACCCAACCCACATAAACTGCCACTTCCTCATCTCAAGCCACTAGGGATGATAACATATTTGAGGGGGAAATGGAGGAAGAGTTAGTAGGAGAAGCGATTGTGTATTTCTTGTTGAAAGGAGGAGAACATGAGGAGGTTTGACAAGTGCATAAGGAGACAAGAAATTGTCCTTTCCAACCAAGAAAGATTGACCTAGATTTAAAAAATCGTACGACTCCTACATCACAGCCATCCATTGCGGCACCTCCAAAGTTGGAAATTATGCCCTTGCCCATTAACTTGTAATATGCATATCTGGAAGAGAATGAGACGCTCCCTAATATCATTTCAGCTAAACTCACTCCTCCTTAAATAGAAAAACTAATCGTGATGTTGAAGAGACATATTAAAACTATCGGGTGGTCAATAGCTGATATCACTGGTATTCCTATGGGAATTTGCACTCACAAGATCAATCTTCAAGAAAATTGCAGCCGATCAGTTGAGCATCAAAGGTTTGAACGCACCTATGCAACAGGTGGTAAAAAAGGAGATTATTAAATGGTTAGATGCAGGTGTAGTATATCTAATCGCAGATAGTAGCTGGGTGAGCCCTATGCAGTGTGTGCCAAAGAAAGGGGGCATTACGGTTATCCCAAATGAAAAGAATGAGTTAATTTCCACTCACCCACTCACTGGATGGAGAGTTTTCATGGATTACCGTAAGTTAAACTCATGGACAAGGAAGGATCATTTCCCGATGCCTTTCATTGACCAAATGCTAGACCGGTTGGCTTGTAAGGAGTACTATTATTTCTTAGATGGATAACCGGGATACAATCAAATTCGATTTCACCCGAGGATCAAGAGAAAACCACATTTACATGCCCCTAAAGCACCTTCACATTCAAAAGGATTCCTTTTGGTCATTGCAACGCCCCCAAAGATACATAATGTCCATCTTTTCAGATATGGTAGAACATAATATGGAAGTTTTCATGGATGACTTTTCAGTTTTAGGAGACTCCTTTGATGACTGTTTGACATACTTGGAGGAGGTATTAAAGAGATGAAAATAAACAAATTTGGTCCTTAATTGGGAATAATGTCATTTTATGGTAAAAGAAGGGATTGTGCTGGGACACAAGATTTCAAAAAAGGGTATTGAGGTGGATCAAGCCAAAGTCGATGCCATTGCTCAAATACTTCCACCATGCACCATAAAGGGTGTTAGGAATTTCCTTGGGCATGCAGGTTTTTACCACCGGTTTATCAAAGACTTTTCTAAGATAGCTCATCCTTTATTTTGGCAGCTAGAGAAAGAAGCAAAGTTCAATCTTTATGAGGACTACCTGAAGGCATTTGTGGAGTTGAAAGAAAAGTTGATCTCCTCTCCAATTATTATAGCACCTTATTGGTCAAAACCCTTTAAGCTCATGCGTAATGCTAGTGGGGGTGGAATTAGGGAAATCCTTGGTCAATAGAGAGACAAGATATTTCACCCAATCTACTATGCTAGCAAGGCCTTAAATGATGCACAAACAAACTACACAGTAATAAAGAAGGAATTACTCACTGTTGTGTTTGCGTTTGGAAAGTTTTAGGTATATTTTCTAGGAATGAAAGTGGTGGTACACATGGACCATGCAGCGCTCAGGTATCTAATGGCTAAGAAAGATGCTAAACCGAGACTGATCAGGTAGGTTCTTTTGTTGTAGGAATTTGACTTTGAGGTGAAAGATCGTAAAGGATATGAGAATCAAGTGGTCGATCATCTAACACGCTTAGAAACAAGTGGGAAGCCAAGAGCATATGAGGAGATCAATGATACCTTCCCAAATAAGCATATTTTGGCTGCAACCCATGATCTAAAACCATGGTTTGCAGATTTTGCTAACTACTTGGATAACAACATCATACCTGAAGTCTTTAACTTTCAGCAAAATAAGAAATTCATGCATGATGTACGCAAAATTTTATTGGTACGAACCTTACCTATTCTGGAGTTGGGCAGATGGCTTAATCAGACGATGTATCCTGGAAGTAGAGATGGTCCCAGTTCTGGAGGCTTGTCATTCTTCATCTATTGGGGGTCATTATGGGAGTGTATGGGTAGTAGCAAAGGTGTTAGAATGTGGGTCTTATTGGCGTACCCTACATCAGGATGCCCATGACTTTATGAAGCAATATGATCGTTGTCAAAGGATAGGGAGTATTTCAAGGAGGCATGAACTTCTGCTAACACCGATCTTAGAGGTGGAGATGTTCGATGTATGGGAGATCAACTTTATAGGCCCTTTTGTGAGTTCTTAGGAAACAAATACATCTTGGTAGCAGCTGATTATGTCTTAAAATGGGTAGAAGCTATTGCATTACCCAATAATTAAGGGAAGCATAACAACCTTCTTGGAGAAATATATTTTCTCGCTATCCGGTACTCCCAGAGCTATCATTAGTGATGGAGGATCCCATTTTTGCAATCAAGTATTCAGCACATTGCTAGATAAATATGATGTGAAACACTTGGTGGCCACCCCTTATCACTTGTAAACAACGGCCAAGTGGAAGTTTCAAATCGGGAAATTAAATCTATCTTGACAAAAACAGTCAATGTTAACAGAACTGATTGGGATCGGAGGTTAGATGATGCTATGTGGGCATATCGGACTGCATTCAAAATGCCGATAGGGATGTCTCCATATCAGCCGGCATTTGGAAAATCATGTCACCTCCTCTTTGAGTTAGAACACAAATCCTTGTGGGCAAGAAAAGCTTAAATCTTTAATGAGGAAGAGCTGTCCAAGGACGAGTCCAAAATCTTCATGAGTTAGGTGAATTTAGAAAGACGGTGATAACATCCAAAATACAGTCTTTTTTTACGAAAGAGCATAAAAGGTCATTGTATCAGCACAAATATCCCAATGGATGTCACGGTCGAATCCCGCAGAGAATTGAGTCCATAATTCAAGAGTTATGAATTAATTCAAACTAGAGAACATAATTGATCAACATTTGAATAGTAAAATTGGAGAGAAATTAAAAGAGAAAATAATTATCTAATTCTAAACTAAGACTAATTGGGGGAATACAATTTGAAGCAATCACAAGTGAGAGGCTAGGGGCATTCTATAGATGGGATCACAATTAAGTTGGGAAGTGACTAGCCTTAGATTCTCTCACAAGTTCAACAAGTGTAAATAATCTCGGGAAGTGGGTAATCTCAACTTCTCAGACTATTGACTACCTCTTGCTAGAGTTTTATCAAAACTCTAGCCACAACTTAGCTCAACCCATTTGATTTGGATTAGCAATTGCACTATTCCTACCTATTAGTTGTCAATAAGGAAATGAGAAAACAATTTCAACTATTTCTAGCCTAATTTCACAATCTCCTATCCATACCCACTACTATATTCTCTTTCAATACTTAGTTATTCTCTCTCAAGCAATAATCAAGCAAGAATAAGTAGACCTATATCATAATAAATGGATCTTCATTAATAGATTGAAGAGAATCTAATAGACTTACACTTAATTGAACAATATGAAGATGAATCTAGAAATACCCATCTATAATTCAATAAGAATCCAAGAGAAATTTATCAAAATCCCAATCAAATTAACAAAACCACCATGAATATACTTCTAACTAGCAAATTAGTAAAGCATATTTAAAGATAGAGAGAAGATACCAAGAGGATTCCCCTCACATTCATGGCATTAGCTTCAAAAATTTGCTTCACAAGCTCTTATAACAATGGTGGAATTCCCCCAAAATGGTTAAAGGAAAAGAAGAAGAAAAGTATCACCTAACTCTATAAATCTATGGAGTAAATATTCTACTAAAAATTCTATGAAGAATATGCATTCTAGATGATTGAATTCATTAATGAATGAATTTAGTGAAAGTTATTTAAATATCTATACTTTCTTGTGTACAACCTTCCAAAAGTGCCCTTGGAGGCTTCTAGGAGCTTCGGGAACCTTTCTGGATGTTTTTGCCCTTCCATCAATGAAATTGGGTCACTTGCCCTTCGAACTGCAAACAACCGGTGCCAAACTACGAACAGTCGGTGCCCACCCGCGAACAACTGGTGCAAACCTGCGAACAGCTGGTGCCCACCTACGAACAGCCAGTGCCAAACTGTGAACAGCTGATTCCTACCTACAAACAACTAGTGCCAACCTGTTAATAGCTGGTGCCAACCTATGAACCACCGGAGAATAACCGGTGCCAACCCACGAAGAGCCAGTTGGTTAGCTGGTCTGTGCAGTAACTTCAGCATTTCCGCCATGTTTCGCCCTTCTAGATCCATGTTTAGCTGATTCAAAGCATGTCCTTCACCTCTTTTTTAGCTCAAATCTTCCATTATCTTTGACTCCTCTCCTTCATATTCTAACTCATCAAATTTCTTCTCAAATTCCATGTGTTTTTCTCAATCTCATGCTTTCTTCACTCACATGAAGTACCTATGATGAATTCAAGATAAAGGGAATAAAATCCATATAAATGACTCAAAAACATAGGAAATGACTCGTCAATGTTTTTCCTGTGTTTTAATAAGGGTGTTTTTGTAATTCCTAAGTTCCTAAAGCCTAAACTACGTCGTTTTAAGCTCTAAATGGGGTCTTTTAAGGGGGATTAGTCCATGTTAATCCTCATTCATGCATGCAAGAATACAAAGAGGAGTCTAGAATGTGATTCAAGGTGTTCTTCCCCAATTTCTCTAAATTCCATCTTGGGCTTTCAAGGGAGATTAAGAATTAGTGTTTCCAGGTATATAAGGTGATTAATGGGTGGTTCCTTCCACAACGATGCTCCTAGTCTATGATTTTAATTATAAATTATCAAAAACTCATGGGGTTTTGAAATTGATTTGTATAAAATTTAATAATTTAATAATGGGTCTTGTGATTTTGAGATCTTATCATAATCTACTGATTTTGATCATATTTTGGGATTTAAATCGATTATAATATTATTGATTTTGAATTTTTAAATAATTTAAGCTTGATTATGCATGCCTCATGATGAATCGATTTATTATCCATTGATCCGTTGGTGTTTTGATAAGCCCAACATGAATTATGAATTTATTTATGAATTTATTATGTTATCTACTATGAACTTATGAATTTCAAGCTACATGCATGATTTACAAGTATGTACGAATTTTATTAATCATGAATTTTGTTTTTGGCCGACTCACGAGCCTCAAGTCATGGATAGTTCTCGTATATTCAAGCATGTTTACGATTATCATGATTTAACTAGCCCATGAACTCATGTATGTATTTTATGAGCACTATATATGTTTTGGGAGTAGTATCGAACACCGAGTACCTTAGCCCTTGATCTCATGAACTACGTGCCACCGTAGGCATGTTGGGACCCTTTCATGTTTGTCCCTGGCCCAAATGTCCCGTTTCATGTGTGATCACCCCCTTCATGGTTCCTACCCTTGGCAAGGTACGAACACCCTCCCAACTAGGGTTACAAGTCAGACTTCATGTGTGCTCATGTGGGGAATGTCATTTAACAGAATCTCCCACTGTTCCTCATGATTTATGCATGTTATGATTATGTATGTTGGCTCAAGTCATGTTAAGTAAACCTCTTCTATTATGATTATGATTAAGTTATGTTATGAATGTTTTGAAAACCATGATCCATATGATATGATATTATGATTTACGATACGAGCATGACGTCCTAGTCTTATGATTATTTATGTATTTTATATATGTTTTAAATGTTTGTTTTACTTACCTTGCATACTCAGTACATTCCACGAACTGACCGTATACTTACTATGTTGTATCGTTTCATGATACAGGTCCTAGTTCTCAGGCTCATCATCATCGTAGCTAGTTTCAGCCTTGCTCTCAGCACACTTGGTGAGTCCTCATGTTCTGAGGGCTACATGTTCACATTCTATGCATTTCTTTCAGTTTTTGGATATTGGATTAGTTGGGAAGTTGTCCCATCAATCCGCCTTTCATGTTTATAGGCTTATCAGACTATAAGTTGTTTTCTGTCATATTGTATATGTCTAGTATTGTTTTTCCCTTATGCTATGTCATTATTACGTTCTTTATGTTAAGTCTTCCGCTCATGTGATTGAATTAGATGTATGCTCATGCCATGGGTCGAATTGGGGTCTCTCGGGGCTCCTTGTCCCGTGTCTACTATCTGGGGTATGTTTGGTTTGTGACACACTACCTCTCTTTAGCACCCATCCTACCTAAGTGCTAGTGATAAGATAGTGATAAAATAAGGGTTGAAGCCTAAGAAAAAGGGAGTGATAAAAAAATGAGAAATGAGACAAAAGCCCATGTTTGAGGGTGTGCAAGAGGAACATGAGAATTTCAGTTAGAAGTAGCCCCACATTGTTTCAAAATGCAGAAAATGATAAATCGAAAAGAGAAAAATAATTCATGTGAACTGATGCTTCCTCTTGTGGAGATAAGGCTAATTGTGAGAGCCAAAGAGGTTATAAGGAGGATTATTGAGAAATGAAATACATAAATGATGAAATAAGAGAAATCAAGTAAAGTGATTGGAAGGAGTTGATGGGAGGTATGTTCACAAAAAGCATTAGAGAGGATCTAGTCACTACAACAAGATTTTCATCCTACCTTTAACCCAAGTCTACATCAAAACCCACAAGCCCTAAATGATTCTAAGTGCATCCTCTCTACATTAGTGGCGAATTACATGAAGGGCAAGCTTATGGGTCAAGTTGTGTGCATGAAGACTTCTTTTGGGAGAGTCAACATGATTATCTCTTTCAAACAATCCCTTGTGTGTATTTAATGATTTCATGTCAAAAAAAACGGGATTTTCCTTTCTATGAGTGGCATCACCCCTTTTGAGGACATAAGTGCATTTAAAGTTATTATGTGGATAGGGAATGGGAGGTGTAAACTCTAAGGAAAGTTTTTAATGTGCAATGATTATGACTATATATTCTATGTGTATTTCATGGTTAAGCAATGCCCTTGTTTTACAAAATGAATCCTCTTGTGAGCCATGTTTGTGAAAGGTGGTAGCCTCTTGAAATATCTTCATTATTTTGGTTTACAGAAAAATTTTCTTCTCTTTCCTGGTGAGATTGGTGAGTATTTTTGGGTTGTCATAGACAGGTGGTTAATGATAATTAAACTTGTGAAGAGTGGTATGTTTTTCTACTGCTAAGAATTTCATTACTTGAGGACAAGCAATGGTTCAAGTTTAGGGGTTTGATGAGTTGGTAAAGTCACAAACTCATTGGGCTCTTAAGCCTGAGTTTTGCTTAGTTTTTGAGTTGTTTATGTGGATTTTATGCTCTTTTTGCTTTTGATGTGTACAGATGCCTAATGTGAAGAAAAGAGCAAAAAATGGAGCAAAAAGAAGGAAGTAGGTTGAAATTCAGCGTTCTGCCGAAGAAGGCCAATGAAACACCGATCAAGAGCCGATTCCCACTACTTCTAGGAAACAAGCCACCGGCGAAACATGGGTTGCCAATGACTACTCATCAGTTCAACCACTGAATGGTACCTGACATGCTGGATTGAAGGGAAAATGATCGGTGGTGTAGAGATGGGGAGATCGACAAAACGTCGATCGAACCACCGCTGATTACTGAAAGGCAGTGAAGTAGTATAGAATGAAGCCGACAGTCCACGAATTGCAATCGGCAAACAGTCGATCATCCCACTGATTCAAGAATGCTGCATAGGGGGAAAATTATCCAGCAAGGAAAAAGAGAGAGAAAATGCCCTATTTTCTTGGATATAAATTCTAAAGAAAGTACTATGTACTAAGCATATCATATCATCTTTTTCCTTTCTTAGATTTAGAACATTCCTTTGGTAGAGAAAAGGAGAATTTGATTGGTAGAATTTGCAAAGTATTATTCTCCTCTTCTTCTTCTTAATAGTAAGGTACAACCATTGTTAAAGACACTTTGTAAGCTTGATTTTACTACTCTTGTTATTGAATTGAATGAGCTTATTGTTGAATGTTCTTTTGAATTTCTTAATCATGAGTAGCTAAATCATTCACTAGAGTTGTATGATGATGAATACTTAATTAGAGTGGGTATTACTAGAGTCATCTCTATATTGTTTGAATAAGTGTGAATTGATCTCGGGCTAAAATAGCATGCCCGAGTGATGCTTTATACCTTAATTTAGTCTTGTTTATCTAATTTTTTTTATACATTTTCATGTAATTTTATATAAATGTGAATACATATACGAACCAACGTGATTAGTCTTTGTTTTGTAGGTTTTAATGAATTTGAGGAACTAATTCATAAGTTGGTGAAGTAGAGGAATGGAGTCGGGATCAATTGCGAAAGTCGGCAAGGAGCATTCCATTGCAAGGCTGGCCGCGCCAGGCAGCGTGCCACGCTGTGCGTGTGCCGTGCCCAGCGTCGTGGCATGCCCATGCCAGGCGCGCGAGAAGAGGCAGCAGGCAGGCAGGCTGCAGCGTGCTAGCGCCGTGCCACGCTAGGCCAGCTGCGCGCCAGCAGCATGCCAACACGCTGCATGACCAGTGTGTCACGCCCGCAGCGTGGTAACACTTGGCAGTTTTGGCATCCGGGGGCAATTTCCAGAGAGACTCCACATTACCTCCGTGTCACGAAGGCAATGCTCCGCGATACACTCCGTGACACAGAGCCATTCCACGACAGGCTAAATTGTGCACGTTTTTCATTTATTATAAATAGGTCCCTTTGCTCCTGGAACAACTTGGTCATGATTTTATTTTGGAAAACCACCTAGTAGTGAAGGGAGAAGTGGGAGAACTCACCTAGGGTTTGGCAAATTCCCTTCTCTTCTACCAATTCTTGTAAGTATGTCAATTTAGTTGTAGTTTCTTGTAGTTTTACAAACATGAATGGCTAGAACCCTTCCTCTAGGGTTGAAGCCTTGAATTATGATTGTGTTTTTATGAAATTGTGTTGGAATTAAGTTATTGATTGTTGTTTTTTCTTGCATTCTAGATTATTGGTTGCTTTTATGATTGATCACCATGAAAACATACACATTAACTTGGGCAATTGTTTGAGAAAGCATTTACCTAGGTCAGAACATGAGAATGTGAGGAGCATGATTATATTTCACGATATAATTTGTGTTAGGATAGAAATATACCTATTGCCTTGCTTGGTTGATAAAACGGGATTATTTAGCGACCGACTTAAGGTTATCACATCACCACTCAAAGAAGTAGATGTGTGGCTAAGTTGAGTTAAATGATTAGGTGCACTAGAGTCCCTACTCATTTCCACGTAAACCACATCCACGTAATTAATTTCCCATGAACTAGAAGTAGCATCCTCGCTCACAATGATGCAGTGAGGCTAGTTTGTCGTGTTTAGAGGCTCGAAAGGCCCTGAGCATGCAATTCTGATTATGTGAGACAACAATTGATAGTTTCATACTTAACCCATTGCAATTCGTAATAGCGCATGATTATCTGGTTTTAACTCTATGTTTCTCCTAGAGTGAATTCAGAATATGTCGTTGACCAAAATTAGACTTAATTAAATGTCCCTCGAAAACTTCTCTAATCAACACTTGCGGTATCTAATATCACACTTGAACTAGATAGTTAGAGGAATGGGTCCATTCCCTGTGGGTTTGACATTCCGGTTCTTAAAAAGGGCCACTATATTACTTGTAAGACCCGTACACTTGCGCGAAACGCGCAACAAGTTTTTGGCGCCGTTGCCGGGGACTCAGCAAAGTTTTGATAATTTATCTGTTTTTGTGTGATTTTTAAATTTCCTTAAGTGTTGAGAAACTTGGTCTTAGTCTGATTATTTGCAGGTGACAGGTTGTCCTGCCGAGCTAGCTAAAAATAGAGAGCTTATGGAACCGTTGCTTGAACCTGAACGTCAAATCCATTTGCAAAGGAGAGTAGCTCTAGAGCAAAAGCTGAAGAGACTTCAAAAAAAAAGGTGCAACAACAACCACCCGCGGGACAAGCAAAATTGTCATCAGCAACAATGGCAGCTAGACTAGTTTGCAAAGTGGCAATCCCACTAGCGACGAATGTGACCTCTAGTATCCGTAAATCGGAGCCTGGAGGGAACTTTGAGCTTAAAGAGAACATGGTGCTGCTATTACATTCTAGTGGTCAATTCACTGGGATGGAACATGAGGACCCGCAGCAGCACTTACAGAGCTTTTTAGAGATTAGTGACACGTTTGTCCCCACCGGCGTGTCCACATATTATGTCCGACTGACCCTCTTCCCATTTTCACTGTTGGGAGAGGCGAAAAAGTGGTTGAAGGCTGAGCCACCGAACTCCATAACTTCGTGGAATGACTTGGCTAAGAAGTCCCTCATCAGATTCTTTCCTTCAGGCAAAACTGCAAAGTTGCAAAGTGAAATACTCAGTTTCAAGCAGAAGCCTGATGAGAACTTATATATGGCTTGGGAAAGATTCAAGTCATTGTTGAGAGACTGCCCCCATTACTAGTAATCGAAAGAAGTGCTGGCCCATACATTTGTAGAAAGTCTAGACCCACACACAAAAATATTACTAGACTCTGCATCGGGTGGGCAAGCCTTGGATAAGACGTATGATAAGTTGTACGCTTTGTTGAACAGAATTGCTCAAGGAAATCTAGAGTGGCATAGCGAGTCATCGTGAGGGGCAGGAAAGATACTGGGGTTGATAGAGGTGGATGGATTGAATACCTTGGCAGCACAGTTAGCTTCGTTCCAGCATCAGATGATGACTCAATTCAATAAACTGAGTATGAACCAACACCAGGGCCAGGTTAACGCAGTTCAGCAAGCTCCTAGTTGGTGCGTAGTTTGTGGTAACAATGGGCACAATGCAGAACCTTGTGGAGCCAATCCAGAATCAATCAATTTTGTTGGAAATGTGCATAGGAACAATCAAAATTTTTGGAACAACTCCAACAGAAATTGGCAGGGCCACCCGAATTTTGTTTTGTGGTGAAAACCAAAAGCAGAGTTATATGCACCCTTAACAACAATAGTATCAACATAATAGGCATAATGATGGGCAATTAAGCAGCAACATTGAGGAGACATTGCAGAAAATCATGAAGATCCAAACTCAGTTAGTGGAAAATCAGGCGAGGATGGCAACAGACTTAAAGAATCAGCAAGTGGCCACCCGCAATCTTGAAAAACAAGTGGGTCAGATAGCAGCTGCTCAAAACATGAGATCGCAAGGGGGATTATCAAGCGACACAGATCCTAACCCCCGGCAGATCAATGCTATCAGTCTAAGAAGCGGTAAGCAATTAGCTGATGCAGTGCCAAAAGAGCTGAGAAATGAGGTGCAGCTGGAGTTGGTTAGAACAGGACCATCCATCAACATGGGAGATAATCAGAATGATGGGCAACAAAATGCACAACCTTCATTGCAGCCAGCACAAAGACCACCACCATTCCATTAGAAATTCAGAAAGAGCAAGGAGGAGGAATGCTTAAAAAAGTTCTTTGAGAGCTTCAAAGAACTTCACATAAATTTGCCTATTATTGATGTTTTGCAGGGAATGCCCAAGTATGCTAAATACTTGAAGGATGTGATGGCAAACAAAGTTAGGTTGGTGGACGTCCAGACTGTAGCACTGACTGAGGAGTGCAGTCACCTGGTACTGAGCAAGATTCCGAAGAAGCTCAAAGACCCAGGGAGTTTTACCCTCCCCATACAAATTGGTAAAGCTGAGGTGCTACGGGCTTTGTGTGATCTAGGGACAACAGTTAACCTAATGCCCCTATCCTTATTCAATACCTTGGAGTTGGGAAAATCGAGGACGACGAGGTTGATGCTGCAGCTGGCTGACAGTCGCGAGTGACACTTGATGGAATAATAGTGGACCTTCTCATCAAAGTAGGTAAGTTTATTATACCTGTTGATTTTATTATTCTAGATTTTTAGGTTGATAACCAGGTACCATTAATTTTGGGATGGCCATTCTTCGACACTAGAGGAGCGGTGATTGATTTGAGAGTAGGGACCCAGAAAATGAGGGTCGAAGATGAAGAAGAACTCTTCCGCGTTTACCAAGAAATGAACCCATCCGCACACTGCAGAAACCTTTGTCAGGTTAGTGTGTTGTGAGGATGAGCGTGGGATGGAGGATTCCATAGGTGCAGGGCCAAAGGCAATGACAAGTGTTCAGCCCGAGTTTGATAAAGGGCTTCAAATTGAGAAGAAGTTGGAGGAAGAGAGGAATAGAGTGGAGGCTGTTTCCTCTAAACAGCAAAAGAAAAGGAGATGGTTCTCGAAAGAGAACCCAAGTATGAGGAGGTCCTGAAAAGGACAGTCCATGTCGTGCCGCGACGTAAAATTAGGCGCTGCTTGGGAGGCAACCCAAGAGTACCTCAGGTACAAATTGTTTAATTTTGATTTTGTTGTTTTCATGATGTTTGTGTTTTTGGTGGAAAGTTAAGCACAGATGGAAGGGAAGTCTGAGTACCGAGAAGGAGGAATCTAAAAGCATGAAATAGAAGAAGTGTGGGGTCAAACACCCACCTAGGAAAAGTTGAAGAAAAGCATGCTTTTAGCTTGGGATAGAGGCTCAGGGAGTATTTCTCGTCCTTTTAATTTTAATTTGATGCTATGAGGACATAGCATGATTTAAGTGTGGGGTGAGAAAAATTTTAAAATTTTTGTGCTTAACAAATTACTTTTTTTGGTGAATATAATGCTTGTGAGAAATTTGAAAAATTTTTATGAGGCAAGCATGAATTCAGCACCTGTTGGTTTTTTTTTTCGGTTCTTTTCCGGCGGGGGGTCTTTGAACCGAAGAATAAAAATTTGCTTTTCTTTTCTTTGTCTGTATATAATGTTTTATTCATAGTTAAAGAATGTTTCCGACGATGGATGGATGACAACCGTCTTGAGGAAAATTAGTCAATAGGATGTGGTTTGTGAACCCGTAGCTAATTGGTGCTTGATGTTCTTGGTATGTGCTGCAAATGTTTGTAAGAGGCAAGTATGGTTAGTGTTGAAGCATGCAAGTGTATAACTTCGTTTGAGACACTTAGGCTCTTGAATTTGACTCAATATGATTAAAGCTTAATTCTGAATTCTTGCGATTAGCTGGGTTAAGAGTCTGCTGAATGTGTCTTCAATTGAGCATTTGCCATGAGTGTAAGGTTTTTGAGCATTCTGTGCTATTGTGGAATGTCTAGAACTTGCCTGGTGTGTTTATGAAACGAAATGAAGGATGTGAATTGTAGGAGATGATTTAGGCATTTCTTTGAAGGAACCTAAATGTTATCCCTCATTTTATGTACCTTGAATAATTAATCCAAGTTAGCCCCATTTAGCCTTGAGCCTATTCTTTGATAGCTGCAACATAAGCTTAATCCTTTTCCTTTCATTAGCCTTGAATTTGATCCAAAACTCCTAAGCGCTTTAGTGAATAATCCGAAAGAGTAAAGGAGTGAGAAAAATGAAAAAGAAGGAAAAATGGAAGTTGTGAAAGTTGAGAAAGGTCAAGGGTGCACTAGTGTGAAAATGGCTGATTATTATAAGGAGTAAGAAAATAAATTAATGAAAAGTTACATATAGAACTCCTTACTAATAATCCAAAAGTGCCTAAAGAAAGGGGGAACAAAAGAGGAAAAAGAAAGCTGAAAGGAGAAAAGGGTGAAGTAAGAGAAGGGAAGTTTGTAATGAGGGCGTGATGTATTAATAACGCTTAGGGAAGATAGTCACTATTACTGGCCATAATAGTACCTACCCGTCCCTTTGCTACATTACAACCTAAAAAGTCCTACTTGATCTTACATTCATACATCCTTAAATTAGTGGAATAAAACACTAAGGGCAAGCTTATGGGTCATTACATGATACACATGAATTCTTTGTGAGAGGGAGCGTAATTCTATTCATGTACCCACACATGTTGTGATTTAAAAAGTTTTTGCATGGAAAATGGGTAACTCTCATTTCGTGAGGGCACATGTTGAATGAAGTATATAATTCATGTGGGAGTTCTTAATCAGTTGATTTGCATGAGTTTGCTAAGATTGAGAGTCGCTTCTTGAGGTTAAGAAGTCTTAGCGGAGTTGTATTTCATTTCAATGATTAAATCGTGCATGCTCTATTGTTAGCTTGTCATCTTAAATAATCATTATAGCTGTAGCTTGAATTATTTTGCTAAATTAGTTATGTGTGAATCTCCATATGCATGAGATGTAAAAGGTTTATTTGAGGATGAATAAGACTTTAAGTGTGGGGTTGTGATCTCGGGCTAAAATAGCATGCCCGAAAGATGCTTTATACCTTAATTTAGTCTTGTTTATCTAATTTATTTTATAAATTTTCATGTAATTTTATGTAAATGTGAATACATGTACTAACCAACGTGATTAGTCTTCATTTTGTAGGTTTTAATGAATTTGAGGAACTAATTCATAAGTTGGTGAAGTAGAGGAATGGAGTCGGGAGCAATTGGCGAAAGTCGGCAAGGAGCATGCCATGGCAAGGCTGGCCGCGCCAGGCAGCATGCCATGCTGTGCGTGTGTCGCGCCCAGCGCTGTGCCACGCCCATGCCAGACACACGAGAAGAGGCAGCAGGAAGGCAGGCTCCAGCGCGCCAGCGCCGAGCCACGCTAGGCCAGCTGCGCGCCAGCAGCATGCCAACGCGCTGCATGAGCAGCGTGTCACGTCCGCAGTGCGGTGACACTCGGCAGTTTTGGCATCCGAGGGCAATTTCCAGAGAGCCTCCGCATTACCTCCATGTCACGGAGGCAATGCTCCACGATACACTCAGTGACACGGAGCCATTCCACGACAGGCTAAATTGTGCACGTTTCTCATTTATTATAAATAGGTCCCTTTGCTCGTAAAACCACTTGGTCGCGATTTTATTCTGGAAAACCACCTAGGAGTGAAGGGAGAAGTGGGAGAACTCACCTAGGGTTTTGCAAATTCCCTTCTCTTCTACCAATTCTTGTAAGTATGTTAATTTAGTTGTAGTTTCTTGTAGTTTTACGAACATGAATGGATAGAACCCTTCCTCTAGGGTTGAAGCCATGAATTATGATTGTGTTTTTATGAAATTGTGTTGGAATTAAGTTATTGATTGTTGTTTTTTCTTGCATTCTGGATTATTGGTTGCTTTTATGATTGATCACCATGAAAACATACACGTTAACTTGGGAAATTGCTTGAGAAAGCATTTACCTAGGTCAGAACATGAGAACGTGAGGAGCATGATTGTATCTAACGATATAATTTGTGTTAGGATAGAAATATACCTAATGCCTTGCTTGGTTGATAAAACAGGATTATTTAGAGACCGACTTAAGGTTATCACATCACCACTCAAAGAAGTAGATGTGTGGCTAAGTTAAGTTAAATGATTAGGTGCACGAGAGTCCCTACTCATTTCCACGTAAACCACATCCACATAATTAATTGCCCACGAACTAGAAGTAGCATCCTCGCTCACAATGATGCAGTGAGGCTAGTTTGTCGTGTTTAGAGGCTCGAAAGGCCCTGAGCATGCAATTCTGATTATGTGAGACAACAATTGATAGTTTCATACTTAACCCATTGCAATTCGTAATAGCGCATGATTATCTGGTTTTAACTCTATGTTGCTCCTGGAGTGAATTTTCTTGCGAAGGATTGTTTATGATTGAAGGTGAAAATCCTTTTTTGATTGTTCCTCGATATGGGCCATTTAACAAAGGATCATACATTTTAGGCATCCACTTGAAAATTCATGTAAAAGTGGCTAATTCGACTTTCTAATAGACTTGTTAGTTCCACAGCTCGGGGAGAAAGTTCCATAATTCAGATAGATAGAAGGGAGAATGCCGCTGACAAAAAGAGCTCTACCAGTCTCTCCTTTTTTTTCTTCCTTCAAAGACCAGTTCTAAGTCCTAGCGATCAATCGCTTGCCAAAGCCTTCTATAAGGCAGGCTGCAGTGGGTCCCATGGTTCTCTATTTGATTAAGGTTGAGAATATGTCGTTGACCAAAATTAGACTTAATTAAACCTCCCTCGAAAACTTCTCTAATCAACACTTGCGGTATCTAATATCACACTTGAACTAGATAGTTAGAGGAATGGGTCCAGTCCCTGTGGGTTTGACATTCCTGTTCTTAAAAAGGGCCACTATATTACTTGTAAGACCCGTACACTTGAGGGAAACGCGCAACATAAATTTGTTAGATTCTCTTCAATCTATAATAGAAGATCCACTAATTGTGATGTGGGTCTATTTGTTTTTACTTGATTGTTGCTTGTAAAAGAATAATTAAGTATCAGAGGGGAATTTAATAGTGGTATGGATGAGAGATTTTGAAATTGGGCTAGAAATATCCAAAATTGCATTCTCACTCCTAATTAGTAGCTAATAGCTAGAAAACTAATCCAAATCTGATCGGGTTGAGCTAATAGTTGCTAGAGGTTTGATAAAACTCTAGTAAGGGGTATTTATAAAGTTTAAAAGTTGTAATTACCCATTTCCCCGAGATTATCTACACTAATTGAACTTATAAGATGACCTAGCATGTCCTTATCTAGTTACTATATCATCTATACCACACCTCTAGTCTTTCACATTCTTGTCGACAACCTTGGTGATTTTGCTATTATAGGCAACCAAATTAGCAATTATAATCTACTACAAAATCCAATCTCCCCAAACTTATTTGTTTTATTGTTAATTCTATGTGGTGCAAGCTAACTTCAATTTCTCAACTGACACTTGTTATTATCACTCACTAGTCCTTGTGGGATTCGACTCCAACATCCATCGGGTTACTTGTTTTCATACTTCGGTCGTGTATACCCTTCCTATAAGGAGTATATTTTGGACGTTATCAGAAGGATATTGTGAACTACTCCCACTCCACGGTTCTACACCCACTAGTCTCCCTTCCTTCCACTGATCATACCAGATCTGGGCTACCCCTTTCAGCTAGTAGGCAACCAGATTAGCACTCTCAGAGGAGCTAACTCCCATAATTCGGGTGATCTTCCTAATCTCATCGATGAACTTTTGTGGGTCCTCTCAAACCGTAGATCCATAGAAGGCTGGAGGGTTCAGCTAAGTGAAGTCCAAAACTTGGGCAGCTACTGCTGACCCATTAGTGTTAACCGAACCACCTGCTGGTTCACCTGGTTCGTGACTATCTGTGCAAGCAACTGGATTGCCTCTCTAAACTCTGCCGAGGACACTGCATCATCCTGAGGGGCTGCGGGAGCTGGTGGGGCAGGTCGGTTTGTGTTGCTGGCCCTTCTTCCATTATCGCGTCTTGGAGGCATGATTTAACTAAAATGACATGTAGCGCAAGTTAGGAGAACATTACTAGAATTGAACTTCAATGCACAATAGAGAGTATGAACAAAAGGGAGTTTTCCTAATAACATCTCGTAGCCTCCTCGTCATAAGTGTGGTGCACTTCACACCCATGAAAAGGACTCTACTTTACATGGCTTTCAGATATCCTAGGATACTCTAAACCTAGTGCTCTGACACTAAGTTTGTCACAACCCGAGTCTATACCTTGGACGAGACACGGTGCTTGGAGTCACAAGTAACCCCAAGCCAACCCATGGTCTATGATAGCACTGGTAATCTGAGTAATCTTAGCAGAAGCTTAAATAAATAAATCATTTTTGAAAGTTTGAATCTATGTCTGAAGACCATCTATATATGATGAGTTGCTGGGAAAAGCCCCCAGCTTACTCTAAAGTCTAACTATGTGAAAATAACTGAAGAAAGATGAAAATCGTCCTCGAAAGATGAGGACTCACCACTGGTGCAGCTGATAACTCCTAGAGAAGATCTTCTAATGGTGCTGAGACTAAGAACCTATGGCTGTATCATAATATGATATAACATAGAAGGTATGCTTCAATACTTTAAATGTACTGAGTGAGTAGGAGAAAACATAACACAAAGAATTAATAACTGAATTGTAATGACATGCAATAAACAACTGAAATGTTGAAACTGAATAAACTGAAATATAATTTAAATGGACATAATGACCCTGTCTGACGGTCAAATCAATACCCTAAACCTGAGATACTGATCTGAACTAATTAGACTGAACTGATCTGAACTGAGTAACTGAAACTATTCTGAGCTGAGTTAATCTGAGACTAAACTGACTAGTGGAAGAGTATATAACTGACATATAATCGCATGAGCTAGACGCGGAGTCTGATGTATACACCCCATCGGTAGGACCTAATATACCTTGCTAGGGTATAAAGGCATGAACTGGGTGATCACAAGTCTGGGGCCATAAGGCCAATAAAAATAACCTACGGTGGCAACATAGTTCTGGGAACCTAAGTGTGCTGGAAACCCGGTCTGCTCCATGCTAAGTCCTACTCCCATTGGATAGTCCTAGACTGACTACTAAGCTGATAACTTGGAACTTGGGCCCAAGAATAGGTCAGGAATACCGATCTAGAAGTACCTTAAGAGTCTTATCGGACTGGATTTTGTAACTGGTGTTCTAAGACTGGCTAGAGATGCTTATCTGGAAGTGTCATGACCGTCTGAAGAACCACTAAAATCTGATATCTAAGTCTAATAACTGATAATTGGGAGACACCACTGACACCTCAAGAAATGACAGTAGTCAAATTGATCAGCAGACATTTATGTACAATACTAAGTATGCTAATAATCTGATTGAGACTGGACTAAAATGCATCTAACTGAGATTTCGACATATACTAACACTATGGGAATCCCAAATATGATAGAATCAAGCTACAGAGAAAACTAGTCCAACTCGCAAGATAATAGTTTTATTGAACTGAGAAACTAGGGCTAAAATCATTCCACTATAGACTAGTCTTATGAAATTTCTAGAAATAGGGAATAATAAGCAGCTAATATCGTGAATAATATTCCACTTGAAATCTTAAAGAAATTTGTTTGAAAACTTTCTACATTTTGAATCCACAGTACTGTAACTGATAGAAGAAATAGAGAAAGGTTTTGAGGACACAAGAGAAGAATTCCTTGTTGAATTCCCACATACCTGGATAAGAAATCCCTTGAGATAAAGCTTGAATTTCTGCAACTGACAAAGAGCCCTAGTTCTTTCTCGAGAGGAATTACCTTGGTTCTACGAACATTATTCTGAAAGTCTAAGTGGTGAATGATGGGAGAAGAACAGTTTGACCCCTCTAAATTCTCTAAAGAGATGCTTAAGACAACATAGTTTAGGGATTAAATAGGTGGAAAATTACAAAAATATCCCGGGAATAAAATGTGGAAAATTGCCCCAGAAGGGACCAACGTGTCACTCAATGAGTCATTGGTTGAGACCATGACTCGTTGGACCAGCCGTTAATACTACTGCTTGGGTTTTGGGTTCATTATATTGAGCAACAGGAGATACATGACCTATTGGATGAACCAATAGGTCATTGGTTCCTCCTATGGTCACTGGACCAGAAAACTGGGAGGCTTGACGACGGGCAACACAATGACTCGTTGGTGGACCTAATGGGTCGTTGTGTCCAGTCGTTACCTTCACTGGAACAATATTAAGGGTTGCTTAACTTGACCCCACGGGTGGTCACAATGACTCATTTTGGGATACAACGGGTCGTTGTTTCAACTCGTCATCACTGAAGAGAGTTTCTAGGGTTCTTAACCAACGACTCACACCACGAGCCATTGTAACACACAACTACTCATTGGTTGAGTCATGGGCTCTTAGAAGAGGGACTTCTGAGCTACAGATCAACGAGTGAAAGGACGACTCGTTGTTTCTCACAATGGGTTGTTCCTTGTCCCGTTGGTTCCGAAAGGACCAAATTGGGCTGACTACAATTGACATAATGAGTCGTTGGAGTTGACCACGACTCGTTTTCACAGTCTTTCTGAGGAAACTTTTCTGGTTTTCTTCTAGATTTTTCTTGTAAGGTCTGATTCTGGTCTAGGAAAGTTTTAGGGTGTTACACAGTTACTGGACAATCCCTGTACACTCGACTGGCTCTAACGAACTCTCCAACCTGATTAGAGAGTGAAAATGGATCTTAGAGAATTTCTGGACTAATATCAAACTAGACGGTAATGTAAGGAGTCACAAAAGAAAGTGTCGTTCTTGGATCTAATAAAGCATACACATCTATCTAAAAGAGGCGTAACATACTAGTGACTATGTCAGGTGAGTTCTCCTAGTCCTGGCAGGAGGATAGGGCATAGAAGCGATTCTGGCGTTGACTACCACCTGTACCTATGGTAGTACCCTACTGAGCTGAGCACCCTGGCAGAGCTACTGATATAATAGACCGGGCCTTCCCCTATCCTGCTGATAGGTAATAGTTCAACCTGTGACCCTACTGGCCACAACCAAAACAACCCTCCTTGCATAGACGACACTCACTCGGATGGTTCTTACCATACATAGAACATACCAGAGAAGTGCGACTGCTGTAGATATGACTCTAAGACAGGGACCTTGATGCTCAATTCTTTTTAATGGGCATCTTCTATTCAAAAGGATCTTACTCAATTCAATAGAAACTTAACTTCTACCCCACTTTTTTGATTTTCAGGCTAAATTGTTGGGACGGACTTTTTATAGGGATTCAAGCTTGCCCACCCCTCCGTTCTTTGTGGGACATGAAAGAAGGGGCACTGCTTGATGGTTCTAGAGGTCTTTGTTGCTACTGTGGGCTACTACCACCACCCGATCTCTGCTGCGAATACTCAAACTAACTTTTCTGTTCCCGTTTACTCTCCCTCTCTATCTCCTTCAGTTTCTCCACCTCTATCTGCTGTGCATAGATAATAATCCTATAGATGTCTATCTCGATGATAAGCATGGTATTCCTACACTTCTTAACCACCAAGTCTGAGACTCCATTCACTAACTTGAGCGTGCAAGCACTTGGCTCAGCAACCATTTTTGGAGCATACTTTGACAATTGAGTGAACTTCAGGGCATACTCCTGCACCGTCATGTTGTTCTATTCCAAATTCACAAACTCAGCAGCCTTAGATTCCCTTAACTCCCAGGAAAAGACTCTATCCAAGAACGCAGTCACAAACTCGTCCCACTCCACCGGACTTTTACCATTTTTCCTTTCCTCATTCCAATTCTTATACCATATCTACACCACCCCTTTAACCGATAGGCAACCTAATCTGCACTTTCGACAGAGGTAACACCCATGATCAGGGTGATCTTTTGAACCTCGTCAACGAACTCCTACAAGTACTCATCTACCTTAGACTCATGAAATGCTAAGGGATTCATCCGAGTAAAATCCCGAACTCTGGCAATAGCTGGTTGACCTGGTTGGTCATTCTTGAGCTAGCATTTGAATAGCATCCCTGAACTCTACATGTGACACCTGATCGTCCTGAGAGGCGGCTGGAGGTGGTGGGGGTGGCTGGTTAGCATTACCATTCCTCCTTCCGTTTCCACTTTTAGAGGCATTGTCAACTGAAAAGATGGTAGAGCATGAGTTAGAAGGACATTTTAGAGATTAGAACTCTATGCACGATAAGAATCATGACAGAAAGGGAATTTTCCTAAAAGCGCCTCATAGCCTCCGCCCCCCCCCCCCCCCATAAATGTGGCATGCTTCACACCCATGAAAAGGACTCTACTTGACATGGCTTTCCAACATCCTAGGACACTCTAAATTTGATGCTCTTATACCAAGTTTTTCAAGACCCAAGTTTACACCGTGGATGCGGCACGCTACTTAGGATCACAAGTGACCCCAAACAAACCCATGGCATGGCATTACACTGCTATGATATGAATTTATAAATAAACTGAGTAAAAACATAACTGAAATAATGGAACAACTAGTTTTATGTAACAAAATAAGTTAAGTAAATACATATGAAATCTCATATTAAAATATCAAACTAACATACTAACTAACTATCTGTCAGAAAGCCTCTACTAAAAGATTAGTTGCTGGGACAAGCCCCAGATAACTCTAAGGTCTGGAAAGCTAAAAAATCAATAGCTGTCCTGAAATCAAATCTCCTGCCCTCAAAAGATAAGGACTCACCACTGTCAAACGCAGGAAATTGTCGGGAGAAACTAACTGCGATGTTGAGGCTGGGTACCTAAGCCTATATCATAAAATGATATAGCACATAGATAGAATGTGATCAAGTATTTGGAATGTACTGAGTATGTGAGATGTAAATAAAACATACATATACTGATAACTCGTAAACTAAACTGAAGTAACCTTGAAAGACTCTATCATAAATCATGAATAAGACAAATAGTTTGACACATACTAGAATATTATAAAAACTGATAAACTGAGCGAGGGTCATAAGCATATACTGAAATCTGATAGAGTGGGCTAGACTGAGAACTCTGGCTGTTCTGGACAGTGGGAGTGTTTGTTAACTGACATATAACAACGTGAAGTAGACGTGGAGTTCAATATTTACTCCTCATTGATAGGGCCCCCAATACCTTTCCAGGGTACAGTGACTGGCTGTGTGATCACTGACTATAAAACTCATTTGGGTTAGATCCTATAGTGGCACATAGTTTTTGAAACCTGGTGCGCTGGACCTCAAACCCGCTCGGTGCTAAGTACTACTCCCAGCTTATGACAGAAAATAGATGTATATATATTTAGGTACTGAATGGTACTAATAGCTCAAAACTAAAGTCCTACAACTAATTTATGACTACGTATCTGAAAGTGCCTTGAGAGTCTGAAGGACCTGGATTTGCTGATAATACTGATGATTCTGAGTATACCGAGGATACTATTATTTCTATAGAGCATAATAACATAAATTGGAGAAATCATATGTTCTCTAAAAGATCATGTTATTCTGGAATTATGCTAGTTCACAAATAAGTTACCTCTAAAAAACATGCTGACTTCATAGTCATAGAAAGACACCATACAAGCTGAAAGTAACACCCTGAATACAATATAATACTAGTAATAGGAACCTTAAATATCAGAGGAAGGATGAGGAAATTCATCATGGAATGAAAACCCTAAATAATGAATTCTAGTGAAATTTATAGGGCTAAAAGTTTTGAAAATAATTTGGACACAAGGTTTGAAGGAAACCCTTGTTTAAGTTCCACATCATGGAGAAGAAATTTTGAGAAGCTTGAATTTCTGAGGTTACTGGAAGAACCCTAGTTCCTACTGGGGAGAATTCCTGAGCTTTTACACAGAGGTTTTGAGAGCTAAGTGAGAAATGAGGAAGGAGGATTGACTAACTCCTTTAAATCCCCTGATAATATACCCCAAAATGACATAGTTTAGGAACTAAAATAGCGGGAAGCTACAAAAATTCCCTTGGAGTAAAGTCTGGAAAACTGCCCAATCAGATCCAAACGGGTCACACAACGAGTCATTGGTTGTGACCACGACTCATTGGGATAAGTGATTGGTCCTAAGTCAAAAAATCCAACTTCTGGAGTTGACCAACAGACGGGAACGATGACTCGTTAGATGGGACAATGAGTCATTAGTTTCACTCATTGAAGTTTTGAATAGATTTTGGATCTCCCTCGACAGACAAACAAAATGACCCAATATCCGAAACAACGGGTTGTTGTTTCCATATGTTTTCATTGGGGTGACTTTCGCATTTTTTGGATTTCATTCAATGGCCTCATAGGATGGGTCATTACATCTCTAAACAACTCATTGTCTAGCTGATTGTTTGGAAGAAGGACTTGATAGGATTCTTAATTGGGTTACAACAGGCGATAAGATGACCCGTTACTTCATACTATGAGTCATGTTGTGTCTCGTGTCACGCCCCTCCTTACGAGGCACGACTGCCACCTGGTGCCTACTAGGATCTGAACTGACTAAGCTGACTGGGCCTAAGCACTTTTGGTGTAGGGCTGGCACTAACTCTTACTTCAAGAAAACAACGGGCTATATCTCAGCTATAAATACAACCTCCGGCCGACAAGGCCTTATAGCCACCTGTGGAAAAAAATAGCTAACCATAACAAAAAGTAACAGGGAATCCAATGCGAGCCGACAAGACCACCATGATGTCTAGTTATGACTATAAAGTAATCCAGAGATACACCAAACTATTGCCGACAAGGCCGCTAATCTATCAGCTGAACAAGGCCCCACGCAGCCAGCACATAAACTAAAGCACATATAGGCCCACACGGCTAATAACAGCTAACCACAGGGAGATAGATACAATCTGCAAGCCTCTAGGAGTAATACGATGGTCGGGACAGGGCCCCGATCTACCCATAAATTGTATAGTGAAAAGGGGTAAACCTTCTATCTATAGGCTCCGGAAGAAAGGAGCTAATTGTTCTGATGATGCTGGCTGAAAGCTATGAGGGACCTACTCCTCTTCTATCTGTACCTGCAGGCAAGTAATGCAGCACCACAAAAAGGGCGTCAGTACAATAGGTACTGAATATGTAAGCAATAACCGTAAATAACTAAATAGTAAAGATAATACTGAAATGACTGAAAGAAAGGGGACATAAGTCATACCTGAATAGCTTGGTTTCTATTATCTAGTATACCAATAACTAAAGCAAACAAAAATATGTACAAAATCAGCTAGCAACATTCAGCAACACACATCAATTTCACATAAATTTACAATACGGAACAACAACTTAACAATTCATAAATCACAGGGAACAACAAAATTTCACATGCACGACAACAGATTAGAGTATACATACATAACAGCACAGCCAGTGCCTAACTACTCCCATCCCACACTTAGCTCGAACACTGTCCCCAGTATTCATAAAAATTAAAATAGCACAAAAATTGGGTGGTGGAACTCCCTGATCAAATAAAGTACTCCACTTCTTCGTCGGGTGTTGCTGCTTCATCTCCCATGTCTGAATCACCCCCGTCGTCTTCATCGGACTCCACATCGGAGTCCTCCTGACGTGTCTCCTCATTTGTGGGGACATCATCATCCGTGGGCTCTACAAATGCTGGCCCCACTCGGCATAGAGCCCTGGCATTCTCGCCGAAGGGGTAGTCTAGCTCGAGCTGCCATAGCTCCTCCTTTGTTGCCGGCCTCCCGCCTATCCTCAGCTGGAGCATCTGCATACCATACATTCGAGCCATATACTGATCATCATGAGCGTGTCGCTCGCCAAGTGTAAGCACTTGCCCATGGGTGGTGTCGGGAGCCTTAGTTTTAGTAACATCTAAGGCCCGCCGCTCCATCTGCGGGATATAGTCAAGGGCCTCCTCCTCGACATCTACGCCCCTGAGTAAGGTGGTGAGTAGTCCACAAAAGTCGTACCTGTGCCCCTGATGCAACCGGGCTCTCTTTATGGCGGAGATAATTACCGCCCCCACGTTGATCTCCAGCCCTTTCATCAGGGCGTACACCAGGCATACATGATCCCGGGTTACATCTGTCATATGTACCCCCGGGATTAGGTAGGAACAGACAATCTTCAGCCATATTTTGGCTTCCCTGTTCATCTGTGAATGGGGCAAAGTCTGATGGTAGCCCCTCTCCTTGTGTCTGCTCCATCTAGCTGTCAATCGGGTCCCACACAAGGTGCGTCTGATATCCGCATACGGTGGGGTAATGTTCAGCTGTCGGAGCACGTGGGCGTCTGTGTCCCGCGCCCCTATGATAGCATTGAGGTGGTGGGGCTCCAAGGTGACTATTTGCCCTCTGATTTTGATGGTGTGACTTCTGATAGTCGGGTTCCAGTTGGCATTGAATTCCCGAACCAGGTGCAAGTTACATTCCTTGGGCTCTTCAAAGATGAAGTTGAGCCCAGCTGCCTCGATCCGGTGGACCATCCTAGGGAACTCTTGTGCCAATGGTTCCCGTGCTATGTGCTCCTCGGGAAAGTATTTGTTTTCTTTGTGCTTTGCGTACCACTTCTTCCCCTCATCCATCACCCATCTCGTTCCGTATTAGTGGCGTTGGCCGCGTGGAACTGCTGGTGCTGCTGGGACTGCTGTGCCCAGTCTGATTCGCTTCCTTCCGGCGCCAGATATTGATGCGCCTTTCCCTTTCTCTTGCCTGCTTGCCATTTTACCTGTCAACCCAAGTAGACAAGATCAATGTTAAGTTAACGGATATCAACTTCGGCTAAGGTCGGGTTAAGCTAGGTTACCCCACACTTAGTCCTTAGCTACAGTTACAACATACCGGCAAGATTATGTTTATTTACACACAATAACCAACTATACAATCATGCTTAGTGCGTTTGAAGAATTCGACAGTATATCTTCTGTGTACTACTCAGACTTCGTACAGCTAACAGCAATCATTACCATTGATAACCTTTTAACCCATCGCACTTAGCAAGGAAAAACAAAGAAACGAAAACAACAACAAAAATTTATCTACACGAACCTATACAACCAACCCACTTCTTGCAAAATTTCACTATTTCCCTAACCCGAGAATCCGTCAGTCTTTTACATGATCACAACTAGCACACTGACTCATCTCACTCAACATGTACATCCCGACATGAATTTCACAAGTTCACTACATTTTTCACTTCACATTCAAAAACAAGCCCTAGAAATGATATTATCAAGAAAATTCGATTAATTTATGCAATTAACGAGTTCAACCAATCATAAAGACATTCCGAACATTCATCAACACAATTCAATTTAATTCATGATTAATTTCTACTTAGGGCAAACTTAGCTCACCTCACATGCTCAATATCGAAGTAAATCGACAAGAAATGAGATGGAATCGAAGAACATACCTTGAAGTTGAAGAATTGAAGCAAACTTGATGATTTTCTTAGCCTACTCCATGTCACGTTGAAGGGGGATGGGTTTTGCGGAGTTTGGTCGCGGAGTGATTGAAAAATTAGGGAAAGGGAGGGGTTTTCGGGGTTAAAAAGTAGTAAAATCGCGCAGGTCACCCGGCGACCCGGTGTGACCCGTCGCGATATACACGGCAACGTGTCACAGAGTAAGGTGCACTGCCTCCGTGACACGAGCCGTCGCGAGCCTGTTCTGGAATTTTTTTTAAAAATTCGAATTATACCTCAACGTGTCATGGAGGTAACACGGAGGTCCACCTCCGTGACATGGAGCTATCGCCCCAGCTCACTGTTTTGCCACTTTTTGTTAATTTTCATACCTCAAATTTTCCTTTGCGATTCCGTGCATATTTTCCTCCATTTGACCTGAAATTCATCTCACTATACAAAATTGGTTAGAATTATAGGTTTCACTCTAAATAAAAATAAAACAAAAACTAAAACGAAAAATTTTGTAGTAAATCAAGAAAAAGAAAAAGAAAAATCTATTCACACTTTACAAAAAAAAATTTCCACGGGTTGCCTCCCGTTCAGCGCCTGGTTTACCGTCGCGGCTCGACGTCGTTAAGCTCAGTTGTCCTCTTGGGTGATGGATGATTTCTCTCGATCACCGTCCTCCCCCCAGTAGTACTTACACCGATCCGGTGGTTTTCCCATTAACTCTCGTGAATCCTTAATCTGCTCATCATTGCCTTGATCAATCACATGGATCACCGAGAGTTCTTCGTGCACCATCGGGAGCTTGGGTGCCTTGTACACATCGAACACCTCCACCTTGTCGTGTGCTCGCATTTTTAGTTGCCCCGCAGCTACATCAATTAGTGCTTTCCCGGTTGCCAAGAAAGGACGTCCCAAAATAAATGGGACTTCTGCGTCTGATTCAAAATCCAGCACGACAAAATCTACCGGGAAAATTAGGGAGCCAACTTGCACCAGAACGTCCTCCACAATGCCATCAGGTCTGGCTAAGGGTCGATCCGCCAATTGCAAGATTACTGTTGTGGGTCTAGGACTCCCTAGACCCAACTTTCTGAATATCGATGACAGCATCAAATTTATGCTCGCTCCCAAATCACACAATCCACGAGCTCGGATGCTCTGCCCAATAGTAATCTGTATAGTAAAGCTCCCAGGGTCTTTGAGCTTTGTGGGCAGTCTGTTTTGAATCCGGGAAGTGCACTCCTCCGTTAGATCCACTGTAGCATACTCAGTCAACCGACTTTTGTTTGCCACAATGTCCTTTATATACTTAGCATATTTCGGCACTCCTTGCAAAACATCAACAAGAGGTAAGTTTATATGTACCTGTTTCAGCACCTCCATGAATTTCTTGAAACACGCCTCCTCCTTGTGTTTCTTTAATCGTTGAGGGAATGGGGGTGGTGGTCTTTCTGATTCAGCTTCTTTAGTCTTCCCCCTTTCAGTACTTTGCTCCCTCTCAACTTCTGCTGCTCCCGATTGTTGAGGTGGTCTTTCTACTTCCACCCATTTCAACTGCAAACCACTCCTTGTGGTCACTGCATTCACCTGCTTGGGATTGGGATTTGTGTCGCTCGGAAGTCCTCCTCTAGGCCTTGTGTTTTGGGATCCAGCAAATTGCCCAAATTGATATTCAAGTGCCTTGGTAGCTAATTGGTTGTTTTTCACTTCAGTTGCCAATTTCACATAGTCAGCCTGCAATTGAGCTTGGTTAGCTATCATGGTCTTGAACATCTCCTCAATGCTGGGTGATGGTGGTGGAGGAGGTGCATTGTTGTTTCTGAATTGTGCTTGATAATTCTGCTGCCCTCCTTGGTTCCTTTCCACACCCTGACCCAAACTTTGCCCCTGATGGTTGTTACTACCCCAGGAGAAATTAGGGTGATTCCTCCAATTGGAATTGTAGCATTTACCATACTGTTGGTGGTTCCTTTGCACATTTCCCACAAAGTTTATCGAGTCAGGATTAGCTCCACAACACTCAGCTGAGTGCTCACTGCTTCCGCACACTTCACACCACATTTGTTGCACTGCATTAACTGGGGCTTGGGGCTGGTTCATTGTTATGTTGCTGAAGTAGGTGTTAAGTTGATTTTGTAATGCAGCTATCTGTGCAGCAATAGCTGTAAACCTATCCACTTCTAGCACTCCTGCTGCTTACCTTGTCCCGCCTCTTGATGAATCAGCATTCCATTCTGGATTGCCCTGCGAAATACGGTTCAACAAGGTATACAACTCCTCATAAGTTTTCTCCAACGCTTTTCCTCCAGCTGCTGAGTCTAGCAATATTTTTGTGTGGGGTTCCAAACCCTCTATAAAAGTGTGCACCAGCACATCATTGGACTGATGATGATGAGGACAATCCCGCAACATGGACTTGAATCTCTCCCAGGCCTGATATAAATTCTCTCCCTCTCTCTGTTTGAAACTTAGAATTTGACTTCTAAGTGTTGCTGTTTTACCGGAGGGAAAAAACTGTATCAAGAATTTCCTTGCAAGATCATCCCACGTAGAAATAGAATTCGGTGGCTCAACTTTCAACCACCTCTTGGCTTCTCCCAATAGAGAAAATGGGAACAATGTAAGCCGGACATAATCTGATGACACTCCAGCGGGGATATAAGTGTCACTTATCTCCAAAAAAATTTGGAGATGCTGCGGTGGATCTTCATAAGGGAGACCGGTAAACTGCCCGCTAGTGTGCAGCAATTGCACCATATTCTTCTTAAGTTCAAACCTCCCTCCTGGCTCAGGTTTGCGGATGCTAGATGTGACATTATTAGCATGCGGGATTGCCACCTCGCGAACCGGCCGAGCTGCTACTTCTTCGGGCACTAACACTGCCCGGACTACCGGTGGATTCTGTTGTTGATCCATGATCGTCTGTCGGAGCAACTGCAGCTTTCTTTGTAGAGCTTCTCTCCGCTTACTATGAAATATTCTTTCTGGCTCTATATACGAGTCCACCAGCTCCTTGTCTCTTGCCAGCGTTCAACAGAAATTAAATCTGCAAAATACAGGCTAAGACCAAGTTGTCAATACTAAGAAAACAAAAATATAATAAATTAACACTTAAAACAAATTCACCAATTGCCAAGTCCCCGACAACGACGCCAAAAACTTGTTCGGGGTGTTATATGGGTATATAACTCACACGCAAGTGCACGTGGTTGAACAAGTAGTAAAGTGGCTTAAGTAAGCCAAGTATCGATCCCACAGGGACTGGGATGAAGTGCAATCTGCTCAAATGTACTATATTTCGATTCTAAAAATGCAGACAACAGTGTAACCAAAAGTTTGATATTTAGTTTTATAATTTTTATGCTAAATCTAAAATAACTATCTAATTTGAGTCTGAACTATGAATGAGAGCATGCTGAGGTTAAACGAACATGTAATGAAATTAATTATCGACATAATTTGGTTAGTCTTTTCCTCCAGTTGCTGCCAAGAACATTTGCCAAGAGATTAAAACTCTCGTATTTAACCTCACTTAAGAATCATGAACCATCCACCTACATTTCTGTGATTAAATGTAATTCATGTTCTAGCCATACAAACCCGGTTCCTAAATTGACTAATACAACTTTCAGGTATATTTCTATCCTGAAAGTAAATCAATTCCCAATTTTCCCCAACCAAGTAAAGATCATATCCTATTAATTCACAACTTTCCAATTTCTTGCTCTCTCGAGTGAAACCGGACTTTTTAGATATACATTAACGTAGGCCACACATTAATGCAGTAAGAACAAGAATTAATAGAACAACATGGAAGAAAAGATGAAAAACCACTATGATCAACAATCCATTTCACTACAATTGTTCATAACCTCAGCAAGAAGAGGATTTAGCCACTCATTTGTGGATTAAACATCGTTAAATGAGTGTTAAACATACAAGCAATTGAATTAAAGAAGAAGGAAAGAGAGAAAAACCCTGATATTTTCATCCCCTCAAGTGCCTGTAACCCACATTCTTGCTCCACCAAGTCAGAATATTGAAAAATGAACCTAAGTGTTCTATTTATACTAGTGGGAATTTTTCCCGGAATAACGAGCAACGTGTCACGGAGTGCATCGCGGAGCACTACCTCCGTGACACGCTACGAACGCGGACCTTCACTGGAACTGGGGGTCCAGGAAATAAATCCCAACGTGGCACGGCGTGCAACACGGAGCCAAGCCACCGTGCCACGGACCCATCGCGAACCCACACTGGAATTGGGCTGAAAATTCCCATCCAGGCAAAAGGCCTCCGCGATGGCAGCGTGACATGGCTCCATCGCGGAGCCCCTTTATTTTATGCTGTCCAATGTCTTGTCCCTTGCTCACATCCGAGTTCAACTCCGATCTCTTCCAACATGCATTTAAGCTTCCCAAAATTACATTTTACCTGCAAAATAATGCTAATCATGTTGGTTAGTATAAATTCACATTTTATTACCAATTACATGAGAATGTATACACATTGATAGATAAATAAGGCTAAAATGGTACTTTTGAGTATCACTTGGGCATATAAATTTGCCCAAGATCAAATCCTAGTAGAGGGTACCTTTTCTTAACTATGAAACTATTCAACTGACGGTAGTCGATACACATTCTAAGGGTACTGTCTTTCTTTCGAATGAATAATTCTGGAGCATCCCATGGAGAGATGCTGGGCTTGATGAAACATTTATCAAGGAGGTCTTTTAGCTGGTCCTTCAACTCCTTAAGCGTAGCTGGAGCCATTCTATAAGGAGGGATGGAGATAGGCCGAGTTTCAAGAAGAAGGTCTATGCCAAAGTCTATTTCCCTCTCAAGAGGGACTCCAGGAAGGTCTTCAGGAAACATATTAGGGAACTCGCTGACAACTGGATCTAACTGGATAGTTGGGGTCTCAGAGCTAGAATCTTTGACCCAAATTAGATTATAAATACACTCTTTAGAAATAATCTTTCTTGCCTTAAGGTAGGAAACAAACTGACTCTTAGGTGCTGAACTACTGCCCATCCACTCTAAAGCTGGTTCATTAGGGAACTGAAATCTGAAGACTCTAGTTCAATAGTTGACTGAGGCATAACAAGAGTGTAACCAATCCATGCCAGGAATGAGTTCGAAATCAACCATGTCTATCTCTAAGAGATTGGCTGGAATGATTTTATTCAAGATTGAGACTGGGCAGTTTTTATACTCACGACTGGCTCTAACAGACTAACCAACTGGGGTGGAGATTGATAATGGTTTTGAGAGGACTTCTAGAATGATATCAAACCAGACAGCTACATAGGGAGTCACGAACGATAGTGTGGCTCCTGGATCTAGTAGGAAAAGACATAACATACCCGTGACCATATTAGGTGACCTCTCTTGATCCTGATGAGAGGACAAAGAATAAAAAAGATTTTGGCACTGGCCGCCATCTGTACCTAATGTATTGGCCTGCTGGGCTGGTCAGCCTGCTGGAGCTGCTGAAGTGGTGGATTGTGATGTCCCCCGTCCTTCTCACGAGCATTTTATGAGCCGATAACCTAGTTGTCCACACTTGAAACAAACCTCTCAGCCCTAAAGGCATTCCCCTGGATGGTTCTTGCCACACTTAGGGCAAGCTAGGTAGCGGTTGCTGGCGCTGTGACTCTGGGATTGAGAGCTAGATGTTCCACCCCTCTAATCCTTGCAGGATCGAAAAGTAGGGGCGTTGGCTGAAGTGGGTGTTGGAGCCCTCTATTGCTGCTGCTGCTACTACCGCTAGACCTCTGGTGGCCATAATCTGATTGGCTAGTCCTTGCCTGTTTGTTCTCCCATTCCAAGTCTTTTAGCTTTTATACCTCAATCTGTTGTGCATGAATAATGAGGCTGGAGAGGTCAATATCTTTGATAAGCATTGCAATCCTGCACTTCTTAAGGACCAAGTTCGATACTCCATTGACAAACTTCAGCGTGAGAGCCCTTCTCTCGGCTACCATCTCCGAAGCATATTTAGACAATCATGTGAACTCCAGTGCATATTCTTCCACCGTCCTGTTGTCCTATTTCAAATTCATAAATTCTGCCACCTTAGCCTCCTTGAGATCCCAGGGGAAGAATCTGTCTAGAAAGGTGATGAGTTGGTAAAGTCACCAACTCAATGGGCTCTTAACCCCAAATTTTGCTTAGTTTTTGAGTTGTTTATATGGATTTTATGCCTTTTTGGCTTTTTTTGTGTGCAGATGCCTAATGCGAAGAAAAGAGCAAGAAATGGAGCAAAAAGAAGGAAGTGAGTTGAAATGCGGCGTTCCACCGAAGAAGATCGTCTAGAGCAAATTCACATTACTTTTGGGAAACAAGTCACCGGCGAAATGGGGGTTTCCAATAGGGACTCTCCGGTTCAGCCACTGAATGGCACCTGACTTGCTAGATTAAAGGGAAAAAGATCGATAGTGCACGAATGGAGATCCGCGAAACGCCGATGGAACCGCCGCTGATTACTGGAAGGTAGTGAAGTAGCATAGAATGTAGCCGGCAATTGTTATAACCTGGGAGCACAAGGATCAGATCCGGGAGTTCAAATAGAGAAAATTGAAATTTTTTCACTAGGTCATAGAATGAGTCATTCTATGACCCTGAGGATGGACCACGAGTCGTTGGATGACTCGTGGTGAGGGGATGGGGTGAAATTTGGAAGATGGAAATTGAAGTCACCACGGGCATGACCACAAGTCATTTTCAATCCTCACGACTCGTGGAGTCAGTCGTGGTTAAGGGAATTGAGTAAATGAAATTTAGTAGGCAGTGTACTCAACGACTGGTGACCAAAATTCATGGTCACCACTGACAAGTCATGCAGTGATTCGTCACGAGCCTAAAAGGATAGGAAAGGCAGTATACTTGACGAGCAGATTGACAAGTCATTGCCCTGAACCAAGAGCTGTTAGGTCATCCGTTAGGACCACCTGGCAGTAATTTCTTGCGAAATTAGTAAGGGCCTTTTCGTTATTCCTAAGTTCCTAAGGCCTAAACTATGTCGTTTAGGGCTAATTTTAGTGGGTTTTAGGAGGGGAAAACCTATTCTAAGTTATTTCGTTCCATGCATGCAAACTTGAGAGGTTGAGGAGGTGATCTAGAGAAAGTATTCAAGGTTTTCATTCAAATCCTTCTTGGGCAATTAGAGAAGTGGTAGAATCAACCCCTTCCAGTTATGTAGGGTTATGAGTGGGTGTTTCCTTCCATACCCATGCCCAATTCCAATCTAAATATGAGAATTTCCTATGATCAAGTTATGTGGTTTTACCCAAATGCATGAATCTTCAATTTCTTCACATGGGTATGAATTGATTATGATTTTATTTTCGAATTGTGAAACATGGTCTAATTTGATAATGATTTCAATTAAAATTAATGTATCTAGCCTTATGAATGTTGAAGCCCATTAATAGGGTGATCATGAAAAGAGAGATTTGTGAAGTAAATGTGATAATGATGAGATATTATGATGAAGATCTTGATTTGAAGCTACCTATGTTTATAATAATGTCTTCAATAAGAATTGAGTATTTTCAAGTATGATAAAGCTTTGGGCAATGCCTACATGTTAACTTTAAGTGAGGATTTCCCCGAACTAAGCTTACCACATTGTTTTGGAGCGAAGACTCCCAAATTTTATATTTTAGCTTGTGGTATGTTTTGATTTAAATCTTTCTATGTATAGCTTCCCACATGGTTTTGGAGCAAAGGCTTCCAAGTATGTTTTCAGCATGTGGTATCTTTTGAACTAAAGCTTCTCATATGCATGATTTCGTATTTGAGATGTATTTTTGAGCTTCGTAAATAGACGATGTTGAGCTTTGTTATATACGATGTAGAGCATTTTCATGTTTTTAGGAGAAGAGTCTAGCACCGAGCGGGATAAGGGTCGATCACCCTACGCCCCAAAACTATGCACCAAAGTAGGTTGATACTATTATATTATTAGGACCTCCCTTGTGAGTTATCCCCGACCCTAATGGCCTTGAGCTTGATATCGATGTGATGGTAGCATTCTTAGCCCTGACAAGGTTTTGGATGGCTCTGCGCACTTGAGTGTAGTAGTTGGGACCACGTAAGCTCTATCGTGGTATGTCGGTAAAGTGACGAGTCTCCCATTATTTTATATGATTCAGATATGCATATTCATTACTCATGATTTTTATATACTCATGCATGTTCTAAAAGCAAGGTTTGACTCAATGTTCAGCTTTTCTATAAACATCATATTGCAGTTTTGAGTCATTTGAGTTTGACGTATAATATATGTATTGTCATGTTATGAAAAGATCATGATTTCAGAAAGAATGCATGCAAGCTCTACTCTCGGTTTACTGATGTTTATGTTTAATTAATGCATTGTGTTTAAAAGGATTTTACTTACTTTAGCAGTTTTACTTACCATGCATACTCGGTACATTCCATGTATTGACCGCATACTTCTATGATGTATCATTTCATGATACAGGACCCGACTCTCAGCTTCAGCCCCGCTCTTAGACAGCTTATTAGAGTTAGCGTCTGCTCATTGGTGGTCCTCATCTTTCGAGGACCCGACTATCTATCTTTTCTTTATGTATTTCAGTTTGTAGCTTGTTGAGTTAGTTGTGTTCTTGTCCCATCAACTTGTCATGTTCAGAGGCTATTCAGACATATGTATGTATTAAGCTTTAGATTTTATATTCTGATGTTATATTCAAAGTAGACTTACGCTATGATTGTATTGTCGATTATTAAGTCTCTTGGTTGATTTAGATGTATGCTTATGCCATGGGTCAACTTAGGGTCTCTTGGGGCTCATTATCCGGTGTCGCGATCCGGACCTCCGTTTGGGTCATGAGAAACTTGGTATCAGAGCCATAGGTTTAAAGTGACTTAGGGTGTCTGAAAGCCGCGTTAAGTAGAGTCTTTTTCATGGGTGTGAAGCGCGCCATGCTTATGAAGAGAGGCTACATGATGTCTAGGAAATGTTCCCTTCTTTCATGATCTATGTCGTGTGATGAAAAGTCTTTCTATTCTTCTAACTCGTGCTATTTGCGATTTCAGAATCATGGCTCCTTTAAGAGTGAATGGAAGGAGGAATGGAGATGGTGAAGGACACGAGGATGGCAATGGTCATGGGCATCAGCATGCGCCACCAGTTTAGGAGCCCCAGGCACTAGAGCCAGCTACTCATGCTAAGTTCCGGGCCGCTATTCAGATTCTTGTGCAGGCCCTGACCGCTCAGGTCAATCAGCAGGCCATTGCACATGTTCCGCAGAATGGAAACGCAACATGGCTTGAGTTAGAGAATTCTTTCGAATGAACCCACCAGAGTTCCTTAGGTCCAAGGTATATGAGGACCCATATGAGTTCGTGGATGAGATTGTCAAGATCACCCAAGTCATGGGACTAAATGGGGTTGAGTGTGCCGAGTTGGCCTCTTATCAACTAAAAGGGGTCGCGCATATCTGGTTTTGCTAATGGAAGGATAATAGGGTCACAAGAGTAGGTCCGATCACTTGGGAAGAGTTCCATGTTGCATTTCTAGACCTTTTATTCCCTCAGGAGATGAGGGAGCTCAAGGAAGCTGAGTTCGTGAATTTGAAGCAATTGAGAATAACTGTACAAGTGTATGCCCTTGAGTTCACTCACCTATCAAAATATGCCCCAAAGTTGGTAGCCGATCAGAGGATGTGGGTGAGTAGATTTGTCTATGGAGTAGCGGGCTATTTGGACAAGGATTGTAGGACTGTTATGCTCCATCAGGATATGGATTTCCCACGGATAGTGTTGTACGCCTAGTAGATGGAGGCGGCACATTCGAGAGAGAAGGTGGCCAAGAGGGCTAAGACCAAGGACCATAGGTTCTCTCTACAGAGCTCCAGTGATGGGCACCGACAGTAGACCCACCAGAGATCATCAACCCCAACATCTTTAGCATTGAGTGTGCCATCCAAGCCCAAGCATGATCAGAGAGGGAGAGCGTCAGGCTTGAGGGGTCATAGCAGTAGACCCGTGGATTCCAGCATCCCAACTTTTCACAAGTGTGGTCGAGGGACATAGGCCAGTATTTGGCAGGTTCAGGTGCTTGTTTCGGGTGTGGGCATCCCAGACACATGCTTAGAGATTGTCCAGCTGCGAAGCAGGATCAGGTTGGGGGCCGAGGCCCATCTTCTAGCTAAACAGCCCCTTTCGTACACCCAGCACATTAGGGGGAATCTACTAAAATAGCTGGTGGTCAGCACTAGAAAAGAATCTATGCTTTAGCATCCTGTCAGGAGCAGAAGGTCTCCCCAAATGTGGTCACTGGTATGTTACGAGTTTTCTATATTGATGTTTATGCTTTGCTAGATCCGAGGACCACCTTGTCTTTTGTGACACCTTATGTGGCCAGTAGCTTTGGAGTTAGTCCCGAAGTCTTATCAAAACCCTTCTCTGTTTCTACTTTAGTAGATGACTTAGTTATAGCTAGACGGGTGTATAGAGGTTGCCCAGTCTCAGTCCTTCATAAGGTTACCTCAGCAGATTTGATAGAGTTAGCCATGACCGATTTCTATGTTATTCTTGGCATGGATTGGATATTTGCATTTTATGCTTTAGTTAATTATAGAACCCGGGCAGTAGAGTCCAAATTTCCGGGTGAGCCAGTCTTAAAATGGAAGGGTGGTTCAGCTGTGCCTATAGGTCGATTCATTTCCTACCTTAAGGCCAGGAAGATGATTTCTAAGGGTTGCATGTACCATCTAGTTAGGGTTAAGGATATCGAGTCTGAAACCCCAACTATCCAATTTGTCCGAGTAGTATGTGAGTATCCATAGGTCTTTCCTGATGATTTGCCAGGTGTTCCTCCTAAACGGGAAATTGATTTTGGTATTGACCTTCTTTCGACACACAGCCTATATCTATTCCTCCTTACAGGATGGATTTGGACGAGCCTAAAAAGTTAAAGGAGCAGTTGAAGGACTTGTTAGGTAAGGGTTTCATTAGACCGAGCAAGTCTCCATGGGTGCACCAATTCCCTTTGTCTGAAAGAAGGATGGTTCGCTTCAGATGTGCATTGACTATTGACAATTAAATAAGGTCATAGTTAAGAACAGGTATCCTTTGCCCCAGAATTGATGATTTGTTTGACAAATTTCAGAGTGCCAAGTGTTTCTCAAAGATAGATCTCAGGTCCGGGTATCATCAACTTAGAGTTCGGGAGAGTGATATCCCGAAGACAGACTCAAGGACGCGGTATGGCCATTACGAGTTTGTAGTTATGTCTTTTGGATTGACGAATGCTCCTGCAGCTTTCATGGACTTGATGAACAAGATGTTCAGGCAATATCTGGATATGTTCGTGATTGTGTTCATTAATGACATCCTTATATACTATCAGAGTAAGGAGGAGCATACCGCTCACTTGAGAGTAGTACTTTAGACTCTCAAGGATTGCCAATTGTATGCCAAGTTCAGCAAATGTGAGTTTTGGTTGGACTCCGTAGCATTTTTGGGCCATGTGGTATCAAGTGAGGGCATAACGGTAGATTCTCAGAAAATCGAGGCGATGAAGAATTGGCCTAGACTGGTGAATCCTTTAGTTATTCAGAGTTTCTTGGGTTTAGTTGGTTACTATCAGAGGTTTGTTGAGGGTTTCTCATCTATTGCAGCACCGTTGACAAACTTGACTCAGAAGAAGGTGAAATTCCAATGGTCGGAGGCTTGCGAGAAGAGCTAGAGTTGAAGACTCGACTCACTTCAGCACCGGTGTTGACCTACCCAAGGGTATCGATGGATACGTGGTGTACTGCAATGCTTCAAGGATCGGAATTGGGTGTGTGTTTATGCATCATAGGAAAGTGATAGCATATGCCTCAAGGCAGTTGAAAGTCCATCAGATGAATTACCCAACTCATGACCTTGAATTGGCCACGGTGGTATTCGCCTTGAAAATATGGAGGCATTACTTGTATTGGGTCCACATGGATGTATTTATGGATCACAAGAGCTTACAATATGTATTCACGCAGAAAGATCTTAATCTTCGGCAAAGGAGATGGCTGGAGCTACGCAAGGATTATGATATGAGCGTCCTTCACCATCCGGGTAAGGCTAATGTGGTAGCGAACGCACTTAGTAGGCTCTCTATGGAGATTGTGTCCCATGTGGATGAAGAAAAGAAGGAGTTGGTAAAATATGTTCATCGATTCGCAAGGTTGAGAGTTAGGTTGTTCGACTCGACTGATGGTGTTGTTGTTGTCCAGAATGGGTCAGAATCGTCCTTGGTAACTGATGTGAAAGCTATACAAGATGAGGATCTGATTTTGGTGAAGTTGAAGGAAGCCGTTCGAAGTCAGAAGGTGGAAGTCTTCTCCAAAGGGGGAAATGGTGTGCTGCAGTATAAGGGTCGCTTCTGTGTTCCGGATGTCGATGATTTGAGGAGTCGGATGTTTCATGAGGCTCATGGATCTAGATATTCTATCTATCTAGGTGCCACCAAGATGTATCATGACTTGTGAGAAATATATTGGTGGAACGACATAAAGAAGGATATTGCAGAATTTGTAGCTAAGTGCCTGATATGTCAACAAGTAAAGGTTGAGCATCAAAGGCCGGGAGGCATACTTCAGGATATTAGCATTCCCACTTGGAAGTGGGAAGAGATTAATGTGGATTTCATTATAGGCCTACCTCGTACTCGCTAACACTATGATTCTATTTGGGTGGTGTGTGAAGCATGAGACCAGTTCAGCTATGTGATATGAATCGGAGGTAGTCATTCCGTTAGATTTAGGTTTAAATAATTAGTATTTGAATATGATAATTGCATGTTTATGTTTTCTGCTTGTTTTCAACATTCGAGGACGAATACTCCCAAAGGGGATATATTGTTATACCCTGGGAGCCCAAGGATCAGACTCGGGAGTTCAAATGGGGAAAACTGAAATTTTGCACCAGGTCACAGAACGAGTCATTATGTGACCTGTGAGGATGGACCACGAGTCATTGGATGACTCAAGGTAAGGGGCTGGGGCTAAGTTTGGAAGCGGAAATTGAAGTCACCACGGGCATGACCACGAGTCGTGGTCAGTCCTTACAACTTGTGGAATCAGCCATGGTCAAGGGAATTGAGTAAAGGAAATTGGGTAGGCAGTGTACTCAACAACAGGTGACCACGAGTCGTTAAGTGATTTGTCATGAGCCCAGGAGGATAGGCAAAGAAATGTACTTGACGAGTAGGGCGACGATTCGTTGCCCTAGACCACGAGTCGTCAGGTTGTCCCCTAGGACCACTTGGCAGTAATTTCTTGCGAAATTAGTAAGGGCCTTTTCATAATTCCTGAGTTCCTAAGGCCTAAAGTACGTCATTTAAGGCTCGTTTTAGTGGGTTTTAGGAGGGAAAACCTATTCTAAGTTATTTCCTTCCATGCATGCAAACTTGAGAGGTTGAGGAGGTGATCTAGAGCAAGTCTTCAAGGTTTTCTTTCAAATCCTTCTTGGGCAATTAGAGAAGTGGTAGAATCAATCCCTTTCAAGTATGTAGGGTTATGAGTGGGTGTTTCCTTCCAGACCCATGCCCAATTCCTATCTAAATATGAGAATTTCCTATGATTAAGTTATGGGATTTTTGCCCAAATGCATGAATCTTCAATTTCTTCACATGGGTATTAATTGATTATGATTTTATTTCCGAATTGTGAAGAAAGGGATAATTTTAAAATTATTTCAATTAAACTTAATGTTTCTAGCCTTATGAATGTTGAAGCCCATTGTGGGATGATCATTAAAAGTGAGGTTTGTGAAGTAAATGTGATAATGATGAGATATGATGATGAAGAGCATGATTTGAAGCTACCCATGTTTATAATTATGTTTTCAATAAGAATTGAGTATTTCCAAGTATGATAAAGCTTTGGACAATGCCCACATGTTATGTTTAAATGAGGATTTCCCCGAACTAAGCTTACCACATTGTTTTGGAGAGAAGACTCCCAAATTTTATATTTTAGCTTGTGGTATGTTTTGAGTTATCTTCCTATGCATAGCTTACCACATGGTTTTGGAGCAAAGTCTCCCAAGTATGTTTTCAGCTTGTGGTACGTTTTGAACTAAAGCTTCTCATATGCATGATTTCGTATTTGAGATGTATTTGATCATTGAGCTTCAATAATAGACGATATTGAGCTTCCTTATATACGATGTAGAGCATTTTCATGTTTTTGGGAGAAGAGTCTAGCATCGAGCGGGCTAAGGGTCGATCACCCTATGCCCCAGAACTATGCGCCAATGTAGGTTGGCACTATTATATGATTGGGACCTCCCTTGTGAGCTATCCATGGCTCTAATGGCCTTGAGCTTGATATAGATATCATGGTAGCGTCCTTAGCCCTGACACGATTTTGGACAGCTTTGCCCACTAGAGTGTAATAGCTGGGACCACATAATCTCTATTGTGCTATGTTAGTTAAGTGACGTGTCTCCTATTATTTATATGATTCAGATATGCATATTCATTACTCATGATTATTATATACTCATGAATGTTCTAAAAGCAAGGTTTGACTCAATGTTCAGCTTTTCTATAAACATCATATTGCAGCTTTGAGTAATTCGAGTTAGTTTGACATATAAAGATATGTGTCGTCATGTTATGAAAAGATCATGATTTCAGAAAGAATGCATGCAAGCCCTACTCTCAATTTAGTGATGTTTATGTTTAATTAATGCATTGTGTTTAAAAGGACTTTTACTTACTTTAGCTGTTTTACTTACCTTGCATACTCTGTATATTCCATGTACTGACCGCATACTTCTATGCTGTATCATTTCATGATACGAGACCCGGCTCTCAACTTTAGCCCCGCTCTTAGACAACTTATTGGAGTTAGAGTCTGCTCATTGGTGAGTCCTCATCTTCCGACGACTCGACTATCTATCTTTTCTTTATGTATTTCAGTTTTCAGCCTATTGAGTTAGTTGGGGTCTTGTCCAATCAACTCATCATGTTTAGAGGCTATTCATACATATGTATGTATTCAGCTTTGGATTTTATATTCAAATGTTATATTAAAGCTAGACTTCCTCTATGATTGTATTTTCAATTATTTAGTCTCTTGGTTGATGACTTGGGGTCTCTCGGGGCTCCCTGTCCCGTGTCGCGATTCGGGCCTCCATTCGGGTCATGACAGTGATCCACGAATTGCAACCGGTGAACTGTCAGTTGTCCCCCCGATTTCAGAATTCTGCTCAAGGGCAAAATTGTCTAGCATGGAAAAAGAGAGAGAAGATACCCTATTTTCTTGGATATAAATTCTAGAGAAAGTACTATGTACTAAAGAGCATATCATATCATCTTTTTCATTTCTTAGCTTTAGAACACTCCTTTGGTAGAGAAAAGGAGAATTTGATAGGTAGAATTTGCAAAGTACAATTCTCTTCTTGTTCTTCTTCTTCTTAATAGTAAGGTATAGACATTGTTAAAGACACTGTGTGAACTTGATTTTCTACTCTTGTTATTGAATTCAATGAGTTTATAGTTGAATGTGCTTTTGAATTTCTTAATCATTAGTATCTATATCATTAACTATAGGTGTGTGATGATGAATACTTAATTAGAGTGGGTATTGCTAGAGTCATCTCTATATTGTTTAAATAAGTGTAAATCTGTTAGATTCTCTTCAATCTATAATGGAAGATCCATTGATTATGATTTGGGTCTATTTGTTCTTAATTGATTATTGCTTGTAAAAGAATGATTAAGTATCGTAGGAGAATTTAATAATGGGTATGGATGAGAGAATGTGAAATTGGGCTAGAAATAGCCAAAATTGCATTTTCACTCCTAATCAGTGGCTAATAGCTAGAAATTAGTGCAGTTACTAATCCAAATTTGATCAGGTTGAGCTAATAGTGACTAGAGGTTTTATAAAACTCTAGTAAGAGGTATTTATAAAGTTGAAAAGTTGTAATTACCCATTTCCCCGAGATTATTTACACTAATTGAACTTATAAGATGACCTAGCCTGTCCCTATCTAGTTAGTATATCATCCACACCACACCTCTAGTCTTTCACATTCTTGTTGACAACCTTGGTGATTTTGCTATTATAGGCAACAAAATTAGCAATTATAATATTCTACAAAATTCCAATCTCCCCCAACTTATTTGTTTTATTGTTAATTCTAAGTGGCGCAAGCTAACTTCAATTTCTCAACCGAAATTTTTAATTATCACTCACTAGTCCTTGTGATATTCAACCCCGACACCCATTGGGTTACTTGTTTTTGTACTTCGGCCGTGTATTCCCTTCTTATGAGGAGTATATTTTGGATGTTATCAAAAATGACACCGTTGCTGGGGACTAGCACTCGATATTCGTGTGTTGATTGTTGATTTGAATTAGTCCTACACCACAATTGTTTCTATTAACCTATTACCGTATGGCTCATGAGCAGCTGTGGAAGGTTGTCACGAGATCCTAAGGGGTTCCTTATAGGGAAACTGTTAAGTTAGTAGACAAGATGTGGCATAGAGAGGAAAAGAAGGATGCAATGTTGTTGGTTATGATAAAGCAGATGGAGTTTATTGATGAGTTATAAGAAGGGTTTCCATGTGAGATAAAATCAAGCTGTAACACCCCGGAAGTGCGTAAGAATAGACCTAGGAGGTTGAAACTTGAAAACTGCAGAAACTGGGAAAAAGTAGCAGGACAGGCCATGGAACGACTCGTGGTATCAAACCACAAGTTGTTGTATGCGGCTGTGGTTAGGATCATGATGGGTAGCTTTGTGAACCATGGGAGACATAAAGACTCATTGAGGGAAACAATGAGTCATCGTTAGCCGTCGTGGGAAGGGCTTAGGTTCTTCAAGAGGCATGCAATAGGAGACCCAACGACCCGTTAGAAGTAACCACGAGTCATTAGTTGTGGTCATTGTTGGAGGATAATAATTTCCAGTGGAGGTGACGAGTTAAGATGATGATCCGTCAGAACGAACCACGAGCCATGGTGAGGCTCGTGGTAAGGGAGTTCAGATTTTATGATGAGCAAACAATGGATAGTATAACAGACCGTGGTTTTAGTGGATGAGTCGTCCTGTCCGTTCATTGGTTAGTTCTGAGAAAAGGCATTTAGCATCCCATTCAATGAGGGACATGATGGGTCCTTGGTGGTTTCCAAGACCCGTTGGTACCACTCATGGGTTCCACCCGACCAATTTTCAGGGCAGGTTCATTAAGGGTATTTTGGACCTTTTCACGATATAAGGCCCTAAACTATGTCGTTTTGGCTTTGGAAAAGCTAGGTTTTAAGAGGATGACCTATTCTAAACTCCCATTCATGCATGCAAGAACTTTGAGAGGGGATTCAAGGGGAGATTATAAGCTTTTCACCTCAATTCCTTCAATTTCATTCTTGGGATTTTAAGAAGGGTTAGGAGTTGATAATCCCAGGTATGTAAGGTCCTCAATGGATGGATTCTTCCACACCCATGCTCCTACTCAATCATTTTACTTATAAATTATCAAAAACTCATGGTGTTTTGTAATTGATTTGTATAAAATTAAATGATTTAATTATGGATCTTGTGATTTTGATATCTTATCATAATCTACTGGTTTTAATCATATTTGAGATTTAAATTGAGTATAATATTCTTGATTTTGAATTTCTAAACAATTAATCTTGATTATGCATTCTCCATGATGAATCGATTATGATCCATTAATCTATTGGTGTTTTGATACGCCCAGCATGAATTATGAATTTATTGATGAATTTATTATGTTATTTATTATGAAGTTATGAATTTAAAGCTACATGCATGATCTACAAGCATGCATGAATTTTATCACTCATGAATTATGCTTTTATCCGACCCACAGGCCTTAAGTCATGTCTAATTCACGTATGTTCAAGCATGTTTATGAATATCATAATTTGACTAGCTCATAAACTCATGCATGTATTATTATAAGCACTATATATATGTTTTGGGAGAGGTATCGAACAACGAGTAGGTTCGAGGCCCATGTTTAGCCCCGGATCTCATAAACTATGTGCCATCGTAGGTATGATGGGACCTTTTCATGTTTTCCCTAGCCCAATTGGCCCTTTTCATGTGTGATCACGCCCTTCATCATTCCTACCCTTGGCAAGGTACGAACACCCTCCCGATTAGAGTTACAAGTCGGGCTTCATGTGTGCTCATATTGGGTATGTCAGTTTAGAGAGTCTCCCACTGTTCCTCATGATTTATACATGTTTGTGACTATGTATACGGGCTCAAGTTATGTTCAGTAAGAGTTTTTCCCTTATGACTTTGATTACGATTGTATTATGAAAATTTCAAAAACCTTGAGCCTTACATTATATTACTATAATTATGATATGAGCATGTTGTCCTACTCTTATGAATATTTATGAGTTTCTATACATGTTTTAAATGTCCGTTTTACTTACCTTGCATACACAGCACATTCCACATATTGACCGCATACTTTCTATGTTATATCGTCTCATGATACAGGTCCCAATTCTCAGGCGCATCCTTACCCTTAGATAGATTCGTATTTTCTCTCCGTGTATTTGGGGAGTCCTCATGTTCCGAGGGCTACATGTTCACACTCTATGTTATTCCTTCAGTTTCTTGATGTTGGATTAGTTGGGGAGTTGTCCCATCAATCCCTTTCATGTTTAGAAGCTTATTAGACTATGAAGTTGTATTCTGCCGTATTGTATAAGTTTGTACTATTTTCTCTCATGTTATGTTATGATTACGTTCTTTATGCTAAGTATTCCACTCATGTGAATGAATTAAATGTATGCTCATGCCATGGGTCGACTTCATGTCTCTCGGGGCTCCTTGTCCCGTGTCTGTGATCTGGGTGTACGTTTGGGTCGTGACAAACTCAGTATCAGAGCCATAGGTTTATGTGTCTTAGAGAGTTTGAAAGTCGTGTTAAGTAGAGTCTTTTTCATGGGTGTGAAGTGCGCCACACTTATGACGAAGAGGCTACTAGAAGTTTAGGAATTTTCCCTTCTTTCATGATCTATGTCGTGCGATGAACATCCTTTACTTGTCTAATTCATGTTATTCACATTTACAGAATCATGCCTCCACGCCGAGTAAATGCTAGGAGGAATGGTAATGGTGATGATCACGAGGGTGCAGATGATGGGGAGCATCCGCCAGCTCCACCCATTCATGAGGGGCACGTACCAGAGCCAGCCGCCCATGCTGAGTTTAGGGCGGCGATCCAGATGTTGGCACAGGCTATGGCAGCTCAGGTCCAGAATCAAACTGTGGCCCATTATCCACAAAATGGGAATGCAACAGTTGCTAGGGTGAGGGAGTTTCTTAGGATGAGCTCTCTGGAGTTCACAGGGTTGAATGAAGACGAGGACCCACATGACATTATTGAGGAAATTTTAAAGATCACCTAGGTTATGGGGGTGAATAATGGGGAATGTCTTGACTTGACCTCCTATCAGCTCATGGGGGCAGCACATATATGGTTTAAGCAATGGAGAGGTGCTATGGCAGCGGGTGCAGGCCCTATAGGTTAGGATGAGTTCCACACCACGTTCATGGATCGGTTCTTCCCTCGGGAAATGAAGGAGCTCAAGGAGGCTGATTTTGTGAATTTGAAGCAGGGCAACATATCAGTCCAGGAGTATGCTTTGGAGTTCACTCGGCTATCTAAATATGCTCCGGAGTTGGTGGTGTATCAGTTGGCTCTAGTAAGCCGCTTTGTGCATGGAGTAGTAGATTACTTGGATAAGGATTGCCGGATTGCAATGCTACACCGGGACATCAACTTTCCCCGTATTGTGTTGCATGCCCAGCAGATGGAGTTGGTCTATAGGAGGAAAAGAGAGGCCAAGAGGTCCAGGACCGACAGCTATGGGGTTTCTCAGTCCTGGTAAGGAGGTGGATCATGTCAGCAATCCTATCTCAGGTCCACTACTTCAGCTCCATCATCGGCTAGCATGTCGTCCAGGTTCAGAGGTGACCAGAGGTGCAGGGCTACAGGTTCGAGGGATCATGGTAGCTTGCAGGTGGAGCGCACTTTCCTAGTTTGTGCGAGATGTGGAAAAAAACATCTCGAGAGGTGTCTGGTCAATGCAGATGCTTGTTTTGGGTGTGTCAAACCCAGGCACAGGATGAGAGATTACCCTGCAGCCAATTCTACTGCTCCAGCAGCACAACCCCCTCAGTAGGGTGCCTCCACTAGTTCGGGGGTGGTCAGCGCCGGAATAGGTTTTACGCTCTAGTGCCTCACCAGGAGCAGGAGGCCTCGCTATATGTGGTCACAGGTATGTTGCAAGTCTTCGATATTGATGCTTATGCTTTGTTTAATCCAGGAGCTACCTTGTCTTTCGTGACCCCTAACATTGCTAGAATTTTTGGAGTTAGTCTATAAATTCTATCAGAATCATTCTCCATATCTACTCCAGTCGGTGAATCAGTTGTAGCTAGGCGAGTATATATAGGTTTCCCCATTACGGTGTTGCATAAGGTTACCTCCAAAGACTTAGTAGAATTGGCCATGACTGATTTCGGCATCATTTTAGGTATGGATTGGTTTTCTTCATGTTATGCTTCAATTAATTATAGGACCCGTGCAGTGGAATTCCAATTTCTGGGGGAGTCAGTTTTGGAATGGAAGGGTAATTCAGCTTTACCAACCGGTCGGTTTATTTCCTATCTTAAGGCCCGAATGATGATCTCTAAGGGTTGCGTATACACCTAGTTAAGGTTAAGGATGTGGAGTCCGAGACCCCGACTATTCAGTCAGTTCCGGTGGTGTGCGAACATTCGGAGTAGTTTTTGGATGGTTTGCCAGATGTTCCTCCTGAGAGGGAAATTGATTTTTATATTGATCTACTGCCCGATATGCACCTTATTTCTATCCCTCCTTACAGGATGGCTCCAGTTGAGCTAAAGGAGTTAAAGGATCAGTTAAAGGATTTGTTGGATAAGGGTTAGACCAAGAAAGTCTCCATGGGGTGCACCGGTTCTATTTGTTCGAAAGAAGTACGCTTCCCTTCATATGTGTATTGATTACCGACAACTGAATAAGGTCACCGTCAAGAACAGGTACCCCTTGCCCAGGATGATGATTTATTTGACCATCTACAGGGTGCCAGGTTTTTCTCAAAGATAGATCTCAGGTCCGTATATCACCAGCTCAGAGTTCGAGAGTGTGACATTCCAAAGACAGCCTTTAGAACCCGGTATGACCACAATGAGTGTGTAGTTATGTTTCTTGGACTAACCAATGCTGCTGTAGCTTTTATGAACCTGATGAACAGGGTATTGAAGGCATATTTGGACATGTTCATGATTGTGTTCATTGATGACATCCTTATATACTCGCAGAGCGAGGAGGAACATGTCGCTCACTTGAGGATAGAAGTTCAAACCCTCAAGGATTGTCTACTATATGCAAAGTTTAGCAAGTGTGAATTTTAGCTGGACTCGGTGGCATTTCTGGGCCCTGTGGTGTTGAGTAAGGGCATAAGGGTGGATTCTTAGAAAATTGAAATGGTGAAGAATTGGCCTAGACCTTTGAATCCTTCATAAATTCAGAGCTTTTATGGCCTAGCAGGCTACTACCGAAGGTTTGTTGAGAGTTTCTCATCTATTGCGGCACCTTTGACCAGGTTGTCTCGGAAAAAAGTGAAGTTCCAATGGTCAGAGGATTGTGAGAAAAGGTTCCATGAATTGAAGACCCGACTCATTTCAGCACCAGTGTTGAGTTTACCTGAGGGTACCGATGGCTTTGTTGTATATTGTGCTTCTTCGAGAGTCGGATTGGGATGTGTGTTGATGCAGCGTGGGAAGGTGATAGCATACGCCTCACAACAATTAAAGGTTCACGAAAAGAATTACCCGACCCATGATCTTGAGTTGGCTGCAGTGGTGCTTGCTTTGAAGATATGGCAGAATTAGTTGTATAGGGTCCACGTGGATGTGTTTACGGATCACAAGAGCTTGCAATATATGTTCACACAGAAGGATCTAAATCTTCGGCACAGGAGGTGGTTGGAGTTGCTAAAGGACTACGACATGAGTATCCTCTACCTCCCGGGCAAGGCAAATATGGTAGCGGATGCGCTTAGTAGACTCTGTATGAGAGTGTGTCCCACGTGGATGAGGGCAAGAAGGAGTTGGTAAAGGACGTCCACTGACTTGAAAGGTTCGGGGTTAAATTGGTCGACTCCACTAATGGTGGCATTGTTGTGAAGAATGGATTAGAGTCATCTTTGGTGGTCGATGTCAAATCTAAGCAAGATGAGGACCCGATTTTGAGAAGGTTGAAGGAAGCGGTGCGGAGTCAAAATGTGGAGGTTTTCTCCCAAGGGGGAGATGGTGTCCTTCGATACCAGGGTCAGTTATGTGTTTTGGACATTAATAATTTGAGATTCCAGATATTGCATGAGGCACATGGTACTAGATATTCCATCCATCAGAGATCCACGAAGATGTATTGGGACTTGAGGGAAATCTATTGGTGGGATGGTATGAAGAAGGATATCACAGAGTTCGTAGCCAAGTGTCCAAACTTTCAGCAAGTGAAGGTTGAGCACCAGAGGCCGGGAGGTGTACTTCAGGATATCAGCATTCCCACTTGGAAGTGGTAAGAGATTAATATGTATTTTATTATAGGCCTACCTCGCACTCGCTGGCAGTATCATTCCATTTGGGTGGTGGTGGACAAGTTAACAAAGGCTGCACACTTCCTACTGGTTAAGACCACGAATTCAGCGGATGATTATGCCAAGTTACATATTCGGGAGTTGTTTTGACTTCATGGAGTGACCTTGTCTATTATTTCGAACTGAGGTACTCGGTTTGCCTCCCAGTTCTGGCAGTCTTTTCAGAAGGGACTTGGGACTCAGGTTAAGCTCAGCACAGCATTTCACCAACAAACGGATGGCCAGGAAAAATGGACAATCCAGACTCTCGAGGACATGTTGAGGGCATGTGTTATGGATTATAAAGGTAGTTGGGATGATCATTTACCTTTGATCGAGTTTGCTTATAATAACAATTATCACTCTGGTATAAAGATGGCACCGTTCGAGGCCCTCTATGGGAGGAGGTGTAGTTCCCCCATCGGATGGTTTAAGGTTGGTGAGGCAGCTATGATAGGGCCAGATGCTGTTCACAAGGCGATGGTGAAGGTCCAGTCTATAAGGGACCGGTTAAAAACTGCTCATAGTCTTCAGAAATCATATGCTGATGTGAGGATAAGAGATTTGGAGTTCGATGTGGACGACTAGGTATTTCTAAAGGTAGCTCCCATGAAGGGAGTCATTCGTTTCGGAAAGAAAGGGAAACTCACTCCCCGCTATGTTGGTCCCTATCGAGTTGTGAGAAAAGTTTGAAGGGCGGCGTATGAATTGGACTTGCCATCGAAGTTATTTTCGGTTTATCTCATCTTCTATGTGTTGCTTTTGAAAAAGTGTTTGGGTGATCCAACCTTGGTAGTCCTGGTAGAAAGCATTGGAGTAAAAGATAGTCTCAGTTATGAAGAAATTGCCATTGAAATCTTGGATCGTTAGGTTTGGATGTTGAGGAACAAAGTAGCTTCAGTTATGGTTTTATGGAGAACTCAGCATGTTGAGGGAGCTACAAGGGAAGCCAAAGCAGATATTATGGCTAGATACCCACATTTGTTCTCTACCGGCTTAGTTCCGACTTGAGGTATCATTTCTACTCGACGACCCCTTTTAGTTTTCATGTTCAGTTCATGTGTGCAAGTTTCTTTTATGTGTATGAATGTGTATGTGAAGCATGAGATCAGTTCAATGATATCGTTTGGTTCGGAGGTAGTCATTTCGTGAAAATTTCAGTTAAAATGATCAGTATATGGCTAAGATAATTGCATGTTTCTGTTTTTTTCTTGTGTACTACATTCGAGGACAAATGTTCCCAAGTGTGAGATATTGTAACACCCCGGAAGTGCGTAAGAATAGACCCGAGAGGTTGAAAGTTGAAAACTGCAGAAATTGGGAAAAAGTTTCATGACGGGCCCTAGGACGACTCTTGGTATCAAACCACAAATCGTTGTATGCGACCATGGTTAGGATCAGGCTGGGTGGTTGTGTGAACCACGGGAGACATGACGAATCGTTGAGGGAAACAATGAGTCGTCGTTAGCCATCGTAGGAAGGGGTTAGGTTCTTCAGCAAGCATGCAATGGGAGACCCAACAACCCATTAGAAGTAACAACGGGTCATTGGATGTGGTCGTTGTTGGAAGCTAAAAATTTCCAGTGGAGGTGACGGGTTGAGACCACGACCCGTTGGAAGGGACCACGAGCCGTGGTGAGGGTCGTGGTAAGGGGGTTCAGATTTTATGCTGAGAAAACAACGGATGATGTAATAGACCGTGGTTTTAGAGGATAAGTCATCTTGTCCGTCCGTTGGTTTGTTCCAAGATAAGGCATTCAGTAGCCCATTCAACGAGGGACATGGCGTGTCAGTGGTAGTTTCCACAACCCATTGGTACCACCCGACCAGTTTTTAGGGCAGGTTCATTAAGGGTATTTTTTACATTTTCACGATATAAGGCCCTAAACTACGTTGTTTTGGCTTGGGAAAAGCTGGGTTTTAAGAGGATGACCTATTCTAAACTCCCATTCATGCATACAAGAACTTTGAGAGGGGATTCATGGGGAGATTTCAAGATTTTCACCTCAATTCCTTCTATTTCATTCTTGGGCTTTTAAGGAGGGTTAGGAGTTGATAATCCCAGGTATGTAAGGTCCTTAATGGGTGGACTCTTCCACACCCTTGCTCCTACTCAATGATTTTACTTATAAATTATCAAAAATTTATGCGGTTTTGTATTTGATTTGTATAAAATTAAATAATTTAATTATGGGTCTTGTGATTTTGAAACATTTATCATAATCTATTGGTTTTATCATCTTTTAGATTTAAATTGAGTATAATATTGTTGATTTTGAATTTCTAAACAATTAAGGTTGATTATGCATGCCCCATGATGAATCGATTTATGATCTATTGATCCATTAGTATTTTGATAAGCCCATTATCAATTATAAATTTATTTATTCTTTATTATGTTATCTGTTATGAACTTATGAATTTCAAGCTACATGCATGATCTACAAGTATGCATGAATTTTATCAATCATGAATTATGTTTTTTGCCGACCCACGGGCCTCAAGTCATGGATAGTTCACATATGTACAAGCATGTTTATGAATCATGATTTGACTAACCCATGAACTCATGCATGTATTATTATGAGCACTATATATATGTTTTGGGAGTAGTATTGAAGACTGAGTAGGTTCGGGGCCTATGTTAATCCCCGGATCTCATAAACTACGTGCCACCTAGGTATGATGGGACCCTTTCATGTTTGTCCCTGGCCTAATTGGCCCTTTTCATATGTGATCACTCCCTTCATGGTTCCTACCCTTGGATAGGTACGAACACCCTCCCGACTAGGGTTACAAGTCGGGCTTCATGTGTACTTATATGGGGTATGTCGGTTAAGAATCCCACTGTTTCTCATGATTTATTCATGTTTATGACTATGTATACGGGCTCAAGTTTTGTTCAGTAAGAGTTTTTCCCTTATGATTTTGATTACGATTGTATTATGAATGTTTCGAAAACCTTGAGCCTTACATTATATTACAATAATTATGTTATGAGCATGTTTTCCTACTCTTATGAACATTTATTAGTTTTTATACATGTTTTAAATGTCAGTTTTTCTTACCTTGCATACTCAGTACATTCCACGTACTAATCGCATACTTTCTATGTTGTATCGTCTCATGATATAGGTCCCAATTCTCAGGCGCATCCTCACCCGTAGATAGATTTGAATTTGCTCTCTGCGTATTTGCTGAGTCCTCATGTTTTGAGGGCTACATATTCACACTCTATGTTATACCTTCAGTTTCTGGATGTTGGATGAGTTGGGGAGTTGTCCCATCAATCTGCCTTTAATGTTTAGAGGCTTATCAGACTAAGAAGTTGTATTCCGAGGTATTGTATAAGTATTATACTATTTTGTCTCATGTTGTGTTATGATTACGTTCTTTATGCTATGTCTTCCACTCATGTGATTGAATTAGATGTATGCTCATGCCATGGGTCAACCTGGGGTCTCTTGGAGCTCCTTGTCCCGTGTCTACGATCCGGGTGTATGTTTGGGTCGTGACACAAGCCAACCCCGGCTATGAGTATGCTTATCATAGAAATCAAGGTCGGAACAATGTTTGGTCAATTGATATGAGTATCTAGGAGAGTGATGAGTCAATCCCACCCCACATGGAATACACTCTCAATACACTCTCAAATTGGTGCTTGAAAAGGTCTTTTCAACTGATGAAGGAATTTAGGACTTGTAGGGTAAACTAGTAGACCTTACAACCACCGTGAAGAGTCATGAGGTCCTAACACAGAAACTGGAGAACAAGATGAGCGAGTTAGCATCTCAGGTGATGACCCAACCCACAGAAACTGCCACTTCCTCATCTCAAGCCACTAGGGATGATAACATATTTGAGGGGGAAATGGAGGAAGAGTTAGTAGGAGAAGCGATTGTGTATTTCTTGTTGAAAGGAGGAGAACATGAGGAGGTTTGACAAGTGCATAAGGAGACAAGAAATTGTCCTTTCCAACCAAGAAATATTGACCTAGATTTAAAAAATCGTACGACTCCTACATCACAGCCATCCATTGTAGCACCTCCAAAGCTGGAAATTATGCCCTTGCCCATTAACTTGTAATATGCATATCTGGAAGAGAATGAGACGCTCCCTAATATCATTTCAGCTAAACTCACTGCTCCTTAAATAGAAAAACTAATCGTGATGTTGAAGAGACATATTAAAGCTATCGGGTGGTCAATAGCTGATATCACTGGTATTCCTCTGGGAATTTGCACTCACAAGATCAATCTTCAAGAAAATTGCAGCCGATCAGTTTAGCATCAAAGGTTTGAACGCACCTATGCAACAGGTGGTAAAAAAGGAGATTATTAAATGGTTAGATGCAGGTGTAGTATATCTATTCGCAAATAGTAGCTGGGTGAGCCCTATGCAGTGTGTGCCAAAGAAAGGGGGCATTACGTTTATCCCAAATGAAAAGAATGAGTTAATTTCCACTCACCCACTCACTGGATGGAGAGTTTTCATGGATTACCGTAAGTTAAACTCATGGACAAGGAAGGATCATTTCCCGATGCCTTTCATTGACCAAATGCTAGACCGGTTGGCTTGTAAGGAGTACTATTATTTCTTAGATGGATAACCGGGATACAATCAAATTCGATTTCACCCGAGGATCAAGAGAAAACCACATTTACATGCCCCTAAAGCACCTTCACATTCAAAAGGATGCCTTTTGGTCATTGCAACGCCCCCAAAGATACATAATATCCATCTTTTCAGATATGGTAGAACATAATATGGAAGTTTTCATGGATGACTTTTCAGTTTTAGGAGACTCCTTTGATGACTGTTTGACATACTTGGAGGAGGTATTAAAGAGATGAAAATAAACAAATTTGGTCCTTAATTGGGAATAATGTCATTTTATGGTAAAAGAAGGGATTGTGCTGGGACACAAGATTTTGAAAAAGGGTATTGAGGTGGATCAAGCCAAAGTCGATGCCATTGCTCAAATACTTCCACCATGCACCATAAAGGGTGTTAGGAATTTCCTTGGGCATGCAGGTTTTTACCACCGGTTTATCAAAGACTTTTCTAAGATAGCTCATCCTTTATTTCGGCAGCTAGAGAAAGAAGCAAAGTTCAATATTTATGAGGACTACATGAAGGCATTTGTGGAGTTGAAAGAAAGGTTGATCTCCTCTCCAATTATTATAGCACCTTATTGGTCAAAACCCTTTGAGCTCATGCGCAATGCTAGTGGGGGTGGAATTAGGGAAATCCTTGGTCAATAGAGAGACAAGATATTTCACCCAATCTACTATGCTAGCAAGGCCTTAAATGATGCACAAACAAACTACACAGTAACAAAGCAGGAATTACTCACTGTTGTGTTTGCGTTTGAAAAGTTTTAGGTATATTTTCTAGGAATGAAAGTGGTGGTACACATGGACCATGCAGCGCTCAGGTATCTAATGGCTAAGAAAGATGCTAAACCGAGACTGATCAGGTAGGTTCTTTTGTTGTAGGAATTTGACTTTGAGGTGAAAGATCGTAAAGGATATGAGAATCAAGTGGTCGATCATCTAACACGCTTAGAAACAAGTGGGAAGCCAAGAGCATATGAGGAGATCAATGATACCTTCCCGGATAAGCATATTTTGGCTGCAACCCATGATCTAAAACCGTGGTTTGCAAATTTTGCTAACTACTTGGATAGCAACATCATACCTGAAGGCTTTAACTTTCAGCAAAATAAGAAATTCATGCATGATGTACGCAAAATTTTATTGGGACGAACCTTACCTATTCTGGAGTTGGGCAGATGGCTTAATCAGACAATGTATCCTGGAAGTAGAGATGGTCCCAGTTCTGGAGGCCTGTCATTCTTCATCTGTTGGGGGTCATTATGGGAGTGTATGGGTAGTAGCAAAGGTGTTAGAATGTGGGTCTTATTGGCGTACCCTACATCAGGATGCCCATGACTTTATGAAGCAATATGATCGTTGTCAAAGGATAGGGAGTATTTCAAGGAGGCATGAACTTTCGCTAACACCGATCTTAGAGGTGGAGATGTTCGATGTATGGGAGATCAACTTTATAGGCCCTTTTGTGAGTTCTTAGGAAACAAATGCATCTTGGTAGGAGCTGATTATGTCTCAAAATGGGTAGAAGCTATTGCATTACCCAATAATGAAGGGAAGCATAACAACCTTCTTGGAGAAATATATTTTCTCGCTATCCGGTACTCCCAGAGCTATCATTAGTGATGGAGGATCCCATTTTTGCAATCAAGCATTCAGCACATTGCTAGCTAAATATGATGTGAAACACTTGGTGGCCACCCCTTATCACTCGTAAACAACAGCCAAGTGGAAGTTTCAAATCGGGAAATTAAATCTATCTTGACAAAAATAGTCAATGTTAACAGAACTGATTGGGATCGGAGGTTAGATGATGCTATGCGGGCATATCGGACTGCATTCAAAATGCCGATAGGGAAGTCTCCATATCAGCCGCCATTTGGAAAATCATGTCACCTCCCCGTTGAGTTAGAACACAAATCCTTGTGGGCAAGAAAAGCTTAAATCTTTAATGAGGAAGAGCTGTCCAAGGACGAGTCCAAAATCTTCATGAGTTAGGTGAATTTAGAAAGATGGTGATAACATCCAAAATATAGACTTTTTTTACGAAAGAGCGTAAAAGGTCATTGTATCAGCACAAATATCCCGATGGATGTCAGGGTCGAATCCCGCAGAGAATTGAGTCCATAATTCAAGAGTTATGAATTAATTCAAACTAGAGAACATAATTGATCAACATTTGAAGAGTAAAATTGGGGAGAAATTAAAAGAGAAAATAATTATCTAATTTTAAACTAAGACTAATTGGGGGAATACAATTTGAAGCAATCACAAGTGAGAGGCTAGGGGCATTCTATAGATGGGATCACAATTAAGTTGGGAAGTGACTAGCCTTAGATTCTCTCACAAGTTCAACAAGTGTAAATAATCTCGGGAAGTGGGAAATCTCAACTTCTCAGACTATTGACTACCTCTTGCTAGAGTTTTATCAAAACTCTAGCCACAACTTAGCTCAACCCATTTGATTTGGATTAGCAATTGCACTATTCCTAGCTATTAGTTGTCAATAAGGAAATGAGAAAACAATTTCAGCTATTTCTAGCCTAATTTCACAATCTCCTATCCATACCCACTACTATATTCTCTTTCAATACTTAGTTATTCTCTCTCAAGCAATAATCAAGCAAGAATAAGTAGACCTATATCATAATCAATGGATCTTCATTAATAGATTGAAGAGAATCTAATAGACTTACACTTAATTGAACAATATGAAGATGAATCTAGAAATACCCATCTATAATTCAATAAGAATCCAAGAGCAATTTATCAAAATCCCAATCAAATTAACAAACCCACCATGAATATACTTCTAACTAGCAAATTAGTAAAGCATATTTAAAGATAGAGAGAAGATACCAAGAGGATTCCCCTCACATTCATGGCATTAGCTTCACAAATTTGCTTCACAAGCTCTTATAACAATGGTGGAAATCCCCCAAAATGGGTTAAAGGAAAAGAAGAAGAAACGTATCACCTAACTCTATAAATCTATGGAATAAATATTCTACTAAAAATTCTATGAAGAAGATGCATTCTAGATGATTGAATTCATTAATGAATGAATTTAATGAAAGTTATTTAAATATCTATACTTTCTTGTGTACAACCTTCCAAAACTGCCCTTGGAGGCTTCTAGGAGCTTCGGGAACCTTTTTGGATGTTTTTGCCCTTCCATCAATGAAATTGGGTCACTTGCCCTTCGAACTGCAAACAACCGGTGCCAAACTACGAATAGTCGGTGCCCACCCGCGAACAACTGATGCAAACCTGCGAACAGCTGGTGCCCACCTACGAACAGCCAGTGCCAAACTGTGAACAGCTGATTCCTACCTACAAACAACTGGTGCCAACCTGTTAATAGCCGGTGCCAACCTATGAACCACCGGAGAATAACCGGTGCCAACCCACGAAGAGCCAGTTGGTTAGCTGGTCTGTGCAGTAACTTCAGCATTTCCGCCATGTTTCGCCCTTCCAGATCCATGTTTAGCTGATTCAAAGCATGTCCTTCACCTCTTTTTTAGCTCAAATCTTCCATTATCTTTGACTCCTCTCCTTCATATTCTAACTCATCAAATTTCTTCTCAAATTCCATGTGTTTTGCTCGATCTCATGCTTTCTTCACTCACATGAAGTACCTATGATGAATTCAAGATAAAGGGAATAAAATCCATATAAATGACTCAAAAACATAGGAAAAACTCATAATTAGGATCCTAATGAGTTGGTAAATTTCCAACTCATCAAATCCCCAAACTTGAACCATTACTTGTTCTCAAGTAATGCAATCTTTTACAGCTGAGCAAATGAACAACATGCTATATATGAGTTTTTGCATCAAGGGCCAATCAAGATATTATTGCATAAGAGGACATTGCTAAAGCTTATGGCACTTTGGTAGTTGTACACCAAATCATCAATCCGCAAGACAACCCTAAACATTATACACCAACTCAAGAAAAACATAAAAGACTCAAATCACATTACACAAGCTTCAATAGGTAACCACAATAATTTTACATGATTCTAACATTCGAGGATGAATGTTCCCAAGGGGGAGATATTGTTATATTCCGGGAACCCAAAGATCAAACCCGGGAGTCAAAATAGAGAAAAACATAGAAATTTGCATCAGGTTGCAGGATGACTCGTGAGGTGGGTCATGAGGAGCTACCACGAGTCGTGATGTGAATCGTGGTCACCAGGCTGGGCAAGCTCAGGTTGAGGAGGCCATGGCCTGACCACAAGTCGTGGTCAGACCTCACGACTCGTGAGGTCACCCGTGGTCTGCATTAGAGGGTTGGTCAAGGTTTTGGGGCTGTAGGGGTCACGGATGGTGACCACAAGTCATGGTCAGCCACCATGATTCATGGAGTCCCTCATAGGGTCCCCCTGATTTTTTTGGATAGTGGACTTCACGGGTCCTAGCCACGAGTCATGCCCCTAGGAAATGACTCGTCAATGTTTTTCCTGCGTTTTAATAAGGGTGTTTTTGTAATTCCTAAGTTCCTAAAGCCTAAACTACGTCGTTTTAAGCTCTAAATGGGGTCTTTTAAGGGGGATTAGTCCATGTTAAGCCTCATTCATGCATGCAAGAATACAAAGTGGAGTCTAGAATGTGATTCAAGGTGTTCTTCCCCAATTTCTCTAAATTCCATCTTGGGATTTCAAGGGAGATTAAGAATTAGTGTTTCCAGGTATGTAAGGTGATCAATGGGTGGTTCCTTCCACAACGATGCTCCTAGTCTATGATTTTAATTATAAATTATCAAAAACTCATGGGGTTTTGAAATTGATTTGTATAAAATTTAATAATTTAATAATGGGTCTTGTGATTTTGAAATCTTATCATAATATACTGATTTTGATCATATTTTGGGATTTAAATCGATTATAATATTATTGATTTTGAATTTTTAAATAATTTAAGCTTGATTATGCATGCCTCATGATGAATCGATTTATTATCCATTGATCCATTGGTGTTTTGATAAGCCCAACATGAATTATGAATTTATTTATGAATTTATTATGTTATCTACTATGAACTTATGAATTTCAAGCTACACGCATGATTTACAAGTATGTATGAATTTTATTAATCATGAATTATGTTTTTGGCCGACTCACGAGCCTCAAGTCATGGATAGTTCTCGTATATTCAAGCATGTTAACGATTATCATGATTTAACTAGCCCATGAACTCATGTATGTATTTTATGAGCACTATATATGTTTTGAGAGTAGTATCGAACACCGAGTACCTTAGCCCTTGATCTCATGAACTACGTGCCAACGTAGGCATGTTGGGACCCTTTCATGTTTGTCCCTGGCCCAAATGTCCCGTTTCATGTGTGATCACCCCCTTCATGGTTCCTACCCTTGGCAAGGTACGAACACCCTCCCAACTAGGGTTACAAGTCAGGCTTCATGTGTGCTCATGTGGGGAATGTCATTTAACAGAATCTCCCACTGTTCCTCATGATTTATGCATGTTATGATTATGTATGTTGGCTCAAGTCATGTTAAGTAAACCTCTTCTATTATGATTATGATTAAGTTATGTTATGAATGTTTTGAAAACCATGATCCATATGGTATGATATTATGATTTACGATACGAGCATGACATCCTAGTCTTATGATTATTTATGTATTTTATATATGTTTTAAATGTTTGTTTTACTTACCTTGCATACTCAGTACATTCCACGAACTGACCGTATACTTACTATGTTGTATCGTTTCATGATACAGGTCCTAGTTCTCAGGCTCATCGTCACCGTAGCTAGTTTCAGCCTTGCTCTCAGCACACTTGGTGAGTCCTCATGTTCTGAGGGCTACATGTTCACATTCTATGCATTTCTTTCAGTTCTTGGATATTGGATTAGTTGGCAAGTTGTCCCATCAATCCGCCTTTCATGTTTATAGGCTTATCAGACTATAAGTTGTTTTCTATCGTATTGTATATGTCTAGTATTGTTTTTCCCTTATGCTATGTCATTATTACGTTCTTTATGTTAAGTCTTCCGCTCATGTGATTGAATTAGATGTATGCTCATGCCATGGGTCGAATTGGGGTCTCTCGGGGCTCCTTGTTCCGTGTATACTATCTGGGGTATGTTTGGTTTGTGACATACTACCTCTCTTTAGCACCCATCCTACCTAAGTGCTAGTGATAAGATAGTGATAAAATAAGGGTTCAAGCCTATGAAAAAGGGAGTGATAAAAAAATGAGAAATGAGACAAAAGCCCATGTTTGAGGGTGTGCAAGAGGAACATGAGAATTTCAGTTAGAAGTAGCCCCACATCGTTTCAAAATGCATAAAATGATAAATCGAAAAGAGAAAAATAATTCGTGTGAACTGATGCTTCCACTTGTGGAGATAAGGATAATTGTGAGAGCCAAAGAGGTTATAAGGAGGATTATTGAGAAATGAAATTCAGAAATGATGAAAGAAGAGAAATCAAGTAAAGTGATTGGAAGGAGTTGATGGGAGGTATGTTCACAAAAAGCATTAGAGAGGATCTAGTCACTACAACAAGATTTTCATCCTACCTTTAACCCAAGTCTACATCATAACCCACAAGCCCTAAATGATTCTAAGTGCATCCTCTCTACATTAGTGGCGAATTACATGAAGGGCAAGCTTAAGGGTCAAGTTGTGTGCATGAAGACTTCTTTTGGGAGAGTCAGCATGATTATCTCTTTCAAACAATCCCTTGTGTGTATTTAATGATTTCATCTCAAAAGAAATGGGATCTTCCTTTCTATGAGTGGCATCACCCCTTTTGAGGACATAAGTGCATTTAAAGTTATTATGTGGATAGGGAATGAGAGGTGTAAACTCTAAGGAAAGTTTTTAATGTGCAATGATTATGACTATATATTCTATGTGTATTTCATGGTTAAGCAATGCCCTTGTTTTACAAAATGAATCCTCTTGTGAGCCATGTTTGTGAAAGGTGGTAGCCTCTTGAAATATCTTCATTATTTTGGTTTACAGAAAAATTTTCTTCTCTTTTCTGGTGAGATTGGTGAGCATTTTTGGGTTGTCATAGACAGGTGGTTAATGATAATTAAACTTATGAATAGTGGTATGTTTTTCTACTGCTAAGAATTTCATTACTTGAGGACAAGCAATGGTTCAAGTTTAGGGGTTTGATGAGTTGGTAAAGTCACAAACTCATCGGGCTCTTAAGCCTGAGTTTTGCTTAGTTTTTGAGTTGTTTATGTGGATTTTATGCTCTTTTTGCTTTTGATGTGTACAGATGCCTAATGTGAAGAAAAGAGCAAGAAATGGAGCAAAAAGAAGGAAGTAGGTTGAAATTCAGCGTTCTGCCGAAGAAGACCAATGAAACACCGATCAAGAGCCGATTCCCACTACTTCTAGGAAACAAGCCACCGGCGAAACATGGGTTGCCAATGACTACTCATTAGTTCAACCACTGAATGGTACCTGACATGCTAGATTGAAGGGAAAATGATCGGCGGTGTAGAGATGGGGAGATCGACAAAACGTCGATCGAACCACCGCTGATTACTGAAAGGTAGTGAAGTAGCATAGAATGAAGCCGACAGTCCACGAATTGCAATCGGCAAACTATCGATCATCCCACTGATTCAAGAATGCTGCATAGGGGGAAAATTATCCAGCAAGGAAAAAGAGAGAGAAGATGCCCTATTTTCTTGGATATAAATTCTAAAGAAAGTACTATGTACTAAGCATATCATATCATCTTTTTCCTTTCTTAGATTTAGAACATTCCTTTGGCAGAGAAAAGGAGAATTTGATTGGAAGAATTTGCAAAGTACTATTCTCCTCTTCTTCTTCTTAATAGTAAGGTACAACCATTGTTAAAGACACTTTGTAAGCTTGATTTTACTACTCTTGTTATTGAATTGAATGACCTTATTGTTGAATGTTCATTTGAATTTCTTAATCATGAGTAGCTAAATCATTCACTAGAGCTGTATGATGATGAATACTTAATTAGAGTGGGTATTACTAGAGTCATCTCTATATTGTTTGAATAAGTGTGAATTGATCTCGGGCTAAAATAGCATACCCGAGTGATGCTTTATACCTTAATTTAGTCTTGTTTATCTAATTTATTTTATACATTTTCATGTAATTTTATATAAATGTGAATACATATACCAACCAACGTGATTAGTCTTTGTTTTGTAGGTTTTAATGAATTTAAGGAACTAATTCATAAGTTGGTGAAGTAGAGGAATGGAGTCGGGAGCAATTGGCGAAAGTCGGCAAGGAGCATTCCATTGCAAGGCTGGCCACGCCAGGCAGCGTGCCACGCTGTGCGTGTGCCGTGCCCAGCACCGTGGCACACCCATGCCAGGCGCGCGAGAAGAGGCAGCAGGCAGGCAGGCTCCAGCGTGCTAGCGCCATGCCACGCTAGGCCAGCTGCGCGCAAGCAGCATGCCAACACGCTGCATGACCAGCGTGTCACGCCCGCAGCGCGGTAACACTTGGCAGTTTTGGCATCCGGGGGCAATTTTCAAAGAGACTCCACGTTACCTCCGTGTCACGAAGGCAATTCTCCGCGATACACTCCGTGACACAGAGCCATTCCACGACAGGCTAAATTGTGCACGTTTTTCATTTATTATAAATAAGTCCCTTCGCTCCTGGAACCACTTGGTCATGATTTTATTCTGGAAAACCACCTAGGAGTGAAGGGAGAAGTGGGAGAACTCACCTAGGGTTTGGCAAATTCCCTTCTCTTCTACCAATTCTTGTAGGTATGTCAATTTAGTTGTAGTTTCTTGTAGTTTTACAAATATGAATGGCTAGAACCCTTCCTCTAGGGTTGAAGCCTTGAATTATGATTGTGTTTTTATGAAATTGTGTTGGAATTAAGTTATTGATTGTTGTTTTTTCTTGCATTCTGGATTATTGGTTGCTTTTATGATTGATCACCATGAAAACATACACGTTAACTTGGGCAATTGCTTGAGAAAGCATTTACCTAGGTCAGAACATGAGAATGTGAGGAGCATGATTGTATCTCACAATATAATTTGTGTTAGGATAGAAATACACCTAATGCCTTGCTTGGTTGATAAAACGGGATTGTTTAGAGACCGACTTAAGGTTATCACATCACCACTCAAAGAAGTAGATGTGTGGCTAAGTTGAGTTAAATGATTAGGTGCACTAGAGTCCGTACTCATTTCCGCATAAACCACATCCACGTAATTAATTTCCCACGAACTAGAAGTAGCATCCTCGCTCACAATGATGCAGTGAGGCTAGTTTGTCGTGTTTAGAGGCTCGAAAGGCCCTGAGCATGCAATTCTGATTATGTGAGACAACAATTGATAGTTTCATACTTAACCCATTGCAATTCGTAATAGCGCATGATTATCTGGTTTTAACTCTATGTTGCTCCTGGAGTGAATTCAGAATATGTCGTTGACCAAAATTAGACTTAATTAAACGTCCCTCAAAAACTTCTCTAATCAACACTTGCGGTATCTAATATCACACTTGAACTAGATAGTTAGAGGAATGGGTCCATTCTTTGTGGGTTTGACATTCCGGTTCTTAAAAAGGGCCACTATATTACTTGTAAGACCCGTACACTTGCGCGAAATGCGCAACAAGTTTTTGGCGAAGTTGCCGGGGACTCGGCGAAGTTTTGATAATTTATCTGTTTTTGTGTGATTTTTTAATTTCCTTAAGTGTTGAGAAACTTGGTCTTAGTCTGATTATTTGCAGGTGACAGGTTGTCCTGCCGAGCTAGCTCAAAATAGAGAGCTTGTGGAACCGTTGCTTGAACCTGAACGTCAAATCCATTTGCGAAGGAGAGTAGCTCTAGAGCAAAAGCTGAAGAGACTTCAAAAAAAAAGGTACAACAACAACCACCCACGGGACAAGCAAAATTGTCATCAGCAACAATGGCAGCTAGACTAGTTTGCAAAGTGGCAATCCCACAAGCGACGAATGTGACCTCTAGTATCCGTAAATCGGAGCCTGGAGGGAACTTTGAGCTTAAAGAGAACATGGTGCTGCTGTTACATTCTAGTGGTCAATTCACTGGGATGGCAAATGAGGACCCGCAGCAGCACTTACAAAGCTTTTTAGAGATTAGTGACACGTTTGTCCCCACCGGCGTGTCCACATATTATGTCCGACTGACCCTCTTCCCATTTTAACTGTTGGGAGAGGCGAAAAAGTGGTTGAAGGCTGAGCCACCGAACTCCATAACTTCGTGGAATGACTTGGCTAAGAAGTTCCTCATCAGATTCTTTCCTTTAGGCAAAACTGCAAAGTTGCAAAGTGAAATACTCAGTTTCAAGCAGAAGCCTGATGAGAACTTATATATGGCTTGGGAAAGATTCAAGTCATTGTTGAGAGACTGCCCCCATTACTAGTAATCAAATGAAGTGCTGCCCGATACCTTTGTAGAAAGTCTAGACCCACACACAAAAATATTACTAGACTCTGCATCGGGTGGGTAAGCCTTGGAGAAGACGTATGATGAGTTGTACGCTTTGTTGAATAGAATTTCTCAAGGAAATCTAGAGTGGCACAGCGAGTCATCGAGAGGGGCAGGAAAGATACTGGGGTTGATAGAGGTGGATGGATTGAATGCCTTGGCAGCACATTTAGCTTCGTTCCAGCATCAGATGATGACTCAATTCAATAAACTGAGTATGAACCAACACCAGGGCCAGGTTAACGCAGTTCAACAAGCTCCTAATTGGTGCGTAATTTGTGGTAACAATGGGCACAATGCAGAACCTTGTGGAGCCAATCCAGAATCAATCAATTTTGTTGGAAATGTGCATAGGAACAATCAAAATTTTTTGAACAACTCCAACAGAAATTGGCAGGGCCACCCGATTTTTTTTTGTGGTGGAAACCAAAAGCAGAGTTATATGCACCCTTAACAACAGCAGTATCAACATAATAGGCATAATGATGGGCAATTGAGCAGCAGCATTGAGGAGACATTACAGAAAATCATGAAGATCCAAACTCAGTTAGTGGAAAATCAGGCGAGGATGGCAACAGACTTAAAGAATCAGCAAGTGGCCACCCGCAATCTTGAAAAACAAGTGGGTCAGATAGTAGCTGCTCAAAACATGAGATCGCAAGGGGGATTATCAAGCGAAACAGATCCTAACCCCCGGCAGATCAATGCTATCAGTCTAAGAAGCGGTAAGCAATTAGCTGATGCAGTGCCAAAGGAGCTGAGAAATGAGGTGCAGCTGGAGTTGGTTAGAACAGGACCATCCATCAACATGGGAGATAATCAGAGTGCTGGGAAACAAAATGCACAACCTTCATTGCAGCCAGCACAAAGACCACCACCATTCCATTAGAAATTCAGAAAGAGCAAGGAGGAGGAATGCTTTAAAAAGTTCTTTGAGAGCTTCGAAGAACTTCACATAAATTTGCCTCTTATTGATGTTTTGCAGGGAATGCCCAAGTATGCTAAATACTTGAAGGATGTGATGGCAAACAAAGTTAGGTTGGTGGACGTCCAGACTGTAGCACTGACTGAGGAGTGCAGTCACCTGGTACTGAGCAAGATTCCGAAGAAGCTCAAAGACCCAGGGAGTTTTACCCTCCCCATACAAATTGGTAAAGCTGAGGTGCTACGGGCTTTTTGTGATCTAGGGACAGCAGTTAACCTAATGCCCCTATCCTTATTCAATACATTGGAGTTGGGAAAATCGAGGACGACGAGGTTGATGCTGCAGCTGGCTGACAGTCGCGAGTGACACCTGATGGAATAATAGAGGACCTTCTCATCAAAGTAGGTAAGTTTATTATACCTGTTGATTTTATTATTCTAGATTTTCAGGTTGATAACCAGGTACCATTAATTTTGGGATGGCCATTCTTGGACACTGGAGGAGCGGTGATTGATTTGAGAGCAGGGACCCAGAAAATGAGGGTCGAAGATGAAGAAGAACTCTTCCGCGTTTACCAAGAAATGAACCCATCCGCACACTGCAGAAACCTTTGTCAGGTTAGTGTGTTGTTTGAGGATGAGTGTGGGATGGAGGATTCCATAGGTGCAGGGCCAAAGGCAATGACAATTGTTCAGCCCGAGTCTGATAAAGGGCTTCAAATTGAGAAGAAGTTGGAGGAAGAGAGGAATAGAGTGGAGGCTGTTTCCTCTAAACAACAAAAGAAAAGGAGATGGTTCTCGAAAGAGAACCCAAGTATGAGGAGGTCCTGAAAAGGACAGTCCAAGTCGTGCCACGACGTAAAATTAGGCGCTGCTTGGGAGGCAACCCAAGAGTACCTCAGGTATAAATTGTTTAATTTTGATTTTGTGTTGATTTTGTTGTTTTCATGATGTTTGTGTTTTTGGTGGAAAGTTAAGCACAAATGGAAGGGAAGTCTGAGTACCGAGAAGGAGGAACCTAAAAGCATGAAATAGAAGAAGTGTGCGGTCAAACACCCACCTAGGAAAAGTTGAAGAAAAGCATGCTTTTAGCTTGGGATAGAGACTCAGGGAGTATTTCTCGTCTTTTTAATTTTAATTTGATGCTATGAGGACATAGCATGATTTAAGTGTGGGGTGAGAAAAATTTAAAAATTTTTATGCTTAACAAATTTATTTTTTTGGTGAATATAATGCTTGTGAGAAATTTGAAAAATTTTTATGAGGCAAGCATGAATTCAGCACCTGTTGGTTTTTCTTTTCGGTTCTTTTCCGACGGGGGGTCTTTGAACCGAAGAATAAAACTTTGCTTTTCTTTTCTTTGTCTGTATATAATGTTTTAGTCATAGTTAGAGAATGTTTCCGACGAAGGATGGATGACGACCGTCTTGAGGAAAATTAGTCAATAGGATGTGGTTTGTGAACCCGTAGCTAATTGGTGCTTGATGTTCTTGGTATGTGCTACAAATGTTTGTAAGAGGCAAGTATGGTTAGTGTTGAAGCATGCAAGTGTATAACTTTGTTTGAGACACTTAGGCTCTTGAATTTGACTCAATATGATTAAAGCTTAATTCTGAATTCTTGCGATTAGCTGGGTTAAGAGTCTGCTGAATGTGTCTTCAATTGAGCATGTGCCATGAGTGTAAGGTTTTTGAGCATTCTGTGCTATTGTGGAATGTCTAGAACTTGCCTGGTGTGTTTATGAAATGAAATGAAGGATGTGAATTGTAGGAGATGATTTATGCATTTCTTTGAAGGAACCTAAATGTTATCCCTCATTTTACCTACCTTGAATAATTAATCCAAGTTAGCCCCATTGAGCCTTGAGCCTATTCTTTGATAGCTGCAACATAAGCTTAATCCTTTTCCTTTCATTAGCCTTGAATTTGATCCAAAACTCCTAAGCGCTTTAGTGAATAATCCGAAAGAGTAAAGGAGTGAGAAAAATGAAAAAGAAGGAAAAATGGAAGTTGTGAAAGTTGAGAAAGGTCAAGGGTGCACTGGTGTGAAAATGGCTGATTATTATAAGGAGTAAGAAAATAAATTAATGAAAAGTTACATATAGAACTCCTTACCAATAAGCCAAAAGTGCCTAAAGAAAGGGGGAACAAAAGAAAAAAAGGAAAGTTGAAAGGAGAAAAAGGTGAAGTAGGAGAAGGGAAGTTTGTAATGAGGGCGTGATGTATTAATAACGCTTAGGGAAGATAGTCACTATTACTGGCCATAATAGTACCTACCCGTCCCTTTGCTACATTACAATCTAAAAAGTCCTACTTGATCTTACATTCATACATCCTTAAATTAGTGGAATAAAACACTAAGGGCAAGCTTATGGGTCATTACATGATACACATGAATTCTTTGTGAGAGGGAGCGTAATTATATTCATGTACGCACACATGTTGTGATTTAAAAAGTTTTTGCATGGAAAATGGATAACTCTCATTCCGTGAGGGCACATGTTGAATGAAGTATATAATTCATGTGGGAGTTCTTAATCAGTTGATTTGCATGAGTTTGCTAAGATTGAGAGTCGCTTCTTGAGGTTAAGAAGTCTTAGCGGAGTTGTATTTCATTTCAATGATTAAATCGTGCATGCTCTATTGTTAGCTTGTCATCTTAAATAATCATTATAGTTGTAGCTTGAATTATTTTGCTAAATTAGTTATGTGTGAATCTCCATATGCATGAGATGTAAAAGGTTTGTTTGAGGATGAATAAGACTTTAAGTGTGGGGTTGTGATCTCGGGCTAAAATAGCATGCCCGAATGATGCTTTATACCTTAATTTAGTCTTGTTTATCTAATTTATATTATAATTTTCATGTAATTTTATGTAAATGTGAATACATGTACTAACCAACATGTTTAGTCTTTGTTTTGTAGATTTTAATGAATTTGAGGAACTAATTCATAAGTTGGTGAAGTAGAGGAATGGAGTCGGGAGCAATGGGCGAAAGTCGGAAAGGAGCATGCCATGGCAAGGCTGGCCGCGCCAGGCAGTATGCCATGTTGTGCGTGTGTCGCGCCCAGCGCTGTGCCACACCCATGCCAGGCACGCGAGAAGAGGTAGCAGGAAGGCAGGCTCCAGCACGCCAGCGCCGAGCCACGCTAGGCCAGCTGCACGCCAGCAGCATGCCAACGCGCTGCATGAGCAGCGTGTCACGCCCGCAGCGCGGTGACACGCGGCAGTTTTGGCATCCGAGGGCAATTTCCAGAGAGCCTCCGCGTTACCTCCATGTCACGGAGGCAATGCTCCGCGATACACTCTGTGACACGGAGCCATTCCACGACAGGCTAAATTGTGCACGTTTCTCATTTATTATAAATAGGTCCCTTAGCTCGTAAAACCACTTGGTCGTGATTTTATTCTGGAAAACCACCTAGGAGTGAAGGGAGAAGTGGGAGAACTCACCTAGGGTTTTGCAAATTCCCTTCTCTTCTACCAATTCTTGTAAGTATGTTAATTTAGTTGTAGTTTCTTGTAGTTTTACGAACATGAATGGCTAGAACCCTTCCTCTAGGGTTGAAGCCTTGAATTATGATTGTGTTTTTATGAAATTGTGTTGGAATTAAGTTATTGATTGTTGTTTTTTCTTGCATTCTGAATTATTGGTTGCTTTTATGATTGATCACCATGAAAACATACACGTTAACTTGGGCAATTGCTTGAGAAAGCATTTACCTAGGTCAGAACATGAGAACGTGAGGAGCATGATTGTATCTCATGATATAATTTCTGTTAGGATAGAAATATACCTAATGCCTTACTTGGTTGATAAAACGGGATTATTTAGAGACCGACTTAAGGTTATCACATCACCACTCAAAGAAGTAGATGTGTGGCTAAGTTGAGTTAAGTGATTAGGTGCACGAGAGTCCCTACTCATTTCCACGTAAACCACATCCACATAATTAATTGCCCACAAACTAGAAGTAGCATCCTCGCTCACAATGATGCAGTGAGGATAGTTTGTCGTGTTTAGAGGCTCGAAAGGCCCTGAGCATGCAATTCTGATTATGTGAGACAACAATTGATAGTTTCATACTTAACCCATTGCAATTCGTAATAGCGCATGATTATCTGGTTTTAACTCTATGTTGCTCCTGGAGTGAATTTTCTAGCGAAGGATTGTTTATGATTGAAGGTGAAAATCCTTTTTTGATTGTTCCTCGATATGGGCCATTTAACAAAGGATCATACATTTTAGGCATCCACTCGAAAATTCATGTAAAAGTGGCTAATTCGACTTTCTAATAGACTTGTTAGTTCCACAGCTCGGGGAGAAAGTTCCATAATTCAGATAGATAGAAGGGAGAATGCCGCTGACAAAAAGAGCTCTACCAGTCTCTCCTTTTTTTTCTTCCTTCAAAGACCAGTTCTAAGTCCAAGCGATCAATCGCTTGCCAAAGCCTTCTATAAGGCAGGCTGCGGTGGGTCCCATGGTTCTCTATTTGATTAAGGTTCAGAATATGTCGTTGACCAAAATTAGACTTAATTAAACCTCCCTCGAAAACTTCTCTAATCAACACTTGCGGTATCTAATATCACACTTGAACTAGATAGTTAGAGGAATGGGTCCAGTCCCTATGGGTTTGACATTCCTGTTCTTAAAAAGGGCCACTATATTACTTGTAAGACCCGTACACTTGAGGGAAACGCGCAACATAAATTTGTTAGATTCTCGTCAATCTATAATAGAAGATCCACTGATTGTGATGTGGGTCTATTTGTTTTTACTTGATTGTGTCTTGTAAAAGAATAATTAAGTATCATAGGGGAATTTAATAGTGGTATGGATGAGAGATTTTGAAATTGGGCTAGAAATATCCAAAATTGCATTCTCACTCCTAATTAGTAGCTAATAGCTAGAAATTAGTGCAATTACTAATCCAAATCTGATCGGGTTGAGCTAATAGTTGCTAGAGGTTTGATAAAACTCTAGTAAGAGGTATTTATAAAGTTTAAAAGTTGTAATTACCCATTTCCCCGAGATTATCTATACTAATTCAACTTATAAGATGACCTAGCATGTCCTTATCTAGTTACTATATCATCTATACCACACCTCTAGTCTTTCACATTCTTGTCGACAACCTTGGTGATTTTGCTATTATAGGCAACCAAATTAGCAATTATAATCTACTACAAAATCCAATCTCCCCAAACTTATTTGTTTTATTGTTAATTCTATGTGGTGCAAGCTAACTTCAATTTCTCAACTGACACTTGTAATTATCACTCACTAGTCCTTGTGGGATTCGACTCCAACACCCGTCGGATTACTTGTTTTCATACTTCGGTCGTGTATACCCTTCCTATAAGGAGTATATTTTGGACGTTATCAGAAGGATATTGTGAACTACTCCCACTCCACGGTTCTACACCCACTAGTCTCCCTTCCTTCCACTGATCATACCAGATCTGGGCTACCCCTTTCAGCTAGTAGGAAACCAGATTAGCACTATCAGAGGAGCTAACTCCCATAATTCGGGTGATCTTCCTAATCTCATCGATGAACTTTTGTGGGTCCTCTCAAACCGTAGATCCATAGAAGGCTGGAAGGTTCAGCTAAGTGAAGTCCAAAACTTGGGCAGCTACTGCTGACCCATTAGTGTTAACCGAACCACCTACTGGTTCACTTGGTTTGTGACTATCTGTGCAAGCAACTGGATTGCCGCTCTGAACTCTGCCGAGGACACTGCATCATCCTTAGGGGCTGTGGGAGCTGGTGGGGCAGGTCGGTTTGTGTTGCTGGTCCTTCTTCCATTACCGCGTCTTGGAGGCATAATTTAACTAAAATGACATAGAGCACAAGTTAGGAGAACATTACTGGAATTGAACTTCAATGCACAATAGAGAGTATGAACAAAAGGGAGTTTTCCTAATAACATCTTGTAGCCTCCTCGTCATATGTGTGGTGCAGTTCACACCCATGAAAAGGACTCTACTTTACATGGCTTTCAGATATCCTAGGATACTCTAAACCTAGTGCTCTGACACTAAGTTTGTCACAACCCGAGTCTATACCTTGGACGAGACACGGTGCTTGGAGTCACAAGTAACCCCAAGCCAACCCATGGTCTATGATAGCACTGGTAATCTGAGTAATCTTAGCAGAAGCTTAAATAAATAAATCATTTTTGAAAGTTTGAATCTATGTCTGAAGACCATCTATATATGATGAGTTGCTGGGAAAATCCCCCAGCTTACTCTAAAGTCTAACTGTGTGAAAATAACTAAAGAAAGATGAAAATCGTCCTCGAAAGATGAGGACTCACCACTGGTGCAGCTGATAACTCCTAGAGAAGATCTTCTAATGGTGCTGAGACTAAGAACCTATGGCTGTATCATAATATGATATAGCATAGAAGGTATGCTTCAATACTTTAAATGTACTGAGTGAGTAGGAGAAAACATAACACAAAGAATAAATAACTGAATTGTAATGACATGCAATAAACAACTGAAATGCTGAAACTGAATAAACTGAAATATAATTTAAATGGACATAATGACCCTGTCTGACGGTCAAATCAATACCCTAAACCTGAGATACTGATCTGAACTAATTAGACTGAACTGATCTGAACTGAGTAACTGAAACTGTTCTGAGCTGAGTTAATCTGAGACTAAACTGACTAGTGGAAGAGTATATAACTGACATATAATCGCATGAGCTAGACGCGGAGTCTAATGTATACACCCCATCGGTAGGACCTAATATACCTTGCTAGGGTATAAAGGCATGAACTGGGTGATCACAAGTCTGGGGCCATAAGGCCAATAAAAATAACCTACGGTGGCAACATAGTTCTGGGAACCTAAGTGTGCTGGAAACCCGGTCTGCTCCATGCTAAGTCCTACTCCCATTGGATAGTCCTAGACTGACTACTAAGCCGATAACTTGGAACTTGGGCCCAAGAATAGGTCAGGAATACCGATCTAGAAGTACCTTAAGAGTCTTATCGGACTAGATTTTGTAACTGGTGTTCTAAGACTGGCTAGAGATGCTTATCTGGAAGCGTCATGACCGTCTGAAGAACCACTAAAATCTGATATCTGAGTCTAATAACTGATAACTGGGAGACACCACTGACACCTCAAGAAATGACAGTAGTCAAATTGATCAGCAGACATTTATGTACAATACTAAGTATGCTAATAATCTGATTGAGACTGGACTAAAATGCATCTAACTGAGATTTCGACATATACTAACAATATGGGAATCCCAAATATGATAGAATCAAGCTACAGAGAAAACTAGTCCAACTCGCAAGACAATAGTTTTATTGAACTAAGAAACTAGGGCTAAATCATTCCACTATATACTAGTCTTATGAAATTTCTAGAAATAGGGAATAATAAGCAGCTAATATCGTGAATAATATTCCACTTGAAATCTTAAAGAAATTTGTTTGAAAACTTTCTACATTTCGAATCCACAGTACTGTAACTGATAGAAGAAATAGAGAAAGGTTTTGAGGACACAAGGGAAGAACAATTCCTTGTTGAATTCCCACAAACCTGGATAATAAATCCCTTGAGATAAAGCTTGAATTTCTGCAACTGACAAAGAGCCCTAGTTCTTTCTCGAGAGGAATTACTTTGGTTCTACGAACATTATTCTGAAAGTCTAAGTGGTGAATGATGGGAGAAGAATAGTTTGACCCCTCTAAATTCTCTAAAGAGATGCTTAAGACAACATAGTTTAGGGATTAAATAGGTGGAAAATTACAAAAATATCCCGGGAATAAAATCTGGAAAATTGCCCAAGATGGGACCAACGTGTCACTCAATGAGTCATTGGTTGAGACCATGACTCGTTGGACCACCCGTTAATCCTACTACTTGGGTTTTGGGTTCATTATATTTAGCAACAGGAGATACACGACCTATTGGATGAACCAATAGGTCATTGGTTCCTCCTATGGTCACTGGACCAGAAAACTGGGAGGCTTGACGACGGGCAACACAATGACTGGTTGGTGGACCTAACGGGTCGTTGTGTCCAGTCGTTACCTTCACTGGAACAATATTAAGGATTACTTAACTTGACCCCACTGGTGGTCACAATGACTCATTTTGGGATACAACGGGTCGTTGTTTCAACTCGTCATCACTGAAGAGAGTTTCTACGGTTCTTAACCAACGACTCACACCACGAGCCATTGTAACACACAACTACTCATTGGTTGAGTCATGGGGTCTTGGAAGAGGGACTTCTGAGCTACAGATCAACGAGTGAAAGGATGACTCGTTGTTTCTCACAATGGGTTGTTCCTTGTCCCGTTGGTTCCGAAAGGACAAAATTGGGCTGACTACCATTGACATAATGAGTCGTTGGAGTTGACCACGACTCGTTTTCACAGTCTTTCTGAGGAAACTTTTCTGGTTTTCTTCTAGATTTTTCTTGTAAGGTCTGATTCTGGTCTAGGAAAGTTTCAGGGTGTTACACAGTTACTGGACAATCCCTGTACACTCGGCTGGCTCTAACGAACTCTCCAACCTGATTAGAGAGTGAAAATGGATCTTAGAGAATTTCTGGACTAATATCAAACTAGACGGTAATGTAAGGAGTCACAAAAGAATGTGTGGTTCTTGGATCTAATAAAGCATACACATCTATCTAAAAGAGGCGTAACATACTAGTGACTATTTCAGGTGAGTTCTCCTAGTCCTGGCAGGAGGATAGGGCATAGAAGCGATTCTGGCGTTGACTACCACCTGTACCTATGGTAGTACCCTACTGAGCTGAGCACCCTGGCAGAGCTACTGATATAATAGACCGGGCCTTCCCCTATCCTGCTGATAGGTAATAGTTCAACTTGTGACCCTACTGGCCACAACCAAAACAACCCTCCTTGCATAGACGACACTGACTCAGATGGTTCTTACCATACATAGAACATACCAGAGAAGTGCGACTGCTGTAGATATGACTCTGAGACAGGGAGCTTGATGCTCAATTCTTTTTAATGGGGATCTTCTATTCAAAAGGATCTTGCTCAATTCAATAGAAACTTAACTTCTACCCCACTTTTTTGATTTTCAGGCTAAATTATTGGGACGGACTTTTTATAGGGATTCAAGCTTGCCCACCCCTCCGTTCTATGTGGGACATGAAAGAAGGGGCACTGCTTGATGGTTCTAGAGGTCTTTGTTGCTACTGTGGGCTACTACCACCACCCGATCTCTGCTGCGAATACTCAAACTAATTTGTCTGTTCCCGTTTACTCTCCCTCTCTATCTCCTTCAGTTTCTCCGCCTCTATCTGCTGTGCATAGATAATAATCCTATAGATGTCTATATCGATGATAAGCATGGTATTCCTACACTTCTTAACCACCAAGTCTGAGACTCCATTCACAAACTTGAGCGTGCAAGCACTCGGCTCAGCAACCATTTTTGGAGCATACTTTGACAATTGAGTGAACTTCAGGGCATACTCCTGCACCGTCATGTTGTTCTATTCCAAATTCACAAACTCAGCAGCCTTAGATTCCCTTAACTCCCAGGAAAAGAATCTATCCAAGAACGCAGTCACAAACTCGTCCCACTCCACCGGACTTTTACCATTTTTCCTTTCCTCATTCCACTTCTTATACCATATCTACACCACCCCTTTAACCGATAGGCAACCAAATCTGCACTTTCGACAGAGGTAACACCCATGATCTGGGTGATCTTTTGAACCTCGTCAACGAACTCCTTCAAGTACTCATCTACCTTAGACTCATGAAATGCTAAGGGATTCATCAGAGTAAAATCCCAAACTCTGGCAATAGCTGGTTGACCTGGTTGGTCATTCTTGAGCTAGCATTTGAATAGCATCCCTGAACTCTACATGTGACACCTGATCGTCCTGAGAGGCGGCTGGAGGTGGTGGGGGTGGCTGGTTAGCATTACCATTCCTCCTTCCGTTTCCACTTTTAGAGGCATTGTCAACTGAAAAGATGGTAGAGCATGAGTTAGAAGGACATTTTAGAGATTAGAACTCTATGCACGATAAGAATCATGACGGAAAGGGAATTTTCCTAAAAGCGCCTCATAGCCTCCGCCCCCCCCCCCCCCCCCCGATAAATGTGGCACGCTTCACACCCATGAAAAGGACTCTACTTGACATGGCTTTCCAACATCCTAGGACACTCTAAATATGATGCTCTTATACCAAGTTTTTCAAGACCCAAGTTTACACCCTGGATGCGACACGCTACTTAGGATCACAAGTGACCCCAAAAAAACCCATGGCATGGCATTACACTGCTATGATATAAATTTATAAATAAACTGAGTAAAAACATAACTGAAATAATGGAACAACTAGTTCTAAGTAACAAAATAATCTAAGTTAAGTAAATACATATGAAATCTCATATTAAAACATCAAACTAACATACTAACTGACTATCTGTCTGAAAGCCTCTACTAAAAGATGAGTTGCTGGGACAAGCCCCAGATAACTCTAAGGTCTGGAAAGCTAAAAAATCAATAGCTGTCCTGACATCAAATCTCTGGCCCTCGAAAGATAAGGACTCACCACTGTCAAACGCAGGAAATTGTCGGGAGAAACTAACTGCGATGTTGAGACTGGGTACCTAAGCCTATATCATAAAATGATATAGCACATAGAGAGAATGTGATCAAGTATTTGGAATGTACTGAGTATGTGAGATGTAAATAAAACATACATATACTGATAACTCATAAACTAAACTGAAGTAACCTTGAAAGACTCTATCATAAATCATGAATAAGACAAATAGTTTGACACATACTAGAATATTATAAAAACTGATAAACTGAGCGAGGGTCATAAGCATATACTGAAATCTGATAGACTGGGCTAGACTGAGAACTTTGGCTGTTCTGGACAGTGGGAGTGTTTGTTAACTGACATATAACCACGTGAAGTAGACGTGGAGTTCAATATTTACTCCCCATTGATAGGGCCCCCAATACCTTTCTAGGGTACAGTGACTGGCTGTGTGATCACTGACTATAAAACTCATTTGGGTTAGATCCTATAGTGGCACATAGTTTTTGAAACCTGGTGCGCTGAACCTCAAACCCGCTCGGTGCTAAGTACTACTCCTAACTTATGACACAAAATAGATGTATATATATTTAGGTACTGAATGGTACTGATAGCTCAAAACTAAAGTCCTACAACTAATTTCTGACTACGTATCTGAAAGTGCCTTAAGAGTCTGAAGGACCTGGATTTGCTGATAATACTGATGATTCTGAGTATACTGAGGATACAATTAATTCTATAGAGCATAATAACATAAATTGGAGAAATCATATGTACTCTAAAAGATCATGTTATTCTGGAATTATGCTAGTTCACAAATAAGTTACCTCTAAAAATCATGCTGACTTCATAGTCATGGAAAGACACCATACAAGCTGAAAGTAACACCCTGAATACAATATAATACCAGTAATAGGAACCTTAAATATCAGAGGAAGGATGAGGAAATTCATCATGGAATGAAAACCCTAAATAATGAATTCTAGTGAAATTTATAGGGCTAAAAGTTTTGAAAATAATTTGGACACAAGGTTTGAAGGAAACCCTTGTTTAAGTTCCACATCATGGAGAAGAAATTTTGAGAAGCTTGAATTTCTGAGGTTACTGGAAGAACCCTAGTTCCTACTGGGGAGAATTCCTGAGCTTTTACACAGAGGTTTTGAGAGCTAAGTGAGAAATGAGGAAGGAGGATTGACTAACTCCTTTAAATCCCCTGATAATATACCCCAAAATGACATAGTTTAGGAACTAAAATAGCGGGAAGCTACAAAAATTCCCTTGGAGTAAAGTCTAGAAAACTGCCCAATCAGATCCAAACGGGTCACACAACGAGTCATTGGTTGTGACCACGACTCATTGGGATAAGTGATTGGTCCTAAGTCAAAAAATCCAACTTCTGGAGTTGACCAACAGACGGGAATGATGACTCGTTAGATGGGACAATGAGTCATTAGTTTCACTCATTGTCACTAGTGAAAGTTTTGAACAGATTTTGGATCTCCCTAGACAGACAAACGAAATGACCCAATATCCGAAACAACGGGTTGTTGTTTCCATATGTTGTCACTTGGGTGACTTTCGCATTTTTTGGATTTCATTCAATGGCCTCATAGGATGGGTCATTACATCTCCAAACAACTCATTGTCTAGCTCATTGTTTGGAAGAAGGACTTGATAGGATTCTTAATTGGGTTACAACAGGCGATAAGATGACCCGTTACTTCATACTATGAGTCGTGTTGTGTCTCGTGTCACGCCCCTCCTTAGGAGGCACGACTGCCACCTGGTGCCTACTAGGATCTGAACTGACTAAGCTGACTGGGCCTAAGCACTTTTGATGTAGGGATGGCACTAACTCTTACTTCAAGAAAACAACGGGCTATATCTCAACTATAAATACAACCTCCGGCCGACAAGGCCTTATAGCCACCTGTGGAAAAAAATAGCTAACCATAACAAAAAGTAAGAGGGAATCCAATGCGGGCCGACAAGACCACCATGATGTCTAGTTATGACTATAAAGTAATCCAGAGATACACCAAACTATTGCCGACAAGGCCGCTAATCTATCAGCTGAACAAGGCCCCACGCAGCCAACACATAAACTAAAGCACATATAGGCCCACACGGCTAATAACAGCTAACCACAGGGAGATAGATACAATCTGCAAGCCTCTAGGAGTAATACGATGGTCGGGACAGGGCCCCGATCTACCCATAAATTGTACAGTGAAAAGGGGTAAACCTTCTGTCTATAGGCTCCGGAAGAAAGGAGCTAATTGTTCGGATGATGCTGGCTGAAAGCTATGTGGGACCTACTCCTCTTCTATCTGTACCTGCAGGCAAGTAATGCAGCGCCACAAAAAGGGCTTCAGTACAATAGGTACTGAATATGTAAGCAATAACCGTAAATAACTAAATAGTAAAGATAATACTGAAATGACTGAAAGAAAGGGGACAGAAGTCATACCTGAATAGCTGGGTTTCTATTATCTAGTATACCAATAACTAAACCAAACAAGAACCTCACCTGGCCCCCATAAGATGAAAGGTACAACCAGCACAAAACAACCCACTTGAGGCCCCCATAAGCGCTAGTGAGTACACGTAAATCTAGATACCCCTATCAAGGACATAACGGGAAATACTGGTAGCTATAGTCGTCCTGCCAGTCCCCTGGGTCTGCAACTGAGCCCGCTTGGCTCTTGACTGTAGCTGTGTTTGAGTTTAGTGGATTCCTGATATCTACACCCCGGGCACCAGGCTCGTCGGAGGTGTGGTGTCGATATGACGTATGTATAATAGTCAAGCCATGGAATGGACTCTATGAGGACCTGGGACCCCATCTTCGTCCCTCGCGGATGGTATGCCGCTCTTTTTGGAGCAACGTCATCTCGCCCCTGTGGGCGTCGACACAGCTAGTAACCCTGGGGTTGGTCATGGAGGGCTATAGGAAAATCAAATCCCAACACAATGTAGAATACTAGTCTCATCTAATAACAACAACTATTCATGATTACGTACTTTTGATTCTCTTACTGGAATTTAGACTGAGTTATAATGCTATAGGAACTGACTTGCCGAAGGAAGTTTCCTTAACATGCCTCGATTGCCAGTTTCTGATTAACTGATAAGTTCCAATTCGTATTCAACAGCTCCTCCCAACTGAAATCGTGTTACTGGAAAGATAGGACTAGTTTTAACACTAAATTCGGAAAAAAGGAAAACTTTATATGTAAATATCAACTATATTTCAACTTTACGGAACACGATAAAAAACTCATGATTTCTCGGGAATCTAGAAGGGAGAAATGCTTACTTTAAGCCTGTGATCGTATTGACACTAGTTTGGAGCAGTTTCAATAACTTTGGCTCGGCGGGACGACGATTTGCCGGTCGAATTTCACGAAACTAAGTCTGTAGCAATGCTCCCTGCAACCTTATACTTCGATACCTGAAGTTAATTTGGATTTGGATGGCGTTTTGTAGAGTAAACGGGGAAGATTTACTTGGTTCCTTCTTACCTTTTCTCAGTTGGTCGAGTAATATCTGAAAATAACTTAAAATCAAACAATGAGACCTATATATACTTGAGGCGATGGACAAGGCAACATGGCACGGACCTCAACGCACTAATTTATAGGCGTGCCACATTGGGTAACGCAGAGGGGGCTGCTCCGTGCCACATTGCCCTTTTGGGCAACATTGTTTGGCCTCCTTCGTGAAATCCCGACTTTGCACTCATTCGGCCTTTCCCCGGGCCCTTTCCTCGTACATATGGAACTCTAAAGTTCTAAACCAACGTACAAATAGGCCGACTAAATGCTAGAAACTTACAGGATGTAACATCTTATTGGTACCTGAGATAAAATTTGCAGAGCTAACAATGTCTCTTCTGACGGGTCATTGGTCCTGACAATGACTCATTAGTTGAGTCGTTCTGAGGCAAAATTTTCTGGTCTCTTTCTGATTTGTTTCAAGATTTGGATTTGGTCATAGGAACTTTTATGTTTTACATTCATATTCTTAAAGAAGTTCGTATCTTCAAGATGAAGAAGAAGACGCCAAGGAACATTTGATCCATCTTCTCTCTTTGATTTTTGTCAAAAAGTGTTAGTGGGTCAACTTGTGGAAATTATTAATTGAAAAAAATTGAAATTATTAATTGAAAAGAATTGAATTTGGAATTTTTTTGATTTAAACAAGAAAAAATTGAAAATACCATGTGGACGCCATGTCACCTGACATGTTAGTGACACCTCACCCGCATTTTTTCATGCAAGTGTCACTAGACTGCCAAGGAAGCAACCAACACGATACCCAATTTAGTAGCCAATTCAGCGCTTGTTAGCACCTGCTACCCAATTGCAAAACTGGCACGTAGGGGCCAGTTTTAGAGAGTGAAAAACTGTATTTCAACTACTTTTCTTTTCTTTGTAAGTGTTGGGAATTTTCACCTCTAAAATATTTTCAAGTGTCCCAACTTCATAATATTCTTTCCACACTCAAATTTTCTTTTGATTTCTTAACTAATTAACATCTATTAATATTTCTAATTACTTGTTAATTAGTTCTTTGTCATTTTTAATCTTATTAATTTTCAAGAAACTACTTAACATTAAGTAATTCTTTCTACTTTTTGTTACTTAGTCTTTTTTCTTTGAGTCTGATTTTCTTTCATCCCAATTTTTTATCTTGTGCATTTCTCGTTTTGCTTCATTGCTAATTTCTTGGCTCAAGTTCGTTAGTTTTAGAGTCATCCGTTGTTTTTGAAACCAAATTTCGTTCTACCCTTAAGGTTGGTTTGAGACTCTCTACAAAAGATTGATTATATGGAATAGCAACTTTCGTCGAATCTTAAAGAGGGTAAAGGCAAGAGAGTGTGAGAATATTTGAATGGTGTTAGCCAAACACAAAGGAGTGCAAATATGAGTGATAGTAAGGAACTTTTATTGCTAATCTTGTTTGATTGTTTTGTAGGTACTTGAGAGCATAACAATACCAAATGTTTCAAGTAATGATTGATCCGAGGAGGAAAGTCCTTGAAACAAAAGTGATGTTTATGGGTCGTCAAGATTCTCTCTTATCCTCAATGACCGATACTATACAAACTTCAGCACCCCTTATGTGATTGAATGGTTGAGGATACCTTGTATAGAGAAATGGTAATTATAAATACCATGAAGATGTTTTTCCCGTGGAGTTAACGAGCCACTTATATTTGGGAGCTAATTTATTTAACAAGCATAAGATTCTGAAAAAAAAGAGAATGGTACAAATATGCATGGACGAAAGAAGCAAACTTCTATTCCCACCTACTACTCCTGATCCTCAACAAGGGGCTTTTGGCATTTGTCCCAATTTCCATAAGTATGAGAAACAAAAGATTGAGAGGAGCAAGGGAGTGAATGTGGCAGCTAGAATAGAAAAAAAAAGAGGATGCGTGGAGTGATGTGAGTAAGTTTCCACAAAATCAATGTAACCTTTTTATTTTTCCTTCTCTACTAAGTAAAGATCTTTGTGTGGGCACAAAGTTGGTGGAGGGAGGAACACATGTTCTTAGTTCGGGAGATAAAATGAATATGATAGTCTGCTTGAACAAACAGCTTGATGCGTGTTCCAACACTTTGAGGAGAGTTTCCTCCCAAGGTAAAGAAGATTATTCTTGTGACCTTCAAGGTATAATAGCTAAACTTAACATTTTGAACATTTTGAATGAACAAAGTCTAAGTAATAGCTTGTCTTTGTGTGATAATGATTCTTTTTCATATATTGATAATGTGACTGTTGAGAGTGTCCATACACTAATTGATCCCATTAATGAATGAATTGATCTTCTTGTAAGATAGATTTGTATCCACCTAATATTGACACTTGTGATTTGAATGATAGCACATTGTCATATGAATCTTGTGGTGATCAACTCACTTGTGATGCTTCACTAATTCAGAGATTTTATGATGTGATTAATGAACCTCAAATTAGTGATGAAGTTGGTCATTTGAAAATGAGTGATTATTTGAGAATATATCATATTGAAGATCCCATTACTTGTTTTGCTCATATAAATCATGTGCTTAAAAAATTCCTTGGAGGAAGACATTTTTCTTTTGAGAGTGAGATTACATGTTTTGATTCTACCTCTTTAACTGATTTTTCTCTTCAAGTACAATGTCTTATTTAATGATGAGAGGTCACTCCTAGTGTAGCACCTAGTGGTTATAAAAGTGATGGTGATGTAGCTCTTCTTGAGGGCTATAACTTGTATGATATCCCACTATGAGATGTTGAGAAAGAAGGTGATACTTGTGTTCAAATGGGTACTTCTTCTTTGAGTCTTTAAATTCTTGATAATGTGATTGATGATGTTCTTGAATCTAAGTGTAATACCCCAGAAACTCAAAATCTAATTCCAGAACATAGATCAGGAAATCTAGAAAAACTGTAGAAAAGATATAGGACGACTCACCTAATGGGTCGTTAAGTGACCTAATGACTCATTAGGTGAGCCGTGAGAAGGAGGTTTGAGAGTTGTAAGAAGGGAGACAGTATACCCAACGAGGGACTTCACGAGTCGTGGTCACTAACCACGACCCTTTGAGTCACTCGTGGTCAGGCCTTGGTTGAGAATTTTATTATGGAACAGTGTACTTGACGGGTGGGGGCAACGAGTAGTGGTCCCCAGTAATGAATCGTTATGTACCTATTACCATCTTTTAGCCAGTGTACCTAACGAGTGTCATAATGAGTCGTCGTTAGTGGCAACGACTCGTTAGGTGACTCATTACCAACTTAGCATTTAACCTTCAGCAGTGAATCAGTGTGGTCCACGACTGGTGGTCAATGACCACGACTCGTTAGGTCCCTCGTGGTGACCTACTGAGGAGCCTAGGTAGTGTACCTAATGGGAGTAACTACAAGTCGTGGTCAGTCACCACGACCCGTAAGGGTCACCTTACTATTATCCCAATCTTTAAACTAGGCCGTTTTAGTAATAATTTCAGAAATTTTAGTTTGGAAAAACGGTTCATTCCTCATTCCCCACTCTCAGTTCTTAGAAACATCGAAAGTTCTCCTCCCAAGAACCCTCCAAGCAAGACTAGGGCTTCCCATCTCTTGCAGCAGTTAAAGCTTCTTTTCTGGAAGGATTTTAGTCAGGTATGTGGGAATTTAACAAGGGAATTGTCCTTCCCTTGTGTCCCCCAAAACCCTCCCATAATTTCCCTATCAGATTAGCCCTTAGATTTTTTAATATGAAGAGATTTCACGTTGGTTTTCATTAATTTCAATTGAGTTATTACCATGTTTAATATTCATATGATCTTCATCAGTTCCTAAGTAAATTTTTGATGTTCTTGCAAAAGGGAATGTAATCCCTAAATTTTCGAGTAAAGTATATTTTTCTATTAAATTCCGTCCAGTTTGTGAAGTACATTTTGGGCTGAATTTCCTAGTAATTTTTATTATATATGTATTAAGAAATTATTCCATTGTTAAGAATGATTTTAGCCTTGTTGAATGAGATTTCTTTAATTCTTGAGATTTTTCTATATTATGGAATTCTCGTGTTGTTGGAATGAGTTGAGTTCTCTATTAGTTGCTTAGTAATTCAGTTCAACAGAACGTAGAACTTTTTTAGAACTACTCAGAAATTGTTAACTGATCAGTTTGAATCCAATCTTTTTTTGAGGTGTCAGTGGTGCCTCCCAATTATCAGAATCAGACTCAGAATCTAGTTTTGGTCCATTAGACAGTCATGAATTTTTAGATATATAGCTCTAACTAAGCCCCAGGACACTAGTTTAGTTTACAGTTTGTTCTTAGATGGTTACGACGCTTCAAGATAAGTAGCTCTAACCAGTCTAGAACCTAGTTTCAGAATCTGGTCCAATAAGACTCTCAAGGTACTATTTGTTATATGTCCCTGACTAATCAGGGACCGCAGTTTCGAGCTATCAGCTTAGCAGTTCAGTATAGGTTTCTAGTGGGAGTAGGAGTTAGCACTAAGCAGGCCGGGTTCCAGCGCACCCAGGTTCCCAGAACCACGTTGCAAGCGTAGGTTACACTATTACATGGCCTGATTGGCCCAAGACTTTTGTGATCACCCAGTTCATGACTTTATACCTTGGCAAGGTATATTGGGTCCTACCAGTGGGGTGTATATCGGACTCCACGTTTAACTCACATGGTTACCCCACTAGCCGCGACAGCTCCTCAAGATGATTCAGTGTCTACCGCTGAATTCAGGGCGACCATTCAACTGCTGGCCCAAATAGTCACCAACCAGGTGAACTAGCAGGTGGTACCGATAAACACCGATGGGTCTACAACAACTGCGAGGGTGTGAGACTTTACCCATATGAACCTTCAATCTTTTTAGGGATCCAAAGTGTGGGGGAGGATCCCCATGAGTTCGTGGATGTGGTCAGGAAGATCACCCGCATGATGGGTGTTAGCTTCTCTGAAAATGCTGACCTGGCTGCCTACTAGTTAAAAGGGGTAGCTTAGGTCTGGCATAACCAATGGAAAGAGGGGAGGCCAGTAGGAGCAGGACCATTGGAGTAAGAAGAATTCCACATAGCTTTCTTGGACAGGTTTTTCCCTCGGGAGTTGAGGGAGGCAAAGATGGCGAAGTTTATGAATTTGAGACAGGGAAACATAACTATGGAGGAGTATGCTCTGAGTTTACTGGGCTATCTAAGTATGGTCTAGAGATGGTAGCCGAGCCAAGGGCTCGCATGCTGAAGTTTGTAAATGGAGTGTCAAATCTGGTCCTCAAGGAGTGCAGGATCATGATGCTAATTAAGGACATGGACCTTTCTAGCTTGATTGTCTATGCCCGGTAGATTGAGGATGAAAAGATGAAGGATATGGAGCGTAAGAACAAACGGGAAAGGACTGGCCATTCAGATTTCAGCCATTAAAGGTTTAGCGGTGGTAGTCGCCCATAGCAACAGCAGCTGAGAACCCCAGCACCCAGCTCAGCCAGTGCCCCAACCTTTCGGTTCCGCCAGGATCGAAGGGGTGGGTCATCTGGAACTTAGCCTCTGACATACAGTACCGGGAACAGGTATCCAGCTTGCCCCAAGTGTGGTAGGAATCACCCAGGAGAATGCCTTCAGGGATGAGAGGGCTGTTTTCGGTGTAGACAGCTTAGACACGGGCTTAGGGAGTGCCCGTCAAAAGGGCGAGGGAGATCACAATCTACCACCTCATCAGCTCCAGCACGCCGACCAGCTCAGCAGGCCAGCACATCAGGTCCAGATGGCGGTAAATGCCAAAATTGCTTCTATGCTCTATCTTCCCGTTAGGATCAAGAATGTTTACCTGACATAGTTACTGGTATGTTATGTCTCTTCTATCTAGACGTGTATGCCTCTTAGATCCATGAGCCACTCTTTCATTCGTGACTCATTATATAGCAGTCCAATTCAATATTAGTCCAGAGGTCCTCTCATAACCATTCTCAGTCTTCACCCCAATTGGTGAGTCAGTTAGAGACAGTCGGTGTATAGAAACTGCCCAGTCTTAGTTCTTAATAAATTCATCCCAGCTGACCTCGTAGAGTTAGACATGGTCGATTTTGACCTTATCCTTGGAATGAATTGGTTACACTCCTGCTATGCCTCAGTTGATTGCACAATTAGTGTTTTCAAGTTTCAGTTTCCCAAAGAGCCAGTGTTAGAATGGACGGGTAACAGTTCAGCGCCTAAGGGTAGGTTTATTTCCTACCTTAAAGCGCAGAAACTCATCTCCAAGGGGTGTATATATCATCTAGTTTGTGTCAAGGATTCCAACTCAAGACCCCGACTATCCAGTCAGTCCCTGTGGTCAACGAGTTCCCCGATATTTTTTTTGAGGATCTTCCCAGGGTTCCCCCTGAATGAGAAATATATTTCAAAATAGACCTCCTCCCAGATACTCAGCCCATCTCCATCCCTCCTTATAGAATGGCTCCAACTAAGCTTAAGGAGTAGTTAATGGATCTTCTTGATAAGGATTTTATCAGACCCAGCATCTCTCTCTAGGGTGCTCCGGTGTTATTCGTGCGCAAGAAGGACGGTCTCCTCAGAATGTGCATAGATTACCGTCAGCTGAACAAAGTCATAGATAAGAACGGGTATCCCCTACCCAGAATTAACAACCTGTTTGACCAACTTTAGGGAGCCAGTTGTTTCTCAAAAATCGATCTCAGGTCAGGGTACCATCAGTTAAGGTTTAGAGAGAGTGATATAGCAAAAACAACTTTCATAACTCGGCATGGTCACTACGAGTTTGTGGTGATGTCCTTCTAGTAAAGAAACGCCCCAGCAACCTTCATGGATTTAATGAACAGAATCTTCAAGCAGTTTTTGGATATGTTCATCATTGTATTTATCGACGATAGTCTAGTATACTCTAGAAATGAGGAAGAGCATGTCAAACACCTAACATTAGCATTACAGACACTCAGAGACCACCAGTTATTTTCCATGTTCAGCAAGTGCGAATTTTTGTTAAAGTCTGTGACTTTCTTAGGTCATGTGGTCTCGAGTGAAGGAATACAAGTAGACCTTCATAAGATAGCAGCAGTGAAGGATTGGCCCAGACCTACCTCTCCTACTGAAATTAGGAGTTTCCTCGGCTTAGTAGGTTATTACCAATGATTTGTGGAAGGCTTCTCCTCCATAGCATCTCCTCTGACTAAGTTAACATGGAAGAAGGTGAAATTTCAGTGGTCGGATGAGTGTGAGAAGAGTTTCCAGGAGTTGAAGGCTCAACCCGCTACTGCTCCAGTTCTGACCCAGAAGGAACAGATGGATTGGTTGTTTACTGTGATGCTTCCAGGTTCGGGCTCAGTTTTGTTCTGATGCAGTTGGGGCAAAGTGATAGCCTACGCCTCTAGATAGCTCAAAGTTCATGAAAAGAATTATCCAACTCATGACTTGGAGTTAGCAGTGGTGGTGTTTGCGCTAAAGACATGGAGGCATTACTTATATGGAGCTCACGTAGATGTATTTACAGACTGTAAGAGTCTTCAGTACGTGCTGAGTTAGAAGGATCTAAATCTGCATTAGAGAAGGTGGTTGGAGTTGCTAAAAGACAATGACATGAGTGTACTGTATCACCCGGGCAAAGCCAATGTGGTGGTTGACGCCCTAAGAACACGGTCTATGGGGAGTATGACTCATATTAAGGAAGACAAAAAGGAGTTAGCAAGGGATGTTCACAGACTTGCCTGGTTAGGGGTGCAGCTGGTGGACTCACCCGAAGGTGGGGTGGTAGTGCAAAGTGGACCGGATTCATCCTTAGATATATAGCTCTGGCTAGCCCCAGGACCCCAGTTTAGTTTACAGTTTGTTCTTAGGCAGTTACGACGCTTCCAGATAAGCATCTCTGACCATTCTAGAACCCAGTTTCATAATCTGGTCTGATAAGACTCTCAGGGTACTATTTGATATATGTCCCTGACTAGTGTTGGACCCTAGTTTTGAGCTATCAGCTTAGTAGTTTAGTATAGGTTTCTAGTGGGATTAGGACTTAGCAATGAGCGGGCTGGGGTTCCAGTGCACCCAGGTTCCCAAAACTACGTTGCCAGCGTAGGTTACAGTATAACTTGGCCTGATTGGCCCAAAACTTTTGTGATCACCCAGTTCATGCCTTTATACCCTGGCAAGGTGTATTGGGTCCTACTGGTGGGGTGTATACATCAGACTCCATGTTTATCTCACGTGGTTATATGTCGGTTATAGACTCTCCCACTAGTGAGTTTAGTTCGAGTTTTGTTTTAGCTACTGTTTTGCTATTATATATCATGAATTTATACTCATTACATGAGTTTTGTTGTGTAGGACATGTTTTTGAGATAATAAATAAGTTCGGAGCTAAAATAAGTGATTTGGAACATTTGGTTCTGAGTAACAACCAAAAACAATGAGTGAGAATTAAGTTGAGGTTTAAAGATCGAACGCACACGAGACAACAAAAGAAAATAATGAAAATTAGTTTTTGGCCTAGCATGATCTACATCGCATCGTGCCTACCTTGTGTGCACTTCCTCTCGAGATCAACATAGGTCCTGAAAATTTGCCTTTTACGCCCCATGCCACACTTAGTGTCAGACATGTTTATGTAAAAATTTTCCATTCTTATTTTTTTAAAAAAATATTTTTGTCCTGGACTTCCGGGAGATGTTATAAATACCTATAAAACACACTTTTTAGGGACTTTGGACCTAGAGAAATTTGGCGGTTGAACAAGAGTTTAGAACACAAAATTCATTAATTTCTTCATGATTCGATTCAATACGAAAATTTGAACCAACCATTGTTTATAATATCTTTTTGTTTTTATTCTTGAATATACTTTTATTCTATTATGGTGTAGTTTCTCATAAGGTTTAGATAGATACAGTTTATGGATGATTAATCATGAATTATGATTTTTGTTTCATGCTTGAATTCATTAATAGAGTTTGAATTAAATTTCAGATTTGCTCACTATTTTATTTAATCAAAAGAGGAATTATTTAGTGAATATCATTTGTATAATCTTATTTGGTTTGAATCAATATTTCTTTTAAGTGATTAAAAGAGCTTTTAGAATTTATTGGTTGAACGATGATTACGAATATTCTGAAGACATTTTTTCTTAAGAGTAAAACATAAACGTGTTCTTGCTAATGTTCGCTGTGCAGTTATTAATTTATTCTATAAAGTCTACATTTAATCAGAAGAGAAATCTAAACCATTGGAACAAGCTAATTAACTATTGAATTCGCGAGAATCAATAGGACTATAGACGTGAATCTAGAATAGAATCATATCCTGATTATTGTCCTGCATGTATCTTGTCCATTATCCTTACTTTTTATATCGACAGTAACCATTGCTCTCGCTATCAGTTGCCTTAGATTATATTATTAGTCATAAACCATGGTTTCTAATCACAATAAATTTGTTTAATTTACCAAAATAATAGTTAGAAAGTTTTATTTGATTATTAATTGTACCAATCCCTGTGGATACGATGTTACTATCTATGACTAGCGAAACACTTAATTCGTAGTATATTTTACGCTCATCGACTTTGGTGTCATTGCAGGGGATTGACAATAATTAGTCTCAAGTAGAATCTTGTGTATTAATTAGGGCTTTTATTAATATTTATTTTAACTTTTCTCTTTTCCTACATTTGATCTATTGAATTTTCTTAGTTGGCTGAAAGGTAACAAGTATTCCTCTTTGATTCTAGCGTATGACATGATCTTCATCAAAGATAAAATACCATACAATTTAGAGTTGGAGAAATTCTTGCACTATATAGGAAAGAACTTCCAGAAAAAATTTCAGAGCAAGCCTCAAATTAGAAACACTATGAATGAAAATGTAGGACTTGCTTCCTTGAGGAATCCACTCAATCGTAATTTGGATGAACATCCTTCTTGTAATGCCTCGGATTTTTGGGCTAAGGTTTGAAACTATTCAAGGTATATGGATAGACTTGAACCCACTGAATTTTATGAAAACTAAGTGTTAAGATTAATCCTTAAGTGTGAGAAGTGAATTGGATACAAATTAAGGTCATAATGAACCTCTAACACAAAGTTGAGTTGAGGGCCTTCTTACTGATTGAGTTTTCGTATAAGTTCTTACAATGGTCAAATTGAAATAATCATAAATCCCAATTTGTGAAGTATTTTTGAGTAATTCAACCTATTAAGTTGAAAACCTTTAAGTCTTCTTTCCAACTCATCTGACCGTGCACCGATAGAAGTTTGGAGTAAAAAGTCATGAGTATTTTAGTGAAGCATTGTCAAGTGACACGTCATCACTGAACAGGTCAAAGTCAATAACACATGAAGTTACCAAAAATGATCTTAAGGTTATCTTAGAAAGTTCCCAAGGTTTAATTACCTAAAACTAGATAGTTTGGGATTCCCAAAGGTATTATTTAAGTACTCCTAAAGCCTAAACTGTTATACCCCGTAGGATTCCCGACACCTAGATGATCTATTCGCACGTTGGTTAAGCGTATTTGAAGGCCAAAAGGCTCGGGAAAAAGATCGGACGAGAAACCTGTCGAACCATCGCGGAAGGGGCCGAGGAGAACCCCTCCGCGATGGCAGCGTGTCACGGAGGTGAAGCCTCCGCGTTGGCTCCGTGACACGTTGGCCTTGTCCAGGCCCAAGTATATAAAGCCCCACTTCGGTTTATTTTGGAATTAAATCATAAAAATTCCAGAAACAGAGAGGAAAACGCAGGAGAAGGGATAGGAACGAAGTAGTGATATAATTTTCATCTGATTACGCTGCTAAACGTTGTCCAAAGTCAAATTAACCTCAGATACCGAGGTATTTAGCAGCAGAGAGCATTCCTACGGATTTAGTTTCGTGAAATACGGCCGACGAATCGTCGAGCTACCAAGCTAAGGTAAGTGGAATTGCTCTAAACTAGTGTCTATGTGTTCCTAGCTGTGAAGTGAATATTTCTCTCTTCTGGACCTCTGAAAAATAGCGAGTTTTCGACCGTCTTTCGATAAGCCTAAGTTTAGGCTATAAACTATATCGAAAGTGACGTTGCTCTTTAAAATAAAGTTGTATTTAGTATTAATTGACATATTTATGAATGCAGTTGGGAGAAAATAGTTGAAGTACCGGCCGAGCCTCGTCCGACAGACGAATAGTTCGAGGATAAGGTATGTAAAGCTAGTTTCCTCGGCAAGTTAAGTAATCTCGGTACAGTACAGTAATTTAAAGGCTAATAGAATGTTCAGAAGTCATGTGTTATGTTTATTACGAATGTTGGTATGATATTACAAGCATCGAGTTATAACTTGCGTGAAACTTGCTAGCACGATATAGATTCTAATACAAGTGTTAGAAACTGCACAGCATGCTCAGTATGTGATGCGACACAGAATGTTAGGATATCATTGTATTCAGTTGAAACCTAGTAAAGCAATGTAATATATGTAAGACATCTCAGAAATAAAATGATAAGTTAAAATGAAGTTAGAGAGCATATTAGGAATAGTAAATCATGTTACTATAGAAACTCAGTATACAACATAGTTTTCAGTAGAAACACTATATCTTGTTTAGCATTAGCCCCAGTACAGTCTGGCAGAAGACTATATTTATACATATATACTATTACTAGCCTCAGCATGTATTAAGTACGTACATATTACTATCGCTAGCTCAGCATATAGTATATAAAAATACTTCACCACCATTACCTTCAATATGTGGGACATGTAGATAGTATTACAAGTTGAGACCGTTGTATTGTTTGGGGTTGGACTACCTAGCATCCATGACCGCCCCAGGGTTGATAGCTGTATCGACTCGTCCGCCAGAGGACGAGGATACGTCACTCTACGGAGTGGTATGCCGTCCCACAGGGGACGAAGATGGGATGCCAGTTTTCCCCATATTGTGCCTTGGTCGGCCCTTACACACCCCTGTCGAGCGGATACGCCCGGGTGTTGATTCAGGAGTCCTCCGGACTCAGATGCAATTATAGTCAGGGGCTCAGCGAGCCCAAGTGCATACCCAGGGGATCGGCGGGATGCTTATAGCTATTATAGGAGATGGGATGACCGAGGTAGGGGTATAGATTATGTGCTGGTTGTACCCCCCGGCTTATGGGGGCCGGGTAAGGTTTGTGTGTGCTATGTATGTATGATATGTTGTGCCGTGTTATAGTAGATACAAGTAGATCGATAGTGGAACGATAAATCCTCAGGTATGACTCCTGCTCTTTCCAGTATGATTAAGAGAAGGTATGATTTACATTATCAGACAGTTAGTCCATTCCTTTCTACTTCAGTTTCATCAGTCGTATTGTTGTTTTCAGATAATTCTTTCAGTTATTGCTTTACATACTCAGTACCAGCGGTACTGACGCCTGGTGGGGCACTGCATTACTTGCCTGCAGGTACTCATAGACGAGCAGGCGATACCACGTGATTCCTATCAGCGATCGAGTATTCAGCTCCTGTCATCCGGAGACTGAATTCCAGAGGTGTATTTCGCTTTCTTTTGTTGTATAGTACGGGTAGGTCGGGGCCCTATCCCGATCATTTCTATTGCTATTCCTGGAGGCTTGCAGTCTGTATATATTCCCCTGTGGTCAGATGAGCCGGTCGTGTGAGGCCGTGCAGTTGTATAGCTGTTAGTACTTGTGTTTCTTTTATGTTGGCCGTGTGGGGCCATAGTTCGACAGTAGTGGTGACCTTGCCGGTCACGTAGCTATCTAGTACTACATGATTGAGATATAGATAACTAGATAGCATGGTGGCCTTGTCGGCCAGGATAGGTTTCCCTATATTGATATGTTTCTGGTCAGCTGTTAGTACAGGTACAGGAGGCTATAGGCCAATGGGCCGGGGGCTGTGTTTACAGCCGTTATATAGCCCTTTGTTTCTACAAATGTGAGTTAGAGCCAGCCAGGCACCAGATGTGCCCAGGCTTAGCAGTCCAGCAGTTCAGGTCCTAGTAGGGCACCAGGTGCCAGTCATACCCCCCAAGGCGGGGTGTGACATAAACACTCATTCCCACCATTCGAATTAGAATTCAAGGATCAAAGCTCTCAAATTCTTCAAGAAGCTGGGAAGTCTTTTTCTCCAAGTTAGGGTTCTTCAAACTTGAGTCTAAGGTTCTATTTTTCTAGGTATGTAAGGCTATCTTAATTAAGGATTCCTAATCATCCTTATGTCCTATATCTATGCAAGAATTTATTGAGATTAAAGTTAGGATTTTTACCCAATTCTTGAATTGTCTTCTTCTCTCAAGGCTCAAGAACACCTAGGGCTCCTCTCCAAGGGATTCAAGCTTCAAGTTCTAGTAGGAATTTCTCCAATCTAGGTATATGGGAATTCAACAAGGTTTTCTTTTTATCCTTGTGTTCCAATTATTACCAGAAACACTAGAAAATTCAATTCTCCAGAAATCATGTCTTAGGGTTTCCATTCTATGCATGATTTCTCTCACGTTTTCTATGATTGTCAAGGTCCTCATAATAAATATCACACGATGATCTTGATTTCACTTTCAATTGAATGATGAATTCCCATGATTATATATTAGCATGATTTCCCTGAATTTAGCCCATGATTTAGCCGTGTTTTAAAAAATATGGTCTATTTTGGATATATTATTCTACCATGATGTTAGTATGAATGATTTTTTCGGTATGATTTGAACCTATGATTTTTTCATGATTTCAGTATGATTAGCATGTTCAATGTTCGTTAGACTGTCATGACATTTTTAGATAAAGTAGCTCTAATAAGTCTTAAAACACCAGTTTCTTTCAGGTCCTTTAGACACGCAAGACACTTCCAGATAAGTAGTTCTCACTTAGTGTTAGGACATCAATTTTGATCTATCACTATATTCATGTTTTTGAGACTCTCAAGACTCTTTTTGATAAAGTAGTTCTGACTAGTCTTAGAACGCTAGTTTCAGATTAGTAGTATTTATGTGCAGTTCGAAGTAGTACTTAGTACCGAGTAGGTGGGGATTAAGTACACATAGGTCTCAAAACAACCTACCAACCATAGGATAAGGGGTCCTCGCTAGTTGAGACTATCTCTCTTGCCCCTATCCTAAGGAGTGCTTGCCAGTCAAGAGTGTCCTCCTTATGCTATTTGGCTCATGAGTGATATCACCAACCATACCTTTATACCCTGGTAAGTTATATCAGGTCCTATCGAGGGGTCATATACATTGAACTCCACGTCTAATTCACGTGGTTATATATCGGTTAACAAGCTCTCTCGCGATACAGTTTCAGTCTCATTTTTAGTAAAACTCTAACCAGTCACAGTTTTTAGTTACAGTTACAACTTCAATTTTTAGTGCATCTGATCTTGGGCAGAATTTCATGCCCAAGTGATACTCAAATTGCTTCATTTCGACTTGTTTGTATATCATTATTGTGTACATTCTCATGTAATTTGTAGTAAAATGTTAATTTATACTAACCAACATGATTAGTGTTGTTTTGCAAGTAAAATGGAATTTTGGGAAGCTAAGATACATGTTGGTAAAATCGGGAATGGAGCTGGAAACAAGGAGTGAAAAAGGACATGGAAGATCAGCAAAAACAAGGGCTTCGCAATGGAGCCGTGTCACGTTGCCATCGCGGAGGCACTCTGCCTCAGAGGAAATAAATTTGGCAATTTCCAGTGAAGGTGTGTGATAGCACCATGTCACGTTGGCCAGGCTCCGTGATGCAAGTCGTGGCACGTTGAGGTTAAATTGCCTGGGGGGCCGACATCCAGTGAAGGTCCGCGATACCTCTGTGGCACGGAGGGAGTGCTCCGCGATACACTCCGTGCCACGTTGCTTGTTTTCCCGGGAAAAATTCTCAATAGTATAAATATCACACTTAGGTTTTATTTTAAACATTCTGGCTTGGATGAGTAAGAACGTGGGTTACAAGCAGTTGAGGGTACGAAAATTCTAGGGTTCTTCTCTATCTCTTTCTCTTTTGTCTCAATTGTTTGTATAAATTCTACTTATTTGATGATGTAAAATCCACAAATGAGTGGCTAAATTCACTTATTGCTGAGGTTAAGAACAATTGTAGGGGAATGTAATTGTTAATCATTTCAGTTTTCATGTTTTATTCAATGGTTGTTCTATAATTCTTGTTCTTACTGCACTAATGTTTGGCCAATGTTAATGTATATCTAAAAAATCCAATTTTGATTTTGAAAAGGAAAGAAATTGGAAAGATGTGAATTGGTAGGATATGATCTCTTCTTAGTTTGGAAAATTGAAAATTGATTTACATTCAGAATAGAAATATATTTGAAAGTCTTATTAGTCAATTAAGGAATTGGGAATGTATGGCTAGAACATGAAATTCTTTTATCACAGAAATGTAGATTAAGACTCATGATTCTTATGTTGGATAAGAGTCGAAAGTTCCAATCCAGAGGCAGTAATTCTTTACTAGCAACCGAAGGAAAGATTAACTAAATTGTATTGATAAATTAATTCCCTGCATGTTCGTTTTAACCTCAGCTTGCTCATTACTATTATTCAGACTCACTTTATAATTTTTCCTTAGATTCGTATTAATTAGTAAACTCGAACTCTCAAAATATTATTTGTTTGGTTGTCTGCATTCTTAAAGACATAGTTCATTAACACTTAAGTTAATTAGTACCGTAGCTCAATCCCTGTGGGATCGACACTTGGATTTTCTTAAGCCACTTTACTACTTGTTTGACCACGTGCACTTGCGTGTAGTCACCGCAGAAGCCCGAACAAGTTTTTGGCGCCGTTGCGGGGGACTGGCAACTGGTAAAATTATTTTCTTAGTGTTAGTTTACAAATTCTATTTAAGTGCTGAGAACTTGATCTTAGCCTTTCTCTTGCAGATATTGAATTCTTCTAAACACTGGTAAGAGACAAGGAGTTGGTGGATTCATACATAGAGCCGGAAAGACAATTTCATCGTCAAAGAAGGGAAGCTCTAGAGAAAAAGCTACAGTTGCTCAAACAGGAAATTCTGGAGCAACAAAAAAATCCACCACTTGTGAGGGCAGTGTTAGTGCCCGAGGAAATGGCAGCTAGGCCGGTTCGCGAAGTGGCAATCCCACATGCTAACAATGTTACATCAAGTATTCGTAGACCAGATCCAGGAGGGAGGTTTGAGCTTAAACAGAACATGGTGCAATTGTTACACACCAGTGGCAATTCACAGGTCTCCCTCATGAAGATCCACAACAACATCTCCAAAACGTTTTGGAGATAAGTGACACTTACATTCCCGCTGGAGTATCATCCGACTATGTGAGGCTTACATTATTCCCATTTTCATTATTGGGGGAAGAAAAGAGGTGGTTGAAAGCTAAACCACCTAACTCTATCACTACTTGGGATGATATTGCAAGAAAGTTTTTTATAAGATTCTTTCCATCCGGGAAAATAGCGAGACTTAGAAGTCAGATTCTAAGATTTAAACAAAGAGAGGGGGAGAATCTGTATCAAGCTTGGGAAAGTTTCAAATCATTGCTAAGGGATTGTCCTCACCATCACCAGTCCAATGATGTGATGGTGCATACTTTCATAGAGGGTTTGGATCCCCACACAAAAATTTTGCTAAACTCAGCAGCTGGGGGACAAGCATTAGAAAAGACTTATGAGGAGCTGTATACTTTGTTAAATCGTATTTCACAGGGAAATCCAGAGTGGAATGCGGACTCTTCAAGAGGAGGAACAAGGAAAGCGGCAGGAGTCTTTGAGGTGGATGGTTTTACAGCTATCGCTGCACAAATAGCCGCATTGCAAAATTAACTCAACACCCACTTCAGTAGTATGAACTTGAATCAACCACAAGCCCCAGTTAATGTAGTGCAGCAGGATTGGTGTGAAGTATGCAGTAGTAATGAACACTCAGCTGAGTGTTGTGGTGCAAATCCAGATTCAGTGAACTTTGTTGCGAACATCCAGAGAAATAATCATCAACAGCAGTATGGAAATAATTACAACTCAAATTGGAGGAATCATCCGAATTTCTCTTGGGGTAGTAACAACCATCAAGGGCAGAGTTCGAATCAGGGTATGCAGAGAAATGTAGGGGGCAGTAGAATTATCAGTCTCAGTACAGAGGAAACAATGCACCTCCTCCACCAAGAAATAGCATTGAGGAAATTCTCAAAACAATGATAGCTAACCAAACTCAAATGCAGGATGATTATGTGAAATTAGCGGCAGACTTAAAAAACAACCAGTTAGCTACAAAGGCGTTGGAGTACCAGTTTGGACAACTAGCTAGAGCTCAAAACACCAGGCCCAGAGGAGGACTACCGAGTGACACTGACCCGAATCCCAAGCAGGTCAATACAGTGACCACAAGGAGTGGCTTATAACTCAAGGAGGTGGAAACAGAAAGATCACCTCAGTAATCAGGAGTAGTGGAAAAACAGAGGGAACATGATGATGAGAGGGGGAAGGAGAAGGTAGCTGAAGCAGAAAGACCACCACCCCCATTCCCTCAAAGATTAAAGAAGCACAAGGAGGAAGCTTGTTTTAAAAAGTTCATGGAGGTGCTTAAACAGGTACACATTAATTTACCTTTGGTTGACATTTTGCAGGGAGTGCCTAAATATGCAAAGTATATCAAGGACATCGTAGCTAACAAAAGTAGATTGACGGAGTATGCTACGGTGGCGCTTACTGAGGAGTGCACTTCCCGGATTCAGAACAGGTTGCCAACAAAGCTCAAGGACCCTGGGAGCTTTACAATTCAGATCACAATCGGGCAAAGTATCCGAGCTCGCAGACTATGTGATTTGGGAGCAAGCATAAACTTGACGCCGACCATAATGTTTAAGAAGTTGGGGCTGGGCAGTCCTAGACCAACTACAGTGATCTTGAAGTTAGCTGATCGTTCTTTGGCCAAACCAGATGGCATTGTGGAGGACGTGCTGGTGCAAGTGGGCTCCCTCATCTTCCTGGTAGATTTTATTGTCTTAGATTTTGAGCCGGATACGGAAGTCCCATTTATTTTGGGACGTACTTTCTTGGAAACTGGGAGAGCTTTGATTGATGTAGCTGCAGGCCAGCTAACCATATGAGCGCATTACAAAGTGGAGGTATTTGATGTGTAAAAGGCCATGAAGCTTCCGGCCATCTACGAGGAGCTTTCAGCAATCAATGTGCTAAACCAAGAAGAAATTCTTCAAATTGTTGATTCTCAAGATCCATTGGCGAGAGAGTTGATGAGGTCCGATCATTTCGGAGATACAGATACTTATGAGATGGTGCAAATGTTGAAGGAATCAAAATGGTATCTCAGGAAGCAAGACTTTCAGCCGTTGATGAGGTCCCTGGAACCATTGCCAAAACCATCTAATGAGGAAGCACCAAAAGTAGATTTGAACACATTGCCTCCACATCTGAAATAAGTCTTTTTGAGGGAAGATGACACCCTGCCAGTCATCATCTCTGCAGAACTGACGGAGGCACAGATAAAGGATGCATTGGTGGTTCTCAAGAGCAGGAAGAAAGCAATGGGCTGGCAAATGTCAGACATTTGGGGTATCAATCCAGCTTTTTGCACACACAGAATTTTCATGGAGGAAGGAGCAAAGCCAACTGTACAACATCAGCGGAGGTTGAATCCGATGATGAAGGATGTGGTTAGGAAGGAAGTGATTAAATGGCTTGATGCAGGTTTGGTCTATCCTATTTCAGACAGCGAATGGGTCAGCCCCGTTCAGTGTGTTCCAAAGAAAGGAGAGATGACCGTGGTCACCAATGAGAAAAATGAGCTGATCCCTACACGCACAGTCACAGGTTGGCAGATTGGCATGGACTACAGAAAGCTCAATGAGGCCACAAAGAAAGATCACTATCCTATCTCGTTTATTGATCAAATATTGGACATATTGGCTGGTCAAGAATATTATTGTTTCCTTGATGGCTATTCTGGCTATAACCAGATAGCCATAGCACCGGAGGACAAGGAGAAGACTACTTTCACATGTCGTTATGGGACATATGCTTTCAGGCGGATGCCATTTGGTTTATGCAATGCACCTTCCACATTCCAGAGATGCATGATAGCGATCTTCCACAATATGGTAGAAGATTTCGTTGAGGTATTTATGGATGATTTTTCTATTTTCGGTAATTCGTTTGCTACTTGTTTGCAGAATCTTGACAGGGTGCTAACTCGTTGTGAAGAATCCAACCTTGTACTCAATTGGGAGAAATGTCATTTCTTAGTCAAGGAGGGTGTCATCCTTGGAAATAAAGCGTCTTGCAAGGGGTTGGAAGTTGATCGTGCAAAGATCAAGGTTATTGAAAAGCTACCACCACCTGTGTCAGTGAAGGGTGTTCCCAGTTTTCTCAGACATGCAGGGTTCTACAGAAGGTTCATCAAGAACTTCTCTAAAATTTGTAGACCAATATCTAGGTTGCTAGAAAAAGAGGTGAAGTTCGAGTTTAATGAGGATTGTGTCAAAGCATTCGAGGAGTTGAAACAGAAGTTGATGGAAGCACCTATCCTCATTTCTCCGGATTGGGAGCAACCGTTTGAATTAATGTGTGATGCAAGTGATGTGGTGGTAGGAGTTGTATTGGGGCAGCGGAGAAATAGAATTTTTCATTCTATTCATTATGCAAGCAAAACACTGGACGCAGCCCAAGTCAATTATACAGTCACAGAAAAGGAGATGCTAGCATTAGTGTTCGCGTTTGATAAATTCAAGTCCTATTTGGTGGGTTCTAGAGTAGTGGTGTATACCGATCATGCAGCAATTTGGTATCTATTTAACTAGAAGGATGCAAAGCCCAGGTTGATCAGATGGATCTTGTTGTTACAAGAGTTTGACCTAGAGATTCGTGACAGAAAAGGGAGCAAGAATCAAGTGGCAGATCACCTATCACGATTGGAAAGCCGGTCACATGTGAAGGAAGGTGACAACATCAAAGAAGAGTTCCCAGATGAGCAGCTTTTGGCAATAAGGGAAGCTGAAATACCTTGGTATGCAGACATTGTGAATTTGCTAGTGAGTGGAGTCTATCCACCGGAGGCTACGGCTCAGCAGAGAAAGAAGTTGAGACATGATTGCAGGTATTATATTTGGGATGAGCCATACTTGTTTAAGCAGGGACCAGATCAGGTGATGAGAAGATGCATTCCGGAGAGCCAGATTGCAAAAGTGCTGAGGAGTTTTCACTCTTCATTGTATGGAGGGCACCACGGAGGTGAGCGGACAACGCACAAGGTGCTACAGTCAGGTTTCTTTTGGCCTACATTGTTCAGAGACTCTATGGAATACGTAAAAATGTGTGATAGATGTCAAAGAACAGGCACAATTGGTAGAAGGCAAGAGATGCCGCTGCAACAGATATTAGAAATGGAGATCTTTGATGTATGGGGTATAGATTTCATGGGCCCGTTCCCACCGTCATTTGGTAATCGTCACATCTTGGTGGCCATTGATTATGTATCAAAGTGGGTTGAAGCAACATCTTTCCCCAGGAATGACAGCAAGGTGGTAACAAAATTTGTGAAAAAGCACATTTTCACCAGGTTCGGGACACCCCGAGCCATTATCAGTAATGGAGGGGCTCATTTTGTAAATGCAAGTTTCAAGAATTTGCTAGCTAAGTATGGGGTGCACCATAAGGTAGCAACAACATATCATACCCAAACTAGTGGGCAAGTGGAGGTATCGAACAGAGAAGTAAAGCAGATTCTACAGAAGACAGTGAATGCACAACGTAGTGATTGGTCAAGCAAACTCGACGATGCATTGTGGGCTTATACAACTGCGTACAAGACACCAATTGGGACTTCTCCGTACAGCTTGGTCTATGGAAAGGCGTGTCATCTTCCTGTGGAGCTAGAACACCGAGCTTTCTGGGCCGTGAGGAAATTGAACATGGATCTAGAGCTAGCTGGTAAGAAGAGGCTGATGCAAGTCAGCGAACTTGATGAGTTTTGTTGGCATGCTTATGAAAGTGCCAAGTGCTACAAAGAGAAAACAAAGAGGTGGAACGATAAGAATATGGTGCATCGGATCTTTGAGCCGGGGCAGAAAGTATTGCTATTCAATTCAAGATTGAGGCTGTTTCAAGGAAAATTGCGGTCCAAATGGTCAGGGCTGTTTGAGGTGGTAAGAATGACCCCGCACGGGGCAGTGGAGTTGTGGAAAGAAGATAGAAGTGCCACGTTCTTGGTAAACGGGCAGCGGTGTAAGCATTATTTGGGTGAGGACGTTATTCGAGAGAAGACGTCCATCACTCTAGCGGATGATTGAACGTAAATGACGTCGAACCGTGACGATAAACTAGGCGTTGCACGGGAGGCAACCCGTGAAATTGTTGTAATAGATGAGTAGAAATATTTGAAAAAAAAATAAAAACCAAAAAAAAGAAAAAAAGAAAAAAACATAATAGAAAAAAAATTATTGTTGTGTTGAAACCTATGAATTCTAACCAATTTATTATGGTGAAATGATTTTCAGGTGGAACAGACGGAGTGCTCCGCATTATCCTCCGTGACACGTTGAGTGTCTTTTCGCATCGGGTCACACCGGGTCGCCGGATAACCCGCGCAAAAAACACTTTTAAAACCCCCATTTCTTCCTTATTTTCCATTCATTCAGCGACCAAAACCCCAAATTCCCTTCTCCCCCAACGTGACACAAACCTAGGCACAAGTTTTCTTCAAGTTTTCTTCAATTTCATTGGATTAAAGGTATGTTCTTGAACTTTACCTCATTTTTTCTTGAATTTTCGATTAATGAACATGGGTGGTGATCGAAAGTTGTCCTAAGTGAAAATTAAGCTTGAATTCATTTAAGTTATGATTGATTGATGTTCATAGTATTGTTGTGAGTATATGAACTCGATGAATGCATGTGTTATTGAATTTTTATGAAATTGTTAGCTAGGGTTGGAATTTGAATATGAAGAAGACTATAATTGTTTGAAATGTTGAAAAGAATTAGGTTGTGCATATTGGGTGAATTGAATTACGTTGTGATTAATGTTGAATATGCTACGGAGACAAGGGATTTTCGGGAGAATGAAATTGGTGAATTGCATAGGGTGTTGAGAATAAAAAATTGGCTAAGTGCTATGATGGTGGAAGTGAATTGTTGGCGATAATTTTATTCATTGTACAAAGTCTGAGTAGTACATAGTAATTATTCCATCGATTTATATGAATGCACTAAGCCGGTTGAATGTTAAGAATGAGAAAAATCATGAATGTCTTGTCGAAATGGTTTTGATTATGGCTAAAGACTAAGTGTGGGTGACCTAATTAAACCCAACCTTAGTTGAAGCTAATTTTGACTTGAATAACATTGGGATTGTATGTTCGATTGTACTGGAACAATGTCAGGCAGGCAAGACAAGGGAAAGGGCGTATCCACATCGGGCGCCGGCAGAAAAAGAATAAGATTGGGAACAGCAGTTCCAGTAGCACCAATGGTTCCGAGAGGCCAACGCCGACAATACGGAACCCGATGGGTGACTGACGAAGGGAAGAAATGGTATGAAAAACACAAAGAAACCAAATACTTCCCCGAAGAGCATATATCAAGGGAGCTGCTGGCACAGGAATTCTCGCGGATCATACACCGGATTGAGACCGCTGGGCTGAACTTCATCTTCGAAGAGCCCAGGGAGTGTAATCTCCATCTCATTCGAGAATTCTATGCCAACTAGAACCCGACCCTCCGCAGTCACACTGTCAAGATCAGGGGCAGGTTGTCACTTTTGAGCCCCATCACCTGAATGCTATCTTGGGGGCGCAGGACACAGACGCCCATGTCATTCGGCAGCTGAACATCACTCCACCTTATGCGGACATCAGAAGCACTCTACATGGAGCCCGTTCGACAGCAAGGTGGAGCAGGCACAAGGAGAGGGGCTACCATCAGACACTGCCCTACTCGCAGATCAACAGGGAAGCTAGGATCTGGCTTAAAATTGTGTGCTCATGCTTGATCCCAGGGGTGCACATGACAGATGTCACCCGGGGTCGAGTCTGTTTGGTGTATGCCCTGATGAAGGGGCTTGAAATAAATGTTGGTGCAGTGATCATCTCCGCCATGAAGAGAGCCCGACTGCATCAGGGTCACAGATATGGGTTCGGTGGTTTGCTTACCACGTTCCTAAGGGACCATCAGTTTGAGGAGGAGGCCTTGGATTACATCCCACAGATTGATAGTCGTGCCTTGGATGTCACCAAAACCAAGGCACCTGACACTACTCATAGGCCGGTTCTCACACTAGCCGAGCGACATGCTCGAGATGATCAGTATATGGCCCGCATATACAGGATGCAGATGTTGCAGCTGCGCATTGGCGGGAGGCCTACAACAGAGGATGAGCTATGGCAGCTCGAGCTGGATTACCCATTCAGCAATAATGCCCGAGCTCTATGCAGAGTGGGGCCCGCATTTGTGGAGCCTGTAGATGATGACGTCCCCACCGATGAGGAGACACGATGGGAGGACTCAGATGTTGAGTCAGATGAGGATAGCGGGGGCGATTCTGATATGGGAGACGAGGCAACGGCACCTAATGAAGAAGTTGAATACTTCGATTGATCAGGGAGTTTCACCACCCACCTTTGTGATATGTTGAATTTTTTGAACACTGGGGACAGTGTTAGGTTTAAGTGTGGGGTGGGAGTAGTTAGGTGCCAGCTGTTTCGTTGTTGTTTTTGTTTATGTTTATGTGTTGTGTTGTTGTGCCTGTGAAAAATGTGACCCTGTGACTTTGTGTGGTGTGTCTGTAATTAAGTTGGTATTGTAATGAATGTTAAGCTGTTGTGTGTTGCATTGAGTTATTGTTAAATGGTTGTTGTGTAAATATTTTTGTTTTCTATCGAAAGTTTTAAAATTTTTTGTTAAATTTCTTTTACGTTGGGTTTCTCGGCCTTTGTTTTCGGTGCTTTTATCAAGAATAGTCCCATTGAACCGAAGTCATAGATAGTGACTGTTCCCTATGATGGATGGATGACGACCATCTTAAGGGAAATGCAGTCGATAGGAGTAGTTTTTTTTTCTTTCGTTCTTTCTTTTGTTTGTGTCCTAAACGTTTCGCTACTTCATGGTTCGAAATTCTTGTTACGTGTTGTACATGATATTAAGTTGCAAAGGTGATTCGTATGAAAGCATGAAAATGTGTAAACATGTTGAGATACCTAGGCCATAGAGTTCGATTCGGTGTGATCGAGGCTTAATAGTGAATTCTTGTAATTAGCTGATTGAAGAGTCTGTGAATATGTCTTGAGTTGAGCATGTGCATTGAGTGTGAGGTGAGGGTTCGATTATTCCATGCTATTGTGAAGTGTCTAGAACTTTCCTGGTGTGTGTACGAAAAAATGAAATGAAGGATGTGTATTGTAGGAAAGGATGTAGGCATTTCTTTTATTAAACCGAAAGTTTCTCCATTATCATACCTACCTTGAATGTACATCCTAGTTAGCCCCATTGAGCCTTTAGCCTAATTTTTTTCTTTCTTTGAAGAGGTACAAACCGAGCTTAATCCCTTCTTTCCATTAGCCGTGAATTTGATCCAAAACTCTTAAGCGCTCAAGAAAAATAATTTTCCCACAGAGTAAAGGAGTGAGAATTGTGAAAAGGAAAGAAAAGAGGAAGTGGTGAAAGTTAAAGAAAAGATGAAAGGTGCACTTGCTGAAATTAAATAAACTAAAGATGTAAACTAATCTTTACTAGTAAGTCGAGTGTGCTTAAAGAAATGGGAACAAGAACAAAGAAAAAATATTCTTCAAGAATGGGAGGATGAAGGAAGAAAAAAAATGACTATAATGATTGTGGGATGTATTGAAAAGCGCTTAAGGAAGCTAGTTGCTAGTATTGGTTAGCCCAGTATTTGCTAGTTCCTTAGCTTACATTACAACCCGTTAAGTCCTACGTGATCTTACATCACTCGTCCTTATATTTGTGGAGTAATACACTGAGGCAAGCCTATGGTTCATGACATGATGCATGTGAATTCCTTGGGAGAGAGAGCTAAATTGTATTCATATACCCCAACATGTAATGCTTTGGAAATCATATGATAGCAAAGGGGGTAGTTTTCTTGTTTTGTGAGGGCATATGCTTGACGAGAGATTAATTTCGTGTCGGATGTCTTGATCAGTTGATTTGCACAAGTTTTCCAAGATCGAGAATTGATTCTTGAGCTTAGGAGGTCTTAATGTGATGTACTTCATTGTATTGGTGAGACTATGCATGTTTTCTTGATGATTTGCTATATTAAATAATCGGTATAGCCGTAGCTTGAATTGTTGAGTCAAAGTAGCTATGCGTGAGTGTCAATTGCATGAGATGTGGGAATATTGTTCGAGGATGAACAAGAGTTTATGTGTGGGGTAAGTGATCTTGGGCAGAATTTCATGCCCAAGTGATACTCAAATTGCTTCATTTCGACTTGTTTGTATATCATTATTGTGTACATTCTAATGTGATTTGTAGTTAAATGTGAATTTATACTAACCAACATGATTAGTGTTGTTTTGCAGGTAAAATGGAATTTTGGGAAGCTAAGATACATGTTGGTAAAATCGGGAATGGACTTGGAAACAAGGAATGAAAAAGGACATGGAAGATCATCAAAAACAAGGGCTCCGCAATGGAGCCCTGTCACGTTGCCATCGCGGAGGCACTCTGCCTCAGAGGAAATAAATTTGGCAATTTCCAGTGAAGGTGCGATAACCGTGTCACGTTGGCCAGGCTCCACGATTCAGGTCATGGCACGTTGAGGTTAAATTGCCTGGGGGGCCGACTTCCAGTAAAGGTCTGCGATACCTCTGTGGCACGTTGCTTGTTATTCCGGGAAAAATTCTCAATAGTATAAATAGCACAGTTAGGTTTTATTTTAAACATTCTCACTTGGTTGAGCAAGAATGTGGGTTACAGGCAGTTGAGGGGACGAAAATTCTAGGGTTCTTCTCTATCTCTTTCTCTTTTGTCTCAATTGTTTGTATAAATTCTACTTATTTGATAATGTTAATGCCACAAATGAGTTGCTAAATTCACTTCTTGCTGGGGTTAAGAACAATTGTAGTGGAATGTAATTGTTAATCATTTCAGTTTTCATCTTTTCTTCAATGGTTGTTCTATCAATCCTTGTTCTTACTGCATTAATGTTTGGCCAATGTTAATGTAAATCTAAAAAATCTAGTTTTGATTTTGAAAAGGAAATAAATTGTAAAGATGTGAATTGGTAGGATATGATCTCTTCTTAGTTGGGAAAATTGAGAATTGATTTACATTCAGAATAGAAATATATCTGCAAGTCTTATTAGTCAATTAAGGAATCGGGAATGTATGGCTAGAACAAGAAATTCTTTTATCACAGAAATGTAGATTAAGACTCATGATTCTTAAGTTGGATAGGAGTTGAAAGTTCCAATCCAGAGGCAATAATTCTTGACTAGCAACCGAAGGAAAGATTTACTGAATTGTATTGATAAATTAATTTCCTACATGTTCGTTTTAACCTCAGCTTGCTCATTACTATTGTTTAGACTCACTTTATAATTTTACCTTAGATTCATATTAATTAGTAAACTCAAACTCTCAAAATATTATTTATTTGCTTTTCTGCATTCTTAAAGACATAGTTCATTAACACTTAAGTTAATTAGTACCGTAGCTCAGTCCCTGTGGGATCGATACTAGGATTAACTTAAGCCACTTTACTACTTGTTCGACCACGTGCACTTGCGTGTAGTTACCACAGAAGCCCGAACATCATCCACATGACCCTTAAAATCAATTTTACACGTGTTTTCATTAATTATTTTTATAATAGCATGTCATATCAGTATTTATGTATCTCAGGAAGGGTCATTGTGCTATACCTTAGCTTACGGATTCAATTATATACTTAGTACAGATTTTCTCAAATTACTAGCATGTTTTAAACTTTCATTGCATATCCATATACTCAGTACATTCAAAATACTAACCGCATGCTTTCTATGCTATATCATTTCATGATATAGATCCATGTATTCAGACTCAACCCCGTGGTTAGACATGTTTCAAACTCGATCATCTAGCAGTCGTGAGTCCTCATCTTCCGAGGATTGGAGTTTTCTATTTTATTTTAGTTATTTTTTCTAGTTTATTTTTTTAGACTTTGGAGTTAGTTGCGAACTTGTTCCAGCAGCTCATTAGTTAATAGAGGCTTTCAAACATAGAGTTAGCATGTTCAATTTTGTGACTCAATGTTTTTATCAGACTATATCCTTATGTAGAAATGAATGGTTTACATTTCATCTAGCTTCCACTCAATTTTCTATTTAATTTAGATCATGTTAATAATATGTTATGCCATGGGTTAGCTTGGGGTCACTTGTGACTCTAGGCATTGTGTCGCGTCCTGGTGTAGACTTGGGTCATGAAACTTCTATTGAGGTGGATGGTGCTAAAAATCAAGGGTTCTGAACATAAGAAACCCTTACTATAATACCCCCAAAGTCCCTAAGGATCAGATCCAAGACTTGCAGTAGAAACTAGTTGAAAAATAGCACCAGGCCATCCCACGTCCATCAGAACGAGTTGTCCAATGTACCAAAAGTTCATTGGTTTGCCCCATAGTATATAACTCCTAAAAAATGTCAAAATTTGTCTAAAATCGATAAGTGAATTGTATGACCCATTGTTAGATTTTATCGATCGTTGTTTCTAGTTGTTGGAGAAGATTCAAAGGGTGATTCAGATGTAGAGCACGAAACAATGGGAGGATATAAAGGATCATTGTATGTACCAATGAATTGTGGTTATGGTCATTGTTTCTGCTAGTTCCAATTTAAGTTTGGTAGTTTGGAGGTATTTTGGTAAAACTCTATGCTTTTAACACCTAAATGACATCTTAGGCTACCTAAAGGTCTGATTAAAGGGTTACACTAAGGTTAAAGCCTCACTCTCTTTAAAAAACACGATAAGTTAGGATTTCTCTCTCTAGGAATGGCTAGGGTTCTTTATCGTCTTCTTCCTAATTTTTCTTAGGTCTTCGAGACAAGTTATGGAATCATCTAGACCAATTATGTAGGGTCATGATCGGGGGATTTATCCACCCTTATGCCCAATTTCATCTTAATTTCATGAATTCAAGTCTCCAACCATGATTTTATGAAATTCAAGGGTTAGACCCTAATTTTGATGAAAACTCTCATGATTTTCTATGAATTCAATTATCTTATGATTCAATCCATGTTCTGTGATTATGAATGCATGTTTTCTACAAGTATCTCTCATGAATCTATGATTTTCAACTTATGATGATTCTAATCAATTAAGTATGATTTCATGAATCTCAAGTTTATGTATCATGATCGACTCATCAACATTATTTTCATGGCTAGTTTATGTATGAAAAGTATGATTATGATTTTTTATGTTTTATAACTAGTCCATGAAAAACTAAGTATGTATCATGATTATGATTATGAGCAATATGCAAGTTTAGAGAGTAGTATTTAGCATAGAGTAGGCCCGGGTTCAGCACACCGAGTTCTAAAAACTACGTGTCACTATAGGTATATATTCATGTTTGGGACCTCGCTAGAGAGTGTTTCCCTCAGCCCAATAGGGCTCACGAGTGATATCACACCTTTATCTTTCTTTTCCTTAGCAACTTTAGAGCGACTCTACCAACGTGAGCAAGATAGTTGGGCATCATGTGCTCATTCATGATAGTGTAGATTATGATGAGTCTCCCACTATTCTTCATGTTTTATGTTATTCATGTATAGGATTTATGATATCATATTTTATAATATGGTTGACCCATTGATCATATTTTGAGCTTTTACTTGTGTTTTCAAACATGTTACACCATATGATTTGCTTTCAAAACCTTGAGTCATTATGCTTCAGCTTATGATGAATAACTCATGTTTATGACTATCTCACAACCATGATTTTAGCATGTTGTCTTTACTCTCATATTCTAGCTTTCTTTATACTCATGATTCCAGACTATCTCTTTACTATCATGTTTTACTTAACCTACATATTCAGTACATTCAAAGTACTGGCTACATACTTCTATGCTATATCATCTCATGATATAGGTTCAAGTGATCAGTCTCAACCCCGATGTTAGCTTCACTCTTGCTTTGGACCAGTCCAGTTCTAGTTTTGGTAGGTCCTCATGATCCAAGGATGATATTTTTGATATGTATCCCTTTCTTTATGTCTTTCAATTTCATAATCAGAGAGCTAGTTAGGGGCTCTGTCCCATCCACTCATCATATGATTAGAGCCTTTTCATATGGCTATGAATAGATGGTTCAGCGTTGTTGGTTTATTGTCTATGCTTATGCTTTTTGATACTCAGTCTTCCTCTTATGTTATGTTCATTCTTCACTTCTACTTGGTTTATGCTCTTAGTCATGCTATGTATGTGCCATGGATTAATTTGAAGCCATTTAATGTTCTAGATCCTTTATCGTGGTCTGGGGACCATGCTCGAGTCATGACACTAACCCTTCTATCGAAGTAGAGGATGAATTTGATAAGAATAATAGTAGGGTGGAAAAAATGCTTGCGCATTATGCTAGGTTGAATTACAATTGGATGCATTCCAATGTCAGGGTTATGTTCATTGTAGCAAATAATTTTGAGATCAAGCATAAAGTTTTCGACGCTCAAAATAATTGTATATTCAGAGGGAAGCATAATGAAGATCCATCCAGTCTCTCACTGGATTTGATGATATCATGAACATATTCCATTAAAATGGAGCATCTGATGATGCCATATATTAAAGGGAATTCCCATTTTACCTAAAAGATAATGAAAATATTTTGTAAGAATTCTACCTTCAGGATAAATCTATATTTTAGAGGAGATGACAACAAAATTTCTTGACAAATGCTTCTCTCCAGCCAAACTTGTTAGAATGAGGAAAGAGATCAGCAACTTTCAAAGCTTGAGTCAAAGACGACGTTTGAAGAATGGGAAAGATTTAAGAAATTATTAAGAAGGTGGATACATAAGGTATTAAGCCATGGATGCAATTAACAAGTTTTTGGGAGGGCCTGACATGAGCCTCTTGTCGTATCTTAAATAATACATAGTGTGGACCACTTATGAAAAAGAAAACTGAGGAAGCAAATGCCATTTTGAATGAAATTTCAAAAGGTGCTAATCAACAGATGGAAGACAATATTGACAGAAGAAAGGTAGTTGGGGTAAATCAGGGGAGACGTAGACTAATTTACAGACTCAAATTATGTCAATTGCCAAAGATTTAAAACAACTCACTATTGCTCAGATGCAAGTAGCATAGTCGACAATGTGTGATTTTTATGGATAGAGCCACCCAAACCACGAGTTTCAACAGGGCTCTAAGACAACAGAAGAGCTGAATGATGTAGGAAATTTCAATCCTATGGGACAAATATTCTGGTTTCTTGTGGAGCTCTCAAAATGCTAGTGTTAATTCTTGAAAACAACAACAATCATCCTCTAGTTTTCAAATCCAATAGAGGTAGCCATATCAATCTCCACAACAAAATCACTCATGTCTTGAGAAACTTACGAAGGCTTTCATCACTAGGGTAGATGAAAAATTTACTAATCCAGATTTAACTATAAAAAACTTTGAGACGCAAGTAGGATAAATTGCTATCACTATCTGAGAGGGTTCAAGGAACTACTTAAAAATTGCAAAGAAAACAATAAATGCACTATCTCTAAAGAGTGGAAAGATGATGAATGGCCAATATGAAATTCCCAAGTGTGGGGTGATCCCAAAATAAGTTGAACCAGTTGTTGAGTAAGGAGTTGAACAAGTTGTGGTTGAGAAAAAAAGCACCAAAAAGAATAAAGGGTTGCAAAAGGTAGATAAGAAAGTTGAAGAGAGTAGATACATTAATGCATTCCCATTCCCCTAGAAGACCAACAGAGAGAAGCTGGATAAGTTTTTTTTAGTGATTTTTGACGATGTTAAAAGAATTGTATTTGAATATTCCTTTCATCGAGATACTTACAAGATGAATGCATATGGAATGTTTTTGAAGGAGATGTTTTCTGAAAAAAGAAAGTTTGAAGAGATTGATGGGTAATGCTAAATGTTGAATGCCTATATGACAAAATAAGTTGCCTCAAAAGTTCAAATATCCTGTGAGTTTTACCGTGCCTTGTTCTATAGAAAGTATAAAGTTTCAGCTAACTTAATTTGGTTCAGGAGCTTTAATCAATCTTATTCCCATACCTATTTCTAAAAGTATAGAAGGAGAACTAGGGATACTCAAGCTTGTACCAATCTTACTATAGCTGGTAGATTAGACCACATAAATCTATATTTTATGTGGACTTCATTGTTGTGCATATGGAGGAGAATAATAAGATCCCTCTCATATTAGAGAGACCTTTCCTGTTTACAGGAAAAGAGATACTAGATGTGTTTGAAGGTCAACTATCACAACCTGAGCATGAACCCCAGACCGCGATATGGGACCTAGAACTATGAATGGCTCTAAGCTTACCCATGTTACATACATAGCATGATTAGGAGCATAGGCTAAGGGGAAGTAAAGAATGAAAATATAATAAACGGAGGTCTGAATATCATAAAGCATAAATGTAGATAATATGTTAACAATGCTGAACCTTCTATACATAGTTGTCTGAAAAGCCTCTAAGCATATGATGAGCTGATGGAACAACACCCCCAACTAGCTCAACCAAAATCTAAAAATTGAAAGAAATAAACGAAGAAGCATATGACAAAACTGATGTCCTCGGAGTATAAGGACTCACCAAAACTAGAGTTGGATTGTTCTAAAGCGGGAGCGAAGCTAACGCCGGGGTTGAGTCTGATCACCCGAACCTATATCATGAGATGATATAGCATAGAGTATGTAGTCAATACTTTGAATGTACTAAGTATTTAAGATAAGTAAAACATGCTAGTAAAATAATGGTCTGAAATCTTGAGTATAAAGTAAGCTTCAAAATGAGAGTAAGGACAATACGCTAAAATGATGATCATGAGATAGTCATGAACATGAGTTATTTATCATAAGCTGAAGCATAATGATGCAAGGTTATAAAAGTAAAATCATATTATTTATCATGTTTGACAATATAAGTAAAAGCATATAATCTAATCAGGGGGTCAATTACACCATAAAACATGACATCATAAATCCTGTACATGAATACTTAAAACATGAGGAACAATGGGAGGCTTCATCATAACCGACACCATCATCAATTGGCACATGATGCCCCATCTATCTAGCTATTTATACAAATAATTAAAAAAATTTCCTAAATTAATAGGGAAACTGATAAACCGTCGCCGCCTTCACCTACGACTGCTACAACAATTATACGGGTCGTACTCCCGCTCGTACGATGTCTGGAAACTTTTGATTCTGGCTAAGTGTTGGAACTTGGTATGACTCGTATATTGATCCTATGAGTCATACAATCCTTCTGTGGTCTTTATGTGAGAATTTTTACATCCTCTGAATAATTTTACGAGTGCCTTGGTACGACTCATATCTTTATCGCATGCCTCATGCCTGCCTCTTGTACCTTGGGATCTGTCATTCCTCAATCCTTCTAAACTTTACCATGGCTCCTTGGTATGGGTCGTAGGTAGGTATCATGATCCGTGGTTGCTACCCGTACCAAGAGACTAACCTAGTGCAACTTCGTTTGAAGTTTGCTGCAACTGCCTTGGTATGGCTTATACCACTAGTCGTAACTTGGCATCCACCTTAATACACCTTCTGGACTTCTCCACGACTCTCAGTATGGCTCGTACCATGAGTATACATCTCATACTGAGGTTTGTACTTGGCCTTTTTCTGCACTCTTTTCAATTCTTTTGTAGAATTCAACTCCAACACCTAATTTCCCTGAAAATAAAGCAAAAGTGCATAATATCCATAAATACACACCTAAAAAACTATGGTTATTTCCTAGTTTTAAGCGTCAAAAGTACTGTAAACTCACAACATATGAACACCCTCAACTTAAGACTTTTTCATGTCCTTAGGCAAACTAAACTAAACTATAAAATAATACTTAACTAGAAAGTAAACTAGATTACCTATAGCCGGCATAACAAATTTTGCACAAAACACCATTATCAGCTTTTAACCTCTTTTTCATGCAAAGCAAGTAAGTGATGCACACATGTAAGTACAACTCATGACATATAGGGATCAAGATATGATATCTAACTATCAACAGAGAATTAAGCTATCACTAGTGCTATTCACACACGTAACTGGCAAAATGCAATAAAAACCATGTACCGTCATAAGAAATAATGTCCCCAAAACTCCTAGATATACAAATATGAAACTTGGGACTAATAAAGTAAGAATCTCACTCTCACAATAAAGTTTCAAATACTGCACATCGGATACCATAATCTTGCTTTTTTTTCTCTACTTTGGTTTTTCAAACAGTTAGGTTAGGATCTCTATAGGACTTTTCTTGGCTTGTAGTGTAGGTTCTGGATTGTGTATGGTAGATATGGATATTAGTGACTCACCATCCTTGGAACTACATAACATAGGTTTACTTTGTCGTTTTTACCCCTTTCTTCTCCTTTCAGCGTTTTTCTCCTTTTGTCACCACTCAAATCCTATGTGTGAGTGCGGTGTATTTTTTATCCTTCTTCAACTCTTTTTCTTTTCTTTTCATTTTTACATTTTAGCACTTTTTTATTCATCATTTTTTTTCACACCGCACCCCACTTTTCTTTGACTTTTTCTTTCTTTTCCACCTCCTCATAGTCTACGCACCCCTACTATAGCCACCCATAACATAGGCATTTTGCTTGAGTTGAGGTTCACAATGTCCAAGGAGGGACCAAGGCCAAACATGTTCATTATAAAGATGGGAAAGGCGAATGGGTAATGAAAGAAAAAAATCAACTTTAGGCTCAAAATTGGGATCAAGGGATTCATTTTTATTTGAGTAATTTAAGCTAGAGTGGGCTAAATCAAAAATAGCCTATGATCCTTTCCTAACCAACTATCCTACAACCTATGTAAAGACCAACCAGGTAAGTTCTAGATCCTTTACGGAGCATTGAACTAGGTAAGTATCCTCACTCATTCACGGTACAGATTTGCATTGATTCTACTTACCTAGTTCTTGCACAGCTAAGCTATAATTACACATGCTATTATACTAAATTCCATACAAAGATCCACAAAAGTCGTGCAATGCAGTTAACATACACAGCTAGACACCAATATTTTTTTAAAACAGGGTCATTTTTTCAACATTTCAAAACATGTGCTTTCGTTGGCTGTAAAGTACTCCTAAACTACTTCTAGCTAAATAAAATTAAAAAAAAAATACTAAACATGCCGGTTTTACTAGATAGCATGTCCGAGGGAAAAAATACGCTTACAAAAACTCTTGGATGAAAGTAAAAAAACCCAAAACTCACAAGTACACCCCCTTAAAAAGCATTCTTTTTCCCCAAAGCATAAAAGATATGAACTGGGAAAGGGAGATACCTGTGGCACTCTAAGCGCTCTTCTCATCCTGTAGAGGTGGGTGTGAAAGCACACTTCCCTTCGTTGCAGTCGTGCCACTAGCGGTGGCCGGCACACTCAATGGGACATCACTCGGGGAAATGGTCACCCCCTCATTTGAATCGATCACCGCAATGACCTCATCACCATCACAGACTAAATATGGCTCACCCAAAGGGTCCTGGCCACCCACAAGATCACTCGGGACAATGGAAGAACTCCCCACTCCTTTGGCTCTCTCATGTAAATTTTACATATGCTCTTCATGAATTTCAAACTATCCTCTGCTGCCCGCTTGTGGTCTCTTTTCTCCTTTTTCTTCCTCTTCTTCTTTGAGGACTCATTTTCAACTATTTCAGAGACCCTCTTATTCCCTTTTCCTCCAGTAGCCACTATCGAAGCACAATATGCCTCCAAATCTAGCTCTTCATCGAGCTCAACATCCAACTCCAGAATGATGGGGGCTGAAAATATTATCAGCTGTCTAGACAATAACTCAGCTACTTGGCTCCAAAACTACTCGTGTCCGACTAGTCATCTAAGAGCTCATTGAAGTGGAGTTCAAAACTATCCAACCATCTTTGTACCCTCTAGCAGCCGCATCTATCTCAATCTTTACCCAAGGATTGATATTCTCCATCATCATGTTGACCTTCTTACTGGTCAATGTCAATCATTTGGCCATCTTTTAGAGGAAATCCTATGGAACCAACATATAACCCACTGGGGTCTAGCTCGTATGCCCAACAGAGATGTAGAGGAAGTACTAAGAGCTGCATCTGTGTGGCCGGTCTCTGTAGCCAGCATCCACCATGCTCTGCTGTGGGGGCATCAATATGCTCTCTCCCTGATGGTTGTGGTGGTGGGACTGCAGTAAGTAGTCTAACTCGGCTCACTAGGTTCATCTTATCTCGTATAAGGCCTACGTCTGCAGTCCTGTGGCTTCCAATCTTGTAATCTATCTCCCATATCACCCTAACACCAACCTTTATGGATAATCTATACACGAGACTTGGGAATGGGATGGTAGTGTTCAACCTCATAGCCTGATCTCAGATCTCCTCTACTATCACCCTCGGAATGTTAATGGCATATCTCGACATGATACATGCCACTAAAGCTGCTATGTCTACACTAAGGATGTTTCATTGACCATAGGCACCAACCTGTGGCGAACAAGTGTCTAACAGGCCTTCTCTATAAAGTTCAGCGAGGCTTTTTTGACCTGCCGACCACTAGTCACCTACTCTATATCCTCCTTATCCTCTACTATGACCCCAGCTAGCCATTTCACTTGTCTCTATTTGTCCTCGAAACCTAACTCCTTTACCTTTTTTAGATATTCTACTCGGTAATCAAACTCAACTGTGGCATCTGGAGCTCTGATATGTGACTCATATAACATCCGAGCAACGGTCCACTCGGAGATGTCAACCATGCATCCCCGGGCCATGACACTGTCTATCTTAGGTTGTTCTTTCAATTTCTACCCAACTTTTGCTTTTTGCTCCATCGTTGCCAAATAGTTGTCATACAAGTACCAGACTATCTCTGCCAACTGTATTTTTCGAGAGTTTTAGCAATCCAATCAAACCCATAGAAGCTAAAAATTCGCTTCATCTCCTCAAACCACATTTAGTGCACTGGTCAGGATTTATAGTTCTTCTTGAATACTCCACCTGGGATGCTGCTTGGAGGTGAGAGAAAGACCTTTCTCCTAGATCTCCTAAGTACCTGGTATATCCCACCTCATAGTTCAACTCTCTCGAGGCAATGTCTATTCAGCTTCTTCTTGATACCCGGCCTTATCGTTACCATCTACGGATTGGGCCTTCTCAGACCCCTCCTTAGCATTTGAGCCATTACCAGACTCTTGAGTCTGATAACCTACTCCCTCCTCAAATTGGGGAGCAGTTGCTGGAGCAGCGGATGTAGCTTCGACCTGAACCTTGGTCTGTGCTCTAGTGGTCCGTGGCTCGTCAATGTTAGTTGTATCCATTTGGTATTCCTTCATCGAAGCACTATGGATGTTTCCTGCTTAGTCGGAGTGTGAGGAATCATCTCTCAATGCCCTTCAAGCAGCAATTTCAGCCTTGGCCATCTCGTATTTGTCCTTCTTGGTTGATTTTCTTTTGAATGTCATTGTACCTTGGGACCTATGAGTGCAAGGTATGAGTCATACATGATAGTACGAACTATAATATAGATCGTATGTCATTATTTTCTACACCTCCACACTTAGCATAGTTTAATCCTTATAGTGGGTACCACAACTTGTATAAATGAGGTACTATTCGTAATGAACAACCATAACATGAACTCATGCATCAGACCAATCTTTGCTTTCAACCACGGATAGTACTAAGATTCATACCATGGTCCTACGACTTGTATTGAGACTCTAGAACAATCCTGTCCTACAATTTTCACCCACCTATTTTTTGTTTCACCTGGACATTGAGAATATATAAGTTATGATAACATTGCGACACGATGCAGGTGGTTTGGTTACTTAGAAAACCTCACCAAATCACTTCATGGGTTGCCTTCCAAGAAGCACTGTTGTGACTGCGCCCAAGCGCACATGCAAGCATACGTGGTCTTACAAGTAATACAGTGGCCCTTTTTAAGAGTCGGATGTCTAACCCATAGGGACTGGACCAATTCAGCTAATTATCAAGTTCAAGTGTGATATTAACTTTCACAAGTGTTGATTATAAATGTTTTCAATAAATTCTATTTAAATCTAGGGGTGGTCGCAGAAATACTCTGAAACAGTATAAGAAGCAACTAGAGCCAAGGCCAGATAATCATGCAATGCTACCCTTTGTAATGGTTCAAGTATGAAATTATTAATTGTTGTCTGACATAGTTGAAAATGTGATTTTCATGGTCTCTCAAGCCTCTAAACATGACAAACTAGCCTCACAGTTACATCGTTGAGCGGGGATGTGACATTCTCATTCGTGGGCAATTCAACTACATGGATGTGCTTTACGGGGTTTATGCTCTTGATTATGGACATTCGTACCTCTAATAATTTAACTCGGCTTAGCTTTACAACTACTTCTACGAGTGGTGGAGTGAAAATTCTAAGCCGGTGTCTCACTATCATCCCGTTTTATCAACCAAGCAAGGCAAATTAGGTATAATTTCTATCCTAACTGTGAATCATATCGAAATATAAGAACATGCTCAATACATTCTCTTGTTCTTGCCTAGGGTTGATCTTTCTAGATTTTGGCTAAGCTTAACGCATTTGTTTTCATGGTGATTAAGCGTAAAAACAACCATAATGTAGAATGTAGGACAAAACAACAATTAACAACTCAAATCAGAACAAATTCATGCAATTACAATCATATCACGTAGCCTCAACCCTAGAGGAAGGGTTTTAGCCCCTCATGTTCGTTCAAATACTCAAAAACATAATTAAAGTGATGTACTTATAAGAATAGATAAAAGAGAAGGTAAATTTGGTGAACCCTAGGTGAGTACTTCACTTCTCCCTTCGCTCCTTTACGGTTTTAAGAAAATATTTCGTCACCCCCCCTGATTTTAGAAGCTAAAGGTCCTATTTATAGTAAATAGGGAATGTACAATATTTGCCCGTCATGGAATGGCTCCGTGGCATGGAGGTGGTCGCGCCAATTTTCCTCCGTGACATGGAGATATCGCGACAACACATTGGAAATCACCTAAAAATTGAGCCTCGGCAGAAGCTTTCCGTGATGGCAGCATGGCACGCTGCTTGTGAGGTGCGAAGGCTGGTGTGACACGGCCACTGTCGCGCCTCTGTGCCAGGAGTGGCACGATGTTGTCGTGCCGGTGGCCTGTTTGCTGCCTTCTTCTTGCCGACTTTTGCAATTTGCTCCCGATTCCATTCCTCCACTTCACCCATCGTAAATTGGTTCCTCAAATGCATTTTTAACCTACAAAAACAAGGACTAATCATATTGGTTAGTACATATCCAAATTTATATAAAATCACATGATAATGTAAGTTCACAAATAGAGAAACAAGACTAAACTAAGTTATAAAATAGCACTTAGGCACGCAATTACATCTCATGCACATGAAGACTCACACATGGCTGATTTAGCATGACAATTCAAGCTACGACTACCATGATTGCTTAAGATGGCAAGTTAAAAATAGAGCATGCAAGATTTAACCATTAAAATTAAATATAACTACGTTAAGACTTCCTACCTCAAGAATCGACTCTCCATCTCAGCAAACTCAAGCACATCAACCGATCAAGATATCCGACGTGAAGTGTATCTTTCATTAAACATGTGTCGTCACAACACAAGAGAGTTACCCATTTTCACTCATAAAATTTCAAATCACACCATGTATGGGTATATAAATGGAAATTAAGCTCGCTCTCACAAAGAATTCACATGCATCATGTAGTGACCCATAAGCTTGCCTTTAGTGTATTACTTCATTAATTTAAGGGTGTGTGAACGTAAGATCAAGTAGGACTTATTAGGTTGTAATGTAAGCTAAGGGATGAGTAGGTACCATTATGGTTAATAACAGTGGCTATCTTCCCCAAGCACTTTTAATACATCACACCTTCATTATGGACATCTCTTCTCTTACTTCGCCCTCCTGCTTTTCACTCTTAAATTCCTTTTCTTGTTCACATTTCTTTAGGCACACTTAGCTTATTAGTAAGGAGTACTTAAGCAACTTTTTCATTCATTTATTTTCTTACGCCCTACCAATACTCAAGCATTTTCAAACAAGTGCACCTTTGACCTTTCTCAAGTTCCACAACTGTTATTTTTCCTTATTTTTCCCGATTCTCACTCCTTTACTCTTTCAGATTTTTCACTTAAGCGCTTAGGAGTTTAGGATCAAATTCAAGGCTAATGAAAGAAAAATTATTAAGCTTATGTTGTAGCTATCAAAGAATAAGCTTAAGGCTCAATGGGGTAACTAGGATCCAACATTCAAGGTAGGTAAGGCAAGGGTTAGAAATTTGGCTCATTCAAAGAAATGCCTAAATCATCTCCTATACTCTACATCATTCATTTCGTTTTGTATACACACCAGGCAAGTTCTATACACTCCACAGTAGCATGGAATATTAGAAAAACTTACACTCTCAGCACATGCTAAATTCGAGACACATTCAGCAGACTCTTAACTCAGCTAATCACAAGAATTCAAAATTAAACTTTAATCACATCGAATCACATTAAGAGCCTAGGTGTCTCAAACAAAGTTATACACTTCTTACATGCTTCAACACTAAACGCACTTGCATTTTACAATCATGTATAACACATAACAAGAACATCAAACCATCAATTAGCTATGGTTTCAAAAACCAAAACCTATTGACTAATTTTCCCTCAAGACGGTCGTCATCCATCCATCGTCGGAAATAGTCTCTAACTCTGACTAAAAACACTATATACAGACAAAGAAATTTTTTATTCTTCGGTTCAAAGACCCCCCGTCGAAAAAGAACCGAAAAGAAAAACCAACGGGTGATGAAGTCATGCTTTCAAAAATTTTTCCAATATTTATCAAGCACTAATTAAAATTCCAAATGGTGAGAAATACTCCCTAGGCCTCTATGCCTAGCTAACATCCTGTTCATCTTCATTTTTGCAACAAGTGGGTATTCGACCCCACACTTTTCCTCTTCCATGCTTTTAAGTTTCCTCCTCCAAGGGTACTCTGATTTCCCCTCCATTTGTGCTTAAATTTCCACCAAAAACAACACAAGTTGAAAATAAACAAAATCAACACAAACAACAATTACAAATTGCACCTCTGGTAACTTTGGGTTGCCTCCTAAGCAACGCCTACTTTTACGTCGCGGCACGACGTAAACTATCCTTTTCAGGACATCCTCATACCTAGGTTCCCTTTCGAGAACCATCTTCTTCTCTTTTGATTTTTATAGGGAACAGCCTCCACTCCGTCCCTCTCTTCCTCCAACTTCTTCTCATACTGAAGCCCTTCATCAGACTCGGGCTGACAACTAATCATCTCCTTTGACCGTGGACCTGTGGAATCTGCCACCCCACACTTATCCTCCGACAACACACTGACCTTACACAGTTTTATGTAGTGTGTGGGTGAGTTAATCTCTTGGTAGAATCGGAAGAGTTCTTCTTCGTCCTTGACCCTCATTTTCAGGGTCCCTGCTCTCACATCGATAATGGCTCCTCCAGTGGCCAAGAATGGACGTCCCAAGATTAAGGGTACCTGATCATCAACATGAAAATCCAATATGATAAAATCAGCGGGTATAATGAACTTACCCCACTTTGATGAGAAGGTCCTCTATAATTCCATCCGGTGCCACTCGCGACTTATCTGCCAGCTGTAGCATCAATCTTGTTGGTCTCGGTTGACCCAACCCCAAGGTGTTAAATAAAGATAGGGGCATTAGATTAACTGCCGCCCCTAGATCACACAAAGCTCTTATCACCTCAGCTTTACCAATTTGTATAGGAAGGGTAAAACTCCCTGGGTCTTTGAGCTTTTTAGGTATCTTGCTCATCACCCTGTGACTGCACTCCTCAGTCAGTGCTACCATCTAGACATCCACCAATCTGACTTTGTTGGCCATCACATCTTTCAAGTATTTAGCATACTTGGGCATTCCCTGCAAAACATCAAGCAAAGGCAAATTTATGTGAAGTTCTTTCAAAATCTCGAAGAACTTTTTGAAGCATTCCTCCTCCTTGCTCTTTCTGAATCTCTGTGGAAATGGTGGAGGTGGTCCCTGTGCTGGCTGCAATGATGATTGTGCATTTTGTTGCACAGCACTCGGATTCTCTCCCTTATCAGTGGATGGTCCTTTCCTAACCAACTCCGGCTGCACCTCATTTCTCTTCTCTTTAGGTATCGCATCAGCTAATTACTTGCCACTCCTCAGACTAATGGCATTGACCTGGTGGGGGTTAGGATCTGTGTCACTAGGTAGTCCTCCCTGCGATCTCATGTGGTGAGCAGTTGCTATTTGACCCATCTGCTTCTCTAGATTGTCGGTGACCAACTACTAATTTTTCAAAGCCAATGCCATCAATATGCCTGTTCTGCTGATACTACTGCTGTTGAGGTTGCTGGTAACTTTTCCTTTGATTTCAACCCTAATAAAAATTTGGGTGGCTTTGCCAATTCTTGTTGTAATTTTTCCCAAAATTCTGATTGTTCCTTTGAACATTCCCAACAAAATTGACTGATTCCGGATTGGCCCCGCATGATTCTGCATTATGCCCATTATTCCCGCAGATTTCGCACCAACTCGGAGCTTGCTGAACTGCATTTACCTGACCCTACTGTTGGTTCATACTCAGTTTACTGAACTGAGTCATAATCTGATTTTGGAATGATAAAAGACATTCACACCATCTACCTTTATCAGCCCTACTCTTTTTCCTGCCCCTCTCGATGCCTCGTTGTGTCACTCTGGATTTCCCTGAGCAATTTTGTTCAACAGAGTGTACAGTTCATCATAAGTCTTCTCTAAGGCTTGCCCACCTGATGTAGAGTCTAGTAAAAATTTTGTGTGTGGGTCTAGACTTTCTACAAAGGTATGTGCTAGCACTTCATTGGACTGCTGGTGATAGGGACAGTCTCTCAGTAATGACTTGAATCTCTCCCACGCCAAATACAAGTTCTCATCAGGCCTCTGCTTGAAACTTAATATCTCACTTCTGAGTTTTGCAGTCTTGCCTGAAGGGAAGAATCTGATAAGGAACTTCTTTTCCAAATCATCCCACGAAGTTATGGAGGTCATTGGCTCAGATTTAAACCACCTCTTGGCCTCTCTCAACAATAAGAATGGGAAGAGGGTAAGTCGGACATAATTTATGGACACGCCGGTGGGGACGAACGTGTCACTAATCTCAAGAAAGTTTTGTAAGTGCTGTTGTGGGTCCTCATGTGTCATCCCAGTGAACTGGCCACTAGAATGTAACAGCTGCACCATATTCTGCTTCAATTCAAAGTTCCCTCTAGGTTCCAGTTTATGGATACTAGAGTTCACGTTTGTCGCTAGTGGGATTGACACTTCGCGAACTGGTCTGGCTGCCATGATTTCAGGTGACAACATTGCTTGTCTTGCTGGTGGTTGTTGTTGTACCCTCTCTTGAAGTCTCTTTAGCTTTTGCTCTAGAGCTTCCCTCCTTCGTAAAGAAATTTGACGTTCCAGTTCAAGCAACGGCTCCGCGCGCTCTCTATTCATTGCCAGCTCTGCAAGAACAACCTGTCACCTGCAATATGTAAGACTAAGACAAAGTTTCGCAAAACTTAAAGAAATTTAAAAATCACACAAAAATAGAAAAATTTACTAAACTTCACCGAGTCCCCAGAAACGGCACCAAAAACTTGTTGTGACTGTGCCCAAGCGCACACGCAAGCGTACGTGGTCTTACAAGTTATACAATGACCCTTTTTAAGAGCCAAATGTCAAACCCACAGGGACTGGACCAATTCAGCTAATTATCAAGTTCAAGTGTGATATTAACTTTCACAAGTGTTGATTATAAAAGCTTTTGATAAATTATATTTAAATCTAGGGGTGGTCGCAGAAATACTCTGAAATAGTATAAGAAGCAACTAGAAACAAGGCCAGATAATCATGCAATGCTACCCTTTGTAACGGCTCAAGTATGAAATTATCAATTATTGTCTCACATAGTTGAAAATGCGATGTTCATGGTCTCTCGAGCCTCTAAACACGACAAACTAGCCTCACAACTACATCATTGAGCGGGGATGTTACATTCTACTTCGTGGGCAATTCAACTACATGGGTGTGGTTTACGGGGTTTATGCTCTTGATTATGGACTTTCGTACCTCTAATCATTTAAGTCATCTTAGCTTCACAACTACTTCTACGAGTGGTGGAGTGACAATTCTAAGCCGGTGTCTCGCTATCATCTCATTTTATCAACCAAGCAAGGCAAATTAGGTATAATTTCTATCCTAATTGCGAATCATATCGAAAGATAAGAACTTGCTCCCTACATTCTCTTGTTCTTGCCTAGGGTTGCTCTTTCGAGCTTTTGCCTAAGCTTAACGCATTTGTTTTCATGGTGATCAAGAGTAAAAACAACCATAATGTAGAATGTAAGACAAAACAACAATTAACAACTCAAACCAAAAAAAATTCATGATATTACAATCATATCACGTAGCCACTCATGTTCGTACAAATACTCAAAAACATAATTAAAGTGATGTACTTACCAGAATAGATAAAAGAGAAGGTAAATTTGGTGAACCCTAGGTGAGTTCTTCACTTCTCCCTTCGCTCCTTTACGGTTTTCAGAAAATATTTCGTGACCCCCCTGATTTTAGAAGCTAAGGGTCCTATTTATAGTAAATAAGGAATGTACAATTTTTGCCCATCATGGAATGGCTCTGTGGAACGGAGGTGGTCGCGCCAATTTACCTCCGTGACATGGAGATATCACGACAGCACAATTGAAATCACCTAAATATTAAGCGTCGGTAGAAGCTTGCCGTGATGACAGCGTGGCATGCTGCTTGTGCAGCGTGATGGATGGTGTGACACGGCCACTGTCACGCCTCTGGGCCTGGCGTGGCACGGTGTTGTCGCGCCGGTGGCCTGTTTGCTTCCTTCTTCTTATCGACTTTTGCAATTTGCTCCCGATTCCATTCCTCCACTTCACCCATCATAAATTGGTTCCTCAAATGCATTTTTAACCTACAAAAACAAGGACTAATCATGTTGGTTAGTACATATCCAAATTTACATAAAATCACATGATAATGTAAGTGCATAAATAGACAAACAAGACTAAACTAAGTTATAAAATAGCACATGGGCACGCAATTATGCCCAAGATCAATTGCCTGATTTGACGTTGCAGCACGACGCAAGTTTCTTGACTACTAAGAATTTGTCAAGAGCCTCCGTATCATCCTCGATTGCTGACACAACCCTGAACTCATTGGGCTGCTTTATTGACTATCAGACATTAAAAGTGACCTCCTCCTTATGAAGCCTTAACTTTAGCTGGCCAGCCTCAACATCTACCAGAGGTCTCCAAGTGGCAAAGAATGGTCTCCCCAAAATAATGGAAGCCTCAAAATCAACCACACAATCAAATAACACAAAGTCCGCTGGAAAGATTAGCCGATCCACCTTAACTAGCACATCTACAAGGGGCCCTACTAGCTTTTTAACTGTGCAGTCAGCCATCAATAGCCATATCATCATTGGTGTAGGGGCTCCTAAGCCAAACTACCTAAACATAGCTAATGTCATCAAGTTGATGCTCACTCCCAAGTCACACAGTGCCTTCGCAAACTCAAAGTCACCAATAATACAAGGAATGGTGAAGGCACCTAGATCCTCCTTTTTCTGGGTAAGAATCCCTGAGGCTATGGCACTACAATGATACAAATTACAAATCGGCTCATAGCTCATGGACCACTTCCTAATCACAAGATCCTTCATAAACTTGGCATATCCAAGCATCTGCTCCAATGCCTCGACCAATGGTATGTTCACAGATAACTATTTTAGCATAAAGAGGAATTTCTGAAACTTACCATCTTTCGCCTTCTTCTTTATCCACTAAGGAAATGGTGGGGGTGGTGGAGGAATTACCCTATACACCTTTTTATCCCCCTGTTCCTTCCCTTTATCAGTTGTAGACCCCTTTGCACCTATTGGAGTCTAAGTCAACTCAACCTGACCTATAAGATCATGGCCATCATCATCCTCATTAAGCTCGATCTCCTTCTGTCTTTCCATTTCAATTACAACTGGCAGGATAGGGCCAATATTAGTCTTTCCACTCCTAGTCATCACCGCCATACAATGACTGTCATTCTTTAGATTTTGGATGGTGTTGGTAGGAAGTGTCCCCTTTTGCCTCTGGCTTAGGGAGCAGAGATTTGACCAAGCTACTACTCAATCTGCCTAATTTCTATAGCGTAGGATTCAACTTTCTAGCCCATGCCAGATATATATCACCCCAAATATCCTTCAGCTAATCATCAGTTGATTTAGCCCTCTTAAGAAGCTCATTCATCATGTTCTCCAATTTTGAGGGTCCAGCCTCACCCTCATGAGCATATGGAGGAGCATACAAACCAACATGGCCATTGCGGTAGCCATCTTTCTTTCTCCATCCTCCTTCTTGCTCACAACCTCTGCTCCTGTACCTATATAAATTCCTATTATAGTTGTCTCAATATTGGTTTTGACCTTGATTTTAGGAACCTTGGCGCTAAGTGTCCTATCCATACCATTGGGAGTTGGCCTAAAAATCCACCCCAAGAAGTTTGCCTCCTACTCAAAATCTGACGGATCAGACCCCGACTCCTTGCCTTGAGCTCCAACTTCATTTACCTTTTTCACACCAGCGCCCATAACATGCTTCATGAGCAGGTCCAAGGCTGTCCTCATATGAGCTATCTCCTGATCACACTCCTCCTCATTTTAGTGCTACTCCGTCGTCATACCGATAACATAGGTACCAGCAGCTGCTTCTGCTTCCCTAGTGTGTCAGGCTCTATTTATCTTGGTCACTCGGTCATGTATAATAGTCACTTGCTCCCATGAATGACCCTTCAATGCTCCTTCTACTGCTGTATCTGCCACAACCTTAGTGTTGTTGTTTAGAGACCTGTAAAAGATTTCCAACAAACTATCATTGGGAATTTTATGATTCGAGCACTTAGTCAGCTTCTTGTTGAATCTCAGCCATGTCTCATGATGTGCCTCCGTCTTGAGTTAGCAGAAATTATAGATCTCATCCTTTAATTTTCGCATCTTAGAGGGTGGAAAGAATCTTTCCAAGAAGGCCAATTTAAAATCCCTCTAGTTGGTTATGGAGTCGTTAGGCAACTTCGACAACCAAATTGTGGTCTCTCCAGCTAGAGAAAATGGGAAGAGTCTCAAACTTATAGCATCCTAGCTGACACCTGGTACTCTGTATGGCTTGCATATACCAATGAAGTTCATTATGTGTAGATTTGCATTGTCAGCTACATTACCACTAAACACCCCTTTCATATTCAGTAGCTAAATCAAGGTGCTAGTGATATCAAACTTTACCCCAGCAGGCAAAGGTGGTGGTACTATGGCTTTTGTTGACCCGTCTTCATCAATATCTAGGCCGTCATCATTATAAAACTGAGGAGCATATCTTTGGCCTCTATTTCCCCTTCCATGACGGCCAACATTCACTACCTCATCATGATCATCCTCTGCTTCCTAAGGTGTAACTTGCTGAGCTATCTCAGCTTGATGAGCTTCTTCAGCCAAATGGGCCTCTCTCTGCTTAGCATTTTCCATCCTCTGCAAGGTTCGCTCCAATTTAAGATCTAATGTAATCAGGGGGTTTTTCACTTCGTCGAGTGCTTGGCATCAACCAAGTTAAAATCTATGGGTGTCAAAAATAAAAGTAAACGTAAATGAGGAAAATAACAACTAAAAGTTAAACACAAGCAATTACTCTGATAACTCTCAAATCACACTCCTGTGAAAGTATGACATGGATGTTGTTAATAAAGAACCCAACTAGGTTGGGGTCGATCCCACATGGAATATGATCAAGATATAGAATAACACTAGTATTTAAGATTTTATGTTTGTTATTTTCTAAAGGGGGGTTTATAAGGAAGTAAACACGTAACAATATTGACAATTTGCGAAGATAATGAAATTAACTAGGGAAGTGTTCCCCATGGGTTCATAACTATTTAAGGTTTTACACTTGTGATCTATACCAATACTTGATATGTAGAACTAATAACATAGGTTCATCCGAACGACTGGTTTGTCCATATTGGATAACTATACTCAATTATCTGACTAGGTCTCTCGAGTGATTTCACTTTAACCGTTATCAATTTATTCCAAATTAACTATCCCGCGACCATAGCTCAAGTCATACAATGAACCATAAAGCTTAAGGCTTTATTGTTATTCTCTTTTCCTAATATCTACCTCTCTAGATTCAAGCAAGTAGAGAATTTTGGTAAGTCCTAAGGTTATGCTTCATTAAGAAACATTTAAGATTGAAGAGAATACAATACAAGCATTATAATTAGTTTAGAATCACTTTGGGATATCATAATTTGTTAATTCACCATGGTACGCACAACCCTAGTTGTGGAGGTTTAAGCCTCTCATGATTGTCATAGAATAATTAGCATTCATAGACAACAACATAATTTAGAACTTACAGTGATGATTGAAAAGTAAACCCACTTGATTATTGTAAAATATCAATGAAGAACAATTCAGGAACAATGGAAGAATCAATGCAAGAAACTCTCCCAAAGTTGTTCTTAATATTTCCAAAAGTCGAATACTTGTAAAAAAATCGACTTCTGTTCATTTTTCTAACAAAAATAAACTAGAAAAGTGTTTATAAAAATAATTAGAATCCTTTTCTAAATTAATAGCGAAACTGATATAGTGTCACCGCCTTCACATACAAATCGTACCACAATTGTATGGGTCGTACTCCCGCTCATACAATGTCTGGCAACTTCTGATTTTTGTTAATTGTTGGAACTTGGTATGACTCATACGTTTATGTTACAAGTTATACATTCTTTCCATGGTCTATATTGAGAGTTATGACATCCTCTGAATAATTTCATGAGTGTCTTGGTACGACTCGTACCTTCATCCTGCACCTCGTAGCTGCTTATCGTACCTTGGGATCTGCCATTCCTCAATCCATCTGAACTTTACCACAGCTCCTTGGTATGGATCGTAGCCTGGTATCACAATCCATGGTATACCCGTACCAGGAGGCTAACCTAGTGCAGCTTCTTTTGAAGTTTTCTATGACTACCTTGGTACAGCTCTTACCAGGATGGTACAACTCTTACCACAAGTCATAACTTGGCCTCTGCCTTAACACACCTTCTGGGCTCTTTGAAAACTCTCAATACGAGTTGTACCATGATTTTATGGCTCGTACTAAGGTCTATACTTGGCCCTTTTCTGATCTTTTTTCACTTCTTTTGTAGATTTCAACTCCAACATCTAATTTCCCTGAAAACAAAGAAAAAGTGCATCATATCCGTATAAACACAACTAAGACCATGATTATTTCTACGTTTTAAGCGTTGAAAGCGTTGTAAACACACAACACATCAGTCGCTCAAATAGGTAGAGCCGTCTTAAGCCTTGCCATGTAAAGAATGATAAAGGAGTGATATCACTCCTAACCAGGAGCCTAGTTCCGTAAGGGAGACACTCTCAACTAGCGAAAACCCCTTTGGCTAGGTGCAAGGGAGACACTCTTTATTGCCGAGGACCTCTTATCCTATGGTGGCATGTAATTCTGAGACCTGGGTATGCTGAATCCTTGCCTACTCGGCGCTATATACTACTCCCAAAACATGCATATTGCTCATAGACATGATGTGCTGTGAGTTTATAGCACTTTCAAAGTAAGAAAATAGCATGAACATAGGTATGTTTGTATGGATATGAGGCAGTTTTACTTTGATTTCAGGGAAAATAAGTGTTGGAGCAAAGATGTGCAAAAAAAGCCTTAAAATGCAGAAAATTAGACAAAGTACAAGTCTCAGTATGAGTTGTAACTTTATTGTTATACCCAAGGAACCCAAGGATTATACCCGAAAGTCAAACAGGAAAAATCTGGAAAATGTTGCAGCAGTGTAGGACGAGTCATTGAACGACTCGTCAAGGAGCCCCATGAGTCGTTAAATGACTCATGGGAAGGACTGTGTTGGTGAAGGGACTTGAGGTCCCCACGGGTGATGTAACGACTCGTGGTCAGCCACCATGAGTCATTATACCAGTTGTGGAGAGGTCCTAGAGAAATATTTTGAGGATGATCCAGTGTACTTAGTGATAACTGGTTACGAGTCATGTCACCAGGGGATGAGTCTTCATGTCCTCCATAAGAGCCAATGTAAAAATTTCTAGTGGTTTTGATGAAACGACCCAACGACTCGTTGCTCCTAGCAATGAATTGTCAGGTCGCCCGTTAGGGTCACTTGATAGTGATTTCCTGCGAATTAGTAAGGGCCTTCTCATAATTTCCTACAGTCCTAAGACCTAAACTACGTCATTTTGAGGTTGGGGCAGGGTCTTTTAAAGGGAAATCAGCAATGATAAACCTCATTTGATACTTGTAAGTGTAGAGAAGAAGGAGGAAAGGGAATTCAAGTGTCACCTTCAAATTCTTCAAGATTCAACCTACGGTTTTGAAGGGAGTTAGGGGTCTCGAAATTTCCAGGTATGTGGGGTTTTAATGGGTAGTTTACTCCCTACCCATGTCTATTTCTTCCCATTTCCTATGTTTAATTTTCTAAATTCTTATGGGTCTTAACCCCGTTTGCATGATTCCTCAAAAGTTTACATGAGCTTGTGGTATTGTGTTTAAATTGCGGGTTTTGAAGTGTTTGGCTGATTTTACTTGTATATATTTTATGTTTCATGATTTAAGACTCTAAAAGTATGGATGCCCAATTATGAAGGATTTGTAGTAAAACTTATGTTCATGATGATTCCGCAAGTACGATATGAATTTTTGAATTTAAAGCATGTCTTCGAGTTTTCTATTTCTGATGTTACCATGATCATGTTTCATATAAATTTAAGAATTTAAAGCATGATTAAAATTATGGGAAAAAGCCCACATGTTGCTTAAGTCTTATGCACTATGACTTTGGCCTACTCACAAGCCCAATTCCATGGCTAGGACTATAAATTTTCAGGCATGTATGATTGTTACGATTCGTCTAGCCACGCATGTCATGTATGAATTTCTATTAGCACGTTGCATGTTTTGGGAGTAGTACTTAACACCTAGTAGGTTTGAGGCCCAGGTTACGCCCCGAATCTCAGAACTACGTGTCACCGTAGGTTATGTTGGGACCACCTCAGTGACTGTCCCCTCTGCCCTACGAGGCTTTCAGGAGTGATATCATGCCTTTCATGGTTCATATCCTTGGAAAGATATGGATGACCTCCCGACTAGGTTTACAGGTAAGGCTCCATGTGTGCTCATGTGGAGTATGTCGGTTATAGAAATTTCCCATTGTTACTCATGATTTGATGCAGCATGTTTTGTCTTTTGGCTCAAATTATGTTTTATGAACTATTTTCCCTCATGTTATGACTAGGACAGGTTTACGAATGTACTTGGAAAATCTTGAGCCTTATGATATATTTATGATTTTGGTTTTATGATCATGATGTATCCACTCCTAAAATTTTTTTATCTTTTAAAGCATTGTATTGCATACCTTACATACTCAGTACCTTCCAAGTACTGACCCACAAATTTTTAGGATCTGGTTCGCAGGTTCAACATCGTCCCTAGCGTTCGCTCAGTTCTGCTCAGTATTCAATGGTGAGTCCTCATGATTCGAGGGCTTCATGTTCGTACCTATTTACTTATCTTATTTTTTTCTTTTAGAATGTTTGGGTTAGTTTGATTCTTGTCCCTCTAACCCGTCTATCTAGTGTAGAGGCTTTTAGACCTATGTGTAGTATTCTGCCCTTACTGTTCTTATTTTGTTTTCTTGTTCCTTACCTCTCATGTTGTGATTTTCAGTTAGTTCATGATTATTTGGTTAAGTTTCCTACCTTTTATGAATGAATAAGTTATATGCTCATGCCATAGGTTGACTTGGACTCTTTCGGGGCTCCTTGTCCTGTGTCTACGGTTCGGGTGTACTCTCCGATCGTGACAAACTTGGTATTAGAGCAATAGGTTCAGATGTGTCCTAGGGAGTCTAAAAACCGCATTAGGTTAAAGTATTCTTCATGGGTGTGAAGCGAGCTGCACTTATAACGAAGAGGCTACTAAACGTTGTAGGAAATATCCCCTTCTTTCATGATCTATGTCGTGTGGTGAAAACCTCTCCATTCTTCTAATTCGTGCGTTTCCCGATTGCAGAAAATTATGGCTCCCAGGAGGATGATCGAAAGGAGGAACAAAAATGATGAAGGCTACGAGGGTGGCCATGAAAATAGGCATTAGCAAGCCCCACCGGTTCAGGAGACCCATACACCAGAGCCAGCTGCCCATGCCGAGTTTTGGGCGGCGATTCAAATGTTGGCATAGGCCTTGACCGCTCAGGCCAACTAGTAGGCTGTCACACAATGTCCTCAGAACGGAAATGTAGCAGCAGCCCGAATTAGGGACTTTCTAAGGATGAACCATCCCGAGTTCTCTGGGGCAAAGGTGGACGAGGATCCACATGAAATCATTGAGGGGATCTTGAAGGTCACTCAGGTGATGCGGGTGACAAGTGAGGATTTTGTGGACTTTGCCTCATATCAGCTAAAGAAGGTTGCTTACATTTGGTTAAAGCAATGGACGGACAGTAGGGCCGCGGGAGCAGACCTTATTAGCTGGGATGAATTCCACATGGCCTTTCTCGGCACATTCTTCCCTATGGAGATGAGGGAATTGAAAGCAATCGAGTTTGTTAACCTTAAGCAAGGGAAGATGATGCTGCTAGAATATTCACTTAAGTTCACATGCCTGTCAAAGTATGCCCCAGAGTTAGTGATGGACCAGGGGGTGCGGGTGAGCAGATTCGTGCAGGGAGTAGCTGAGTATCTTGATAATGATTGCAGAACAACATGCTTCATCAATATATGGACTACCCACAGATAGTCCTCTATGCCCGGCAGATGGAAGCAGCTCATATGAGGCAGAGGGAGGCGAAGAGGGCCAGAACTGACAGCCACAAGATCTCCTAGCCAAGGCCGGGTGGTGGGCCTCACCAAAAGTCCCAGCACAGGTCCATTACACCATCACCATCTTCAGCCAGTACTCCATCCAGGCTACAAGACGGTCATAGGAGTAGGGCCTCAGGTTCGAGGAGTCAAAATAGCATGTGCACAGAGTCCACGTTCCTATCTTGTGTTAATTGTGGAAAGAATCACCCAAGGAAGTGTTTGGTGGGCTCAGACGCTTGTTTTGGGTGTGTCAAACCCTGATACAGACTCAGGGATTGTCTCGCAGCTAGGTCATGGGGTAGTGGAGCCCACACTTCAACAGCTAGTTTAGTTGTTCCAGTGGCACGTAAGACTCAGCAGGTCCTTCGACTGGTTCAGCTAACAGCCAGTGCCAGAATCGGTTTTATGCAGTCGGCTCTCGATAGGAGAGGGAGGCTTCTCCCAATGTGGTTATGGGTATGTTACGAGTCTTTCATATTGATGCTTATGCTTTGTTAGATCCGGGAGCTACACTATCTTTTGTGACACCTTACATTGCTAGTCACTTTGGAATCAGTCCTGAAATCTTGTCTGAACCATTCCCTGTATCTACTCCGGTTGGTGATTAAGTCGTAGCAAGGTGGGTATACAGAGGTTTTCCCATTACAGATTTTGACATTATTTTGGGTATGGATTGGTTGTTTGCATGTTATGCTTCTGTTAATTGTAGGACTAGAGCGGTGAAGTTTCGATTTCCAGATGAACTAGTGTTAGAATGGAGGGGTAGTTCAGTGGTACCCGCAGGTCGCTTTATCTCCTATCTCAAGGCCCAAAAAATTATGGCTAAAGGTTGTATCTACCATTTGGTTAGGGTTAAGGATGCCACGTCTGAGACCCCGACCATTCAGTCAGTCCCCATGGTATGTGAGTATCCCAAGGTGTTTCCAGATGACCTACTAGGTGTTCCTCCTGAGAGGGAGATTGATTTTGAAATTGACCTCTTTTCCCGACACGCAGCCCATATCAATTCCTCCTTATCGAATGGCTCCTGTCGAGCTAAAAGAGTTAAAGGAACAATTTGAAGGATTTGCTAGATAAGGGTTTCATCAGGTCGAGCAAATCTCTATGGGGTGCCCTAGTGTTGTTCTTCCGGAAGAAAGATGGTTCCCTTCGGATGTGTATTGACTATAGACAGTTGAACAAGGTCACCATCAAGAATAGATACCCTGTCCCCAGGATCAATGACCTATTCGATCAACTTCAAGGTGCCAAATATTTCTCAAAGATAGACCTCAGGTCCGGGTATCACCAGCTCAGGGTTTGGGAGAACGACATCCCAAAGACTTCTTTCAGGACCTAGTATGGCCATTTAGAATTCATTGTTATGTCTTTTGGACTAACCTATGAACCTGCAGCTTTTATGGACCTGATGAACAGGGTATTCAGGGAATATTTGGATATGTTCGTGATCGTGTTCATTGACGACATATTAATATACTCCCAGAGCGAGAAGGAATATGCCGCACACCTGAGGGTAGCAGTCCAGACCATCAAGGACAACTAGTTATACGCCAAGTTTAGAAAATGTGAATTCTAGCTGAAATCAGTTGCATTCTGGGGACATGTGGTGTCAAGCGAAGGTATAAGGGTGGACTCTTAGAAAATAGAGGTAGTAAAGAACTGGCCCAGACTGGTAAACCCTTCGAAGATCAGAAGCTTTTTAGGCTTAGCAGTTTACTATCAGAGGTTCGTGGAAGGTTTCTCATCCATTGCAGCCCCACTGACTAGATTGACTCAAAAAAAGGTGAAGTTCCAATGGTCGGGGCTTATGAGAGGAGCTTCCAGGAATTGAAGGTCAGGCTCACTTCAGCACCGGTGTTGACTTTACCGGAGGGTACCGATGGCTTAGTTGTATATTGTGAAGCTCTGTGGGTCGAACTAGAATGTGTATTGATACAGCACAGGAAAGTCGTAGCATATGCATCCAAACAACTGAAAACTCATGAGAAGAATTACCCAACCCATAATCTTGAGTTGGTCGCGGTGGTATTTTTTTTAAAGATATGGCGACACTAATTGTATGGGGTTTATGTAGATGTATTCACAAACCACAAGAGCTTACAATATGTGTTCACACAGATGAAACTGAACCTTTGGCGACGAAGGTGGTTGGAGCTACTTAAGGACTACGACATAAGTGTCCTTTATAACCCAGGCAAGAAAAACATGGTAGCAGACGCTCTTAGTAGACTTTCTATGGAGAGTGTGTCACATGTGAGTGTAGACAAGAAGGAGCTGGTAAAGGCGGTATATCAACTTGCACGGTTGGGAGTTAGGTTAGTTGGTTTGACCGATGTTGGTGGTATTTCAGAACGGGTTAGAGTCATCTTTGGTTGCAGAGGTGAAGGCTAAACAAGCTGAAGATCCAACATTGGTAATGCTGAAAGAAGTTCTTCAAAGTCAGAAAGTTGAAGTCTTCTCCAAAAGGGAAGATGGTGTGCTTCAGTACCAGGGTCATGTATGTGTTCTGAATGTGGGGGATTTGAGGAGTCGGATGTTGCATGAGGCTCACGGATCCAGATATTCTATCCATCCAGGTGCCACCAAAATGTATCATGCCTTGCGGGAAATCTACTGGTGGAATGACATGAAGAAGGCTATTGTAGAATTTGTAGCCAAGTGCCCGAATTGCCAAAATGTGAAAGTCGAGCACTAGAGACCAGGGGGTATACTTGAAGATATCAGAATTCCTACTTGGAAGTGGGAAGAGATAAACATGGACTTTGTAACAGGTTTTCCCTGCACACGTAGACAGTATGACTCCATTTGGGTTGTGGTGGACAGGTTGACCAAGGCTGCTCATTTCCTACCGGTCAAAACCACTGATTCAACAAAAGATTATGCAAAGTTGTACATCCGCGAGTTGGTTAGATTGCATAGAGTGCCCTCATCCATTATATAAGATAGAGGTACTCAGTTCACCTCCAAGTTCTGGAGTCTTTTCAAAAGGGACTTGGCACCCAGGTCAAGCTTAGCACGACATTTCATCCGAAAATCGATGGTCAGGTGGAGCAGACAATTCAGACTCTGGAGGAAATGTTGAGAGCTTGTACTATTGACTTCAAGGGTAGTTGGGACGAGTATTTGCCTCTTGTTAAGTTCGCCTACAACAACAACTATCACTCCAGCATACATATGGCACCATTTGAGGCTCTTTAAGGGTGATAGTGTAGATCTCCCATTGGGTGGTTTGAGGTCGGTGAGGCTTCATTAGTGGGTCCAGATTCAGTCTATAAGGCCATGGAGAAAGTTTAGTTGATAAGGGAAAGGCTGAAAATGGCTCAAAGTCGCCAAAAGTGTTATGTGTATGTAAGGAGGAGAACGCTTGAGTTCAAGATCGATGACTGGTGTTTCTGAAGGTATCACCCTTGAAGGGAGTAATGAGATTCTAAAAGAAAGGGAAACTCATCCCATGCTATATTGGACCATACCGAATTGTGAGACGAGTGGGTAAAGTAGCCTATGAATTAGAGCTACCTTCAGAGTTGGCTTTAGTTCATCCAGTATTTCACGTGACGCTCTTGAAAAAGTGCTTGGGAGACCCAGCTTTAGTGGTCCCGATGGAAAGTGTTGGTGTGAAGGATACTGTTAGTTGTGAGGAAATTCCTGTCGAAATCTCGGATCGTCAGGTTCGGAGACTGAAGAACAAGGAAGTAGCCTTAGTAAAGGTGTTGTAGAGAAATCAGCATGTCGAGGGAGCCACGTGGGAGGCTAAAGCGGATATGATGGCTAAATGCCCCCATTTGTTCCCTACCGACATAGTTTTAGTTTGAGGTGTCAATTTTTCCCTAAACCTCTATTCAGTTTTTCATGTTATGTTCATGCGTGCAAGTTTTTTTTATGATATGATATATATACGTGATGTCTGAATTTAGTCCAACTATGTAATTCCTTTCGGGGGTAGTCCTTCCGTTGGTTTAGGCATAAATGATAAGTATTTGCATATGGTGATTGTTTGATTTTGAGTTTTCTGCATGATTGTAAAATTCGGGGACGAACGTTCTCAAGGGGGGAGATGTTGTTATACCCCGGGAACCCAATGATCAGACCTGGAAGTCAAACAGGAAACATCTGGAAAATGTTGCAGCAGTGTAGGACGAGTCGTTGGACGACTCATCAGGGAGCCCCACAAGTCGTTAAGTGACTCGTGGGAAAGCTTGTTTTGGTGAAGGGACTCGAGGTCCCCCCCGAGTAATGTAAAAACTCGTGGTCAGCCACTACAAGTCATCATGTCAATCGTGGGGAGGTCATAGAGAAGAATTTTGAGGGTGATCCAGTGTACTTAACGAAAGCTGGTAACGAGTCGTGTCACCGAGGGACGAGTCATCATGTCCTCCATTAAGAGCCAAGGGAAAAATTTCTAGTGGTCTTAACGAAAGTACCCAACTACTCGTTGCTCCTAGCAATGAATCGTCAGGTCGCCCGTTAGGGTCACCTGACAGTGATTTCCTGTGAATTAGTAAGGGCCTTCTCCTAATTTCCTATACTCCTAAGACCTAAACTACGTAATTTTGAGGTCGGGACAGGGTCTTTTAAAGGTAAATCAGCCATCATAGACCTCATTTGATACTTGTAAGTGTAGAGAGGAAGGAGGAAAGGGAATGCAAGTGCTCACCTTCAAGTTCTTCATGATTCTAACTAGGGTTTTCAAGGGAGTTAGGGGTCTCAAAATTTCCAGGTATATGGGTTTTGAATGGGTAGTTTAGTCCCTACTCATGCCCATTTCTTCCCATTTCCTATGTTTAATTTGCTAAATTCTTATGGGTCTTAACCCCATTTGCATAATTCCTCAAAAGTTTACATGAGCTTGTGGTATTATGTTAAAAATTTTGGGTTTTGAAGTGTTTGGGCTGATTTTACTTATATATATATTTTATCTTTCATGATTTAAGACTCTAAAAGTATGGATGCCCAATTATGAAGGATTTGTAGTAAAACTTATGTTCATGATGACTTCTTAAGTAAGATATGAATTTTTGAATTTAAAGCATGTCTTCGAGTTTTCTATTTTTCAGGTTACCATGATCATGTTTCGTATAAATTTAAGCATTTAAAGAATGATTAAAATTATGGGAAAATTCCCACATGTTGCTTAAGTCTTATGAACTATGACTTTGGCCGACTCACGGGCCTAATTCCATGGCTAGGACTATAAATTTTCAGGCATGTATGATTGTTATGATTCGACTAGCCGCGCATGTCGTATGTATTTCTATGAGCACGTTGCATATTTTGGGAGTAGTACTTAACACCGAGTAGGTTCAGGGCCCAGGTTATGCCCCGAATCTCAGAACTACGTGCCACCATAGGTTATGTCGGGACCTCCTCAATGACTGTCCCCTATGCCTTATGGGGCCTTCATGAGTGATATCACGCCTTTCATGGTTCATATCCTTGGAAAGATATGGACAACCTCCCAACTAGGTTTATTGGTCGGGTCCATGTGTGCTCATGTGGAGTATGTCAATTACAGAAATCTCCCATTGTTCGTCATGATTTGATGCATACATGATTTTGTTCTTTTGGCTCAAGTCCTGTTTTATGAACTATTTTCCCTCATGTTATGACTATGACAGGTTTACAAATGTACTTGGAAAATCTCGAGCCTTATGATATATTTATGATTTTGGTTTTATGATCATGATGTATCCACTCCTAAAACTTTTATGTTTTAAAGAATTGTCTTGCATACCTTACATACTTAGTACCTTCCTAGTACTAACCCACAAATTTTTAGGATCTGGTTCGCATGTTTAGCATCGTCCCTAGTGTGCGCTCAGTTCTGCTCAGTCTTCAGTGGTGAGTCCTCATGATTCGAGGGCTTCATGTTCAGACCTGTTTATTTATCTTATGTTTTTCTTTTAGAATGTTTGAGTTAGTTGGGGTCTTGTCCCTCCAATCGTCTATCTAGTGTAGAGGCTTTCAGACCTATGTGTAGTATTCTGCCCTTACTGTTCGTATTTTGTTTTTTTGTTCCTTACTTCTCATGTTGTGATTTTCTGTTAGTTCATAGTTATTAGGTTAGTTTCCCGCCTTTTATGAATGAATTAGTTATATGCTCACCCCATGGATTGATTTGGAGTCTTTCGAGGCTCCTTGTCCCATGTCTACGGTTCGAGTGTACTCTTGGGTCGTGACATTTATTGTACGAGCCATACTGAGAACCGTGATGAAAGTCAAAAGGCTGAAGTGAGAAGAAGGTAACATAGGACTCTCAGTACAAGCCATACCAATATGGTATAAACGTAACTGGGGTCGTGGAATTATTAAAAGGAAATTTCAGAAAGGCAAAATCTATGTATGGATGGACTCACGAATCATCAATGTACGAATCCTACCATGAGCCATGGTGAACTTCAGAAGATTCTTTGATACTTGGAAGAACTTAAGACACCAGAGAGTACGATTCGTAGGAAGAAGGTACAAGCCGTACCACAACACTCGTGGAGAATTTCAGAAGATGTCAAAGTTCTCAGGGCCAAACCACGGAAGAATTGTACAACTCGTAGGATGAAGGTACGAGTCGTACCAACCTGCCAACACTTAACCAAATCTCTAGAAGCCAAGGAGTTACAAGAAGCAGGTACGACCCAACAATCCTATTACGAGCCGTAGGACCAGTCGTGACACAGTCAGTACCAGATATGGAAAATTCCTTGTTAGCTGATGAAAAGGTTTCTAATGTCTATATAAATAGATTTTATATTTATTTTAGTTAGAGAAGGACAGAATTGAGTTAGCGGACGTGTGAAGAATTATTTTTGTGAATTTTGATCATGTTTTGAGGAGCAATTCTTGGGATCAAATTCTTGGCTTCATACATTATTCTTGAGATTGTTTTGTGATATTTAAATATGATTTTCTTCCAATTGTTGCTATAAGTATTTAATTATATGTTTTTCTATGAATGAAAATTGTAATCTTACAACCATGAGAGACTAAAACCTCCACAATTAGGTGTTGTGGGAACCATTGTGGAATAACAAACTAGGGTTGCATAAAAGTGATTCAAAACCAATTTGAAAAGCCTATATTGTATTCTCTTCATATTTAAACGTTTCTTAATGGTGTACAATGTTAGGACTTGCCAGAATTCTTTACTTGCTTGAACCTAGAGAATTAGAGATTAGGAAAAGAGAATTAGAACAAAGCCTTGATCTTTATGATCATTGTATTAACTTGAGTTGTGGTCGCAGGATAGTTAAATTTGATATGTATTGATAATCGTTAGTTTGAAATCACTCATGAGACCTGACCTAATGATTGAGTAAATTCATCCAATAGGGAAGAACCAGTCGTTTGTATAAATTTTAGTTACATGTAAGCATTGTGATTGATCACGTGTGTATACCCGAAGTAGTTATGTACTCATGGGGAACACTTACCCTAGTTGTTTGCTTAAAATCATGAAAATCTTGATTTAATATTGTTTTCTTTAAAACCTCAAAATTTAGAGATAACTCACTAACAAGTTTAATTACTGGCATTAGTCTAAATCTTACCCTATTCCCTGTGTGTTCGACCCCAACCTCTTAGTTGGGTTCTTTATTGACAATAACCGCTTCATACTTCGTTAGGAAGTGTGAGTTTGAGAATTATCAAAAAGTAGTGTCGTTGTCGTGGAATAAAACTAATATTAGATTAATTGCTTGTGTTTGACTTTTGGTTGTTATGCCCTTCAGTTATTCAATAAAGATGACCCGGACATCAATAAAGTCGGGTCAACCGGAGCCATTGTACCACCACCACTGCCTGTTGGGGCCAAATTTGATATCACTAGCACCATGATTCAGTTATTTAACATAAAAGGGGTGTTTAGTGGTAATGCAGCTGACGATGCCAACCTGCACCTGATGAACTTCGTGGGAATATGCAAGGCGTACAGGTTGCTCGGAGTCAGCAAAGATGCTATAAGGCTAAGACTCTTCCCCTTCTCTCTGTCTGGGGAGGCCACATTATGGTTATCGGAGTTGCCCAACGACTCCATTACTAACTGGAGGGAGCTCAAACAAGCCTTCTTATAGAGATTCTTTCCACCCTCCAGGATGTTGTAGCTTAATTCGACAACTAAAGACTGAGGTACTTCATGAGACCTGGTTGAGGTTTAAGAAGAAGTTGACAAAGTGTCCGAACCACAAAATTCCTGATGACAGTCTATTGGAGTTTTTCTAAAGATCATTGAACAGTAGTACAAAAGCAGTGGAAGACATAGTGGTGGGAGAAGAATTGATGTGTCATGCATGGGAGTAAGACACTACTATCCTTGATAGGGTGACAAAAACAATCAGAGCATGGTGCACCCGGGAAGTAGAAGCAGCGGCCGGTACATATGTTGTTGGTTTAACTACGGACAAACATAGGAAAGAAGAAGAACATGACCAGGAATTGGATCATATGCCCGCATCATTGGATTTGCTTATTAAGCACATCATGGGAGCTGGATCTAGAAAGGTGAACGCAGTTGGGACACAATGACAAGAGCCAGGGCCAAACCACTAAGATTCGGAGGAAGAGGAAAACTTCATGGACAACAAGGTCGTGGGTTTTTGAGCCAACGCCCAAGGGTCTAGACAAGACACTTGGTGCCATGGTTCTGGAAACCAAGGTCGAAACTAATACAGAGATAGTTATAACAAGAATTAGTACAGAGATAGAAGCTGAGGTCATGAGCGCGAGGGAGATTGGAGAAAGAATGATAGTTATCATAGCGATTGAGCTGGATTGTACGTGCCTCCTAATGCACGTAAAGGGAAGGGTGGACAATAGAAGTTAGAGAGCATGATGGCTGAGATGTTAAAGAAGGTGAGATCCACAGACGATCAGTTGAAAGACATCCAATAGTGATATATCAAGCATGGGTCAGAGAGTGGAGTCACATGCAATGGCTATCAAGCAGATCGAACAGTAGCTACGTCATCTGTCAGCATCTATGAAACCATAGGCCAAAGGGTACACTGCCTAGCAACACAGTCTAGAATCCAAAGAATGATGGTCACTATATGGTTGTGATAACTAGGAGTGGAAAGACCAGGTTGACCCCCCTCTACCAGTTCTAGTTGAAAGGAAGAAAGAAAGCGTGATTGAAGATGAAGAAGATGTTGCTAAGAAGGAACATAATGATAATGCTGAGTTGACTGATGCCACAAAAGGTGAAAACGGGCCTGAAACTGAACGAGGATCCATGCAAATTTACAACGCTATTCCATGACCACCACCATCTTTCCCCAAAAGAATGAAGAAGAAAGCGGAGAATGGTAAGTTTCAAAAATTCTTATGAATTCTCAAACAGTTTTATGTAAGCATACCATTGGCTGAGGCATTGGAACAGATGCCGGGATATGCCAAGTTCATGAAGGACCTTGTGATGAAGAAGAGGTCCGTGAGCTGTGAGCCCATTGATAATATACACCATTGTAGTTCTATAGCTTCACAAGTCTTAGCCTAGAAGAAAGATCCAGGTGCCTTTACTATTCTATGCACAATTGGTGATGTTGAGTTTGCAAGGGCACTTTGAGATTTGGGAGCAAGCATCAATCTGATGCCATTGGTTGTGTTTAAGCAGCTTGGCTTGGGAGCCCCCACACTGACTACCATGCGGCTGCTGATGGCCGATAGAACTATGAAGAAGCTTGTGGGGATCCTGTTCGATGTGCTTGTCAAAGTTGATAGATTCATATTCCCAGCAGACTTCGTGATCCTTCATTGCTAGGTTGATATGAGGTCCCCATCATTTTGGGGTGACCATTCCTTGCCACTAGGAGAGCCTTAGTAGTGCGGAGGCTAGCCAATTGAAGTTCAGACTCAATAAAAAAGTGGTCACCTTCAACGTCTTTCGATCAATGAAGCAATCGAAAGAATATAAAGTTGTCTCAGCATTAAGATGAATCTGAGTTCCTTCATGAAGTCTAACTAGTCGAGAGAATTGCGTCATGTCGCGACGTTAAATTAGGCGCTTCTTGGGAGGTAACCCAAGTGGTGGCTTGGTGAAGTCTGAGTAACCGAGCCACCTGTGTCGTGCCGTGATGTTAAACCAAGCGCTTATTCGGAGGAAACCCAAGTTAATTAACTAATGTGTGTTAGTGTGCATAGGAGACAAAAACATATGGCAGAAAAATTGCTGAACAGGCAAGTGCTACAGTTCTCAGTACGACTCGTGAGAGGATTGTACGAGTCATAGCACGAGTCGTTGTGAGAATCAGAGATGTACTTCAATGTATGAGTTCAGGGTTTGATTGGTCCTATGACATGTCACCTCATTGTACGGGTCGTAGTATTCACCGTGGCTATGAACTATGCAAGGCATGGGCCACAATAAAAAGAAAAGACCTACGGTCATAGTACGAATCATACCCCAGTTGTACAAGTCGTAAGATTTGCTCTTAGGTCCATAGGTAAGTATCTCAATCTCTCTATTACGGGTCCAAGAGACAAGTTGTAGGATCATCCTATGACTCGTGGTATAAGTCATGATGGTTCAAAAATCTTATATCTACCCAAATCGGCCTAGATTTTTATATCGGCCCTAGGACCTATAAAAGATCAAACGAATCATAGCTCTCTCCCATACTCACAGAACCTACACTCATGACTCCTTCACACCCATGACACATCATCAAGAATCAGTGAACAAGCTTTATCTAAAGATTACATCAAAAACCCCAATTCAAACCCTAGTCTTGATTGACAATTGAAGTACCAGCATTCAAGTAAGTGCATTTCTTCGAAATTGTTAGACATAACTTGTGGGCGAAGGGGTAGGAGCTTGAACTTGTGAAAATTATGCATTGAACTGTTAAAAATCGAAGTTACGAGTCGTGATTAAACAGGGGAGGAATGAGTAGTTGTAAAACTGGTTAAACACATTCCTAGACCTGGGGAATTCTGAGTACCCAAACTTAAACTAGAACCCCCTACAAACTGAACAAAAATTGAGGATAGGACAGGCTTCACAAGCCTTCCTATGACTCATGGTTTCATACTACGACTCGTAGAATGGCTCGTTGGGACTGTCCCAAGAAAAATATGAAATAATCACATGGTACGAATCCTAGTACGACTCGTGGTTTACTGCTATGAGTCATACCTAACAGTCGTGCCAAAAATCTAAAAAGGGTCAAATCCATAAGTGACAGTACGATCCTTCCTACGACTCATGGAATCGACTTACAGGTAGTACCATGAGTCATGGAAAAATACAAAACAATTATGTTAAAGGGGAATCCTCATAAGATTCTTGGTATAGATCATATGTTCAAGGTATGAGTCGTACCTCAGAGGCATGACACTGACCTGAGATATTACAGGTCTCAGTACGAATCTACCTCCAAGGTACGACCCATACTGTTGACCCGTGATAAATTACAGAGGAATTTTTTTCTTGCTTTCTTTTCCTTTGATAGGGAATTATAACCCTTTTCTCCATAGGTGCAATAATAATGAAGCGTAAAGCATCAAAGGCAACTACTCGGAGGATATTGCATGATGAGACCTCCTAATCCAATCAAGCGGGAAGCTCCCCTAGTGGTTCATTAGAGGAATACAGGGTCGACACATGAGATACTAACGGGACCCAAACCACTAGGGAGAAGGATAAAGCCCAGGCTGTGGCAGCCAATGCCACATTTGCCGATGCTCCCCAGTCTGAGGAGGGAGCTAAGGAAAGAGCTCAAGAATCAGGAAGTGTATCTAATGAAGTATAGGGGTATAAGGAGACCCAATAGAGAGATGCAAGTAGTGGTGCCGAATCAAAGGAGGAGGCACCAAATGCCGAGCAGGAGCAAACTCTGCTTAGGGAGGACTGTACTATCCGATGGAGAGTACCAGGAGCCCAGGAGATATGAACAGGGTATGGCTCTCACTGCCAAAAAATAAACCTAGCTGGAGAATTCAAGAAGAGCCGTTGATCCTCACAAATTCATTGAACGAGGTGGAGGAGATGAAGCGGATATTTAGCTTCTATGGATTTGAGTTAATGGCTAGGGCCCCTGACCAATACACTCCGGAAATTGTTCAGGAGTTCTATGCCAACTACTTGGAAACCATGGAGCAGAATGCAAAAGAAGGCCAAAAATAGAAAGATCAACCCAAGATGGAGAGAATCCTGGTCAGAGGCTGAGAGGTTGATATATCCGAGTGCACTATTGCTTGGATATTATATAGGCCCTAGTTCATACCACCACATGCTACTCCAAAATATGAATATCGAGTGAAGATATTGAAACAGATCAAACAGCTTGGCTTTGATGAGAGGAGGAGGTAGATATAGTGGTTGTCCAGCGTGATTGTTGAGGACAAAGAAGAGTCAGAGTGGGTCACTAGAGGCAAGCAGGTTACGAAGAATTCCCTAAATTTCATAGGAAAGGCCTATTGGATGTTAGTGCGCCACCAATTGGTACCGACATTTAATGACAATATCCTCAGCGCGGATAGAGAAGCTTTGGTGGTTTGTATTATGTCCAAATACCCTATCAACATTTTGAGGATCATGGCAGAGGAGATGCGAGATCGGGATATGGGATTAAGTACTACCATCCCAGGAGTTTCTCCAAAAGTTGGCCAAGAGACTGACCATGGCTGAAAGGAAGATTCAATCAATGATGGAGAATGTCAAGCCCTGGGTGAAGGCTGAGACAGAGACACCTGTGCAGGCTCTAGATGCCTAATTATATAGGTTCGAAAGTAGATTAAATATGTGCATTGCCGAGCAAACTAATATGACAGCCTCCGGGAGGAGTTAGGGGCTCTTCGGAGCCAAGTGGCCGAGTCACCATCACGGCAGTCAGTAGTCATAGCATCCCCCACTCTTCCTGACCTCGATGCTGATTTAGATGAGGAGCTTGATCTGGCGGCCTACTAGGAACCCATAGGAGTAAACAAAGAAAAAGGGAAAAAAGGGTCTCTGAGGATATTGGAGGAGAGACCCCTAAAAAGTATAAGATTAGAGAGAAAATAGAACGCAAGCGGGCACGAGTAGTGAGCTTGCAGACTTATGACACACACTTGTTAGAGCAGCAGAATGAGCTAGAGAATTAGGCAGCTCCACCATGGCCTAAGTAGAGCTTGCTAATAGAAAGGACCCTTCGGGCGAGCCACATTCAGCTTTGACTATTCCAGAGGTCGTAGAGACTACTGACCCTACTGAGGGGGTAGCCACTCCCCCTATTGATCCACCATTGAGTGCGCCGGCCACCACCAGCGCCATGATCTTAGCGGAGGCACCTCCTCTGTAGGATGACAGGAGCACTTAGTGCACCACATGTATGTTCCCTTACCTCTGTTCTTACATTCTATGCTTTGGGGATGAAGTTTGCTTTTTTAAAAAAGGAGGGATTGTACTTCTATTTTTGGATTTTTTTTGATTCGTCCAAGGGTTTTTTGCCGTGTTTCTTTTTCCTCGAGCATGCTATCTAGTAAAACCAGCATGTTTAGGATTTTATTTTTGTGATTTTTTTTAATTAAAAAGTAGCTTAGGAGTACTCAGCCAATAAATTGCACTAGTTTGGATATTTTAAAAAATTGACCCTGTTTAAAAAAATGCTGATGATTAGCTGTGTACTTACGATTGCCTTCATGATTTATGTTGATGTTTTTATGTCATTTAGTATATTAACATGTGTAGTTTTTACTTAGCCATGAATAATCTGGAGATGTAAGTGAATGCAAGTCATGTACCATGAGTGAGTGAGGTTTGATACTTAGTTCAATACTGTGTGGAGGATCTAGAACTTGCTGGGTTGGTCTTTGCATAGTTTTAGGATGGTTTGTTAGGAAAGGATCATATGTCGCTCTTGTTTAGCCCATTTGTATCTTAAATAACCCTACCAAAATGATTGGATTCCCTTGATCCAAATTTTTGAGCCTTAAATAGACTATTTTTCTATGATTAACCAATTAACTGTACCCATTTTTCATAATGAATCTGGTTTGGCCCTGGTCCCTCCTTGGACACTGTGAACCTATACATAGGCAAAATGCTTATGTTGAGGGTGGCTAGAGAGAGGTGCATAATTAGGGGAAGATGAAAAAATAAGAGATAAGAAAAAAGGCGAAAAATAAGGTGTGGTGTGACCAAAGAAAAAGAAAAGAAAAATTTGGAAAAGAAACTTCAAAAAGTCAATGATGCATGAAAAGATTTAAGAAACACACCATACTCATATAAGTGCATAAAAAAGGGTGAAAAGGGAGGAGAAAGTTGAAAAAAGAGAGAAGGGTGAAAAATTGAAAAAATGAAGTCACACGTATGTAGTGCCAAGGAAGGTTTTAGTCACTTAAAAAGATCACATTCTACCATACCCAGCCTGAAAGTTTACATTACATGCCAAAGCAAGTCCTATAGTAATTCTAACCTGACCATATGACAAATTGAAGTAGAGAAAATAAGGGCAAGCTTATGGTGTCCGACATATAGTATTTGGAACTTCATTGTGAGAGTGAGAGTCTCGCTTGTTCATTCACATGTTATATATTTTACAATATCTATGAGTGGGGGACTTCATTTGATGTGAGGGCACATAGTTTATGTCTAACTCTACCAGTGGTCTGTGCAAAAAGCATTGGTGATAACTTAACTGCCTTTTAATAGCTAGATGACATATCTTGATCCCTGTTTATCATGTTTTGTGGTTGCTTGTAGTGCATGTGCTGACTTGGTTAATGAGAAAAAGTTCGAAAGCTCTTTGAGTAAATACTGCAAATTTTGTTTGATGTTGGCTGTAGTATCCTAGGGTAATTTTCTAGTTAAGCATCGTGCTTAGTTTTTTTGATTTCTTTCCTGAGGACATGCAAATGTCTTAAATTGAGGGTGTTGATGTGCTATGAGTTTACAACACTTTCGACGCTTAAAACTGAGAAAATAGCATGGACTTAGGTATGTTTTTATGGATACGAGGCACTTTTATTTTGATTTAAGGGAAATTAAGTGTTGAAGCAAAGATGTGTAAAAGAAGCCTTAAAATGCAGAAAATCAGTCAAAGTACAAGTCTCAATACGAGTCATAACTTGATTGTACGAGCCGTACTATGAATCGTGATGAAAGTTAGAAGGCTTAAGTGAGAAGAAGGCAACATACGACTCTCAGTACGAGCCGTACCAAGATGGTACGAGCCATAACTGGTGTTGTGGAATTATCCAGAGGAAATTGCACAAAGGCAGACTCCTGGTACGAATGGACTCACGAATCGTGGCATCAATGTATAAATCATACCATGAGCCATGGTGAACTTCAAAAGATTCTTTGATACTTGGCAGAACTTTAGACACTACAGATAGTACGAGTCGTTGGAATAAGATATGAGTCATACCACAACACTTGTGGAGAATTCAGAAGATGTCAGAGTTCTCAGGGCCAAACCACAGAAACATTGTATAACTCGTAGGATGAAGGTATGAGTCGTACCATCCTGCCAACACTTAGACAAATCTGCAGCTGCCAAGGACTTACAAGAAGCAGGTACGACCCATACAATGCTACTAAGAGTCGTAGGTCCAGCCATGACACAGTCGACACCAGATATGGAAAATTCTCTGTTAGCATAGGAAAAAGATTCTAATGTCTGTATAAATATATTTTATGTTTTATTTTAGTTAGAGATGGATAGAATTGAGTTAGTGGACGTGTGAAGAATTATTTTTGTGAATTTTTATTAAGTTTTGAGGAGTAGATGTTGGGATCAAATTCTTGGTTTCCTACATTATTCTTGAGATTGTCCTTTGATATTCAAATCTTGTTTTCTACCAATTGTTGTTGTAAATGTTTAATTATGTGTTTGTCTATAAATGTAAATTGTAATCTTCCAACCATGAGAGGCTAAAACCTCCACAACTAGGGGTTGTGAGAACCATGGTGGAATAATAAACTAGGGTTGCACAAAAGTGATTCAAAACCAATGCAAGAATCTTGTATTGTATTCTCTTCATTTTTAAACGTTTCTTAACGATGTACACTATTAGGACTTGCCAAAATTTTTTACTTTCTTGAACCTATAGAAGTAGAGATTAGGAAAAGAGAATTCCAACAAAGCCTTGATCTTTAGGATCATTGTATGAACTATAGCCATGGTCGCAGGATAGTTAAATTTGGAATATTGATAATAGTTAGTTTGAAATAGCTTATGAGACCTACCCGGTGATTGGGTAAATTCATCCAATAGGGTCGAACCAGTCGTTTGGATGAACCCTAGTTATTAGTTCTACAAGTAAGCATTGGGATTGATCACGTGTGTATACCCTACGTAGTTATGAACCAATGGAGAACACTTACCCTAGTTGTTTGTGAATCTTGATTTAAAATCAGAAATATAATCTTTCTTTAATATTATTTTCTTTAAAAAACCCAATTTAGAGATAACTCACCAACAAGTTCAATTACCGGCATTAGTCTAGATCTTACCCTATTTCCTGTGAGTTCGACCCCAACCTCTTAGTTGGGTTCTTTAATGACAACAACCACTTCATACTTTGTCAGGAAGTGTGAATTTGAGTGTTATCAAGACATAATCATGAAACATACTTGGTTTTTCATGGGCAGCTAGAAAACATGAAAATCATAATCATACTTGTCATATGTGAACTATCCATAAAAACAATGCTACTAAATTAGTCATGATACATAAGCTTGGGATTCATGAAATTCATGCATACTTGAATAAATCATCTTAACTTGAACCATAGGTTCATAAGCTTGAAATTCATAAGATCATACATAATTGAGTAAAATCATCAGAAACTTGAAAACATGAATTCATGAGAGATCTTAGTAAAAAACATGCATTCATAATCATAAAATATGGATTAAATCATAAGAGACTTGAATTAATAATAGATTATAAGAGATTTCATGAGAATTGGGTCTAACATAGAATTTTATACGATTATGCTTGGAGACTTGAATTCATGAATTAGAGATGAATTAGGCATGAGGGTGGAACAATTTCCTCATTTATGACCCTACATACCTAGGTTAGAAGGTTCCTTAACTTTTCTTATAGACCCAAAAGAAATTGGGAAGATGGAGATGAAAAACCCTAGCTTTCCTTTAGAGCTTGATTTCCCAACTACGGTGTATTGAAGAGAGTGAGGGTTTAGGCATAGTTTAAACCTTAAATTATACCTTTAGGAATCCTAAAATGATTTCACTTAGGAGTTAAAAGCATAGTATTTTAGCATAATAACCCCAAACTTGTTGAAATAAATTTTGTAACTGGCAGAACGAACGACCAAACAGATGGGACGTTGGTCCATACAATAGCCAGTTGTATCCTATCATTGGTTCCTCCTCTGCCTTGGAATCACTCTCTAAATCTTCTTTAACGACTAAAAATAAAGGCTGGTGCAATCAAACAATGGGTCATACAATCCACTTGTCGATTCTGTGCAGTTTTGGACATTTTTTAGAAGTTTGATACTACGGGGCACAACCAACAACTTGTTGATTCATAGGATGAGCCATTTTGATGGTCGACCAATAGCTCTGGTTCCATTCCCTACTGGTTTTGGCTACAAGTCTCTGACCTAGTCTTAGGAGCTTTTCGGGGCATTACTGATAATGCTCAGTACATCTCTCCTTATTAAGAGAGGTGGTAGTGGTCGTTGTCAAAAAAAAATACCCGATGGATGTTGTGGTCGAATCCCAAAAGGAATCAAGATTGATTATCCAAAAATTGTTAACTAACTCAAATTTGAATACATCATTGTCAACATAAATAAAATAAATATTTGGGGAAAAAGGGGAAAACAATATGCATCTAAATTTATAAAGTTAAATTGAACAAGGATTTCTTGCAAGGAATAGAAAAGGGCTAGGTATATGCAATAGATGAATCATTAATTAAACTAGGATCGATTCAATTTCCTTAACCTCAATTTCTAGCATGGATAGCATGGACAAAACTCATCCTCTTGTTTTTCAATGATAAGGAAGTTTTTGCCTTAGGTTTTTTCAAACTCCAAGGTCCCAATCAAAAATCAGCTACACCATGCTTGAGGAAGGATCAAGATATCTCTATCCTTAACCCTTTGACTATCTCTAGCTCAACCCTGCATATCCATACTCCAAGTCCCACTATTGTTTTCTCACCCATATCTCGCTCTTCTTTCTCAAGCTCAAGCAAGATAAGTAAAACAAACTAGTGTTTTCAAGCACTAATTTTCCATTAAAATTCATAAGAAACAATAGATCTATGCACTTCGATTAAAGTTAAGAACAATTAATCAATACCCAATTAAATTAAATACCAATCAAGCACACACCCCTAGCTAGCAAATTAGCTAATCATAAATGAAGATAAATCAGTGATACTCATAGATAAATCATCGATAGTGATCATCATGAATACTAAATTCAAGCTTTTAAACCTGCAACGATGGTGTATTTAGCTCAAAATAGCAGTGAAGAAGAAGAAGAAGAATGTACTCTACTCTTTCTCTCACTACCTCTTTCTACAATTCAATGCAAAGCTTTGACATGTTATGACATGGGTGTGTACAATTGGGAAAAATTATGCACATTCCCTTGGGTTCAGCTTTTCAAATTTTCCCTTGGAAGCTTCTCTGGTGTATTTGTGCCTCAGCCGAAAGATTTTACCCTTTTCGGTGTTTTGGGCACTTGTGAAGACCTGCGTCTCGCAGGTGCCCATCAGTGAGGAGCAATTTCTTCACAGGTCGGGGCAGCGCTGTTCCAGTGTGTCGTGCATTTTCCGCTTCGTAGCACTTCACCATCTTCCCAGTGTGTCCTGCGTTTGCGCAGGTGCCCTTCTGCAGAACGCATGTTCCTCACCTCCAACAGACTGCTTTTTCTTCAATTCCTCTATTTTTCTTGTCTATGTTCAATACCTGCAAAATCAATGAGAAAAGACATAAAACCTTCCTAATTGATGTGGAAACATAGGAAACTCTTATGCTTAAAATCCTAATGAGTTGGTAAATTACCAACTCATCAAACACCCAAACTTAAACCATTGCTTGACCTCAAGCTAGGAATTCTCTCACAACTAAAAATTGAATTAAGTATCCACATCACAAGAGCTGCTTAAGGGACTATTAATTTAAGACAACCCCAAAATCTCACACCGACTCAAGAAAAATAAAAAGACTCAAAACATGTTGGACAAACTTCAATTGGTAATCACAAACATAAGCAAGGGGCATATTTTAATCAAAAAAAGATAAATAAGAATATCAAGTAATTCACAATTAATAGTCAAGGTTTTCCTTAAAAGTTCAGTGCACAACATGTCTCATTCATACCTCTCAATTGACAACACAATTTAGAATGCACCCAAAGGAAGTGATGCCACTCACACCAAAAGAGAATCCCACTCATATTCATGCAATTCACATATAGGGATTATAGAATAATGCAAAGACACTCACTCTCTCAATGATATTAAAGTGCATACGCATTGACCCATAAGATTGCTCTTCATGTAACTCACCACTAATGTAGAGTTGCTACACTTGGAATCACTAAGGACTTGCGGGTCATAATGAAGGCTAGGGGTAAGGATAGGACAATTTTTAGCTCTAGTGACTGGAAACTTTCTAATGCCTTTTATGAAAAGATTCAAACATCTCGCTACACTAGCAAGTCTACTCCACCTTATCTTTCCTTATTCACCATTCACATTATTCGTTAATAACCACCCTTTTAACACCTTGGATTATACATTAAGCCTCATCTAAACAAGAGATAGAACCATTTAACTTTCTTTTTATTAGAGGTTTTTCAATCAACCATTTCATCCTTTTCATCAAATACTTTGGTGCTACCTCACATTGCAGCTCACCCTTTTTCCCTTTTTGCACACCCCCAAACCTAGGCTTTTGCCTTCATTTCATTTCATTTTATGATCCTTCCCCAACTCTTTGATTCAAGTCCCATTTTTATTTCATCACTAGGAATTAGGGATGAAGAGTGCCAAAGAAGAGGATTAGAAAGGGTATAAGGTTTGTCATGTAGTTTTGAAGAGAAAGGGCTTAAGGCTCAAACATTGGCTAACAAGGGTTGATATTAGATGAGGTCATTTTTTGATGAAGTGACTATCCATAAACAACCTAAGGTCATTTCTTAAGTGCAACTATATCTATGATTTCACCTTGAATCACATTCGGGGAAAGTTCTAGATGATGTGCACACACAAGAATTAAGCACAAAATTTCTCACCACACAAGGCATCACACTCCAAGGAGTTCATCTCAATTGACAAGCATGATTTTAGATTAGGTATTTCAAGTTCTACGCACTCATTTTGCAAATCAAAAAGACAAAAAAAGAATGTACAACTCGTGACAAGTGAGTGCTCTTTTCAGTTTGAAGCCTCTTTTCAACTTCAAAACTGATTGGTATGCCTTTAAAAAAATTTTGGTGGTACCAATAAAAGTAAGTGCCACAATGACTTAAAGACATGACATTTTTCCTTAAGAAGTTCACCTATGAATTTATCATACGGAAATGTCACTCGGTTTGCCACACAAAAAGAAAAACAAAAATTTTCTCATTGGGAAATAACCGTGGTATAATGAAAACCTTGGAGTTTATTATTATATACTATCTACAAAGGCGATTGAAAAGAACGAGTCAAGAATTAATTGGAATGTAAGATCAACCTTTTAATGGCACTTCACATTATCAAAGCAAGAAAAACAACCCAATAATTTTCATTAATTCAAATAAGCCCAACGAGGGCATTCATTCAACTAAGCAACCGAACTAACTACTTAAAACATCATAAGCAAAACAACCTGAGAAGGGCAACAAAAGTCAATACTCAAATGGTAATAAAAAATAACCAACAACAAAAGAGGGCATTCCCCATCCTACACTAAAAATTTTACATTGTCCCCAATGTACAAATAAAAAATAAGAAGGGGTAAGAACTCCCTAAACAAGCTACTTCTCTCCATCATCATCACGTGCCTTATCGTCACCAACATCCTCACAATGCTCGATCTTATCAACCTCCTCTAGGCTTGCAGGTAAGTCATCAATTGCCCATTGGGCTGTGTGTGAGATAGCCATCACTTTATCTAAGAAGCTCACATTAGGATCGGCTATGCCTGCCCTATTCTTCAATTCTCTCATATCAGCCCGGAGAGAGGAGACCCCAACCATATCAACCCGGGAGCACAACTTATTTAAGCTGTAAAAAACCTCATTCATGGCATTCTTCACAAACTTCTAGATGAAGGTTGGCAGACTCATGGCAAATTTCTTCAACTAGTATTCATGTGAGTGCGTCATATCAGCCAGCTTTTGAAGCGCACTTGGCCTAGAGGTTGAAGCTGGTGGTTTAGTGCAGACCCCTAATATGGAACTTTTGTCGAAGCATGTCTTGATATTTCAGGAGTAGGAACATTAAGGTTAGGGGTATCCTCATCAACATCATGCGCTGCGGAGTCTTCTGGGGCATCCCATGATTGTAGTCGCTTCTGCTTCCTTTTGGGGGCATCCACATCTTTCTTTTTCTCAAAATTAATCACCCCCGTAGCAGAGCTAGGCCTTTCATCAAGAAAATGCAGAACCCCTGCTCTAGCACATAACCGGCTAATTAGGACGGGGAAGGGCATGGAGAGACCTTGCTGCCTGGCCTTTCTTTTGAATTGAGTGGCAACTATCTCGCCAAAGTTGAAATGTACCCTAGTCGTGATATATGCTATTAGAATAGAAGTCTCAATATTGACCCTCTAGTTATTCTTGGAGGGCATGAGACGACTACACGCTAGCTTATCCATAATTTGGCTTCGGATAGGAGGTCTTGTCTTGGAATATCTCCTCCCATGGTGGCCCAAAAAGATTGCCTAGCTATGATAGTCTGAGCCACCCATGGATGCTGATAAGCTTTCTTTGCTATCTTTTGTGTGAACTCATTGCCTGGCTCAATTTCCTCACCCAAATAATTAGAGTTGATTTCATCAGAGGTGATGTCCAACTCTATTCCCCGAACTCTGACCGATGGAAGATTTGGGAACTCATCCACTTTCCCGGTGTATTTTATTGAGCCTTTCCTTTTTTGGTAAGAGGCATAGAACTCTATCACCAGGTCGGGGTAGTAACTAGGTAGAGCGTCCAAGAATGGGTGCCACTGCCGCTTGAAAAACTACTTGTTGATGTTGGGGAAGTCATGCCCTAGATCCTCTAGATTGAATCGCTTCTCTGCTATCATTTTCTGGTCCTGATAAATGATACAATATGCCTCCATGTTGTCCATACAGAATCGGATGGCATCTCTGTTGTTAGTAGATTCTTGAACTGCCTTTTCATTTCCTTTTCCTTTTCTTCTGAAGGAGGCTGAGGCCTTTCCCATTTCTTGTTTCCTAGATGAATTCATGCTCCTACAAGATCATGTGAGTACCACAACCAAACCAAAATCTTTTTGTATTTTTCATTATGCAAGTAAAAAGACAAAAAAACTATACTACGCTACTGAAAGGAACACAAGGAGATTGGATATCAAAAAAAAATGAAACAGTAATTTCAAACCACTGGAAGCACCTTTGCTACACATGAGTTTCATAGGTTAAGACCCATGGCTCGCAGGCGAGGCATAGGTTCGAGGTAGAAGTACTGCAAAAATGTCTCAAAATTTGTGTTTCACCTACGTTTTGCAGATAGTGATCCATGAGCCACAGGTGAAATGCAGGCAACTAGCAGTGAACCTGAAGCTCAACTCCCAACCTACATTCCAGCCTACATTTCGCAGAGTAAGATCTATGATCCGTAGATGCTCAATTGTTCCTTTACTTTTAATTTTATGCTTTTATTTCGCATTTTTCAACAAGTATGAGAACATCAACATCTAACGGGTACTCACACTTCTTTGAATGATCTCTATTATGACCCCTCAACAACTTTCCTTAATAAGGACATTACCCCATCTATCATCGGGAAACGTCAAGTGACCAATCCAAGTATAATTATAAATCAAGTTTAACATTTTGAAAGTCTCCCCTATATTATCACATTTTTATCTACCATATAAAGCACACAAGAAGAAATGAATATTTTTCCATAAGAAAGCCGTCAACCTATCTATCATCGGGGAAAATCATGCATTTCTAGCAAATGGGTTACTCAAATTTCACCCCCAACTAAAATTACAAGCAAGGTAGCATACCCAATGGATCTACCATTATGAAAAAAAAATTCTACCCACATAGTTTTGCAATTTCAAATCCCACAAATACCCACAAGAAGTGATCTTACACAAACATAAAGAACACTCAATGGGAAATAGGGAAAAACATGGGCAAAGAAAAATGAAAAAAATCGATCATGCTTGTTGTGCTACCCATTTCACCCAGGACAAAAAACTAAGATAAAAATCAAGAGACATACCAAAGAAGGTGAGAGGAAGAATGAACTTGAAACTTGTAAACTTTTTTCTTCAAAGTTAGCTGTTCGAAGATCTTTGCTTCTTTCGTTTGGCAAGTGAAATGGTAAGTGATGGTAGAAAGTGGTGAAGAAGGTTGGAATTTATAGAAGGGGGAAGGTGTAAGGATTGGTGGAATTGAAGGTGGATCTAATTGTGGAGTATGGAAAGTTGAAGTGGTGGTTGAAGGGTTAAGGACATAGGAAAGTGGTGAAGAAAATTGGGGTCTTGGGAAGTGGGGAGAAGTTTAAAAGACATGGATTGGACTAAGGTCGATCAATATTTAAAAACTTAAATCATACCTGTAGTTGCAGGCTGAACCTGCAGCTGTATATTTGAAACTGGGAACCATAGTTTGTGCATATATGGTCCTCATTTAGCCTAGTTCTCTGTTTTGATTTTGTGCCTCACGTACATTTCTCGAATCTTTACCTATGTTTTGTAGGTGAGATGCAAGTTTCAACTATTTTTCTGTGCATTGTGTCAGAACTGCACAACACCTGTGGCTCGTGGATTTGTTCCTGGTTTCGCAGGTGAGGCACAGGTCCTTATCACTTTGCTAGGCATTATGGACCACACCTGCACCTAACCTGCACTCTGAAGATTGGCACCTACATTTCACAAGTTGCACATAGGTGCTCATCCCCTATTTTTTACCACATTTTTTCAATCCAATCAATCTACACAACAAAGACACTAAAATGTGAAGTAAAATTAAATCAAGAGACAATTGGGTTGCCTCCCAAGAAGTGCTTAATTTAACATCGGACATGACGGTTTCTCCTCACAACTTCAGCATTCATCGGAAGATTTGTCCTCCTCCTCAAGATCAACTCCTTGCTCATCTTTTTCATTCATCACCTTTATCACCTTGTATTCATTAGGTGATTCCATTGTTTGACATACATTAAATGTTATTTCATCACCACCAACTCGAAACTTTAGCTCTCTAAGATCCACATCAACTAAAGCTCGACCTATGGCAAAGAGTTGTCACACCAAGATAATGGGCACCTCAACATCAACATTGTAGTCCAAAAAGACAAAGTTGGCTGGAAGGATAAATTTGTCAACCTTGACATAAATATCTATAAGAATTCCCACTGGGTGTTTTATTGAATGATCCGATATTAGCAACCTCATTGTTGTAGTCTTGGGACTTCCTAAACCTAAATTCTTGAGGATCATAAGAGGCATCAAGTTTTTTCTCACCCCCAGATCGCAGAGAGCTTAGTTGAACATAAACTTCAACTGTGTGTGGAATAGTGAATGCTCCAGGGTCTTTCCTTTTCGGAGCAAGGTTACTTGCCATCACAGCACCGCAATGATGTGACACCGCACTGTGCCTACATCAACTACTCTTTACTTTTTTAGAAGCTCCTTCATGAACTATGCATATACAGGCATTTGGAGCAAGGCATCAACCAACGGGATGTTGATGGACAACTTGCTAGACATGTCACTGAACTTTCTAAATTGATTGCCCTCTTTCTTCTTTGTTAACTACTGAGGGTAAGGAGGTGGGACTCTAAGTACTTGGCCTTAGCATTGGGGGCCTCCTCGCCCTCTTCATTAGCATTCTCAGTTTGAGGAGGAGCATTAACTTCTTCCTCATCTAACATTACTTCATTATCAACACAAACTTGTGCTCTTGGCACCTTCTCATTTGCTTCATATTCACTTGTTTTGGAATCCACAAACATTTTGGGCTTATTACCCACATTAGTATCAACTTTTACACTCCTCACGACATTATACATGCAATGATTATCTTTCTTTGGGTTCATCATCGTGTAACTAGGAAGGGTTCCTTTCATTATCATGTTCATTTTGGTGGAAAGGTGATTCATTTGGGCTTCCAAATTCTTGATTAAGGCTGAATGAGAGCTCAGCATTTGGGCAAGATTAGGCACCTTCCTTTAAATTATTTAACACCACTATTGGTGGATTCCACCTTCTTCAATACTCTCGAAAGCATCTCCTCAATCTTGGAACTAGCCACACCACTTACACCCGGATGCATCATGGCCACATTAACTTTAGGAGGGGGAATATATGGATTTGCACTTCTATGGTATCTATCCCCACCTCCTTGGGGCTCTCGATTCCTCCATTTGTTATCTCTATCACCCATCCTTAGTTGTCTCGATCTCTCCAACCTTGATTCCCATCATGAGGATTCCAAGAGCCTTGATTTGCAGATTGATATCATTGATAAGAACCCATCATATGGCTTGTCATGTATTGGAACTCCTCACCATACTAGGCTATGAGACATCTTCCTAATATGGATTATGACCTTGGGTCCCAACAACATTGTTGCATTTGGTTCCGGATCCAAATATGTGTTTAGCCATCAGCTCTACCTGGGTCATCATTTTAGCTAAAGTTTCGTTCTCTCTTTATCTAGCCTCCTCAACTCAGCTACTAGATGGCTAGAAGATGCACCACTTGGGACACCTCGGTTTCCCTCATGTGCCAAGTCTATTCGTTTTGGTCATCCTATCAAGAAGTGCCTCAGCCATGAAAAATATTTGGTCCATGATTGAACCCCCTACAAGATTGTTGGCCACTGATTTATTGATAGAGTCAAGAGAACTTTAGAAACTTTTGAGAAACAACCCAATAGGCAGACCATGGTTGGGAAAATGGCGACTTTCTTTTTGTAATGGAGCCACACTTCATGAATCGGCTCTCCCGGAAGTTGCCTAAAGTTTATAATCTAATTGGATCATCCGGGGAGGTGGAAAGAATCTATGAAGGAATGCTTAACTTAACTCATTCCATGATGAATTAGACCGGGGAGGCAACTTGTCCAACCAAATCGTGGCCTCTCCCATCAAAGAGAATGAGAATAATCTCAAATAGATGGATTCCTGACTGATGTTGGTAATGTTGAATGGTTGGCATATTTCAATAAAGTTCTGGATGTGCCTATTAGCATCCTAACTAGATTGCCCCCGAACAGCCCCTTCATTTGGAAAAAATGTAACATGGTGCTTATGACGTGAAATGCAGCATTCCCTATAATGGATGGTAGGCGAATGGCACCAGCTACGTCATTAATCACGGGATCATCCTCTCTCTCCATTAAACCATCTGAGCTACTTGCACTGCTAGCGTGGGTCATTTTCACACCACTAAACAAATAGAAAAAACACAACCACAATGTAAAAACAACAGAAGATGCAAAAACAAAGTTGAATTACTAAACAACTAATTGCAATCACACGCAATTCCCGGCAAGGGAGCCATTTTTTGGTAACACTTAATACATCCCTCCCAATTATGGAAGGTCGGAGCGGTCTCCCTCAAAAACAAAATACCCGACTGGTGTGGTGGTCGAACTCCACAAGGAATCGAGATCGATTAACCAAAAGTTATGAACTAACTCAAAGTTGAATGCATCATCGTCAACATAAATAAAATAAAGATTTGGGGGAAAAGGGGAAAATGATATTGAATCTAAATTTATAAAGCTAAATTGAACAAGGATTTGTTGCAAGCAATATAAAAGAGCCAGAGATATGCAATAGATGAAGTGTTAATTAAACTAGGATTGATTCAATTGCCTTAACTTCAATTGCTATCATTGATAGCATGAATCAAAACACATTACTTTTCAACCACAAGGATGTTTTTTCCTTGGGTTTTCTCAAACCTCAAGGTCCCATTCAAAAATCAGCCACACCAAGCTTGAGGAAATATCAAGCTATCTCTAGCCTTAACCTTTAATGGAGTGATGATGTGGGGATTGACTATCTCTATCTCAACCCCATACATCCATACTCCAAGTCCCCACTATTATTTCCTCACCCATATCTCATTCTTCTTTCTCAAGCTCAACTAAGATAAGTAAACTAAACTAGTGTTTGCAACCACTAATTTGAATTAAAATTCAGAGAAAACAATAGATCCATGCATTTAGATTAATGTTAAAAGCAATTTATTAATACCCAATTAAATTAAACACCCATCATGCACACACCCCTAGCTAGCAAATTAGCTACTCATAAATGAAGATAAATCAATTATACTCAAACATAAATCATCAATGTTCATCATCATGAATGGTATATTCATGCTTTTAGACTTGGAACAATGGCGTACTTAGCTCAAAATAGTAGTGAAGAAGAATAAGAAGAAGAAGAAGAAGAAAAATGTACTCTACTCTTTCTCTCACTACTTCTCTCTATAATTCAATGCTAAGCTCTAATGTGTTATTACATGGGTGTGTACAATTGGGGTAAATTCTGCACATTCCCTTGGGCTTAGTTTTTCAAATTTTCCCTTGGAAGCTTCTTTGGTGTACTTGTGCCCTCCCTGGACGATTTTACCCTTTTCAACATTTTGTTCACTTGGAAGGCACCTGTGTTTCACAACTGCCCATACACGAGCCAAACTTCTTCGTAGGTCGGGACAACTTTATTCCAATGTGTCCTGCCTTTGCACTTGCATTTTGTAAATGCAACCTGCACTTCATAGATTCACTTCACCATCTTGCTAATGTGTCCTGCGTTTGCATCTGCATTTTGCAGGTTCCCTTTTGTGGAATATATGTTCCTCGCCTCCAGCAGAGTGCTTTTTGTTTAATTGCTCTATTTTTCTTGTCTAAGTTTACTACCTACAAAATCAAAGAGAAAAGGCATAAAACCTTCCTAATTGATGTGGAAACAAAGAAAAAGCTCATGCATAAAAGCCTAACAACTTGGTACATTACCAACTCATCAATTACATTATCTCCCCCTTGTGAATATTTGTCCTCAAATATAGACTAACTAAGCTGAAAGGATAGAGAAGGAATTGCAATCCCAAACTAAAAGGTATAAGTGGAAAAACTAACGGAGTAATTGACTCCGGACTGAGATACATGACAGAACTGAATTCATGAAACATACATGCATGCTAAGACATGAAAGGAACTTAGAGACATGAATTTGACATGAAACTGAATAGAGTACTAAGGAGGAAACTGGTACCTCATGCTGGAACTAAGCTGGATTGAAAAAAGATGCTGGTATCTAGCCATCTTGTCTACTTTGGCCTCAAAAATAGCTCCTTTAACAAGATGATTTATCAATAAAATCTCCACTAAAGCTATCTCCTTGTTCCACAACTTCCGATGAAGATTAGGGATCTTAACTAGAACCTCCTTGGTGTCGCCTATGCACACGCAAATGCACGTGGTCTTTAAGTAATGTAGGACAGTGAAGTCCCGATTATCAATTCCTTAAAGACTTATCAGATCAATTGCTCAAGATTAACATTTTATTTCACTATTTGAATAAACACATATAAAAAAAAGGGAATGGTTCAGAAACTATACTACTAAGGTTGAAAAGTAAATTAACTAATGAAGAATGCTTTTTCACAAGTGTTATAATTCAAATCATGATAGAATCTAAGGTATTGACACTTTCTCTTTAGGTTGAGTTTTAAGACATGAATACGCTAGACTAATTCTTCCTAGGATTGCTAGTTGCAAGTTACTATCCCATTTCTTTCCATTCTCCCGAATATCCAAGAACTATTCCATGAGCTCCAACACATATATCCCTATGGTGGCAGGAGAAACATGAGACAACGATTTTGTCTACTTTGATTCAACTGAACAGGGTTGAAGGGTATATTCCTATCCTCGACAGCGAAATCTATCTTAAACCCATTGGACAAGAGTCATTGAAACTTGTTTTACACTTACTTTTAACCCTTTTGGTTCTCTCTCTCAAGTTCAACCAAAATCCAACAGATTATATTCGTGAGGTGATTAATCTAATTAATAAGCAATGAAAATAAGCAAGTATAAACAACCTTTAATGAAGAATTAAGAACTAGCATAAACAAACTTTCAACTTCGACCATATGATATGATGAAAACCTTAGAACAAGAGTTTAGCCACTAATGTTAAAGTGGAAAACTAAAGAATTCATCATTCAAATAACAAACATAAGTTAAAGAAGAAACCTAGAAAATGAACTTTTATCTTCCTCTAAGAACTGCCTACAAAGTGATCAATACAATGAAAGATTTCTAACAAAGTACCATAAATGTTATATTTATAAGATCCAATGACACTTTTTCCCTTGAGAAGTGCAGCTTTTGAACTTGAAAATTTGTCCCGGAATGCACCTAGCATGCCGCACCATCCACTGCACAAAAATTTTGGCTTGAAATTCTTTTGAAGTTTTCCCTCCGGTGCGCCACACCAACTAATGTTCCAAGGTGTTAGTCAAATTTTCTGAAGTATTGAGCCTGGCACTCCACTCCATCCAATGCACCAAAGTGTTGGAAAATTTTTCTAAGTCTGGAATGGTTCTGGCGTGCCACTCCATTCATATCGCCAAAGTGTTAAGTAAAAATTCTTCTTAAGTTGAGGACCTGGCGAGCCATGCCACCCAATGCACCAACTTGAGCATAATATTCTCTGAAGTTGGGGGGTCTAGCATGCCACACTAGTTATCTTGCCAGGCCAATTTTTGCTAACTCTTCTTCCTTCACACCTTGGATCAATTTTGAGTCCTTTTTCCTTGGTTTCCTACTCAAAATATCTAAAAGCACTTGTTAGCTCACCAAACACACATAAACATGAATTCATGCATTCCATAAGGATTATGATCTCAAAACAAGATAAAATATGGGTAAAAACATGGAAAATGGGCATAACAATATGCCTAACATCACTCCTCATAAGTAAGGCTATCCTTCACACTAATGCTATATACCGGAACAACTAGTGCTGGATCCCCAATGCACCTCTTCCAAAAGGATGCATGAAAAACTGGGTGCATCGAAGCTAACTCTGCTGGTAACTCCAACTGCTAAGTCACTTTGCTAACTCGCCTCAAAATCCTATAAGGACCATCATATCAGGGACTAAGCTTCTCTTTCTTACCGAACCTTATAACTCCGTTCCTAAGAGCCACCTTCAGAAACACCCTATCATCAACCTCAAACTCAAGCTCTCTCCTCCTATCATCCACATATGATTTCTATCGACTCTGAGCTATTTTCAACATTTCTCTAATAATAAAAATTTTCTCTATAGCCTTATGAGCTGAATCTACCCCTATCAATGTAGCCTCACCTACCTCGAACTATCCAAAGTGATCGACATCTTCGCCCATAATAAGCATCAAATGGAACCATCTGAATACTTGAATGGTAACATTTATGGTAAAGAAACTCGACGTGAGGCAAGTGATCATCCCAACTACCTTTGATATTTATCACTCTAACTCTCAACATGTCCTTATGATTTGATTGGTCCACTCTTGACCATCTGTTTGTGGGTGAAAAGATGGGTTATGCTTCACCTGAGAACTTTGGCCATTTTAAAATGATATCCAAAACTAAGAGGTGAACTGAGTACCCCTATTGAGATGATAGACAATGGAACTCCATGCAAACCTAACCAACACCCGAATGTAAAGTCTAGTATAGTCCTCGACTGAATTTGTAGTTTTAACTGGTATGAAATGTTCTGACTTTGCCATCTGATCCATGATCACCCATATCTAATCATACTATTGGTGTGTGTGAAACAATCCTGTAATGAAGTCCATATTGATCTCTTCCCACTTTCAAGTAGGAATACTGATATCCTATAATATACCTCCAGGTCTGTAATGCTCAACGTTCGCCTAGTAACAATTTGGAAACTTAGCCACAAATGCAGCTATATCCATCTTCATACCACTCCACCAATAGACATCCCTTAATTCACGGTACTTCTTGGTAGCACCTAAATGGATTGAATATCTAGAACCATGAGCTTCTCTCAGCATCCATTCTCTCAAGTCCCTCTTGTTCGGAATGCATAATCAACACTGATATCAGATTACACCATCTCCCCCTTGGGAGAAAACCTCAATTTTATGATCCTGTATAGCTTCCTTCAAATTCACTAAAATACGATCCTTATCTTGCCTTGCCTTAACCTCTTACACCAAAGAAGACTCCGCAATATTTTGCATGATAGCTCCACTATTTGCTAAATCGCTAAGGCGAACCCCTAAGTGTGCAAGCCGATAAACATCCTTCACTAATTCTTTCCTCTCATCATCAACATGAGACACACTATCCATGGAGAGTCTACTAAGAGCATCCTCCACTACATCGGCCTTTCCCGAATGATAAAGAACACTCATGTCATAATCCTTAACAAGCTCGAGCCATCTCCTTTATTGCAAATTCAGATCCTTTTGAGTTAACACACACTAAAGGCGTTTATGGTCCGTGAACACATCGACACACACCCCATAAAAGTAGTGCCTCCTAATCTTCAATGAAAACACCATCACTTCTAGCTCAAGGTCATGCGTTAGGTAATTCTTCTCATGAGTCTAAAGCTGCCTATAAACATAAGAAATGACCTTCCCATGCCGCATCATCACCCATTCAAGGAAAATCATCACAGCATCATAATATATAACAAAACCATCAGTGCCTTCCGATAGGGTCAAAACTGGAGCTGAAGTGACTTGAGTCTGTAACTCCTGAAAACTCCTCTCACAAGCATCGAACACCTAAAGTTTGACCTTCTTCTAGGTCAATTTAGTCAACAGTGTTGCAATGGATGAAATTCCTCTATAAATATACTATACTAGCTAGATAAGCCCAAAATACTCCTAATGTCAGTAGGGCTAATAGGTCTAGTCCAGTTCTTCACCGCCTCAATTTTTTTAGGATCTACCTGCACACTTTCACTAGACACCACATGGCCCAAAAATACAACTGAGCTTATCCAAAACTCACACTTGCTAGACTTAGAAAATAGCTAGCGATCCTTAAGAGTAAAAAAACATAACCACAAACTCATAGTGACCATACTGAGTCCTGAAGGTTGTCTTCGATATGTCACTCCCCCTAACTCTGAGCTGTTGATATCCAGATCTTAGGTCTATCTTTGAAAAGCACATAGCACCCTAAAGCTGATCAAATAAGTCATCACTCCTAGGGAAGGGGTACTTATTATTTATGGTGACATTGTTCAATTGGCGATAGTCAATGCACATTTTGAGAGAACCATCCTTCTTCCGAAAAAAGAGAACTGGAGCACCCTATGGGGACTTACTAGGCCTGATAAAACCCTTATATAAGAAATCCTTCAATTGTTCCTTCAACCTTTCAGCTTTGATGGAGCAATTTTGTAAGGAGGAATGGATATGGACTGCGTATCAGGGAGAAGGTCAACACAAAAGTCAATCTCCTAATCGAGAGGGACTCTTGGTAGATTATCTAGGAATACATTGGGTTTCTCAAATACCATAGAAACTAACAGAAGAGTCAAGGTTTTGAACTTAGAATCCTTAACCTGAACTAGACGATAGACATAACCCTTAGAGATCAGATTCTTAGCCTTAAGGTAGAAGATAAAGCAACCTATAGGCACTGTTGAACTACTCTTTCACTCTAGGATTGGATTACCCAGAAATCGAAACTCTACCGACTGAGTTCTACCATTAACTGAATCATAGAAAACGTACAACCAATCCATGCCAAAGATAACATCAAAAATCTATCATATCCAACACTGATATGTCGGTTGAGGTGGCTTTCTGAAGAATTATAACAAGAAAATTTTTATATACCCATTGAGCTATAATAGAATCACCGACAAGAGTAAAGACTGAGAAGGGTTCTAGAAGGATTTTGAGACTAACAACAAAACTGATAGCAATATAGAGTGTTCATCGAACAACACCCTCAACTAGATCAATCAAAATCTATAAACTAGAAAGACATAAACAAATAAGAATATGGCAAAACTAATTTCCTCAAATCATGAGGATTCGCCAAAATTAGAGTTGGATTGGTCCAAAGCAGGAGCGAAGCTAACGTTGGGGCTGAGTCTAATATGCCGAACCTATATCATGAGACAATATAACATAGAGTATGTGGTCACTACTTTTAATGTACCGAGTATGTAAGGCAAGTAAAACATGTTCATAAAATGATGGTATAAAATCTTGAGTATAAAGTAAGCTTTCACATGAGAGTAAGGACAACGTGCTAAAATCATGACCGTGAGATAGCCATGAACATGAGTTATTCATCATAAGCTGAAGCATAATGGCCCAAGGTTTTAAAAGTAAAATCATATGATTTATAAGGTTTAAAATACAAGTAAAAGATCATAATTTGATCAGTGGGTCAATTACACCATCAAACATGATATCATAAATCTTGTACATGAATACTTAAAATATGAGGAATAGTAGGAAGCTTAATCATAACTGAAACCATCATAAATGAGCACATAATGCCTCAACTATTTCACTCAAGTGGGCAGAGCGATCCTAAGTCTCACTAGGACAAAGAACGATAAAGGCGTGATATCACTCAGAACCTTGATCTCAATAGCGTTAAGAGAGATACTCTCAACTGGCGAGGACCCCTTAGGCTAGGGGAAAGGGAGACACTCTCTACTGGCGAGGATCCCTTATCCTATGGTAGCACGTAGTTTTGAGACCTGGGTGCGTTGAACCCCGGCTTACTCTGTGCTAGATACTACTCCCAACTTATGCATATTATTCATAGACATAATCATGAAACAAACTTGGTTTTGCATGGGTTATTTAGAAAACATGAAAATCATAATCATTCTTATCATACATGAACTAGCCATAAAAATAATGCCACTATATCAGCCATGATTGAAAATCTTGGAATTCATGAAATTCATGTATACATGAATAAATCGTCTTAACTTGAATCATAGGTTCATAAGCTTCAATTGAGTAAAGTCATTATAAACTAGAATACATAGATTCACAAGGGATCTTAGTAGATAACATGCATTCATAATCATAAAACATTGATTGAATTAAAGATCTTGAATTCATAAAAGATTTTATGAGAATTAGGTCTGACCCTTGAATTTCATTAGATCACACTCGGAGACTTAATGTCACGCCCCACCTTGGGAGGCATGACTGGCACCTGGTGCCCTACTAAGATCTAATCTTACTTAACTCCTGGTGCAGGCTTACTTTCCAAATCAAGAAAACAATAGGCTATATCTCGGTTGTAATTACAACCTCTAGCTGACAAGGCCTTATAGCCACTTGTAAAGGAAAAAAGCTAACCAAAAATAGGAAATAACAGGGAATCCTATACGGGCCGACAACTACCATGATATCTAGTTATGACTGTAAAGTAAATCCAGTGCTAAGATAAACTATGGCCGACAAGGCTGCTAGTCTATCAACTAAGCAAGGCCCCACACGGCCAACACATAAACTAAAACATATATGGGCCCCACATGGCCAATAACAGTTAACCACAGGGAATTAGGAACAATCTGCAAGCCTCTAGGAGTAATACATGATTCTAACATTCAAGGATGAATGTTCCCAAGGGGGAGATATTGTTATACCCGGGGAACCCAAAGATCAAACCCGGGAGTCAAAATGGAGAAAATAATGGAAATTTTCATCAGGTTGTTGGACGACTCGTGAGGTGGGTCGTGAGGATCGTGATGTGAATCGTGGTCACCAGGCAGGTCAAGCTCAGGTTGAGGAGGCCATGGGCTTGACCACAAGTCGTGGTCAGACCTTACGACTCTTAAGGTCACCCGTGGTCTGCATTAGAGGGTTGGTCAAGGTTTTGGGGCAGTAGGGGTCATGGGTGGTAACCACAAGTCGTCAGCCACCACGATTCGTGGGATCCCTCGTAGGGTCCCCCTGAGTGTTTTTGATAGTGGACTTCATGGGTCCTAGCCACGAGTCGTGCCGCTAGGAAATGACTCGTGAGTTCCCTCGTTAGGGGCCCTGACAGTGTTTTTCCTACTTTTTAATAAGGGTGTTTTCGTAATTCCTAAGTTCCTAAAGCCTGAACTACGTCGATTTAAGCTCTAAATCGGGTCTTTTAAGGGGGATTAGTCCATGTTAAGCTTCATTCATGCATGCAAGAGTACAAAGAGGAGTCTAGAAGGTGATTCAAGGTGTTCTTCCCCAATTTCTCTAAATTCCATCTTGGGCTTTCAAGGGAGACTGAGAATTAGTGTTTCCAGGTATGTAAGTTGATCAATGGGTGGTTCCTTCCATACCGATGCTCCTAGTCTATAATTTTAGTTATAAATTATAAAAAACTCATGGGGTTTTGATATTGATTTGTATAAAATTTAGTAATTTAATAATGGGTCTTGTGATTTTGAGATCTTATCATAATCTACTGATTTTGATCATATTTTGGGATTTAAATCGATTATAATATTGTTGATTTTGTATTTCTAAATAATTAAGCTTGATTATGCATGCCTCATGATGAATCGACTTATGATCCATTGATCCATTGGTGTTTTGATAAGCCCAACATGAATTATGAATTTATGTTATCTACTACGAACTTATAAATTTCAAGCTACATGCTTGATCTACAAGTATGTATGAATTTTATCAATCATGAATTATGTTTTTGGCTGACCCACGGGCCTCAAGTCATGGCTAGTTCTCGTATATTCAAGCATGTTTGCGATTATCATGATTTAACTAGCCCATGAACTCATGTATGTATTATTATGAGCACTATATATGTTTTGGGAGTAGTATCGGACACCGAGTACCTTAGCCCCTGATCTCATGAACTTCGTGCCACCGTAGGCATGTTAGGACCCTTTCATGTTTTTCCCTGGCCCAAATGGCCCTTTTCATGTGTGATCACCCCCTTCATGGTTCCTACATTTGGCAAGGTACGAACACCCTCCCAACTAGGGTTACAAGTCGGGCTTCATGCGTGCTCATGTGGGGAATGACATTTAACAGAATCTCCCACTATTCCTCATGATTTATGCATGTTATGATTATGTATGTTGGCTCAAGTCATGTTAAGTAAACCTCTTCTATTATGATTATGATTAAGTTATGTTATGAATGTTTTGAAAACCATGAGCCATATGATATGATACTATGATTTACGATACGAGCATGACGTCCTCATCCTATGATCATTTATGAATTTCATATATGTTTTAAATGTCTATTTTACTTACCTTGCATACTCCGTACATTCCACTAACTAACCGTATACTTTCTATGCTGTATCGTTTCATGATACAGATCCCAGTTCTCAGGCTCATCATCATCGTAGCTAGTTTCAGCCTTGCTCTCAGCGCACTTGGTGAGTTCTCATGTTCTGAGGGCTACGTGTTCACATTCTATGCATTTCTTTCAGTTTCTGGATATTTTATTAGTTGGGAAGTTGTCCCATCAATCCGTCTTTCATGTTTATAGGCTTATTAGACTATAAGTTGTTTTTCGCTGTATTGTATAAGTCTTGTATTGTTTTTCCCTTATGCTATGTCATGATTATGTTCTTTATGTTAAGTCTTCCACTCATCTGATTGAATTAGATGTATGCTCATGCCATGGGTCAACTTGGGGTCTCTCGGGGCTCCTTGTCCCGTGTCTATGATCCGGGGTATGTTTGGTTCATGACATACTACCTCTCTTTAGCACCCATCCTACCTAAGTGCTAGTGATAAGATAGTGATAAAATGAGGCTTATAGTCTAAGAAATGGGAGTGATAAAAAATGAGAAATGAGACAAAAGCCCAAGTTTGGGGGTGTGCAAGAGGAACATGAGAATTTCAGTTAGAAGTAGCCCTACATCATTTTGAAATGCATAAAATGATAAATCGAAAAGTGAAAAATAATTTGTGTGAACTGGTGCTTTCTCTTGTGGAGATAAGGCTAATTGTGAGAGCCAAAGAAGGTATAAGGAGGATCATTGAGAAATGAAATTCAGAAATGATGAAAGAAGAGAAATCAAGTAAAGTGATTGGAAGGAGTTGATGGGAGGTATGTTCACAAAAAGCATTACGGAGGATCTAGTCACTACAACCAGATTTTCATCCTACCTTTAACCCAAGCCTACATCATAATCCACAAGCCCTAAATGATTCTAAGTGCAGCAGCTCTACATTAGTAGCGAATTACATGAAGGGCAAGCCTATGGGTCAAGTTGTGTGCATGAAGACTTCTTTTTGGACAGTCAGCATGATTATCTCTTTCAAACAATGCCTTGTGTGTATTTAATGATTTCATTGTCAACATAAATAAAATAAATATTTGGGGAAAAAAGGGGAAAACAATATGCATCTAAATCTTGTAAAATTAAATTGAACAAGGATTTCTTGCAAGCAATAGAAAAAGGCTAGGGATATGCAATAGATGAAGCGTTAATTAAACTAGGATCGATTCAATTTCCTTAACCTCAATTTCTAGCATGGATAGAATGGACAAAACTCATCCTCTTGTTTTTCAACGATAAGGAAGTTTTTGCCTTGGATTTTTTCAAACTCCAAGGTCCTGATAAAAAATCAGCTACACCATGCTTGAGGAAGGATCAATATATCTCTATCCTTAACCCTTTAATAGAGTGAGGATGTGGGTTTTGACTATCTCTAGCTCAACCCTGCATATCCATACTCCAAGTCCCACTACTGTTTTCTCACCCATATCTCGCTCTTCTTTCTCAAGCTCAAGCAAGATAAGTAAAACAAACTAGTGTTTTCAAGCACTAATTTTCCATTAAAATTCATAAGAAACAATAGATCGATGCACTTCGATTAAAGTTAAGAACAATTGATCAATACCCAATTAAATTAAATACCCATCAAGCACACACCCCTAGCTAGCAAATTAGCTAATCATAAATGAAGATAAATCAGTGATACTCATAGATAAATCATCGATAGTCATCATCATGAATACTAAATTCAAGCTTTTAAACCTGCAACGATGGTTTATTTAACTCAAAATAGCAGTGAAGAAGAAAAAGAAGAATGTACTCTACTCTTTCTCTCACTACCTCTTTCTACAATTCAATGCAAAGCTTTGACATGTTATGACATGGGTGTGTACAATTGGGATAAATTATGCACATTCCCTTGGGTTCAGCTTTACAAATTTTCCCTTGGAAGCTTCTCTGGTGTACTTGTGCCTCAGCCGAAAGATTTTACCCTTTTCGGTGTTTGGGTCACTTGTGAGGACCTGCGTTTCGCAGGTGCCCATCAGTGAGCAGCAATTTCTTCACAGGTCGGGGCAGCTCTGTTCCAGTGTGTCCTGCATTTGCCGCTTCTTATCACTTCACCATCTTCCCAGTGTGTCCTGCATGTACGCAGGTGCCCTTCTGCAGAACGCATGTTCCTTACCTCCAGCAGAGTGCTTTTTCTTCAATTCCTCTATTTTTCTTGTCTATGTACAATACCTGCAAAATCAAAGAGAAAAGACATGAAACCTTCCCAATTGATGTGGAACCAAAGCAAACTCTTATGCTTAAAATCCTAATGAGTTGGTAAATTACCAACTCATCAAACACCAAAACTTGAACCATTACTTGACCTCAAGCGAGGAATTCTCTCACAACTAAAAATTGAATTAAACATCCACATCACAAGAGCTGCTTAAGGGACTACTTATTTAAAGACAAGCCCAAAATCTCACACCGACTCAAGAAATATAAAAAGACTCAAAACATGTTGGACAAACATCAATTGGTAATCACAAACATAAGCAAGGGGCATTTTTTAATCAAAAAAGCTAAATGTGCATATCAAGTAATTCACAATTAATATTCAAGGTTTGCCTTAAAGTTGACTGCACAACATGTCTCATTCATACCTCTCAATTGACAACACAATTTAGAATGCACCCAAAGGAAGTGATACCACTCACACCAAAAGAGAATCCCACTCATATTCATGCAATTCACATATAGGGTTTATAGAATAATGCAAAGACACTTACTCTCTTAATGATATTCAAGTGCCTATGCATTGACCCATAGGCTTGCTCTTCATGTAACTCACCACTAATGTAGTGTTGCTACACTTGGAATCACTAAGGACTTGCGGGTCATAATGAAGGCTCGGGGTAAGGATAGGACAATTTTTAGCTCTAGTGACTGGAACCTTTCTAATGCCTTTTATGAAAACATTCAATCATCTTGCTACACTAGCGAGTCTACTCCACCGTATCTTTCCTTATTCACCATTCACATTATTCATTAATAACCACCCTTTTAACACCTTGGATTATACATTAAGCCTCATCTAAACAAGAGATAGAACCATTCAACTTTCTTTTTATTAGAGGTTTTTCAATCAACCAATTCATCCTTTTCATCAAATACTTTGGTGCTACCTCACATTGCAGCTCACCCCTTTTTCCTTTTTGCACACCCCCAAACCTAGGCTTTTGCCATTATTTCATTTCATTTTATGATCCTTCCCCAACTCTTGGATTCAAGTCCCATTTTTCTTGCATCACTAGGAATTAGGGATGACGAGCGCCAAAGAAGAGGATTAGAAAGGGTATAAGGTTTGTAATGTGGTTTTGAAGAGAAAGGTCTTAAGGCTCAAACATTGGCTAATAAGGGTTGATATTAGAGGAGGTCATTTTTTGATGAAGTAACTAGCCAAAAACGGCCTAAGGTCATTTTTTAAGTGCAACCATATCTATGATTTAACCTTGAATCACATTCTGGGAAAGTTCTAGATAATGTGCACACACAAGAATTAAGCACAAAAATTCTCACCACACAAGACATCACACTCCAAGGAGTTCATCTCAATTGACAAGCATGATTTTAGATCAGCTATTTTGAGTTCTACACACTCAATTTGCAAATCAAAAAGACAAAAACAGAATGTACAACTCGTGACAAGAGAGTGCTCTTTTCAATTTGAAGCCTTTTTTCAACTTCAAAACTCATTGCTATGCCCTTAAAAATTTTTTGGTGGTATTAATCAAAGTAAGTGCCACAATGACTTAAAGACATGAAATTTTTTCTTATGAAGTTCACCTATGAATTTATCAAAGCGAAATGTCACTCGGTTCGCCACACAAAAAGAGAAACAAAAATTTTCTCCTTGGGAAATAACCGTGGTATAAAGAAAACCCTTGGAGTTTATTACTATATACTATCTACAAAGGCGATTGCAAAGAACGAGTCAAGAATTAATTGTAATGTAAGATCAAGCTTTTAATGGCACTTCACATTATCAAAGCAAGAAAAACAACTCAATAATTTTCATTAATTCAAATAAGCCCAACGAGGGAATTCATTCAACTAAGCAACCAAACTAACTACTTAAAACATCACAAGCAAAACAGCCTGAGAAGGGCAACAAAGGTCAATACTCAAATGGTAATAAAAATAACCAACAACAAAAGAGAGCATTCCCCATCCTACACTAAAAAGTTTACATTATCTCCAATGTACAAATGAAAAACAAGAAGGGGTAAGAACTCCCTAAACCAACTACTTCTCTCCATCATCATCACCTGCCTTATCGTCACCACCATCCTCCCAATGCTCGATCTTATCATCCTCCTCTAGGCTCGCAAGTAAGTCATCAGTTGGCCATTGGGCTATGTGTGAGATAGACATCGCTTTATCTAAGAAGCTCACGTTAGGATCGGCTATGCCTGCCCTATTCTTCAATTCTCTCATATCAGCCCGGAGATAGGAGACCCCATCCATATCAACCCGGGAGCACAACTTATTTAAGATGCAAAAAACCTCATTCATGGAATTCTTCACAAACTTTTTGATGAAGGTTGGCAGTCTCATGGCCAATTTCTTCAACTAGTATTCATGTGAGTGGGTCATATCAGCCAGGTTTTGAAGTGCACTTGGCCTAGAGGTTGAAGGTGGTGGTTTAGTGCAGACCCCTATTGTGGAACTTTTGCCAAAGCATGTCTTGATATTTCAGGAGTAGGAACATTAAGGTTAGGGGTATCCTCATCAACATCATGCGCTGTGGAGTCTTCTGGGGCATCCTATGATTGTAGTCGCTTTCTCTTCCTTTTGGGGGCAGCCACATCTTTCTTTTTCTCAAAATTAATCTCCCCCGTAGCAAAGCTAGGCCTTTCATCAAGAAAATATAGAACCCCTGCTCTAGCACATAACTGGCTAATTAGGACGAGGAAGGGAATGGAGAGACCTTGCTGCCTGGCCTTTCTTTTGAATTGAGTGGCAACTATCTCGCCAAAGTCAAAATGTACCTCAGTCATGATATATGCTATTAGAATGGAAGTCTCAATATTGACCCTCTAGTTATTCTAAGGGCATGAGACAACTACACGCTAGCTTAACCATAATTTGGCTTCGGATTGGAGGTCTTGTCTTGGAATATCTCCTCCCATGGTGGCCCAAAAAGATTGCACATCTATGATAGTCTGAGCGACCCATGGATGCTGATAAGCTTTCGTTGCTATCTTCTGTGTGAACTTAGTGCCTGGCTTAATTTCCTCACCCCAATAAATAGAGTTGATTGCATCAGAGGTGATGTCTACCTCTATTCCCCGAACTCTGACCGATGGAAGATTTGGGAACTTATCCACTTTCTCGGTGTATTTCATTGAGCCTTTCCTTTTTTGTTAAGAGGCATAGAACTCTATCACCAGGTCGGGGTAGTAACTAGGTAGAGCGTCCAAGAATGGGTGCCACTGCCGCTTGAAAAACTACTTGTTGATGTTGGGGAAGTCATGCCCTAGATCCTCTAGATTGAATCGCTTCTCTGCTATCATTTTCTGGTCCTGATAAATGATACAATATGCCTCCATGTTGTCCATACAGAATCGGATGGCATCTCTGTTGTTAGTAGATTCTTGAACTGCCTTTTCATTTCCTTTTCCTTTTCTTCTGAAGGAGGCTGAGGCCTTTCCCATTTCTTGTTTCCTAGATGAATTCATTCTCCTACAAGATCATGTGAGTACCACAACCAAACCAAAATCTTTTTGTATTTTTCATTATGCAAGTTAAAAGACAAAAAAAACTATACTACGCTACTGAAAGGAACACAAGGAGATTGGATATCAAAAAAAATGAAATAGTAATTTCAAACCACTAGAAGCACCTTTGCTACACATGTGTTTCGTAGGTTAAGACCCATGGCTCGCAGGTGAGGCATAGGTTCGAGGTAGAAGTACTGCAAAAATGTCTCAAAATTTGTGTTTCACCTATGTTTTGCATATGGTGATCCATGAGCCACAGGTGAAATGCAGGCAACGAGCAGTGAACCTGAAGCTCAACTCACCACCTACGTTCCAGCCTGCATTTCGCAAAGTAAGATCTACGATCCGTAGTTGCTCAATAGTTCCTTGACTTTTAATTTTATGCTTTTATTTCGCATTTTTCAACAAGTATGAGAACATCAACATCTAATGGGTACTCGGACTTCTTTGAATGATCTTCCACAATATCAATCAACAACAAGACTATTATGACCCCTCAACAACTTTCCTTAGGAAGGACATTACCCCATCTATCATCGGGAAATGTCAAGTGACCAATTCAAGTACAATTATAAATCAAGTTTAACATTTCGAAAGTCTCCCTTATATTATCACATTTTTATCTACCATATCAAGAACACAAGAAGAAATGATGATTTTTCCTTAAGAAAGTCGTCAACCTATCTATCATCGGGGAAAATCATGCTTTTCTAGCAAATGGGTTACTCAAACATCACACCCAACTAAAATTACAAGCAAGGTAGCATACCCAATGGATCTACCGTTATTAAAAAAAATTCTACCCACATAGTTTTGCAATTTCAAATCCCACAAATACCCACAAGAAGTGATCTTACGACAAACATAAAGAACACTCAATGGGAAATAGGGAAAAACATGGGCCAAGAAAAATGAACAAAATCTATCATGCTTGTTGTGCTACCCATTTCACTCAGGCAAAAAAACTAAGATAAAAATAAAGAGACATACCAAAGAAGGTGAGAGGAAGAATGAACTTGAAACTTGTAAATTTTTTTCTTCAATTAGCTGACCAAATATCTTTGCTTCTTTTGTTTGGCAAGTGAAATGGTGAGTGATGGGTGAAAGTGGTGAAGAAGGTTTGAATTTATAGAAGGGGGAAGGTGTAGGGATTGGTGGAATTGAAGGTGGATCTAATTGTGGAGTATGGCAAGTTAAAGTGGTGGTTGAAGGGTTAAGGAAATAGGAAAATGGTGCAGAAAATTGGGGATTTGGGAAGTGGGGAGAAGTTTAAAAGACATGGGTTGGACTTAGGTCGATCATTATTTAAAAAGCTTAAATCATACATGCAGTTGTAGGCTGAACCTGCAACCGTATATTTGAAATTGCGAACCATAGTTCATGCATATATGGTCCTCATTTAGCCTAGTTCTCTTTTTTATTTTGTGCCTCACGTACATTTCTCGAATCTTTATCTGTGTTTTGTAGGTGAGATGCAAGTTTCAACTATTTTTCACGATTTTCCCCTAGGTGCACTGTGTTAGAACTGCACAACACCTGTGGCTCGTGGATTTGTTCCTGGTTTCGCAGGTGAGGTACAGGTCCTTATCACTTTGCTAGGCATTATGGACCACACCTGCACCTGACCTGCACTCTGAAGATTGGCACCTACATTTCGCAGGTTGCACACAGGTGTGCATGCCCTATTTGTTTCCAAATTTTTTCAATCCAATCAACCTACACAACAAAGACACTAAAATGTGAAGTAAAATTAAATCAAGAGACAATTGGGTTGCCTCCCAAGAAGTGCTTAATTTAACATCGGACACGATGGTTTCTCCTCACAACTTCAGCATTCATCGGAAGATTTGTCCTCCTCCTCAAGATCAACTCCTTGCTCATCTTTTTCATTCATCACCTTTATCACCTTGTATTCATTAGGTGATTCCATTGTTTGACATACATTAAATGTTATTTCATCACCACTAACTCGAAACTTTAGCTCTCTAAGATCCGCATCAACTAAAGCTCGACCTATGGAAAAGAGTTGTCACACCAAGATAATGGGCACCTCAATATCAACATTGTAGTCCAACAAGACAAAGTCGGCTGGAAGGATAAATTTGTCAACCTTGACATAAATATCTACAAGAATTCCCACTGGGAGTTTTATAGAATGATCCAGCATTAGAAACCTCATTGTTGTAGTCTTGGGACTTCCCAAACCTAACTTCTTGAATATCATGAGAGGCATCAAGTTTTTTCTCGCCCCCAGATCGCAGAGAGCTTAGTTGAACATAAACTTCTATTGTGAATGGAATAGTGAATGCTCCAGGGTCTTTCCTTTTTGGAGCAAGGTTACTTGCCATCACAGCACCACAATGATGTGACACCTAAACTGTGCCTACATCAACTACTCTTTTCTTTTTCAGAAGCTCCTTCATGAACTATGCATATACGAGCATTTGGAGCAAGGCATAAACCAGCGGGATGTTGACGGACAACTTGCTAGACATGTCATTGAACTTTCTAAATTGATTGTCCTCATTCTTCTTTGCTAACTACTTAGGGTAAGGAGGTGGGACTCTAGATATTTGGCCTTTAGCATTGGGGGCCTCTTCGCCCTCTTCATCAGCATTCTCAGTTTGAGGAGGAGCATTAACTCCTTCCTCGTCTAACATTACTTCATTATCAACAAAAACTTGTGCTCTTGGCACCTTCTCATTTGCTTCATATTCACTTGTTTTGGAATACACAAACATTTTAGGCTTATTACCCAAATTAGTATCAACTTTTCCACTCCTCATGACATTATACATGCAATGATTATCTTTCTTTGGGTTCGTCATCGTGTAACTAGGAAGGGTTCCTTTCATTCTCATGTTCATTTTGGTGAAAAGGTGATTCATTTGGGCTTCCAAATTCTTGATTAAGGCTGAATGAGAGCTCACCATTTGGGCAAGATTAGGCACCTTCCTTTCAATTCTTTAACACCACTATCGGTGGATTCCACTTTCTTCAACACTCTCGAAAGCATCTCCTCAATCTTGGAACTACCCACACCACTTACACCCGGATGCATCGTGGCCACATTAACTTTAGAAGGGGGAATATATGCATCTGCACTTCTATGGTATCTATCCCCACCTCTTTGGGGCTCTTGATTCCTCCATATGTTATTTCTATCACCCATCCTTAGTTGTCTCGATCTCTCCAACTTTGATTCCCATCATGAGGATGCCAAGAGCCTTGATTTTCACATTGATATCCTTGATAAGAACCCATCATATGGCTTGTCATGTATTGGAACTCCTCACCATATCTAGGCTATGATACATCTTCCTCATATGGATTATGACCTTGGGTCCCAACAACATTGTCGCATTTGGTTCTGGGTCCCAATATTTGTTTAGCCATCAACTCCACCTGGGTCATCATTTTAGCTAAAGTTTTGTCTCTCTCTTTATCTAGCCTCCTCAACTCAGCTACTAGATGGCTAGAAGATGCACCACTTGCGGACACCTCTGTTTCCCTCGTGTGCCAAGTCTATTCATTTTGGTCATCCTACCAAGAAGTGCCTCAGCCATGCCAAATATTTGGTCCATGATTGAGCCCCTTACAAGATTGTTGTCCACTGATTTATTGATAGAGTCAAGAGAACTTTAGAAACTTTGGAGAAACACCCCAATATGAATACCATGGTTGGGAAAATGGCGACCTTCTTTTTGAAATGGAGCCACACTTCATGAATCGGATCTCCCGGAGGTTGCCTAAAGTTTGTAATCTAATTGGAGCATCCGGGGAGGTGGAAAGAATCTGTCAAGGAATGCTTCACTTAACTCATTCCATGATGTATTAGACTGGGGAGGCAACTCGTCCAACCAAATCGTGGCCTCTCCCATCAAAGAGAACGAGGATGATCTCAAATAGATGGATTCCTGACTGATGTTGGTAATGTTGAATGGTTGGCATATTTCAATAATGTTCTGGATGTACCTATTATTATCCTAACTAGATTGCCTCCGAACAACCCCTTCATTTGCAAAAAATGTAACATGGTGCTTATGACGTGAAATGCTGCATTCCCTATAATGGGTGGTAGGTGAATGGCACCAGCTACGTCATTAATCACGGGATCATCCTCTCTCTCCATTAAACCATCTGATCTACTTGCACTGCTAGCGTGGGTCATTTTCACCCGACTAAACAAATAGAAAAAACAAAACTACAATGTAAAAACAACACAAGATGCAAAAACAAAGTTGAATTACTAAACAACTAATCACAATCACACTCAATTCCCGGCAAGGGCGTCATTTTTTGGTAACACTTAAGACATCCCTCCCAATTAAATAAGATCGGAGAGGTCTCCCTCAAAAACAAAATACCCCACTAGTGTGGTGGTCGAACTCCACAAGGAATCGAGATCGATTAACCAAAAGTTATGAACTAACTCAAATTTGAATGCATCATCGTCAACATAAATAAAATAAAGATTTGGGGGAAAAGGGGAAAATAATATTGAATCTAAATTTATAAAGCTAAATTGAACAAGGATTTGTTGCATGCAATATAAAAGAGCCAGAGATATGCAATGGATGAAGTGTTAATGAAACTAGGATTGATTCAATTTCCTTAACTTCAATTTCTAGCATGGATAGCATGAATCAAAACACATTACTTTTCAACCACAAGGATGTTTTTTCCTTGGGTTTTCTCAAACCTCAAGGTCCCATTAAAAAATCAGCCACACCAAGCTTGAGGAAATATCAAGCTATCTCTAGCCTTAACCTTTAATGGAGTGATGATGTGGGGATTGACTATCTTTACCTCAACCCCATACATTCATACTCCAAGTCCCCACAATTATTTCCTCACCCATATCTCATTCTTCTTTCTCAAGCTCAACTAAGATAAGTAAACTAAACTAGTGTTTGCAACCACTAATTTCAATTAAAATTCAGAGGAAACAATAGATCCATGCATTTAGATTAAAGTTAAAAGCAATTTATCAATACCTAAATAAATTAAACACCCATCACGCACACACCCCTAGCTAGCAAATTAGCTACGCATAAATGAAGATAAATCAATGATACTCATAGATAAATCATCAATGTTCATCATCATGAACAGTATATTCATGTTTTTAGACTTGCAACAATGGTGTACTTAGCTCAAAACAGTAGTGAATAAGAATAAAAAGAAGAAGAAAAATGTACTCTACTCTTTCTCTCACTACTTCTCTCTATAATTCAATGCTAAGCTCTAATGTGTTATTACATGGGTGTGTACAATTGGGGTAAATTCTGCACATTCCCTTGGGCTTAGTTTTTCAAATTTTCCCTTGGAAGTTTCTTTTGTGTACTTGTGCCTTAGCTGGACGATTTTACCCTTTTCAGCATTTTGTTCACTTGGAAGGCACCTGTGTTTCACAATTGCCCATACACGAGCCAAACTGCTTCGTAGGTTGGGACAACTTTATTCCAGTGTGTCCTTCCTTTACACCTTCATTTTGTAAATGCAACCTGCACTTCATAGGTTCACTTCACCATCTTCCTAGTGTGTCATGCCTTTGCATCTGCATTTTGCAGGTGCCCTTTTGTTGAATATATATTCCTTGCCTCCAACAGTGTGCTTTTTGTTTAATTCCTCTATTTTTATTTTCTAAGTTCAATACCTACAAAATCAAAGAGAAAAGGAATAAAACCTTCCTAATTGATGTGGAAACAAAGAAAAAGCTCATGCTTAAAAGCCTAACTAGTTGGTACATTACCAACTCATCAATTACATTATCTCCCCCTTGCGAATATTTGTTCTCAAATATAGACTAACTAATCTGAAAGGATATAGAAGGAACTGCAATCCCAAACTTAAAGGTATAAGTGGAAAACTGACGGAGTAATTGACTCCAGACTGAGATACATAACGGAACTGAATTCATGAAACATACATGCATGCTAAGACATGAAAGGAACTGAGAGGCATGAATTTGACATGAAACTGAATAGAGTACTAAGAAGGAAACTGGTACCTCATGCTGGAACTAAGATGGATCGAAAAAACATGCTGGTATCTAGCCATCATATCTACTTTGGCTTCAAAAATAGCTCCTTTAACAAGATGATTTATCCATAAAATCTCCACTAAAGCAATCTCCTTGTTCTCAAACTTCCGATGAAGATCAGGGATCTTAACTAGAACCTCCTTGGTGTCGCCTATGGGTAAATGCACATGGTCTTCAAGTAATGTAGGACAGTGAAGTCCCGATTATCAATTCCTCAAAGACTTATCAGATCAATTGCTCAAGGTTAACATTTTATTTCACTATTCAAATAAACACATATAAAAAAAAGGGAATGGTTCAGAAATTATATTACTAAGCTTGAAAAGTAAATTAACTAATGAAGAATGCTTTTTCACAAATTTTATAATTCAAATCATGATAGAATCTAAGGTATTGACACTTTCGCTTCAGGTTGAGTTTTAAGACATGAATACGCTAGACTAATTCTTCCTAGGATTGCTAGTTGCAAGTTACTATCCCATTTCTTGCCATTCTCCCAAATATCCAAGAACTATTCCATGATCTCCAACACATATATCCCTATAGTGGAAGGAGAAGCATAAGACTACGATTTTGTCTACTTGGATTCAATTGAACAGGGTTGAAGGGTATATTCCTATCCTCGACAACGAAATCTATCTTGAACCCATTGGACAAGAGTCATTGAAACTTGTTTTACACTTACTTTTAACCCTTTTGGTTCTCTCTCCCAAGTTCAACAAAAATCCAACAGACTATATTCCTGAGGTGATTAATCTTATTAATAAGAAAAGAAAATAAGCAAGTACAAACAACCTTTAATGAAGAATTAATAACTATCATAAACAAACTTTCAAACTTCAACCATATGCTGTGATGAAAACCTTAGAACAAGAGTTTAGCCACTAATGTTCAAGTGGAGAACTAAAGAATTCATCATTCAAATAACAAACATAAGTTAAAGAAGAAACCTAGAAAATGAACTTTTATCTTCTTCTAAGAACTGCCTACAAAGTGATCAATACGATGAAAGATTTCTAACAAAGTGCCCTTAATGTTATATTTATAAGCATGGGATCCAATGACTCTTTTTCCATTGAGAAGTGCAGCTTTTAAACTTGAAAATCTGTCCCGGAATGCACCTAACATGCCTCACCATCGACTGAGCCAAAAATTTTTCTTGAAATTCTTTTGAAGTTTTCCCTCCGGCGCGCCACACCAGCTAATGTTCCAAGGTGTTAGTAAAATTTTCTGAAGTATTGAGCCTGGCACTCCACTCCATCCAATGCCCCGAAGTGTTGGAAAATTTTTTTAAGTCTGGAATGTTCTGCTTGCCACTCCATTCATATCGCCAAAGTGTTAAGTAAAAATTTTTCTGAAGTTGAGGACCTGGCGAGCCATGCCACCCAACGCACCAACTTGAGCATAATTTTCTATGAAGTTGGGGGGTCTGGCATGCCACACCAGTTATCTCGCCAGGCCAATTTTTGCTAACTCTTCTTCCTTCACACCTTGGATCAATTTTGAGTCCTTTTTTCTTGGTTTCCCACTTAAAATATCTAAAAGCACTTGTTAGCTCACAAAACACACATAAACATGAATTCATGAATTTCATAAGGATTATGATCTCAAAACAAGATAAAATATGGGTAAAAACATGGCAAATGGGCATAAGAATATGCCTAACATCACTCCTCATAAGTAAGGCTATCCTTCAAACCAATGCTCTATACCGGAACAACTAGTGCTGGATCGCCAATGCACTTCTTCAAAAAGGACACATGAAAAACTAGGTGCATCGAATAAAACACTACTAGTAGCTCCAACTCATAAGTCACTTTGCTAACTCGACTCAAAATCATATAAGGACCATCATATCGGGGACTAAGCTTCTCTTTCTTACCGAACCTTATAACTCCGTTCCTAAGAGCCACCTTTAGAAAAGACCTATCATCGACCTCAAACTCAAGCTCTCTCCTCCTATCATCCACATATTATTTCTATCGACTCTGAGCTATTTTCAGTATTTCTATAATAAGAAATATTTTCTCCATAGCCTTATGAGCTGAATCTAGCCCTATCAATGTAGCCTCACCTACCTCAAACTATCCAAAGTGATCTACATCTTCGCCCATAAAGAGCCTCAAATGGGACCATCTGAATACTTGAATGGTAACATTTATTGTAAGAAACTCGACGTGAGGAAAGTGATCATCCCAACTACCTTTGATATTTATCACTCAAGCTCTCAACATGTCCTTATGATTTGATTGGTCCACTCCGCTTGACCATCTATTTGTGGGTGAAAAGATGTGCTATGCTTCACCTGAGCACTTAGGCCTTTTTAAACTGATATCCAAAACTAAGAGGTGAACTGAGTACCCCTGTTGAGATGATAGACAATGGAACTCCATGCAACTTAACCAACACTCGAATGTAAAGTCTAGTATAGTCCTCAACTGAATTTGTAGTCTTAACTGGTATGAAATGTTCTCACTTGGCCATCCGATCCATGATCACCCATATCTAATCATACTATTGGTGTGTATGAAACAATCTTGTAATGAAGTCCATATTGATCTCTTCCCACTTTCAAGTAGGAATACTGATATCCTATAATATACCTCCAGGTCTCTAATGCTCAACCTTTGCCTAGTAACAATTCGGAAACTTAGCCACAAATGCTGCTATACCCATCTTCATACCACTCCACCAATAAGACATCCCTTAAATCACGGTACATCTTGGTAGAACCTAGATGGATTTAATATCTAGAACCATGAGCTTCTCTCAGCATCCATTCTCTCAAGTCCCTCATGTCCGGAACGCATAATCATCCCTGATATCATATTACACCATCTCCCCCTTGGGTGAAAACCTCAATTTTATGATCCTGTATAGCTTCCTTCAAATTCACTAAAATAGGATCCTTATCTTGCCTTGCCTTAACCTATGACACCAAAGAAGACTCCACAATATTTTGCACGATAGCTCCACTATTTGCTGAATTGCTAGGGCGAACCCCTAAGTGTGCAAGCCGATAAACATCCTTCACTAATTCTTTCCTCTCATCGTCAACATGAGACACACTATCCATGGATAGTCTACTAAGAGCATCCTCCAATACATCAGCCTTGCCCGGATGATAAAGAACACTCATGTCATAATCCTTAAGATGCTCGAGCCATCTCCTTTATTGCAATTCAGATCCTTTTGAGTTAACACACACTAAAGGCGTTTATGGTCCGTGAACACATCAACATGCACCCCATAAAAGTAGTGCCTCCTAATCTTCAATGAACTTCTAGCTCAAGGTCATGCATCAGGTAATTCTTCTCATGAGTCTAAAGCTGCGTATAAACATAAGCAATGACCTTCCCATGCCGCATCAACACATATTCAAGGCAAATCATCACAGCATCATAATATATAATAGAACCATCAGTGCCTTCAGATAGGGTCAAAACTGGAGCTGAAGTGAGTCGAGTCTGTAACTCCTTAAAACTCCTCTCACAAGCATCGAACCACCAAAATTTGACCTTCTTCTAGGTCAATTTAGTCAACAATGTTGCAATGGATGAAAATTTCTCTATAAACATCCTATAGTAGCCAGATAAGCCCAAAATACTCCTAATGTCTGTAGGGCTAACAGGTCTAGTCCAGTTCTTCACCGCCTCAATTTTTTTAGGATCTACCTGCACACTTTCACTAGACACCACATGGCCCAAAAATGCAACTAAGCTTAGCCAAAACTCACACTTGCTAGACTTAGCAAATAGCTAGCGATCCTTAAAAGTAAAAAAACATAACCACAAACTCATAGTGACCATACTGAGTCCTGAAGGTTGTCTTCAAAATGTCACTCTCCCTAACTCTAAGCTGTTGATATCCAGATCTGAGGTCTATCTTTGAAAAGCACATAGCACCTTAAAGCTGATCAAATAAGTCATCACTCCTAGGGAAGGGGTACTTATTCTTGATGGTGACATTATTCAACTGGCGATAGTCAATGCACATTTTGAGAGAACAATCCTTCTTCCGAAAAAAGAGAACTGGAGAACCCTATGGGACTTACTAGGCCTGATAAAATCCTTATATAAGAAATCCTTCAATTTTTCCTTCAACCTCTCAAGCTTTGATGGTGACATTTTGTAAGGAGGAATGGATATAGACTGCGTATCAGGGAGAAGGTCAATACAAACGTCAATCTCCTAATCGAGAGGGACTCTTTGTAGATTATCTAGGTATACATTGGGATTCTCAAATACCATAGAAACTGACAGAAGAGTCAAGGTTTCAAACTTAGAATCCTTAACCTGAACCAGACGATAGACACAACCCTAAGAGATCAGATTCTTAGCCTTAAGGTAGAAGGCAAAGCAACCTATAAGCACTGTTGGACTACTCTTTCACTCTAGGATTGGCTTACCCAGAAATCAAAACTCTACTGACCGAGTTGTACAATTAACTGAATCATAGAAAACGTACAACCAATCAATGCCAAAGATAACATCAAAAATCTATCATATCCAACACTGCTATGTCGGCTGAGGTGACTTTCTGAAGAATTATAACAAGAAAATTTTTATATACCCATTTAGCTATAATTGAATCACCGACAAGAGTGAAGACTGAGAAGGGTTCTGGAACGATTTTGAGACTAACAACAAAACTGATAGCAATATAGAGTGTTGATCAGACAACACCCTCAATTAGATCAACCAAAATCTATAAACTAAAAGACATAAACAAATAAGAATATGACAAAATTGATGTCCTCGAATCATGAGGATTCGCCAAAATTAGAGCTGGATTGGTCCAAAGCAGGAGTGAAGCTAACGTAGGGGCTAAGTCTAATCACCCGAACCTATATCATGAGATAATATAACATAGAGTATGTGGTCACTACTTTGAATGTACTGAGTATGTAAGGAAAGTAAAACATGCTCATAAAACAAAGGTATAAAATCTTTAGTATAAAGTAAGCTTCGACATGAGAGTAAGGACAACATGCTAAAATCATGACCGTGAGATAGCCATGGACATGAGTTATTCATCATAAGCTGAAGCATAATGGCCCAAGGTTTTAAAAGTAAAATCATATGATTTATAAGGTATGAAAATACAAGTAAAAGCTCATAATTTGATCAGTGGGTCAATTACACCATAAAACATAATATCATAAATCTTGTACATGAATACTTAAAATATGAGGAATAGTGGGAGGCTTAATCATAACTGAAACCATCATAAATGAGCACATGATGCCTCAGCTATCTCACTCAAGTGGGCAGAGCGATCCTAAGTCTTACTAGGACAAAGAACGATAAAGGTGTGATATCACTCGTAACCTTGAGCTCAATAGCATTAAGAGAGATACTCTCAACTGGCGAGGACCCCTTAGGCTAGGGGAAAGGGAGACACTCTCTATTGGCGAGGACCCATTATCCTATGGTGGCACGTAGTTCTGAGACCTGGGTGCGTTGAACCCCGGCTTACTCTGTGCTAGATACTACTCCCAAAACATGCATATTATTAATAGACATAATCATGAAACAAAGTTGGTTTTGCATGGGTTATTTAGAAAATATGAAAATCATAATCATTCTTATCATACATGAACTAGCCATAAAAATAATGCCACTATATCAACCATGATAGAAAATCTTGGAATTCATGAAATTCATGTATACTTAAATAAAACGTCTTAACTTGAATCATAGGTTCATAAGCTTGGAAATTCATAAGATCATACATAGTTGAGTAAAGTCATTACAAACTAGAAAACATAGATTCACGAGAGATCTTACTAGAAAACATGCATTCATAGTCATAAAACATTGATTGAATCAAAGATCTTGAATTCATAAAAGATTTTATGAGAATTAGGTATGACCCTTGAATTTCATTAGATCACGCTCGGAGTCACACCCCACCTTGGAGGCATGACTGGCACTTGGTGCCCTAGTAGGATTTGATTTGACTTAACTAGGCATGTGCACTCCTAGTGCAGGCTTACTTTCCAAATCAAGAAAATAACGGGCTATATCTCGGTTGTAAATAAAACCTCTAGTCGACAAGGCCTTACAGCCACCTGTAAAGGAAAATAGCTAACCAAAAGTAGGCAATAACAGGGAATTCTATGTGGGCCTACAAGACTACCATGATATCTAGTTGTGAATGTAAAGTAAATCCAGTGCTAAGCTAAACTATGGCCGACAAGGCCGCTAATCTATCAACTAAGCAAGGCCCCACACGACCAACACATAAACGAAAACATATATGGGCCCCACATGGCCAGTAACAGTTAACCATAGGGAAATAGGAATAATCTGCAAGCCTCTAGGAGTAATATGATGATCGGGACATGGCCCCGACCTACCCATGAACTATACAATCAAAAAAGAAGTAAACCTTCTATCTACAAGCTCCAGAAGAAAGGAGCTAACTACTCTGGTTATGTCGGCTGAAAGCTATGAGGGACCTTCTCCTCGTCTATCTGTACTTGTAGGTAAGTAAGGCAGCAACCCAAAAAGGGCATCAGTACAATATGTACTGACTATGTAAGGTGATAACTATACATGACTGAAATAAAAAGATAGAACTAAGAATAACTAAAATGAAGGAATAGAGTCATACTTGAGTAATAGAACTTCTTAGTATCTAATTTATTAATAACTAAAGCAAATAAAAACCTTACCTGGCCCCCATAAGCCGAAAGGTACAATCAGCACAGAATAACCCACGTGGGACCCGCATAAGCCTTGGTGAGTACACCTCAGTCTATATACCCCTATCAAGGTTGCATTGGGTCAACTAACATCTATAGCCATCCTACCGATCCCCATGGGTCTGCAAATAGCCCGCTCGGCCCCTGACTGTAGCTATGTCTTAGTCTAGTGGACTCCTGATATCTGCACCCCGGGCACAAGGCTCGACGGGGGTGTATAGAGCCAACCACGACATATGAGGACCTGGGACCCCATCTTCGTCCCGGACGAATGACATAACACTCCATAGAGCTATGTCATCTCGCCCTTAGCGAGCGTCGACATAGCTAATAACCCTGGGGTCGGTCATGAAGGCTATACATGCATAATCCATCCCAAACTAACATGGAATACTGATCACAGCTAATAACAACAACTAATTATAATAGACATAGTTCTGTATTCTTACTGGGATTCAAACTGAGTTATCATGCTAAGGAAACTAACTTGCCGAAGGAAACTACCTTAACATACCTCATTCGTCGATTACTGATTAATTGGCAAGTTTCAGCTCGTATTCAACTGCTCTTCTCAACCACAATCGTATTATTGGAAGAATAAGGCTGATTTCAATAGTAAATTCGGAGAAAATGATAACTTTATATATAAATATTAACTATATTTCGACTTGACGGAATACGGTCAAAAACTCGTAAATTCTCGAAAGTCCAAAAGGGAGAAATGCTTACTTTAAGCCGGTGATCGCATTGGCACTAGTTTGGAGCAATTCCAACAACTTTATCTCGGCGGAGTTATGATTTGCTGGGTGAATTTCATGAAAATAATTTTGTAGCAATGCTCCCTGTAGCCTTAAACTTCAATACCCAAAGTTAATTTGAATTTGGGTGGCATTTCGCAGCGTAAATGGAGGAATTTAATTTTTTTTCTTCGTACTCTCTCTTCTCTGGCCGTAGATAATATATATTAAATGAAATAAAATCAAAGGGTGAAACATATATATACTTGAGGCGGTGGATAGGGGTCCATGGCACGGATCCAGTGGTGCCAATTTATAGGTGTGCCATGGAGCCCATCGCGGAAAGCATGGTCCGTACCACGCTGCCCCTTTAGGTAGCTGGCCCAACTCCTCCAGTGCGGTCCCGACTCCGTGCTCGTTCGACCTTTCCCCGGCCCCTCTCTCGCACTTCTTGAGCTCTAAAACTCTTAACCAACGTACGAGTAGGACGTCTAAACATTAAAAACTTATGGGATGTAACATCCTCCCCCCTTAGGAACATTCGTCCTCGAATGTTAAATTCAGCTTAGATGAGTCTTACCCTTTTTTAACAGTTTATCCTGGGAAAATTTCGGCAGAGTCTCCCCTGTAATATGGACTATCCAAAAATCCTGAAATGAAGAAAAGTCCAACACAAGCATTTCACATAACACCATAGAAACTGTTTCTCAACAACATTGTATGTAGCTGAGCAATATATGTAACATACATTATAGAACAAACAGAATCGTACATGTACCTTTAACTACATGGTCTGGCTAAGTCTGGAACAAATGGGGGTATCTGGATTTCATGTCTTCCGCAGCTTCCTAGGTCATCTCTTCTCTGTTCTTCTTCCTCTACATTACTTTAACAGAGGCAACATCCTTAGTCCTCAACCTCATCCTGAGTATGCTACGGTAGCTCTCACGGAGGAGTGCACTTCCCGGATACAAAAGCGATTGCCCACAAAGCTCAAAGATCCTGGGAGCTTTACTATGAAAATTACAATTGGGCAGAGTATCCGAGCTCGCGGATTATGTGATTTGGGAGCGAGTATTAATTTGATGCCGTCATCGGTATTCAAGAAGTTGGGTCTAGGGAGTCCTAGACCAACAACAGTGATCTTGCAACTAGCGGATCAGTCCTTAGCCAGACCTGATGGCATTGTGGAGGATGTGCTGGTGCAAGTGGCCTCCCTTATCTTCCCGGTAGATTTCGTCGTGCTGGATTTTAAGCCAGACGCGGAAGTCCCATTTATTTTGGGACGTCCCTTCTTGGCGACCGGGAAAGCGTTGATTGATAAAGCTGCAGAGCAGCTAACCATGCGAGCACACGACAAGGTGGAAGTGTTTGATGTATACAAGGCCACCAAGCTCCCGACTGTGTACGAGAAACTCTCGGTATCTACATGATTGATCGAGCTGATGATGCTCAGATAGTTGAATCACGAGAGTTAATGGGAAAACCATCGGAGCGATGTAAGCACTACTGGGGTGAGGAAGGTGGTCAAGAGAAAACGTCCGTCACCCTAGAAGATGACTGAGCTGAATGACGTCGAGCCGCGACGGTAAACCAGGCGCTGCACGGGAGGCAACCCGTGAAATTTTTCTTTGTAAAATGTGAATAGATTTCTTTTTTTTTTTTTTTTGATTAACAACAAAATTGTTAGTTTTTATTTTTATTCTTATTTTTATTTTGAGTGAATCCTATAATTCTAACCAATTTCTTATAGTAAGATGAATTTCAGGTTGAACGGAGGGTAAACATGCAAGGAATCACAAAGGAAAATCCGAGTGATAGTTGCTATTGTAGGAAAACTCAATAAGTGGTAAGTGTTCATCCCAGCTTCCCCCAAAATCCAACACACACGCCCGTAACATATCCTCCAGCGTCTGAATTATATGTTCCGCCTGCTCGTCTGTCTGAGGGTGGAATGTCGTACTCAGATTAAGTTGGGTTCCCAAACCTCTCTGGAAAGACTGCCAGAGCCTAGTTATGAATTGTGCTCCTCCGTCATAAATAATAGATACTAGAACACCATGTAATCTGACTACCTCCCTGATATAAAGCTCGGCATAATACTCAGCTGAGAAAGTGGTTCTGACTGGCAGAAAGTGAGCTGATTTCGTCAACCTATTAACAATCACCCAAATAGAATCAAATTTGCGTCTGGTACGGGCTAATCCTATCAGAAAATCTATATTTACTGCCTCCCAGTTCTACATGGGTACATTTATTTCCTGTGTCAGTCCGCCGGGTTTCTGATGTTTTGCTTTCACCTGCTTGCAATTAGGACATCGAGCAACAAATTCTGCTATCTCCTTTCTCATTCCTGGACACCTATAATTCTCTTTTATATCATGATACATCTTTGTTGAACCCGGATGAAGAGAGTAGCGGGAATAATGCATCTCGCCCATAATTTGCTAGCGAAGTCCTGCCATGTCTAGAACACAGAGGCGGTCCCTATATCTCAAAACTCCGTCTTTGGTTACTTGGAATTCTATTACTTCCCCTCGCTTAACTTTATCTCTGAGATGAACCAGGTTAGGGTCTCCGTACTGCGGTCTTTCACTTCCATAACTAACGATGATACTGCTGTGTTCGGAATTACTGCTCCACTGTCTCCTGAATCTACTATACGGATGGCTAAACTGGCTAACTGATGTAATTCTCGGGCCAGTTCCCACTATTGTAGCTTTAGGTGTACTAAACTCCCCATAGATTTACGACTAAGTGCATCTGATACAACATTGGTTTTCCCTGGGTGGTATAAGATGTTCACATCATAGTCTTTAAGCAGCTATAACCAGCGACGCTGCCGCAGATTCAACTCTTTCTGTGTGAAAATGTACTAGAGGCTCTTATGATCAGTAAAAATATCTACATGAATTCCATACAAATAACGCCTCCATATTTTCAAGGCATGAATTACCGCGGCCAACTCCATATCATGGGTAGGGTAGTTCTTTTCATGCTTCCTCAGCTTCCTGGAAGAGTAAGCAATTACCTTACCATGCGGCATCAGAACAAATCCTAACCCGACGCCTGAAGCATCATCGTACACTGTATAACCCTCTGATCCTTCTGACAAGGCTAATAATGGTGTCGAGGTCCATATGGTTTTCAACTCTTGGAAGCTCTGTTCACATGCTTCAGTCCAATGAAATTTACCTTCATTCTGAGTTAACTTGGTCAAGGGTGCTGCTAAGGTAGAAAATCTTTCCATGTACCTTCTGTAATACCTGACTAGCCCCAGGAAACTACTTACCTCAATGGGAGTGGTAGGTCTAAGCCATGTTTCTACAGCCTCAATCTTTTGCGAATCAACCTGTATACCAGCATTTGACACAATGCGGCCCAAAAAGGCCACTGAATTCAGCCAAAATTAACATCTAGAAACCTTCGCATATAGCTGGCAATTCCTGAGAGTCTGGAGCACTGTTCGTAGGTGATCCCGGTGATTTGCCTCTGAGCGGGAATATTCCAGAATATCATAAATAAATACTATCACAAAGAGGTCCAGATACGGCCTGAAGATGTTTTTCATCAAGTCCATGAATACTGCTGGAACATTTGTCAACCCGAAGGGCATGACTAAAAATACGAAGTGGCCATACCTGGTCCTGAAAGCGGTTTTTGGAATATCCTTCTTGCTAACCCAAACCTAATGGTACCCTGATCTTAATTCAATTTTGGAGAAATAATTCTCCCCCTACAACTGGTCAAACAAGTCGTCCATTCTGGGAAGCGGGTACTTATTCTTGATAGTAACTTTATTCAACTGTCGGTAGTCCATACACATGCGGAGAGAGCTATCCTTCTTTCTCATAAATAGGACCTGCACGCCCCATGGTGAAGTAATCGTCCTAATGAGGCCCTTATCTAATAAATGTTTCAGCTGTTCCTTCAATTCTCTAAGATCAGCAGGAGCCATTTGGTATGGAGGAATAGATATGGGCTGAGTACCTGGTAATAAATCAATTGCAAAATTGATCTCCCATTCTGGGCCAATACCAGGAAGTTCATATGGAAATACATCTGGAGATTCATTAACTACTGGAATGAACTAAAGAGTTGGAGATTTTACTTAAACATCCTGAACCCTGACAATGTGATAGATACATCCTTTCGCTATCAACTTTCATGCCTGAAGATAGGAAATAAACCTACCTTTTGGCATGGCTGCAATACCTTTCCACTCCCGTACAACCTCCCATGGAAAGTGGAATCGGACAGTCTTTGTCCAACATTCAACATTGGCGTATCATGGCACCAGCCAATCCATACCCATAATTGCATTAAAATCAATCATTTGTAGTTCTATCAAATTTGCTAAAGTCTGATGACCAGCAACCTCTACTATGCATCCTCAGTAGACCCTCTTGGCTATAATAGAGCCACCGATAGGTGTAGACACTAATAAAGGTCGCTGAAGCGATTCTGGAATAATACCGAACTTTCGAGCCACTAATGGTGTAACATAAGACAAGGTGGATCCTGGATCTATCAATACATAAACGGAATGAGAGCAAATGTCCAGCATACCTATCACCACATCCGGCGATGACTCTGACTCATGTCATCCTGATAAAGCATAAGTGTGATCTGAACTGGTACCTGAGCTAGAGGCCCCTGGTATGCGTCGGCCTCTACCGGCTAGAGCTGAGGGCCTACGCCCTGTTGGAGATGCTAGGTCACGTGACCCTATTGAAGATTTATCCTATCAATCCTAATTACTCTGACCCCTGGCTGGACAATCTATCATCTAATGACCCTCCTTTCCACAGGTATAACATGCTGTGGGACCATACCTGCATGCCTCGGAGTGACGTCGGCTACAGATAGGGCAGAGTGGTATAGTAAATCTGCTCTACTTCGCTTCTCTCTGTTGCTCTGAACCTGCTGATCATGAGCTCTCACCAGGCCCTGACTGCCCCAGATGACCACATCCACTCCCCTGTTGCCTGGGTCCACCTTGGGACTCCGCCTACATGCCACTAGGTTTGGCTCGGCGGTGTTGCTCCTGATTTGCCCTTCTTATCTCTCGTTGCCTCTGCCTGATCCATTTAATATTCTGAGCAAAATCCTGAATGTGCGCAATATCCATGTCCTCTTGAAGAGTGGCCATAATACAAGTCTCCACATATTCTGGATTCAGCCCCATAATAAACCGATGCACCCTAGCCGACATGGTATCTACAAAAGTTGGTGCATATCGGGCCAAGGAGTCGAACCTCATAGAGTATTCCCGAACACTCATCGACCCCTACTCTAAATGTAGAAACTGATCAACCCAGGCCTGTCGAATATCCCGTGGTAGGTAGTGATCCAGAAAAGTCTCTAAGAACTTGGGCCAAGTCGGAGGGGAAACGTCTCTCCCACATGATCTCTCCAAACTCTCATACCACAGTACCGCGATGTCCCGTAGCCAGAATACCACTAACTTCACCGACTCTACAGGCGTAGCATGCATCACCCTGAAAATTCGCTACATCTGATCCAAGAAATCCTGAGGGTCCTCCACCCATCCATCCTTGTAAACTGTGAGGGACTCAGGGCGAGAAACTCCCAGACCCTCGAACTACTGGGTCCTCTTGAGGACTCTACGACTACAAGTTCCACTGGTTGATGCTTTGCAGCCGTCATCTAAGCTAACATAACAACAACACTCCTAACCTCCTAATCCGATGGTACCGGTATAGAGACTGCTGGAGGCAGTGTCATCACATATGCCACTACGAGCCACTCCTAGTGTGGTGGAGAGTGCTAGGGAGGCCGAGATGAAGTCTCCCTGTCACCCTCAGTTTGGGTTGACTCTGTCTGAGGTACCCAGCTAGTTCCTTCCCCTGCTGCAACATCCAATCTCCTACCGGTCGTGGTGTGTCACGTGTCTATCATTTTTCTGTAGATAAATGAATATGGTAAGCTTAGGGACTCAACCCTATACTCTACAACTCTATAGCACGACTTAATAAGAAAAACGAGTAGCCATCCTATCATGCCTCGCAGTCTCCTGCCTATAGAATGTGTTGCACAACACGTCCATAGACAAGACTCTACTTAGCACGGCCTGCAGACTCCTTGGGATACAACCTACTCAAATACCAAGTTTGTCACGCCCAATCTTGGGAGGCATGACTGGCACATAGTGCCCTACTAGGATCTGATCTAACATAACTAGGCCTGTGCACTCTTGGTGTAGGCTTACTTTCCAAATCAAGAAAACAACGGGCTATATCTCAACTGTAAATACAACCTCCGGTCGACAAGGCCGTATGGCCACCTGTAAAGGAAAATAGCTAACCAGAAATAGGTAATAACAGGGAATCCTATGCGGGCTGACAAGACTACCATGATATCTAGTTGTGACTGTAAAGTAAATCTAGTGTTAAGATAAAGTATGGCCGACAAGGCCGCTAATATATACACTAAGCAAGGCCCTACACGGCCAACACATAAACGAAAAAACATATGGGGACCACACGGCAATTAACAGTTAACTATAGCAAAATAGGAACAATCTGCTAGCCTCTAGGAGTAATATGATGATCGGGACAGGGCCTCGACCTACCCATGAACTATACAATCAAAGAAGAAGTAAACCTTCTATCTACAAGCTTCGGAAGAAAGGAGATAACTACTCTGGTGATGTTGGCTGAAAGCTACGAGGGACCTGCTCCTCGTCTATCTGTACCTATAGGCAAGTAATGCAGTGCCCCAGAAAGGGCATCAGTACAATATGTACTGAATATGTAAGGTGATAACTATACATGACTGAAATAAAATGATAGAGCTGAGAATAACTGAAATGAAGGAATAGAGATCATACCTGAGTAATAGAACTTCTTACTATCTAATTTATTAATAACTAAATCAAATAAAAACCTTACCTGGCCCCCATAAGCCGGAAGGTACAATCAGCATAGAATAACCCACCTGGGGCCCCTATAAGCCCTGGTGAGTACACTTTAGTCTAAATACCCCTATCAAGGTCACACTGGGTCAACTAATAGCTATAGTCATCCTACCGGTTCCCCTGGGTCTGCAACTGTCCCGCTCAGCCCCTGACTGTCGTTGTTTCTAGGTCCAGTGGACTCCTGATATCTACACCCCGGGCACTAGGCTCGACGGGGGTGTATAGAGCCAACCACGGCATATGAGGACCTGAGACCCTATCATCGTCCCTGGCGGACAACATAACACTCTGTAGAGCGATGTCCTCTCACCCCTGGTGGGCGTCGACACAGCTAATAATCTTGGGTCAGTCATAAAGGCTATACAGGTATAATCAATCCCAAACTAACATGCAATATTGTTCTTAGTTAATAACAACAACTAATTATAATATACATTCTTCTGGTATTCTTACTGGGATGCAAACTGAGTTATCATGCTAAGGAAACTAACTTGCCGAAGAAAACTACCTTAACATACCTCATTCGCCGAATACTAATTAACTGGCGAGTTTTATCTCGTATTCAACTGTTTTTCTCAACTGCAATCGTATTATCGGAAGAATGAGTCTAATTTCAATACTAAATTCTAAGAAAACGATAACTTTATATATAAATGTTAACTATATTTCAACTTGAGGGAATACGATGGAAAACTCATAAATTCTTGAAAGTCCAGAAGGGATAAATGCTTACTTTAATCCGGTGATCGCATGACACTAGTTTCAAGCAATTCTAACAACCTTAGCTCAGCGGAGTTACGATTTGTCGAGTGAATTTCGTGAAAATAATTTTGTAGCAATGCTCCCTGCAGCCTTAAACTTCAATACCCAAAGTTAATTTGAATTCGGGCGGCGTTTCGCAGCGTAAACAGAGGAGTTTAACTTGTTTTCTTCATATTCTCTATTCTTTGCCATATATAATATATATGAAATGAAATAAAATCAAAGGGTGAAACATATATGTACTTGAGGCGGTGGATAGTGGTCTGTGGCACGGTCCCTGTCGCACCAATTTAGGGGCGTGCCACGGAGCCCATTGCGGAGGGAATTGTCCATGCCACGCTGCCCCTTTGGGCATCTGGCTCGGCCTCCTCCCGCGCGGTCTGGACTCCGTGCTCGTTCAACCTTTCCCTGGGCCCCTTTCTCGCATGTCTCGCAATCTAAAACTCATAACCAACGTACGAATAGGCCGTCTAAACATTAAAAACTTACCAGGTGTAACACTTAAATTCATAAATTAGAGGTGAAATTGGGCATGAGGGTGGAATAATTCCATCATTTATAACCCTACATACATGGGTTAGATGATTTTCTAACTTATCTTGAAGTCCTAATAGAAATTGGGAAGATAGAGATGATGAACCCTAGCTTACCCTAATTTCCTTACTATTGTGCTTGGAAGAGAGTGAGGCTTTAGGCTTAGTTTAACTCTTAAATCATACCTTTAGAAAGCCTAAAATGACATCACTTAGGAGTTAAAAGCATAGGGTTTTACCAGAATACCCTCGAACTACCAAAATAAATTCTATAACCGACAGAACCAACGACCACATAGATGGGTCGTTCTTCCATCCAATGGCCAGTTCTATCATTTCATTGGTTCCTACACTACCTTCAAATCACTCTCCGAACCTGCTCTAACGACTAGAAACAATGACCAGTACAATCAAACAATAGGTCATACAATCCACTAGTCGGTTCTGAGTAGTTTTCAACATTTTCAGAAGTACAATACTACATGGCACAACCAATGGCTCATTGGTTCATAGGATGATCCCTTCTATTGTTTGTGCAATCGATCTAGTTTTGGTTGCAAGTCTCGGATCTGATCTTAGGAGCTTTTTGGGGCTTTACATTAACTCACATTAGAGTGGTTGATGAAAAAGGGTTTTCCATATGAGAAAAATATCGAAAAACTCTTAGAAAGAGTCAACTGATTACTCATGCTACAGGTTGACGTAGATCAAGGTGGTTCATAGTCAAATGATGATGTTCGCAACTAGGCTTGAAGCCTCAGGGAGTTTCCTTACCTTATGTTTTTTCGTGGGAATATGAAATAATTTCAAGCATGGGATAGAAAATATGTATATGTAATTTCATAGTTTTATTTCAGCAATTTTAAATATTTTTTTGGTTCAATTTTTTTAGTAATAACCACTTGGTTTTTCTTTGTACTATGGTTCTTTTTCGAGGATTTTCTTTGAGATGGGCATAGTTCGCTTTTATTTCTATAGGAGTTTAGTGACACTCTTCTTGCCTTTGTCTATGCCTTGTGTATAATGAGTGCCTTGTTTGTGATGCCTAAGGTCATGTCTTTTCTCATGTCCAAATGCTGGAAATAATTGTCTTGTCGAGAATTATTTTCATGGAGAGAGCGGGGGAATTTTGTGTTGAGTGAATCTTGTGTCAAAGGGTGGGTGAGAATTTTGCTATGTTATATGCTTGTGATTAATATATAGGACTTTCTAAGTGTTTTCAAAGAAAAATGACAGGTCTTGTTTAGTCTAGGACATGAAAGAGGTATTTCTTTGTTGTATGTCTTTGATCAACCTAATTGCATGTATCTTAGTCATTCCCATTAAACCTATAATCCTACTTTTTAAAGAAACTACACTAAAATCCTAATTCTTTTGATTTGAATGGCCTGTCTTTTTAAACATGTGACCTCCCATGAGCACTTTATATGTTATGAGCTTTTAAAAGCTGAGTGAATGGTTGGTTGAGTTTTGAGTGAAACTATAGGAAAAAGGTGAAAGGTACACTACAAAAAAAAGGTGTGAATACCACTTGGAGGAAATTGAAAATAAAATAATGTGTGTTAAAGTATAAATAAATGTTTTAAAAAAAAATTCTTTGCTAGTGGTAATTGTTTCTTAGCTTGTGCTTAAAGAAAAGGGAAATTTGGGTTAGAATGTCTTGAAGTTTGGAAAAGTTATGTTAAGAATTGAAAGAGCGAATTGTGATGTTATATTGTATTAACGTATTTATGAAGGTGTAGTCATTATTTCCCATATGTATCCTACCCCTTCCCCAATTTACATTATAACCAAGTTAAGTCATACTTGATCTTAACTAAATGTACTTGAAATTATTGTAGTAGTACACCAAGGACAAGCCTAATGTGCATCTTTCATGGCACATGAACTTTACTTTTGAGATAGAGTAAAACTTTCTACCTTGATTCCCTGATTGTTCTTTAATTTTATGTGTGTGAAACTATTATCTTTTATTTGCAAGAGGGACACATGACTTGTGAAGGATAATTTTGATAATTTTTTGGCCCTCTAAAGAAGTAAACGAGCAAGGTGTGTCAAAATTGCTTTCGAATCAAGTCTTGAGGTTAGGAAATTATGGACAGGTGCTTTAATTGTTTTAAATATACTTGACATGACAAGTTAGGAAGAGTTGTTTGAAGGTTGTCTGTTCTTTAGCGTGTAGTTTGATTGCTTGAGGACGAGCAATGATTTTAAGTGTAGAGAGTTGATGGTTTGCTATAAATATTGGTTTTTGATATTCTTTGCCTATTATTTACCACACATTAATTGAGATTGATCGAAATATGATGAATTTATATTGATTACACGTGTTTTATTGTCTATGACATGTTTCTAAGCTTATAAATATGTTTGGAGCTAAAATAAGTGATTTGAGTCTTTGAAGTTTGAGAAAAAGCCTAAGGAAATCAGCAGGGATCAAGTCGGGATATAAGGATCGAATGCACATAATAAAATGAAAGAAAATGACATAGAAAAGCTTTTGTCATAGCACAAAGTGGGCTACGCTGCGCCAACCTTGTACATGCTGCCTGCCGACATAAACATAGGGCTAGTAATTTGCCTTGACTCCCTGTGCCACACTATTGCGCCACACTAAGCGTCAGGTATATTTATGCAAACCTTTTTTTCTTTTGAGACATGTCATAAGTTCACAAAAAACACATTTTAAGGGGACTTTAGACCTAGAGATATTTGGGGGAGCATAGAAGTGTTCAAAGCACGAAATTTGTTACTTTCTTCACGATTTGACTCAATGCGAATATTTTAACCAATAATTATTTGTAATATTTTCCTATTATTATTCTTCAACATTCTTTCATTTTATTATGGAGTAATTTCTCATGGGATTTTTTCAATAATCCATCCAGTCTGTCATGCCCCAAATGGGTAGGGCGCAATTGGCACTCGATTCACGATTGATCGAGAAGCCGACTATATGACATCTGTAACTGTAACACTTAGGCCCTCCAGGCCACCTGCCACAATTAATTGGAGTATAAACTGGATCCATAAGGTCTCAACAATACATGGTAAACAACTGAAATGAAACCAAGTCTATGAGTAAGCTAAACCAGGCAACAATAAGCCGACAAGACCACAAACTGACAAACAATTGTACACACTAAGTCACAAAGCCTCTAAAGAGTAAACTGACTAAGGGTCGGAATAGGGCTCCGACATACCTAAAAATGAAACATAAAACTCAAGTATAAATAAATAAGCCCTAGCTCCAAGAAGAATGGAGCATACCAACCATCTGTTGATCTCACGAACTACTACTCAATTGCAATCCTGACCTCCACCTACACCTGCGGGACGAATGAAGGTCCCCAAGCGAAGGGATGTCAGTATGAATGAAATGTACTGGTATGTAAGACTGAAACTGTAAACATGAGATAACAATCCTGTAACAACTAACTCAACACATAAACATATAAATGATAGATATAACCTGGAACTTTTCAACCTGTAATTGATGACAACTTACTATAACATAATTGAACTCAAGATAACTGAACCAGGATTAAGGAATAGTAATAATTTGGAATCATGGAAATCGAACCCTGATATTAACTGTATAATGAGTTGAAAATGCAATTGAGATACGCACAGGAAAGAAACTATAATTGTAATGCCGGTGACCAGCCAGCCATAAATCCATATATAAAATTCGTCCAGCCGGTGTACCACACAGGGGTAAAATAAAAATATCTCCAGTCGGTGTACCATATCGGGGTAAAACAAAAATATCTCGAACCAGTGTACCACATCGGGGTAAGATAAAACTATCTCCAGCCGGTGTACCATACCGAGGTAAAATAAAAATATCTCCAGCTGATGTACCATACCGGGGTAAAATTAAATTATCTCCAGCCGGTGGACCACATCGGGGTAAAATAAAGATATCTCCAGCCGGTGTACCACACTTGGGTAAAATAAAAATAAATCTCACTCGTAATCATAAATGGAGCTAATAGGGCTCATAGAGATTATTGTGATACTGACAACCATGAAATATGTCGTCTCAGTAACTATAACATGTGTAGGATCTTACCACGACCCCTACTACTACAATTATGCCATACACATACAAATCCTTCATTTCACATTTAAATACATACATATGATGTGAATAAATTCTAGGGAAGTTCCTAGAACTGGATTATCATAAAGATAGTGTAGATACACGTTCATGATTTTAATCATCTCTTAGCAATACTAACATAAGGAGCAGAAAGGAATAACTTAACTTAACATTTTCTATTAACAAACTTAGCATTCATTTTGTGCTTATACTCGTTTGACTTTCATATTTTCAGATCAAGAATAGTGAACATACCTCATTCGTTGCACATCATATCACATCTCGTGGTAACTTATGAAAGGGAAGACAGAACTTGGAGCTCTTTAACATAAAAATGGTAGGCAACTATCTTAGGGATGCCTTAAGATAAATAAAGACATATTGGCGTGCTTTAGACAATATAGGAAAGGCTCGTGTGAAACTTTACAATATATGAGGAGCTTAGAAAAGCTTAGAAGCATTATAAACTGTTTAGAAACTTCCAAGAAAAATAAAATCCTTTAAAACCTTTAAAAAGTTAATCCAACTCTTAGAACAAATAATCAAAGAAAATTGTATAAAAGTACAATGAAGAACTTCTCTTTAACTTGAGTCACTATCTCAAAATATTCGATTCTAATCATTTCTTAAGAAGTTAATACTTTGCTGGCCTTTCATTAGCTTAACACAACTGAACATAAAAAACTTTATTTATAACACTATTGCTAAACATTTTTAGAACAGGGTAAATCTTGCTAGCTATTTGCCTAATTCATTAACAATCGTAACACTTATCATCGAATTTAACAACCTTTCAGTCCACTTTTCGTATTAATCTTAAATTCTTTTCCAAACAGGATTCATCATTCCCTATATAATTAGTTACTCTCGTGTTCACTATTCCAACAATTCTTGTAAGCACTTACCTTCAGACCTAATTGCCAACCTTGTCGCTTAATCTCTTCTTGTTCATATTTTAACGTCGCTCAAAGGTTCTTGAAATCAACTATGGACATAGGGCATATATCTCACATATTACCTTAAAAGGTATAACATTTACTCTTATCTCTCCTTTGCTACTAGCGCCTCAACTTTTACACTTAGGTTAATTTCCTTACACATCTACAACTTTCAAAGAACATGCGATGTGTCTACTTAAAGCCTGCAACTCTCAGGAGGTCTAGATAACTCAAGAGCTCTAATAAACATATAGAGACTCTCTAAAGGTAATCCTTGCAGCTTTAGCGCATAATTTGAATGTAAGCATAAATGTATATATATTATGATTTTAGTATAACATGTTAACATAAAGATATTGTGCATAGCCTGCCAATAAAGATGGTCACATAGAAATATCAATAGTTTACCCATTCGGGTTCTATTTTCCAAGTTTAACATATCGTTTTAAATAAGAAACGCATTAATTAGTCTCTTAGCTTAAGGGAAAGGGATCAAGGAACCTTATCATGACCCTAGGAACCTTAACACATGAATATAAGAGGGTAGGTAACTGTTGTAGGTAAATTCCATTTTGTTACCCTTGTTAACCCTTATTGAGTTAAAACCGATTTCAACTATTAGGTTTGCCCGCGCATCGTCGTCTTGCCATGTTTACCAATTTCCTTTGCAACCATAATGTGAAACAACTTTTACCCCACAAACACATAACATAATTTAAAGGACCATCTCACAGTGCCCACGCCGAGGGGACTTCAGACTCAATTTACAACTATGACCATAATCTAAGGCAATTGCCCTCCCCAGTTTACATTCATGTGTTCCAACTCTTTAGAAAATGCATAACTTAATACCAAGTAATTCTAACAATTGGGAAGAACCATAATATACTACTAAAGAAGCTTAAGTACAGGGGAACGGCGGATTAATTCTCGGCATGAATGCGGGATTGATTTTTTTGGAGAGCTTTCTTATGTCATTTCTTTCTTTCAACAACCAGAACTTTAGCCCGTTAAATTAGTTGTGTTTATCACCAAGTTACAAGACTGTTTTAAGAAAATTTATCCAGCCAAAATGTTACAACAATAGGCAGTCACAATGCAAACAAATAAGACCACACTTAGCATTTCTTATTACAACTTGTTTCTACAACTTTGGGGGAAAATAGAGGTAGGAAATTACCTCACTTTTCTCATGAAAAACTCACACAAATATAGAGTATATTCTCAGAAAAACACAGCTATTCCAACCTTCAAAAACAATAAGAACTTCAACAACAACATACCAAAAATGGCAGGCCAACATAACCTCCAACTTCTATCTTTAGCTATGATTTTTGGGCAAGTTATGCAATTAGAAACACTTAACCTTGGCATGAAAATATTCTTGGATATAATAGGAGTATTTTCCACCAAATCACTTCCCAATAATGCAGCAATCTTGCTGGCCAAAACGCAGCAATAAAACAGCACAACAACTACAAACAAGTCAACACACAAACCATAAGTTTCTTCTAGTTTTCCTTTAAAAATTCATACACTTATTAGAGATTTCAAAAGAGGGAATTGACTTACTATTTATTATGAACAATTCCTACTAAGATGGAGTATAACATTAGCTCAAAATAGTCCCAAACACGCTGTAACAACGCTGCCGAAACGAAGCTACAAGGTAGCAACAACTTCACCACAACGTTGCTTTCACTTCCATCAACTTTTGCTTGAATTTTGATCGTGTTTTCTTGAGGGATTTTCTCTCGGTTTCTATGGATTTGCTTCTGGAAACAAGACAGGATTTCTGAGGGTTAGCAACCACCTCAAACCTAAAAAATTTGAAAATGATTTCATAACAAAAAACTTAAAATATAAAGGTGTTTGGGCAGTTGTCGTTTTTAGGGCGGTGGCCATGTCACTGCCCGTTAGTGCTCCCGTAAAAGGCCTATAACGTTTTCTTTAGAACTTCGATTGATGAGCCGTTTGATGTTCTGAAAACTAGACTCAAAGATATTTAATTTGATAGGTTGTGGGACTTCTAGTTCATTATATATTGGGAGATATGGTCGTTTAAAGTTGACCCTAATTTATAAACTTTACATACTCTTTGTTTTTCCATTCGTACATATTTCCTTTGTCATCTACGATCAATATACAACCATACTTCCCTTAACATAGCATACAAATATCAAATAATCACCAAAATTTTTCTAGGATGTAACATCCTCCCCCCCCCCCAGAAACATTCATCCTCAAATGTCATAACACCTTTAACTCATCCTTGTCTTCCGTCATAAACATACATTCCATGTATTCGTAAACATATTCTTTCCAATCATTACTTCATAGAAAACTATACCTATTCAACTCAATCTATTTATCTAATCTAAGACATACGTGCCTTAACACCACATAATCGATGAACTTTTCTAGCCATAAGAAAATTTATACACTACCATGACAGATGATTAACTCCAATACCACATTCCATTCACTACTTAAGATACAAGATCAATGTTAAATCTGAAGCTGGGCTTTTACCTTTGCTTTTACCATGGCCCGTTATTGACAGTCCTAATAACAGAAACTAAAGCTTGATCTAAGGACAAAGAAGGAAATAAATCTCTAGGAGAAACTGAATGTCTGGCCACCCGGGGCCTTGAAACACTACATGGGGCCTTAAATAACCTTGTTGACCTGGTCTCCCCACTTTATTCTACTTCTCTGTCGGCACTTGGAGACGGTGAATCAGATTCCTCTATCTTTTGAGAAAATGCTTGTATCCGAGCAATAGTCATATCTGTTTGGGTAGACATTCTCGAATACACTTGAACCATATGGGGTCCCAAACCTAATACAATTTATATACTCTATTTCTCGTATTTTGCACCCTATCTGAGGCATATTGGGCAAAGAATTAAACCTGAGACTATATTCGTGAATACTCATGCTGCTGTGCTTTAGGTATAAAAACATACTAACTCGAACTCGTTGAAGTTCCCGTGGTAAGGACTAATCCTTAAAGGCTAGGGGATTTAGGCTCAAAATCCACAGGCACTAAAGCTCTCAGAAGTATTTCACTAGAACCTACCCTTAATTTCAGCAGCTGATTCTTGAAAAGTCAGCATTAGGATTGACATCTGAAATGCTTTCTCAAAATCTCGTCCCTTTGATATACCGAAAGGTGTTGGAGGATCAACGACACTACCTCCTCTTGGCTCTACTAAAATTGGGACAATATGAGGGGTTGAGTCCCTTCCAATTGTATCCATGACTAGAACTAGAAGAACTGAAACACGGGGAGTAAAAAAAAACTCACTTCGAGCATATAATCTATTTCTCGGATTGATAGGAGGGAGATTGGGACCCTTTCAAGCATTAGTGTTTATTAATCTCATAGCCATCAACCTTACTCTAGATGGATTCTAAAACATAAGCACGATTTAGACTTTAAACATCCCTTACATCTTTGCTCTATGACACGATCTATTAATGAAAAAAGTGAAAAAACTTCTAAATTCCTTGTAGCCTCCTGGTTATAAGTATGGTGCAGAACATATCCATAAGTAAGACTCTACTAGACACGGCTTGTGGATTCCCTAGGATACGACTTCGCTTTGATACAAAGTCTGTCACGCCCCAAAACTGGGTAGGGCACAACTGCCACTCGATTCATGATTGATCGAGAAGCCGACTATATGACATCTATAACTCTAACACTTAGGCCCTCTAGGCCACCTGTCACAATCAACTGGAGTATAAACTTGATCCATAAGGTCTCAACAATACATGGTAAACAACTGAAATGCAACCAAGTCTATGAGTAAGCTAAACCAGGCAACAATAAGCCGACAAGGCCATAAACTGAAAAAGGATTGTACACACTAAGTCACAAAGCCTCTAAAGAGTAAACTAACTAAGGGTTGGAACAGGGCTCCGACCTACCCAAAAATGCAACATAAAGCTCAAGCATAAATAAGTAAGCCCTAGCTCCAGGAAGAATTGAGCATACCAACCATCCGTTGATCTCACGAACTGCTACTCAATTGGCAATCCTGACCTCTACCTGCACCTGCGGCACGAATGCAGGTCCCTAAGTGAAGGGACGTCAGTATGAATGAAATGTACTAGTATGTAAGGATGAAACTGTAAACATGAGATAACAATCCTGTAACAACTAACTCAACACATAAACATATAAAGGATAGATATAACTTGGAACTTTTCAACCTGTAATTGATAACAACTTACTATAACATAATTGAACTCAATATAACTGAACCAGGAATAAGGAATAGTAACAATTTGGAATCTTGGAAACCGAAACCTGATATTAACTATATAATGAGATGAAAATGCTATTGAGAAACGCACAGGAAAGAAACTGTAACTGTAATGCTGGTGATCATCCAACCATAAATTCATATATAAAATTCGTCCAGCCAGTGTACCACAGTAGAGTTAAATAAAAATATCTCCAGCTGATGTACCATACCAAGGTAAAATAAATATATCTCCAGTCGGTGTATGACACAGGGGAAAAATAAAAATATCTGCAGCTGGTGTACCATACCGGGGTAAAATAAAAATATCTCCAGTCGGGGTATCGTACTGGTATAAAATAAAAATATCTCCAGCCGGTGTACCACATCGGGGTAAAATAAAGATATCTCCAGCTGGTGTACCACACCTGGGTAAAATAAAAATAAATCTCAATCGTAATCATAAATGGAGCTGATAGGGCTCATAGAGATTATCGTGATACTAATAACCATGAAATATGCCGTCTAAGTAACTATAACATGTGTAGGATCTTACCACAACCCCTACTACTACAATTATGCCATACACATACAGATCTTTCATTTCACATTTAAATAGATACATATGCTGTGAATGAATCCTAGGGAAGTTCCCAGAACTGGAATATCATAAAGATACTGTAGACACACGTTCATGATTTTAAACATCTCCTAGCAATACTAACACGAGGAGCAGATAGGAATAACTTAACTTAACATTTTCTATTCACAAACTTAGCATTCATTTTGTGCTTATACTCATTTTACTTTCATATTTTCATATCAAGAATTGTGAGCATACCTCATTCATTTCACATCATATCACATCTCGAGGTATCTTATGAATAGGAAGACATAACTTGGAGCTCTTTATCATGAAAATGCTAGGCAACTATCTTGGGGCTGCCTTAAGATAAATAAAGACTTATTGGCGTGCTTTAGACAATATAGGAAAGGCTCGTGTGAAACTTTACAATACATGAGGAGCTTAGAAAAGCTTAGCAGCATTATAAACTGTTTATAAACTTCCAAGAAAAATAAAATCCTTTAAAACCTTAAAAAAGTTTATCCAACGCTTAGAACAAATAATAAAAGAAAATTGTATAAAAGTACAATGAAGAACTTCTCTTTAACTTGAGTCACTATCTTAAAATATTCGATTCTAATCATTTCTTAAGAAGTTAATACTTTACTGGCCTTTCATTAGCTAGCTTAACACAACTGAACATAAATAACTTTATTTATAACTCTTTTGCTAAACATTTTTAGAACAGGGTAAATCTTGCTAGCTATTTGCCTAATTCATTAACAATCGTAACACTTATCATCAAATTTAACAACCTTTAGCTCTACGTTTCTTATTCATCTTAAATTCTTTTCCAAATAGGATTCATCATTCCCTACCTAATTATTTACTCTCGTGTTCGCTATTCCAGCAAATCTTGTATGCACTTACCTTCTTACCTAATTGCCAACCTTGTCTCTTAAACTCGTCTTGTTCATATTTTAACGTCGCTCAAAGGTTCTTTAAATCAACTACGGATAGAGGGCATATACCTCACATATTACCTTAAAAGGTATAACATTTACTCTTATCTCTCTTTTGTTACTAGCGCCTCAACTTTTACACTTAGGTTAATTTCCTTACACACCTACAACTTGAAAAGAACATGTGACTTTCTACTTAAAGCCTGCAATTCTCAGGAGGTCTAGATAACTCAAGAGCTCTAATAAACATGTAGCGACTTTCTAAAGGCAATCCTTGCCGCTTTAGCGCGTAATTTGAATGTAAGCATAAACGTATATATATTATGATTGTTGTCTGACATGTTAACATCAAGATATTGTGCATAACCTTCCAATAAAGATGATCCCATAGAAATATCAATAGTTTACCCATTCGGGTTCTATTTTCCAAGTTTAACGTATCGGTTAAATAAGAAACACATTAATTAGTCTCTTAGTTTAGGGGAAAGGGATCGAGGAAGATTATCATGGCCCTAGGTACCTTAAAACATGAATATAATAGGGTAGGTAACTGTTGTAGCGAAATTCCATTTTGTTACCCTCGTTAACCCTTATTGAGTTAAAACCGATTTCAACTATTAGGTTTGCCCGCGCGTCGTCGTCTTGCCATGTTTACCAATTTCCTTAGCAACCATACTGTGAAACAACTTTTACACCACAAACACATAACATAATTTGAAGGACCAGCTCACAATGCCCACGCCGAGGGGACTTCAGACTCAATTTACAACTATGACCATAATAGAAGGCAATTGCCCTCTCCGCTTTACATTCATGTGTTCCAACTCTTTAGAAAATGCACAACTTAATACTAAGTAATTCTAGCAACTGGGAAGAACCATAATATGCTACTAAAGAAGCTTAACTACAGGGAATGCCGGATTAATGCTCTGCATGAATTAGGGATTGAAAATCAAGAGACAAAGAGCGCCTTACGTACCTTTTTATTTCTGGCGAGATTTCGTATGTCGTTTCTTTCTTTCAACAACCAGAACTTTAGCCCCTTAAATTACTTGATTTTATCACCAAGTTACAAGACTATTTGCCAATTTATCCAGCAAATATGGTACATCAATAGGCAGTCACAACACAAACAAATAAGGCAATAATTAGAATTTCTTATTTCAATTTGTTACTACAACTTTGGGGGAAAATAGAGGTAGGAAATTACCTCACTTTTCTCATGAAATCTCCCACAAATATAGAGTACATTCTCATAAAAACACAGCAATTCCAACCTTCAAAAACGAGCAGAACTTCAACAACAACATACCAACAACGGCAGCCCAACATAACCTCAAACTTGTAGCTTTAGCTAGGATTTTTGGGCAAGTTACACAATTAGAAACACTTATCCTTGGCATGAGAATATTCTTTGATATAATAGGAGTATTTTCCTCCAAATCACTTCCCAATAATATGCAGCAGTCTTGCTGCAAAAAATGCAGCAACATAACAACACAACAACTGCAACAAGTCAACATACAAATCATAACTTTCTTCTAGTTTTCCTTAAAAAATTCAAACACGTATTAGAGATTTCAAAAGAGGGAAGTGACTTACTAGAAACATTTGTTCTCGAATATCATAACACCTTTAACTCATCCTTGTCTTCCGTCATAAACATGCATTCCATATATTCGCAAACATATTCTTTCCATTCATTAGTTTATATCAAAGTATACCTATTCAACTCAATCTATTTATCTAATCTAAGACAGACGTGCCTTAACACTACATAATCGATGAACTTTTCTAACCATAAGCAAATTTATTCACTACCATGACAGATGATTAACTCCAATACCAATTTCCATTCACTACTTAAGATACAAGATCATTGTTAAATCTGAAGCTGCGCTTTTACCTTTGCTTTTACCATGGCCCGTTATTTATAGTCTTGATAACAGAAACTAAAGCCTGATTTATGGACAAAGAAGGAACTAAATATCTAGGAGAAACTTAATGTTTGGCCACCCAAGGCCTTGAAACACTACATTCGGCCTTAAATAACCTTGTTGACTTGGTCTCCCCACTTTATTCTACTTCTCTATCGGTAATTAGAGACGGTGAATAAGATTCCTCTATCTTTTGAGAAAATGCTTGTATTCAAGCAATAGTCATATCTATTTGGGTAGACATTCCCAAACACTCTAAAACCAGATGGGGTCCCAAACCTAATACAATTGATATACTCTATTTCTCATATTCCGCACCCTATATGAAGCATATTGGCCAAAGAATTAAACCTTAGACTATATTTGTGAATACTTATGCTGCCGTGCTTTAGGTACAAAACCATACTAACTCGAACTCGTTGAAGTTCTCGTGGTAAGTACTAATCCGTAAAGGCTAGGGTATTTCAGCTCATAATCCACATGCACTAAAGCTCTCAAAAGTATTTCCCTAGAAACTACCATTAATTTAAGCAGCTGATTCTCGAAATGTCACTATTGGGGTTAACATCTGGAATGCTTTCTCAAAATCTCGTCCCTTTTATATACCGAAAGGTTTTGGAGGATCAACGACTCTACCTCCTCCTGACTTTACTAAAATTGGGACAATATGAGGGGTTGAATCCCTTTCCATGGTATCTCTGACTGGAACTAGAAGAACTGTAACACGGGGAGTAAAACAAAACTCACTTCAAGCAATCTATTTCTCGGATCGACAGGAGGGAGATTGGGACCCTTTCAAGCATCAGTGTTTATAAATCTCATATCCATCTGCCATACTCCAGGTGAATTCTAAAACATAAGCACGATTTATACTTTAAACATCCCTTATATCTGTGCTCTATAGCAAGATCTATTAATGAACAAAGTGAAACAACTCCTAAATGCCCTGTAGCCTCCTCATTATAAGTATGGTGCACAACATACCCATAAGAAAGACTCTACTAAACACGGCTTGTGGACTCCCCAGGATATGACTTCGCTTTGACACCAAGTCTGTCACTCCCCAAAACTGGGTAGGTTGCAACTGGCACTCGATTCATGATTGATCAAGAAGCCGGCTATATGACATCTGTGACTTTAACACTTAGGCCATCTAGACCACCTATCATAATCAACTAGAGTATAAACTGGACCCATAAGGTCTCAACAATACATGCTAAACAACTGAAATGCAACCAAGTCTATGAGTATGCGAAACCAGGAAAGAATAAACTAACAAAGCCACAAACTGAATAACACTGTACACACTAAGTCCTCAAAGCCTCAAAAGAGTAAACTGACTAATGGTGGGAACAGGGCTCCGACCTACCCATAAATGCATCTCAAAACTCAAGCATAAATAACTAAGCCCTATCTCTAGGAAGAAAGGAGCATACCAACCATCCATTGATCTCACGAACTGCTACGCAATTGGCAATCCTGACCTCTACCTGTACTTGCAGCAGAAATGCAGGTCCCCAAGCGAAGGGACATCAGTATGAATGAAATGTACTAGTATTAACGCTGAAACTGTACACATGAGATAACAATCCTGTAACAACTGACTCAACACATAAACATATAAAAGATAGATACAACCTGGAACTCTGCAACCTGTAATTGATAACAACTTACTATAACATAATTGAACTCAAGATAACTGAACCACGAATAAGGAATAGTAACAATTTGGAATCCTGGAAACTTAAACCTGATAGTTACTACATAATGAGATGAAAATGCAATTAAGAAACGCACACGAAAGAAACTATAACTATAATGCCCGAGACCAGCCAACCATAAATCCATATATAAAATTCATCCAACCGGTGTACCACACTGGGGCAAAATAAAAATATCTCCAACCGGTGAGCCATACCCGGGTAAAACAAAAATATCTCCAGCCGATATACCACACCGAGGTAAAATAAAAATATCTCCAGCCAGTGTACCATACCGGGGTAAAATAAAAATATCCTTAGCCGGTGTATCATACCGGGGTAAAACAAAAATATCTCGAGCCGGTGTACCACACCGAGGTAAAATAAAAATATCTCCAGCCGGTGTACCACACTGGGGTAAAATAAAGATATCTCCAACCGGTGTACCACACCGGGGTAAAATAAAAATAAATCCCAATTGCAATCATAAATGGAGCTGATAGGGCTCATACAGATTATCTAGATACTGACAACCATAAAATATGCCGACTTAGTAACTATAACATGTTTAGGATCTTACCATGAACCATAATACTACAATTATGCCATACACATATAGATCTTTTATTTAACATTTAAATACATACATATGCTGTGAATGAATTCTAGGGAAGTTCCTAGAACTAGAATATCATCAACATACTGTAGACACACGTTCATGATTTTAAACATCTCCTGGCAATACTAACACGAGGAGAGATAGGAATAACTTAACTTAACATTTTCTATTCACAAACTTAACATTCATTTTGTGCTTATCCTCATTTTACTTACATATTTTCATATCAAGAATTGTGGGCATACCTCATTCATTGCACATCATATCATATCTCGAGGCAACTTATGAATAGGAAGACATAACTTGGAGCTCTTTATCATGAAAATTCTAGGAAACTATCTAGGGGATGCCTTAAGATAAATAAGGACTTATTGGCGTGCTTTAGACAATATAGTAAAGGCTCGTGTGAAACATTGCAACATATGAGGAGCTTAGAAAAGCTTAGCAGCATTATAAATAGTTTAGAAACTTCTAAATAAAATAAACTCCTTTAAATCTTGAAAAAAGTTAATCCTAACTCCCAGAACAAATAATCAAAGATAATTGTAAAAAAGTACAATGAATAACTTCTCTTTAACTTGAGTCACTATCTTAAAATATTCGATTCTAATCATTTCTTAAGAGGTGAACACTTTACTGGCCTTTCATTAGCTTAAAACAACTGAACATAAACAACTTTAGTTATAACTTTTTTGCTAAACGTCTTTAGAATAGGGTAAATCTTGCTAGCTATTTGCCTAATTCATTGACAATTGTAACACTTATCATCAAATTTAACAACCTTTAGCTCTACTTTTTGTATTCATCTTAAATTCTTTTCCAAATAGTATTCGTCATTCCCTACCTAATTATTTACTCTCGTGTTCGCTATTCCAGCAATTCTTGTATGCACTTACCTTCTTACCTAATTGTCAACCTTGTCTCTTAAACTTGTCTTGCTCATATTTTAACGTCGCTCAAAGGTTCTTTAAATCAACTACGGACAGAGGGCATATACCTAACATATTACCTTAAAAGGTCTAACATTTACTCTTATCTCTCCTTTGCTACTAGCGCCTCAAATTTTACACTTAGGTTAATTTCCTTACACATCTACAACTTTCAAAGAACATGTGACGTGTCTACTTAAAGCATGAAATTCTCAGGAGGTCTAGATTACTCAAGAGCTCTAATAAACATATAGCGACTTTCTAAAGGCAATCCTTGCCGCTTTAGCGCATAATTTGAATATAAGCATAAACGTATATATATAATGATTTTCTTCTAACTTGTTAACATCAATATATTGTTCATAACCTGCCAATAAAGATGGTTCTATAGAAATATCAATAGTTTAACCATTCGGGTTCTATTTTCCAAGTTTAACGTATCGGTTAAATAAGAAATGCGTTAATTAGTCTCTTAGCTTAAGGGAAAGGGATCGAGGAAGCTTCTCGTGGCCCTAGGAACCTTAAAACATGAATATTATAGGGTAGGTAACTGTTGTAGGGAAAGTCAATTTTGTTAATCTCGTTAACCCTTATTGAGTTAAAACTGATTTCAACTATTAGGTTTGCCCATGCGTCGTCGTCTTGCCATGTTTACCAATTTCCCTAGCAACCATAATTTGAAACAGCTTTGACACCACAAACACATAACATAATGTAAAGGACCAGCTCACAGTGCCCACGCCGAGGGGACTTCAGACTCAATTTACAACAATGACCATAATCGAAGGCAATTGCCCTCTCTGCTTTACATTCATGTGTTCCAACTCTTTAGAAAATACAAAACTTAATACCAAGTAATTCTAATAACTGGTAAGAAACATAAAATGATAGTATAGAAGCTTAAGTACAGGGGAATGCCATATTAATCCTTGGCATGAATTCGGGCTTGAAAATCAAGAGACAAAGAGCGACTTACCTACCTTTTTTTCTCCGGTGAGCTTTCTTATGTCGTTTGTTTCTTTCAACAACCATAACTTTATCCCCTTAAATTATATGAGTTTATCACCAAGTGAAAAGGCTGTTTCAATCCAATTTATCTTGCCAATATGTTACATCAATAGGCAGTGACAACACAAACAAATACGGCAACACTTAGCATTTCTTATTTCAACTTGTTTCTACAACTTTGGGGGAAAATAGAGGTAGGAAATTACCTCACTTTTCTCATGAAAAACTCCCAAAAATATAGAGTATATTCTCAGAAAAATACAGCTATTCAAACCTTCAAAAACGAGCAGAACTTAAACAACAACATACCTACAACAGCAGCCCAACATAACCTCCAACTTCTAGCTTTAGCTAGGATTTTTAGGCAAGTTAAGCAAATAGAAACACTTACCGTTGGCATGAAAATATTCTTGGATATAATAGGAGTATTTTCCTCCAAATCACTTCCCTATAATGCAGAGATCTTGCTTCTCAAAACGCAGCAACATAACAGCACAACAACTATAAAAAGTCAACTTACAAACCATAACTTTCTTCTAGTCTTCCTTCAAAAATTCATACACTTAATAGAGATTTCAAAAGAGGGAAGTGATTTACTATTTCGTATGAACAATTCCTACTAATATGGAGTATAAATTAGCTTAAAGTAGTCCCAAACACGCAGTAACAACACTGCCAGAACGAAGCTACAAAGCAGCAAAAACTTCACCACAACGTTGCCTTCAGTTCCATCAACTTTTTCTTGGGTTTTTATGGTGTTTTCTTGAGGGATTTTCTCTTGGTTTCTAAGGCTTTGCTACTGGAAAAGAGAGAGGATTTTAGAGGGTAAGAAAGAACCTCAAACCTAGAAAATTTTAAAATGATTTCATAACAAAAATCTTAAAATATAAAAGGTGTTTGGGCGGTGGACGTTTTTAGGGTGGTGGCCATGTCACTGCCCAATAGTTCTACCGTAAAACACATATAAAATTTTATTCCGAACTCCGATTGATGAGCTGTTTGATGTTTTGAAAACTACATTCGAAGATCTTTAATTTGATAGGTTGTGGAGCTTCTAGTTCATTATATATTGGGAGATATGGTCGTTTAAAATTGACCCTAATTTATAAACTTTACATACTCTTTGTTTTTCATTCGTGCACATTTCCTTTGTTATCTACGATCAATATACAACCCGTACTTCCCTTAACATAACATACAAAGAGCACATAATCATCAAAATTTTTCTGAGGTGTAACACAGTCGTTAAGATTCTTCACAATACAAGTATAATAGTTAAAATTATATTCATCGGAGATTCTATTATAAGAGTAATAGGTGTAATTGACAAGAGAATATCAATGCAATATGGAGTCAAAATAAACTGGGCCTGGTTAGGAGTGTTTCGACGTTGCGCCAGTTGGCTGCTGTAGCGAGTTCACTGCAATGAAGGTGGTGACCGCTGTAGCGAGAGACGCGAATCATAATTTTGTGTTTAAGTTTATTTCAGCACTCAACTCCTATTGTAAGAAGGGTTTCCTCCTAAAAATGCCTTAGGGTAAATTTCAAGATGTTCCACCCAAGAACAGAGAGGTATATCCCCCTAAGAACATGATTCCAATATCTTCCTCGCCCATCCTCCATCATAAACTTTAGATCGAGGGCATGGAATGAAGTTTCACTGGTGTCATGGTAGCAACTTGAACTCGAGGTAGGTTATGGTTTATTTTGATTTTAGACTTTGATTAGTAAATCATATATACTTATAAAATTGAGGGGGAGGGCATGAATAGGCCTTTGTGCATGGTATTTGACTAGGTGTCACCTAGAATAATGTAGAAAAGTATGCATGAGTAGTGCATTGCATGGTATTGTCCATACATGAGTAATAAGTCGAATAAGATTAATGTAAGAGGGGGTATGATTGGCCTAAAATAAACTCAAAGAGAAGGAACATAGCTAAGTACTAGTTCTTGATTAGTAATAAGATATTTATGTACTAAAAGAAACATGCCTTGATTATAGAAATTGTTGTATTATTTATAAAACTGCTAATGAGACAATGCTTATGATGTGGAAAATAAGTATATGTGAGGGGTCTTCACACCTAAACTAAAATAGGTATTTCTAGTATGAGGTCATCTATTGAGTAATGGTGTCATTTTTTGAATCCTTATATGACCATGCTCGTGTGAATAAGCTATTAAATTGTTGAAGACTATTTTAGTATAACTTGTGACTGTGGTTTGCTCTTGGGAAAATTAATGTTTACTTGTCATTAGTATCTTGTGTGATGACTAAGTAGACAATATAACTGAGATATATTGATGATAATTAAGGAATACCACAGTACTTTGATGGATGAATGGCTCGTATCTGATATAAGATTACGGATGAGGAGTTACATGATGGATGAGTGGCTCGTGTCTGATGTGTGCTTACGGACGAGCACTTACATGACAGATGAGTAGCTTATGTTCGATGTGATTTTATGGATGAGGGGTCATATAATGATATGAGTGGCTCGAGTCCGATGTGAGTTTATGGATGAGCATTTGTGTAGAAGAAGGTACCAAGTCTGTACGATACATATACACTTAGGGTCCTTTGCAGGTAATCACTAGATCGACAAGATTAAAGACCCATTACATGCATGTACTATGAGTGACAGATATATGTTCCAATTTGATATGGAGTAAAATTGATTATATACAGAGGCTATACAACTGTGATTTAGTACAAATATAATTCCCTGGAATTATTGTGATCATATTTCATTCCTGATTATTGTGATGAATCTTATGTCTGTTCAGGACTTACATGTAAGGTAATGATTAACATGGCTTGTCTGAATATGATTTTATTACCAAATCGTTATTGACTACTTGATCCCTGGATGTTTGGTGCTTATGTATAATAGTGCCTTTTAGTGCTGGTCGGCTATGATTATGAGTCATGTCTCTATCAAAAATAATAGGTGTCAAGAACATGCTATCTCATGATAGTAAATTGTTAGGTAACTAGTAATGAGCATGTGATATTATGATGGTTCTAGGTAATTAATAATTGTGTTGGAGAACCTTCTAGTTATTGAAAGTGAAAATAAATGTCTAGGGCTTATAGCTAGAGACTCTTTTAAAATGATAAAAGATATTTCTAATCTTCTATGAATCCATTGACATAATATAGTAGGGTATGACTAAGTGGCATAAATTTTATTACCTGAAATTATTTATCGATGTTGTTGATTTAATACCGTGTTGCTTGAACTAACTTAGTTGTCTTGATGATGCTTAGAAGTACGTGTAGTGTACTAATACTATCCTTGCTACACCTTTTATGGGTGTAGGTTTGTTATAGGTTGGAGTTTCATTGTTGACGTGTCAAGTATTCACTATCAACTCCTACATCTCTTTCCTCAGAAAAGTTGTGTTTTATTTTTTCATTACTCTGATTAAAAGTTCTTGTATATTTCTAGCTAGGTCCTTAGGAACTACTCTTTGGAGTTAGTAATTATAGGATAGTTTTTGAAACATTAGTTTATAGAATATGTTCATGAATATGTTTCTCTTGATTAAATTGTATTTTTAAAAGGGATGAATGGCAAAGGGTTCTCCTATCAGACTAGAGTCTAGTAGGCGCCTGCACAATTCGGTAAATTGGGTTTTACAAGTTGGTATCAAAGTGCTAGGTTACCCGTCTCATAAAAACAAGAGCAATGTCAAGCAGTCCTGCAGATTGGTGTGTGGACATCTACATTAAATCCTTTGAAAGCTATGAGGCATTTAGGAAGCTTCCCTTTTGTTCTTTTGTATCATGCCATCCAAGTTTATTGTTCACCTGAGTTGAGTCCAATTTGGTTTATGGAGGATTCCAAATGAGGTCAATTGGTGTATGGGGGATCCCAATTCGTATCTAAAGACATATATCATGCTAAGGTGCTAACCAAATGTTTGTGTGTTGAAACAATAGTGAATGAGGTTTGTGCTTGTTAGTAAAGTGAGAAGTTCATGTGTAGTGCTAATCTACCCAGCAAGTAGCGCTATGCAAGGTGGGTTCTTGCCACAGCAAGCCTGCTCCCCAGAGGGGGTAGCCATTGTAGTGTATATGTCCTAAGTGTAGAGGCCTACACTAGTGAGGCTTATACCTCCATGATTGGCGCTCTATAGTGAGGTTAACCTCACCACAACACACCATTACTAAGTGTACAGGATTTCCATAGTGACCAAGTAGTTGTGGTAGCGCTCTCTCCACAACGAAAAGATCATCAGCTGCAGCAAACAAATGTGAACTAGAATCCAGTCCCCAATTTTAAGGACTCCAAAAACCTACTCATGCAATGTAAGAACTCAAAATTGTACGAAAACAAGGATAACATAGATTGTGCAGGCCAAAAACAAAGGCCAATATCTTTTGAATGCCATCAACGGACTTGTCGATCAAACCAAGAAAGAAATTTTCTACGAACAAGCCCTAAAAGGGTATATAATTACCCAGGCTAAAAAACTGGGGAACAAAGGGGGAGGGATGCACTATGCCGCTTCCTAGCTGATCGCTCCATCACTACCGATGCTTGAGCCATCGAAATCCTAGCTGTCCGGCTCACTCAGAAAAGAGAACTTTTTTGCATCCTCTACGGTCACCTTTGGAAGCTTTGAATAGGGATATAGGGTCCTTAAAAGACTCTTCATCACTTTCCATATCCAGACTAACAGTTTGTCCTACAAATGCCTCTTTCTCTCCACTATCTCTAAGTCTACCTAGAGCTCTACATAGGCCTTGGCCGGGGACCCAAAGGCACCTTGTAAGGCATCCATAATACTCATAACAACACTTGATAATGTTCCCTTCGGGGAGGTCGGGGAACGCCACTCAAAAACTCTCCCATGGCGGTTATGTCCACTTCCATGAGCTCGAAAGGACCCGAAGGCTGGGAATGGCCAGCCCCATCTCCACTACTCCCTTGGTTTTAGCTTCCCTGTCCATCTGAGTTGACTTTCCTCTATTTCTTGCTACGTCCATGTGCACCCTTCACCCTTAGTTGGTCAAAGGGCATATCACAATTGATCATATGTGGTCTATCAGTTATTTGGGCACCCCGCCAGCTCACACTAAGCAGTAATGAGAGGGGCATGGCACTTACCCTACTCTTTGCTGCAAATTACCTCGACTCCTCCATCACCTGTGCCCCCACATTCACTGGCACCCAATCTAAAGTACAAGCCACCACCAATGCCTAGTGGTATGTCACGTCGCTAACATTTTTTGAAGGGAGAATGCTTCTGGCCACAAAATTCAACCAACTTTGCGCCTCGACAGTGAATTGGGTACTCTTGATCCCCATCCAGTTGCTAACCCAAGTGATCTTGCCCCTCTTATTCCTCCTACACCAAAGTGTTGACCAACCACAACCCATTCCTGTCCACATCCTTAGACTTTAGTTCCTACTCCAGGGGGCTAGGAAACCCCAAGATTTTGTTTATCTCAGTAGCCCCAATCTTGAAAATATCACCTTGGACATAAATAGACAAGTCCGAGCTATACTAGCTCATAGTGAGGAGCATGACATAAAATTCCCTCACCCATAGCTCGTTACATGAGTAAAGGTTTCTATACACCTCTTGTAGTAGGGCAAAGAATTTTGATGCTCGCTCTTCCACCATCCATAGTGAAACCTATCTTATGTATAAGGCCTTTGACTTTCTACTCCATGAACCATCGTTTGCACTGATTGTTTGTAAGCTTTATGTAGTTAGGGGTGTCATCACCTTAAGCCATGATAACAATAGTTCCTGTAAATAAAGTTATCTCAGATGATAAATTAAAAGATGGGATGTTAAAACATTAAGTGTAAATGATATGAAGCCATAGAAAATTAGTTACATATTGAAGCCCCCCTAAAATTAGATTCTGTGTGGCCTTTTGGTGCAGCGGGTGGATTTCCTCTGCAATGAGGTCGCCGTAATGGAAAGAGTTTGCTAGAGAAGATTCAATCGTTGTGGTGGGGAAGGTATGCTATAATAAACCCGCCCCAGTGAGAAGGTTTCTGTCTTAATGAAAGTCATCTTCCCCAACAATCTCCTAACCCCAACAATGGCATTTCGATTTTTAGCCGCATTTTTGTAGAATTTTAGCATAGATTAGGGAGGGGATTGACATGCATAACACCTAAATTTCATTTTATGTCGATTTAACACTCAACTCAGGCCCTAAGGGCTCAAAAACTTCAAAACCCCCTATTAGATCACCCTACCACAGTTCCAATTTCAAAACTCTATGAAATTAGTGGACTTACGCAAAGAAAAAGAAAGAAACTTGAGAACATAAATAAAACTAGCATGCACTCCCCTAAGTACAAAACCTCAGTCCTAAAACCCCAATTTCATTCCATCTCAAGCATGATCTGCATGAAAAATTCAATAAAGAGGTTCTAAACAATGTAATATAGGAGCAAGACTAAGAAATCGAAGTAGAGAGGGGAGTTATAGAGAGAACAATCAGATGATAGGGAGAGTGTTTGTAAGAAGTTATGGAACATGAAAAATTTAACCTGTTCTCTTTGATTGTAAGGCCATCCAAGTGTTCTATAACACTCCAAAAGTCTCTAAGACCAAATTCTAGACCTGAAACAGAAAACCAGCTGAGATGGAACCTTCTCCACAGGATGCCCCGCACCATGAGTTGTGGTGAGGTAGGATGACTCATGGGTTGGAGTTGTGGTCATACCAAGCATTTTAGGACCCAAGTCAGTCCATACACCATGAGTTAAAAGTTGATTCATGGCACATAGGATGACTCGTCCTGTCAACTCATGGCAAGAGGTTCCGCAAATGTGCAACTTTATCCCAAGGACCACAAGAGAAGACCGCGGCCCATCCTATCTGGTCATGGGATGATAATAAGAAAACATTCAAGTTAGCCTCAGTAATAATGAGTGGACACCACGAGTCATTAATTGTTCCGACAACTCAAGATATGACCTGTTAGGATTGGATGATATTTTTTAATACTATTTTCCAAAGGTATTTTTATAACTTCCTATTCTTTTAACTCCTAAATTAGATTATTTTTGATTTTATTAAGGGGTTTTAATACACTATTTCCCCATCTCTCCTCAAAGCAATGATCATTCAAGGAAATTCCACCTCTTAGACACTCAGGAACACCTAGGGCTTTTTCTCTCCAAATTCGTGGGTTCTCAATCCGTAGGCAAGAAATAATCAAGTTCAGGTATGTGGGATTATCATTAAGGGTTTCCTGTCACCTTATTCCCCAAACCCAAGCTTCAATTCATGTTTCCACTGTAATTATTCAATTTTATGATTTCTAGGGCTAGAAAATTTCATGCAAAAACTCTTAATTCTAATGTCATATGTTCCTTCCTGATTCTTATATGTATTTTGCAAATATATTTGGGTGGATTTCTGTGAAAAACACTTACATATCGGTATACTCAATTTAGCATGTTTTCCTCAAAATAAATACAATTTTCATGATTTTTTATCTTATGTACCATGGCTGCAGAATTAACATACTTTTGAATGACTAGTTTAGTACTTCAAGAAATTTAATAATTTATATGATTTTAAACTACTCTATGCAAAACCTATCAGATTTTAGATATAGTGTGAGCATTTATGTATGTTTTCGGAGTAGTATTTAACTCCAAGATGATATGGATTTAGATAACTTAAGTCCCACAAATACGTGCCACCGTAGTCAAAGGAGGTACTCTCTAGTTGAGAGTATCTCCCTTGCTCGAATAGGATCATGAGTGAATTGACGCCTTTATGGTTCTTACTCTTGTTATGCTATAAACATCCTTTTGTCTAGGGTTACAGTTTGGGCTCCATGATGCTCACTTGGAGTATATCGATTGTGAGAATCTCCAACTTCGATAGTCACAATCATTAATATATATTACATGCATTACTTTATAGTATTTGTAGATAGCCCGTTGATCAATATACGAACCTACTTTTGATTTTAGACTTGCTTAACTATAATTTTATGGTTTAAACCTAGGGACATTGTAATCCAGTTTACACAGATATCACATTTAATTACTATAACATGATTATGATTTTCAACATGATCTCCTCATCCTTACGTTATACTTATTCCACATACTCATTACATTCAAAGTACTGGCCACATATTTTGTGTTATATCATCACATGATATAGGTTCAAGTGTTCAGTCTTAGCCCAACTACTAGCTACGTTCTAGTCCATGATCAACATAGAGTTGGTGATCCTCATCATCTGAGGAGGAGAGTTCATTTCATGTTATCTCTGTTATTCAAATTTTCAGTTTATGTGGAGCTAGTCGGGAACCTGTCCCTTTAGCTCATTAGTTGTTAGAGGTTTTTAGACTGAGATGTTTAGATGTTAAACTTAGTGGTCCTTATGTTGTTTTTGGTTAACATTTATTGATATACCATACTTATTCAGATTTATGATATATCTCATTACTAGGCTTCTGCTCAGTTTGTTAGTATATTATGATGTCCTGCTTGTATCATGTTGGATCAACTGTGATGATTTTATGTAACACTATGATAGGACAATACCTATACACCCGGCCGACTCTAACTGACTTTTCAACCAGAGTAGAGACTAAAAATTGCTCTGAGAGAATTTATGGACTAATATCAAACTAGATGGCAATGTAAGGATTCACAAAAGAAAGTGTGGCTCCTGGATCTAGTAAAGCATACACATCTATCTGAAAGAGACGTAACATACTACTGACTTCGTCAAGTGAGTTATCCTGGTCCCAATGGGAGGATAGGGCATAAAAGCGGTTTTGGCATTGACCGCTACTTGTACCTGAAGTAGTACCCTCCTGAGCTGCGCGAGCTAGTGGAGCTACTGCTGTAGTGGACTGGGCCTTTCCCTGTCCTACTGATGGGTAATACCTCAACCTGCGACCCAGTTGATGACAACCAAAACAACCTTCCTTGCCCAGGCGGCATTCACCCGGATGGTTCTTACTACATTTAGGACATATTGGAAAAGTGCAGCTGTTGGAGACATGGCTCTATGACTGGGAGCCTGATGCTCCACCACTTCAATCTTTATGGGGCATGGAAAAAGAAGCACTCGCTAACGAGGGTGCTAGAGGTCTCTGTTGCTATTGTGGGTTATTACCACCGCTTGATCACGATTGAGAATTCTCCAACTAACCTGTCCTTACCCGCTTACTCTCCCTCTCTATCTGCTTCAGTTTCTCTACCTCTATCTGTTGTGCATGGATAATGACCCTAATGATGTACATCTCATTGATAAACATGGGAGTCCTGCACTCCTTTAATACCAAGTTTGAGACTCCATTCATGAAATTGAGCACGTAAGCCCTCGACTCCGAAAATATTTATGGAGCATACTTCAATAGTTGAGTGAACTTTAATGCGTACTCCTGCACTGTCATGTCGTTCTGCCTCAAGTTCACAAACTCAGCGGCTTTAGCTTCCCTTAACTCCCGGGTAAAGAATCTGTACAGGAGCACAGTCACAAACTTGTCCCACTCCACTAGACCTGCACCATTCTGCCTTCCCTCTTTCCGCTACTTATACCATATCTGAGCCACCCGTTTCAACTGATAAGTAGACAAATCTATAATTTCAATAGAACACCCATGATTTCGGTGGTCTTATGAACCTCACCAATTTACTTCTGTGGGTCCTCATCTACCTTAGACCCTTGAGATGCTGCGAGATTCATCAGAGTAAAATCTTGAATTTCGGAAACAACTATAGACCTATTGGGAGTGGCAGGTATGATGACCTTCTGGTTGACCTAATTTTTCATTGCTTTAGCTAGCATTTGAATAGCAACCCAGAACTGTGCATGTGACACTAGCTCAACCTAAGGGGCTGCTGGAGCTGGTGGGGCTGGCTGGTTAGCAATACCATTCCTCTTTCTATTTCCTCTTTTAGGAGGCATTATCAACTAAAAAGGGTAAAGCATGAGTTAGGAGGATATTTTAGAGACTAAACTCTACCCACGATAAGAATCATAAAGAAAAGGGGATTTTTCCTAAAAATGCCTCATAGCCTCCCTTCACAAGTGCGACACGCTTCAACCCCACGTAAAGGACTCTACTTGATGCGATTTTCAAACATCCTAGGACACTCTAAACCTGATACTCTGATACCAAGTTTTTCATGACCCGAGCCTGCACCCTGGATGCGACACGGTACTTAGGATCACAAGTTCAAGTAAACCCATGGCATAATATAATACTAACACACTAGAAGTTTAATAGAGAATTGAGCGGAACCAAAAAACATCGTTTCCAATTAAAAAAATAAATACTCCAAAACTCTAAATAATAGTAAATAGCAGAATACTATAACTCTGTCTGAAGCCTCTACTAAAGATGAGTTACTAGGACAAGTCCCTAGCTAACTCCAAAGTCTAATAAACTGAAATAACTGATAACATAAAAAGAACTGCTTCAGTCTTTTAAAGGTGAGGACTCACCAATAGAACTCTACTGCAAGAAGTCTAAAGGAGAAGCTAATCCCACTGCTGAGCCTGAGAACCTACGCCTATATCATAAAATGATATAGCACAAGAAATATGCGGTCAATACTTTGAATGTACTGAGTATATAAGATATTCCACTAGAATATATAGAACATACTAATAGTCTAAAAAGCTATGCTAAAATGCATAACTGAAATGAAGTACCATGACCCTTACTAAAATACATAAATATCTGTATGAAGTAGTAGTCTAACATTACATAATATAGTACAGTAAAAAACTGATTTAAGAGTCAGATGCATGTACTAAGAATTGAGTCTACAACTATGATTGAGACTGTAATTGTACTAAATGATGGAATAGTCTATTAACTGACACATAATCACAGGAGCTAACCATGGAGTTCGATGTATACGCCCCATTAATAGGACCCAATTTACCTTGCCAGGTTATAAAGGCACGACTAATGTGATCACTAAACTAATACCCAATCAGGTTAGTAATCTACGGTGGCATGTAGTTCTACGTCCTGGGTGCTAATCCCTAGAACATGTCGGTGTTAAGAACTAATTTCAATTGAAAAGTTTACTGATAATTTATAGATAGCTCAAAATCTAGTGTTCTTAAAGCTAAGTCAAAAACTTTATCTAATAGTATTCTGAGAGCCTAAAGAACCTAAAAATACTGATTATGTTATCAACATCTGTATACTGAGATTATGATAGAATCACAAAGATTGAAATATGAATTCATGTTAACTCAATGCCATGTAGAAGCAAAATATATAATTATATAACTAAAATTGAATCATGTGAAAATCTGTCATGGAAGTATCATTTGTAATTGAATTTGTAAAACCCTAAATATCACATACTAGAAATCACAGGAGAATTGAGAATGTAAAAGTAATAAGGGAATCCATAACTGAACAAAAACCCTAAGATGTGATTTTCTATAGGACTGAGTTATCAATGTTTTCTCAAGATTTTGGGACACAAGGGTGAAAGGATAACCCTTGTTGAAATCCCATATACCTAGAGAAGGAATCTTGAAGAAGCAGCTCAAAAATATTGAGGAGAATTGGAAGCCCTAGCTCTTGGTTGGGAGAAGCTCTATCCGAGTTTTTACGTACTAGTCTTGAGAGCTAAGTAAGAAATGAGGGATAAATATTGACTAACCCCCTTAATACCCTCATAATATACCCAAAAATGACGTAGTTTGTGAACTAAAATAGCAGGAAGTTACAAAAATGCCTAGGAGAAAAGTTTGGAAAAAAGCCCATACCGACTCAACGGGTCACAAAATTAGTTGTTGGTTGTGACCATGACTCGTTGGTACCAGTTGTTGGTCCTAGGTCTAAAATCTCATGTCATACCCTAAATTAAGAGGGGCATGACTGGCATCCTGTGCCACACTTGATCGAGCACACCCAAACACCAATCTAACTATAGTAAGACCGAACCAACAAGGTTTGACATTACAACATAATCTAAATCAGAGTAAACGACAAACTAAAATGGAAGCTGGCTCACAAACCAACCAAAAATAAATACAATAGGCTGTCAAGGCCACGAAAAGGAAAATAATCTATACAACCAAGCCAACCTATCCTCCAAAAACATACTGAAACCACAATACATCTACGAGCCTCTATGAATATAATAGTATTCAAATGATCGAGACAGGGCCCCAAACTAGTCGTACCTCAAACATCTAGTGATGCCAAAAAACCTGGAGCACACCAACTCAGCTGGAACTCCACTCAGTACCCAAGAACTCGATCTACCAGCCTACCATCACCTGAAGACATGAATGTATGTTACGCCCAAATGCTCAAAGATCAGACCCGGGAGTGGAATGGGAGAAAACTAGAAATTCTACACCAGGCCATAGAACGATTCTTTTTGTGACCCCTAGGGGTAGACCACGAGTCCAGATGTGAATCGTGGTGAAGTGCTGGACTCTAGATGGAGGTTTGTCATTTGGGGCCATCACTGGTATGACCACAAGTCGTGGTCAGTCCTCACGACTTGTTCAGTCAGTCGTGCCCAAGGGAAATTTAAAGGATGGGTTGTACTGGCAGTGCACCTGATGAATTGGACCCTATGGGTCGGGGTCAGACACCATGATTCGTTGGGATGGTCGTGATCAGCAGATGAATTAAGATTCGAGCAATGGGGCAGTTGAGGTAACGAGTGGTGACCACTAGTCGTGATCACCAATGACGACCCGCTAGGTCCCTCGCAGGGACCCCTAGAGGAAATATGGCGGTGGACCTAACGTTAGCATGCGATGACTCGTGGTTCATGGCGACGACTCGTCTAGACCCTCATTGGGACTGGCTGTTAGACTTTAGCAGCGAATTTATTAACGGTATTATCGTCATTCCTAAGCCCTAGGGTCCTATACTACATCTTTTTAAGATATTTTTAGGGTGTACTAAGATAGGTTAAGTTATTCTAGCCTATTCAAAACTCATACATGCAAAGTTTAAGAGTATAGATGGTGATCAAGCATAAAAGCTCAAGGTTCTTCAATTCCCCTTGGGCAACTAAGGAATGATAGAATCGAAGTCTCTCAGGTATGTAGGGTTATGAATTGGTTAACTCATTTACCCCCATGCCCAATCCCTCCTAAATTCATGAAATTCTGTTTGAAAATCTTATAGGGTTTTATCCCAAATTCTTATGGAATCCTAACGATCTATCTATTGGTTAATGTCTCTAATGTATCACATCATGTTTTATGAATCATGGTTAAATTTTACATTAATTCGATTATGAATTTATTGTTTTAAATTTCTATAAAATTATGCCCAATCATGCATGTTCTATGATAAATCGTGATATCATTTTACCTTGATTTTAATGTTCCCTAACCCATCACGAGTTATGATTTATGATATGGATTTACTCAAATGCTCATCATGAATTTATGATTACTAAGTATATACATGTTTTACAGGTATCTGTGGACTTCATGATTGATCGATTTATGATATTGGCTAATTCATCGGCCCTTGATTCATGGCTAAACATGTATTTAATGGGGATCAATGATGTTAATAGTTTTTTGGCCAGAAATCTCTTGAATGATGGTTATGATTTACATACGAGCCTAATAGGCATGTTTTTGGGAGTAGTGTCTAGCACCGAGTAGTCTGGCATTTAAAGGACTACATCGGTGTCTCATAACTACGTGCCACCGTAGGTTCAAATTGATACATTACTATGTTAATGGATTCCCTCTTTGGTGATATCACATATTGCACGTCATTTTCCTGGCAAGCCTGGGACGACTCTGCCCACTTGAGTGAGATAGTTGGGGCATCATGTAATACTCTACCATGATGGTTTCGATTAAGACGAGTCCTCCCATTGTTCCTAATGATTTATGCATGGTAATTTTAATATTATTTTGGCTCAAGTAACATTTAATAAAGTTTTTCCTATCATTATGATTATGAATTATTTACAAATGTTCTTGAAAACCCTGATCCTTATGTTACATTACGATATATGATCATGTTCTCCTACTCTCATTAACTTTTATGTATTCTAAATGTTAGTTTTACTTACCTTGCATACTCGGTACATTCTACATACTGACTGCATAGTTTATGCTGTGTCATTTTATGTTACAGGCTCTGACCTTCACACCCAGCACCATCGTTAGCTCATTTTCCAAAGTTAGCATCTAGTTTAGTGGTGAGTCCTTATCTCCTGAGTACCATTTGATATTAGATATCCTTTATGTACAATTCTCCAAACTTGTTGGGTTAGTTAGGGCTGTTGTCTCATCAACCCATCAGATATGTTAGAGGCTTTCAGCCTATATATAGTATTCAGCTGTCATGTAGGAAGTGCATTATGTTTTCTATGTTATGTCATGATTTTTCTTCCTCTATGTTATTATGTTTAGTTATTCCACTCTATTTGGTTGAGTTAGATGTATGTTCATGACATAATTTGACTTGGAGTCTCTTAGGGCTCCTTGTCCTGTGTTGCGATTCGGGTTTATGTTCGGGTCGTGACAAGCTTGGTATCAAAACCATAGGTTTAAAGTGTCCTAGGGTGTTTAAAAGCTGCATTAAGTAGAGTCTTTTTTCATGGTTGTGAATCGCGCCACACTTATAACAAAGAGGCTCTGAGACATTTAGGAAATGTTACCTTCTTTCATAATTTATGTCGTGCGATAAAATATCTCCCTATCCTTCTAACTCATGCTATACGCGATTGCAGAATCATGGTTCCTCGAAGAGTTAACGGTATAAGGAATGTGAATGGAAATGACCACGAGGATGGAAACAGAGAAGGGCACTAACAAGCCCCACCAGTCCAGGAGCACCATGAACCAGAGCCAGTTGCCCATGCTGAATTTCGAGCAGCCATTCAGATGCTAGTGCAGGCCTTAACCGCTCAGGTCAACCAACAGACAGTAGTGCATCTCCCGCAAAATGAAAATGCGGCAACAACACGAGTCAGAGATTTCTTAAGGATTAACCCTCCTAAATTCCTTTGATTGAAGGTGGGAGAGGATCCATATGAGTTTATCAATGAGATTCTGAAGATTACCTAGATAATGGGGGTGACTGGGGAGGATTGTGCTAATTTTGCCTCATATCAGTTTAAGGGGGTTGTGCACATCTGGTTTAAGTAACGGAAGGATAGTAGGGTCGTGAGAGAAGGTCCTATTAGTTGGGAGGAGTTTCACATTGCTTTTCTGGATCTATTCTCCCATCTGTAATTGAGGGAGATTAAAGCAGCATAGTTCGTGAATTTGAAGCAAAGGAAGATGATGGTTCAGGAGTATGCTTTAGAGTTCATCCGTTTGTCTAGATACGCGCCAGAGCTAATGGCTGACCAGAGGGCTCGGGTGAGTAGGTTCGTACATGGAGTGGCAGACTATTTGGACAAGGATTGTAGGATTGCCATGCTTCAACTGGATTTTGACTTTCCCCAGATAGTTTTGCATGCCCAGCAGATGGAGGTAGTGTATCTGAGAGAGAGAGAGGCCAAGAGGGCCCGGACAGACGGCTATGGGTTCACTCAGTAGAGATCCGGTGGTGGTCACTACCCTTTGAATCAGCAAAGGTTATTAGCTCTAGCACCATCATCAGCTAGTGTTCCATCAATATCCAAGGGTGATAAGAGGAGAAGGGCCTCAGGTTTGAGGGACCAGAGGGGCATACAGGCAGAGCGCATATTTTCAGCCTGTGGGAAGTATGGCAATAGTCATGTCAGGGACTGCTTGCTCAACTCAGATATTTGTTACGGGTGCGGAAGATCTGGCCATATGCACTGAGAGTGTCCATTGGCTCAACTCAGATAGAGGTTGTGCTCAAACAACCAGGTCAGTAGCAGCTCCAACATGCTCAGCTCTGCAGGGGGCATCCACTAGTGGGGGTGGCTAGCAACTCCAAAACAGATTCTATGCCCTTGCCTCACGCCAGGAATAGGAGACTTCTTCGAATGTGGTTACTGGTATGTTACGAGTGTTTCACCTTGATGCTTATGCTTTGTTAGATCCAGGGGATGCCTTGTCCTTTGTGAAACCTTATTACTAGTAGCTTTAGAGTCAGTCCCGAAATTCTATCAGAACCATTCTCAGTCTCTACTCCCATTGGTGCTTCAGTTGTAGCTAGACGGGTGAATAGAAGTTTCCCGATCACAGTATTGCAGAAGGTCACCTCCAAAGACCTAGTAGAGTTAGCCATGACTGACTTTGACATTACTCTCGGCATGGATTGGTTGTATGCATGTTATGCTTTTGTTAATTATAGAACCTGTGCGGTGGAGTTCCTCTTTCTGGATGAGTCAGTTTTAGAGTGGAAGGGTAGTTCAGTCGTGACTGTAGGTCATTTTATTTCGTATCTTAAGGCCAGGAAGATAATCTCCAAAGGTTGTATATACCATCTAATTAGGGTTAAGGATGCGACGTCTGAGACCCCAACTATCCAGTCAGTCCCAGTAGTAAGTGAGTTCCCAATGGTCTTTCTAGATGATTTGCCAGGAGTTCCTCCCGAGCGGGAGATTGATTTTGGTATCGACCTTCTTCTCGATACGCAGCCTATATCTATTCCTCCTTAGAGAAAGGCTCCAGCCGAGCTAAAAGAGTTGAAGGAACAGTTGAATGACCTAGACAAGGGTTTCAATAGACCTAGCATGTCTCCACGGGGTGCACCAGTTTTATTTTTCTGAAATAAGGATAGTTCCCTTAGAATGTGCATTGATTATCGGCAATTGACAAAGTCTCCATCAAAAATAAATATCCTCTACCCAAGATTGATGATTTGTTTGATTAGCTTCAGGGTGACAAGTGATTTTCGAAGATAGATCTCAGGTCTAGATACCATCATCTTAGGGTTTGGGAGAGTGACATTCCGAAACCAGTCTTTACAACTCAGTATGGTCACTATAAGTTTGTAGTTATGTCTTTTGGACTAATAAATGCTCCTGTAGATTTTATGGACCTGATGAATAGGGTGTTCAAGCCATATCTAGAGAAGTTCGTGATTGTGTTCATAGATGACTTTCTCATATACTCTTAGAGCGAGGAGGAGTATGTCGCTCCTTTGAGGGCGGCGTTGCAAACTTTGAAGGATCATTAATTGTATGAAAAATTCAGCAAGTGTTTGTTTTGGTTGAATTCTATGGTGTTCTTGGGTCATGTGGTTTCTAGTGAGAGTGTGCAAGAGACTCACAGAAGATAGAGGCAGTGAAGAATTGGCCCAGACCAGTGAACCCTTCAGATATCAGAAGTTTCTTGGGCTTAGATGGCTACTATCAGAGGTTTTTTGACGGGTTTTAATCTATCATGGCACCGTTGAGTAAATTGACCCAGGAGAAGGTGAACTTTCAATGGTCGGAGGGTTGTGAAAAGATATTTCAAGAGTTGAAGGCTCGACTCACCTCAGCACCAGTGTTGACCCTACCCGAGGGTACCGATGGGTTCATAGTGTATTTTGATGCTTCAAGGATCGGACTTGGGTGTGTATTGATGCAACACGGAAAAGATATAGATTACGCTTCCAAACAGCTGGAAGTGCATGAAAGAGCTAGCCGACATATGATTTCGAATTGGCAGCGATGGTATTTTCCTTGATGTTATGGATACATTACTTGTACGGGGTCCATCTAATGTGTTTACGGACCATAAGAGTTTGCAATATGTGTTTACCCAGTAGCATCTCAATCTTTGGCAAAGGAGGTACTTAGAGCCACTTAATGATTATGACATGAGTGTCCTTTACCATCCGGGAAAGGCTAATATGGTTGCAGACGCACGTAGTAGACTCTCCATGGAAAGTGTGTCCAATAAAGATGAGAGACAGAAGGAGCTGGTGAAGGATGTGCATTGACTTGCAAGGTTGGGAGTTCATTTGGTTGACTAGACAGATGGTGGTGTGATAGTTCAGAACGGATCAGAATCATCCTTGGTGACTGATATAAAAGTTAGGCAAGATAAGGACCCTATTTTGGTAAAGTTAAAGGAGGTTGTTCATAATAAGAAGGTAGAGGTCTTCTCCAAAGGGGGAGATGGTGTGCTTCGATACCAGGGTCTCTTATGTGTTTTGGATGTTGATGATTTGAGGAACCGAATGTTGCACGAGGCTCATGGATAAATGTATTCTATCCACCCAGGTGCCACCAAGATGTACCGTGACCTACAAGAAGTCTATTAGTGGAATGGCATGAAGAAGGACATAGAAAAATTTGTGGCTAAGTGTTCAAACTGTCAGCAGGTGAATGTTGAGCGCCAAAGACCCAGAGGTGTGCTCCAAGATATAAGTATTCTTACTTGGAAGTGGGAAGAAATCAATATGGACTTCATAATAGGTTTGCCTCGCACGCGCCGACAATATGACTCCATTTGGGTTGTTATTGAATGATTGACCAAAGCTGCTCATTTTTTACCAATCAAAACCACTGATTCTGCATAGTATTATGCTAAACTATACATTCAGGAGTTGGTTTGATTTCATGGAGTGCCCTTGTCCATCATATCGGACATAGGTACTCAGTTTACTCTTAGTTTTGGAAATTGTTTCAAAAAGGACTCGGTACTCAGGTCAAGCTCAATATAGCATTTCACCCACAAACAGATGGTCAAGCGGAGCGGAAAATTTAGACTCTCGAGGACATATTGAGAGCATGTGGGATTGACTTCAATGGTAGTTGGGATGACCATTTGCCTTTTATCGAGTTTGCATACAATGACAACTACCATTCCAGCATTCAGATGGCTCCGTTTGAGGCTCTCTATGGGCGGAGATGTAGATCGCCTATTTGTTGGTTTGAAGTCAGTGACGCTGCAATTATAGGATGCATTCAGTACATGAGGCCATGGAGAAAGTTCAACTCATACGAGACAGGTTGAAAACAACACAAAGTCGCCAAAAGTCCTATGCCGATGTGAGAAGAAGAACTTGAGTTTGAAGTGGATGATTGGGTGTTCTTGAAGGTGTATCCCATGAAGGGAGTGATGAGGTTTGGAAAGAAAGGAAAACTCAGCCTCGCTATGTTGGCCCCTACTGAATTGTGAAAAGGGTTGGCAAGGTGGAATATGAATTGGAGTTTCCCTCAAAATTAGCTTCCGTGCATCTTGTTTTCCATGTATCGCTCTTAAAGAAGTGTTTGGGTGATCCAGCTCTAGTTGTTCTAGTGGACAGTGTCAGTGTGAAAGACAACCTTAGTTATGAAGAGGTTCCGGTGGAAATACTGGATCGCCACGTTCGAAGGCTAAGGAACAATGAAGTATCTTCAGTCAAGGTTTTGTGGAGGAATCATCACGTTGAGGGAGCTATGTGGGAAGCTGAAGCAGACATGATGGCTAGATAACCACATTTATTCTCTACCGGCTCTGTTCTAGCTTGAGGTATCGGTTCTTTCCCTAAATTTCTATTCAGTTTCATGTGCAGTTTGTGTGTCCCAGTTTCTTTCATGTATATGGATGTATGTATGATTTATGAATTTAGCTCATCCATGTGGTTCAGTTCGGATGTAGTTATTCCGTCAGTTTTTAGCTTAAATGATCTGTGGTTGAATAACATGGTTGCATTTCTTTGCTTTTCTATGTGATTTTCAACATTCGAGGAAAAATTTTCCCAAGGGGGAGATGTTATTATACACCAAAATCTCAAAGATTAGACCCGGGAGTGGAATCGGAGAAACTGAAAATTCTACACCAGGTCATAAAACGTGTTTTTCTATGACCCGTGGGGGTATACGAAAAGTCATGATATGACTCGTGGTGAAGTGCTGGACTTGAGATGGAGGTTTGTCATTTGGTGTCACCACGGGCATGACCACGAGTCGTGGTCAGGCCCTACGACTCGTTGATTTAGTCGTGGCAAAAGGAAATTGAAGGAGTTGGAGTGGCAGTGCACCTAACAGATTGGATCCCACGGGTCGTGGACAGACAGCATAATTCATTGGGATGGTCGTAGTCAGCAAATGAATTATGGTTTGTGCAGTGGGGCAGTTGAGGTAACGAGTGGTGACCATGAGTCATGGTCACCAACGACAACCCTTTACATCACTCGTGGGGACCCTTTGAGGAAATATGGAACTGGACCTAACGACAACATGCGATGACTCGTGGTTCGTAGTGACGACTCATCCAGTCCCTCGTTGTGACTGGCAGTCAGACTTTAGCAACGATTTTATTAAGGGTAATATCGTCATTCCTAAGCCCTAGAATCCTATACTACATCGTTTTAAGCTATTTTTAGGGTGTATAAATAGGTTAATCCATTCTATCCTATTCAAAACTCATGCATGAAAAGTTCAAGAGTGTAGAGGGTGATCAAGCATAAAACCTCAAGGTTCTTTAATTCCTCTTGGGCAAGTAAAGGAGTGATAGAATCCATGTCTCTCAGGTATGTAGCGTTATGAATGAGCAAACTTGTTCACACCCATGACAAATCTCTCCTAAATTCATGATATTCAATTTGAAAATCTTATGGGGTTCTATCCCAAATTCTTATGAAATCCTAGCAATCTATCTATGCGTTGATGTCGCTCATGTATCACATCATGTTTTACGAATCATGGGAAGATTTTAAAACTAATTGGATTATGAATTTATTGTTTTAAATTTCTATAAATTTATGCTCAATCATGCATGTTGTATGATAAATCGAGTAATGATTTTACCTTGATTTTTGATGTACCTTAACCCATTATGATTTATGATTTATGATATGGATTTACTCAAATTCTCAACATGAATTTATGATTACTAAGTATATACATATTTTACAAGTATGCATGGACTTCATGATTGATCAATTGATGACGTGGCTGATTTAGGGCCCTTGATTCATGGCTAAACATGTATTTAATGGGGATCAATGATGTTAATGTTTATTTGGCCATGAATCTCATGAATGATGTTTATGATTTACATACGAGCCTAATATGCATGTTTTCGGGAGCAGTGTCTAGCATCGAGTAGCCCGGCATTCAAAGGACTGCGATGGTGTCTCATAACTACGTGCCACCGTAGGTTCATTTTGATACATTACTATGTTAATGGATCCCTTTTTTCGTGATATCACATATTGTATGTCCCTTGCCTGGCAAGCCTTGGACGACTCTGCCCACTTGAGTGAGATAGTTGGGGCATCATGTAAGGCTCTACCATGATGGTGTCGGTTATGACAAGTCATCCCATTATACCTCATGATTTATGCATGGTCATGTTCATATTATTTTGGCTCAATTCATGTTTAATAAATTTTTTCCAATCATTATGATTATGAATGATTTACGAATGTTTTTGCAAACCTTGATCCTTATGTTACATTATGATATTTATGTCATGAGTATGTTCCTACTCTTCATGAACTTTTATTCATTCTAAACGTCCGTTTTACTTACTTTGCATACTCGGTACATTCCACGTACTGACCGCATACTTTATGCTGTATCATTTTTTGATATAGGCTCTGACCTTTAGATTTAGCACCATCGTTAGCTCATTTCCCGGAGTTAGCATCTAGTTTACTGGTGAGTCCTCATCTCCCGAGGACCAGTTGATATTTGTTTTCCTTTATGTTTAGTTCTCCAGACTTGTCGGGTTAGTTGGGGGTGCTGTCCCATCAACCGACCGATATCTTAGAGGCTTTTAGACTATATGTAGTACTCAGCTATCATGTATGAAGTGCGTTTTGTTTTCTGTGTTATTTCATGATTATGCTTCCGCTATTTTATTATGTTAGTATCCGGCGGGACTAAGACAAACTCAAACATACACAACTTTATACTAACTTAATCAAGATTTTACCCTAGAATTCCGCTCTATTTGATTTAGAAGTATGTTCATGCCATGGGTCGACTTGGAGTCTCTCAGGGCTCCTTGTCCCGTGTTGCGATTTAGGTCTATGTTCATTTTGTGACAATGTAGCACCCCGAGTAGGGCATCAGTACAACAATGTACCGAGTATGAAAGGCAAAAACAACTAGAAGACTCAGATTAGAGATCAACAAAATATACCAGATATCGCAGGAGGAGAAATGCAACTTAAGTAAACACATAAACCTACCTCGCCCTATAAGCCTGGCAAGTACAAGAAAGCACACAAAATTCTATTCCTCATAAGCTCGACAAGTCCAAAAAGTAAACAACATGCGGCACCTAGCTGACACAGCTCACTTGCCATAACCTCTAGACCTTTCAATGGCCTCAGCTAACACCAGCTAATATCTAACATTATTGCTATAAAGTAACAGATAACACAAGCAACAATCATATTACAATTTCAATTAAATCAAAAGTAAACACCAGCCTATAAACATCATCAAACAAGCACCGCCGAATCCGCGCTCGGCTGCGCACAGTTAGCAGAGCTCCATCCATTATAGGGAGCCAATAGCAATCCCAAGAAGGCTCAGAACAGACATATACAGCGCTATGGAGGCATGTACCTCTCCATACATCTTTCATATCTCAGAAAGGCCCTATGGGAGGCAAACTCAGCTCAAGCATAGGCCCATTGTTCTACCCCTTAGACTCAACCATGCAGCTAAACCTACTCTTAGAGTTTGATATCCACAAACCCCAAGGGCCTCAACACACACACACACACATAAAAAATCATACAATGACAACATTCACAACCAACAAAAATAACAATACATGTTCAAAAATCCCACAACAGCCTCTCAAACCCCACCAATCGACTATCACAATATAGTACTATTCTCGCATGTCTAGATCCACTAACTGAGCTAAGGATCACCATCCTAAACAATGTACCCTCAAGCTTTATAAGTATCCCACAAGCCACTCTACTCAACACTAACATAAAGGGTCATAGCCAAGCCAACTAAAGCGTCACCAGGTCGTCAACATGCTATCGACACGGCTGACACGACCGCCGACTCTAATATAATAAATATCTTCACAACCGTCAACCTTAACCATTATGAACCATTATTCATGTGCCAATATCATAAAATAACTCTATTCATATAGGCAACTTATAACATGGCATAAGAACAACAAACTTTACGCATGCTCTCGACAAAAGTATAACAATTGCCTCGACTAGGCCCCTTGGCACACAAGCCCGAGCAACCAACCAAACCATCATCTCATATACGCATCTAACAAAATATAAAGAGTAGCACAACGTGGAAATAATAACATAATACATAACATAACAAAAAAGCCAACACATATGTCAATACCGACGACAATGGCTACGGAATTTATGCTGACAAAGGGAGGGACAAACCTAACATACCCTAATTTTTTGATGAACCCAAATTAAGCCGAACCTCCTCCATTGTAAGAATCAAGTTACTGCCTAAGAGAAGCCTAAGTTACTGCAAAAATGAAGCCAACACAACTCAACAAGAAAATAAGATAGATGAAGCTTAACCGATAAGATTCATACGAATTCGACGGTCGAAACTTCGAGATAACAATCTAATGGTGTTAACACACCTATAACCAACCTCAAAAACTAAAGTAAGCAAAAGGAAGAAAGCTTACCAAAAACTTCACAATGGAACAACCAACCGAAGCTCAAAAAAGACAACAAAGTGCAAGCTACAAGTGATTACCAACTTCCGGACATTTAAATCATGTTAAACCATGTCTTCCGACACTAAAACCCTTATTAAAACCATGGTAGGACCTTGATAGAGCTTTCCTTCGTGAAAGGATTTCTAGAAATGAGAAAAGATAGCAATCCACTGACCAAAGGGACTTAAATAGTCCTCCACTGCCTCAACCCACTTGTGACGTTACTGCTTGCACGATCTCGCAAAAATGCGAATATCTCTGTACTCTGAAGCTAGATTGGAAAACAGTTTAATGTGCTGAAAACTAGACTCATAGACCTTTAATTTTATTGGTTGTTCATCCCCTAACTCCTTATAGATTGGGAGAACTGCCTTGAATTTGACCTAAATTTCAGGGAATCTTGAGAAATAAATTTTCCGATAACTTTTGCCAAATATAGAGTAATTAAATATATTCTCAGTGAGCCGAATTTGGTCACAAGGTGGACCCACCCTTAAAAGTACGGGTATTACGTGCATTTTTTTATGCATGTATGAGTAGGGAAGCTAGAATTTTGTTAAAAATTATTTGTGGTTTTTTGGTTCCTGGGAAGCACATGACTTATGTTAGAACAGAGAGGGCGTGTGTTGTGTTTTATTTGAAGACAGGAAGACCAGTTAATGTTGCTGTAATAATTAAGGATGTGTTGAGTAGAGCAAGGGTGAACCAAGGGAAAAGATTTAATTTTGGGGGTCTCTTGACCTGATTTCTTGGGGAGCAACAAATAGATGAGGAGGTGGTTGATTATAGACCATCGTATGACTTGAAAGGGCTTGATGTGATGAAAACAAAGGAGCCCAAATGCATATATGGTCATGTGTTGTCTATCAATGAGAGCAATACGCGCATTGATAATGTTCTGAGTCACTCGTACATCATGCAAATACTACAGCTGAGGATGAGCGGAGTGACAGAGGAGCAACTACAACACCTCTACGTGTTCTACACATTAAGTGAGCATTCAAGATCTCTCTTCAATGTTAGGCCAGGATTTGAGGAGCTCTTTGATGATGATGATGCCACCGACGAGGAGCATGCTATAGTCAACTCTAATTTGCAGTCTGATGATGATGGAGAGGATTCTGAGATGAGGGAAGCTACTTTTGCCCCTAAAAATAATGAGGATTAGCGGCCCAGGGAGTTCTTTTTTCACTCTTTTACTTATGCTTTATTATTTTTGCACTTACAAGAGTGCTACAGATTAAGTGTGGCAAGGGAGAAGTAAACTTCATTATACCATGTATGCTTTATGTAACACCCCAAAATCCAATTAGATCAGACCCGAGACTTATAGTAGAACAAAAGCAAAAAATAGCAGTAGGGCCATTCAATGAATCAAATGATGACTCGTCCTTCCATCATACAGGCGATTGTATGTGGTCGTTGGGTTAGTTCCATTGAACTGACAAATTTTGGCCTAGAACCTATGAGTGGATTGTATGGACCATTGTTTAATTATACAGGTTTTTGATTGGAGCCTTTGAATCAAGATTAGAGAGTAATGCAGAGGAAACATGAGAAACCACGATAGCATCCCATGACTCATACCAGGGTTGTACGAGCTGTACTGGATGTTCGTAATAAGGGAGTTCAAAGAATTTATTCAGGGGAGGGTCAGTAGCTAAAAATACTTAGAATGGGTCATAATCTGATGGTACTAATCATCGTTTCATTCGTTAGTTGAGATATTATAATACCTCAAACTTTTAGGCTAAGTTTTGAACCGTTCTAGGTATGTGGATAGACCCGAGCATGATTAATTTATTTAATATTAATTCTTATGTGTAAGAAGTGCATTGGATGCAAATTAATAACATTAGGAACCTCTAGCACAAAGTTTAGTTGAGAGCCTTCTTACCAATTGAGTTTTCACATAAGTTTTTACAAGGGTCAACCTCAAAATGACCATAGCTCCCATTTAAAAAAGTGTTTTTTTAGTGATTCAATACTTAACATTGAACCACAGTACACTTTGTCCTATCAAACAATGACCCATCCTTTTGGTCGTTGTTTTTGTCGGTTTCGAGTACTTTTCATATAGTTTGGGGGTATTTTAGAAAACTCCTATGCTTTTAACTCTTAAATGAAATCGTATTGGGCTCCCTAAAGGTTATATAAAAGGCATTAACCTAGCCTAAATCCTCACCCTCTCCAAAAGAATGATAGTTGGAACTTTCTCTCAAGATCAAAGCTAGGCTTCTTCATCAAACCTCTTAAAATCTTCTTGGGCTTTTCAAGGAAAGTCTACAAGTCAATAACCCAGGTATGTAGGTTTATGAATGGGGAAAAAATCTTCCATCCCCATGCACTTTCAATACCAAATTCATGATTTCTACTTCTAAGATTTTTAATTGTGAAATTCTAGGGTTTAACCCAATTGAATGCTACCTTCCGTGCTATCTACGTGAGGTCAATTCTGTCATGTTTCAATTGATGATTTATGGCTACTAGTGCATATTTGACTCTCAATTTACTTATTAATTCATGATTTCAAGTTTATGAATATACTGCCCTATTGTGCATGATTTATGAATTTCAAGCTTATGAATCCATGATTTCTAGTATGATGAACTGTCAAAGTATTCATGAATATTATAAATTCTTAGACTTATGATTCAATGATGTTGGCAATCCTATGTAAAGTTAAGTATGTTTATCATGATTTTATCCAAGGCTTAAAAGATCATTTTAAAGAGATGTTCTGGAGTCAAGCTCACCATATTTAGATTTAGGATATGTTTTGAGAATATAATTATGAGTTGTATATATGTTTTGGGAGTAGCATCTAACATTGAGTAATCCTGAAATTCTGAGGACCCTGGTCTCATGAACTACACACCACCATTGGTGGATATTCTTATTTGGGACCTCTCGAGAGAGTGTTTCCCCCGCTTGAGGGCACACCAGTGATATCACACCTCTATCTTTCTTTTCCCTAGCAAGGCTTTAGATGGCTCTACCCACCAGAGCAAGTTAGTTGGGGCATCATTTAAGCTCTATCGTGATTGTGTCGGTTATGAAGAGTCTCCTATTGTTCCTTATGTTTTCAATGACTTACATTCATATTTTATGATATTAGATTTTTGTAATACCCCAAAAACCCTAAGATCAGATCTAGGAGTTGAAACGGAGAAAATAGAAATCTCTGCACCAGGTCACAAGATGAGTCATCCCATGACCCATCACGAACATCACGAGTCATTAAGAGACTCGTGGGGAAAGGTTTGGAGTTGGTTCAAAATTTGGTATTTGAGGTGGCCATGGGTGTGACCAAGAGTGTTGGTCAACACCACGAGTCGCCTTATTATTCGTGGTCAAGGGGTGCTTGGAGGATTGGAAATTTGGGAAGTGTGGACAATGAATTTGTCACCACAAGTCGTGGTGTTGCTCATGGTGACCCTCACATAAAATATGGCAGTGTTGATCATGACAGGCAGACCACGAGTTGTGGTCTAAGCCACGAGTCATCCAGTCCCTCGTTGGGACTGGTACTGTGTTTTCCCCTACGAAGTTATTAAGGGCTTTTCCATAATTCCCATATTCCTAAGGCCTAAAATACACCATTTTAAGCTTAGAATAGTATGTTTCAAAAGGGTTAAGATATTCTAAGCCTATTCTAATTCATGCATGCAAGCTTAGAGGTTTAGGAGATGATCAAGCCTAGTCTCTTCAAAGATCTTCCTCAATTCTCTTTGGGCAATCTAGGAATTTGTGAAATCATATCTCTTCAAGTATGCAAGGCTATGAATGGGTGAAATAGTTCACACCCATGCCCAATCCTCTCTCAATTCATGGAAATTCTAATTGATGAATCTATGGGGTTTTTTATCAATCATGGGCATGATCTAAGCATGTTTCCAATGTTTAATTATGATTAATGGGCGGATATTACAATGTTTTAAGTTATAAATTATGCTTTCAATTTTTCAAAATGATGATGCCCATCCATGAAATTCCATGAAAGTTGAGATCTATGAAGTATGCGTACAAGCATGATGAGATGTTTGTGAAGAAAGTATAATTTCAAAATACCCATGTTTATGTTCATGTTTTTCGTATGACTAAGTCTATGTCAAGAATGTTTAAGTATTGGGAAAGCCCATATGATAAAGTATGTTTCATGACTTATCTAAATTTCATTTATTATCTTACCTCATGGATTTTGGAGTCTGCAAGTCCCACTATTTTTAGCATGTGGTATGGTTTGAGCCAAGGTTCCTCATGTTATGATTTCAAATTTATGTATGTATGTTATGAGTTAGCTTCATCTTTAGACGATAGTTCAGCTTCACTGAAAAATGATGAAGAGCATATGAATGTTTTTAGGAGTAGTGTCTAGCACCGAGTAGGCTAAGGATCAGTCAACCGTATGCCTCAGAACTACATGCCAACATAAGTATGTTCAGATTATTTTGAACCTTCCTTATGAGCTTCCCCTGCCCCGAAGGGGCCTTTATCTTGATATCGATATCATGGTTGCGTCCTTAGCCCTGGCAAGGCATTGGATGGTGTTCGGCTTCTGTGGCGACTACACGCAAGTGCACGTGGTCTAACAAGTACTAAAGTGGCTAAAGTAAAGCCAAGTATCGATCCCACAGGGACTGAGCTACGGTACTAATTAACTTAAGTGTTAATGAACTACATCTTTAAGAATGCGGACAACCAAATAAATAAGATTTTGAGAGTTTGATTTTACTAATTAATAAGAATCTAAGGAAAAACTGTAAAGTGAGTCTGAACAATAGTAATGAGCAAGCTGAGGTTAAAACAAGCATGTAGGGAATTAATTTATCAATACAGTTCAGTTAATCTTTCCTTCGGTTGCTAGTCAAGAATTATTGCCTACGGATTGGAACTTTCGACTCCTATCCAACTTAAGAATCATGAGTCTTAATATACATTTCTGTGATAAAAGAATTTCATGTTCTAGCCATACAATCCCGATTCCTTAATTGACTAATAAGACTTTCAGATATATTTCTATTCTGAATGTAAATCAATTCTAAATTTTCTAAACTAAGAAGAGATCATATCCTACCAATTCACGTCTTTCCAATTTCTTTCCTTTTCAAAATCAAAATGGGATTTTTTAGATATACGTTAACATTGGCCAAACATTAATGCAGCAAGAACAAGAATTGATAGAACATCCATTGAAGAAAAGATTAAAACTGAAATGATTAACAATTACATTCCACTACAATTGTTCTTAACCTCAGTAACAAGAGAATTTAGCCACTCATTTCTGGATTTAACATCATCAAATAAGTAGAATTTATACAAACAATTGAGATAAAAGAGAAAGAGATAGAGAAGAATCCTAGAATTTTTGTCCCCTCAACTGCCTGTAACCCACGTTCTTGCTCAACCAAGTCAGAATGTTTAAAATAAAACCAAAGTGTGCTATTTATACTATTGAGAATTTTTTCCGAAATAACAAGCAACGTGGCACGGAGTGTATTGCAGAGCACTCCCTCCGTGTCACGGAGGTATCGCGGACCTTCACAGAAAGTCGGCCCCCCAGGCAATTTAACCTCAACATGCCATGACCTGCATTGCAGAGCCTGGCCAACGTGACACGGTGCTATCGCACACCTTCACTGGAAATTGCAAAATTTATTTCCTCTGAGGCAGAGTGCCTCCGCGATGGCAACGTGACACGGCTCCATCGCGGAGCCCTTGTTTTTGCTGATCTTCCATGTCCATTTTCACTCCTTGTTTCCAAGTCCATTCCCTATTTTACCAACATGTACCTTAGCTTCCCAAAATTCCATTTTACCTGCAAAACAACACTAATCATGTTGGTTAGTATAAATTCACATTTAACTACAAATCACATGAGAATGTACACAATAATGATATACAAACAAGTCCAAATGAAGCATTTGAGTATCACTTGGGCATGAAATTCTGCCCAAGATCACTTACCCCACACTTAAAGTCTTGTTCGTCCTCGAACAATATTCTCACATCTCATGCAATTGACACTCACTCGTAGCTACTTTGACTCAACAATTCAAGCTACGGCTATACCGATTATTTAATATAGCAAATCATCAAGAGAACATGCATAGTCTCATCAATACAATGACGTACATCACATTAAGACCTCCTAAGCTCAATAATCAATTCTCGATCTTGGGAAACTCGTGCAAATCAACTGATCAAGACATCCGACACGAAATTAATCTCTCGTCAAGCATGTGCCCTTACAAAACAAGAAAACTACCCCTTTTGCTATCATATGATTTCCAAAGCACTACATGTCGGGGTATATGAATACAATTTCTCTCTCTCCCAAGGAATTCACATGCATCATGTCATGAACCATATGCTTGCCTCTAGTGTATTACTCCACTAATATAAGGAAGAGTGATGTAAGATCACGTAGGACTTAACGGATTGTAATGTAAGCTAAGGAACTAGAAAATACTGGGCTAACCAATAAAAGCAACTAGCTTCCTTAAGCGCTTTTCAATACATCCCACCATCATTACAGTCATTTTTTTTCTTCCTTTATCCTCCCATTCTTGAAGAATTTTTTTCTTTGTTCTTGTTCCCATTTCTTTAAGCACACTCGACTTACTAGCAAAGATTAGTTATACATCTTTAGTTTATTTAATTTCAGCAAGTGCACCTTTGACCTTTTCTTTAACTTTCACCACTTTCGCTTTTCTTTCCTTTTCACAGTTCTCACTCATTTACTCTGTGGGAAAATTATTTTTCTTCAGCGCTTAAGAGTTTTGGATCAAATTCATGGCTAATGGAAAGAAGGGATTAAGCTCGGTTTGTATCTCTTCAAAGAAAGAAAAAAAATAGGCTAAAGGCTCAATGGGGCTAACTAGTATGTATATTCAAGGTAGGTATGATAATGGAGAAACTTTCGGTTTAATCAAAGAAACGCCTACATCCTTTCCTACAATACACATCCTTCATTTCGTTTCATACACACACCAAGCAAGTTCTAGACACTTCACAATTGCATGGAATAATCGAACCCTCACCTCATACTCAATGCACATGCTCAACTCAAGACATATTCACAGACTCTTCAATCAGCTAATTACAAGAATTCAATATTAAACCTCGATCTCACCGAATCGAACTCTATGGCCTAGGTATCTCAACATGTTTACACATTTGCATGCTTTCATACAAATCACCTTTGCAACTTAATATCATGTACAACACGTAATGAGAATTCTGAACCATGAAGTAGTGACACGTTTAGGACACAAACAAAAGAAAGAACGAAAGAAAAAAAACTACTCCTATTGACTACATTTCCCTTAAGACGGTCGTCATCCATCCAACATAGGGAACGATCATTATCTACAACTTTGGTTCAATGGGACTATTCTCGGTAAAAGCACCGAAAACAAAGGCCGAGAAACCCAATATAAAAGAAATTTAACAAAAAAATTTTAAAAATTTTGATAATTTCGATAGAAAACAAAAATATTTACACAACAACCATTCAACAACAGCTCAACACAACACACAACAGCTTAACATTCATTATAATACCAACTTAATTACAGACACACCACACAAAGTCACAGGGTCACATTTTACACAGGCACAACAACACAACACATAAACATAAACAAAAACAACAACGAAACAGCTAGCACCTAACTACTCCCACCCCACACTTAAACCGAACACTGTCCCCAGTGTTCACAAAATTCAACATATCACAAAGGTGGGTGGTGAAACTCCCTTATCAATCAAAGTATTCAACTTCTTCATCAGGTGTCGTTGCCTTGTCTCCCATATCAGAATCGCCCCTGCTGTCCTCGTCTGACTAACATCTGAGTCCTCCCGTCGTGTCTCCTCATCGGTGGGGACGTCATCATCTACATGCTCCACAAATGTGGGCCCCACTCTGCATAGAGCTCAAGAATTCTCATCGAATGGGTAATCAAGATCGAGCTTCCATAGCTCATCCTCCGTTGCAAGCCTCCCGCCAATGCACAGCTGCAACATCTGCATCCCGTACATGCGGGCCATATACTTATCATCCCGAGTAGTGTGAGCATTGGCTCATGAGTAGTGTCAGGTGCGTTGGTTTTGGTGACATCCAAGGCGCGCCAGTCAATCTGTGGGATGTAATCCAAGGCCTCCTCCTTGATATCATGGCCCCTCAGGAATGTGGTAAGCAAACCACCAAACCCGTATCTATTCCCCTGATGCAGTCGGGCTCTCTTCATGGCGGAGATGATCACCGCCCCAACATTTACTTCAAGCCCCTTCATCAGGGCATACACCAAGCAGATACGGTCCCTAGTGACATCTGTCATGTGCACCCCCAGGAACAAGCATGAGCACACAATTTTAAGCCAGATCCTGGCTTCCCTATTCATCTGCGAGTAGGGCAGTGTCTGATGGTAGCCCCTCTCCTTGTGCTTGCTCCACCTTGCTGTCGAACGGGCTCCACATAGAGTGCATCTGATGTCCGCATAAGGTGGAGTGATGTTCAGCTGCCGAAGGACATGGGCGTCTATGTCCCACGCCCCCAAGATGGCATTCAGGTGATATGGCTCAAAAGTGACAACCTGCCCCCTGATCTTGACAGTGTGACTGCGGAGGGTCGGGTTCCAGTTGGTATAGAACTCTCGAATGAGATGGAGATTGCACTCCCTTGGCTCTTCGAAGATGAAGTTCAGCCCAGCGGTGTCAATCTGGTGTACGATCCGCGGGAATTCCTGTGCCAGCGGCTCCCTTGATATATGCTCTTCCGGGAAGTATTTGGTTTCTTTGTGTTTTGCATACCATTTCTTCCCTTCGTCAGTCACCCATCGGGTTCTGTATTGTCGCCGTTGGCCTCTTGGAACCGCTGGTGCTGCAAGAACTGTTGTTCCCAATCTTATTCTTTTTCTGCCGGCGCCAGATGTGGATGCGCCCTTTCCCTTGTCTTGCCTGCCTGACATTGTTCCTTTAATTCGATGAAATCGAAGAAACTTGAAGAAAACTTGTGCCTAGGTCTGTATCACATTGGGGGAGAAGGGGATTTGGGGTTTTGGTCGTGGAGGGAATGGAAAATAAGGAAGAAATAGGGGAAATAGAGGTTTTAAAAGTGTTTTTCGCGCAAGTTACCCCGCGACCCGGTGTGACCCAACGAAAAAAGACACTCAACGTGTCACGGAGGGTAATGCGGAGCACCCCCTCCGTGACACGGAGCCATCGCGCCCATGTTCTGAAATTTTTAAAAAAATCTAAAATAGGCTGCAATGTGTCACGGAGGGTAACGCGGAGCACCTCCTCCGTGACACGGAGCCAACGCGTAGGCTCACTGTAATGCCAATTTTTGTTTATCTAACCTCGATTTTTTTTCTTTGCTTCTTTGCATTTTTTCCCCCCGTTCCACCTGAAAACCATTTCACCACAATAAATTGGTTAGAATTCATAGGTTTCAATGCAACAATATTTTTTTTCCATTATTTTTTTTCTTTTTCTCTTTTTTTTTGTTTTTATTTTATTTTTATTTTATTTTCAAATATTTCTAATCATCTATTACAACAATTTCAAGGTTTGCCTCCCGTTCGGCGCTTGATTTACCGTCACGGCTCGACGTCATTCACTTTCAATCATCCTCTAGAGTGATGGATGTCTTCTCCCGAATAACGTTCTCACCCCAATAATGCTTACACCGCTGCCCATTTACCAACAAAGTGGCACTTCTATCTTCTTGCCACAACTCCACTGCCCCATGCGGGGTCATTCTTACCACCTCAAACGGCCCTGACCATTTGGACCGCAATTTTCCTGGAAAAAGCCTCAATCTTGAATAGAATAGCAATACTTTCTGCCCCGGCTCAAAGATTCGATGCACCATATGCTTATTGTGCCACCTCTTGTTTTCTCTTTGTAGCACTTGGCACTTTCATAAGCATGCCAATGAAACTCATCAAGTTTGCTGAGTTGCATCAGCCTCTTCTTACCAGCTAGCTCTAGATCCATGTTTAATTTCCTCACGGCCCAGAAAGCTCGATGTTCTAGCTCCACAGGCAGATGACACGCCTTTCCATAGACTAATCTATACGGCAAAGTCCCAATTGGTGTCTTGTACGCAGTTCTATAAGCCCACAATGCATCGTCGAGTTTGCTTGACCAATCACTACGTTGTGCATTCACTGTCTTCTGTAGAATCTGCTTTACTTCTCTGTTCGACACCTCCACTTTCCCACTAGTTTGGGGATGATATGTTGTTGCTACCTTATGGCGCACCCCATACTTAGCTAGCAAATTCTTGAAACTTGCATTTACAAAATGAGCCCCTCTATCACTAATAATGGCTCGGGGTGTCTGGAACCTGGTGAAAATGTGCTTTTTCACAAATTTTGTTGCCACCTTGTTGTCATTCCTAGGGCAAGCTATTGCTTCAACCCACTTTGATACATAACCAACGGCCACCAAGATGTAACGATTACCAAATGACGGTGGGAACGGGCCCATGAAATCTATACCCCATACATCAAAGATATCCAATTCTAATATATGTTGTAGCGGCATCTCTTGCCTTCTACCAATTGTGCCAGTTCTTTGACATCTATCACACATTTTTACGTACGCCATAGAGTCTCTAAACAGTGTAGGCCAAAAGAAACCTGACTATAGCACCTTGTGCGTTGTCCGCTCACCCCCGTGGTGCCCTCCATACAATGAAGAGTGACAACTCCTTAACACTTCTGCAATCTGGCTCTCTGGAATGCATCTTCTCATCACCTGATCCGGTCCCTGCTTAAACAAGTACGGCTCATCCCAAATATAATACCTGCAATCATGTCTCAACTTCTTTCTCTGCTGAGCCGTAGCCTACTGTGGATAGACTCCACTCACTAGAAAATTCACAATGTCTTCATACCAAGGGATTTCAACTTCCCTTATTGCCAAGAACTGCTCATCTTGGAACTCTTCTTTGATGCTGTCACCTTCCTTCACATGTGACCGGCTTTCCAATCGTGATAGGTGATCTGCCACTTGATTCTCGCTCCCTTTTCTGTCCCGAATCTCTAGCTCAAACTCTTCTAACAACAAGATCCATTTGATCAACCTAGGCTTTGCATCCTTCTTGTTAAACAGATACCGAACCGCTGCATGATCGGTATACACCACTACTCTAGAACCCACCAAATAGGACCTAAATTTATCAAACGCGAACACCAACGCTAGAATCTCCTTTGCTGTGACTGTATAATTGACTTGGGCTGCGTCCAGTGTTTTGCTTGCATAATGAATAGAATGAAAAATTCTATTTCTCCGCTGCCCCAATACAGCTCCTACCGCCACATCGCTTGCATCACACATTAATTCAAACGGTTGCTCCCAATCCGGAGAAATAAGGATAGGTTCTTCTATCAACTTATGTTTCAACTCCTCGAATGCTTTTACACAATCCTCATCAAACTCGAACTTCACCTCTTTTTCTAGCAACCTGCATATTGGTCTAGAAATTTTAGATAAGTTCTTGATGAACCGTCTGTAGAACCCTGCATGTCCGAGAAAACTGCGAACACCCTTCACTGACACAGGTGGTGGTAGCTTTTCAATAACCTCGATCTTTGCACGATCGACTTCCAATCCCTTGCAAGACACTTTATGGCAAAGGACGATACCCTCTTTGACTAAGAAATGACATTTCTCCCAGTTGAGTACAAGGTTGGACTCTTCACAACGAGCTAGCACACAGTCAAGATTCTGCACACAAGTAGCAAATGAATTACCGAAAATAGAATATTCATCCATAAATACCTCAACGAAATCTTCCACCATAACATGGAAGATCGCTATCATGCATCTCTGAAATGTGGCGGGTGCATTGCATAAACCAAATGACATCCGCCTGAAAGCATATGTCCCATAAGGATATGGGAAAGTAGTTTTCTCCTGGTCCTCCGGTGCTATGGCTATATGGTTATAGCCAGAATAGCCATCAAGGAAACAATAATATTCTTGACCAGCCAATCTGTCCAATATTTGATCAATAAACGGGATAGGATAGTGATCTTTCCTTGTGGCCTCATTGAGCTTTCTGTAGTCCATGCAAATCTGCTAGCCTGTGACTGTGCGTGTATGGATCAACTCATTTTTATCATTGTTGACTACGGTCATCCCTCGTTTCTTTGGAACACACTGAACGGGGCTGACCCATTCGCTGTCTGAAATAGGATAGACCACACCAGCATCAAGCCATTTAATCACTTCCTTCCTAACCATATCCTTCATCATCGGATTCAACCTCCGCTGATGTTATACAGTTGGCTTTGCTCCTTCCTCCATGAAAATTCTGTGTGTGCAAAAAGCTGGATTGGTACCCTGAATGTCTGACATTTGCCAGCCCGTTGCTTTCTTCCTCCTCTTGAGAACCACCAATACATCCTTTACCTGTGCCTCCGTCAATTCTGCGGAGATGATGACTGGCAAGGTGTCATCTTCCCCCCAAAGAGACATATTTAAGATGTGGAGGTAATATCTTCAACTCCAGTTTTGGTGCTTCCTCAATAGATGGTTTTGGCAATGGTTCCAGGGACTTCATCAACCGCTGAAAGTCTTTCTTCCTGAGATACCATTTTGATTCATTCAACATTTGCACCATCTCACAAGTATCTCTATCTCCAAAATGATCGGAGCTCATCACCGCTCTCTCCAATGGATCTTGAGAATCAACAATCAGAAGAATTTCTTCTTGGTTTAGCATATTGATTGCTGAAAGCTCCTCATAGAAGGCCGGAAGCTTCATGGCCTTATACACATCAAATACCTCCACTTTGTCATGCGCTCACATGGTTAGCTGGCATGCAGCTACATCAATCAAAGCTCTCCCTGTTGCCAAGAAAGGACGTCCAAAAATAAATGGGACTTCCACATCCGACTCAAAATCTAAGACAATAAAATCTACCGGGAAGATGAGGGAGCCCACTTGCACCAGCACTTCCTCCACAATGCCATCTGGTCTGGCCAAAGAACGAGTCACTAACTGCAAGATTACTGTAGTTGGTCTAGGACTGCCCAGCCCCAACTTCTTGAACACCGAGGTCGGCATCAAGTTTATGCTTGCTCCCAAATCACATAGTCCGTGAGCTCGGATACTTTGCCCGATTGTGATCTGAAATGTAAAGCTCCCACGGTCCTTGAGCTTTGTTGGCAACCTGTTCTGAATTCGGGAAGTGCACTCCTCAGTAAGCGCCACCGTAGCATACTCCGTCAATCTTCTTTTGTTAGCTACAATGTCCTTGATATACTTTGCATATTTAGGAACTCCCTGCAAAACATCAACCATAGGTAAATTAATGTGTACATGTTTAAGCACCTTCATGAACTTTTTAAAACAAGCTTCCTCCTTGTGTTTCTTTAATCTTTGAGGGAACGGGGGTGGTGGTCTTTCTGCTTCAGCTGCCTTCTCCTTCCCCCTCTCATTATCACGTTCCCTATCTTTTTCCACTGCTCCTGATTGCTGAGGTGATCTTTCTGGTTCCACCTCCTTGAGTTGTAAACCACTCCTTGTGGTCACTATATTGACTTGCTTGGGATTTGGGTCAGTGTCACTCGGTAGTCCTCCTCTGGGCCTGGTGCTTTGCTAGCTAGTTGTCCAAACTGGTACTCCAACACATTTGTATCTAACTGGTTGTTTTTTAAGTCTGCCGCTAATTTCACATAATCAGCCTACATTTGAGCTTGGTTAGCTATCATTGTTTTGAACATTTCCTCAATGTTGTTGGTTGGTGGAGGAGGTGCATTCTTTCCTCTATACTAAGACTGATAATTCTGCTGCCCCCCTTGATTTCTCTGCATACCCTGATTCGAACTCTACCCTTGATGGTTGTTACTACCCCAAGTGAAATTCGGATGATTCCTCAAATTCGAGTTGTAATTATTGCCATACTGCTGCTGGTGATTATTTCTCTGGATGTTCCCAACAAAGTTCACTGAATATGGATTTGCACCACAACACTCAGTCGAGTCTTCATTACTACTGCATACTTCACACCAAACCTGCTGCACTACATTAACTGGAGCTTGTGGTTGATTCAATCTCATATTGCTGAAGTGGGTGTTGAGTTGATTTTGCAATGCAGCTATCTTTGCAGCGATAGCTGTAAAACCATCCACCTCAAAGACTCCTCCCTCTTTCCTTGTTCCTCCTCTTGAAGAGTCCGCATTCCACTCTGGATTTCCCTGTGAAATACGATTTAACAAAGTATACAACTCCTCATAAGTCTTTTCTAATTCTTGTCCCCCAGCTGATGAGTCAAGCAAAATTTTTGTGTGAGGTTCCAAACCCTCTATGAAAGTATGCACCACCACATCATTGGACTGGTGATGGTGAGGACAATCCCTTAGAAATGATTTGAACCTTTCCCAAGCTTGATACAGATTCTCCCCCTCCCCTTGTTTAAAACTTAGAATCTGACTTCTAAGTCTTGCTGTTTTCCTGGATGGAAAGAATCTTATCAAAACTTTCTTGCCAGATCATCCCAAGTGGTTATAGAGTTAGGTGGTTCAGCTTTCAACAACCTCTTTGCTTCCCCCAATAATGAAAATGGATGTAAGCCTCACGTAGTCGGATGATACTCCGGCGGGAATGTAAGTGTCACTTATCTCCAAAAAGTTTTGGAGATGTTGTTGTGGATCTTCATGAGGGAGACTTGTGAATTGTCAGCTGGTGTGCAACAATTGCACCATGTTTTGTTTAAGCTCAGACCTCCCTCCTGGCTCTGGTCTGCGAATACTTGATGAAACATTGTTAGCATGTGGGATTGCCACTTCGCGAACCGGCCTAGCTGCCATTTCCTCGGGCACTAACACTGCCCTCACAAGTGGTGGATTCTGTTGTTGCTCCAGAATTGCCTGTCTGAGCAACTGTAGCTTTTTCTCTAGAGCTTCCCTTCTTTGACGATGAAATTGTCTTTCCGGCTCTATGTATGAATCCACCAACTCCTTGTCTCTTTCCAGTGTTCAGAAGAATTCAATATCTGCAAGAGAAAGGCTAAGATCAAGTTGTCAGCACTTAAATAGAATTTGTAAACTAACACTAAGAAAATAATTTTACTAATTGCCAGTCCCCGACAATGGCACCAAAAACTTGTTCGGCTTCTGTGGTGACTACACGCAACTGCACGTGATCGAACAAGTAGTAAACTGGCTAAAGTAAAGCAAAGTATTGATCCCACAGGGACTGAGCTACGGTACTAATTAACTTAAGTGTTAATGAACTATATCTTTAAGAATGCAGACAACCAAATAAATAAGATTTTGAGAGTTTGATTTTACTAATTAATAAGAATCTAAGGAAAAACTGTAAAGTGAGTCTGAACAATACTAATGAGCAAGCTGAGGTTAAAACAAGTATGTAGGGAATTAATTTATCAATACAGTTCAGTTAATCTTTCCTTCGGTTGCTAGTCAAGAATTATTGCCTACGGATTGGAACTTTCGACTCCTATCCAACTTAAGAATCATGAGTCTTAATCTACATTTCTGTGATAAAAGAATTTCATGTTCTAGCCATACAATCCCAATTCCTTAATTGACTAATAAGACTTTCAGATATATTTCTATTCTGAATGTAAATCAATTCTAAATTTTCTAAACTAAGAAGATATCATATCCTACCAATTCACATCTTTCCAATTTCTTTCCTTTTCAAAATCAAAATTGGATTTTTTAGATATACATTAACATTGGCCAAACATTAATGCAGCAAGAACAAGAATTGATAGAGCAACCATTGAAGAAAAGATGAAAACTGAAATGATTAACAATTACATTCCACTACAATTGTTCTTAACCTTAGCAACAAGTGAATTTAGCCACTCATTTCTGGATTTAACATCATCAAATAAGTAGAATTATACAAACAATTGAGATAAAAGAGAAAGAGATAGAGAAGAACCCTAGAATTTTTGTCCCCTCCACTGCCTGTAACCCACGTTGTTGCTCAACCAAGTTAGAATGTTTAAAATAAAACCAATGTGTGCTATTTATACTATTGAGAATTTTTCCCGGAATAGCAAGCAACGTGGCACGGAGTGTATCGCGGAGCACTCCCTCCGTGCCACGGAGGTATCGCGGACCTTCGCTGGAAGTCGGCCCCCCAGGCAATTCAACCTCAACGCGCCACGACCTACATCGCGGAGCCTGGCCAACGTGACACGGTGCTATCGCGCACCTTCACTGGTAATTGCCAAATTTATTTCCTCTGAGGCAGAGTGCCTCCGCGATGGCAACGTGACACGGCTCCATCGCGGAGCCCTTGTTTTTGCTAATCTTCCATGTCCTTTTTCACTCCTTGTTTCCAAGTCCATTCCCAATTTTACCAACATGTATCTTAGCTTCCCAAAATTCCATTTTACCTGCAAAACAACAATAATCATGTTGGTTAGTATAAATTCACATTTAACTACAAATCACATGAGAATGTACACAATAATGAAATACAAACAAGTCGAAATGAAGCATTTGAGTATCACTTGGGCATGAAATTCTACTCAAGATCAGACGGCTCTGCCCACTTGAGTGTAATAGTTGGGACCACGTAAGCTCTATCGTGGTAATGTCGGTTATATGACAAGTCTTCCATTGTTCCTCACGATTTCAGTTATGCATGTTCATTAGTCATGATATTATGTTTTTAGCAGGTTTGACCCAATGTACAAATTTACTTATGATTATCAGTTTTTAGCTTTGAGTCATTCAATTCAGTTAGGATATTCAGTTATGTTCAGATCATGATTTCAGAAAATAGCATGCAAGTCCTACTAACAGAATCTTATCTTTATTATGTTTTATAATATTAATGATTTATCATTTTTACTTACTTAGTGGTTTTACTTATCACTCATACTCGGTACATTCCATCTACTGACCACATAGTCTATGTTGTATCTTTTCATTATATAGGCTCCGATATCTAGACCCAGTCCCACTGCTAGCCAAATTTCCTACATTAGTACTTTCTAACTAGAGTTGGTAGTCATCTTTTGAGGATCTTTCTTATCAGATATGTTCTATATTTTCAGTTTTCATATTATAGTGAGTTAGTTGGGTTTTGTTCCATAACCTCGTCAGTATTAGAGGCTTTTCGGACATAGAATGTATTCAGCTTTAGACTTATGTATGTATTTAGAAGTTATGTTATGTTCAATCTTCCTCTATGTTAATTATGTTGATATTCAATTTTATTTAAATGAGTTAGATGTTATGTTCATGACATGGTTCGACTTGGAGTACTCTTCGAGTTCTTTGTCCGGTGTCTCGGTCTGGCCTATGTTCGGGTCATGAAAAACTTGGTATTAAAGCATTAGATTTTGAAGTGTCCTAAGGTGTCTAAAAGCGCGTTAGGTAGAGTATTTTTCATGGGTGTGAAGCGCACAACACTTATGAAGAAGAGGCTGCGAGACGTTTAGGAAATGTTCCCTTCTTTCATGATCTTTGTCGTACGGTGAAATGTCTCTCTATTATAACACTCCGAAATTTTTTTTTGATTATTTGATGTTTTTATGCTAGGTTAAGGAATGTACGGGTTGTATATTGGTCATAGATTACAAGGGAAATGTGTATGATAAAAAAAAAACAAAGTGTATGCGAAGTTCATAAGTAAGGGTAAAATTTGAACGATCATATCTCCAAATATGTAAGGAATTAGAAGCCCCACGACCTATCAAATTAAAGGTCTTTGAGTCTAGTTTTAATAACATCAAACCTCTTGTCAATTGAAGTTCGTAATAAGAACTTATAGGAATTTTACCGAAGCATCACGAGCGGTGACACGGGCATGACGCCCTAGCGCCTCCACCGCCCTATTTACTTAAAATCTACTTTTTCACTTGTAGAAAACATTTTCAACTAAATATAAATCGACCAGATTACTAAGGATTCCATTTCTCTCTCAATTCCATCAGCTAGGACAAAGAAAATCAAGGAGGAACATCAAGCAAAGTTCAAGAAAATCACAAGATAAGTTGAGATTACCTTGCCAAGTATTTTAGGGGCTGTTTCTGGGCTCCTATTGGAAAGGTTTGATGATGTTTTTCTGCATTTCGAAATCTATTTGGATTTCCTATATATCCATATTTGGGTAGGTGTTGAAATAAGGAGAAAAGGTAGGGATTTCGCCCCTTTTAAGCCTCTCAAATTGCAAAGCGAAAATCTGGAAATTGGCAGCTAAGTAAGCTGCCGATGGATGTTTGTTAGCTGAGTTTTACTCGTTTTACTTAGACTTTTTGGCTGTTTATTTTGTTGGAATTATACTTCATATTGAGGGGTATAATTACAGAAAAAATAAGGTAAAATGTCACTCTTGTTTCTCCCTCAAAAGTTAGTGAAAACTAGTTGAGAAAATGGCTAAATGTTGTTGATGTTGCAGTGTGTTGTTGTTGCTATTGTGACTGCCTATGGTTAGTTATTTTGGCTGCATTTTTTTCTATAGATTAATATTTTCATTGGCCTATAAAACCAATTTGATTAAGGACGTTGAAGGCTGATCATTGAGATCGGAAATCGGCTAGAGGAAAGTTCATCGGAGAAAGGTATGTAAGGCGCCCCGTCTATCATTCTTTTAAGCACGATTCGTCTGTTGTGAATCGAATGAGACAGAAACTTATTTAAAAATCTTGAGGAAGTATGTTAAGCTTCATTTAAGCTTTAAAGTTCCATGTTTTATTGAGGATAAATGTTAAGATTATGCCTAGCCAAAGTAAGACATCTAAAGTGTGATATTGTGTTGATTGTTGTCGTAGTTGTACATTGAGTTGGAGACCCCTCTGCGTGGACATTGTTATCTGGTCCTTACTGTATGTCATGTGTGTATATATGTTATGTTAAATGTGTTTAAAGGTCTGGTTTCTAACTGAAATTGGTGAAAGAGCAAAGATGAGGACGTGTAAACAATTTCAAGCCACGTAAAGACGTCGCAAGCTATTGAGGGTAAACGAGCTTATCGAATTAGGATTACCTAGTTATGGTTGTCCTTTCTCTTATGTGTGTGTTATGAAATATGTCAGGCCAAGGGGAGATTTCATAGTCCCTTCCCTTAAGCCGAACGACAAGCAAGCGAGTTTCTGAGCTCTAATGTCCCTTGAACACGATCTATAAATTTTGTTGAAACTCTTAGGTCATCCCTAGTTCCTTATGATTTATACAAGTTTTTAATACATGAATTTAAGTTCTATTTTCGAGCTTTACATGTTATATGTACTCAGTTCCAGTTATGCATTACGAAGGAGGCCTATGCAGGCCATATGTTTAGTATTTGTCATTTCTATGTTGTACGTATTGAGTTGGTCCGTATAAGCCATATTGGCTCAATTTATGATTTTTTCTAAGATTTATTGATTTTACCCCAATGTGGTACACCGGCTGGAGGTCTTGTTATTTTACCCCGGTGTGGTACACCGGCTGGACGGATTTTACCCTGGTATGGTACACCGGCTGGAGGCATTTTTATTCTTACACCAGTGTGGTGCACTTGCTGGATGAATTGTATATAGATTTTATGGTCGGCTGTCTGCTGGCATTTCGGTTATAGTCTTTGTTGTGCATTAGAAGGTTGCATTTACACTTCAATAATGAGTTATTGTCAGGTTTCTGTTTTCAGGATTCCAGGTTTTTATTACTCCTTATTTCTAGCCTAGTTATCATTTTTATCTTACATGTTTATAGTTTTTATCCTTATATACCAGTACATTTTAGTCGCACTGACGTCCCTTCATCTTGGGACCCTTCTTGCAATCGTGCTGCAGGAACAGGCCGAGGCTCAGATCATCGAACGTAGTAGGAGCTAGATTTCATCAGAATATTGGTATGCTCCTCTCTTCCAGGAGCCATGTCCTAGTTTGGACTATTTTCAGTTTTATGTACAACATGGGTAGGTCAGGGCCCTGTCCCATGCCTTTCAGTTTGTTTACTCTGTAGAGGCTGATGTGGACTAGTTTGTATAGTAGTGTGGGTTATGTAGTTGTATTGGTTTATCATTGCTTTGCTTAGCTTTATTGTATCCTTGTTGGCTTTCCAGTTTGCATATTTATAATTGTCAAGGCATTATTAGCCCAGTATTTATCTTGGTTGGTTATGACAGGTGGCTTGGTTAGCCTTAGTGTTACATTTATAGATGCTATATAGCCAGCTTCTCGATCAACCATGAATCGAGTGCCAGTTGTGCCCTACCCTAGTTAAGGGGCATGACATCTATCCTTCTAACTTGTTCTATACGTGTTTGAAAAATCATGCCTCCTAGAAGTGTTAATGAAAGAAGAAACAGAAATGGGAATGGCCATGGGAATGACAATGGAGATGGGAACCTGCAGACCTTACCTGTCCATGAGGAGCGTGTACCCGAGTCGGTTGGCTACGCTGAGTTCAGGGCAACCATACAGATGTCAGCTCAGGCCTTGATTGCCCATGTAAATCTGCAGAAGGTAGCATATGTCCCTCACAATCGGAATGCGGTGGCCGAAAGAGTCAAACATTTTCTAAGGATTAACCCTCCGGAGTTTCTTGGATCAAAGGTAGATGAGGATCCATATGAGTTCATTAATGAGATTCTGAAGATCACCTAGATTATGGGGGTGACTGCAGAGGAGTGCACCGATTTAGCCTCATACCAGTTGAAGGGGGTTGCACACATTTGGTTCAAGCAATGGAAGGATAGTAGGGTAATTGGAGTAGGCTCTATCAGTTGGGATGAGTTTCATGCCACTTTACAAGATCGGTTCTTCCCTCGGGAGATGAGGGAGATCAAAGCAACCGACTTTGTGAACCTAAAGCAAGGAAGGATGACTGTTCAGGAGTATGCCTTGGAGTTCCCACGCTTTTCCAAGTATGCACCTGAGATGGTGTTAGATCAGAGGGCCCGAGTAAGCTAGTTCATGCATGGGGTAGCGGACTACCTAGTCAAGGATTTCTGGATAGTGATGCTTCATCAGGATATTGACTTTGATCGGATAGTCCTATACCCCCAGCAGATGGAGTTGGTACAGATGAGTGAGCGGGAGAGAGAGGTCAAGAACGCTAGGATTGATAGCTTCGGATTCTCCCAACAGGGACATAGTGGGCATTGTCAGTAGTCTCACCAAAGATCATCAGCCCCAACACCTTTGGCTATGAGTGTGCCATCAAGATCCAGGCCCAATTACTAGTGGAAAGCATCAGGCTCTTAAGGGAAGAGTAACAAACCAGCAGAGACTAGCCCTCCAGAGTGTAGCAGATGTGGTCGGAGACATGTGGGTTGATGCCTAGCAGGTTCAGTTGCTTCTTTCGGGTGTGGGGAGCCCGGACATATGCTTAGAGATTGCCCAGCTGGTAGACAGGGTCATGATAGGGGTCAAGGCCCTACCTCCAGTTCAGCAGCTCCACAAGCATGCCCAGCTCAGTAGGGGCCATCTACTAGTGCGGGTGGCAAATAGCGCAAAAATAGATTTTATGCCCTAGCACCCCGTCAAGAGCAGGAGGTCTCCCCATATGTAGCCACTGGTCTTTTATGAGTATTCCACCTTGATGTATATGCATTGTTAGATCTAGGGGCTACCGTGTCTTGTAACACCTTATTTTGCTAGTAGTGGAGTTTGTCCCGAAATCTTATTAGAACCCTTCTCAGTCTTTACTCCAGTCGGTGATTTAGATATAACCATACGGGTACATAAAAAATGCCCTATCACAATCCTTTAGAAAATCACCTCAGCAGATTTAGTAGAGTTAGCCATAACCGAATTTGTTGTTATCCTCGACATGGATTAGTTATATTCATGTTATGCCTTAGTCAATTTTAGAACCCGTGCAGTAGAGTTTGGATTTCCAGGTCAACCAGTCTTAGAATGGGATGGTAGTTTAGTTGTGCGTGTAGGTCGTTTCATTTCCTACCTTAATGCCAAAAAAATTATTTCTAAGGGTTGTGTGTACCATCTATAGTTAGGGTTAAGGATGCTACATCTTAAACCTAAACTATCTATTCATTTCCCATAGTGTATGACTATCCAGAGGTGTTTCTAGATGATTTACCAAGAATCCCTCCCGAGCGGGAGATTGATTTGGGTATTGACCTTCTTCCTGATACGTGGCCTATATATATTCCTCCTTATATAATGGCTCTAGTAGAGCTAAAGGATTTTAAGGAGCAGTTCAAAGACCTTTTAGACAAGGGATTCATCAAACCTAGCAAAACCTATGCACCAGTTCTCTTTGTTCGCAACAAGGATGGTTATCTGCGTATGTGCATTGATTATGGGCAATTGAACAAGGTTACCATCAATAAAAAGTATCCTCTCCCCAAGATTGATGATTTGTTTGACCAACTTTAGGGTGCTAAGAGCTTTTAAAAGATAGATCTCATATCCGGATACCATCAACTCAGGGTTCGGGAAAGCGATATTCCAAAGACAGCCTTCAGGACTCGGTATGGTCACTATGAGTTGGTTGTTATGTCTTTCGGACTAAAAAATGCTCCTACAGCTTTTATGGATTTGATGAATAGGGTGTTTAAGCAATACTTGGATATGTTCGTGATAGTATTCATAGATGACATCCTTATATACCCTCGGAGCAAGGAGGAGCATGCCGCTCATTTGAGGGTTGTGCTACAGACTATTAAGGATCGTTAGTTATATGGTAAATTTAGTAAATGTGAGTTTTGGTTTAACTCAGAGGCATTTTAGGGTCATGTGGTGTCATGTGAGGGTGTATAGGTAGACTCTCAAAAGATAGAAGCGGTAGAGAATTGGCCTAGACCTGTGAATCCTTCGGATATCAAGAGTTTCTTAGTTTTAGCTGGTTATTATCAGAGATTTTTTCAGGGGTTTTCATATATTATAGCCCCGTTGACTAAATTTACCCATGAGAAAGTGAACTTTCAATGGTCGGAGGCTTGTGAGAAGAGCTTCCAAGAGTTGAAGACTCGACTCAACTCAGCGCCGATATTGACCCTACCTGAGGGTAACGATGGGTTTGTGGTATATTGTGATGATTTTAGGATTGGCCTTGGTTGTGTATTTATGCAGCATGGCATAGTTATAGCCTATGCTTCCAGGCAGCTGAAGGTCCATTAGGAGAACTACCTGATTCATGTTCTGGAATTGGTGTTGGTAGTATTTTCCTTGAAGATGTGAAGAGACTATTTGTACTGGGTCCATGTAGATGTGTTTACAAACCACAAAATCCTAAAATATGTGTTCACCCATAAGGATATATATCTACGTCAAATGAGGTGGTTGGAGTTACTCAAGGATTATGATATGAGTATCCTTTTCCATCCAGGAAAGGCTAATGTGGTAGAAGACTCTCTTAGTAGACTTTCTATGGAGAGTGTGTCCCATGTAGGTTAGGAGAAGAAGGATTTAGTAACGGATGTGAATTGGCTTGCACGGTTTAGAGTTCGTTTGGTTGACTCAACCGATGGTTGAGTAATTATTCAGAATGGATTAGAATCATCTTTAATGACTGATGTTAAAGCTAGACAAGATGAGGATCCTATTTTTATAAAGTTAAAGGAAGAAGTTAAGAATTAGAAGGTGGAGGTATTCTCCAAAAGGGGAGATGGTGTGCATTGATATCAGGGTTGTTTGTTTGTTCCGGATGTTGATGATTTGAGAGATCGACTATTACACAAGGATCATGGTTCTAGATACTCTATACATCCAGGTGCCACCAAGATGTACCGTGACCTACGAGAAGTCTATTAGTGGAATGACATGAAGAAGGACATTGAAGAATTTGTTGTTAAGTGTCCGAATTTCAACAGGTGACTAATGCTATTTACATAGAATATTGGCAGAACGCAATGCAACCCATTTACCCTCAGCAAATGAACTACCCAAACACTCAAAATGATGTGTGTGTGTGTGTGTGTGTGTCTGTAGGAAATGGAGACTATCAACCAATGCTTTCACTCTCACAAAGAAGTTCAAATACTGCACAGGTGATACCATAAGCTTGCACTTATTTTCTCTACTATTCCTTTTCGGACATTAAGGTTAGGATCATGATATTGGGAATATTTCTCTACCCATTTGATATGCTTTTACCCATATTTAATCATGTTTTGAGTTCATAATCCTTAATTTATTCTTAAATTTATGTGTGTGTGTGTTGTATGTGCTAAAGAATGATTTCAGTTAGAAACTAAGCAAAATGGACTCAAAATGGTCTAAGGAGTGAAGATTTGTGGAGCTGAAAGGCCTGGTGCTATGGCTAGTGCCCCACACTAAGTCCCGAACTTCAGAGAACAAAACTTTAGATTGGTGCTATAGCTGGTGCGTCTTAAACTTCAGAGAGTTGCACTTTAAAACCCTTGGCGAGATGAGTGGCAGCCTCCACCAGAGATGTCCTGACTTTGAGAAATATTATGAACATCTTGATGACTTTGAAGACACACTTTCAAAATGTCCTCAAGAGTTTGAATGGTCCGCTCTACCAAACAATCTATCTGTGGGTTAAAAGCTGTGCTAAGCTTCACTTGAGTACCAAGGTCCTTTCGAAATGATCTCCATAACTGAGAGGTGAACTGAGTACCCCTATGTGAGATGATAGAAAAAAGAAGCCCATCCAACCGAACTAACTCTTGAATGTATAGTCAAGCATAATCCTCGGCTGAATCTGTAGTTTTAACTGGTAAAAAATGTGATGATTTGGTCAACTTGTCTATGATCACCCATATAGGGTCATACTGTTGGCGTGTACGATGCAAACCTGTAATAAGTCTATGTTTATTTCTTCCCACTTTCAAGTAGGGATACTGATGTCCTGAAGCATACATCTAAGTCTCTAATGGTCAACCTTTACCTGTTGGCAATTTGAACACTTAGCCAAAAATTTCGCTATGTCCTTCTTCATGCCATTCCAAAAACAGACTTCACGTTAATTATGGTACATCTTAGTGGCACCTGGATGGATAAAGTACCGAGAGCCATGAGCCTCTCTCAATATCCGCTCCACAACCGAAACACACAATCAACCCTAATATAGTACACTATCTCCCCCTTGGGAGAAAACCTCCACTCTCTAATTTCATACAGCTTTCTTCAACTACAACTAAGATAGGATCTTCATCGTGCCTTATTTTTACTTCCATCACCGATGAAGATTCCAAGCAATTCTAAACAACAAAACCTGCACCTATCGTATTGGTAAGGCAAACCTCCAAACGATCAAGCCGATGGACATCATTCACTACCTCCTTCCTCCTATCATCAACATGGGATACACTATCCATGGACAGTCTACTAACAGCATCCGCCACTACATTCGCCTTGGCCAGATGATAAAGGACACTCATGTCATAGTCTTTGAGAAGCTCTAGCCATCTCCTTTGTAATAAACTCAAATCCTTTTAGTAAACACATACTGAAGGCTCTTATGGTCCACGAACACATCCATACGCACCCCATAGAAATAGTGCCTCCTAATCATCAAGGCAAACACTGCCGCTGCCAACTCTAGGTCGTGCATAAGATATTTCCTTTCAGTAGTCTTAAGCTGTCTTGGGACATAAGTAATGACCTTCCCATGCTTCGTTAACACACATCCAAGGACAATCCCTGAAGCATCACCATACACAACCATGCCATTTGTGCCCTTTGGCAATGTCAAAACTGGAGCTGAAGTGAGTCAAGTCTTTAACTTTTGAAACCTCTTCTAATAAGAATCAAACTACTAAAAGTGGATGTTATTTTGGGTCAACATAGTTGAAGGTGCAACAATGGATGAATATCCCTCTACAAATCTCCTATAGTAGCCAGCCAAACCCAAAAAACATCTAATATTAGTAGGGTTGATAGGTCTAGGACAATTTTTCACTGCCTCAATCTTCTGAGAGTCTATCTGCACACCCTCACTAGAAACCACATGACTTAAACATGCAATTGAGTTTAGCCAAAACTCATTTGTCAAACTTTGTAAATAGCTGGCGATCCTTAAGAGTCTGCAACACAATCCTCAAATGAGCGAAATGCTCCTCCTCACTTCAAGAGTATATGAGGATGTCATCTATGATGAAAATAAAGAACATATCTAAATAGTTTTGGAACACCCTGTTCATCAAATCCATGAAAGATGAAGGATCATTTATTATTCTAAAAGATATAACTACAAACTCCCAGTGACCATATCGAGTACTGAAGGCTATCTTCAGAATATCACTCCCTAAGTCTAAGTTATTGATAGCCGGATCTAAGTTCTATCTTTCATAAGCACCTACTGCCTTGAAGAAGGTCAAATAGGTCATCAATCCTGAGGAGGGGATACATATTCTTTATTGTGTCTTTTTTCAACTATCAGTAATCAGTGCACATCCTAAGAGAAACCATCCTTTTTCTGAACAATGAGAACTGACACACTTGACAGGGAATTACTCAGCCTAATGCAACCCTTCTCTAGGAGATCTTTCAACTGATCCTGCAACTCTTTTAGCTCAGTTGGAGTCATTCTGTAGGGCGGAATGGATATGGATTGAGTATTAGGTAGAAGGTCCGTACCAAAGTCAATCTCCTGCTGGGAAGGGACTCTTGATAGATCATCTAGGAACACCTCAAGTTACTCACATACAACAGAAACTGATAGGAGAGTTAGGGTCTCAAACATAAAATCCTTAACCTGAACTAGATGATATACACAACCCTTAGAGATCATATTACTAGCCTTAAGGTAGGAGACAAAGCAACCTACAGGCACCACTGAACTACCCTTCCACTCTAGGATTGGCTCAGAAAAAAATTGAAACTCTATTGTTGGTGTTCTACTATTAGCTGAAGCATGACAGGCATACAACCAATGCATAACGAAGATAACATACTAAGTTGGTTGAGGTTACATGCTATAGAATGGTGATAGATCAATTCCTGCATACCCGTAGAGCTATGACTTACTCACCGATAGGAGTAGAGACTAAGAAGGGTTCTAAAAGGATTTCGGGAATGTCACCAAATCTAATAGCAATATAAGGAGTTAGGAAAGATAAATTGGCCCCTGGGCCTAGATCCTTCTGGATAAACACATATTGTTGGCTTTTATGGTCCGTAAACACATCTACATGGACCTCATACAAATAGTGTCTCCAAATCTTCAAGGCAAATAATACCGCCGCCAATTCAAGATCTTGAGTCGTGTAGTTCTTCTCAGGGTCCTTCATTTTCCTGGAAGTATAGGTTATAACTTTACCATGTTGCATCAATACACAAGCAAAGCCAGTCCTCGAAGCATCTCAATATACCACAAACCCATCGGTACCCTCAGGTATGGTCAACATTGGTGCTGAGGTGAGTCGAATCTTCAACTCTTGGAAGCTCTTCTCACAAGCCTCCGACCATTGAAACATCACTTTCTTCCAGGTCAATTTAGTAAACGGGGTTGTAATGGATGTAAACCCATTAACAAATCTCCGATAATAACCAGCTAAACCCACGAAAATTCTGATATCCGAAGGATTCACCGGCTAGGACAACTCTTCACGACTTCTATCTTTTGAGAGTCTACTTTTACACCCTCACTTGAAACCACATGACCCAAAAATGCCACTAAGTTCAACAAAAAGTTACATTTGCTGAGTTTACCATATAACTGACGATCCTTCAGAGTCTATAGCACCACCCTCAAATGAACGACATGCTTCTCCTTGCTCCGAGAGTATATAAGGATGTCATCTATGAACACAATCACGAACATATCCAAGTATGACTTTAACACGCTGTTCATCAAATCCATAAAAGCTGTAGGAGCCATTGTTAGTCCAAAAGGCATAACTACAAACTCATAGTGACCATATCGGGTCCTGAAGGCTGTCTTAAGTATATCACTCTCTCGAACCCTGAGCTGATGGTATCCGGATCTGAAATCTATCATTGAAAAGTACTTAGCACCCTGAAGTTAGTCAACCAAATGATCAATCCTAGTAAGAGGATACCTGTTCTTGATGGTGACCTCGTTCAATTGTCGATAATCAATGCACAAATAAAGAAAACCATCCTTCTTGTAGACAAAGAGAACTGGTGCTCCCCATGGGGATTTGCTAGTTCCGATGAATCCCTTGTCTAAAAGGTCTTTCAACTACTCCTTCACTTCTTTAGCTCAACTGGAGCTAGTCTGTAAGGAGGAATAGATATAAGTTGCGTATCGGGAAAAAGGTCAATACCAAAATCAGTCTCCTGGTTGAGAGAGATTCCTGGTAAATCATCTGGAAAAACCTCTGCATACTCACACACTACAAGAACTAACTGGATAGTCGGGGTTTTAGATGTAGCATCCTTAACCCTAACTAGATTGTACATGCAACCCTTAGAAATCATCTTTTTGGCCTTAAGGTAGGACATGAAATGACCTACAGGCATAGCTGAACTACCCTCCCATTCTAAGACTGGCTCACCCGAAAAGCTAAACTCTATTGCACGGGTTCTACAATTAACTGAGGCATAACATGCATATAACAAATCCATGCTGAGGATAACATCAAAATCGGTCACAACTAACTCTACTAAATCTACTAAGGTGATTTTCTGAAGGATTTTGAAAGGGCAATTTCTATATACATGTTTGGCTATAATTGAATCACCAGTTGGAGTAGAGATTGAGAAGGGTTCTTACAAGATTTCGGGACTGACTCCGAAACTACTAACAACAATGTGTCACAAAAGACAAGGTAGCCCCTGGATCTAACAATGCATATACATCAAGGTGGAATACTCGTAACATACCAGTGGCTACATATGGGGAGACCTCCTGCTCCTAGCAGGATGCTTGGGCATATTATCTATTTTGGCAATGTCCGCCACCCACACTAGTAGATGCCCCCTGCTGAGCTGCGCGCGCTGGTGGAGCTGCTGAACTGGAAGTCAAGACTCGACCCTATAATGACCCTATCTAGCTGCTGGAAAATCTCTAAGTATATGTCCGGGCATCCCACAACCGAAATAGGCATCTGAACCTGCTAGGCACTGACTCACGTCTCTCCCGCCACATATGCTACACTCTGGATGGCTGGTCTCTATGGGCCTTCTACTCTAGCCTCTAGACCCTGATGCTCGTCCTCTCTTATTGTGCCTGGATTTGGATGCAGATCATAGCCGAAGGCATTAGGGCTGATGATCTCCAGTGAGACTACTGACAATGCCCACTAGGTCTCTATAGGGAGAATTTGAAGCTATAAGTTTTGGCCCACTTGACCTCTCTCTCCTGCTCACTCATCTGTACTACCTCCATCTGTTAGGGGTATAGAAATATTCATGCAAAGAAAATTTCCTGGTGAAGCATCGCGGTCCAGCAATCCTTTACTAGGTAGTCCGCTACCCCAAGCACGAACCGGCTCACTCAAGCCCTCTAATCTAACACCATCTTAGGTGCACACTTGGACAAGCATGTGAACTAAAAGGAATACTTCTGAAAATTCATTTTCCCTTGATTTAGGTTCACAAACTCAGCTGCTTTGACTCCCTCATCTCCCGAGGGAAGAACTGCTCTAGCAAAGCGACATGAAACTCATCCCAACTGATAGGGCCTGCTCCAACTGCCCTATTATCCTTCTATTGCTTCAACCAAATATGAGCAACCCCCTTCAACAGGTATGAGGCTAAATCGGCGCACTTCTCCCCAGTCACCCCCATAATCTAGGTGATCTTCATAATCTCATCAATGAACTCCTATGGATCCTCGTCCACCTTTGATCCAAGAAACTTTGGAGGGTTCATCCTCAGAAAATCTCTGACTCTTGCCGGCAATGCATTCCCATTCTGAGGGACATGCGCTACAGCCTGCTAATTTACCTGGTCGTTCAAAAGCTAAGCTAAAATCTATATGGCTGCCCTGAACTCAACGTGGGCAACCGACTCGGATACATGCTCCTCATGGATTGGTGGGGCCTGCTGATGCCCGTCTCCATTACCATTCTCATGGAAATTCCCTATTACCGTTTCTTCTTCCATTAACTCATTGAGGAGGCATTATTCTGCAAACGCGTATAACACGAGTTAGAAGGATAGAGAAACATTTCATCACACGACATCGATTATGAACGAAGGGAACATTTTCTAAATGTCTTGTAGCCTCTTAGTCATAAGTGTGGAACGCTTCACACCCATTAAAAAGACTCTACTTAACGCGGCTTTCAGACACCCTAGGACACTTCAAAACCTAATGCTCTGATACCATATTTGTCACGATCCGAACATAGGCCCGGATCGATACACAGGACAAAGAACCCCGAGAAGATCCAAGTCGACCAATGGCATGGACAATAATATCTAACTCATTCAAACAAAATGGAAGATCAACATAATTAACATAGCGGAAATATGAACATAACATAACATCTGAATACATACATAAGTCTAAAGCTGAATACAGACTATGTCCGAAAAGCCTCTAATACTGGCAACTTGATGGGACATGACCCCAACTAGCTCAGTATAATCTAAAAACTAAAACTATAGAACATATCTGATAAAGTAAGACCCTCGAAAGATGAGGACTCACCAACACTGGTCGGAAAGTACTAATGCGGGGAATCATTCTAGCGTCGGGACTGAGTCTGGATAACAGAGTCTGTATCATAAAATTATATAGCATAGTTTATGCGGACAATACATGGAATTATCGAGTTTCCAAAGTAAGTAAAACCAATAAGTAAATAAAAATAATAAATCATGTATATTATAAAACATAATCAAGATAAGATTATGAGAGTAGGACTTGCATGCTATTTTATGAAATCATGATCTGAACATAACTGATTATCATAACTGAATCGAATGACCCCAAGCTCAAAACTGAAAATCATAAGTAAAATTGTACATTGAGTCAAACCTACTGACAACATAATATAATGACTGATGAACATGCAAAACTGAAATCATGAGGATCAATGGGAGACTCGTCATATAACTGACATTACCACGATCGAGCATACGTGGTCCTGACTATTACTCTCAAGTGGGCAGAGCCGTTCAAAGCCTTGCTAGGGCTAAGGACGCTACCATGATATCAATATCAAGATGAAGGCCCCATGGGGGTAGGGGAAGCTCACAAGGGAGGTTCCAAATAATCTAAACATACCTATGTTGGCATGTAGTTCTAAGGAATAGGGTTGACTGACCCTTAGTCTACTCAGTTCCAGACACTACTCCCAAAAATATGCATATGCTCTCCATCATTTTTCAACGAAGCTGAACAATCATCTAATGATGAAGATCACTCATATCATACATAAATAAATCTTAAATCATATCATGAGGAGCCTTTACTCAAACCATACCACAAGATGAAAATAGTGGGAGTCTAGACTCCTAAATCCATGTGGTAAGCTAATACATGAAATTTAGATAAATCATGAAACATACTTGATCATATGGGATTGCCCAATACTTAAACATGCTTGACATAGACTTATCATACGAAAACATGAACATAAACATGGGTATTTTGAAATCATACTTTCTTCATAAACATCTCATCATGCTTGTACACATACTTCATAGATCTCTTCTTTCATGGACTTTCATGGATGGGCATCCTTTTTTACAAAATTTGAAAACATAATTTATAATTTAAAACATTGTAAATCTTCCCATTAATCATAATTCAATATTGGAATCATGCTTAGATCATATCCATGATTGATACTTAGGAAATTCACATATTGGGTAAAAAATCCATAGTTTTATCAATTAGAATTTTCATGAATTGGGAGAGGATTGGGCATGGGTGTGGACTATTGCACCCATTCATATCCTTCCATACCCAAAGAGATCTGATTTCACAACTTCCTTGATTGCCCAAAGAGAATTGAGGACGAACTTTGAATAGACTAGGCTTGATTACCTCTTAAGCCTGTAAGCTTGCATGCATGAATTAGAATAGGCTTAGAATGTCTTAACACTTCTTAAAAAATACTACTTTGCGCTTAAAACGATGTAGTTTAGGACTTAGGAACATGAGAATTATGGAAAATCCCTTAATAACTTTGCAGGGAAAATCACAGTAGTCCCAACGAGGGTTTGGATGACTCGTGTCTTGGTCCACAACTAGTGGTCTTCCTGTCGTGAACAACACTGCCAGTTTTCATCTGAGTGTCACCATGATGGACACCACGACTCGTGGTCACAATGACGCGTGGTGACCAAGTAGTCGTCCACACTACCCAAATTTCCAATCCTCCAAGCAACCCTTAACCATGGATAACTAGACGAATCGTGTTGTTGACCACGACTCGTGGTCACATCCGTGGTCACCTCAAATCCCAAATTTCAACCAAGTCCAAACCTTTCCCCACAAGTCACTTAACGACTTGTGGTATTCCTAACGGTTCATGCAATGACGAGTCCTATGACCTGCTGCAGAAATTTTTATTTTCTCCGCTTTAACTCTCGTGTCTGATCTTAGGGTTTTCGGGTTATTACAATATCCCCCCTTGGGAAAATTCATCCTCGAATGTTTAAAATCACACTGAAAAGTAGAGAAACACAATCATCATACTCAAATACTCAACGTACACGCTGAAAATTAATAGAGTGATTGAGTCCGATTTGAACTACATGGCTGAATTGAATTCCTGAATCACACAAACATTCATTAACATGAAAGAAACTGGGGTACATGAGCTGAACATTAAATTGAATAGAGTACTAAGGAGGAAACTGATACCTCAAGCTGAAACTAAGCCGGAAGGGAATAAATATGGGTTTTTGGCATCCTATCAGCTTTAACTTCCCATGTAGCTCCCTCAACATGCTAATTTCTCCATAAAACTTTGACTAAGGCTACTCGTTTGTTTCTTAGATTTCAAACCTGGAGATCTAGGATTTCCACCTGAGCCTCCTAATAACTAAGGTTGTCCTTTACCCCTGCGCTCTCCCGGAACAACTAGAACCGGGTCACCCAAGCACTTCTTTCAGAGCGATGCACAGAAAACTGGATGGACTGAAGCTAATTCTAAGGGTAACTCCAACTCATATGCTACCTAGCCATCCCGTTTCACAATCAAGTATGAGCCAACATAATGGGGACTAGGTTTCCCTTTCTTCCAGAATCTCATCACTCCTTTCATGGGGGATACCTTCAAAAACACCCAATCACCAACTTCAAACTCAAGATCCCTCCTCCTCCCATCCGTATAGGACTTTTGGTGACTCTGAGCTGTTTTCAACCTGTGCCTTACAAGATGAACTTTCTCCATAGCCTCATGGACAGAATCTGGACTTATCACCGTAGCTTCACCGACTTTAAACCAACCAATAGGCGATCTACATCTCTACCCATAGAGTGAACTAAAATTGAGTGAGGCATAACATTCATGTAGCTAATCCACAACGAAGATAACATTAAAATCGGTCATGGATAGCTCTACTAAATCTACTGTGGTGAATTTTTGAACAACTATAACAGGACAATTTCTATATACACGTCAAGCTATAACTGAATCACCGACTACAGTAGAGATTGAGAAGGGTTCTGATAGGATTTTGGGACTGACTCCGAAACTACTAGTAACATAGGGTGTCACAAAAGATAAAGTAGCCCCTGGATCTGACAATGCATATACGTCAAGATGGAATACTCATAACATACCAGTGACTACATTAGGGGAGACGTCCTGCTCCTGACGAGATGCTAGGGCATAGAATATGTTCTGGCCCTGACCACTATCTACACTAGTATATGCCCCCTGCTAAGCTGGGCGTATCGGTGGAGCTGCTGAACTGGAGGCTAGGCCTCGACCGCTATCATGGCCTTGTCTGGCTGCTGGAAAATATCTAAGCATGTGTCCAAGCTTCCCACACCTGAAACAAGCACTTGAACTTGTTAAGCACTGACTCATGTTTCTCCGGCCACACCTGCCACACTCTAGAATGCTGGGCTCTGCGGGCCTACTACCTTGACCTCTAGAGCCTGATGCTCATCCCCTCTAGTTGCGCCTAGGATTGAAGATCTCTGGTGGGACTTCTAATAGTGCCCCGCCGGGTCTCTGTTAGGAGAATGCGAAGCTATCAATCCTGGCCCTCTTGGCCTCTCTCTCCCGCTCACTCACCTATACCACCTCAATCTACTAGGCATATAGAACTCTGGGGAAAGTCAATGTCTTGATGAACTATTTCTCTCCGACAATCTTTGACCATGTAGTCTACTATCCCATGTATGAACCGACTCACTCGGGCTCTCTGATATATCACCATCTCAAGTGCATACTTGGAAAGGAGAGTGAACTCCAATGCATATTCTTGAACTATCACCTTTCCTTTCTTCAGGTTCACTAAGTTGGCTGCTTTAATCTTCCTCATCTCATGAAGGAAGAATCGATCCAAAAATGCGCTATGGAACCCATCCCAACTAATGGGGCCTGCTCCCACTGCTTGAACCAAATGTGCGCATACCCTTTCAACTTATAAGAGTCTATATCCGCGCACTCCTCCCCAGTCATCCCCATGATTTGAGTGATATTCAGAACCTCATCAATAAACTCATGTGGATCCTCTTCAACCTTTTACCCAAAAAACTCCAGAAGGTTCATTACCGCTGCTGCATTCCCATTTTGAAGGACATGCACTACTGCCTGTTGGTTGACCTGGCGGTCAAATACTGAGATAGCATCTATATGGCTGCCCTAAACTCTATGTTGGAAACCTACTCGAGTACATGCTTCTCATGGGTTGGTAGGGCCTGCTAGTGCCCATCACCATTTCCATTCTCATGGACATTTCCATCTCCATTCCTTCTTCTATTAACTTAGCGAGGAGGCATGATTCTGCAAATGTTTATAGCATGAGTTGGAAGGATAGAAAGACATTTCATCGTACTATTTAGATCATGAAAGAAGGGAACATTTCCTAAAACATTCTGTAGCCACATCTTCATAAGTGTGGTGTGCTTCACAATCATGAAAATGACTATACTTAACGCTGCTTTTATACACCTTAGGATACTTTAAAACCTAATCCTTTGATACCAAGTTTGTCACGACCCGAACATAGGCCCAGATCGAGACACGGGACAAAGAACCCCGAGAGGATCCAAGTCAACCAATGACATGAACATGACATCTAAACTCAACATAATCAAGAGAGAGTATAACACATATGTAATATAGTGGATGTATGAAACTATCATAACATACGAATACATAAAACAAGTCTGAAACTGAATACATGCTATGTCTACCTCTACTACTGACAAGTTCATGGGACAAGACCCCAACTAACTCATTATAGTCTAGAATTGAAAATACTAAATACAACTGATAAAGCTTCCTCGGAAGATGAGGACTCACCAACCTAGTCTAGGAGATGCTAATGCTGAGAGTTTGGCTACTGGCGGGACTGATCCTAAATATCTAAGGCTATACCATGAAATGATACAGCATAGAGTATGCACTCAGTACATGGAATGTACCGAGTATGCAAGGTAAGTAAAACTACAAAGTATGTAAAATCAGTGATCATGCATAACATAAAACATTTCATCATAATAGTCCGAGAGTAGGGCTTGCATGTTATTATCTGAAACCATTTATCAGACATGACCGAGTATCATAATTGAATATTATAACTGAATCGATTGACCCAAAGCTAAGACTGATTATTTATAAGTAAAACTTAACATTGGGTTAAACCTACTAAAAACATAATATCATTATTGTTGAACATGCATAACTGAAATCATGAGGAACAATGGGAGACTCGTCTCTTAACCAACATTACCGCGATAGAGCTTATGTGGTCCTGACTATTACACTTAAGTGGGCAGAGACGTCCAAAGCCTTTCTAGGGCTAAGGACGCTACCATGATATTGATATCAAGCTGAAGGGCCCTTAGGGTAGGTGAAACTCACCAGAGAGATCCCTAATAATCTGAACATACCTATGTTGACACGTAGTTCTAAGGAATAGGATTGATTGACCCTTAGCCTACTTATTGCTAGACACTACTCCCAAAAACATACATATGCTCTCCATCATTTTTAAACGAAGATGAACCATCATCTATTTACGAAGATGACTCATATCATACATGCATAATTTAAAATCATAACTTGAAGAGCCTTGGGCTCAAACAATACCAAAAACTAAAAATAGTGGGAGTCTAGACTCCAAAATCCATGTGGATACATGAACCTTAGATAAATCATGACACATACTTGATCATATGGGCTTTCCCAATACTTAAACATGATTGACATAGACTTGATCATTCAAAAACATGAACATGGACATGGGTAATTCAAAGTCATGCTTTCATCATATACATCTCATTATTCTTGAACACATGTATCGTAAATCTCAACTTTCATGAACTTCCATGGGTGGGCATAATAGTTTGTTAAACTTTAAAACATAATTTGTAATTGAAAATATTGTGAAATATGCTCATTAATCATAATTCAAATTAGAAACATGCATATATCATACCCACGATTGGTACTTAGAGAATTCACATGTTGGTCAAAACCCCATAGATTAATCAACTAGAATTTTCATGAAATTTAAGAGGGATTGGCCATGGATGTTGATGAATACACCTATTCATAACCCTACATACCTGGAGAAATCTGATTTCACAAACCCTCTTGAAAGCCCAATGAAAATTGGGGGAAGAACTTGATGAATCTAAGCTTGATCACCCTTAGAAGCTTCTAGACTTGCATGCATGGAAGAGAATAGGCCTAGAAGAACTTACCCCACTAAGAACACACTTTTCTAACCTTAAAATGACATAATATAGGTCTTAGAAACTTAGGATTTATGGAAAAGCCCTTAATAAATTCACAGGAAAATGCACACTGCTAGTCCCCACGAGGGATTGGACGACTCGTGCCCAACACAACAACTCATGGTCTGCTTCTCGTGATTAGCACTGGAAATTTATTTCCGAGGGTCACCATGAGGGATACCACGACTTGTGGCGTACCCAACGACTCATGCTGACCGAGTCGTGACCAATACTGCCCAAACCTTACCTCCATACAAACCTCCTGACCACATACCACTTGATGACTCTTGGTCTCAGTTGTGGTCGACCTCAAGTGAAAAATTTCCATTAAGTCTTCCCTCCTCCCCACGAGTCACTTAATGACTCGTGGTGCACTTCACGGTTTTAGTTTCAACCCTCGAGTCTGATCTTAGGGCTTTCAATGTATTGCATCTATTGTTTTACCTTTCCTTTGCTTAGTGTTGTATAACATGTGATTATCAACATTCTTAATTAAAAATGATGGATCATGAGTACTCCTCGAATTCATGGTCAAAAGATGATCCACATGGGCACCAAGATTATTGTGGAGGATATTCCCCTTAACATTAGTACTATTGTAATGTCTCAGACTTCCAGGCTATGTTTGAAATCATTCTAGGTATGTTGATTGACTCAAATCCGATGAATTTTATGGAAACTAAGTTTTAAGATCCATTCTTAGGTGTGAGAAGTGCATTGTGTTAATCCCGAAAATTTTTTTCGTGATTATTTGATGTTTGCATTCTATGTTAAGGGAAGTACGGGTTTTATATTGGTCATAGGTGAGGAGGGAAACATGAACGTAGGAAAAAAAGAAAAGTATGTGAAGTTCATATGTAAGGATCAATTTTAAATGGCCATATCTCCCAAACTATAATGATTTAGAAGCCCCATAACCTATCACATTAAAGGTATTTGAATCTAGTTTTTAGAACATTAAAACACTCATCAATTAGAGTTTGGAGTAAAATGTTAAAGGCATTTTACTGGCGCACTATCGGAAGTGACGTGGCCCCGCCGACTTAAGCTAATCCACTGACCCATCCCTTATTTAAATGAATTATTTGCTGCCAAATTCATTTCATGTTGATCCCAAATCAACCAGATTGCTTAGGGAACTTATTTTTCTCTCATTTCCAGTATCTTGAACAAGGAAACTGAAGAGGAAACATCAAGATAAATTGCATCCAAACACAAGATAAGTTAAGATTTCATTGGCAAGGTTAAGGTGGTGTGTTTGGTGGGCTGTTTTGCTGCGTTTTGGACAGCCAAGGTGCTGCTTTTTGTGGCGTAAAATTGAGGAAGAACATTCCTATATTAGCCAAGAACTAATTCAGGTAAAAGGGTAAGTGATTCTATCTACTGAACATGTATAAATTCCTAGCCAAAGGTAGGCGGTGGAAGCCTTATGCGTTGTCGTTTTGGTGACTGTTTTTGAGCTCGTTTTGGGCAGTGATTTGGAGGTGATTTGCTGCTTTTTAAGAGATGGTTATACTTCCTATGCATCCATGTTGGTATATGGATTAAATTGAAGAAAAAAGTAAGAATTTTACGCCTTTTAAACCCTTCACATTGCAAGCAAGGCGGCTGGAATTTGGCAGCTAAGTGAGCAGCCACGAACAGTGTTTGAGCTGGGTTCTTGCTCGATTATTCTAGGATTTTGGAAATTTATTTGTCTAGAATTATACTTTGCATTGAGGGGAAGGATTTCAGCAGAGTTTAGGTAATTTTTCTTATTATTTTCTCCCTCAAATGTTAGTAAAAACTAGTAGCGAGAAGGGCTATGTTGTTTATATTGCCGTGTGTTGTTGTTGCTACTGTTACTGCCTTTGGTAAGTTCTTTGGGGCTTAATTTTGTGCTACATACTATGCTTATTATTGGCCTATAAATCCAAGGGATTAAGGAGGCTGATGGCTGGTTATTGAAATAGGAATTGGCTAAAGAAAAGTTCATTGGGAAAAGGTAAGTTAAGGCGTCCAATCCTCATTGTTCAATCACAAATATATACTGCCGAAAGGGACTTATTCCTGTGTATTCAAACTCATATTGAAGCAATTATAGTTCAGTTGGAAATGCCAAAAGTGCATGACATGGAGTTTTAATCAGTGAACATGTTTGGAACAAGTAAATGTGAGACAAAATGGGTGTTACTTCCAATTGTGTCGAAGTTCTAAATCAAGTCTGAAGTCCCTTTATCATGGGAATCATGATCTGTTACTTTACTTTATTTTATATATGTGTGATGTTAAATGTGTTTCAAGTTATGGTTTGTAGGTGAAATTGGTTAAAAAGCCAAGATGACGACGTGTAAACGTGTTTAAGCTAAGTAAAGATGTCGCAAGCTAGTAAGGGTAAATGAGCTTGTCGAAGTGGAAATTACTTATCATGGTTGTACTTTATTATATATATATATATATATGTTATGATGTAAGTAAGGATAAGGGGAGATTCCATGATTCGTATCCCTTATGCTAAACGTCAGGTTATCGAGTTCTCAAATCCAAAATGTACCTAAGTGTTGTCTGTGGAGCATGTTGAATTCCTTATGTCACCAAAACCTTATTATAACTATGAAAATAATTTATTATATCCATATAAATGTTATTAGAAAGGTTTATGTGATACATGTACTTATGCGCAGCTATGAATTATAAAAGAGGCATATATTCAGGTCGTAGTCTCGGAATATGTCATTTATATATGCCATATGTGTTAGAAGAACATGATATGAGCTTAGTTGGAACCACATATGATACTATGACCTTACCACTGAACTGGTACATCCAGTGGGCAGTTTTCCTTTGGCATATTTTATATATGAGACTTATGACCTTACCAGTGACGCAGTTATATCAGGCGGGAAGTTGTCCTTCAGATATGAGACTATGACTTTGCCCCCAAGGCAGTTATGTCAGGTTGGCAGTTGCCCTTCAGATATGAGACTCTGACCTAACGACTAATGTGGTTATGTCAGGTGGCCAGATGTCCCTTCAGCTATGATACCTCCGAGATGGCCATCTCGGTAGGACAATATTGATTGACCAGCTAGGTATTTATTTGATTAGGGACTATATAGCTTATGGATAATTCAATGTGACTTTTATAGTGCTTACTTGATTCTATTCACATGATATATCATATTCGGTTCAGATATCAGCTTCTAGGGTCCCAGTTTGTATCTATTCCCTACTTTGGTTTTTAGTATCTTGGATGTATCTATATTTGTTGTTTAGCCTTACATACTAGTACATTTCATTCATAATAACGTCCCTTCACCTAGGGACCTCTATTCTTGCAATCGTGGTGTATGTATAGGCAGAGGCTTGGATCCAAAATTGCAATAGGAGCCTGATTTCAGTAGAGTAGTGGTATTCTCCTTTCTTCCAGGTGCTATTTTTTCCTTTTGACTATTTGAGTTTTGTATAGTTGGGTAGGCCAGGGCCCTGTCCCGTGCATTTCAGTTACCTACTCTTTAGAGGCTTGTGTGGACTAGTTGTATAGCTATTTGGGTTTTGTGGTCATTTTAGACTTTCATTGTGCAGTTTAGCTTATTGTAGCCTTGTCATCTTTTCGGTTGTTTAATTTTTATTACGAAAACCTCATGGGTAAAATATCTACTTTTTGTTGGCTTTAGCAAGTAGCCCGGTTGGCCTTAGCATTACCGAAATAGATGATATATAGCCGATTTCTCGATTATATTAGGGTCGAGTACCAGTTGCTTCCTTTCCCATTGTTTGAATGTGATAGTTGGAAACAAATTAAGGCCATAAGGAACCTCTAGCTGAATATTGAGTTGAGAGCCTTCTTACCGATTGAATTTTCGTATAAGTTCTTATAAGGGTCAACTTTAAACATTCATACCTCCCAATTTACGAAGTAATTTTGAGGGATTCAACCCATCGTATTGAAGCCCTTTTGGTCTTCTATCCCAAGCATCAAACCTTGCATCAACTAGTGTTTGGAGTAAAATATTATGCGCATTTTAGTGAAGCACTGTCAAGTAACACATCATCTCTAGACGGGTTTGTTACACCCCATAAGTTTTATCGTGTGTCGAATCCGTGCATACATATGTTGAGAGTTTTAGAGTATGAAGCACATAGAAAAAGGCTCGGGGGATGAACGAATGAGTACGGAGCCAAGTGAGCAGGAGGTCGGGGCTGGGGGCCATGCGCACTGGGCACCGCGCAGCAGTCGGCAAGCCTGGCGCGTCGCGCCCGACTCTTGGCTCTACGTGCGGCGTGCCGCGCCCCCCTTGCCCACTGCCTTCTATATATGTTTAATGGTGGAGTTTGGTTCATTTGAAAACATTTCCAATTTGGTCAGAGAGACTATCTTTCGAGGTTTTCAATAGTTTGTCGCCCGATTACGTTGCTAAACGCCATCCAATCTCAAATTAACTTCAAGTATTGAATACTAACCTTGCAGGGAGCATCACTATGGAGTTATTTTCTAGAAATACGCCCGGAAAATTGGTACTCCATCGACAAAAAGTTGTCAGAATTGCTCCAAACTGATTCCTAAACGATCACATGCATCAAGTAAGCATTTCTCCCTTCTGAACCTTTAGGAAATTATAAGTTTTTGGCCATATTTCACCTAGTTGAATTATAGTTGATATTAATATAAAAAGTTATCATTTTAAGCCAGATTTGCTATTGAAATTCGTCTCTTTCTCCCAGTATAGTGGTTACAGCTGAAAAGAGCTGACTAATACAAGTTGAAACTCGTCAGTTATTTAGGAAACGACAGTCAAGTTGTGTAAGTCTTAACCCTCGGCAAGTTATTCTCATCGTACAGTGTTATGAATTATGTTCTCGAATAGAAATAAAGGTCCCATATGATGCAGATAGTTACTACAAGTAGATTGTGATTAGACATGTTGTAATTAGCTGTTTCTGGTGTATAAAGATCAGATATGCTGTGATTAGCTGCTATCAGTAGATTTCAATTATATATGTTGTGGTTAGCTGCTAGAAAACGTATATACACTATACTGCAGTACCCCTCATCGGGTAAGAACATGTTAAGTGTGCTACGGGCTAGAAGCGTCATAGAAACTCTTCTATTCTCCAGTTCATTGCATTAGTAGGATTGTACATTTTATTTCCAGGCCTAGACCTTAGAAGCTCGTGAATATTTATCAGACCTGAGTTAGTAAGTTGAACAACATAGGCGCAACTAGGCGATTTAACTACCAGTTTGGTGCCTATAGTGTTCGAAAAGCACGCCTAGAGGCCATTGGCGTACCCTCACGCCCAGGGCCAAAAATTTAGATAGGAAGGCCTTATTTTAGAGTCAATAGTCTAGGGTTGTCTAGTGAACTGAGTGACAACATGCCCTCTAATTAGCTATTACCAATAATCGTTAGTCCTAGTTGACTTAGCATTTATCATATAGGTCACCCAGGAAGCCAGCTCAGTCATCCAAGTCAAATAGAACCATGGGTACCCTAAGGAAGAGGACCTTATCAGCAGTTAGAGGCCGGGCCAGTGCCCCAGCCGGTGCTTATAAGATACTTAGGTACAGACTGCCGAGAGTGGCTAAGTCTATATAAACTTATCTATAAGGTGAAGAATCGCCCAGAAAAGTAATATAAGATCTGATTAGACCAAGATGAGGTCTAAAGGACTAGTACCAAGTTAGTACAGTACTACCCACAGGCTAAGAATGTCGGTAAGCTTCCTGTGGAGGATTAGGGGCCAATCGCTCAAAAGCATGCTCGGCTAGTAACAACCGTAAAATTGTTCTAAGTATAGGAAATAAGTAATTAGTGATCCGCGACCCCACAGTGTTTATGAGTTATAGTTGTCTGAGCAGGACATTCAGCGTTATGTTAGACCATTCCAGATCTTGCCCTATTCAATTTAGACCATTAGAGATCATGATCACTACTAAGATCCTCTGATCAGATACAGCTGCACGGTGTGCCTGCTAGCAGCCTTACAGACTATCCTAGGGGCCAGCAGTGGTAGCGTTAGGCCCAAAAGGCCAGATACGCCTTTTTAGTGGCTAGATTGAGATTTCAGTACATCACCTTGGTTGGGGTTTCACTCACTCAGGAGCCTCCCAAGACCACCCCAGGGTTACTAGATATGTTGTCGCTCCAAGGAGTAGAATGTCGTCCGCGAGGGATGAAGATGAGGGTCGAGGACCTTATACAGTCTATTCCATTGCTCGACTATTTTTATGTCGTATCGGCAGAATACCCCCGTTGAGCCTGGTGCCCGAGGTGCAGTTATCAGGAGTCCACTGGACTCAGACACAGCTACAAACCAGGAGCCAAGCGGGCTCGGTTGCAGACCTAGGGGTACAATTAGGTTGTCTATAGCACCAGTAGAGTCATAGAAACCTGGATAGGGTCATATAGATTGATGTGTACTTGCCAGGGCTTATGGGGGTCTCGGTAGGTTATTTCTATGTTGCTTGTATCTTACAGGCTTATGGGGGCTAGGTTAGGTTCTTGTTTGTATTCTTTTCTGTTAGCTATATCTTTTGAATATATGATCGTACAGACATAGCTCACATACGCGTAGTGCTTTGCTAGATGCATAATACGAATAAGCCAGCTTAGAGGTTAATCCTTCTGCCCTTTCTCTCTATTTACTTTCAGTCTTTAATAGCTTACTTATTACCTTACATATTCAGTACATATTGTACTGACGCCCATCCCTGGGCACTGCGTTACTTTCTTGTAGGTGCGGATAGACACAATTCAGGACCTTCTTAGCTTTCGGCTAGAGTCAGCGGTATAGTTAGCTCCCATCCTCCAAAGCTGATTAGTTAGAAGGTTTGTTCTTTAAATGTACAGTATGGGTAGGTCGGGCCCTGTCTCGACCAATATTCTACTGCTAGAGGCTTGCAGATTTACAGTTCCCTGTGGTTAGTTTGTTGATAGTTCTATGGGGCCTTGTTTAGCTGTTGGGTAGTGGCCTTGTCAGCTATAACATAGTTATAGTTGCCTGATTTTCATTTCAGTTATAACTAGACAGCATGTTGGTCTTGTCGGCCTACATCGGATCCTTTTTGTTACCTGCTGTTGGTTAGCTGTTTTTATTTACAAGTGGCTATATGGCCTTGTCAGAAGGGGAATGTGTTTACAACCAAGATGTAGCTTAATGTTTTCTTGATTTGAGTTGTAGGCATGAACTAAATGTGCACGAGCCCTGTCAGGCTAGTCAGATCTCAGTGTGGCACTAGGTGCCAGCCATGCCTTCCAAGGTGGGGCGCGACAAACTTGGTATCAGAGTAGGTCATAACCCATGGATTCTGCAAGTCATGCCAAGTAGACTCTTACCTATGGATATGTTGTGCACCACATTCTATAGACAGAAGGCTGTGAGGCATGTTAGGGTGGTTACTCTTCTTTCTCTTCTAGTTGTGCTATAGAGCTTTGCTGTATAGGGTTGAGTCCCTATGTTATACCCCGGGTGCTCAAAGATCGTACCCAGGAGTTGAAATCAGAAAACTGTGAAATTTATGTTGCAGGCATAGGATAAGTCGTTGGACAACCCGTGAGAAGACCCCACGAGTCATCAGGTGGCTTCTAGGTAGGCTTGGGGGAAATAAGGGATTGAGGTCCCCATGAGTGAGTAGTGACTGGTGGTCAGCCACAATGAGTGGTCATGTCAATCGTGGGGTGGTGTGAGAAAATAGATGGAGGAGCTGTCTAGTGTACTAAATGGAAGGGACACAATGGGTCGTGGTCTGTCCCAACGACTCCTGAGGTAAGTCATGAGCAAGGAGGTTGAAAATTAAGGCAGTGTACATGACGGAAGGTGACTATAGTCGTGGTCTCGAGGAATGAGTTGTTAAGTCCCCCGTTACGAGCGACAGCAAACCTGTTATCCAATGCACAAGATGAGCGATATAACGAGTCATTTGGGCTAGTGATGATCTGTCGGGTCATCCATTGGGACCACCTGGCAGTGTTTTCCTACAAATTCAGTAAGGGTCTTTTCATAATTTCTAAGTTCCTAATACCTATACTACGTCGTTTAAGGCTCGTTTTACCGGGTTATAAGAGGGGAAAACCTATTCTAAGCTAGTTCATTCCATGCATGCAAACTTGAGAGCTTGAAGGGAGGATTTATAGAATGTTTTAAAGGTTTCCATTGGAATCTCATTGACGGAAATTAGAGAAGTGTTAAAATCATCCCTCCAAGGTATGTAAGAATATGAGTGGGTGTCTTTTTCCACTCCCATGCCCAATCCTTATCAAAATGTGATAAATCGTTTATGATCAAGTATGGGGTTTTACCCAATTGCATTATTCTTCAATCTCTATATGTGGGTACGATTAAATTGTATTTATATTAATGGATTATGAAGCTTGGGCGGATTCTAAGTTGTTTTTCCTTATAAAAATTGTTTTCCAAATTTTGAATCTAAAACGCCCATGGATGATGAGTTCATAGAAGAAGTGATTTATGACAAATGTGTGAAGATGATTAGGTTGATGATGAAAAGCATGTTTCTAAAACTACCCATGATTATGTTGTTGTATTCAAAATGAATTGATTAGATCCATGTATGCTAAAGCTTTGGGTGATGCCTACATGTTGATTTAAAGTGATGATTTTCCCAACATAAGCTTACCACATTGTTTGAAGTAAAATTTACCATTTTTTATTATAAATTCTAGCTCGTGGTATGTTGAGTAAATATTTCTGCATGTAGTTTACCACATGATTTGGAGTAGATGCTCCCACCTATGGTTGAGATTGTGGTATGTTTTGGACTAAAGCCTCCTATATGTATGAATTCTTGAGCATCATATTCATATGATGTCTAGTCTATGCATGATTTCATGATGATCTTTGTTAATAGACAATGTTGAGCTTCATTTCATACGAGTGTTGAGTTATGCATGATTTCATCTTCAGCTTCGTCAAGGGACGATGTTGAGCTTCATCAATAGATGATCTTGAGCTACGTTATATATGATGTAGAGCATTGCATGTTTTTGGGAGAAGATTCTAGCACGAGCGGGTTAAGGGTCGATCACCCTATGCCCCAAAAGTATGCGCCAACATAGGTTGATACTATTATATTATTGGGACCTCCCTTGTGAGCTATCCCCCACCTGATATGCCCTTCAGCTTGATATAGATATCATGGTATCGTCCATCGCCCTGGCAAGGTTATGGACTGCTCTACCCACTTGAGTGTGATAGTTGGGACCATGTAAGCTCTATCGTAGTATATCGATTAAGTTACGAGTCTCCCACTGTCTATATCATTCGGTTTTACATATTCATTACTCATGATGATTACTTATGCACGCATGTTCAGAAAACATGGTTTGACTCATTGTTCAGCTTCTAATATAAATGTTATGTTTCAGCATTGAGTCATTCGAGTTAGTCATGATGTTCTAATGCTATGCATGAACATGTTATGATAAGAGTATGATTTTAGGATGAATGCATGTAGCCTTCTACTTACACTTAAAAGCTTATGATATGTATGAGTTACTTTAAATGATTTATTTTATTGAAGCGGTCTTACTTACCTTGCATACTTGGTACATTTCACATACTGACCGCATACTTTCTATGTTGCATCATTTCATGATGCAAGATCCATATCCCAGGTTCAGCCCCGTTCATAATTGCTTATTAGAGATAGCACCTGCTTGAGTGGTGAGTCCTCATATTTTGAGGACTAAACTTTCAATTTAATGTTGTATTTTAGTTTCATGTTTTGTGGAGTTAGTTGGGGCCTTGTCCCATCAACTAATCTAGACTAGAGGCTTTCAGACTTATGTATGTATAGCTTCGGTTATTATTCTAATGTGTTGTTGTATAAGACTTTCGTTGAGTTATAATTATGTTTTCTTCATGTTTCTTGAATGAGTTTGTTAAATGCCTATGCCATGGGTCGACTTAGGGTCTCTCGGGGTCCCTTGTCTCATGTCTACAATCCGGACCTCTATTCTGGTCGTGAATAACTTGGTATCATAGCAATAGATTTGATGTGTCCTAGGGAGTCTAAAAGCCACGTTAGGTAGATTTTTCTTCATGGGTGTGAAGCGCGCCACACTTATGACGAAGAGGCTACTAGAGGTTTTAGGAAATGTTCCCTTCTTTCATGATCTATGTCATGCGATGAAAAGCCTTTCCATTTTCCTAATTCGTGCTATTTGCGATTGTAGAGTCATGGCTCCTAGAAGGATGAATGGAAGGAGGAATGGAGGTGGTGAAGGCCATGATGAGGGAAACGGTTATGGGCATCAGCCGCCCCACCAGTTCAGGTGCCTCAGGCACCAGAGCTAGCTGTTCATGCTGAGTTTTGAGCTGCCATTCAGATGCTGGAATAGGCCTTGACCACTCAGGTCAATCAGCAGGCCGTTAAGCATGTTCCTCAAAACGGCAATGCGGCGGCCGCCAGAGTCCGAGACTTGTTGAGGATGAACCCGCTGGAGTTCTTGGGGTCCAAGGTAGATAAGGACACGCATGACTTTATTGATGAGATTGCCAAGATCACTATAATACTCGGGAAGGCCTAAGAATAGACCCGAGAGTTTAATTTGAAAAGTGCAGAAAATTGGAAAAACATCACAGCACGAGCAACTCAATGACTCATTGCTGGATACCACGAGTCTTCGTAAACTGACATGGTATGGGGGTTCAGGGAGGCAGTGTTGACAATGGACAAAGTAACAACTCGTTGTTTGAAACAATGAGTCGTTATTTGTACATGTAGGAGGCTGTGACCTGAGCAGGTTGGAGAAGTAACGGGTCATCAACGACCCATCATGAGTAACAACGACACGTTGTCACGAGTCGTGGTGGGAGGACATAAGGGTTCCAGTGGACATAACGGATGAACAGCATGACTCGTTTGAGGAGGCAACGAGTCGTTGTGAGACTCGTTGTTTGGGAGTTCTGATTCTTCAAAAGGGGCGACCAATGACTGACACAATGATCCATTAGAGGTAAAGACGACCTATCCTATCCAGTCATGGTTTGAATCCGGGAATAGGCCTGGGCAGTGTATGTGATGGGCCGTACCATGAGTCTTGGTAGCTATCAATGACTCATTGGTATGTCCGTTGGTCTGTCCAGATCAGTTTTATAAGGAAATTTTATTAAGGGCATATTCGACTTTTCTATGCTTTAAGATCCTAAACTACGCCATTTTATGTATTTTTCTTAGTTTGTTAAGAAGGGTTAAGTCCTTATTGCATGCCCATTCCCATGCAAGAGCTTTAGAGAGGTTTTAGGGAGATTCAAGCCCTTCTTCTCCAAGTTTCCATCAATTTCTTTGTGGGTATTCAAGGAACATTCAAATCAGTCCATTTCCAGGTATCTAGGGTCTTAGAATGGGTGAAATCCTTTCAGACCCATGCCATAATTTTTTTTTACATCATGAATTCTCCTATTCAAGTTTTATGGGATCAGTTTGGCTACGTGGTTTTATTCAGATATGCTCATTCTATGAAAATTTCGATTAAAATGATTAGTATATGGCTATGATAAATTGTATGTTTCTGTTTGCTGCTTATTTCCTACATTTGAGGACGAATGTTTTCAAGGAGGAGATATTGTAATACCTAGGGATCCTAAGAATAGACCCGGAATTTTAATTTGAAAACTGCAGAAAACTGGCAAAACATCACAGGACGGGCGACTCAATGACTTGTGGATGGATACCATGAGTCGTCGTAAACTGTCACGGTATGGGGGTTCAGGGAGGCAGTGGTGACAATGCATGAAGTAACGACTTGTTTCTTGAAACAATGACTCATCGTTTGTACCGGTGGGAGGCTATGACCTAAGCAGGTTGGGGAAGTAATGCGTCATCCAACGACCCATCATGAGTAACAACGACCCATTGTCACGATTCATAGTGGGAGGACATAAGGGTTCCAGTGGACTTAACGGAAGGACACCACGACCCATTGGAGGAGGCAATGAGTCGTGGTGATACTCGTTGTTAGGGAGTTCTGATTTTCAAAAGGGGGAAACCAACGACCGACACAATGATCCGTTAGAGGTAAAGACGACCCATCCTGTCCAGTCGTGGTTTGAATCCGGGAATAGGACCTGGGTAGTGCATGTGATGGGCCATACCACGAGTCCTAGTAGCTACCAATGACTCATTGGTACGTCCGTTGGTCCGTCAAGACTAGTTTTTCAGGGAAATTTTATTAAGGGAATATTCGACTTTTCCATGCTTTGAGACCCTAAACTACGACGTTTTGTGTATTTTTCTGAGTGTGTTAAGATGGGTTAAGTCCCTAATGCATGCCCATTCCCATGCAAGAGCTTTAGAGAGGTTTTAGGGAGATTCAAGGCCTTCTTCTCCAAGTTTCCATCAATTTCTTTGTGGGTATTCAAGGAACTTAGAGATCAGTCCATTTCCAGGTATGTAGGGTTTTAGAATGGGTGAAATCCTTTCCCACCCATGCCCAAATTTCGTTTTACATCATGAATACTCCTATTCAAGTTCTATAACCCAAATGCAATAAAATGTGATTTATCTTTATGGTTATGATTTAATTGAGTTTTAATTATTGAATTATGAATGATGGGAAGGTTTTATATTATTTTCTTTTAAATCATGTTTCAATCTTTTTAAATCTAAAATGCCCATTGATGAAGCTTCATGAATGTTGTGATTTATGATGAATATTCAATATTTTGAGATTTATTTATAATGGAAAAGCATGAATTCAAGTTACCCATGTTTATGAGCATATTTTGAAAGAATTGAGTCTGTTGAAGCATTGGGCAATGCCCTCATGTTGAAAAATAATTTATGATTTATGAAACGAATTACAGGATTTATTGAGTTATGATGTCAGCCGATGAAAAAGGCTTTGATTCTTGGCTAAGCATGTTTTAAAGGGGATCAATATGATAAATGTTATATTTTACCCAATAAACTTAATGCATGATGTTATTGATTCATGTATGAGCCTATATGCATGTTTTTGGGAGTCATGTCTAGCATAGAGCAACCCGTCATTCAAAGGACTACGCTGGTGTCTCATAGCCACGTGCCACCGTGGGTTTATAATGATATATTGCATTGATAATGATCCCCTCAAATGTGATATCACGTCTAATGCACGACCCTCGTTTGGCAAGAGAGGGTCGGCTCTGCCCACTTGAGTGAGATTGTTGGGGCATCATGAAAGACTCTACCATAATGGTGTCGGTTATGACGAGTCCTCCCATTGTTCCGCATGTCTTATGCATTTTTGTGTTTATGTTATCGGCTCAAATTATATTTTGATAAAGTTTACTTACGATTATGATTATGAAAGTTTTATGAATGATTTGAAAGCCTTGAGCCTTATGTTTTCTTGCGAAATTTATGGTACTAGCATGATGTCCTTCTCCTATATTTATTTATTAGTTTATTTTACTTTTAACATCCATTTTACTTACCTTGCATACTTGGTACATTCCACGTACTGATCGCATACTTTCTATGTTGTATTCATGATACAGGGTCCAGATCTTAGGCTCAGGCTCATACTTAGTCCATCCCAACTCACACTCTCAGATTTTTGGTGAGTCCTCATGTTCCGAGGACTGTTCGATAGACATTTATATTATCTTGTGTTTCTGTACTATTCTGGTTAGTTGGGGATGTTTTCCCATTATCCCATCGTAGGTAGTAGAGGCTTTCAGACAGTATGTTGTACTCAGCTTATGTTTATGTCTAGTATTTTCTGATGTTATGTGTTCGCGCTCTGCTGCTCGGTATATATTATACACCGACACGCAAGTGTACGTGGTCAAACAAGTAATAAAGTGGCTAAGTAGCCAAGTATCGATCCAAGGAGGCTGCTCTAGATATGCAAAACTGCCTAGTTTACTATATCTCTATTCTATTTCTAACTATGTTAACAACAATCCAACCAAGAATTGAGTAAGTTTTGTTTCTAAACTAATTATCTACTAAAATTAATAACTACTATTTACGTTGAGTTTAGACAATGGATATGCACATGCCAAGGTTAAGAAGGAGTAATGAACTTGATAATCATGATAATTTGGTCATCTTCTTCTTCATATTGCTAGCCAAGAACGTTTGCCTAGAAATTAAAACTTCCGTATTTAATTTCACTTTAGCTTCATAAACCATTCGTCTACATTTCTGTGATCAAATGCAATTTATGACCTAACACTACAATTCCGGTTCCTAAATTGACTAATACGGCTTTCAAGTATATTTCTATCAAGAAAGCACATCAAAACCCAATTTTCCCAAATCAAGTTAAGAACAATACCCTATTAATTCACAACTTTCCAATTTCATGCTCTCTCAAGTGAAATTGGACTTTTTAGATATACATTAATGGTGGCCAATCAAGAATGTAATAAGCACAATAATTAATAGAACAACATGCAAGAAGAAGAAGAAACCATATCAATTATTACCAACATTCATTTCACAAGTTCAAAACCTCAGCAAGAGAGGAATTAGCCACTCATTCTTGGATTAATCATCCTAGAATGAGTGTGAATCATGCATACAATTGAAGGAAAGAAGAAGGGAAGAGAAGAAAGCTCTTATCTTTTCTATTCTTCAACTGCCACAAAACCACGTTCCTGCTCCCACTTCTGAACTCAGGCTAAAAAACTAAAACTAAAAAAAAAACTCCCTTTAAAAATAACCTAAGTGTGCTATTTATACTAGTGGGAAATTTTTCCCGGAATAACAAGCAACGTGTCACGGAGGCCAACGCGGAGCACTGCCTCCGTGACACGGCGTGGACGCGGACCCTCTCTGGAAATTGCATGGTCCGGATAATTAGCCGCAACGTGGCACGGAGGCCATCGCGGAGGCCTGTCTCCGTGCCACGGAGCTGACGCGCAGGCACACTGGAAATTGCCACTTTTATTTCTACCCAGGCAGTGTGCTACCGCGATGGCAGCGTGGCACGGACCATCGCGGAGCCACTGCAAAATATGCCATCCGAGGTCTTTTCCACGCTCGCATCCAAGTCCAACTCCGACATAGTTCCAACATGCATTTTAGCTCTTAAAAATCACATTATCCTGCAAAACAAATGCTAATCATGTTGGTTAGTATAAATTCGCATTTTATTACCAAATACATTGTATTATATACACATTGCACAACAAACAAGGTAAAAATGATACGTTTGAGTATCACTTGAGCATATAAATCTGCCCAAGATCACTTACCCCACACTTAAATCCTTGTTCGTCCTCGAACAACACATACACAAATCATGCACATCACATCTCAACCTTTGTCACTATGGTGCAACCATTTACGTTACGGTCATACCGATTATTCGATTTTTGCAAATCATCAAGAAAACATGCTTGGTCGTACAAGACAATGACCTTAATACATCGAGGCTTCCTAGACTTTTAAGAATTTATTCTTGATATCGGCAAAATCATGCAAAACAACTAATCAAGAAGTCCGACACGAAAATCAATCTTTCATCAAGCATGTACCCTCACAACTCGAGAGAAACTTCCCCTTTTATGCTCGTGCAGCACACAAACATGCAAGTAGGGGCATATAGAAATTAATTTCACTCTCTCTCCCAAAAGAATTCACATGCATCATGTCATGACCCATAGGCTTGCCCTTAGTGTATTACTCCACTAATATAAAGAAATGCAGTGTAGGATCAAATAGGACTTTTAATGGGTTGTAACTGGGCTATGGATCTAGTATATATATATTGGATTAGTCAATAATAGTTGCTAGCATCCTTAAGCACCTTTTCAACTCATTCCCATCGACTCATGGACATTGTTCCTCTCTTTTCTCTTTTTCTCCCATTCATGCTGGTTTACTTTCATACAGCCCATTTCATCAGGCACACTTGACCCCAAACGGAAGGTTTTCATGTACCCTCAATTTCATTTAATTACAACTAGTGCCTCTTCAACATCATCTTTTCTTTCCTCACTTTGCTTTTCTTTTCTTTTCACTCTTTTCACTCTTTAACACTTTGGGAAACAATTTTTTTGTTCTTTGTAAGCGCTTAAGAGCTTCTTATAGACTTTAAGGCTAATGAAAAGAGGGAATCAATCTTAGTTCATACAATTCTTGACAAAAGAAAGAAATCGGCTAAAGGCTCAACGGGCTGACTAGGGTATACAACATATAAAAAGGTAGAACTTGACAAGAAAAAAATGGAAACTAACGGTTAAAACAAAGAAATGCCTACATCCTTTCCGATACTACACCTCCTTCATTTCGCTTTATATACACGCCAGGCAAGTTCTAGACAATTCACAATGACATGGAATAGCAAAACCTCACTCACACTTCATGCACATGCTCGAATCAAGATGCATTCACAGACTCTTTAATTAGTCAAGTACATGAATTCAAGATTAAGCCTCAATCATAATGAACCAAATTCTATAGCCTAGGTAACTCAACATATTTACACAATTACATGCTTTCAAACGAATCACTTTCGCATTTCGAACATCAATTACACACGCAACAAAATTTTAGCAACCATAAGCAACTACAGTTTATTGATGCAATCCACCAAAGAAACTAAAAACAAATCATCTACTCCTATCGACTACATTTCCCTTAAGACGGTCGTCATCCATCCATCATAGGGAATGTTCACTAACTATGACATCGGTTCAATGGGACTATTCTCGGTAAAAGAACCGAAAACAAACTCCGAGAAACCCAAAAATAAAACTTCAAAATTTTTGCAACACATCGATCATTTCGATGAAAAAAAAAATATTTACAAAATATGTTGATCAGTGCAACATCCTTTCACAAAAATTTTGAAAAATATCGATCATATCGATAGAGAAAAAAATATTTACAAAATTTACAAAATATTTACAAAGGCAACCATAACTTTTTAAAGACACACATCATTAGCCACAAACAAATATATACACATCATTCACAAATCAGTTCACAACAACAGGGAAAGCACAGACATACACAAACGTCAAGGAAGAATATACAACAGATTTAGAGCCTATGACCCAGCACCTAACTACTCCCCACCCCACACTTAAATCGAACACTGTCCCCAGTGTTCACAAAATACAAAGCACAAAATTTTGGGTGGTGACACTCCCTGCTCAGTCGAAATATTCGACTTCCTCATCCGGTGTTGCGGCCTCATCGCCCATATCTGAATCAGCTCCCTCGCTGTCATCGGACTCCACATCAGAGTCCTCACGACGTGTCTCCTCATCGGTAGGGACGTCGTCGTCAGTCGGCTCCACAAAGGCTGGCCCCACCTTGCATAAAGCTCTGGCGTTCTCGCCAAAAGGGTAGTCCAGCTCCAGCTGCCATAATTCATCCTCGGTGGCTGGTCTCCCACCTATCCGTAGCTGCAGCATCTGCATACCGAACATACGGGCCATATACTGGTCGTCACGAGCATGTCGCTCGCCCAGAGTCAGCACAGGTCCGTGTGTAGTGTCGGGGGCCTTGGTCTTTGTCACAACAAGGGCCCGCCGCTCCAACTGCGGAATGTAATCCAAGGCTTCTTCCTCAACGTCGAGGCCTCGGAGGAAGGTGGTGATGAGTCCGCCAAACCCGTATCTGTGGCCCTGGTGTAGTCTGGCTCTCTTCATGGTGAATATTATAACCGCCCCCACATTAATCTCAAGCCCTTTTATAAGGGCATACACCAGGCAGACACGGTCCCGGGTCACGTCTGTCATATGTACTCCCAGGATCAAACACGAACATACAATTTTTAGCCAGATTCTGGCCTCCCTGTTCATCTGTGAATAAGGCAGAGTCTGGTGGTAACCCCTCTCTTTGTGTCTACTCCATCAGGCTGTGGATCGAGCCCCACACAACGTACGTCTGATGTCGGCGTACGGTGGGGTGATGTTGAGCTGGCGGAGAACGTGGGCGTCTGTGTCCCGTGCTCCAACGATGGCATTCAGCTGCTGGGGTTCCAGAGTGACAATCTGCCCTCTGATTTTAATAGTGTGGCTCCTGATGGCCGGGTTCCAGTTGGCATAAAATTCCCGGACCAAGTGAAGGTTGCACTCCTTGGGCTCCTGAAAAATAAAGCTGAGCCCAGCTGCTTCAATCCTCTGTACGATGCGAGGGAACTCCTGTGCAAGTGGTTCCCTTGCAATATGTTCCTCCGGGAAGTACTTGTTCTCCTTATGCTTTGCGTACCACTTCTTCCCTTCATCGGTAACCCATCGTGTTCCGTATCGGCGGTTTTGACCGCGTGGAACAGCAGGTGCAGCTGGGACAGCAATGCCCAGTCTCATTCTCTTTCTGCCGGTGCCTGAGGTTGAAGCACCCTTGCCTTTATCTTGTCGGCTGGCCATTGTACCTGTCCATTTACACAGACAAGCACAACGTTAAGCTAAAAACTTGTTAGTTTTGGCTAAGGTCGGGTTAAACAAAATTTATCCCACACTTAGTCTTTAACAATATTTACAACATGTTAGCAAGGATAGATCTATTTACACCCCAAACACAATCACTATAAACATATTGCTTAGTGCGTTCACTAAAATTCGACAGCATAACGGCTAGCGAACTACTCAGACTTCATACAGCTAACCCAATCCTACTATCGACAGCTATTCACCCATAGCACTTAGCAACAATAACAACAACAAAATAGAAACAACAATACAAACATTTTATATACACTAATCTAAGCAATTCAACCAATTCACATATTACGCAATGTCCCACTAAAAATCGAGAATTAGTCGTCTTTCACCAATTATACAATATTTACCACGACTTATCTCAAATAATAAACACACCTCGACATCAATTTCGTCAAACTATCAAGTTACCCAAGTTAAAATTCAACAACCCCAAGCCCTAGAACTCAATTCGACAATCAACAATGAATTATTCAATCAATCGATAAGTTCACCCGTCAACTACAACAATCCGAACACAATCAATCGCAAAATAATTCACGTCATGTTTAATTTCTACCTAGGGTGATATATCTCACCTCACATGCTCAAAATCGACAAAAATCGCCAAAAATTTGAGATAGACGATGAAAACATACCTTGGAATTGAAGAATCGACGAAGACTTGACGTTTTCCTTGCCTCTTAACGTGGCACGGAGCTTGGGGGTAGGGGAATGGGTGTTTGGTCGTGGAGGGAAGAGGGAATGGGGAACATAGGGCCGAAATCGGGGGTTTTTATTAAGAAAACATGTGGGTCACCCGGAAACCCAGTGTGACCCGGTACTGGGATAAAGGCAACGTGTCACGGAGGGTAACGCGGAGGCCCTCCTCCGTGACACGGAGCCAACGCGTTGGCTTACTGGAATTTTAAAAAATTCTAGATTTGCCTTCAACGTGTCACGGAGGCCAACACGGAGCATTGCCTCCGTGACACGGCGCCAACGCGCCAGTGCTCTGTTTCACTATCAAATTTTATTTTTCATACCTCGCCTCGTTTTCTCGATTCCACGTATTTTTCCTCCGGTATACCTGAAAATCACCTCACTAAACAAAAATTGGTTAAATGACTAGATTCCCTACTAAAAGAATAAAAATTACTAATTAAAATGCACATCTAAACCTAGTGAAGAAAAATAAAAGAAAATAAAATAAAAGAAAAACTTTACACTAAGGAAAAAGAAAGAAAAATATTTTTCACGGGTTGCCTCCCGTGCAGCGCCTGGTTTAACGTCGCGGCTCGACAGCCTTTACGCTCAATTTTTTACTAGGGAGATGGAAGATTTGACATGATCATGGTCATCTCCCCAGTAGTTCTCAACCTTGTCTGGTGGCCTACCTAGTAACTCTCGGGAATCACTCAATCCATTTGCATTCCCATGATCAATCACATTGATCACCGAGAGTTCCTTATAGACAGTCAGGAGCTTAGGTGCCTTGTACACGTCGAACACCTCAACCTTGTCGTGTGCTTGCATCGTGAGTTGACCCGCAGCTACATCGATCAATGCCTTTCCGGTTGCCAAAAACGGTCGTCCCAAAATAAATGGGACTTCTGCATCTAGCTCAAAATCCAGAACAATGAAATCTACCGGAAAAATGAGGGAGCCTACCTGCACTAGCACATCCTCCACAATGCCATCCGGCTTAGCTAAAGACCTGTCTGCTAGCTGCAAGATCACTGTTGTAGGTCTAGGACTCCCTAGCCCTAACTTTCTGAATACCGAAGATGGCATCAGATTTATACTTGCCCCCAAGTCGCATAACCCACGAGTTCGGATACTTTGCCCAATCGTCAGCTGGATAGTAAAACTTCCAGGATCCTTCAGTTTAGTGGGCAACCTGTTCTGAATACGGGATGTGCATTCCTCCGTTAAAGCCACCATGGCATACTCGGTCAAGCGACTTTTGTTGGCCACGATGTCTTTGATATACTTTGCATATTTTGGCACACCCTGCAAGACATCAACAAGAGGTAAGTTAACATGTACCTGTTTAAGTACCTCCATGAATTTCTGGAAACACGCCTCCTCCTTGTGTTTCTTAAGTCGTTGAGGGAATGGGGGTGGAGGCCTTGTTGGTTCAGCTTCTTAGGTGTTCCCCGTATCTGAGGTTTGTTCTCCCTCAACATCTGCTGCTCCTGACTTCTGAGGCGGTCTTTCCGGTTCCACCTCCTTTAATTGTAAACCACTCCTCGTGGTCACTTCATTTACTTGCTTAGGATTGGGATCCATGTCGCTAGGTAGTCCTCCCCTTGGTCTAGTATTTTGGGCACTGGCAAATTGCCCAAACTGATATTCAAGAGCCTTGGTTGCCAATTGATTATTCTTTACTTCGGCCGCCAGTTTGACATAGTCTGCCAGTAATTGTGCCTGGTTGGCAATCATGGTCTTGAACATTTCCTCAATAGTCGGTGATGGTGGTGGAGGAGGGGCATTGTGATTTCTAAACTGATTCTGATAGCCTTGTTGCCCTCCTTGGTTTCTGTGCATACCCTGCCCTGAACCCTGGCCTTGTTGATTGTTGCTACCCCACGAAAAATTTGGATGATTCCTCCAATTCGAGTTGTAGCCACCACCAAAATGCTGTTGATTCCTCTGTGCATTGCCCACAAAGTTGACAGAATCAGGATTTGCACCACAGCATTCAGCTGAATGCTCACTACTACCACACACTTCACACCACATCTGTTGGACTGCATTAACTGAGGCTGACGGCTGGTTCAAATTCATATTGCTGAAGTGAGTGTTTAACTGATTTTGCAAAGCAGCTATCTGTGCAGTGATAGCTGTGAATCCATCCACTTCAAGCACTCCCGCTGCTTTCCTTGCTCCACCTCTTGAAGAATCTGCATTCCATTCCGGATTGCCTTGTGAAATTCGGTTGAGCAAAGTGTACAGCTCCTCATAAGTCTTCTCCAGCGCTTGCCCTCCAGCTGCTGAGTCTAACAAAATTTTACTGTGGGGTTCCAAACCCTCAATAAAAGTGTGGACCAACACCTCATTTGACTAATGATGATGAGGACAGTCCCGCAACATGGACTTGAATCTTTCCCAGGCTTGATAAAGATTTTCTCCTTCCCTCTGTTTAAAACTTAGAATCTGACTTCTAAGTTTAGCTGTTTTACCTGAAGGGAAAAACCTGATCAAGAACTTCTTTACAAGATCATCCCACGTTGATATAGAGTTGGGTGGTTCAGCTTTTAACCACCTCTTGGCTTCACCAAGTAAGGAAAATGGAAATATGGTGAGCCGAACATAATCAGGTGACACTCCAGTTATTAAGATATGGTCATTCTATGAAAATTTCGGTTAAAATGATCAATATATGGCTAAGATAAATTGTATGTTTCTGTTTGCTGCTTGTTTCCTACATTCGAGGACGAATGTTTCCAAGGAGGAGATATTTTAATACCCAAGGATCCTAAGAATAGACCCGGAATTTTAATTTGAAAAGTGCAGAAAACTGGCAAAACATCACAGGACGGGCGACTCAATGACTCGTAGATGGATACCACGAGTCATCGTAAACTGTCAAGGTTTGGGGGTTCAGGGAGGCAGTGGTGACAACGCATGAAGTAACGACTCGTTTCTTGAAACAATGAGTCATCGTTTGTACCGGTGGGAGGCTATGACCTAAGCAGGTTGGGGAAGTAATGCGTCATCCAACGACCCATCATGAGTAACAACGACCCGTTGTCACGAGTCATAGTGGGAGGACATAAGGGTTCCAATGGACTTAACGGACGGACACCACGACCCATTGGAGGAGGCAATGAGTCGTGGTGATACTCGTTGTTAGGGAGTTCTGATTTTTAAAAGGGGGAAACCAACGACCGACACAATGATCCGTTAGAGGTAAAGACGACCCGTCCTGTCCAGTCGTGGTTTGAATCCGGGAATAGGACCTGGGCAGTGCATGTGACAAGCCATACCACAAGTCCTGGTAGCTACCAATGACTCATTGGTACGTCCGTTGGTCCGTCAAGACTAGTTTTTCAGGGAAATTTTATTAAGGGAATATTCGACTTTTCCATGCTTTGAGACCCTAAACTACGACGTTTTGTGTATTTTTCTGGGTGTGTTAAGATGGGTTAAGTCCCTAATGCATGCCCATTCCCATGCAAGAGCTTTAGAGAGGTTTTAGGGAGATTCAAGGCCTTCTTATCCAAGTTTCCATCAATTTCTTTGTGGGTATTCAAGGAACATAGAGATCAGTCCATTTCTAGGTATGTAGGGTTTTAGAATGGGTGAAATCCTTTCCCACCCATGCCCAAATTTCATTTTACATCATGAATACTCCTATTCAAGTTCTATAACCCAAATGCAATAAAATGTGATTTATCTTTATGGTTATGATTTAATTGAGTTTTAATTATTGAATTATGAATGATGGAAAGGTTTTATATTATTTTCTTTTAAATCATGTTTCAGTCTTTTTAAATCTAAAATGCCCATTGATGAAGGTTCATGAATGTTGTGATTTATGATGAATATTCAATATTTTGTGATTTATTTATAATGGAAAAGCATGAATTCAAGTTACCCATGTTTATGAGCATATTTTGAAAGAATTGAGTCTGTTGAAGCATTGGGCAATGCCCTCATGTTGAAAAATAATTTATGATTTATGAAACGAATTATCGGATTTATTGAGTTATGATGTCAGCCGATGAAAAAGGCTTTGATTCTTGGCTAAGCATGTTTTAAAGGGGATCAATATGATAAATGTTATATTTTACCCAATAAACTTGATGCATGATTTTATTTATTCATGTATGAGCCTATATGCATGTTTTTGGGAGTCATGTCTAGCATAGAGCAGCCCGTTATTCAAAGGACTACGCCGGTGTCTCATAGCCACGAGCCACCGTGGGTTTATAATGATATATTGCATTGATAATGATCCCCTCAAATGTGATATCACGTCTAATGCACGACCCTCGTTTGGCAAGAGAGGGTCGGCTCTGCTCACTTGAGTGAGATAGTTGGGGCATCATGAAAGACTCTACCATAATGGTGTCGGTTATGACGAGTCCTCCCATTGTTCCGCATGTCTTATGCATTTTTGTGTTTATGTTATTGGCTCAAATTATATTTTGATAAAGTTTACTTACGATTATGATTATGAAAGTTTTATGAATGATTTGAAAGCCTTGAGCCTTATGTTTTCTTGCGAAGTTTATGGTACTAGCATGATGTCCTTCTCCTATATTTATTTATTAGTTTATTTTACTTTTAACATCCATTTTACTTACCTTGCATACTTGGTACATTCCACGTACTGATCGCATACTTTCTATGTTGTATTTATGATACAGGGTCTAGATCTCAGGCTCAGGCTCATACTTAGTCCATCCCAACTCACGCTCTCAGATTTTTGGTGAGTCCTCATGTTCCGAGGACTGTTCTACAGACATTTATATTATCTTGTGTTTCTGTACTATTCTGGTTAGTTGGGGACGTTTTCCCATTATCCCATTGTAGGTAGTAGAGGCTTTCAGACAGTATGTTGTACTCAGCTTATGTGTATGTCTAGTATTTTCTGATGTTATGCTATGGTTATGTACTCTATGTTTTATGCTTAATATTCCTCTTATTTAAATGAGATTATCTATATACATGTTCGATGGGTCCACTCGGAGTCTCTCGTCCCGTGTCTACGATCCGAGTGTATGTTCAGGTCGTGATAATCACCCAAGTTATGGAGTGAGCAGTGTTGAGTGCGCAGAGTTGGTCTCCTACAAGTTGAAGGGGGTTGCACATATTTAGTTTCATGAGTGGAAGGACAGCAAGGTCGCAGGAGCAGGTCCGATCACATGGAGGAGTGTCAGGTTGCATTCCTAGATCGGTTCTTCCTTGGAGATATGAGGGAGTTGAAAGCATCTGAGTTCATGAATTTAAAGCAAGGAAGGATGACTGTTAAGGAGTACTCCCTTGAGTTCACCCACCTACCTTAGTATGCCCCAGAATTAGTGACCGACCAGTAGGCGCGGGTGAGCGGATTTGTGCATGGTATAATAGGATATTTGGACAAGGACTGCAGGACAGCTACGCTACACCAAGACATGGAATTACTCGCATAGTGTTGTACGCCCAGCAGATGTAGGCAGAACACTTGAGGGAAAGGGAGGCCAAGAGGGTCAGGTAATCTTTGGCATAATTGCTTGCCCAAGTGCTATTTCCTAGCTTAATTTAGTAATGTTTGTCTAATTATACACTTACATTCTTATGCGATTTTGTGTAAATTTTTGTATTACAAACCAACATGATTAATCCTTGTTTTTGTAGGTGAAAAATGCATATGAGGGACTAAATAATGATGGGTGAAGTGAAGGAATGGAATTGGAAGTGAATTACAAAAGATAGCAAGGAAACATGTCATGGCAAGCTGGCCGCACCAGGCAGCGAGCCAAGAATTGTGTCTGCCGCGCCCAGCGCCATGCCACGCCGGTCAATGTGCCACGATGGTGTGTGTGCCACACCCAGCGTCGTGCCATACCAAGGCCATGCGTGCGAAATGCTTCCTTCCAAGGCACCTGCACGTCAGCGTCCGTGCCACACTATCAGGCCCCGCCTTAGGGGTATGACTGGCACCTGATGCCCTAGTAAGACCTAGACTGCTAACTGGTGAGCCTAAGCACATCTGGTGCCTGGCTAGCTCTAACTAAGATTTCTGGAAACAACGGGCTATATAACGGCTGTAAACACAGCCTCCAGCTGACTGGGCCTATAGCCACCTGTATAAAACTTCAGCTAACCAGAAACATACTTACAAAGGGGGAACCTATGCGGGCCGACAAGGCCACCAAGCTGTCTAGTTATCTGTAACTCAATAATAGAATACTGAATGACTACGTGACCGGCAAGGTCACCACTACTATCATACTATGGCCCCACGCGGCCAACATAATCAACAATGCTAAACAGCTAAACAAAATGCACGGCCTCACACGACCGGCACAACTAACCACAGGGAGATGAATATATACAATCTGCAAGCCTCTAGGAATACTGATAAGATGGTCGGGACAGGGCCCCGACCTACCCGTACTATACAACAAAAGAAAATGACATACACCTCTAAACATCAAGCTCCGGATGACAGGAGCTATTGACTCTGCACTGGCTAGGATCACGAGGGATCGCCTCCTCGTCAATGAGTACCTGCAGGCAAGTAATGAAGCACCCCAAATGGGTGTCAGTACCACTGGTACCGAGTATGTAAAGCAACTGGATACAACTGAATACAAATAACATAACTATCAATTTTGAATAGCAGGAGATAACTGAATCTGTAATAACTGATATGAATTGAATCAGACTTTCCGTGCTGTGATAGGGCAAGAGCGTACCTGTAGATGTGGGGCCCTGTTGTCTATTAACTAATATATAACACATAAATACATATACACATATATAGCAAACAAGATCCAATACCAACCCCCATAAGCCGGATGGCGCCAAGCAAGCAAACAATCTATATACCCCTACCCGGGTCAAAACCAGCCAAAAATAAGTCACTCCACTCATCGGCTAACTACAAGCACCTCTACTGGCCCTATGGGTCTCCGGCTCGGGCCATAGCCTCCGATATAAATAACTGTGTCTGAGTTCGGAGGACTCCTATACTGTATCTGTAACTGTAAATGTATCTGCATTTGTTCCCTAGGCACTTGCGAACAATAGGGCTATCCATACTGTAATGCTAATCAGCCTGATATGGGGAAAACTTCATCCCATCTTCGTCCAAACTTGGGACGACATACCACTCCTTGGAGTGACGTAAAACCACCCGCTCAGTGGGCGACACAGTTACCAACCCAGGGGCGGCGAGGACGCTCAAAAGGGTGCATTCACGACACAACCAAGTCTCAACAAACAATAAGCACATATATACCAAGCATGTTTAAACTGAAAAATACTATCTGAGTTCTGATTTCTTATTCTGATCTCTTTCTATATTATACTGATTCTCATACTGCTTTATACTGAATCTGTGATCTTTATCTAACTACATGGCTAATTTGTAGCCAAGATACTATCTAACTGTATGGCTATACTGTAGCCAAGATATCCTTTGTCTGTATGGCTAATCTGTAGCCAAGATACTATCTAACTGTCTGATTTTTACTTTACTAACTCTTATTCTTAATATCTGCCATATAATTCTAGAAACATGCTTGCTAATCACATACTAGGCTATACTGAGTCTGGAATGCTAACTTGCCATTTCGGCGCATGCTTTACTAACTTTCGGACTGAGTACGATATAACAACACAAACCAGATTTACTGACCTTGTACAATACTCAATATTCAACTCCGGGAATTCTATTACGGAGTTTACTGTGCTATACAGGCTAAAACTACTAACTTGCCGAAGAAACTGGCTTTACATACCTTAACGTCGATTTATCCGACTAACGGACGAAACTAGGTCAGTACTCTAGCTATTTCTCCCAACTGCATTTACATATATGTCAATTAGAACTAAATACACCAATATTCTGAAAGAAAATGTCACTTTCGATATATATATAGCCTAAACTTTGGCCTATCAAAAGACGGTCAAAAACTTGCTATTTCTCGAAAGTCCAGAAGGGAGAAATACTCACTTTATGGATAGGAGTATATTGACAATAGTTTGGACCAATTCCACTTACCTTAGCCAGGTAGCACGATGATTTGTCAGCCGAATTTTGTGAAACTAAATCAGTAGGAATGCTCCTTACTGCTTAATACCTCGGTATCTAGAGTTAATTTGAGTTTGGACCGCGTTTGACGGCGTAATCGAGCGATAATTTAATTGTACTTTTGCACCCTCTCTGTTTTCTCATGAGTTCTGGAAATTATTTGATATCATAATGAAATGAACCGAAGTGGAGGCTTTATATACTTGGGCCTGGAGAGGGCCAACGTGTCACGGAGCCAACGCGGAGGCTCCACCTCCGTGACATGCTGCCATCACGGAGGGGCTCTGCCCCGGCTCCTCCCGCGATGGTTCGACAGGTTTCTCATCCGGTCTTTTCCCGGACCTTTTTCTAGCATGTATGACTTCCAAATAATTTTAACCAACACGCGAATAGGCCATCTATGTGGTGGGAATATTACGGGGTGTAACACACGCTAGGCATTGCTGCGCGCCGCAGGCCGTGTCACGCTGGCCATCGCGCAGGACTAGCGTCGTGCCACGTTGGCTGTCATACCGTGCCACGCCTCGGCCAAGCAACATTCAAGTGCAAATTCCAGTGGACCTCCACGTTACCTCCATGGAGCGGAGGCAAATTGGTGTGTTCACCTCCATGCCGCGGTGCCATTCCATGACAGGCCAAAAATTGCAAATTTCCTATCTACTATAAATTAAACCCTTAGCTTCTACAATCATTTGTCACGAAATATTTTCTGAAAACCATATAGGAGCAAAGGGAGAAGTGAAGAACTCACCTAGGGTTCGCTAATTTTACATTCTCTTTTTCCTATTCATGTAAGTACACTACTTTAATGATGTTTTTGAGTTATTGTATGAACATGAGTGGCTAAAACCCTTCCTCTAGGGTTTAGGCCACGTGATATGATTGTAATGCATGAATTCAATATGGTTTGAGTTGTTAATTGTTGTTTTTTCTTACATTCTTTATTATGGTTGTTTCTATGCTTGATCACCATGAAAACATACATGTTAAGTTAGGTAAAAGCTTGAGAGAGTAACCCTAGGCTAGAACATGAAAATGTAGGGAGAAAGTTCTTATCTTACGATAGGATTCGAGGTTAGGATAGAAATTATACCTAATTTTCCTTGCTTGGTTTATAAAACGGGATGATAACAGGACACCGGCTTAGAATTGTCACTCCACCACTCGTAGAAGTAGTTGTGATGTTACACCCCGTAAGTTTCTAGCATTTAGTCGACCTATTCGCATATTGGTTGAGAGTTTTAGAATGTTGTACATGTGAGAAAAGGGCCCGGGCAAAGGCCGAACGAGTGCCAAGTTGGAATTTCGCAAGAGGAGGTCAAACCGCGCTGCCCAAACGGGCAAAGTGGCACGGAGATGGGACCTTCGTGTTAGCCAACGTGGCACGGAGCCAAAATGGCGCGTTGGCCAGCATGCCATGTTTCCATGTATTCTTCTGCAAGTATATATAGGCGTCACCCTTTAACTTTATATCATTTTCCATTATACATACGACCAGAAACAAAAGGAGGATGAAGAAAATATATAATTTTCTTGCGATTACGCTGCCAAACACAGTCCAAATTCAAATTAACTTCGGGTATCGAAGTATAAGGCTGCAGGGAGCATTTCTACGGAGTTAGTTTCACAAAAATCACTCAGCGAATTGTCGTCCCGCCGAGCCAAAGTGATTTGAATTGCTCCAAACTAGTGCTAATAAGATCCCAGGCTTAAAGTAAGTATTTCTCCCTTCTAGATCCCCATGAAATTTCGAGTTTTTGGTCGTTCTTCGATAAGCCGAAGAATAGCCAGTAGATATATACATAGTATTGTTCTCATCTAGAATAATGATGAAATTAGTTCTATTCTGTTGTGAAAATAATTACAGTTGGGAAAATAGCTGAATATTAGCCGAGCTACGCCAGTTAATCAGAAAGCCGGCAGTCGAGGTATGTAAAGCCAGTTTCTTTAGGCAAGTTAGTTGTCCCAGTTTAGTAAAACAGTATATATTCTAGTAGAGTATTTCAGGAACTATATAGCATACTCAGTATGAAATTTAGTAAAGCACGTCAGAAATATTATGTCATGTTTAGCATGAAACTTAGTAAAACAACATAAGTCCCAGTAGATTATTACAGAAATGTTATCCAGTAAAACATGTCAAAGATTATATTACTATTATCAGATTAAGTATGTATTATATGCAATTATTGCTATCAGTTGAGACTTGATTGTATTTTTTTGGGCTGGATCACCTAGCTTCCGTGACCGCCCCAGGGTTAATAGCTGTATCGACTCGTCCGCCAGAGGGAGAGGATACATCCATCTACGGAGTGGCATGCCGTCTGCTAGGGACGAATATGGGATGTTAGTTTCCCCATATTTTGCCTTGGTCGGCTTTTATACACCCTCGTCGAGCGCTTGCGCCCGGGGTGTTGATTTCAGGAGTCCTCCAGACTCAGGTACAGTTATAGTCAGGGGCCTAGAGGGCCCAAGTTTCATACCCAAGGAATCGACAAGTTGCTTATAGTTACTAGGTGATGTGGTATGACCGTGGTAAGGGTAAATAGATTGTGATGATTGTACCTTCCGGCTTATGGGGGCCAGGTAAGGTTTATATTTTGTTATGTTATTTTAGCTATTGATAGACAGACAGTATCATGCCATGTTATCAGGTAAGATTCCTATCCTTCTCAGTATAGTTAAGGTTAGTCCAGATTTCCACTACTTCAGTCAAATTCAGTCTGTTTTCCTATTACTTCAGTCGCTATCAGTTTAGTTACTTACTTTCATCTATTTTCAGTTATTGCTTTGCATACTCATTACTAGTGGTACTGATGCCCGTTTTTGGGGCGCTGCATTACTTACCTACAGGTTCACATAGATGAGGAGCAGAACCCTCGTAGTTCCAGTCAGCGTTATGGAGCCTTCAGCTCCTTTCATCCGGAGCTTGAAAGGCAGAGGTTTGCTCTCCATTTGATTGTGCAGTGTGGGTAGGCGGAGGCCTTGTCCCGACCATCTTATTATTCTTAGAGTCTTGCAGATTGTATATTTTCCCTGTGGTTACCTGTATTGGCTATGTGGGGCCTTATTCAGTTGTTAGTCGGTGGCCTTATCGGTCAGATATCAGTTTAGTGCTCGAGTTCATTTCTCAGATATAACTAGACAGCATGGTGGCCTTGTCGGCCCACATAGGATCTCTTGTAGTTGGTTGTTCTGGTTAGCTGTTTATATCTTTATAGGTGGCTATAGGCCTTGTCGGCCGGAGGCTATGTTTACAGCTGTTATATAGCCCGTCGTTTTCTTGAATCCAGAGTCAGAGCCAGCCTGGCACCAGAAGTGCTTAGGCTCAGTTAGTTCAGTAGTCCAGGTCCTAGTAGGGCACCAGGTGCCAGTCATGCCTCCTAAGGTGGGGCGTGAAAAACTTGGTATCAGAGCAGGTCGTATCCCAGGGAGTCTGCAAGACGTGCTAAGTAGAGTCTTGTCTATGGATTTGTTGTGCACCACATACTATAGGCAGTGGGCTGCAAGGCATGATAGGATGGTTACTCTTTCTTCCTATTCAATTGTGCTATAGAGCGGTACAGTGTAGGGTTGAGTCCCTAAGCTTGTCATACTCTTTGTTTGCAGATAAAATGTTGGACCAGAGATACCCTACGATAGGCAGGAGGTTGGATATAGCAGCAGAATAGGGCACCATCAGGATGCCTCAGCCTCGATTAGAATCAGCCCGATCTAAGGGCGATACAGAGGCATCGTCTTGATCTTCCCAGCAGTCTCCGTCACACCGGGAGCCGCTTGGGATGGCACCACCTCCGACAGTCCCTATACCTATACCATCTGAGTAGGAGGTCAGGAGTGCGGTGGTTATGTTAGCGCAGATGATGGCTGCTCAGCGCCAGTCAATACCACCTACCGCTGTAGAAGCATCAAGAAGACCTGGTAGTTTGAGGGTCCGAGAATTCCTGGCATTAAGTCCCCCGCAGTTTACAGGGACGGATCTGATAGAGGATCCCCAAGATTTCCTAGACCAGATGTAGAGGATCTTCAGGGTAATGCATGCTACACCCATAGTGTTAGTTAAATTGGTGGTAATCCAGCTACGAGACATCGTTGTACTGTGGTATGAGAGTTGGGAGAGGTCCCGAGGGAGAGATGTTTCCCCTCTGACTTGGTCCAGCTTTTCAGAGGCTTTTTTGGATCATTATCTACCACGGGAGATTCGACAGGCCTGGGTTGATCAGTTATTACACCTAGAGCAGGGGCAATGAGTGTTCGAGAATACGCCCTGCAGTTTGATTCATCGGCCCGATATGCGCCATCCTTTGTGGATACCATGCCATCCAGAGTACACTGTTTCATTATGGGGCTAAATCCAGAATATGTTGAGACTTGTATTACGGCTACTCTGTGAGAGGACATGGATATTGCCCGAGTAAAGGAATTTTCTCAAAATATTCAGGGCACCAGACAACGACAACGGGAGATCAGGAGAACCAGTCAGGAACAAAGCCGCAGAGACAGGCCAGATGATTTTCAGGGGGAGGCCCTGGGAGGACCCATCCGCGGTTATAAGATAGGCGGCCTAGAACCCCGCCTCCATCACAATAGCAGAGGGGCAGGTCCAGTCTCCGAGGATAGTCAGAGCCCGGCGGTAGTTCGCGAGTATTAGATTCACCACAGTAGAGGAGGGCAGAGCAGAGCAGGTATACATTACCGCTTTTCCCTATTTGCAGCCGACGCCACTCTGGAGCTTGCAGATATGGCTCCACAGGATGTTATATTTGTGGACAGGAGGGTCATCTGATAAGAGATTTTCCGGCTAGGGGTCAGGGTGTCCGGGATCGACATGATAGGTCATCAGTAGGGTCGTGAGCTCCAGCATCCCCGGTAGGGCGTAGGCCCTCAGTTTTAGCAAGTAGAGGTCGAGGCAGATCAGGGGCCTCCAGTTCATGTGTGGGCCCAGACCGTACCTATGCATTACCGGGGAGACAGGATTCAGAGTCGTCACCAGATGTTGTGACAGGTATACTGACTATTTGCTCTTACCCAGTTTATGTATTGATAGATTCGGGATCCACCTTGTCCTATGTTACACCATTAGCGGCTCGGAAGTTTAGTATTGTGCCAGAATTACTTCGGCGACCTTTTTTCAGTATCCACACCCGTTGGTGACTCGATCATAGCGAGAGGGGTCTATCTGGGGTGTACAATAGAGGTTGCCAGTCGTTAGACCACGACAGATTTAATAGAGCTAGAGATGGTTGATTTTAATGCCATTATAGGTATGGACTGGTAAGCTCCATGTTATGCCAATGTTGAGTGCTGGACCAAGACGGTCCAATTCACTTTGCAGGGGAGGCAGTATGGGAGTTGAAAGGTAGTACATCTATGCCAAAAGGTAAATTTATTTCCTATCTTCAGGCGAGAAAGTTAATAGAAAAGGGGTGCATTTATCAAATCGTCATAGTCCAGGATGTTCGGGCAGAGCCTCCGACTCTTCAGACTATTCCAGTGGTTAATGAGTTCCCCGATGTATTCCAAGATGAGCTCCCTGGTATTCTCCCAGAAAGGGAAATTGATTATGTAATTGATCTATTACCAAACACCTAGCCTATATCAATTCCCCCTTATCAGATGGCTCCCGTGGAACTCAGAGAACTAAAGGAGCAGTTGAAAGAATTGCTAGATAAAGGCTTTATCAGGTTGAGTACCTCACCTAGGGGTGCGCTAGTTTTGTTTGTGAGAAAGAAGGACGGCTCCCTCCGTATGTGTATAGACTATCAGCAACCAAACAAAGTCACGGTCAAGAATAAGTGCCCGCTTCCCAGAATAGATGATTTAGTTTATCAGTTACAAGGAGCAAGCTATTTCTCCGAGATTGACTTAAGGTCCACATATCATCTGGTTCGGGTTCGTGAAAGAGATATATTCCAAATACTGCCTTCAGGACCAGATACGGCCACTTTGAATTCTTAGTCATGTCCTTTGGGCTGACGAATGCCCAGCAGTGTTTATGGACCTGATGAACAGTATCTTCAGACCATACCTGGACTTGTTCATGATAGTATTTATCAATGATATTCTGGTGTATTCTCGTTCAGAGGCAGACCACCAGGATCATCTACGGACAGTGCTCCAGATTCTCAGAGAAAGCCAGCTATATGCCAAGTTTTCTAAATGTGAATTTTGGCTGAATTCCGTAGCCTTTTTGGGTCATATCGTGTCGGACACTGGTATATAGGTAGATACACAGAAGATAGAAGCAGTAAAAAACATGGCCTAGGCCTACCACTCCGACCGAGGTACGCAGTTTCCTGGGATTAGCCGGGTACTACAGAAGGTTTGTGGAAGGATTTCCACTTTAACAGCACCTTTGACCAAACTGACGCAAAAGGCAGCAAAATTCCAGCGGACTGAGGCTTGTGAGCAGAGCTTCCAGGAATAGGAAGACAGATTAACGTCAGCACCAGCGCTAGCATTACTAGAAGGAACAGAAGGCTATGTAGTTTATTGTGATGCTTCGGTGTTGGGTTAGGATGCGTGTTGATGCAGCATGGCAAGGTGATTGCTTATGCTTCCAGGCAGCTGAGGAAGCATGAGAAGAACTACCCTACCAATGACCTGGAGTTAGCCGCGGTAATTCATGCCTTAAAAATATGGAGACACTACTTTTATGGTGTACACATGGATATTTTCACTGATCACAAAAGCCTACAATATATTTTCACCCAGAAAGAGTTTAATTTGCGGCAGTGCCGTTTGATTAGAGCTGTTAAAGGATTATGACGTGAATATTTTATATCACCCAGGAAGGGCCAATGTTGTAGCATATGCCCTTAGCCGTAAATCTATGCGGAGTTTGGCATACTTGAAGCCCGAGCAGCGGGAATTGGCCCGAGAATTATATCAGCTAGCCGGTTTAGCCGATCGCATAGCAGAAACAGGGGTCAACAGAGCGGTAATCCAGAACACCGCAGTATCATCATTAGTCGTGGAAGTGAAGGAATGGAAGTATGAAGACCTTAGCCTGGTCCAGCTTAGAAACAAAGTTCTGGGATGAACACTACTGCTTATTGAGTTCGCCTATAATAATAGTTATCATTCAACAATTCAGCTAGCGCCTTATGACGCGTTATATGGGCGGAAGTGCAGATCTCTAGCTGGTTGGTTTGAGGTAGGCGAATCAGCATTAATTGGGTCGGAAATCATTCATCATTAAGAAGAGAAAGTAAAGCTTATCAGGGAACGTCTGCTGACTGCTCAGAGCCGCCAGAAATCTTATGCTGACGTGCAGCGCCAAAGCCTAGAATTTAATGTGGGTGTTGGGTATTCTTGAAAGTTTCACCGATGAAGGGTGTGATGATATTTGGAAAGAAAATCAAGCTTAGCCCGAGGTTTGTTGGGCCTTATCAGATCCGCCGAAGGATAGGCCAAGTGGCATATGAATTGGATCTATCTCCAGAGTTAGAATCCGTCCACCCAGTTTTCCACGTATCAATGCTGAGAAAGTGCATAGGAGGTCTAGTTTAAGATGTTAAGCTTACAGTAGAGTTAGCCTATGAAGAAGTTTTAGTAGCCCAATTAGACCGGCAGATCCGTAGATTAATAACTAAAGACATTGCTTCTGTCAAAGTATTACGGCGTAAAAAGAACCGAGAGAAGATGACTTGGGAAGCAGAAGAAGATATGAAAGTTAGATACCCTCAGTTGTTTCAGACTTCGTCAGCAAGAGGTATGTTATTATTGTTGCTTTGTGGGTTGCATTATATTCATGTATACATGAGATAGTCGACTTAAGTTTATTGTGAAATGAATGCTATAGTATTGTGTGGAGTACCTATATTGGACTTTTCTGTGTTTCAGGATTTTCGTATAGTCCATATTATAGGGGAGACTCTGCCGAAATTTCTCCAGAAAAAATACTGGCAAGTTAAGATTCTTGCAAGCAGAAGGTAACATTCGAGGACGAATGTTCTTAAGGGGGGGGGGGAGGATGTTACACCCTGTAAGTTTCTAGCATTTAGTCGACCTATTCGCATGTTTTTTGAGGGATTTAGAATGCCATACGTGCGAAAAAAGGGCCTGGAGGAAGGTCGAACGAGTGCCAAGTTGGAATTTTGCAAGAGGAGGCCAAACCGTGCTACCCAAAGGGGCAAAGTGGCACGGAGCTGGGACCTCCGCGTTAGCCAACGTGGCACGGAGCCAAAATGGTGCGTTGGCCAGCGTGCCACGTTTCCATGTATTTTGCTGCAAGTATATATAGGCCTCACCCTTTAACTTTATATCATTTTCCATTATACACACGACCATAAAAAGAGGGAGGACAAAGAGAATATATAATTTTCTTCCGATTACACTGCCAAACACCGTCCAAATTCAAATTAACTTCAGGTATCGAAGTATAAGGATGCAGGGAGCATTTCTACGGAGTTAGTTTCGCAAAAACATCCCGGTGAATCGTAGTCCCGCCGAGCCAAAGTGATTGGAAATGCTCTAAACTAGTGCTAATACGATCCCAAGCTTAAATTAAGTATTTCTCCCTTAAAAATCCCCGAGAAATTTCAAGTTTTCGGTCGTTCTTCGATAAGCCGAAGAATAGCCAGTAGATATACACATAGTATTGTTTTCTTCCAGAATAATGATGAAATTAGTTCTATTCTGTTGTGAAAATGATTACAGTTGGGGAAATAGCTGAATATTAGTCGAGCTACGCCAGTTAATCAGAAAGTAGGCAGTCAAGGTATGTAAAGCCAGCTTCTTTCGGCAAGTTAGTTGTCCCAGTATAGTAAAACAGTATATATTCCAGAAGAGTATTTCAAGAACTGTATAGCATACTCAGTTATAAATTTAGTAAAGCACGTCAGAAATATTATACCGTGTTTAGCATGAAACTTAGTAAGACAGCATAAGTCCCTGTAGATTATTTCAGAAATGTTATATCATGCTTAAGCATGAGATTCAGTACAGCACGTCAGAGCTTATATTACTATTATCAGATTCAGTATGTATTATATGTAGTTATTGCTATCAGTATTTACTTGATTGTATTGTTTTGGGCTGGATTACCTAGCTTCCGTGACCACCGAAGGGTTAATAACTATATCTACTCGTCCGCCAGAGGGCGAGGATATGTCGCTCTAAGGAGTGGCATGCCGTCCGGTAGGGACAAAGATGGGATGCCAATTTCCTCATATTTTTCCTTGGTCAGCTTTTATACACCCTCGTCGAGCGCTTGCGCCAGGGGTGTTGATTTCAGGAGTCCTCCTAACTCAGGTATTGTTATAGTGAGGGGCCCAGCAGGCCCAAGTTGCATTCCAGGGCATCGAAAGGTTGCTTATAGTTACTAGGTGATGTGGTATGACCTGGGTAGGGGTAAATAGATTCTGATGATTGTACCTTCCGGCTTATGGGGGCCAGGTAAGGTTTATATTGTGTTATGTTATTTTAGCTATTGATAGACATACAGTATCATGCCACGTTATCAGGTAAGATTCCTATCCTTCTTAGTATAGTTGAGGTTAGTCCAGATTTCAACTACTTCCGTTAGATTCTGTCTGTTTTCCTATTACTTCAGTCACTATCAGTTTAATTACTTACTCTTAGCTATTTTCCGTTATTGCTTTGCATACTTAGTACCAGTGGTACTGACTCTCGTTTTTGGGGCACTGCATTACTTGCCTGCAGGTACACATAGACGAGGAGTAGATCCCTAGTAGTTCTAGTCAGCGTTATGGAGCCTTCAGCTCCTTTCATCCGGAGCTTGAAACACATAGGTTTACTCTCCTTTTGATTGTGCAGTATGGGTAGGCCGGGGCCCTGTCCCGAACATCTTATTATTCTTAGAGGCTTGCAGATTGTATTTTTCCCTATGGTTAGCTTTATTGGCCGTGTGGGCCTTATTCAGTTGATAGTTGGTGGCCTTGTCGATCACAGATTAGTTTAGTGCTCGATTTCATTTCTCAGATATAACTAGACAGCATGGTGGCCTTGTCAGCCCGCATAGGATCCCTTGTAGTTGGTTGTTCTGCTTAGTTGTTTATATCCTTACAGGTGGCTATAGGCCTTGTCGGCCAGAGGCTGTGTTTACAGCCGTTATATAGCCCGTCATTTTCTTGAATCCAGAGTTAGAGCCAGCCTGGCACCAGAAGTGCTTAGGCTCAGTTAGTCCAATAGTCCAGATCCTAGTAGGGCACCAGGTGCCAGTCATGCTTCCCAAGGTGGGGCATGACAAACTTAGTATCAGAGCAGGTCATATCCTTGGGAGTCTGCAAGCCGTGCTAAGTAGAGTCTTGTCTATGGATGTGTTGTGCACCACATACTATAGGCAGGAGGCTGCAAGTCATGATAGGATGGTTAATCTTTCTTCCTATTCGGTCGTGCTATAGAGCGGTACAGTCTAGGGTTGAGTCCCTAAGCTTGTCATACTCTTTGTTTACAGATAAAATGTCAGACCAACAACACCCTACTATAGGCAGGAGGTTGGATATAGCAGCAGGAGAGGGCACCGGCAAGATGCCTCAGCCTCGATTAGAATCAGCCCGATCTGAGGGCGATACAGAGGCATCGTCTTGATCTTCCTAGTAATCTCCATTACACCGGGTGCCGCTTGGGACGGCGCCACCTCTGGCAGTCCCTATACCTATACCATCTGACTGGGAGGTCAAGAGTGCGGTGGTTATGTTAGCGCAAATGATGACTGCTCAGCTCCATTCAATACCACCTACCGCTACAGAAGCAACAAGAGGACCTGGTAGTTCGAGGGTCAGAGAATTCCTGGAATTAAGTCCCCCACAGTTTACGAGGACGGATCGGATAGAGGATCCCCAGGATTTCCTAGACCAGATGCAGAGGATATTCAAGGTAATGCATGCTTCACCAATAGAGTCAATTGAATTGGCGGTATTCCGGCTATGAGACATCATTGTACTGTGGTATGAGAGTTGGGAGAGGTCTCGAGGGAGATATGTTTCCCCTCTGACCTAGTCCAGCTTTTCAGAGGCTTTTCTTGATCATTATCTACCATGGGAGAATCGACAGGCCCAGGTTGATCAGTTTTTACACCTGGAGCAGAGGGCAATGAGAGTTCAAGAATACGCCCTGTGGTTTAATTCATTGGCCCGATATGCGCCAGCCTTTGTGGATACCATGCCATCCAGAGTACATCGTTTCATTATGGGGCTAAATCCAGAATATGTTGAGACTTGTATTACGGCTACTCTGCTAGAGGACATGGATATTTCCCGAGTATAGGAATTTGCTCAAAAAATTGAGGGCAACAGACAGCGGCAATGGGAGATCAGGAGAACCAGTCGGAACAGAGCCCAGAGATAGGTCAGATGATTTTCAGGGGGAGGCCCAGGGATGAACCAGCCGCGGTTATCGGATAGGCCACCTAGACCCCCACCTCAATCATAGCAGCAGAGGGGCAAGTCCAGTCGCCAAGGGCAGTCAGAGCCCGGTGGTAGTTCGCAAGTAGTAGACTCACCACAGTAGTGGAGGGAAGAGCAGAGCAGGTATACACTACCACTTTGCCTTATTTGCAGCCGACGCCACTCTGGAGCTTTCAGATATGACTCCACGAGATGTTATATTTGTAGCCAGGAGGGTCATCTGATGAGAGATTGTCCAGATATGGGTCAGGGTGTTTGGGATCAACAGGATAGGTCATCAGCAAGGTCGCGAGCTACAACTTCCCCGGCAGGGCGTAGGCCCTCAGTTTCAGCAGGTAGATGCCAAGGCAGATCAGGGGCCTCTAGCTCAGGTGCGGGCCTAGAACGTACCTATGCATTACCAGGGAGACAGGATTCAGAGTCGTCACCAGATGTTTTGATAGGTATGCTGACTATTTGCTCTTACCCTGCTTATGTGTTGATAGATCCAGGATCCACCTTGTCCTGTGCTACACCATTAGTGGCTTTGAAGTTCAGTATTATGCCAGAATTACTTCGGCAACCTTTTTCAGTATCCACACCCGTTGGTGACTCTACCATAGCTAGAAGGGTCTATCAGGGGTATACAGTAGAGGTTGCCAGACGTCAGACCACAGCAGATTTAATAGAGCTAGAGATGGTTCATTTTGATGCCACTATGGGTATGGACTGGTTAGCTCCATGTTATGCCAATGTTGAGTGCTGGACCAAGACAATCCGATTCCACTTTGCAGGGGAGGCAGTACGAGAGTGGAAAGGTAGTACAACTACACCAAAAGGTAGATTTATCTCCTGTCTTCGAGCAAGAAAGTTGATAGAAAAGGGGTGCATTTATCACATCATCAGAGTCCAGGATGTTCGGGAAGAGCCTCTGACTCTTCAGTCTATTCCAGTGGTTAATAAGTTCCCCGATGTATTCCCAGAGCTCCCTAGTATTCTCCTAGAAAGGGAAATTGATTATGCAATTGATCTATTACCAGGAACCCAGCCTATATCAATTCCCCCTTATTGGATGGCTCCTGCAGAACTCAGAGAACTAAAGGAGCAGTTGAAAGAATGTCTAGATAAGGGCTTTATTAGGCTGAGTACCTCACCTTGGGGTGCACCAGTTTTGTTTGTGAGAAAGAAGGACGGCTCCCTCCATATGTGTATAGAGTATCGGCAACTAAACAAAGTCACTGTCAAGAATAAGTGCCTGCTTCCCAGAATAGATGATTTATTTGATCTGTTACAAGGAGAAAGGTATTTCTCCAAGATTGACTTAAGGTCCGGATATCATCAAGTTCGGGTTCGTGAGAGAGATATTGCAAAGACTGCCTTCAGGACCAGATACGACCACATTGATTTCTTAGTCATGTCCTTTGGGCTGACGAATGCTCCAGCAGTGTTTATGGACCTGATAAATAGTATCTTCAGATCATACCTGGACTTGTTCGTGATAGTATTTATCGATGATATTCTGGTGTGTTCTCGTTTAGAGGCAGACCACCAGGATCATCTACGGGCAGTGCTCCAGATTCTCAGGGAATGCCAGCTATATGCCAAGTTTTCTAAATGTGAATTTTAGCTGAATTCAGTAGCCTTTTTGGGTTATATCGTGTCAGACGCTGGTATACAAGTAGATACACAAAAGATAGAAGCAGTAAAAAACATGGCCCCGGCCTACCATTCCGACCGAGGAACGCAGTTTTCTGGGATTAGTCTGTTACTACATAAGGTTTGTGGAAGGATTTCCACTTTAGCAGCACCTTTGACCAAACTGACACAGAAGGCAGCAATATTCCAGTGGACTAAGGCTTGCGAGCAGAGCTTCCAGGAATTGAAAGACAGATTAACGTCAGCACTAGTGCTAGCATTACCAGAAGGGACAGAAGGCTATGCAGTTTATTGTGATGCTTCGGGTATTGGGTTAGGATGCGTGTTGATGCAGCATGACAAGGTGATTGCTTATTCTTCCAGGCAGTTGAGGAAGCATGAGAAGAACTACCCTACCATGACCTGGAGTTAGCTACGGTAATTCATGCCTTGAAAATATGGACACACTACTTTTATGGCATCCATATGGATATTTTCACTAATCACAAAAGCCTGTAGTATATTTTCACCCAGAAAGAGTTGAATTTGCGGCAGCGTCGCTGGATTAGAGCTGTTAAAGGATTATGACGTGAATATTTTATGGGGAGTTTGGCATACTTGCAGCCCTAGCAGCGGGAATTGACTTGAGAATTGCATCTAGCCGGTTTAGCCGTTCGCATAGCAGAAATAGGGGACAACAGAGCAGTAATCCAGAACACCGCAGTATCACCATTACTCGTGGAAGTGAAGGAACAGAAGTATGAAGACCCTAGCCTAGTTCAGCTCAGAAACAAAGTTCTTGGATGAACACCTACTGCTTATTGAGTTCGCCTATAATAACAGTTATCATTCAGCAATTCATATGGCGCCTTATGAAGCATTATATGGGCGGAAGTGCAGATCTCCAGCTGGTTGGTTTGAGGTAGGTGAATCAGCATTAACTGGGTCAGATATCATTCATCATTCAGAAGAGAAAGTAAAGCTTATCAGGGAACGTCTGCTGACTGCTCAGAGCTGCCAAAAATCTTATGTTGACGTGCGGCGCAGAAACCTAGAATTTAATGTAGGTGACTGGGTATTCTTGAAAGTTTCACCGATGAAGGGTGTGATGAGATTTGGCAAGAAAAGCAAGCTTAGCCCGATGTTTGTTGGGCCTTATCAGATCCGCCGAAGGATAGGCCAAGTGGCATATGAATTGGATCTACCTCCAGAGTTAGAATCTCTTCACCTAGTTTTCCACGTATCAATGCTGAGAAAGTGCATAGGAGATCCAGTCCAAGATGTTCAGGTTATAGCAGAGTTAGCCAATGAAAAAGTTCCAGTAGCCCTATTAGACCGGCAGATCCGTAGATTAAGAACTAAAGATGTTGCTTCTGTCAAAGTATTATGGCGTAAAAAGAACCGAGAGGAGATGACTTGGGAAGTAGAAGAAGATATAAAAGTCAGATACCCTCAGTTGTTTCAGATATAGTCATCAAGAGGTATGTTATTATTGTTGTTTTGTGGGTTGCATTATATTCATGTATACGTGAGATAGTCGGCTTCAGTTTATTGTGAAATGAATGTTATAGTATTGTGTGGAGTACCTGTATTAGACTTTTCTGCATTTCAAGATTTTCAGATAGTCCATATTACAGGGGAGACTCTGCCGAAATTTCTCAAGAATAAATAGTGGCAAGTTAAGATTCTTGCAAGCAGAAGGTAAAATTCGAGGATGAATGTTCTTAAGGGGGGGAGGATGTTACACCCCGTAAGTTTCTAGCATTTAGTCGACCTATTCGCATGTTGGTTGAGAGTTTTAGAATGCCATACGTGCGAGAAAAGGGCCCGGGGAAAGACCGAATAAGTGCCAAGTTGGAATTTCGCAAGAGGAGGCCAAACTGCACTGCCCAAAGGGGAAAAGTGGCACAGAGCTAGGACCTCCGCATTAGCTAACGTTGCACGGAGCCAAAACAGCGAATTGGCAAGCGTGCCACATTGCCATGTATTTTGCTGCAAGTATATATAGGCCTCACCCTTTAACTTTATATCATTTTCCATTATACAAACGACCAAAAACAGAGGGAGGTTGAAAATAATATATACTTTTCTTCTGATTACGCTGCCAAACACTGTCAAAATTCAAATTAACTTTGGGTATCGAAGTATAAGGCTGCAGGGAGCATTTCTACAGAGTTAGTTTTGTAAAAATCATCCGGCGAATCATCGTCCTGCCGAGCCAAAGTGATTGGAATTTCTCCTAACTTGTGCTAATACGATCCAAAGCTTAAAGTAAGTATTTCTCCCTTCTAGATCCCCGAGAAATTTTGAGTTTTCGGTCGTTCTTCGATAAGCTGAAGAATAGCCAGTAGATATATACATAGTATTGTTTTCTTCCAGAATAATGAGTAAATTAGTTCTATTCAGTTGTGAAAATGATTACAGTTGGGGAAATAGCTGAATATTAGCCGAGCTATGTCACTTAACTAGAAAGCCAGCAGTCAAGGTATGTAAAGCCAGTTTCTTTCGGCAAGTTAGTTGTCCCAGTATAGTAAAACAATATATATTCAAGTAGTGTATTTCAGGAACTGTATAGCATACTCAATATGAAATTTAGTAAAGCACGTCAGAAATATTATATCGTGTTTAGCATGAAACTTAGTAAAACAGCATAAGTCCCAGTAGATTATTTCAGAAATGTTATATCATGCTTTAGTATGAGATTCAGTACAGCATGTCAGAGATTATATTACTATTATAAGATTCAGTATGTATTATATGTAGTTATTACTATTAGTTTATACTTGATTGTATTGTTTTGGGCTGGATTACCTAGCTTCCCTGACTGCCGAAGGGTTAATAGCTATATCGACTCGTCCGGCAGAGGGTGTGGATACGTCACTCTACGGAGTGGCATGCCGTCCTCTAGGGACGAAGATGGGATGATAGTTTCCCCATATTTTCCTTGGTCGGCTTTTATACACCCCCGTCGAGTGCTTGCGCCCGGGGTGTTGATTTCAGTAGTCCTCCGGACTTAGGTACAGTAATATTCATGGGCCCAGCGGGCCCAAGTTGCATACCCAGGGGATCGGTAGGTTACTTATAGTTACTAGGTGATGTGGTATGACCTGGGTAGGGGTATATAGATTGTGATAATTGTACCTTCTGGATGATAGGGGGCATGTAAGGTTTATATATGTTATGTTATTTTGGCTATTGATAGACAGACAGTATCACACCACGTTATCAGGTAAGATTCCTATCCTTCTTAGTATAGTTAATGTTAGTCCAGATTTCCACTACTCCAGTCAGATTCATTTTGTTTTCCTATTACTTCAGTCACTATCAGTTTAGTTACTTACTTTCATCTATTTTAAGTTATTGCTTTGCATACTCAGTACCAGTGGTGCTGACGCCCATTTTGGGGGTGCTGCATTACTTGCCTGCAGGTACACATAAACAAGGAGCAGATCCCTCGTAGTTTCAGTTAGCATTATAAAGCCGTCAGCACCTTTCATCCGGAGCTTGAAAGAAAGAGGTTTACTCTCCTTTTGATTGTGTAGTATGGGTAGGCTGGGGCCTGTCCCCACCAGATTATTATTCATAGAGGCTTGCAGATTGTATATTTTCCCTGTGGTTAGTTGTATTGGCCATGTGGGACCTTATTCAGTTGTTAGTTTGTGGCCTTGTCGGTCACAGATCAGTTTAGCGCTCGATTTCATTTCTCAGATATAACTAGACAACATGGTGGCCTTGTCAACCCGCATAGGATCCCTTGTAGTTGGTTATTCTGGTTAGCTGTTTATATCCTTACAGGTGGCTATAGGCCTTGTCGTCCGGAGGCTGTGTTTATAGCCGTTTTATAGCCCGTCGTTTTCTTGAATCCAGAGTTAGAGCCAGCCTGGCACCAGAAGTGCTTAGTCTCCGTTAGTCCAGTAGTCCAGGTCCTAGTAGTGCACCAGGTGCCAGTCATGCCTCCCAAGGTGGGGCGTGACATTGTGAAGCTAAGTTAGGTTAAATGATTAGAGGTACAAAAGTCCCTAATCAAGAGCACAAACCCCGCAAACCACATCCATGTAGTTGAATTGCCCACGAACTATGATGTCACATCCCCGCTCAATGATATAGTTGTGAAGTTAGTTTGTCGTGTTTAGAGGCTCGAGAGACCATGAACATCGCATTTTCCAACTGTGTGAGACAATAATTGATAGTTTCATACGTGAACCATTAAAAAGTGTAGTATTGCATGACTATCTGGCCTTAGCTCTAGTTGCTTCTTATATTGTTTCCAGATTGTTTTGTGACCACCCCAAAACTTAATTATAATTTACCGAAAACTTCTCTAATCAACACTTGTGAAGGTTATCTTACACTTGAACTTCATAATTTGATAAATTGGTCCATTCCCTGTGGGTTCGACATCAGGCTCTTAAAAAGGGCCACTGTATTACTTGTACGACCGCGTACGCTTGCGTGTGCGTTGGAGCGCAACATCAGTACTAAGGACCATAGGTTCTCTCAGCAGAGGTACGGTGGTGGGCATCGATAGAAGACCCATCAGAGATCGTCAGCCGCAGCATCATCCGCCATGAGCGTGCCATCTAAGCCCCGACATGATCAGAGGGGGTGAGCGTTAGGCTCAAGGGGTCATAGCAGCAGACCCGTAGATTCTATCATTCTAGATTGTCGTAGATGTGCCCGAGGGCACATTGGCCAGTGCTTGGAAAGGTCAGGAGCTTGTTTTAGATATGGGCATCCTAGAAATATGCTTAGAGATTGTCCCGTTTAGAGACAAGATCAGGTTGGGGGCCGAGGCCTAGCTTCTAGTTCAGTAGACCCTCCCCACACACAACACATCAGAAGGTATCTACTAGAACAGCTGGCGGGCAACACAAGAATAGATTCTATGCCTTAGCCACTCGTCAGGAGCAGGAGGCCTCACCAGATGTAGTCACCGGTATGTAGAGAGTCTTTCATATTGATGTATATACATTGCTAGATCCGGGGGCTAACACATCTTTTGTGACACCATATATAGCTAGTAGCTTCGGAGTCAGTCCCAATGTCTTTTCAGATCTTTTCTCAATTTCTACTCTAGTAGGTGACTCAATTATAGCTAGACGGGTGATAGAGATTTCCCAGTCTCATTTCTTCATAAGGTCACCCCAGCAGACTTGATAGAGTTGGCCATGATCAATTTCGATGTTATTATTGGAATGGATTGGCTATTTTCATGCTATGTTTTAGTTAATTGCAGGACCCAAGTAAGTAGAGTGCAGATTTTTGGGTGAGCCTGTCTTAGAATGGGAGGGTAGTTCAGCTGTGGATGTAGGTCGATTTATTTCTTACCTTAAGGCCAGAAAGATGATTTCTAAGGGTTTATTGTACCTTCTAGTTAGGGTGAAGGACGTGGAGTCTGATACCCCAACTATCCAGTATGTACCAATAGTATGTGAGTATCCAGAGGTCTTTCCTGATGATTTGTTAGGTGTCCCTCCCAAGTGGGAGATTGATTTTGGTATATATCTTCTTCCCGACATGCAACCTATATTTATTCTGCCTTACAGAATGGCTCCAACAGAGCTAAAAGAGTTGAATGATCAGTTGAAGGACCTATTAGATAAGGGATTTATTAGGCCGAGTAAGTCTCCATAGGGTGCACCAGTGTTATTTTTCTGAAAGAAGGATGGTTCGCTTCGGATGTGCATTGATTATCGGCAGTTGAACAAGGTCACAATCAAGAACAGGTATCCTTTACCCAGGATCAATGATTTGTTTGATCATCTTTAGGGTTCCAAATTTTTCTCCAAGATTTATCTCAGATCCGGGTATCACCAACTCAGGGTCCAGGAGAGTGGCATCTTGAAAATCGCTTTTAGGACTCGGTATGGTCACTATGAATTTGTTGTTATGTCTTTTGGACTAACCAATGCCCCTGCAGCTTTTATGGATCTAATGAATAGGGTGTTCAAGGCATATTTGGACATGTTTGTGATTGTGTTCATTGATAACATCCTTATATACTCTCGAAGCGAGAAGGAGCATGCCGCTCACTTGAGAGTAGTACTTCAAATCCTCAAGGACCAGCAGATGTATGCAAAGTTCAGCAAATGTGAGTTTTGGTTGGACTCTGTGGCATTTCTATGGCCCAGACCAGTGAACCCATCAGATATCAGGAACTTTTTGGGCTTAGCGGGTTACTATTGGAGATTTGTGGAGGGTTTTTCATATACTACCACACCATTGATTATGTTGACTCAGAAGAAGGTGAAGTTTCAATGGTTCGAAGGGTTGTGAGAAAAGCATCCAAGAGTTCAAGACCCGACTCACTTCAGCACCAATGTAGACTCTACCCGAGGGTATGGATGACTTAATAGTGTATTGCAATGCTTCGCGATTTGGACTCGGGTGTGTGTTGATGCACCATGGGAAAGTAATAGCATATGCCTCAAGATAGTTGAAAGTTCATGAAAAGAACTACCCAACCCATGATCTTTAATTGGCTGCGGTGGTGCTTGCATTGAAGATATGGTGGCATTACTTGTATGGAGTCCATGTGGATGTATTCACTGATCACAAGAGCTTGCAATATGTGTTCACGCAGAAAGATCTCAATCTTCGGCAAAGGAGGTGGTTGGACTTACTAAAGGACTATGACATAAGTGTCCTTTACCACCTGGGTAAGGCTAATGTGGTAGCAGACACACTTAGTAGACTCTCTATGGAGAGTGTGTCCCACGTGGATGAGGGAAAGAAAGAGTTGGTGAAAGATGTCCATCGACTTGCGAGGTTGGGAGTTAGATTGGTTAGACTAGACCGTTGGCGGCATTATTGTGCAAAGTGGGTCAGAATCGTCCTTGGTGACGGATGTGAAGGCCAGGAAAGGCGAGGATCCAATTCTAGTAAAGCTGAAGGAAGCCGTTGGAAGTCAGAAGCCGTTGGAGATAGGGTGTTGCGGTATCAGGGACGTCTATGTTTTCTAGATGTTGATAATTTAAGGGACCGGATATTACATGAGGCACATGGGTTCAGTTATTCCATTCATCCGGGTGCCACCAAGATGTATCAAGATTTGCGGGAAATATATTGGTGGAACGACATGAAGAAGGATATTGCAGAATTTTTAGCCAACTGCCCGAACTGTCAACAAGTGAAGGTCGAACATCAAAGGTCGGGAGGCGTACTTTAGGATATCAACATTCCTACTTGGAAGTGGGAAGAGATTAACATGGATTTCATTACAAGCCTACCTCGTACTCGCCGATATCATGATTCCATTTGGATGGTAGTAGACAGGTTGACCAAGGTTGCATACTTTCTACCGGTCAAAACCATAGATTAAGCAGATTATTATGCAAGATTGTATATTTGGGAATTGGTTCGAATTCATGGAGTGCCCTTGTCTATTATTTCAGACCGAGGTACTCAGTTTACCTCCTAATTCTAGTGTTCTTTTCAAAAGGGACTTGGGACTCAAGTTAAGCTCAGTACATCCTTTCATTCTCAAACAGACGGCTAGGCGGAATGAACAATTCAGGCCCTTTAGGATACGTTGAGGGCATGTGTGATGGATTTCAAAGTTAGTTGGGATGACACTTTCCCTTGATCGAGTTTGCTTGTAATAACAACTATCACTCTAGTATCCAAATGGCACCGTTCGGGGCTCATTACGGGAGCAGGTGTAGATCACCCATCGGATGGTTTAAGGTTGGTGAGGCAGCCATTATAGGACCTGATTCGGTTCATGAGGCCATGGTAAGGGTTTAATTTATAAGGGACAGACTAAAAACTACTCAGAGTCGTCAAAAGTTATATACGGATGTGAGGAGAAGGTATTTGTTGTTTGAGGTGGACAATTAGGTATTTCTAAAGGTATCTCCCATAAAGGGAGTCATGCGATTCAGAAAGAAAGGAAAACTTAGTCCCCGCTATATTGGTCCCTACCGGGTTATGAGAAGAGTTGGTAAGGTAGCGTATGAGTTGGACTTTCCATCAGAGTTATCTTCAGTTCATCCCATCTTTCATGTATCGCTCTTGAAAAAATGCTTGGGTGATCCATCTTTAGTTGTCCCTGTGGAGAGTGTTGGTGTGGGAGATATCCTCAGTTATGAGGAAATTTCAATTGCAATCTTGGATCATCAGGTTCGGTGGTTGAGGAACAACGAAGTAGCTTTGGTGAAGGTGTTGTGGAGAAACTAGCATGTTGAGGAAGCTACGTGGGAAGCCTAAGCGCCTATGATGGCTATATACCCCTACCTGTTCCCTGGCTCAGTTTTAGTTTGAGGTATTAGTTTTTGCTCTAATTATCTAATCAGTTTCCATGTTCAGTTCATGTGCGCAAGTTTGAATCATGTTATGATAAATGTATGTAATTCCTAAATTTAGTTCAGCTATGTAGTTCTTTTCGGAGGTAGTCATTCCATAAGTTTTCGATTTTAATAATTAGTGTTTGCATATGAGGATTGCTTGTTTCTGAGTTTTCTATGTTTTCTAACATTCAAGGACTAATGTCCCCAAGGGGAAGATATTGTTATACCCAGGAGCTCAAAGATTGGACTCGGGAGTTGAAACGGGAAAATTTAGAAATCTATGTTGTAGGCACAGGACGAGTCGTCAAGCGGCTCGTGGGGAGGCCTGAGGGAAATAAAGGATTGAGTTCACCATGAGTGAGGTAATGACTCGTGGTAAAACCCCACGAGTCTTCATGTCAATTGTGGGGTGGTGTGGGAAAATAGATGGAGTAGCTGTCCAGTGTACCTAATGGAAGGGACCCACGAGTCATGGCCTGTCCCAACGACTCGTTAGGTGAGTTGTGAGAAAGAAGGTTTAAAATTAAGGCAGTGTACATGATGGAAGGTGACCATGAGTCGTGGACTCGAGGAATGAGTCATTAAGTTCCCCATTATGAGCGACAGCAGACCTGTTATACAGTGCACCCGACGAGCGATATAATGAGTCGCTTAGGCCAGTGACGATCTGCCTGGTCGTCCGTTAGGACCACCTAGAAGTGTTTTCCTGCGAATTCAGTAAGGGTCTTTTCATAATTCCTAAGTTCCAAAGACCTATACTAAGTCGTTTAAGGCTCATTTTACAGGGTTATAAGAGGGAAAAACCTATTCTAAGCTAGTTCACTCCATGAATGCAAACTTGAGAGCTTGAAGGGAGGATTTAGAGCAAGTTTAGAAGGTTTTCATTGGAATCTCATCTTAGGCAATTAGAGAAGTGTTCAGTCATCCCTCCCAATTATGTAAAGCTATAAGTGGGTGTCTACTTCCACACCAATGCCCAATTCCTATCAAAATGTGATAAATTGTTTATGCTCAAGTATGGGGTTTTACCCAATTGCATGATTCTTCAATCTCTATACATGGGTTTGATTAGATTGTATTTATATTAATGGATTATGAAGCTTGGACGGATACTAAGTTGTTTTTTCTTATAAAAATTGTTTTACAAATTTTGAATCTAAAACGCCCATGGATGATGAGTTCATAGAAGAAGTGATTTATGACAAATGTGTGAAGATGATGAGGTTGATGATGAAAAGCATGTTTCTAAAACTACCCATGATTATGGTGTTATTTTCAAAATGAATTGATTAGATCCAAGTATCATAAAGCTTTGGGTGATGCCCATATGTTGATTTAAAGTGATGATTTTCCCATCATAAGCTTACCACATTGTTTAAAGTAAAATTTCCCAGTTTTTATAATAAATTCTAGCTCGTGGTATGTTGAGTAAATATTTCTACATGTAGCTTACCACATGATTTGGAGTAGATGCTCCCACCTACGGTTAAGCTTGTGGTATGTTTCGAAATAAAGCCTCCTATATGCATGAATTCATAATTGAGATGTATGACAATGTTGAGCTTCATATTCATATGATGTCTAGTCTATGCATGATTTCATGATGAGCTTGGTCAATAGACAATGTTGAGCTTCGTTTCATACGATGTTGAGTTATGCATGATTTCATCTTGAGCTTCGTCAATAGACGATGTTGAGATTCGTTATATACGATATATAACACTGCATGTTTTTGAGAGAAGAGTCTAGCACCGAGTGGGTTAAGGGTCGATCACCCTATGCCCCAGAATTACGCGCCAACGTAGGTTGATACTATTATATTATTGGGACCTCCCTTGTGAGCTATCCTCGGACCAATTGGCTATTAAGTTGGATATCGATATCACGGTATCGTCCATCACCCTGGCAAGGTTATGGACGGCTCTACCCGCTAGACTGTGATAGTTGGGACCACGTAAGCTCTATCATGGTATGTCGGTTGAGTGATGAGTCTCCCACTGTCTATATAATTCGGTTTTGCATATTCATTACTCATGATGATTACTCATGCATGCATGTTCAAAAAACATGGTTTGCCTCATTATTCAACTTTTGATATGAATGTTATGATTCAGCTTTGAATAATTCAAGTCAGTCATGATGTTCTAAAGCTATGCATGAACATGTTATGATAAGAGTATGATTTCAGAATGAATGCATGTAGCCTTCAACTTACACTTAAAAGCTTATGATATGTATGATTTACTTTCAATGATTTATTTTCCTTAAGAGGTCTTACTTACCTTGCATACTCGATACATTCCAGGTACTGACCGCATACTTTCTATGCTACATCGTTTCATGATACAAGATCCATATCCTAGGTTCAGCCCCGTTCGTAATCGCTTATCAGAGTTAGCACCTGCGTGAGTGGTGAGTCCTCATCTTTCAAGGACTAAACTTTAGTTTCATGTCGTATTTCAGTTTGATATTTTGTGGAGTTAGTTGGAGTCTTGTCCCATCAACTCATCTAAACTATAGGCTTTTGGACTTATGTATGTATAGCTTCGGATATTATTCTGATGTGTCGTTGTATGAGTCTTCTGATGAGTTATAATTATGTTTTTTTCATGTTTATTGAATGCGTTAGTTGAATGCTTATGCCATGGGTCGACTTGCGGTCCCTTGTCCTGCGTCTACGATCCGGGCCTCCGTTCGGGTTGTGACACCCTAAGTTCCTATTGTTATGCTTTTCTAGAGTAATATGTGATATGAGACAGACTCCATCCAGCCGCAAGATAAATCCAATGGCATGAGGAAAAGTATCAGCGCAACGCCATGATTGGGGGACAGCCAGCTTGAGGACGAAGGCGGATACTTTCAATCTTTCTTGTATCTTCCTGGGCACTAGGAATTTCATAAGGCAATAGATATGCCAGCATTGTCCCCAGTTCTTTCCTCACCCTCAGAGGAGGAGGTCAGGAGTATGGTATACATAGTAGTTGACTTACCTACTAGATATATAGGATCAGATAGGGACGACAAGTAGTTTTAGATTACCTAAAATACACAAAGGATCGTGCGAGTACAACAGAAAGTGTAGGTAGCAATGCAATGTTGCCCAGAATAAAGAGTAAATGGGGGCTAGAATTGTTGACTTCGAGAAGAATTAGAAAGTGGTTAAGAGCCCTAATATTTATAAAGTTACCGAGACCCTCACGATAGTAAACCAGGGGGCAGACAAGGTTGCCAGTAGCACTCAAGCGCGTGGAAGAGAGTCTATCAGCAATAGACCCCCATAAATAGTAAGGTTCAGGTTAGAAATAGGCTGACTTTGACGCAACATGCTAATGACGGTGGAGCATATCTGCTAGATAATGATTATGGTCTTAGTTGTTACGTCGAAGGACAGAGAGAGATCATATGAACGAAGTAGGCCCGAATGCGAGTCAGAAGGAATACAGGTCGGTAGACTATGTTAGTAATATCTTTTGACAATATGAGGTAGAAGCCACAAACCCTAGAGTTCAGTCTAATAAAATCAAGGGGAAAGGCATGAATACCTAACTTTAGGGGAAACCATAATCACCTCCAGGTTGATAGAGCATGGGACCACTACCAAATGTCGAGAACTAAGCATCGGGCTGAAAGTTAAGACTTAGTAAGGTTGTAACCTAGTGTGTTGTAGTATCCCCACTAGTTGAGAAGGTAAAAGAGTGCCGACACAGAGACTCTAACCTAGTAAAACCTAGAGACAAGGCTCAGTAGGAAGTTATTGGCCCCCAATATAATAAGGGACCAAGTAATGAGACCAAGAAGTCGACTATAAGTTCCAAAGGTGATAGGACTTCGTTAGTAGACTATACCCAAGGTGAAAATGTTTGTTAATCCTTCCACACATAATTTAATAAAAATGCAATAGGTCGAAAAGAGAGACCTATTGATGGCATGAAACAATAGAAAATATCGTTGAACAAAAGCACAGAGCTCTAGTGACTAGCTCGAGGAGACGGGGGAGCAGGAACTGAGCAGGCAAATATAGGAGATGGTCGTACCTGCAAGGGAGTGGAGAGTAATTGACATGAATATAGTTACAAGGTTATCTCATTCCAAGTGTAACTTCACCTCATTTGAGTCAGTATAGAAAGGCTAATGAGATTAATTCGTGTCTTGCAAGATGAAATTATGTTGTAGCTAAAGCTTATGCCAAGTTAAATATTCAAGAAGTAGCTAGATTGTGTGGATCCCAAGTACCTAACAAACTCTGACAAAGAGGCACCATTTACAATTAAGTCCTAGAAAAGGCATCGGAACAAATTGGACACATATCAACTAAAGTATGGTTTCTCGTAACGAAACAAATTGCTAAGCAGAATACATAACTCATATGCTGGAGATATATTTTGAATGGGAGTGGAATCCCCCTCAATGATGACTTAAAGAAGATAAATTAGAGATAGTCCAACTAGGGCATATTATAACAAGCAAACGGGAAAAGTCAAACTTATCAGGAAAAAGGGTACCAACAGCCATGGTCGTTAAAAGTTTTACCCTAACGCATGGAGTAGGCAGTAAAGGATTGAAGTTGTAGATGGATATTCATAAAGTTCACCAACACAAGGCATTAAGAGATTTGCTAAAAAGGGGGAAAGCTTAACTATAGATTTATTGGCTGCATCATATCCTCCGGAGGACAGGCGAGATAACATACGAGCTAGAATTACCTCCAGAGCTAGAACCTGTCCATTCAGCTTTCACATTTCAATATTGCGAAAAGGGTGTAGGTGTTATACCCCATAGGATTCCCGGCACCTAGATGGCCTATTCGTGCGTTGGTCAAACATATTTGGAAGCCATACGTGCTAGAGAAAGGCCTGAGAAAAGACCAGACGAGTAACCTGTCGAACCATCGCGGGAGGAGCTGAGGCAGAGCCCCTCCGCGATGGCAGCGTGTCACGAAGGTGAAACCTCCGCATTGGCTCCGTGACACGTTGGCCTTGTCCGGGCTCAAGTATATAAATCCCCACTTCGGTTTATTTTGGTTTTAAATCATAAAACCTTCCAGAAAACAGAGAGGAAAAACCAGAGAAAGGAAAAGAACGAAGAGGGTAATATAATTTCGTCCAATTACGCTGCCAAATGCAATCCAAACCTAAATTAACCTTAGATACCGAGGTATTTAGTAGCAGAGAGCATTCCTACGGAGTTAGTTTCGTGAAATACGACCGACGAATCATCGAGCTACCGAGCTAAGGTGAGTAGAATTGATTCAAACTAGTGTCTATGTGCTCCTAGTTGTGAAGTGAATACTTCTCCCTTCTGGCCTTCTGGAAAATAGTGAGTTTTTGACCGTCTTTCGATAAGCCTAAGTTTAGGCTATAATTATATCGAAAGTGGCGTTGTTCTTCAGAATAAAGCTATATTTAGTATTAATTAGCGTATACATGAATGCAGTTGGGAGAAATAGCTGGAGTATTGACCGAGCCTCGTCCGACAGACGGATAACTCGAGGTTAAGGTATGTAAAGCTAGTTCCTTCAGCAAGTTAGTAGCTTTAGCCTCGTATAGTACAATAAACTCCGTAGTAGAATTCCCGGAGTTGAATGTTAAGTATTGTGCAAAGTTCAGTAAACTTAGTTTGCATTGTTATATTGTATTCAGTCTGAAATTTAGAAGAGCATGCGCCCGAGGGCAAGTTAGTATTTCAGATTCAGTATAGCCTATTACGTGATCAGCAAGCATGTAGTGGAATAAAAGAAATAGATTTTTCATAATAAAAGTCAGTAAAGAAAGATCAGATAGCCAGATAGTTATGGCTACAGATTAGCCATTCAGACAGATAGTATCATGGCTACAGATTAGCCGTACAGTTAAACAGAGATTACAGAATCAGTATAATTAGTAAGAATCAGTTTAGTGTAGAGACAGATCAGAATAAGAAGTTAGATTTCAGATAGTCTTTTCAGTTATACATGCTTGCTATTTATATGTGCTATTTGTTTGTTGAGACTTGCTATGGCATGTGGGTGTCCCTTTAGCATCCCCACCGCCCCTGGGTTATAGCTGTGTCGATACCAGATTCAGATACCGCCACCAGCTGGGCGATGCCGTCCGCCTAGAGGACGATGATGGCCGACCACCATGATAATATGGTCCAGACCACCCTGCTTGCAGGGGTAGTTCAGTTTACATTGCGCAGAGCTAGATCACCTTGTTTACAGGGGCAGATTACTCTATGTGCACTTGTGGCAGGGGGCAGTTTCAGACACAGATGTTTATAAAATTACCCTGTTGCGTGCTTGCACCCAGGGGCAGTTTTAATTACACACCCTGTGTGCACTTGCGCCCAGAGGCAGGAGTCTACGGACTCAGACACAGTTTATTGTCAGAGGCCAAGGACTGAGCTACGTACCCAAGGGGACCGGTAGGAGGAGCTCACAGTTATCAGATGAGTGGAGTGACTTATTTTTGGTTGGTTTAGACCCGGGTAGGGGTAAACAGATTGTGTGTTGGTTGGCACCTTCTGGCTTATGGGGGTCGGTCAGGTATTGTGTGTATTTATATGTATACCTATACGTGCTATTAGATACTGCTAGACTGTAGGACGGCACGGCATCAGGTACGCTCAGTTTAGTTATAGAATAATTAAACTCTCCCCAGTTATTCTCAGCTAGATAGACTCAGCTACTTCCTGCTTCTGTGTCATGTTACTATTGTTATTCATTTCAGTTGTGTATTTCAGTTGCTTTACATGCTCAGTACCTGTGGTACTGACACCCAGTGGGGCGCTGTATTACTTGCCTGTAGGTACTCATAGACGAGGAGGCGATCCCTCGTGATTCCAGTCAGCTATTGAGTATTCAGCTCCTGTCATCCGGAGTCTGATTTCCAGAGGTGTATTTCATTTTCTTTTGTTGTACAGTACGGGTAGGTCGGGGCCCTGTCCCGATCATTTCTATTGTTATTCCTAGAGGCTTGCAGTCTGTATAAATTTCGTTGTGGTCAGTCGAGCCAGTCGTGTGAGGCCGTGCAGCTTGTTGTAGTTATTTGTTATTTCTGTTCCTGTTGGTCGTGTGTGGCCATAACCAGTCAATAGTGGTGACCTTGCCGGTAACGTAATTATTTAGCGTGCTATTGTTGAGTTATAGAGATCTAGACAGCATGGTGGCCTTGCTGGCCCGTATAGGATTCCCCTACAGTAGTATGTTTCTGGTTAGCTGTTTTTCAGGTACAGGTGGCTATAGGCCTGTTGGCCGGAGGCTTTGTTTACAACCGTTATATAGCCCTTTGTTTTCAGGAATTTGAGTTAGAGCCAGCCAGGCACCAGATGTGCTTTGGCTCACTAGATAGCAGTCTAGGTCCTACTAGGGCACTAGGTCCAAGTCATACCCCCCAGGGCGGGGCGTGACCATAGGTAACCCATCCCAAGTTGTTCCAATTGAGGAAGTTCAGGTTACTAAGAAACTTAGCTTTCAAAGAGGTTCCAGTCTCCATACTAGATCAGCAGGTTCCCAGGTTAAGGACTACAGACGTGGTCTCTGTTAAAGTATTGTAGAGAAACGGGAATAAGGAAGAAATGACCTAGGAAACCGAGAATGACATGAGGTCTAGACATCCCCACTGGTTCTTGGACTAATTCGGATTATGCAAGTAAGGTGATCTTATTACTCAGCTGCTATTTTATTGCTTATGTTATTAGTACTGTTTAGCCGGCTACCTCTGTATGATGAAACAACTGTTTGTATCATCCTACGAGGCTCCTATATTTGACTTTTCTATGTTTAAAGTTTTTAGATAGTCCATGTTACAGAGGAGACTCTGCCAAAATTTTTCTAAACTTGGCTAAGAGAGTTAAATCCTTTAAGCTTGAGAATTGACATTCGAGGATGAATGTTCCTAAGAGGGGAGGATGTTACACCCCGTAGGTTTTATCGTGTCATGAATGCGTGGATAGTTATGTTGAGAGTTTTAGAGAAAGACGCACACAAAAAAAGTCTTGGGGGATGAATGAACGAGTACGGAGTCGAGCGAGTAGGAGGTCGGAGCTGGGGGGCAGGCGCACTGGGCGGCGCACTGTGCTGACCAGCTCAATGCCTTGAGCGGCGCGGCGCGCCCGACTCTTTGCACTACGGGCGGTGCGCCGCGCCCCCCCTTGCCCACTACCTTATATATATATATATATGTTTAAGGGTGGAGTTTGGATCATTTGAAAACATTTCCTCTTGGCTAGAGAGAGTATATTTCGAGGTTTTCAATAGCTTTTCGCCCGATTACGCTTCCAAACGCCGTCCTTTCTCAAATTAACTTCAGGTATGGAATCTAACTCTACAGGGAGCATCACTATGAAGTTATTTTCTCGAAATATGCCTGGAAATCGGCACTCCATCGAGCAAGAGTTGTTAGAATTGCTCCAAAATAATCCCTATACGATCACAAGCATCAAGTAAGCATTTCTCTTTTCTGAACCCTCGAGAAATTATATGTTTTTGATCGTATTTCACCTAGTTGAATTATAGTTGCTATTAATATCAAAAGTTATCATTTTAAGCCAAATTTGGTATTGAAATTCGTCTCTTTCTCCCAGTATAACGGTTAGAGATGAAAAGAGCTGACTAATACAAGTTGAAACTCGTCGGTTATTCAGGAAACGGCAGTCGAGGTATGTAAGGCTTGACCCTCGGCAAGTTATTCTCATCGTAAAGTGTTACGACTTATGTTCTTGAATAGAAATGATGGTCCCATATGATACAGATAGTTGCTACCAGTAGATTGTGATTAGACATGTTGTAATTAGTTGTTGCTCAAATATAAAGATCAAATATGCTGTAATTAGCTGCAATCAGTAGATTACAGTTATATATGTTGTGGTCAGCTGCTAGAAAACGTATATAGATTATACCGCAGTACCCCTCGTCGGGAAATAACATGTTAAGTATTATACGCGCTAGAAGAATCATAGAAACTCTTCTATTATCCAATTCTTTGTATTAGTAGGATTGTATGTTTTATTGAAAGGCCTAGACCTTACAAGCTCGTGAGTAGTTATCGGGCCTGAGTTAGTAAGTTGAACAGCATAGGCGCATCTAGGCATTTTAACTACCAGTTTGGCACTTGTAGTGTCAAGAAAGCATGCCTGGAGGCCATTAGTGTACCCTCACAACTCAGGGCCAGAAATTTAGATAGGAAGGCCCTATTTTAGAGTCAGCAACCTAGGGTTATCTAGTGAACTTAGTGACAACCTTCCCTCTAATTAGCTATTACCAGTAATCATTAGTCCTAGTTGACATTGCATTTATCATACAGGTCGCCCAAGAAGCCAGCCCAGTCGTCCAGGTCAAATAGACCCGTTGGTACCCTAAGGAAGGGGACCTTATCAACAGTTAGAGGTCGGGCCAGCGCCCCATATAGTGCTTAGAAGATACTCAAGTACAGATTACCGAGAGTGGCTAAGTCTATATAAACTTGTTTATAAGGTTAAGAATCGCCCAAAAAAGTAATATAAGATCTGAGTAGACCAAGATGAGGTCTAAGGGACTAGTACCACACTGGTACAGTACTACCCACAGGCTAAGAATGTCGGTAAGCTTTCTTGGAGGATTAGGGGCCAATCGCTCCAAAGAATGTTCGGCCAGTAACAACCCTACAGTTGTTCAAAGTAGAGGAACTAAGTAATTAGTCATCTGCGACCCCACTATTGCTTATGAGTTAGAGTTGTTCGGGCAGGACATTTAGAGTTATGTTAGACCACTCCAATCTTGCCCTATCCAGTCTAGATCATTAGAGATCACGATCACTACTAGGATCCTCTAATCAGATACAGGTGTACAATGTGCCTGCTAGCAGCCTTACATTCTATCCTAGGGGGATAATAGCGGTAGCATTAGGCCTAGAAGGCTAGATATGCCTTTTGAGTTGCTAGATTAAGATTTTAGTACAACACCTGGGTTGGGGTTGCCCTCACTCAAGAGCTTTCCATGACCACCCCAGGGTTACTAGTTGTGTCGTCGCTCTAAGAAGCGGTATGTCGTCTGTGAGGGACGAAGATGAGGTCTGAGGACCTTATACGGTTCATTCCATGGCTGGACTATTTTTATGATGTATCAGCTCCACACCCTCGTCGAGCCTGGTGCTCAGGGTGCAGTTATCTAGATTCCACCGGACTCAGACATAGCTTCAGTCTAGGAACCAAGCAGGCTCAATTGCATACCAGGGGGATAGGTAGGTTGGCTATAGCCCAGTAGAGTCATAGAAACCTGGATAGGGATATATAGATTGAGGTGTACTTGCCAGGACTTATGGGGTTCCCGATAGGTTATTTTTGTGTTTCTTGTACTTTCCAGGCTTATGGGGTCCAGGTTAGGTTTTTGTTTTTATTATTGTATGTTAGCTATAGCTTATGAATATATGATAGTTCAGTCATAGCTCACATACACGTAGTGCTTTTCTAGACGCAGAATACGAATAAGCCAGCTTACAGGTTAATCTTTCTGCCCCTTCTTTATTTACTTTCAATCTTTAACAGCTTACTTATTGCCTTACATATTCGGTACATATTGTACTAACGCCCATCTCTGGGCGCTGCATTACTTGCCTGTAGGTGTAAATAGAAACGAATTAGGACCTTCTTAGCTTTCATCCAAAGTCAGTAGTACAGTTAACTCCCCTCCTCTAGAGCTAATTACTCAGAAGGTTTGCTCTTTAATTGTACATTATGGGTAGGTTCGGGCCCTGTCTCGACCAATGTTCTGCTCCTAGAGGCTTGCAGATTTACAGTTCCCTGTGGTTAGTTTGTTGATGGCAGTGTGGGGCCTTGTTTAGCTGTTGTATAGTGGCCTTGTCGGCTATAGTGTAATTATAGTTGCCTGATTTTCATTTCAGTTTTAACTAGAAAGCATGGTGGTCTTGTCGTCCTGTATAGGATCTCTTTTGTTGCCTACTATTGGTTAGCTAGTTTTATTTACAGGTGGCTATACGACCTTGTCGGTCGGGGGCTGTGTTTACAGCTGAGATATAGCTCTTTGTTTTCTTGAGTTGAGTTGCAGGCATGCGCTAGAAGTACACGAGCCTAGCCACGCTAGCCAGATCCCAGTATGGCACTAGGTGCTAGTCATGCCTCCCAAGGTGGGGCGTGATATGGTTAAAATCAATGACTCGTGAAGTTACCAAAAACTATCTTAAAGGTTATTTTAGGGAATTCCCATGGTATAATTTCCTAAACCCATACGTTTTGGAACTTATAAAGGTATTATTTAAGTACTGTTAAAGCATAAACATCTAGTTTTTCCATTACAACGTAGAATTCAAGGATCAAAGTTTTCATATTTTTTTCAAGAAGCTAGGAAGTTTTCTTCTACAAATTAGGATTCAAGGTTGAGTGTAAGGTTCTATTTTTTCAGGTATGTAAGGCTAACTTAAGTAAGAATTCCTACTCATCCTTATGCCCTACATCTATGCAAGAATTCGTTAAGATCAAAGCTAGGGTTTTTACCCAATTCTTGAATTATCTTCTTCTCTATCTATATATGTTGAATTTCCATTATTGAATTCTTTAATATTGAGTAGTTTATTGATGCCTATGGATTTTAATCCTACTCCATTGATTGTTTATCACACTCTCTTGATTCCTTATTCTTGATTGTTGAAGTTTTTTCATGTCTCTTATCTCCTGAGAGATGCAAGAAAGCGTGATTTTAAGGAACCATGATCTTTAAAGCATGTATTGTGAAAGTAAATGCATTGTTCTCATAAAGATTGAAAATATTGTCAAGAGAGCATGACTGATGAGATTTTAGCATGAAGATATGATTTTTTGCATGATTTTCAAAAGTTTAAACAAGACTGTCTTATTTTTGAAAGTCCTAAGATGATTTTGAGACAAGGCTCACAAGTTTTTAGAAAAAGGTTTTGGAGACAAGACTCCCAAGTATAGTTATTAGCAATATTTTGAGTCAGGGCTCTTCACGATATTTTAAGGATGTTCTAAAGTATGTTTTGAGCGAGTGACTCGTAATAAAGTTTAAAGATGATTTTTTTTTCTGAAAGGCTCCACAGATGATTTTAATCATTCATCATATGTTATAGCAAAAGTAATTTATAATGATGTTTTGATATTTCCCAAGAAAGGCATTTGATTGGAAATGAGCAAGATTGTTTTGGGAGGAGTATTTAGCATCGAGTGGGGTACTGGGTTTAGACAATCCCTAATTACCATAATGACATAGCCAACATAGGAGAGGATTGTGCCATTCATTTTGGCGACTCCTCAAAGATAGTCCCTGGTAAGGACATTGATTTTTAGGAATCTCTTATTGTGATCATCCTCTACCCTGGCAGGTTTTCAACGGCTCTACCTACTTAAGCGAGATACTTGGGCATCATGTGTTCATTCATGATGGTGTCTTTTATGAAAAAATCCCAACCTACTATTGATATAGTATATTTTCATAATTATTTACAAAAATGATTTTGATGCATAAGTTTTATTGCATAAACTGTTTCGCACATGATCATGTTATATCCTATGCATAATATTGAGTTCAGAGTACAGTTCCACTTTATGATTTCATGTCTAGTTTATTGATCCCATTTATGTCCTTCTATTAAGCTACTCTTGCTAACGTTGTTTCATTCAGTTATTTTACAAACTATACATTCCATATACTGACTCCCTTTTTGGCACTGCATCATATTATAATGCAGGCTCAAGTTGATAGGATCAGCAGCAGACACTTCACTAGGACTTCATCTACATTCAACATTTCGTTATGCCTCCTATATTTGGATAGCCCTAGTTATTGAGTCTATTATTTATAGATCTTGAGAGAGCCTAGAACAATGTCCCGACATCCTTTCTAGAGTTATAGATGCTTCATAGATAGAGTTAGATATTGAGTCAATAATGTTACCTCTTAACATTTATTTCAGTTATAGAATAAATTCACTCTTATTATATTGAGCTTACTATGTTTTAGCTTCCTCATTATTTATTGAGATCTAAACTGATAGAAAGCTAGGCCAAGGCTTCGCTTGGATCACGAATGTGGTCTGTGTGCCAATCCATGCCTTGGGTATAGATTCGGGTTATGACAAACTTGATATCAGAGCTTTATGTTGTTTATAGACCTAGGGAGTCTGTGAAGCCGCATCTAGTGGAGTCCTTCTTATCGGTGTGAAGCGCACCATATCTATAATGATGAGACTATGAAATGTTAGGAAATACTTTTCTTTCTTTCATACTGTAGATCATGTTATAGAGTTTAACTCTATAAATACTTCCTCTAAACTGACACATTCACGTGCTCCAAAGCATATTGTTAATCAGAGGAATAAGATGCACCCTCAAACTATTTCTTCCCATAGGATTTAAGAGAAGATAAAGCAAAACAATTCGTGAACTTGGAGCAAGACACATTGAGCATGGAGGACTATGGTCTCCAATTCACCCAGTTATTTGGATATGATCTCAACATAGTGCTAGGTATAAGAGCTAAAATGTGGGAGTTTATGTCTAGTCTGAGTAAGCTCGTGAAGAAGATGTGTAAGTGTCACGACCCAATGAGACATGAGACAAAGAACCCCGCGAGGATCCAAGTCGACCCATGGCATGAACATAACAACTAAATCTCAACATAATAAATGCGGAAATCTAACATTTGAAAATAGAGAAGGTTAAAAAAATATAATAACATCTGAACAATGGAAAGCATAATACTGATCCAAAGCTGAATACATGTTATGTTTGATAAGCCTATAAAACCTGATGAGTTGATGGGACAAGACCCCCAAATAACTCACTAAGTAATGAATTTGAAGATACTGAATACAAGCTGATAAAAAGGTCCTCGAAGGATGAGGACTCACCAACCGGTTGAGTATGTTAGAACTCTGAGAATCTGGATAGCGGTGGGACTGAACCTGAACATCCAAGCCTATATCATGAAATGATATATCATAGATTATGCGATCAGTACTTGGAATATACTGAACATGCAAGGTAAGTAAAATCGCTAAGTAAGTAAGACTGGAATCATGCATATCATAAAATATATTCAAGATAAGATTTTGAGAGTAAGGCTTGCATGCTTTTATCTAAAAACATCATTTAAACCTGACTAAGTATCATAATTGATTTGAATGACCCAAAGCTAAAACTGATAATAATGTAAAACTGAATATTTGGTCAAACCTACTAAAAACAAAATATCATAACTGATGAACATGCATAACAAAAATCTCTAGGAATAATGGTAGACTCAACGTATAAACGATATTACGATGATAGAGCTTACGTGGTCCCGACTATTACCCTTAACTAGACAGAGCTGTCCAAAGCCTTGCTAGGGCTAAGGGCACTACCATGATATTGATATCAAGCTGAAGGCCCCTCGGGGGTAGGGAAAGAAACAAGGGAGGTTCTAAATAATCTGATAATACCTACGTTGGCACGTAGTTCTGAGGTACAGGGTTGACTGGACCCTTAGCCTACTTGGTGCTAGACACTACTCCTAACAACATGCATATGCTCTCCATTGTTTTTCAACAAAGCTGAACCATCGTCTTGCGATGAAGCTGAATAATAATAGTACATGCATAATCTGAAAACATATCATGAGGAGCCTTGGCTCAACCATACCACATGCTGAAAAGTGGGAGTCTATGCTCCAAAATCATGTGGTTAGCTAATAACATGGAATTGAAGTAAATCATGAAACATACTTAATCATGTGGGCTTTCCCAAAACTTATACATGCTTTGAAATAGATTTGATCGTCAAATTCAAAATCATACTTTCATCATAAGCATTTTGTCATACTTGAAACATAGATCATAATGTCAACTCTTCATGAACTTTCATAACTGGGCATTATAAATGTAAGACTTTGAAATCAAGATTTTTAGTTGAAAACATTATAAAAGATGCCATGAATCTTGAAACAACACTAGAAACATGAATATATTTTACCCATGATAGTTACTTAGATATTTTCACATATTGGGTTAAAACCCCATAGATTTATCAACTAAGAATTCCATTAATTTGAAGAGGATTTGGGCATGCGAGTGAAGGAACACTCCCATTCATAACCGTTCATACCTGGGTGATTTGAATTTCAAAACCTCTCTTGAGAACCCAAGTGAATTGCGAAAGAACCTAAAGAATCCCCTAGCTTGCTCTTTAATAAACTCCATGATATTGCATGCATGGAACGGGGAGGTTTAGAATAGGTTAAGCACCCTTAAAACCCTTCTAACTGAGCTTAAATGACTTAGTTAAAGACTTAAGAGCTTAGAAATTACGAAATCACCCTTACTAAAATGCAGGGAAAATACACTCTATTAGTCAGCACGAGTGACACCATGACTCGTGGTGTACCTAATGACTCGTGGAGACTCACTCATGAAGTACACTGCCCCAAATTCAACCTTCAAATCCTTCTCCTGACCACGACCAACTCCACAAGTCATGGAGTCACTTAACCACTCGTGGCTTCCTCTCATGGCATCTCCGGGAAATTGAACCTTGAACTACTCACTTAACAACTTATTGCCCTGACCACGACTCATTGCTTCTCTCATGGTCACCCCCTAACCACGAGTTCCGTCCAATTATCCCTCACTTCACGAGTCACTTAACGACTTGTGAAGTCTCCTCACGGGTCAGTGGATGACTCATCCTGTAGCCTGGTGCAAAATTTTCTATTTTCTCTGTTTGAACCCTCGGGTCTGATCTTAGGGTTGTCGGGGTATTATAGTAAGGGTAAAATGTTGATCAGTGACATGGTTATCTCCATACTAGTGATGTATGGCCAATACATTTAGTAGGATTAGCAAAGAGATAGAGAAAAACTTTAAGACTTTCTAAGGAATGAATCCACCAGTATTCACATAGTCTAAAGGTTGAGGAAGGCGTCCAGAACTTTATCGACGGAACAAGGAGAATTTTGAGAATGATGCATGTAACATAAATGGAAGGAGTCGAGTTTACTTCTTATTACCTAAGGGATGTTGACAATGAATGGTATGATCATTAGAGCCTTTTACTATTTCTACTCCAGTTGGTGAGTCAATTTTAGCTAAGAAAATCTATAGAAATTATACAGTTTTAGTTCATCATAGAGACAACACAACTGACTAGATAGAGCTAGATATGGTGGACTTTAATGTATTTGACGCATGAATTGTCTCACACTGCAAAATTGGGGTAGGGCGCGACTAGTAGTATATTCGTGATTGATCGATAAACTAGATATATAGCGTCTATAAATGTAACACCAAGGTTGGCCAATCCACCTATCACAACTATCCAAGATAAATATTAGACCCGTAAGGTCTCGACTATAATGGATAAGCAACTTGGAAAGCCAACAAGGAAACAATTAAAGATAAATTGTCATGACCCGAACATAGGCTCAGATCGAGACACGGGACAAAGAACACCGAGAGGCTCCACGTCAAACCAATGAACATAACATCTAACTCATTCAATATAACAGAAGATCAACATGATTAACATAGAGGAAGTCTATACATGACATAACATCTTAGTACATACATAGGTCTAAAGCAAAATACATCCATGTCCAAAAATCCTCTAAACTGATGAGTTGATGGGACAAGACCCCAACTAATTCACTATAGTATGAAAACTAAAAATACTGGACATATATGAATAGAAGGTCCGATGAGGACTCACCAACTCCAATTGGAAGTACAAATACCGACAATCTGGCTATTGGTTGGACTATGTTTGGATATCGGAGCCTTTATCATAAAATGATACACCATAGAAAATGCGATCAGTACTTGGAATGTACTGAGTTATTCAATGTATATAAAACAGACAGTGAAAATGCATAAAAGCTCATAAGAGTAGGATAATATGATCATAATGTAAATATCATAATGTAAACATAAGGGCTCAAGAATTTCAAAACATTCGTAAATCAATCATAATCATAATCATAAGAGAAAAACATTATTAACATGACTTGAGCCAAAGTGCAAAACATAACTATGCGTAAATTATGAGGAACAGTGGGAGATTCTTATAACCGACTAATAACGTCCAAAATATATTCTTAAATCAAAGAATATACACGGCCGTTGTATCAAAACAAGTAACCCGACAAATGTCAAGGTCGAATCCCATGAGGACTAGAGAGTGATGAATTCAAGTGTCGACTGAGAAGTTGATTTTAGCTTGCACCATATAAATTTAACATAAAACAAAAAATTGAGGGAATAAACTTTGCAAAGAATTACTCATTTCTTTAGGGAATTCAAACTAGAAGAATCAGCTAAGTTGTAGACAATATTTGTAAAATACTAGAGGTGCAGTGTAGATTAAATACTAATTAGATTGGGATGGACCAGGCTAACTTCATAAGTTCAGTAAATGTAAATAATCTCGGGAAATAGGTAGTCTCAACTTCCCAGCCTATTGTCTACCCTTAACAAGAATTTTCTCAAACTCTAGTTGCAATTTAACACACCCGAATTGATTTGGATAAGCAACTTCACTATTCCTATCTATTAGTTGCTAATTAGGAAGAAGGAAGTAATTTCAGCCATTACTAGCTTAATTTTACAACCTCACATCCATACCCACTACTAGATTCCCTTCCAATACTTAGTTATTCTCTCCCGAGCAATAATTAAGCAAGTATAGATAGACCCATATCATCATCAATGGATCTTCATTAATAGATTGAAAGGAATCTAATAGATTTACACTCAATTGAACATTAAGAAGTTAACTCTAGCAATACCGGGTCCAATTAAGTATTCATCATCACACACCTCTAGTTAATAATTTTAGCTACTCAGTTAGAAAATTCAAAAACACAATCATCCAAAGCATCATTGAATTTAATAAGAAGAGTAGATAATTCAAAAGCACAATTATCCTTCAACTACAACTGAAACTAAATAGTACCAAAGAAGAAAAGAGAACAGAGTATCTTTTACAACTTTCAATCAAAATCCCCTTTTCTCAGCTAAAAATGGTATTCAGCTAAAAAGGAAAGATGATGTGATGTGTACTTGGCTTATCTCTCAATCTCTCTATCTTCTCCCTCTTTTTCTTCTCTCCTTTCTGCAATGTACTTCATTTTCTATTTATACCCTAAAAAGTAAGGTAATTTTGCTTTCTTTTTCAGCAATGGACAATTTTACCTTAACAGCATCACTCTGGAACCGGTGAAGGCACCGAAGGTTCGCTAATGAAATCCATGAACCGCCGGCTGCTTACTCTTCTTACTTCAATCATTATCAGTGAACTTCAGCGGTTCACCCAGCGTTTTGCTGATGCCAATCCGTGCACAGTCGGACCTTAAATGCCAATTTCAAATTTTTCTGAGCGTCATTCGGCAACCGAACCAGCGTTCCGCCAAAGATGATTCGTGAACCGCCGTGGAATTCCTCTTCCTAGGAAGTGACCATCATCTTCTAAACCGGCATTTCGCCGATTAACGCCTGCGTCTCGCCACTTCTACTCAATTCCTCCATTTTACCCCCCTGTTTAGCTCTTTTCTTCATACTAAGGCACCTGCACATAATAAAAGCAAAAAGGCATAAAATCCAACTAATCAACTCGATAACAAAGCAAAAACTCAAACTTTAGAGTCTAATGTGTTGGTAAAATACCAACTCATCACCAACATACCCCATATGAGCACACATGGAGCTCGACTTGTAAACCCCTAGTCGGGTGGGTGTTCATACATTTCCAAGGGTAGAACCATGAAAATAGGTGTGATATCACTCATGAAAGGCCCATCGCAAAAAGGGACAGTCGCAAGGGAGGTCCCATTATGGCTACGTTGGCGCGTAGTTCTGAGACTTGGGGTATGCTTGGACCTCGGGTCTACTTGGTGTCAAATACTACTCCCAAAACATATGTAGTACTCGTATCATAATAGTGAAAACATACATGAGATCCATGGGCTAGTTAAATCATCATAATGATAACCATGCTTGAAATACGTGATCTAGCCACGAAATAAGGTCCGTGAGTTAGCCATAATCATAAATCCATTAATCATGAAATTCATACATACGTGTAAAACATATATATACTTGATATTTCATAATTCCATGGTAAGTACTTGAGAGAAATCATATCATTAAGCATAAATCATAATTGGGCTAATTTAAATCAAGATCATAAAGAAATCATAAATTAACTTTTTATAAAAACATACATAATTGGGCATAATTGGATTTAAACTCAAATCTATAAATTTATATTCAAAATAGTCATAAAATCTTCCCATAGATTATAAAACAAGATTTAATATGTGAAGGAGATTGACCCATCGATAGATCATATAGAATTTCACAATAATTGGCATAAACCCATGGATCATGAAACTTGAATGATAGAATTGAAATCCATGGAATTTGAGAAGAGATTAGGGCTTGAGAATTAAAGGAACCCTCGTTCATAGCCTCACATACCAGGGTAAGTTGATTTTACTTTCTTCCTTGAACACACAAAGGAAGTTGAAGAAGAATTGATGGATATTTAGCCTTGATCACCCCTAAGAACCTTATAGGCTTGCATGCATGGAATGGTAAGGCTTAGGATAGGTTTAACTCTCTTAAAGCCCTTATAACTGTACTTAAACCTATGTAATTTAGGCATTAGGAACTTCAAAGTTACGAAAAAGCCCTCAATAATGTTATACCTAGAAATCTCAAAGATCAGACTCGGGAGTTGAAACGGAGAAAAACTGGAAATCTGGCACCGGGTCACAGAACAAGTCATTTTGTGACTCGTGGGGTCGACCACCAGTCATGAGGAGACTCGTAGTGAGGTTCAGGGTGTGAGTTGAAATTTTGGGTTTTGGAAGTCCCCATGAACTTGACCATGAATTGTGTTCAGTCACCACGACTCGTTGAGTCAGTCCTGGGCAAGGATTAAGGGAAAATGAAGAAAACTTCACAATGTACCCTACGGATGGTCACTTTAAGTCGTGGTCAGACACCACAATTTGTGGGATGAGTCATGTTAGCTGGTTGGATATGATTCGAATTTTGGGTAGTGAAGGTGATGAGTGGTGACCACGACAGTAATGACTCGTGAGATTCCCCGTGAAGAGCCCCAGATGAACTATTAAACAGTGCACTCGATGAATGATTCCACAAGTCATGGTCTTGGGTAAGGAGTCATCCAGTCCCTCATGGGGACTTGCAGTCAGTTATTTTCTGCGAATTTAGTAAGGGATTTTCCGTAATTCCTATGATCCTAAGGTATAAACTTCATCGTTTTAAGCTATGAATGATGTATTTTAAGAGGGGTAAGTTCTTTTTAGGCCATTCTTACTCATGCATGCAAAGTTAGAAGGTTAGAGAGGTGATCAAGCTCATTCTCCTTCAAGTTTTCTTCAAGTCTTCATTGGGCAATTAAAGAGTGATAAAATCAGTTCTTCCCCAGGTATGTAGGGTTATGAATGGGTAAAACCATTCACACCCATGCCCAATATCTCTCTAAATTATGAAATTCCTATTTTGATTCTATGCGGTTTTAACCTAGTGCATAAGACTGCTAATTTACTACGTAGGTATGGTTTAAAGATATTTCTATTATTGAATTATTACACATGGAAAAGTTTTATATTGTTTTCAATTAAAATAATGTTTCAAGATTTATAAATTAAAATGCCCAATTATAAGAAGTTCATGAAAGTTGAGATTTATGATGAATGTTCAAGTATGATGAGATATTTATGATGAAACACGTGTTTTGAAGTTACCCATGTTTATGATCCTGTTTTCAAGTGAATTATGTATTTTCGCGCATGTTAAAGTATCGGGCAATACCCATATGTTCAAGTATGATGTATGAATTTATGAATTTAAGATTACCACATGGTTTTGAAGCGAAGACTCCCACTTATATTCAGCTTGTGGTATGGTTTGAGCAGGAGCTCTTCATATACGATTTTAGATTTGGTATGTATTTGATTATTGAGTTTCATCAATAGACGATGGTAAGCTTCATAGAAAAGCAATGGAGAGCATATTCATGTTTTTCAGAGTAGTGTCTAGCACCGAGTAGGCTTGGTCGATCACCCTATGCCTCAAAACTACGCGCCAACGTAGGTTGATTCATGTTATATATACATTGGGACCTCCATTTTGAGCTATCGCCTACCCGTTTGGGCCACGAGCTTGATATTGATATCATGGTATCATCCTTATCCCTGACAAGGCTTTGGACGACTTTACCCACTTGAGTGTGATATTTGGAACCACGTAAGCTCTATCATGGTATGTCAGTTAAAAGACGAGTCTCCCATTGTCCTCATGATTTAGTTATGCATATTTAAAACATACGATATATATCTAGATAAATGTTCTAAATAAAGTTTGACCCACTATTCAGTTTTACTTATGATTATGAAATTTCAGATTTGGGTCAATCGTTTTAGTTATGATGTTATGTTATGATCAGATCGTGATTTCAGAAAATAGCATGCATGCCCTACTCTCAAGTTCTTATCTTGCTCATGTTTTATATTATGCATGCTCTAAGTGATTTTACTTATTTAAGTAGTTTTACTTACACTGCGTACTCCGTATATTCCACGTACTGATCTTATATTCTATGTTGTATCGTTTCATGATTCAGGCCCCGGTACTCACACTCAGCCTCGTCCATTGCCAGCCTTTCAGAGTTAGCATCCCACATCTGTTGGTTAATCCTCATCCCCTGAGGACCATGTTTTATCAGTTTTCTTTATGCATTCAGTATCAGACTTAGAGAGTTAGTTGGGGTCTAATCCCATCAACTCATCAGTATTAGAGGCTTTTTAGACATGGGATGTAATCAGCTTCAGATTCAGGTGTATTTATGATGTTATGCTTATTTTAAACTTCTGCTAAGTTTATTGAGTTGATCATCCGCTTTAGTTGATTGAGTTAGATGTATGTTCATGCCATGGGTCGACTTGGAGTATCTCGGGCTCCTTGTCCCGTGTTGCAATCCGAGTCTATGTTTGGGTCATGACAAATAAATTCACAGGGAAAAACATATTGCCAGTCCCAACAAGGGACTGGATGGATCATTTTCCAGTGACCACGACTCTTGGTCACCTCCCGTCACTTTCACTGCTGACCTTCTTCTGAGGGTCACAATGAGGGACACCACGCCTCGTGCTATACCCAGTGACTCGTGGTGATAACCTTTGGGGACACTGCCAAAAACATTTAACCTTTAACCAACTACTTACCACGAACCACTCGACGAATAGTGCATTGACCACGACTCGTGTTGACTAGTCGATAGGTACACTGTCCAAATTTCCTTCATCATTCAACCTCCTTTGACCACGGGTGACCTAACGGATCGTGGGGCTGACCACAACTCGTGGTCACTCCAAACTTGAAATTTTCAACCAAGTCCTAGCCTTTCCACATGAGTCACCTAAAAACTCGTGTTGTTCCTAATGGATCACTAGACGACTCGTCCTGTGACCTAGTGCAGAAATTTTTATTTTCTCTGTTTCAACTCCCGAATTTGATCGTAGGATTTACGGGTATTACATAAACTAATAAATGGAAATCCGGCATGACTACATGAGTAAAACAACTATACAAACAAGTCTACATAAGCCTCTATAGAGTAAATAAACTAAAATGCATGGGACAGGGCCCCAGCCTACCATGTTGTACACAAAACTAAAAATAGTTAAAACTAGGACATGTGTCATGACCCAGATAGAGGCTAGGATCGTAACACGGGACAAGGAGCCCTGAGAGACCCCAAGTTGACCAATGGCATAAGCATACATCTAACTCAATCAAGAACAGACAATCATCGATACAATCATGATGGATGTCTGACTTAAATATAACATCCGAATATAAAATCCAAAGTTGAATACATACATATGTATGAATAGCCTCTAAACATGATGAGTTAATGGGACAAGACACCAACTAACTTAACAAGATGAAAACTGAAATGCATAAGGAAAAGATAGATAGTCTGGTCCTCGGAAGATGAGGACTCACCAATAAGCAGAAGCAAACTCTGATGAACTGTCTAAGAGCGGGGCCGAACCTGAGAGCTGAGTCTTCTATCATGAAATGATACAGCATAGAAAGTACGCGGTCAAAACATGGAATGTACGGAGTATGCAAGGTAAGTAAAACTGCTAAAGTAGTAAAATCTCTTAAACACAATGCGATAGTCAAAACATAAACATCATTAACTGAGAGTAGGGCCTGCATGCATTCTTTCTAGAATCATGATCTTTTCATAACATACGATACATAGCTTTATAACATCAACTAACTGAAATGACTCAAAGACGAAATATGACATTTAAGGAAAAGCTGAACATTGAGTCAAACCTTGCTTTTAGATCATGCATGTATAAAATAATAACCATGAGTAATAGATATGCAACTCTAAATCATATAGACAATAGGAGACTCGTGACTTAACTGACACACCACGATAGAGCTTAAATGGTCCCGACTATCACACTCAAGTGGGCAGAGCTGTCCAAAATCTTTCCAGAGCTAAGGACACTACCATGAAATCGATATCAAGCTGAAGGCACATTCAGGCAAGGTAAGCTCACAAGAGAGTTCCCAAGTCATATAATAGTATCAACCTACATTGGTGCGTAGTTTTGGGGCTTAGGGTGATCGACCCTTAGCCCGCTCGGTGCTAGACTCTTCTCCTAAAAACATGCAATGCTCTAGATCGTATAAAAAGAAGCTTAACATCATCCATGGATGAAGCTCAATGATCAAATGCATCTAAAATATGAAATCAAGCATCTGAGTAGATTTAGTTCAAAACATACCACAAGCTGAAAATGTACATGGGAGCCTTTGCTTCGAAATCATGTGGTAAGCTATGCATAGGAAGACTTAACCAAACATACCACAAGCTAGAATATAAAGTTTGGGAGGCTTCGCTCCAAAATAATGTGGTAAGCTTAGTTCAGGAAAATCATCATTTAAACTTAACATGTGAGCATTGCCAAAGCATTATCATACTTGGAAATACTCAATTCTCTTCAAAAAGATAATTGTAGACATGGATAGCTTCAAATCATGCTTTTCATCATAATATCTCATCATTTTCACCTATGCTTCACAAATCTCACTTTTCATGATCATATCATCTATGCGCTTCAACATTCATAAAGCTAGAAATATAATTTTAGTTGAAATCAGTATAAAATCAGCCCATGCTTCACAATTCTATAATAAAATCATAATCAATTCATGCCCATGTAAAGAAATTGAAGATTCATGCATTTGGGTAGAAACCCCATACTTGATCATAGGATATTCTCTTATTTAGATAGAAATTGGGCATGGGTCTAGAAGAGGAGACCCACTGATAACCTTACATACCTGGAAGGGATTGTTTCTACAACTTCTCTGATTTCCCAAGAAGGATTTGAATGAAAACCTTGAAGAATTGCTCTAGATCACCTCTTCAACCTCTCAATCTTGTATGCATGGAAGGAAATAACATAAAATAGGTTTTCCTCTCTTAAAACCCACTAAAAATGACTTAAACGACGTAGTATAGGCTTTAAGAACTTAGGAATTACAAAATGGCCCTTACTAAATTCGCAAGAATTTACTGTCAGGTGGTTCTAATGGATGACCTGACGACTCGTCACTGCAACAAACGATTTGTTCCCTCGCTCGTCAGGAGCAATGCCTGGCCTTGTCTTCTGGGCTCATAATGATTAACACCACGACTAGTTAGGGGTGAACATGAGTCGTGGTCACCAATCATGAAGTACACTGTTCTTCTTCCTTCTTTTTTCACTCTTCTTCACCCCACGGCTGACCTAACGACTCATAGTGTCTGACCACGAGTCGTTCTCACGCTCGTGGGGACCCTTTTTCTCAAAACTTCCCAACTCCTCACTGGCCCCCCATGAGTCAACTGTCGATTCATGGGTTGTCCTCACGAATTGTCCCACGACTCGTCTTGAGTCTGCAACATCACTTTTATATTTTCCCCATTTCAACTCCCAGGTCCGATCTTTGGGCTACCAGAGTGTAACAATATCTCCCCCTTGGGGACGTTCATCCTCGAATGTTGAAGACAAGCAGAAAATAGAAACACACAATTATCATATTCAATTACTGATCATTTTATCTGAAACTAATAAAATGACTACCTCTGATTCAAAATATATAGCTGAATTGAATTCAAAAATCACATAAACACCCACATACATAAAAGAAACTTTCGTGCATGAACTGAACATGAAACTAAATGGCGTCTTAGAGGAAATCTGATACTTGAAGTTGAAACTGAGCCGGTAGAGAATAAGTGTGCGTATTTAGCCATCATATCCACTTCGGCTTCCGACATAGCTCCTTCAACATGTTGATTTCTCCATAACACTTTAACTAAAGATACTTTTTTGTTCCTCAGCCTTCGAACCTAACGATCCAATATTCCAACTATAACTTCCTCATAGCGAAGGCTATCCTTTACTCCAACGCTGTCCACTAAGACAACTAAGGCTGGGTCTCCCAAACATTTCTTCAAAAATGACACATGAAACACATGATGTCTCTGAGGGTAAGTCTAACTCATACGCTACCTTACCAACTCTTCTCATAACCCAGTAGGGGCCAACATAGCGGGGACTGAGTTTTCCTTTTCTTCCAAACCGCATGACTCCCTTCATGGGGGATACCTTCAGAAATACCTAATCATCTACCTCGAACTCCAAATCTCTCCTCCTCACATCAGCACATGACTTTTGATGACTCTAAGTTGTTTTCAACCTATCCCTTATTAACTGAACCTTCATTATAGCCTCATGAACTAAATAAGGCCCTATCATTCCTGTCTCACCAACCTCAAACCAACCGATGGGCGATCTACACCTCCACCCATCGAGAGCCTAGAATAGTGCCAGCTGGATACTGGAGTGATAGCTATTATTTTAAGCAAACTCGATCAGGGGTAAGTGATCATCCCAACTACCTTTGAAGTCCATCACACATGCTCTCAACATATCCTCGAGAGTCTAGATCGTTTGTTCCACTTGGCCATCCTTTTGAGGATGAAAAGTTGTGCTGAGCTTAGCTTGAGTCCCAAGCCCCTTATACAAAGACCTCCAAAACGGGGAGGTAAACTTAGTACCTCGATCCAAAATAATGGACAAGGGCACTACATGTAGTCGAAACAACTCTCGGGTATACAAGTTGGCATAATCATCCACTAAGTCTGTGTGTTTTCACCGGTAGGAAATGTGCAACCTTGGTCAACCTGTCTACTACCACCCAAATTGAATCATAGGGTCGGTGAGTATGAGGTAGGCCTATAATGAAATCCATGTTAATCTCTTACCACTTCCAAGTAGGAATGCTGATGTCCTGAAGTATGCCTCCGGTCCTTTGATGCTCAACCTTTTACTTGCTGACGATTCAGGCACTTGGCTATGAATTCTGCAATATCCTTCTTCGTGCCATTCCACCAATATATTTCTCCTAAGTCATGATACATCTTGGTAGAACCCATATGGATAGAATATATGGATCCATGAGCCTCATGCAACATCCAACTCTTCAAATCATCGACATTCGAAACACATAAGAGACCCTGGTACCGCTGCACACCATCTCCCCCTTGGGGGAAGACTTCTACCTTCTAACTTCGAATGGCTTCCTTTAGCTTCACAATAATTGGATCCTCATCCTGTCTAGCACATCAGTCACCAAGGACAATTCTAACCCGTCTTGCACAAGAACACCGCCATCTATTGAGTCAACCAACCTAACTCCCAACCTTGCAAGCCGATGTACATCTTTCACCAACTCCTTTTTCCCTTCATCCACATGGGACACACTCTCAATAGGGAGCCTACTAAGTGTGTCCGCTACCACATTAGCCTTACCCGGATAGTAAAGAACACTCATATCGTAGTCGTTGAGTAGCTATAACCACCTCCTTTTCTGTAGATTGAGGTGTTTCTACATGAACACATATTGTAAGCTATTGTGGTCCATAAACACATCCACATGGACCCCATATAAATAATGCCGCCACATCTTCAAGGCGAACACCACCGCAGCCAACTCAAGGCCATGAGTCGGGTAATTTTTCTCATGGACTTCAATTGTCTTGAGGCATATGCTATCACTTTCCTATGCTGCCTCAACACACACCCAAGTTTGATCCTTAAAGCAATGCAGTACACCACAAATCCATCAGTACCATCGGCTAGGGTCAACGCCGGTGCTGAAGTGAGTCAAGTCTTAACCTCATGCAAGCTCTTCTCACAAGCCTCCGACCATTGGAATTTCACCTTTTTCTGAGTCAACTTGGTAAACGGTACCGAAATAGATGAGAAACCCTCAATAAACCTCTGATAATAACCAGCTAAATGCAAGAAACTATAAATATCCGAAGGATTCACCGGTCTAGGCCAATTCTTCACCGCCTCAATTTTCTGAGAATCTACCGTTATGCCCTCACTCGATACCACATGGCCCAAAAATGCCACAGAGTCCTACCAATACTCTCACTTGCTGAACTTAGCATACAATTGGTGATCCTTGAGGGTCTGAAGCACTATTCTCAATTTAGCGGCATGCTCCTCCTCGCTCCGCGAATATTTAAGGATGTCATCAATGAACACAATCATGAACATGTCCAGATATTGCTTAAACACCCTGTACATCAGGTCTATGAAAGCTGTAGGAGCATTTTTTAGTCCAAAATACATAACTATAGACTCATAATTACCATACCACGTCCTGAAGGCTGTCTTTGTGATATCACTCTCCTAAACTCTAAGTTGATGATATCCGAACCTGAGATCTATCTTTGAGAAACACTTGGAACCCTAAAGCTGGTCAAACAAATCATCAATCCTGGGTAAAGCATACATGTTCTTAACGGTGACTTTGTTTAACTATCGATAGTCAATGCACATCTGAAGCGAACCATCCTTCTTCCGGACAAATAACACTGGTGCACCCATGGAGACTTGCTCGGTCTAATGAAGCCCTTATCTAACAGGTCCTTCAACTATTTTTTTCAAATCTTTTAGCTCAGCTAGAGCCATTCTGTAGGGAGGAATATATATAGGTTGTATGTCGGGAAGAAGGTCAATACCGAAATCGATCTCCCGCTCGAGAGGAACACTTGGCAAATCATTAGGAAAGACCTCTGGATACTCACGTACTTCTAGAACTGACGGGATAGTCGGGGTCTCAGACTCGACATCCTTAAGCCTAACTAGATAGTATATGCAACCCTTAGAAATCATCTTCTTGGCCTTAAGGTAGGAAATGAATCGACCTACTGGCAAAGCTGAACTACCCTTCCATTCTAAAATTGGCTCACCCGGAAATCTGAACTGTACTGCCTGGATTCTACAATTAACTGAAGCATAGCATGCAAATAGAAAATCCATGCCGAAAATAATATCAAAATTGGTCATGGCTAACTCTATCAAATCTACTGAGGTGACCTTATGAAGGACTGAGACTGGGCAACCTCTATACACCCGTCTAGCTATAACTGAGTCACCTATTGGAGTGGAAACTGAGAAAGGTTCTAACAAGACATCGGGACTGACTTTGAAGCTATGGACCACATAAGGTGTCATAAAAGACAAGGTAGCCCCTAGATCTAGCAAAACATATACATCAATATGGAAAACTCACAACATACCAATGACCACATCTGTGGAAACCTCCTGCTCCTGACGGGATGCCAAGGTATAGAATCTGTTCTAGCACTGACCGCTAGCTATGCTAATAGATGCCCCCTGATGTGTTAAGGGTGCGGGAGGGGCTGCTGAACCAGAAGCTGGGCCTCGAACACCAACCTGATCCTGCCTCACAGTTGGACAATCTCTAAGCATGTGTCCGGGCTGCACACGCCCAAAACAAGCATCTGAACCTACCAAACACTAGCCTGTGCACCCCCGACCACATCTACGGCAAGCTAGGAATCTAGAATCTGTGGATCTGCTTCTCTGGCCCCTCGAGCCTAATGCTCACCTTCTCTGATCATGTCTAGGTTGGGATGGCACACTCAATGCTGATGAAGCTGGCGTAGATGATCTCTGGTGGGTCTGCTGTCGGTGCCCACCATCGGACCCTTGCTGATAGAATCTGTGGCCCTCGGTCGAGGCCCTCTTGGCCTCCCTCTCTCTCCAATGTGCTTCCTCCATCTACTGGGAATACAATACTATGCGATGGAAGTCCATATCCTGGTAGTGCATGGCAGTCCTACAATATTTGTCCAAATAACCTGCTATCCCATGGACGAATCTACTCATTCGCATCCTCTGATCGGCTACCAACTCTAGGGAATATTTCGATAGGCGAGTGAACTCAAGGGAATACTCTTGTACAATCATTCTCTCTTGCTTCAAATTCATGAACTTAGTTGTTTTCAACTCCCTCATCTCCCAACAGAAGAACTGGTCTAGAAATGCAATATGGAACTCTTCCCAAGTGACCAAACCTGACCCTGTGACCCTGTTATCCTTCCATTGACGAAACCAAATATGCACAACCCCTTTTAGCTAATAAGAGGCCAACTAGGTGCACTCAACCCCATTCACCCCCATGACCAGGGTGATTTTGACAATCTCATCAACAAACTCATGTGGGTCCTCATCTACCTTGGACCTAAGGAACTCCAGTGGGTTCATCCACAAGAAGTCTCTGACTCGAGTCGTCGCTACATTGCCATTTTGTGGAACATGCGCAATGGCCTACTGGTTGACCTGACCGACCAAGGCCTGCATAAACATCTGAATAGTGGCCCGGAACTCAGCTAGCTGGCTCCAGTGCTTGAAGCTCCTCGTGGCCTTCACCACTTTCATTCCTCCTTCTGTTTTTTCTTCGAGGAGCCATGATTCTGCAATTGCGAATAGCACAATGTAGAAGGATAGAAAGGCTTTTCATTGCACGACATAGATAATGAAAGAAGAGGACATTTCCTAAACATCTCATTGCCTCTTCGTCATAAGTGTGGCGCGCTTCACACTCATGAAGAATGTTCGCTGCGATTGTGGGTATATAAAACGACACGCAAGTGCACGTGGTCGAACAAGTAGTAAATGGCTTTAGTAAGCCAAGTATCGATCCCTCAGAGACTTGGATGAAGTGCAATTTGCTCAAGTGTACTATATTTTACTTCTAAAAATGCAGACAACAGTGTAACCAAAAGTTTGATAGTTTGTTTTATAAATTTTATACTAAAACTAAGAACACTTATCTACTTTGAATCTGAACTATAAATGAGAGCATGCTAAGGTTAAACGAACATGTAATGAAATTAATTATCATCATACTTTGGTTAATCTTTTCCTCCAGTTGCTAGCCCAGAACATTTGCCAAGAGATTAAAACTCTCGTATTTAACCTCACTTAAGAATCATGAACCATCCGTCTACATTTCTGTGATCAAATGCAATTCATGTCCTAGCCATACAATTCCGGTTCCTAAATTGACTAATACGACTTTCAGGTATATTTCTATCCTGAAAGCAAATCAAGACTCAATTTTCCCAAACCAAGTAAAGAACATATCCTATTAATTCACAACTTTCTAATTTCTTGCTCTCTCGAGTGAAACCGGACTTTTTAGATGTACATAAATGTAGGCCACACACTAATGCAGTAAGAACAAAAATTAATAGAACAACATGGAAGAAAAGATGGAAAACCAAAGAATCAATGATTAAATTTCATTACAATTGTTCATAACCTCAGCAAGGAGAGGAATTAGCCACTCATTTGTGGATTAAATATCATAAAATGAGTGTTAATCATACAAGCAATTGAATTAAAGAAGAAAGAAAGAGAGAAAAAACCCTAAACTTTTCGTCCCTCAACTGCCTGTAACCCAAGTCCTTGCTCCACCAAGTTAGAATATTGAAAAATGAACCTAAGTGTTCTATTTATACTGCTGGGAATTTTTCCCGAAATAACGAGCAACGTGTCACGGAGTGCATCGCGGAGCACTGCCTCCATGACACGCTATGAACGCGGACCCTCACTGGAATTGGGGGTCCGGGAATTTAGGATCAATGTGGCACAGCGTGCATCGCGGAGCAAACGCGGACCCTCTCTGGAGTTTGGGCGAATTTCCCCATCCAGGCAGAATGCCTCCGCGATGGCAGCGTGACACGGCTCCATCGTGGAGCCCCTTTAATTCATGCTGTCCAATGCCTTTTCCCTTGCTCGCATCCAAGTCCAACTCCGATATCATCCAACATGCATTTTAGCTTCCCTAAATCACATTTTACCTGCAAAACAATGCTAATCATGTTGGTTAGTATAAATGCACATTTTATTACCAATTACATGAGAATGTATACACATTGGTAGATAAACAAGGCTAAAATGGTACTTTTGACTATCACTTGGGCATATAAATTTGCCCAAGATCACTTACCCCACACTTTAATCCTTGTACGTCCTCGAACAACAAACATACAATTCATGCAATTTACATCCCAACCTCGCTACTTCGGTTCGACAATTTAAGCTACGGTCATACCGATTATTCAATACAACAAATCATCAAGAAAACATGCATGGTCTTATCAATGCAATGACCTTCAATACATTAAGACCTCCTAGACTTTAAGAATTGACTCTCGATATTGGCAAACTCATGCAAATCAGCTGATCAAGATATCCGACATGAAAATCAATCTTTCACCAAGCATGTGCCCTCACAACTAAAGAGAATCTTCCCCTTTTTGCTCATATGACACACAAACATTTAAGTAGGGACATGTACACACAATTTCACTCTCTCTCCCAAAAGAATTCACATGCATCATGTCATGACCCATAAGCTTGCCCTTAGTGTATTACTCCACTAATATAAAGAAATGCGATGTAAGATCACGTAGGACTTTAATGGGTTGTAATGGAAGCTACGGAACTAGTAAATATTGGATTAGCCAATAATAGCCACTAGCATCCTTAAGCGCCTTTTCAACACATCCCATCAACTCATGGACATTGTTTCTCTCTTTTTTTTCTATTATCCCATTCTTGATGATTTTCTTTAGTATGGCCCATTGCATTAAGCACACTTGACACAACAACAAAGATTATTCATGCACCTTCATTATCGTTTGTTTATAGCAAGTGCACCTTCAACCTTTTCTTTTCTTCTATCACTCTGCTTTTCTTTTTCTTTTCACCATTCTCACTCTTTGACACTTCGGGAAAATGATTTTCTCTTCTTAAGAGCTTAAGAGTTTTGTATAGACTTTACGGCTAATGAAAAGAAGGAATTAAGCTCAGTTTACACGTTTTGGACAAAAGAAAGAAATAATCGGCTAAAGGCTCAACGGGCTGACTAGGGTATACAATCACAGGGGGGTATGACAAGGAAAAATAGAAACTCTCGGTTAAAACAAAGAAATGCCTACATCCTTTCCTACAGTACACCTCCTTCATTTCGTTTTGTACACACACCAGGCAAGTTCTAGACACTTCACAATAGCATGGAATATCAACACCTCACTTCACACTTTTTGCACATGCTCGATTCAAGATGTATTCACAGACTCTTCAATCAGCTAATTACATGAATTCAAAATTAAGCCTCAATCACACTGAATCGAACTCTACAGCCTAGGTATCTCAATATATTTACAAATTTGCATGCTTTCATATGAATCACCTTTGCATTTTGATATCATGTACAACACGCAACCAGGATTTCGCAACCATAGAGTAACTACAGGTTCCGGGATGCAATCCACCAAAGAAAAAAAAACCAAAAATTGAAAAAAACTATTCCTAACGACTACATTTCCCTTAAGACGGTCGTCATCCATCCATCATAGGGAATGGTCACTACTTAAGACGTCGGTTCAATGGGACCATTCTCGGTAAAAGAACCAAAAACAAACGTCGAGAAACCCAAAATTAAAAAAATGTCAAAAATATCGATCATTTCGATAGAAAAATTATTTACAAAATATTTTAAAATTTACAAACTATTTTAAAAAATTTGTAAAAATATCGATCATTTCGATAACAAAAATATGTACAGAATCAGAATCAGCTAGCAACATTCAGCAACACACATCAATTTAACAAATATTTACAAATATAGAACAACTTGAAAATTCGCACTCACAGGGACACACAACATACACGATAACAGAAGAGAGCATACATACAAAACAGCCCAGCCCAGCACCTAACTACTCCCACCCCACACTTAGTCCGAACACTGTCCCCAGTGTTCACAATAATTAAAATAGCACAAATTCGGGTGGTGGAACTCCCTGATCAGTCAAAGTATTCCACTTCTTCATCGGGTGCTGCTGCTTCATCTCCCATATCCGAGTCGCCTCCGTCGTCATCATCGGACTCCACATCAGAGTCCTCCCGACGTGTCTCCTCGTCTGTGGGGACATCATCATTTGTGGGCTCTACAAATGCTGGCCCCACTCGGCATAGAGCCCAGGCATTTTCGCCAAAAGGGTAGTCTAGCTCGAGCTGCCATAGCTCCTCCTCTGTCGCCGGCCTCCCACCTATCCTCAGCTGTAGCATCTGCATACCATACATCCGAGCCATATACTGGTCATCACGAGCATGTCGCTCGCCAAATGTAAGCACTGGCCCGTGGGTGGTGTAGGGAGCCTTAGTTTTAGTAACGTCTAAGGCCCGCCGCTCCAACTGCGGGATATAGTCAAGGGCCTCCTCCTCAACATCGAGGCCCCTGAGGAAGGTGGTCAGTAGTCCACCAAAGCCATACTTGTGCCCCTGGTTCAACCGGGCTCTCTTCATGGCGGATATAATAACCGCCCCGACATTGATCTCCAGCCCTTTCATCAGGGCGTACACCAGGCATACACGATCCTGGGTTACATCTGTCATATGTACCCCCGGGATTCGGCATGAGCAGACTATCTTCAGCCAGATTCGGGCTTCCCTGTTCATCTGTGAATAGGGCAACGTCTGGTGGTAGCCCCTCTCTTTATGTCTGCTCCATCTAGCTGTCGATCGGGTCCCACACAATATGCGTCTGATGTCCGCATACGGTGGGGTAATGTTCAGCTGTCGGAGTACGTGGGGGTCTGTGTCCCGCGCTCCTATGATGGCATTGAGGTGGTGGGGCTCCAGAGTGACTATTTACCCTCTGATCTTAATGGTGTGACTCCTGATCGTCGGGTTCCAATTGGCATAGAACTCCCGAACCAAGTGCAGATTGCATTCCTTGGGCTCCTCAAAGATGAACTTGAGCCCAACTGCCTCGATCCGATGGACCATTCTAGGGAACTCCTGTGCCAATGGTTCCCGTGCTATATGCTCCTCGGGGAAATATTTGCTTTCTTTGTGCTTGGCGTACCACTTTTTCCCTTCATCGGTCACCCATCTTGTTCCGTACTGGCGGCGCTGGCCGCGTGGGACTGCTGGTGCAGCTGGGACTGCTGTGCCAGTCTGATTCATTTCCTTCCGGCGCCTAAAGTTGACACGCCTTTTCCTTTATCTTGCCGGCTTGCCATTTCACCTGTCAACCCAAGTCAACAAGATTCATGTTAAGCTTACAGATATTAACTTCGGCTAAGGTAGGGTTACGCTAGGTTACCCCACACTTAGTCCTTAGCTGCATTTACAACACTACGGCAAGATTATCTTTATTTACACACAATAAACAACTATACAATCATGCTTAGTGCGTTCGAAAAATTCGACGGTATAACTTCTGCGTACTACTCAGACTTCGTACAGCTAATCACAATCACTACCATCGCTAACGTTTTAACCCATCACACTTAGCAAAGAAAAACAAAGAAACAAAAACAACAACAAAAATTTATCTACATGAACCTATACAACCAACCAATTCTTACAAATTTCAACATTTCCCCCAACCCGAGAATTCGTCGTTCTATTAACATCCTAACAATTTGTACATCGACTCATCTCATTCAACACATCCATCCCGGCATAAAATTCACAATTTCAATACATTTTCAACTTCAAATTCAACAAACAAGCCCTAGAATTGAGATTATCAATCAAATTCAAATAAGTTACGCAATCGACAAGTTCAAGCAATCATAACGACATTCTGAACATTCACCAACAACAATTAACTCGAATTCATGCTTAATTACTATGTAGGGCAACTTAGCTTACCTCCCATGCTCAAAATCGAAGAAAATCAACAAGAATTTGAGAGGGAATCGAAAAACATACCTTGACTTTGAAGAATCGAAGAAAACTCGGTGAATTTCTTGCCTTACTCCATGTCACGTTGATAGGGGATGGGTTTTGGGGGGTTTGGTCGTGGAGGGATTAAAAAATGAGGGAAAAGGGAAGGGTTTCGGGGTTAAAAAGTAAGAAAATCGCGCGGGTCACCCGGCGACCAGGTGTGACCCGTCGCGATATACAAGGCAACGTGTCACGGAGTGCATCGCGGTGCACTGCCTCCGTGACACGGAGCCATTGCGAGACCATTCTGGAAATTTTTAGAATTTTCGGGTTATACCTCAACGTGTCACGGAGGGTAACGCGGAGGTCCACCTCCGTGACACGGAGCTATCGCCCCAGCTCACTATTTTCCACTTTTTATTAATTTTTCATACCTCAACTTTTCCTTCGCGATTCCGTGCATATTTTTCTCCATTTGACCTGAAATTCATCTCACTATACAAAATCGGTTAGAATTATAGGTTTCACTCTAAATAAAAATAAAAAAAAACTAAAATGAAAAATTTTGTAGTAAATCAAGAAAAAGAAAAAGAAAAATCTATTTACACTTTACAAAATGAAAGAAAAATTTTTCACGGGTTGCCTCCCGTGCAGCGCCTGGTTTACCGTCTCAGCTCGACGTCGTTTAAGCTTAATTGTCCGCTAGGGTGATGGACGATTTCTCTCGGTCACCATCCTCCCCCCAGTAGTGCTTACACCTTTCCGGTGGTTTTCCCATTAACTCTCGGGAATCCTTCATCTGCTTATTATGACCTTGATCAATCACATTGATCACCGAGAGTTCTTCATGCACCGTCGGGAGCTTGGGTGCCTTGTACACATCGAACACCTCTACCTTGTCATGTGCTCGCATTGTTAGCTGCCCCGCAGCTACGTCGATTAGTGCTTTCCCGGTTGCCAAGAAGGGACGTCCCAAAATAAATGGGACTTCCGCGTCTGGTTCAAAATCCAGCAGGACAAAATCTCCCGGGAAAATTAGGGAGCCAACTTGCACCAGAACGTCCTCAACAATGCCATCCGTCCTGGCTAAGGATCGATCCGCCAACTGCAAGATTACCGTTGTGGGTCTAGGACTCCCTAGGCCCAACTTTCTGAATACCGAAGACGCATCAAATTTATGCTCGCTCCCAAGTCACACAATCCACGAGCTCGGATGCTCTGCCCAATAGTAATCTGGATAGTAAAACTCCCAGGGTCTTTTAGCTTTGTGGGCAGTCTATTTTGAATCCGAGAAGTGCTCTCCTCCGTTAGAGCCACCGTAGCATACTCAGTCAACTGACTTTTGTTGGCCACGATGTCTTTTATGTACTTAGCATATTTAGGCACTCCCTGCAAGACATCAACAAGAGGTAAGTTAACATGTACCTATTTCAGCACCTCCATGAATTTCTTGAAACACGCCTCCTCCTTGTGTTTCTTTAGTCGTTGAGGGAACAAGGGTGGAGGTCTTTCTGATTCAGCTTCTTTGGTCTTCCCCCTTTCGGAAATGTTCTCCCTCTCAACTTCTGCTGCTCCCGACTGTTGAGGTGGTCTTTCTGGTTCCACCTCTTTCAGCTGCAAACCACTCCTTGTGGTCACTGCATTTACCTTCTTGGGATTGGGATCCGTGTCGCTTGGCAGTCCTCCTCTAGGCCTTGTATTTTGGGCACTAGCAAATTGCCCAAATTGATATTCAAGTGCCTTGGTAGCTAACTGGTTGTTTTTCACTTCGGCTGCCAATTTCACATAATCAGCCTGCAATTTATCTTGGTTAGCTATCATGGTCTTGAACATCTCCTCAATGCAGGGTGATGGTGGTGGAGGAGGTGCATTGTTGTTTCTGAATTGAGCTTGATAATTCTGCTGCCCTCCTTGGTTCCTTTGCACACCCTGACCCGAACTTTGACCCTGATGGTTGTTGCTACCCCATGAGAAATTAGGATGATTCCTCCAATTGGAGTTGTAGCTACTACCATACTGCTGGTGGTTCCTTTGTGCATTACCCACAAAGTTTACCGAGTCAGGATTGGCTCCACAACACTCAGCTGAGTGCTCACTGCTTCCACACACTTCACACCACATCTGCTGTACTGCATTAACTGGGGCTTGAGGCTGGTTCAATGTCATGTTGCTGAATTGAGTGTTAAGTTGATTTTGCAATGCAGCTATCTGTACAGCGATAGCTGTGAACCCATCCACTTCTAGCACTCCTGCTGCTTTCCTTGTCCCACCTCTTGATGAATCAGCATTCCATTCTGGATTGCCCTGTGAAATCCGGTTGAACAAGGTATACAGCTCATCATAAGTCTTCTCCAGCGCTTGCCCTCCAGCTGCTGAGTCTAGCAATATTTTGGTGTGGGGTTCCAAACCCTCAATAAATGTGTACACCAACACATCATTGGACTGATGATGGTGAGGACAATCCCGCAACATGGATTTAAATCTCTCCCAGACCTGATATAAATTTTCTACCTCTCTCTGTTTGAAACTTAGAATTTGACTTCTAAGTCTTGCTGTTTTACCAGAGGGAAAAAACCTTATCAAGAACTTCCGTGCAAGATCATCCCACGTTGAAATAGAATTCGTGGCTCAGCTTTCAACCACCTCTTATCTTCTCCCAATAATGAGAATGGGAACAATGTAAGCCGGACATAGTCTCATGACATTCCAGCGGGGATGTAAGTGTCACTTATCTCCAAAAAATTTTGGAGATGCTGCTGTGGATCTTCATGAGGGAGACCGGTAAATTGCCCGCTAGTGTGCAACAACTGCACCATATTCTGCTTAAGTTCAAATCTCCCTCCGGGCTCAGGTTTGCGGATACTATATGTAACATTATTGGCATGTGGGATTGCCACCTCGCGAACCGGCCGTGCTGCTGCTTCTTCGGGCACTAACACTGCCCGTACTACCGGTGGATTCTGTTGTTGCTCCATGATCGTCTGTCTGAGCAACTGCAGCTTTCTTTGTAGAGCTTCTCTTCGTTTACTGTGAAATATCCTTTTTGGCTCTATATAGGATTCCACCAGCTCCTTGTCTCTTGCCAGTGTTCAACAACAATTAAGTGTGCAAAATACAGGCTAAGACCAAGTTGTCAACACTAAGAAAATAAAAATACAGTAAATTAACACTTAAAACAATTTCACCAATTGCCAAGTCCCCGGCAACGGCGCCAAAAACTTGTTCGCTGCGATTGTGGGTATATAAAACCACACGCAAGTGCACGTGGTCGAACAAGTAGTAAGTGGCTTTAGTAAGCCAAGTATCGATCCCTCAGAGACTTGGATGAAGTGCAATTTGCTCAAGTGTACTATATTTTACTTCTAAAAATGCAGACAACAGTGTAACCAAAAGTTTGATAGTTTGTTTTATATATTTTATACTAAAACTAAGAACAATTATCTACTTTGAATCTGAACTATAAATGAGAGCATGCTAAGGTTAAACGAACATGTAATGAAATAAATTATCATCATACTTTGGTTAATCGTTTCCTCTAGTTGCTAGCCAAGAACATTTGCCAAGAGATTAAAACTCTCGTATTTAACCTCACTTAAGAATCATGAACCATCCGTCTACATTTCTTTGATCAAATGCAATTCATGTCCTAGCCATACAATTCCGGTTCCTAAATTGACTAATACGACTTTCAGGTATATTTCTATCCTGAAAGCAAATCAAGACTCAATTTTTCCAAACCAAGTAAAGAACATATCCTATTAATTCACAACTTTCCAATTTCTCGCTCTCTCGAGTGAAACCGGACTTTTTAGATGTACATTAATGTAGGCCACACACTAATGCAGTAAGAACAAGAATTAATAGAACAACATGGAAGAAAAGATGGAAAACCAAAGAATCAATGATCAAATTTCATTACAATTGTTCATAACCTCAGCAAGGAGAGGAATTAGCAACTCATTTGTGGATTAAACATCATAAAATGAGTGTTAATCATACAAGCAATTGAATTAAAGAAGAAAGAAAGAGAGAAAAAACCCTGAACTTTTCGTCCCTCAACTGCCTGTAACCCACGTCCTTGCTCCACCAAGTCAGAATATTGAAAAATGAACCTAAGTGTTCTATTTATATTGCTGGGAATTTTTCCCGGAATAACGAGCAACGTGTCACGGAGTGCATCGTGGAGCACTGCCTCCATGACACGCTACGAACGCGGACCCTCACTGGAATTGGGGGTCCTGGAATTTAGGCTCAACGTGGCACGACGTGCATCGCGGAGCACTGGCTCCGTACCACGGAGCAAACGCGGACCCTCTCTGGAATTTGGGCGAATTTTCCCCATCCAGGCAGAATGCCTCCACGATGGCAACGTGACATGGCTCCATCGCGGAGCCCCTTTAATTCATGTTGTCCAATGCCTTTTCCCTTGCTCGCATCCAAGTCCAACTCCGATATCATCCAACATGCATTTTAGCTTCCCGAAATCACATTTTACCTGCAAAACAATGTTAATCTTGTTTGTTAGTATAAATTCACATTTTATTACCAATTACATGAGAATGTATACACATTGGTAGATAAACAAGGCTAAAATGGTACTTTTGAGTATCACTTGGGCATATAAATTTGCCCAAGATCAAAGAAGACTCTACTTAATGTATCTTTTAGACACCCTAGGAAACTTCAAACCTATGGCTCTGATACCAAGTTTGTCACGACCAGGACGGAGGCCCGAATCGTAACACAGGACAAGAAGCCCTGAGAGACCCCAAGTCGACCCATGGTATAAGCATACATCTAACTCAATCAAGAACAGAAAAATCAATGATACAATCACGGCAGAAGTTTGACTTAAATATAACATCCAAATATAAAATTTGAAGTTGAATACATACATATGTCTTAATAGCCTCTAAACATGACGAGTTGATTGGACAAGAACCCAACTAACTCAACATGCTGAAAATTGAAATACATAAGGAAAAGATAGATAGTTTGGTCCTCGAAAGATGAGGACTCACCAATAAGCAGATGCTAAATCTGATGAACATTCTAAGAGCGGGGCCAAACCTGATAGCCGGGTCCTATATCATGAAATGATACAACATAGAAAGTATTCGGTTAGTATGTGGAATGTACCGAGTATGCAAGGTAAGTAAAACCACTAAAGTAAGTAAAACCTTTTAAACACAATGCGATAGTCCAAACATAAACATCAACAACTGAGAGCAGGGACTGCATGCATTCTTTATGGAATCATAATCTTTTCACAACAATGATACATAACTTTATAACATCAATTGACTCGAAAGATCAAAGCTAAAATATGACATTTATGGAAAAGCTGAACATTGAGTCAAATCTTGCTTTTAGATCATGCATGTATAAAATAATAACCATGAGTAATGGATATGCAAATCTGAATCATATAGACAATGGAAGACTTGTCACTTAACAGACATACCAAGATAGAGCTTACGTGGTCCCGACTGTCACACTCAAGTGGGCAGAGCCATCCAAAACTTTTCATGGGCTATTGACGCTACCATGATATCGATATCAAGATGAATGTGCATTCGAGCAAGGGAAGATCACAAGGGAGGTCCGAAGTCATATAATAGTATCAACCTACATAGGTGCATAGTTTTGGGGCATAGGGTGATCGATCCTTAGCCCGCTTGGTGCTTGAATCTTCTCCTAAAAACATGAAATGCTCTACATTGCATATAATGAAACTCAATGATCAAATACATCTCAAATACGAAATCATGCAAAATGAGAAGCTTTAGTTCAAAACATACCACAAGCTTAAAACGTACATGGGAGCCTTTCCTCCGAAAGCACGTGGTAAGTTATGCATAGAAAGACTTAACTCAAAACATACCACAAGATAGAATATAAAGTTTGGGATACTTCGCTCCAAAACAATGTAGTAACCTTAGTTCGGGAAAATCATGATTTAAACTTAACATGTGGGCATTGCCCAAAGCTTTATCATACTTAGAAATACTCAATTCTCATCGAAAACATAATTATAGACATTGGTAGCTTCAAATCATGCTTTTCATCATAATATCTTATCATTTTCACATATGCTTCACAAACCTCACTTTTCATGATCATATCATCAATAGGCTTCAACATTCATAAAGTTAGAAATATAATTTTAGTTGAAATCAGTATAAAATCAGCCCATGCTTCACAATTCCATAATAAGATCATAATCAATTCATACCCATGTAAAGAAATCGAAGATTCATGCATTTGGGTAGAAACTCCATACTTGATCATAGGATATTCTCTTATTTAGATAGAAATTGGGCATGGGGGTGGAAGAGGACACCCACTCATAACCCTACATACCTGGAAGGGATTGTTTCTACAACTTCTCTGATTTCCCAAGAAGGATTTGAATGAAAACCTTGAAGAATTGCTCTAGGTCACCTCTTCAACCTCTCAAGTTTTAATGTATGGAAGGAAATAACATAGAATAGGTTTTTCCCTCTTAAAACCCACTAAAACGAGCCTTAAACGATGTAGTATAGGCTTTAGGAACTTAGGAATTACAAAAAGGCCCTTATTAAATTTGCATGAATTTATTGTCAGGTGGTCTTAACGGACGACCTGACGACTCGTCACTGGGGCAAATGATTCGTTCCCCGCTCGTCAGGTGCACTGCCTAGCCTTGCCTTCTAGGCTCATAACGATTAACACCACGACTCATTGTGGGTGACCATGACTTGTGGTCACCATTCGTGAAGTACAATGTTCTTCTTCCTTCTCTTCCCTCTCCTTCGCCCCACGGTTGACCTAACGACTCGTGGTGTCTGACCATAAGTTGTTCCCACGCCCATGGGGACCCTTTTTCTCAAAACTTCCTAACTCCTCACTGGCCTTCCGCATGAGTCACCTAACGACTCATGGGCTATCATCACGAGTCATCCCACGACTCGTCCTGAGTCTGTAACATCACTTTTACATTTTCCCCATTTCAACTCCCAGGTTCGATCTTTGGACTTCCGAGGTATAACATCATGTCTCCTGGAAAAGAGGAGCACAGAACAATTTTGCAGAAATATGGCTCTTACTATGTCGGAGAATCTGAGCCTAGGCCTGTACCTATAGCACGATTTCAGGAGTGGTCCCCACATGAAGGATGTTAGTAGGAATAAAGTGTACTAGTATGTAAGGCTGAAAACTATTAACATATAAGATAACAATGATAACTGATCCAAAAATAAGGAATAGTAACAATTGGAATCCTAGAAACCGAAACCTAATAATAACTCAATACTGAAGTGTAAATGCCACCAAATAATTCATAATAAAAACAATAACTAAATGTCGTACCCGGCTGACCATAAACTCTGTATAAAATTCATCCATCCAGTGTACCATACCGCGGTAAAATAAAAATGCCTCTAGCCGGTGTACCATACTAGGGTAAAATTCATCCAGCCAGTGTACACACCGGGGTAAAAAATAAAAATGTCTCTAGCCGATGTATCACACCAAGGTAAAATCAATAAATAATAATCATAATCATAAACGAAAGCGATAAGGCTTATATTGAGTCAACTTAAAGCGTATAGCATAGAAATGACGAATACTAAATCTATGGCCTGCACAAGCATCCTTCGTAATGCATAAATGCAAGTGAGCACACATAACATGTAAAGCTATAAAATAGCACTTAAATGCATATACTCAAGAATCATATAAATCATAAGGAACTGTGAATGTCCAAAGATTTTTAACAAGATCTATAGATCGTGTTTAAAGGGACATTAGAGCTAAGTGACTGGCTCCTTATCGTTCGCCTTAAGGGAAAGGGATTATGAAGTATCCACTTGAACTGACATATTTCAAACATACACATAAGATAAAGGAAAACCATAACAAGACAGTTCTAGTTCAACAAGCTTGTTTACCCTTAATTGATCGCAACATAAATTCTTAGCTTGGATTCTTTTAGCCTTACTGGTTTAGCTTTTCTTACTAAATCCTCCGAGAAACCAGTATTCCAAACACATTTGAAATCACATACGTAACATAATGTGAAGGACCAAATCATAGTGCCCATGTTGAGGGGTCTCCAGACTCAATCTATAGCTACGACAATCATAATACGACAATGAATGTAAATAAGACATTTTGGGCTTCACATTTACTTATTCCAATCCACTCTTACTAACTCAAGATTAATTCCAAGCATTTCTAACTCTCTGGACAGAATCATACATGTCCCAACATGAGTTCAAAATGTATAAGTCCATTCATGGTACAAAGTTGTTCTTGAGGGAATGGTGCCTTTATATACCTTCTGTCAACGTGTTTCCTTAGCCGATTCTTCCTCCAACAACCAAAGTTTGGCCCTCTTCAATTCCTTAAGATTTTGACTATGAAATAATGTTGTTTTAATCTACGTTATCCAGAAAAAACGTCACACCAATGGCAGCCACAACACAATCAAACAGGGCAAAATTTCAACACATTATTCTAACTAGTTTCAATATTTCTAACGGGAAATTAAAGGGAGAACTTACCTATTTTTCATTATTGAAAACACCCATGAATATGGATTATATTTCAAGATAAGTACAGATTCTATCAACTTTAAGAAAAATGGATAGAACTTCAGCAAATATACACCAAAATGGCAGCCTAGCTTAGCTTCTGATTTCTAGCTTCTTGGCTATGGTTTTGACAAGCTTAAAAGGGTAGAATTCTTACTTTATTCCTTGTATCCAATCCATACAAAAAGGAAGTATGTATTAATATTAGTAATTCTCCAAAATGCAGCAATAACACCCCAAACTCACCGCCAAAATGTTGCAAAAACAGCCACTAGAACACTACACCTATCTTGCAAATGACCTCCTTCAATTAGCTTGTATTTGGTTGAACTTTACTTGGTGTTTCCTACTTAATTTTCCTTGTTATAGCTATTGTAAATGAGAGAGAAATAATTTTCTTACCAATAAAATCAAATTGGGTTAGGATGGAAATGTTTTCCATAAGTAAAAATCTGATTTTTAAGTGAGGCAGTGGAGGCGTTAGGGGGTCATACTCACATCAGTGATCGGTAGTTCTTCGATAAAATGAACATAAATTTTTAATTCAAACTTGTAATGCCCCTAAAACCCTAATATTAGACCCGAGAGTTGAAACGGAAAACATCAAATTTTCTACACCAGGTCACAAGACGAGTCGTCCAGTGACCCGTCAGGATGACCACGAGTTGTTAAGTGACTCGTAGTGAGGAGTGTGACTTAGTTGGAAATTTTCCAGGTTGGGGTAACCACAGGTATGACCATGAGTCGTGGTCAGCCCCACGATCCGTTAGGTCACCCTTGGTCAAAGGCAGTTGAAGGATGGAGGAAGAGCAGGTAGTGTACCCAACGACTAGACACCACGAGTCGTGGTCAATGCAACGAATCGTTGAGTGGGTCGTGGTCAGCAGTTGCTTAGAGGTTAAATGTTTTGGGCAGTGAAGGCGACAACCAGTGACCATGAGTCGTGGTCACTAACAACGATCCATTCAGTCCCTCATTGGGACTCGCAGTCTATTTTTACCTACGAGTTTATTAATGGCTTTTCCATAATTCTTGTATTCCTAAGGCCTAAACTACATCATTTTTATGGTTAGAATGGTGTTTTTTAAGAAGGGTTAAGTCATTGTAAGCCTATCCTAATTCATGCGAGCAAATTTAGAAGTTTGAGAGGTGATCAAAGCTAGTTCTTCATAAATTCTCTTTAGACTATCAAGGAAGTGTGAAAATCAGATCCCTTTAGGTATGTAAGTCTATTAGTGGGTGCAGTTGTCCCTCTCAATTCATGATGTTCTAGTTGATGATTCCATGGGATTTTTACCCAATGCATGAATTCCTATATTTTAATCATGGGTATGATCTAAGCATGTTTTAAATGATGAATTATGATTAATGGGCAGATTTTTACAATGTTTTAAATTATAAATTATGTTTTCAAGTTTTATAAACTGTGAAGCCCATCCATGAATGTTCATGAAAGCTGAGATCTATAGGATATATGTTCAAGTATGATGTGATGGTTATGACGAAAGTACGAATTTGAAATACCCATGTTTATGTTCATGTTTTCAAAGTGAATCAAATTAATTTCAAGTATGTTTAAGTATTGGGCAAGCCCATATGATCAACTATGTTTTATAATTCTATAAATTAGCTTACCACATGGTTTTGGACTCAAGAGTCCCATTATTTTCAGCTTGTGGTATGGTCTCAGCCAAGGCTCCTCATGTTATGATTTCACATTATGCATGTATGTCATTATTCGTCTTCATCATTAGATGATGGTCAGCTTCATTGAAAAACGATCGAGAGCATATGCATGTTTTTGGGAGTAGTATCTAGCACCGAGTAAGCTAAGGGTCAGTCAACCCTATGCCTCAGAACAACACGCCAATGTAGGTATGATCAGATTGTTTGGGACCTCCTTTGGAGCATTCCCCTGCCCCAAGGGGCCATGAGCTTGATATCAATATCATGGTAGCATTTTTAGCCTTGGCAAAGCTTTAGACAGCTCTGCCCACATCAGTGTAATCGTCGGGACCACATAAGATCTATTGTGGTAATGTCAATTATATGACTAGTCTCCTATTGTTCCTCATGATTTCAGTTATGCATGTACATCAGTCGTGATATTATGTTTTCAGCTGGTTTGACCCAAGGTTCAGTTTTACTTATCATTATCAAATTTCAGCTTTGGGTCATCCGATAGAGTTATGATGTTTAGTTATGTTAAGGTCATGATTTTAGAAAATAACATGCAAGCCCTACTCTCAAATTCTTATCTTGATTATGTTTTATATTATGCATGTTCAATGGCTTTACTTACTCCGTGCTTTTACTTATCTTGCATACTCGATACATTCCACGTACTAACCGCATACTCTATGCAGTATCGTTTCATGATACAGGCTTCGATATTCAGACTCAGTCCCGTTGCTAGCTAGCCTTCTAGAGTAGTGTATCCAGTATAATTTGGTGAATCCTCATCTCCCAAGGACCATTCCTTATTAGTTGTCTTTATATTTTCAATTTCAATCATAGAGAGATAGTTGGTGTCTTGTCCCATCAACTCATCAGAAATAGAGGCTTTCCAGACATAGACTTTATTTAGCTTCAGACTCGTGTTGTATGTTCTGATGTTATGCTATGTTCAGACTTCCACTATATTTATTATGCTAATCTTCTGCATTTATTGATTGAGTTAGATGTATGTTTATTCCATGGGTCAACTTGGATCTCAAGGCTCCCAGTCTCATGTCTCAATCTGGGCCCATGTTCAGGTCGTGAAAAACATGGTATCAGAGAAATAGTTTTAAAGTGTCCTAGGGTGTCTGAAAGTTGCATTAAGTAGAGTCTTTTTCATGGGTATGAAGCGCATCACACTTATGACGAAGAGGCTACGAGATGTTTATGAAATGTTCCCTTCTTTCATGATCTACGTCATGCGGTGAAATATCTCCCCGCAAAGTTAACGAAGGAGAAATAAAAATGAAAATGGCCACGAGTATGGCAATGGAGACGGGCATCAGCAGGCCCCACCAGCTTATGCGGAGCATACACCTGAGCCAGTTTCCCACGTGGAGTTCAGGGAAGCCATTCAGATGCTAAATCAGGCCTTAATTGCCCAGGTCAACCAGTATGTGGTAGCGCATGTCCCTCAAAACGAGAATGCGGTGGTAGCGAGGGTCAGAGATTTTCTAAGGATGAACCCTTCGGAGTTTCTTTTATCAATGGTGTACGAGGATCCACATGAGTTCATTGATGAGATTCTAAAGATCACGTAGGTCATGGGGGTGACTGGAGAGAAGTGCGTCGATTTAGCCTCAAATCAGTTGAAGGGGGTTGCGCACATTTGGTTTAAATAGTGGAAGGATAGTAGGATAGTGGGAGCAGGCCCTATTGGTTGGGATGAGTTTCATACCGTATTTCTATATTGGTTCTTCCCTCGTGAGATGAGGGAGTTGAAGCAACCGAATTTGTGAATCTAAAGCAAGGAAAGATGATAGTTCAGGAGTATTCCTTGGAGTTCACACGTCTGTCCAAGTATGCACCTGAGATGGTGGCGGATCAGAGGGCCCGTGTGAGCAGGTTTGTACATGGGATAGCAGACTCCTTGGTCAGGAATTGCCAAACCGCGATGCTTCTCCAAGATATTGACATTACTCAGATAGTCCTATACGCCCAGCAGATGGAGGTGGTACAGATGAGTGAGTGGGAGAAGGAGGTCAAGAGGGCCAGGACTAATAGCATCAGATTCTCCCGGCAGAGGCCTAGTGGGTACCATCAGCAGTCCCAGCGGATATCTTCATCCCCAGCGCCTTAATCTATGAGTGTTCCATCCAGGACCAGGCGTGATCAGAGGGGACGAGCATCTGGCTCGAGAGGTCAGATTACCAAAACCACTCAGACTAACCCTCCAGAGTGTAGAAAATGTAGCCAGAGATGCATAGGCCAGTGTTTGGTGGGTACAGGTGCTTGCTTTGAGTGCGGGAAGCCCAGACACATGCTTAGGGATTATTTGGAAACCAAACAGGGTCATGATAGGGGTTGAGGCCCAACTTCCAGTTAAGCAGCTCCTCCAGCACGCCTAGCCCAGCAGGGAGCATCTACTAGTATAGGTGGTGGACCGCGCCAAAACAGATTCTATGCCCTAGCATCCCGCCAGGAGCTGGAGGTCTCCCCGATGTAGTCACCGGTATGTTACGAGTATTCCATCTTTATGTATATGCATTGTTAGATCCAGGGGCTACCTTGTATTTTCTAATGCCCTACGTTTCTAGTAGTTTCGAAGTCAGTCCTAAAATCTTATCAGAAACCTTCTCAGTCTCTACTTCAGTTGGTGATACAGTTATAGCTAGACAGGTGTATAGAAAATGCCCTGTCACAGTCCTTCAGAAAGTCACCTCAGTAGATTTAGTAGGGTTAGCCATGACTGATTTTGATGTTATTCTCTGCATGGATTGGTTGTTCGCATGCTATGCCTCAGCCAATTGTAGAACCCTGGTAGTAGAGTTCTGATTTCTGGGTGAGCCAGTCTTAGAATGGAAGGGTAGTTCAGCTGTGCCAGTAGGTCATTTCATTTCCTACCTTAAGGCCAGAATGATGATCTCCAAGGGTTGCATGTACCATCTAGTTAGGTTTTCTACATTCGAGCCCGGACTATCCAGTCCGTTCTAGTAGTATGTGAGTATCTAGAAGTCTTCCTAGATATTCTACCGAGAATTCCTCCCGAGCGGGAGATTGATTTTGGTATTGACCTTCTTCCCAACACGAAGCCAACATCTATTCCTCTTTACAGAATGGCTCCAACCAAGCTAAAGGATCTAAAGAAGCAGTTGAAGGACCTTCTAGACTAGGGTTTAATCAGACCAAGCAAATCCCCCAAACTATCTACAATTGAACAAGGTTACCATCAAGAACACGTATCCTCTACCCAGGATTGATGATTTGTTTGACCAGCTTCAGGGTGCTAACTGATTTTCAAAGATAGACCTTAGATCCGGGTACCATTAGCTCAGTGTTTGGGAGAGCGATATTCAGAAGACATCGTTCAAGACTCGGTATGGTCATTATGAGTTTGTAATTACATATTTTGGACTAATGAATGCTCCTGCATCTCTTATGGGTTTGATGAATAGGGTGTTCAAGCCGTACCTAGATACGTTCGTGACTGTGTTCATAGATGATATCCCTATATACTCTGGGAACGAGGAGGAGCATGCCGCTCATTTGAGGGTGGTGCTACAAACCTAGAAGGATCGTCAGTTGTATTCTAAATTCAAAAAGTGCGAGTTCTGGTTGAATTTCAGTGTCATGTTTGGGTCATGTGGTGTCGAGTGAGGCTATTCAGGTGGACTCTCAGAAGATAGAAGCGATGAAGAATTGGCCTAGACTAGTGAATCTTTCGGATATTAGGAGTTTCTTGGGTTTAGCTGGTTATAATAGGAGATTTGTTGAGGAATTTTCATCTATTGTGGCACTGTTGACCAAATTTACCTAGAAGAAGGTGATGTTCCAGTGGTTAGAGGATTGTGAGAAGAGCTTCCAAGAGTTGAAGACTCGACTCACCACAACACTAGTGTTAACCCTACCTGAGGGTACTGATAGGTTTATGGTGTATTGTGATGCTTTGAGGATCGGCCTTGGTTTTGTATTGATGTAACATGGCAAGGTTATAGCATATGCTTCCAAGCAGCTGAAAGTCCATGAAAGGAATTACCCAACTCATGATCTCGAATTGGCAGAGATAGTATTTGCTTTTAAGATTTGGAGACACTATTTGTACAGGGTCCACGTAGATGTTTTTATGGACCACAAAAGTCTATAATATTTGTTTACCCAGAAGGATCTAAATCTACGCTAAAGGAGGTGGCTAGAGTTACTCAAGGATTATGATATGAGTGTCCTTTACCATCCAGGTAAGGATAATGTGGTAGCAGATGCTCTTAGCAGGCTTTCTATGGAGAGTGTGTCTCATGTAGATAAGTGGAGAAAGGAGCTGGTGAAGGATGTGCATCTGCTTGCATGGTTGGAAGTTTGTTTAGTTGACTCGACTGATGGTGGTTTTATTGTTCAGAACGGATCAGAATCATACTTGGTGACTGATGTAAAATCTAGACAAGACGAGGAACCTATCTTGGTTAAGTTAAAGGAAGCAGTTCAGAATCAGAAGGTAGAAGTCTTCTCCAAAGGGGGAGATGGTGTGATTTGATATCAGGGTCTGGTGTGTGTACCAGATGTTTATGATTTGAGAGATCGGATGTTGCACGAGGCTCATGGTTCTAGATACTCCATACATCAAGGTGCCACCAATATGTACCATGACCTATGGGAAGTCTATTGGTGGAACGACATGAAGAAGGACATTGTAAAATTTGTGGCTAAGTGTCTAAATTGTCAGCAAGTGAAAGTGGAGCATCAAAGACTGGGAGATGTACTTCAGACAACAGCATTCCCACATCGAAGTGGGAGGAAATAAATATGGACTTCATTATAGGGTTGTCTCGCACTCATCGACAGTATGACTCCATTTGGGTGGTTATGGACAGGTTAACCAAAGCAGCTCATTTCCTACAGGTTAAAACCACCGATTCCCCAGAGGATTATTTTAAATAATACATTCGAGTGTTAGTTTAGTTGCATGGAGTGCCATTGTCCATCATATCGGATAGAGGTATTCAGTTTACCTCCCAATTTTAGAGAATGTTCCAAATAGGAGTTGATACTCAGGTCAAGCTCAGCACAACATTCCACCCACAAATGGATTGTCAGGTGGAGCAGACTATTCAAACTCTCGAGACATGTTGAGAGCATGTGGAATTGACTTCAAGGGTAATTTGGATGATCATTTGCCTCACATTGAGTTTGTGTATAAGAACATCTACCATTCCAACATTCAGATGGCTCTGTTTGAGGCTCTCTATGGGCGGAGACATAGATTGCCTATTGGTTGCTTGTGAAGCTATGATGATAGGACCGTATGAAGTCCATGAGGCCATGGAGAAAGTTCATCTTATAAGGGACATGTTGAAAACAACTCATAGAAGCAAAAAGTCCTATGCGGATGTAAGGATGAGAGAACTTGAGTTTGAGGTCGATTATTGGGTGTTTCTGAAGGTATCTCCCATGAAGGGAGTGATGATGTTCGGAATGAAAGAGAAATTCAGTCCCCATTATGTTGGCCCATACTGAAATGTGAAATGTATTGGAAAGGTAGCATATGAGTTGGAGTTTCCCTCAAAATTAGCTTCAGTCCATCTAGTTTTCCTTGTATCGCTCTTAAAGAAGTGTTGGGTGATCCAGCTCTAGTTGTTCTAGTGGATAGTGTCAGTATGAAAGACAACCTTACTTATTAAGAGTTCTAGTGGAGATACGGTATTGTTAAGTTCGTAAGCTAAGAAAAAAAGAAGTAGCTTCATTTAAAGTTTTATGGAGGAATCAACATGTTGAGGGAGCTACATGGGAAGCCGAAGCAGATAGATGGCTAAATACCCCCATTTATACCCTTCCGGCTCAATTTTAGCTTGAGATATTAGTTTCCTTCTTAATACTCCATTCAGTTTCATGTTCAGCTCATATACCTCAGTTTCTTTCATGTAAATGGATGTATGTGTGGTTCGGGAATTCAGTTCATTCATGTAGTCAAATCGGAGTCAGTCACTCCGTCAGTTTTTAGCTTATATGGTCAGTATATGAATATATTGATTTCCTTTCTCTTCTTTTCTGTATGTTTTCTAAAATTTGAGGATGAATGTTCCCATGGGGGAGATATTGTAATGCCCTAAAAATCCTAAGATCAGACACAGGAGTTGAAACAGAGAAAATAGGATTTTTTGCACCAAGTCATAGGACGAGTCGTCCAGTGACCTGTCAGGATGACCACGACTCGTTAAGTGTCTCGTGGTGAGGAGTGTCACTTAGTTGGAAATTTTGAATGTTTGGGTGACCACAGGTGTGACCACCAGTCGTGGTCAGCCCCACGATCCGTTAGGTCACTCGTGGTCAAAGGCAGTTGAAGGATGGAGGAAGAGCAGGCAGTGTAACCAACGACTAGACACCATGAGTCATGGTCTATGACACGAATCCTTGAGTGGGTCATGGTCAGCAATTGGCTAGAGGTTAAATGTTTTGGGTAGTGAAGGCGACGACCGGCACGAGTCGTGGTCACTGACAAAAGACCCATCCAGTCCCTCGTTGGGACTGGCAGTGTGTTTTTCCCTGCGAGATTATGAAGGGCTTTTTTGTAATTTCTATGTTCCTAAGGACTAAACTATGTCATTTTAAGGTTATAATGGAGTGTTTTAAGAAGGGCTAAATCATTCTAAGCCTATCCTAATTCAGGCATGCAGGTTTAGAAGTTTGAGAGGTGATCAAGCCTAGCTCCCAAGTTCTTCCTAAATTCTCTTTGGGCTATCAAGGAAGTGTGAAAAGCAGATCCCTTCTGTAATGTAAGGCTATGAATGGGTGCAATTGTCTACACTCATGCCCAATTCCCTCTCAATTCATGATGTTCTAGTTGATGACTCCATGGGATTTTTATCCAATGCATGAATTCCTAAGTTTTAATCATGGGTATGATCTAAGCATGTTCTAAATGATGAATTATGATTACTGGGAAGATTTTTACAATGTTTTAAATTATAAATTATGTTTTCAAGTTTTCTAAACTATCAAGCCCATCCATGAATGTTCATGAAAGTTCAGATCTATGAGATATATGTTCAAGTATGATGTGATGGTTATGAAGAAAGTATGAATTATGAAGCCCATCCATGAATGTTCATGAAAGTTGAGATCTATGAGATATATGTTCAAGTATGATGTGATGGTTATGAAGAAAGAAATGAATTCGAAATACCCATGTTTATGTTCATGTTTTCAAGTGAATCAAGTTGATTTCAAGTATGTAAGTATTGGCAACTCATATGATCAAGTATGTTTTATGATTTCATCAATTAGCTTACACATGGTTTTGGAATCAAGACTCCCATTATTTTCAGCTTGTGGTATGGTTTGAGCCAAGGTTCCTCGTGTTATGATTTCAGATTATACATGTGTGTCATTATTCAGCTTTGCCATTAGATGATCATCAGCTTCGTTGAAAAACGATGGAGAGCATATGCATGTTTTTGGGAGTTGTGTCTAACACTGAGTAGGCTAAGGGTCAGTCAACCCTATGCCTCAGAACTACGCGCCAACGTAGGTATGATCGGATTGTTTGGGACCTCCTTTGGAGATTTCCCCTGCCCCAAGGGGCCTTGAGCTTGATATCGATATCATGGTAGCATCTTTATCCCTAACAATGTTTTAGACGGCTCTACCCACTTGAGTTTAATAGTCATGTCCATGTAAGCTCTATCGTTGTAATGTCAGTTATATTATGAGTCTCCCACCTCATGATTTCAGTTATGCATGTACATCAATCATGACATTATGTTTTAAGCTAGTTTGACACAATGTTCAGTTGTACTTATGATTATCATATTTCAGCTTCGGACCATTCAATTAAGTTATGATGTTCAGTTATGTTCAAATCATGATTTACGAAAATAGCATGCAACCCCTACTCTCAGATTCTTATCTTGATTATGTTTTATATTATGCATGTTCAATGATTTTACTTACTTAGCGGTTTTATTTACCTTGCATACTCGGTACATTTCATGTACTGACCGCATACTCTATGTTTTATCATTTTATGATACAGGCTCTGCTATTCAAATTTAGCCTCGTTTCTAGCCAGCCTTCCAGAGTAGCACATCCAGTCTTAGTTGGTGAATCCTCTTCTCCCGAGGACCATTCCTTATCAATTATCTTTATATTTTCAGTTTCAAGCTTAGAGAGTTAGTTGGGGTCTTGTCCCATCAACTCATCAAACATAGAGGCTTTTCAAACATAGATTATATTTAGCTTTAGACTCGTGTTGTATGTTCTGATATTATGCTATGTTTAGACTTCTGTTATGTTTATTATGTTGTTCTTCCGCTTTTATTGTTTGTGTTAGATGTATGTTCATGCCATGGGTTTACTTGGAGTCTCTCGGGGCTCCATGTCCCGTATATCGATCCGAGCCCATGTTCGGGTCGAGACAAAACTCCGATTGATGAAAGTGGTTTCATGTTTTTAAATCATACTCAAATACCTTTAATTTAATAGGTTTTAGGATTCCTAACTTATTATAGTTAGGGATATATGATTGTTTAAAGTTAACCCTTACTTTTGAATTTCACATACCCTTGGCTTTTCCCTTCATACATGTTTCCCTCCTCACCTACGACCAATATACAACCCATACTTCTCTTAACATAGCATAAAAACATCAAATAATAACTAAAAAATTTCTAGGGTGTAACATCCTCCCCACTTAAGAACATTCGTCCTCAAATTAAAATTCACATCACTTAACATATTTCAAAATATATACTCAGTAACATAGGTATCAAATACATACCTCAATATCACATCGGTATTGTAAACAGGTGAGAATACTTCTTCTTCATTTCTTCCTCAGCCGCCCAAGTTACTTCATTGATGTTATTACTTTACCAATATACTTTAACCGAGGCAGCTACTTTGGTCTGAAGTTTCCTAACTTGCTGGTCAAGAAATACAACTGGGACCTCGGTGTAGGTTATCTCCTCAGAAATACGAACATCATCGACCAGAATAACATAGGTTAGGTCTCCTATACACTTCTGCAACATCTACACACGAAATACTAGGTGGATTGCCGCGACCTTTGGTGGCAACTCCAACTTATAGACTACTTTGCCTATCCTGTGGACAACTCTATAAGGCCCACATATCTAGGGCTCAGCTTGCCCTTTTAGCCAAGTTGCATGACATCTTTCATAGGTGACACTTTCATGAAGAACCAATCATCAATAGCAAACTCCAATGCTCAACAACATACATCCTCATAAGACTTCTACCTGCTCTAGGCCGTTTGAAGTCGATCCCTAATAAGTTTAACCTTTCCAATAGTTTGCTACACGAATTCTAGCCCCAATATATCTACTTTACTGAGTTCAAACTAGCCCACTGGACACCTGCATTTTCGCCCATATAAATCTACATACAGGGCCATCTAAATACTAGCATGTAGTTGTTATTATAGGCGAACTCAATCAAGGAAACATGATCATCCCACCTTCAACAAAAATCTAAAACATAGGCACACTTCATATATTCAAGCACTTGAATTGTGCGCTCTGCCTGTCCGTCTATTTGAGGATGAAATACGGCACAGAAGGTTACCTGAGTGCTCAGGCCTTTCTTGAAGGACTTCCAAAAGTTTTCTGTGAACTAAGCACCCCTATAAGAAATAATGGATAGGGAACAACATGTAGGCAAACTATCTCCCATATCTAAAGCCTAGCATACTCCTATACAACATATGTATTCCTCACTGGCATAAAGTGAGCTTATTTAGTCAATCTATAAACTATTACCCAAATATAATCATGCTTCCTGCTCATCCAAGACAATCCTATAATAAGAATCCATATTAATCACCTCCACTTTCTACGATGGAATTTCTATATCCTGCATTAGACCTCCAGGCCTTTCGTGCTTAACCTTCACCTACTAGCAATTAGGATACTGATTCTTAAGACTTGTGATGTCCTTTTTCATACCATTCCACCAATAAAGCTGCCACAGGTCACGATACATCTTCGTGGCACCAGGGTGTACTAAATATCGAGAATAATGAGCTTCATTCATAATTTGTTCCCGTAGCTCACCCACATTTTCCAAACATAGACGGCCCTGGTAGTAAGAATGTTGTCTGGTCTGCAATCAAATAGGCTTTGTTTTTGCTATGGTATACTATATCTCATCAAGATGAACTTTACATCATTATATTGTTATCATTCCAACATTCATATGGCTCTGTTTGAGGCTCCCTATGGGCGAAGATGTAGATTGCCTATTGGTTGGTTTGACGTTAGTGAAGTTATGACGATAGGACCAGATTCAGTCCATAAGGCTATGGAGAAAGTTCAGCTTATAAGGGACAAGTTTAAAATAGCTCAAAGTCGCCAAAAGTCTTATGCCTTTGCCTCCACAGCTAGTGGTGATATGGCAGTATTCTAGGTCACAACGTCACTACCCTTTAAACATCAGCTTGATACTCATTTCTTGTCAATTAGCGGCGATCCCAGGCTCTATCAAGTTGCTACCGCCTTGGTGATTCTGTTTTCCTCCAGAGCTAGATACTCGTGCCTTCCCTTCACTTCTATAGGCTGAGATATGGGGTTCATCCCCCTTGCACCATGCTGGCAAGGATGCTACTGGCCAAGTCATCAACTCATATCATCCAGACCCACACTCGGGCCGGTTTCCTCATATAGTCTCTATATCCCTCAACATAAAAAACTAGGGCCATATCCATTATTCTTCAGGTATACACTACCATCATTAACACACCATGGGGGTCAGTCTATTTCTGACTTAAACTTTACAATTGTTGGGAATCTACTACTTATGGACTCTCACTTGTACTTAGGTGCTGCTAGCATTCTTACCTACCCTCCTGATTTACTGCCATGAGGGTCTAGGTGACTTATTTTAAGCATTGGGGGTCTTATCCACTTTCTAACACTTTCCAAGAATCAACGGATCTAGCCCTATTTTACTATTTACTCTAGGAAACATCGCGTCAATACTTACTGTTACACCCCGTAAATTCTTTGCATTTAGATGGACATTTCGCATGTTGGTTAAGAGTTTTAGAATACCATATTTGCTAGAAAAAATCTCGGGGGAAGACCTGACAAGCGCCGCATCGAACCATGGCAAGAGGAGGCCAGGCAGACCCCCATCCGCGATGGCAACGTGCCACAGAGGCCATCCCTCCTCGATGGTAAACGTGCCACGGAGGGGCTGCTCAGGCTCAAGTATATAAACCCCTCCACTTCAGTTTTATATCATCTTAACTTATAATTTCCAGCAAAAAAAGTAAGGGAACAAGGGAGAACGAGGATTTCTTATAAATATTCATCCGATTACGCCGTCAAACATGGTCCAAACTCAAATTAATCTTGGGTAGTGAAGTATTAAGCTGCAGGGAGCATTCCTGTGGAGTTAGTTTCGTGAAATTCGGCCGGAGAACCGTCGTCCTACTGAGATAAGGTAAGTGGAATTTCTCCAAATTAGTGTAAATATACTCCTATCCCTAAAGTGAGCATTTCTCCCTTCTGGACTTCTGAGAAATTGCGAGTTTTTGGCTGTTTTTCGATAAGTCAAAGTTTGGGCTCTACATATATTCAAAGTAGTATTTTCTTCCAGAATATCAATGAATTTAGTTCTAATTGCTATGAATATGAATGCAATTGGAAGAAATAGCTTAATATTGGCTGGGTTACGCTAGTTAGTTGGAAAGCCGACAACTGAGGTATGTAAAGCTAGTTTCTTCGGCAAGTTAGTAATTCTAGTATAGTAAAATAGAATAAATTCCAGAAGGAAGGTCCAGAAGCCAAGTATTAAGTATGTTTGTATTATTATGTCATATCAAAAAAAAAGTCAGTAAACCAACATCAGACAGCAAGATCTTATCCCAAACTTAGTTTAACTCGGTATTAGATTCAGTTTAATTCAGCAAGAGATTCAGAATAGAATATCAAAACATGAACACTATTATCAGATTTATTATACATATTATATGTGATTATTGTTGTTTGTCAAGACCTGATTGTGTTATGTGGGCACCCTTAGAGCTTCCTTGCCGCCCCAGGGTTAATAGCTGTGTCGACTCGCCCTCTAGAGGGTGAGGATGCGTCACTCCAAGGAGTGGCATGCCATCCGCAGTAGGACAAAGATGGGATGCAGCATTCCCTATAGCAGGCTGATCAGCATTATAGCATACCCTGTCAAGTGCTTACGCCTAGGGCACAAATTACAGATTACAGATACAGATCTCAGATTATAGTTACAAGAGTCCTCTGGACTCAGACACAGTTATAGTCATGGGCCCAGAGAGCCCAAGCTACATACCCAGGGGGCCGGCGGGGTGCTCGTAATTATTAGGTGAGTGGAGTGAATTTATTTTTTGATGGTTTGACCCGGGTAGGGGTATATAGATTGCGTGTTGATTGGCACCTTTCGGCTTATGGGGGCTGGTATAGGTTCTTGTATGTTATATATATATATGTTACTTATTAAATTGATAGATAGCAGGATGCTGCATCGAAAGGTATGATTCTTGTCTTCTTTCCAGTACAGTTAAGTTCGGTACAGATTCTGCCATCCAAGAAAGTCTTAGCCATCTTCTGTTACTCAGTAACTACCAGTATTACTGTCTATTTTCAGTCATGTTTAGTTATTGCTTTGCATACTCTGTACCAGTGGTACTGACGCCCGTTTGGGGGCGCTGCATTACTTGCCTGCAGGTACTCATAGATGAGGAGCCGATCCCTCGTAATTCCAGCTAGCCCACAGAGTCATTAGCTCCTATCATCCGGAGCTAGACAACTAGAGGTTTATTTCTTTTCTTTTGATGTACAGTATGGGTAGGCCAGGGCCCTTTCCTAACCATCTTATCAGTATTCTTAGAGGCTTGTAGATTGTATATTCCTTGTGGTTAGCTGTACCGGTCGTGTGAGGCTGTTTGTATGTTTCAGTTTGTTTATGATGTCCGTGTTGGGCCTTATTAAGTTGGTATTGGTGATCTTGTTTGTCACGTAGCATATTAGCACTTGTTTTCTTGATTGAGAAATAACCAGACAGCATGGTGGCCTTGTCAGCCCGCATAGGTTCCATATTGATTCAGTTGTTCTGGGTAGCTGTTTTTTTCATACAGGTGGCTATAGGCCTAGTCAGCCAGAGGCTGTCTTTACAGCCATTATATAGCCTGTCGTTTTCTTGAATCTAGAGTTAGAGCCAGCCTGGCACCAGAAGTGCTTAGGCTCAGCTAGTCCAGCAGTCCAGGAACTAGTAGGGCACCAGACGCTAGTGCCAATCAACGACTCAAAATCAAGAAAAAAAACTATTATATCTTGACTGTAAACGCAGCATCAGGCCAACAAGGCCATTCAGTAACTGTAAAAGAAAACAGCTAACCCAGCCAACATAACAATAAAGGGATCAACTGCGGACCGACAACACCACCATGATGTCTTGTTATAAAAGAAAGGAAACAGGCGGTCATATTCATACTATAGCCGACAAGGCTGCTAACTAACTAGCTAAACTAGGCCCCACATGGCCAACATGTAAAGTAAGACATACATAGTCCCCACACAGCCAACAACAAACAACTAACTGAATACTGTAGTCTGCATGCCTCTAAGAGTGAAAAATATTGGCCGGGATAGGGCTTTGGCCTACCCAACTCTATACAAATAAAAGACAAATAAATCTCTGCAACCTAGCAACTCCAAATGAAAGGAGTTGGCAAATCTGCTAACTATGAATAGCTGCTAGGAGATCCCACAAACTGTCTGTCTAAATTTGTAGGAAAGTATGCAGCGCCCCAAGAATGGGCGTCAGTACAATATGTACCGAATATGTAAGAAAGTAGAAATGGCTGAATAGAAACTTATAAAGAACTGAAAGTAAGTAGCAACAAGGGTATAACGTAACCTGTAGGCTTTCTTATCTGTAACTTGCATCTAGTAAAACTCTTCATGTATATGAGCTAAAGTTGTACGATTATACATTCATAAGCTATAACTTGCAAGAACGTATACAAACAAGAACCTAACCTGGCCCCCATAAGCCTGGAAGGTACAAACAACACAGAAATAACCTACCCGAGCCCCCATAAGCCCTAGCAAGTATAATCCAATCTATATAGCCCTATCCAGGTTCTTGTGATTCTATTGGTACTATAGCCAACCTACTGGCTTCTTGGTCTACATCTAAGCCCAGTAGACTCCTGTAACTATGTTTGAGCCTGTTGAGCTCCTGTAACTGCACCCTGGGCAGACAAGGTTGGATGAAGGATCAGTGATGCCGATACGGCATAAAAATTGAAGCTCATTCGTGGATGGACTGTAATATGGCCCTTGGACCTGAATATAGTCCCTTGGGACATCACATAGCTCCTCTGAGCAACATCGTATAGCTCCTCTGAGTGATCAATAGCCACATAGGAAATGACACAGTTAGCAACCCTGAAGTTGGTCAACGGAAGGTTATCCTAGATGGGGGAAATCCCAACCGATATGCTATACTGAAGTCTCAACCTAGACACCCAAAAGACGTATCTGGCCCATTAGACCTAACGTGATCACTTCTCGCCTCTAGAATAGTCTATATAGTTGTCGACAGGCACACCCCATGTGCCTACACCTAACTAGAAGGTCCTGACAGTGGTCATCATCTCTAATGGTCTAGACAGAATAGGGCGAGGTCTGGAGTGGCCTAAATGATACTTTGGATGTCATGCTTGGACAATTATTAGCTCATAATTGAACGGTAAGGTTGCAGGAAACCAACTATTTAGTTCCTTCACTTAGAACGACTGTAAGGCTGCTACTAAGCGGACATGCTCCTGAGCAGTCAGCCCTAACCTTTCACAGGCAACTTAATATAATTCTTAGCCTGAAGGTGGTACTAACTACTATGGTTCTAGTCCCTTAGACATTAACTTGGTCTATCCAGATTTCATATGATTTCTCTAGGCAATTCATAGCCTCATAGGCAGGTTTATCTGGGCCTAACCACTCGTGGAAACCTGTACTTAAGTATTTATAAGAGAATGCTAGGGCGTTGGGCCCGCATCCACTACCAACAAGGTTCCCTCCTTAAGGTACCCACAGGTCTATTTGACTTGTACAACTAGGATGAATTCCTGGGTGACCTGTATGACAAGCACTAAGTCGACTAAAACTAATAGACATCGGAAGTAGCTAACTAAATGGCATACTGTCACTCAGTTCACTGGGCAACGCTGGTGCTGCTTACTCTAAGGTGATATCATCCTATCCAAATTCTGGCTCTGGAGGCATCATGGTATGCCAACGGCCTCTAGGCGAGCTTTACTGATAATATAGGTGTCAAACTAAATGTTATATTGCCCAGCTGCACCCGATCTAGTCCAACTTACCAAATCAGGCCCAACAGCTAACCATAAATTTCTAAGCCCTTGGCATGATAGGAAAACATCAGAATTCTACTAATACAGTGAATAGAAGAACAGAGGAGTTTCTATGACACTCCTAGCATGAGTCACACTCGACATACTCTTCCCCGATGAGGGATACTGCAATATTCTCTCAATACATTTTCTAGCAGCTAACCACAACATATATATTCATAATCCACTGGAAGCAGCTAATCACAACATACATGATCCTTATCTACTAGAAGTAGCTACTTACAACATATAGGATCGTTATCTCCATTCAAGAACATAGGTCGTAACATTATACGATTAGAATAACTTTCCGAAGGGATAAGACTTAATGATAACTTCCAAATATATTCCTTAATGCAAAGAACATACACGTCCGAAGTATCAAAATAAATAACCTGACGAGTGCTCGGGGTCGAATCCCACGAGTACTAGGGAATGATAATTTCAAGTGTCAATTGAGAAATTGATATTAGTTTCCACCACATAGATTTAATATATAAAAACAAATAAAATTGGGGGAGTTGAAATTTTCAATGAATTTGTATTGGTTGATTTAGTAATATAAAATAGCAAGATCAGCTAAGTTATCAACAAGGGTGTGAAATACTAGAGGTGCGGTGTAGATGAAATGCTAACTAGATCAGGACATGCCAGGTTATCTTGTAAGTTAAATAACTATAAAAAAAATCTCGGGAAGTGGGTAATCTCAACTTCTCAACCTATTTACTACCTCTTGCTAGATTTTTGTTAAGACTCTAACACAAGTTTTCTCAACCCGATTTGATTTGGATTAGCAACTGCACTATTCCTAGCTATTAGTTGCCAATAAGGAATTAGAAATCAATTTCAGCTATTCCTAGTTTAATGTCACAATATCTTATCCAAGGCCATTACTAGATTCTCTTCCAATATTTAATTATTCTCTATCAAGCAATAGTCAAGGAAGAATAAATAGACCCATATCATAATCAATGTATCTTCATTAATAGATTGAACAAAATCTAATAGATTTACACTTAATTGAACAACATGAATAGGACTCTAGCAACACCCACTCCAATTAAGTATTCATCATCACACACCTATAGTTAATGATTTTAGCTACTCATAGTTATGAAATTCAAAAACACATTCATCAACAACATTATTGAATTTAATAGCAAGAGTAGATAAATCAACTTCACAAAATAAAAACTTTCTAGTACAAGAGGAAATAGAACAAAGTACTTTCTACAATTTTTACTCAAAATCTCCCTCTCTCAGCTAAGAGAAAGTTTTACAGCTAAAAAGAGAAAAGATGATGTGATGTAAGATTTTGTTCTCTTTTTAAATTCTCTATTTCTCTCTTCCTCTCTGCATATCTGAGTACAAAGTACTTTATATCTATTTATACCCTGAAAAGTAGGGCAATTTTCATCTCCTTTTCAGTGTTGAATGATTATACCATTATGAGTACCATTTTGGAACTGGCAAAAGCACCGAAAGTTCGCTGATTACAGTCTGTGAACCATCGAGTGTTTTTTCTGCATTTCCACTAAATTTCAGTGAGCTCTGGCATTTCGTCGATCTGAATTCGTGAACCGCTGGGTCTTCAAGCCACTTTCCTGAACTTTTAAGTATCATTCGATGACTGGACAGGCGACTCACCGCTGGAAAGTCACGAACCGCCGGTTGCATTACTCCTCTGAGCAGTGAGATTCGGCCCTTGGCCAACATTTCGCTGATTTACGCTTGTGAATCGCTGATTCACCCCCACTTCCTTCTTTTTTCTCCATTTTTTCTCTTTTCTTCACTTTTAACCATCTGCACACTATGAAAGAAAAAAGGGCATAAAATCCAAATAATCAACTCAAGAACGAAACAAAAACTCAAGTTTTAGAGCCTAATGAGTTGGTAAATTACTAACTCATCAAACCCCCAAACTTGAATCAATCCTTGTCGTCAAGTAATGTAATACTCAACTATTGAGGAATATATTACCTCTCATCCCAAATGGACCTCGCCGATCACATGGACTATGACAACCCAAAAGTACTCATCACTCACACCTAAAGAGAGAAGAAAATACCCCAAAAGACCAAAACAAGGAAGATGTTTCAAGAAGGCAACCACTTTCTATCAAACAAAGTTTATGAAAGGAATCATTTATCAATACAAGGGAATTGCTCAACCAAGTAATACACATTGCATCTCAAGTTATAATCACTGAAAATTCAAAGTTTGCCTTAGAGTTTACACTCCTTGCCCCATGTCCACCTTAACTCTGGCTTCTCTTGCATCGCCAAAAAGGGATTAATTGAAAGAGACTCACTCTCACTCTCCCAAAATATATCTTCATGCATAAACTTTACCCATAGGGTAGCCCTTCTTGTAATTTGCCACTAAGGTAGACTAGCTGCACCTAGAATCATTTAGCACTTGCGGGTTATGATGTAGGCTCAAGGTGAGGGTAGGTTGAACATTTGGCTATAATGACTAGATTCTCCCTAATGCTTTTCGTGACATACCTTACATCAATTTCACTCACTTAACCTTCTTTACCTTATTTCCATGTTGACGACTTTCATGTTTTTAACACTTCCCCTTATAACCCCTCCTTGTCACAAGTAGCCTTATCACATCAAGAGAAAACACCGATTCCCACAATAGGGATGACCTTTCAATTTTGATTTATCCTTTGGTGCATTTTGACAAAAGGCGGTGTTCCTTCCAAACTATAATTCTTATCTTCCCCCTTTGTTTAGCATACCCTCAAACTTAGGCTTTTGCCTTATTTTTCACAAGTGTTTTCATTACTCCCTCTTTCTTAGGCCTTAAGCCTCATTTCATTACTTATCTTATCACTAGCATCTCAACAGAATGGGGGCTAAAAAGAGGTATTAAGAATTTTCTTAAGGCTTGTAATGTGGTTTCCAAAGGAAGGGTTTAGGGCTCAACATTGGCTAACAAGGATTGATGCTCATGGAGGGCATATAAGTGAAGTGACTAGACAAAGGAAAGCCTAAACTCATGTTCTTTGCAACTACATCTAGGATTTTGCCTTGAATCACATTTTTGGCAAGTTCTAGACAAGATGTAATGCACGAGATTCATCAAAAATGTCCTCACCACACAAGGAATCACCCTTAAAAGTTCCACAAGGGTCATTCTCAACATAGAACACCAACTAGGACATCAAAGCAAGCAAACATCATAAGTCATACAGGAAATTTACAATGTATAACAATGAATGCTATGCTATGGTGTAAACACTTGCTCATTATCTTCATCTCATGCCCTTGTTTTTTTGCAATCCTAGTTGAACAAGAAATTTTTTTCAGTGCTGCCTCTCGAAACAACTTCACAAAGACTCAAAGCAACATGACATTTTTTCTTAAGAATTTCGCCACTCAATCCATCATTGGAAAAAACCAACCCGGTTCAACAACACAAATAACAAAAAATAACAGAGAATTCTCCGAGGGAAAGAACCATGGCCGAAAGAAAACCCTCGGAGTTTTAATTACTATAGTACTATTTACAATGGCAACAAAAGAACAAGACTTTGGGGTCATTTCATTCAAGGTTTTCAATATTTCGCAATTCAAAAAAAAGACCCCATTTAGTCACTAGTCATTCATCATAAACAAAAAAACTTGAACCAAATCATTCATTAATTTAGAGAAATAGGACACGCCTGACAAGGGTAATCATCGACCAGCAATAGCCAGAGCTGGACCTACTCAAACTCAAATAAAAAACATCAAAATCTCAAAAGATTCAATCGTCCCCCCATCAATAGCGCTCATCCCTCCCCCACTTTAGAGCGTACATTGTCCCCATTGTAAATATGCAAAAGGGAAAGGGACAAGGAACTCCTTGAGTGGGTTACTCCTCTTCATCGTCAGTCTCTGAAACACCACCATCACCGCCGCTGGCATCATCTAGCCCAGCAAAATCATATCCTATCCCTTCTTCGAGCTAAGGACGGAGCAGCCATTGCAGCATCCAAGGTGGTCATATCGGGAATTTCGATCGAAGTCCGACTCTTCCACTCATGCACCTCAGTTCGGAAGGAAGTGACTTCCCTTTCTACTACATCCACCCTCTTTCATAAAGTGGAGACATTCTCGTACATTGATTCGAGCTCTTTTTTTATGTTTCAGCAATGAGTGTCGGGAGGCTCTTAGCCAAACGTTGAAGTTTGCTCTCATGCGGGTTTGTCATCTCCACAAGTCGATGGAGAGCGCTTGGCTGAGAAGATTGTGGAGGGGGAGAAACTCATTGCCGAGGCATGTCACCCGATCCTTGGCACGACATGTCAGGATGGGGCACATTAGATTCTGGGGCGATTGGTGATTGGGCTGACCCATGGGAAAGGGATTATTCTTGCTCTCCAAAAGCTTGCTGGCGCTTCCTCTTTACTGCTGGTGCCTCGGCATCTCTCTTCCGCTAGATATCAATTACACCTAAAGCAACGGAAGGAGTTTCATTTGGGAATAAAGGTACCACTAGTGCTGAGCAAAGTTAGGAAATTTAGACAGCATAGGGCATTGAGGTATTGGACTGCCTGGCCTTCTTCTTCATCTGTTGAGCTACAATTTCCCTGAAGTTGATGGGGACTTCCGTCATTATGAAAGAAATTAGAATGGCGGTTTCAAGGCTAACCCTCTGTTCATTTTTACAGGGAATAATCCGAGCACAAACAAAATCGAGCGACAGCTTGGCCTCAAACTTCAAGTCGTGGCGAGAGATTTCCCCACCAATAGAGGCCCACAAAGGATTTCCAACAGCTATAATGCGGCCTACCCACGCAAACTGGTCCTTCATATCCGCCTCCCTTGCCATGTACTCCGTAGCGAAGTCAATTTCATCCTCCTAGAACAAATCATTAATGACCGCTGTGGTTATATCAACCTCCACTCCCTGGATCACTAGGGATGGAAAGCAGGGGAAATCATGTACTTTGCCTCTATGATGCATACTCTCTTGGCAGGCTTGATAAGAGGCGTAAAATTCAGTGACCAAGCTAGGGTAATATGGTAGAAGTTGGTTAGCAAATGCATTCCATTACCTATGGGTGAACTACTCGGTGATGTTGGGGAAATTACCCCTTAATCCTATCAAGTCAAACCGCTTCTCCATGGTTATAGAGCCGCCTTGGGAAATGACGTAGTGCTCTTTCATATTTGGTACACAAAGGATTAGTGCTTCTTTGGTGTTGTTCCTTGGTTGAGTGGCCTTGACTTTGCCTTTGTCTTTGGAAGTTGAAGAAGCAGGGCCCTTTCCTTTGCTTGTGTTTTTTGTGGAAGACATGGTTTGTTTTTCTGCAAGAGGTATGTTAGTGACAAGAAATTGAAGTAGAAATTAAAAGAAAAGAAAACTAGTCTAAAGAAGAACTGAAAAACAAAGGAAAATCAAACAATCACTTCAAGATCTAGTGGTACCGGCGGAAGACCGGTGGTTCACAAAAGACATTTTCGCGGACTGCCGATTGGCCGCTGATGCCTAACAGAACACTGGGCAACTATTAAATTTTTGGTGGTCCAAGCGGAATCTCACTCATCTGGGTTTGCAAATCGCCGATATAGCCCAAAATCAACTCAGTGGCCAGGGCCAATTTCAAAGTGAACCGACGCTCCATCGGCGATTCGTGGAATCTGACCGGCAAATCGTCGGCTCCTGTAATCCGAAATTTTCAACTCATTATTCACAGGCACCCGTTAACACACCTTCACATCAAACATACTACAGGCAACTCTACTCCATTCACACACATATTTATGACATTTAGCCCTAAAGATTGGCTCCACCCCGTCTTTCATCGGGCAAAACGTTGTGCTTTATGCAAATGGGTTACTCAGAATTCTTCCTATTCATAGTTTTACCACAAAAGCACATATACATTCCATTTAACAAGCATAACACATTCAAGATTTCAAAATGGAAGGAAAATAGAATATTACTCCTAAAGAATCAGGTACCAATAATAAAGTTAAATGAGGGGCAAGAAAATTTTTACCAAATTGGAAGAATGCTTGCACACTCTGTTAACTTCAAAAAAGGAAAATAACTCATACTTGCAATGGCACCTTTAGATGAGTTTAGAGTAGAGAGTATGAGTGAAGTGATTGTGTTAGTGAAATATGGAGTGGTTTTTATAGGTGAAGAGTTGGAATGTGATAGGTTGAGGGGAAGGTGGAGATTTTAATGTGGGTGTGTTTGCGGGAAGTTGGAAGGTGGAAAGGTGGGAAAGTGGAGAGGTTGAAAATGGAGGAATTTGGGGAATTGGGAAAGTTGGGTAATGGAAAGACAAATACGGAAAGAAAAAGTGTTGGAAAAAGGGGATCTATAGGAATATTTGCAGAATGGGGTGGCTGAGTAGGTATTTGGAATTTTGTGGGCCAATCTTTTTAGATTTCATTTTGTACTCACTACGCACCTCGATAGGAGATACACCAACGGTTTGCCGCTGTGATTTATTTTACCATGTATTATGCCCAGTGATCTGGTTCCTACCGATGATATAACGGCGGTTCGCGAATTGCATCTGCGTTCTGCCAGTCACCTGCCGAGTCTGTGCCGAGCTTTTGGCTTTCTGCTCACTATCGATGATACACTAGCAGCCGGCGAATCTGGTTCGGTGATTCGCCAATGGCCCGCCAGTTCTTCAATTCAAATCTCAACTTTCTTTTTTGTGCTCCTCTTCTTCAGCGGTTTACGTTTCTGGACCGGCGGCTCGCCGGTTCCTCGCCATGTCTTTATTCATGATTTGTTCCTCCCTTTTCTACTCATTTCTCAGCTCCTACACAAACCAAAACAACAGAAACAACAAAAACATCAAATAATTCACTAAACACTTGGGTTGCCTTCCAAGAAGCGCCTTAATCTTCATCTTCATTTTGTAATACTCCAGCCACCATGCATTCGGCCGGAGTTTCAGCTTATGGACACACCTTGAAGGTAACTTCCTCATTGCCAACCCTAAATTTTAACTCTCAAAGCTCCACATCTACCACGGCTCTCCCCGTAGCCAACAATGGTCTTCCCAAAATAATGGGAATTTCTACATCCATTTCACAATCCAAAATAACAACATCAGTTGGTAGAATAAACTTGTCCACTCTCACCAACACATCTTCTAGCACCCTACCGATCTTTTATTTGACCTGTCTGCCATTAGTGTCACGACCCGAATAGAGGCCCAGATCGTAGACACGGGACATGGGACCCCGAGAGACCCTAAGTAGACCCATGGAATAAGCATACATATAACTCACTCAATAAACTGAAGAATCAACATTATAAACTCAATAGAAGTCTAACTTAAATATAATATCGGAATAAACATCCGAAGCTTATTACGTACATAAGTCTGAAAAACCTCTAATCTGGACGAATTGATGGAACAAGAACCCAACTAACTCAACAATACTGAAGCTGGAAATGCATAAGGGAAACTGAAAGTTTAGTCCTCGAAGGATGAGGACTCACCAAGCAAGAATTTACTATTTCACGACCCAAACATACACTCAGATTGTAGACACGGGACAAGGAGCCCCGAGAGACCCCATGGCATGAGCGTACATCGAATACAATCACATAAGCAGAAGACTTAACATAAGAAAATGTAAACATGTCATAAATATAGAGAAAGGACAATACATAATCCATACATGACGGCTGAATACAACTTGTAGTCTGAAAAGCCTCTAATCATGAAAGCCGGGTTGATGGGACAACTCCCCAACTAACCAACAATTCTGAAACTTAAAGAAAAGCATAGAGTCTAAACATACGGCCCTCGAAACATGAGGACTCACCAAGTACGCTGATAGCAATCTCTGTAACACAACTGAGGAGGGTGAGCCTAAGAACGGGGTCCTGTATCATGAAACAATACAACATAGAAAGTACGCGATCAGTAATTGAAATGTACTAAGTATGCAAGGTAAGTAAAACGGACATTTAAAATACATCAATCTCATAAATGATCATAAGAGTGGGACATCATGCTCGTATCATAAATCATCATAACATATCATAAGGCTCAAGGTTTTCAAACATTCGTAATAAAAACATAATCATGATCGTAGGAGAAAAGCTTTACTCAACATGACTTGAGCCAAAATACATAATCATAACATGCATAAATCATGAGAAACAGGGGGAGGTTCTCTTGACCGATATACCCCATTGAGCACACATGAAGCCTGACTTGTAACTCTAGTCGGGAGGGTGTACGTACCTTGCCAAGGGTAGGACCATGAAAGTGTGATATCACCATGAGATGGGCCATTTGAGCTGGGGAAAGTCCCATAGGAGGTCCTAACATACCTACGGTGGCACGTAGTTTATGATATCAGGGGCAGAACCTAGGCCCCGAGCCTACTCGGTGTTCGATACTACTCCCAAAACATATATAGTGCTCATAGTATATCATACATGAATTCATGGGCTAGTTAAATAATGATAATCACAAATATATTCGTACATACATGAACTAGCCATGAAACAAGGGTTGTGAGTCGGCCAAAACATAATTCATGGTTCATAAGGTTCATACATACTTGTAAATCATTCATATAGATTGAAATTCATAAAATGATTATGGATATTAGATTAAATGCATAATTTAACTCATAATTCATGCAGGGCTTGCAAGTATCAATAATAGATAAGTAGATCGTAAATCGATAAATCATGGATCATGCATATTTAGGATTAATTGCATAGAAATTGAAATCGATGAAATTATAGATATATTTAGATAATAAAATCTGATTAAAACCCATAAATTATGATGAGAATCCAAAATCACAAAACCCATTATCAAATCATTAGACTTTTATAAAAATCATCTTCAAAAGCAAATGAGCTATTAACAAGATTTTTGTAAAAACCATAGAGGATAGGTATGGGTGTGGAAGGAAACACTCGTTGATAGCCTTACATACCTGAGAATAGTTGATTCTTAAATTCCCTAGATGGCTTCAAGAGGAAGTTGATGAAGAAAACCTTGAAATCACGTAGATCACCCTTCTATCACCTCCCCAAACCTTTGTATGCATGAATGAGGACTTAGGCTAGTCTATTCCCTCTTAAACCACCCTTTCAGATGTTAAAATGACATAGTATAGGATCCTAGGACTTAGAGATTATGGAAAAGCCCTTACTTAAATAGCAGAATTTTGCTGACTGCCAGTCCCTAAAAGGGGCTGGATGACTCATCTCCAGGGACCACAACTCGTGGTTTGAGTCGTGAGGTACACTGCCAAAATTCAAATTTGGGACCCCACGGAGGACACCACGATTCGTGGTGAGTGAACATGACTCATGGTCACCATTCGTGATCTACACAGCCCAACTAGCATTGTCCAGCATCCAGTCCAGGCCACGGGTGACTTCACGAGTCGTGTGGCCTGACCACGACTCATGGTCATGCCCGTGGAGAACCCCAGACCAATCCACCTCCTTGCTTGACCACAAGTCACTTCACGACTCATGGTCACTCCTCATGAGCCACTTCACGGTTCGTCCTGTGACCTGGTGCAAAATTTTAGTTTTTCACTGTTTTGACTCTCGGGTCTGATCCTTGGGTTACTGGGGTATAACAATATCTCCCTCTTGGGAACATTCATCCTCGAATGTTAGGAACACAAGGAAAACTCAGAATCAAACATGCATCATATGAAAATACTGATTATTTAAACTGAAGACTAACGAAATGACCACCTCCGAAAGGAACTACATAGCTAAACTGAATTTAGACATCACATACATCTATCATAACATAACTCAAACTTGTGCACATGAACTGAATCATGGAAACTGATTAGAGGATTAGGGCAAAATCTAATATCTCAAACTGAAACTGAGCCGGTAGGGAACAAGTGAGGGTATTTAGCCATCAGTTCCGCTTCGGCTTCCCACGTAGCTCCCTCGACATGTTGATTTCTCCATAACACCTTTACTGAAGCTACTCCTTTGTCCCTCAGCCTCCGTACCTGGCGATCCAATATTGCAACTGGAATTTCCTCATAACTGAGGCTATCTCTCACACCAACACTTTTCACCGGGACCAGTGAAGCTGGATCACCCAAGCACTTTTTCAAGAGCGATACATGAAAGACAGGATGAACTAAAGATAGCTCTGATGGAAAGTCCAACTCATACGCTACCATACCAACCCTTCTCATAACCTGGTAGGGACCAACATAGCGGGGACTGAGTTTCCTTTTCTTTCCGAACCGCATGACTCCCTTCATGGGAGATACCTTTAGGAATACCGAATTGTCTACATCAAACTCAAAATCTCTTCTCCTTACATCGGCATATGATTTCAGACGACTCTAAGCGATCTTCAACCGATCCCTTATCAACTGAACCTTTACCATGGCCTCATGAGCCGAATCAGGTCCTATCATGGCTTCCTCACCAACCTCAAACCATCCAATGGGCGATCTACACCTTCTCCAATATAGAGCCTCGAACGGTGCCATCTGGATACTAGAGTGATAGTTATTATTATAAGCAAACCCGATCAAGGGCAAATGATCATCCCAGCTACCTTTGAAATCCATCACACATGCTCTCAACATGTCCTCGAGAGTTTGGATTGTTCATTCGGCTTGGCCATCAGTTTGTGGATGAAAGGATGTGCTAAGCTTAACTTGAGTCCGAAGCCCTTTCTGAAAAGACCCCCAGAACTGGAAGGTAAATTGAGTACCTTAGTCTGAAATAACAGACAAGGGCACTCCATGAAGTCGAACCAAATCCTGAATATAAAATTTGGCATAATCATTCGTTGAATCTGTGGTTCTCAACTGGCGGGAAATGTGCCGCCTTGGTCAACCTATTGCCACCATCCAAATGGAGTCATGTTTTCATGAAGTACGGGGCAACCCAGTTATGAAGTCCATATTGATTTCTTCCCACTTCCAAGTAGGAATGCTAAAATCCTGAAGTACACCTCCGGGCCTTTGATGCTCGACCTTCACTTGCTGACAATTCGGGCACTTCTCTACGAATTCTGCAATATCCCTCTTCATTCCATTCCACCAATATATTTCCCGCAAATAATGATACATTTTGGTGGCACCCAGATGGATAGAGTACTTGGATCCATGTGCCTCATGCAATATCCGGTCCCTCAAATCACCTACATCCGGAACACATAGATGACCCTAGTACCGCAACATACCATCTCCCCCTTGGGAGAAAACCTCCACCTTCTAACTCCGGACGGCTTCTTTCAGCTTTGCCAACATTGAATCCTAATCTTTTCTAGCCTTCCCATCGGTCACCAAGGATGATTGGGATCTGTTTTGCACCACAACACCGCCATCGATCGAATCAACCAATCTAACTCCCAACCTTGCAAGTCGATGGACATCTCTCACCAACTCCTTCTTTCCCTCATCCATGTGGGACACACTCTCCATAGAAAACCTACTAAGTGTGTCTGCTACCACATTAGCCTTACCCGGGTGGTAAAGAACACTCATATCGTAGTCCTTAAGTAGCTTCAACCACCTTCTTTGTCAAAGATTAAGATCTTTCTGCGTAAACACATATTGCAAGATATTTTGGTCCGAAAATATATCCATGTGGACCTCATACAAGTAGTGTCTCCATATCTTCAATGCAAACACCAGCACGGCCAACTCAAGATCATGGGTCGGGTAATTCTTCTTATGGATTTTCAACTGTCTTGAGGCATACGCTATCACTTTCCATGTTGCATCAACACACACCCAAGTCCGATTCTCAAAGCATCATAATATACTACAAAACCATCGGTACCCTTGGGTAGGGTCAACACAGGTTCTGAAGTGAGTCGAGCCTTCAACTCTTGGAAGCTTTTCTCACAAGCCTACGACCATTGGAACTTTACCATTTTCTAAGTCAACCAAGTCAATGGTGCTGCAATTGATGAAAATCCCTCAACAAACCTCTGATAGTAGCATGCTAGGCCCAACAAACTCCAAATTTCGAAAGGATTCCCAAGTTTGGGCCAATTCTTTACCTCTTTAATCTTTTGAGAATCTACCTTTATGCCCTCACTCGATACCACATGGCCTAAAACTTCCACGAAGTCCAACCAAAATTCACACTTGTTGAACTTTGCATACAACTGCCAATCCTTGAGGGTCTGAAGCAAACTCTCAAGAAAGCAGCATGCTCCTCCTCACTCCGAGAGTATATAAGGATATCATCGATGAACACGATCACGAAGATGTCTAGATATTGCTTGAACACCCTGTTCATCAATTCCATGAAAGCTGCAGGGGCATTGGTTAGTCCAAAAGACATAAAAACAAATTCTTAGTGACCATACCGAGTCTTGAAGGCGGTTTTCGGGATGTCACTCTCCCGAACCCTGAGCTGGTGATACCTGGACCTGAGATTTATATTTGAGAAACATATAGCACCCTGAAGCTGATCAAACAAGTCATCGATCTTGGATAAGGGGGACCTATTCTTGGCGGTGACCTTATTCAATTGTCGGTAATCAATACACATGCGAAGGGACCCATCCTTCTTTCGGACAAAGAGAACCTGTGCACCCCATGGAGGCTTTCTCGGTCTAATGAAACCCTTATCCAACAACTCCTTCAACTGATCCTTCAACTCCTTTAGTTTGGTTGGAGCCATCCTGTACGGAGGAATAGAGATAGGCTGCGCATCGGGTAGAAGATCAATACCGAAATCAATTTTCCTCTCAGGAAGAACACTTGGCAAATCATCGGAAAAAACCTCTGGATACTCACACACCACTGGGACTGACTGGATAGTCGGGGTCTCGGACTCAACATCCTTAACCCTAACTAGGTGATATATGCAACCCTTAGAAATTATTTTCCTAGCCTTAAAATATGAATTCAATCGACCGACTGGTACAACTGAATTTCCCTTCCACTCTAAGACTGGCTCACCCAGAAACCTGAACTCTACTGATCGGGTTCTGCAATTAATCGAAGCATAACATGCAAAAAACCAATCTATGCCAAAAATAAGGCCAAAGTCAATCATAGCTAACTCTACTAAGTCTGCGGAGGTAACCTTATGCAACAGTGTGATGGGGCAACCTCTATACACCCACTTAGCTTCAACTGATTCACCTACTGGGTAGAAACCGAGAACGATTCTGACAGAATTTCAGAGCTAACTCCAAGGCTACTAGCAATATAAGTGGTCACAAAAGACAACGTAGCTCCTAGATCTAAAAAGGCATATGCATAAATATGGAAGACTTGCAACATACCAGTGTCCATATTTGCTGAAGCCTCTTACTCTTGGTGGGGTACTAAAGCATAAAACCTATTTTGGCGTTAACTGCCTGCTGAACTAGTAGAGGCACCGTGCTGAAGGGGATGGACTGCTGGAGCGGCAGAATTGGCGGCTATGATACGGGCCCCACCAACCCCTGACCTGGTTGAGGGACAATCCCTAAGTCTGTGCCCGGGTTTGCCACACCCGAAACACGCATTTGAGCCAACTAAGCACCTCCCGGGATAATTCTTGTCGCACTTTTCACAAGCTGGAAAAGTATGCTCCACTTGCATGCTACCCCTATCCCTTGAGCCTAAAGCCCTGCTCCTCTGAACTCCTCTGAACCTAGATGGCGTGCTGGCCGATGATGGAGCTGGAGCAATACGGGACTGCCGACTCTGATCACCCTCCGACCTGACCTGAGAAACCCCATAGGTGTTGGTTTTGGCCCTCTTGGATTCTCTCTGCCTTCGGTAGACCGACTCCATTTGCTGAGCATGCAACAAATGCGGGGAAAGTAGATATCCCGATGTAGAATGACAATCCTGCAATCTTTGTCCAAATAATTCGCCACCCCATGCACAAATCGACTCACCCGAGCCCTTTGGTCCGCCACCAACTCTTGAGCATACTTAGATTATCGAGTGAACTCTAATGTGTACTCCTGAACGAACATGTTACTATGCTTCAAATTAACAAACTTGGCTACCTTGAGCTCTCTCATCTCCCGAGGGAAGAACCGATCCAAAAATGCCGCATGGAACTCTTCCCAACCTATCGGGCCTGCACCCACTGCCCTGACATCTATCCACTGCTTAAACCATATATGAACCACCCCCTTTAGCTGATAGGAGGTCAAGTCAACACACTCCCTATTGTTCATCCCCATAACCTGGGTGATCTTCAGAATCTCCTCAATGAAATCGTAGGGATCCTCATCCACCTTCAACCCAGTGAACTCAAGAGAGATCATCCTCAAGAAATCCTCACCCTGGCTATTGCCGCATTCCTATTCTAAGGGTAACGCGCCAGTGTCTAATTTTGAACCTATGTCGTCATGGCTTATGCCAGTATCTGAATCACTGCCCTAAACTCAACGTGGGCAGTTGTCTTTGGTAAGTGTTCCTTGTGAAAGGGTGGAGCTGGCTGATGCTCCTAACCATTGGCACCCTTATGATCATTACCGTTACCATTTCTTCTGGTGTTCACTCGGTGTAGAGGCATAATGTTGCAAACGTGAATAGCACGAATTAGAAGGGTAGAGGACTTTCATCACACGACATAGATCATGAAAGAAGCGAACATTTCCTAAATGTCTTGTAGCCTCTTTATCATAAGTGTTGTGTGTTTCACACCCATGAAAAAGAATCTACTTAACACGGCTTTCAAACACCCAAGAACACTTCAAACCTATGGATCTGATACAAAGTTTGTAACGACCCGAACGTACACCCGGATCGTAGACACGGGACAAGGAGCCCCGAGAGACCCCAAGTCAACCCATGGCATGAGGGTACATCCAATACAATCACATAAGCAGAAGACATAACATAAGAAAATGTAAACATGTCATAAATATGGAAAAAGGACAATACACAATCCATACATGATGGCTGAATACAACTTGTAGTCTGAAAAGACTCTAATCATAAAAGACGTGTTGATAAGACAACTCCCCAACTAACCCAACAATTCTAAAACTGAAAGAAAAGCATTGAGCTAAACATACGGCCCTTGGAACATGAGGACTCACCAAGTACGCTGATAGCAATCTCTGAAACACTACTGAGGGGGGTGAGCCTGAGAGCCAGGTCCTGTATCATGAAACAATACAACATAGAAAGTATGCGGTCAGTAATTGAAATGTAATGAGTATGCAAGGTAAGTAAAACGGACATTTAAAATACATAAATCTCATAAATGATCATAAGAGTGGGACATCATGCTCGTATCGTAAATCATCATAATGTATCATAAGGCTCAAGGTTTTCGAACATTCGTAATACAAACATAATCATGATCGCAGGAGAAAATCCTTACTCAACATGACTTGAGCAACAATACACAATCATAACACGCAAAAATCATGAGGAACAGTGGAAGATTCTCTTAACCGACATACCCCGTATGAGCACACATGAAGCCCGACTTGTAACCCCAGTCGGGAAGGTGTCCGTACCTTGCCTAGGGTAGGACCATGAAAGTGTGATATCACCATGAAAAAGGCCATTTAGGCTGGGGACAGTCCCATAGAGGTCCCAACATACCTACGGTGGCACGTAGTTTATGAGATCGGAGGTAGAACCTAGGCCCTGAACCTACTCGGTGTTCGATAATATTCCCAAAACATATATAGTGCTCATAGTATATCATACATGAATTCATGGGCTAGTTAAATCGTGATAATCATACACATATTCGTACATACGTGAACTAGCCATGAAACGAGGCCCGTGAGTCGGCCAAAGCATAATTCATGGTTCATAAGATTCATACATACTTGTAAATCATAAATATTGCTTGAAATTATTCAAATCATGATGGGTATTAGATTAAATTCATAATTTAACTCCTAATTTATGCTGCGCTTGCAAGTATCAATAATAGATAAGTAGATCATAAATCGATAAATCATGGATCATGCATATTTAGGGTTAATTGCATAGAAATCGAAATCGATAAAATTATAGATAAATTTAGATAATAAAATCTGATTAAAACCCATAGATTATGATGAGAATCCAAAATAACAAAACCCATTATCGAATCATTAGACTTTTATAAAAATCATCTTCAAAACCCCATGAGCTATTAATGAGATTTTTGTAAAAACCTTAGAGGATGGGCATGGGTGTGGAAGGAATTACCCATTAATAGCCTTACATACCTGAGAATAGCTTATTCTTAACTTCCCTAGATGTCCCAAGAGGAAGTTGATGAAGAACACCTTTAAATCACCTAGATCACCCTTCTATCATCTCCCCAAACCTTTGCATGCATGAATGAGGACTTAGGCTAGTCTATTCCCTCTTAAACCACCCTTTTTGATGTTAAAATGACGTAGTATAGGACCCTAGTACTTACAAATTACGGAAAATCCCTTAATTAAATCACACAATTTTATTGACTTCCAGTCCGCACAAGGGACTGGACAACTCATTTCTAGGGACCACGACTCGTGGCATTAGTAGTAAGGTACACTCCCAAAATTCAAACCTGGAACCCACGGAGGACACCACGACTCGTGGTGAGTGACCACGACTCGTGGTGAGTGACCACGACTAGTGGTGAGTGACCACAACTCGTCGTCACCATTTGTGGTCTACGCTGCCCAACTATCCTTTTCCAGCATCCAGTCCAGGCCACAGGTGACTTCACGAGTCATGTGACCTGACCACGACTTGTGGTCATGCCGTGGTGACCCCCAGACCAATCCACCTCCTTGCTTGACCACGAGTCACTTCAGGACTCGTGGTCACTCCGCACGAGCTACTTCACAGTTCATCTTGTGACCAAGTGTGAAATTTTAGTTTTTCACCATTTTGACTCCCAGGTATGATCCTTGGGTTCCCGGGGTATAACATACTAACTCCGATAAGCTACCAAAGAGCGGGGCTGAAGCTGTGAGCCAGGTCCTGTATCATGAAATGATACAGCATATAAAGTATGCAGTCAATACATGTAATGTACAGAGTATACAAGATAAGTAAAATCGTTAAAGTAAGTGACATTTATTTGAATACAACGCAGTAGTTACACATAATATTAGTAAGTTGAGAGTAGGGCTTGCATGCATCATTTTTGAAATCATGATCTTTCCATAATATGAAAATACATATATTTATAACAACTGCCTCAAATGACTCAATGCTGAAATATAACATTTATGGAAAAGCTGAACATAGAGTCAAACCTTGATGTTAGAACATGCATGAGTATATAATAACTATGAGTAGTGAATATGCAAGTTCAGAATCATATAAGACAATGGGAGACTTGTCACTTAACCGTCATACCTCGATAGAGCTTACGTGGTCCCAATTATCACACTCAAGTGGGCAGAGCCATCCAAAACCTTGTCAGGGCTAAGGACGCTTCCATGATATCGATATCAAGTTGAAGGTCCATTCGGGCAAGGGGAAGCTCACAAGGGAGGTCCCAAGACATATAATAGTATCAACCTACGTTGGCGCGTAGTTCTGGGGCATAGGGTGGTAGACACTTAGCCCGTTCATTGCTAGACTCGTCTCCCAAAAACATGCATATGCTCTACATCATATATAATGAAGCTCCAGAATAACATAAATCTCAATTGAATTAATGCATTGTGAGAAACTTTAGTTAAAAACATACCACAAGCTGAACATACTTGGGAGCCCTTGCTCTAAACCATGTGGTAAGCTATACGTAAGAAGATTTAACTAAAACATACCACAAGCTAAAATATGGAAATTGGAGACTTCACTTCAGAACAATGCCTAAGCTTATTTCGGGAAAATCATCATTTGAAATCAACATGTGGGCATTTCCCAAAGATTTATCATACATAGAATTGCTCAATTCTAATTGAAGACATAGTTATTGACATGTGTAGTTCAAATCGTGCTTTGCATCATAATATCTCATCATTATCACATTTACTTCGTAAATCTTACTTTTCATGATCATATTATCATCAATGGGCTTCAACATTCATAAAAGCTAGAAACATAATTTAAATTGAAATCATTGTAAAATCAGCCCATGCTTCACAATTTGATAATAAAATCATAATCAATTCATACCCATGTAAATAAATTGAATATTCATGCATTCGGGTAAAAAATCCCACACTTGATCATAGGAGATTTTCTTGATTCAATAGAGATTGGGCATGGGTGTTGAAGAAGAACCCACTCATAACCCTACATACCTAGAAAGGATGATTCTACCACTTCTATGATTGCCCAAGATGAGATTTCAATGGAAACCTTGAAGACTTGCTCTAAATCACCTCTTCAACCTCTCAAGTTTGCATGCACGGAGTGAGATAACATAGAATAAATTTTTCCCTCTTAAAACCCTTAAAAATGAGCCTTAACAAACATACTATAGGTATTAGGAACTTAGAAATTATGAAAAGACCCTTACTAAATTCGGAGGAAAATATTGCTAGGTGGTCCTAACGGACGACCTAACGGATCGTGGTCCTTGACAATTACTCGCTGCCTGGCTCGTTAAGTACACTGCCTCAATTACTTCACTTTACACATAAGTCACCCCACGACTTACACCACGACTCATTACCTAACCCAAAGAGTCATGGTTAGCTTCCGTTAGGTACACTACCTTAATTTCCCCTTCTTTCCTTCTAACCCACCCCACGTCTGGCCTGACGACTTGTGGGGTCTGACCATGATTCGTTGCCATGCCCGTGGGGAATCTTTTTTTCAAAACTTCCCTGCTCTTCACTAGTCTCTGTACGAGTCACCTAACGGCTCATGGGCTATCCTCACGAGTTGTCCCACGACTCATCCTGTACCTGCAACACCAATTTCACATTTTTACCGTTTTAACTCCCGGGTCCGATCTTTATGTTTTTGGGGTATAACAATATCTCCCCTTTGGGAACATTCATCCTCAAATATAGGAAACAAATAGAAAACAGAAACATACAATCATCATATGCAAATACTAATCATTTAAACTGAAAACTAACGGAAGGACTACCTCCGAAAAGAACTACATACCTAAACCGAATTCAGACACCACATACATCTATCATAACATAAATCAAACTTGAGCACATGAACTGAACATGGAAACTTATTAGAGAATTAGGGAAAAAACTAATACCTCAAACTGAAACTGAGCTGGTAGGCAATAGGTGAGGGCATTTAGCCATCATATCCGCTTCGGCTTCCCACGTAGCTCCCTCAACATGCTGATTTCTCCATAACACCTTTACTGAAGCTACTTCTTTGTTCCTCAGCCTCCGAACCTGATGATCCAAGATTGCAACTGGAATTTTCTCACAACTGAGGCTATCTCTCACACCAACACTATCCACTGGGACAACTAAAGCTGGATCACCCAAACACTTTTTCAAGAGGGATACATGAAAGACAGGATAAATTGAAGATAGCTCTGATGGCAAGTCCAACTCATACACTACCTTACCAACTCTTCTCACAACCTGGTAGGGACCAACATAGCGGGGACTAAGTTTTCCTTTCTTTCCAAACCGCATGACTCCCTTCATGGGAGATACCTTCAATAATACCTAATCGTCTACTTCGAACTCCAAATCTCTTCTCCTCACATCAGCATATGACTTTTGATGACTCTGAGCGGTTTTCAGCCTGTCCCTTATCATTTGAACCTTCACCATAGCCTCATGAACCGAATTTGTCCCTATCATAGCTACCTCACCAACCTCAAACCATCTGATGGGCGATATACATCTACGCCCATAGAGAGCCTCGAATGGTGCCATTTGGATACTGGAGTGATAACTGTTATTGTATGAAAGCTCGATCAGAGGCAAATGATCATCCCAACTACCCTTTAAGTCTAGCACACATGCTCTCAACATGTCCTCGAGAGTATGGATTGTTCGTTCTATTTGGCCATCTATTTGCGGATGAAAGGTTGTACTGAGCTTAATATGAGTCCCAAGCCCCTTCTGAAAAGACCTCCAAAACTGAGAGGTAAACTGAGTACCTTAGTTTGAGATAATAGACAAGGGTACTCTATGTAATCGCACCAACTCCCGAATATACAGTTTGGCATAACCATCCCCTGAATCTGTGGTTTTGACCGGTAGAAAGTGTGCAGCCTTGGTCAACCTGTCTACCACCACCCGAATAGAATCGTAGTGTCGACGAGTACGAGGTAATCCTATTATGAAATCCATGTTGATCTCTTCCCACTTCCAAGTAGGAATGCTAATATCCTGAAGTACTCCTCCCGGCCTTTGATGTTCAACCTTTACTTGTGGGAAATTTGGATACCTGGCTACGAACTCTGCAATATCCTTCTCCGTGCCATCCCACCAATACATTTCTCATAAATCATGATACATCTTCGTGGATCCCGGATGGATATAATATCTTGTACCATGTGCCTCATGAAATATCCGGCTCTTCAAACCATCAACGTCTGGAACACACCGGCGACCCTAGTACTAAAGCACACCATCTCCCCCTTGGGAGAAAACCTCCACTTTTTCACTCCGCACTGCTTCCTTCAGTTTCCTAAAAATCGGGTCCTCATCTTGCCTAGATTTCACATCAACCACCAATGACGATTCTGATCCATTATGCATAACAACACCATCATAGGTTGAGTCGGCAAACCTCACTCCCAACCTTGCAAGTTGATGGACATCTTTTTCCAGCTCGTTCTTTCCTTCCTCTTCGTGTGACACACTCTCCATATAGAGCCTAAGTGCATCCGCTACCACATTAGCCTTACCCCTGTGGTAAAGAACACTCATATCATAGTCTTTGAGTAACTGTAACCACCTCCTTTGCCGTAGATTAAGATCCTTTTGTGTGAACACATGCTGTAGACTTTTTAAATATGTAAATACATCCATGTGGACCCCAAATAAGTAATGTCGCTATATCTTCAAGGAGAATACCACCGCTGGCAACTCTAGGTCATGGGTTGGGTAATTCTTAGAAAAATTGTTGTATTTTACTATGACTTTGCTTTACTATTACTTTATTTTCTTGATTTTAATCTGATTACCTTACCCCGCTGCATCAATACACTCCCGAGTCCAATTCACAAAGCATCACAATACATAAAAAACAGTCCATACCCTCAGGTAGAGTCAACACTGGTGCGGTAGTGAGTCGAGTCTTCAATTCTTGGAAGCTCTTCTCACAAGTCTTCAACCCTTGAAACCTTACCTTTTTTTGAGTCAACTTGGTCAATGATGCAACAATTGATGAAAGACCATCAACAAACCTCCGGTACTAGCCAGCTAGATCTAAGAAACTCCGAATATCCGAAGGATTCACCGGTCTAGGCCAATTCTTCACTGCTTCGATTTTCTGAGAATCTACTTTTATGCCCTCACTCGATACCACATGGCCCAAAAATGCAATCAAGTTCAACAAAAACTCACACTTGCTGAACTTTGCATATAACTGTCGATCCTTTAGAGTCTGCATCACTACTCTCAAATGAGCGGTATGCTCCTCCTCGTTTCGAGAGTATATAAGAATATCATCGATCAATACAACCACGAAGATGTCTAGATATTGCTTGAATACCCTGTTCATCAGATCCATGAAAGCTACGGGAGTATTGTTCAGTCCAAAAGACATAATTACGAACTTGTAATGACCATACCGTATCTTGAAGGCCGTTTTCGGGACATCACACTCTCGAACCCTGAGCTGATAATACCCGGACTTGAGGTCTATCTTTGAGAAACACTTGGAACCCTGAAGCTAATCAAACAGATCATCGATCCTGGGTAGAGGATACCTATTTTTAACAGTGACCTTGTTCAATTGCCGATAGTCAATACACATGCGAAGGGAACCATTCTTCTTTTGGACGAAGAGAACTGGTGCACTCCATGGAGACTTGCTTGGTCTAATGAAACCCTTATCTAACAACTCTTTCAAACTCTCTTTCAACTATTTTAGCTCAACTAGAGCCATTCTTTTGGGAGGAATAGATATAGATTGCGTGTCAAGAAGAAGGTCAATATCAAAATCAATCTCCCGCTTGGGAGGGACACCTGGAAAATCATCAAGAAATACCTCTGGATACTCATGTACTACTAGTACGGACTGGATGGTTGGGATCTCAAACTAAACATCCTTAACCCTAACTAGATGGTACACGCAACCCTTAGAAATCATCTTCCTGGCCTTAAGGTAGGAAATGAATCGACCTACAGGAACAACTGAACTACCCTTCCATTCTAAGACTGGCTCACCCGAAAATCTAATTCTACTGATCGACTATTACAATTAATTGAAGCATAGCATGCAAATAGCCAATTCATGCCGAGAATAACATAGAAATCGGTCATGGCTAACTCTATCAAATCTATTAAGGTGACCTTATGAAGGACTGAGACTGGGAAACCTCTATACACCGGTCTAACTATAACTGAGTCACCTACTGGAGTCCAAACTGAGAAGGGTTCTGACAAGACATTAGGACTGACCCCGAAGCTACTGGCCACATAAGGTGTTACAAAAGATAGAGTAGCCCCCCGATCTAGCAAAGCATATACATTAACATGGAAAAATCTCAACATACCAGTGACCAAATCTTGGGAGGCCTCCTGCTCCTGACGGGTTGCTAATGCATAAAATCTATTCAGCGCTGACCACCAGCTATGCTAGTAGATGCCCCTTGATGTGTTGACGTACGGAAGGGGCTGCTGAGCTAGAAGCTGGGCCTCAGCCCCCAACTTGATCCTGTCTCACAGCTAGACATCCTCATGGGCATGTGCTCGGGCTGCCCACATCCAAAACAAGCTCCTAAACCTGCCAAACACTGGCCTATGCACCCTCCCCTACACCTGCGACAAGCTAGGATGATGGAATCTGTGGGCCTATTGCTATAACCCCTCGAGCCTAATGCCCGCCCTCTCTGATCATGCCTGGGCCTGGATGGAACACTTAATGCTGAAGATGCTGGGGTCGGTGATCTCTGGTCGATCTGCTGTCGGTGGCCACCACCAGATCTCTGCTAAGAAAATCTATGATCCTTGGTCCTGGCCCTCTTGGCCTCCCTCTCTCTCGAATGTGCCACTTTCATCTGCTGAGAGTACAACACTATCCGAGGAAAGTCCATATCCTAGTGCAGCATGGTTATCCTGCAGTCTTTCTCCAAATAACATGCGACTCCATGGACGAACCTACTCACCCGCATCCTTTGATCGGCTACCAACTCTGGAGCTTATTTCGATAAGAGAATGAACTCAAGGGCATACTCTTGTACAGTCATTCCCCCTTTCTTCAAATTCACAAACTCAGCTGCTTTCAACTCCCTCATCTCCCAAGGGAAGAACTGGTCTAGAAATGCAACCTGGAACTCTTCCCAAGTAATCAGACCTGCTCCTGCGACCCTACTATCCTTCCATTGTCGAAAGCAGATATGTGTTACTCCTTTTAGTAGATAAGAGGCTAACTCGATGCACTCCACCCCATTCACCCCCATGACTTGGGTGATCTTGATAATCTCGTCTATGAACTTATGTGGGTCCTCATCTACCTTCGACCCTATGAACTCAAAAGGTTTCATCCTCAAGAAATCCCTGACTCGAGCCGCCGCTGCATTTCCATTTTGCTAAATATGTGCAACGGCCTGCTAATTGACATGAGCGGTCAAGGCCTGTGCAAGCATCTGAATAGCAGCCCGGAACTCAGCATGGGCAGCCGACTCCGGTGCCTGAGGCTCCTGAACTGGTGGGGCTAGCTGGTTCCCATAACTATTTCCATCCTCGTGGCCTTCACCACCTTCATTCCTTCTTCCATTCATTCTTCGACGAGCCATGATTCAGCAATCATGAATAGCACGAATTAGAAGGATAGAAAGACTTTTCATTGCACGACATGGATCATGAGAGAAGGGAACATTTCCTAAATGTCTCGTAGCCTCTTTATCATAAGTGTGGCGTGCTTCAAACCCATGAAAAAGACTCTACTTAACGCGGGTTTCACACACCCTAGGACACTTCAATACCTATGGTTCTGATACCAACTTTGTCACGACCAGAACAGAGGCCCGGATCGTATACATGGGACAATGGACCCCCAGATACCCCAAGTCGACCCATGGTGTAAGCATACATATAACTCGCTAAATAAACTGAAGAATCAACAATATAAACTCAGTGAAAATCTAACTTAAATATAACGTCAGAATAAACATCGGAAGCTGATTACGTACATAAGTTTGAAAATCCTCTAATCTGGACGAGTTGATGGGAGAAGACCCCAACTAACTCAACAATACTGAAACTGGAAATACATAAGGTAAAATAGAAGTCTAGTCCTCGAAGGATGAGGACTAACCAACCAAGTAGTTACTAACTCCGACAAGCTGCCTAAGAGCGGGGCTGAAGTTGTGAGCCGGGTCTTGTATCATGAAAAAATACAGCATAGAAAGTATGCGGTCAGTACATGGAATGTATCGAGTATGCAAGGTAAGTAAAACCATTAAAGTAAGTGACAATCATTTAAACACAATGCAGTAGCTTAACATAATATCAGTAAGCTGAGAGTAGGGCTTGCATGCATCATTTCTGAAATCATGATCTTTTCATAACATGACAATACATAGCTTTATAACATTACTACCTCGAATGACTCAAAGCTGAAATATAACATTTATGGAAAAGATGAAAATAGAGTCAAACCTTGATTTTAGAACATGCATGAGTATATAATAACTATGAGTAATGAATATGCAAGTTCAAAATCATATAATACAATGGGAGACTCATCACTTAACCGACATACCATGATAGAGCTTACGTGGTCCCGACTATCACACTCAAGTGGGCAGAGAGGTCGAAAACCTTGCTAGGGATAAGGACGCTACCACGATATCGATATCAAGCTGAAGGCCCATTCAGGCAAGGGGAAGCTCACAAGGGAGGTCCTACGACATATAATAGTATCAACCTACATTGGCGCGTAGTTCTGAGGCATAGGATGATCAACCCTTAACCCGCTCGGTGCTATACTCTTCTCCCAAAAACATGCATATGCTCTACATAGTATATAATGAAGCTCCACAATAACATACATCTCAATTGAATTCATGCATGTGAGAAACTTTAGCTTAAAACATACTGATCTTGGGCAGAATTATATGCCCAAGTGATACTCAAATGCTTCATTTCGTCTTGTTTATACATTGATAATTGTACATTCTCATGTGATTTGTAGTTAAAATGTAAATTTATACTAACCAACATGATTAGTGTTGTTTTGTAGGAAAAATGGAATTTTAGGAAGCTAAGATGCATGTTGGGAGAAATCGGGAATAGACTCGGAAGCGAGCAGTGGAAAAGGCCCAGGTTATGCAGCAAATTAAGGGGCTCCGCGATGGAGCCGTGTCACGCTACCATCATGGATGCATTCTGCCCCGGATGATGAAAATATGCCAAGTTGGGAGAAATCGGGAATAGACTCGAAAGCGAGCAGTGGAAAAGGCCCAGATTTATGCAGCAAATTAAGGGGCTTCACGATGGAGCCGTGTCATGCTGCCATCGCGGATGCATTTTGCCCCGGATGATGAAAATATGCCAAGTTCCAGTGAAGGTCCGTGTTGGGGCCATGGAACGTTGGCCAAGCCCCGCATTGCACGCCATGGCACGTTGGGCATAATTACCTGGAGGACCGGATTCTAGTGAGGGTCCGCGTTTGTGGCGTGTCATGGAGGCAGTGCTCCGTGATGCACTCCGTGACACGTTGCTTGTTATTTCGGGAAAAATTCCCACTAGTATAAATAGCACACTTACGTTTATTTTTAATTATTCTGACTTGGTTAAGCAAGAACGTGGGTTACAGGCAGTTGAGGGGACGAAATTCTTAGGGTTCTTCTCTATCTCTTTCTTCTTTATTTCAATTGTTTGTATGATTAACACTCATTTTAACGATGATTAATCCACAAATGAGTGTCTAAATTCACTTCTTGCTGAGGTTAAGAACATTTGTAGTGGAATGTAATTATTGATCATCTTGGTTTTTCATCTTTTCTTCCATGGTTGTTCTATTAATTCTTGTTTTTACATCATTAATGTTTGGCCAATATTAATGTATATCTAAAAAATCCGGTTTGCGCTCGAAAGAGAAAGAAATTGGAAAGTTGTGAATTAGTAGGATATGATCTCTTCTTGGTTTGGGAAAATTGAGAATTGATTTACCTTCAGAATAGAAATATATCTTAAAGTCATATTAGTCAATTAAGGAATCGGTTTCTTATGGCTAGAACATGAATTTCTTTTTATCACAGAAATGTAGGTGGAAGGTTCATGATTCTTAAGTTGGGTTAAATACGAGAGTTTTAATCCATAGGCAATAATTCTTGACTAGCAACCAGAGGAAAGATTAACCGACTTGTATCAATAAATTACTTCCCTGCATGTTCGTTTTAGCCTCAGCATGCTCATTACTATAGTTCAGACTCAAATTGTACATTTGTTTTAGTTTAGTATAAATTAGGAAACAAGCTCCCAAAATCTTCTTGAAACTGTTGTCTGCATTATTAGAGTTAGAGTTCATTAACGCTTGATTCGATTATTACCTTGGTCCAGTCCCTGTGGGATCGATACTTGGCTTACTTTAGCCATTTTACTACTTGTTTGACCACGTGCACTTGTGTGTAGTTGTGAAAAACACCGAACACATACCACAAGTTGAACATACTTGGGAGCCCTTGCTCCAAAACCATGTGGTAAGCTATACGTAGTAAGATTTAACTCAAACATACCACAAGCTAATATATGGAATTTGGGAGACTTCACTCCAAAACAATGCGATAAGCTTATTTCGGGAAAATCATCATTTGAAATAAACATGTGGGAATTTCCCAAAGCTTTATCATACTTAGAATTGCTCTATTCTCATTGAAGACATAGTTATAGACATGTGTAGTTTCAATTCATTCTTTGCATCATAATATCTCATCATTATCACATTCACTTCGTAAATCTTACTTTTCATGATCATATCATCAATGGGCTTCAACATTCATAAAAGCTAGAAACATAATTTAAATTGAAATCATTGTAAAATCAGCCCATGCTTCGCAATTCGATAATAAAATCATAATAAATTCATACCCATGTAAACAAATTGAATATTCATGCATTCGGGTAAAAACCCCACACTTAATCATTGGGGATTTTCATGATTTGATAGAGATTGGGCATGGATGTGGAATAAGACACTCACTCATAACCCTACACACCTGGAAGGGATGATTCTACCACTTCTATGATTGCCCAAGATGAGATTCCAATGGAAACCTTGAAGACTTCCTCTAAATCACCTCTTCAACCTCTCAAGCTTGCATGCATGGAGTGAAATAACTTAAAATAGGTTTTCCTATCTTGAAACCCTTTAAAATGAGCCTTAAAAGACATAGTATAGGTCTTAGGAACTTAGAAATTATGTAAAGACCCTTACTGAATTCGCAGAAAAATACTGCCAGGTGGTCCTAACGGATGACCTAACGGATCATGGTCCTTGGCAACGACTCGTTGCCTAGCTCGTCAAGTAAACTGCCTAATTTACTTCACTTTACACATAAATCACCCCACGACTTACATCACGACTCATTACCTAACCCAATGAGTCGTGGTCATCTTCCGTTAGGTACACTGCCTTAATTTCCCCGTATTTCCTTCTAACCCACCGCACGGCTGACTTGATGACTCGTGGGGTCTGAGCACGAGTCGTTGCCACGCCCGTGGGGAACCTTCTCTTCAAAACTATCCTTCTCTTCACTGGTCTCCCCATGAATCACCTGACAGCTCGTGGGCTGTCCTCACAAGTCGTCCCATGACTTGTTCTGTACCTACAACACCAATTTCACATTTTTCCCCGTTTTAACTCATGTGTCCGATCTTTATGTTTCTGGGGTATAACAATTAGCAGCTGCATCGACACTTGTTTCGTTCTTCGAAAGCCTAATTTCTTAAAGATGAGCAGGAGCATCAAATTTATGTTGGCACTGAGATGACATAGGGCCTTCTTGAACACACAAATCCCAATTGTGGATGGAATTGTAAAGGCTCTGGGATCTACCCTTTTTGGAGCAAGGTTACTCTTCATCACCACACTACAATGGTGCATTTTCTCTTCATTTCCAGCATCAACCACCTTTTTCTTTTTCAATGAATCTTTCATAAACATGGAATAACTGGACATTTGGAGAAAAGCATCCACTAACGGTATATTTATGGACAACTTGCTAAACATGTCAACAAACTTCTTAAACTTATCATCCATCTTCTTGGTCAATCATTGAGGATAAGGAGGTGGGATTTTTTATTCAACCCTATCATAAATCGTGGCCTTCATGCCCGCCTCATCATCATCAACATGAATGCAGATCTCATCATCCTTTCCCTCTTTTTCTTCCTCAACATTTTCTTCATTCTCCGGAGTCATTGTCATTTTATCAACTTCATCTTCATCAACTACTTTCGGGCTCTCCACCTCACTAGGCTTCCCGGGGCATCACCAGTCACCTTGCCATTTCTAGTAACAATAGCCATACATTGACCATCTTTCTTTGGATTAGGCATTGTGTCACTATGTAGTGTTCCCCTCATCCTAGGGTTCATTTGAGCCGATAGGTGATTCATTTGGGCTTCCAAATGCTTGATGGAAGTCAAATGTGAACTCACTGTTTGAGCGAGGTTAGACACCTGCCCTCTTAATTACTTCACCCCACTTTCAGTCGACTCCACCTTCTTCAAAACTCTTGTTAGCTTTCTTCGATTTTTGAATTTTCTGCATCACTTACGTCTTGTAGATTTTGAGGATTCCCAACCTTAGGAGGTGGAATGTATGGGTTCGAGCTTCTGCGATAGGGATCATTCTCTATGTTTGGCTCTTTATTACCCCACCTTTCATTCCTTTCAATCCATTCTTGTGGTTCACGATTTCTCCATGCTTGATTGTCATCCCTTGGGCACCATGGACCTTGGTTGGCTCCTTGGAAGCTAGGTCGAAGACCTCCCATTTGGTTGCCCATATTATGGCCTTCTTCATCATATCTCCGCGGTGATGACTCTCCTTCGTATTGTAAGGGAGCTTGCATTCCCACGGCATTTACTACCTTTAGCCCTGCTCCCATCACGTGCTTGGTCATCAATTCAAATTGTGTCATCATCTTGGCAAGATTCTCATCCTGCTCTTCATCCCGTTTTCGTAACTCCGCTGCCAATGCACTTGAACTAATCTCATGAGCAGATACACTTGTTTCTCTTGTGTGCCAAGCCCTGTTGGTATTTGTCATTTGGTCTAGGAAAGCTTTGGCACACCCATATGTTTGGTCCATAATAAAACCACCAGCTAGGTTGTTTTCCATACACTTGTTAATTGAATCAAGGGCCCTATAAAAGCTTTGGATAAGCACTCCATCTGGCAATCCATTGTTATACCCCGGGAACCTAAGAATCAGACCCCGATGTCAAAACGGAGAAAAGCTAGAAATTCGCACCAGGTCACAGGATGGTTCATGAGCTGGCTCGTTAGGTGGGACCACGAGTCGTGAAGTGACTCATGGTCAAGCTAGGCTTGGCAGTGTTTCGGGGAGGCCACGGGGGTGACCATGAGTCGTGGCCAAACCTCACGACTCGTGAGGTCACCCGTGGCAAGGATGGAACACTTGAAGCAGTAGGGACCACGGGTGGTGACCATGAGTTGTGGTCATCCACCATGATTCGTGGGGTCCCCTGAGCTTGTTTGGGCAGTGTACATCACGAATTCAGGCCACGAGTCGTGCCCCCTGTCAATGACTTGTGAAGTCCCTCGTGGGGACTGGCAGCTAGAAATTTCTGCATTTTTAGCAAGGGTGATTTTGTAATTCCAAAATTCCTAATACCTAAACTATATCGTTTTAAGCTATGAATAGGGTCTTTTATGGGGTATTAGTCTATGTTAAGCATCATTCATGCATGCAAGAGTATAGAGAGGAGTCTAGAAGGTGATTCAAGATGTTCTTCACCAATTACTCTAAATTCCATCATGGGCTTTCAAGGGAGATTAAGAATAAAGTGTTTCCAGGTATGTAAGGCCCTCAATGGGTCAATTCTTCCACACCCATGCCCCAACTCTATGATTCTACTTAAAAATTATCAAAAACTCATGGGGTTTTGTATTTGATTTTATAAATTCTAATGATTTAAATTATGGGTTTTGTGATTTCGAAATATTATCATAATCTATGGATTTCGATCATATTTTGAGTTTTAAATTGATTATAGTATTGTTGATTTTGATTTTCTATGAAATAAAGCTTAAATATACATGCCCTATGATGAATCGAATCATGAGATATTTTCCTGATAGATGATCTTTACGAGCCCAACATGAATTATATTATAAATCATGAATTTATTTTACTACCCATTATGATTTTATGAAATTCAAGCTATGTACATGATCTACAAGTATGTATGAATCTTATTATTCATGAATTATGGTTTTTGCCGACTCATAAGTCTCATGGCATGGCTAGTTCACTTATGTTCAAGCATGGTTACAATTATCATGATTTAACTAGCCCATGAACTCATGTATTTATTATTATGAGCGCTATATATGTTTTGGGAGTAGTATCGAACACCGAGTATGTTTGGGGCTCAGGTTAAGCCCCGAATCGTATGAACTACGTGCCACTGTAGGTATTTTGGGACCCTTTCATGTTAGTCCCTGGCCCAAACGGCCCTTTTCATGGTGATATCACACTTTCATGGTTCTACCCTTGTCAAAGGACGAACACCCTCCTGACTAGAGTTACAAGTCGGGCTTCATGTGTGCTCATATGGGGTATGTCGGTTAAGAGAATCTCCCACTGTCCCTCATGATTTATGCATGTTATGATTATGTATGTTGGCTCAAGTTATGTTAAGCAAAGATCTTCTATTAAGATTATGATTATGTTTATGTTGCGAATGTTTTGAAAACCTTGAGTCGTATAATATGTTTTAACGACTTATGATATGAGCATGTTGTCCTACTCTTATGATCATTTATGAGTTTTATATATGTTTTTAAATGTCCATTTTATTTACCTTGCATACTCAGTACATTCCACGTACTGACCGCATACTTTATATGTTGTATCGTCTCATGATACACGTCCCGGATCTCAGGCTCATCCCCACCCGTAGATAGCTTTAGATTTTCTCTCAATTCACTTGCTGAGTCCTCTGTTCCGAGGGCCAAATGTTCACACTCTATGTTATTTCTTTCAGATTTTGGATATTGGATTAGTTGGGGGAGTTGTCCCATCAATCTACCTTTCATGCTTAGAGGCTTATCAAACTACACATTGTATTTCGCCGTATTGTATCAGTCTTGCATTGGTTTTCCCCTTATGTTATGTTAAAATTACATTCTTTATGTTAATTCTTCCGCTCATGTGATTTAATAAGATGTATGCTCATGCCATGGGTCAACTTGTGGTCTCTCAAGGCTCCTTGTCCCGTGTCTACGATCCGGGTGTACGTTTGGGTCGTGACAAACTTGGTATCAGAGCCATAGGTTTTGAAGTATCCAAGGGATTATGAAAGCTACGTTAAGTAGAGTCTTTTTCATGGGTGTGAAGTGCGCCACACTTATGACGAAGAGGCTACTAAATGTTTAGGAAATATTCCCTTCTTTCATGATCTATATCGTGTGATGAACGTCCTTTACTCCTCTAATTCTTGTTATTCGCATTTGTAGAATCATGACTCCACATTGAGTAAATGCCAGGAGAAACGGAAATGAAAATGATCATGAGGGTGTCCATGATGGTGAGCATCAGCCAGCTCCACCCGTTCATAAGGAGCACATACCAGAGCCAGCTGCCCATACTAAGTTTAGGGTAGTGATTAAGATGTTGGCGCAGGCCATGACTGCCCAGATCCAGAATTAGACAGTGGCACATCTCCCTCAGAATAGGAATGCAGCTGCAGCTAGGCTAAGGGGACTTCTTGAGGATGAGCCCCCCAAAGTTCACGGGGTCAAGGGTGGACGAGGATCCATATAATTTCATTGAGGAGATTCTGAAGATCACCCAAGTTATGGGGTGAATAATGGGAAATATGTTGACTTGACCTACTATCAGCTAAAGGGGGTAGCACATATATGGTTTAAGCAACGGAGAGATGCCAGGGCGGTGGGTGCAGGCCCGATAGGTTGGGATGAGTTTCCCACCGCATTCATGGATCGATTCTTTCCTCGGGAGATAAGGGAGCTCAAGGCGTCTGAGTTTGTGAATCTAAATCAAGGTAACATGTCTTTCCAGGAGTATGCATTTGAATTCACCCGTCTATTGAAATATGCTCCGGAGTTGGTGGTGGATCAGCAGGCTCGAGTGAGTCATTTTGTGCATAGGGTAGCAGATTACTTGGACAAGGATTGTCGGATCGCCATGCTTCACCAATACATTGACTTTCCCCATATTGTATTGCATGTGCAGCAAATAGAGTCGGTCTACAGGAGGAAGTGAGAGGCCAAGAGGGCCAGGACCAATAGCTAAGGGGTTTCTCAGGCTAGGTCAGAGGGTGGACCACGTCAACAAACCCAGCACAAGTCCATTGCTCTAGCTCCATCATTGGTCAGCACGCCATCTAAGTTCAGGGGAGACTAGAGGAGCAAGGCTACAGGCTCTAGGGATCATGGTAGCATCCAGTGGAGCGCACTTTTCCAATTTGTGAAAAGTGTGGCAAGAATCATCTTGGGAGGTGTTTGGTCGGTGCGGATGCTTGTTTCGGGTGTGGCAAACACGGACAGAGGATTAGAGATTACCCTACAGCCAGTTCTACTACTCCAGCAGCATAATCCCCTAAGCAGGGTGCCTCCACTAGTTCAGCGGGTGGTCAGCGCCAAAATATGTTTTACGCCCTAGTGCCTCGCCAGGAGTAGAAGGCTTCGCCAGATGTGGTCACGGGTATGTTGCGAGTCTTTCATATTGATTCTTATGCTTTGTTAGATCCGTGAGCTACTTTATCTTTTATGACCCCTTATATTGCTAGTAGTTTTGGAGTTAGTCCTGAAATTTTGTCAGAACCATTCTCCGTATCTACTCTAATCGGTGAATCAGTGGTAACTAGGCGGGTGTATAGGGGTTGCCCCATTACGGTGTTGCATAAGGTTACCTCTACGGACGTAGTAGAATTGTCCATGACTGACTTTGACATCATTTTGGGTATGGATTGGTTGTTTGCATGTTACGCTTTGATTAACCATAGGACCCGTGCAGTGGAATACCAGTTTCCGGGTGAGTTAGTGTTGGAATGGAAGGGTAGTTCAACCGTACCAGCCGGTTGGTTTACTTCCTACCTTAAGGATAGGAAAATGATCTCTAATGGTTAGATGTACCATCTAGTTAGGGTTAAGGATGTAGAGTTAGAGATCCCAACTATCATTCAGTTCCAGTGGTGTGTGAGTAATCGGAGGTGTTTCCCGATGATTTGCCAGCTGTTCCTAAGGGAAATTAATTTCGGTATTAATCTATTGTCCTATACACAGCCTATCTCCATCCCTTTTTATAGGATGGCTCCAGCCGAGCTAAAAGAGTTAAAAGAATAGTTGAAGGATTTATTGGATAACGATTTCATTAGACAGAGCAAGTCTCCATGGGGTGCACCGGTTCTCTTTGTTCGAAAGAAGGATGGATCCCATCGGATGTGTATTGATTATCGGCAGCTGAATAAGGTCACTTTCAAGAACAGGTACCCCTTCCCCAGGATTGATGATTTATTTGACTAGCTCCAAGGTGCCAGGTGTTTTTTAAAAATAGATCTCAGTTCCGGATACCATCAGCTCAGAGTTTGGGAGAGTGATATCCCAAAGAGAGCCTTTAGGACCCAGTATGGCCATTATGAGTTTGTAGTTATGTCATTTGGATTAACCAATACTCCTACAGCTTTTATGGACCTAATGAACTGGGTGTTCGAGTAGTATCTAGACATGTTCATAATCATGTTCATCGATGATATTCTTATATACTCCTGGAGCGAGGAGGAGCATGCCACTCACTTGAGAATAGTGCTTCAGATCCTCAAGAATCGTTAGTTATATGCAATGTTCAGCGAATGTAAGTTTTCATTAGACTCGCTAGCGTTTCTAGGCCATGTGGTTTCAGGTGAGGGCATTAAGGTAGATTCCCAGAAAATCGAAGCCGTGAAGAATTGGCTCAGACCGGTGAATCTTTTAAAAATTCAAAGTTTCTTGGGCCTAGCAGGTTACTACCAGAGATGTTTTTAGGGTTTCTCATCTATTATGGAAGCTTTGACCAAGTTGACTCAGAAGAAGGTGAAGTTCCAATGGTCGGAGGCTTGTGAGGAAAGCTTCCAGGAATTGAAGACCCAACTCACTTCAGCACCAGTATTGACTTTACCCGAGAGTATGGATGGTTTTGTTATATATTGTGATGCTTAGAGAGTCGGACTGAGATGTGTATTGATGCAGCATGGGAAAGTAATAGCATATGCCTCTCGATAGCTGAAAGTTCACTAAAAGAATTACCCGACCCATGATCTTGAGTTGGCCGCGGTGGTGTTTGCATTGAATATAGGGCGGCATTACTTGTATGAGGTCCATGTGGATGTATTCACGGATCACAAGATCTTGCAATATGTGTTCATGCAGAAAGATCTCAATCTTCACCAAAGGAGGTGGTTAGAGTTATTAAAGGATTACAATATGAGTGTTCTTTACCACCCAGGCAAGGCTAATGTGGTGGCGGATGCACTTAGTAGGCTTTCTATGGAGAGTGTGTCCCACGTGGATGAGGGAAAGAAGGAGTTGTTGAAGGATGTCCACCGGCTCGCAAGATTGGGAGTTAGATTGATCGACTCGACCGATGGCGGCGTTGTTGTGCAGAATGGGTTAGAATCGTCCTTGGTGGTTGATGTCAAATCTAAGCAAGATAAGGATCCGATTTTGAGGAAGCTTAAAGAAGCGGTGCGAAGTCAAAAGGTGGAGGTTTTCTCCCAAGGGGGAGATGGTGTGTTACAATAATAGGGTCGCCTATGTGTCCCAGACGTTAATGAATTGAGACTTCGCATATTGCATGAAGCACATGGTACCAGATATTCTATCCATCCGGGATCCACAAAGATGTATCGGCACTTGCAAGAAATCTATTGGTGGGATGGTATGAAGAAGGGATATTGCAGAGTTCATAGCCAAATGTCCAAACTATCAGCAAGTGGAATTCGAGCATCAAAGGCCGGGACGCGTACTTCAGGATATTAACATTCCCACTCGGAAGTGGGAAGAGATTAATATGCATTTCATTACAGGCCTATCCCATACTCGCCGACACTACGATTCCATTTAGGTGGTGGTAGACAGGTTAACCAAGACTGCACACTTTCTATCGGTCAAGACCACGGGTTCAGTGAATGATTATGCCAAGTTGTATATTCGGATGTTGGTTCGACTTCGTAGATTGCCCTTCTCTATTATTTTGGATCGAGGTACTCAGTTTACCTCCCTATTTTGGCGGTCTTTTTAGAAAGGGCTTGGGACTCAGATTAAGCTCAGCACAACATTCTCCGCAGATGAATGGCCAGGCGAAACGAACAATCCAGCCTCTTGAGGACATGTTGAGGGCATGCGTTATGGATTTTAAGGGTAGGTGGGATGATAATTTTCCCTTGATCGAGTTTGCTTATCATAACAGTTATCACTCTAGTATCTAGATGGCACCATTCAAGGGTTTTTATGGGCAGAGGTGTAGATCTCCCATCGGATGGTTTGAGGTTGGCGAGGCAGCTAAGATAGGGCCAGATTTGGTTCATGGAGCGATGGTGAAGGTTCAATTGATAAGGGACAAGTTGAAAACCGCTCAGAGTCATCAAAAATCATATGCCGATGTAAGGAGGAGAGATTTGGAGTTTGGTGTGGACGACTGGGTATTTCTTAAGGTATCTCCCATGAAGGGAGTCATGCGGTTCTAAAAGAAAGGGAAACTCAGTCCCTGCTATGTTGGCCCCTACTGGGTAGTGAGGAGAGTTGGTAATGTGGTGTATGAGTTGGACTTTCCCTCGGAGTTATCTCTAGTTCATACTGTGTTTCATGTGTCACTTTTGAAAAAGTGTTTGGGTGATCCAGCTTTAGTAGTCCCAGTGGACAGCGTTGGTGTAAAGGATAGCCTCAACTATGAAGAAATTCTGCTAGAAATCTTAGATCGTCAATTCTGTAAGCTAAGGAACAAGGAAGTAGCTTTGGTTAAAGTGTTATGGAGAAATCAGCATGTTGAAAGAGCTACATGGGAAGCCGAAGCAGATATGATGGTTAGATACCCACACCTGTCCTCTACCGGATTAGTCTCAGTTTGAGGTATCAATTTTTCTCGAATTCACTAATCAGTTTCCACATTCGGTTCATGCGCACAAGTTTGTTTTATGATATGGTAAATGTATGTGATGTTTGAATTCAGTTCAGTTATGTAGATCTTTTCAGAGGTAGTCAATCTGTCAGTTTTCAACTTAAATGATCAGTATTTACATATGGTAATTGCTTGTTCATGAGTTTTTTGCATGTTTCTCACATTCGAGGATAGGGGGAGACATTGTTATACCCCGAAAACTCAAGGATCAGACCCGGGAGTGAAAACAGAGAAAAGCTGGAAATTCGCACTAGGTCACAGGACGGTTCGTGAGGTGGCTCGTTAGGTGGGACCACGAGCTGTAAAGTGACTCGTGGTCAGGCTGGGCTTGGCAATGTTTTGGGCAGGACACGGGAGTGACCAAGAGTCTTGGTCAGACCTCACGACTCGTGAGGTCACCCATGGCAAGGATGGAACACTTGTGGCAGTAGAGACCACGGGTGGTGACCACGAGTCGTGGTTAGCCACAACAATTCATGGGGTTCCCTGAGCTTGTTTGGGCATTGGACATCACAGATTCAGGCCATGAGTCGTGCCCCTGGCAATGACTCGTGAGGTCCCTCGTGGGGACTGGCAGCTAGAAATTTCTGTGTTTTTAGTAAGGGTGTTTTCGTAATTTCTAAATTTCTAAGGCCTACACTATGTTGTTTTAAGGTCTAAATAGGGTCTTTTAAGGGGTATTAGTCCATGTTAAGCCTCATTCATGCATGCAAGAGTATAGAGAAGAGTCTAGAAGGTGATTCAAGGTGTTCTTCCCCAATTTCTCTAAATTCCATCTTGGTGTTTCCAGGTATGTAAGGTCCTGAATGGGTGAATTCTTCCATACCCATGCTCCTACTCTATGATTCTACTTACAAGTTATCAAAAACTCATGGGGTGTTGTATTTGATTTTATAAATTCTAATGATTTAAATTGTGGGTTTTGTGATTTTGAAATATTATCATAATCTATGGATTTCGATCATCTTTTGAGTTTTAAATTGATTATAATATTGTTGATTTTGATTTTCTAAGCAATTAAGCTTAATTATGCATGCCCCATGATGAATCAAATCATGAGATATTTTCCCATTGATGTTCTTTACGAGCCCAACATGAATTATATTTTAAATTATGAATTTATTTTATTACCCATTATGATTTTATCAAATTCATGATATGTACATGATCTACAAGTATGTATGAATCTTATTATTCATGAATTATGTTTTTGGCCAACTCACGGGTCTCATGGCATGGCTAGTTCACATATGTTCAAGCATGTTTACTATTATCATGATTTAACTAGCCCATGAACTCATGTATGTATTATTATGAGCACTATATATGTTTTGGGAGTAGAATCGAACACCGAGTAGGTTCGGGGCTCAGGTTAAGCCCCGGATCTCATGAACTACATGCCACTATAGGTATGTCGAGATCCTTTCATGTTAATCCCTGGCCCTAATGTCCCTTTTCATGGTGATATCACACTTTCATGGTTCTACTCTTGGCAAGGTACGAACACCCTCCTGACTAGGGTTATAAGTCAGGCTTCATGTGTGCTCATATGGGGTATGTCGGTTAAGAGAATCTCCCACTGTCCCTCATGATGTATGCATGTTATGATTATGTATGTTGGCTCAACTTATGTTAAGAAAAGCTCTTCTATTAAGATTATGCTTATGTTTATGTTACGTATGCTTTGAAAACCTTGAGCCGTATAATATGTTGTAACGACTTATGATACGAGCATGTTGTCCTACTCCTATGATCATTTATGAGTTTTATATATGTTTTTAAGTTTCTGTTTTATTTACCTTGCATACTTAGTACATTCCACATACTGACCGCATACTTTATTTGTTGTATCGTCTCATGATACGGGTCCCGGATCTCAGACTCATCCCTACCCGTAGATAGATTCAGATTTTCTTTCAGCACACTTGGTGAGTCCTCATGTTTCGAGGGCCACATGTTCACACTCTATGTTATTTCTTTTAGTTTCTGGATATTGGATTAGTTGGTGGAGTTGTCCCACCAATCTGCCTTTCGTGTTTAGAGGCTTATCAGACTACACGTTGTATTCCGCCATATTGTATCAGTCTTGCGTTGGTTTTCCCCTTATGCTATGTTAAAATTATGTTCTTTATGTAATGTCTTCCACTCATGTGATTGAATAAGATGTATGCTCATTCCATGGGTCGGCTTGGGGTCTCTCGGGGTTCCTTGTCCCGTGTCTACGATCCGAGTGTACGTTTGGGTCGTGACATCCATGATTTGGGCAAAGAGCCACCTTCTTTTTAAACCTTAACCACGCCTCATGTAAAGGCTCTTACGGTTCTTGCCTGGAAGTTGTAGTGTCATCCCTTAACTGAAGCATATTTGATGGAGGGAAAAAACGGTGTAAGAAGGCCTCGATTATCTCTTGCCATGAAGTAATACATCCTGGAGGGAGTTCCTCTAGCAACATTGTTGTTTCTCTCGTCAATGAAAAAAGAAAGAGTGTCAACCTGATGGACTCTTGGCTGATAATTGTTATATTAAAGTACTGGCATATTTCCAAGAAATTCCTCAAATGACGATCCACATCCTCACTTGATTTTCTGCCAAAGAGCCCCTTCATTTGCAACAAGTGAAGCATTGTGTTGGTGACATGAAACACTGCATTCCCTACCATTGATGGTAAGCGAATAGCTCCTGTAACTTCTGGCATCACCGGATTATCTTCCTCGAGTTCCATGTTACCCTCCACTGAGCTATACCCTGCTTGGGAATGATAACTCATGTGGTTATGAGCTCCTAGCAACACAGCAAAATCACGTAAAGTAACTACAATGCAAAACTATTTCAACTTAACAATCAACACAACATCATCAAGCGCTAATCCCCGGCAACGGCGCCATTTTTGATAACGTCCAAAATATATTCCTTAATGCAAGGAATATACATGGTCGTAGTATCAAAACAAGTAACCTAACGAGTGTCGGGGTCGAATCCCATGAGGACTAGGGAATGATAATTTCAAGTGTCGATTGAGAAATTGATATCAGTATGCACCACATAGATTTAATATATAAAAACAAATAAAATTGGGGGAGTTTAAATTTTCAGAGAATTTGTATTTGTTGATTGAGTAAAGTAAAATAACAAGATCAGCTAAGTTGTCAACGAGGGTGTGAAATACTAGAGGTGCGGTCTAGATGAAATACTAACTAGATCGGGACATGCCAGGTCATCTTGTAAGTTAAATAATTGTAAATAATCTCGGGAAGTGGGTAATCACAGCTTCTCAAGCCTATTGACTACCTCTTGCTAGAGTTTTGTTAAGACTATAACCAAAACTTTGCTCAACTCGATTTGATTTGGATTAGCAACTGAACTATTCCTAGCTATTAGTTGATAATAAAGAATGAGAAAGCAATATCAGTTATTCCTAGCTTAATTTCACAATCTCTTATCCATGCCCACTACTAGATTCTCTTCCAATACTTAATTATTCTCTCTCAAACAATAATCAAGCAAGAATAAATATACTCATATCATAATCAATGGATCTTCATTAATAGATTGAAGAGAATCTAATAGATTTATACTTAATTGCACAACATGAAGATGACTCTAGCAATACCCACTCTAATTACATATTCATCATCGCACACCTATAGTTAATGATTTTAGCTACTCATAGTTAAGAAATTCAAAAACACATTCATCAACAACATTATTGAATTTAATAGCAATAGTAGACTTCACAAAATAATCTTTAATAGTAGTTGAAACTTACTAGTACAAGAGGAAATAAAACATAGTACTTTCTATAGTTTTCACTCAAAATCTCCCTCTCTCGGCTAAGAGAAAGTTTTATAGCTAAAAAGAGAAAAGAAGATGTGATGTAAGCTTTTGTTCTCTCTTTAAATTCTCTATTTCTGTCTTCATCTATGCATATCTGAGTACAAATTACGTTACCTCTATTTATACCTTGAAAAGTAGGGCACTTTTCATCTCCTTTTCAGTGTTGGACAGTTATACCCTTATGAGTACCATTCTGGAACAGGAAGAAGTACCGGCGGTTCGTCGATTATAATACGTGAACCATTGGGTGTCTTTTCTACATTTCCACTAAATTCTAGTGAGCCCTGGAGTTTCGCCAATCTGAATCCGTGAACCTCCAGGTCTTCAAGCCACTTTCCAGAACTTTTGAGTATCATTCTGCAACTGGACTGCCGACTTGCCGTTGGCAAGTCACGCACCACCGGTGGCATAACTCCTCTGAAGTAGTGAGATTCAGCCCTTGGCCGGCATTTCACTGGTTTATGTCTATGAATTGCCGATTCACCCTCACTTCCTTCTTTTTTCTTCATTTTGGCTCTTTTCTTCACTTTTAACCATCTGCACACTATGAAAGCAAAGAGGGAATAAAATCCAAATAATCAACTCAAGAACGAAACAAAAACTCAAGTTTTAGAGCCTAATGAGTTGGTAAATTACCAACTCATCACTTAACATACCTCGAATGCTGACTTTCATTCACCCGAATAGTTTCCAACCTAAAGCCAGTAATTCCATTCAATTGCAGCCTTTACGCTAAAAGAATAAGGCTATTTCAATATTAGGAATCATTGCACAAGAATATCTTTTGAAGACAATAACTAAAATACAAATTTCATTCAATTCAGCCAAAAGCTTACAAATTCCCGAGGGTTTAGAAGGTAGAAACACTTATTCGTCACTTGCAGTCGCCTAGGACTCAATTAGGAGTGACTCCAACAACTTTTACTTGGTTGGATTCCAGTACTCCGAGCGAGTTTCCAAGAAATAACTTTGCAGGGATGTTCCTGATAGGCCTGAAACCCATTATCTAAGATGAATTTCTATTTGGATGGAGTTTAACAGCGTAATTCTGCCAAAAACCGAACAAAACTTGAGAGAAAACATCATAGGGACCGTGGGTCAGTTTGATGAAATATTAGAATGAACTTAACTTCACTTAAACCATATACATATATATATGGGAGGTGGTGGGGGAGGGTCCGCGATGCGCCTCCCATCGAGGTAGGGGACGGGCGTTCTGCGCCTCCCAACGCGCCAAGGGAGGGGCACGACGTGGCTCTCCTTGAGCAGTGGGGGCGGCACGGCGTAGCGCATAGTGCACCTTGCCCCCTGCCCTGACCTCCTGCTCTCTTGACTCCATACTCGTGCGTTCATTCCTCGGGCATTTTCCGTATGCGTCGTACTCTAAGACTCTTGCAGACGTACAAATGCATCGGTTAAATGATAGGTACTTATGGGGTGTAACACAAGGCCACGATAGAAACTGAAATAAACTGTGGAAGGCCAGTCGGCCACAAACTAAGCTGAAACTGAACCACTATACAACTAGTCCATAAAAGACTCTGAAAGAGTAAACAATACTGAATGCATGGGATGAGGCCCCAATCTACCCATATGTACATCTAAAATTGAAACTGACCAAACCAAACATAGGGCTCCTAAAAGAAAGGAGCATACCAACTCTTCGCTGGATATGGGCTCCTACTGTATCGGCCGATCTAAGCTCCTGTATGCACTTGCAGCACGATTGTAGGGGTCCCCAAGTGAAAGGGTATCAATATAAAGAAATGCACTAGTAAGTAACACTGAAATTTCTCTATAAAGCAATGACAAAGATAACTGAACCAAAGAAGGGAATAGAAACAACCTTACACTTTGGAACTTGTCAATAGAAACAATGGCAAACAATAGCTGAACATGACTCAGAAGGTAAGGTAAAGAGTGATACTTTATAACTTTGCAACTGACTACCCTATATGTAAACTTTGTGCATGAGTATAACATAACTGAATCATATGCCAGCACTTTTGATACTTAGACTAGAGTTTATGAGAATCAACTCGATGGCTACCTGATACTCAGACAAGATTTAACTATGTCTTCCTAATACTCAGACCAGGACTTTAAGAGTTGCCTAATACTTGGACCAGGACATTATACGACTGACTTGATACTTGGACCAGGATTTTCATATATATTCCTTCGCACATTCAACCATCTGATACTATAAAAAGAAACAGCGTGCGACATTGCACAATCAACCATCTGATACTCGGAACAAAAAGGGCATGCGGTAAATAATGCAAATTATGCAAATGGGCAAACTGATACTTAGATCAGGAACTGAATAATGAAATATAATTGACTTGACTAAACACTAACTCAAAGGACAAACTGATACTTAGATCAGGAACTGAATAATGAAATATAATTGACTTGACTAAACACCAACTCAAAGGACAAACTAAACACTCTACCCATAGAACCTGACAGGAGGAGACATAAGACATAACTTGACTTGGATGCTTAACATGAACATGAGACTCGAGCAACATGACACTGCACCTCAGTGATTGGTTCTTAGAACTAACTCTGGATACTCAGACCCAACTTTGAAATAATTGAACTCTATTTGAATACTTGGATTCAATTTATAATGTTTAGGCTCAACTTGAACTCAACTAGGAGAACTCAGACTCAATTATGGATACTTAGCATCAATATTCACTACTTTAGCACCCGATAACTTAGTAACTTGCCAATAACTTAAGGAATAGGAGTTATGGATTTGTTTAAGCCATAAGAACTTTAAACATATATACATAAAGGTAGGAAACCATATAAAGAAATCACTGCATTGGTACCCTCATTTACCCTTATTAACTTGACATTCTCTCTTAGCCTACGTTATTCATACATCACCGTCTTAGCTTCAATTTCTAATTTTATAAGGTGACCAGAACCTCATGCATGATCAACATAACATATACAACGTACAGTAAAGGACCATCTATGTCACGATTGGAACATACACCCGGATCGTAGACACAGGACAAGGGACCCCGAGAGACTCCAAGTCAACCCATGGCACATGCATACAGCTAATCTCATTTAAATAAGTGGAATACTAAACATTAAAAATAGAGGAAATGTAACCATAGCAGAACATCATAAAATACTAGACGTACACATAAGTTGAGTACTACATACTTGTTTGAAAGCCTCTACTACATACGATGGGTTGATGGGACAACATCCCCAACTAACCTGAACAATGCTGAAACACAAAATAATATAAAAGTCTGTCAAACGGCCCTGGGAATATGTGGACTCACCAATAAGCTGAGAGCGTAAGCTGAGATGGACGAAGGATGAGGATGAGCCTGTGATCAAGATCCTGTATCATGAAATGTTACAACATAGAAAGTATGCGATCAGTACATGGAATGTATGGAGTATGCAAGGTAAGTAAAAGGAACGTTAAAAGTATAGTAATGTCATAAATAACATAGTAGATGAACATTATGCTTGTATCATAAATTTCGTAAGAAAACATAAGGCTCAAGACTTTCAAATCATTCATAAATCATTCATTATCATAATCGCAAGTAAAATTTATCAAAACATAAATTGAGCTAATAACATAAACATAACAATGCATAAGACATGCGAAACAATGGGAGGACTCGTCATTACCGACACCATCATGGTAGAGCCTTTCATGATGCCCCACTATCTCGCTCAAGTGGGCAGAGCCGACCTTGGTTTGCCATGCGAGGGTCGTGCATTAGGCGTAATATCACATTTGAGGAGATCATTATCAATACGTCATGTCATCTAGAAACCTACTGTGGCACATGATTATGAGACACCAGCGTAGTACTTTATCGGGCTGCTCGGTGCTAGACACAGCTCCCAAAACAATTCATATAGGCTCATATGTAAATCAATAACATCATGCATTAAGATTCATTGGCTAAAATATAACATTTATCATCATTGATCCCCTTTAAAACATTCTTAGCCAAGAATCATAAGCCCTTTTCATCGGCCAACATCATAAATCGATAAGTCATGTAATTCGCTTCATAAATCATAAATCATTCTTCCACATGTGGGCATTGCCCAATACTTCATCATATTCAATTCTTTCAAAATATTCTCATAAACATGGGTAACTTGAATACATGCTTTTTCGTCATCAATAAATTCAGAATATTGCATACTCATGGTAAATCATAACTTTGATGAACCTTCATCAATTGGGCATTTTCGATTTAAAAAAGATTGAAACATAATTTTAAAGAAAATAATATAGAACCTGCCCATCATTCATAATTAAATAATTAAAACTCAATTAAATCATACTCATAAAGAGAAATCACATTTTCATGCACTTGGATAAAACCCCATAGAACTTGAATAGGAGAATTCATGATTTAAATAAAAATTTGGGTATGGGTGTGAAAGGATTTCACCCATTCTAAACCCTACATACTTTAGAATGGATTGATTTCAAAGTTCCTTGAAACCCCACAGAGAAATTGATGGAAACTTGGACTAGAAGACCTTGAATCTCCCTAAAACCTCTCTAAAAGCTTTTGCATGGGAATGGATGTGCATTAGGGACTTAACCCACCTTAAAGACCCTATTCCGACCTTAAAACAACATAGTTTAGGCCTTAAGAGTTTAGAAAATTATGAGAAGTCCCTTACTAATTCTCAGAAAATAACTGTCAGGTGACCCTAACGGGTGACCTGACGACTCATCAAGACCGGCAACGACTCCTCGTCTTGCCCGACAAGTACACTGCCTCACCCTCCATTAAAAGTCCATTAGCTTTCTCATGACCCACCTCATAAGTCATTGGGACACGCCACGACTCGTGGGGTCACATCCATTAGGTACACTGGGAGCTTCTTCTAACTTACCACCAACCTCCCCCCACGAGTGACATGACGACTCATGGGGACTGACCACGAGTCATTATCTCCCTCGTGGGGACCTCGATCCTTCCTTCATTCCAGGCCTGCCCACGAGTCACTTGATGACTCGTGGGTCTCCTCACGAGTCGTCCCACGACTCATCCTGTGCCTGCAACATAAATTCCAGAATTTTTCCATTTAAACTCTCAGGTCTAATCTTTGATCTTCTGGGGTATAACAATAAAAATGCCCACAATAAGGGGTCTCCAACTTGATGTAAAACTATGAGAACAATCGACACAATATCACACTTTAAACACTTCTTTGGGCTAGACATAATCTCAAAATTTAGCTTCAATCAACATGGAAATTAAAGCTCAAATACAGCTTGACATACTGCCTCAATACATATAAAAAGTTTGCTAGCACATTCAACTCACAACGCATGAATCGTGCTCGTAGAACAATGGACGGGATGCCTTACATATATTTTTTCGACGAACTTTGCTTAGCCAATTTCCTACTTCAATGACCAGCCTTTAACCTTCTTAGTCTCTTAAATTTATAGGCAAATGGCAAGACTAATCCAATATATCTAAAGAAGATGTTACAGGCGTAACACCTCCTTAAACTAGTGATGCTGCCTCCTCTTCCACCCTGCCAGGGTTCCCTAATCTTGGGGAAAATGGCATGCCCAAGTAATACTTTATAACTTAGTTTTCATCTTGTTTATTACTTATTTATATACATTCAAATGTAATTTTATGTAAATGGGAATATATATATATATATACTAACCAACATGATTAGTCTTTTTTTTGTAGGTTTAAAATGAATTCGAGGAACTAATCTATGAGTTAGTGAAGTGGAGGAATGGAATCGGAAGAGAAATGCGAAAGTCGGCAAGGAGGACAAGCAAAGCATCCCACCTGCACGATAGCAATGTGCCAAGGCAGGCCAGGCTGCGCAAAAAAGGTGTGTCACGGCCCCAAACACGCTGCACCAGCAGCGTGACACGCTGCCAATGCGGCAAAGGGCTGCCTGGCGTGTTTTTGATGTAAATTCCAGATTGCTTCCACGATTCCTCCGTGTCATGGAGGTAAATTGGTGTGACCACCTCCGTGCCACGGAGCTATTCCATGCCGGGCATAATTTTGTACATTTCTCATTTACTATAAATAGGTCCCTTAGCTCCTAAAATCATTTGGTCATGTAATATTTCTGAAAAACTACCAAGGAGTGAAGGGAGAAGTGGGAGAACTCACCTAGGGTTCTTAAATTTCATCTTCTCTTCTACCAATTCTTGTAAGTATGTTACGTTAATTATGTCTTCTTGTATTTATACGAACTTGAATGGCTAGAAACCTTCCTCTAGGGTTGAGGCCACAAGATATGATTGTGACTATGTGAATTTATTTTGGTTTTAAGTTATTAATTGTTGTTTTGTCTACGTTCTTAATTATGGTTGTTTTCATGATTGATCACCCTGAAAACACACACGTTACACCTAGGTAAAAGCTTGAGAAAGTAAACCTAGGCAAGAACAAAGAATATAGGGAGCAAGTTTGTATCTTACGATATAATTCGCGGTTAGGATAATAAATTATACCTAATTTGCCTTGCTTGGTTACTAAAACGGGATGAGCTAGACACCAACTTAGAATTATCACATCACCACTCATAGAAGTAGTTGTGAAGCTAAGTTGAGTTAAATGATTAGAGGTACGAAAGTCCCTAATCAAGAGCATAAACCCCGTAAACCACATTCTCATCATTGAATTGCCCACGAACTAGAATGTCATATCCCCGCTCAACGATGTAGTTGTGAGGCTAGTTTGTCGTGTTTAGCGGCTCGAAAGACCATGAACATGCAATTGGAATTATGTTAGACGATAATTGATAATTCCATACTTACACCATTACAAAGCATAGTATCGCATGATTATCTGGCCTTAGCTCTAGTTGCTCCTTGAATTACTTCAGAGTATTTCTGTGACCATCCCTAGATTTAAATAGAATTTATCAAAAACTTTTATAATCAACACTTGCGAAAGTTAATATCACACTTGAACTTGATAATTAGTTGAATTCGTCCAATCCCTGTGGGTTCGACATCCGGCTGTTAGAAAGGGCCACTGTATTACTTGTAAGACCATGTACGCTTGCATGTGCGCTTGGGTGCAGTCGTCAACAAGTTTTTAACACCGTTGCCGGGGACTCGGCGAAGTTTAGTAAATTTGTCTATTTTTGTGTGATTTTTAATTTCCCTAAGTGTTGAGAAACTTGGTCTTAGTCTTACTTATTACAGGTGACAGGTTGTATTGCCGAGCTGGCTAGGAATAGAGAGCTTGTAGAACCGTTGCTTGAACCAGAACGTCAAATTCATTTGCGAAGGAGAGTAGCTCTTGAGAAAAATTAAAAGAGTTCAAGAAAAGGTACAACAACAACCACCCGCAGGGCAAGCACAACTATCACCGAAAGAAATGGCAGTCAGACCAGTTCGCGAAGTGGCAATCCCACAAGTGACGAATGTGAACTCTAGTATCCGTAAATTGGAACCTGGAAGGAACTTTGAATTGAAACAGCACATGGTGCAGCTGCTACATTCTAGTGGTCAATTCATTGGGATGGCACATGAGGACCCGCAGCAGCACCTACAGAACTTTTTAGAGATTAGTGACACTTTCATCCCCACTGAAGTGTCCACAGACTATGTACGACTTATCCTCTTCCCATTTTCATTGTTGGGAGAGGTCAAAAGGTGGCTGAAAGTTGAGCCACCAAACTCCATAACTTCTTGGGATGATTTGGCGAAGAAGTTCTTGATCAAATTCTTTCCTTCAGGCAAGACTGCAAAATTGAGAAGTGAAATACTGAGTTTCAAGCAGAGGCCTGATTGTACCTCCCGGCTTATGGGGGCCGGGTAAGGTTTGTGTGTGCTATGCTATATTATGTTATGTTATGTTATGCCATGTTACGCTAGACACGAGTAGATCGACAGTAGAGCGATACATTTCCAGGTATGACTCCTACTCCTTCCAGCATAGTTGAGAATATGCTTAGCTTTACATTATTAGTCAGTTTAGTCTATTTCTTTCTATTTCAGTTCCATTAGTAGTATTGTTGTTTTCAGATATTTTTCAATTGTTTCTTTACATACTCAGTACCAGCGGTACTAACGCCCGTTGGGGGTGCTGCATTACTTGCCTGCAGGTACTCATAGACGAGGGGCTGATACCTCGTGATTCTAGCCAGCTCACAGAGTCATCAGCTCTAGTCATCCAGAGCTAAATAGCTAGAGGTTTATCCCTTTTCTTTTGTTGTACAGTATGGGTAGGCCGGCGCCCTGTCCCGACCATATTTTCAGTATTCTTAGAGGCTTGCAGATTGTGTATACCCTGTGGTTTGTTATACCGGTCGTGTGAGGCCGCGTGTATGTTTTAGCTTGTTATGATGGTCGTGTGGGGCCTTACTCAGTTGGTAGTGGTGACCTTATCAGTCACGTAGTTGTTTAGCACTTGTTTTCTTGATTTAGAGATAACTAGACAGCATGGTGGCCTTGTCGGCCCGCATAGGTTCCCCTGTACGAATGTGATTCTGGTTAGCTGATGTTATAGTACAGGTGGCTATAGGCCTAGTCGGTCGAAGGCTGTATTTACAGCCATTATATAGCCCGTTGTTTCCATGAATAAAAGTTAGAGTCAGCCAAGAACCAGATGTGCTTAGGCTCAGTAGTCTAGCAGTTCAGATCCTAATAGGGCACCAGGTGCCAATCATACCCCCCAAGGCGGGGCATGACAAACTTGGTATCAGAACAAGTCGTATCCCAGGGAGTCTGCAAGCCGTGCTAAGTAGAGTGTTGCCTGCGGATGTGTTGTGCACCACATACTATGGGTAGGAGGCTGCAAGGCAAGATAGGATGGTTGCCTTTTATTCTTATTCAGTCGTGCTGTAGAGCGGTACAGTATAGGGTTGAGTCCCTAGAGCTTACTATATTCTTTGGTTACAGATAATGTCAGACCAACGACATCCTCTCAAAGGCCGGAGCTTGGATATTGTCGCAGGGGAAGGCACCAGCAGGATGCCTCATCCTCGTATAGAAACAGCCCGATCAGAGGGCAATACCGAGGTATCGTCCCAACCTTCTCAGCAGTCTCCACCACATTGGGAGCCACTTGGGGCGACACCACCTCCAGTAGTCCCTATACAGATACCTTCCGACCAGGAGGTTAGGAGTGCGGTAGTCATGTTAGCATAGATGATAGCTGCTCAGCGTCAGCCGATATCGTCTACAGTTGCGGAGTCGTTAGGAGGTTCCGATAGTTCGAGGGTCCGAGAGTTCTTGGCTCTGAATCCCCCACAGTTTATAGGTACGGACTGGACAGAGGACCCTCAGGATTTTATAGACCAGATGCAAAGAATTTTCAGGGTTATGCATGCCACGCCTACAGAATCGGTTGAGTGGCAGCATTCCGGGTATGGTACATCGCCGTGTTGTGGTATGAAAGATGGGAAAGGTCCCTAGGGAGAGATGTTTCCCCTCCGACCTGGTCCAGCTTCTCAGGAGCTTTTCTGGATCACTATTTGCCACTGGAGATTCAACAGGCCCGGGTGGACCAGTTTCTACATCTAGAGCAGGGGGCCATGAGTGTTCGGGAATACGCCTTGCGGTTTGATTCTTTGGCTCGGTATGCACCGGCCTTTGTTGATACCATGGCATCCAGAGTACACCGCTTCATCATGGGGTTGAATCTAGAATATGTTGAGACTTGTATTACGGCTACACTATGAGAGGACATGGATATTTCCCGAGTTCAGGCATTTGCCCAGAATATTGAGGGCATCAGGCAGCAGCATCGAGAGATCAGGAGGGACAATCAGGAACAGCGCCATAGGGATTGGCCAGTTGAGTTACAGAGGGAGGCTCGGGGAGGACCTAGGACAGAATTGTTAGATAGGCCGCCTAGACCCCCACCTCCACCACAGCCGCAGAGGGGCAGATTTAGCCACAGGGGGCAGTCAGAGACCGACAGAGGCTCGCAGATTGCAGATTGACCATTACAGAGGAGGGCGGAGCAAAGTAGGTATACCCTACCACTTTGCCCTATATGCAGCCGACGCCATTCTGGAGCATACAGGTATGGCTCCATCGGATGTTATATTTGTGGCCAAGAGGGCCATTTTATGAGAGATTGTCCAGTCAGAGGACAGGAGGACCGGGATAGACAGGACAGGGCATCCGCAGGGTCACGAGTTTCAGTATCCTCGGCGGGGCGCAGGCCCTTAATTTCAGCAGGCAGGGGTCGGGGCAGATCAGGGGCCTCTAGTGTAGGTGTGGGTCCAAGTCGCACATATGCCTTACTAGAGAGGCAGGATTCAGAAGCGTCACCTGATGTTGTGACAGGTAGGATGACTATCTGCTCATACCCTATTTGTGTATTGATTGATCCAGGATCTACTTTGTCCTACATTACTCCATTTGTGGCTCGGAAGTTTAGTGTTGCACCAGAATTGCTTCAGCAATCCCTTTCAGTATCCACCCCCGTCGGTGACTCCATTATAGCCAGAAGGGTCTATCGCGGGTGTACAGTAGAGGTTGTTGACTGTCAGACCACAATAGACCTGGTAGAATTAGAAATGGTCAATTTCGACGCCATTATGGGTATGGATTGGTTTGCTCCATGCTATGCAAATGTAGAATGCTGGACCAAGACAGTCCGATTCCACTTTCTAGAGGAGGCAGTACGACAGTGGAAGGGCAGTACAATTACGCCAAAAGGTAGGTTTATCTCCTATCTTCAGGCGAGGAAGTTGATAGCTAAGAGGTGCATTTACCATCTTATCGGAGTTCAGGATGTTCGAGTAGAGCCTCTGACTCTCCAGTCAGTCCCAGTGGTGAATGAATTCCCTGACGTATTTCCAGATGAGCTACCTGGTATTCCTCCAGAAAGGGAAATAGATTTTGCAATTGATTTATTACCAGGAACTCAGCCCATATCAATTCCTCCGTATCGTATGGCTCTTGCTGAACTCAGAGAATTAAAGGAGCAGCTGAAAGATCTGTTAGATAAGGGCTTTATCAGGCCGAGTACTTCACCTTGGGGTGCGCCAGTTCTATTTGTGAGAAAGAAGGATGGCTCTCTCCGCATGTGTATAGATTACCAACAGTTGAATAAGGTTACAGTTAAGAATAAGTATCCGCTTCCCAGAGTAGATGATTTGTTTGATCAGTTACAGGGGGCCAGATATTTCTCCAAGATTGATTTGAGGTCTGGATACCATCAGGTTCAAGTTCGTGAAAGGGACATTCCGAAGATAGCTTTCAGAACCAGATACGGCCACTTTGAATTCCTAATTATGTCTTTTGGGCTGACAAATGCTCCTGTAGTGTTCATGGACCTGATGAACAGCATCTTCAGACCGTACCTAGACCTCTTTGTGATAGTGTTCATTGATGACATTCTGGTATATTCTTGCTCAGAAGAAGACCACCAGAATCATTTACGGACAATGCTTCAGATTCTCAGGGACCGTTAGTTGTATGCCAAGTTCTCCAAATGTGAATTCTGGCTAAATTCAGTAGCTTTCTTGGGGCATATTGTGTCGGATGCTGGTATACAGGTAGACACGCAGAAAATAGAGGCAATAAAAACGTGGCCCAGACCTACCACTCTGATTGAAGTCCGTAGTTTCCTGGGATTAGCAGGATACTATAGAAGATTTGTTGAGGGGTTCTCCACCATAGCGGCACCTCTGACTAAGCTGACGCAGAAAGCACTAAAGTTCCAGTGGACAGAGGCATATGAGCAGAGTTTCCAAGAATTGAAAGACAGGTTGACCTCCTCCCCAATATTAGCATTGCCAGAAGGTACAGAGGGTTATTCAGTGTATTGTGACGCATCAGGTATTGGGTTGGGATGTGTGTTGATGCTGCACGGTAAAGTGATTGCGTATGCTTCCAAAAAACTGAGGAAACATGAAAAGAATTATCCTACCCACGACCTGGAGTTAGTCGCAGTGATCCACGCATTAAAGATATGGAGACATTACTTGTATGGCGTCCATGTGGATATTTTCACAGATCATAAGAGCCAATAGTTTATCTTCACTCAGAGGGAGTTGAATTTACGACAGCGTCGCTGGTTGGAGTTATTGAAAGATTATGATGTGGACATTCTGTATCATCCGGGGAAAGCCAATGTAGTAGCAGATGCTCTCAGCCATAAATCGATGGGGAGTTTAGCATATTTGCAGCCTGAGCAGTGGGAGTTGGTTAGAGAAATACATTAATTAGCTAACCTAGCCATTCATGTAGCAGAGACAGAGGACAACAGAGCGGTAATTCAGAATACCGCAGTGTCTTCAGTAGTTGTGGAGGTAAAGGAACGGCAGTATGAAGATCCTGACCTGGTTCAGCTTAAGGACAGAGTTCAGCAAGGGAAAGCACCAAATTTTTAGGTAACTGAGGGTGAAGTGTTGCGATGTAAAGGCCGCCTTTGTGTTCCAGATATTTTAGGGCTTCGCCAGCAGATTATGAGTGAGGTACATTACGCCCGCTATTCTCTCCACCCAGGCGCGATGAAAATGTACCATGATATTAGAGAAATCTACAGGTGGCCAGGTATGAAAAGGGAAATAGCAGAATTTGTAACCCAGTGTCCTAACTACCAATAGGTAAAAGCGGAACACCAGAAACCAGGTGGGTTGACTCAGGACATAGCTGTGCCTCTTTTGAAGTGGGAAGCAGTAAACATGGACATTGTAGTAGGATTACCCCGTACCAGACATAGACATGATTCAATTTGGGTAATTGTTGACAGACTAACGAAATCAGCCCATTTCCTGCCAGTAAAAGCCACTTTCTCTGCCGAAGATTACGCCGAATTGTATATTAGATAAATAGTTAGGTTACATGGTGTTCCAGTATCTATTTTCTCTGACAGAGGAGCACAATTTACAGCTAGATTTTGGCAGTCATTTCAGAGAGGTTTGGGAATGCAGATTAATTTGAGCACAGCATTCCACCCGCAGACAGATAGACAGGTTGAACGCACTATTCAGACGCTCGAGGATATGCTACGGGCATGTGTGCTAGATTTTGGAGGTAGCTGGGACGAGCATTTGCCACTGATTCTATTTGCTTATAATAATAGTTATCACTCAGCTATCTAGATGGCGCCCTTTTAGGCACTGTATGGGCGAAAATGTAGATCGCCAGTTGGCTGGTTTGAAGTGGGAGAGTCAGCGCTGATTGGGCCAAATATTATTCATCAGTCAGAGGAGAAGGTAAAGCTTATCAGAGAACGCCTACTAACTACACAAAGCCGCCAGAAATCATATGCCGATGTGCTGCGCAGGGACTTGGAATTTGATGTAAATGACTGGGTATTTCTGAAAGTATCTCCAATGAAAGGGGTGATGAGATTCGGCAAGAAAGGTAAGCTCAGTACGAGATTCGTTGGGCCTTATCAGATCCGGTGGAGAGTAGGTCGAGTGGCATACGAATTGAACTTGCCTCCAGAATTAGAATCCGTTCATCCAAATTTCCACGTATCTGTGCTAAGAAAGTACATAGAAGACCCATCTAGAGTAGTCCCAGTCCAGGATGTCCAGGTTACGGAGGAGCTGACCTATGAAGAGGTTCCAGTAGCTATCTTAGACAGATAGATTCGTAGATTGAGAGTTAAAGATATTGCATCTGTCAAGGTACTGTGGCGTAATAGGAACCGAGAGGAGATGACTTGGGAGGCAGAGGAAGATATGAAAATCAGATATCCTCACTTGTTTTAGTATTGTTATTTTATGTAGTGCCTTATAGTATATGTATAAATGAGATAATCTACTCCAATCTTTTGTCTGATTAATGCTATAGTATTACGTGGAGTACCTGTATTGGACTTTTCTGCATTTCAGGTTTTCGAGATAGTCCATATTACAGGGGAAACTCTGCCAAAAATTTTTTTCTAAAAATAAGTTGAGTGAGTCGAGAATTCCTATAAATAGAGGTTTACATTCGAGGACGAATGTTCTTAAGGGGGGAAGATGTTACACCACGTAAATTCTCGACATGTAGGTGGCCTATTCGCATGTTGGTTAAGAGTTTTTGAATGCCATACAAGCTAGGAAAAGGCCCGGGGAAAGACCGGATAAGTGACACGTCGAACTATCGCAAGAGAAGGCTGGCAGACCTCCTTTGCGATGGCCAGAGTGTCACGGAGGCTCACCTCCGCAATACGTAGCGTGTCACGGAGGCTAGGCTCCGCGATACACGGTGTGTCATGGAGGTGAGGTACAGCCCCAAGTATAAAAGTCTCCAAACTTCGATTTTTGCTTCATTTAACTTAAAATTTCAAGAAAATAACAGAGAAACAGAGGGCATGAAGGATTCTTTGGAATTTCCTTCCGTTTACTCTATTAAACACAGTCCAAACTCAAATTAACTCCAGATACCAAGGTATTAAGCACCAAGGAGCATTCCTACGGATTTAGTTTCGTGAAATTTGGCCGGCGAATCGTCGTGCTACCGAGTTAAGGTAAGTGGAATTGCTCCAAATTAGTGTCAATATACTCCTAGCCTTAAAGTGAGTATTTATCCCTTCTGGACTTTCGAGAAATAGCGAGTTTTCAACCATTTTTTGATAAGTCAAAGTTTTGGCTATATATATATTAAAAGTGTTATCTTCTTCCAGAATATTAGTGTATTTAGTCCTAACTGTATGGATGCAGTTGGGAGAAATAGCGAAAATACTGACCGAGCTACGCCAGTTAGTCGGGAAATCAGAAGCAAAGGTATGTAAAGCCAGTTTCTTCGGCAAGCTAGTAGTTCCGATATAGTAAAATAGTTCAAGTGCCAGTAGAATGTTTCAGAAACTGCATATTATGTTTAGTTAGCATTTTAGTATTATATTAGTAACATCATGTCATGTGTAGCATGAAACTTACTAGCTCGATGCAAATTCTAGTAGAAAGTGACCAAAAAAGTACAGCATGCCCAATATGTGATTTAGTAAAGTATGTTAGGATATTATCATGTTCAGTTAAAACTTAGTAAATCAATATAAGTTCCTCTAAGGTATTACAGAAATAGAATGGTAGCCTAAAATGAAGTTGAGAAAGCATGTTAGAAATAGTAAATCATGTTACTATGAAACTTAGTTATACAGCATGATTCCTAGCAGAAAAACTATATCTTGTTCAGCATTAGACTCAGCACAGTATGACAGAAGATTGTATATATACCATTATCAGTTTCAGCATGTATCAAGTACATACATATCACTATCATTAGTTTTAGCATGTAGTATATACATACACATTATTGTCACTAGTTTCAGCATGTGGTATACGCAGTTAGTATTACTAGTTGAGACCACTATATTGTTTTGGGGTTGGACTACCTAGCATTCATGACTGCCGCAAGGTTAATAGCTGTATCGACTCATCCGCCAGAGGGCGAGGATACGTTGCTCTACGTAGTGGCATGCCGTCCCCCAGGGGACAAAGATGGGATGCCGGTTTCCCCAGATTTTGCCTTGGTCGGATTTTATACACCCTCGTCGAGAGGGTACGCTCGGGGTGTTGACTCAGGAGTCCTCCGAACTCAGGTACAGTTATAGTTAGGGGCTCAGGGAGCCCAAGTGCATACCCAGGGGATCGGCAGGATGCTTATAGTTATTATAGGAGATGGGACGACCAGGGTAGGGGTATAGATTGCGTGTTGATTGTACCTCCCGACTTATGGGGGCTGAGTAAGGTTTGTGTGTGCTATGCTATATTATGTTATGTTATATTATGTTATGCCATGTTACGCTAGACACGAGTAGATCGACAGTAGAGCGATACATTTCCAGGTATGACTCCTACTCCTTCTAGCATAGTTGAGAATATGCTTAGCTTTACATTATTAGTCAGTTTAGTCTATTTCTTTCTATTTCAGTTCCATTAGTTGTATTGTTGTTTTCAAATATTTTTCAGTTGTTGCTTTACATACTAAGTTCCAGCGGTACTAACGCCCGTTGGGGGCGCTGCATTACTGGCCTGCAGGTACTCATAGACGAGGGGTCGATACCTCGTGATTCTAGCCAGCTCACAGAGTCATCAGCTCCAGTCATCCGGAGCTAAATAATTAGAGGTTTATCCCTTTTCTTTTGTTGTACAGTATGGGTAGGTCGGGGCCCTGTCCCGACCATATTTTCAATATTCTTAGAAGCTTGCAGATTGTGTATACCCTGTGGGTTTTTTTTATACTTATCGTGTGAGGCCGCGTGTACGTTTTAGCTTGTTATGATGGCCGTGTGGGGCCTTACTTAGTTGGTAGTGGTGACCTTGTCGGTCACGTAGCGGTTTAGCACTTGCTTTTTTGATTTAGAGATAACTAGACAGCATGGTGGCCTTGTCGGCCTGCATAGGTTCCCCTATACGAATGTGATTCTAGTTAGCTGATGTTATAGTACAGGTGGTTACAAGCCTAGTCGCCTGGAGGTTGTATTTACAGTCATTATATAGCCTGTTGTTTCCGTGAATCAGAGTTAGAGCCAGCCAGGCTCCAGATGTGCTTAGGCTCAACAGTCTAGCAGTTCAGATCCTAATAGGGCACCAGGTACCAGTCATACCCCCCAAGGCGGGGCGTGACACTTTCACCCCCAGACAAAAGGTCAAGAAGAATGTACTATTCAAACGCTCAAAGATAAACTGACAAAGTATTCCTTGGATTTTAAAGATAATTGGGATAAACATTTGTCCCTTATTGATTTTGCATATAACAATATTTACCATTCCGGCATCAAGATGGCACCATTTGATGCTTTGTATGGGCAACAATGTATATCTCCTTTTGGCTAGTTTGATGTAGGCAGAGTTACTTGAACCAAATCTAGTTCGTCGGGCTATGGAAAAATTTATGTTGATACAGGAGAGATTAAAAATTTCTCAAAGCTGTTAAAAGTCTTATTCAATGTATGGCATACAAATTTAGGGTTGAGATAAATGATTAGATGATTTTAAAAGCTTCACCTATAAAGGAAAACGCCGATTTGGAAAAAAAAAGGAAAACAGAGTTCAAGGTATATTGGACCTTACCAAATTGTGCAAAGGATTTTCCAAGTAGCCTATAAAGTGAAATTACCTCTAGAATTAGCTTCAATGCACTCAGTATTTCATATATCTATTTTACAAAAATGTGTGGGAGATCCATCCTCTATTATGCCCTTGCAAAATATTAAAAATCATTGAGGTCTTATCAGTTCCAGTAGCCATTCTTGATCATCAACTCCGTAAGCTGAGAACTAATGATGCTACGATACTTTTGAGGGACTAAAATGTTGAGCAGGCTATGTAGTAAGCAAAAGATGACATAAAGTCTAAATACTCACACTTGTCCTGAGTATCACTAGAAGGTATATGAATAGTGACTAGAATTTTGCTTCTATAGGTTTTAGTTATCTAAGAGTGGAAATGAGGAAAGTTAAAACAAAAATATGTCCTTAGTTTAATTACATGGCTAGAAAAATAATTTATTTCCGTACACTTGTTTTGGACATTATACTTATTGAGACGCCTTATATCTCTTGCTTATCTGTGTTTTTGGTTAGCTGATAGGTTTTGGATAGTCCTGCTTACAAAGGAAATTCTTGCAAAATTTCTAAAAGATCCCATAGTTAGATTGTTTAAACCACAAATTTCATTCAAGGATGAATGATCTCAAGGGAGAATAATGTAATGCCCCATACTTTTCAATGCTTTCACGACTAAAAATGACGATGCAAGTATTTAAACTCAAGATGGCAAGGTGGTATTTGAACCTATAGTTCGGAAAATATAAATTTGCATAAAAGTTGAGCAATTAAGGAGACCAGGAGTTGGAAGATAAAGTTAAGGAAGTTTGGTGCTCGTCAACTTAGTTAAGCTTATAACGGCAAGTTGGTGCACCATCTACTTAATCGGAATGGAGCAAGTTAAGATGGCAAGTAGGTACGATACCTACATATACTCATGGACCTAATAGTTGACTAAATGAAGAAAAAAGTTTGCCCAACAAGTGACAACAAAATTTCCCAAAAAGTCTAATTGAATTAAGGTCCAAGATTATTACATGTCATGTTTTCTCTCATATGAGTCTATAAGAGATTAGATTATATTAATTAGGAGTATTTAGATGTTATATGCTTAAATGAGAAGCTTTCTATCCCGTTTGTAAATAGTTGGTTAAAGTTACTTAAGCAAGTCTTATAAGCTACAATTGAATTATGCTTAGCTCTAGATTTCAAATGCTTTATGTTTCCCTCACTCAAAATTGTTTAGATTTAGTTAGTAAGCCACTTATAGTAGGACAATATTAATGAATCATTTTGTAGTATAACAAGATTAGAAATATATGTTTGATACAGTTAAGAAGATACGAAGAGATATGTTAGGAAAACTTAATTAATTTTGTTGTTGCATACCTTATTTAGCCTATTTATGATACAGTAAAAATATGTTTTAGTCCCCAGAAATGGATAATATCAGTAGGCCCCTAGAAGTGGCTCATCTCTCATTAGGCCCTAGAAGTGGAAATATATTATTAGGCCCTCATAAGTTGCTATCTAATATTAAGCATCCCAGAAATGGCTATCTTTACTAAGCCCCCAAGAGCAGCAATTGTTATTAAGTCCCTAGAACTGGCCATTTGTTTGTTTGATTATAAAACTTATGGACCCTAGTTTGGTTATAATTTCACTATTTTTTATCTTTTAAAAAAATAACGAGTAACGGGTAAGTATGATATTTAAACTAATTAAGTGATCAGATTTGAAAGAATTTCAATGTAATAGCTCTAAAATGTATAAGATGTAATATATAAATGGTTCTTATCATGTCTTTAGTTTTAGATACCTCTGATAGGTTATCTTTCATATTTCTATTTTATAAGCTTTCTAGTTATGTCGTGCTATTCAGTATACTTTACATACGAGTACTGTTTGCTTACACATAACACCCCAAAAGTCCTTAGGATCAGACCCGAGGCAGGAAATGAAAAAAAAGCACAATCTACACCAAATCACAGAACTATTCATTAAGTGAATCATCAATTCACCTAACGAGTCATTAGGTGAGTCGTTAAGTGAGGAGAGTTAGAGAAACGTTGGGATTCAGAGAGTCCTTTTCGACTGCGGAAAGATCTGTTAAGGGTGATGACAAATCATTAATAGGAGGTGTCAAGATTTACCTTCAGTGGTAACAGGTGGGACTAACGACCTGTCAGGTGGAGTAATGGGTCATTGTGTGGCCCGTCAAGTCTCCGAGGTTATTTTTCTAGTCTAGTTATTAAGGGAATTTTTGTACTTCTTAGGTACTTAATACCTAAACTAAGACATTTTGAGATCCTAAAAGGGTGTATTTTAGAGTTTTATTCATTCCTAACCTTAATTCAATTATTAACATCTGAAGTTGAAGATCCAAACCCCTCAAGCCCTCAAGCAATCAAGATTCTCCTTCTTCTCCAATTCTCTTGGGTTTCAAACCCTAGCAAGATCTCTTCAATCCCATGTATGTAAGATCAAAAATGGGAGATTCCTTCCGCCCTCATACCTAGTTTCAAATTGAATTTCATGATTTAAGTCTCTAATTATGATCTAGGAATTTCTACGGTTAGACATAATTTTGATGATATCTCTTATGATCTCCTACGAATTCAATTTTCTTATAATTCAATCCATGATTTATGATTATCATTACATGTTTTCTACAAGAATCTCTTATTAACCTATGTTTCTCAAGTTATGATGATTTACTCAATTATGCATGAATTTCATAAATCCCAAGCTTATATATCATGACCGATTCAGCGACATTATTTTCATGGCAGTTCATGTATGTCAAGTATGTTTATGATATTCATATTTTTCAACTAGCCCATGAAAAATCAATTATGTTTCATGATTACATATATAAGTAATATGCATATTTTGGAGTAGTATTTAGCACCAAGTAGGCTGGGTTTCAACACACCTAAATCTCAGAACTACGGGCCACCATAGACATATTCATGATTTGGGCCTCACTAAAGAGTGTTCGCCTGCCCGAATGGGATCACAAGTGATATTATGTATTTATCATTCTATGCCCTAGCAAGTCTTAGGAAGACTCTGCCAACTTAGCGAAATAATTGGTCATCATGATTCATGATGGTGTTGGTTATATGAAACTACCATTGTTCCTCATGCTTCACGTTATTCATTTTCAGGTTTTCCGATATCATGTTTTATAGTATATTTTACCCATTGATTTATTTATGAGCTTTTAATTACGATTTCAAACATGTTAAAACATATGATTTTTCTTTCAAAATGTTGGATTATGATACTTCAACTTATGATGAATAATTCATGTTTATTACTATCTCACGATCATGTTTTTAGTATGTTGTCTCTACTCTCATGTTTTTGTTATCCTACATACTCAGTACATTCAAAGTACTAACTGCATATTTTTATGCTATACTGTCTCATAATATATGTTTGGGTGATCAGTCTTAGCCTTACCGTCAGATTCACTCTTGATCCATTCTAATCAAGCTCATCAAGCTCTTGGTGAGTCCTCGTGATTCGAGGATGTTAGTTTTGATGAATGTTCTTTTTTTTATGTCTTTCAGTTATCAGAATTTTGTAGAGCTAGTTGGAGGTGTTGTTCTATCAACTCATCCTATGACTAGAGGCTTTTCAAACAATTATGTTTAGATGATTCAATGGTATTGACTTGCAGTTTCGTATGTTTTATGATATCTTAGACTTCTGCTTATACCTTATGTTATGCTTTACGAATGTTCCACTTAGTTCATGCTCTAAAGTAAGTTATGCATGTGCCATGGGTTAACTTGGAGTCATTTGTGGTTCTACGTCTTGTGTAGCAATTCAGGGTCCATGCTCTGGTCGTGAAAAACTTGGTATCAGAGCCACAAGTTTAGGTGTGTCCTAGGGAGTCTAAAAGCCGCATTGAGTAGTCTTTTTCATGGGTAAGAAGCGCCATAATTTTGAGGAAGAGTCTATAAGATGTTTTAGGAAACTTCCCTTCTCTCATGATCTATGTCATGCGATGAAGTTCAACTCTTTTTGTTCCTCTAAGTCATGTTACACCCGTTTGCAGAAAATGCCTGCCCGAAGAACCAACAAATGAAGAAATGGCAATGGCAGTAGCCATGGAAATGGCTATAGGGATAGGCCCTAGCCAAACCCACTAGCTTTAGTTGATCCTTTGAATGAGCAAGTGACTTCTTTTCAGATATTGGCATAGGCTATGAAATCCCAAGTCAACTAGCACATGGTGGCTCATGTGAACATCAACGAGAATGCTATGGCAGCTAGAGTGCGAGATTTCACTAGGATTAACCCACTAGAGTTTCATGGTTCTAAGGTGGATGATGATCCATAGAATTTCATTGAGGAGATAAAAAATATTACCCAAATCATGGGAGTTTTAGCAAAGGAGAGTGTAGATTTTGCCTCTTATTAGCTAAAAGGGGTAGATCGCAGTAGGTTCCAACAGTCAAAGGAGGGTCGTTGAGTAGGTGCATCTCCTATTGGCTAGGATGAGTTCTTTATGGAATTCTTGGATAGGTTTTTTTTGCAAGAGTTGAGGGAAGAAAAATCAACAAACTTCATCAATTTGAAGCAGAAGGTTATGGCTATTCAGGAGTAAGTCTTGAGGCTCACCCAGCTGTCCAAGTATGCTCCGGAGATGGTTTCCGAGACGAGAGCTTTTGTGAGCAAGTTTGTATCAGGGGTTACAGATTCACTAGTAAAGGAGTGAAGGACTTCTATGTTTTATTAGTGACATAGATATCTCTCGATTGATGATTTATGCTCAACAGATAAAGGAGGGGCAGATGAATGAGAGGGAGAGAGAGGCCAAGAGGGATAGGACAAGTAGCTTTAGGTATTCTCAGTAGAGGTCTAGTGTTCCATCTAGGCCCATAAGTGATCAGAGAGGTAGAGCATCAGGTTTGAGGAGTCAGAGGAGCTTGTCAAGGGAGCACACTTTCCAAAATTATAGTAAGTGTGGTAAGAACCACCCAAGAGAGTGCTTGGTTGGCTTAGATATTTGCTTCAGGTATGGGAATCCTGAACACATACGGAGGGATTGTCCTTCAGATAGGTAGGGTAACGGTAGAGGCCATGCCCTAGCCACCACTATAGTAGCTCCAATAGCTCACCCACAGGGCGCATCATCTAGTGCTAGTGGCACTCAGTGCTAGAATAGTTTTTGTGACCTTTCTTCACGCTAGAAGTAAGAGAGTTCACGAGATGTGATCACATGTATGTTGCAAGTCTTCCATCTTGATGTTTATGCATTGCTAGACCTAGGGGCCACATTACCCTTTATGACTCTCTATGTTTCTACCAGTTTTTGTGTCAACCCCTAAATCATTTCAGAACCCTTCTCAATCTCTACTCCTGTCGGTGAGTCAATTATAGCTTGATGGGTATTTAGAAATTTTCCTCTTACATTTTTTCATGAAGTCACCTCAGCCGATATAGTAGAGTTAGAAATGATCAATTTTGATGCTATCTTCGGCATGGATTGGTTGTATGCTTCCTATGCTTTACTAAATTTTATAACCCAATCAATGGATTTCTGATTTCCGGGTGAACCATTCCTAGAGCGAAAGGGTAGTTCAGTTGTGCTTGTAGGTCACTTTGTCTCCTACCCTAAGGCTAGGAGGATGATCTCCAAGGGTTGTGTATACTATATAGTTCGGGTTAAGGATTCTATGTCTGAAAACCCGACTCTCCAGTCAGTTCCTGTTATTTGTGAATATATGGAGGTGTTCCCAGATGATCTAGTGGGGGTTCCTCCCGAGTGGAATTTTGACTTTGGTATTGACCTTTTTCCTGATACACAACTCGTGTCCATTTCGATTTATAGAAGAGCTACAGCCGAGCTTAAATAGTTGAAAGACCTCCTCAATAAAGGTTTCATCTGGTCTAGTAAGTCCCCATAGGGTGATCGAGACAGCTTAATACTCATGAGAAGAATCATCCAACACAAGACCTTGAGTTAGCAGGGATGGTATTTTCCTTGAAGATTTGGAGGCACTATCTGTATGGGGTACATGTGGATGTGTTCATGGATCACAAAAGTCGGACTTGAATTTTTGTCAAAGGAGATGACTTCAGCTTCTAAAAGACTATGACATGAGTGTCCTTTAACAACTGGGCAAGGCCAATACAGTGGAGGATGTTCTTAGTAGGCTTTCCATGGAGAGTGTGACTCATATAGAATATGGAAGAATGGAATTGGTGAAAGATGAACATAGGCTCGGTTTCTTAGGGGTTTGCCTTACTGATTCAGTAGATGGTGGTGTTATTGTACAAAATGGTACAGAATCTTCCTTAGTGGCAGAAGTTAAAGCAAGGTATGATAAGGATCCTATCTTAGTGAAGTTGAAGGAAGTTGTCCAGAACTAAAAAGTGGTGGTTTTCTCCTAAGGGACAGATAGTGTACTTCGGTATTAGAGCCAATTATATGTTCCGGATATGAATGACTTGAGAGAGAGGATGTTCGGAGAGGTTCATAGCTCTCGATATTCTATCCATCCAGGTGCCACCAAGATGTACCATGATCTGCAGGAAGTCTATGGGTTGAATGGCATGAAGAAGGACATCGAACAGTTTGTGGCTAAGTGTCTGAACTGCGAACAGGTCAAGGTTGAGCATCAGAGACCTAGAGGTATGATATGCCATGATTTTATGGCACTTTCAACGCTTAAAACTAAAAAATATGCAAATTTCGAGTATATTTATATAGATATAATGTGTTTTTATTGAGTGTTGTAGGAAAATAGGTTCGCATAGTGAAATGGGCATAATGAGGCTAAATTGGGCTAAGTTTGGACAGCTGGCAAGGTAACGAGTTGTCGTGTCACTTGACGACTCGTTCCTTGAGTCGTTGGGAGAAGAATATTTTGAAGCACAATACCCAAGCTAGAAACAGTGGTGACCACGAGTTGACCGCACAACGCGTCTTGTCTGGTAATGAGTCGTTAGGAGGTTCGTGAGGACTAGGAGTTGGAATTGATGAAAAAGGTCTAGGAGAAACAATGGAAGACGTAACAAGTCATCATGAGACTTGACGACTCATTGTGAACAGGCAGGTGCTTTCGTCCTCAACACTGAAAGTTTCAAAGCTTAGAAGTTACGAGGACCTAATGATTCGTGTAGTCACTTAATGAGTCGTTAGGTCAACCATTGTCTAGAAGAACTTATATGCTGAGCACGAGCATTCCTTGCTTGCGACGGCTCGTTAGGATACCTAATGAGTCATTACCACACCCGTTGCCACTACCGGCCTTCATTCCTTTTTAATTTATGAAAGGGTTTGTCTACGTCTATAAATGCATTGTGTAGGTTTATTTTTGTAGTTTATGCAATTTTTATGACTTTCTACTATATTGTTCGAGTTGTTGATTAACATCAAGGTTCAAGAAACAAGTTTCATGATTTTGTTTTTGAACTCGGTGATTCAATGACTTTGGAGTATTAATCTTATATTCTTGTTGATTTATTCAAGACACGTGGTTTCTTCCACGAATTATTGTAAGTTGAAATTATGATTTCCTCTCTAATTTCCAATTGTAGTCTTTCAAGCATGAGTAGCTAAACTCACAACTAGGATTGTGGGAACCATGATGAATTAATACAGGCAAAAATACTTAGTGAGGGTTTATGAATGTATTGTTTTCCCTTCGTTTTAATTGTTTCTTAATGGTTGCAAATGTTAGAATTTTCCTTCTTCTTACTCACCGGATCAAGGAGAGTAATTAATGGGAAAAGGGATTAACAACGGAGATTTGGGGCTATCAACCATCATCTAATAGCTTGACCTTGTCCGGGAATAGCTATTCCAATATCAAGGGTAAAGGTAAATCAAGTATACATCCGCATACGGATCAAGTTGCATGGTGACAATTATCTAAGAAGGGGATCAATCATTTAGGTGAAGTTAACTTACCGATATTGCATGTTAGACATCTAAATAGATCACTAGTATAAAAGGCCTTGTGGTTATGAAGTCATGGGAAACATAATCCTAGTCTAATCACTTTTTGTATACAATCGAATTTAATCACGAATCTACTCATTGATCTCTACTGTTTTCTATTATTTCTTTATACAATTTCCCTTCATAGGAAATAAGGAAGCCAATAGTAGTAGTTAAATGCATTAACTAAGGTCCTCGCCATATTCCTCGTGGGATTCAACCCCTACCCTGGTTGGGTCAATATTTGACATCGGCCTCTTTATATCTAATTACGAGGTGTAATTTGGGCGACATCAAATTTTAGCATCATTGCCTAAAGCTATGCATGAACCTGGTAGTTGCAACCTAGTCCTGCAATCAAGTGTTTGTATAAGTGAGGCATAAAGTTAATTATGTTGTATGTGTCAATCTAGAACTTTTCTGGTGAATCATACTAAGGTATAGGATGGGAGATTAGGAAAGGATCATAGGTCGGTTTTTAGAATAGTCCAATTAGCCTGAATGACCGACCAAATGAGTATGAATATCCCTTGATCCTGAATTTGAGCCGAAATTGACCTTTTTTTTGTTGTTTAACCTATTCGCCTTCCTGCTTTAATTATAATGAACCTATTTTGGCCCTGGTCCCTCCTTTGACATTGTGAACCTCAATTTAGAAAAATTTCCTAAGTTGAGGGTGGCTATTACAGGGGTGAATAAGAGGAGTAGGGAAAAGGATTGAATAATACGAACAAAAGGGTGGGTGCGGTCTGCTTAGATATAAAGGAGAAATAAATGTGTATACCTGATGAAAAATTCATAAAAGAGAAGAAAAAAAAGAGAAGATGAAAAAACTAGCCCGCACCATGGTTTTGAAAAAAAAAAAGAAATAAAGGAAACAAAGGAGAAAGGGAGAAAAGTGAAAAGAAGGTTAATTGGATCCAATGTTAATGTAGTGCCAAGGAGAGTTAAGTTACTATGCCAATATCTATCATATCCAATCTCGAGCCTATATTACAAGCTGAAAAAAAGTCCTATAGTGATCCTAGTTCAACCGTCTGAAAACCAAGGTATTGAAAGTAAAGGCAAGCTTATGGTATTGCATGTGCACAGTTAAAATTTTATTGTGAGAGCGAGTTAGTTCTTACCCAGTCCCAAGATAAAACATTGTCATGATTATATATATATGGGGGGGAGGGACTTCTTTGTAGTGAGGGCATGTGATTGCATTGGTTGATTGCTAGTGTACCTAGGAGAAATGTCAGTTGTGTGTGCTTGGTATGATGCCATCCTTTGATCCTATTGTGTCATGCTAAGAAGTGTTAAGTCGTCACACCAGTTTCTATTTTAACATAGTAGGAGGGAGTTTGATTTAGTGAACATCTTGTATGTTTTGTGAGTTTGGACTGCTATGCATCTCCTAGGTTTTCTCTGGTTAAGCATCATCAAGGGTTGATTTTATTTTGCTTACCTGAGGACATGCAAACATGCTAAGTTGAGGGTGTTGATATGCCGTGATTTTATGGCACTAGCGACGCTTAAAACTCTATGAATGTGCATGACTTTAGGCACATTTATGCGGATATGACGCGTTTTGGTAGTTTTGCAGGTAAAACAAGTCGTGGGAGTCAAAACTAAGAAAAGAACAGAAAAAGGGAAAAAATGCCTCAAACGAGCCTTACTACGAACTGTTGGTCCTTATCATGGGCCGTCCTAGTCTGTCATTCATCCAATTTACAGAAGTGGTTAAACAGAGTGCCAAGCAACGGATTCAACCCACAGACCGTAGGAGCATAAAGAGAACCATCCTGTTCGATCATGGGTTGAATTAGAAAGGATGTTAATATGAATCTCATTCAACGGATGGATCCTATGGACCGTATGAACTTATAACGGACCGTCTTGTCCAGCCATGGAAAGTATCAAAGAAGAGTGATTAGAGAAGGTATCATCCAATGGAAATAGAACGGATCGTTTCATTGAAGGACGAGTCATCCTGATCACTTGTACCTCCAGGATCAGAGACCATGTTCAGGAGGTCAAGAAATAATGGACCAAACCAGTGGCTCGTAGGATCGCACAACGAGCCGTTGTCTAAAGCCATATGCCAAAAAAAAGACAAGTCTAAGGAAAACAACAACTGGACCAAAGAACACTCTAACGGGCAGTTAAAGCTTTCGACAGACCACGGCACCTTCCGACAACAGAATCCAAGTTGATTAAGGAAAGGATTTATTTTATGTCTATAAATATTTTGCTTAGGTTTAATTTGTAGTTTATGCAATTTTTATAACTTTCTACTATATTGTTCGAGTTTTTTATTATCATTAAGGTTCAAGAAACAAGTTCCAAAATTTTGTTCTTGAATTCGGTGATTCAAACGACTTTGGAATATTAATCTTAGATTCTTGTTGATTTATTCAAGACGCATGATTTCTTCTACGAATTATTGTAAGTTTCAATTATGATTTCCTCTCTAATCTCTAATTGTAATATTTCAAGCATGCGTAGCTAAACTCACAACTATGGTTGTGGGAACCATGATGAATTAACATATGTAAAAATACTTAGTAATCTTGAATGGGGTTTATGCATGTATTATTTTTTACTTTGTTTTAATTGTTATTTAATAGTTGCAGACGTTCGAATTTGCCTTATTCTTACTCACCAGATCAAGGGAGTAATTAATGGGAAAAGGGATTAACAACGGAAATTTGACGCTATCAACCCTCATCTAATAGCTTGACCTTGTCCGAAAATAGTTAATCTGGTATCAAGGGTAAGGGTAAATCATGTATACATCCGCATGCGGATCAACTTGCATAGAAATAATCATCTAAATAGGGGACCAACCATTTAGGTGAAGTTAACTTACCGATATTGCATGTTAAGCACCAGAATAGATCACTAGGATAAAACGCCTTATGGTTATGAAGTCATTGGGAACACAATGCTAGTCAAATCACTTTTTGAATACAATCGAATTTAATCAAGGATCTACTCATTGCTCTCTACTGTTTTCTATTATTTCTTTCTACAACTTCCCCACATAGGAAATAAATAAGATAATAGTAGTAGTTAAAGGTATTAACTAAAGTCCTTAGACATATTCTTAACCCAACCCTGGTTGGGGTTCTATATTTGACATCGACGGCTTTATATGTCATTACAAGGTGTAATCTAGGCGGCATCAAATGTTGGTGTCGTTGCCAGAAAAAGAACCCGAGTCACCCGCGTGACAGGCGGGAATACTTACCACTATACTACAACTTGAAAAAGTTATCAAAAAAATTTCATGTTATTTGACTACCCTAAGTTCACCTATTTTCTTTTCAATTGACACAAACAAAACATGGACCACAAAAAAACTAAACATGCCAGTTCTACTAGATAAGGAACACCCGACGGAAAAGATATCCGGCAAGAAAAATCCTCGAGTTATGTTCAGCAAAAACCTAGGTATCACACCCCACCCCCATCAAAAAAAATATGCGACGTCCTCAACGCATACGAAAAGAAAAACATGGGAATAGGGAACATACTTGTGCAACCTATATGTCTGTGGCCTGGTCGGTGGAGGGAGCAGATGCACGCAGAATCTCCTCTCCTGTTGCACCGCGAACCAACAGAGCTCGTACCCTCTCCACGGGCTCTAGTAGCATCAGACTCGACCCTCTCTCAAGCCTCATCTCTAGAGAGCCTCAATGCTGCCTCCATGTCTCTTTTCTCCCGTTTATGCTAGCATAGTAGATCACCACTCTCACCTCACTCACCTCATCTCAAGGTTTCTTCCCTTTGTAATGAGCTACAGGATCCTCTGTGCTAAAATCATCTACCAGAGGTAGCTCCTCCTCACTCTCATCCTTTACTACTGGGAGCATAGGCGGTGTAATGGTAGGTATTGGTCGTGCGGATGATAACGTCCAAAATATACTCTTTGTACAAAGAGCATAAATGGTTGTTGCATCAAAGCAAATATCCCAACGGATGTCAGGTGTTAGGTGGTTTGCTATAGGGTTAAAAACCGACACGCAAGTGCACGTGGTCAAACAAGTAATAAAGTGGCTAAGTAAGCCAAGTATCGAACCAAGGAGACTCTGGATAAGTAAAATTGCTCAAGTATACTATATTCTATCTTACTTCTAAATATGCTGACAACAACGTAACCAAAAGTTAAATAATTTTTGTTTATAAATTATATACTAAACTATTAACAAATATCTACTTTGAATTGAAACTATGGATATGAGAATGCCAAGGTTAAGAACAAGTAATGAACTTGATTATAATCATAATTTGGTTATTCTTCTCTTCCTGTTGCTAGCCAAGAACATTAGCCTAGAGATTAAAACTCTCGTATTTAATCTCACTTAAGAATCATAAACCATCCGTCTACATTTCTGTGATCAAATGCAATTTATGACCTAGCAATACAATTCCGGTTCCTAAATTGACTAATACGGCTTTCAAGTATATTTCTATCAGGAAAGCACATCAAAACCCAATTTTTCCAAATCAAGTTAAGAACAATACCCTATTAATTCACAACTTTCCAATTTCGTGCTCTCTCGAGTGAAATCGGACTTTTTAGATGTACATTAATGTCGGCCACACACTAATGCAGTAGAAACAAGAATTAATAGAACAACATAGAAGAAGAAGATGAAAAACCATACAATTCAATAATCAAAATTCATCACCATTGTTCATAACCTCAGCAAGGAAGAGAATCAGCCACTCATTTGTGGATTAATCATCCTAAAACAAGTGTTAATCATACAAACAATTGATTGAAAGAAGAAAGAAAGAGAGAAAAACCCTTAGCTTTTTCATCCCTCAACTGCCTGTAACCCACGTCCTTGCTCCACCAAGTCTGAATTAATTAAAAATAAGCCTAAGTGTTCTATTTATACTAGTGGGAATTTTTCCCGGAATAACAAGCAACGTGTCACGGAGGCCAATGCGGAGCACTGCCTCCGTGACACGGCGTGGACGCGGACCCTCACTGGAAATCTGGGGTCCGGGAATATAGCCTCAACGTGGCACGGCATGCAACGCGGAGGTTTGCCTCCGTGCCACGGAGCTGTAGCGAGGCTCCACTGGAAATTGACAATTAAATCACCCTCCAGGCAGTGTGCCTCCGCGATGGTAGCGTGGCACGGCTCCATCGCGGAGCCCCTTTACATTGTGCAGTCCAATGTCTTTTCCGTGCTCGCATCCAAGTCCAACTCCGATATTGTTCCAACATGCATTTTAGCTCCTCAAAATCATGTTTTACCTACAAAACAATGCTAATCATGTTGGTTAGTATAAATTCACATTTTATTACCAATTACATGAAAATGTATACACATTGCACAATAAACAAGGCAAAAATGATACGTTTGAGTATCACTTGGGCATATAAATCTACCCAAGATCACTTACCCCACACTTAAATCCTTCTTCGTCCTCGAACAACATATACACAATTCATGCAACTTACATCCCAACCTTCGCCACTATGGTGCGACAATTTAAGCTACGGTCATACCGATCATTCAATATTGTAAATCATCAAGAAAACATGCATGGTCTTAACAATGCAACGACCTTTAATACATCAAGACTTCCTAGACTTTAAGAATCGACCCTCGATATCGGCAAACTCATGCAAATCAGCTAATCAAGATATCCGACACGAAAATCAATCTTTCATCAAGCATGTGCCCTCACAACTCAAGAGAATCTTCCCCTTTGCCCTCACAACTCAAGAGAATCTTCCCCTTTATGTTCATGCGACACACAAACATTCAAGTAGGAGCATGTAGAAATTAATTTCACTCTCTCTCCCAAAAGAATTCACATGCATCATGTCATGACCCATAGGCTTGCCCTTAGTGTATTACTCCACTAATATAAGGAAATGCAATGTAAGATCACGTAGGACTTTAATGGGTTGTAATGGAGGCTATGGAACTAGTATGTATTGGATTAGCCAATAATAGTCACTAGCATCCTTAAGCGCCTTTTCAACACATTCCCCTCAACTCATGACATTGTTTCTCTCTTTTATTTTTCATCATCCCATTCATGCTGGTTTACTTTCGTATGGCCCATTTCATCAAACACACTTGACATGACACAAAGGTTTTTCATGCACCTTCATTATCATTTCATTATAACAAGTGCCTCTTCAACCTCTTCTTTTCTTTCCTCGCTCTGCTTTTCTTTTTCTTTCCATTATTCTCACTCTTTGACACTTTGGGAAAAAATTTTCTTTTCTCAAGCGCTTAAGAGTTTTGTATAGACTTTACGGCTAATGAAAAGAAAGAATTAAGCTTAGTTTATACATTTTTGGACAAAAGAAAGAAATAATCGGCTAAAGGCTCAACGGGCTGACTAGGGTATACAATCACATAAAAAGGTAGAGTATGACAAGAAAAAAATAGAAACTCTCGGTTAAGACAAAGAAATGCCTACATCCTTTCCAACACTACACCTCCTTCATTTCGTTTTGTACACACACCAGGCAAGTTCTAGACACTTCACAATAGCATGGAATAACAACACCTCACTTCACACTTCATGCACATGCTCGATTCAAGATGCATTCACAGACTCTTTAATTAACCAATTACATGAATTCAAAAATTAAGCCTCAATCACACCGAATCGAATTCTACAGCCAAGGTAACTCAACATATTTACAAAATTGCATGCTTTCACACGAATCACTTTTACATTTTGAATATCAGTTACAACACACAACCATAACTTCACAACCATATAGTAACTACAGGTTCCGTGATGCAATCCACCAAAGAAAAAAACTGAAAATAAATTAAAATCACTACTCCTACCGACTACATTTCCCTTAAGACGGTCGTCATCCATCCATCATAGGGAACGGTCACTAACTATGACTTCGGTTCAATGGGACTATTCTCGGTAAAAGAACCAAAAACAAACTCCGAGAAACCCAAAAATAAAAATCGAAATTTTTTTGCAAAACATCGATCATTTCGATGGAAAAATATTTACAAAATAATTTAATATGTACAAAATATTTTCACACAATTTTAAAAATATCGATCATTTCGATAGAGAAAAAAAACATAAGGTATTTAGAAAAAAATTTTTTTTTTCTACAGACTTAGCTGGCAAACCACAACATTTCACACAACCCACATCATCAATTGCCACAAATATATACTTATACAGACCAGTTTGCACACAGGGAAACATAAACATAAATACAAAATAGAGGAAGAACATACAGCAAATCAGCCCAGCCCCCAGCACCTAACTACTTCCCACCCCACACTTAAATCAAACACTGTCCCCAGTGTTCACAAAAATTAAAAATCACAAAATTGGGTGGTGGCACTCCCTGATCAGTCGAAATATTCGACTTCTTCATCCGGTGCTGCTGCCTCATCGCCCATGTCCGAGTCACCTCCATCATCGTCATCGGACTCCACATCGGAGTCCTTCCGACGTGTCTCCTCGTCCGTGGGGACATCATCGTCAGTGGGCTCAATGAAGGCTGGCCCCACTCGGCACAAAGCTCTGGCGTTTTCGCCAAATGGGTAATCCAGCTCTAGCTGCCATAATTCATCCTCCATGGCTAGTCTCCCACCAATCCGAAGCTGAAGCATTTGCATACCAAACATCCGTTCCATGTACTGGTCGTCGCGAGCATGTCGCTCGCCAAGAGTCAGCACTGGCCCGTGTGTGGTGTCGGGGGCCTTAGTTTTGGTCACATCAAGGGCCCTCCGCTCCAACTGCGGGATGTAGTCCAAAGCCTCTTCCTCGACATCGAGGCCCCGGAGAAAGGTGGTGATAAGTCCTCCGAACTCATACCTGTGGCCCTGGTGTAGTCGGGCTCTCTTCATGGCGGAGATGATGACCGCCCCAACATTAATCTCTAGCCCTTTCATCAGGGCATACACCAGGCACACACGGTCCCGGGTCACATCCGTCATGTGCACCCCCGGGATCAGGCACGAACAAACTATTTTCAGCCAAATTCTTGCCTCCCTGTTCATTTGAGAATACGGCAGAGTCTGGTGGTAACCCCTCTCCTTATGTCTGCTCCATCGGGCTGTGGATCGAGCCCCACACAAAGTGCGTCTAATATCAACGTATGGTGGGGTGATATTCAGCTGGCGGAGAACGTGGGCATCTGTGTCCCGCGCTCCAATGATGGCATTTAATTACTGGGGTTCCAGAGTGACAATCTGCCCTCTGATCTTTATTGTGTGGCTTCTGATTGCCGGGTTCCAATTTGCATAGAACTCCCGGACTAAATGTAAGTTGCACTCCTTGGGCTCCTGAAATATGAAGCTGAGCCCAGCTGCCTCGATCCTCTGCACTATGCGGGGGAACTCCTGGGCTAGTGGTTCCCGTGCAATATGCTCCTCAGGGAAGTATTTGTTTTCCTTGTGTTTAGCATACCACTTCTTCCCTTCATCGGTTACCCACCTCGTTCCATATTGACGGCGTTGGCCGCGTGGAACAGTTGGTGCAGCTGGGACTGCTGTGCCCAGTCTAAGTCGTTTTCTCCCGGTGCCTGAAGTAGAAGCACCTTTACCCTTATCCTGCCTACTTGCCATTGTACCTGTCAATACAAATAAACAAGCACCATGTTAAGCTAAATGCATATTAGCTTCGGCTAAGGTCGGGTTAAGCTAGGTTCACCCCACACTTAGTCCTTAGCTATGGTTATGATACTACGACAAGGATCACTTTATTTACACCAAAAACAAACAACTATACAATTTATGCTTAGTGCGTTCACAAAATAATTTCGACAGTATAACTTTCAGACTTCATACAGCTAATCCCAATCCTACCATCGCTATCAATTCAACCTTCGCACTTAGCAACGAAAACAACAAAACAAAAAAACAACAACCAAAAATCTATATACACATGAATCTATGTAACCAACCAATTTGAACAATTTTCACATTTTTCCCAAAAACCCGAGAATTCATCGTCTATTACATTCAAACAATATTTACAACGACTTATTCGCAATGTACAAGCACACCCCGGCATATAATTCACACATTTACCAAGTTACCCAATTCGATTTCAACAACCCAAGCCCTAGAATTGAATTTCACAATCAAATTCGAATCATTCACGCAATCGACAAGTTCAAACGCGTATTACAACATCTCGAACATTTATCAATCAAAGAATAAATCAATTTCATGCTAAATTTCGACTTAGGGTGATATATCTCAACTCCCATGCTCAAATTCGACTAAAATCGACAAAAACTTGAGAGAGAAGAGGAAAACATACCTCGTAGTTGAATACTTGAAGAAACTCGAAAATTTCTTTGCTTAATACCGTGGCACGTTGGTTGGGAGAGGGAAATATGGGTGTTTGGTCACGGAGAAGAGAGAAAATGAGGAAAAGGGGCCTAAAATCGGGGTTTAAAATGAAGGGAATGCGCGGGTCACCCGGTAACCCGGTGTGACCCGTCACAAAATATAGGGCAACGTGTCACAAAGGGTAACGCGGAGCCCCTCCTCTGTGAAATGGAGCCATCGCGATGGTCCTCTGGAATTTTAAAAAAAATCCAGATTTAACCTCAACGTGTCACGGAGGGTAACGCGGAGGTCCACCTCCGTGACACGGAGCCATCGCCCCAGTGCACTGTCTCTTCATTTTATTCATTTTTTCATACCTTGCCTTTTCCTTCCCGATTCCATGCACATTTTTCTCCGGTTGACCTGAAAATCACCTTACTAAACAAAATTGGTTAGATTAATAGATTTCCCTAACTAAAATGAAAAATACTAACTAAAACGAAAAATTTGTACTAACTCAAGAAAAAGAAAAAAATAAAATAAAAACTATTTACACTTTACTAAACAAAAGAAAAAAATATTTTTCACGGGTTGCCTCCCGTGCAAAGCCTAGTTTACCATCGCGGCTCGACGTCCTATATGCTCAATTATCCACTAGGGTGATGGACGATTTTTCACGATCATTGTCCTCCCCCCAGTAGTGCTTACATCTCTGCCCATTTACCAAGAACGTAGCACTCCGATCTTCTTGCCACAGTTCTACGGCCCAGTGAGGGGTCATTCTTACCACTTCAAATGGTCCCGACCATTTAGACCTTAGCTTACCAGGAAACAACTTCAACCTCGAATTAAAGAGCAAAACTTTCTGTCCCGGCTCGAAAATGCGATGCACCACATGCTTATCATGCCATCTTTTGGTTCTTTCCTTGTAGTACTTAGCACTCTCATAGGCATGCCAGCGGAACTCATCAAGTTCACTGAGCTGCATTAGTCTCTTTTTGCCCGCCAGCTCTGAGTCCATATTTAGTTTTCTGACAGCCCAGAAAGCTCGGTGCTCTAATTCCACCGGGAGATGACATGCTTTGCCGTAGACCAATCGGTATGGTGAAGTTCCAATCGGTGTCTTATAAGCAGTTCGATAAGCCCACAAAGCATCGTCGAGTTTGCTTGACCAATCATTCCGTTGTGTATTCACCGTTTTCTGAAGAATCTGCTTCACCTCCCTATTTGACACCTCTACTTGCCCACTAGTTTGGGGGTGGTATGTTGTTGCCACTTTATGGCGCACCCCATACTTGGCTAGTAATTTCTTGAAACTTGCATTGACAAAATGAGCCCCTCCATCACTGATAATTGCTCGGGGTGTCCCGAACCTTGTGAGGATGTGTTTTTTCACAAACTTCGTTACTACCTTGTTGTCATTTCTGGGGCAAGCTATTGCTTCCACCCATTTTGACACATAATCTACAGCCACCAAGATGTAACGATTACCAAATGACGGTGGGAATGGACCCATGAAGTCAATGCCCCATACATCAAAGGGCTCAACTTCCAGTATATTCTGCAAAGGCATCTCTTGTCTTCTGCCAATTGATCCTGTACGCTGACATCTATCACACATTTTGACATACGCCATAGAGTCTCTGAACAGTGTTGGCCAAAAGAAACCTGACTGTAGAACCTTGTGCGCTGTTCTTTCGTCTCCGTGATGCCCTCCATACAACGAAGAATGGTAGCCCCTCAACACTTCTGCTATCTGACTCTCTGGGATGCATCTTCTCATCACCTGATTTGGTCCCTGTTTGAACAAATATGGCTCATCCCATACATAATGCCGGCTGTCATGCCTCAATTTCCTTCTTTGTTGGTCTGTTGTTTCAGGTGGGTAGACTCCGCTCACTAGCAAGTTGACTATGTCTGCATACCAGGGAACTTCAGCTTCTCCCACCGCCAAGAGTTGCTCATCTGGGAATTCTTCATTTATGTTATCACTTTCCATCACATGCGACCGACTTTCCAGTCGTGATAGGTGATCTGCTACTTGGTTCTCGCTTCCCTTTCTGTCTCTGATCTCAAGGTCAAACTCCTGCAACAATAAGATCCATCTAATCAATCTGGGCTTAGCATCCTTCTTGTTGAATAGGTACTGAATAGCTGCATGATCGGTGTACACCACAACTTTCGAACCCACCAAATAAGACCTGAATTTGTCAAATGCAAACACCAAGGCTAGCATCTCTTTCTCTGTGACTGTGTAATTGCTCTGGGACGTATTCAGTGTTTTGCTTGCATAATAAATAGAATGGAAAATTCTATTTTTTCTTTGTCCCAATACGGCTCCCACAGCCACATCACTGGCATCACACATCAGCTCAAATGGTTGTTCCCAATCAGGAGAAGTAAGTATAGGTGCTTCTATCAATTTCTGCTTCAACTTTTCAAATGCTGTAACACACTCATCATTCAACTCAAACTTTACCTCCTTTTCTAGCAGTCTGCATAGTGGTCTAGAAATGTTGGAAAAGTTTTTGATGAATCGTCTGTAGAATCCTTCATGCCCCAGAAAACTGCGCACACCTTTCACTGACACTGGTGGTGGCAATTTTTCAATAACCTCGATCTTAGCACGATCGACTTCCAACCCCTTTTTAGATACTTTGTGGCCAAGGACAATCCCCTCCTTCACCAAGAAGTGGCATTTCTCCCAGTTTAATATAAGGTTGGATTCTTCACATCGAGCCAACACCCTGTCAAGATTCTGCAAACAAGTAGCAAACGAATTACCGAAAACAGAAAAATCATCCATAAATACCTCAACAAAATCCTCAACCATGTCATGGAAAATAGCCATCATGCATCTCTGAAATGTGGCGGGTGCGTTGCATAACCCAAACGGCATCCGCCTGAAAGCATATGTCCCATAAGGACAGGTGAAAGTAGTCTTCTCTTGATCCTCCGGAGCTATGGCTATATGGTTATAACCAGAGTACCCATCAAGGAAGCAATAATACTCCTGTCCTGCCAACCTATCAAGTATTTGATCAATGAAAGGGATGGGGTAATGATCTTTCCTCGTGGCTTCGTTTAGCTTTCTGTAGTCCATACAAATCCGCCAGCCTGTGACGGTTCGAGTAGGGATCAACTCATTTTTCTCGTTGGGGACTACGGTCATCCCCCCTTTCTTAGGAACACATTGAACGGGGCTGACCCACTCACTGTCTGAAATTGGGTAGACCACACCTGCATCAAGCCACTTGATTATTTCTTTCCTTACCACATCCTTCATTGCTGGATTAAGTCTCCGTTGCGGCTGAACGGTTGGTTTGGCTCCTTGCTCCATGAATATCCTGTGTGTGCAGAAAGCTGGATTAATACCCTGAATGTCAGACATTTTCCAACCCATTGCTTTCTTCCTCTTTCTGAGGACACCCAATGCTGCCTTTTCTTGTGCCTCCGTCAAGTCTGCAGAGATGATAATTGGTAACGTCTCCCCCTCCCCCAAAAAGATATATTTTAGATGGGGAGGCAATTCTTTCAGCTCCAGCTTCGGTGCCTCCTCAACGGATGGTTTCGGCAAAGGCTCTAGAGATCTCATCAATGACTGGAATTCCTGTCTCCTCGGATGATTAGGTGCCCCATTCAACAATTGGACCATTCCACACGCCTCTCTATCCCCAAAATGATCAGAATGCGTTAACGCTCTTTCCAATGGGTCTTGAGATTCAACAACCTGCCTAATTTCTCCATGTTCAACCACACTAATTTCCGAAAGCTCCTCATTTATAGCTGGCAGCTTCATGGCTTTTTGCACATCAAATACCTCTACCTTGTCATGTGCTCGCATTGTAAGTTGACCCGCAGCCACGTCAATTAATGCTTTTCCGGTTGCCAAGAAGGGTCGTCCCAAAATAAATGGGACCTCAGCGTCTGGTTCAAAATCCAGAACAATAAAATCAACCGGAAAAATGAGGGATCCCACTTGCACAAGCACATCCTCAACAATGCCATCCGGCCTAGCTAAGGATCTGTCTGCTAGCTGCAAGATTACGGTTGTAGGTCTAGGACTCCCTAGACCTAACTTTCTGAATACCGAAGATGGCATCAGATTTATGCTCGCCCCAAGTCACACAATCCACGAGCTCGGATACTCTGCCCAATAGTAAGCTGGATAGTAAAACTTCCAGGGTCTTTTAGCTTCGTAGGCAGTATATTTTGGATTCGGGAAGTGCATTCCTCCGTCAAAGGTACCGTGGCATACTCAGTCAAACGACTTTTGTTGGCCACGATGTCTTTAATATATTTAGCATATTTTGGCACTCCCTGCAAGACATCAACAAGAGGTAAATTAACATGTACCTGTTTAAGCACCTCAATAAATTTCTTGAAACACGCCTCCTCCTTGTGTTTCTTGAGTCGTTGAGGGAACGGGGGTGGAGGCCTTTCTGATTCTGCTTCTTTGGTCTTCCCCCTATCCGAACTTTGTTCTTCCTCAACATCTGTTGCTCCTGACTTTTGAGGTGATCTATCCGGTTCCACCTCCTTTAGCTGCAAACCACTCCTTGTGGTCACCGCATTTACCTGCTTTGGATTAGGATCCGTGTCGCTAGGCAGTCCTCCTCCGGGCCTTATGTTTTGGGCACTAGCAAATTGCCCAAATTGATACTCAAGAGCCTTGGTCGCTAATTGATTGTTTTTCACTTCGGCTGCCAATTTAACATAGTCAGCCTGCAATTGCGCCTGATTAGCGATCATGGTCTTGAACATTTCTTCAATGGTAGGTGATGGTGGTGGAGGAGGGGCATTGTGATTTCTGAATTGAGATTGGTAGTTCTGTTGTGCTCCTTGATTCCTGTGCATACCCTGACCCGAACTTTGGCCTTGTTGGTTGTTGCTACCCCACGAAAAATTTGGATGGTTCCTCTAATTTGAGTTGTAGCCACTACCAAACTGCTGCTGATTTCTTTGTGCATTGCCCACAAAGTTAACCGAATCTGGGTTTGCTCCACAACACTCAGCTGAGTGCTTACTGCTTCCACACACTTCACACCATATTTGCTGGACCGCATTGACTGAAGTTGAAGGCTGGTTCAAGTTCATATTGCTGAAGTGGTTGTTCAACTAATTCTGCAAGGCAGCTATCTGTGCAGCGATAGTTGTAAATCCATCCACTTCAAGCACTCCTGCTGCTTTCCTTGCTCCACCTCGAGATGAGTCCGCATTCCATTCTGGATTGCCCTGTGAAATCCGGTTGAGCAAAGTGTACAACTCCTCATAAGTCTTTTCCAGCGCTTGCCCTCCAGCTGCTAGTCTAACAAAATTTTAGTATGGGGTTCCAAACCCTCAATAAATGTGTGTACCAACACCTCATTGGACTGATGATGATGAGGACAGTCCCGCAACATGGATTTAAATCTTTCCCAGGCTTGATATAAATTTTCTCCCTCCCTCTGTTTGAAACATAGAATTTGACTTCTAAGTCTGGCTGTTTTACCAGAGGGAAAAAATCTTATCAAGAACTTCCGTGCTAGATCATCCCACGTTGCTATAGAATTTGGTGGTTCAGCTTTTAACCACCTCTTGGCTTCACCAAGTAAGGAAAACGGAAATAGTGTGAGCCGAACATAATCAGGTGACACTCCAGCGGTTATATAAGTGTCACTTATCTCCAAAAAGTTTTGGAGATGTTGTTGTGGGTCTTCATGAGGGAGACCGGTAAATTGCCCGCTTGTGTGCAATATTTGCACCATGTTCTGCTTTAGTTCAAATCTCCCTCCAGGCTCTGGTTTGCGGATACTTGAATGTACATTGTTGGCATGTGGGATTGCCACCTCGCGAACCGGCCTTGCTGCTGCTTCGTCGGGCACTAACACTGCCCTCACAACCGGTGGATTTTGTTTCTCCATAATAGACTGTCTGAGCAACTGCAGCTTCTTTTGTAGAGCTTCGCTGCGTTTACTATGAAATTCACGTTCAGGCTCTATATAAGATTCCACCAGCTCCTTGTCCTTTGCCAGTGTTCACATAAATCAAGTCTGCAAAATACAGGCTAAGACCAAGTTGTCAACACTTAAGAAAATAAAACAAAAATACAATAAATTTACACTTAACACAATTTCACCAATTGCCTAGTCTCCCCGGCAACGGTACCAAAAACTTGTTCGGTGGTTTGCTATAGGGTTAAAAAGCGACACGCAAGTGCACGTGGTCAAACAAGTAATAAAGTGGCTAAGTAAGCCAAGTATCAAACCAAGGAGACTCTGGATAAGTAAAATTGCTCAAGTATACTATATTCTATCTTACTTATAAATATACTGACAACAACGTAACCAAAAGTTAAATAATTTTTGTTTATAAATTATATACTAAACTATTAACAAATATCTACTTTGAATTGAAACTATGGATATGAGCATGCCAAGGTTAAGAACAAGTAATGAACTTGATTATAATCATAATTTGGTTATTCTTCTCTTCCTGTTGCTAGCTAAGAACATTAGCCTAGAGATTAAAACTCTCGTATTTAATCTCACTTAAGAATCATAAACCATCCGTCTACATTTCTGTGATCAAATGCAATTTATGACCAATACAATTCTGGTTCCTAAATTGACTAATACGGCTTTCAAGTATATTTCTATCAGGAAAGCACATCAAAACCCAATTTTCCCAAATCAAGTTAAGAACAATACCCTATTAATTCACAACTTTCCAATTTCGTGCTCTCTCGAGTGAAATCGGACTTTTTAGATGTACATTAATGTCGGCCACACACTAATGCAGTAGAAACAAGAATTAATAGAACAACATAGAAGAAGAAGATGAAAAACCATACAATTCAATAATCAAAATTCATCACCATTGTTCATAACCTCAGCAAGGAAGAGAATTAGCCACTCATTTGTGGATTAATCATCCTAAAACAAGTGTTAATCATACAAACAATTGATTGAAAGAAGAAAGAAAGAGAGAAAAACCCTTAGCTTTTTCATCCCTCAACTGCCTGTAACCCAGATCCTTGCTCCACCAAGTCTGAATTAATTAAAAATAAGCCTAAGTGTTCTATTTATACTAGTGGGAAATTTTTCCCGGAATAACAAGCAACGTGTCACGGAGGCCAACGCGGAGCACTGCCTCCGTGACACGGCGTGGACGCGGACCCTCACTGGAAATCTGGGGTCCGGGAATATAGCCTCAATGTGGCACGGCATGCAACGCGGAGGCTTGCCTCCGTGCCACGGAGCTGTCGCGAGGCTCCACTGGAAATTGACAATTAAATCACCCTCCAGGCAGTGTGCCTCCGCGATGGTAGCGTGGCACGGCTCCATCGCGGAGCCCCTTTACATTGTGCAGTCCAATGTCTTTTCCGTGCTCGCATCCAAGTCCAACTCCGATATTGTTCCAATATGCATTTTAGCTCCTCAAAATCATGTTTTACCTACAAAACAATGCTAATCATGTTGGTTAGTATAAATTCACATTTTATTACCAATTACATGAAAATGTATACACATTGCACAATAAACAAGGCGAAAATGATACGTTTGAGTATCACTTGGGCATATAAATCTGCCCAAGATCATCAGGGTCTAATCGCACAAGGACTAGTGAATGATACGCGAGTGTCGTGTGAGAAATAGACATTATCTTGCACCACTTGAAAATAACATGGAAATAAACATTTTGGGGGAGATTGAGATTTACAATAGAATATAGCTTCTAACTTGGCTAACTACGATAGAAAAATTACCAAGGTTGTTGACAAGAATGTGAAAGACTAGAGATGTGGTGTATATGATATCTAACTAAATAGAGTCATGCTAGGTCATCTCATAAGTTCAATTTATGTAAATAATCTTGGGAAAGTGGGCATTTGATGGTTTTAAACATCGTAAATCAACCCGATCAGATTTGAATTAATAGCTGCACTAATTTCAAGCAATTAGCTATTAATTAGGAGTGAGAATGTAATTCTGGCTATTTCCAGCCCAATTTCACAATCTCTCATCCATGTCGACCATTAAATTCTCTACCAATACCCAAATCTTCTTTTACAAGAAAAAATCAAGTAAGAACAATTAGACCCACATCAACAATAATGGATCTTCAATTATAGATTGGAGAGAATTTAATAGATTTATACTAATTAAACAATATTGAGATGACTCTAGCAATACCTACTCTAATTAAGCATTCATCACCACACATCTCTAGTTAATGATTTATCTACTCATAGTTAAGAAACTCAAAAACACATTTAACAATAAAATCATTTAATTCAATAATAGGAGTAGCAAAATCAAATTCGGCAAAAAGTCTTCAACAATGGTAGTACCTTGCAATAGAGGAAGAAGAAGAAGAAAAAGAAAACAATTCTTTTCAATTTCCACCAATCAAACTCTTACTTTCTTCTCTACCAAGAGAATGTTCTAAAAGCTAAAAATTAAGATCTAAAGGGTACAAAGTACTTCTCTATAGAATATACCCAAAAATAGGGTATCCACCTATCTCTTTTTTTGTGCTAGACATTTTTACTCCTAATCAACATTCTGGCACTTGGGGGAGTATCAGCGGTTCACCGGTTACATTCTGTGAACTACCAGCTCTAATTAATTTCACCTTTAGTGAGTTCTAGTAGACTTAGGCAATTCCTTCAATGTTTTGCCAATCTCTACCAGCGTGCCACTGATTCTTTTCTCTTTGATCCAGAAATTTTAGATGTTATTCGGCAAAAGGGCCGGCAAGTCAGCGATTGAAGTCCGCGTTCACCGATTGCTATCATTCCCAAAGGCAGTGTTCATCAGCTTTTGGCCAGCATTTGGCCGGCCTTCTCCAGTGAAGCGCCAGTTTTCACTGATTCCCTTTTTTTTTGCTCTCTTTCTTGCTCTTTTCTCCAAATCAGATATCTGCACACAAAAAGGCAAAAAGGGAATAAAATCCATCTAAAAGTCTAGGAAACTAGACTAAAATTCATTCTTAAGAGCCTAATGAGTTAGTAAATTACCTACTCATCAAACCTCCAAACTTACAACATTGCATGTCCTCAAGTAATGCAGTTATTATCAGGTAAACAACATGCCACTTCACACAAATGTACGCATTAAAGACAACTTGATTTCAGACAACCCAAAAGATGTTCACCGACTCACCGAAGAAGAGAAGGAAATTCCCCCAAAACAAGAAAGATGCAAACATTTCAAGAAGCCACCACCATTCAAAAGTGTGATCCACAAGAGCTTTCTTTTTGCAAAATTAGGGCATAACTCATCCATGAAGTACACATAGCATCTCAATTCATGATCATTGCATTTTCAAAACTTGCCTTAGAGCTTGCATTTCTCATGCCCTATGCACAAATTTACCTTTAATGCAATTGTGTCCTCAAAAAGGATGATGCCACTCACCAAAGAGAAAATTCCCATTTTTTATCATGAAATCAATGAATTCACACAAGAGATTGCACAAAGAGAATATTTCACTCACACTCCCAAAAGAAATCTACATGCACCCAACTTGACCCATAGGCTTGCCCTTCGTGTTATTAGCCACTAATGTAGAGCAACTGCACTAAATACCTCTTAGGACTTGTGGGTCATAATGTAGACTAGGGCTAAGGGTAGGATAAATGTTTAACTTTAGTGACTAATGGCTCCCTAATGCCTTTATAAACACTTGAACATCCCATTATCTTATTGACATTACTCCACCTTATTTCTCTTTGTTCATTATCTTCATCATTTGTGTAACACAAGCCACCCTTATAACACCTATGAATTTCACATTTGGCATTATATATGAAAGATATAGCACCTTTTTACTATTCTTCTCTATTGATGATTTGAGTTCTTTCAACCCATTGATTCATTCATTTCATCACAATTCTGATGCTACCTAACATTGAAGCTCTCATTTTATACCTTCTCTTGCAAACCCCCAAACATAGGTTTTTGCCTCATCTCACATTCATTTCCTTATTTCTCCCTATTTCACGGGATTGAAGCCCCTATTATATTCATTCTTTCATCGCTAGCAACTAGTGAGGATTGTGCCAAAGAGAAGAATTAAAAATTTTCATTAGGCTTGTAGTGTGTTTTCAAAGAAAGGGTCCAAGGCTCAAACGTTGGTTATCAAAGATTAATGTTCAAGGAGGTCATTTTGGGTGAAGTGACTTAACAAAAGAAGGCCTAAAATCATGTTCTAAGTGCATCTACATCTATAATTTCTCCTTGAGTCACACTTGGGGAAAGTTCTAGATAAGAAGTTGTGCATGGGATTAACAAAAGTCCTAACCACACAAGGAATCACACCTAAAGAGTCCACAAAATTCATTATCCACACAGCATCTTGATTTAAGCCATCAGAAAATGCAAATTTATAAGTCAAGAAAGGAATCTACAAAGCATGACAATGACTGATGTGTTCTTGATTCAAACATCTACTCATTATTTCTCATTTCTATGCACCATTTTAAAATTCCATTCCAAAAATTTTTCCAGTGGTGCCTCTCAAAACAACTCCATAAAAGACTCAAAAATGACATCGCATTTTTCCTTAAGAAAGTTGCCACTCAATCTATCATTGGGAAGTGCCAACCCGATTCGATAACAAAAAGGAAAGGAAAAATAATGAAATGCTCCTGGGAATGAACTGTGGTATGATGAAAACTCTTGGAGTTTGATTACTATTCTATTATTTACATGGCGAATAAACAAAAGACTTGGGTCCTAAAGGAGTAAACAATTCAAGACAAGGACCCCATTCTCATCATTAGTACACTAATATAAAAAAAATTTACAAAACATACCCCCTCTCCCCACTTTAAACTAGACATTTCCCCCAATATAACAAAAATGACAGATAATAAGGTGAAGGAGGCTTCCTGATTGAATTAGTGGTTTGGACAAGAGCCCCAAGAATATGTGGCTGCATTAAAGTGTCAAGAAGCCTTTTCTTCAGTAGTCGGCCTCAGTGGATTAGGTGGGATTTCCAATGGTTTCCCAGGTCCGAACACCACCCATTTGTTCGGCAGAATATGAAGCTCATGGTAAGAAGTCGTTGCCACTCCACCGAGTGTCCAGGATGGATCGACGTCATACACAAAGAGAATTGGAGGCGGAGGCGGTTGGCTATGAGATAACAACTTATCTGTTATACTCTGAGAATTCAAGAATCAGACCCGGAAGTGAATCGAAGAAAAACTAGAAAATGTTGCAGCAGTTGTAGAACGAGTCACTAAACGACTTGTGAGAAGACCCCACGAGTCGTCAAGTGACCCTTGGGAAGGCCTGGAGTGATCAAAGGATCGAAGTCCCCACGAGTGAATCAACAACTCGTGGTCATGTCAATTGTGGGGTGGAGTTGGAATGTTAAAGGAGGAATTATCCAGTGTACTTAATGGATGGGACCCCACAAGTCGTGTCCAGTCCCAACGACTCGTGAGGAGAGTCGTGAGCAAGCATATGGATTATTATTGGGAATTAAGGCAGTGTACTTGACAAAAGGTGACCACAAGTTGTGGTCTCGAGGCACGAGTCGTTATCTTCCCCGTTAAGAGCCCCAGCAGATCAGTGACCAGTGTACTTGACGAGCGACTCGACGAGTCGTTGCCCATCCTGATGAATCGTCAGGTCACCCATTAGGGTCACCTGGCAGTGTTTTCCCTACGAATTTAGTAAGGGTCTTTTTTGTAATTCCAATGTTCTTAGGGCCTGTACTACGTTGTTTAAGGCACATTTTAATGGGTTTTTAGCAGGGGAAAACCTATTCTAAGCCATTACTCTCATGCATGCAAGTTTGAAGGTGTGAAGGGAAGGTTCAAGGTTAAATCTCAAGGTTTCCAATTGGAATCTCAGCTGGGCAATTAGGAAGGGTTAGGATTCTTCAATCATAGGTATGTAAGGCTATGAGTGGGTGCTTCCATCCACACCCATGCCCATTCCCTATCAATTTTTGATTGGTTTGTACTGATCATGTTTGGGGTTTTATTCAATTGCATGATTCTTACATCTCTATTGATGGGTATGATTAAATTGAGTTGATATTGATGATTTTCCAAGCTTGGGTGGATTCTAACTTAATTTATTTTACAAAATTATTTTTCTAAAAATTGAATCCAAAACGCCCATGTGTGGATAGTTCATAATAGAAGTGATTGTGGAAGAATGTGATTGTGATGGAATAGATGATAAAAAGCATGTTTTCAACCTTACCCATCATTTTGATGATGTTTTCAGATAAGATTAAATAGACAAAAGTATGGTAGAGCTTTGGGTGATGCCCATATGATGTTTTCAAATAGTGATTTTCCCCGGCATAAGCTTACCACATGGTTGAGATGAAATTTTCCATTAACTCTTATTATGAATTCTAGCTTGTGGTATGTTACAAAGTAAAGCCTTCTGTATGCGTAAATCCTTGATTGATATGAATATTATTGTCGAGCTTTGTCAAGGACAATGTTAAGCTTCATTTCACATGATGTTGAGTCTACGCATGATTTCATTTTAAGATTTGTCGAAATGACATTGTTGAGCTTCATATTTATATGATGTCTAGTATATGCATGATTTCATAATGAGCTTTGTCAATAGAAAATGTTGAGCGTCATTTAATACGGCATAATTCCATGTTGAGCTTCGTCACTAGACGATGTTGAGCTTCGTTTTCATATGATGTGAATCATTGCATGTTTTGGGAGAAGAGTCTAGCACAGAGTGGGCTAAGGGTCGACAACCCTATGCCCCAAAACTACGCGCCAACATAGGTTAATTCTATTATATTATTAGGACCTCCCTTGTGAGCTATCCCCGGCTCGATTGGCCCCTTGAGCTTGATATCGATATCATGGTATTGTCCATCGCCCTATTAAGGTTATTGACGGTTCTACCCACTTGAATTTGATAGTTAGGACCACGTAAGCTCTATCATGGTATGCCAGTTAAGTGACGAGTCTCTCACTGTCTATATCATTCAGATTTGCATATTCATTACTGATGATGATTACTATTGCATGTGTGTTCATAAAGCAAGGTTTGACTCATTGTTCAGCTTTTAATATAAATGTTATGTTTCAGATTTGAGTCATTCGAGTCAATCATGATGTTCGAAAGCTATGCATGGTTATGTTATGTTAAGAGTACGATTTCAAAATGATTGCATGTAGCCTTCTATTTTCACTTAAAAGATTATGATATGTCATAAAATATTTTAAATGATTTATTTACTTAAGTGGTTTTACTTATCTTGCATACTTGATACATTCCATGTACTAACCGTATACTTTCTATGCTGCATCATTACAAGATACAAGATTCGGTTCTCAGGTCCAGCCCCGTTCATAGCCACTTATCAGAGTCAGTACCTACTTGGTTGGTGAGTCCTCATCTTTCAAGGACTAGACTTTCAGTTATCTTGGTTGTATTTTTAGTTTCAGTATTATTGAGTTAGTTGGGGGGCGTTGTCCCATCAGCTCATCAAGATTAGAGGCTTATCAGACTTAGAAATATATTCAGCTTCAGATGTTCATTCTGTTGTTATGTTAAGTTAGACTTCCACTGAGTTTATAATTATGTTTTCTTCATGTTTATTGAGTGAGTTAGTGTATTCTTATTCTAAGGGTTTACTTGGGGTCTCTTGGGGTCCCTTGTCCCATGTCTATGATCCGGGTCTACGCTCAGGTGGTGACAAACTTGTTATCAGAGCCATAGGTTTGAAGTGTCCTAAGGAGTCTGAAAGCCGCATTAAGTAGAGTCTTTTACATGGGTGTGAAGCGCGCCACACTTATGACGAAGAGGCTATGAAAAGTTTTAGGAAATGTTCCTATCTTTCATGATCTATGTCATGCGATGAAAAGCCTTTCTATCCCTATAATTCATGCTATTCGCGATTGCAGAATCATGGCCCCTAGAAGGTTGAATAGAAGGAGGAATAGAGACGGTGAAGACCATGAGGATGGCATGGGTCGTGGGTATCAACAGGTCCCACTAGTTCAGGAGCCTCAGGCACCAGAGCCAGCCGCCCACGCTGAGTTTCGGGCCTCTATCCAGATGCTTGTGTAGGCCTTGACCGCTCAAGTCAATCAGCAGGCCATTGCGCATGTTCCGCAGAATGGCAGTGCAGCGGCTGCTCGAGTCAAGGACTTCTTGAGGATGAACTTGCCGGAGTTTCTTGGGTCCAAGATAGATGAGGACCCGCATGATCACCCAGGTCATGGGGGTGAGAAGTGTTGAGTGCATAGAGTTAGCCTCCTACCAGTTGAAGGGAGTTGCACATATCTGGTTCCGTCAATTGAAGGATAGCAGGGTCATCGGAGTAGGTCCGGTCACTTGGGAAGAGTTCCATGTTGCATTCCTAGATCCGCTCTTCCCTCGGGAGATGAGGGAGTTGAAAGTAGCAGAGCTTGTGAATCTAAAGCAAGGGAGGATGACAGTACTAGAGTATTCCCTTGAGTTCACCCGCCTATCGAAGTATGCTCCTGAGTTAGTGGCTAACCATAGGGCGCGAGTAAGCAGGTTTATGCATGGGATAGAAGGTTACTTGGATAAGGAATGTAGGATTGCTATGCTCCATCAGGATATGGACTTCCCTCAGATAGTGTTGTACGCTCAACAGATGGAGGTGGCACATTCGAGAAAGAGAGAGGCCAAGAGGGCCAGGCTGAGGATCGCAGATTCTCCAATCAGAGGTCCGGTGGTGGGCATCGACAGCAGACCCATCAGAGATCGTCATCTCCTACATCATCATCTTTGAGTGTGCCATCTTAACCTAGGCATTATCATAGAGGGCGAGCATCAGGCTCGAGGGGCCAGAGCAGCAGACCCATAGATTCAGGTGTCCCAGCTTGTCGCAAATGTAGCCGAGGGCATGTAGGCTAGTGCTTGGCAGGTTCGGGTGCGTGTTTTAGGTGTGGGCAACCCGGGCACATGCTGAGAGATTGTCCAGCAGTGAGACAGGATCAGGTTAGGGGTTGTGTCCTAGCTAAGAGCTCAACAACCCCACCCCCTCACTCATCACATCAGGGGGCGTCTACCAGTGCAGCTAGTGATCAGCGCCAGAACAGATTCTATGCCCTAGCATCCTGTCAAGAGCAGGAGGTCTCCCCGAACGTGGTTACTGGAATGTTACGAGTCTTCCGTGTTGATTTTTATGCTTTGTTCGATCCAGGGGCCACCTTTTCCTTTGTGACACCTTGTGTATCCAGTAGCTTCTGAGTCAATCTCGATGTCTTGTCAAAATCCTTCTCAGTTTCTACTCCAGTAGGTTACTCAGTTATAGCTAGACGGGTGTATAGAAATTTCCCGGTCTTGGTCCTCTATAAGGTCACCTCAGCAGATCTGATAGAGTTAGACATGACTGACTTAGATGTTATTCTCGGCATGGATCGGTTGTATGCTTGTTATGCTTCCATTAATTGCAGGACCCGGTCAGTAGAGTTTAGATTCCTGGGTGAGCCAGTCTTAGAATGGAAGGGTAGTTCAGTTGTGCATGTAGGTCACTTCATTTCCTGCCTCAAGGCCAGGAAGATGATTTCCAAGGGTTGCATGTATCATTTGGTTAGGGTCAAGGATGTTGAGTCTGAGACCCGACTATCTAGTCAGTTCCAATAGTACATGAGTATCCATAGGTCTTTCCAAATGATTTTCCATGTATTCCTCCCGAGCGAGATACTGACTTCGGTATTGACCTCCTTCCCGATACACAGCCTATATCCACTCCTCCCTATAGGATGGCTCCAGCCGAGCTAAAAGAGTTGAAGGATTAGTTAAAGGATTTACTAGATAAGGGCTTTATTAGACTGAGCCAGTCTCCATGTGGCACACCAGTATTATTTGTTCAGAAGAAAAATGGTTCCCTTCGTATGTGCATTGATTATCGATAGTTGAACAAAGTCACTATCAAGAACAGGTATCCCTTACCCAAGATCAATGATTTGTTCGATCAGCTTCAGGGTGCTAAGTGTTTCTCGAAGTTAGATCTCAGATCTGGGTATCACCAGCTCAGAGTTCGGGAGAGTGATATCCCGAAGACAGCATTCAAAACACGGTATGTTCATTACGAGTTTGTAGTTATGTCTTTTGGACTAACGAATGCTCCTACAACTTTTATGGACCTGATGAACACGGTGTTCAAGCCATATTTGTATATGTTCGTGATCGTGTTCATTGATGACATCTTGGTATACTCTCAGAGCGAGGAGGAGCATGCCGCTCACTTGAGAGTAGTGCTCCAGATCCTCAAGGACCACCAAATGTATGAAAAGTTTAGGAAGTATGAGTTTTGGTTGGACTCCATGGCATTTTTGGGCCATGTGGTGTCTAGCGAAGGCATAAAAGTGGACTTGCAGAAAATTGAGGAGGTGAAGAATTGGCCGAGACCAGTGAATCCTTCGGATATTCGGAGTTTCTTGGGCTTAGCTGGCTATTATTGGAGGTTTGTTGAGGGTTTCTCATCCACTGTAGCGCCTTGACTAAGTTGACTCAGAAGAAGGTAAAGTTTCAGTGGTCGGAGGCTTGTGAGAAAAGCTTCCAAGAGTTGAAGGCTCGACTTACTTCAACACCAGTGTTGAACCTACCTGAGGGTAACGATGGTTTCGTGGTGTATTGTGATTCTTCCAGAGTTGGACTTGGGTGTGTGTTGATGCAGCATGAGAGGGTGATAGTTTATGCCTCTCGACAGCTGAAGGTGCATGAGAAGAATTACCCGACCCATGATCTTGAATTGGCCGCGATGGTGTTCACATTGAAGACAGTATTTACGGACCACAAGAACTTTCAATATGTGTTCACACAGAAAGATCTAAATCTTCGGCAAAGGAGGTGGTTGGAGTTACTTAAGGATTATGACATGAGTGTCCTTTACCAGCCGGGCAAAGCTAATGTGGTGGAGGATGCACTTAGTAGGCTCTCAATGGAGAGTGTGTCCCATGTGGATGAGCGGAAGAAGGAATTGGTGAAAGATGTTCACTGGCTTGCAAGGCTGGGAGTTAGATTGATTGACGCGACCGATGGCGGTGTTGTTGTACATAACGGGTCGGAATCATCCTTTGTAGTTGATGTTAAATCCAGGAAAGATGAGGATCCAATATTTAGGAAGCTGAAGGAGGCAGTGCGAAGTCAGAAGGTGGATGTTTTCTCCCAAAGGGGGAGATGGTGTGCTACGATACTAGGCTCGACTATGTGTTACGGACATTGATAATTTGAGAGTTCGAATATTGCATGAGGCTCATGGTACCAGATATTCTATTCATCTAGGATCCACGAAAATGTATCAGGATTTGCGAGAAATCTATTGGTGGGATGGTATGAAAAAGGATATTGTGGAGTTCGTAGCAAAATGTCCAAACTGTCAGCAAGTGAAAGTCGAGCATTGAAGACCTAGAGGTGTACTTCATGATATTACTATTCCCACTTGGAATTGGTAAGAAATCAATATGGACTTCATTACAGGTCTATCTCGGACACGCCAGCAATACGAGTCTATTTGGGTAGTGGTGGACAAGGTGACAAAGGCTGCACACTTCCTACCGGTCAAGACCACGGATTCAGTAGATGATTACACTAAGATGTATATTCGGGAGTTGGTTCGGCTTCATGGAGTTCCCTTGTCTATTATTTTAGACCGAGGTACTCAGTTTACTTCTTAATTCTGGCATTCATTTCAAAAGGCGCTTGGGCCTCAGGTTAAGCTAAGCACAACTTTTCATCCTTAGATGGATGGCCAAGCAGAATGAACCATTCGGACTCTTGAGGATATGTTGAGGGCATGTATTATGGATTTTAAAGGTATTTGGGATGATCATTTTCCCTTGATCGAGTTTTCTTATAATAATAGTTAACACTCTTGTATCCAGATGGCATCGTTCGAGGCTCTCTACGGGTGGAGGTGCAGATCTCCCATCGGATGGTTTGAGGTTGGTGAGGCAGCTATTATAGGACCTAATTCGGTTCATGAGACGATTGTGAAGGTTTAGTTGATAAGGGACCATTTAAAAACCGCTCAGAGTTGTCAGAAATCATATGCTGATGTGAGGAGAAGAGAATTGGAGTTTGATATGGATGACTGGGTGTTTCTAAAGGTATCTCCCATGAAGGGAGTCATGCGATTCATAAAGAAAGGTAAACTCAGTCGCGGCTATGTTGGCTCGTATCCGGATGTGAGAAGAGTTTGTAAGGTGGTGTATGAGTTGGACTTGTCTTTAGAATTGGCTTCAGTTCATCCCGTGTTCCATGTATCGCTTTTGAAAAAGTGCTTGGATGATCCAACCTTGGTGGTTCCGGTAGACAGCGTCAGTGTGAAAGACAACCTCAGTTATGAAGAAATTCCGGTTGAAATTTTGGATCGACAAGTTCGAAGGCTGGGGAACAAAGAGATAGCTTCAGTTAAGGTTTTATGGAGGAATTAGCATGTTGTGGGAGCCACATGGGAGGCCGAAGCGGAGATGATGGCTAGATATCCATATTTGTTCTATACCGGCTCAGTTCCAACTTGAGGTATCAGTTTTTGCCCTAATTCTCTAATCAGTTTCCATGTTCAATTCATGCGCGCAAGTTTGAATTATGTTATGATAAATGTATGTGATGCCTGAATTTAGTTCAGCTATGTGGTTCTTTTTGGAGGTAGTCATTCCATGAAATTTCGGTTAGAATAATCAGTATTGGAGTATGATAATTGCTTGTTTTTGTGATAATTGCTTGTTTCTGTTTCCTGCTTGTTTCTAACATTCGAAGACGAATGTTCCCAAGGGGGAGATATTGTTATACCCCGAGAATTCAAGAATCGGACCCGGAAGTGAATCGAAGAAAAAATGAAAAATGTTGTAGCAATTGCAGAACGAGTCACTAAACCACTCGTGAGAAGACCCCATGAGTCGTCAAGTGACCCATGGGAAGGCTTGGAGTGATCAAGGGATTGAAGTCTCCACGAGTGAATCAACGACTCATGGTCAGCCACCACGAGTTGTCATGTCAATTGTGGGGTGGAGTTGGAATGTTAAAGGAGGAATTACCCAGTGTACTTAACGGATGGGACCGCACGAGTCGTGGCCAGTCCCAACAACTCATGAGGAGAGTCATGAGCAAGCATGTGGATTATTATTGGGAATTAAGGCAGTGTACTTGATGGAAGGTAACCACGAGTCGTGGTCTCGAGGCACGAGTCATTATTTTCCCCGTTATGATCCCCAGCAAATCAGTGACCACTGTACTTGACAGGCGACTCGACGAGTCATTGCCCGTCCTGACGAATCATCAGGTCACCCATTAGGGTCTCCTGGCAGTGTTTTCCTACGAATTTAGTAAGGGTCTTTTCGTAATTACTATGTTCTAAGGGACTATACTAGATTGTTTAAGGCACGTTTTAATGGGTTTTTAGAGGGGAAAACCTATTCTAAGCCATTACTCTCATGCATGCAAGTTTGAAGGTGTGAAGGGAAGGTTCAAGGTGAAATGTCAAGGTTTCCAATTGGAATCTCAGCTATTTAGGAAGGGTTAGAATTCTTCAATCCCAGGTATGTAAGTCTATGAGTGGGTGCTTCCTTCCACACCCATGCCCATTCCCTATCAATTTGTGATTGGTTTGTAATGATCAAGTTTAGGGTCTCATTCAATTGCATGATTCTTACATCTCTATTCATGGGTATGATTAAATTGAGTTGATATTGATGATTTTCCAAGCTTGGACGGATTCTAACTTAATTTCTTTTACAAAATTGTTTCTCTAAAGATTGAATCTTAAACGCCCATGTGTGGATAGTTTATAATAAAAGTGATTGTAGAAGAATGTGATAATGATGGAATAGATGATGAAAAGCATGTTTCCAACCTTACCCATGATTTTGATGATGTTTTCAAAGAATATTAAATAGACACAACTATGGTAGAGCTTTGGGTGATGCCCATATGATGTTTCCAAATAGTGATATTCCCCGGCATGAGCTTACCACATGGTTGATATGAAATTTTCCTTTAACTCTTATTATGAATTCTAGCTTGTGGTATTTTTCAAAGTAAAGCCTTCTGTATGCGTAAATCCTTGATTGATATGCATATTATTGTCGAGCTTTGTCAAGGATAATGTTAAGCTTCATTTCACATGATGTTGAGTCTAAGCATGATTTCATTTTAAGCTTTGTTGAAACAACATTGTTGAGCTTCATATTTATACGATGTCTAGTATATGCATGATTTCATAAAATGAGCTTTATCAATAGACAATGTTGATCTTCGTTTCATATGATGTTGATTTTATGCATGATTCCATGTTGAGCTTCATCACTAGATGATGTTGAGCTTCATATTCATACGATGTAGAGCATTGCATGTTTTGGGAGAAGAGTCTAGCACCGAGCGGGCTAAGGGTCGACAACCCTGTGCCCTAGAACTACGCACCAACGTAGGTTGATTCTATTATATTATTGGGACCTCGCTTGTGAGCTATCCCCATCCCGATTGGCCCCTTGAGCTTTATATCGATATCATGGTATCGTCCATCGCCCTAGCAAGGTTATGAACGGCTCTACCCACTTGAGTGTGATAGTTGAGACCATGTAAGCTCTATCATGGTATGTCGGTTAAGTGACGAGTCTCCCACTGTCTATATCATTCAGATTTTCATATTCATTACAAATGAAGATTACTATTGCATGTGTGTTCATAAAGAAAGGTTTGACTCATTGTTCGGCTTTTAAAATAAATGTTATGTTTCAGCTTTGAGACATTCGAGTCAATAATGATGTTCTAAAGCTATGCATGGTCATGTTATGTAAGCGTACAATTTCAGAATGATTTCATGTAGCCTTCTATTTTTACTTAAAACCTTATGATATGTCATGAAATGTTTTAAACGATTTATTTACTTAAGCGGTTTCACTTACCTTGCATACTTGGCACACTCTACATACCGACCGCATAGTTTCTATGCTGCATTATTTCGTCATGCAGGATCCGGTTCTCAGGTCCAGCCCTGTTCATAGTCGCTTATTAGAATCAGTACCTTCTTGGTTAGTGAATCCTCATCTTTCGAGGACTAGACTTTCAGTTATCTTGGTTGTATTTCCAATTTCCGTATTGTTGAGCTAGTTGGGGGCATTGTCCCACCAACTCGTCTAGATTAGAGGCTTATCAGACTTAGACATATATTCAGCTTCAGATGTTCATTCTGTTGTTATGTTAAGTTAGACTTCTGCTGAGTTTTATAATTATGTTTTCTTCATGTTTATTGAATGAGTTAGTGAATGCTTATTCCATGGGTTGACTTGGGGTCTCTCGGGGTCCCTTGTCCCGTGTCTACAATCTGGGTCTACGCTCGGGTCTTGACATTATCTAACACTATTTTTGATGCACTATCATACCCCACCCACCAATAATCTAGTGGACTCCTAGGTGCCTCAGGCTACGAGGGCATCGCTGCAAGTTTAGGAGGGATTGGGTTGCTTGTAGATGGAAGTCCACTGAGTGCAGCCACCTTTATCCTCAAAGTAATCACTTCGCTTTCGAGGACCTCAACTATAGTGCATAGGCATTTCAACTTATCTCTAGTAAGTTGCATGGCTTTCTTAATGGAAAGTTGTATCATGGATGGGATAGACTTTCCTAGCTTCACAAGTTGGCTTTCATGTACTTGGGACCTTTGTGCTAATTTGAGCAAATCAAGAGGTGTGGGGGCGGGAGCGACAGCTGTATGGAACTGGGCTACCGATGTGTGAGAAGGCGCCGAAGGTGGTGGTCGAGTCCTATTCTCTGTACTTTTTGCTCGCTTCATAACTGGGGCATCTTTGTCAGTTTTGATAGCTAGTGTAATTACACTGTCAGCCCACACAGTCCTATCCAATGGCCAGAACAAAGTGCATGCAGCCCGCATACATAACATACTTATGAGGCTAGGATATGGAAATGACATAGCCTGCTGCTTAGCCCTTCTTTTGAATTGATCGGCAATAAGATCCCCAACATTTATGTGCACATGATCCATGATGCAGGCGATAAGAATGGAAACTTCAATTGGGACTTCTATTATATTCTGAGAAGGTATTAACCCCGCACAAACCAAGTCTAACCACATGCGGGCTTCAAATTTTAAGTCACGATGATTAATCAGACCCTTGGAGATGGCCCATTGTGGTTGACCACTCGCAATCATGTTAGCTACCCATTGGAACTAGTTTTCTTTATCTTCCACCTTCTTGCGGAATGTCGAATGTGATTGGAGAAGCTCAGCCCAATAAAGAGAATTAATTGCCTCTGGAGTTATGGGCACCTCCTGACCATTCACCCATACCGACGGTAGGCACGGTAATATTTATGTGTCGCCCTTGTGCTTTAGGAGTCATTGCCTTTTCCTGTATGATGCTTAAAATTTCCACAATAATTCTGAAAAATATGGGTCAACCGATATGGTGAATAGACCCCAATTGCACATCCCAATCTGATCGTACATATCTAGGAAGGCACGTTTGAAAGAGTCCACCTCAAATTTGGCTTCTGCATCAATGGATCCCTTCTCCTTGAAAGCGACATAATACTCCTCCATTCTATCCAACCCAAATTGAACCTGTGCATTGTTGGTGCCCATTAATGCTTGGCCCCTGTGAGATTGGGCAAGTCAATTTGCGAAATGACCGGTGATTCCAGCAACACAACCAGCGATCCGCTGGTGGGCGACCTTTATGCAATTAACCCACATACTAACCCCACATAGATGTACACCAATTTCACCCAATCCCGAAAATGACAACTCAAAAATATACTCTTCGTAAAAAGAGCATAAATAGTAGTTTTATCAAAACAAATATCTCGATGAATGTCGGGGTCAAATGCCACAGGGACTAGTGAATGATACACACAAGTGTCGTTTGAGAAATTGACATTAGCTTGCACCACTTGAAATAACATGGAAATAAACATTTTGGGGGAGATGGATATTTACAATAGAATATAACTTCTAATTTGGCTAACTACGATAGCAAAATTACCAAGGTCGTTGACAAGAATGTGAAAGACTAGAGGTGTGGTGTAGATGATATGCTAACTAAATAGGGTCATGCTAGGTCATCTCATAAGTTCAATTTGTGTAAATAATCTCAGAAAAGTGGGCATTTGATTCTTTTTAACCTCGTAAATACCTTTTGTTAGAGTTCTTTCAAACTCCTAGACACAATTAAATCAACCCGATCAGATTTGAATTAATAGCTGCACTAATTTCTAGCTATTAGATATTAATTAGGAGTGAGAATGTAGTTTTGGCTATTTCCAGCCCAATTTCACAATCTCTCATCCATGACCATTAAATTCTCTCCCAATACTCAAATCTTCTTTTGCAAGCAAAAATCAAGTAATAACAATTAGACCCACATCAACAATAATGGATCTTCAATTATAGATTTGAGAGAATTTAACAAATTTACACTAATTAAATAATATTCAGATGACTCTAGCAATACCCACTCTAATTAAGCATTCATCACCACACACCTATAGTTAATAATTTAGATACTCATAGTTGAGAAATTCAAAAGCACATTTAACAATAAACTCATTGAATTCATTAATTGGTGTAGCAAAATCAAATTCAACAAAAAGTCTTCAACAATGTTAGTACCTTGCTAGGAGGAATAAGAAGAAGAAAAAGAAAACAATTCTTTTCAATTTCCACCAATCAAATTCTTTCTTTCTTCTCTATCAAGAGAATATTCTAAAAGCTAAAACTTAAGATCTAATGGGTACAGAGTACTTCTCTCTAGAATATATCCAAAAATAGGGTATCCACCTATCTTTTTTTCTGTGCTGGACATTTTTACCTCTGATCAGCGTTTTGGCACTTGCGGGAGTACTGGCGGTTCACCGGTTACATTTCGCGAATTGCCGGCTCTAATTAATTTCGCCTCTAGAGAGTTCCAGTAGCCTTAGTTGATTCCATCGGTGTTTTGCCGGTCTCCACTCGAGTGTCGCCGATTCTTTTCTCTTTGATCCAGAAATTCTAGGTGTCGTTCGGCGAAAGGACCGGCGAGTCGCCTATTGAAATCCGCTTATGCCGGTTGCTATCATTCCCATAGGTAGTGTTTATCATCTTTTGGTTGTCATTTCACCGGTCTTCTCCGGTGAAGCGCCGGTTTTCACCTGATTCCCTTCTTTTTGCTCCATTTCTTAATTGTTTTCTCCAAATCAGATATTTGCTTACAAAATAAAAAAATGGGCATAAAGTCCATCTAAAATATTTGAAAACTAGACTAAATTACATGCTTAAGATCCTAATGAGTTGGTAAATTACTAACTGATCAGCGGACAGCTCTCGCAACTCAGCTCTAAAGGCCACCACCTCAGCATACCATCAGGTCAACTCAGGGGCCTGTAACTGAGAAAGGAACTCATCCATCCGCCTTTTGAAGGTATCCAATCTGTCATGCCATGTCCTAGATAGGCCCTCTAATTCCTTCGTCACCCAATCCTTAACTTGCTCCATTAGAACTTTCACCTGAAGTGTCGTGTGAGCTTGCTACTTTTCATCCTTCACAAACTACATAGCTATATCGGTAAGAAAATCCTGCGATATTGTGACTAGGCCAGCCAGTGAGGAATGACATGTTGTAACGGGTGGGCGAGCTGTTGCTGCTGCGGAGGACGACTCTGAGACCTCAAAAGGCAATTATGTGTCTACTACAGTGATAGCATCAGGATGGCTATCAGTCTCATGGGCCACTAATGACTCTGTCTCAAATTCTGTAAACCTTACAACATCACTCTGAGGACCTCCACTCAATGCCTCAGCTAGTAATGTGGCCCCTGCAGATATGGTTGTCTGACTCCTGGCCCTACAAACTGGGTTCATATCATCTCTTATCAACCTGATCTCTGTAATCTTGTGCACCTCCACTTTTTGATCTATGGATGGCAACTATGGGACCTGAGACTCCTTAAAGAGCCGAGCTATGAGGCATGGGAAAGAGATGCATATGCTTTCCATAATGGCTCTCTTTTGGATCTCCTCCACTATATCCTTTGGGAAGTTTATGGCATAGCCCTCCATGATACTAGCTACAACTGCAGCTCGGTCTGGTAATACAACATTATCATAGCTGGTTGGTACCAGCCTGTGTCACACTAACGACCACCATAATTTTGCTCGAAAGTTTAGTGTGTCCTTCTTAATCTGTACCTCCAGGCCATTCAGCCACTCTACTGAAGTTCCCTAAGTGGAAATGATTCGAGCCAATCATGTATACTATCTTTTTCAGTCCTCATGGCTCAACTTCTTGGTTTTGATTTTTTGTAGCTTACTCAGATGATGATCGAACTCGATTGTGTTCATCGGGGGCTCATACTATGGACCATATAAAATACGAGAGATGGTCACTCAGACGAGTTGTCATGTGACTAGACGAATCATTCCTTGAGCCATTGGGAGAAAAAGATTTTGAAGCACAATACCCAAGCTAGAAATAGTGGTGACCACGAGTTGACAACACGACTCGTCTTGTCTGGTAACGAGTCGTTAGGAGGGTCATGAGGACTGAGAGTTGGAATTGTTAAAAAAGGACTAGGAGACACAATGGAAGACTTAACGAGTCATCATGAGACTTGATGACTCGTCGTGAACAAGCAGGTGCATTCATCCTCAACACTAGAAGTTTCAAAGCTTTGAAGTCACGAGGGACCTAATGATTCGTGTAGTCACTCAATGAATCATTAGGTGACCCATTGTCCAGAAGAACTTATATGCTGAGCACGAGCAATCCTTGCTTTCCACGACCCCTTAAGATACCGAATGAGTCGTTACCACACCTGTTGCCACTGCCGACCTACATTCCTTTTTAATTTAGGAAAGGATTTGTCTAAGTCTATAAATACTGTATGTAGATTTATTTTTGCAGTTTATGTAATTTTTACTACTTTCTATTATATTGTTCGAGTTGTTGATTAACATTAAGGTTCAAGAAACAAGTTTCATAATTTTGTTTTTGAACTTGGTGATTCAAACGACTTTGGAGTATTAATCTTAGATTCTTGTTTATTTTTTCAAGACATGTGGTTTCTTTTATGAATTACTTTAAGTTACAATTATGATTTCCTCTCTAATTTCTAATATAGTCTTTCAAGCATGAGTAGCTAAACTCAAAACTAGGGTTGTGGGAAGCATGATAAATTAATACAAGCAAAAATACTTAGTGAATCTTGAACATGGTTTATGCATGTATTGTTTTGCCCTTCATTTTAATTATTTCTTAACGGTTGAAACGTTAGAATTTGCCTTCTTCTTACTCACCGGATCAAGGGGATTAATGAATGGGAAAAAGGATTAGCAATGGAGATTTGAGGCTATCAACCCTCATCTAATAGCTTGACCTTGTCCAGGAATAGCTAATCTGATATCAAGGGTGAGGATAAATCAAGTATACATCCGCATACGGATCAAGTTGCGTTGTGATAATCATCTAAGTAGGGGATCAACCATTTAGGTGAAGTTAACTTACTGATATTGCATGTTAGACATCGGAATAGATCACTAGTATAAAATGCCTTGTGGTTATGAAGTCATGGGGAAGAAAATCTTAGTCAAATCACTTTTTGAATACAATCGAATTTAATCAAAGATCCACTCATTACTCTCTATTGTTTTCTATTATTTCTTGCTACAATTTCCCCCATAGGAAGTAAGTAAGCCAATAGCAGTAGTTAAACGACATAACTAAGATCCTCGCCATATTCCTCATGGGATTCGATTCCAACCTTGATTGGATTCTATATTTGACATCAATCGTTTTATATCTCATTACGAGGTGTAATTTGGGAGACATAAAATTTTGGCGCCATTGCTGGGGAATACAGCTTAGGCTTTTTGTTAATTGTGTTTGCTTTGTTGTTGGTTATTATTTCTTTTTTACTTTTTCTTTGTTGTTTTTTCTTCTTCACAGTTCTCAGGTTCGTGTATGTCCAGTACTAGGAGCCAAGCAAAATCCCTGGTTCTAATTGATAGTGAACTTGAGCGAACACTGCAGAATTTAAGGAACATGGACAATGCACATGGGCAAGAAATAGTGGAAGAAGCAACAACTAGAATGTTGGCTGAGGAACAAGCAAAAGCAAGAGATAGAGAGGCAGTGAGGCTCGTTGATGAGCAACACCAACCTGTCTAAGCTGAGCAAGCTAGAAGGAACAGAGATCCAGACCAGTAGAGGCACCGATTTGATGATGATGATGATGCTGATATTGATGAGGCTTGTGCCACTGGAGCTATTATCCCTCCCCCTGTGCCTACTGGGGAAAAGTTTGACATTACCAGCACAATGATCCAATTGCTCAACATGAAGGGGATATTTTCGAGTCATGCTACTGATGATGCACATACTCACTTGACAAATTTTGTAGGTATTCGCAAAGCATACAAACAACCGAGAGTGAATCAGGATGCAATAAGGCTGAGGTTATTTCCGTTTTCACTAGGGAGTGAGGCAATGTTGTGGTTGGCTGTATTGCCAAATGATTCTATTACTACTTAGAGAGAGCTTAAAAGAGTTTTTCTTGAAAGATTCTTCCCACCTTCCAGAGCATTGCAGCTAGATGAAATTTATAACTTTAGGCAGTTGAATTCTGAAGCACTTCATGAGACTTGGTTGTGTTCAAGAAGAAGCTGAAAAAAGATGCACAACAATAGGATCCCAGATGATACACTATTGGAGATACATTATAGGTCTCTAAATGCTAACATCAAGGCGGTGGCAGATACTGTCTCTAGAGGAACATTCATGATTCATACATATGATGAGTCTATTGAGGTCCTTCATAGGATCACCAAAACCAACCGTGCATGACACACAAGAGAGTTGGAAGTTCCGGCTGGTACTTATGCGGTAGGCATGTCTGTGAAGCATAAAAGGAAGGATGAAGAGCGAGATTAGGATATTGCTAAGATCAAAACCACAATGGGACTTCTTTCTAAATATTTTATGGGAGCCAGGACTAAAAAGGTGAATTTAGTTGGTTCTCAAGGCAAGGTCCCGAGAAATGATAGAGGTGAATCAAAATCTGAGGAGGAAGCTAATTACTTGAATGATCAAGGTGTGGATTTCCATACCAACACACAAGGGTCTAACTAAGACTCTTGGCGTCAAGGTCGGAACCATGTTCGGAACTATTATAGAGATAACAACTACAACTAGGGCCAATATAGGGACTGGAGTAGATGTAGAGAAAATGGTGACTAGAAAAAGTGTGAGGAGTACAAAAATGATAGAAGCAATCTTTATGTTCCTCCAAGGAACTTTGAACTTGAGTCTAGCAGTTCAAGGGTGGAAGATATGTTGTCTAAGGTATTCAAGAAGATGGAGGTGACAAATGGCCATTTTAAGGATCTCTGTACCAATATTCTTGGTATGAACCAAAAGATTGAGTCATATGTCGTTGCCATTAAGCAGATAGATCAGTAGCTTGGTCAGATGTCTGTTGCTATGAACCAGAGGAAAAAATGTATGTTGCCCAGTAATATAGTTCAGAATCCAAAAAATTACAGTCATTGTATGGCTGTCACTACTAGGAATGGGAAGGCGACAGTTGATCCTCCGATGCTAACTGTGACTGATGAAATAGTTTAGCCCTCAGGGATTGATGATAATAGGGTGGAGGACTCCAAGGAGAAGGTTTTGACTAATGACGCAGTTGAGAAGAAAACTCCTAATAATGCAGAGGAGCATGGGTATGACAAAGGGAAGGAGAAGGAGGTACCTCAAAAGATAATGCCTATTCCTAGACCTCCTCCCACTTTCCCGCAGAGGCTGAAGAAGAAGCTCGAAGATGGGAAGTATCACAAATTTATTTCTATGCTAAAACAATTATCTGTGAACATCCCATTAGTCGAGGCACTAGAGCAGATGTTGGCTATGCTAAATTTATGAAGGACCTTGTCACTAGAAAAAGGACTGTGAGCTTTGAACCTGCTAATAATTTGCACCATTGTAGTGCAATAGCATCTCAGCCTCTTGTGTAGAAGAAGAAAGACCCTGGAGCTTTAACCATACTGTGCACTGCCTTAAACTTTGCTAAGGCTCTATGTTATTTGGGTGCTAGTATAAATCTAATGTCGTTGGCAGTGTTTAGATTGTTGGGATTGGGAACCCCTAAACCGACTATAATGCGGCTATTGATGGAAGATCGCACGGTGAAAAATCTGGTGGGGATTCTCTATGATGTTCTAGTGAAGGTAGAGTCCTTTATATTTCTGTCCGACTTCGTTATTCTAGACTGTGAGGTTGATTTCAAGGTCGTCATTATCCTAGCGTGACCATTCCTTGCCACCGGGTGTGCTCTTATAGACATAGAGACCAGATAGATCAAATTCCAATTGAACAATGAAGAGGTGACATTTAATGTGTGCCAGTCCATGAAATAACCAAACAACATGCGGGTAGTCTCACTGATTGATGTTGTGGAGGCTGAGCTTTCAATCATGCCTATTGATGAGAGAGTGACTATTGAAGACTTAGCAGCATTGTTGATGAATGTTGATGCTAAAGACATCAATGGGGGTGATGAGATCGTTAATGCACTTGCTGGTATGGGGTCGTACACTTATTCTCCGAAGAAGATTGATCTTGATCTGAAAAATCATGTGACCCCACCGACCAAGCCATCTATTTGAGAAGTCTCCAGTCTTGGAGCTCAAGGCACTCCTATCTCACTTGTGTATTTCTAGGGATTGAAAACACATAACTGGTCATAGTTGCAGCTGACTTGGTGGAATGGCAAGTGGAGGCTTTGGTCTCCATTCTGAAGAGGTATAAAAAGGCCATTGGCTGGACCATAGCGGACATTATTGGAATCCTATACGGTATTTGCACACATAAGATCCAGCTTGAGCCAGATTGTATTCCGATCATCAAGAATCAACTTAGATTGAATTCGCCGATGCAAGAGGTGGTCAAGAAGGAAATTATTAAGTGGTTAGATACATGTGTGGTTTACCCTACTTCTAACAGCAAATAGGTGAGCCCAGTTTAGTGCATACTAAAGAAGATAGGAATCACTGTGGTCCCAAGTGCTAACAATGAGTTCATTCGACTGAGACCAGTCATAGGTTGGAGAGTATGTATCGACTATCAGAAGCTAAACCACTAGACGCAGAAAGATCGTTTTTCGATGTCATTGATGGATTAGATGCTAGATCGACTTGCAGGAAAAGGGTGGTACTGCTTTCTAGATGGATATTCGGGGTATAATCAGATCTCTATAGCCCCCAAAGATCAAGAGAAAACCACTTTCACCTTCCCCTATGGGACATTTTCTTTCAAGAGGATGTCGTTCGGGTTATGTAATACGCCCGCCACTTTTCAGCACTGCATGATGTCCATATTCTATGACATGGTGAATAACACCATTGAAGTCTTTATGGATGATTTTTCGATGGTGTGTTACTCATTTGATGATTGTTTGGCTCATTTGAGCAAGGTGCTGCAGCGATGCGAAGAGACCAACTTGGTGTTTAATTGGAAAATGCCATTTCATGGTCAAAGAAGGTATTGTGCTTGGCCACCGGATTTATTGTAAGGGCATTGAAGTGGACAGAGTGAATATCAATGTAATTGCTAGTCTACTACCTCCAATTTATATAAAGGGTGTTCGAAGCTTTTTGGGGCATGCAAGATTTTATCGGAGATTCATCAAGAATTTCTCAAAGATTTCACGTCCCTTGTGCAAGATACTTGAGAACAAGGTCAATTTTGTGTTTGATGATGCTTTTTTGAAGGCTTTTGAATGCCTAAAGGAGAGATTGACTACTTCTCCGATCATAGTGGCCCCTGACTGATCCTTACCGTTTGAGGTCATGTGCAATGCTAGTGGAGTAGCCCTAGGAGATATTTTGAGGCAAAGGTGTGAAAAGATTTTTAATCCAATTTATTATGCTAGCAAGGCACTTAATGTAGCTCAGAAGAATTACACTGTGATGGAACAAGAGTTGTTGGCTGTGGTATTTGCATTCGAGAAGTTTCCGCCTTACTTGCTTGGAACTAAGGTGATAGTTCATGCAAATCATGCAGCTCTAAGATATTTGATGGCAAAGAAGGATGCTAAGACATAGTTAATTCGATGGATTCTGTTGATGCAAGAGTTCAAATTTGAGGTTAAGGACCAGAAGGGAACCGAAAATCAGGTGGTGTATCACTTGTCGAGATTAAAGGTAGATGCAGCACTTCAAGATGAGCTTGTTATAGATGACACATTCCCCAACGAGCAGGTTTTGGATGCTTCCCAGGATCTCATCCCATGGTTCACGAACATCGTTAATTATCTGGTGAATGATGTGGTATCGGAAGATTCATCTTTTCACCAGCAAAAGAAATTCATGTCTTACGTGCGGAAGTTTTTTATGGGATGAGCCTTACTTATTTTGCATATGTGCTGATGGGGTGATTCTAAGATGTGTGTCTGAGGCTGAGATAATGAGCATATTGGAGGCTTGTCACTCATCCCCTGTTTGGGGGGTCATCACAGCAGAATTCGCACAGCCCACAAAATTCTGCAATATGGGTACTATTGTCCTACCATTTACCAATATGCTCATGATTTTGCAAAGGCATGTGATGCATGCCAAAGGCAAGGAGGCATATCAAGGAGGAATGAGCTCCCTCTTACTCCCATCCTTATTAGTGAGCTGGTTGACATTTGGGGAGTTGACTTCATGGGCCTGTTTGTGAGCTCAAATGGGATGAAGTACATACTCATAGCTATGTACTATCTTTCTAAATGGGTGGGGGAAATTGTTCTTCCAAACAATGAAGGTAAGAGTGTCACAGCGTTCTTGAAGCAAAATATTTTTTCCAAATTCGGGACTCCTAGAGCCATCATTAGTGATGGGGGTTCGCACTTTTGCAACTGGTTATTTCAGACTTTGCTTGAGAAATATGGGTGAAAAATAGGGTGGCAACACCTTATCATCCACAATCTAGTGGGAAAATTGAGGTCTCCAACTGGGAGATAAAGGTCATCTTAGCAAAGACTGTGAAATCTAACCTGACAGATTGGTCTAGAAAGCTGCATGATGCGTTATGGGCTTATCGGATTGCATTCAAGACCCCTATAGGTATGTCTCCTTATCAGCTTGTGTATGGGAAAGCATGTCATCTTCCGGTCGAACTTGAGCACAAAGATATGTGGGCGCTCAAGAAGCTAAATCTGAATTGGAGTGATGATGAAAACTTGATGTTTGATCAGTTGAATGAGCTAGATGAGTTTCATTTGAAAGCCTATGGAAGTTTAGAAATTTACAAAACGAGGATGAAGATACAGCATAACCAGAAGATTGAGCATAGAGAGTTCAGCCCTGGAGATATGGTGTTGCTATTTAATTCTAGGCTTCGATTGTTTCCTGGCAAGTTTAAGTCCAAATGGTTGGGACCATTTTAAGTGGTCCAAGTATTCTCCTATGGGGCAATTGAATTGGAAAATCATGAAGACGAACGGTTTAAAGTGAATCGCCAATGGGTGAAAGCATATATGGGGAAGAGTGATGAAAGTAAACTGGTGGACCTTTGGGCTCTGGGTGAAGTATTTGTAACTCGTGGACTTGCGTCATGCCGCGACGTTAAATCAGGCACTGCATATGAGGCAGCCCATGGAGGTATCTTGGTGAAGTATGAGTAATCAAGATACCTTCATCATGTCGCGACGTTAAATCAGGCATTTCTTGGGAGGCAACCCTAGTTGTAAATGTAATATCAGTATAGTATTAATGTGTTTTTGACATGTGCAGGTGATTAGGATGAAAAATCTAAAGCTGGAACCAAAATTCAGAACCTTAGATTCTAGTGCCAAAAAGTACAGGATGAGTTGTTACCTGGAAGCAGAAATAGTACAATCATGAAAGTTAATGACGAGTGACTCAACGAATCATGAGATAACTCAAAGATTCGTCAAGTTACCCATCTAGACACTACTGAATGTTCACCAGAGTGCAGGGCCAACGATTCAAGACACGACTCATTGGGTAAGACCACGAGTCGTTGCCTAAATCGTTAGGTCCCAGGTAAGCTTTCTATATTAGATTAATGTAACGAATAACTTAACGAGTCTTCACTTGAGAAATGACTCATTATGTAGGTCATGGTGCATCTGTATAAAGTCAAAACAACCGACCCGGCCCACATGCAAAATGGGTGAATTGATTGTTAAAACATATAAACCCCTAATTTTTTTCAAATTTACTCATAAGTTCAAACACCATACTTCTACAAATCGTTCCCTCTCCCTTCACCACTTCACATCCCCATTCACACACTGACACTAACATCCGGTCGAACACTACAGTCACTACCACAAGTTGCGACCCACCATTGCTCAGACTTTCATCACATACCCTTGAAATTGTGAGTATTAAAATCTGTCATGTTAAATTTCAACCTACTCGTGCTTGTAATTGTGATCCATATGTGAATTACATCCCAAACATTAAAATCCTAAGTTTCCATGAATTCAATTGTTTAAAAAGATGATCACTAAAATGTTACAATTAAAACGGCCTATGATTGCGTGAATGATTAATGTCCAAGTTGAGATTGAGTATCGGTTGATATAGATTTCTTACACCATTGAGTCAGCGGGCATTACGATCTGTAAGTGCTTTGTTAACGAAGCTTTGATTGTTTTACCGGCCCAACTCCCACCAAAATGGAAGTGTATAACATATGACATGGATGAAGTCTGAGTAACCCATCAAAAATTTGGAAGAAAAATAGGGTTTAACGGGTCATTCAGTGATGACGCCTCATGTACAATACGTAGGCATGCCTAACGAGTTACATCATTCATCACCACTGACATACAGTACTGTTAATAGAACTCTTAAGAACGACCCATATAACGAGTTGTGGTATCACCTCACGACTCGTGATGTGCCTCGTCTTGAGTGAGAATTGTGTTGAAGTTCTAAGCTACTGACCGTGACTGACTTAACTACTCGTTGCCACAAGAAACAAATCGTCATATAAATTCATCAAGTCTACTAGAAATAAATGAAATTTTGGACCTACAGACAATGGATGAGTTCAAAAGTCGTTGCTAGTGACAACGATTCATTAGGTCCCCCGTCCTATCTACAGGAAGTCACTAAGTTTCCCTTTTCACATACTATCATCTTGGATACTAATGACTATTCAAAAGTACAATGGAATCAAAAGGAACTCCCAAGAAGCAGGAGAAGGGCCAGCCCTCGACTCGCAGACTAATAGACGAGCCATCATCTTCAGAAAAGTTGAGTGGCTCGATTGAGCAATATCAAATATCCGAGGAACAACTGGAGTGGAGGTTGACCAAGTCTAGGACTAAATGACCTATTAATCCGACAGCCATGATCTCTTCTCCGACTCCACTCGCAAGGGACCCACCCAGCCAGGAGGAAGGAAATGCCGGGGTCTCAGCCCCAAACGTTCAAGAGGGCAATGCAGCTGCAACTAATGATGAGGATGACAATGAATCTCATGCCCAACAGGAAAGCACTAATAATGAGGGGACTGAGACCTCCCATACATCTATGGAGTAACCTCAGAGAATGGTGAGGAGGTGATGTGTTTAGGGCATGTAGGCAATCTAGAGGACATCGCTCCCATTGATAAGGGCCACCCAAAGCGGAGCATTTATAAGGAGCAAAGGCTAGTCACTACAGGGTTCAAGGACCTCTCGAACATTCAAGCACTATTTGACAAATACTGATTTGGGTGGTTGAATGAGTCATCCGACAGCTATAGTCCACCATTAGTCAGATAATTCTATGCAGCATATACAGCCACACTACAACATCAGGCCCTGGGAGGCTAAGACTGGAGGAAATGGCCTACACTAACCCAGGTGATGGTAAGGGAGACTCCAGTGGACATTTCTGAGTGGACCATCTCCCACATGTTATATGGTCCAGTGTATGAGCCCCTGATGAACACAGCCAAGTTCGATCATCAGCTGAGTGAGCTACAAAAATTTAAAACCAAGAAGTTGAGCCACGAGGATATAAAAAGACAATATACATGGCTGGCTCAAATCATTGCCACTCGAAGGACATCAGTAAATTGGTTGAATGGCCCCGAGGTACAAATTAAGAAGGCCACACTAAACTTTCAGGCCAAATTGTGGTAGTCGCTAGTGCGACACAAGCTGGTACTAACCAACAAAGATAATGTCGTATCACCAGACCGAGCTGCACTAGTAGCTAGTACCATGGAGGGCTATGCTATCAACTTCCCAAAGGATATAGCAGAGGAGATCCGGGAGAGAGCCATTATGGACAACACAAGCATCCCCTTCCCATGCCTCATAGATCAGCTTTGTAAGGAGTCTCAGGTCCTAGAGTTTCCATTCATAGATCAGAAGTGGAGTGCAAAATATTACAGACATCGGGTTAATCAAAGATGATACGAACCCGATTTCTAGGGCCAGGAGTCAGACAGCCATATCTGCAGGGGCCACATTACTAGTTGAGGATGGAGTGAAGGTCCTCAAAGTGATGCTACGAGGTTTAAAGGATTTTAGACAGAGCCATCAGCGGCCCATGAGACTGGTAGCCAGCCTGATGCTACCGCTACAACAGATACACCATTGCCTACTGAGGTCCCAGAGTCATCCTCCATTGCGCTAGTAGCTCGCCCACCCATTACAACATCTTGTTTATCACAGGCCAGCCTAGTCACGATATCACAGAATTTTCTTACAAACATGGAGAGGTAGCTGGAAAAGGATGAAAAGCAGCAGGCTCACACAACACTTCAGGTGAAAGTGCTAATGGAGCAGGTTAAGACTTGGGTGATGAAGGAACTAGAAGGCCTTTCTAGGACATGACATGACAAATTGGATGCCTTCAAAAGGCGAATGGATGAGCGCCTTGCTTAGTTACAGGCCCCTGAGCTGACCCAATAGTATGCAGAGTTGGCGGCCCTTAGAGCTGAGTTGCGAGAGCTATCCACACAACCAATACCTGCCATAATACTGCTTGTTCTCCTAGTAGTAGAGGATGAGAATGAGGAGGAGCTACCTCAGGTAGTTGATTTTATCCTAGAGGAGCCTATAGCTCATGAAAAAAGGAAGATACCTCGAGAGGAGGTCAGCGAGGGTGAGAGTGGTGATCTGCTACGTGAGGACAAACAGGAGAAAAGAGGCATGGAGGCAGCACTGAAGTTGTCTAGAGATGAGGCTCGAAAAAGGGACAAGTCTGATGCTGCTAGAGCTCGTGGAGAGTCTACGAGCTCTGTTGGTTCAGAGAGTGTGCCAGTTATCCCAAATGCAACAGGAGAGGAGATTGGGTATCACGCTCCAAAACTGGGGAGAGCGCGACTGGCTCCCAATACCTGACTAACTGGGAAACCGACTATATAACAACTGTAGCTATAACACCTAGGCCTTCCAAGCCACCTTTCACCATCAACTGGAGTAAACATCTGGACCCAAAAGGTCTAAACTACAACAAATAAATAACTAAAATGCAGACAAGGCCATGACTATGCTAAACCAAGCAACTAAAAGCCGACAAGGCCACAAACTGAATAATAATATACATACGAAGTCCACAAAGCCTCTAATTAGTAAACTGAACCGATGGTCAAACAGGGCTCTGACCTACCTGTAACTATAACTCAAAACTCAAGATAAAATAACTAATCCCTAGGTTCAAGAAGAATGGAGCATACCAACACATCCGCTGATCTCACAAACCGCTACTACAACTGCCAATCCCAGCCTCTGCCTGCACCTGCACCTACGGCACGAACACAGGTCCCTAGGTGAAGGGACATCAGTACGAATGAAATGAACTGGTATATAAGGTTGAAAACTATAAATATATAGGATAACAATGATAACTGAGCCAATAAATAAGGACTAGTAACAACCTGGAATCCTGGAAACTGAAACCTGACAATAAGTCAATACTAAAGTGCAAATGCAACCAAGTAATGGACAAGAAAAACAATAACTGTAATGTCGGCGCCAGCCGACCATAAAAGCCATATAAAAATGCCTCTAGCCGATTTACAATATCGGGATAAAATAAAATATCTCCAGCCTGTGTACCACACTGAAATAAAATAAAAGTTCTCCAGCCAGTATACAATACCGGGGTAAAATAAAAATATTTCCAGCCGGTGTCTCATACCAAGGTAAAATAAAAATATTCTCAATCATAATCATAAATGGAGTCGATGGGGCTTATATTGAGCCAATTTAACTAATATGGCATTGAAATGATAAATGATAAATTTGTGGCTAGAATAGGCCTCTTTCATAACATATAAATGTAAGTGAGCACATATACCATGTAAAATTAAAAAATATGCACATATATTACGTAAAGTTGTCAAATTATATACAAACATGTCAACTTAGTGACTCGACGAACCTTCAGGAGGTTTAGACAACATAAGAACTTTAGTAGGATTCTAAGCAAGGTCCTACAAATAATCTTACCAAATTAACATATCGCCTGAGTAGAAGCACATAGATTCTCATTGCTATACTATCCTTTAACATCAGGGAATTACATATATACTTTTCCCATAGGGTGGTTCCTTTACATGTATCAACAACTATATACTGAAATTCTATTATCAAACTTATCACGTCAATAAGCACATATAGTTCTTAATTCATTTGTCTTATTTGCAGGAAAACATGGAAATTATAACAAGGAACTTGGAGTTATTTTTCATAATGCTTAACATATACATAGAGCTGAGAGCTAAACTACAGACATACAACGTATGAGGTTTCTGTATAACTCATAAACTCATATTTAGTTAATCGAGTGACTTCTAGGAGTCTTCCTGGTATTCAAAGTTCTGAGCTTAACTGATAATTATCATAGCATGCCCTTATACTTACTTAGACATTATAAACATTGGTACATGGGAGAATCTCTCCTCTGAATTTAGGAATTCAAATAATAACTCAACATGAGCTAAACATATGGATATATGACATGAATATAACTGAAAGAATTCAACTGTATGTTATAACATGAAAATCATATACATTAAGACTTCTTACTAGAAAGACTTATAAAGACTTGAGTTCTTAGACTTGTATGCAACCTCAAATAGTTGATCGAGACATTAGCATGATTCTCGGAATATGATCCCTTGAAAACTTCTTAGATTAGCATAACACACTTCAACATAACTTAGGGACGTGAAGACATAACTTAAGAATCTTAGATTGGGATTTGTTCATCTTGGGAACTCATAAGTAACTCTCTAAGTTTTTCCTTATAGGAAAAAAAGACATAGTCATAATTTGGACGATGCTGGATTGACTTACAGAACTTAGTAATTAACTGAGGAGCTTAAGAAATCTAGGCATCACTATGTGTAGCTTATAAGCATTAGGATTTACCCCTGAAGATTTGTAAGATAATTTAAACCCTAGAATGGGTAACTGAACAATATCATCTGAAAACATAATGAAAAACTTCTCTTTAACTTGAGTTGCTATCTCAAAACATTCGATTCTAATCATTTCATAAGAATTTAACACTTTACTGGCCAGTCATCAGCATAACACATACTTAACAGAATCAACTTTATTTATAACTTTTTAACTAAATATCTTTAGAACAGGGTTAATCTTCCTAGATTTTTGCCTAACTTGTTCACAATCGCAAACCGTATCATCTACCTTTAGCTATACTTTCCTTATTCATCTTAACTTCTTTACCAAACATGATTCACTCTGCACTCAAGTTTTTACTTTCGTGTTCACTATTCCATCAATTCTTATACGCACTTACCTATTTACCTAATTGACAACTTTATCTGCCAAACCTCATCTTGCTTATATTTTAACATTGTTCAAAGGTTCTAGAAAGAAATTAAGAGTTGAGAGAATATTACTCACATATTACCTTAAAAGTTCTAACATTTACTCTTATCTTCCCTTTTTACAACGTCGCAAAAAGATTAACAACTTAGCCACACTTTCCTCGTTAAAATCTATCGACTTTGCTTATTCGTTACGCGACGCTTCCTTATCTTTAAGGAGGGGAAACATAAAATCTCCTTTTTAAATTAAGTACTTTAAATCATAAACATATAGGAGGGAATAACCATATTATGAAACATCATTTCAATAAGCTCGTTTACCCTCAATTGGCTTAGCGCCATCTTCTAACCTTAAGTTCGATTACACATCATCGTCTTAGAATTTCTTACCAACTTCACTAAGTGACCAGATCTTAGCATATATTCAACATCACATATACAATAAACTGCAAAGGACCAGCTCATGGTGCCCACGTTAAGGGGACTTCATACTCGATTTAAAACTACGACAACAATCATATAAAAATTATTTCTTTCGCTTCACATTTGTTCGCTTCAACCATTCTTAATGATTCAATCTTTATTCCAAGTATTTACAACCCTTTGGATATAATCATACATGCCTCAATATGATTTTAAAAACATAGAAATATTGATCCTTTCAAAAACTTAGTTTCATTCTTGAAAAACAAGGAAAGGGATGCCTTTACATACCTTGGCACGTCGACTGTAATTTTGCCAAAAACCTTCCTTTCAAGCTTACACCTTAAGGCTCCTTCCAAGTCCAATTTACAAACACAACAAGAAGTGACTTCACTTCACCAAATTTCTAGAAAAATTGGGCAGCAACATGCCACAAGAACACACAAAGAAACAATAACACAATACTACAACATTCTCCAAGTTTTTACCTCATAAACACACAGAAATCAAAAAGGGAATTACTTACCCTTTATTGGTGATGTTATTAGTAAAATTAGGAGTATACTCCTACTCTTTCTACCTAGAACCAGCTAAAAATGTAGCCACACCATAATCTACAACAAGACAATAACAAGCCATGACTTTCTTCCAAGATTCTCTTCCCAAAGCCCAAAAGAGACAAGAGTGAAGTCTCTTGCCTGGGATATCTTTTCACCATGGTATAGAGCTTTTAATTCTGTGAATTCTAAAGAAAATGAGGTAAAACAGAATAGAAATGAGCTTTTTAGCTCAAATTACTTCATATAGGCGGGCTGGGGAGTGCTCGCGTGTGGCGCTCGTGCGATGTGCCCTCGCGCGCGTGCTTGATGATACTCAAACCACACCTCTTACTGAAGTATAAAGCAGACGTTGTCAATAAAGAACCCAACTAGAGGTTGGGGTCGAACCCACAGGGAATATGGGAGAACTAGATTATAGCTGGTAAGTGAACTTGTGAGGTAGTTACTTCAAAATTGGGGGGTTATAAGGAAAATCAATAATAAAAACAATTATCAAAATTATGGTTTTGAATCAATAGTAAAGGATAACTAGGGTTTGTGTTCCCAATGAGTTCATAACTGCTTTGGGTATACACTAGTGATTATCACCAATACTCACTTATAGAACTAGTAACTTAGGTTCATTCAAATGACCGACCAGTCCCTATTGAATGACTATACTCAATCACTCAACCAAGTCTCATGAGCAATTTAAAACTATCCGTTATCACTAAGTTCCAGATTTAACTATACTGCGACCATAGCTCAAGTTAATGCAATGATCGTCAAAATCAAGGCTCTGTTGTAATTCTCTTTTCCTAATCTTTACCTCTTAGCCCTAAGAAGGTAAAGAATTCGGTCATGTTCTAACATTGCACACCGTTAAGAAACGTTTAAGCATGAAGAGAATATAATATAAGTATTTTGTATTGGTTTGAAAATCACTTTGTGCAACCCTAGCTTGTTAATCCACCATGGTTCCCACAACACTAGTTATGGAGGCTTTTAGCCTCTCATAGTTGTAAGGTTGTGAATTGTATTCATGATTAAGAACATAAATCAATACTTACAAGAATGAATGAGAAAAGCACTTCCTTTAATTAATCATCAGAACCTTGAAGAACAAGTAGCAAGAACAATACGAATTCACGAAAAGGTTGATCACAAGTTGAATTAACTCAATTCTCCTAAAAAATCTCTTCTCTCTCTAACTCTCCTCTTGTCTTGTATATAGAAAAATAAAACCTAAAACGTATTTATACAGACACAAGAATCCTTTTCCTAGGCTAAAAGGATGAATTTCCATATCTTGTTCCGCATTCATCACAAGCCAACCTACGATCCATAGCAGCATCCTACGACTCGTAGCTTCCTTTCGTACCTTGCATGATTGGCTGAATTTTGGCTAAGTGTTGGATCCTAGTATGATTCGTACCTCCATCCTACGATTCATATTGAGCTCTTGTGGTTTCATTCTTAAACTTTGGAATTCTTATGAAGTTCATCACGACCATCATGGTACAACTCGTACCTTCTTCCCATGGATCGTACTTTCTTTTTGTAGTAGGAGTCAGTCTCTTATTCAAATTTTATGGATTTTTTCATGAATTCAACACCACGACTCGTACTAGCTTGGTACGACTCGTACTGAGACTCATACATTGCATCTCTTTAATTCTAGCCTTCTGCAACTTTTCACGGCCATCAGTACGACTCATAGGACCTTCCTACGGCTCGTACTGTGGTCTGCACTTTGAGAATATTTTTCATACTTCAGGCTTTCTTTTGCAATTTTTATGTCCAACACCAATTTATCCTGCAACCAAAGAAAAAGTGTCTTATATCTGCATAAACACACCTAAGTCCATGCTATTTTCTTAGTTTTGTGTGTTGAAAGTGCGGTAAATCCACAACATATCAACACCCTCAACTTAAGACTTTTGCATGTCCTCAGGCAAAGAAAAGAAAAACTAAACACGACGCTCAACTAGAAAATAGACTTAAGATAATACAACCAATATCCGAACAAAAGTTTCACTTTCTATACAAACTCTATTGACTCTTTCTCATGGAACAACATCAGCTAATGTATTACAAGCAACCTCAAAACATCATAAACAAGGATCAAAACATGTCATCCATCTATCAGCAGGCAATCAAGTCATCACCAATGTTTTCCACACAGACCAATGGTAAAAGCATACATAATCCATGTACCCTCACACAAATGAAGTCCCTACTTAGATATGAGATGTCAAACATAATATGGGACTAAACAAGTAAGGCACTCACTCTCACAAAGAAGTTACAAGTATTATGTGTCAGATACCATAGGCTTGCCCTTATTTTCTCTGCTTTGGTTTATTAGATGGTCAAGTTAGGATCACTATTGGACTTGTTCTGGCTTGTAATGCAGCTCAGGGCTAGACATGGTAAATATGGAAGATTTTATAAGTCACTATCCCTTCCTTGGCACTACATACATTGGCTACACCATTCACCTATTTCACCCTTTTATTCTTTCATTCCCTTTTCTTCCCTTTTTACCCCTTTTTACACATTTGCATGGGTGTGGTGAGTTTTCAACTTTTTCATCATTTTGATCTTCTTTTGAAACTTCTATTTCAAGATTCTCAGCATTTTTCATCTTTTTTTCATATCACACACCTCATTTTTCACCATTTTTGTTCTTTTCCTTTCTTCTGTTCTCACCATTTACGCACCCCTACTCTAGCCACCCTCAATATAAGCATTTTGCTTATGTTGAGGTTCACAATATCCAAAGAAGGACCAAGGCCACACAAGTTCATTGTAAAAAATGGGTACGGTTAATCGGTAAATCAAAGAAACACGGTCTATTAAGGCTCAAACTTGGGATCAAGGGATTCATGCAACTTTAGTAGGTAATATAGGCTTAAAAGTGAGCTAAAGAAAAATGTCCTATGATCATATCCTAACCAGCCATCCTTAGCTTATGCAAAGACCAACCAAGCAAGTTCTAGATCTTCAACACAATACCGAACTGAATACTATACCTCACTCACACATGGTAAATGAACTATTTTCACCTCACCTGTCTGGTTTATACATGGCTTAACAAGACTACTCATGTTGACAAAATAAATGACATCAAAAGATCCACAGCAATCATGCATGTTGTCACAAATACATAGCTAATGCATCAGAAAATTTTTAAACAGGGTCAAATTTTTTTCAAAAACCAAAACTAGTGCATTTTTATTGGTTGAGTACTCCTAAGCTACTTTCTAATTAAAAAAATCACAAACTAAAAAAATAAAAATCCTACACATTTCGGTTCTACTAGATAGCATGCCTGAGGGAAAAGAAACACGACAAGAAAAACCCTCAGATGAATCAAAAATCCCAAAAATTACAAGTATACCCCCTCCCCTTTTTGAAAAGTAAGCTTCCTCCCCGAAGCATCATCTATATGAACATAGGGAAGAGAACATAGTTGTGCGCACTAGACGCTCCTGTCATCTTACGGAGGTGGTACCTCCGCTGTAGTAGTGGCGTGGCCGGCACTCAATTGTGTGTCAACAGGGGGAGTGGTCTCCCCCCCCCCCCCCAATGATTGTGGCCACTTGGATGGCCTATGAAACTGTCGGGGCTAAATGTGGCTCTCCCAAAGGGTCATGGCCACGGGCATGCTCGGGCTGAGGTATTATGGAGTTGCCTACTCCTCTAGCTCTCTTATGCAGCTCAGACATATGTCTGTCATGAGTCCGCATGCTCTCTACTCTAGCCCGCTTACGCTCTTTCCTCTCCTTCTTCCTCCTTTTTCTCAAACTCTCCTTGCTAGCATCCTCAGCAACTCTTTTCTTTCCCTTCTCAACAGTCGTAGTTGGCTCCAAATATGCCACCAAATCAATCTCCTCATCAGGCTCAGCATCTAGGTCCGAAAGAGTGAGGGCTGCTAATACTATTGGTTGTCGTGATGACAACTCAACTACTTGGCTCTAAAGAGCCGGCAACTCCACATGGAGACTGCTGGTATCAGTCTGCTCCGCCATTCTCTCATTGAATTATCTCTCAAAACTATCTAGGTGAGCATGTAAAGCCTGATCTGCTGTCAAATCTCTGACTTGACCCATGGCTTTACATTGTCCATCATAGCCTGAATCTTTCACCCGCCATGGTCAATCGTTTTTCTAGCTTTTGGAGGAAGTCTTGTGGTACCAAGGTATAACCTGCTGGTGTTTGAGTCTGCATGATGGGCAGTGGTGCGGCAGTGGTGCAGCTGAGGTGCTAGGAGTTAAAATTGAATGACCAACGTCTATACCCGGTGTCTCACTCTGCTCATGTGTAATGGATACATTCACCTGTGCGTCCCCTGCTAGCTGGGCTGCTGGAATTGATGTGGGAATCCTGGATCTGTTCACCGGGTTCATCTCATCCCGGATAATCCCTATATCTGCAATCCTTTGGCCTCTAATCAACCGCTCCTCACCCCGTGGAACTTCTGCCTCCATACATAATCTGAACACAAGACTCGAGAATGGGATAGTAGGGCTTACTCCCACTGCCCGGTCTTGTATCTCATCTTCTATGATCCTCGGGATATTGATGGGGTAACAAGACATAAGGCATGCGACCAAAGCCGCTTTGTCTGCACTAAATGTGTTGTCGTTGACCGTAGGTGCTAACCGGTGGCACACTAGTGTCCAACAGGCTTTTGCTATGAAATTTTGTGAGTTCTTAGTCACTTGCTTTACCTCTAACCCATTCAGCTTCATGCTTATTCTCAGCAATCACCCCTGCTAGCCATTGCAGCTGCCCCTATCGCTCCAGCACATCCAAGGATCTAATCTGCTTCATTGCCTCCACCCTGTAATCATACTCTAGCATTGTCCTGGAAGGCACGAACTATGGTCTGTACAACATTCGAGCGATGGTCCACTCAGATATGTCAACCTCTCGACCTCGGACGATAACACTCTCCAGACGAGGTTGGTCTTTTATCTTCTGCCCTTCCTTTGCCTTTACATCCATGGTGGCCAAGTAGTTTGCATACAACTCCCAAACTATTTCTTCTGTGCACTGTGCTGGAGTCTTGTCCATCCACTCAAAACCATAGAAGCTAAAAATCCGCTTCATCTCCTCATCTTCGTTCAGTGAGGTTGTGAGGATCCGCGACTCTTCTTGGATGCTCCTCCTTGGCTTATTCTTGGCGGTGAGAGAGATGCCTTGCTCATAAACGTTTTTAGCTCCCGGCACTCTCCACCGGATTGTACGGCTTGCCGTGGGTGGGGTCTGCTCTTGTGCAACATTAGGAGCCTCCTCCTCTAACTCTTCACTACCACTTTCTTCTCCACTTTATGTCTCCCCTGACCCTTCTTCGGCATTGGAGTCACTTCCTGACTTATGTTTTTCCTCTCTAACTCCCTCCTTAGACTGGGGAGCTTGAGCAGATGTGACACTGGTTGCTTCAACTTGGGCCTTTTCTTTTGCCCTAGTGGTTCAGGTTCCATCAATGTTTGAAGTGTCTACTTGATACTCTTCAATTGAACCACTAGGTGAGTCTCATGCCTTGTCAGACTCCGACTCAGATGTTTCATCAATCAGTGTCATTCGGGCTTTTATTTTGTATGACCGACGTTTGTATGTCATTGTACCTGTAGAGAAAGAAGTTAGCATTCCGTTGTTGAAAAAGAAGAATTAGAAAGCAGATGTTCAGATTCTCATCATGAGTCCTCACTACGGGTCGTACCCTGAAGGTACGACTCGTGAGAAGTCCCAGAATTGCAACCATTTTTCAATACGACTCGCAGGTACGACTCGTACCACAAAGGTACGATCTGTACCTTGAGTCGTCTTATGAAACCCTGTGTTGATATTTTTCTGAATTTTTCCATGACTCATGGTACGACCCGTAGGTCGATTCCACGAGTCATAGGAAAGACATTTTTATGCGACCTTGTTCAGTTTGCTGGTACGAGTGCTAAGTAAGACTCATAGTGGCAACCTACGATACGTACTGTGCTACCACTTTCAAATTTTCTTTCTTAGTTTGCAAGGGTTCTTTTTCGTATTTTAAGGTACTCAAATTCCCCCCAGGTCTAGGCACATCATTGATACAATTTAACCCAAGCCCAATCCTCCCCTTTTTGACCTACTATCCATAACTCATTAAGTTTCAAAACCTCAGTTCATCAAGAATTTAGCATCTCTTTAGTCAAATAAGAACATTATACAACACCCTAATCATTGTCTCTATTTTCAAAATCAAGTTTTGAGCCTAGTGACTGACTCACAGGGGTTTTGACACTATCAATCTCAATATGTGACTCTTAGAAATGTTTAACACAACTTACTTATTTGATTGATGCTTCATCAACTGTAAATGACCGTATAGGGTTTTTAGACTTTGGGTCAAGCAAGAATTTTGCTTGATTCTTCAGTGATGTTGAGTTACAGGTAGGGGAAGTGAGTTTGAGTCTTGTTTTTTGAGTGCTTAAGTGTGAGAGAGGGTGTTTGTGGGGTTTAAATAGGTAAGGGCAAATTTTTTAAAACAATTGGGCCTAGTTAGGTATTAATGCCAGTTTTAACCATCACGAGTCGTAGGAAGTACCTATATCTCGTTCCTTGGACTCGTTCGCAACCCTATTGAAGAAAACTTATCTGGTGACCTACGAATAAATCCGACGACTCGTACCATCAAGGTACGATCCGTAGGTTGAATCGTAGGTCAGAGCTTGGAATCATTTTTTTCTAAACCTCAGCACGACTGCTGCTACGGCTCGTAGGATGTCATCACAGGTCGTACTGAGAGCCGTAGTAGCTGATGTTTCAACCACCTATTTTTAATTTTCCCTGCACACTAAGCACACATTAGTTCAATAACTTGGGTTGCCTCCCAAGAAGAACTTGATTTAACATCGTGGCACGATGTAGGTAGCCTGGTTACTCAGACTTCACCAATCTACCACTTGGGTTGCCTCCAAAGAAGCTCCTGATTTAACGTCGCGACATGATACAAATCTCTTGACCACTCAGAATTCGTCAATTAATTCATACTCATATTCCAGTGCGGAGATCACACTAAATTCCTTGGGTTGCTTCATTATCTTGCAGACGTTGAATGTGACCTCTTCTTGATTTAGTCTACACTTCAGCAGGCCAGGTTCCACAACTACTAGAGCCCTCCCAATCTCAAGGAATGGTCGCCCTAAAATGATGGGGACCTCATAATCAACCTCATAATCCAAAATCACGAATTCTGCTGGGAATATAAATTTATCTATCTTGACAAGCACATCGATCAGGATGCCCACCGTCTTCTTAACTGTTCTATCAGCCATCAGTAGTCACATATTGGCCGGTGTGGGGGCTCCCAATCCTAATTTCTTGAACACGACCAAGGGAATCAAATTAATGCTAGCTTCCGGATCATAAAGTGCCCTTGCAAACTCGGCATTACCAATCATACATGGTATAGTGAAGGCACCTGGGTCTTCCTTTTTTTACGCTAGGACCCTTATGGCTATGGCACTACAGTGATGCACATTGTCAACAGGCTCATAGCTCATTGATCTCTTCTTAGTCACCGGGTCCTTCATAAACTTTGCATATCCTGGCATCTACTCTAAAGCTTCGACCAATGGTATGTTCATAGATAGTTGCTTAAGCATTAAAAGGAATTTCTGGAACTTACCATTCTCCACCTTCTTCTTCATCCTTTGGTGAAATGGTGGTGGTGGTCGTGGGATAGCTTTATGCGCTTGCGTTGCCCCTTGATCCATGTCAAGTTCCTTCTCACCTCTCGGGGCTTTATGCAACTCACTTGTCTCTCTCTATCACTTGTATCATCAACCTCCATTATGCTCTTTTTCATCCACTCAACTTCAATTGGAACGGGGGGTCAACTGTGGTTTTACCACACCTAGTCATCACCGCCATACAATGTGCATCATTTTTTGGACTTTGGACAGTGTTGCCAGGTAGTGTACCCTTTTGTCTAGGGTTCATTGATGTTGATAGTTGCCCAAGTTGATGCTCAATATGCTTGATGGCGGTAGCATGAGATTCCACTTTCTGACCCATACTTGCCAAGTCACCTCGATCTCCTTTAGCTGATCATCAGTGGACCTCACCTTCTTCAACATCTTGGCCATCATGCTCTCCAACATTGATTGCCTAGCCTCCCCTTCTTATGCGTTAGGGGGCACATAGAATCCAGCCTAGTCATTGTAGTATTAATCAGTTATTCTCCAATCTCCTTTGCGCTCAAGACCTCAGCTCCTATCTCTGAACCCATTTCTATTGTAGTTGTCTCTATACTGGTTTCAACCTCGATTTACAGAACCTTGGAGCCAATTGTCATGTCCAGACGCTTGGTCATTGGTACGGAAACCAGCCACCTGGCTATCCAGGAAGTTCGCCTCTTCCTCAGAATTAGAGTGATCAGCTCCTTGCTCCCTACCTTGTGTTCCCACTGCATTGACCTGTTTGGCTCCGACTCCCATAATGTGCTTTGTCAGAAAGTCCAATGATGTGCGCATATAAGCCAATTCCTGGTCGTGCTCTTCTTTTTTTCTCTGTTGGTATGCAGTCAAAAACAATAACATATGTTCCTGCTACTGCATCAGCCTCCCTCGTATGCTAGGCCCTGTTTGTCTTATTCACCCTGTCAAGAATGGAGGTAACTTGCTCCCAGGTGTTCCTCATCAATGCTCCTCCAGCCATCGTGTCTGCTACAGCTTTGGTGCTATTGTTCAGAGACCTGTAAAAACTTTCCAACAAATTATCATCTGGGATGTTGTGGTTAGGGCACTTTGTCAACTTTTTTTGAATCTAAAACAAGTTTCATGAAGTGCCTCAGTCTTAATCTATCAAAAATTATAGATCTCATCCTTTAGATGCAACATCCTGGATGGGGGGAAGAATCTCTCTAAAAAGGCCTGTTTGAGCTCCCTCTAGTTGGTTATGGAGTCATTGGGCAACTCCGATAACCACAAAGTAGCTTCCCCTGATAGAGAGAAAGGGAAGAGTCTGAGCCGTATTGCATCCTGGCTTACTCCGGGCAACCTATACGCCTTGCATATTCCTACAAATATCATTAAGTGCAGCTTGGCATCATTCCTTGCGTGATCACTGAACACCCCTTTCATGTTTAACAATTGAATCTTGGTGCTCGTAATGTTGAACTTGGCCCCAGTGGGAACTGGTGGTGGCACAATTGCTCCAGCCGATCCAACTTCATCAATGTCTGGGTCATCATCATCATCGAAGAACTGAGGGGAAATCTATGAGTTGTTTTGCCCCTCCCCTATCAACCAGCATTCACTACCTCATCTTTGTCATCTTCCGCATGCTGTAGTGCAGCTTGCCGAGCTAGCTCGGCTTGCCTAGCTTCTTCAGCTATGCGGGCTTCTCTTTGCTTGTGGTTCTCCATTCTATGCAGCGCTCTATCGATTTTTGGATTTAGTGGAACAAGAGGATCTCCTCTACTTTGAGTGCTTGGCATTCACCAGAGAACAGTCTGTGGGTATCAAAAACACAAAAATAAACGTATGTAAGGAAATAACTACCAAAAAGCCAAATACAAGCTAATCACCTAGTCTCAGCCGTATTCCCCAGCAACGGCGCCACTTTTTGATAATGCTCAAATCACACCTCTTACTGAAGTATGAAGCGGATGTTGTCAATAAAGAACCTAACTAGAGGTCGGGGTCGAACCTATAGGGAATATGGGAGAACTAGATTATAGCTGGTAAGTGAACTTGTGAGGTAGTTACTTCAAAATTGGGGGGTTCTAAAGAAAATCAATAATAAAAATGATTATCAAAATTATGGTTTTGAATCAATATTAAAGGATAACTAGGGTTTGTGTTCCCCATGGGTTCATAACTGTTTGGGTATACACTAGTGATTATCACCAATACTCACTTATAGAACTAATAACTTAGATTCATTCAAACGACCGACCAGTCCCTATTGAATGACTATACTATATCACTCAACCAAGTCTCATGAGCGATTTCAAACTATTCGTTATCACTAACTTCCAAATTTAACAATCCTGTGACCACAGCTCAAGTTAATACAACGATAACCAAAATAAAGGGTATGTTGTAATTCTCTTTTCCTAATCTCCACTTCTTAGTCCTAAGAAAGTAAAGAATTCTGGCATGTCTTAATGTTGCTTTCACGCCCCACCTTGGGAGGCATGACTGGCACCTGGTGCCCTACTAAGACCTGAACTGCTGAGCTGATTGAGCCTAAGCACCTTTAGGCAGGGCTGACTCTAACTATGGAATCAAGAAAACAACGGGCTATATAACGGCTGTAAATACAACCCCTGGCTAACAAGGCCTATATCCCCTATGAAAATAAATAGCTAACCAAAGACAAAAAAATCATAGAGAGTTCTATGTGGGCCGACAAGGCTGCCAATCAACAGCTAAACAGGGCCCCACACAGCCAACATCATCTAACCACAGGGAATTAACACAATCTACATGCCTCTAGGAGTAATAAGATGGTCGGGACAGGGCCCCGACCTACCCATACTTTTCAAACAAAAGGAATAAACCTCTATCACACCAGCCCCGAAAAAAGGGAGTTGATGGTTCTGTACGGCTGACTGGAACTACGAGGGACCTTCTCCTCGTCTATCTGTACATGCAGGCAAGTAATGCAACGCCCCAGAAAGGGCGTCAGTATAATATGTACCGACTATGTAAGGAATTAGATAAGCTGAATAGGACTAGAAGTAAATAAAAAGAAGAGCTGAAAGATTAACCTGTATGCCTGCTAATTCGTAATCTGCATCTAACTGACACTACATGTACATAAGCTAAGACTGCATACTTATACATTTATACACTACAGCTAGCAGAAAAGACTTCATACAAGAACCCCACCTGGCCCCCATAAGCCGGCAGGTACAATCAGCACAGAATAACTCGTTCAGGCCCCCATAAGTCCCGGCGAGCACATCTCAATCACCCCTAATCAGGTGTCTACAACTCTACTGGTACTGTAGCCAACCTACCGATCCCCTGGGTCTACAACTTGGCCCACTTGGCCCCTGAACTATAGGTGTGTCTGAGTCCGGAGGACTCCTGATATCTACACCCTGTGCGTAAACACTCGGTGGGGGTGTGTATAAAGACAACCACGGCAATATAAGGATCTGGATACCCATATTCGTCCCTTGCGGATGGCATGCCGCTCTATAGAGTGACGTATTCTCGGCCTTGGTGGGCGAGTCGACACAACTATTAACCCTGGGGCGGTCATGGAAGGCATCTAACTGAGGGCAAGCCCAACCCAGGTGCTATACTGAAACATCAATCTATCTTTATAAAGAGAGCATCTCTGGCTTTCTGGGCCTAACGCTAACGTTATTTGCTTCTGGGATAAGCTGTATGGCTGTCTTCAGGCACGCCATGCGCTCGTATTTGATCAGAAGATCCTGATAGTGATCATGATCTCTTATAGTCTTGGCTAAATAGAGCGAGGTCTGAAGTGGCCTAACAATACTCTGAATGTCCTACTGGGACATCCATAACTCATGAATAACTATGGGGTTGCGGATAGCTAACTACTTTATTCTTCTATTTAAACAACTATAGGGTTGGGCTTGGTCAAACTTGCTTCTACGCGATCGGCACCCTAATCTTTCGTAGGGAACTTACCAATCTCCTTAACTTGTGGCTAACATTGTACTAACAGAGTACTACTAACTCCTAAAGCCTTATCTGGTTCCACCCGGATCTGTATTACTGTTCTGGGCAATTCCCAATCTTATAGGCAATTCTATATAGACTGGCCCTCTCCTGGCACTCTGTACCTAAATACCTTACAAGAACCGGCTAGGGTGTTGGCCCGTCACTAACTACTGATGTGGACCCCTCCTTGGGGTATCCATGGGTTTATTTGACTCGGATGACTGGGCTGGCTTGTTGGCGTCCTACATGATAACTGTTAGGTCGACTAAGACTGACAATCACTGATAAGGCTAAAGGGATGGCAGGCGATCACTCAATATACTCTAGAACCCTGGTGTCACTAACTCTAGAATATACCTATTTTGTCTCTATTTCTGTTTTTGGAATGTGCGGTAACGTCAATGACATCTAGGGATGCTTTCCTTCCAATACAGGTGCCAACTGGTTGTTAGACCGCCTAACTGCACCCATACTGTTTAACGAACTGATTCAGGATAATAACACTTACGAGCTTCTGAAGTCTAGGCCTGGCAACAAACATATAAGTCTACCATTACAATAAACTGCGAACTAAAAGAGTTTCTATAGCGTTCATAACGTGAATCACATTTAGCCTGCTTCCTTTTAGCGAGGGGTCCTGCAATACGATCTGTATATGTTTTCTAGCAGCTAACCAGAATTTATGTAACTGTAATCCCTATTACTAGCTACTCGCAACATATCTGATATTTATATATATATATATATATATATATATCAATAACGGCTAATTACAACATATTGAATTAAAATCTAATGGTAGAAACCATCCGCAGCATCTGAGATCGTTATTTCTATTTGAGAACATAAGTCGTAACACTGTACGACAAGTATACTTGCCGAGAGTTAAGCCTTACATACCTCGTTCACCGTTTTCTGACTAACTGATGAGTATCAGCTCGTATTCAACTTCCCTTCTCAACTGTAATCATATTAATAGAAGAATAGGGCCAACTTCATACTGAATTTGAAGAAAACAATAACTTATATATATATATACTGACTATACTTCAACTTATCGAAGGACGATCAAAAACTCATGATTTCTCAGGAATCTAGAAGGGAGAAATACTTACTTTAAGCCTGTGATCGTATTGACACTAGTTTGAAGAGATTCTACCAACTCTGGCTCCACGGGACAATGATTCACCGGGCGAATTTTGCGAAAATAACTCCGCAGCAATGCTCTCTGCAGCCTCATACTTCAGTACCCGAAGTTAATTCAGATTTGGACGGTGTTTAGCGGTATAATCGGATGATTTTTACTTGGTTCTTCGTACTCCCTCTGTTCTGGTTGTGATTTTTTGGATAATGATATAATTTCTATGTGTGAGGCCTTTATATACTCGAGGCAGCAGACAAGGCAACGTGGCACTCTGCCCATCGCGTTGATTCTGCTCTATGCCACGTTGGCTAACGTGGAGGAGCTGCTCCGTGCCACTTTGCCCCTCTGGGCAGCTTGGTTCGGCCTTCTCCCGCGAAATCCCGACTTTGCACTCGTTCGGCCTTTCCCCGGGCCCTTTCCTCATACATATGGCACTCTAAAACTCTTAACAAACATACAAATAGGCTGACTAAACGTTAGAAACTTACAGGGTGTAACAGTTGCGCACCGTTAAGAAACGTTTAAGCATGAAGAGAGTACAATATAAGTATTTTTATTGGTTCCAAAATCACTTTGTACAACCCTATCTTGATAATCCACCATGGTTCCTAGCACCTTAGCTATGGAGTTTTTAGCCTCTCATAGTTGTAAGGTTGTGAATTGTCTTTATGATTAAGAACATAAATCAATAATTACAAGAATGAATGAGAAAAGCACTTTTTTTAATTAATCACCAAAATCTTGAAGAACAAGTAGCAAGAACAAGGAGAATTCAAGAAAAGGTTGATCACAAGTTGAATTAACTCAATTCTCCTAAAAAATCTCTTCTCTCTAACTCTCATCTTGTCTTGTCTACAGAAAAATAAAACCTAAAACATATTTATACAGACACAAGAATCCTTTTCCTAGGCTAATAGGATGAATTTCCATATTTGGTTCCGCCATCGTGACGAGCCAACCTACGATCCATAGCAGCATCCTACGACCCATAGCTTCCTTTCGTACCTTGCATGATTGGCTGAATTTTGGCTAAGTGTTGGATCCTGGAATGATTCGTACCTCCATCCTACGATCCGTACTAAGCTCCCGTGGTTTGATTCTAAAACTTTGGAATTCTTCTAAAGTTCATCATGACCGTCATGGTACTACTCGTACCTTCTTCCCACCGGTCGTATTTTTTTTCCGTAGCAGGAGTCAGTCTCTTATTCAAATTTTATGGATTTTGTCACGACTTCAACACCACGACTCATACCAGCTTGGTACGACTCATACTAAGACTCGTACATTGCATCTCTTCAATTCTAGCCTTCTGCAACTTTTCACCACCATCAGTACGATTCGTAGGACCTTCCTATGGCTCATACTATGTCTGCACTTTGAGCATATTTTTCATACTTCAGGCTTTCTTCTGCAATTTTTAGGTCCAACACCAATTTATCCTGCAACCAAAGGAAAAGTGTCTTATATCCTCATAAATACACCTAAGTCCATGATATTTTCTTAGTTTTGAGCGTCGAAAGTGCTGTAAATCCACAGCACATCAGCACCTGCTGCCTGCCTATCTCGGCGCTCACGCGCCATGATGCTTTCCCTACTGATAGTACTGTCTTCAATCGAGCATAACTTTTTACATCGAACTCTGATTGACGAGTGGTTTTATTCACTATAAACTAGACTCAAATACCTTTAATTTGATAGTTTACAAGATCATTATATATTTTGAGATATGTCCATTTAGAGTTGACCCTTAATTATAAAGTTCACATACTCTTCGCTTTTCCCTTTGCACATGTTTCCCTCCTCACCTAAGGCCAACACACAACCCATAATCTCTTTAATACGACATATAAACATCAAATAATCATCAATAAAAAAATTTGGGGTGTAACATCCTCCCCCCTTAAAATCATTCATCCTCGAATGAGGGTTATACCTTGATAGCTATAACTTTAGCCATAACATCTTTAAATTTTCTTTGACTTGTTTCATAAATTTACATTCCATTTTTCATAAGCATATCCTCTTTGTATTGCCACTTCATATCAAACTGTACTTACTAAACTCCATCTATTTGTCTGACGTAAGATAGGCATGCTTTAGTACCATATAATCGGTAACTTTTCTAACCCTAAGAAAATTTATTCACTACCACGGGAGTTATGATTTACTCCAATACCAATTTTTTGTTCATACTTTTAGGAAATATCACGGAAAAAAGTGAAAATCACAACTTAACCACTTAACATATAAAATTAATGTCAAACTTGAAGTTTCTCTTTTACCTTTGCTTTTACCACGGCCAGTCACTGCCTATCTTGGAAATGGGGGCTAAAAGAACTTTAGTCTAATCTAGGGACAAAGAGAGACTGAATCTAATAGAGAAAGTGAATGTTTGGCTACCGGGGTCTCCAAGAACTACGAGGGTCCTTAAATAGTCTTGTCGACCTGGTCTTCTTACTCTATTCTACTTCTTTGTCAGTACTTGGGAGAGGGTGAATCAGATTGTCTGTCTTTTGAGCAAATACTAGCATCCAAGTAGTAGCCATTTCTATCTGGGAAGACCTCCCAAACACTCTCAGACTAGATGGGGTCCCAAACCTAATACAATTGATATATTCTATCCCTCGTATTTTGTACCCTATCTGAAAAATATTGGGCGAAAGAAATAAACCTAACACTATATTCATAAATACTCATGCTGCCCTGCTTTAGGTGCAAAAACTTACTAACTCGAACCTATTGAAGTTCCCATGGAAAGTTCTGATCCTTAAAGGGCTGGGAGAGTCCGGGGTCGGTTGGTTGAGACCGGCTTCGGAATTACCAGGGGAACTGCTTCCAAATAAATTAGTCAAAGTCACCGAAGTGAGTCGAAAGGCCAAAGAGTCATCTTTGAAGGCTACTATGCATCCTTATTCATTGTAGAGTGTAAGGTACCAGGAGGTGGGCTTGGAAGCAGCCATCCTTTGAAGAAAGCGTAATAGCTCACTGGTCTAGCTCCATGGCACCAAAAATGTATCAGGGCTCAAGTGATTCACCGAAGCGACGAGACCTTGAAAGCTGGGAAGTAGCCTTTTATTCTTGCTTGTTCATCCTCGGGGAACTGAACTCCCTTGAGATAGGCAAAATAAAGAGTGAGGTAGTGGACAACTAAGAAAGATTATCTTTTCAAGGCTAGAAGTGCTATAAAGGAAAGTAGGACTCTAAGAGCTCTACCTTAGAATGAGTTAGATTTCATGTGTTAACAAGAAGGAATGGCGGGACACTAAAGAGATGGCTATGAGACTAGTGCAATCAGGTAATTGAACAAGTTTTAGGCTCAAAACCTATGGGCACTAAAGCTCTCAAAAGTATTTCCCCTGGACCCTGCCATTAATTTCAACAATTGATTTTGAAATGTCACTACTAGAGTTAACCTCTGAAACGATTTCTCAATATCTTGTCCCTTTGATATACCTGGAGATGCTAGAGGATAAACAACTCTACCTCCTCCTGACTCTACTAGAGCTAGGACAACATGAGGGGTCGAATCCCTTCCCATTGGTAGCTCTAACTGGAACTAGAGAACTATAACATAGGAGTAAAACAAAACCTCACTCTGAGCCTCTAATCTATCTCTCATATTGGTAGGAAGGCGACTAGGACCCTCTTCTAGCATCAATGCCAATAAATCTCATACCCATCTGCCTTACTGTAGGCGAATTCTAAAACAAAGGCACAATTTAGATTTCAAACACCTCTTACATCTTTTCTCTATAGAATGATCTACTAATGAACAAAGTGAAAAAACTCCTAAATGCCCAATAGCACCCTGATTACAACATACCCATAAGCAAGATTCTACTAAAAACGGCTTGTGGACTCCTTGGGATACGACTTCGCTCTGATACCAAGTTTTTCACGCCCCAAAACTGGTAGAGGGCTTGACTATCTCCCGATACCTGACTGACCGGGAAGCCGACTATATAACATTTATAGTTGTAACACCTAGGCTTTCCAGGCCACCTGTCACAATCAACTTGAGTAAACATCTGGATCCGTAAGGTCTCAACTACCACATATAAATAATTGAAATGCAGATAAGGCTATGACTATGCTAAACCAAGCAACAGAAAGCTGACAAGGGCACAAACTGAATAATACTATACATACTAAGTCCACAAAGCCTCTAATGAGTAAACTGAACTGATGGTCGGAAGAGGGCTCCGACCTATCTGAAACTATAACTCAAAACTCAAGATAAAATATTTAAGCACTACTCCAGGAAGAAAGCAGCATACCAACACATTCGTTGATCTCACGAACCGCTACTGCAACTGGCAATCCCAGCCTCTGCTTACATCTACGGCACGAACGCAAGTCCCCGGGCGAAGAGACGTTAGTATGAATGAAATGTACTGGTATATAAAGCTGAAAATTATAAATATAAGGGTAACAATGATAGCTGAGCCAAAAAATAAGAATCGTAACAACCTGGAATTCTAGAAACTGAAACCTAACAATAACTCAATACTAAGGTGCAATTGCAACCAAGTAATGGCACCAGAAAAACTATAAATGTAATGCTGGTGGCGGGCTGACCATAAAAGCCATATAAAAATGCTTCCAGTCGGTGTATAATACCGGGGTAAAATAAAATATCTCCAACCAATGTACCATACCGGGGTAAAATAAGAATGTCTTCAGCTGGTGTACCATATTGGGGTAAAATAAGAATATCTCTAGTCGATGTACCAAACCAGTGTAAAATAAAAATACCTCCAGTTGGTGTCCCATACCAGAGTAAAATGAAAATATTCTCAATCATAATCATAAATGGAGCCGATAGGGCTTATATTGAGCCAATTGAACAAATATGGCATTGAAATGATAAATGATAAATTTGTGGCTGGAATAGGCCTCTTCGTAACATATAAATGCAAGTGAGCACATATACCATGTAAAATTAGAAACTATACACATATATCAAGTAAAGTTGTCAAATTATATGAAAACATGTAAACTCAGTGACTCGACGGACCTTCAGGAGGTTTAGATAACACAAGAACTTTAGTAGGCTTATAAGCAAGGTCCTACAAATAATCTTACCAATTTAACATGTCTCTTGAGTAGAAGCACATAGATTCTCATTTCTATACAATCCTTTAACATTTGGGGACTACATATATATATACTTCCCACAGGGTGGTTCCTTTAGATGTATCGACAACTATATACCAGAATTTTATTATCAAACTTATCACATTGATGAGCATATATAATTCTTAATTCATTTTTCTTATTTGCAGGAAAACATTGAAATTATAACTTAGAAATTGGAGTTATTTGTCATAACGCTTAGCATATACATAGAGCTAAGAGCTGAACTACATACATACAATGTATGAGGTTTCTATATAACGTATACACTCATATTTAGTTAACCGAGTGACCTCTAGGAGACTTCCTGGTATTTAAAGTTCTGAGCTTAAATGATCATTATCATAGCATGTGCTTATACTTACCTAGACATTAGAAACATTAGTACATGGGAGAATCTCTCCTCTGAATTTAGGAAATTCAAATGATAGCTCAACCAGAGCTAAACATATGGATGTATGACTTGAATATAACTGAAAGAATTAAATTTTATGTTATAACATGAAAATCATATACATTAAGACTTCTTACTGGAAAGACTTATAAAGTATTGAGTTCATAGACTTGTACGCAACTTCAAATACTTGATTGAGGCATTAGTATAATGCTCAGAATATGATCTCTTGAAAACTTCTTAGATTAGCATAACACACTTCAACATAACTTAGGGACATGAAAACATAACTTAAGAATCTGAGATTGGGATTTGTTCATCTTGGGAACTCATAAGCAACTCTTTGAGTACTGCCTTATAGGCAAAAAAAGGACTTATAGCAGTAATTTGGACGATGCTGGATTGACTTACACAACTTAGTAATTAACTAAGGAGCTTAAGAAAGCTATGCATCACTATGCGTAGCTTACAAGATTTAGGATTTACCCCTCTAAGATTTGTAAGATAATTTAAACACTAGAATGGATAACTTAACAAAATCGTTTGAAAACATAACGAAAAACTTCTCTTTAACTTGAGTTACAATCTCAAAAACATTCGATTCTAATCATTTCATAAGAATTTAACACTTTACTGGCCATTCATCAACTTAACACATACTGAACAGAAACAACTTTATTTATAACTCTTTTACTAAACATCTTTAGAATAGAGTTGATCTTCCTAGTTGTTTGCCTAACTTGTTCACAATTGAACCTGTATCGTCTAATTTAACAACCTTTAGCTATACTTTCCTTATTCATCTTAACTTCTTTGCCAAACATGATTAACTCTACACTCAAGGTTTTACTCTCGTGTTCATTATTTCATCAATTCTTATATGCACTTACCTATTTACCTAATTGACAACTTTATCTGCTAAACCTCGTCTTGCTTATATTTTAACATTGTTCAAAGGTTCTAGAAAGCAATTAGGGAAGAGAGCATACTACTCACATATTATATTAATAGGTCTAACATTTACTCTGATCTTCTCTTTTTATAATGCCAAAAAATGATTAACAACTTAGCCACGCTTTTCTCGTTAGCATCTATCGACTTAGCTTATTCGTTATGCGGCGCTTCCTTAGATTTAAGGAGGGGAAACATAAAATCTCCTTTTTACCTTAAGCACTTTAAAACATAAAAATATAGGAGGGAATAACCATATTATGATAACGTCAATTCAATAATCTCATTTACTCTCAATCGGCTTAGCATCATCTTCTTAGCTTAAGTTCGATCACACATCGTCGTCTTAGCATTTCTTACCAATTTCACTAAGTGACCAGATCTTAACATATATTCAACATCACATATAAAATATACTGCAAAGGGCCAGATCACGGTGCCCACATTAATGGGACTTCAGACTCTATTTACAACTACGACAACAATCATATAAAAATTATGTCTTTCACTTCACTTTTGTTCACTTCAACCATTCTTAATGATTCAAGCTTTATGCCAAGTACTTCCAACCCTTTGTACGGAATCATACATGCCTTAATATGATTTTAAAAACATAGGAATATTGATCCTTTCAATAACTTAGTTTCATGCTTGAAAAACAAGGAAAGGGATACCTTTACATACCTTGGCACGTCGACTCTAATTTTTCCGAAAACCTTCCTTTCAAGCTTACACCTTAAGGCTCCTTCCAAGTCCAATTTCCAAACACAACAAGCAGAAACTTCACTTTACCAAAGTTCTGGAAATATTGGGCAGCAACATGCCACAAGAACACACAAACAAACAACAACACAATACTACAACATTCTCCAAGTTTTAACCTCATAAACTCAAAGAAATCAAAAGGGAATTATTTACCTTTTCTTGGAGATGTTATTAGCTAAAGTAGGAGTAGATTCCTACTCTTTACTCTGACTAGAACCAGCTAAAAATGCAGCAACACCACAATCAACAACAAGACAACAACAAACCATGACTTTCTTTCAAGGTTCTCTTCCCAAAGACCAAAAGAGATAAATGTGAAGTTTCTTACCTGGGATATCTTTTTACCATGTGATAGAGCTTTTAATTATGTGAATTCTGATGAAACAAAAGAAGAAGAGGTGAAACAGAGTAGAAATGAGATTTTTAGATCAAAATTACTTCATAAAGGCAGGTTGGGTGGTGCGCGCGCGCGCCTACTGCCTACCTGTCTCGGTGCCCGCGCACCACGGTGCTTTCCCTGTAAATAGTGTTGTCTTCAAACGAGCATAACTTTTTACTCCCTAACTCTAATTGAAGAACAATTTTTTTTCACTGTAAACTAGACTCAAATACCTTTCATTTGATAGGTTGTAGGACTAATTATATATTTGGAGATATGTCCGTTTAAAGTTGACCCTTACTTATAAACATCACATACTCTTCACTTTTCCCTTTGCACATGTTTCCCTCCTCAACTAAGGCCAACATACAACCCATAATTCCCTTAATATGACATATAAACATCAAATAATCATCAAAAAACATTTTGGGGTGTAACATTGGGGGTGCATCTGCTCCCTTCACGGACCAGGCCACAAGCATCTAGATCGCATAGGTATGTTCCCTATTCCCATGTTTTACTTTTCATATGTATCATGGACATCGCATGTTTTTTATGGGGGTGGCGTGTGATACCTGGTTTTTTGATGAACATAACCTGAGGGTTTTTCTTGTCACATATCTTTTTTCTCAGGTGTACCTTATCTAGTAGAACCAGCATATTTAGGTCTTTTTTTTGGTCCATGATTTGTTTGTGTCAACTGAACGAAAAATAGGTGAACTTGGGGCAGTCAAATAACATGAAATTTTTTTGATAAGTTTGTTATGTTGAAGCAAGTGAATGATACCCCTCCTAAATTTTAAGTGTGTGTGCTAAGTATATAAGGATGACCGTTATGAATCTTTGCATGGTATTAATATCGTGAATGTGTTTACCATTGTGTGACTGTGCATGAACTAGCAGTTGGTAGTGATGATGTTGTCCTGTGCATTGTGTGGTGAGGTATTTAGTGTCAGTTCCACAGTGTATACACAATCTAAAACTTTCCCAGTTAGTCGTACCAAGGTTATAAGATAGTTGATGAGGAGATGATTAAAGGTCATTGTTCATAATAGTCAGTTAGCCTAAATGACTGACCAAATTAGTATGAATATCCCTAGATCCCAAATTTAAGTCGAAATTGACCCTTTTTGTTGTTTAACCAATTCGCCTTCCTGTTTTAATTATAATGAACCTGTTTTGGCCCTGGTCACTCCTTGGACATTGTGAACCTCAACTCAGGAAAATTGCTTGAGTTGAGGGTGGCTATTATAGGGGTGAATGAGAGGAGTAGGGAAAAGGATTGAATAATACGAACAAAAGGGTGGGTGCGGTGTGCTTAGATATCAAAGAGAAATAAATGTGTGTACCTGATGAAGAATTCATAAAAGAGCAAAAAAAATAGAAAGAAAAGAGAGAAACTGAAAAATAATATCCCGCACCCGTGGTTTTGAAAGAAAAAAAAAAGAAATAAAGAAAACTAAGGAGAAAGGGAGAAAAGAGAAATGAAGGTTAATTGGAGCCAATGTTAGTGTAGTACCAAGGAGGGTTGAGTCACTATGTCCATATCTACCCTACCCATGCCCAATCCTACATTACAAGCCTAAAAAAGTCCTATCGTGATCCGAATGCAACTCTCTGACCAACTGAGGTATAGAAAATAAGGGCAAGCTTACGGTTTTGTATGCACACTGTGTGAACTTATTTGTGAGGGTTAATGTACTTGACACACTCCCTACATTAAATTATAGTGATTGAGAGCTATGAATGAGTGGGACATTTTTGCAGTGAGGGAATATAGGCAACAACATCGTCTGCTAATTGTATGGGTCAGTGTCATAGGATTGTGTGCATGGTTGCAGGTTGATAGTGTAACGCCATTCTTTGATTCCTTTGTGTCATGGTGGAAAAATTAGCATATGCACTGTGATTTGGATTCTAATGATATAGGAGGGGTTAGAAAGTTGATTTGATCATGCTAAGAATTTGTGACTGCCGTGGGTTTCCTAGATTTCTTTTGATTGAAGCATCGATTTAGTTTTGTTTTAAATGTTTTGCCTGAGGACATGCAAAAGTTCTAAGTTGAGGGTGTTCATGTGTCGTGATTTTATGAAACTTTAGATGCTTAAAACTAAAAAAATATCCAAATTCTAGGTATGTTTATATAGATATAATGTGTTTTTGTTGAGTGTTGCAGGAAAACAGGTTCAGATAGTGAAATGGGCATAATGAGGCTAAATTGCGCTAAGTGTGGACTGCCAGCAAGGTAATGAGTCATCGTCTCACTCGGAAGATTCATTCTTTGATCCATTGGAAGAAGAAGATTTTGAAGCACAATACCCAAACTATAAACAGTGGTGATCACCAGTTGACAACAGGACTTGTCTTGTCAGGTAATGAGTCGTTAGAAGGTTCATGAGGACTGGGAGTTGGAATTGATAAAAAAGGCCTGGGAGACTCAATGGAAGACATAACGGGTCGTCATGATACTTGACGACTCGTCATGAACAGGCAGGTGCGTTCGTGCTCAACACGGGAAGTTTCAAAGCTCAGAAGTCACGAGGGACCTAACCATTCGTGAAGTCACTTAATGAGTCATTCGGTGACCCATTGTCCAGAAGAACTTAATGCTAAGCAGGAGAAGTCCTTACTTTCCATGACTCGTTAGGATACCTAATGAGACGTTACCACACCCGTTGCCACTGCTGGCCTGCATTCCTTTTTAATTTAGGAGAGGATTTGTCTAAGTCTATAAATACTTTATGTAGGTTTATTTTTACAATTTATGCAATTTTTACGACTTTCTACTATGTTGTTCGAGTTGTTGATTAACATTAAAGTTCAAGAAACAAGTTCCAAATTTTGTTTTTGAACTCGGTAATTCAAACGACTTTGAAGTATTAATCTTAGATTCTTGTTGAATTATTCAAGACGTGTGGTTTCTTCTACGAATTATTGTAAGTTGCAATTATGATTTCCTCTCTAATTTCTAATTGTAGTATTTCAAGCATGAGTAGATGAACTCACAACTAGGATTATGGGAACCATGATGAATTAATACAGGCAAAAATACTTAGTGAATCTTGAACAGGGTTTATGCATGTATTGTTTTTCCCTTCATTTTAATTATTTTTTAACGCTTGCAAAACGTTAGAATTTGCCTTCTTCTTACTCATCGAATCAAGGGGAGTAATGAATGGGAAAAGGGATTAACAATAGAGATTTGAGGCTATCAACCCTCATCTAATACCTTGACCTTGTTGGGGAATAGCTAATTTGATTCAAGGGTAAGGGTAAATCAACTATACATTTGCATACGAATCAAGTTGCATGGTGATAATCATTTAAGTAGGGGATCAACCATTTAGGTGAAGTTAACTTACCGTTATTGCATGTTAGACACCAGAATAAATCACTAGTACAAAATTCCTTGTGGTTATGAAGTCATCGGGAACACAATCCTAGTCAAATTACTTTTTGAATACAATCGAATTTAATCAAGGATCTACTCATTTCTCTCTACTGTTTTCTATTATTTCTTGCTACAATCCCCCCATAGGAAATAAGTAAGAAAATAGTAGTAGTTGAACGCATTAACTAAGATCCTCACCATATTCCTCGTGGGATTCGGCCCCAACCCTTGTTGGGTTCTATATTTGACCTCGACTACTTTATATCTCATTATGAGGTGTAACTTGGGTGACATCAAGGTATGAATTAGGATATTAGCATTGCATATTAGAAGTGGGAAAAGATAAATATGGACTTCATTACAGGATTGTCTCGTACACGCCGACAGCATGAATCAATATAGCTGATTGTAGATCGGATGACCAAGTCAGCACAATTCCTACTAGTCAAGACTACGGATTTAGATGAGGACTATGCTAGACTTTACATTCGAGAGTTAGTGTAGTTGCATGTAGTTCCATTTTATGTCATCTCAAAGGGGTACTCAGTTCACCTCTTAGTTTTAGAGATTGTTTCAGGAGGGCCTTTGTACTTAGGTGAAGCTTAACACAGCTTTTCAACAACAAACAAATGGTCAGGTTGAGCAGATCATTCAGACACTAGAGGACATGTTGAGAGCTTTTCTGGTTGATTTCAAGCATAGTTGGGATGATCAATTACCTCTCATTGAGTTTGCCTATAATAATAGTTACCACTCCAGCATACAAAGGGCTCCGTTTGAGGCTCTTTAAGGGTGGAGATGTAGATTACCTATTGGATGGTTTAAGGTAGGTGAGTCTATGTTGATAGGACCCAATTCACTTCATGAGACAATGGAGAAAGTTTAGCATATTTGAGAGAGGCTGGAGATAGCTCAGAGTCATCAGAAATCATATAGGGATATTAGGAAGAGAGAACTTGAGTTCGTTGTTGATGATTAGGTGTTTTTGAAGGTGTCTCACATGAAGGGAGTTATGAGGTTTAGAAAAAAGGGGAAGCTTAGTCCCTAATATGTTGGCCCTTGTAGGATTTTGAGACTTGTTGGAAATATGGCTTAAGTGTTGGAGTTGCCGGTGAAGCTAGTTTTGGTACATCTAGTTTTCCATATGTCCATGCTAAAAAACCCATCGGTGATCTAGCTCTAGACGTTCCGATAGAAAGAATTGGTATGAATATAATCTTACCTATGAGGAGGTTCCAGTTGATATCTTGACCATCAAGTTCATAAGTTAAGGAATGAGGAGGTAGCCTCGGTGAAAGTTTTGTAGAGCAATGTTAGGCATATTTCTATGCCCATTTGCCTTATTTTTTCCCATCTTTTACTTTTTTTTGAGTTCATAATCCTTAAGAAATTCATAAATTCATATGTTTCTATGTTTTGTATGCTAACAAATGATTTGAGGTGCTTTGAGCAGGAAACCAAGGAAAAAGGACCCAAAATGAACCAAGGCTGAAGGTTTGAGAAGCTGAGAAGAAGGTTTGGGGGCTATGGCTGGCGCCCAGTGCCCGACCCTCAACTTCATGAGATAATTTCATCATTTCTATAGGTATGGCTGGTGCCCCGCACCAAGCCCTTAACTTTAGAGGATGTTCATTCAACACCTTGGTGAGATGGTGGGCGTTGAGCCCTAGAGATTCCCAGACTTAGAGAAAATTGCCAAAATTCTGGTGAGATAGAGGAAGTTGCACGCCAAAAGGTTCCTAATATTAAATAATTTGACTAACACTATGGTTCTATGGTGAGAGTGGAGTGTCAGAGGTGTTAGAAGTGCAGAAAATTATACCAGGCCTATCACAGAGCTGAAATTACTGAAAATTTGACTAACTCTGTGGTGAGATAAGTGGAGTGGTGCACTAGGCCTATTCCTGGATGAAATTGCTGATTTTAAAGCGAAGTGTTGGAGGGCTAAAATGTCATTTGAAGGAGCAACTATAAATACATCCTCTAGGGCGTTTCATAGGAATCTTTGGATTATTTTTATATTCTATATTTAATTTGTGGAGGCTTGTAAGCCATTTGGAAGGAAGACAAAGTTCTACACTAGGTTTCTTCTCTTCTTTACTATTTTATTTGGAATGATGATGATTAAGGATTCGTTTTTCCACTTTTCTATGAGTGGCTAAACTCATTCTTTAGGATATTGTCCATGGTGGATGGTTGATTGTTTGAAAGACTGATTAAATCTAGATTCGAGTCTTCTTTAATGTTTGTTTGTATTTACTTGTTTTAATTACTTATTTATGAGACTGATCACCTTATAAGTAAATTTATTGGCTTTTGATTGAACTTAGGAAAGGGAATTGAAAGGGTAAAAGGTAAATATAAAACAGGAATTCAAAGACCCTTGAACCCATTAGTGAGAGGATAGAAGTTATTGTTGAGTATAGGGACATACCCTTCAACCCTGTTTAGTTGAAATATAAGTTGGCATAATCATCATTTCATGTTTCTCCTGCGACCACAAGAATGCAGGTGTTAGGGTTCATGAAATAGTTCTTGGATGCTAGGGATAGTGGTAAGGAATGGGATAGTAACTTGCAGCCAACAACCATAGGAAGAATCGTAATAGTATAATCACATCTTGAAAACTCAACTTGAAACCAAAAAAGTGTCATTTCCCTAGATTTTAATCATCATTAAAGTAAAACTAAGATTGCAACTACTTTAGTTAATTTTACATTTAAAGCTTTTAATATTTTAATCCCAAACCATTCCCTATTTCAACTATTTTGTTAGAATAGCAAAATAAGGTAATAACTTTATAAGGAGTGAACTTACAAGTCCCTGTGGGTATAATAATCGGGGCTTCCAGTCTTATATTACTTGATCACCATGTGTCCTTGCGTGTGCTTGGGCGACATCATGTTTTTGGCGTTGTTACTAGGGACTTTGTCACACCCCACCTTGGGGGTATGACGGACACCTGGTGCCTGCTAGACTCAGGCTCTATTTCAAGAAACGAACCGGCTATATAGCGGCTGTAAATACAGCCCCCGGCCGATTAGGCCTATAGCCACCTGCAATGCACCACAACTAACCAGAACGATGACACTATAATCCGAAGCAACTGCAATTCACATTTGTGATCGACAAGGTCACTAACTATAACCAGAAGAAGGCCCCACGCGGCCAACATCAACAACTAAACACATATATACATGCACGGCACCACACCACCGGCTCCACCACCACAGGGAAACATCACACTGCAAGCCTCTAGGTAGTAATAATAGAATGGTCGGGACAGGGCCCGAACCTACCCAAACTGTAATCAGAAAGGAAATAGGAACAACCTCCGACTGTCTAGCTCCGGAGGATAGGAGCTGATAACTCTACTGATTGGATCACGAGGGATCGACTCCTCGTCTATGTGTACCTGCAGGCAAGCAATGCAGCGCCCCCACGGGCGTCAGTACCACAGGTACTGAGCATGTAAAGCAAACTGAAATATACAACTGAAATGGGTAACAACAATAACATGACATATAAGCACGAAGTAGCTGAGTCTATCTGGCTGAGGATAACTGGGGAGAGTTTACCTGTTCTGTAACTAAACTGGGCGTACCTGACGACGTGTCGTCCTACTGTCTATCAGTATCTAATTGCACATATAGATATACATATAAATACACACAATACCTGAACGACCCCCATAAGCCGGAAGGTGCCAACCAATAGAACAATCTATTTACCCCTACCTGGGTCAAAACCAACCAAAAATAAGTCACTCCACTCATCTACTGACTACAAGCACCTCTACCATCCCCCTGGGTCTCCGGCTTGGGCTATGGCCTCCGATATAAATAATTTTGTCTGAGTCCAGAGGACTCCTCTACTGTATCTGTAACTGTAACTGTATCTAAAATCTATTCCCTGGGCTCATGCGCACAATAGGGTAAACTGTACTGTAATGCTGATCAGCCTGATATGGGGAAAGCCTCATCCTATCTTCGTCCTACTGCGGATGACATGCCACTCCTTGGAGTGATGTTTACCCACCCGCTCAATGGGCGACACAGTTACCAACCCAGGGGCAGCGAGGATGTTAAAGGATGCCCACATGCCATAACAAGTCTCAACATGCAAAACACACATACACAGCAAGCATGCTCAAAAGATAAATACTAATCATATTCTCTTCTTTTATTTCAAGGCCAGTCCATATTAAACAACTGATGCTATATTCTATTTTACATTGTTTCTGATTGCTGGGCTAACTGCTACCTGGCCTTTATCTGTTTATCTGATTATTGTTATCCGTGATCTGAAGCTATATCAGTTTCTAGAGGCATATCTATTTTTGGAGCTATATCTGTATTTAGAGCTATATCAGTGTCTGGAGCTATTTTTATATCTGATTACTGATCTAATTATATCTGAATATAACCCAATAACGTAGAACATGCCATCTATAACTGGATATAGCTCAATAATATAAAATGTGTCATCTATTACCGGATACAGCTCAACAAATGTAATACGTACTATCTGTAATCTGGATATAGCTCAGTAGCGTAAAATGTGCTATCTGTGTCTGGGTATAGCTCGATAATGTAATACATGCAATCAGTAATCATGCTAATTCGTTATACTTCTTTTACAACTTTCATTCTGGGTATTACATAAGAACATGTTGAGCTATTAGCGGATACCATATTACTATCTGAAATCATCTAACTATCCGTTATTCTGATTATCGCATGATACGTAATGATATACTAGCATGCTTGCTGGAAATTGTACTAAAATCGTTCCTATATGTTGGGTATCTGTTAATAGCCTTTATTCTATTTATTTTCTAGACTGTACTTCCTGGCTTGCCGAAAGAATAGCTTTACATACCTGGTTTCTGAGTATCCAACTGGCCGATGTGATTTTCGTCGATACTTCTGCTATTTCTCCCAACTACATTCATATGCATGTCAATTAGAACTAAATACATTAATATCCAGGAGAAATTATCACTTTTGATATATATTTATCCCAAACTTCGACTTATCGGAAAACGGTCGAAAACTCGTTATTTCTCGATAGTCCAGAAGGGATAAATGCTCACTGCAAGGCTAGGAACACATTGGTACTAATTTAAAGTAATTCTATTTACTTTACCTCGATAGCACGATGTTTCGCCGGCCAAATTTCACGAAACCAACTCCGTAGGATTGCTCTTTGTAGCTTTATACCTTGGTATCTAAGCCGAAACGGAGTTTAGACCGCGTTTCATAGCATAATCAGAAGGAAATATATAAAAAATGTTGTGGGTTTTGCCTTAACTTGGCTATACCCTCTATTTTCTGGTTGCATTATTGAAAATAATGCAAACCGACTTTTTATCCTCTTTTTTTCCTAAATCCCTTCACCAACATGCCATTAGGCTATTTATTCATTTAAAATTTACGGGGTGTAACATCTTCCCCCCCTTAAGAACATTCGTCCTCGAATGACATTCTGACTTATAGAAATCTTAACTGGATGACTTATCCCTGGAAAAATTTCAGCAGAGTTTCCCCTGTACTATGGACTATCTCAAAATTCTTGAAAAGCAGAAAGCCCAATACAGGTACTCCACACGATATAATAATATTCATATATAACTGTCTATAATCAATCGCCTTCTTTCATATATGAAATATAAGCATTCATAAGGAAAAATAGTTCTAACATACCTCCTGTTTGCCTATGCCTGGAATAAGTGGGGATATCTGGCTTTCATGTCCTCCTCGGCTTTCTAGATCATCTCTTCTCGGTTCCTGTTGCGCCACAACACTTTGAGTGAAGCAACATCTTTCGTTCTCAGTCTACGGATCTGTCTGTCTAGTATAGCTACTGGAACCTCTTCATATGCTAACTCTTCTGTTACCCGGACATCCTGAACTGGAACAACTGTGGAAGAGTCTCCTACGAACTTCCTCAACATAGATACATGGAATACTGGGTGAACAAACTCTAATTCTGGGGGCAAGTTCAATTCGTATGCTACTCGGCCTATTCTTCGCCGAATCTAATATGGCCCAATGAACCTCGGGCTAAGCTTGCCTTTCTTGCCAAATCTCATCACCCCTTTCATCGGAGACAATTTCAAATATACCCAGTCATCCACTGCAAATTCTAAATTTCTGCGCCGCATATCTGCATAAGACTTCTGGCAGCTCTGAGCAGTCAGTAGGCGTTCTCTGATAAGCTTCACCGCCTCTTCTAACTGACGAATAATATCTGGCCCAATCAGCACTGTCTCCCCCGCTTCAAACAAGCCAACGGGTGATCTACATTTCCGCCCGTATAATGCTGCAAAAGGCACCATTTGGATAGCTGAATGATAACTGTTATTATAGGCAAATTCAATCAACGGCAGATGCTCATCCCAGCTACCCCCAAAATCTAGTACACACGCTCGTAGCATATCTTCGAGTGTTTGGATAGTTCGTTCTGCTTTCCCGTCTGTCTGAGGATGAAAGGCTATACTTAAGTTAATTTGTGTCCCCAGGCCTCTCTGGAACGACTGCCAGAATCTCGCTGTGAATTGTGCTCCTCTATCTGAGATAATAGACACCGGAACTCCGTGCAATCTGACTATCTCTCTGATATACAGTTCAGCATAATCCTCAGCAGAGAATGTAGTTCGTACTGGCAGGAAATGGGCTGATTTTGTTAATCTCTCAACGATTACCCAAATAGAATCGTTTCTGCGTCTGGTACGAGGTAACCCTGTTACAAAATCCATATTTATCGCTTCCCATTTCCACAAAGGCACAGCTATATCCTGTGTCAGACCGCCCGGTTTCTGGTGTTCTACTTTCACCTGCTGGCAGTTAGGACATCTAGATACAAATTCAGCTAGTTCAGCTTTCATACCTGGCCACCAGTAGATGTCTCTGATGTCATGGTACATTTTTGTTGCTCCTGGATAGAGGGAATAGCGAGCATAATGTACCTCATGCATGATCTGCTGGCGAAGCCCTGAAACATTTGGGACACATAGGTGGCCCTTACAACACAGCACTTCATCCTCAGTCACTTGGAAATCTGGCTCCTTACCTTTTTGAACTCTATCTCTGAGCTGGACTAAGTCAGGGTCCTCGTACTGCCGTTCCTTTACCTCTGTAACTAACGATGACATAGCAGAGTTCTGAATCACCACTATGTTATTTTCTGTTTCTACTACTCGAATGGCTAAACCAGCTAGCTGATGAATTTCCTTGGCTAATTCCCGCTTCTCGGGTCGTAAATACACTAAACTCCCCATTGACTTACGGCTGAGGGCATCTGCTACTACATTAGCTCTCCCTGGGTGGTAGAGAATATTTACGTCATAATCTTTCAGCAATTCTAACCAGCGACGCTGCCGCAGATTTAACTCCCTCTGTGTGAAAATGTACTGCAGGCTTTTATGATCTGTAAAAATGTCTACATGAACGCCATACAGATAATGCCTCCAGATTTTCAGAGCGTGGATCACTGCGGCCAGTTCCAGGTCACGGGTCGGATAGTTCTTTTCGTGCGTCCTCAATTGTCTAGAAGCATAAGTAATTACCTTTCCATGCCGCATCAGCACACAACCCAGTCCAATGCCTGAAGCATCGCAATACACCACATACCCATTTGTTCCCTCTGGCAATGCTAGTACTAGGGCGGAGGTCAATCTATCTTCCAACTCTTGAAAACTCTGCTCACATGCCTCCGTCCACTGAAATTTCGCTGCTTTCTATGTTAGCTTTGCCAGATGTGCTGCTATAATGGAGAATCCTTCAACAAATCTCCGGTAATACCCTGCTAAACCCAGGAAACTACGGACCTCGGTCGGAGTGCTAGGTCTGGGCCATGTCTTGACTGCCTCTCTTTTCTGTGTGTCCACTCGTATACTAGCATTTGACACGATATGCCCCAAAAAGGCGACCGAGTTCAGCCAGAACTCACACTTGGAAAACTTGGCGTGCAGTTGATGGTCTCTAAGGATCTAGAGTACTGTTCATAAATGGTTCTGGTGATCTGCCTCTGAATGAGAATATACCAAAATATCATCGATAAATACTATCACAAACAGATCCAAATACGGTCTGAATATGCTATTCATCAGGTCCACAAACACTGTGGGAGCATTCGTCATCCCAAAAGACATGACTAGAAATTCAAAGTAACCATATCTGGTCCTGAAAGCAGTCTTTGGAATGTCCCTCTCACGAACTCGGACCTGGTGGTATCCGGACCTCAAATCTATCTTAGAGAAACATCTGGCCCCCTGCAACTGGTTAAACAAATCATCTATTCTAGGAAGCGGATACTTATTCTTTACTGTAACTTTATTCAGTTGCCGGTAATCCATACACATGCGGAGCGAGCCATCCTTCTTTCTCACAAATAGAACTGGCGCACCCCACGGTGAAGTACTCGGCCTGATAAAGCCCTTGTCTAGCAGATCTTTCAGCTGCTCCTTTAACTCTCTGAGTTCAGCAGGTGCCATATGATACGGAGGAATTGATATGGGCTGAGTGCCTGGTAGCAAATCAATTGCAAAATCTATTTCCCTTTCTGGCGGAATACCAGGTAGCTCATCTGAAAATGCATCAGGGAATTCGTTCACCACTGGAACAGACTGGAGAGTCAGAGACTCTACCCGAACATCCTAAACCCTGACTAGGTGGTAAATACATCCCTTAGCTATCAATTTCCTCGCCTGAAGGTAGGAAATAAACCTACTTTTTGGTGTAGCTGTGCCGCCTTTCCACTCTCGCACTGCCTCCCCTGGAAAGTGGAATCGGAACGTCTTGGTCCAACATTCTACATTGGCATAGCACGGCACTAACCAATCCATACCCATAATGGAATCGAAATCAATCATTTTTAGCTCTACCAGATCTACTGTAATCTGACGATCAGCAACCTCTACTGCACACCCTCGATAAATTCTGCTAGCTATAATAGAGTCACCAATGGGTGTGGATACTGAAAAGGGATGCTGTAATAACTCTGGTGCGACATTAAACTTTCGATCCACAAATGGGGTAATATAGGATAAAGTGGACCCTGGATCAATCAGTACATAAGCAGGGCATGAATAGATAGTCATCATACCTGTTCCCACATATGGAGACGCCTCTGAGTCCTGTCTCCCTGGTAGTGCATAGGTACGGCTTGAGCCCATACCTGAACTTGAGGCTCCTGATCTACCTCGGCCTCTACCTGCTGAACCTGAGGGCCTACGCCCTATTGAGGCTGCTGGAGCTCGTGGCCCTGCGGATCCCCTGTCCTGATTATCTCTACTCTCCTGCACCTTGACCGGACAATCGCTCATCCGGTGCCCCTCCTGCCCGCAAATATAACATCCTGAGGAGCCGTATCTACAAGCTCCGGTGTGAGGTCCGCTGCAATTAGGACAGGGTGAGGGTGTGAATCTGCTCTGCTCTCCCCTCCTCTGCTGCAGGGAATCTACTGTTCGAGAACTACCACCAGACTCTGACTGCCCTCGACGAACAAATCTACCTTGCTGCTGCTGTGGTGGAGGTGGGGGTCTTGGGGGTTTGTCTGACAACTGGGGCCTGGGTCCTCTCTAAACCTCCCTCTACATATCATCTGATCTGTTTCTTCGGTGTTGTTCCTGATTTGTCTGTCTACTACCCTGTTGTCGCTGTCTAAGGCCCTCAATGGTCTAGGCAAAGGCCTGTACTCGGGCAATATCCATATCTTCTCGTAACGTAGCCATCATGCATGCTCCAATGTATTCTGGGTTCAGACCCATAATAAACCTGTGAACTCTGGACGGCATAGTGTCCACAAAGGCTGGAGCATAGCGGGCTAAGGAGTCAAACTATAAAGCATATTCTCGTACGCTCCTCGCTCCCTGCTCCAAATGCAAAAACTGATCCATCCGGGCCTGCCGAATCTCCCGTGGAAAGTAACGATCCAGGAAGGCCTTCGAGAAGCTGGACCAGGTCGTAGGGGAAACATCTCTCCCTCGAGACCTTTCCCAACTCTCGTACCATAATACATCTAGGTCCCGCAACCGAAACACTGCCATCTCAACTGATTCTGTAGGGGTCACATGCATAACCCAGAAAATTCTCTACATCTGGTCTAGAAAATACCGGGGGTCCTCTGCCTGATCTGACCCAATGAACTGTGGGGGACCCAGTGCCAAAAATTACCTGACCCTCAAACTACCAGACCCACCTGATGGCTCTGCTGCTACAGGTGGCACTGACTGGCGCTGTGTGGCCATCATTTGTGCCAACATAACCACTGCGCTACGAACTTCCTGATCTGATGGCGTAGGTACAGGAGCTATCAGAGGCGGTGTCGTGCCAAACGGATCCTGACGAGAGGGGGACTGTAGAGAGGGTTGTGATGAAGCCTCTATTTCGCCCTCAGATCGGGCTGGCTCTGAATGAAACTGAGGCATCCCGCCGGTGCCTTCTCCTGCTGTTGTATCTAACCTTCTACCTGGGGCAGGGTGTCGCTAGTCTGCCATTTTTTTATCTGTAGACAAAGAATATGATAAGTTTTAGGGACTCAACCCTATACCGTACCGCTCTATAGCATGACTGAAGGAGAAGGGAGAGTAACCATCCTATCATTCCTCGCAGCCTCCTGCCTATAGTATGTGGTGCACAACACATCCATAGACAAGACTCTACTTAGCACGACTTGTAGACTCCCTAGGACACGACCTGCTCTGATACCAAGTTTGTCACACCCCACCTTGGGGGTATGATGGCACCTGGTGCCTGCTAGACACTGGCGCTATTTCAAGAAACAAACCAGCTATATAGCGGCTGCAAATACAGCCCCCGGCTGATTAGGCCTATAGCCAACTGCAATGCACCACAACTAACCAGAACGATGACAGTATAATCCGAAGAAACTTTTATTCACATTTGTAACCGACAAGGTCACTAACTATAACCAGAAGAAGGCCCCACGCGGCCAACATCAACAACTAAACACATATATACATGCACGGCCCCACACGACCGACTCCACCACCACATGGAAACATCAGACTGCAAGCCTCTAGGTAGTAATAATAGAATGGTCGGGACAGGGCCCCGACCTACCCAAACTGTAATCAAAAAGGAAATACGAACAACCTTCGACTGTCTAGCTCTGGAGGATAGGAGCTGATAACTCTACTGACTGGATCACGAGAGATCGACTCCTCGTCTATGTGTACCTACAGGAAAGCAAACAGCGCCCCCACGGGCGTCAGTACCATAGGTACTGAGCATGTAAAGCAAACTGAAATATACAACTGAAATGGGTAACAACAATAACATGACATATAAGCATGACGTAGCTGAGTCTATCTGGCATAGGATAACTGGGGAGAGTTTACCTGTTCTGTAACTAAATTGGGGGTACCTGACGATGTGTCGTCCTACTGTCTATCAGTATCTAATAGCACATATAGATATACATATAAATACACACAATACCTGATCGACCCCCATAAACCAGAAGGTGCCAACCAACAGAACAATATATGTACCCCACCCGGGTCAAAACCAACAAAAAATAAGTCACTCCACTCATCTACTGACTACGAGCACCACTACCGGCCCCCTGGGTCTCTGGCTCGGGGTATGGCCTTCGATATAAATAACTGTGTCTGATTTCGGAGGACTCCTGTACTGTATCTATAACTGTAACTGTATCTGAAATCTGTTCCCTGGGCGCATGCGCACAATAGGGTAAACTGTACTGTAATGCTGATCATCCTGATATGGGGAAAGCTTCATCCCATCTTCGTCCTACTGCAGACGACATGCCACTCCTTGGAGTGACATTTACCCACCCGCTCAGTGGGCGACACAGTTACCAACCCAGGGGAGACGAGGATGCTAAAGGATGCCCACATGCCATAACAAGTCTCAACATGCAAAACACATACACAGCAAGCATGCTCAAAAGAAAAATACTAATCATATTCTCTTCTTTTATTTCAAGGCTAGTCCGTATTAAACAACTGATGCTATATTCTATTTTACACTGTTTCTGATTGCTGGGCTAACTGCTACCTGGCCTTTATCTGTTTATCTGATTATTGTTATCCGTGATCTGAAGCTATATCAGTTTCTAGAGTCATATCTGTTTTTGGAGCTATATATCTGTATCTAGAGCTATATCAGTGTCTGGAGCTATTTTTATATCTGATTACTGATCTAATTATATCTGAATATAATTCAATAACGTAGAACATGCCATCTATAACTGGATATAGCTCAATAATATAAAATGTGTCGTCTATTACCGAATACAGCTCAACAAATGTAATACGTACTATCTGTAATCTGGATATAGCTCAGTAGCGTAAAATGTGCTATTTGTGTCTGGGTATAGCTCGATAATGTAATACATGCAATCAGTAATCATGCTAATTCGTTATACTGCTTTTACAACTTTCATTTTGGGTATTACGTAAGAACATGCTGAGCTATTAGCGGATACCATATTACTATCTGAAATCATCTGACTATCCGTTATTCTGATTATCGCATGATACGTAATGATATACTAGCATGCTTGCTGGAAATTGTACTAAAATCGTTCATGTATGCTGGGTATCTGTTAATAGCCTTTATTCTATTTATTTTCTAGACTGTACTTCTTGGCTTGCCGAAAGAATAGCTTTACATACCTGGTTTCTGAGTATCCAACTGTCCGATGTGATTTTCGTCGATACTTCTATTGTTTCTCCCAACTACATTCATATACATGTCAATTAGAACTAAATACATTAATATCTGGGAGAAATTATCACTTTTGATATATATTTATCCCAAACTTCGACTTATCGGAAAACGGTCGAAAACTCGTTATTTCTCGATAGTCTAGAAGGGATAAATGCTCACTGCAAGGCTAGGAACACATTGGTACTAATTTAAAGCAATTCTATTTACTTTACCTCGGTAGCACGATGTTTCGCCGGCCAAATTTCACGAAACCAACTCCATAGGATTGCTCTCTGCAGCTTTATACCTCTGTATCTAAGCCGAAACGGAGTTTAGACCACATTTCGTAGCGTAATCGGAAGGAAATATATAAAAAATGTCGTGGGTTTTGCCTTAACTTGGCTATACCCTCTGTTTTCTGGTTGCATTATTGAAAATAATGCAAACCGACTTTTTATCCTCTTTTTTATTTCCTAAATCTCTTAACCAACATGCCATTAGGCTATTTATTCATTTAAAATTTACGGGGTGTAACAGACTTGAATATTATTTGATCATATGTAGGTTAGGATTTTATTCTGCTATTTTGTATATATTGTATAGATCTTCTTTATTTTTCTTTTTTTAGTATTATACTATTCTTCATAACATGAAATCTTGGTATATAAATGAGTTGAATGTTGGGTATTCATATTTTGGTGATCCATGTTTGAATTATGGAGGACCTCACTTGTGGAAACACTGTCATACTTGTGGTGTATGTGGTTGTCTGGATGGCCATCGGAGCCATTGCCCAAATACTTATTTCCCTTCGCCTAGCCCCTATTATGCTCCTAATATTATGTTTTATGCTTACAGAAATAATGAAGGGGATGAACATCATGCTCAAATAAGTGATATAAAAAATGATCCTAGAGCATATGGAAGTAATGAGGGAGCAGTTTATGGAACAGGGAGGAGCCTTAAAAAGGATGAGTGCCAAACTTACAGAGATGATGGTTAAGGCAGCAACTTGTATTGATTTTCAAGTCACAGCCTTAGCCAATACTCAAGAGGAACCTCAAGTGGAAGGAAGAATATAGCTCAAACAAGAGATAGGCCAATTTGGCTCAAGTATCCATGACCTTCAGGGTCTTGCGAATAAGAAAGTAAAGGCATCTAAGGTCCAACTGCAAAGTGTTGTGGATACTAGACAATGTATTAAACAAGAAGGAGAAGCCCAACCATTAGATGATTCTATGTTGTTTGATGTCGATGTTGAGGAGATGGATAAAAGTGAGCATGTTAAGCATAATTCTATTATGGAGTTAGGGCGTATTGGTCCTCATTCTAAACACTTTTCGACATTGTGTTTGGTTGGAAACCTAGAAATAGATTCTTACAAGCATATGAAGAGATGTGTAGATGAGGAACAGTGCCCCTATATTCTAAAATTAATTATGCCAAAGACACAGAATGACATCCCTCACTTAAGGGCCAAGAAAGGCAATAGGCAATATCTATTACTTGGTTCCTTTGTGTTTACGCCACCGCCCCTTGAGAATAATAGGAAATTAAAAAAGAAACTAGGGGTGAAATTTATAAACTCAAAGTGAAAGAAAAAGTGGTGAACCTTGATGGCGTCGTGTCGTGATGTTATATCAGGCGCTTATTGGGAGGCAACCCAATTCGTAATAGTGTAGCTTTTCTTGTTTTTGTATGGTGTCATTTTTTGTTGTTTTTATTTTGCTAAGAAGGAGAAGTCTGAGTACCCAAAAATCAAAGTTAAGGAGTATAGTCTGATATTAAGTGTGGGGTCGTGCGACCCGTGAATCTAAGAAACCTGCTACTAGCTAGGCCCAAGAGGGCCTCAGGGAGTATTTCTCACCCTTGCATGATTCCTACTTTATAGATGCTCTAAGGATAGAGAATGACTTTACGTGTGGGGTGAGGGATATGTTTCGAAATTTGAGGTTAAGGGTGAGTATTCCATCATGTTTTTATTTGAAATGTTTTTTAGAAAATGGCATACCTCACCCACCTTTCGATTTTTCTTGACCTCGATTCTTTTTCAAAGTGAGAGACCTTTGATCCAGGTAATTTTTTCATTTTTAGGTGTTGAAGTCATAGAGTAGTGACCCTTCCTTATTATAGATGGACGAAGACTGTCTTAAGCGAATTTTGTCACATTTTTTTAGGATTGATTCATAGATCATTCACTTGTGTGCTCGTGACATTCTACTTAACTGTTATGATAGAATAAGTAAAGTTGTCATCTTGAATGCATAAGTGAGGAATCCATGAGATACACACCTATCTCTTTAGTATTACTCAAAATGATTCTTAAGGCTTAATAATGAAAAATGTCATTCAATATGATTGTGTGATTGTGTAGCTGTAGAATGCCGAGTAGATTCTTGATTGCTATGAGAGATGAGATAAATGGTCTTGTGTGTACATGTTGTAGCATCTAGAACTTGTCTGAGTGTATGTAGGATAACTTTTTTGTTAGGGAGTTAGGATATGATCAAGGCATTTCTTTGAAAAATCCATGTTTTCCAATGTTTGTTTTACCTTCCTGTACATTCTCCCTAGTTAACCCCATTTGAGCCATAAGCCTTATTCTTTCTTAGCCACGAAAGTAGCTTTATCCCTTTATTTGTGAGACCTCATACTTATTGATCCAAAGTAGACTTAGGAACTTTGAGACATGAAAGTAAAGGTCCACCGAAGTGTAATGTTATGGGAAAAAAGAAGAAAACATTGTGGTAAGAAGATAAAAATAGGAAAAAGGGTGACCACAGAATTGTGTTGTTACCTGTTGCTAGGACAATGAAATATAGAGCTTTAGTTTCAAAATTTCTTATTGATTTTATAAACAGAGACTAGCAGTCAAGTAGTGAAAAAGGGGCATGAGAAGAAAATAAAGAAAAAGGGAGAGTTAGTGAAGGGTGAACTTAAAGGAAAAGAGTGTTGGACTTTAAAAGTGAAAAATGTCTTAAAAGTGCTTAGAGTGGTAGTCACTATAAAAGAAATATCATTCCAACCCATCCCTTAGCTGACATTATAACCAAGAAAAGTCCTAATGATCTAAATCTCTTGAAACAACCAAGTAGTCTAAATGTACATGAAGGGAAAGCTTATGGTATGTAACATGTGTGCATTAAATCATTTGTGAGCGTGAGAGTGCCTTGCATTCTATGTTCCATATGTTTGCATTGATTATTTGAGAGAGAAAAATCAGTAATGTGAGGGGCACAAGAGGTGTTCTATTTGTTGAATATTTCATACTTAATCATGTTGGTCTTATGTTTTGAAAATATGAGTCAATTATAGAGGGTGTGTAGTCTTGAGTGTGAAACCATTACATGTACTTGATGAAAATTGGTTTATATTGATGAACCACTTGATCTATGCTCTTTGCTAGTTGGTTGAGTATTAATTGTTAGACGTACCAAGTGTGATGGACAATATGAGTTTATGTATGGAATTAAGGATTGTTCGAGATGAACAATTGTTTAAGTGTGGGGTGGTGGTGTTGGGTATATTTCTATGCCTATCATGATACGATACAGCATAGAAGGTATGCATCAATACTTTGAAGGTACTGTAGGTTAGAGATATAATAAGCATGAAAGAACAAGTAACTAAACTGCAATGACATGCAATGACCAACTGAAATACTGAAAATTGATACAACTAAAGTATAACTAATGTGATCAATAGTGACCCTCTGATGGTCATAGACATGTCCTGGATCTGAGATACTGATCTGAGCTAAACTAAACTGAATTGAATGGAGTTAAGCTAAAACAGTAATGACTAGTGGGAGAATCTATAACCGACATATAACCACGTGAGCTAAATGTGGAGTTCAATGTATACGCCCCATCGATAGGACCCAATATACCTTGCCAGGGTATAAAGGAATGAACTGGGTGATCACAAATATGGGTCCATTGGGCAAATAAAATAACCTACGGTGGCAATGTAGTTCTGGGAACCTAGGCGAGCTGGAACCCCGATTGGCTCGGTGCTAAGTCCTACTCCCACTGGATAGTCCTAATCTGACCACTAAGCTGATAGCTCGAAACTGGAGTCCAACGCTAAATTAGGAATATTTATCTGGAAGTACCCTGAGAGTCTTATCGGACCGAATTTTATAACTGGTGTTCTAAGACTGGCCAGAGCTACTTATCTAGAAGCATCGTAACCATCTAAAGAACAAACTAAAGATGAAGCTGGTGGTTTTGAAACTGTTCAGAGTTGCTTATTGGGAAGTTTCGTAACCATCTGTAGAAGTAATTGCTAACTAATAACGAAAAACTAAAAAATGATATCTGATAAATGGGAGACATTACTAACACCTCAAGAACTTACTATAGTCAAATTGATCAGCTGACATTTTTGAAAATACTGAAGATACTAACATTTTAACTGAAACTGGACTAGCATGCAACTGACTGAAAATTTAACTGATATTAATAATATGGGAATTCCAACACTGATAGAATCAAGAAACATGAATAACTAATCAATTATGCAAGACTCTAATATCTGTATTCAAGAACAAGGGCTAAAACCATTTACAGGAAGCAAGTATCAACATGATCACTAGATAGTGGAAATTTGGCAATAATTTACATGAACAATATCCTGTACTGTATAGATGAAATCTGACTGATAATTTACTCACATTCAAAAATTCAGGTCTTACAACTGATAAGAAAATTTAGATGGATTTTGAGGCACAAGGGAACTACAATTCCCTTTCTAAATTCCCACATACCTGGTGAAGGATTCCTAAGAAAATCCTTGAGAAATTCTAAGAAGAAGAGATCGAAACCCTTGCCCTGCTTTATGCTTCCTGACTGTTTCTACGTTTTGACTTTTGAGAGAATGAGAGGAATGAAGGGGAAATGTCGTTATACCCCTTTAATTCTCCCCTAAACGAGTCTCAAAATGACAAGGTTTAGAGATTAAAAAGATGGGAAGTTACTAAAATAACCCTGGGAGTAAATCTGGAAAACTGCCCGACCGAATCCAATGAGCCTCACAATGGATCGTTGGTCGAAACCACGGCCCTTTGGAACCAATCGTTGGTCCTAGTACAAAAAACTGAGCTCACTAGAATGGGACCAGGGGAGGATACCACGACTCATTAGGCGAATCAATGGGTCGTTGGTACCTCTCGTTGTCACTAGTAGGGGAATTTGGGCCCTAAGACAATGGGCAACGCAACAACTCGTGGTCAGCACTGCTAGGACCTAGGACTTGGTTACGGGTGGCAGCACTGGATCATTGGTAGGAACCAGGAGCCATTAGTTCAACTTATTGATTCTAGGTTTTATTTTGGCACTTACTACAAACCTTTCAATGACTGTCTGCAATGGGCCATTGAAGCTAATGATGACTCGTTGGACGTCTCGTTGGTTTTGGGAAGGTAAACTGGCATCATAATCAACGACCCTTAGAATGGTCCATTGGTACTAGTAACGAACCATTGTCTGGGTCATCTAAGGTAAAAATTTTCTGGTGCAGAGTCTGGGTTTGTTCTAGGAAAGTTTTGGGGTGTTACAATATCTCCCCCTTAGGATCTTTTATCCTCGAATGAAGGCTAAAACTACTGGAAACTAGGGGAAAGAGCTGCAATTCCCAATCTAAAGCTATAAGCTGGTTTCTGAAGAAGTAACTGACTCCGAACTGATTTAATCATACTAACTGAGTTGGTACGACTAGTGTGCACATTGAAAACATGAATACAGCTAATAAACACAGAAATGAATAGAGTACTAAGGAGGAATTTAATACCTGATGCTGAAACTGAACTGGAAGGGAATAAATGGGGATATTTGGCTATCATGTCTGCTTCGGCCTCCCATGTGGCTCCCTCAACTAGCTGGTTTCTCCACAAAACTTTCACTAAAGCGATTTCCTTGTCTCTAAACTTACGAACCTAATGGTCTAGGATCTGAACTGGGACCTCTTTGTAAGAGAGACTATCCTTCACCCCCACACTGTCTAGTGGCACAACTGAGGTCAGATCACCGATGCACTTCTTCAATAGTGACACATGTAAGACTGGGTGAACAGATGCTACCTCCAAGGGTAATTCTAACTCAGATGCCACACTGCCATTTCTCCTCAGAATCCTATAGGGTCCTACATATATCAGACTGAGTTTCCCTTTCTTTCCAAACCTCATCACCCCCTTCATGGGTGAAACTTTCAAGTAAACCTAATCATCTACAGCAAATTCTAACTCTCTCCTCCTCACATTAGCATAAGATTTCTGTCGGCTTTGAGCTATTTTTAACCTTTCCCTGATAAATTGCATTTTCTACATAGCTTCATAAACTGAGTCTGGTCCCATCAAGGTAGCTTCACCAACTCCAAACCACCCTATAGGAGACCTACACCTCTTACCATATAATGCCTCAAACGGGGCCATCTGAACACTAGAGTGGTAGCTGTTATTGTATGCAAACTTGATGAGAGGCAAGTGATCATCCCAACTGCCCTTGAAATCAATCACACAAGCTCTCAGCATATCTTCTAAGGTCTGAATAGTCTGCTTAGCTTTTCCATCTATCTAAAGGTAAAAAGTTGTATTGAGCTTCACTTGAGTACCGAATCCTTTCTGAAATGAATTCCAAGAATGTGAGGTGATCTGGGTACCTCTATCTAAAATGATGGACAAGGGTACCCCATGTATTCTGACTAACTCCCTAATGTAAAGCTTAGCATAATCCTCTGTTGAGTCTGTAGTTTTAACAGGGAGGAAATGTGCTAACTTGGCCATCTGATCCACTATCACCCAAATTGAGTCATGTTGTAGGCGAGTACGAGGTAGACCTATAATAAAGTTCATATTCACTCCTTCCCACTTCTAGGTAGGTATGCTGATATCCTGAGTTATAGCCCCAGGTATTTGATGTTCCACCTTAACCTGCTAGTAGTTCGGGCACTTAGCCACAAATTTTGCAATGTCTCTTTTCATGTTGTTCCACCGGTAGATATTTCACAGGTCACGATACATTTTAGTGGCACCTGGATGGATAGAATATCTAGAGCTGTGTGCTTCTGCTAGTATTTGTTGTCTCCAGTCACCTACATTCGGTGCACATAGTCTGCCCTAGTAACGAAGCACACTATCTCCCCCTTTGGAGAAAGCCTCCACTTCTTTTCTAAGAAATACTTATTTTAGCTTAAACAGTATGGGATCTTCATCCTACCTTGACTTAACTTCAACAACTAATGTGGAATCTGACCCACTTTGCATTATTACTACTCCTTCAACTGAATCAACCGACTGAACTCCCAATCGAGCTAACCTGTGAATATCTTTTTCCAGTTTCTTTCTTTCCTCTTCAACATGGGCCACACTTCCCATAGAAATTCTACATAGGGCATCAGCCACCACATTCGCCTTGCCCGGGTGGTATAGCACACTCATGTCGTAATCCTTCAATAGCTCCAACCACCTCCTCTGATAAAGATTCAAGTCCTTCTAACTGAACACATATTGAAGGTTCTTGTAGTCAGTGAAAATATATATGTGAACCCCACAGAGGTAATGCCTCCATATCTTCAAAGAAAACACCACCGCTACTAATTTAAGATCATGAGTTGGGTAGTTCTTTTCATGAACCTTGAGCTGTATGGAGGCGCAAGCTATCACCTTACCCCGCTGCATCAGAATGCAACCGAGTCCAACTCTGGAAGCGTCACAATATACCACGAACCCCTCTGTTCCTTCTGGTAAGGTTAAAAGTGGAGCAGTAGTGAGTCGAGTCTTAAAATCCTGAAAACTCTTCTCACATGCATCTGACCACTGAAACTTCACCTTTTTCTGAGTTAAATTTGTTAGAAGGGATGCAATAGAGGAAAATCCTTCTAAAAATCATTGGTAATAACCGGCTAGACCTAGGAAACTTCTGATATTTGTTGGGGAAGTAGGTCTTGGCCAGTCTTTCACCACTGCAATCTTTTGAGGATCTACTTAAATACCCTCACGTGAGACCACGTGACCAAGGAAAGTCACAAAATTCAACCAGAATTTGCATTTGCTAAATTTAGTGAACAACTGGCAGTCTCTAAGTGACTATAGCACTATCCTCAGATGGTTAGCATGCTCTTCCTCATTCCTGGAGTATACTAGAATGTCATCAATGAATACAATGACGAGCATGTCTATATATTGCTTGAAAACCTTGTTCATCAGGTCTATGAAAGCTGCAGAGGCATCAGTTAGTCCAAATGACATAACCATGAATTCGTAGTGACCATACCGAGTTCTAAAAGCTATTTTCACTATGTCACATTCTCTTACTCTATGATGGTGATACCCCGACCTGAGATCTCTTTGGAAAAACAATTGGCTCCTTGGAGATAATCGAAAAAGTCATCAATCTTGGGTAGGGGATACCTATTCTTAATTGTAACTTTGTTCAGTTGATGGTAGTAGATACACATTCTGAGAGTGTCGTCTTTCTTTCGCACGAAAAACACAGGAACACCCCATGGAGAGATGCTGGGTCTAAAGAAACCCTTATCAAGAAGGTCCTTTAGTTTCTCCTTCAACTCCTTAAGCTTAGCCGGAGCCACTCTATAAGGAGGAACGGAGATAGGCTGAGTATTTGGAAGAAGGTCTATGCCAAAGTCTATTTCCCACTCGGGAGGGACTCTGGGTAGATCTGCGGGAAACACGTCAGGGAATTCGCTAACAATTGAAACTGACTGGATAGTTGGGGTCTCGTAGCTAGAATCTTTGACTCGAACTAGGTGATAGATGCACCCTTTGTAAATGAGTTTCCTTACCTTAAGGTAGGAAATAAACCGACCTTTAGGCACTGAACTGCTACCCATCCATTCTGGAACTGGCTCATTTGGAAACTGAAATCTAACGACTCTAGTTTTGCAGTCGACTAAGGCATAACCAGAGTGTAACCAATCCATGCCAAGAATGAGGTCCAAATTGACTATGTCTAGCTTTACTAGATCAAGTGGAACGAATTTACTCAATACTGAGACTGGGCAGTTTCTATACACTCGGCTGGCTCTAACTGACTCACCAACTGGGGTAGAGACTGAGAATGGTTCTGAGAGGACTTCCAAACTGATTTCAAATTGGAAAGCTACATAGAATTCACGAATGATAATGTGGATCCTAGATCTAGTAGGGCATACACATCTAGATGGAAGAGCCATAACATACCAATGACCATGTCAAGTGAGTTCTCCTAATCCTAATGAGAGGAAAAAGCATAAAAGCGGTTTTGGCGCTGCCTGCCATCTGTACCAGAAGTGTTGGTCTACTGAGCTGGTCGGCCTACTGGAGCTACTGAAGTGGTAGACTGTGATTTCCCCCGTCCTGCGGATGGACACTCCCTTAGCCGGTGAGCTAGCTGTCCACTCCCAAAGCAACCCTCTTTGCCCTGGAGGCATTCACCCGGATGGTTCTTGCCACACTTAGGGTAAGCTGGATAATGGTTGCTAGCACTGTAACTCTAGGACTGAGATCTAGATGCTTCACCCTTTTGATCCTTACGAGACCAAAAAGTAAGGGCACTGGTTGAGGTGGGTGTTGGAGTCCTCTACTGTTGTTGTTGTGGGCAGCTACTTCCTCGGACCTCTGGTGGCCATAATCTGATTAACCAGTTCCAGCCCACTTATTCTCCCACTCCATATCTTTCAACTTTTCTACCTCAATCTACTGGGCATGAATGATGAGGCTGGAGAGGTAAATATCCTTTATGAGCATCACGGTCCTGCACTCCTTAAGTACCAGGTTTGATACCCTATTGACAAATTTAAGAATGCGATCCCTTGGCTCGGCTACAAAATCTAGAGTATAGCTTGATAACTGCGTGAACTCCAATGCGTACTCCTCAAAGATCCTATTACCCTTCTTTAAGTTTATGAACTCTATGACCTTAGCCTCTTTCAACTCCCAGGGGAAGAATCTATCCAGAAATTTTATGGTGAACTCTTCCCACTCTATCGGTTCTGCTCCTACCGGTCTCCCTTCCTTCTACTGATCGTACCAAATCTGAGTCACCCCTTTCAATTGGTAGGCGGCCAGATCGGCAATCTCCTCGGAACTCACACCTATAATCTGGGTGATCTTTCGTACCTCATTTACAAATTCCTGCGAGTCCTCTCCCATTTTGGATCCATGAAAAACTAGAGGTTTCATTCGATCGAAATCCCAAACCCTAGCAGCTACTGCAGACCCGTTAGTTTTCACCGGAACCACCTGCTGGTTCACTTGATAAGTCACCGTCTAAGCCAACAGCTAGATTGCCACTCTGAATTTTGCTGAGGACACTAGATCATCCTGAGGGGCTGCCGGAGTTGGTGGGGTAGGTCGGTTAGCTTTGCCATCCCTTCTTCTGTTTCCTCATCTTAAAGGCATAGTTTCACTGAAATGAAATAGAGCACGAGTTAGGAGAACGCTTCTGGAGTTGACTTTAACGCACGATAAGGAGTATGAACAAAAAGGAGTTTTCCTAATAACGTCTCGTAGCCTCCCCGTCATAAGTGTGGTGCACTTCACACCTATGAAAAGGACTCTATTTGACACGGCTTTCAAACATCCTAGGATACTCTAAACCTAGTGCTCTGATACCAAGTTTGTCACGACCCGAGTCTATAACCTGGATGAGACACGGTACTTGGAGTCACAAGTAACCCCAATCCAACCCATGGTCTATCATAACACTGATAAACTAAGTAATCATAAGCGGAAGCTTTAAACAAATAAAATCATTTAAGAAAACTAATTTGACAAAAGTCCATACATATGAAAAACAATACTGAATATCTGAGTCTATGTCTGAAAGCCAACTACTAAATGATGAGTTGCTGTGACAAGCCCCTAGCTAACTCTAAAGTCTAAATAATTGAAAATAAATATCATTCTTGAAAGATGAGGACTCACCAAATGCTGCTGTTGGTATCGTCTAAGAGAAATATACTGACGTGCCGGGCTGGGAACCTACGCCTGTATCATGATACGATACAGCATAGAAGGTATGCATCAATACTTAAAATGTACTGAGTAAGTGAGAGATATAATAAGCATGAAAGAACAAGTAACTAAACTGCAGTGACATGCAATGATCAATTGAAATACTGAAAACTAATACAACTAAAGTATAACTGATATGGTCAATACTGACCCTGACTGATGGTCATAGACTTGTCCTGGATTTGAGATACTGATCTGAGCTAAACAGAACTGAACTAAACGAAGCTAAACCAAAACTATAATGACTAGTGGAAGAGTTTATAATCGACATATAACCACGTGAGCTAAACATGGAGTTTGATAATATGTCCCATCTATAGGACCCAATATACATTGCCAGGATATAAAGGCATGAACTAGGTAATCACAAATCTAGGACCATTAGGCCAATAAAATAACCTACGGTGACAACGTAGTTCTGGAAAGTTTGGTGCGCTGGAACCCCGATCCGCTTGTGCTAAGTCCTACTCCTACTGGATAGTCCTAATCTGACTATTAAGTTTGTAGCTCAAAACTGGTGTCCAAGGCTAAATCAGGAATACTAATCTGGAAGTACCTTGAGAGTCTTATCAGATCGAATTCTATAGTTGGTGGTCTAAGACCGGCCAAAGATGCTTATTTGGAAGCGTCGTAATCATCTAAAGAACAAACTGAAGCTGAAGTTCGTGGTTCTAAGACTGGTTAGAGCTGCTTATCTGGAAGCTTCGTAACCATTTGTAGAACTAACTGGTAACTGATAATTGATAATCAGGAGCCATTACTGACACCTCAAGAACTGACTATAGTCAAACTAATCAGCTGATATTTCTAAAAATATTGAAGATATTAACATTTTGACTGAAACTGGACTATCATGAAACTAATTGAGAATTCAACTGATATTAATAATATGGGAATTCCAACACTGATACAATCAAGCAACATGAATAACTAATCAATTATGCAAGACTCTAATTTCTGTATTCAAAAACTAGGACGAAAACCCATTTACAGGAAGCAAGTATCTATATGATCATTAGTTAGTTTAAATATGGCAACAATTAACATGAACAATATCCCACATGATATAGGCTCAATCTGACTGATAATTTACTCACATTCGAAAATTCAGGCTTAGAACTGGTAAGAAAATTTAGTTGGATGTTGGGGCACAAGGGAAGGACAATAAATTTGCTAAATTCTCACATACCTGGTGAAGGATTCCTGAGAAAATCCTTGAGCAATTCTAAGAAGAAGAGATCAAAACCCTTGCCCTACTTAGTGCTTCCTGACTGTTTCTACGTTCTGACTTTCGAGAGAATGAGAGGAATGAAGGGGGAACATAATTCTAACCCTTTAATTCTCCCCTAAAAGAGTCTCAAAATGATAAGGTTTAGATATTAAAAAGCTGGGAAGTTACTATAATAACCCTAGGAGAAAATCTGGAAAATTGCCCGACCGGATTTAACGGGCCTCACAATGGGTCACTGGTCGAAACCATGGCCGGTTGGAACCAATCGTTGGTCCTGGGTCCAAAAATTGAGCTCACTAGAGTGGGACCACATGAGGATACCATGACTCATCGGGAGAATCAATGGGTCATTGGTACCACTCGTTGTCACTGGTGGGGGAATCTGGATCGTAAGACGATGGGCAACGGAACGACTCATTGGTAGAACCAATAAGTCATTGAATCGACTCGTGGTCAGCACTGCTAGGACCTGGGACATGGTTATGTGTGGCAGAAATGGCTCTTTAGTAGGAACCACGAGCGGTTAGTTCCACTCGTTGCTTTCGGGTTTTATTTCGACACTCACTGAAAAACTTCCAACGACAGTCTACAATGGGTCGTTGAAGCTAATGACAACTTGTTGGATGACTCATTGGTTCTGGAAAGGTAAATTGGTAGCATAATCAACAACCCTTAGAACGGTCCACTGGTACTACCAACGACCCATTGTCTAGGTTGTCTAAGGTAAAAAGTTTCTAGTTCATTCTGCTGAGTCTGAATTTGGTCTAGGAATGTTTCGGGGTGTTATAGGAATGAAGACAAAGTTCTACACTAGGTTTCTTCTCTTCTTTACTATTTTATTTCAAATGATGATGATTAAGTATTCGTTTTTCCACTTGTCAATGAGTGGCTAAACTCATACTCTAGGGTTTTGGCCATACTAGATGGTTGATTGTTTGAAAGACTGATTTAATCTAGATTCGGTTCTTTTTTAATGACTGTTTGTATTAACTTGTTTTTATTTCTTATTTATGAGACTGATCACCTTATAAGTAAATTCATTGGCTTTCAATTGAACTTAGGAAAGGGAATAGAAAGGGTTAAAGATAAACACAAACAGAAATTCAAAGATCCTCGAACCCATTGGTGAGAGGATAGAAGTTATTATTGAGGATAAGGATATCCCCTTCGATCTTGTTTAGTTGAAATACAACTAGGCATAATCATCATTGTTTTATGCTGCGACCATAGAGATATAGGCGTTAGGGTTCATGAAATAGTTCTTGCATGCTAGGGACAGTGGCAAGGAATGGGATAGTAACTTGCAACTAGCAACCATAGGAAGAATCATACTAGTGTTATCACGTCTTGGAAACTCAACTTTAAACCAAACAATGCAATTTCACTAAATTTTCATCATCATCGAAGTAAAACCATGCTTTCAACCGCTTTGGTTAATTCAACATTTATAGCTTTTAATAGTTTAATTTCCTAAATCATTCCCCATTGCAACTGTTTTTGTTAGAATAGTAAAATAAAGTAATAACCTTATAATAATTGAACTAACAAGTCCTTGTGGGCATGATAATAGGGGCTTATAATCCTATATTACTTAACAACCATATGCACTTAGGCGCATCATGGAGAAATCAGCTAGTTGAGGGAGCTACATGGGAAGCCGAAGTAGATATGTTAGTTAGATACCCGTATCTTTTGCCTTCCAGCTCAGTTCTGGCATGAGGTACTCAGTTCCGGCATGAGGTACTCAGTTCCTTCTTAGTACTCTATTCAGTTTCATGTCAAGTTACATTTCTCAATTCCTTTCATTTCTTAGCATGCATATATGTTTCGTAAATTAAGTTCTATCATGTGTCCTAGTTTGGAGTCAGTCACTCCGTTTGTTCTCAGTACATAACTATTCAGTTTTAGGATTGCAGTTCTATCCCTATCCTTCCAATCTGCTTAGACTTTATTCGAGGATAAATGTTCTCAAGGGAGAGATAATGTAACACCCCAAATGTCCCTTGAATCAAACCCGAGGCATGAAATGAAGAAAATAGCAAAATCTGCACCAGATAACAGAACAGCCTTTATGTGAGTCATCAAATCACCTAAAGAGTCATTAGGTGAGTTGTAAAGTAAGGAGAGTTTGAGAAACTTTAGGATTAAGAGAGTCTAGATGACTGGGGGAAAGATACATTATGTATGATGAAGAATAGTTAAAAGGAGGCATCAAGAGAAGATCAAAAGTTTGAAATTTACCTTCAGTGGTAATAGGTGGGACTAATGACCCATCAAGTGGAGTAACAGTCGATGAATGAATTGTCAAGTCCGTCGGGGTGATTTTTCCAGTTGCACTATTAAAGGCATTTCCGCACTTCGTATGTACGTAATTCCTAAACTAAGTTGTTTGAGCTCCAAAATATAGGGTTTAATTCATTCCTAACCCTTATTCTTTTACTAATATGTGAAGTTGAAGATCCAAACCCATAAAGCCCTCAAGTAATCAAGGTTCTCCTTCTTTTCCAATTCTCTTACGTTTCAAACCCTAACAAGATCTTTTTAATTCCAAGTATGTAGGGTAATGAATAGGGGATTCCTTCTACCCTCATGCCCAATTTCGAATTCAATTTCATGATTTAAGTCTCCAATTATGATTTATGAATTTTTAGGGTTAGTCCCAAATTTTGATGATCTCTTATGATCTCCAAATTTAATTCTCTATGATTCAATCCATAATTAATGTTTATGATTTCGTGTTTTCTACAAGAATCTCTCATGATCATATGTTTATCAAGTTATGATGATTTGCTCAATTTTGCATGGATTTGATGAATCCCAAGCTTTTGTATCATGGCTGAATCAGCGACATTATTTTTATAGTTGGTTCACGTATGTCAAGTATGTTTATAATTTTCATATTTTCCAACTAGCCCATGCAAAACCATGTATGTGTCATGATTATATGTATGATCAATATGCATGTTTTGGTAGTAGTATTTAGCATCAAGTAAGCTGGGGTTCAGCGTATAGAAGTCTCAAAACTACATGTCACTGTAGGTATATTAATGATTAGGCCTCGCCAAAGAGTGTTCCCCCACGCAAATGGGATCATGTGTGATATCATGCCTTTGTTCTTCTTATCCCAAGAAAGGATTAAGATTTCTCTACCAGTTTGAACGAGATAGTCGGGCATCATGTGCTCGTTCATGATGGTGTCGATTATTAGAACCACTCACTATTCCTAATGTTTCATGTTGTTCATGTTCAGGTTTTACAATATCATGTCTTATGGTATATTTGATCCATTGATCAGTTTATGAGCTTTTAATTATGATTTCAAACATTTTAAACCATACGATTTACTTTCAAAACCTTGGGTCATGATGCTTCAGCTTATGATGAATAACTCATGTTTTTTACTATCTCAGGATCATGATTTTAACACGATGTCCCTACTCTCATATTTTACTTATCCTATATACTTAGTACATTCAAAGTACTAATCGCATACTGATAACACTCAGTACATCTCTCCCATTTAAAGAAGGTGGCAGTGGTTGTTGTCAAAAAATAAATGAATCCCACAAGGAATTGAGAATGATACTCCAAAAGTTGTAAATAAACTCAAATTAGTGTGCATCATTGTTTAACATGTGTAAAGTTAAATTTGGGGGAAAAGGGGAAAATAATATTAAATTTAAATTTATGAAATGAGATTGAGCAAACGATTTGTTCTAAGTGATGGAAAAAGGCTAGGGATGTGCAATAGATGAAGTGTCAACTGGAGGATTGATTCAATTGACTTAAACTCAATTTCTATCATGAATCTAAATTCATCATCTTATTTTTCAACCTCAAGGTTGCTTTTGCGTCGAGTTTTCTTAAACCCCAAGGTCACAACCAAAAATCAGCCACAAAGCTTAAGGGTGGGTTAAACTATCTCTAGCCTTAATCCTTTAATGGAGTGGGAATGTTAGTTCCGTCTATCTCTAGCTCAACCTCATACATCTACACTCCAAATCCTCCCTATTGTTTCCTCTTCCAAATCTCACTTTTCTTTCTCAAGCTTAAACAAGATAAGTACATTAAACAAGTATTTGCAACCACTACTTTTTCGATTAAAATTCAGAGAAAACAATTGATCCATGCTTATAGATTTAATTTAAGATCAATTTATCATACCCAATCAAGTTTAAACACTCATCAAACACACACCCCTATCTAGCCATTTAGATACTCATTAATGGAGATAGAGAAAATAAAGTAATGGTTAAATCATCAAAAACCATCATATTGAATAACTCATTGAGCTTCCAAAATCTGCAACAATGGTGTATTACCCCATGAAAATGAAGAAGAAGAAGAAGAAGAATTGGGGTAAATCTGTACATTATCTTTGCACAGCATTCCATGTTTTCCCTTGGAAACTTCGCAGGTACATTTATGCCAAAGTTGGATGTTTTTGCCTTTGTTAGCATTTAGGTCACTTGTGCAGCACCTGCAGTTCGCTGGTGTCCATCCGCGATCAGCGGGTACTTTGCAGGTCTTAGCAGTGTTTCTTGAAGCCCTTCTACGGTTGCACTTGCATTTGGCAGTTGCCAACTCATGCTTCACAGGTTCTTTTTTTCTCATTACCCAGTGCTAACTATGTGGCCCCTGCGTTTCGAAGGTGTGAATATGCAGCACACATGTTCTTCGCTTCCAATAGAGTTCTTTTTGTTCAATTCTTCTATTTTTGTTGTCTAAGTTCAATACCTGCACAATCAAAGAGAAAAGGTATAAAACCTTTCTAATATGTGTGAAAACAAAGTAATAGCTCATGCTTAAAAGCCTAATGAGTTGGTAAATTACCAACTCATCAAAACACCAAACTTAAACCATTGCTTGTTCACAAGCAAGGCATTCACTCATGACTTCGAATTGAATTAATCATGCCACATCATTTCACATCATAAATGATGTACATAAGGCCACTAAAACTTAAGACAATTCAAAAATCACCCACCGACTCAATGAAATAAAAAGACTCAAAACATGTTGCACAAATTCAATTGGTAACCCAAACATTTGGCACAATTCTTTCAATTCAAAATAGGGGCATATTCAAACAAATCAAGGTTCACAAGCATATCAAGTCATTGGAAATCAACATTTAAAGTTTTCCTAGAAGTTTTCTGCACAACTTGTTGCAATCATACCTCTCAATCGAAAACACAAATTTTAGCATTTACTCCAAGGAAGTGATGCCCCTCACCACAAGAGAGAATCTCACTCATATACATGTCATTCACAACATATGGATTGTTAAATGATGCAAAGATTGGAGACACATTGAACCATAGGCTTGCCCTTTATGTAAGTCGCCACTAATATAGAGTTGTTGCACTCGGAATCACTAAGAATTTGCGAGTTATAGTGAAGGCTAGAGGTAAGGGTAGAAAAATATGTAGCTTTAGTGACTTGGACCTCCCTAATGCCTTTTGTGCACATATTCAAACATCTCGCAACACTTAGCGAATTTACTTCATCTTATCTCTCCCTTCTCATCATCCCTAAATTTTCTTAAGAGCCACCCTTTTAACACCTTCAACTTTTCATTAAGCCTCATCTAAACAAAATATAGCACCATTCAACTTTTCTTTCTCTCTCTTTTTTAATTTGATCAAGGGTTTTTCACCTAAAATTTTATTTTATCAAGCAATAGGTGCTACCTCACGTAAAAGCTCATTCCCCTGTTTCTCTTTCTTGCACACCCCCAAACTTAGGCTTTTGCCTACATTACATTTCGTTTATTTCACCCCCAGATCTTGGGTTTCAAACCCTATTTTTTCATTCATCACTATCAATTTAGTAATATGGGTGCCAAAGAAGAGAATTAAAAAGGGTATAAGACTTGTAATAAGGTTTCCAAGAGATAAGCTTAAGGCTCAAACTGTGGTTAACGAGGATTGATGCTCAAGAAGGTCATTTTATAGTGAAGTGACTAACCAAAGAGAGCCTATGTTTATTTTCCAAGTGCAGCAACATCTAGGATTTTGCCTTAAATCATATTCAGGGCAAGTTCTAGAAAATATGCATACACAAGAATCAAGCTAAAAATCTCACCACACAAGGCATCACACTCCAAGAAGTTCAACTATTTTCACAATCAATTCAAACGTCTGACTTTAGAAAAGCTATTTTTTAGTTTTGAATACTCGATTGGAAAATCAAAAAGCCAAATAAAGAATGTGCAACTCATGACAAGAGAGTGCTCTTTTCCAAATTCATGTGCCCCTTTTTAACTTCAAAACTCATTTTGCTAGCTAATAAAACGTTTTGGTGGTAACGCTCAAACTAAGTGCAACAATGACTTAGAAAGATAAACTAGACTTGACATTTTTCCTTAAGAAAGTCACCTCTCAACCTATCATATGAAAATGTCACACAGTTTTGACACACAAAAAGAAATATAAAATTTACTCCTTGGGAATGATTGTGGTATAAAGAAACCTTTGGAGTTTGTTACTATTTACTATCTACAAAGGAGATCGTACAACATGGGTCGACAATTAATTGGCATGTAAAAGTAACCTATCAATGGCAACTCATATAATCAATACAAGGAACTCATTTTAAAACAAGCCCAATAAGGGCATTCATCACATTTCAATTCAAAACTAGCCTAATGAGGGCATTCATTTATCTAGATAACAATGCAAAATAATCAAAAGACATCAACAAACAAGCCCAACAAGGCAACAAGAGTTAAACAAAATGAACAATAGAAAAAAAAACCCATCCCCAAGCATAAAATTATACATTGTCCCCAATGTACAAATGAAGAATAAGGAGGGGTAAGAACTCCCTGAACCAACTATTCCTACCCATCATCATAAGAAGCCTCAGCCTCAACATCATCAGCTCCATGCTCGGCATCATCTTCCTCCCCTAAGTCCCCAAGCAAGTCACCAATAGGGCCTCGGGCTGTGTGTGGGGAAGCCATGGCTTCATATAAGAAGCTTACTTTAGGATCAGCCATGGGTGTCCTACCCTTCAATTCTCTCACATCAGCCTTGAGATGCGAGACAGCTCCCTCAACCACATCAACTCATGGAGATAACTTGTTCAAGCTATAAAAAACATCTTTCGGTGCGGTCTTCACCGATTTGTAGATAAGGGCCGCTAGATTCTTAGCCAATTTAGCAAGTTGATTCTCATGGGAGTGGGTCATATCGTGTAACACCCTAGAAATTTTTGAGACTAGCCATTAGATTTAATACTTGATCATGAAGAAAATTGGGAAAAAGACCTCAGTACAAGTCATAGTACGACATGTACAATCATGGTATGAGTCGTACCTGGACTAGTAATAGGAGGGTTGGAGGAAAATAGTAAGTGTGATTGGAGGAATGACGAGTGCATGTTACGAATCGTACCAAGATAGTACGGATCGTACTAACATGTCATGGAAAAATTAAGAGAAATGGCCAACGAACCTCGGGCTACCACGAGCCACAATACGACTCCCATGGCATGTTGATACGAGTCGTACAATCCAATCGGGAGTTGAATCACAGAAATGTTCATGGGAAGCTACGAATCATGGTATGACTCGTATGATCCTATTACGACTCGTAGGTTGAGTCTTACCACCTATTTGGCAGAATTTTTAAAGCAGTTTATAAGATAATTTTTGTAAAACCCTATTATTTTAATGCCTTAGCTACATCGTTGGGGTTCATTTAGAAGGGAATTAAGTGGGCGGGTGAATCTTCTTCTCATTCTCTCTCAAACTCTCAGAAACAGTACGAAGAAAGCAGACATCTCAGAGAAAAATCTAGGGCATAAAGTTTTCCTTATCAGACTCTCATAGGTTCTCTCAAGGATTTTACTCATGTATATAGGTTTCCAACAAGGGAATTTCTTTCTCCCTTGTGTCCCAAAATTCTTATAGAATACCTTATTAGTTCCAATCTTGTGAAAGATTGATACTAAGGATGCTCTTCAGACAGATTATAATTCTCTTCCTTATTGTGATTCTTGATGTTTTCTAAGATTATTACTAGTTGCAATTCAAGCTTGGTACCACATTTCATGAAATATTTATTTTAACCCTAATCATTAAATGTGACTTTGAATAACACTTGTATGATTTAGAGTCCAGACATGAACATTGCTTGTAGGGATAATTTATTTAAAAATCATGAAAGTTACTAAGGATACATGATAGGAAGTTAGCCTTTTTGGTGTATTCAGTCTCATAGTCTCAGTAGATACTTAGTATTCTCAGTGTTCTATAGTAATTTCAACTGATCTGTTCGACTACCTTTAGTCTTGAGGAATTCACTATCCTCAGTAGTACCAGTTGTCAGTTTGTCAGTTGTTTCTTAGACTGTCATGACACTTTCAGATAATACAGCTTTGACATGTCTTGGAACATAGTCACTTTCAGGTCCTTAGACTCTCGGGACACTTCTAAACAAGTAGTCCTGATTTAAGTCTTAGGACACCAGTTTCAAGCTATCAGCCTGGTTAGACATAAATAGAATTTCCAATGGCAGTAGAACTTAGTACAAAGTTGAGCCGGGGTTCAACACACCCAGGTTCCTAAAACTACGTTACCACTGTAGGCTATTAGCACAAATGGGCATCAGACAGTGATCACCCATCTCAGCTATTATACCTTGGCAAGGTATAGTGGGCCTTCTCCGATAGGGGGTATATATCATACTCCACGTCTAGCTCATGTGGTTACATGTCGGTTATAGTTTCTTCCACATTATAGTATAGTACAGCTCAGTCCAGTACAGTCACAGTCTCAAGTTCAGTTCAGTCATCTAGAACTCAGGATATGTATATGACCTTCAGACAATTACTAGTACTTTCAATCTTATCAGATTTTTAGATACTTCAGTATTTATGATTCTGGTTATGGTCACTGCATATTTTGTCAGTTCAGTTTACAGAATCTCGGTATCTTTACATTTCATTCATATCTCACTTACTCAGTACATTTCAAGCACTGATGCATACTTTCTATGATGTATCATCTTATGATACAGGCGGAGGTTCTCAGTCTCAATATCATCAGTAGTCTTTCTCTGACGAAAATAGCAGAGTTCAGTGGAGAGTCCTCATTTGCCGAGGGACGGCATTTCCTTCCCAGACTATTGTATTCTGATATTTCAGTTAATACTTTAGAGTTAGTCAGGGGCTTGTCCCAACAGCTCATCAGTTCTTAGATGGCTTTTTAGAAAGTTTTAGTAATTCAATGTGTTATTGGATGTATTGTTTTGCTTAATAGTATTTTATTCAGTCATGCCTTATGAAGCTTCCTCTTATAGATTTCATAGAGTATTAGGAGTTCAGTATTATTCTATGTCATGGGTTAGCTTAAGGTCACTTGTGTCCCTAAGTACTATGTCACGTCTAGGGTAGAGACTTAGGTTGTAAAAAAATTTGGTATCAGAGCATTAGGTTTAGGAGTGTCCTAGGATATCTGAAAGTCGTGTCAAGTATAGTCCTTTTCATGGGTGTGAAGTGCGTCGTACTTATGAGGAGGAGTCTACGAGGCATTTTTAGGAAAATTCCGTTTGTTCATAAATCTTATAGTGCATAGAGTTCTACACTTTAATAAATCCTCCTAACTTGTGCTCTTCCCTTTTCAGATAATTATTCCTCCTAAAAGAGGAAATAGAAGGAGGACTGAAAATGCTAACCAGCCAGCTCCACCAGCTCCCATAGCCCCTCAGGATGACCAGGTGCCCCACATGGAATTTTGATCCGTTATTCAGATGCTGGCTTAGGGAATGACCAACCAGGTCATCCAGTAGGTCATTCTACCAGTCAATACCAATGGGTCTGCAGCTACGGCCAAGGTCTGGGATTTCATGCGGATGAATCCCCCTTTTCACGGGTCTAAGGTAGAAGAGGACCCGTAGGAGTGCGCCCTGCGTGGATGCGATATAGAAAATCACCCAAATCATGGGTGTAACATCTACAGAGAGTGTTGATTTGGCTACCTATCAGCTGAAAGGGGTGGCTCAGCTTTGTTACAAATAGTGAAAGGAGGGAAGGTAGAATGGAGCAGGTCCGGTGGAATGGGATTAATTCGTTACAACCTATTTGGATAGGTTCTTTCCCCAAGAATTAAGGGAAGCTAAAGTTGCCGAGTTCATGAACATGAGACAAAACAATATAACAGTAGAGGAGTATGAACTAAAGTTCACTCAACTGTTGCGATATGCTATAGAAATGGCTGCTGAACCGAGGGCTCGAATGCTCAAGTTTGTTAACGAAGTCTCGAATTTGGTACTCAAGGAAAGCAGGACCTCCATGCTCATCAAAGATATAGACCTCTCTAGTCTCATCATTCATACCCTGTGGATAGAGGCAGAAAAGTTGAAGGATAAAGAAAGGAAGAACAAAGGGGCCAGAACCGATCAATTCGAGTACTCCCAACAGAGGTCAGACGATGGTAATCACCTCTAGTGGAAGAAGAGGCCTCCAACACCTTCCTTAGCTAGTGCTCCATCCTCCTAGCGTCGGAAGGATAGGAGGGATGGAACATCAGGCTCCCAGTCCCAGAGCCATGTCTCCAACAGCCGCACTTTTCCAGCATGTACTAAGTGTGGTAAGAATCACCCTGGGGAGTACCGTCAGGGCAAAGAGGGTTGTTGGTTATGGCCAGCTGGGTCACAGGTTAAGAGAGTTCCCATCAACAGGATGGGGAAAGGCCCAATATTCTACATCAGCAGCCTGATAACGCTCAAACTACACCTCCTTCGAAAGTATAAAGCGGACGTTGTCAATAAAGAACCCACCTAGAGATTGGGGTCGATCCCACAGGGAATATAGAAGGATATAGAAGAATGCTAGTGCTTAATCTTTTTAGTTAATTATTTCCTAAGAGGGGGGATTTGTAAAATTAATAAGTAACAATGTTGAGAAATCGAGGGTTGTTTCCAAATTAATGCAATTAACTAGGGTAAGTGTTCCCTATAGATCCTTAATGTTACACCCCAGAAAATTTTTGGTGATTATTTGAAGTTGTTATGCTATGTTAATGGAAGTACGGGTTGTTATTGATCGTAGATGACAAGGGAAATGTGTATGAATGGAAAAACAAAGAGCATGTAAAGTTTATAAGTTAGGGTAAAATTTAAATGACCATATCTCCCAATATATAATGAACTAAAAGCTCCACAACCTATAAAATTAAATATCTTCAAGTCTAGTTTTCATAACATCAAATGGCTCATCAATCGGAGTTTGAAATAAAAAGTTGTGGGAATTTTACGGTGGCACTATCGGGCAGTGACATGGCCACTGCTCTAAAAACGGTCACCACCCAAATACCTTTATATTTTAAGTTTTTTATTATCATTTTCAAATTTTCCATGTTTGAGGTACTTGCTTACCCTATGAAATCCTCTCTCTTTTCCAGTATCAAAGCATTAGAAATCAAGAGGAAATCCCTCAAGTAAACACCATCAAAACTCAAGCAAAAGTTGAAGTGAAGGCAATGTTGTGGTGAAGTTGTTGCCGCCTTGTAGCTTTGTTTTGGCAGTATTGTTGATGCATGTCTGGGACTATTTTGATCTAATGTTATAATCCATCTTAGTATGAATTTTTCATAAGAAATAGTAAGTCACTTCCCTTTTTTTTAAATCTCTAATAAGTGTATGAATTTTTGAAGGAAAACTAGAAGAAAGTTATGGTTTGTATGTTGACTTGTTGTTGTTGTTGTGCTGTTACGTTTCTGTGTTTTGGACAGCAAGATTGCTGCGTTATTGGAAAGTGATTTGGAGGAACATACCCCTATTATATCCAAGAATATTTTCATGCCAAGGACAAGTGTTTCTAATTTCCAAACTTGTCTAATAATCCTAGCTAAAGCTAGAAGTTGGAGGCTATGTTGCGCTGCCGTTGTTGATATGTTGTTGTTGAAGTTCTGCTTGTTTTTGAATGTTGGAATAGCTGTGTTTTTCTTATAATATACTCTATATTTGTTGGAGTTTTTCATGAGAAAAGTGAGGTAATTTCCTACCTCTATTTTCCCCCAAAGTTGTAGAAACAAGTTGAAATAAGCAATGCTAAGTGTTGCCTTATTTGTTTGTGTTGTGACTGCCTATTGATGTAACAATTTTGGCTGGATAAATTGTCTTCAAACAGCCTTGTAACTTGGTGATAAACTTAATCAATTTAAGGGGCTAAAGTTCTGGTTGTTGAAAGAAAGAAACGATATAAGAAAGCTCGCCGACAAAAAAAAGGTATATAAGGCGCTCTTTGTCTCTTGATTTTCAAATACGAATTCATGCCGAGGATTAATCCAGCATTCCCCTATACTTGAGCTTCTGTAGTAGCATATTATGGTTCTTCCTAGTTGTTATAATTACTTGGTATTAAGTTGTGTATTTTCTAAAGAGTTAGAGCACATGAATGTAAAGTGGAGAGGAAAATTGCCTTCGATTATGGTCATAGTTGTAAATTGAGTCTGAAGTCTCCTCGGCGTGGGCACTGTGAGCTGGTCCTTTACATTATGTTATGTGTTTCTGGTGTCAAAGTTTTTTCATATTATGGTTGCTAAGGAAATTGGTAAACATGGCAAGACGACGACGCGCGGGCAAACCTAATAATCAAAATCGGTTTTAACTCAATAAGGGCTAACGAGGGTAACAAAATGGAATTTCCTTACAACAGTTACCTACCCTCTTATATTCGTGTTTTAAGATGTCTAGGGCCATGAGAAGCTTCCCCGATCCCTCTCCCTTAAGCTAAGAGAAAAATTAATGTGTTTCTTAATTAACCGATACGTTAAACTTGGAAAATAGAACCCGAATGGGTAAAACATATATATTTCTATGGGACCATCTTTATTGGCAGGTTATGCATTATATCTTGATGTTAACAGGTTTGACGAAAATCATAATATATATACGTTTATGCTTCTGTTCAAATTACGCGCTAATGCGGCAAGGATTGCCTTTAGAAAGTAGCTATTTGTTTATTAGAGCTCTTGAGTTATCTAGACCTCCTGAGAATTGCTTAAGGTTTAAGTAGACACGTCGCAGGTTCTTTGAAAGTTGTAGATGTGTAAGGAAATTAACCTAAGTGTAAAAGTTGAGGCCCTAGTAGCAAAGGAGAGATAAAAGTAAATGTTAGACCTTTTAAGGTAATATGTAAGGTATATGCCCTCTGTCTGTAGTTGATTTCAATAACCTTTGAGCAATGTTAAAATATGAGCAAGACGAGTTTATGAGACAAGTTTGACAATTAGGTAAGAAAGTAAGTGCGTATAAAAATTGTTGGAATAGTGAACACGAGAGTAAATAATTAGGTAGGGAATGATGAATCATGTTTGGAAAAGAATTTAAGATTAATACGAAAAGTAGAGCTAAAGGTTGTTAAATTTGACGATAAGTGTTACGATTGTTAATGAGTTAGGCAAATGGCTAGCAAGATTTACCCTGTTCTAAAGACGTTTAGCAAAAGAGTTATAAATAAAGTTGTTTATGTTCAGTTGTGTTAAGCAAATGAAAAGCCAGTAAGTGTTAGCTTCTTAAGAAATGATTAGAATCGAATATTTTGAGATAGTGACTCAAGTTAAAGAGAAGTTATTCATCGTACTTTTAAACAATTATCTTTGATTATTTGTTCTAAGAGTTGGATTAACCTTTTCAAGTTTTAAAGGATTTTATTTTTGTTGGAAGTTTCTAAACTATTTATAATGCAGCTAAGCTTTTCTAAGCTCCTCATATATTGCAAATTTTCACACGAGCCTTTCCTATATTGTTTAAAGAATGATAATAAGTCTTTATTTATCTTAAGGCAGCCACTAGATAGTTGCCTAGCATTTTATGTTAAAGAGCTCCAAGTTATGTCTTCCTGTTCATAAGTTACCTCGAGATGCGATATGATATGTAACGAATAAGGTATGCTCACAATTATTGATATGAAAATATGAAAGTCAAATAAGTATAAGCACGAAATGAATGCTAAGTTTGTTAATAGAAAATGTTAAGTTAAGCTATTCCTCTTTGCTCCTCATGTTAGTATTGCTAGGAGATGTTTAAAATCATGAACGTGTGTCTACACTGTCTTTATGATATTCCAGTTCTGGTAACTTCCCTATAATTCATTCACAGCATATTTATGTATTTAAATGTTAAATGAAAGATCTATATGTGCATGGCATAATAGTAGTATTAGGGGTCGTGGTAAGATCCTACACATGTTATAGTTACTGATCGGCATATTTCATGGTTGTGAGTATCCAGATAATCTGTATGAGCCCTATCAGCTCCATTTATGATTGCGATTGAGATTTATTTTTACTTTATACCGGCGGGGTACACCGGCTAGAGATATTTTTATTTTACCCCGGTGTGGTACATCAGCTGGAGATATTTTTATTTTACCCCACTGTGGTACACCGAATGGAGATATTTTTATTTTATCCTGGTATGGTACACTGGCTGGAGATATTTTTATTTTACCGCAGTGTGGTACACTGGCTAGACGAATTTTATATATGGTTTTGTGGTTGGCCGGTTGCAGGCATTACAGTTATAGTTTCTTTCCTGTGTGTTTCTCAAGTTCATTTTCATCTCATTATAGAGTTACTATCAGGTTTCGGTTTCCAGGATTCCAAGTTGTTACTATTCCTTATTCCTGGTTCAATTATGTTAAGTTCAATTATGTTATAGTAAGTTGTTATTAATTATAGGTTGCAGAGTTCCAGGTTATATAGCCTTTATATGTTTATGTGTTGAGTCAGTTGTTACAGGATTGTTATCTCATGTTTACAGTTTCAGCCTTACATACCAGTACATTTCATTCGTACTAACATCCCTTCGCTTGTGGACCTGCATTCGTGCCGCAGGTGCAGGTAGAGGTCAGGATGGCCAATTGAGTAGCACTTCGTGAGATCAACAGATGGTTGGTATGCTCCTTTCTTCTTGGAGCTAGGGCTTAGTTATTTGTGCTTGAGTTTTGAGATGTAGTTATGGGTAGGTCGGAGCCCTGTTCCGACCATTAGTCAGTTTACTCTTTAGAGCCTTTGTGGACTTAGTGTTGTACAGTGTTATTCAGTTTGTGGCCTTGTCGGCTTATTGTTGCTTGGTTTACCACACTCATAGACTTGGTTGCATTTCAGTTGTTTACCATGTATTGTTGAGACCTTATGGGTCCAGTTTATACTCTAGTTGATTGTGACAAGTGGCCTAGATGGCCTAAGTATTACAATTACGGAGGTCATATAGCCGGCTTCTCAATCAATCATGAATCAAGTGCCAGTTGCCCTACCCAGTTTTGGGGTGTGACACTTAACTACTTCGGGTTTTACACTAGTGATCTATCCCAATACTTTACTTGTAGAATTGATAAATTAGGTTCATTCAAATGACTAACCAGTCCCTATTGAATGACTATACTCAATCACCAGGCTAGATCTCATGAGCGATTGCAATTAATCATTATCAATATGTTTCAAATTTAACTATCTTGCGACCACAACTCAAGTTAATACAATGATCATCAAGATCAAGGCTTTGTTGTAGTTCTCTTTTCCTAATCTCTACCTCTCTAGGCACAGGAAGGTAAAGAATTCGGGCATGTCCTAACGTTGTACACCGTTAAGAAATGTTTAAGCGTGAAGAGAATACAATACAAGCGTTTAGTATCATGGTCCCCACAAATCTAGTTGTGATGGTTTTAGCCTCTCATGTTTATAAGTAAATTAATAGCATTCATAAATAAAAACTAAAATTAATACTTACAGCAATGATCAGAAGAACCTTCACTTGATTAATGCAAACATTTGAAAGAACAACTTTACAATCGTATATCAAATATGTCTTCTAAAACTTATTGAAAACTTGAAAAACTTCTCTAAACAAAACTTCAAGTCTTAAAAAACCTCCCCTAAAAACTTGGCTATTACATGAAAATAAAAGGGTATTTAAAAGTAGTAAATTTATGTTTCCCTTGTTCCTTGATGAATTTGACTTGAGATTTAAAGTTACTTTTTCTAGTTGAAGTGGGAGATCAATTTTTGGGCGTTGAAACCTCCTTGCCGCGTCGCCTCCTACCACTGCCGAGTCGCATGCCCCATTGCGCGGGGAAAGTGCTGCTACGCACCTGTCATCGCACGGGGAAGCTGGGCGCCTCTTGCATGGCCTAGTGCCAGATATGTTGCGCATCGCACGGCCTATAGTGCCAGTGTTTCTTCTGCCTCGCGCGGCCTATAGAGCCAATGGCCTGGCGCCTCGTGCGTGGCAGTGTGCCATTTTTGTTTTCCCGCGTTATTTCAATCCTTCTTCTTCAACTTTATTCCAAACGTCTCAAATACGTTCAAATCCATCATTTTTAGACCTTAAAACATCTAATCACATGTGCTAGCTAATTTCACAAATATATAACATAAACACATGCAAACGCACATAATTTTTTCTAAAAACATAGTAAAGTACGGGTAAACATATGTCTATGTAGTGCGTAAATACGCCCTTCATAAACACCCCACACTTAAACTATTGTTTGTCCTCAAACAATCTACTACTTCCCTTCTCACATTTAAGCACAAAATTCATCCTACGAACAGGTCTACATACAGTTAGGATCATGGGACAAATCAATGAAGCTCAAAGAACTCACTTGCATGTATATAGGATCAACATTAAAATGTCAAAGTTTGAAATCACTTAGCTTTTTAACATTAACTCATCAAGACATATTTTATGGCCAACGTGAATTATATGTAATTTAGTAATCAAGATTAAACCAAAGTCTTACCATTGTGCCCCTAACAATTTGGAGAGATGCCCTTTCTCACACAAGATATAAGTCAATATAAACTTGAGCATAAATAAAATAATTTCTGTTCACTCTCCCAAAGAACTCAACATACATACAAAAGACGACCCATAGGCTTGCCCTTACTGTAATATTCCGCTAATATAGAATTATGAATCAAAGATCAATTAGGACTTAAATTTGCTTGTAATGTAGGCTAAGGGATGGGTAGCGGCTATTTGGCCAAGATAGTGACTAAGCTTCCTAAGCACTTTAATACTTCACAATGATCTTGGGCAGATTTATATGCCCAAGTGATACTCAAACGTATCATTTTCGCCTTGTTTGTTGTGCAATGTGTATATATTCTCATGTAATTGGTAATAAAATGTGATTTTATACTAACCAACATGATTAGCATTTGTTTTGCAGGTAAATATGATTTTTAGGAGCTAAAATGCATGTTGGAACTATATCGGAGTTGGACTTGGATGCGAGCGTGGAAAAGACATTGGAATGCACAAAGTATAGGGGCTGCGCGATGGAGCCGTGCCACGCTACCATCGCGGAGGCACACTGCCTGGAATGGAAATTAAATGGCAAATTCTAGTGAGGCCTCGCGATAGCTCCGTGGCACGGAGATAGGCCTCCGTGTTGGCCTCCGTGCCACGTTGAGGCTATAATCCCGGACCATGGAATTCCAGAGAGGCTCCGCGTCCACGCCATGTCACGGAGGCAGTGCTCCGCGTTGGCCTCCGTGACACGTTGCTTGTTATTCCGGGAAAAATTCCCACGAGTATAAATAGAACACTTAGGTTTATTTTAATTAGTTCAGACTTGGTGGACCAAGGACGTGGGTTAGAAGCAGTTGAGGGACGAAAAAGCTAAGGGATTTCTTCTCTTCCTTTCTTCTTTCAATCAATTGTATGTATGATTTACACTTGTTTTAGGATGATCAATCCATAAATTAGTGGCTAATTCTCTTCCTTGCTGAGGTTTTGAACAATGGTGATGAATTTTGATTGTTAATGATATGGTTTTCTTTTTCTTCTTTCATGTTGTTCTATTAATTCTTGTTCTTACTGCATTAGTGTGTGGATGACATTAATGTACATCTAAAAATTCCAATTTCACTTGAGAGAGCAAGAAATTGGAAAGTTGTGAATTAATAGGGTATTGTTCTTAACTTGATTTGGGAAAATTGAGTTTTGATGTGCTTTCCTGATAGAAATATACTTGAAAGTCGTATTAGTCAATTTAGGAACCGGAATTGTATTGCTAGGTCATAAATTGCATTTGATCACAGAAATGTAGACGAATGGTTTATGATTCTAAAGTGAAATTAAATATGAGAGTTTTAATTTCTAGGCTAATGTTCTTGGCTAGCAACATGAAGAAGAGATTAACCAATTTATTATTATAATCGAATTCATTACTTGTTCTTAACCTTGGCATGCTCATATCCATAGTTTAAATTCACAGTAAATAATTGTTAATAGTTTTAGTATATATATATATTTTATAAACAAAAACTTATTTAACTGTTGGTTACGCTGTTGTTAGCATAATTAGAAGTAAGATAAGAATATAGTGTGTTTAAGCAATTTTACTTATCCTGAGTCTCCTTGGATCGATACTTGGCTTACTTAGCCACTTTATTACTTGTTTGACCACGTGCACTTGCGTGTCGGTTTTAACCTATAGCAAACACAGCCCGAACAAGTTTTTGGCGCCGTTGCCAGGGAGGCTAGGCAATTGGTGAAATTGTGTTAAGTGTAAATTTACTGTATTTTTGTTTTTTTTTTTTAAGTGTTGACAACTTGGTCTTAGTATTTGTTTTAATTCTTTGTTCATTTTAATTTTTCTCTCTTTTGGATACCCTCATTGACATGACATCTTGGAATATAAATGGTGGATACGCATATTTCGGCGAATCTTGCATGAATTGCGGAGGACCCCACTTGTGGCAAAACTGTAACACGTGTAATATATGTGGGTGTCAATATGGCCATTGGGGTGATTGTCCAAAGGCATATTCCCCTCCCCCAAGCCCCCGCTATGATCATTCTGTTGTTTTTGCTGAATATAGGCATGTTGAAAGTGAGGACTTGGGACGCCAAGTTCAAATAGAGGACATGATGAAACAACTCTTGGAGCAATCAGAAGCAATGAAGGAGTCGGTGGCAGAATTGATAATTCCGCAAAAGGAGAATGCAGAGGCTGTAAGCAGGATGAGCGTCAAACTCACGGAGATGTGTGCTGAGGCTGAAGCTTGTGATAATTTCCAGGTGACAGTTTTAGCCGATATTCAAGAGGAACTATAAGAGGAATACAAGGGTGAATTTTTGGATGAAGCCCAACAATTAGAATCTCTTGAGTGTCCCCGTGATCGGCTCATACCTATAGAAAATCCATTCATGGAAGAAGAGAAAGAATATCTCCCATTTGACCTTAATGGAGAAATAGATGTCGATGTTGAAAAGGTGTACACAAGTAAGGAAGTCAAGCACAATGCAATTTCAGAGTTGAGGTTGATTGGACCACACTCGAAACATTTTTCGACATTAAGTTTGGTTGACAACACAGAAATAGAGTCTTCCAAGATTATAGAGAAATGTCTAGAGGAGGACCAAGCCCCGTATATTCTGAAATTTGCTAACTCGAAGCAACGAAATGACTTCACTTACTCAAGGGCCAATAAGTTCAAAAGAAAACATCTATTGCTTGGTCCTTACAATTTTTCACCACCACCCCAGGAGCATAAGAGGAAATTAGAAAAGAAATTAGGGGTGAGATTCATTTCCTCAAGGTGGAGGAAAAAGTGGTGAAACTTGGTACGTCGAGCCGCGACGGTAAACCAGGCGCTGCACGGGAGGCAACCCGTGAAAAATATTTTTTCTTTCTTTTTTTTTAGTGTAAATAATTTTTATTTTTATTTTTCTTTTCTTGATTTGGTATATATTTTTGTTTTAGTTAATATTTTTCATTTTAGTTAGGGAAATCTATTAATCTAACCAATTTTGTTTAGTGAGGTGATTTTTCAGGTCAAACGGAGAAAAATATACATGGAATCGGGAAGGAAAAGGCAAGGTATGAAAAAATAATTTAATTGAAGAAACAGTGCACTGGCGCGTTGGCTCTGTGTCACGGAGGAAGGGCTCCACGTTACCCTCTGTGACACGTTGAAGGCAAAATCTGGATTTTTAAAATTTCCAGTAAGCCAACGCGTTGGCTCCGTGTCACGGAGGAGGGGCTCCGCGTTACCCTCCGTGACACGTTGCCTTACATTTGGTGCCTGGTCACACCGGGTTGCCGGGTGACCCGCATGTTTTTTCTTTAAATTAACCCCAATTTTTGCCCCTTTCTCCCCATTTCTTTTCCTCTCCGCGACCAAACACCCAAATCCCCCTCCCCAACCAACGTGCCATGCTACTAGGCAAAGAAATCGTCAAGTTTCTTCGGTTCTTCAACTCAAAGGTATGTTTTCCTCGTTTCTCTCAAATTTTTGGCGATTTTAGTCGAATTTGGGCATGTGAGGTGAGATATATCACCCTAAGTAGAAATTTAACATGATGTTGAGTTATTTGTGATTGATATATGTTCGGATTGTTGTAATTAGCATTTGAACTTGTAGATTATCTAAATAATTCAAATTTGATTGTAAAATTGTATTCTAGGGCATGGGTTGTTGAAATTGAATTGGGTTATTTGATAAGTTGATGAATTAGATGCCGGGGTGTGGTTGTAAATTGAGATAAGTCGTGTAAATATTGTTTGAATGTAAAAGACGACGAATTCTCGAATTGTTGGGGAAAATGCGAAAATTGTGCAAATTGGTTTGATTATTTGGATTCGATTGTATATAGAATGTTTTGTCTTCGTTGTTTTTATTTGTTGTTTTTGTTGCTAAGTGCGATGGTTGAATTGCTAGCGATAGTAGGATTGGGATTAGTTGTATGAAGTCTAAGTAGTACGCTAAGCGTTATGCTGTCGAAATTTTTGTGAACGCACTAAGCATAAATTGTATAGTTGATTGTTTTGGTGTAAATTGAGTTATCCTTGCCATAGTTTGTAAAAGTAGCTAAGGACTAAGTGTGGGGTAAACGTTGTGTAACCCGACCTTAGCTGAAGTTAACATGTATTTAGCTTAACGTTGTGCTTGTTTATGTATATTGACAGGTACAATGGCGAGTAGGCAGGATAAGGGCAAAGGTGCTTCTACTTCAGGCACCGGAAGAAAAAGAATGAGATTGGGCACCGCAGTCCCAGCTGCACCAGCTGTTCCGCGCCCCAACGCCGCCAATACGGAACAAGGTGGGTTACCGAAGAAGGGAAGAAGTGGTATGCTAAGCATAAGGAAAGCAAATACTTCCCGGAGGAACATATTGCACGGGAACCACTAGCACAGGAGTTCCCTCGTATTGTGCAGAGGATTGAAGCAGCTGGGCTCAGCTTTATAATCCAGGAGACCAAGGAGTGCAACCTACATTTGGTCCGGGAGTTCTACGCAAATTGGAACCCGGCCATCAGAAGCCACACAATAACAATCAGAGGGCAGATTGTCACTCTGGAACCCCAGCAATTTAATGCCATCGTTGGAGCGCGGGACACAGATGCCCACGTTCTCCACCAGCTAAACATCACCCCACCGTACGCCGACATCAGACGTACGTTGTGTGGGGCTCGATCCACAGCCCGATGGAGTAGACATAAGGAGAGGGGTTACCACCAGACTCTGCCTTATTCGCAGATGAATAGGGAGGCCAGAATATGGCTGAAGATTGTGTGTTCTTGCTTGATCCCAGGAGTTCACATGACGGATGTGACCCGGGACCGTGTCTGCTTGGTGTATGCCCTTATGAAAGGGCTAGAGATTAATGTTGGGGCAGTCATTATATCCGCCATGAAGAGATCCAGACTACACCAGGGCCATAGATACGGGTTCGGCGGACTCATCACCACCTTCCTCCGAGGCCTCGATGTCGAGGAAGAGGCTTTGGATTACATCCCGCAGTTGGAGCGGAGGGCCCTCGATGTGACAAAAACTAAGGCCCCCGACACCACACACGGGCCAGTGCTGACTTTGGGCGAGCGACATGCTCGTGACGATCAGTACATGGCACGTATGTTCGGCATGCAGATGCTTCAGCTACGGATTGGTGAGAGACCAGCCACTGAGGAAGAATTATGGCAGCTGGAGCTGGATTACCCATTTGGCGAGAACGCTAGAGCCTTGTGCCGAGTGGGACCAGCCTTCGTTGAGCCTACTGATGACGATGTCCCTACTGACGAGGAGACACGTCGGGAGGACTCTGATGTGGAGTCCGATGACGACGATGGAGCTGACTCAGACATAGGCGACGAGGCAGCAGCACCGAATGAAGAAGTCGAATATTTCGACTGAGAAGGGAGTTCCACCACCCAAAATTTTGTGCTTTGTATTTTTGTGAACACTGGGGACAGTGTTCGATTTAAGTGTGGGGTGGGGAGTAGATAGGTGCTGGGACTTAGGCTCTAATCTGCTGTATGCTTTTTCCTTGGTTTGTATGTATGTTTGTGTTTCCCTGTTGTGAACTGATTTGTGTTGTAGCGGTATATTTTTTTGTGGTTAATGATGTGTGTTGTGAAAAGTTGTGGTTGCCAAGGTAAAAATTTTGTGTATGCTGTAAATAGTTTGTAAATATTTCTGTATATCGAAATGATCGATGTGTTGCAAAAATTTTTGATTTTTATTTTGGGTTTCTCGAAGTTTGTTTTCGGTTCTTTTACCGAGAATAGTCCCATTGAACCGATGTCATAGTTAGTGACCGTTCCCTATGATAGATGGATGACGACCGTCTTAAGGGAAATGTAGTCGGTAGGAATAGGATTTTAATTTGTTTTCAGTTTTTCTTTGGTGGATTGCATCAATGAACCTGTAGTTGCTTTATGGCTGCAAAATTTCATTGCGTGTTGTAACTGATGTTCAAAATGTGAAAGTGATTCGTTTGAAAGCATGCAATCTTGTAAATATGTTGAGTTACCTAGGCTGCTGTAGAATTTGATTCGGTATGATTGAGGCTTAATTCTTGAATTCATGTAATTGGCTAATTCAAGAGTCGGTGAATACATCTTGATTCGAGCATGTGCATGTAGTGTAAAGTGAGGTATTGTTATTCCATGCTATTGTGAAGTGTCTAGAACTTGCCTGGTGTGTGTGCAAAACGAAATGAAGGGGGTGTAGTGTTGGAAAGGATGTAGGCATTTCTTTGTTTAACCGAGAGTTTCTAATTTTTTTTCTTGTCATACTCTACCTTTTTATGTGATTGTATACCCTAGTCAGCCCGTTGAGCCTTTAGCCGTTTCTTTCTTTCTTTTGTCCAAAATTGTATAAACTAAGCTTTATTCCTTCTTTTCATTAGCTGTAAAAGTCTATACAAAACTCTTAAGCGCTTACGAAGAAAAGAAAACTTATCCCAAAGTGTCAAAGAGTGAGAAGAGTGAAAAGAAAAAGAAAAGCAGAGTGAAGAAAGAAAAGAAGAGGTTGAAGAGGCACTTGGTATAATGAAATGATAATAAAGGTGCATGAAAACCCTTTGTTGTTGTGTCAAGTGTGTTTGAGGAAATGGGCCATACAAAAGTAAACAAGCATGAATGGGATGATGAAAAAGAGAAAAAGAAGAACAATATCCATGAGTCGATGGGAATGTGTTGAAAAGGCGCTTAAGGATGCTAGCGACTATTATTGGCTAATCCAATATATATACTAGTTCCATAGCCCCGTTACAACCCATTAAAGTCCTACGTGATCCTACATTGCATTTCTTTATATTAGTGGAGTAATACACTAAGGGCAAGCCTATGGGTCATGACATGATGCATGCGAATTCTTTTGGGAGAGTGAGTGAAATTAATTTTTACATGCCCCTACTTGAATGTTTGTGTGTTGCATGAACATAAAGGGGAAGATTCTCTTGAGTTGTGAGGGCACATGTTTGATGAAAGATTGATTTTCATGTCGGATATCTTGATTAGCTGATTTGCATGAGTTTGCCGATATCGAGAGTCGATTCTTAAAGTCTAGGAAGTCTTGATGTATGAAAGGTCATTGCATTGTAAGACCATGCATGTTTTCTTGATGATTTGCAAAAAATTGAATAATCGGTATGACCGTAGTGTAAATTGTCGCACCATAGTGACAAAGGTTGCGATGTAATTTGCATGAGCTGTGTATGTGTTGTTCGAGGACGAACAAGGATTTAAGTGTGGGGTAAGTGATCTTGGGCAGATTTATATGCCCAAGTGATACTCAAACGTATCATTTTCGCCTTGTTTGTTGTGCAATGTGTATATATTCTCATGTAATTGGTAATAAAATGCGAATTTATACTAACCAACATGATTAGCATTTGTTTTGCAGGTAAATATGATTTTTAGGAGCTAAAATGCATGTTAGAACTATATCGGAGTTGGACTTGGATGCGAGCGTGGAAAAGACATTGGAATGCACAAAGTATAGGGGCTGCGCGATGGAGCCGTGCCACGCTACCATCACGGAGGCACACTGCCTGGAGAGGAAATTAAATGGCAAATTCCAGTGAGGCCTCGCGACAGCTCCGTGGCACGGAGATAGGCCTCCGCGTTGGCCTCCGTGCCACGTTGAGGCTATAATACCGGACCATGGAATTCCATAGAGGCTCCGCGTCCACGCCGTGTCACGGAGGCAGTGCTCCGCGTTGGCCTCCGTGACACGTTGCTTGTTATTCCGGGAAAAATTCCCACGAGTATAAATAGAACACTTAGGTTTATTTTAATTAGTTCAGACTTGGTGGACCAAGGACGTGGGTTAGAAGCAGTTGAGGGACGAAAAAGCTAAGGGATTTCTTCTCTTCCTTTCTTCTTTCAATCAATTGTATGTATGATTTACACTTTTTTTAGGATGATCAATCCACAAATGAGTGGCTAATTCTCTTCCTTGCTGAGGTTTTGAACAATGGTGATGAATTTTGATTGTTAATGATATGGTTTTCTTTTTCTTCTTTCATGTTGTTCTATTAATTCTTGTTCTTACTGCATTAGTGTGTGGCCGACATTAATGTACATCTAAAAAGTCCAATTTCACTCGAGAGAGCAAGAAATTGGAAAGTTGTGAATTAATAGGGTATTGTTCTTAACTTGATTTGGGAAAATTGGGTTTTGATGTGCTTTCCTGATAGAAATATACTTGAAAGCCGTATTAGTCAATTTAGGAACCGGAATTGTATTGCTAGGTCATAAATTACATTTGATCACAGAAATGTAGACGAATGGTTTATGATTCTAAAGTGAAATTAAATACGAGAGTTTTAATTTCTAGGCTAATGTTCTTGGCTAGCAACATGAAGAAGAGATTAACCAATTTATTATTATAATCGAATTCATTACTTGTTCTTAACCTTGGCATGCTCATATCCATAGTTTAAATTCACAGTAAATAATTGTTAATAGTTTTAGTATATATATATTTTATAAACAAAAACTTATTTAACTGTTGGTTACGCTGTTGTTAGCATAATTAGAAGTAAGATAAGAATATAGTGTGTTTAAGCAATTTTACTTATCCTGAGTCTCCTTGGATCGATACTTGGCTTACTTAGCCACTTTATTACTTGTTTGACCACGTGCACTTGCGTGTCGGTTTTAACCTATAGCAAACACAGCCCGAACACACAACACTTTGATTTTTTCCACATTCTTCAATTTTTAAATTTTCTCCTTATACCTCCTTTTATTTTTCAATATTTCAACTTACGTGACTAGTGGGAATTTTTTCTTTTAATCATTGAGCGTATTCACACATTTTTTTCATCTTCAATTTTCAAAGTTCTTTCTTCTTTTTGTTTTCCCACTAACAATCACCCTCTTTGTTTAGTAAAATTTCACCTTTTTCTTTTCTTCCAATTCACCACTTTTTTTTAGCTTTTCCCTTCACTTCTCCAATTAAGCTCCTTTCATGCAAAATTTTTCATTGAAGTGCTCTAGGAGTCATTTGGATCAAATACAAGTCAATAGAACAAAAGGGATTCAAGCTTGTAATATGACTATCAAAAGAATAGGCTAAGGCTCAAAATGGCTAACTAGGACAATTACAATCAAGGTAGGTAAAATAGGATAAAAACAAGGTTACCAAAGAAACGCCTATATCACTTCCTAAATCCATCATTCTTATTTCGCTTTTCACACACACCGGACAAGTTCTAGACATCAATTTAAAAGCATGGAGTATAAGAAAAATTCCTCACGCATTGGCACAAAATGATTTAACTATGAAAATCAAGATCACATAAACACATATTTATATTGCATGCACAACATAATTAAGCCCATTTATTTTCTTTTCAAGCACGAGAGTCAATTTCCAAAAGACTAGGTGTTTCTTCCTTTTTCATGCATTTTTGATTGAATTAAATAAAGTCTCAATGATACCTAAAGTGAGGCGCCTAGCATTCATAGGGTCTAAATTCTTGTTCTTCCTAATGACTAATTTACCCTTAAGACGGTCGTCATCCATCCATCATCAGGAAAAGTCATAACTCAATAACTAAAAATAAAAATCTAGACTCTCTTGTCGGTTCTAAGGGACTATCCATCGGAAAAGTACCAAAAATAAAAATCGGAGGAACCCAAAATAAAATAAAACTAAAAAAATACTACAAACCCACAAGCATGCATGAAAATTATAAATCCCAAAAAAACTAGGCCTACCATGTGCTAATTTAGAAATTAAGGCATGCATGGTAATATGAAGTTCACTTCTCCCACCCCACAATTAATTAGTCAACTGTCCACAGTGCTAAAATAAATAAGCATAAAGTGACAGAGTGAAAGAAGAACGCCCTGGGCCTCTACTCCTCGTTTTCTATGTTTAAGCTCAATTTTTATTGAAAATCATGACTTATCACCTGCACACTTGAACAAACACATAAAAACAAAATATTTATCTTGGCTTTCCTCCCAAGTTGTGCCTGATTTAACGTTGCGGCACGACACATGTATTGTTACACCCCGTAAATTCTTGACCTTTAGATGGCCTATTCGCATGTTGGTTAAGAGTTTCAGAATATCGTACATGCTAGAAAAAGGCCCGGGGGAAGATCGGACAAGTGCCGCATCGAACCGTCTCAAGAGGAGGCCGGGCAGAACCCCTCCGCGATAGAAACGTGCCAGGGAGGCCGTCCCTCCATGATGGCCAACGTGCCACGGAGGGTCTGTCCAGGCTCAAGTATATAAACCCCTCCACCTCGGTTTTATTTCATTTCAACATAAAATTTCTAGCAGAAACGAAGGGGAACAGGGGAGAACGAGAGTTCCTTATAAATATTCATCCGATTACACCGTCAAACGCAGTCCAAACTCAAAATTAACCTCGGATATCAAAGTATAAAGCTGCAGAGAACATTCCTGCAGAGTTAGTTTCGTGAAATTCGTCCGGCGAAGCGGCGACTGACCGAGTCAAGGTAAGTGGAATTACTCCAAATTAGTGTCAATATACTCCTACCCTAAAGTGAGTATTTCTCCCTTTTGGACTTCCGAGAAATAGCGAGTTTTCGACTGTTTTCCGATAAGTCCAAGTTTGGGCTATATATATATATTCAAAGTAGTATTTTCCTCCAGAATATCGATGAATATAGTTCTAATTGCTATGAATATGAATGCAGTTGGAAGAAATAGCTTAAAATTAGCCAAGTTACGCCAGATACTTGGAAAGTTAATGGACAAGGTATGTGAAGCTAGTTTCTTAGGCAAGTTAGTAATTCCAGTAGAACAAACTAGTATAAATTCTAGTAGAAAGTTTTAGGAATGGTACAACATGCCCAGTATGTAATTTAGTAAAGTATGTCAGGGTATTATCATGTTCAATCAATTAATAAAGAAATATAAATTCCCATAAAGTATTTCAGAAATAGAATAGTAGCTTAATATGAATTTTAGAAAGCATGTTAGAAATAGTAAATCATGTTTACCATGAAACTTAGTTATACAGCATGATTCTCAGCAGAAATATTATATCTTGTTTCAGTATCAAATTCAGTACAGTATGACAGAAATTATATATATACCATTATCAGTTTCAGCATGTATTATATATATACACATTACTATCATTCGTTTCAACATGTATCGTATGCAGTTAGTATTATCAGTTGAGACTTGACTGTATTGTTTTGGGTTGGATTACCTAGCATCCATGACCGCCCCAGGGTTAATAGCTGTATCGACTCATCCGCCAGAGGGTGAGGATACATCGCTCTACGGAGTGGCATGCCGTCCCCTAGGGGACGAAGATAGGATGCCAGTTTCCCCATATTTTGCCTTGGTCGGCTTTTATACACCCCCGTCGAGCGGGTACACCCAGGGTGTTGATTCAGGAGTCCTCCAGACACAGGTACAGTTATAGTCAGGGGCTCAGCAGGACCAAGTGCATACCCAGAGGATCGGCAGGATGCTTATAGTTACTATGGGAGATGGCATGACTGGGGTAGGGGCATAGATTACGTGTTGGTTGTACCTTCCGACTTATGGGGGCCAAGTAAGGTTTATGTGTGCTATGTTATGTTATGTTATGCTATATTATTCCATGTTATGTTAGTTATGAATAGATAGACAGTAGAATGCCACGTTACCAGGTACGACTCCTACTCCTTTTAGCATAGACAGTCTTAAACTCATACTTTCAGTCAGTTACAGTCTATTCTTTTCTACTTCAGTTCTATCAGTTATATTGCTTATCTTCAGTTATTCTCCAGCCGTTGCTTTGCATACACAATACCTGCGGTATTGACGCCCGTTTTGGGGCACTGAATTACTTGCCTGTAGGTACACATAGATGAGGAGCCGATCCCTTGTAATTCCAACCAACACACAGAGTCATCAGCTCCTGTCATCCAGAGCTAGACAGCTAGAGGTTTATTCCTTTTCTTTTGTTGTACAGTCTGGGTAGGCCGGGGCCCTGTCCCGACCATCTTATCAGTATTCTTAGAGGCTTGGAGATTTTATATTCCCTGTGGTTAGCTATACTGGTCGTGTGAGGCCTTGTGTATGTTTTAGTTTGTTTATGATGGCCGTGTGAGGCCTTATTCAGTTGGTAGCAGCGATCTTGTTGGTCACGTAGAAGTTTAGCACTTGTTTTCTTGATTCAGAAATAACTAGACAACATGGTGGCCTTATCGGCCCGCATAGGTTCCCTATTAATTCAGTTGTTCTGGGTAGCTGTTATTTTCTTATAGGTGGCTATAGGCCTAGTCGGCCGGAGGCTGTATTTACAACTGTTATATAGCCTGGCATTTTCTTGAATCCAGAGTTAGAGTCAGCCTGGCACTAGAAGTGCTTAGGCTCAGCTAGTCCAGTAGTCCAGGTCCTAGTAGGGCACCATGTGCCAGTCATGCCTCCCAAGGCGGGGCGTGAAAAACTTGGTATTAGAGCAGGCCGTATCCCAGGGAGTCTGCAAGCCATGCTAAGTAGAGTCTTGCCTATGGATGTGTTGTGCACCATATACTATAGGAAGGAGGCTGCAAAGCATAATAGGATGGTTGCTTTTTATTCTTATTCAGTCGTGCTGTAGAGCGGTACAGTATAGGGTTGAGTCCCTAGAGCTTACTATATTCTTTGGTTACAGATAAAATGTCAGACCAGCAACATCCTATCACAGGCCGAAGATTGGACATCGCAGTAGGGGAAGGCACCAGCAGGATGCCTCACCCCCATTTAGAATCAGTCCGATCAGAGGGCGTTACAAAGGCATCGTCCCAACCTTCTCATCAGTCTCCACCACATCAGGAGCCACTTGGGGAAACACCACCTCCAGCAGTCCCTATACCGATACCTTCCGACCAGGAGGTTAGGAGTGCAGTGGTCATGTTAGCACAAATGATGGCTGCTCAGCGTCAGCCGATGCCGTCTATAATTGCAGAGTCGTCAGGAGGGCCCAGTAGTTTGAGGGTCCGGGAATTTTTGGCTCTGAATCCCCCACAGTTTATAGGTACGAACCGGATAGAGGACCCTCAGGATTTTCTAGACCAGATGCAGAGAATTTTCAGGGTTATCAATGCCACGCCTATAGAATCGGTTGAATTGGCAGCATTCCGGTTACGGGACATTGCCGTGTTGTGGTATGAAAGCTGGGAAAGGTCCCGAGGGAGAGATGTTTCCCCTCCGACCTGGTCCAGCTTCTCAAGAGCTTTTTTGGATCACTATTTACCATAGGAGATTCGACAGGCCCGGGTGGATCAGTTTTTACATTTGGAGCAGGGGGCCATGGGTGTTCGAGATTATGTGTTGCGGTTTGATTCTATGGCCCGGTATGCACCAGCCTTTGTTGATACCATGGCGTCTAGAGTACACCACTTCATCATGGGGTTGAATCCAAAGTATGTTGAGACTTGTATTACGGCTACACTTCGAGAGGACATGGATATTGCCCGAGTTTAGGAATTCGCCCAGAATATTGAGGGCATCAGGCAGTGGCAGCGGGAGATCCGGAGGACCAGTCAGGAACAGTGCCGCAGGGATAGGCCAGTCGAGTTATAGAGGGAGGTTCGGGGAGGACCCAGGCCATAATTGTCAGATAGGCCGCCCAGACCCCCGCCTCCACCACAGCCGCAGAGGGATAGATTTAGTCGCAGGAGGCAGTCAGAGACCGGCGGATGCTCGCAGACCACAAATTCACCACTACAGAGGAGGGCGGAGCAGAGTAGGTATACCCTACCACTTTTCCCTATATGCAGTCGACGCCATTCTGGAGCATGCAGATACGGCTCCACTGGATGTTATATTTATGGCCAAGGGGGTCATTTAATGAGAGATTGTCCAGCTAGAGGTCAGGATGATTGGGATAGACAGGATAGGGTATCTGCAGGGTCACGACCTTCAGCATCCTCGGTAGGGCGCAGGCCCTCAATTTCAGCAGGTAGAGGTCGGGGTAGATCAGGGGCCTCTAGTGTAGGTGCGGGTCCAAGCCACACATATGCTTTACCAGGGAGGTAGGATTCAGAAGCGTCACCTGATGTTGTGACAGGTATGATGGCTATCTGCTCATACCCTGCTTATGTATTGATTGATCCAGGATCTACTTTGTCGTACGTTACCCCATTTGTGGCTCAAAAGTTTAGTGTTGCACCAGAGTTGCTTCAGCAACCCTTTTCAGTATCCACACCCGTCGGTGACTCCATCATAGCCAAAAGGGTCTATCGAGGGTGTACAGTAGAGGTTGCTGATCGTTAGACCACAGTAGATCTGGTAGAATTAGAGATGGTTGATTTCGACGCCATTCTGGGTATGGATTGGTTGGCTCCATGCTATGCAAATGTAGAATGTTGGACCAAGATAGTCCGATTCCACTTTCCAGGGGAGAAAGTACGAGAGTGAAAGGGAAGTACAATTATGCCAAAAGGTAGGTTTATTTCCTATCTTCAGGCGAGGAAGTTGATAGCTAAGGGGTGCATTTACCACATTATCAGAGTTCAGGATGTTCGAGTAGAGCCTCCGACTCTCCAGTCTGTTCCAGTGGTGAATGAATTTCCAGATATATTTCCAGATGAGTTACCTGGTATTCCCCCAGAAAGGGAAATAGATTTTGCAATTGATATTTTACCAGGCACTCAACCCATATCAATTCCTTCGTATCATATGGCTCCTGTTGAACTCAGAGAATTAAAGGAGCAGCTGAAAGATCTGTTAGATAAGGGCTTTATCAGGCCGAGTACTTCACCTTGGGGTGCGCCAATTCTATTTGTGAGAAAGAAGGATGGCTCACTCCGAATGTGTATAGACTACCGGCAGTTGAATAAGGTTACAGTCAAGAATAAGTATCCGCTTCCCAGAATAGATGATTTATTTGATCAGTTACAGGGGGCTAGATATTTCTCCAAGATTGACTTATGGCCCGGATACCATCAGGTTCGAGTTCGTGAAAGGGACATTCCAAAGACTGCCCTCAGGACCAGATACGACCATTTTGAATTCCTAGTCATGTCCTTTGGGCTGACGAATGCCCCAACAATATTTATGGACCTGATGAACACCATCTTCAAACCATACCTTGACCTGTTCGTGATAGTGTTTATTGATGATATTCTAGTGTATTCTCGCTCAGAGGCAGACCACCAGGCTCATTTACGGACAGTGCTCTAGATTCTCAGGGACCATCAGTTGTATGCCAAGTTCTCTAAATGTGAATTTTGGCTGAATTCAGTAGCTTTCTTGGGACATATCGTGTCGGATGCTGGTATACAGGTAGACACGCAGAAAATAAAGGCAGTAAAACATGGCCCAGACCTACCACTCTGACCGAGGTACGCAGTTTTCTAGGATTAGCAGGGTACTACAGGAGATTTGTTGAAGGATTCTCCACCTTAGCAACACCTCTGACCAAACTGACGCAGAAGGCAGTAAAATTTCAGTGGACTAAGGCGTGCGAGCGGAGCTTCCAGGAGTTGAAGGACAGGTTAACATCAGCCCCAGTGTTAGCATTGCCAGAAGGTACAGAGGGTTATGCAGTTTATTATGACGCTTCGGGTATTGGGTTAGGATGTGTGTTGATGCAGCATGGTAAAGTAATTGCTTATGCTTCCAGATAGCTGAGGAAACATGAAAAGAACTATCCTACCCATGACCTGGAACTAGCCACAGTGGCCCACGCCCTAAAGATATGGAAACATTACTTGTATGGCATTCATGTGGATATTTTCACTAATCATAAGAGCCTACAGTGTATCTTCACCCAGAGAGAGTTGAACTTACGACAGCGTCGCTGGTTGGAATTGTTGAAAGATTATGATATAAATATTTTGTATCACCCAGGCAGAGCCAACGTAGTAGCAGATGCCCTTAGCCGTAAGTCTATGGGGAGTTTGGCGTACTTGCAGCCCAGCAGCGGAAATTGGCCCGAGAAATACACAAGTTAGCCAGTTCAGCCATTCGTGTAGTAGAAACGGAGGACAACAGAGCGGTAATTCAGAACACCGCAATGTCATTATTAGTTGTGGAGGTAAAGGAACTGCAGTATGAAGATCCTGACCTGGTTCATCTTAAAGACAGAGTTCAATAAGTAAAAGCGCCAGATTTTCAAGTAACTGAGGATGAAGTGCTGCGATGTAAAGGCCGCCTTTGTGTTCCAGATATTTCAGGGTTTCGCCAGCAGATTATGAGCGAGGCACATTACACCCGCTATTGTCTCCACCCAGGCGCGACGAAAATGTACAATGATATCAAAAAATATCTACTGGTGGCCAGGTATGAAGAGGGAAATAGCAGAATTCGTAGCCCAATGTCCTAACTGCCAGCAAGTAAAGACGGAACACTAGAAACCAGGCGGATTGACTCAAGACATAGTTGTGCCTCTTTGGAAGTGGGAAGCAATAAATATGGATTTTGTAGCAGGATTACCCCGTACCAAACATAGAAATGACTCGATTTTGGTAATTGTTGACAGACTGACAAAATCAGCCCATTTTCTGCCAGTAAGGGCTACTTTCTCCGCCGAAGATTATGCTGAGTTGTATATTAGAGAAATAGTCAGACTGCACGGTGTTCCAGTGTCCATTATCTCTGACAAAGGGGCGCAATTCACAACTAAATTTTGGCAATCATTTCAGAGAGGCATGGGGACACAGATTAACCTAAGCACAGCTTTTCACCCTCAGACAAATGGGCAAGCAGAACGCACTATTCAGACGCTTGAGGCTATGTTGCGAGCGTGTGTGTTGGACTTTGGAGGTAGTTGGGATGAGCACTTACCACTTATTGAGTTTTCCTATAATAACAGTTAGCATTCAGCTATCTAGATGGCGCCTTGTGAGGCATTGTATGGGCGAAAGTGCAGATCGCCAGTTGGCTTGTCTGAAGTAGGAGAGTCAGCGCTGATTGGGCCAGATATTATTCATCAGTCAGAGGAAAAGGTAAAGCTTATCAGACAACGCTTACTGACTGCTCAGAGCCGCCAGAAATCGTATGCTGACGTGCGGCGCAGAAACCTAGAATTTAACGTGAATGACTGGGTGTTTTTGAAAGTTTCTCTTATGAAAGGGGTGATGAGATTCAGCAAGAAAGCTAAGCTTAGCCCGAGATTTGTTGGGCCTTATCATATTCGCCAAAGAATAGGCCAAGTGGCATACGAGTTGAACTTGCCTCTAGAATTAGAGTCTGTCCATCCAGTTTTCCACGTGTCCATGCTGAGGAAGTATATAGGAGACCCCTCTAGAGTTTTCCCAGTTCAGGATGTCCAAGTTACGGAGGAGCTGGCTTATGAAGAGGTTCCAGTAGCCATACTAGACCGCCAGATTCGCAGATTAAGAACTAAAGATGTTGCTTCTGTCAAGGTGTTATGGAGTAACAAGAACCAAGAGGAAATGACTTGGGAAGCAGAGGAAGATATGAAAGTCAGATATCCCCAGTTATTTCATACTTAGCCAGCTAGAGGTATGTTATTATTACTGTTGCTTTATATTTATGTGTATAAATGAGATAGTTGACTCTAGCCTACTACGTGATGAATGCTATAGTATTGTGTGGAGTACATGTATTGGACTTTTCTGCATGTCAGAAATTTTGAGATAGTCCATATTACAGGGGAAACTCTGCCAAAATTTTTCTAGAATAAGTAAAGTAAGTTGAAATTCTTGCAAGTAGAAGTTTACATTCGAGGACGAATGTTCTTAGGGGGGGGGGGAGGATGTTACACCCCATAAATTCTTGACCTTTAGATGGCTTATTTGCATGTTGGTTAAGAGTTTCAGAATACCGTACATGCTAGAAAAAGGCCCGGGGGAAGACCGGACAAGCGCCGCATCGAACCGTCACAAGAGGAGGCCGGGCAGACCCCCTCCGCGATGGCAACATGCCACGGAGGCCGTCCCTCCACGATGGCCAACGTGCCACGGAGGGGCTGTCCAGGCTCAAGTATATAAACCCCTCCACTTCGGTTTTATTTCATTTCAACATAAAATTTCCAGCAGAAACGAAGGGGAACAGGGGAGAATGAGGGTTCCTTATAAATATTCATCCGATTACGCCGTCAAACGCAGTCCAAACTCAAAATTAACCTCGGATACCGAAGTATAAAGCTACAGAGAACATTCCTGCGGAGTTAGTTTCGTGAAATTCGTCCGGTGAAGCGGCAACACGCTGAGTCAAGGTAAGTGGAATTACTCCAAATTAGTGTCAATATACTCCTAGCCCTAAAGTGAGTATTTCTCCCTTCTGGACTTCTGAGAAATAGAGAGTTTTCGACTGTTTTCCGATAATTCAAAGTTTGGGCTATATATATATATATATTCAAAGTAGTATTTTCTTCCAGAATATCGATGAATTTAAATATAATTGCTATGAATATGAATGCAGTTGGAAGAAATAGCTAAAAATTAGCCGAGTTACGCCAGATACTCAGAAAGTTAATGGACAAGGTATGTGAAGCTAGTTTCTTTCGGCAAGTTAGTAATTCCAGTAGAGCAAACTAGTATAAATTCTAGTAGAAAGTTTCAGGAATAGTACAGCATGCCCAGTATGTAATTTAGTAAAGTACGTCAGGGTATTATCGTGTTCAGTTGAAACTTAGTAAAGCAATATAAGTTCCCATAAAGTATTTCAGTAATAGAATAGTAGCTTAATATGAATTTTAGAAAGCATGTTAGAAATAGTAAATCATGTTTACCATGAAACTTAGTTATACAGCATGATTCTCAGCAGAAATATTATATCTTGTTTCAGTATCAGATTCAGCACAGTATGACAAAATTATATATATACCATTATCAATTTCAGCATGTATTATATATATACACATTACTATCATTAGTTTCAACATGTATTGTATGCAGTTAGTATTATTAGTTGAGACTTGGCTGTATTGTTTTGGGTTGGATTACCTAGCATCCATGACTGCCCCAGGGTTAATAGCTGTATCGACTCGTCCGCCAGAGGGCGAGGATACGTCACTCTATGGAGTGGCATGCCGTCCCCTAGGGGACGAAGATGGGATGTCAGTTTCCCCATATTTTGCCTTGGTCGTCTTTTATACACCCCCGTCGAGCGGGTACGCTCGGGGTGTTAATTCAGGAGTCCTCCAGACTCAGGTACAATTATAGTCAGGGGCTCAGCGGGCCCAAGTGCATACCCAGATGATCGGCAGGATGCTTATAGTTACTATGGGAGATGGGATGATCGGGGTAGGGGCATAGATTGCGTGTTGGTTGTACCTTCCGGCTTATGGGGGTCAGGTAAGGTTTATGTGTGCTATGTTATGTTATGTTATTCTATATTATGCCATGTTATGTTAGTTATGAATAGATAGACAGTAGAATGCCACGTTACCAGGTACGACTCCTACTCCTTTCAGCATAGTTGAGGGCAGTCTTAAACTCATACTTTCAGTCAGTTACAGTCTATTTGTTTCTACTTCAGTTTTATCTGTTATATTGCTTGTCTTTAGTTATTTTCCAGCCGTTGCTTTGCATACTTAGTACCAGCGGTAATGACGCCTGTTTTGGGGTGCTGCATTACTTGTCTGTTGGTACTTATACACAAGGAGTCGATCCCTCGTAATTCTAACCAGCACACAGAGTCATCAGCTCCTGTCATCCGGAGCTAGACAGCTAGAGGTTTATTCCTTTTCTTTTGTTGTACAGTATGGGTAGGCCGGGACCCTGTCCCGACTATCTTATCAGTATTCTTAGAGGCTTGCAGATTGTATATTCCCTGTGGTTAGCTGTACTGGTCGTGTGAGGCCGTGTGTATGTTTTAGTTTGTTTATAATGGTCATGTGGGGCCTTATTCAGTTCGTAGTGGCGATCTTGTTGGTCACGTAGCAGTTTAGCACTTGTTTTCTTGATTTAGAAATAACTAGACAGCATGGTGGCCTTGTCGGCCCGCATAGGTTCCCTATTGATTCAGCTGTTCTGGGTAGCTGTTGTTTTCTTACAAGTGGCTATAGGCCTAGTCGGCCGGAGGCTGTATTTACAGCCGTTATATAGCCCGTCGTTTTCTTGAATCCAGAGTTAGAGCCAGCCTGACACTAGAAGTGCTTAGGCTCAGCTAGTCCAGCAATCCAGGTCCTAGTAGGGCACCAGGTGCCAGTCATTCCTCCCAAGGCGGGGCGTGACAGGTATTTTGATTACTTAGACTTCATCAAGATACCTGTTGAGACCGTGGTCACATCTTGGCCGCTTGTTTCACCACGCGCGCCCTGTGACACGTCACAAAATAAAAAAATGGAAAATAGGAAATAAAGACTAAAAGTTAAACACAATCAATTAATCTAATGATAAATCGTATTCCCCGGCTGCGGAGCCACTTTTTGATAACCTCAAACCACACCTCTTTTGGAAGTATAAAGCAGACGTTGTCAATAAAGAACCCAACGAGAGGTTGGGGTCGATCCCACAGGGAATATGGAAGGATATAGAAGAACTCTAGTGCTTAAACTGTTTAGTCAATTATTTCCTAAGAGGGGGGATTTGTAAAATTAATAAGTAACAATATTTAGAAATTGATTGTTGTTTCCAAATTAATGCAATTAACTAGGGTAAGTATTCCCCATGGATCCTTAACTACTTTGGGTTTTACACTAGTGATCTATCCCAATACTTTACTTGTAGAACTGATAACTTAGGTTCATTCAAACGACCGACCAATCCTATTGAATGATTATACTCAATCACCAGGCCATGTCTCATGAGCGATTGCAAATTAACCGTTATCAATATGTCCCAAATTTAACTATCATGTGACTACAGCTCAAGTTAATACAATGATCATCAAGATCAAGGATTTATTGTAGTTCTCTTTTCCTAATCTCTACCTCTCTAGGTTCAAGCAAGTAAATAATTTAGGCATGTCCTAACATTGTACACCGTTCAGAAACATTTAAGCATAAAGAGAATACAATAGTATTGGTTTAGAATCACGTCATGCAAACCCTAGTTCGTTAAATCACCATGGTTCCCACAACCCTAGTTATGGTGGTTTTAGCCTCTCACATTTATAAGTAAATTAATATCATTCATAAATAAAAAGTAAAATTAATACTTGCAACAATGATCAGAAGAACCTTCATTTGATTAATGCAAAAATTTGGAAGAATAACTTTACAATCATATCTCAAATATTTCTTCTAAAACTTATTGTAAACTTGAAAAACTTCTCTAAACAAAACTTCAAGACTTAAAAAACCTTCCCTAAAAACTTGGCTATTACATGAAAACAAAAGGGTATTTGTAGTAGTAAATTCATGTTTTCCTTGTTCCTTGATAAATTTGACTTGGGATTTAATGTTCCTTTTCCTAGTTGAAGTGGGAGATCCATTTTTGGGCGTTGAAACCTCCTTGCCACGTCGCCTCCTACCACTGTCGCGTCCAGTGCCGTGTCACACACCCTATCACGTGGGGAAACTACTGTTGCGAACCTGCCAATGCCTACTGCGCACCTTCCATCACGTAGGGAAGCTGGACGCCTCGCGCCTGGCCTAGCGCCAGATCTGCTGCACGTCGCACGGCCTGTAGCACCTGTTTTGCTGCTACCTCGTGTAGCCTATAGCGCCAATGGCCTGGCGCCTCGCATGTGGCAGTGTGCCATTTTTGTTTTCCCGCGTTCTTTCAATCCTTCTTCTTCAACTTTATTCCAAACATCTCTAATACATTCAAATCCATCATTTTTAGCCCTGAAAACATCTAATCACATGCGTTAGCTAATTTCACAAATATATAACATAAGCACATGCAAACACACATAATTTGTTCTAAAAACATAGTAAAGTATGGGCAAATATGTCTATGAAGTGCATAAATACGCCCTTCTTCACAACCCTTACCGGTCGCTCAGCTTAACTAGGCACTACTTCAGGTATATGTGGTGGTCAACGCCAAAATTGTTTCTACACTCTATCTTCCAGGCAGGATCAAGAGAACTCACCGAATGTGGTTACGGGTATGTTGCGCCTTTTCCACATTAATGTCTATGCTTTACTAGATCCAGGAGCCACATTTTCCTTCATGACTCCTTATATTGCATTCCAGCTAGATATTAGTCCAGAAACTCTCTTTGAACCATTTTCAGTCTCTACCTTGGTTGGTGAGTAAATTAGAGCCTATCGAGTATGTAGATATTGTCTAGTCTCAGTGTTAAGTAAAGTCACTTCAGTCGACCTAGTAGAGCTAGACATGATCGACTTCAACCTTATCCTTAGTATGGAATGGTTGCATTCTTGTTATGCTTCAGTCGACTGCAGAACTAGGGTTGTCAGGTTTCAATTTCCTAATGAACCAAAGTTAGAAAAGAAGGGTAGTACTTCAACGCCTAAGGGTCATTTCATTTCGTACCTTTAAGGCTAGGAAAATATTTGCAAAAGGGTACATCTATCACATGGTTAGGGTCAAAGATTCTAGTTTTAGACCACGACACTCCAGTTAGATTCGATGGAGAATGAGTTTCCTGATGTGCTTCCCAAAAACCTCCTTTGAGTCCCTCCAGAACGAGAAATAGACTTTGACATATATCTTCTTCCAGATACCCAACCCATCTCTATTCCTCCTTAAAGAATGGCTTCAGCTAAGCTTAAGGAATTGAAGGAATAGTTGAAAGACCTTCTAGATAAGGGCTTCATCAGACCCAGTATCTATTCATGGAGTGCCCCAGTCCTATTCATGCAAAAGAAAGAAGGTACCCTCAAAATGTGTATCGACTACCGTCAGTTGAACAAAGTCACAATCAAGAACAGATATCCTCTACCCAAGATTGATGACTTGTTCGATTAGCTTCAAGGAGATAGTTGTTTCTCCAAGATAGATCCTAGATTAGCATACCACCAGCTCAGGGTCTGACAATGTGACATTTCAAAAACAGCCTTCAAAACTCGGTATGGTCACTACGAATTCATAGTTATGTCTTTTGAACTAACCAATTCTCTTGTAGTTTTTATGGATCTGATTAATAGGGAACTAGGGATGATCGAAACTAGGGATGTTCTTCATACATATCATAATTATCTTCCTTGTTATGATTCTTGATGTTTTCTAAGATTATTAGTAGTTTAAATTCATGCTTGATACCATATTTCATGCAGTATGTATTTTAACCCTAATCTTAAATGTGACTCTAAATGAGACTTGCATGATTTAGAGTCCAAATATGAACATTGCCTATCAGGATAATTTATTTAAAAATCACAAAAGTTAGTACAGATACATGATCAGAAGTTATCCTTTTTTGGTGTATTCAGTCTTAAAGTATTAGTTGGTACTTTGTATTCTTAGTGTTATACAGTAATGTCAGCTGGTCAGTTTGACTACTTTTAATCTTGAGAGATTCAATAACCTCTGTAGTACCAATTATCAGTTTGTCAGTTGTTCCTTAGATAGTTATGACACTTCCAGATAAAGAAGCTCTGACGAGTCTTGGAATATAGTTACTTTCAGGTCCTTAGACTCTCAAAACACATCTAGACAAGTAGTCCTGACTTAAGTCTTAGGACACCAGTTTCGAGCTATTAGCCTAGTTAGACATATTAGAATTTATAGTGGGAGTAGAACTTAATACCAAGTGAAGCTGGGGTTTAGCACACCCAAGTTCCTAGAACCACATTGCCATCGTAGGTTATTAGCCCAAATGGGCATCATATAGTGATCACCCATCTCAACTAGTATACATTGGCAAGGTATAGTGGGCCTTCTCCGATAAGGGTATACATCGGACTAAACGCTAGCTCATGTGGTTACATGTCGGTTATAGTTTGTCCCATATTATAGTACAGTACAACTCAGTTTAGTAATGTCACTGTCTCCAGTTTAGTTCAGTCCTCAGTACTCAAGATATGTGTATGACCTTCAGATGTTACTAGTACTTTTAGTGTTATCAGATTTTCAAATACTTCTATATTCTTGATTCTGATTAAGGTCATCACATATCTTTTTAGTTCAGCTTACAGAATCTCAGTATCTCTACATTTACTTCATATCTTACTTACTCATTACATTCCAAGTACTGATGTATACTCTTTATGCTATATCGTCTTATAATAAAAACGCAGGTTCTCAGTCTTAGCATCATCAATAGTCCTTCTCTAGTAAAAATCAGTAGAGTTCAGTTGTGAGTCCTCATTTGCCGAGGGCCATAGTTTCCTTCCCAGACTATTGTATTTTTATATTTCAGTTCATACTTTAAAGTTAGCTGGGGGTCTGTCCCTACAACTCGTCAATTCTTAAATGGCTTTTAGAAAGAGTTAGTAATTCAATGTGTTATTGGATGTATTGTTTTACTTAATATTATTTTATTCAGTTATGCCTTATGAAGATTCCGCTTATAGATTTCATACGGTATTCAGAGTTTGGTATTATGCTATGCCATGGGTTAACTTGGGGTCACTTGTGGCCCTAAGTGTCATGTTGCATCTAATGTATAGACTCAGGTTGTGGCATATCGGCTAGCTTTTGAATACCACTCGACCTGGAGAAAGAAGGTGGTGAATAAAAACCCTGAAGTGGCACCTCTGCGGAACCATGTCCCAATATTTCGGGGATAGGGTCATTGAGGTGTGGGGCTAATAGGGCCTTATCAAAGTCATGGGTTATGGAGCCTTCTAGGGAATCCTAAGTTTGCATTCTCTTCCCCTTGCTTTTCGGATCATCCATGTCCCTCTTCTTATCAATATGAAGCACTCTAGTGGTGGAGCTAGGCTGTTTATTCGAAAAGTAAGGAACCCCTGCTCTAGCACGTAGTTGGCTGATGACAATGGGGAAAGGCATGGAGAGACCTTGCTACGTGGCTTTACTTTTGAATTACGTGGTGACTACCTTGCCAAAGATGACATGCACCCTAGACATGATGCATGCTATCAGGATGGCATCCTCAATATTTATCCACCGGTCATTCTTGGAGGGCATGAGGTGATAACAAACCAAATCAAGCAACAATTTGGATTCAAACTGGAGGTATTTTCATGGAATTTCTACTCTCGTGGTGGCCCACAGTGGTTTCCCATTTGCAATGGTTTCGGCCACTCATTCAAATTGGTCGCCCTTAGTAGCCACTTTTTTTTTGCAAAATCGGTCCTTAATGCAATTTCTTCACCCCAATAAATAGAGTTTATTGCATCTGAAGTGATATCCACCTCTACACCATGGACCCTAACTGATGGGAGATTTGGGAACTCATCCACCTTCCCTATATGTTAGGAGGCATAGAAATCGACCACCAGATTCAGGTAGTAGCCAGGTAGAGCAATCAAGAATGGGTACCACTATCGCTTAGCAAATTTCTTATTGATGTTGGGGAAGTCCTGCTCCAGCCCCGCTAGATTGAAGCTTTTTTCTGGGGTCATCGATTGGTCTTGATACTTGATGTAGTATGCCTTCATACCGTCCACACATAACCGGATGGCATCTCTAATGTTGGTAGGGACCTGGACTTCCTTTGCTTTTACATTTCCTTACTTTTAGAGGAAGCTGGGGCTGTCCCTTTATCTTGTCGCTTAAATGAAGTCATGTTCCTGCAAGACAATGTGAGTGCCACACACAAACCATATTTTTTCTTCATTCTTTTGTATTTTTCTTTGAGGAAAATAAAAGGAAACAACTATGCTAAACTAAGGAAAGGAAAAGAAGGGAATGTGATTACTACAAAATAAATCATCAAGTAAAATCACCGGCAGCACGTGCGCTACACCTCTGTTTAGCAGGTGGGGACCTGTGGCCCGCAGGTGCAAAGCAGAAACACTACCTTCTAACACTAACACCAGCGTTGCATATGTGTTTCGCAGATGGAGATCTGTGGCTCATAGGTGTAACACAAGTTTGAGGTAGTGAATCTAAAGCTCATTCCTCATTCCTGCGCTGTAACTGCATTTTGCAGGTCAAGATCTACAACACATGTTTGCTCTAACAGTGTCCAAAATTCACTCTACACAATTTCACTCAAATTTCCCAAGAAAGACGTTACCTCATCTATCATCAAAAAATGTTAAGTGAGCAATCCGAACCATATTCATCAAAGCAATTTCAGCAGTTCACAATACTCACCCATATTATAACATTTTCATCTACATTATCAAGAACACAAAAAAAAATGACGATTTTCCCTTAAGAAAGACGTCACTCAATCCATCATCGTGAAAATTCATTCATCTCAAGCAACTAGGTTACTCAGATTTCACCCCCGATCTTGGGCATAATTATGTGCTCAAGTGCTATTTCATAACTTAGTTTAGTCATGTTTGTCAATTTAATTCATTACATGCTTATGTGATTTTGAATAATCAAGTGCATATACTAACCAATATGATTAGCTATTATTTTGTAGGTGAAAAATTCTTAGGAGGGGCTTAATACGATGGTTAATGCATAAGAAGGAATTTGGAAAAGAAGTGCAAGGAAGATGGCATGAAGTTGCAGAGGAGAGGGGCTGTCTAGGTCACCAACGTGTCACTCTAGGCCATTGGCGCGCCCAGTGCCGTGCCATGCCGGGCGTGTGCAGGCAAGAGAGTTGTCAATCCAGTGCGCTTGCGCGTTGGTGCCAGACATGCTGTGCGCTATAAGTCGTGTCATGCCATGTGTTGCGCGCAATAAGGAACGTGCCACGCTAGGCGACGTGCACCAATGCAGCGCGAGACCTGCCGAGAAGCCAACATTCTAGTGCACCTGCGCGATGCCTCCATGCCACGGAGCTGTTGTATGGGCAACATGGCACGGAGCAGTCCCATGCTCGGCCAACTTTTGCAAAAATTCCCACTTAGTATAAATTAAACACTTAGCTCTAAAAATCATTTATCATGAAAATATTTTGGGAAAGTAGAGAGGAGCGAAGGGAGAAGCGAAGAACTTCACCTAGGGTTCTAGCTTTTTCATTCTCTTTTAATTATTCTTGTAAGTACATTACTTTAATCATGTTTTTGAGTAATTGTACGAACATGAGTGGCTAAAACCCTTCCTCTAGGGTTGAGGCCACATGATATGAATGTAAACGCATGAATTCATCTTTGGTTTGAGTTTTTAGTTGTTGTTTTGTCTTGCATTCTTAATTATTCTTTTTTTTTATGCTTGATCACCATGAAAACACACTCGTTAAGCGTAGGTAAAAACTCGAAAGAGTAACCTTAGGTTAGAACACAAGAATGCAGTGAGCAAGTTCTTGTCTTCACAATAAGATTTGCGGTTAGGATAGAAATTATACCTAATTTGTCTTGCTTGGTTAGTAAAATGGGATGATAGTTAGACACCGACTTAGAATTGTCACATCACCACTCGTAGAAATAGTTGTGAAGCTAAGTCAGGTTAAATGATTAGAGGTACGAAAGTCCATAATTAAGGGCATAAACCCCGTAAACCACATCCACGTAGTTAAATTGCTCACAAATTAGGACGTCACATCCTCGCTCAACGATGTAGGTGTGAGACTAGTTTGTTGTGTTTAGAGGCTCGAAATACCGTGAATACTGCATTTTGACTATGTGAGACAACAACTGAAGTTTTCATACTTGAACCATTGTGAATTGTAGTATTGCATGATTATCAGGCGTTAACTCTAGTTGTTTCTTGTATTGTTTCCCGATTATCTTGTGATCACCCCTAGATTTATTTACAATTATCAAAAATCTCTTAAATCAACACTTGTGAAGGTCAACTTAATATTTGAACTTGAATATTCACTGAATTAGTCTAGTCCCCGTGGATTCGACATCCCACTCTAAAAAGAGCCACTGTATTACTTGTACGACCGCATACACTGGGGCGCAACAAACCCCAACTAAAATGTCAAAGTAAGACAACATGCCCAATAAATTAAGCATCACGAACCACTACAACAAATTTGGTCTAAGGCTACGACTAGTTGTAGACCACACTTATAAAATATTGTCAAAAATACCTAAGAGGATGCTTTTCAAGCGGCAGCCTGTATTTAGAGCTTTTAGCTGCGAAATATTAGGCTATTGCTGCAAAACGTGCCCTTCTGTAATAATGATTACATTATATAAACGTTGTCAAATCATAAAACGATTGAAAACACTTATTATATATATGACTACACTTGTAAGCGTGCTAATTTTATAATTTCAAAGAGAGCACTTTATAAGTGTGCCTAAAGAATTCTCAAAAAATTTTAACCTAACATTTTCGCTCCATACTGCGCGCTTTTAGTGAAAATTTTCTCTCTGAAAGAACAAAAGATTTTCCCTCTCCCAAAATCCTCATTGGGCATCAGGGTTTCTAGCTTGACTACCTTTGGCGCATCAGTTAAATTTTTCACTTCTAGCAAAACTGATGAAATCTCACTTCACCAACGATCTTGTCGATCGAGGGGTAGTGGTTTTGCACCTTCTCTGGTAGGGTTCGACATCTTCTCATATGTTCTGAAAAAATCGTAAAATCTTTGTTCCTTCTCATCCTTCTATGTTTGTCTGTGAGTATGAGTGAGAAAGAAAGAGAGATGAACCATTCTTTTTATGTATTTCCTTTGAGAATTTGAAAAATTGAGTTACAGTTTCACTGGATTATTAACATATTTTCATGGATTTATATCTAAATTGTTAGATTCCACTCATTTCTACTTTTAAATTGTTAGGTTCCGCTCATCTCTATTTCTGGGGTAATCTGTTTGTTTCAAATAAAAAGATCAATCTATCAGTTTTATCTATTTTTTCTTGTTCATTTGATGTTTCTTCTTTAAAGTCCCATGTATGATTAACAAACCAGTAGTAATATGTATATACTGAAATGATTTTGATTAAAAAATAAAATTTCTATTTGGTTCTTTCATTTCTTTGAGATTACTGTTTACATATTTAAACTCTTTCTTCTTATCAAACAATGAGCTCAACATTTATGTTCAATGAACAACAAGAGTTCCTTTATCATAATTGATTCTTATAACTTGACCGCGTTTGCTCCCTTTGTTTTGAAAGGGATGTATATAGTAAGGAAATTTTATTGTTGTGTTGAAGCAATTATGTGCTAGTTGTGAATTGTGAGGCATATGCATATATTTCCTTGGCATGGTTATCTGATTCTAGGTGAAGTCTAAAATTAAAGCATATGGTTGTGCGACTTGAGCTAAAATTGTGATACCTATGTGCATGAATCTAATTTCAAACTTTGTGAACTGAAACTTAAATTGAGAAAAACTGGCTCCTTTATTAGTTTAAACAATTTTAATACACTAGTACCACTAATAGTCATTATTTTTGTTTGATAATTAGCAGATCAGCAGATATCAATGATTGTTAATGAAGAAATATAATTTGAGATTAAATTTTTGTTGTTGTGGGCAACATACAAATAAATTGAGAATGCTAACTTTAATGATATATTGCCTTATGTTGGCAGTTAGAGGTTTTCACCTAAAACTAGATATTGATATACAGTAATTGAAAGGGGTTGCTGAGGCAGTTGTGTTAAAATGAAATACTTGGTGCTTTAATTTAATTATTTCTCTATCCTTTTGTCTCTTCATAAGGAGAAAAGAAAACATATTTTGAAAATTTCTGTGAGTGACAAATATTCTAGTAAAGCTACTTTCACAAGACAACTCATATTGATCCCATAATTGCCCTATTATATCTATCTTTGGAAGGAGCATAGATTAATTGCATGATTTATAGAATATGCATTAGGTGTTGTTGATGAAGTTGTTGAAGATGCTAATTGGATGCTTATTAAGTAGGATGAGAAGGAATAAATGCTATTACCTACTATTTTTTTGCTGATTTTAGAATATAATTCTTTTTGGTTTTCATTGATATATAAAAGGAAATACATTAGGCTGTCTTGTTAGGTATTGGATAAAAGTATCAGTGACATATTGGAAGCGTCTAGAATGAATTGTGAAAAGATTGGTTAATTGTCATGTCTTGTTGATCAACATGTCTTCTGGTCATGTAAGAATGATGTATGGATTTCAGGTATGTAGTAATATTATGGAAATGAATGAAAAATTATAGAAGATTGAATTTCTTTCACTGAGAACCGTAGTTTTGCTGTTGGTTCTCTCTTTTTTAGTAAAGGACTTGTATATGGGGTTTTTCCCATTGTTAATAAAACTATTCTTATAAAAATGAAATTTTATTCCATAGCAATGGAAGTTCACAAAGCTTGAGATCAGGAACTTGTACAAAAGGAAAAAGAAAGCTAAAAAGAAAGAAGCTTGATTGTTAGGATCTACTCTAATTCTTTGTTATTCATTTTATTGCTTTATACTTTGATCATCAGTCATCCCATCTTATAATTGAGAAAGTACAGACTCTTTCATATTGACACAGAGATTAGAAAGGTAATTTTACTTTTAAAGTAAGTGTGGTAGTAATGTATTTTTCATAAAGTAGTTGCTGAGAAATAGTATTGATGATAGAATATCACATTATGCGTTATTTTGATATTTTAAAAATTTTGATAGCTATATAGAATGATATCATGAGTGTACTATTACGAGTGTTTTGATAAGGACAACTCTCTCTCTTTCTCTCTTTTTACATCCAGTTCCTCAGTTGATGGTGTTCAAGTGATATCTAGTGTCCCTTAAATAGCTCTTTTTTGACATAATTTTCTATGTATTCTAAGAAATTCAATTAAGTTTGGAATTTGTTAAACTTGGTTTGAACCAACTAGAAAATTATTATGGAGTGTTTATGACTACAGAGTAGTTAGCAGCTAATGTTACTCTGACCAAGAAATCTATTTTTACTAAAATATGAGATAGCCCTTCCTATTAGTGCTAGTGTTGATCTCTAGACCTCAAGTTTAGCGTTATAATCCATCAAGACAAAGGACTTAGAAGAAAGGACATCTAGCAGTAGTTTGCACATGATCTAGCTTGTATAAGATATAACTATAGATATATTTTTTTGAGTTTAAATTGTATGCTAGAAGAGTAATCTATTATTTCTATGCCAAAACCAAATCAAGACTTCTTATAATTCATGATGAAGTGACATCTGATGTGGTGCAGGTCTCAAATAACTTCGATAAACGTGACTTTATATTTCATACATCATGTCAGATGATATTGCTGATGATAATCAAAGCCCCTTGAAAGGTGTTTTGTCTTAACTTATGGTATGGGGACATGTTGGATGATATTATATCTGTCTGTTGGTATGCATATCTCTTGCTCTACTTGACAGATATTAGATTGTTCCTAAGGATTGTACTTTATGTACATTTATTTGCTAAGTCCCTAAATATGTGTCTTTCTTTCCCCATTTTATAAGAATGCACCAAAATGTATTTGATAACATGTTGTAGGTGTTCTTATTAATAACAAGGTGGTAGTTTCTTAATTTATATTGTTCCAGTAGTTATAGGATGTCACTAAAGAAGAGAAAGTACACAAAAGGGATGAACAAGAAGTGCATAAATTATTTGTCTAATTTTGGCCATTAATTTTTTTATAAGAATTTGAATTGCTAAAGTGAGCAAACTATATCATCACTTATGTCCTCTTGCTTTAATATCCAAATTGAAAAAGTTGTATAACCCTGTATAGATTAAAAAAATGTAATTCAATAATTATGTAACACAAAACCTTATTGTTATATTTATTTTGTTAGAACTTTTGAAATTCTAAAACTGTGAAGAGTTCTTCCTGTTTGATTGGATGATAGAAAAGGATATTTTCTCTTCATAAATTATTTTTCTATGGCAAATTATTTTTGTAGTTAGACTGTGAGTTGGTTTGATACTCTCAAATTCATCTACGAATTAACCCCTTCTAATTCACAATAATGTTGCATTGATCACACTTGTTGGCCAGTTTGCTGATGCATTTACGACCATAATGACCAGTGAATTTGTATATTTCACTTCATTTTTCTTGGATATATATGTTAAATTGTTATAATTTGTTTGAAAAATCTCTGTTTATCCTGAATAGTGCATTTAATCTTTCGAAAACTTTTATCCTTGGTCAACAGATTTTGTTATATGTTCGTTCACAGTTTAATGGAGACTACTTGTCACGCCCTAAAGATTGGGGTATCTTATGGCGGACAATATGCTGGCGGATGTATCGAGATGCTGACAGAATGGCTTCAGAATGGTGTGGCGTAGGGACGACTGTGTCCCCTTCCTGAATTGACGGTGAAGAGGGGACTTGGCCAACCCTGCACAAACCTGGTCGGGAACTGGAGCCGTTCTCCTGATGAGCCCTTGGCAGGGTGAAACTAGTGTATTGTCCCGGTGAGAGAGGCTGGCCTCGCGGGGCGAGGCGCCGCACGGGCCTCCGGAGCGTGCTGGAGTCCGAGCCCGTGACAGATGGTATCAGAGCGGTGCCGGCATTGTTTCATAGCGTCCTGCGCTCGCATGGAGAAAGGTGGTGTTGAGTTGAGGGATCCTCACATCACGAAGTGTCGAGTTTGTCAAGGGGTGAGCATTGTCGGACGATCCTTGGGAAACCTTCCCCTCGGCCTCCGAGTGTGTTGTGGTGTTTGAGGCACCCGGTGCAGAGGGCACTCCGAGCGGCAGGTGGCCGCAAGTCGGGCAGCTCGGGCGAGTGGCCGTGTACGAGGGCGTACACCGAGTTGGGTGGGGGAGGATGTCACGCCCCAGATATTGGGGTATCTTATGGCGGACAATATGCTGGCGGATGTATCAAGATGCTGACAGAATGGCTTCAGAAAGGTGTGGCGTAGGGACGACTGTGTCCCCTTCCTGAATTGACGGTGAAGAGGGGACTTGGCCAACCCTGCACAAACCTGGTCGGGAACTGGAGCCGTTCTCCTGATGAGCCCTTGGTAGGGCGAAACCAGTGTATTGTCCCGGTGAGAGAGGCTGGCCTCGCGGGGCGAGGCGCCGCACGGGCCTCCGGAGCGTGCTGGAGTCCGAGATACCATCTGTCACGGGCTCGGACTCCAGCACGCTCCGGAGGCCCGTGCGGCGCCTCGCCCCGCGAGGCCAGCCTCTCTCACCGGGACAATACACTGGTTTCGCCCTGCCAAGGGCTCATCAGGAGAACGGCTCCAGTTCCCGACCAGGTTTGTGCAGGGTTGGCCAAGTCCCCTCTTCACCGTCAATTCAGGAAGGGGACACAGTCGTCCCTACGCCACACCTTTCTGAAGTCATTCTGTCAGCATCTTGATACATCCGCCAGCATATTGTCCGCAATAAGATACCCCAATATCTGGGGCGTGACACTACTAATCTATCCTGATTAAACAGAGATATATAGCCTTAGGTAATCTGGAGTAGAGGGAAGAGAGGGTGTTATGGAGGAAAATGCAGCAGCTTTTCATTCATTTATATTTGTTGATCATGTTTTTTTTTAAAAAAATTTAATTTCATTTTTAATGTGTAGAAAAATGCTGGTGATCGAATTTGAATGGAGGCCACAAGCCAACTTGATCTATTGAAGTGAATGATGAATAATGTTTGAACTATTGTGATGTTTGAATACATTTAGTTTTGTGGAATTCATTGCTAGTATAGATCTTTAAAAATTTGCTTTATAAGTATGTGTAGTACAGGACATGTTTTTCCAAGTTTATTGCAAATCTATACAATTGAATTATTTATTAGCTAATTTGGTGCTTGAGATTATATATATATATATATATATATATATATATATATATATATATATATATATATATATATATATATATATATATATATATATATATATATATATATATAATTTGTGAGTGCGCGCGCGTGTGATTAATGAATATTTTGAAACTAAAATTATTATTTTAATTAAAATTTGTGACAATAAAAATTGTAGAGAACATTACCATGCTTAAAAGTGTGGTGGTTGTTAATTTAAGTGAAGAACCAGAAAACAGAACAAAAGAGAACTTATAATAATGAAAGATAAGAATTAAAAAGCAACAAAGAACTTAAAGAGAAGAGATAACTAAAGTGCAAAGTTGGAGGTCTTATGTGGCATGCTTTTATGACCTCTATTCATATTTATCTTTTGTTGAGTTTTTGAGTATTTTTGTTCATTTTAAATAATAATTTTTTAAAATTCATTTACTAACTCATTTTTTCTCCTACTTTTACAATTAATATGATTAAATTGGAGTTATTAATAAAAGTCTACATGGGTAGAAATATCAAAGGGCAAAGGCATAAACCATTGATTCCTTAATTGATACTGGGAGTTTACTGCAAGAACCTCATCCTTCTGGATCTTAAGATCCTCCACTTTAATTGTCTACCATTTTTGTGCTATAGCTATGAACTCAAATGGAACATTGAAACTCTCAGCATAATTAGCTAATTGCCTCTCGGTTTCCTCAACTCTCTCTGCTGGTCGAAAATCAGGATTCGGAAAATCTATCTCTGTTATACGGAGCTTGGGAGGTCCACCTGGTCTACAAGAGAGACGTTGTATGAAGCAAGGCCACTGGAAGTCGTACATGATGCCAAAATCTATAATATGTACTGTTGATGCCGTTTCAGCTAAATTCATAATTGTTTTATTTGAGAAGAAGTTAGAGAGCTTTTTAAATAGGCAGATAGCAAGAAATAGCTAGTAAGCTTTCAAGACATCGGTTGCTGATGTAGGCATCGAAATAAGAGCCATATAAATCTGAGTACCAGAACCATCCATCCGTGCCTCAAGACCATTGGCGAAATAATGGGTCAGCCTCTGCATCCCATCTCCCGTCGGAGAAGTATTCTGCCTAATATGCTTCAAAAACACATTTGTTGTCCTTCGATCATCTGTAGCAACAGCTTGTGCACATAGTGTCAAGATGGTTCTTAAGTCTACCGCATCTCTTTTATTCCCTTGTTTCTTTCCACAGGGCTTCCTACCGTTAGATCCCTTTGGAGGGACATTCTCTGGAGCATGTTTACTTGACACCGTTTGCCAGGACTGACAAAGAGCATATTCATTTTTCCCTCTGCTGCATAGCAACACTTCATTAAACAAATCTGATCGAATAATTTATTTAGAAAACAAATTGTAGATTGTTTGCTACTTCTCTCTTCCATAACATCAAAATCATTATGATGAATGTTTTTATTCCTTCTTGACCCTTCAAGAGATCCCTGTTTCCCACGATTGTCCACCTTCCCATCTATTCCGTTTTCATAATCCTCCTTTACAACAACATTATACCTTACATCAAGGAGCAAACTATTGCCTGTGGGCAAGAACTTACTTGCTTCCTCGATGCCTTTCTTGAACTGCATGATTGACTCACTATCACAAAATATATTCGGAATTTGAATTGAGCTCATAGAAGAATCTACATGTGTATCAGTGACAATTTCGGAGCTGCTTAGTGAACTGTGGGATGACTGAGAAGTCGAAACAAAAGCAGAATCAACTGGAAACTGTTGAGCATATGAAGAGTCACTGACACCAAAATCAGGATTCCAATTTGGGCACAATAATCCATCAGTAACATCATTTACACAGCTATAACAATTTCTAGAATCCATGGTGTAGTGTCTTTCCTGGCCTAAATCGGGCATTTTCTGATTGGGGATTGGAGGGTACTTCTCCCCAATAACTTCGTCAAATGATCTTTCAGCAGCTTGAAGGGCTGCTGACTCTTGAAACATACATGCCTTCTCTTCAATATTCTCTTCCATAAGCATCTTACTTATGTACTTAAGCACTACATCACTAAAATCATAATCCTCGTGAGAATTATTGATAGCTGATGAAACTAAATTATCGGGTTTCAAATCAGGTTGAAACTATGGAACAGCAGTACCGTTTCATTCAACTAAGGCATCACTAACTCTAAGATTGTTAATCAGATTTAGATCCGGGAAAAATGAGTTAACATCATCGTTTAGTTGAATTGCAGATGTTGCCTCAAAAAACCCTTGTAGTTTCTATCCATGACCATTTATTCTGCAAGAAAACAACAACCCAAATCCCCAAAACACGTCTAACACAAAATCTCTACCAATTATTAAAGTGCCACCCAAAACAAAAAGATTTCTCGTAACAGCACTCTAGCACTAAAAATCTAAATCAATTGAAATTTCATTTGATTAAGAAGACACCCTTTTGTAATTAGCATTAAAAAAATTCAAACAATGGTCAGAAACATGACACCCCTTTTGTTTTTCTCGAAATGGGAAATCGAATCTTTAGTAGAAAGATGAAATCTTGGTTTACAAATTCTTAAGAAAAAAAAAGCAAGAACTAATGTTATCAGTATTGGTTTCTCTAAAAAAGGTGTATACTTAATCTGATAAACTAGAAAGACTTCAATCATTCTATCATCAACGATAAAATTAATCTAAATCTTAATACTTTTTAGTGTTTCTCTTATTAATAAAAATCAAAAAGAGGGATTCAGATACAATGGATATAGTATATACTCCTATAATACTGTATATAAAAATGATGAAGAAAAGGAGAAGTTACCTGTGATTCTGAGAAATCGCATATGGGTTTAAAAGAAATTTAAAGAAATAGAGAAAATCAGAGCAGCGAAGCTGAAAAAATTTTCTACCACTTGCTTAATTGATATTTAAATAGATACATACAACCAGTAAAAGATTGTAGAGGATTTGAGAGAGAGAGAGAGAGAGGGGGGGGGGGGGGGGAGACAAGATCTCAACCGTTGAAAACCACAAAATTAGAAAGGCGGGGATGGTGTGGGCCCTGGGTTTCGGGGGGCGCCTGGAGGGTGCGGGGTGGGGGAGGAATTGATTGAGTTTTTTAAAAGAAAATATGTAAGTATATCTCTTAAATATTGCGATTATTATAAATATATTCTTCGTTAAATATTTTTTTTTGTGTAATATATGATGTATATTTATTTATTTTGTTAATAAATTTATATTTATTAAATTAAAAAATAAAAATTTATATTATATATATATATATATATTTCACTTTTTTTAATAAAAAGGTGTTAATTAACACTTCCCAAAAAAAATTGAATTCGTAATGCATGAATTAATTCATGTATTGCTAGAAAGTGAATAATTATTTTCTTCTTTATTTAATATAAAATAATATATAAGTTATTGCAATACTTATAATTATTTATGAGCAAAAAGCAAAATTAGTAACCAAACAATGTACGAAACAATAATACTAAAGTCTTTATGAATTATTTCCCATGCTAACCAATCAAACGAACACTAAATCTATATATATAGATATATAAAGGGAGGTCATAAGCATGCTGATGTGGCATGTTTCTATGACGTCCATTCGTATTTATCTTTTTTTGTAGTTTTTTTTTGAGTATTTTTGTTCATTTTAAATAATTATTTTTTAAAACCCATTTACTAACTCATCTTTTCTCCTCCTTTTATAATTAATATGATTAAATTGGAGTTATTTGTAAAAGTCTACATTGGTAGGAATACCAAAGGGCAAAGACATAAATCATTGGGGATTGGGAATATTCTTTCTTGGGCTACCAACATCTCCTTACCTCCTTAAATACCATTATTTCACCCTTCATTCAAAATATCCCCTCCGATTCCCCTTTCTTTGTCCAAAATCCTCCAGTTTTCAATCTCGGTCTCTATCTTCTTTTTTTTTCCCTCTAAATATCCATTAGACTGAGATGATGCTGAAGAAGTATTTTGGGGCATCACAATTATGTCTATTGAATTCACTTAGATAAATCTTTAGGACTCGTGATTGTTAAGTTTCTTCTTTGATATGAAGAATGGATTTACGAGTGTTTGGATGTGCTATTTAAATTTGCAGAGAAAATAAATGCTACAACTGTATGTGTATGATTCTGTTTTATGTTTGTTATTGATATTATATTTTTTCTCACTCCAGGTTTGTTGTAAAACAGAATAGTTCCTCTATTCCAATGTTTTTACTTTTATCACTTACGCTTGTCAAAGTTAAGACCAAATGTCCTACTCTAAAACTGCCTTTGTATTTTGTTGCTCATTGTAAGAGATCAAACATAGGAGGGGACGTGTAAAAGACACCGTCATTTTTATGTTGAATCCAAGAACTTTTCAAATGGGTATGCCCAGAAATCCATCTTTGTGATCCAACTTCAGCAAATGAACAAATCATCTTAAAAACACATTCAAGAGAAATCAACTTTTTAATTTCTTTTCACCATCTCTAAAGCAAATAAATCAAAAACATTCAAAATCACATAGTTTATCCTTAGATTCAAGAAAGCTTTGGTTGCATCAGAAAAGTTGGAATCTTGCAGCAGGTAGGGCAGTGGTTAAGGCAGCAATATAAAATTGCTTTTTCTCATTTATCTTTTTTTTTTTCCAACAAATTAAATGAACGATGAAGAAGGTTTTCCAATTCCTCTGCCTTATTTCCTCAAAAATCTAGAAATTAGACAAGATTAAAACAATAGCGAAAATGCGGATTGTTTCACTAAAGAGTAGGAAAAATAGCCATTTAGATACAAATTACAGCAAAAAGGAAAAAGTAACTGTAGCAAATCAGAATAATAAGCTTTGCGATTTGAAAAGACCTGCAAATTCATGGAACATTATGAATTAAGAATTTTGGAGCACCGAGATTAATGCCCCTCTTTCAGAGAACCAATCCACACTAAAGGCAGAATCTTTACCTGTCTTCATTCCCGCTTAGTCACCATTAGATAGAAAAACAATACTTATAAGACCCCTTTTATATAAAGAATCACTTCAAGCTGCAGCAAAACCCTAAAGATATAGTTACCTATATCGGATCTTGCATTCCTTATACAACAGAAAAGGAGAAAAATTTGAATATTTGAGTCTCACCTCTTCTCTCGTGCGTCTCTCTCTCTCTATTAATATATATATATATATATATATATATATATATATATATATATATACACACACACACATATATATGTTCTAACAATTTCTAGAAAACTGAAAAACAGAAAAAGAGTGTAAAATATAAACAAGAAAGTTGGGGATGTGATTTTGAACTGGAAAAGGACATTAACATATTTGGAAGCCAAAGACTGGCACTGACAAGTGTAGCTATTCTCCAAAATAAACAGTAAAAAATGCCAAAAAGAAATACTCAGTACTGTTGCACCTTTTATTTCCCTACATAAAAAAAATTAAAGGTAGAAGGGAAAAAAAAGGCAAAGAAGAGAAAAAAGTGGGAAAAGATAAACAGAAAAAGGAAAATCAAAGTTTCAAATTTATTTGACAGGAAATAAATAAAACGTACTTGGAGAACATTAATGATGAAAAACTGAAATGGAAATATTATGATTCAAATATCAATCTAATTGATTGTTCTTAGTTACAAGTTCAAATCTCTGCACTGGCACTTGGTGATTCTCTTCATACATTTAATAGGAAATAAATAAAATTTTTAATTAGACAATATTAATGATGAAACTTTTGAAATAAAAATATCATGATACAATTAGCAAGTAAAATGTATGTTTATAAAATATAAAATCACTTTTTACATAATGAAAAATACAATTCAATCAATCTTATCCTTTTATACTTTTTTAGCAGTTATTTTATTATTCACAAGTACAAAACAAAAATTTTACTTTAAAATGTACAAACTTACATAAATAATATGCAAATATCGATTCACATAATTGTTTAGTTTAAACTCATTGTGTTCTCCAACATGATAAATAAACAACTTATAAGACAAATAAAATAAATCACTTAATATTTGATTAAAAAGAAAAGTAATACAAACAAGATGACAAAATCATGTAATATTACGCATTAGTGATCTTCCATTTAGTCTATTTACGTAACAAATCAATAAAGGATCTTACATAATAAATAAATAACAATACAAATCCTAACATTTCTTCTATTCATGTTCAAAATCTCCACACTTATCTTCCACAAATATTTAACGATCGAAAATTTAACTCATTATTTATAAGAATTAAATAGAGAGCACAACCAAGGAAGGGGCAAAGTTGTATAAATACTACATATAAAAACACATTAACTAGATACATCATTTATCTTCACTCATCATCTTCACATAGTGCTTGTTTCAAGTTAGTTTTTCTAATATATAATACTATTTGATTTGAATAGTACTTTATTGCTCGACAATCTTTTTATTTTGATTTTGACAAATAGTTATACAGGATACTATAAGGGGTAAAAATAATATGGATCATGCAGATCAAATTAGTTCGAAAAATTGTAAAGGTAAATTACAAATGGTAACTTTATTAATTATATTACTTTGTTCCTTTATACAATTATAAAAAATCTATCTTTAAATACAAATGCAACTGAAGAACCTAACATACCAATGGATGTGATGTGTGCAGAAATCATACAAATGCGCATTGCATATTTGAAAAAGGAGCATGAGCGGTTGAAAAATAAAATATACAAAGGACCTCTATTAGATAAACCAGACAAAGAATGACGGGACATGCTGATTTGTTTATTATTTTACAATCATTTCATACTGTAAAATATTTGTTACACTTTCATGGGAAAAAGTACACCAGAATATATGTTGTAGTTTAAAGGTTCAACCTTCATTGGTATCCCAATAAAGAACACGCATGTAATGTCCCAGAAACTCAAAGATTAGACCTGGGACTTAAATTAGAGAAAACTGAAAAATCTGCATTAGGTCACAGAATGAGTTGTTCTGTGACCGGTGGGGAGTGACCATGAGTCGTTAAGTGACTCATGGTGAGGCCTGGGAACTTAGTGTGTAATTTGGTGTATGAGTGACCAGGAGTCATGGTCAACCCCCACGAGTCATGATATGACACGTGGTCAAGAATTATATAAAATCGAAAAAGGTTAGGCAGTGCACCTAATGATTTGTCACCATGAGTAGTTGTCCATGCCACGACCCGTTAGGTGACTCATGGTCAGGACTTGGTCAAGAATTAGAGGAGGTTGTCAGTGTACCCAACGGGTCCTCACCACAATTCGTTTGGGAAACCACGAGTCGTGGTGTCACCCATGGGGGACTCCCAGGATATTTAGGCAGTGTAGTTCACGAAAGGTGACCACGAGTCGTCGTCACTAACCACGACTCATTAGGTCCCTCATGGTGACCATCAGTGGGTTCCAAGCAGTGCACCTCACGAGTGTGACCACGAGTCATGGTCACTGACCACGACCCATTAGGTCACCCTTAAGGATTGAAAATCAGTTTTTCCCTGTGAGTTTTCAAGGGTCTTTCAATAATTTCCTACCCTCCTAAACTCTAAACTACGTTGTTTTATGCATATTTTCAGACTTATTAAAGGGGTTAAATGATTTCTTTCCTCATTCCTCGCTCAGACCTTCAGAAAACAAATCGTAAAATTCTCTTAGGAACTCTCAGAGCAAGAACTAGGGCAGTCTACTTCTCCTCAGATTCTCAAGAAATTCTTCGGGCTTCTTCACCAGTGTTGTACCCTGAGAGCTCAAAGGTCGGACCCCAGAGTTGAAATGGAAAAATTGTGAAATTGATGTTGCAGGCACAGGACGAGTCGTGGGACGACTTGTGAGGATATCCCACGAGTCATCAGGTGACTCGTGGGGAAGGCCAGGTAGAGTTGGGAAGCCTAGAGGATAGGGTCCCCACGAGTGTGGCAACGACTCGTGGTCATACCCCACGAGTTGTTAGGTCATCCGTGGGATGAGAGAGGAGGAAGAGAAAAAGAAGGAACCAGTGTACCTAATGGAAGGGATCCCACGAGTCGTGGTCTGTCCTAATGACTCGTGAGGTGAGTCGTGATTAAGCAAGGTGAGTTCCATTTGATGCTAAGGCAGTGTACATGATGGGAGGTGGCAACGATACGTGACCAGCGGCAACGGGTCGTTAAGTCACCCGTTGCGAGCCCTAAAGGATCAGTTAACCAGTGCACCCGACGAGCAACATAACGAGTCATTTGGGCCATTGACGATCCGTCAGGTCGTCTGTTAGGACCACCTGACAGTGTTTTCCTGCAAATTCTGTAAGGGTCTTTTTGTAATTTCTAAGTCCCTAAGACCTATACTACATCGTCTAAGGCTCGTTTTACAGGGTTTTAAGAGGGGAAAACCTATTCTAAGCTAGTTGATTCCATGCATGCAAACTTGAGAGCTTGAAGGGAGGATTTAGAGCAAGTTTTAAAGGTTTCCATTGGAATCTCATCTTGGGCAATTAGAGAAGTGTTAAAATCATCCCTCCCAAGTATGTAAGGCTATGAGTGGGTGCTCCCTTCAACACCCATGCCTAATTTCTATCAAAACAAGATCAATTGTCTATGATCAAGTATGGGGTTTCTACCTAATTGCATAATTCTTCAATCTCTATACATGGGTATGATTAGATTATGTTTATATTGATGAATTGTGAAGCTTGGGCAGATTTTAAATTGTTTTCAATCCAAATACTGATTTCTAAATTGCGAAATTGAATGCTCATGGATGAGAAGTTCATGAAAGAAGAGAATGATATTGAATGTATGATGATGATGAGACTTAATGATGAAAAGCATGTTTCTAAAGCTACCCATGATTATGATGTTGTTTTCAAAATGAAATGAGTAGATCCTAGTATGATAAAGTTTTGGGAAAAGCCCACATATTGATTTAAAGTGAATATTTTCCCAACATAAGCTTACCACATTGTTCGAAGTGAAGTTTTCCAATTTTTCATAAATCCTATCTTGTGGTATATTGAGTTAAATATTTCTACACGTAGCTTACCACATGATTTAGAGTAGATTCTCCAACCTATGATTGAGCTTGTGGTATGTTTCGAAATAAAGCTTCTTATATGCATGAATTCATAATTGAGATGTAGGTCATTATTGAGCTTTGTCAAAGGACAACGTTGAGCTTCATTTTCATATGATGTCGAGTCTATGTATGATTTCGTTATTGAGCTTTGTCAATAGACAATGTTGAGCTTCGTTTCATACGATGTTGAGTTACACATGATTTCATATTGAGCTTCGTCATTAGACGATGTTGAGCTTTGTAAATAGACGATGTTGATCTTCGTTATATGCGATCTAGAGCATTGCATGTTTTGGGAAGAAGAGTCTAGCACCGAGCGGGCTAAGGGTCGATCACCCTATGCCCCAGAACTACGCGCCAACGTAGGTTAAATACTATATGACTTGGGACCTCCCTAGTGAGCTTCCCCCTGCCTGAATGGGCCTTCAACTTGATATCGATATCATGGTAGCGTCCTCAGCCCTAACAAGGTTTTGGATGGCTCTGCCTACTTGAGTGTAATAGTCGGGACTACGTAAGCTCTATCGTGGTATGTCGGTTAAGGGACGAGTCTCCCACAGTCTATATCATTCAGATTTGCATATTCATTACTCATGATGATTACTTATGAATGCATGTTCAAAAAGCAAGGTTTGACTCATTGTTCAGCTTTTGATATAAATGCTATGTTTCAGCTTTGATTCATTCGAGTCAATCATGATGTTCTAAAGCTATGCACGATCATGTTATGATAGGATTATGATTTTAGAATGAATGCATGGATCGTAGTTCTCGAACGAGCAATCGAAAAGATTCTGGAGATCTTCGGGATTAGGTATTGTTCCCCCAATGATCGTAGTACCAAGTACTTCCTGGCGAGCTCTAATATGATCCGATTTATAAGTAAGCATCTCTTGTAAAATATGAGCAACCCTAAACCCTTCTAGAGCCCAAACCTCCATTTCTCCTACCCGCTGTCCACCCTGTTTGGCTCTTCCTCTAAGGGGTTGTTGTGTAACAAGCGCATAATGTCCACTGGAACGCCCATGGATTTTATCATACTTACACTTAAAAGCTTATGATATGTTATAAAATGTTTTAAATGATTTATTTTACTGAAGCGGTCTTGCTTACCTTGCATACTCGGTACATTCCACGTACTGACCAAATACTTTCTATGCTGCATCATTTCATGATGCAGGATCCATTTCCTAGGTTCAGCCTCGTTCGTAATCGCTTATTAGAGTTAGCACCTGCGTGACTGGTGAATCCTCATCTTTCGAGGACTAGACTTTCAGTTTCATATCGTATTTCAGTTTCATGTTTTGTGGAGTTAGGTGGGGTCTTGTCCATGAACTCATCTAGACTAGAGGCTTTCGGACTTAAGTATGTATAGCGTCAGATATTATTCTAATGTGCTGTTGTATGAAACTTCCCCTGAGTTATAATTATGTTTTCTTCATGTTTATTGAATGAATTAGTTGAATGCTTATGCCATGGGTCGACTTGGGGTCTCTTGGGGTCCCTTGTCCCGTGTCTACGATCCAGGCCTCCATTCGAGTCGTGACAAACTTGGTATCAAAGCAATAGGTTTGATGTGTCCTAGGGAGTCTGAAAGCCGCGTTAGGTAGAGTCTTTTTCATGGGTGTCAAGCGCGCCACACTTATGACAAAGAGGCTACTAGACGTTTTAGGAAATGTCCCCTTTTTTAATAATCTATGTCATGCGATGAAAAGCCTTTCTATCCTCCTAATTCGTGCTATTCGCGATTGCAGAATCATGACTCTTAGAAGGATGAATTGAAGGAGTAATAGAGGTGGTGAAGGCCACAATGAGGGAAACAGTTCTGGGCATCATCCTACCCCACCAATTTAGGAGCCTCAGGCACCAGAGCCATCCGCTTATACTGAGTTCTGAGCTTCCATTCAGATGGTGGCACGGACCTTGACCGCTCAAGTCAATCAGCAGGCCGTTGCGCATGTTCCTCAAAATGGCAATACAGCGGCGGCCAGAGTTCGAGACTTCTTGAGGATGAACTCGCCGGAGTTTTTGGGGTCTAAGGTAGATGAGGACCCACATGACTTCATTGATGAGATTGTCAGATCACCCAGGTTATGAGGGTGAGCAGCGTTGAGTGCACAGAGTTGTCCCCCTACCAGTTGAAGGGGGCTGCGCATATTTGATTCCGCCAATGGAAGGACAGTAGGATCGCTGGAGTAGGTTCGGTCACATGGGAGGAGTTTCAGATTCCATTCCTTGATCGGTTCTTCCATCGAGAGATGAGGGAGTTGAAAGCATCTGAATTTGTGAATCTAAAGAAAGGAAGGATGACTGTTCAGGAGTACGCCCTTGAGTTCACCCGCCTATCTAAGTATGCCCCCGAGTTAATGTCCGACCAGCGGGTGCGGGTGAGCAGATTTGTGCAACATTGGAATTTATTCATCAATTTTTGAGTTTTATTCAATTTACTTGATTTTCTTCTACGATAATTTGCAAGTTGCAATTTTGATTTGTTCAATATTTTGTGATTGTTATCATACAAGCATGAGTATCTAAACCCATAACTAGGGTTGTGCGAACCAAGATGAATTAACACACATAGGTGAAACACTTAGTGATTCTTGAACGGGGTTTAATACATGTATTGTTTTTCCCTTCATTTTAATTGATTCTTGACGGTTGCAAATGTTAGGACTTGCCTTATTCTTACTTACCGGACCAAGGAAGTAGTGAATGGGAAAAGGGATTAACAATGGAGATTTGAGGCTATCAACCCTCATCTAATAGCTTGAACTTGTCTGGGGATAGCTAATCCGATATAAAGGTTAAGGGTTAATCAAACATACACCTGTGTACCGACCAAGTTGCGTGGTGATAATCATCTAGATAGGGGACCAACAATTTAGGTGAACCTAACTTACCGATATTGCATGTTGAACACCAGAATAGATCACTAGTGTATAAGTCTTGTGGTTATAAAGTCTTAGGGAACACAATGCTAGTCAAGTCTTTAATTGAATACAAAGCAAATTTGACTCGAGCATTTAGTAGTTTTTACTCATATTTAGTAGTTTGTTTCTTTCCCCCTTAGGAAATAAGTAACTCGATAGTAACAACTATTCGCATTAACTTAAGTTCTTTCAATATTCCTTGTGGAATCGACCTCAACTTTTGTTGGGTTCTATATTTGACATCGACCGCTTTATATCTCAATTGCGAGGTGTAATTTGGGCGACATCAAAATTTTGGCGCTGTCGCCGAGGAATACGGCTAAGGTTTTGTTAATTGTGTTTGCTTTACTGTTGGTTCTTGTTTCCTTTTTATTTTTTTGTTTTTGTTTTTGTATTTAACAGGTCTTTCCCATGGAGAAGTTATTGATTCTAGATGATCTAGCATCCGTTTTGCTAGATATTAGTGCTGAGGAGATTCAGGGGGGTGAGGAGATTGTAAATGCATTTGCTAGCATGGGTCATACAGTAATGCTCCTAAGAAGATCGATCTTGATTTGAAGAATCGGGTGACCCATTGGCCAAGCCATCTATTGAGGAGCCTCCAGTGTTCGAGCTCAAAGCGCTCCCATCCCATTTACAGTATGTATTTTTGGGAGCCGATAACACTTTACCGGTCATTGTTGCAGCCGACTTGGAGGAATGGCAAGTGGATGCTTTAGTCTCCGTCTTGAAGAGATACAAAAAAGCCATTGGGTGGACCATTGCAGATATTATTGGAATCCCAGCCGGTATTTGCACGCACAAGATCCAGCTAAAGCCAAATTGTATTCCGAATATTGAACATCAGCGTAGGTTGAATCCACCTATGCAAGAGGTGGTCAAGAAGGAAATCATAAAGTGGTTGGATGCAGGTGTGGTTTATCCTATTTCAGACATCAAATGGGTGAGCCTAGTCTAGTGTGTACTAAAAAAGGTAGGAATCACGGTGGTTCCAAATGCTAACAATGAGCTCATTCCTCTAAGACCAGTTGCCGGTTGGAGAGTATGCATGGATTACAGAAAACTGAATCGTTGGACGCAAAAAGACCACTTTCCGATGCCATTCATGGACCAGATGATAGACAGACTTGCAGGCAGAGGATGGTATTGTTTCCTTGATAGTTAATTCAGGGTATAATTAGATTTTTACAGCCCCTGAAGATCAAAAGAAGACCACGTTCACTTGTCCATATGGTTCATTTGCTTTTAAGAGGATGCCGTTTGGGTTATGTAATGCACCTACCGCTTTTCAGCGTTGTATGATGTCCATATTTTCTGACATGGTGGAAGACATCATTGAAGTCTTTATGGATGATTTTTCGGTGGTGGGTGATTCATTCGAGGAGTGTTTGGCTCATTTGAGCAAGGTGCTTCAGAGATGTGAAGAGATAAACTTGGTTCTTAACTGGAAAAAATGCCATTTCATGGTCAAGGAAGGTATAGTTCTAGGCCACAAGATTTCTGGTAAGGGTATGGAGGTAGACTGAGCCATGATTGAGGTAATTGCTAGTCTTCCACCTCCAATTTCTGTGATAGCTATTCGAAACTTTTTGGCTCATGCAGGTTTTTATAGAAGATTCATCAAGGACTTCTCCAAAATTGCACATCCATTGTGCAAACTACTCGGAAGGAGGTGAAATTTGATTTTGATGAGGCATGTCTAAAGGCGTTTGAATGTCTTAAAGAGAGATTGACCACTGCCCCCATTATAGTGGCACCTGACTGGTCTTTGCCTTTTGAGGTTATGTGTGATGCTAGCGGTGTAGCCCTAGGAGCTGTGTTGGGTCAAAGACATGAAAAGATTTTTCATTCGATTTATTATTCTAGTAAGGCTCTTAATACAACTCAGAAAAATTGTACTGTGACAAAACAGGAGCTGTTGACTGTAGTTTTTGCATTTGAGAAGTTTTGGGCATACTTGCTCGGGACCAAGGTGATAGTCCACACAGACCATACAACTTTGAGATATCAGATGGCAAAGAAGGATGCTAAGCCATGGTTGATTCGATGGGTTCTGCTACTATAAGAGTTCAAGTTTGAGGTAAAAGATCGGAAAGTGATGGAAAATCAGGTTGCACATCACTTATCTAGATTGGAACTTGATGCAACACTTAGTGATGAGCATGAATAGATGATGCATTCCCAGACGTGTAGGTTCTAGCGGCATCACAAGATCTCATCCCATGGTTTGCAACCTTTGGTAATTATCTGGTGAGTGTTGTTGTACCGGAGCACTTATCTTTTCACCAGAGAAAGAAGTTTATGTCTGATGTGCAAAAATTTTTTTGGGATGAGCCCTACTTATTTCGCATATGTGTTGATGGGGTTATTCAGAGATGCATACCCGAGGTGGAGATGCTGAGTATATTGGAGGCCTGCCACTCATCCCCTGTTGGAGGTCACCACACAAAATTCTGCAATATGGGTACTATTCGCCAACCATTCACCAGGATGCGCATGATTTGGCAAAGGCATGTGATGCATGTCAAAGACAAGGAGGCATATAATGGAAGCATGAGCTTCCTCTTACTCCCATCCTCATCATTGAGCTATTTGATATATGGGGAATTGATTTCATGGGTCCATTTGTGAGCTCAAATGGGATGAAGTACATACTTGTTTCTGTTGACTATGTTTCGAAATGTGTGGAAGAAGTTGCACTTCCAAACGATGAAGGGAAGAGTGTCACAACGTTCTTGAAGCGGAATATATTTTCTAGATTCGGGACTCCTAGAGCCATCATTAGTGATAGGGGTTCGCACTTTTGTAACCGATTGTTTCGCACTTTATTAGGAAAATATGGGGTCAAACACAGGGTGGCCACACCCTATCATCCGTAGTCTGGTGGGCAGGTTGAAGTCACCAACCGAAAAATAAAAACTATTTTGGCGAAGACTATGAATGCAAACCGGACAGATTGGGCAAGAAAGCTAGATGATGCTTTATGGGCCTATCGGACCGCCTTCAAGACTCCTATAGGTATGTCTCCATATCAGCTTGTTTATGGTAAAACATGTCATCTTCCGGTTGAACTTGAGCACAAAGCAATGTGGGCGCTTAAGAAGCTGAATTTAAACTGGAACGAAGTGACAAACTTGAGGCTTGATCAGTTAAATGAGCTTGATGAATTTTGGTTGAAATCCTATGAGAGTTATGAAATTTAAGGATGAAAATTCAACATGACCGGAAGATTGAGAAAAGAGAATTAAGTCCGGGTGATATGGTGTTACTATTTAATTCTAGACTTCGTTTGTTTCCTGGAAAGTTGAAGTCTAAGTAGCTGGGACCTTTTCGAGTGGTCCAAGTATTCTCCCATGGGGCAATCAAACTAGAAAACCATGAAGGAAAGCGGTTCAAAGTGTATGGTCAGCGGGTGAAAGCTTATTTGGGGAGAAGTGAAGAACTCAAACTGGTAAACCTTTGGACCCTGAGTGAAGTTTGAGTAGCATGGGGGAATTGAGTCGTGCTGCAATGTTAAATCAAGCGCTGCATGGGAGGAAACACATGGAGGTGTTTTGGTGAAGTTTGAGTAGCCAAAACACCCATGTCGTGCCACAATGTTAAATCAAGCGCTTCTTGGGAGGCAACCCAAGTTGTAAATGTAAGAAAAATATAGCGTTTACGTTTATTGATGGATGCATGTGATTAAGATGGAAAATTTGAAATTGGAACCAAAATCTGGAACTTCAATTCTGGTGCAAAAGGTTACATAACGAGTCGTCTTTGACCTGACGACTCGTTCAGTCAAATCGTGAAGAGAATTGCAGAAAACAGGGGAGCAACGAGGGACTCAATGATTCGTCTCTTCAAGAAATGAATCGTGAGGTCCTCCGTCATGTACATTGGACAAAAGGCAGAATCAAGTGGAAAAGGGTGATAATGGCTTACTCAATGAATTGTTGGGAGACCAAACAATTCGTTAAGTGACCCGTTATGTAGCTACAATAGTCCAAGGACCACGACTCAAGCTACGACTCGTTGGGTGACACCACGAGTCGCTGCTTGACTCGTTAGGTCCCAGGTAAGTTTGTGAACTCCAGTCACAACACAAAATGGAACAATGATTCGTTTAATCACTTAACAAATCATTACACTGGGCGTTATAATTTTTTAATGAACCTATCCGACCCGACCCAGGATGGAACTAGGGAAAATCTAATGTGAATCATATAAACCCGATTTCTTTTACTTTTCAAACTCTCACCTAAGTTTTAACCAAGCACCATTACAAATTTCAAAATTCCATCTTTTTCTTCTCCCTGACCTCATCAAAAAATCCTCGACATTGCACTCCAAACATTCACACTCACACACGATTGCACTCCCATCTTCGATCAAGCATCTTCTGAGTAATTTTTCCCACTAAATTGTGAATTTCCTTGCATTTAAATAAGAATTTTGCTGACCCATGTTTTGAATGAAGTTGAATTTATTTCAAGTAATGTTGTACTTGTTTCAATCTTTGCCTCATGATGATAATGAACCCTAGGAAGATTTAAAAAAATAAATTGCAATTGAATGTACACGGGTTGGTTTGAGAAATTAATGATTCTGTGTTTGTGGAATGGAAACTGTAGTTAGTAGGAGAAGATGAACGAAGTTGGGTAAACTGAAACTCTTGAGCACGAGCTACATCATGAATCGTTAGATCACCAAACAACTTGTTGTTTAGCTTGTCCTGAGTGGAAAATTAAATCAATAAGGCAGTGTACCTAACGACTCGTTGCCTTTGGTAATGACTCATTGGGACCAGTCGTTAAGTACACTGGCCCAACATGAAGAAAGACTAGTTTATGACAACGAGGGACCTCACGAGTCATTGCCAGTGGTAGCTACTTCTTTAGTCACTCGTAAGGACCACTGAGCAGAAGTTTAACATTGTTTTTGTTTCATCTCCTCTCATATACTAACAATGTTTCCACAGGTACAATGGCTCTAAGAGGTACACCAAGAAAAGGTTAGGCAAAGAAACAAGCACCTGAGCACAGTCAACCTTCATACCATAGACTGCATGATGAGCCATCCTCCTTCGAAGAATCAAGTAGCTCGGAGGAAGAATATTCCATATCATAGGAGCAGTTAGTGAGGAGATCAACCAGGGCTAGGGCTAAACAAACTTCAAATCCGACAGCCTTGTTCGATGCTCCCACTCCACTGGAGAGGGATCCGCCCAGCAGCTCTGATTATAATGCCAGGGCTGCAGCTGCACTTTCTCCCGAGGCCCCCACAGTTGGGCAAAACGCAGAGATAGCTGATGAGTCACATGCTCAGCGAGGGGACTCTGATGATGAACTGACTAAGACTTCGAATACATCAAATGAGCAACCAAGGAACGTGCGGAGATGGTGTGTTCATGGTATGAGGGCCATATATAACAGAGATATTGCTCCAAATGATAAAGGAAATCCAAAGAGGAGCATATACGAGGAGCCGAGGCTAGTCACTACGGGGCTGAAAGACCTTCCAGAGCTACAAGCTGTGTCCGACTACAAGTTTGGGTGGTTGACCGAGCCATCAGGAAGCTACAACCCATGCTTAGTTAGAGAGTTCTATGCAGCCTACGCGGCCACACTACAACATTTGGAATTAGGGGGCCAGGACTAGAAAAAGAGGCCTTCCTTGACGCAGGTGTTGGTTCGAGAGACTCCCGTAGACATATCTGAGAGGACAATCTCCAGGATGCTGTATGGGCTAGATTATCATGCTCCGATGAACACGATCGAGTTCGACCACAGGACATATGAGTTGAAGAAAGTCATGACCAAAAAGCTGAATAGCCAGGAGCGCATCAGACAATATACTTAGATGTCTCGGATCATTGCTACAAGAGGTCCGCTGGTCGAATGGTTGCACGACACAGAGTCTCAGATAAAGAAGGCCACACTCAATTTTGAGGCTAAATTTTGGTGGTCACTAGTGCAGCACAGGCTGGTACCAACCAACAACTATAACATCCTCTCACCTGATAGAGCGACATTGGTAGCAAGTATTATGGAGGGATATGCCATCAATTTCTCGCTGTATATTGTTGAGGAGGTTAGAGAGCGGGCAATTAATGATGGTACTACCATTCCCTTCCCCTGTCTGATTGATAGATTAAGTCAGGAGTCAAAGGTGCCGGAGTTGCCATCAGTTGACCAGAGAATAATGGTCCAGAAGATAACAGATATCGAGTTAATTCGAGATGACACAAACCTGGTATCGAGAGCGAAGACTTAGGCAACTGCATCTGTTGGAGAGACCATATTAGCAGAGGCATTTGGCAGCAGTATGCAGACTAATGCCGCACAGTTCACTGAGTTGGTGGCCGAGCCTATTGAGGGAAGAGAGACAGGTAGTCATCTTGAGGTTACAGATGCAGTGGATACCTCCATTCCTGCTGATGTTCCCGAGTCATCATCCACCGCAGCAGCACCTAGACCACCAGTTGCCCCGACACGAGCCACTACAGCCGACCTGGTTACGATTTCTCAGGAGGCTTTAGTTGATATGGCAAGGCAGCTAGCTAAGGCCTAAAAGCAGCAGGCACACACGGCTCTACAGGTTAAAGTTCTGATGGAGTAGGTAAAGCCTTGGGTGTTGAAGGAGTTGGAGGCATTGTCCAGTTTTGTGCATGGACAATTGGACACTTTCGAGAGAAGAATGGATGAGCGCCTTGCATAGTTACAGGCACCTGAAATGGAAAAATGGTATGCAGAGCTAGGAGCGCTCAGAGCTGAGGTGCGGGACTTGGCCGCACGACAGGTAGCTGCTGTACCTCCACCGATACTTCCTATGATAGATGATGAATTTGAAGAAGAGCTACCACCAATTTTTGATTTTATCACTGAGGAACCTGTGGCACATGATAAGGGAAAGAGGCCTCGTGAGGAGGCAAGCTTCGAAGATAATGCTTCTCTGCTCCATCAGCAAAAATGAGAGCGGAGTGAGATGGAAAGAGCGCTTCATGTATCAAGAGAGGAGGCTTGATAGAGAGACGAGACTGAGGCAGCGAGAGCTCGTGGAGAAGGGATGAGCTTTGTTGGATCCGAAAATGCACCGGGTCAAGCTGGCAATGTTGGAGATAACATTGGAGGAGTATCTACACCCTCCGCCGACTAGGTAGCTGACACCTAGGTTGCACAGGTATGTTCCTTATTTCCCTTGTTTGGTTTGATACATATATGCGTCGAGGAAGATGAATGCTTTTCTTGATGGGGGTGGGGAGGGATACCTGTGCATTCTTTTGCTGACATAACCCGAGGGTCTTTCTTGCTTATTTTACCTTGGGTGTTCCATATCTAGTAGAATTGGCACGTTTAGGGTTTTATGTTTTTTGTGTTTGTTTGTGTCAGTCGGAAGAAAGTTAGGTGAACTGAAGGTAGTCAAGAACTTAAATTGCTGATTTTTGTTGATTTATGAGTTGATACCCCTTCAAAAGTTTTATATGTTAAAGTTGACAAGTATGACCTTTGTGAATCTTTGCATGACATTGAAACTGTGAACATGTTTACCATTGTATAGATGTACTTGAACTAGCAGTTAGTAGAAGTGATGGTGTTGATCTGTGCTATGTGTGAATGAGGTTTAATAGCAAAATTCGGTTGTGTGTGTCAATCTAGAACTTGTCTGGTCAGTCGCATCGAGATAGAAGATAGGAAACTAGGAAAGGATCATTGGCCGTTTTTTATTTATGAGCCCACTTTAGCCTTAAAAGACCTACCAAAAGAGAATAAAAATCCCTTGATCCAAATTTTTGAGCTTAAATCGACCTTTCTTTTTGTGTACACCAATTCACCTTCCTGCTTTTGTTAAGAATGAACCTATTTTGGCCCTGGTCCCTCCTTGGATATTGTGAACCTCAACTCAGGCAAATCGCCTAAGTTGCGGGTGACTATTATAGGGGTGATTAAGAAGAGTCGGGTGGAATGAAAATTGGGTAATGAAAAAGGAAAGAGCGGGTGATGTATGCATAACGAAAAGAAAAGAAAGAAATAAAAATTGTTGTCAAAGAGAAAAAAAAGAAAAAAAAAGAAAGATGTGACATCAATGAATGCTTGAATAAAGAGAAACCGCATTCGTAGTTGCAAATGCAAATAAAAGAAGAAGCAAGTAAAGAAAAAAGGGGAGAAAATAGGTAAAAGAGGTGAAAAGTGGAGTTAAGATGTGTGTAGTGCCAAAAAGGGTTAAGCTACTAATTCTATATGTACCATACCCGAGCCTGAGCCTATGTTACAAGCCTAGAAAGTCCTATAGTGATTCTGGTTTTGAAAATCGAGGTATTGAAAGTAAAGGCAAGCCTATGGTATTGCATGCACACAGTTAGAATTTCTTTGTGAGAGTGAGTGAATCTTACTTAGTCCCAAGAGAAATTTATCGAATTAATCATATACACATGTGTGAAGATGGGACTTCTTTGAGGTGAGAGCATTTGGCCAACAAAATCATCTGCAAATTGTCTGGGTCAGTGTTACAGAATTATGTGCGTGGTTGCAAGTGACAGTGTTTTTCCATATTTTGATTCCTCTATGTCATACTTGGAAATTTTGCATATGCATTGTGATTTGAGTTTATATGATGAGGGAGGGGTTAGAAAATTTTGATTTGATGAATGAATGTGGCTGCCGTAAATTCCCTAGAGTTCTTTTGATTGAAGTGTGGAAGTAGTTTATTTTATTTTATTTTATTTTGTTTTTTCCTGAGGACATGCAAAAGTTCTAAGTTGAGGGTGTTGATGTGCCATAATTTTATGGCACTTTTGACGCTTAAAACCAAGAAACTATGCACATTCTGGGTATGTTTATATAGGTATGATGTGTTTTGTATTTAATGTTGCAGGAAAACAGGTTCGAAAATTAACTGGGCAAATTAATGCTTAAAAACAACTAAACAAGTGACTGCCAGGCACTTCACGAGTCGTTGGCAAGAAGCACGACTCATTGCTGAAGTCGTGGGTAACTATTGAGTTTTGAAGATGCAGAAAAGTGTACATGACGGGTTGAGGGAATGACTTGTTACATCTAGTAACGAGTCGTGAAGTCAGTCGTGAAGACTGGGAAAGGAATTAGTGAAGAAGTAGTCAGTAAAGTTGCGGACGACATAATGAGTTGTTAGTTGACTAAACGACTCATTGGCAGATTAATGGAACCAACCATAAGGTGCACTAGAAAGTTGAAGGAGTTAGACCATGAGGGGCCTAACGGCTCATGCATAGGCACAACGAGTCGTTAGGTGATCCGTTTTCACAATTGGGTTTGATGTTGAGGATGATTGATTTTAGCAAGGCACGACTCGTTAAAGGTCCCAATGAATCGTCACCAAGCCCGTCATCACTGACGACCTGGTTTCTAGTTTTAGTTAGGAAAAAGTTTTCTTGGAATTATAAATACACTATTTAGGTTTATTTTTGACAACAAGCTTATTATTAATATATTTCACGTAGGATTTTGGTGTTGTGCAATTTTTCTTGGGACAAGAATCAAGGTTTACAATTTTGATTCTTGAATTTGAGGATTAAAAGCAACATTGGAATTTATTCATCAATTTTGGAGTTTTATTCAATTTACTTGGTTTTCTTCTACAATAATTTATAAGTTGCTATTATGATTTGTTCAATATTTTATGATTGTGATAAAAAAAGCATGAGTAGCTAAACCCATAACTAGGGTTGTGGGAACCAAGATGAATTAACACACATAGGTGAAACACTTAGTGATTCTTGAACGGGGTTTAATGTATGTATTGTTTTTCCCTTCATTTTAATTGATTCTTGACGGTTGCAGACGTTAGGACTTGCCTTATTTTTACTTACCGGACCAAGGAGGTAGTGAATGGGAAAAGGGATTAACAACGGAGATTTGAAGCTATCAACCCTCATCTAATACCTTGAATTGTCTGGAGATAGCTAATCCGATATTAAGGGTAAGAGTTAATCAAACATACACCCATATACGGACCAAATTGCATGGTGATAATCATCTAGATAGGGGACCAACCATTTAGGTGAACCTAACTTACCTATATTGCATGTTGAACACCAGAATAGATCACTAGTGTATAAGCCTTGTGGTTATGAAGTCTTGGGGAACACAATCCTAGTCAAGTCGTTAATTGAATACAAACTGAATTTGACTTATGAATTTAATAGTTTTTACTTATATTTAGTAGTTTATTTCTTTCCCCCTTAGGAAATAAGTAACTCGATAGTAACAGCTATTCGCATTAACTTAAGTTCTTTCTATATTCCTTGTGGGATCGACCTCAACCTTTGTTGGGTTCTATATTTGACATTGAGCGCTTTATATCTCAATTGCGAGGTGTAATTTGGGCGACATCAGAGACTAACTTGGTGCTTAACTGGGAAAAGTGTCATTTTATGGTCAAGGAAGGTATAGTGCTTGGCCACAGGATTTTTGGTAAGGGTATTGAGGTAGATAGAGCTAAGACTGATGTTATTTCCAGTTTACCACCCCTAATTTTTGTAAAATGTGTTCGAAATTTTCTAGGTCATACAGGGTTTTATAGAAGATTCTTCAAGTACTTCTCAAAGATTGCACATCCTTTGTGTACACTGCTTGAGAAAGAGGTGAAGTTTGTTTATGATGAGGCATGTTTGAAGGCTTTTGAATGCATTAAAGAGAGATTGACCACTTGCCCCATTATAGTGGCACCTGTCTGGTCTTTGTCTTTTGAGGTCATGTGTGATGCTAGTGGTGTGGCCCTAGGAGTTGTTTTGGGTCAAAGGAGTGAAGATTTTCCATCCGATTTATTATGCTAGCAAGGCTCTAAATGCAGCTCAGAAAAATTATACTGTGACAGAACAGGAGCTATTGGGTGTAGTTTTTGCATTTGAGAAGTTTCGGGCATACTTGCTTGGAACTAAGGTGATAGTCCATACAAACCATGCATCTTTGAGATATCTGATGGAAAAGAAGGATGCCAAGACACGGTTGATTCGATGTGTTCTGCTGCTATAAGAGTTCGAGTTCGAGGTAAAAGACCGAAAAGGGACTGAAAATTAGGTGGCAGATCACTTATCAAGATTGGAACCTGATGCAACACTTCGATATGAGCATGACATAGATGATGCATTCCCAGACGACCAGGTTTTAGCGGCCTCACAAGATCTCATCCCATGGTTTGCAGACTTTGGTAATTATCTGGTGAGTGATGTTGTACCGAAGCACTTATCTTTTTACCAGAGGAAGAAGTTTATGTCTGAAAAGCAAAAATTTTTTTGGGATGAGCCCTACTTATTTCGCATATGTGCTGATGGGGTTATTCGGAGATGCGTGCCTGAGGCAGAGATGCTGAGTATATTGGAGGCTTGCCACTCATCTCCTGTTGGAGGTCACCACAGTGGGATCCGCACAACCCACAAAATTCTGCAATTGTGAGTATTATTGGCCAACCATTTACCAGGACGCGCATGATTTCGCAAATGCGTGTGATGCATGCCAAAGGTAAGGAGTCATATCATGGATGCATGAGCTTCCTCTTACTCCCATCCTGAACTTGAGTTGCTGGTGCCAAAAAGAACAGAACGAGTCATCATCAGACCAAATGACTCGTTAACTTGGTCGTTAGCATTGCTGCATAAAATAGTATAGACAATGGTTGACCAAAGGAGTCGTTGCCACTGACAATGAATCGTTAGGTCTTCCGTCAGGTCTACTGGATCATAGGTGAAATCAAACTAAAAAAGATGACAACGATTGACTTAACGAATCGTTAGCAGCCAAACAATTCGTTAAGTGACTCGTCATGAAGCTACCTCAGTACAGGGCCCATGACTCAGGTCACGACTCGTTGGGTTACACCACGAGTCGTTACATGAGTCATTAGGTCCCAGGTACAATGGCTCTGAGGGGTATACCAAAGAAAGGTCCGGAAAGGAAACAAGTGTCAGAGAGGAGTCAACCGTCATACTGCAGGCTTCGGGATGAGCCGTCTGATCTCGGCCAAAATAGCATGCCCAAGTGATGCTTTATAACTTAGTTTTGTCTTGTTTATCGACTTAATTATATGCATTCTCATGTACTTCTATGTAAATGTGAATATATATACTAACCAACGTGATTAGTTCTTGTTTTTGTAGGTTTAAAATGAATTTGAGGAACTAATCCATGAGTTGGTGAAGTGGAGGCATGGAATCAGAAGTAAAATGCGAACGTTGGCAAGGAGGATGTGCGAAACAGCCCACCTGCGCGTTGGCAACGTGCCACAGCAGGCAGGCTGCGCGACCATGGCGTGCCACAGCCCCTAACGTGCTGCACAAGTAGCGTGCCACGCTGCCAACGCGGCAAGGGGCTGCGAGGCATGTATTTTACGCGAATTTCAGAATTCCTACGCGATGCCTCCGTGTCACGGAGGCAAATTGGCGCGATAACCTCTGTGCCACGGAGCTATTTCATGCCGGGCATAATTTTTTACAATTCTCATTTACTATAAATAGGTCCCTTAGCTCCTAAAAACATTTTGTCACGATTTATTTTTGAAAAACTGCCAAGGAGTGAAGGGAGAAGTGGGAGAACTCACCCAGGGTTCATCAATTTCATCTTCTCTTCTACCTATTCTTGTAAGTACGTTACTTTAATTATGTTTTCTAGTAATTGTACGAACTTGAGTGGCTAGAACCCTTCCTCTAGGGTTGAGGCCACATGGTATGATTGTGAATACATGATTTTGTTTTGGTTATAAGTTATTAATTGTTGTTTTGTCTTACATTCTTAATTATGGTTGTTTTTATGATTTATCACCATGAAAACACACACGTTACACCTAGGCAAAAGCTTGAGAAAGAAAACCTAGGCAAGAACATGAGAATGTAGGGAGCAAGTTCATATCTTTTGATATGATTCGCGGTTAGGATAAGAAATTATACCTAATTTGCCTTGCTTGTTGATAAAACGGGATGATAACATGAAACAACTTAGAAATGTCACTCCACCAGTCGTAGAAGTAGTTGTGAAGCTAAGTTGAGTTGAATGATTAGAGGTACGAAAGTTCCTAATCAAAAGCATAAATCCTGTAAACCACATCCACGTAATTGAATTGCCCACGAACTAGAATGTTATATCACCGCTCAATGATGTAGTTGTGAGGCTAGTTTGTCGTGTTTAGAGGCTCGAAAGACCATGAACATGCAATGTTAATTATGTGAGACGACAATTGATAATTCCATACTTAAACCATTACAAAGTGTAGTATCGCATGATTATTTGGCTTTAGCTCTAGTTGCTCCTTGAATGATTTCAGAGTATTTCGATGACCACCCCTAGATTTAATTAGACTTTATCGAAAACTTCTTTAATCAACACTTGCAAAAGTTAATATCACACTTGAATTTGATAATTAGCTAAATAGGTCCAGTCCCTGTGGGTTAGACATCCGACTCTTAAAAAGGGCCACTCTATTACTTGTACGACCGCGTACACTTGCGGGACATCACCATCCTCCTCCGAAGAGTCAAGTGGCTCGGAGGAGGAATATGAAGTGTCAAAAGAGCAGTTGGTGCGGAGATCAACCAGGGCTAGGGCTCAACGAACTACAAATATGACAGCGTTGGTTGATGCTTCTACTCCATTGGCAAGAGACCCGCCAAGACATACTGATAAAAATGCCAGGGCTACAGTAGCAATTGCTCCCGAGGGCACCACAGCTGGGCAAAATGCAAAAGTAGCTGATGAGTCACATGCTCAGCAAGGGAACATAGATGATGAACTAACTAAGACCTCGAACACATCCAATGATCAACCAAGGCACGTGAGAAGATGGTGTGTTCATGGTATGAGGGCTATCTATTACAGAGACATTGCTCCAAATGATAAAGGACATCCAAAGAGGTGCATCTACGAGGAGCGCAGGCTAGTCACCACGAGGCTTAAGTACCTTCCAAAGCTGCAGGCTTTGTTCGACAAGTACAGGTTCGGGTGGTTGACCGAGCCATCAGGAAGCTATTTCCCCTGCCTAGTCAGAGAATTCTATGCAACCTACGTATCCACACTACAGTGTCTGGCATTAGGTGGTCAAGACTAAAAAAAGAGGCCTTCTTTGACACAGGGGTTGGTTTGGGAGACGCTTGTGGATATATCTGAGAGGACCATCTCCAGGCTATTATATGGGCCAGACTATCATGCCTTGATGAACATAGCCGAGTTCGATCACAGACTATTCGAGCTAAAGAAAGTCAAGACTAAGAAGCTGAATACTGCGGAGTGAATCAGGTAATATACTTGGCTATCTCGGGTCATTTCCACAAGAGGTCCGTTGGTTGAATGGTTGCACGACACCGAGTCTCAGATCAAGAAGGCCAAACTAAAATTTCATGCTAAATTTTGGTGGTCACTGGTGCGGCATAGGCTGGTACCAACTTGCAATGATAATATTCTCTCACCTGACAGAGCGACATCAGTATCCAGCATTATGGAGGGATATGCCATGAATTTCCCACGGTATATTGCTGAAGAGATTAGAGAGCGGGCGATAAATGATGGTACTATAATTCCCTTCCCATGTCTTATTGATAGAATCTGTCAGGAGTCAAAGGTGCCAGAGTTTCCATTGGTTGACCAACGCATAGTGGTCCATAAGATAACAGATATCGGGTTGATAAGAGATGCCACAAACCCGGTATCGAGAGTTAGGAATCAGGCCGCCGCATACGTAGGAGCGACTATATTAGCAGAAGCATTCAGTAGCGGGATGCAAACTAAGGATGTTGTATTTATAGAGATTGCGGTAGAGCCCACGGAGGCCAGGGAGATGGGTTGCCAGCCTGAGGCTATAGATGCAACTGATATTCCCGCATTAGCAGAGGTTCCAGAGTCATCATCCACAACAGCTACATCTCATCCAACTGTTGCACCCTTGAATGCTCCTTTACCAGATCTAGTCACAATTTCCAAAGAATTCCTGGCCGACCTGGCTAGACGACTAGCAAAGGCTGAGAAACAACAAGCGCATACGACTCTGCAGGTAAAGGTGCTAATGGAGCAGGCCAAGCCATGGGTTACCAAAGAATTGAAGGAACTCTCTAGCTTTGTGCCTGTCAGGTTAGATGCTTTTGAGAGACGCATGGATGAGCGCCTTGCACAGTTACAGGCACTTGAATTGGCAAAGTGGTATGCGAATGTAGCAGCACTCAGAGCAGTGGTGCGGGAGTTGTCTGCACAACAGGTAGCTGAGATCCCTCCACCTGTACTTCCCGTGATAGAAGATGAGAGCGAAGAGGAGCTATCGACGGTGTCTGACTTCATTACCGAGGAGCCGGTGGCACACGATAAGGGAAAAAGCCCTCATGAAGAGGCAAGTTATGAGGAGGATGACTCTCTGCTCCATCAGTAAAAGCGAGAGCGGAGATAGATGGAGAGAGATGCATTTATCCAGAGAGGAGGCTCAACAGAGGGCCATAGTTGAGGTAGCGAGAGCATGGGGAGAAGGCACGAGCTCAATTGGGTCTGAAAATGCATCCGGTCAAGCCAGTGATATCAGAGAGGACACTGGAGGAGTATCTGCACCCTCCACCAACCAAGTAGCAGACACCTAGGTCACACAGGTATGTTTCCTATTTCCATAGTTTTGTTTTATATATATATGAGTTGAGGACGACCCATGCTTTTCTCGATGGGGGTGGGGAGAGATATCTGTGTATTTTTGCTGAACATAACTCGAGGATTTTTCTTGCTGGATATCTTTTCCCTCGGATGTTCCTTATCTAGTAGAACTGGCATGTTTAGGGTTTTATGTTATTGTGTTTGTTTGTGTTATTCGCAAGAAAGTTATGTGAACTTAAGGCAATCAAGAGCTTGAATTGTTGATTTTTGTTGAACTAATAATTTGATACCCCTCCTAATTGTTTTATGTGTATGTTAAAATCGACAAGTATGATCTTTGTGAATCTTTGCATGGCATTGAAACTGGGGACATGTTTACCATTGTATGGCTGTACTTGAACTAACAGTTAGTAGAATTGATGATGTTGACATGTGCTATGTGTGACTGAGATTTAATAGTTAAATTCGGCTCTGTGTGTCAATGTAGAACTTGCCTGCTCAGTCGTACTGAGATAGAGGACCAAAAGGATCATAGGACATTTTTGATTAATGAGTCCACTTTAGCCTTAAAAGACCTACCAAAAGAAAATAAATATCCATTGATCCAAATTTTTAAGCTTAAATTGACCTTTATTTTTGTTTACACCGATTTACCTTCCTGCTTTGATTAAGAATGAACCTGTTTTGGCCCTAGTCCCTCCTTGGACACTGTGAACCTCAACTGAGGAAAATTGCCTAAGTTGAGGGTAGCTATGATAGGGGTGATTAAGAAGAGTAGGTTGGAATGAAATTGGGTAATGAAAATGAAAGAGTGAGTGCGGTGTGTGTAATGAAAGAAAAGAAAAAAATAAAATGTTGTCAAAGAGCAAGAAAAGAAAAGAAAAGAAAAATGTGAAATCAATGAATGTTTGAAAGAAGGAGAACCGCACTCATAGTTGCAACTGAAAATAAAAGAAGAAGCAAGTAAAGGAAAAAGGGGAGAAAATATGAAAAAGGTTAAAAGTGGAGTCAAGACTATGTGGTGCTAAGGAGGGTTAAGCTACTAATCCCATATGTACCATACCCGAACCCGAGCCTATGTTACAAGCTTAAAAAGTCCTATAGTCATCCTAGTTACCTGTCTGAAAATTGAGGTATTGAAAGTAAAGGCAAGCCTATGGCATTGCATGCACAAAGTTAGAATTTCTTTGTGAGAGTGAGCGTGAGCTTACCTAGTCCCAAGAAAAATACATTGAAATAATCATATACACATGAATGAGTATGGGACTTCTTTGAGGTGAGAGCATTTGGTCAAAAAAATTATCTTCAAATTGTCTAGGTCAGTATTATAGATTTATGTGCATGGTTGCAAGTGACAGTGTTTTGCCATGTTTTGATTCCTCTGTGTCATGATTGAAAATTTTGCATGTGCATTGTTATTTGAGTTGGTATGATAAAGAAGGGGTTAGAAAATTTGATATGATGAAGAATTGTGGCTGCCGTAAGTTTCCTAAAGTTCTTTTGATTGAAGCATTGAAGTATTTTATTTTATTTTATTTTTGCATGAGGACATGCAAAAGTTCTAAGTTGAGGGCGTTGATGTGCTGTGATTTTATTGAACTTTTGACACTTAAAACCAAGACACTATGCACATTCTGAGTATATTTATGTAGATATGATGCGTTTGTTTTGAATATTGTAGGAAAATTGGTCTGGAACGGGAAATAGGCTTAGTAAGGTTGAAAAGGACTGAACTGAAGGTTGCCAGGCACGTCACGAGTTGTCATCCCAAGGAACAACTCATTCTTGGAGTCGTGGGAGGAAATTAAAGATAACTGAAGAAGGAAACAGTGCACTCAACAGATTGAAGGCACGACTCGTTACGTTTGGTAACGGGTCGTTAAGCCAGTCGTGAATACTGAGAAGAGAAATTTTGAGAAAAAATCCAGTGGGCAACGACAGGTCTAACGAGTCGTCAGGTGTTGAGACGACTCGTCAGGAGACCCAACGAGTCATTACTTGGCCCGTTATCCCTGCTGACCTGGAATCCAAATTTAGTTAGGAGAAGATTTATTTCGAACTATAAATTCAAGCAAAAAAGGCTTGTGCAAGCAAGTGACACTTTACTTCAAGCTAACAGTTTTATTATTTCAAAGATAAGAATATATATAAAGTCAAAATTAGTGTTTTTTAATGAAATAAAATAATTTTTAGGTTTATATTTTGTACGCAACTATTTTTACCAACTTTCACATGAATTCTAGTGTTGTTAATAATTGTTCTTGGGTCAAAAAACAAAGTTTACAATTTTGTTCTTGATTTTTGGAATAAATCAACATTGGAGTTTTGTTCATCAAGTTTGGAGTTATATTCAATTTACTTGGTTTTCTTCTACGAATTTTTGTAAGTTGCAGTTATGATTTATCTAATATTTTGTGATTGTGATTATTCAAACATGAGTAGCTAAACCCATAACTAGGGTTGTGGGAACCATGATGAATTAGCACACATAGGTGAAACACTTAGTGATTCTTGAAAGGGGTTTAATGCATGTATTTTGTTTCTCTTTGTTTCAATTATTTCTTAATGATTGCAAATGTTGGAATTTGCCTTATTCTTACTTACCAGATCGAGGGACTATTGAATGGAAAAAGAGATTAACAATAGAGATTTGAGGCTATCAACCCTCATCTAATAGCTTGAATTTGTCCAGGGATAGCTAATCCGATATTAAGGGTAAGGGTTAATTAAGCATACACCCGTATACGGACCAAGTTGTGTGGTGATAATCATCTAGATAGGGGACCAACTATTTAGATGAACCTAACTTACCGATATTGCATGTTAAACACCAAAATAGATAACTAGTGTAAAAGCCTTATGGTTATGATGTCTTGGGGAACACAATACTAGTCAATTTGTTGATTGAAATACAAACCAAATTTGACTTAAGCATTTAGTAGTTTTTACTCTTGTTTAGTATTTTATTTCTTTTCCCCTTAGGAAATAAGTAATCCGATAGTAATATCCATTCACATTAACTCAAGTTCTTTCCATATTCCCTGTGGGATCGACCTCAACCTTCGTTGGGTTCTATATTCGACATCAACGACTTTATATCTCAATTGAGAGGTGTAGTTTGGGTAATATCACACACATATCTGTATGAATGTTATACGCCGAAAGCCCGAAGATCAGACCAGGGAGTTGAAATGGAGAAAACAAGATTTTCTGGACCTGGTCACAGAATGGGTCGTCATGTGAACCGTCGGGTTGACCACGAGTTGTTAAATGACTTGTAGTGAGGGGTATTGACTTATTTCGAAAATTTAGAGTTGGGGTGACCACAGGTGTGACCACGAGTCATTAGGTCACTTGTGTTCAAGGGAAATTGAAAGATGAAGGAGTGGTAGTGCACCCCACGATTGGACACCACGAGTCGTGGTCAATCACCATGATTCATTGGGTGAGTCGTGGTCAGCAAGTTTTTAATGATTTAAGGTTTTGGAAGTGTATGTAACGAGTGGTGACTATGAGTTGTGGCCACCAGTAACGAGTCGTTAGTTACCTTGTAGGGACTCCCCTGAGGAAAAGTGGCAGTGGACTTCACGATAGCAGACTACGACTCGTTCCCATGGTAATGACCCGTCCAGTCCCTCGTGGGGACTGGCAATCAGTTATCTTTTGCGAATTTAGAAAGGGCTTATCGATAATTCCTATGATCCTAAGACCTTAACTACATTGTTTTAAGCTATGAATAGTGAGTATTAAGAGAGGTAAGTTCATTCTAGGCTATTATTATTCATGCATGCAAGAGTAAAGGTCTAGAGAGGTGATCAAGCTTAATTTCCTTCAACTTTTCCTTAATTCTTCCTTGGGCAATCAGAGAAATTATAGAATCAAATTCTCTCAGGTATGTAAGATTATGAATGGGTGAATTTGTTCACACCCATGCCAAATCCCTCTCAAATTCATGAAAATCTATATGTTGACCTTATGGGGTTTTAACCCAATGCATGAATTTCCTAAGTTTCTACCATGAGTATGATTTAAGTATGTTTCTATTAATGTATTATGATTCATGGGAAAGTTTTACATTGTTTTCAATTATAATTATGTTTTCAAGCTTTATAAATTATAATGCCCTCCATGAGAAGTTCATGAAAGTTGAGATTTATGATGTATGTTCAAATATGATGAGATATTTATGATGAAAAGCATGTTTTCAAGTTATCCATGTTTATAATCATATTTTCAAGTGAATCAAGTATTTTCAAGCATGTTTTAGTATTGGGAAAGCCCATATTTTCAAATATGATATATGATTTCAAGTTAATTAGCTTACCACATGGTTTTGGAGTCAAGACTCCTAATTATGTTCAGCTTGTGGTATGATTTGAGCCAAGGCTCCTAATATATGATTCAGATTTTATATATTCATGATTATTCAGTTTCATCAATAGACGATGGTCATCTTCATTGAAAAATGATGGAGAGCATATGTATGTTTTTGGGAGCAGTGTCTAGCACCGAGTAGCTTAAGGGCCAGTCAAAAAATAGCATGCAAGCCCTACTCTCAGATTCTTGTCTTGATTATGTTTTATATTATGCATATTTTAAATGATTTTACTTATTTAAGAAGTTTTACTAACTTTCAATACTCGATACATTCTACGTACTAACCGCATACTCTATGCTGTATCATTTTATGATACAGTCTTCGATCTCCAGACTTAGCCCCGTCACTAGCCAATTTTTGGAGTTAGAATCCATCTTCTGTGGTGATTCCTCATCTCCTGAGGACCATTCATCATCAGTTATCTTGGTATTTTCAGTTTTTAGACTTTTCGGGTTAGTTGGGGGTGTTATCCCATTAACCCATAAGTTATGTACAGGATTTCAAACTGTATGTAGTAATCAGCTCGTCATGTATTATGTGAATTCTGATTTTGATATTATGTTATGCTTAGACTTCTGTCATGTTCATTATGTTAAGTCTTCTACTTTATTGATTGAGTTAGATGTATGTTCATACCATGGGTCGACTTGGAGCCTCTCGAGGATCCTTGTCCCGTGTCTTGATTCGGGCCCATGTTTGGGTTGTGACAAACTTTGTATCAGCGCAATATGTTTGAAGTGTCCTAGGGTGTCTAAAATCTGCATTAAGTAGAGTCTTTTTCATGGGTGTGAAGCGCACCACACTTATGACGAAGAGGCTACGAGACGTTCAGGAAATGTTCCCTTCTTTCATGATCTACGTCGTGCGGTGAAATGTCTCTCTATCCTTCTAACTCATGCTATTCGCGATTGCAGAATCATGCCTCCCCGCAGAATTAAGAGAAGAAGAAATGGAAATGGAAATGGCCACGAGGATGGAAATTGGGATGGGCACCAACAAGCCCCACCGGCCCATGAGCACCATGCACTAGAGCCAGTTGCCCACGCTGAATTCAGGGTAGCCATTCAGATGCTAGCGCAGGCCTTGACTGCTCAGGTCAACTAGCAGGCAGTAGTGCATGTCCCCCAAAATGGGAATGCGGCGGCAACACGAGTCATAGATATCCTAAGGATGAACCTGCCAGAGTTTCTTGGGTTAAAGGTGGACGAAGATCCACATGAGTTTATTGACGAGATTCTAAAGATCACCCAGGTCACGGGGGTGAATGGAGAAGAATGTGCTGATTTGGCCTTATATCAGTTGAAAGGGGTCACACACATTTGGTTTAAACAGTGGAAGGATAGTTGGGCAGCTGTAGTAGGCCCTATTAGTTGGGAAGAGTTTCACATTGCTTTTCTAGACCGGTTCTTCCCTCGTGAGATGAGGGAGTTGAAGGAGGCCGAGTTCATGAAATTAAAATAGGAAATATGACAATGTAGGAATATGTCCTAGAGTTCACACATCTGTCAAAGTACACCTCAGAGTTAGTGGTTGATCAGAGGGAGCGAGTGAGCAGGTTTGTTCCTGGGGTGGCGGATTATCTAGACAAAGATTGTAGAACTTCCATGCTCCATCAGGATATGGATTTTCCTCGGATAGTTTCGTACGCCCAGCAGATGGAGGTGGCGCATTAGAGGGAGAGAGGTAAAAAGGGACAGAACAAAAAGCTATAGATTCTCTCAGCCGAGTCCAAGTGGTGGGCATCGACAATAGTCCTACTAAAGATCTTCAGCCCCAACATCTTCAGCGATGAGTATGCCATCTAGACCTAGGCATGAACATAGAGGATGAGCATCAGGCTCCAGGGGTCAGAGTAGCAGGCCCACAGATTCCAGTATTCCAGTTTGTGACAGGTGTGGTCAGAGGCACACGGGTCAGTGTTTGGCACATACAGGTGCTTGCTTCGGGTGCGGAAAGCCCGGACACATGCTCAGAGATTGCCCAACAGCTAAATAGGGCCATGATAGGGGCCGAGACCCAGCTTCCAGTTCGGTAGTTCCACCCACACGCCCAGCCCAGCAAGGGGCATCTACTAACGCAGGCGGCTGGTTAATGCCGAAACAGATTCTATGCCCTAGCATCCCGCCAGGAGTAGGAGGTCTCCCCCGATGTAGTCACTGGTATGTTATGAGTTTTCCACCTTGATGTATATGCTTTGCTAAATCCAGGGGCTACCTTGTCTTTTGTGACACCTTATGTGGCTAGTAGTTTTAGAGTCAGTCCCAAAATCTTGTCAGCACCCTTGTAAGTCTCTCCTTTAGTGGGTGATTCAGTTGTAGCTAGATGGGTGTATAGAAGTTGCCCAGTCATAGTCCTTCAGAAAGTCACCTCAACAAATCTAGTAGAGTTAGCCATGATCGATTTTGATGTTATCCTCAACATGGATTGGCTATTTTCATGTTATGCCTCAATAAATTATAGAACTCGAGCAGTAGAGTTCAGATTTTCGGGTGAGCAAGTCATAGAATGAAAGGGTAGTTCACCTGTGCCTATAGGTCATTTCTTTTCCTATCTTAAGGCCAGTAAGATAATCTTCAAGGGTTGCATGTATCATTTAGTTAGGGTTAAGGATGCCACGTTCGAGACCCTGACTATCTAGTCAGTCCTAGCAGTATGTGAGTATCCAGAAGTCTTACCAGATGATCTACTAGGAATTCCTCCCAAGCGGGAGATTAATTTTTGTATTGACCTTCTTCCCAATACGCAGCCTATATCTATTCCTCTGTACATAATTTCTCCAACCGAGTTAAAGGAGTTGAAGAAGCAGTTGAAAGAACTTTTAGATAAGGGATTCATCAGACCGAGCGAATCCCCATGGGGTGTGCCAATTCTCTTTGTCCAAAAGAAAGACGGTTCTCTTTGTATGTGTATTGATTATCGGCAATTGAACAAGGTCACCATCAAGAATAGGTATCCTATTCCCAGGATTGATGATTTGTTCAACCAGCTTTAGGGTGCTAAATGCTTTTCAAGGATAGATCTCTGATCCGGATACCATCAGCTCAGGGTTCGAGAGAGTGACATCATGAAAATAGCCTTTAGGATGCGGTATGGTCATTATGACTTTGTAGATATGTCTTCTGGACTAACAAATGCTCTTGCAACTTTTATGGACTTGATGAACAGGCGTTAAAGCCATACTTGAATATGTTCGCGATCGTGCTTTTTGATGACATCCTAATATACTCTTGGAGCGAGGAGGAACATGCCTCTCATTTGAGGGTGGTACTACAGACTCTCAAGGATCACCAACTATATGCTAAATTCAGTAAATGCGAGTTTTTGTTGAACTCGGTGACATTTTTGAATCATGTGGTGTAACATCCCGGATAATTTGAGCGATAAAATCGTGCTTTTGAGGTAGGACTAAGAGTACTTAATTGTCTAAGAAGGAAGTTTTATGAGTTATTTGAGTCACTCTATGATCATATTTAATATTGTACGTTGATCAAGTTGTGGAACAAAATTCAAAAAAAGTTATCGCAAAATTTCCTTCTTGAGATTCCTTGAAATTTAGATAAAATGTCTTGAGGCTTTTCTCCCAATATATAAGAAGTTAGGGGGTGTGAAATCTATGAAATTAAATATCTATGATTCTACTTTCCATTGCATCAAACCGTTTGCCAATCCGACTTCAGAGTAAAGAGATATTCGCATTATTGTGAGACCGTGCAAGTAGGCACCTCACAAGGTCTTAAGGCGGTGGAGGATTATTTAATCCCCTTTCGTCGGTTGTTGGCCGTCAAAAATTCATTTTCCAGAATATATTTCGTATGAAACCTCTCTCAAGTTCTCTCCATGGTTTCCTTTGGGTTTTGGGGGCTAGAAGCCATGGCGCAACATGATTTTTGTGTCGGGAAGTCGGGAATCGCGTGTAGTCCGTGGTTTGGTGTCTTTTCCAGGCTGTTTGTGGCTTTTTCGTGGTGAAACTGTTGGTAAGCCTTGTTTATTTTGTTTTCCTTAGTTTTTAAGGTTGTTTATAGGTGTTTTAATGCCGATAGATTGTTGTCTCGGAGTTTCTACTGTCCAATTCCTGTGAATCTTATCGGGTAAGCTTCGTTTGTCTTGTTTTGTTATTGAGTTTGTAGGATGCGTTTTGTCAGAATATTAGACTGCCTTTAGGAAGTATGTTCATGGTGTTGAAAGCTCAAGTTTGGCTAGGCTTAAAGCTAAGGTATGTTAGGCTTGTTCCTCTCTTTGTCGGCATGAATTCCATAACCGTTGTCGTCCATGTTGACGTGTGCATTGCTGTTTTGTGATGGCTTGTATTTTTTCTATTATTGAACTATTGTTCTGATTTTTATATGGTGATAACAGTGTGTTTAAGGTGCTGGTTTGGTTGGTGGATCGGGCTTGAGTGCTGAGAATCGTAGTCATGGAAAATTATTAGACTCGTATCGAGAGGTCGTGTGTGAAGCGTGTGGTTCTTGTAGAAAGTTATGGGATGTTAGTGTGAATATGATTAGGTGATGATATTGACAAGTGAATGAGGGATTATAGTGGTTAAGGTCGATTTTGTGACGATCTTTTGTTATATTTGAATCGGCGATCCTATCGACCGTGTTGATGGCACATGACGGCTGTGGAGACACTTGGGATGATTTGGCCGTGTACTTGATGTTAAGTGGTAAGTAGAATGGCTTTTGGGCTGTTTTTAATAGTTGGGGATAGACTGGTTGGAATGGTTACCCTAAGCTCAATTAGTGGCTCGTCGGCGGACGAATAGACATGAAAGAATAGCACTGTGTTGTGATAATCGAATTGTGAGGTTCGAGAGCCAGTTATGGGTTGTTTTAGCATGTATTAGCGTTGTTTTTGATTGTGATTGTTGTGATTTTGTGTGTGTTGTATTTGAGGCCTTGTGGCTTGTGGATACCCGATGCACGAGAGTTGTTCCGGCTAGGGGTCGAGCCTGAGGTGCCTTGTGGTTTGTGGATACCTGACGCACGAGAGTGTTTCCAGCTGAGGAGTTGAGCCCATGGAGTGAAATAACCTATGGGGTTGAGAATGATGTCCTCCGTAATGTCAAGTTGAGACATGATTCGAGGGTGGTCCGACATGTCTGAGCCTTCCTGGGATTGCGATTGTTTCTCCCAGATGAAGTGAGCTCCTCTAACTGTGCGAAGCTAAGAGAGTGTCCAGCAGTTCCTGATTGATGATGTTGATTAACTGGTGTTTACTTGTGATTTTCTTAGCATTATATTGTGGTTGTTGCTTGTGTTATTTGTTATCTGATAGTAGTGGATGCTAGATGGTGGCTGGTGTTAGATGAGGCCATTAAGAGGTCTAGAGGCGATAACAGGTGAGCTGGGTTAGCTAGGTGCTGTTGTATTGTTATTTACTTTTTGGACTTGCCGGGCTTATGGGGGCCAGGTAGGTTATATTTGTATGTTTGCTTGTACTTTCCAGGCTTATGGGAGCCATGTAGGTTTTATGTGTTTACTTAAGTTCAGTTCTCCTTCTGCGATATTTGGTATATCTGTTGATCTCTAATCTTAGTCTTCTAGTTATTTCTGCACTTTCATGCTCGGTACATTATTGTACTCACGCCCTAGTCGGGGCGCTGCATTTATGCCTGTAGGTGATGGTGGCTGGTAGATCAAGTTCTTGGTTTCTGAGTGGAGTTCCAGCTGAGTCGGTGTGCTCCAATTCTTTTGGAGTTGCTAGAGGTTGAGTTATGGGTAGTTCGGGGCCCTATCCCAAGCAGTTGATTTCTATTATATTTTTAGAGGCTCGTAGACATTTTTTGTGGTATAATGTCATTGTTATAGGCCAGATAGGTCATGTTGTATAGTTTTTCTTTCATTATATTCCCTTGACGACTTATTGTATTCATTTTTCTTGGTTGGTCAGGTAAAGCCAACTTCAACTATAGTCTATCGTCTTATTCTAATTTTATAGTTGTTGTGTTGTTTAACCTCATCGGTTTTGGCCTTTCTTTTATTTTTGGGTGTCGGGTATGCTCATATCAGCAGTGGCACTAGGTGCCAGTCATGCCTCCCCGAGTTTGGGGTGTGACAGACTTGGTATTAGAGTAGTTCGTCTTAGGGAGTCTATGAGCCATGTCTAGTAGAGTCTTGTTTATGTGTGCATTGCGTAGTGTACACGCGATTCCCGACTTCCTGACAAAAAAATCATGTTGAGCCATGACTTCTAGCCCCAAAACCCAAAGGAAACCATGGAGAGAACTTGAGAGAGGTTTCATACGAAATATATGCTGGAAAATGAATTTTTGATGGCCAACAACCAACCAAAGGGGATTAAATAATCCTCCACCACCTTAAGACCTTGTGAGGGGCCTGCTTGTGCAGTCTTACAAAAATGTGAATATCTCTCTACTCTAAAGTCAGATTGACAAACGGATTGATACCTTAGAAACTAAATTCATAGATCTTTAATTTAATAGTTTGCACACCTCATAACTCCTTATAGATTGGGATAAAAGCCTCAGGACATTTGACCTAAATTTCAAGGAATCTCAAGAAGGAAAGTTTGCGATAACTTTTTTCGAATTTTGTTCCACAACTTGATCGACATCCAATCTTAAATATGGTCACACAATGACTCAAATAACTCATAAAGATTCCTTCTTAGCCAATTAAATACTCTTAGTCCTACCTCGAAAGCATGATTTTATCGCTCAAATTATCTGGGGTGTTACATCCTTCCCCCCTTAGAAACATTCTTCCTCGAATGTTGGACGACACGCACGACTCCAACTCATAGACCGACACAGCACAACACTGCATGACATAGCCTAACATGGAAAGCCTACCACTAACAACACCAAACAACAAAACTTTGCATCACGCCGAGGCGCGACACAACTATAACTATAATCAAAATAAGAATCTTACCTTACACCATGTTTAGCCACTGGCCGACTATAATTCATCATGTTACAAGTATCCCTGCACAAGCTAGCAAATATGACTCTAGACCCGACTCTTATGACATCTGACTTCTCGCACGATTTCGATCTATAAAGAACGGTAATAATCCTAAATGTCCTGTAGCCTCCTATTTATAAGTACACTACGCAATGCACACATAAACAAGACTTTACTAGACACGACTCATAGGCTCCCTAGGACGAACTGCTCTGATACCAAGTCTGTCACACCCCAAACTCGGGGAGGCGTGACTAACACCTGGTGTCACCCCTAATATGAGCATATCCAATGCCCAAAAATAAAACAAAGGCCAAAATCGATGAGGTTAAACAACACAACAACTATAAAATCGGAATAAGACGATAGACTATAGCGGAAACTGGCTCACCTGACCAACTAAGAGAAATGAATACAATAAGTCTTCAAGGCCATAGAATAGAAGAACAACTATACAACATGGACCACCTGGTCTGTAACAATGACACTACACCCACAACAAATAACTACGAGCCTCTAAGAATATAATAGAAATCAGCTGCTCGGGACAGGGCCCCGAACTACCCATAACTCAACCTCTAGTAACTCCGAAAGAACTAGAGCACACCGACTCAATTGGAACTCCACTCAGCAACTAAGAACTCGATCTACCAGCCCACCATCACCTGCAGGCATGAATGCAGCGCCCCGACTAGGGCGTCAGTACAATAATGTACCGAGAAGTTGATTTCTATTATATCATTAGAGGCTCGTAGACATTTGTTGTGGGTGTAGCGTCATTTTTATAGGCTAGGTGGGCCATGTTGTATAGTTGTTCTTCCATTCTATGGCCTTGATGGCTTATTGTATTCATTTTTCTTGGTGGGTCAGGTGAGCCAGCTTCTGCTATAGTGTTACACCCCGTAAAATTCCCAACACATAGATGGCCTACTCGCGTGTTGGTTAAGAGTATTTGAAAGCCATACATGCTAGAAAAAGGCCAGGGAAAAGACCGGATGAGAAACCTGTCGAACCATCGCAGAAGGAGCCGGGGCAGAGCACCTCCGCGATGGCAACGTGTCACGGAGGTGGAGCCTCCGCGTTGGCTCCGTGACACGTTGGCCTTGTCCAGGCCCAAGTATATAAACCCCTCACTTCAGTTTTTAATGATATAACTCGTATAATTTCCAGAGAAACCGAGGGAAAACAAGGAGGATCGAGAATCTCTTATAATATTCATCCAATTACGCCGTCAAACGCGGTCCAAACTCAAATTAACTCCAAATACCGAGGTATTAAGCACTAAGGAGCATTCCTACGGATTTAGTTTCGTGAAATTTGGCCAGTGAATCATCGTGCTACTGAACAAAGGTAAGTGGAATTGCTCCAAACTAGTGTCAATATACTCCTATCCCTAAAGTGAGTATTTCTCCCTTCTGGACTTTCGAGAAATAGCAAGTTTTTGACCGTCTTTCGATAAGCCAAAGTTTAGGCTATAAATATATCAAAAGTGATGTTTTCTTTCAGAATATTGGTGTATTCAGTTCTAATTGACATATATGTAAATGCAGTTGGGAGAGATAGCTGGATTACTGACCAAGCTTCATCCGTTAGTCGGATAAACCGAGGTTAAGGTATGAAAAACCAGTTTCTTCGGCAAGTTAGTAGTTTTAGTCTTATATAGCACAGTAAATTCCGTAGTAGAATTTCTGGAGTTGAATATTGAGTATTGTACAAGTTCAATAAATCTGGTTTGCGTTGTTATATCATACTCAGTCCGAAAGTTAGTAAAGCATGCGCCAAAATGGCAGGTTAGCATTCCAGACTCAGTATAGCCCAGTATGTGATTAGCAAGCATGTTTCTAGAATAATATGACAGATATTTAGAATAAGAGTTAGTAAAGTAAAATCAGATAGTCAGATAGTATCTTGGCTACAGATTAGCCATACGGACAGATGATATCTTGGCTACAGTATAGCTATACAGTCAAATAGTATCTTGGCTACAAATTAGCTATGCAGTTAGCTAAAGATCACAGATTTAGTATAAAGAAGTATGAGAATCAGTATAATACAAAAAGAGATCAGAATAAGAAATCAGAATTCAGATAGTATTTTTCAGTTTAAACATGCTTGCTATATATGTGCTTATTGTTTGTTGAGACTTGGTTGTGTCATGAGGGCACCCTTTTGAGCGTCCTCGATGCCCCTGGGTTGGTAACTGTGTCGCCCACTGAGCGGGTGGGTTTATGTCACTCCAAGGAGTGGCATGCCGTCCCCAGTTTGGACGAAGATGGGATGAAGCTTTCCCCATATCAGACTGATCAACATTACAGTATAGATAGCCCTGTTGTGTGCAAGCACCCAGGGAACAGATTTAGATACAGTTACAGTTACAAATACGGTATAAGAGTCCTCCGGACTCAGACACGGTTATTTATATCGGAGGCTATGGCCCGAGCCGGAGACCCGGGGGCCGGCAGAGGTGCTCGTAGTTAGCAGATGAGTGGAGTGACTTATTTTTGGCTGGTTTTGACTCGGGTAGGGGTATATAGATTGTTTGCTTGCTTGGTGCCATCCGGCTTATGTGGGTTGGTTTTGGCTCTTATTTGCTATATATATATATATATATATATATATATATATATATATATATATATGTATTTATGTGCTATATATTAGTTAATAGACAGCAGGCCGCCGCATCTACAGGTACGCTCCTGCCCTATCACAACACAGAAAGTCTGATTCAGTTCATATCAGTTCTTACAGATTCAGATATCTCCTGCTATTCAGAATTGCTAGCTATGTTATTTGTATTCAGTTGTATCCAGTTGCTTTGCATACTCGGCACCAGTGGTACTGACACCCGTTTGGGGCGCTGCATTACTTGTCTGCAGGTACTCATAGACGAGGAGGCGATCCCTCATGATTCTAGCCAGCTTATAGAGTCATCAGCTCCTGTCATCCGGAGCTTGATATTCAGAGGTGTAGTTCATTTTCTTTTATTGTACAGTATGGGTAGGCTGGGGCCCTGTCCCGACCATTTCATCAGTACTAATAGAGGCTTGCAGATTATGTATATTCATCTCTCTATGGTTAGTTGTGCCAGTCGTGTGAGGCTATGCGTTTTGTTTAGCTGTTTAACATTGTTGATTATGTTGGCCATGTGGCGCCATAGTCTGATAGTAGTGGTGACCTTGCCTGTCACGTAGTTATTCAGTATTCTATTATTGAGTTACAGATAACTATACAACATGGTGGCCTTATCGGCCCGCATAGGTCTCCCTATATGAGGTGATTTTGGTTAGCTGATGATACAGTATAGGTGGCTATAGGCCTAGTCGGCCGGAGGCTGTATTTACAGCCGTTATATAGCCCATTGATTCCTTGAATCTGAGTTAGAGCCAGCCAGACACCAGATGTGCTTAGGCTCACCAGTTAGCAGTCTAGGTCCTACTAGGGCACTAGGTGGCAGTCATACCCCCCAAGGCGGGGCGTGACAAACTTGGTATCAAAGCAGGTCGTGTCCCAGGGAGTCTGCGAGCCGTGCTAAGTAGAGTCTTGTCTATGGATGTGTTGTGCACCACATACTATAGGCAGGAGGCTGCGAGGCATGATAGAATGGTTACTCTTCTTTCTCATTCAGTCGTGCTATAGAGCGGTACAATATAGGGTTGGGTCTCTAAAACTTATCATATTCTTTGTCTACAGATAAGAATGGCGGACCAGCGTCACCCTGCCAACGGTAGAAGATTAGACACATCAGCAGGAGAAGGCACCAGCAGGATGCCTCAGTTCCATTCAGAGTCAGCCTGATCTGAGGGCGATATAGAGGCTTCATCACAGCCCTCTCAACAGTCCCCCTCACATTAGGAGCCGTTGGGCATGACACCGCCTCCGACAGCTCCTGTACCTTCGCCATCAGACCAGGAAGTTCATAGTGCAGTGGTTATGTTGGCACAAATGATGGCCACACAGCGCCAGTCAGTTCCACCTGTAGTAGCAGAGCCTTTAGGTGGGACAGGTAGTTCCAGGGTCAGGGAGTTTTTGGCACTAGGTCCCCCATAATTCACTAGGTCAGATCAAGTAGAGGACCCCCAGGATTTCCTAGATCAGATGCAGAGAATTTTCCAGGTTATGCATGTGACCCCTACAGAATCAGTTGAGCAGGCAGTGTTTCGGTTGCGTGACATAGCTGTATTATGGTACGAGAGTTGGGAAAGGTCTCGAGGGAGAGATGTTGCCCCTCTGACCTGGTCCAGCTTCTCGGAGGCCTTCCTGGACCGTTATTTGCCACGTGAGATCCGGCAGGCCCGGATGGATCAATTTTTGCATTTGGAGAAGGGGGCGAGGAGTGTACGAGAATATGCCCTACAGTTTGACTCCCTAGCCCGCTATGCTCCAGCTTTTGTGGACACCATGCCATCCAGAGTCCACCGGTTCATTATGGGTCTAAACTCGGAATATATTGAAGCTTGCATGACGGCTACGTTACGAGAAGATATGGATATTGCCCGAGTACAGGCGTTTGCCCAGACCATTGAGGGCCTTAGACAGCGGCAACAGGGCAGTAGACAGACAAATCAGGAACAACGTCGTACAGATAGATCAGATGGAATGCAGAGGGAGGTTCAGAGAGGACCCAGGCCCCGATTATCAGACAGACCCCCTAGACCCCCACCTCCACCACAGCAGCAGCAGCGAGGTAGATTTGCTCGTCGAGGGCAGTCAGAGTCTGGTGGCAGTTCTCGAATAGTAGATTCCCGCAGCAGAGAAGGGGAGAGCAGAGCAGATTTACACCCCCACCCTACCCTAATTGCGGCCGACCTCACATCGGAGCTTGTAGATATGGCTCCTTGGGGTGTTATATTTGCGGGCAGGAGGGCACCACATGAGAGATTGTCCGGCCGGGGGACAAGAGAGCAGAGATAGTCAGGACAAGGGATCCGCAGGGCCACGAGCTCCAGCAGCCTCGGCAGGGCATAGGCCCTCAGGTACAGCAGGTAGAGGCTGAGGTAGATTAGGAGCCTCCAGTTCAAGTACGGGCTCAAGCCGTACCTATGCATTACCAGGGAGACAGGACTCAGAGGCGTCTCTAGATATAGTGACACGTATGATGACTATGTGTTCATGCCCTGCTTATGTACTGATTGATCCAGGGTCCATTCTGTCATATATTACCCCATTTGTGGCTCAAAAGTTTAATGTCATACCAGAGTTATTACAACAGCCCTTTTCAGTATCTACACCCGTTGGTGACTCCATTATAGCTAGTAGAATTTATCGAGGGTGTACAGTAGAGGTTGCTGATCGCCAGACTACAGTAGATCTGGTAGAGTTAGAAATGATTAATTTCGATGCCATTATGGGTATGAATTGGTTGGTGCCATGCTATGCTAATGTAGAATGTTGGACCAAGAAGGTCCGATTCCACTTTCCAGGAGAGGCAGTGCGAGAGTGGAAAGGCAGCACAGCTACTCCAAAAGGTAGGTTTATTTCCTACCTTCAAGCGAGGAAATTGATAACTAAGGAATGTATCTACCACCTAGTCAGGGTTCAGGATGTTCGGGTAGAATCTCCGACACTTCAGTCTGTTCCGGTGGTGAATGAATTCCCTGATGTATTTGCAGACAAGTTACCTGGTATTCCCCTAGAAAGGGAGATAGATTTTGCAATTGACTTGCTGCCAGGTACTCAGCCTATATCAATTCCTCCGTATCGCATGGCTCCTGTTGAACTCAGAGAATTAAAAGAGCAGCTGAAGGACCTGCTAGAAAAGGGTTTTATCAGGCCGAGTACTTCACCGTGGGGTGCGTCAGTTCTATTTGTGAGAAAGAAGGATGGCTCGCTCTGCATGTGTATAGATTACCGGCAGCTGAATAAAGTTACAGTAAAGAATAAGTATCCGCTTCCCAGAATAGATTATTTGATTGATCAATTACAGGGAGCCAGATATTTCTCCAAGATTGACTTACCGTTCGGATATCATAAGGTTTGAGTTCGTGAAAGAGACATTCCTAAAACGGCCTTCAGGACCCAATATGGACAATTTGAATTCCTAATTATGTCCTTTGGGTTGATGAATGCCCCAGCAATATTCATGGACCTGATGAATAGCATTTTCAGACCATACCTGGACCTGTTCATGAGAGGGTTTATTGATGATATTCTGGTGTATTCTCGCTCTGAAGCAGATCAATAGGCTCATTTACGGACAGTGCTCCAGATTCTTAGTGACTGTCAATTATATGCTAAGTACTCCAAGTGTGAATTCTGGCTGAACTCAGTAGCCTTCTTGGGGCATATTGTGTCGGATGCTGGTATACAAGTTTACACGCAGAAGATAGCAGCAGTTAAAACCTGGCCTAGGCCTACCACTCCGACCGAAGTCTGTAGTTTTCTGGGGTTAGCAGGATATTACAGGAAATTTGTTGAGGGATTTGTTCGGTGCTTTGGTTGGGGTTATAAAACCGACACGCAAGTGCACGTGGTCAAACAAGTAGTAAGTGGCTTAAGTAAGCCAAGTATCGATCCAAGGAGACTCTGGATAAGTAAAAATTGCTTAAGTATACTATATTCTATCTCACTTCTATATATGCTGACAACAACGTAACCAACAATTGAAAAGTTTGTTTTATAAAGTATGTACTAAAACTACTGAATATTATTTACTTTGAATTTAAACTATGGTTATGAGCATGCCAAGGTTAAGAACATGTAATGAACTTGATTATAATCATAAATTGGTTAATCTTTCTCTTCCAGTTGCTAGCCAAGAACATTAGCCAAGAGATTAAAACTCTCGTATTTAATCTCACTTAAGAATCATAAACCATTCGTCTACATTTCTGTGATCAAATGCAATTCATGACCTAGCAATACAATTCCGGTTCCTAAATTGACTAATATGGCTTTCAAGTATATTTCTATCAGGAAAGCACATCAAAACCCAATTTTCCCAAATCAAGTTAAGAACAATACCCTATTAATTCACAACTTTCCAATTTCGTGCTCTCTCGAGTGAAATCGGACTTTTTAGATATACATTAATGTCGGCCACACACCAATGCAGTAGAAACAAGAATTAATAGAACAACATGGAAGAAGAAGATGAAAAACCATATAATTCAATAATCAAACTTCATCACAAATGTTCATAACCTCAGCAAGGAAGGGAATTAGCCACTCATTTGTGGATTAATCATCCTAAAACAAGTGTTAATCATACAAACAATTGATTGAAAGAAGAAAGAAGGAGAGAAAAACCCTGAGCTTTTTCGTCCCTCAACTGCCTGTAACCCACGTCCTTGCTCCACCAAGTCTGAATATTGAAAAATAAACCTAAGTGTGCTATTTATAGTAGTAGGTCTCTTTCCCGGAATAACAAGCAACGTGTCACGGAGTGCATCGTGGAGCACGGCCTCCGTGACACGCTACGGACGCGGAAGCCCTCTGGAAATCACCCGAAATTGGCCCGGGCAGCACCCTGCCGCGTTGGCAGCGTGTCACGCTGCTTGGGCAGCGCGTTGGCAGCCCTTGGTCGCGGAGGCCACCTGCCGTGGCACGTTACCAACACGCAGGTGGGCTGTTTTGTGCCTCCTCTTCGCCGACGTTCGCGTGTTAATTCCGTCTCCAAGCCTCTACTTCACCAACTCATGAATTAGTTACTCAAACGTCATCAAAACCTACAAAACAAAGGCTAATCATGTTGGTTAGCACATATCTTTACTTTATCTAAAATTACATGAAAATGTATACCATAACTTAGATAAACAAGACTAATTTAAGTCATAAAGCGTATCTCGGGCATGCTATTTTTGTCCGTGATCACAACCCCACACTTAAAGCCTTATTCGTCCTCGAACAACCTTTTACATATCATGCATATGGAGATTCCCACATAACTAATTTAGCAAGATAATTCAAGTTACGGCTATAATGATTACGTAAGATACAAGCTAAAAATAGAGCATGCCTGATTTGTTCATTGAAATGAAGTACAACTATGTTAAGACTTCTTAACCTCAAGAATCGACTCTCAATTTTAGCAAACTCATGCAAATCAACTGACTAAGAAATCCCACATGATTTATATCCTTCATTCAACATGTGCCCCTCACAGAAAGAGAGTTACCCAATTTCACACGCAAAAACAATTTTTATATCACAACATGTGTGGGTATATGAATAGAATTACGCTCACTCTCACAAAGAATTCACATGCATCATGTAATGACCCATAAGCTTGCCCTTAGTGTTTTATTCCACTAATTTGAGGATGTAAGAGTGTAAGATCAAGTAGGACTTTTTAGGTTGTAATGTAACTCAGGTGCGGGTAGGTACTATTATGATCAGTAATAGTGACTATCTTTCCTAAGCGCTTTTAATGCATCACGCCTTCATTACAAACTTCCCTTCCCTCACTTCACCTTTTTCTCTTTTCATCTTTCTTTTTCCTCTTTTGTTCCCCCCTTTCTTTAGGCACTTTTAGCTTATTAGTAAGGAGTACTTAAGCAATATGTTTCATTCATTTCTTTTCTTACTCCCTACTAATAATCAACCATTTTCACACAAATTCACCTTTTTCCTTTTCTCAATTATTTACAACTTGCTATTTTTCCTTCTTCCTCCCAATTCTCACTCCTTCACTCTTTCGGATTTTTCCACTTACGCGCTTCGAAGCTTTGGATCAACTTCAAGGATAATGAAAGAAAAAGGATTAAGCTTATGTTGCAGCTGTCAAAGAATAGGCTCAAGGCTCAATGCGGTTAACTAGGATTAATTTTTCAAGGTAGATATAATGAGGGCTAAAAGTTTGGTTCATTCAAAGAAATACCTAAATCATCTCCTACAATTCACATCCTTCATTTCATTTTATATACACACCAGTCAAGTTCTAGACATTTCATAATAGCACAGAATACTCCAAAACCTTACACTCATGGCACATGCTCAAATCAAGACACATTCAGCAGACTCAGCTAATCACAAGAATTCAGGATTAAGCTTCAATCATATTGAGTCAAATTCAAGAACCTAAGTGTCTCACACAAAGTTATACACTTGCATGCTTCACACTGAACATACTTGCCTCTTACAACCATGTATAGCACATAACAAGAATATCAAGCCATCAATTAGCTACGGGTCCAAAAACCATCCTACTGACTAATTTTCCTCAAGACGGTCGTCATCCATCCATCGTTGCAAACAGTCTCTAACTACGACTAAAACATTATATACAGACAAAGAAAAATTTTTATTCTTCGGTTCAAAGACCCCCCGTCGGAAAAGAACCAAAAAGAAAAACCAACGGGTGATGAAGTCATGCTTAATTCACAAAAATTTTTCAAATTTTTCAAATTTCTCACCAACTTTTGCACAAGCATTACATTCACCAAAATCGTTAAGCACATAAAATTTTGAAATTTCCCTTGAAATTTCCCTCACCCCACACTTATATCATGCTATGTCCTCATAGCATCAAATTAAAATTTACAAAGGGTGAGAAATACTCCCTGAGGCCTTTAGGCTTAGCTAACAGCATGCGTCTTCGACTTTGCACAAGTGGGTGTTCAACCCCACACTTTTTCTCTTCCATGCTTGTTAGCTTCCTCCTCCACGGGTACTCAGACTTCCCCTCCATCTGCGCTTAACTTTCCACCAAACAACACAAGATGAAAATAAACAAAAATTAACTCAATTACAAGAAATTAAAATGGTACCTGTGGTACCCTTGGGTTGCCTCCCAAGCAGCGCCTAATTTTACGTCGCGGCACGACGTACCAAGTTTCACCACTTTTTCCTCCACCTTGAGGATATGAATCTCACCCAAAATTTCTTCTCTAATTTCCTCTTATGCTCCAGGGGTGGTGGTGAAAAATTGTAAGGACCAAACAGTAGGTGTTGCCTTTTTACTTTATTGGCCCTCAAGTAAGCGAAGTCATTTTGTCTCTCCGCGTTGGCAAATTTCAAAATATATGGTGCTTGGCCCTCCTCTAGACATTTCTCTATAAGCTTGGAAGACTCTCTTTCTATGTTGTCAACCAAATTTAACGTCGAAAAATGCGTAGAGTGTGGTCCAATACACCTCAACTCTGAAATTGCATTTTGCTTGACCTCCTTACTTGTATACTCCTTCTCAGCATCGACATCTATCTCTTCATTAATGTCAAATGGAGGGTACTCTATCTCTTCTTCCATGAATGGATTTTCTATAAGTGTGAGCCCGTCACGGGGACACTCAAGAGATTCTAATTGTTGGGCGTCATCCAAAAATTCACCCTTGTCATCCTCTTGTATTTCCTCTCGAATATCGGCTAAAGTTGTTACTTGCAATTTATCACAAGCTTCAGCTTCAGCGATCATCTCCGTGAATTGGATGCTCATCCTTTCTAGAGCCTCTGCATTCTCTTCTTGCTGAATTCTCAATACTGCCATCGCCTCCTTCATTGCTTCTGATTGCTCCAAGAGTTGTTTCAGCATGTCTTCCATTCGAGCTTGGCTTCCCAAGTCCTCATTTTCAGCATGCCTATATTCAGAAAAAACAACAAAAGGATCATAGTAGGGGCTTGGGGGAGGGGAATATGCATTCGGACAGCCATCCCAATGGCCATCTTGACCACCACATATATTGCACGTGTTACAGTGTTGCCACGAGTGGTGTCCTCCGCAATTCAGACAAGATTCACTAAAATAGAGGTATCCACCATTGAAACCATTTATATTCCACGATGTCATGTCAATAAGGGTATTCGAAAAAGAAAAAGTAAAAATGCAAAAGAATTAAAACAAATACTAAGACTAAGTTGTCAGCACTTGAGAAAAATAAAAATACAGTAATTTACACTTAATACAATTCCACCAATTGCCTAGTCTCCCCGGCAACGGCGCCAAAAACTTGTTCGGTGCTTTGGTTGGGGTTATAAAACCGACACGCAAGTGCATGTGGTCAAACAAGTAGTAAGTGGCTTAAGTAAGCCAAGTATCGATCCAAGGAGACTCTGGATAAGTAAAAATTGCTTAAGTATACTATATTCTATCTCACTTCTATATATGCTGACAACAACGTAACCAACAATTGAAAAGTTTGTTTTATAAAGTATGTACTAAAACTACTGACAATTATTTACTTTGAATTTAAACTATGGTTATGAGCATGCCAAGGTTAAGAACATGTAATGAACTTGATTATAATCATAAATTGGTTAATCTTTCTCTTCCAGTTGCTAGCCAAGAACATTAGCCAAGAGATTAAAACTCTCGTATTTAATCTCACTTAAGAATCATAAACCATCCGTCTACATTTCTGTGATCAAATGCAATTCATGACCTAGCAATACAATTCTGGTTCCTAAATTAACTAATATGGCTTTCAAGTATATTTCTATTAGGAAAGTACATCAAAACCCAATTTTCCCAAATCAAGTTAAGAACAATACCCTATTAATTCACAACTTTCAAATTTCATGCTCTCTCGAGTGAAATCGGACTTTTTAGATATACATTAATGTCGGCCACACACCAATGCAGTAGAAACAAGAATTAATAGAACAACATGGAAGAAGAAGATGAAAAACCATATAATTCAATAATCAAACTTCATCACAAATGTTCATAACCTCAACAAGGAAGGGAATTAGCCACTCATTTGTGGATTAATCATCCTAAAACAAGTGTTAATCATACAAACAATTGTTTGAAAGAAGAAAGAAGGAGAGAAAAACCCTGAGCTTTTTCGTCCCTCAACTGCCTGTAACCCACGTCCTTGCTCCACCAAGTCTGAATATTGAAAAATAAACCTAAGTGTGCTATTTAGAGTAGTAGGTCTCTTTCCCGGAATAACAAGCAACGTGTCACGGAGTGCATCGCGGAGCACGGCCTCCGTGACACGCTACGGACGCGGAAGCCCTCTGGAAATCACTCGAAATTGGCCCGGGCAGCACCCTGCCGCGTTGGCAGCGTGTCACGCTGCTTGGGCAGCGCGTTGGCAGCCCTTGGTCACGGAGGCCACCTACCGTGGCACGCTGCCAACGCGCAGGTGGGCTGTTGTGAGCGGCCTGCCTGCCGTGGCACCTTGTCGACGCGCAGGTGGGCTGTTTTGTGCCTCCTCTTCGCCGACGTTCGCGTGTTAATTCCGTCTCCAAGCCTCTACTTCACCAACTCATGAATTTGTTACTCAAACGTCATCAAAACCTACAAAACAAAGGCTAATCATGTTGGTTAGCATATATCTTTACTTTATATAAAATTACATGAAAATGTATACCATAACTTAGATAAACAAGACTAATTTAAGTCATAAAGCGTATCTCGGGCATGCTATTTTTGCCCGTGATCAGGATTCTCTACTATAGCGGCACCTCTGACCAAACTGACACAGAAAACAGTGAAGTTTCAGTGGACAGAGGCATGTGAGCAGAGCTTCCAGGAGTTAAAAGACAGATTAACCTCCGCCCCAGTGTTAGCATTGCCGGAAGGTATAGAAGGTTATTCAGTGTATTGCGACGCATCAGGCGTTGGGTTGGGTTGTGTGTTGATGCAGCATGGTAAGGTGATTGAGTATGCTTCCAGACAGCTGAGGAGACATGAAAAGAATTACCCTACCCACGACCTGGAGTTAGCCGTAGTGATCCACGCCTTAAAGATATGGAGGCATTACTTGTATGGCGTCCATGTGGATATTTTCACAGATCATAAGATCCTACAGTATATCCTCACCCAAAGGGAGTTGAATTTGCGACAGCTTCGCTGGTTGGAGTTATTGAAAGATTATGACGTGGAAATTCTGTATCATCCGGGAAAAGACAATGTAGTAGCAGATGCTCTCAGCCGTAAATCAATGGGAAGTTTGGCGTATTTGCAGCCCGAGCAACGGGAGTTGGTCAGAGAAATACATCAATTAGCCAGCCTAGCTGTTCGTGTAGCAGAAATAGAGGACAACAGAGCGGTAATTCAGAACACCACTGTGTCGTCATTAGTTGTGGAGGTAAAGGAACGACACTATGAGGATCTTGACCTGATCCAGCTTAAAGACAGAATCTAGCAGGGTAAAGCGCCAGATTATCAGATAACTGAGGAAGAAGTGCTGTAATGTAAAGGCCGCCTCTATGTTCCAGATGTTTCTGGCTCCGCCAGCAGATTATGAACGAGGTACATTACGCCCGTTATTCTCTTCACCCCGGTGCGACAAAAATGTACCATGACATCAAGGAGAATTATTGGTGGCCAGGAATGAAAAGAGAAATTGCCAAATTTGTAGCCCAGTGTCCTAACTGCCAACAGGTAAAAGCGGAACACCAGAAACCAAGCGGGTTAACTCAGGGCATAGCTGTGCCTCTCTGGAAATGGGAAGTAGTGACTATGGATTTTGTAGTAGGATTACCCCATACTAGACATAGACACGATTTTATTTGGGTAATAGTTGATAGGCTGATAAAATCATCTCATTTCCTGCAAGTGAAAACTACCTTCTCGGCCGAGGATTTTGCCGAATTATATATCTGAGAAATAGTTAGATTACATGGAGTGCCAATATCTATTATTTCAGACAGAGGAGCACAATTTACAGCTAGACTTTGGCAGACGTTCCAGAGGGGTCTGGGAACGCAGATTAATTTGAGCACAGCATTCCACCCTCAGATAGATGGACAGGCTGAACGCACTATTCAGACACTTGAGGATATGCTATGGGCGTGTGTGCTAGATTTTGGAGGTAGCTGGGACGAGCATTTGCCGCTAATGGAGTTTTCTTATAATAATTGTTATCACTCAGCTATCCAAATGGCGCCCTTTGAGGCACTGTATGGGCGAAAATGTAAGTCGCCAGTTGGCTGGTTTGAAGTGGGAGACTCAGCCCTGATTGGGCCAGATATTATTCAACAGTCAAAGGAGAAGGTAAAGCTTATCAGAGAACGCCTACTGACTGCACAGAGCCGCCAGAAATCGTATGCTAATGTGCGGCGCAGAGACCTAGAATTTGATGTGAATGATAGGGTATTTCTGAAAGTATCTCCAATGAAAGGGGTGATGAGATTCGGCAAGAAAGGTAAGATCAGTCCGAGATTTGTTGGGCCTTATCAGATTCGTCGAAGGATAGGCCGAGTAGCATATGAGTTGAACTTGCCTCCAGAATTGGAATCCGTTCATCCGGTCTTTCATGTATCTATGCTGAGGAAATGCATAGGAGACCCATCCAGAGCAGTCCCTGTCCAGGATATCCAGGTTACGGAAGAGCTGGCCTATGAAGAGGTTCCAGTAGCCATCTTAGACAGACAGATTCATAGATTGAGAACTAAAGATATTGCATCTGTCAAGGTATTGTGGCGTAACAGGAACCGAGAGGAGATGACTTGGGAGGCGGAGGAAGATATGAAGACCATATACCGTCATTTATTTCAAGCCTAGTCAGGCGACAGGTATGTTAGTATTATTATCTTATGCAGTGCCTTATAGTATACATATAAATGAGAAGGTCTATTCTAATCTGTCATTTAAATACTATAGTATTGTGTGGAGTACCTGTATGGGACTTTTCTGCATTTCAGGTTTTTGGGATAGTCCATATTACAGGGGAAACTCTGCCGAAATTTTTCTAGAAACAAGTTGAGTAAGTTGAGAAGTCCTCTAGATAGAAGATTACATTCAAGGACGAATGTTCTTAAGGGGGGAGAATGTTACACCCTGTAAAATTCCCAACACATAGATGGCCTATTCGCGTGTTGGTTAAGAGTATTTGAAAGCCATACATGCTAGAAAAAGGCCCGGGAAAAGATCGGACGAGAAACCAGTCGAACCATTGCGGAAGGAGCCGGGGCAGAGCCCCTCCGTGATGGCAACGTGTCACGAAGGTGGAGCCTCCGCGTTGGCTCTGTGACACGTTGACCCTATCCAGGTCCAAGTATATAAACCCCTCACTTCGATTTTTAATGATATAACTCATATAATTTCTAGAGAAACTGAGGGAAAACAGGGAGGATCAAGAATCTCTTATAATATTCGTCCGATTACACCGTCAAACGCGGTCCAAACTCAAATTAGCTCCAGATATCGAGGTATTAAGTAGTAAGGAGCATTCCTACGGATTTAGTTTCGTGAAATTTGGCCGGCGAATCATCGTGCTACTGAACTAAGGTAAGTGGAATTGCTCTAAACTAGTGTCAATATACTCCTATCCCTAAAGTGAGTATTTCTCCCTTCTGGACTTTTGAGAAATAGCATGTTTTTGACCGTCTTTCGATAAGACAAAGTTTAGGCTATAAATATATCGAAAGTGACGTTTTCTTTCAGATTATTGGTGTATTCAGTTCTAATTGACATATATGTAAATGCAGTTGGGAGAGATAGCTGGAGTACTGACCAAGCTTCGTCCGTTAGTCGGATAAACCAAGGTGAAGGTATGAAAAGATAGTTTCTTCGGCAAGTTAGTAGTTTAGTCTTGTATAGTGGTGTGCCCGCAAGTGTACGGGTCGTGCAAGTAATATAGTGGCTCTTTTTAAGAGCCGGATGTCGAACCCACAAGGACTGGACCCATTCCTCTAACTAGCCATTTTTAGTGTGATCTTAAATACCTCAAGTGTTGGTTATAGACATTTTCGATTGAGATTAATTAAGTCTAAGTTTGGGTCAACGAAATATTCTAAAATTACTCTAGGAGCAACATAGAGTTAAAACCAATTAATCATGCGATACTACGATTTGCAATGGGTTAAGCATGGAACTATCAATTGTTATTTCACATAATTAGAATTGCATGTTTATGGTCTTTTGAGCCTCTAAACACGACAATCTAGCCTCACTGCATCATTGTGAGTGAGGAGTTTAATTTCTAGTCGCAGACAATCAATTATGTTGTGGTTTACGGGGAAACGATTAGGGACTTTCGTGCGTCTAACCATTTAACTCAACTTAGCCTCACAACTACTTCTTCGAGTGGTGATGTGACATCCCAAGTTGGTCTTTCATAAACCCAGTGTCTCAACCAAGCACGGTGTTAGGTATATTTCTATCCTGACACAAAAATCTCTCCCGAGATACAAACATGCTCCTCACATTCTCATGTCTTGACCTAGGTAATGCTTTCTCAAGCTATTGCTCAAGCTAACAAATATGCTTTCATGGTGATCAATCATAAAAACAACCAACAATCCAGAATGCAAGACGAAAAAAACAATCAATAACTTAATTCCAAAACAATTTCATAAAATCACAATTATAATTCATGGCTTCAACCCTAGAGGAAGGGTTTTTGCCATTCATGTTTGTAAAACTACAACTAACTACTACTAAACTAACATACTTATATGAATTTGGTAGATGAGAAGGGAATTTGACAAACCCTAGATGAGTTCTCCCACTTCTCCCTTCACTCCTAGGTAGTTTTCCAGAATAAAATTGTGACCCCCTGGAATTAGGAGCTAAGGGACCTATTTATAGTAAATGGAAAACGTGCATAATCTGGCCTGTCGTGGAATGGCTCCGTGTCATAGAGTGTATCGCGGAGCACTACCTTCGTGACTCAGAGGCAACGTGAAAGCTCTCTGGAAATCACCCGAAATTTGGCCTCGGCAGCACCCTGCCGCATTGGCAGCGTGTCACGCTGCTTGGGCAGCGCGTTGACACCTCCATGTCGCGCAGCCAACCTGCCGTGGCACGTTGCCAACGTGCAGGTGGGCTGTTGTGATCAGCCTACCTGCCGTGGCACGTTGCCGACGCGCAGGTGGGCTGTTTTGTGCCTCCTCTTTGCCAACGTTCGCGGGTTAATTCCGTTTCCAAGCCTCTACTTCACCAACTCATGGATTAGTTACTCAAAAGTCATCAAAACCTACAAAACAAAGGCTAATCATGTTGGTTAGCACATATCTTCACTTCATATAAAATTACATGAAAATGTATACAATAACTTAGATAAACAAGACTAATTTAAGTCATAAAGCGTATCTCGGGCATGCAATTTTTTCCCGTGATCATATAGCACAGTAAACTCCGTACTAGAATTTCCGGAGTTGAATATTGAGTATTGTACAAGTTCAGTAAATCTAGTTTGCGTTGTTATATCATACTCAGTCCAAAAGTTAGTAAAGCATGCGCCAAAATGGCAAGTTAGCATTCCAGACTCAGTATAGCCCAGTATGTGATTAGCAAGCATGTTTCTAGAATAATATGATAGATATTCAGAATAAGAGTTAGTAAAGTAAAATCAGACAGTCAGATAGTATCTTGGCTACAGATTAGCCATACGGACAGATGATATCTTGGCTATAGTATAGCTATATAGTTAGATAGTATCTTGGCTACAGATTAGCCATGCAGTTAGACAAAGATCACAGATTCAGTATAAAGAAGTATGAGAATCAGTATAATACAGAAAGAGATCAGAATAAGAAATCAGAATTCAAATAGTATTTTTCAATTTAAACATGCTTGCTATATATGTGCTTATTGTTTGTTGAGACTTGGTTGTGTCATGAGGGCACCCTTTTGAGTGTCTTCGTCGTCCTTGGGTTGGTAACTATGTTGCCTACTGAGCGGGTGAGTTTACGTCACTCCAAGGTGTGGCATGCCATCCCCAGTTTGGACAAAGATGGGATGAAGCTTTCCCCATATCAGGCTGATCAGCATTATAGTACAGATAGCCCTGTTGTGCACAAGCGCCTAGGGAACAGATTCAGATACAGTTACAGTTACAGATATAGTATAGGAGTCCTCCAGACTCAGACACAGTTATTTATATCGGAGGCTATGGCCCGAGCCGGAGACCTAGGGGGCCGACAGAGGTGCTCGTAGTTAGCAGATGAGTGGAGTGACTTATTTTTGGCTGGTTTTGACCCGGGTAGGGGTATATAGATTGTTTGCTTGCTTGGCGACATCCGGCTTATGGGGGTTGGTATTGGCTCTTGTTTGCTATATATATATATATATATGTATGTATATATATATATGTATGTATGTATTTATGTGCTATATATTAGTTAATAGACAGTAGGCCGCCGCGTCTACAGGTACGCTCTTGCCCTATCACAGCAGAGAAAGTCTGATTCAGTTCATATCAGTTCTTACAGATTCAGTTATCTCCTGCTATTCAAAATTGCTAGCTATGTTATTTGTATTCAGTTGTATCCAGTTGCTTTGCATACTCGGTACCAGTGGTACTGATGCCTGTTTGGGGCGCTGCATTACTTGCCTGCAGGTACTCATAGACGAGGAGGCGATCCCTCGTGATTCTAGCCAGCTTATAGAGTCATCAGCTCCTGTCATCCGGAGCTTGATATTCAGAGGTGTAGTTCATTTTCTTTTATTGTACAGTATGGGTATGTCGGGGCCCTGTCCTGACCATTTCATCATTACTCATAGAGGCTTGCAGATTGTGTATATTCATCTCCCTGTGGTTAGTTGTGCCGGTCGTGTGAGGCCGTGCATTTTGTTTAGTTGTTTATCATTGTTGATTATGTTGGCCGTGTGGGGCCATAGTCTGATAGTAGTGGTGACCTTACCAGTCACGTAGTTATTCAGTATTCTATTGTTGAGTTACAGATAACTAGACAACATGGTGACCTTGTTGGCCCACATAGGTCTCCCTATATGAGATGATTCTGGTTAGCTGATGATACAGTACAGGTGGCTATAGGCCCACTCGGCCAGAGGCTGTATTTACAACCATTATATAGCCCATTGATTCCTTGAATCTGAGTTAGAGCCAGCCAAGCACCAGATGTGCTTAGGCTCACTAGTTAGCAGTCTAGGTCCTACTAGGGCACTAGGTGCTAGTCATACCCCCCAAGGCAGGGCGTGACATATAGTCTATCATCTTATTCTGATTTTATAGTTGTTGTGTTGTTTAAACTCATCGATTCTGGACTATGTTTTATTTTTGGGCATCGAGTATGCTCTTATCAGGAGCGACACCAGGTTCTAGTCATGCCTCCCTGGGTTTGGGGTGTGACATGTGGTGTCGAGTGAGGGCATAAAGGTAGACTCTCAAAAGATAGAAGCGGTAAAGAATTGGCCTAGACCGGTTAATCCTTCTGACATCAGGAGTCTCTTGGGTTTAGTAGGGTACTATCGGAGATTTGTTGAGGGTTTTTCAGCTATTGTGGTGCCATTGACCAAATTGACCCAAAAGAAAGTGAAATTCCAATGGTCGGATTCTTGTGAGAGGAGCTTTTAGGAGTTTAAGACTCGACTTACCTCAGCACCAGTGTTAACCCTACCGGATGGTACCGATGGGTTTGTGGTGTATTGCGATGCTTCTAGAATTGTCCTTGGTTATGTAGTGATGCAACATGGTAAAGTGATAGCATACACTTCCAGAAAACTGAAAGTTCATGAGAAGAATTATCCTACCCATGATCTTGAATTGGCGGCAGTGGTATTTGCATTAAAGATTTGAAGACACTATTTGTATGGGGTCCATGTGGATGTGTTTACGGACCACAAGAGTTTACAGTATGTGTTTACCCAGAAGGACCTAAATCTGCGACAAAGAAGGTGGTTGGAGTTACTCAAGGATTACGACATGAGTGTCCTTTACCATCCAGTAAATGCTAATGTAGTAGCAGACACGCTTAATAGACTCTCTATGGAGAGTGTGTTCCATGTGGATGAGGGGAGAAAGGAGTTGGTGAAGGATGTACATCAACTTGCAAGGTTGGGAGTTCATTTAGTTTACTCGACCAATGGCGGTGTTATTATTCAGAACGGATCATAATCATCCTTAGTGATTGATGTAAAAGCTAATCAAGATGAGGACCCTATTTTGGTAAGTTAAAGGAAGCCGTTCAGAATCAGAAGGTAGAGGTCTTCTCTAAAGGGGGAGATGGGGTGCTTCGATATCAGAGTTGCTTATGTGTCTCAGACATTGATGATTTTAGGAATCGGATGTTGGATGAGGCTCACAATTCCAGATATTTGATCACCCAGGTTCCACCTATATGTACCGTGACCTCCGGGAAGTCTATTGGTGGAATGGCATGAAGAAGGACATCGCAGAATTTATAGCTAAGTGTCTAAATTATTAGCAAGTGAAGGTTGAGCACCAGAGACCAGGAGGTGTGCTTCAAGATATTAGTATCCCTACTTGGAATTGGGAAGAAACCAATATGTACATCATAACAGGGTTGCCTCGCACTCATCAACAGTGTGACTCTATTTGGGTGATCGTGGACAAGTTGACCAAAGCCGCTTATTTTCTACCGATTAAAATCACTGATTTCGCAGAGGATTATGCCAAAATATACATCTGAGAGCTAGTTTGATTGCATGGAGTGCCCTTGTCCATCATATCAAGCAGAGGTACCCAGTTTTCCTCTTAGTTTTGGAGATCGTTTCAAAAAGGACTTGGTACTCATGTTAAGCTTAGTACAACATTTCACCCGCAGATGGATGGTCAAGTGGAGCAGACAATTCAGAATCTCGAGGACATGATGAGAGCATGTGTGATTGTCTTCAAGGGTAGTTTGGATGACCATTTGCCTCTTATTGAGTTAGCGTGTACTAACAGCTACCATTGCAGCATTCAGATGGCTCTGTTTGAGGCTCTCTATGGGCGGAGGTTAGATCACCTATTCGTTGGTTTGAAGTCGGTGCTGCAATGATAGGACCAGATTCAGTCCATGAGGCCATGAAAAAAGTTTAGCTCATCTGAGACAAGTTGAAAATAGCTCAAAGTTGCCAAAAGTCCTATGCTGATGTGAGAAGGAGAGAACTTGAGTTCAAAGTGGATGACTGGATATTTCTGAAGGGTCTCCCATGAAGGGAGTGATGAGGTTTGTAAAGAAAGGAAAACTCATCCCTCATCATGTTGGCCCCTACCGGATTGTGAAACGGGTTGGCAAGGTGGCATATGAATTGGAGTTTCCCTCAGAATTAGTTTCTTTCATCCTATCTTTCATGTATCGCTCTTAAAAAGTGTATGGGGGACCTAGCTCTAGTTGTTCTGGTTGAGAGTGTATGTGAGAAAGACAACCTTAGTTCTGAGGAAGTTCTAGCGGAAATACTAGAAAGTCAGGTTTGAAGACTAAGAAACAAGAAAGTAGTTTCTGTTAAATTTTATGGCGGAATCAACATGTTGAGGAAGCTATGTGGGAAGCTAAAGCAGATATGATGGCTAGATACCCATATTTATTCCTTACTGGCTCAGTTCCAGCTTGAGCTATTAGTTTTTATCCTAAAACTCTATTTAGTTTCGTGTTTAGTTCATGTACCCCAATTTCTTTCATGTCTATGTATGTATGTATGATTTGTGAATTCAGTTCAGTCATGTAGTTTGAATCAGATTAAGTCATTCCATTAGTTTTTGGCCTATATGATTAGTATTTGAATATGATGATTGCATTTCTCTGCTTTTCTGGGTGATTTTCAACATTCGAGGATGAATGTTCCCAAGGGGGAGATATTGTTATAACCCGGAAGCCCTAAGATCAGACTCGGGAGTTGAAATGGAGAAAACAAAATTTTTTGCACCAGATCACAGAACGGGTCATCATGTGACCCGTTAGGTTGACCACGAGTCGTTAAGTGACTCGTGGTGAAGGGTGTTGACTGTAGAATATTCAGAGTTGGGGTTACCGTGGGTGTGACCACGAGTCGTGGTCAGCCCCACGAGTCATCAGATCAACCGTGGTTAAGGGAAATTGGAAGATGAAGGAGGAGGGGTAGTGTACCCCATGATTGGACACTATGAGTCATGGTCAGTCACCACGATTCGTTGGGTGAGTCGTGGTCAGTAGGTTACTAATGATTTAAGGTTTTGGCAGTGGAAGTAATGAGTGGTGACGACGAGTCGTGGCCACCAGTAACGGGTTGTTCGGTCCCTCGTGGGGCCCCCTCAGGGAAAAGTGACAGTGGACGTTAGGACAACAGACAATGACTCGTTCCCCTGGTAACGACTCTTCTAGTCCCTCGTGGGGACTGGCAATCAGTTTTTTTTTGCGAATTTAGCAAGGGCTTATTCGTAATTCCAATGATCCTAAGGTCTAAATTACGTCGTTTTAAGCTATGAATAGTGAGTATAAAGAGGGATAATTTCATTCTAGGCTATTCTTATTTATGCATGAAAGAGTAAAGGTCTAGAGAGGTGATCAAGCTCAAATTCCTTCAAGTTTTCGTCAATTCTTCCTTGGGCAATCAGAGAAATTATAGAATCAGATTCTCTCAGGTATGTAAGGTTATGAATGGGTTAATATGTTCATACCCATGCCCAATCCCTTTCTAATTCATGAAAATCTATACGTTGATCCTATGGGTTTTTAACCCAATGTATGAATTTCCTAAATTTCTACCATGGGTATGATCTAAGAATGTTTCTATTATTGAATTATGATTCATGGGAAAGTTTTACATTGTTTTGAATTATAATTATGTTTTCATGCTTTATAAATTATAATGCCCTCCATCAAAAGTTCATGAAAGTTGAGATTTCTGATGTAGGTTCAAGTATGCTGAGATATTTATGATAAAAAGAATGTTTTTAAGTTACCCATGTTTATAATCATGTTTTAAAGTGAATCAAGTATTTTCAAGCATGTTTAATTATTGGGCAAGCCCATATTTTCAGTATGATGTATGATTTTAAGTTAATTAGCTTACCATATGATTTTGGAGTCAAGACTCCCAGTTATGTTCAGCTTGTGGTATGGTTTGAGCCAAGGCTCCTCAGGTACGATTCAGATTTATATATATTCATGATTATTGAGCTTTGTTAATAGACAATGGCCAGCTTCATTGAAAAATGATGGAGAGCATATGCATGTGTTTAGGAGTAGGCTAAGGATCAGTCAACCCTATGCCTCAGAATTACGTGCCAACGTAGGTATGATCAGATTATTTTGGGACCTCCTATGTGAGCTTTCCCTGCCCCAAAGGGCCTTCAATTTGATATCAATATCATGATAGCATCCTTAGCGCTAGCAAGGCTTTGGACGGCTCTGCCCACTTGAATGTGATAGTCGGGACCATGTAATCTCTATCGTGGTAATGTAAGTTAATAAATGAGTCTCCCATTGTTCCTTATGATTTCAGTTATGCATGTTATCATTAATTATATACATATATATGTTCTAACGCAGGTTTGACCTAATGTACTGTTTTACTTATGATTATCATATTTCATCTTTGGGTCATTCGATTCAATTATGATGTTCAGTTATGTTCAGATTATGATTTCAGAAAATAGCATGCAAACCCTATTCTCAGATTCTTGTCTTGATTATGTTTTATATTATGCATGTTTTAAATGATTTTACTTATTTAAGCAGTTTTACTTACCTTGCATAATTGGTCCATTCCACGTACTGACCTCATACTCGATGCTATATCATTTTATGATACAAGCTCTGATCTCAAGACTTAGCCCCGTCATTAGCTAGTTTCTGGAGTTAACATCTAGCCTTTGTGGTGAATCCACATCTCCCGAGGACCATTCATCATCAGGTATCTTGGTATTTTCAGTTTTCAAACTTGTCGGGTTAGTTGAGGGTGTTGTCCCATCAACCCATCAGTTATGTAGAGGCTTTCAGACTGTATGTAGTAATCAACTCGTTATGTATTATGTGAATTCTCATTTCGATGTTATGTTATGATTAGACTTCTGTCATGTTCATTATGTTAAGTCTTCCACTTTATTGATTGAGTTAGATGTATGGTCATGTCATGGGTCGACTTGGAGTCTCTCGAGGTTCCTTGTCCCATATCTCAATCCGAGCCCATGTTCAGGTCGTGACAATGAATGAGATGAAGCTTTTTTAATGCGCTCCAAGTTGTTTTTCGAAAGGGTAGCCTGTTCATCTTTCCAAGTAAAGAAGCTAGACAATCTGACCACTGATTCTGAATTCTTTGAAATCATTCACAAGGTTCTTTCTTTGTATGAACATCATATCTTGGTGATGAAAATCACCCATTCTTTTATGTCAATCTGCTGTAGAGTTTTCTGACATAAGAAAAGCTATTTGCTCCTCGTCCAAAGGATTGAGCGGGAAACACCTCCCCTCCATTTTGACCTTGAATATTTCATCGCCAGATGGATCTTCTATCACACAAGCCTTATTTTTGAAGAACAATTTGAATCCGTTCTCCACTAATTGACCAACTTTGAGAAGGTCTCGATCAAGGTCTAGTACATACAAAACATCTAAGATAAATTTAGTTGTTGAGAAGCTTGTAATGGCTATGGTGCCCTTGCCTTTCACAACAAGACACTAACCACTTCCAGTTCTAACTCTCTTTTTCTCAGTGTTCCTCAACTCTCTGAACAACATCTTGTCAGACGTCATGTGATTAGAATAACCACTATCAATTAACCAACTTTCACATGAATCAAGACTTGTGAAACAAGTTGCAACAAAGAGGTGATCTTCTTCTTCTCGACGAGAAACTTGATCTTCTACTTCAGGCTGTTGAATTTTGGCTTTGCAAATTACAGCTTCGTGACCCTGTTGATTGCACTTGCTGCATTTTGCGTTAGGTCTCCTCCAACATTTGAAAGGAGAATGACCTTTTTTCCACAGGGCCTACGAGGGGGATAGTTAGCCTTTTTGCAATTGTTACTGGTAGCAACATTCTTGGTATTTCCTCCTTGAATCTTCTTATTCTGGTTCTTCTTTTTTCTTTCATCATCTTGATCCTTGGCTAGTACGACTCCTTCAACAGCTCCTTCTTTTCTCATAACACGTCGTTGCTCTTGTGATTGAAAAGCACTTAAGATCTCCGCTAGTGTAATTTTGGACAAGTTCTTAGTAATTTCTAAGGTTGTAATGGTTGCCTCAAATCTTTCAGGCACCATTACAAGGATTTTCTCAATGATCCTTGAATCGTTAAAAGTGGAACCCAACAATCTAATGCGATTTGCTATGTTAAGAACTCGGTCAGAATATTCCTTTATGGTTTTAGTTTCCTTCATCCTCTATAGCTCAGACTCACATACCAAATTCAACACCTGCATCCCTCGAATCCTTTCATCTCCTTCATACTCAGTCTTGAGATAATCCCATAACTCTTTTTCCATCTTCAGGGACATGATACGAGTGAAAATGGTGGATGAAACTATAGTAAACAAGCATGCCTTTGCCTTTGATTTTCAGGTTTTCTTCTCCTTGTAAGTTTTAATTTACGCCACGGTGGGATTATTTGGAAAGAGAGAAATCTCGTAATTGTCTTCAATAGCCTCATAGAGATCCAAAGCTTCCAGATATGTCTGCATTCTAACTTCCTAAATCTAATAACTTTCTCCATCGAAAGTTGGCGGTGCCATTGAAGAAAATATTGCTTCTTCATCCATGAAATCCACTAAAACAAACTGTTGAACACTCACAAGTCCCTCAAGAATAAAGGGCTCTGATACCAATTGTTGTTAATTTAAGTGAAAAACTAGAAAAGAGAAAAAAAAGAGAACTTATAATAATGAAAGACAAGAACAATAAGCAATGAAGAACTTAAAGAGAAGAGATAATTGAAGTGGAAAGTTGCAGGTCTATTGTTCACTTAGACTTGCATTTATAATAAAAGACTAACACCATGGACCTCAAGATCAGCAACAAATCTGCTGAAGATAAACAAACTCCTAAAGACTAGGTAAAGAAGTTATTTGAGGAAAACTAAAACTAATTTACTGCAGTAAATAAAAGGTGCAGTCCTAAGACATAGCAACTAATAATGGCTATATAGATGTCAATTGTGTGGCTTATTAATCTTAATTGTGGCATGTATATTAGAAAAAGTTACACTTTAAAAATGTTATTGTAGAGGAAGTATAAAAGGCAATGCTTTTGAAGTGTGACCAATAACTAAGCAAAGGCTACGCTTGAAAGTGTAGCATCATTAAATGAAAGTGTTGATAATGAGGTACTACAAAAGTGTGGTCTTTGTACCTCATGGGCCATGCTTTTTAAGCGTAGCTACTATGGAAATACTTGAAAAGCGTGTCCTAAAGTCAAAGATTACGCCTCTTAGGACGCCCCCGAGAAAGCATTGCCTAAAGTCAAAAAGTGTGGCCTTTGATTAAAGGCCACACTTTTTGCTATTTTAGGCCACACTTTATAGCGGTGGATAAAAGCCTAAAATGTTGTAGTGAACCAAGAATATCTACCCACATAGTTTGCAATTTTGAATCCCCTCAACCATACCTACAAGAATCATTTTCATCATGAACATGAAGAGCACATAATGGGGAAATGGCATACCAAATAGAGTGAGTAGAGAGATGAAATTTGAAACTTGAGTAGAGAAATGCTTTTTTCACAACATTGGCACCGATTCAAGCTCTTATTCTTTTGTTTGGTAGTTAAAATGTTAGTGATGGTAGAAGTGGGTAAAGAAGGGTGGAATTTATAGGGTAGGAGAAGGTGAAAAGGAATGGTGAAATTGAAGGTGAGTTAATGGGAGAATGTGGGAAGTTGAAATGGTGGTTGAGGGGTTAAGATAATAGGAAAATGGTGCAGAAAATGGGGGTTTTGGAAAGTGGAGAAGAAGCTTAAAAGGCATGGGTCGGACAATGGTCAGGTTGGTCAAACAGGTCAGTCAAAATTTCAAATTTTTAGTCATACCCGCGCCTGTGTCGGACCTGCGGTCACATATTTGAATCTGCAAATCGCAATTCTAATGCAGGTGGCCTTAATTTTTCCTAGTGCATGGTTTTGAATGTGCGACACACTTACATCTCGCATATCTGCACCTATGTTTCATAGGTGAGACTATAACACCCTGAAACTTTCCTAGACCAAACTCAGACTCAGTAGATAGACCCAGGAAAATTTGTCTCAGAATGACCAAGACAACAAGTCATTGTTAACAGTAACGACCCATTGTCTGGGTCGTGGTCAGCCCTGCTAGTTGTCCTTGGGGAACCAACGAAACATAGAACAACCCATTGTGAGGAACAACGAGTCGTCCTGTCACTCGTCGGCTTCCCAGTTCAGAGATCAGTTATGCCCTTTCCAGGAACCCACAAGTCAAACAATGAGTCATCATTTGATGTAACGACTCTTTAGGTGACTTGTTAGTTGGAGTTCAGATGTTGTTGAAAATATTCTTCCTGTAATGACGAGATGAATTAATGACCTATTGAATCTCACAACAAGTCATTGTATGCAACCATGACGACAAGTCCAGAAATCCTCAGATTTTCCAGTGGAGACGACGAGTACATAAAATGACCCGTTGGTTCTACCAACAAGTCGTCGTGTCGCTCGTAAGTGGGGTTCCCAGGTTTTTCCTGCCAGTAACAATGGGAAGGACCAATGACCCATTGGTTCATCCAAGAAGTCATGGTCCCCTCTCGTTACCAATTTCTAGTGAGCCAAATTTTAGGCCCAGGACCAACAACTGGTACCAACGACTCGTTGTGTGACCAGTTGGCCCCTATTATCAAGTGTTATAGATTTGCTTCTAGGGCTATTTAGTAACTTCCCACCTTTTTAGTTCCTAAAATATGTCGTGTTAGACATGTTTTAGAGGTAATTAAAGGAATAATCGACTAAGTCCCTTTCATTTTCACTCAACTCTCGAGCTTTAAAGCAAAGAGGTTACAGACAGACTCTTAGGGAAAGCTAAGGCATTCAACCTTCTTCTCAATTTCTCAAGATTTTCTCAAGAATCTTCCACCAGGTATGTGGGAATTCAACAAGGGATTTTTCTTCCCTTGTGTCCCAAAACCTTTCCATAATTTCTTATTAGTCCTAGCCCTGAAGTTCATTGTTAGGGTTAAATTGTCAGTAAATTATGGAATTTCTTCCTATTATAATTCTCATGAGTATTGGGGGTTGTTGTTAGTAATAATTCTGGTTGATATCTCCTTACATGAACCATGATGATTTTATCCCTAATTCTTGAATGCAGTTATGTGGGTCTTGCATAATTGATTAGATATTACTGTTGCTTGACTCTATCATTGCATGCTAGTTTAGTCTCAGTCAGAATGTTAGTACCTTCGTATCTTTCAGAAATGTCAACTGGTCAGTTTGACTATAGTTAGTTCTTGAGGTGTCAATAATGCCTCCCATTTATCAGATCTCAGTTCTCAGTTATCGGATATTAGTTGGTTCTGTAGACGGTTACGACGCTTCTAGATAAGCAGCTCTAGCCAGTCTTAGAATACCAGTTACATTTACTTGGTCTGATAAGACTCTCAGGGTACTTCTAGATAAGTATTCCTGACTTAGTCTTGGGCCCTAGATTTGAGCTATCAGATTATTAGTTAATTTAGGGTTATCCAGTGGGAGTAGTACTTAGCACCGAGCGAACCGGGGTTCCAACGCACCCAGGTTTCCAGAACTACGTTGCCACCATAGGTTATTATCCCATCGGGCCCTAGATTTTTGATCACCCAGTTCATGCCTTTGTACCCCGGCAAGGTATATTGGGTCCTATCGATGAGGCGTATCCACTTTTATCTCACGTGGTTATATATCGGTTACAGACTCTCCCACTTGTCAATACAGTCTCAGTTCAGTTCAGACCAGTTTAGCTCAGCTAGTATCTTAGTTCCAGGACATGCTTATGACCATCAGTTAGGGTCATAATTTACCATATCAATTATAGTTCAGTTTTATTAGATTACAATATTCAGTTGGTCATTTCATGTTATTTCAGTACAGTAACTTATTCGTTCATGCTTATTGTATGTCTCACTTACTCAGTATATTCAAAGTACTGACACATATTTTTTATGCTGTATCGTATTATGATACAGGTGTAGGTTCTCAGTCCCAGTATTGTCAGTAGTTCCTCTTGACAATTCCAGCAGTAGCAGTCCGTTTTGGTGAGTCCTCATCTTCCGAGGACGTTATTCACTTTTCATTTAGTTTCTTCTCATTCAAACTTTAGAGTTAGCTGGGGACTTTTCCTAGCAACTCGTCATCTAGTAGGGGCTTTAAGACATAGATGTGTAATACTATTTTTAGTGATGTTTACACTTTCAGCAGTATTGATTACATTATTAGTTTATATAAATCTCCCACTTATGATTTCTCAATTTACTGGTGTAATGATATACCATGGGTTAGCTTGGGGTCACTTGTGGCACCAACTACAGTGTCTCGGCTAGGGTGTAGACTCGGGTTGTGACAGAGACATAGGTCTTATTATTACATTTTCACAATTTCTCCTAGGTACATTAGTGTAGACCTGCACTACACCTGTGCTCCACAAGTTTGTAACTGTATTGTGTAGGTGAGGCACAGGTCCTCCTCATTTGACCAAGCATTTTGGATCAATTCTGTGCTTTACCTATGAGCTGCATGTTTGTACTTGTGTTTTGCAGGTCCCACACAAGTGCTCATCCTCTATTTTCTTCCTCTTTGATCACAATCCAACCATCATAACAAAGACAACAAAAATGTGAAGTAAGAACAAAATTAAAGACTCTTGGGTTTCCTCCCAAAAAGTGCTTGATTTAATATCATGACATGACTGTTTCACCTCATAATGGTATCACTCATCCAGAGTTTTGTCCTCCACCTCAAGATCATTCCCTTGCTCCTTTTCATCATCCATCACTGCTACTCGAAAGTTTAGCTCTCCAAGATCCATGTCTACTAGAGCTCGCCCAATGGACAAGAATGGTCAACCTAAGATAATGGGCAGCTTAATATCAACATCGTCATCCAACACAATAAAGTCAGTCAGAAGGATGAATTTGTCTAGCTTGACCAACACATCCACAACTATTCCTATGGGGCATTTTATAGATCGGTCAGCCATGAGCAACCTCATTGTGATAGGCTTGGCACTTCCCAACATAAAGTTTTGAATATCACAAGGGGAATCAAGTTGATGCTTGCTGCTAGATCACAAAGAGCTTTGTTGAATAAATACACACCAATGGTGGAAGGAGTAACGAATGCTTTAGGGTCATCTCTTTTTGGAGCAAGGTTACTTGCCATCACTATAATACAATGATGTGACAACTCCACCGTGCCCCCACCCATAACTCTTTTCTTATCCAAAAGCTCCTATATGAATTTCGCATAACCCAGCATCTGGGGCAATGCATCTACAAGAGGTATGTTGATAGACAACTTGCTAAATATATAGATAAAATATTTGAAGTGGTTTTCCTCTTTAATTTTTGTTAATCACTAAGGGTAAGGAGGTGGAACTCCTCCTCGCCCTTTTCATCAACATTCTCAGTTTAAGGAATAGCATCAACACCTTTCTCCTCTAACACCTTTTCATCATGAACACACATAGGTGATCTTGGCACCTCCTTATTCACTTCTTCCTCACTTGTTTTGGAACCAACTACTATTTTAGGCTTATCACCCTCATTAGTAACAACCTTTCCACTCTTTGTGACAATAGCCCTGCAATGACCATCTTTCTTTGGGTTTGGCATCGTGTAATTAGGAAGGGTTCCTTTTATCCTTGGGTTCACTTGGGTGGAAAGGTGATTCATTTTGGCTTCCAAATGCTTGATTGAATCTATGTGGGAGCTCACCATTTTGGTAAGGTTAGACACCTCTCCTTCTAATTCTTTAACACCTCTATCAATGGACTCCACTTTATTCAATAATCTCACAAGCATATCCACAATCTTGGAACTACTTACACTACTTATACTAGGCTTCCTCAAGTCCAAATTAGCTTTAAGAGGGGGAATATATGGGTCTTCCCTTCTATGGTACCTATCCCAAACTTGTTTAGGCTCACAGTTTGTCCATTGGTTATCTTTATCACCCCATCCTTCGTTATCTTGTTATATCCAACCTTGATTCCCATCACTAGGACGCCAAGGGCTTTCGTTGGCACCTTGATATCCTTGATGAGAACTCATCACCTGGCCAGCAATGAACTGACACTCCTCATCATATCTTGGCTGTGGAACATCCTCCTCATATGAGTTGTGGCCTTAGGTCCTAATACCGTTGACGCCTTTGGTTTCAGATCCCAACATGTGCTTTTCCATCAACTCAACTTGGGTCAGATCTTGGCTAATGTCTTATCCTACTCATCATCTCGCCTCCTCAACTCGGCTGCTAATTGGTTGGAAGTTACACCACTTGCTGACACCTCAGTATCTCTAGTATGCTAAGCTCTGTTAGTCTTTGTCATATTATCAAGAACAACCTTGCTATTCCAAATGTTTGGTCCATGATTGAACCACCTACAAGATTATTAGCCACTGATTTGTTGATAGAATCAAGGGAATGATAGAAGCTTTAGAGTAGTACCCTATTCTGTAGTCCGTGATTGGGGCAGATGACGACTTTCTTCTTAAATCGGAGCCACACTTCATGAATAGGCTCTCCCAGAAGTTGTATAAAATTTGTGATCTCATCCCTAAATTGGAGCATCTGGGAAGGTGGAAAGAATCTATCGAGGAATTCTTCAAAGAGAATGGGATAATCTTAAATGGATGGATTCTTGGTTGATGTTCGTTATATTGAACGGTTGATTAATTTAATAAATTAATAGAGGTGCTGATTAGCATCCTCACTAGCTTGTCCTCTGAACAGCCCCTTCATTTGCAATAGATGCAACATGGTTCTTGTTACATGAAAAATGGCAATCCCTATAGAGGGTGGTAGGGGAATGGCACCAGCTAAATCATTAACGATGGGCTTATCCTATCCATCAATAAAACAATCTATGCTCCCCGTGTTACTCGCATGGCTCATTTTTACACACCTAAGCAAACAACAAAAACACAACAATAATGTAAAAACAATACAAGATGCACAAACAAATTTGAATCACTAAACAACTAATGGAAATCACAACTCAATTCCCTGGCAATAACGCCATTTTTAATAACGCTCAATACATCTTTCCCATTTAAAGGATGTGGTAGTGGTCGTTGTTAAAAATAAAATACCTAATGGTTGTCAGGATCGAATCTGAAAAGGAACTGAGAGTGATACTCTAAAACTTATAAACTAACTCAAATTAGTGTTCATTATTTTTTAACATATGTAAAGTAAAAATTGGGGGAAAAGGGAGAAACAATACTAAATTCAAAATTATAAAACGAGATTGAGCAAATTATTTGTTGCAAGTGATGAGAAAGGGCTAGGGATGTGCAATAGATAAAGTGTCAACTAGATTGGGACTGATTCAATTTCGTTAAACTTAATTAGTAGCATGGATAGCATAGATCAAAATACATTGTAAGAGGTTTTTCCAGAAAGAAAAAACCCGAAGGTTAGCCTTGCATATAGCCTTACTTTCACGTTCCCCCTCTTTCCTTAGATCAGGTTAGCACTTATGCTGCTTCATGCAACTATATTCTATCAATTGAGTAGAGAGGGAAATTGAATCAGTTGTCATCCTTCACTCTTGTGCTAAAGGCTCTCTTACCACAGTTCGCCATTCCATCCTTTTTCGAAAGGGTAGATGCTTTTCTCCTCGATTCATCGAGATTGAAAGTTGACATCTCGAACATAATCCTGTTGTTGATAATGGCCTTGGCGAATGACTTGCCACACTTTCTGGGCATCTTTCTTGAAAGAGCGTAAATTCTGCCTCCCATGCTTGGAGTTGGTCAACAAGTAACTAAAGTTTTCAACCGCAAGGTTGCTTTTACCTCTAGTTTTCTCAAAGCCTAAGGTCACAATAAAAAATCAGCCACGAAGCTTGAGCAACGGTCAAGCTATATCTAGCCTTATCCCTTTAATGGAGTGGAGATGTGAGTTTTGATTATCTCTAGCTCAACCCCGCACATATACAATCCAAATTCTCCCTATTGTTTCCTCTCCCAAATCTCACATTTCTTTTTCAAGGTCAAGCAAGATAAGTAAATTAAACAAGTGTTTGCAACCACTAATTTTTCAATTAAAATTTTGATGAAACACTATATCTATGCTTATACATTGAGTTTAAGAACAATTTATCAATACCCAATCAAGTTTATACACTCATCAAATGCACACCCCTCGTAATTTAGCTACTCATTTAATGGAGATAGAGAAAATATACCCATGGGTAAATTATCAACAACCATCGTATTGAATAACTAATTAAGCTTCCTAATCCTGCAACAATGGTGTATTACCCCCATGAAATTGAAGAAGAAGAACAAAAGGAAAATGTACTCTCTATCTCTCTCTACATTTCAATTCTATGCTATGATATGTTATAACATGGGTGTATACAATTCGGGTAAAGTTGGTGCATTCTCTTTGCATAGCTTTCTAAGTTTTCCCTTGAAAGCTTCTCGGTACATTTATGCCACAGCTCGACGTTTTTTCCCTTATCAGCATTTAGGTCACTTCTTTGGCTCCTGCATTTTGCAAGTGTCTATTCACGAGCCATAGGTGCTTTGTAGGTCTTAGCAGTGTTGCTTGAAGCCATTCTGTGGTTGCACATGCATTCGGCTGGTGCCAACCCGTGCTTCACAAGTTCTTTTCTACTTATTACCCGATGCCGACTGCGTGGCACCTACAAGTATACAACGTGCATGTTTTTCGCTTCCAGCACAGTGCTTTTTATTTAATTCTTTTTTTTCCTTGTCTAAGTTCAACACCTATACAATCAAAGAGAAAAGGCATAAAACCTTCCTAATTTATGTGAAAAAAGAAATTTCTCATGCTTAAAAGCCTAATGTGTTGGTAAATTATCAACTCATCACATAATTTTATGTTATATCATTTCATGATATAGGTTCAGGTGATCAGTCTCAGCCTCGCCGTTAGATTCACTCTTGATCTAGTCCAGTGTAGCTCTTGGTGATTCTTTATGATCCGAGGATGTTATTTTTGATGCATGTTCTTTCTTTTTATGTCTTTAAGTTTTCATACTTTTGTAGAGCTAGTTGGGGGTGCTCCCATCAGCTCATCCTATGACTAGAGGCTTTTCAGACAGTTATGTTTGGATTATTCAGTAGTGTTCACTTGCAGTTCCATATGTTTATGATATCTTAGACTTCTTCTTATGCCTTATGTTATGCTTTATGAATGTTTCTCTTAGTTCATTCTCTGAAGTAAGTTATGCATGTACCATGGGTTAGCTTTGAGCCATTCATGGTTCTAGGTCCCATGATGCGATTCGAGGTACATGCTCGGGTCGTGACGTCACACCCCTTCGCATGGGGACACTGAGTTTCTTAATGTAGGATCAAACTCATAGGGTACCATACCACCTTTCTAGGAACTTGTCCAGTACTTCAACTTTTGAGTTGTAAAATCCAACTCTATCTAAAGATGAGTCAAGTCCAATACTTTATTATATTTATATATGGATAGATTTTGTAGGTCGAGGCCCTATCCTTACAGTATGTCAATTTTACAACTTCCAGATATCAGTAGAGGTTTCATAGACTAGTGTTATGTTTTTATTCAGGTGTTATGTTAGCGCTTTTACACTTTGGGCCATAAGCCCCTCATATTGTACATTTGTAGCTCTTACTTAAAATGGGTCCATCAGCTTACCTTATATGTTTTCAAGATGATTAGTACAATATGATTCAGTATGTATGCTTATATAGAGCATCGTTTACTTCACTTATGGTTGGAGCATGACAAAAACTTTTCAAATAAGTATGAATTGCAGTAAGTTAAGTGAAACGGGGGACAAGTGGATGATAAATATCATGCATCAATAAGAGTGATATGAATGTGTATGAAAATATGTATACTTCAAAACAAAATTCTTATCTTTGATAGTCTCAGTTAGTCTTTACTATGAAAGATAATCAAATTCTCAAGTCGGCAATCAATAATTCAATCAAGGATCATTTATCCACAATCAATCAGGTTAATTCAATTTATATACTATATATCAACAAAGTCCCAACCTAGATTTCACTATAATATCATACTTTCAAAATATTCAAACATAAAGTAACCTTCATAATATACTAGTATGTTTATGAGCATTAATCAAAATTACAAGCATAGTACCCTAACACATTCCAAACCCATCATACTTAATATAAGAAAATCATCTCCTAAACAGAATTTAGAGAGTAAGCCATAAGCAATATCAAAAGTTGAGAAAATGTGCCATGAACCTTCATAATTGCATATTTTCTTTGATTACCTCGGAATACTCTCAATCTATAAAAGAATATAGTCTATGTGAGTATAAGATTACACTGAACTTAATATTATTACTATATGTCAATCCTGAGTAAAGTCACCTTAAAAGTCAACCTCGAGCCTCTAAGGCCAAAATAGCAATTTTATTTCAAAATCAGTTTAACCATAATGCAAGAACGATAAATATGAAATTTCATCAAAAACGACTCTAAATCAATTCCCAAAATGATAAAAAAAATAGTTTCTCAACTGTAGGTATAACAATTCCAATTTCCATCACTTAAACGTGGATTAAATAATGAAATAAATGATGGGATAGAGGAGAAATACCAAATATCGGATTAGATTCTTACCCCAAGTCAAAATGAAAACCCTCTTTAAAATCGTCAAAATCCGAGCTCCCAAGATTCAAATATGAACAATGAAATCGAATTGGGACTTTTATGGTTGTTCTGCCACAGTCTCTTTCCAAAAGTGGAAACTCTTTGCACCGATGAACTTGTAAAAGAATAAGAAGTTCAACATAATTGGAGATCACCTGAGTTCCTCGATTCTATAGAAGATGAAGGAAATTCGTAGGCACACGACATCGCTAACATGGGACCTCCTCGCAGAAGCAGATCCTAACGCATAATACACTGTTCGCTGAAGAGCATCAGACCATGCAAGAGAAGAGTTGCAGAAGTGACCACGCTCTTCATAAGTAGGTCTCTTTGAGTATCCTCAAACTTTCATAAATGAACCATTTCCACCAGAGTAATATCATAGAAGCAACCAATCATGCGTAGGTGTGACTGCATCAGACATCAATAACCAAGAAATGTCTAAAACTCAATAAAACTCAGAATCAACCCTAAGAATTCATTTGAAATCCTCTGTACATAAATAAAATATGTAAATCAATCATGAAAGGTGTTTTGGACATGTTGGAATCATCAAATCATTGATTCGAGGTTGTCTTTACCCAATTTTGATCATGGTCAAATCAAACTTTCAAAAGTAACTAGAATCAATCCAATAAAACCCATATTTCTCTCGAGCATCTCTAGATTCGTGCAAAACATCCAATCAAATCATAAATAACCCTTTAGACTTAGTGAAATTATAAAAACTCAAATACGGCCACAAAATGTTGACTTTGGTTAAACTTTCACAATTGAAAATCTTCTCTGAAGATCACTTTGGGAATCATGCCACCCATCATTGAAAGTCATGAACAACATAAAGAAGCCATGTGAAGGTAAACTAGGAAAAAAGAGACTAAAAGCACTAAACAACCATACAGGTCACTGTAACAATAATCAACCATTTCTGAACATCCCTCATGTAATAAAATCAAGTGCAAATAGGAACAATATGTTATGAATTCTGAAGGATCCTAACACCTTCCCTTTAAAATAATTTTATCCCTTACCTAGAATCTCACTTGTTTTCACAGAATAATTTGGAGTTACATTTGTCAATTACTCGTAGGTACCATTGTATACCTTAAATGCTAGGTGGTGCTTCTTTGACTCCATTTTAACCTTGTAGAGTCTTTATAAGTTGTATCTTAACTAGTGTAAAGTAGGGTGCAATAATATCTATACTACATACTCAACTAATTTATCAATCAATTGCACACTTTAATCACACGAGAATTAAGTTATAACATCTACTACAGTGGGGCAATGAGAATGCTTTCGGGGATAAGAACTAACTAATGAACTAAAAGCTAAGAAATAAAAACAAAACTTTCGTCAACTTTGATGTGATGAAGATGGAGTAGAAGTGGATTAATTGTGGTGATGAAGGAAATAAGGAGTAAGGATAGTTGTAAAGAGAAGGAAGAGAAAAGAAGAGGGTTTAGCGAGAAAGAAACATAGGTCCCGTGTGGCCATGGAAGATAAAATCATGATATAAAATCATATGAGATGAAGTTGAAATTTTGTTTGGACATGCAATTTCAAATTCTTAGGTTGTATTTTTTTCTCATGAACATAAAAACCCCAATATGTTGTGAAGACTATTAAAATTTCCTCTATTCTTATACAATCTTACCAAATAAGTAAAAGTTAATAACAAAGTATAATACAATATCACAAATCCATTATAAAAAAATATAATATTTATTGATCGAACTTTAGTTTAATAAAAAGTAAAATTAAACATGAGTTTTAGTGTATTACTCTTTAATATAATCCACCCTCATGGTTGGCAAAAGTTGGTAAGAGTTAAAATACCAATAACAAATTTTATTTATATTTGAAATAAATGGATGATAAATATAGTTGCTATATATATAAAATGGTGGTTATTCTTTTACAAAATGTAAACTATTGGGTGAAATTTTATATTTAAGAAAGTCCATCTCATGATTTGAAAATGCAAATTAAGGTTTTTTTTGAGAATTTAGAATTTCACCTCATGATAAGAAATCATGACAGGAAATCGCATGTTGAAACATTTATTTCATCTCATGATTCACAATGTCCAATCGCCTACTTATTTTTGTGGGAGGAATTTTGGGTTCCTCCCTTTTTATATAGGTTATGTATTTATTTTTTTTCAATATTGTTTTCCAAATTTCTACCCAAAAATTAGGCTTGATTTGTGGCATGGCCTAGCAGGGCTTGCATTGCACCAACCCAAAAAGTATTTGTCACACCCCAAACCCAGGGAGGCATGAATGGCATCCGTTGCTTCACTTGACTGAACGAACCCTACTACAATCTTACAACACAAGCTAGAGCCAATGAGGATCGACATCACAACCACATTACAATTAGAGTACACAATCGACGGTAGTGGAAGCTACCTCATCGATGAACCAATGAATAGAATATATGGAGGATGATTAGGACACATTATAAAATACAACATGTACAATAGGGCCTTCAAGACCTACAACAATACTATAACCATAATGAAAGTCTACCAGCCTCTATGAATACAACAATAGTCAAATGATTGGGATAGTGCCTCGAACTACCCTGTAATACCCTGGAGAGGGCCTAAGAATATACCCGGGAGTTAAAGTTGGAAGATGAAGAAAAAACCTAAAATTTTTCACCAGAACGACTCAAGGGTCGAGTCATGGTGAGGACCTATGACTCATGACTCGAGTCATGATGAAGTTTGGGAGCCTGAGGTCATATCATGAGTAGTCCTATGAATCATGACGCGTAGGTACGACTCGTGGTTAGGAGTCGTGGTGAAATTCTCAATGGTGCTAGAGTGAGTCATCACAGGTCATGGTACGACTCGTAGGATGTAGCAACGAGTCGTGATGAGGTGTCATGGGTAGGTCATAGTTGGTATGGGTCGATGATACCACGACTGACAGTATGACCTGTAGGATGGCACTACGAGTCATAGGATGCAGGCCGTGGCCAGTTTTAGAAAATTGAAGAAAATGGTGAGGTGACCATGAGAGGTGTCCATGAGTCATGACTTCGTGGTACGACTCGTGGTCGGGGACGGATCTGTTTTTCAGGAAAATTTCATTAAGGGAAAATTTGACTTTCCTATGCTTTTGGACCCTAGAACATGTCATTTTAGCCTCAATTTTAGACGTTTTAGAGAGTTTAAACGATTTTCTCCCCTCATTCTCATGTTTACTCTCAGAATTTCATTGACAGTTCTCTCAAGAAACCCTTTAGCGGGCTTAGGGTCATTCATTCATCACAGCAGTCCAGATCCTCTTCTCCAGGGAATTCTCCACCAGGTATGTAGGATTTTAGCAAGGGGATTGTCCTTCCCCTGCGTCCCCAAATTCCTCCTCAATTTCTTCTGTTAATTTTAAGCCTGAATTTTCGAGTATGAGAAGCATTCATGTTATTTTCATTGAATTCACTCAAAACATTGTTTATATTTATTGTTATTATGATCTTCATCAGTTCCTTATCAAATTGTCGGTGTTATCATAACGGTGAATTTAAGTCCTAATTTTAAGATAATGATTTTATTTGTCCAGTTCTCTCTAGTGAATTAAGAATGTCTTGAGTTGAAATTTTCTAGAATTTCCTACATATATACATATGTTGAGCAAATATTCCATAAACAAAAATGACTTTTGTGCTATTGAATGAACTTCCCATAATTTTTGAAAATTTTCCTTATATTATGAAATTGTCCGTGTTGTCGGCCCAAATGGGCTCTCTACTAGCTGTTAGTAATTATATTAGTTAGAACACAGAACTCTAGCAGTCTAGTCTTAGTCAGAACCATATCAGCCTAGCTTCAGAAAATTTTAGCAACATCAGTGTTGTCCAGAAAATGTCAACTAATCAGTTTGACTCCAACTTATTTTCAAGGTGTCAGTGGTGCCTCCCAATTTCCAGACTCAGATATAGATTTCAGATATTTGGTCCATTAGGCGGTCATGATATTCAGTCATAGCTCTGACCAGTCCCAGGACCCTAGTTCAGTTATCAGTTGATTCTCTAGACGGTTACGACACTTTCAGATGAGAAGCTCTGACCAGTCTTAGAACTCAGTTTCCAAATCTGGTCGTATAAGACGCTCAGGGAACTCTCTGACAGTATCCCTGGGTCAGTATAGTCTTGGACCCCAGTATCGAGCTATCTACTTGTTAGTGGTGGTAATAGGATTATCCAGTGGGAGTAGGACTTAGCACCGAAAGAGTTAGTGATCCAGTGCACCCAGGTTCCAAAACTATGTTTCCACCGTAGGTTTTATTTACTTGGCCTAATGGTCCCTTTTGACAGTGATTTTCACAGTCAATGCCTTTATACCCTGGCAACATATATTGGGTCTAATCGGTGGGGTGTGTACATCAGATTCCACGTCTAGCTCACGTGGTTAAATGTCGGTTATAGACTCTCCCACTAGTCAGTCCAGTCGAGTAACAGAATAAGCAGCTCAGTTCAGTATAGTATCTCAGATTCAATGTTTCAGACTTAGGGCATGTCTTTGACCATCAGTCAAGGTCGTCTTTACCATTTCAGATTATATCAGTAGTTCAATTCAGTTTGCTTGTTGGTCATGGAGTGTCATTTCAGTTAAGATTTTATATTCAGTATGTCTCTCCCACTTACTCCGTATATTCAAAGTACTGACGCATGCTTTTCATGCTGTATCGTTTTATGATACAGCTGTAGGTTCTCAGGTTCAGCATAGATGGTTACTTCAGTTTCAGAGAATTACATTTCAGCAGATCAGAGTATGAGTCCTCATCATTTGAGGGTCTTTTTTATTTATTTCATTTGGTTACGGTTTTGTTTAGACTTGGAGCTAGCTGGGGGCCTGTCCCAGCAACTCCTCAATAGTTGGCTTTTAGAGTAGACTTGTCTTTTATAATTGAATTACAGATATATTATTTCTTACTCCACTTTCAGTCTTTGCCTTTTCTTATATTTAAAACTGCTGCTGTGCATGTTGACTCAGAATGCTAGTGTATGATAGATCAGGGGTTGACTTGGGGTCGTTTGTGGCTCCAAGTACCGCGTTATGTCAAGGGTGTAGGCTCAGGGCGTGACAAAACTTGGTATCAGAGCACTAGGCTTAGAGTATCATCGGCAAGTCTGAAAGTTACATCGAGTAGAGTCCTTTTAATAGGTGTGAAGCGCGCCACACTTATGACAAGGAGGCTACAAGGTGTTATTAGGAAAATTCCCCTTTTGTTCATGCTCTTTATCGTGCATTAAAGTCCAATTCCAAAGACGTCTTCCTAAATCGTGTCCTTTTTCCTTTTAGTGAACCATGCCTTCTCAATATGGAAATGGACAAAGAGTCGGAAATGCCAACAGACCCGCTCCACCAGCTCCGACAGTTCCTATGGACGACTCTGTGTCTACCGCCGAATTCAGGGCGGACATTTAGTTGGTCACTCGGATCGTCACCAATCAAGTGAACCAGCAGGTGGTACCAGTAGCCATAAATGGGTCTGCAGCTGCTGCCAGGGTGCGGGATTTTGTTTGGTTTGTTTGTGTGAGTATATATAAAACAACACGCAAGTGCACGTGGTCGAACAAGTAGTAAGTGGCTTTAGTAAGCCAAGTATCGATCCCACAGAGACTTGGATGAAGTGCAATCTGCTCAAGTGTACTATATTTTACTTCTAAAAATGCAGACAACAGTGTAACCAAAAAGTTGATAGTTTGTTTTATAATTTTTATACTAAAGCTAAAAACAATTATCTACTTTGAGTCTGAACTATGAATGAGAGCATGCTGAGGTTAAACGAACATGTAATGAAATTAATTATCATCATGACTTGGTTAATCTTTTCCTCCAGTTGCTAGGCAAGAACATTTGCCAAGAGATTAAAACTCTCGTATTTAACCTCACTTAAGAATCATGAACCATCCATCTACATTTCTGTGATTAAATGCAATTCATGTTCTAGCCATACAATTCCGGTTCCTAAATTGACTAATACGACTTTCAGGTATATTGCTATCCTGAAAGCAAATCAAGACTCAATTCTCCCAAACCAAGTAAAGAACATATCCTATTTATTCACAACTTTCCAATTTCTTGCTCTCTCGAGTGAAACCGGACTTTTTAGATGTACATTAACGTAGGCAACACATTAATGCAGTAAGAACAAGAATTAATAGAACAACATAGAAGAAAAGATGAAAAACCAAAGAATCAATGATCACATTTCATCACAATTGTTCCTAACCTCAGCAAGAAGAGGAATTAGCCACTCATTTGTGGATTAAACATCTTTAAATGAGTGTTAATCATACAAGCAATTGAATTAAAGAAGAAAGAAAGAGAGAGAAAACCCTGATATTTTCGTCCCTCAACTGCCTGTAACCCACGTTCTTGCTCCACCAAGTCAGAATATTGAAAAATGAACCTAAGTGTTCTATTTATACTGCTGGGAATCTTTCCCGGAATAACGAGCAACGTGTCACGGAGTGCATCGCGGAGCACTGCCTCCGTGACACGCTACGGACGCGGACCCTCACTGGAACTGGGGGTCCAGGAATTAAAGGCCCAACGTGGCACGACGTGCAACGCGGAGCCAAGCCACCGTGCCACGGACCGGACGCAGACCCTCTCTGGAATTTGGGCGAATTTTCCCTATCCAGGCAGAAGGCCTCCGCGATGGCAGCGTGACACGGCTGCATTGCGGAGCCCCCTTATTTCATGCTGTCCAATGCCTTATTCCTTGCTCGCATCCAAGTCCAACCCCGATATCCTCCAACATGCATTTTAGCTTCCCGAAATTACATTTTACCTGCAAAACAATGCTAATCATGTTGGTTAGTATAAATTCACATTTTATTACCAATTACATGAAAATGTATACACATTGGTAGATAAACAAGGCTAAAATGATACTTTTGAGTATCACTTGGGCATATAAATTTGCCCAAGATCAGATTTCACCCGGATGAACCCTCCAGACTTTCACGGAACAAAGATAGGAGAGGACCCATAAGGCTTTGTAGATGAGATCAGAAAGATTACTAGGATCATGGGTGTCAGCTCCTCTGAGAGTGTTTACATGGCTTCCTACCAGCTAAAAGGGGTAGCTCAGGTTTAGTACGATCAGTAGAAGGAGGGGCGGTCAGTAGAAGCAGGACCGATTGAGTGGAAGGAGTTTCATACAGCTTTTCTGGATAGGTTCTTTCCCTGGAAGCTGAGGGAGGGTAAGATGGCAGAGTTTATTAACCTACTACAGGGCAACCAGATAGTAGAGGAGTATGCTCTGGAGTTTACTAGACTATCAAAGTATGATCCAGAGATGGTGATCGAGCCAAGGGCTCGCATGCTGAAGTTCGTAAATGGAGCATCTAACCTGGTCCTCAAAGAGTGCAGGACGACAATGCTAATCAAGGACATGGACCTTTCTAGCTTAATTGTGTATGCCCAGCAGATTGAAGCAGAGAAGCTGAAAGATATGGAACGTAACTACACGCAAGTGCACGTGGTCGAACAAGTAGTAAAGTGGCTCAAGTAAGCCAAGTATTCATCCCACAGAGACTGGACTAAAGTAACAATCTACTCAAGTGTCAATAAACTTTAACTCTAAATTGCAGACAACAATGTGAAGAAAAGGTTGATATGTTATTTCCTAATTTTATACTAAGTCTAAAACGAATATATAATTTGAGTCTGAACTATAAGTATGAGCATGCTGAGGTTAAATGAACATGTAGAGAAATACATTATCGATACAATTTGATTAATCTTGCCTCCGGTTGCTAGTCAGGAATTATTGCCTATAGATTAAAACTCTCGTATTTAACCCAACTTAAGAATCATGAACCTTCCACCTACATTTCTGTGATAAAACGAAATTCATGTTCTAGCCATACAAAACCGATTCCTTAAGTAACTAATACGACTTTCAAGTATATTTCTATCCTGAAGGTAAATCAATTCTCAATTTTCCCAAACTAAGAAAAGATCATATCCTATCAATTCACAACTTTCCAATTTCTTGCTCTCTCGAGTGAAATCGGACTTTTTAGATGTACATTAACGTTGGCCACACATTAATGCAGTAAGAACAAGAATCAATAGAACAACCATGGAAGAAAAGATGAAAAACCAATTTATCAATAATCACATTTCAATACAATTGTTCTTAACCTCAGCAAGAAAGGGATTTAGCCACTCATTTGTGGATTAAACATCGTTAAATGAGTGTTAATCATACCAGCAAGTGAAATAAAGAAGAAGGAGATAGAAAAAACCCCTGAGATTTTCGTCCCCTCAACTGCCTGTAACCCACGTTCTTGCTCCACCAAGTCAGAATTATTAAAAATGAACCTAAATGTTCTATTTATACTTGTGGGAATTTTTCCCCGAATAACAAGCAACGTGTCACGGAGTGCATCGCAGAGCACTGCCTCCGTGACACGCCACCAATACGGACCCTCACTGGAATCTGGTCATCCAGGTATTAAGGCCCAACGTGGCACGGCGTGCAACGCGGGGCTAGGCCAACGTGCCACGGCCCCAACGCGCACCTTCACTGGAATTAGGCATAATTTCACCATCCAGGCAGAGTGCATCCGCGATGGCAGCGTGACACGGCTCCATCGCGGAGCCCTTTAATTTGTGCTTTCCTTGTGCTTTTTCCCTTGCTAGCTTCCGAGTCCAATCCCGATCTCTCCCAACATGAATCTTAGCTCAATAACTTTATATTTTTCCTGCAGAACCACGCTAATCATGTTGGTTAGTATAAATTCACATTTTATTACAATTCACATGAGAATGTACAAACATCGATAGATAAAGTAGGTAAAATGACACATTTGAGTATCACTTGGGCATATAAATTTGCCCAAGATTACTTACCCCACACTTAAATCCTTGTTCTTCCCCGAACAATAATCTTACACCTCTTGCAATTGACACCCCCTCCTGGCTACTTTGGCTCGACAATTCAAGCTATGGTTATACCGATTATTTAATACAACAAATCATCAAGAAAACATGCATAGTCTTATCAATACAACGACCTTCAACACATTAAGACCTCCTAGACTCAAGAATCGACTCTCGATATCGGCAAACTCATGCAAATCAGCTGATCAAGATATCCGACACAAATTTTAATCTCTCATCGAGCATGTGCCCTCACCACACAAGAGAATTTTCCCCTTTTTAATCACATGAACTCAAAACATTACATGCAGGGGCATATAAACAAGATTTCACTCTCTCTCCCAAAAGAATTCACATGCATCATGTCATGAACCATAGGCTTGCCTTTAGTGTATTACTCCACTAATATAAGGACACATGATGTAAGATCACGTAGGGCTTAACGAGTTGTAATGTAAGCTACAGAACTAGCAAATACTGGGCTACCCAATAATAACAACTAGCCTCCTTAAGCACTTTTTCAATCCATCCCATCAACCTTATGGACATTGTTTCTTCCTTCATCATCCCATTCTTGAAGTTTGTCTTTATTTTCGACCCCATATCTTTAAGCACACTTGACTTAATAACAAAGATTATTCATACATCTTCATTGTATTTAATTTATACCAAGTGCACCTTCGACCTTTTCTTTCCTTTCATCACTCTGCTTTTTCTTTTCTTTTCAAAATTCTCACTCCCTGGCACTGTGGGAAAATTATTTTTTTCTTGAGCGCTTAAGAGTTTTGGATCAAATTCACAGATAATGAAAAGAAGGGGTTAAGCTCGATTTACACCTTTTTGACAAAAGAAAGAAATAGGCTAAAGGCTCAATGAGCTAACTAGGGTGTACATTCAAGGTAGGTACGATAATGAAAAAAAAACTTTTGGTTAAAGCAAAGAAATGCCTACATCCTTTCCTACAATTCACATCCTTCATTTCGTTTTGTACACACACCAGGCAAGTTCTAGAAACTTCACAATAGCATGGAAGAAACGAAACCTCACCATACACTCATTCCACATGCTCAACTCAAGACATATTCACAGACTCTTCAATCAGCTAATTACAAGAATTCAAGCATTAAGCCTCAATCACACCGAATCGAACTCTATGGCCTAGGTATATCAACATATTTACAAAGTTGCATGCTTTCATATAAATCACCTTTGCATTTCAAATATCATGTACAACACGCAACCATAATTTCGCAACCATAAAGTAACGACAGGTTTTGGGATGCAAACCAATAAAAGAAAAAAACTAAAAGAAAAAAAAATGAACAAAGAAATCTACTCCCAAAGACTACATTTCTCTTAAGACGGTCGTCATCCATCCATCATAGGGAACGGTCACTAATTACGACTTCGGTTCAATGGGACTATTCTTGGTAAAAGAACCGAAAACAAACGCCGAGAAACCCAAAAATTAAAAAAAATTCATGAAATTTTTTTTAAAATATCGATCATTTCGATAAAACAAAGATATGTACAAAACCAGCTAACAACATTCAACAGCACACAACAGCTTCACCTTAATTACAATACAGACATACACACAAAAATCACAGGGCCACAATTTTATCCAAGCACAACAACAGAACAGAGACATACATTAATAACAACAGCAACCAACACCTAACTACTCCCACCCCACACTTAAATCGAACACTGTCCCCAGTGTTCACAAAATTCAGCATAGTACGAAAGTAGGTGGTGAAACTCCCTGATCAATCAAAGTATTCCACTTCTTCGTCAGGTGCCGCTGCCTCATCTCCCATGTATGAATCGCCCCCGTCGTCATCATCTGACTCCACATCGGAGTCATCACGACGTGTCTCCTCATTTGTGGGGACATCATCATCAGTGGGCTCCACAAAAGCTGGCCCCACTCGGCATAGAGCCTTGGCATTTTCACCAAAAGGGTAGTCTAGCTCGAGCTGCCATAGCTCATCTTCTGTTGCCGGCCTCCCGCCTATGCGCAACTGGAGCATCTGCATCCCAAACATGCGAGCCATGTACTGATCATCTCGAGCATGTCGCTCGACTAATGTGAGAACTGGTCCGTGAGTGGTGTCAGGTGCCTTAGTTTTGGTGACATCTAAGGCCCGCCTCTCCATCTACGGGATGTAGTCAAGGGCCTCCTCCTTAATATCCAGGCCCCTCAGGAACGTTGTCAGTAAGACACCAAACCCGTACCTGTGCCCTTGATGCAAATGGGCTCTCTTCATGGCGGAGATAATCACTGCCCCAACATTGATCTCCAGCCCCTTCATCAGGGCGTATACCAAGCACACCCGATCCCGGGTGACATCTATCATATGCACCCCCGGGATCAGGTAGGAACAAACAATCTTAAGCCATATCCTGGCTTCCCTATTCATCTGTGAGCAGGGCAGTGTCTGATGGTAGCCTCACTCCTTATGCCTGCTCCACCATGCTGTAGACCGGGCTCCACACAAAGTGCGTCAGATGTCCGCGTATGGTGGAGTGATATTCAGCTGCCGAAGCACATGGGCGTCTGTGTCCCGCGCCCCCAAGATGGCATTAAGGTGATGGGGCTCAAAAGTGACTATCTGCCCCCTTATCTTTATGGTGTGACTTCTGAGTGTCGGGTTCCAGTTGACATAGAATTCCCAAATAAGGTGCAGGTTGCACTCCTTGGGCTCTTCAAAGATGAAGTTCAGCCCGACTGCCTCAATCCTGTGGACAATCCTGGGAAACTCCTGTGCCAACGGTTCCCTAGCAATGTGTTCTTCGGGGAAGTATTTGCTTTCCTTATGCTTTGCGTACCATTTCTTCCCCTCCTCTATCACCCATCGGGTTCCATATTGACGGCATTGGCCGCGTGGAACCGATGGTGCTACTGGGACTGCTGTTCCCAGTCTAATTCTTTTCCTTCCGGCGCCTGATGTTGATGCGCCCTTCCCTTTTTCTTGCCTGCTCGCCATAGTTCCTGTCAAACCAAATAGACAAGTCCAATGTTATTCAAATTAAAATGTGCTTCGACTAAGGTTGGGTTAAGCTAGGCCACCCCACACTTAGTCTTTAGCCACAATCACAACATTACGACAAGATCATACTTATTTCCAATTAAAAAAAACAAACAACAAAACATAACAAATATGCCTAGTGCATTTAGAGAATTCGACGGTATAAATTCTATGTACTACTCAGACTTCGTACAACTAATCACAACATTACCATCGATAACATTTCATCACATAGCACTTAGCAAACATTTCTATCAACAAAACCGATACAATTCCCCCAATTTCTATGCAATTTCAACAATTTCATTAACCCGACAATCCATCGCGCCTTAATCGTCTTACATTAAGCACGACATCATTTACTTCATTCAACATGCACACACTAAGAAGAATTTCACATTTCAACTCAATTTTTAACTTCTTCATCTTTGAATTCTAACCCTAGCCACAATTTCGCAAGAATTTCAATCACACATGTATTTATCGAGTTCATACCATCACAACAATACTATGAACATCAATCAACAATAATTTACATGAATTCATGCTCAATTTACACTTAGGGCAAGTTTTCCTCACTTCCTATGCTCAAAATTGGAAAAATTAGACAAGAAATGAGATGAAGTTAGCGAACATACCTTCAATTCGATGATATCGAAGAAAAGTTGAAGAAATTTAGCTCCTAGGTCCGTGTCACGTTGGGGAAGGGGGGATTTTGGGGGTTTTTGTCCTGGAGGAGGTGAGGAATGGGAAAAAAATGAGGGAAAATGGGGTTAAAAGCGGGGTTTTTCGCGCGGGTCACCTGGCGACCCGGTGTGACCCGTCGCGAAATACACTTCAACATGTCACGGAGGGTAACGCGGAGCATGCCCTCCGTGACACAGAGCCATCGCGTAGGTGTTCTGGAATTTGTAAAAATTCCAGAATTACCTTCAACGTGTCACGGAGGGTAACGCGGAGGCCCTCCTCCGTGACACGGAGCCATCGCGTGGGCTCACTGTTTTGCCACTTTTTATGATTTTTCTTACCTCGATTTTTCCTTTGCGATCCTTTGCACATTTATCCTCCGTTCAACCTGAAATTCATCTCACAACAAGAAATTGGTTAGAATTTATAGGTTTCACATAAAATACAAATTTAGTTTTTATTTTTTTATATTTTTCTCATTTTTTTTCTTTTTTTTTTCTACGAAATCTATTAAAATATTACAAAAAAATTTCACGGGTTGCCTCCCATGCAGCGCCTGATTTACCGTCGCGGCTCGACGTCATTAAGCTCAGTCATTCTCTAGGGTGACAGATGTTTTCTCTCGACCACCGTCCTCACCCTTGTCAAACTTACACCTCTCCAGTGGTTTCCCAAACAACTCCCGTGACTTAACGTTCTGGACAACATCAGCTCGATTAATCACGTTGATCACCGAGAGTTCCTCGTACACGGCCGGGAGCTTGGTGGCCTTGTACATATCAAACACCTCCACCTTATCGTGTGCTCACATGGTTAGCTGCCCTACAGCTACATCAATCAGCGCTTTCTCGGTTGCCAAGAAAGGACGTCCCAAAATAAATGGGACTTCCGCGTGTAGCTCGAAGTCCAGCACAATGAAGTCTACCGGGAAGATGAGGGAGCCCACTTGCACCAGCACGTCCTCCACAATGCCATTAGGTCTTGCCAAGGACCGATCTGCTAGTTGCAAGATCACTATTGTTGGTCTAGGACTCCCTAGACCCAACTTCTTGTATACCGATGACGGCATCAAGTTAATGCTCGCTCCCAAATCACATATTCCGCGAGCTCGGATACTCTGCCCAATTGTAATTTGTATTATAAAGCTCCCAGGGTCCTTGAGCTTTGTGGGCAACCTGTTTTGTATCCGGTAAGTGCACTCCTCCGTAAGAGCCACCATAGCGTACTCAGTCAACCTGCTTTTTTTCGCCACGATGTCCTTAATATACTTTGCGTACTTCGGCACTCCCTGCAAAACATCAACAAGAGGTAAGTTAATGTGTACCTATTTCAGCACCTCCATGAACTTTTTGAAACATGCCTCCTCCTTGTGTTTCTTTAATCTTTGAGGGAACGGGGGTGGTGGTCTTTCTGGTTCAGCATCCTTTTTCTTCCCCCTCTCATCACTTTGCTCCCTCTCAGTTTCTGCTGCTCCCGACTGTTGAGGTGGTCTTTCTGGTTCCACCTCTTTAAGCTGTAAACCACTCCTTGTGGTCACTGCATTCACTTGCTTGGGGTTGGGATCAGTGTCACTCGGAAGTCCTCCTCTAGGCCTGGTGTTTTGGGCTCCAGCAAATTGCCCAAACTGGTACTCCAGCGCCTTTGTAGCTAACTGATTGTTCTTTACCTCGGCTGAGAATTTCACGTAGTCAGCCTGCAATTGAGCTTGGTTAGCTATCATTATCTTGAACATCTCCTCAATGTTGGGTGATGGTGGTGGAGGAAGTGCATTGTTGCTTCTGTATTGTGACTGATAGTTCTGCTGCCCTCCTTGATTTCTCTGCACCCCCTGACTCGAACTTTGCCCTTGATGGTTATTGCTACCCCAAGAGAAATTCGGGTGATTCCTCCAGTTGGAATTGTAGCTGTTGCCATACTGTAGGTGGTTGTTTCTTTGTATATTACCAACAAAGTTCACCGAATCAGGATTTGCTCCACAACACTCAGCTGAGTGTTCACTCCTCCCGCACACTTCACACCAAATCTGCTGCACTACATTCACTCGGGCTTAAGACTGGTTCATGCTCATGTTAATGAAGTGGGTGTTGAGTTGATTCTGTAACGCAGCTATCTGTGCAGCAACAGCTATAAAACCATCCACTTCTAGGACTCCTGTTGCTTTCCTTGTTCCTCCTCTTGATGAATCTGCATTCCACTCCGGATTTACCTGCGAAATACGATTTAACAAGGTATACAACTCCTCATAAGTTTTCTCCAATGCTCTGTTCCCTAGCTGCTGAGTCTAGCAAGATTTTTGTGTGGGGTTCCAAACGCTCTATGAAAGTATGCACCAGCACATCATTGGATTGGTGATGATGAGAACAATTCCGCAACATAGATTTGAATCTCTCCCAGGCTTGATACAGATTCTCTCCCTCTCTCTGTTTAAAACTTAGAATTTGACTTCTAAGCCTTGTTGTTTTACCGGATGGGAAGAACCGTATCAAGAATTTCTTTGCAAGATCATCCCATGTGGTGATGGAATTAGGTGGCTCAGCTTTCAACCACCTCTTAGCTTCTCCCAAAAGTGAGAATGGGAACAATGCAAGCATGACATAATCTGATGACACTCCAGCGGGGATGTAAGTGTCACTTATCTCCAAAATATTTTGGAGATGTTGCTGTGGATCCTCATAAGGGAGACCTGTGAATTGCCTGCTGGTGTGCAGCAATTGCACCATGTTTTGTTTAAGATCGAACCTCCCTCCTGGTTCAGGTTTGCGGATGCTAGATGTGACATTGTTAGCATGTGGGATTGCCACCTCGCGAACCGGCCTAGCTGCCATGTCCTCGGGCACTAACATTGCCCTTACAACTGGTGGATTCTGTTGTTGCTCCAGGATTGTTTGTTTGAGCAACTGCAGTTTTTTCTTTAGAGCTTCTCTCCTTTGACGATGAAATTGTCTTTCCGGCTCTAAATATGAGTCCACCAGCTCCTTGTCTCTTGCCAGTGTTCAACAGAAATTAGTATCTGCAAAATACAGGCTAAGACCAAGTTGTCAATACTAAGAAGAAATAGTAAACTAACACTTAATAAAAATTTACCAATTGCCAGTCCCCGGCAACAGCGCCAAAAACTTGTTCGGTCTGTTGGGTATAACTACACGCAAGTGCACGTGGTTGAACAAGTAGTAAAGTGGCTCAAGTAAGCCAAGTATCGATCCCACAGAGACTGGACTAAAGTAACAATCTACTCATGTGTCAATAAACTTTAACTCTATATTGCAGACAACAATGTGAAGAAAAGGTTGATATGTTGTTTCCTAATTTTATACTAAGTCTAAAACGAATATATAATTTGAGTCTTAACTATAAGTATGAGCATGCTGAGGTTAAATGAACATGTAGAGAAATACATTATCGATACAATTTGATTAATCTTTCCTCCGGTTGCGAGTCAGGAATTATTGCCTATGGATTAAAACTCTCGTATTTAACCCAACTTAAGAATCATGAACCTTCCACCTACATTTCTATGATAAAACAAAATTCATGTTCTAGCCATACAAAACCGATTCCTTAAGTGACTAATACGACTTTCAGGTATATTTCTATCCTGAAGGTAAATCAATTCTCAATTTTCCCAAACTAAGAAAAGATCATATCCTATCAATTCACAACTTTCCAATTTCTTGCTCTCTCGAGTGAAATTGGACTTTTTAGATGTACATTAACGTTGGCCACACATTAATGCAGTAAGAACAAGAATCAATAGAACAACCATGGAAGAAAAGATGAAAAACCAATTTATCAATAATCACATTTCAATACAATTGTTCTTAACCTCAGCAAGAAAGGGATTTAGCCACTCATTTGTGGATTAAACATCGTTAAATGAGTGTTAATCATACTAGCAAGTGAAATAAAGAAGAAGGAGATAGAGAAAAACCCTGAGATTTTCGTCCCCTCAACTGCCTGTAACCCACGTTCTTTCTCCACCAAGTCAGAATTATTAAAAATGAACCTAAGTGTTCTATTTATACTGGTGGGAATTTTTCCCGGAATAACAAGCAACGTGTCACGGAGTGCATCGCGGAGCACTGCCTCCGTGACATGCCACCAACGCGGACCCTCACTGGAATCTGGTCATCCAGGTATTAAGGCCCAACGTGGCACGGCATGCAACGCGGGGCTAGGCCAACGTGTCACGGCCCCAACGCGCACCTTCACTGGAATTAGGCATAATTTCACCATCCAGGCAGAGTGCATCCACGATGGCAGTGTGACACGACTCCATCGCGGAGCCCCTTTAATTCGTGCTTTCCTTGTGCTTTTTCTCTTGCTAGCTTCCGAGTCCAATCCCGATCTCTTCCAACATGCATCTTAGCTCCATAACTTTATATTTTTCCTGCAAAACAAAGCTAATCATGTTGGTTAGTATAAATTCACATTTTATTACAATTCACATGAGAATGTACAAACATCGATAGATAAACAAGGTAAAATAACACATTTGAATATCACTTGGGCATATAAATTTGCCCAAGATCACCTGGAGAGTGTTTACAGGGTAGAGAAAGGTGTTTTGGTTGTGGAAAGCTCGGGCATCGACTCGGAGAGTGCCCATCAGCAGGGTGAGGGAGATCACAATCCACTACCTCATCAGCTCCAGCAGGCTGACCTGATCAGCAGGCCAACCCATTAGGTACAGATGGCGGTCAACGCCAGAATTGTTTTTATGCTCTCTCTTCTCGTCAGGATCAAGAAAGTTCACCTGACATAGTTAATGGTATGTTACATCTCATTCATCTAGATGTGTATGACCTCCTAGATCCAGGAGCTACTCTTTCATTTGTAACTCCATATGTAGCAGTTCAGTTTGGCATTAGTTCAGAGGTCCTATCAGAATCCTTCTCAGTTTCCACCCCAGTTGGCGAGTCCGTTAGAGCCAGCCGGGTGTATAGAAACTACCCAGTCTCAGTATTGAATAAAGTCATTCCAGCTGATCTTGTAGAGCTAGACATGGTCAACTTCGACCTTATTCAAGGCATGGATTGGTTACACTCCTGCTATGCCTTAGTTGACTGCAAAACTAGGGTCGTCAAGTTCCAGTTTCCAAATGAGCCCGTGTTAGAATGGTCGAGCAGTAGCTCGACACCTAAGGGTAGGTTTATTTCCTACCTTAAGGCTTAGAAACTCATTTCCAAATGATGATTCTACCATCTAGTTTGGGTCAAAGGTTCAAACTCTGAGACCACAGCCATTCAGTCAGTTCCAGTTGTTAGCGAGTTTCCAAATGTCTTTCCTGAAGATCTTCCCGGAGTTCCCCCTGAATGGGAAATAGACTTCGGAATAGATCTCCTCCCAGATACTCATCCCATCTCCATCCCTCCTTACCGAATGGCTCCAGCTGAGCTTAAGGAGATGAAGAAGTAGCTAAAGGATCTTCTTGACAAGGGTTTTATCAGACCTAGCATCTCTCCATAGGGTGCTCCATTGTTGTTCGTGTGTAAGAAAGACGGTACTCTCAGAATGTGCATAGATTACTATCAGCTGAACAAAGTCACAATCAAGAACTGAAATCCCCTACTTAGAATTGATAAGCTGTTCGACCAGCTTTGGGGAGCTAGTTGTTTCTCCAAGATCAATCTCAGGTCAGAATACCATTAGTTAAGGGTTAGAGAGAGTGACATACTAAAGGCAACATTCAGAACTCGGTATGGTCACTACGAGTTTGTGGTGATGTCCTTTGGGTTAACGAATGCCCCAGTAGCCTTCATGGATTTGATGAATAGGGTTTTCAAGAAGTACCTAGATATGTTCGTCATTGTACTTATTGATAACATTCTAGTGTATTCCAAAAATAACGAAGAGCATGCCAATTACCTAAGGTTAACATTACAGACTCTCAGAGATCGCCAGTTATTCGCCAAGTTCAGCAAGTGTGAATTCTGGTTGAAGTCTGTGACCTTCTTGGGTCATGTTGTTTTTACACCCTGGAAAATTTTTGGAAATTATTTGATATTCGTATGCTATGTTAAGGGATGTACGGGTTGTATATTGATCGTAGATGACAAGGGAAATGTGTACGAAAGGAAAAAACAAAGAGTATGTAAAGTTTATAAATTAGGGTCAACTTTAAATGATCATATCTCCCAATATATAACGAATTAGAAGTCCCACAACCTATCAAATTAAAGGTCTTTGAGTGTAGTTTTCAGAACATCAAACAACTCGTGAATCAGAGTTCGAAATAAAAAGGATAGGTTTTTTAAGGTAGAACTATTGGGCAGTGACATGGCCACCGCCCTAAAAACAGCCACCGCCCAAACACCTTTATATTTTATGTTTTTGGTTATGAAATGATTTTCAAATTTTACAGGTTTGCAGTGCTTGCTTACCCTCTAAAATCCTGTCTATTTTCCAATAGCAAAGCCTTAGAAACCAAGAGTAAATCCCTCAAGAAAACACCATCAAAACACAAGCAAAAGTTGATGGAAGTGAAGGCAACATTGTGGTGAAATTATTGCTGCCTTGATGCTTCATTTTGGCAGTGTTGTTGCTGCGTGTTTGGGACTATTTTGAGCAAATGTTATACTCCATCTTAGTAGGAATTGTTCCTAATAAATATTAAGTAACTTCCCTCTTTTGAAATCTCTAATAAGTTTATGAATTTTTGAAGGAAAACTAGAAGAAAGTTATGGTTTGTATGTTGACTTGTTGTAGTTGTTGTGCTGTTATTTTGCTGCATTTTGGACAGCAAGATTTCTGCATTATTGGGGAGTGATTCCGAGGAGAATACTCCTATTATATCCAACAAATATTCTCATTCCAAGAGTAAGTGTTTATAATTTCTTAACTTGTCTAACAATCCTAGCTAAAGCTAGAAGTTGGAGGCTATCTTGGGCTGCCATTGTTGGTATGTTGTTGTTGAAGTTCTGCTCGTTTTTGAAGTTGTAATAGTTGTGTTTTTCTGAGAATAAACTCTATATTTTTTGGAGTTTTTCATGATAAATTTGAGGTAGTTTCCTACCTCTATTTTCCCCCAAAGTTGTAGAAACAAGTTGAAATAAGAAATGCTAAGTGTTGCCTTATTTGTTTGTGTTGTGACTGCCTATTGATGTAACATTTTGGATGGATAAATTGTCTTGAAACAGCCTTGTCACTTGGTGATAAACTCAATTAATTTAAGGGGCTAAAGTTCTGGTTGTTGAAATAAAGAAACAACATAAGAAAGCTCGCCGGAAAAAAAGGTATGTGAGGCGTTCTTTGTCTCTTGATTTTCAAGCACAAATTCATGCCGAGGATTAGTCCGGAATTCCCCTGTACTTGAGCTTCTGTAGAAGAATATTATGTTTCCTCCCAATTTTTATGATTACTTGGTATTAAGGTGTATATTTGCTAAAGAGTTGGAACGCATGAATGTGAAGTAGAGAGGGCAATTGCCTTCTATAATGGTCATAGTTGTAAATGAGTCTGAAGTCCCCTCGACATGGGCACTGTGAGATGGTCCTTTACATTATTATGTATTTGTGGTGTCAAAGTTGTTTCACATTATGGTTGCTAAGAAATTTGATAAGCATGGCAAGATGACGACGCGCAGACAAACATAATAATTGAAATCGGGTTTTAACTCAATAAGGGCTAACGAGGGTAACAAAATGTAATTTCCTTATGACAGTTACCTACCATCTCATATTCATGTTTTAAGATACCTAGGGCCATGAGGGGATTCCCCGATCCATCTTCCTTAAGCTAAGAGACTAATTAATACATTTCTTAATTAACCGATACATTAAACTTGGAAGATAGAATCCGAATGGGTAAACTATTGATATTTCTATGGGACCATATTTATTGGAAGGTTATTCACAATATCTTGATGTTAACATGTTAGACGAAAATCATAATATATATATATATGTTTATGCTTACATTCAAATTACGAGCTAAAGCGGCAAGGATTGCCTTTAGAAGGTCACTATATGTTTATTAGAGCTCTTGAGTTATCTAGACCTCCTGAGAATTGCTTAAGGCTTTAAGTAGATACGTCGCATGTTCTTTGAAAGTTGTAGATGTGTAAGAAAATTAACCTAAGTGTAAAAGTTGAGGGGCTAGTAGCAAAGGAGAGATAAGAGTAAATGTTAGACCTTTTAAGGTAATATGTGAGGTATCTGTCTTCTGTCCATAGTTGATTTCAAGAACCTTTGAGCGACGTTAAAATATGAGCAAGACGAGTTTAAGAGACAAGGTTGTCAATTAGGTAAGAAGGTAAGTGCGTACACGAATTGCTAGAATAGTGAACACGAGAGTAAATAATTAGGTAGGGAATGACGAATCCTATTTGGAAAAGAATTTAAGATGAATATGAAAATTAGAGCTAAAGGTTGTTAAATTTGATGATAAGTGTTACGATTGTTAATGAATTAGGCAAATAGCTAGCAAGATTTACCCTGTTCTAAAGACGTTTAGCAAAAGAGTTATAAATAAAGTTGTTTATGTTCAGTTGTGTTAAGCTAATGAAAGGCCAGTAAAGTGTTAATTCCTTAAGAAATAATTAGGATCGAATATTTTGAGATAGTGGCTCAAGTTAGAGAGATGTTCTTCATTGTACTTTTAAACAATTATCTTTGATTATTTGTTCTAAGAGTTGGATTAACTTTTTCAAGTTTTAAAGTATTTTATTTTTCTTGGAAGTTTCTAAATTGTTTATAATGCTGCTAAGCTTTTCTAAGCTCCATATATATTGCAATGTTTCAAATGAGCTTTTCCTACGCTGTCTGAAGCACGACTATAAGTCTATTTATTTTAAGGCAGCCCCTAGACAGTTTCCTAGAATTTGTATATTAAAGAGCTCCAGGTTTGAGATACACAAGTTATGTCTTCCTGTTCATAAGTTACCTCGAGATGTGATATGATGTGCAATTAATGAGGTATGCTCACAATTCTTAATATGAAAGTATGAAAGTCAAATGAGTATAAGCACAAAATGAATGCCAAGATTGTTAATAGAAAATGTTAGGTTAAGTGATTCCTCTCTGCTTCTCGGGTTAGAATTGCTAGGAGATGTTTAAAATCATGAATGTGAGTCTACACATGTCATTATGATATTCCAGTTCTAGGAATTTCCCTAAAATTCATTCACAGCATATGTATGTATTTAAATGCTAAATGAAAGACCTATATGTATATGGAATAATTGTAGTATTAGGAGTCGTGGTAAGATCCTACACATGTTATAGTTACTGATCAACATGTTTTATGGTTTCCAGTATTCAGATAATTTGTATGAGCTCTGTCAGCTCCATTTATGACGGTGATTAAGATTTATTTTTATTTTACCCCAGTGTGGTACACCGGCTGGAGGTCTTTTTATTTTACCCCGGGTGGTACATCGACTGGAGATATCTTTATTTTACCCCGGTGTGGTACATCGGCTGGAGATATTTTTATTTTACCCCGGTGTAGTACACTGGCTGGACGAATTTTATATATGAATTTACGGTTGGCTAGTCGCTGGCATTACAATTATAGTTTCTTTCTTGTGCATTCCTTAATTGCATTTTCATCTCTTTATAGAGTTATTATCAGGTTTCAGTTTCTAGGATTCCAGGTTGTTACCATTCCTTATTCTTGGTTCAGTTATCTGGAGTTCAGTTATATTATAGTAAGTTGTTATCAATTATAGGTTGCAGAGTTCCAGGTTATATTTATCCTTTATATGTTTATGTGCTCAGTTAGTTATTACAGGATTGTTATCTCATGGTTACAGTTTCAGCCTTATGTACTAGTACATTTCGTTCGTACTGACGTCCCCTTGCTTGGGGACCTGCGTTCGTGCCGCAGGTGCAGGTAGAGGTCAGGATGGCCAATTGAGTAGCAGTTTGTGAGATCAACAGATGGTTGGTATGCTCCTTTCTTCCTGGAGCTAGGGCTTAGTTATTTATTCTTGAGTTTTGAGATGCAGGTATGGGTAGGTCGAAGCCCTATTTAAACCATTAGTTAGTTTACTCTTTAGATGCTTTGTGGACTTAGTGTGTACAGTGCTATTCAGTTTGTGGCCTCGTCGGCTTATTGTTGCTTGGTTAGCACACTAATTTCCTTGATTGCATTTCGATTGTTTACCCCATATTTTTGAGACCTTATGGGTCCATTTTATTCTTCAGTTGATTGTGAAAGGTGGCCTGGATGGCCTAAGTGTTACAGTTACAGATGTCATATAGTCGGCCTCTTGATCAATCATCAATCGAGTGCCAGTTGCGCCCTACCCCAGTTTTGAGGCGTGACAGTGGTCTCAGGTGAGGGGATACAAGTAGATCCTCATAAGATAACAGTAGTGAAGGATTGGTCCAGACTTACCTCTCCTTCTGAAATCAGGAGTTTCTTGGGCTTAGCAGGTTATGACCAATGGTTTGTGGAAGGTTTCTCCTCCATAGCATCTCCTCTGACCAAGTTAACCCAAAAGAAGGTAAAATTTCAGTGGTAGGATGAGTGTGAGAAGAGTTTTCAGGAGTTAAAGACTCGACTCACTACTGCTCCAATTTTGACCCTGCCAGAAGGAACAGATGGGCTGGTTGTATATTGTGATGCCTTCAGAGTTGAACTTGGTTGCATTTTGAGGCAGCAGGGCAAAGTGATAGCCTATGCCTCCAGACAGCTCAAAGTCCATGAGAAGAATTATCCAACTCATGACTTGGAGTTAGCAGTAATGGTATTCATGTTAAAAATATGGATACACTACTTATATGGAGCTCATGTTGATGTATTTATAGATCATAAGAGTCTGCAGTATGTGTTCAGTCAGAAGGACCTTAATCTTTGTCAGAGAAAGTGGCTAGAACTACTGAAAGACTATGACATGAGCGTGCTATACCACCCGGGTAAGGCCAATGTGGTGGCTGATACACTAAGTAGATTGTCTATGGGTAGCGTGGCTCATGTATAAGAAGGCAAAAAGGAGCTGGCTAAAGATATTCATAGGCTAGCCCGGTTGGGAGTACAGTTGGTGGATTCGACTGAGGGTGGTGTAGTAATGTAGAGCGGGTCAGATTCTTCTTTAGTTGTGGAGGTTAAGTCTAGACAAGATGAAGATCCCATCCTACTTAAGATGAAGGGAGTAGTTCTCAGAAAAGAAATAGAAGCTTTCTCCAAAAGGGGAGATGGTGCGCTCAGTTACCAGGGTAGATTATGTGTACCGGATGTCGGCGAGCTGAGATAGCAGATTTTTGGTGAAGCATACAGTTATAGATATTCCATTCACCCTGGTGCTACTAAGATGTACCGTGATTTATGGGATATTACTGGTGGAACGACATGAAAAGAGATATTGCTGAATTTGTAGCTAAGTGTTCGAATTGCCAGCAAGTAAAGGTAGAACACCAGAGTCTGGGAGGTATGACTCAAGATATTAGCATATCCACATGGAAGTGGGAAGAAATAACCATGGACTTCATTATGGGTCTACCTCGGACTCATCGACAACATGACTCTAACTGGGTGGTAGTAGATTGGATGACTAAGTCAACACATTTCCTCCCAGTCAAAACCGTACATTCAGCTGAGGACTATGTTAGACTTTATGTTCGAGAGCTAGTCAGATTGCATGGGGTGCCCTTGTCCATTATTTCATATAGAGGTACCAAATTCACCTCTCACTTCTGGAAATCATTTCAAAAAGGACTAGGTACCCAGGTCAAGCTCAGTATAACTTTTCACCATCAGATAGATGGACAAGCTGAGTGGACCATTCAGACCTTAAAAGATATTCTAAGAGCGTTTGCAATCGATTTTAGGGGTACTTGGGATGACCATTTGCCTCTTATCGAATTTGCGTACAACAGCAACTACCATTCCAGCATTCAGATGGCCCCGTTTGAGGCATTGTATGGTAGAAGGTGTAGATCTCCTATAGGATGGTTTGAAGTCGGAGAAGCTACTTTGATAGGGCCAAACTTAGTTTATAAGGCAATGTAGAAAGTTCAGCTTATCTGAGAAAGGTTAAAAATAGCTCAGAGCCTCCAGAAATTTTATGTCGATGTGCGGAGAAGAGAGTTGGAGTTTGCAGTTGATGATTGGGTGTACTTGAAAATTTCACCCATGAAAGGGGTGATGAGGTTTGGAAAGAAGGGGAAGCTCAGTTCAAGGTATGTGGGACCTTATCGAATTTCGAGGCGTATCGACAAGGTAGCCTATGAGCTAGAGTTACCTTCAGAACTTGCAGCTGTACATCCAATTTTCCACATATCACTTTTGGAAAAGTGTATTGGAGATCCAACCACTGTGGTGCTATTGGATAATGTGGAAGTGAAGGATAGCCTCACCTATGAGGAGGTACCAGTCCAAATCCCAGACCGTCAGGTTCATAGATTAAGGAATAAGGAAATAGCTTAAGTCAAGGTTTTATGGAGAAATCAACAAGTTGAAGGAGCTACGCGGGAGGCCGAAGCAGATATGAGGGCTAAATACCCACACTTGTTCTCTATCGACTCTGTTGCAGTTTGATAAGTGAATTTTGTTTTTAGACTTGAACTAGTTGTTAAATTCAGTTCATGTGACTAAATTTTCTTTCTGACTTTGGTTGTGTTTGTGAAAGGCAAAAGTTCAGTTCAACTATATTATCTAAATGGAGGTAGTCATTTCAGTCGTTTTGAAGTTAAATGAGCAGTATTTGAATGCTTTGATTGTTATTTTTCTGGTTGCTAGGAGTTTTCTAACATTCGGGGACGAATGTTTCCAAGGGGGAGATATTTTAATACCTCAGAGAGGGCCTAAGAATAGACCTGGGTGTTGAAGTTGGAAGCTGCAGAAAAAAACCTAAAAAATTTCACCAGGACGACTCGAGGAACGAGTCGTGGTGAGGACCTATGAGTCGTGACTCGAGTTGTGATGAAGTTTGGGAGCCTGAGGTCATATCACGAGTGGTCCTATGAATCATGACGCCTAGGTACGACTCATGGTTAGGAGTCGTGGTAAAATTCTCAGTGGTGCCAGAGTGAGTCGTCACGTGTCATGGTATGACTCATAGGATGTAGGAACGAGTCATGATGAGGAGTCGTGGGTAGGTCGTAGTTGGTATGGGTGGATGATACCACTACTGACAGTACGACCCGTAGGATGGCACTATGAGTCTTAGGATGCGGGTCGTGGCCAGTTTCAGAAGATTGAAGAAAATGGTGAGGTGACCATGAGAGGTGGCCACGAGTCGTGACTTCGTGGTACAACTCGTGGTATGAGTCTTGGCAGGGGACATATTTGTTTTTCAGGGAAATTTCATTATGGGTAAATTCGACTTTCCTATGCTTTTGGACCCTAGACCATGTCGTTTTAGCCTCAATTTTAGACGTTTTAGAGAGTTTAAACGGTTTTCTCCCCTCGTTCTCATGTTTACTCTAAAAATTTCATCGACAGTTCTCTTAAGAAACCCTCTAGCAAGCTTAGGGTCATTCATTCATCACAGCAGTCCAGATCCACTTCTCCAGGGAATTCTCCACCAGGTATGTGGGATTTTAGCGAGGGGATTGTCCTTCACTTGCGTCCCCAAATTCCTCCTCAATTTCTTCTGTTAATTTTAAGCCCTGAGTTTTCGAGTATGAGAAGCATTCATGTTATTTTCATTGAATTCACTCAGAACATTGTTTATATTTATTGTTATTATGATCTTCATCAGTTCCTTATCAAATGGTCGGTGTTATCACAACAATGAATTTAAGCCCTAATATTCGAATGATGATTTTATTTGTCCAGTTCTCTCCAGTGAATGAAGAATGTCTTGAGTTGAAATTTTCTAGAATTTTCTACATACATACATATGTTGAGAAAATTTTCCATAAAAAAAATGACTTTTGCACTGTTGAATGAACTTCCCATAATTTTTGAAATTTTTTCTTATATTATGAAATTGTCCGTGTTTTCGGCCCAAATGGGCTCTCTATTAGTTGTTAGTAATTTAATCAGTTAGAACACAGAACTCTAGCTATCTAGTCTCAGTCTGAACCATAACAGTCTAGATTCAGACAATTTTAGCAACATTAGTGTTGTCCAGAAAATGTCAACTGATCAGTTTGACTCCAACTTATTTTCGAGGTGTCAGTGGTGCCTCCCAGTGTCCAGACTCAGATTCAGATTTCAGATATTTGGTCCATTAGGTGGTCATGATATTCAATCATAGCTCTAACCATCCCTAAGACCCCAGTTCGGTTATCAGTTGGTTCTCTAGACGGTTACGATGCTTCCAGATAAGCAGCTTTGACCAGTCTTTGAACTTAGTTTCCAAATTTGGTCCTATAAGACGCTCAGGGAACTCTCTGACAGTATCCTTGGGTCAGTATAGTCTTGGACCCCAGTATCGAGCTATCCGCTTGCCAGTAGTAGTAATAGGATTATCCAGTGGAGTAGGACGTACCGAAAGGGCCAGGGTTCGAGTGCACCCAGGTTCTAGAACTACGTTGCCACCTTAGCTTTTATTTACTTGGCCTAATAGCCCCTTTTGACAGTGATTTTCACAGTCCATGCCTTTATACCCTAGCAAGGTATATTGGATCCTACCGGTGGGGTGCGTACATCAGACTCCAGGTCTAGCTCACGTGGTTAAATGTTAGTTATAGACTCTCCCACTAGTCAGTCCAGTTCAGTAACAGAATAAGCAGCTCAGTTCAGTACAGTATCTCAGATTCAGTATTTCAGACTTAGGGCATGTCTTTGACCATTAGTCAGGGTCGTCTAGACCATTTCAGATTATATTAGTAGTTCAGTTCAGTTTACTTGTTGGTCATGGCGTGTCATTTCAGTTAAGATTTTATGTTCAGTATGTCTCTCCCACTTACTCAGTACATTCAAAGAACTAACGCATGCTTTTCATGTTGTATCATTTTATGATACAGCTGCAGGTTCTCAGGTTCAGCACGGATAGTTACTTCAGTTTTAGAGAATTACATTTTAGTAGATCAGAGAGAGTCCTCATCATTCGAGGGCCTTGTTTATTTATTTCATTTGGTTATGGTTTTGTTTAGACTTGGAGCTAGCTGGGGGCCTGTCCCAGCAACTCCTCAGTAGTTGGCTTTCAAACTAGACTTGTTTTTCAGAATTAAATTACAGATATGTTATTTCTTTCTCCACTTTCAGTCTTTGCCTTTTCTTAATATTTAAAACTTTCGTTGTGCATGTTGACTCAGAATGCTAGTGTATGATAGACTAGGAGTTGACTTGGGGTCGCTTGTGGCTCCAAGTACCGTGTTATGTCCAGGGTGTAGGCTCGGGGTGTGACATACCCACACAAAAATAATAGGTAACTTCTGAAGACTTTGAGGTTGCCGACTCAGCTAGAACTCCACTCAGCAAATAAGAACATAATTTACCTGTCGATCGACACCTACAGGTATGATTGCAGCAGCTCGACTAGGTATCAATACAAAAATGTACCAAGTATGTACGATGAAATAAATAATAAGATATGGAGTACAATGAATAGATATATAGGATAACTGTAGGAAATACCAGGGTTATCAAAAAAAAATATTCAGGAAGTCAAGTAAAGCAAACAAAACCTACTTGGCCCCTATAACCCTGGCAAGTCCAAAACAACAAACAAACAAACAACACTAAGCCGACACCACTCACCAGTCACAACTTGCACTATAATAGGATCTATCTGACCGTCTTACCTAACTCAACTCTAAGACCTTCAAGGACCACATCCATCACCAATTAGCGCATAGAATCCACCACTAATGTCACAACCCAAACATAGACCCAGATCGTAGCACAGGACAAGGAACCCCAAAAGGCCCCAAGTCAACCCTTGGCATAAACATATTCTACTTCATTCACTTTAAACGGAAGACTGGACATAAGGCATAGTGGAAACGTAAACATAACATGACATATCATAGCATTTGGGAACACTGGACACATACATAAGCTGAGTACTACATACTGTCTGAAAGCCTCTACTGTATAAGATGGTTGATGGGACAACACCCCCAATTAACCCGGCCAAATACTATAACATAGAATAACATAAACTTCTAGTCAAACAGCCCTCGGAACATGAGGACTCACCAATAGTGCTAAAAGCAAACTCTGGGATGGCCTAAGGATGAGGATGAGCCTGAGAGCCAAGACCTGTATCATGAAATGATACAATATAGAAAGTATGCGGTTAGTATGTGGAATGTACCGAGTATGCAAGGTAAGTAAAACAGACATTTAAAATACATGAAACTTATAAAACATCATAATAGTAGGACATCATGCTGATATCATAAATATTGTGACATAACGTAAAGCTCAAGGTTTCAAATCATTCGTAAACCATTCATTTTCATAATCATAAGAGAAAATTTATCAAATCATCACTTGAGCCAATATCATGAACACAACAATGCATAAAAACATGCGAAACAATGGGAGGACTCGTCATAAGCGACACCATCATGGTAGAGCATTTCAAGATGCCCCAACTATCTCACTCAAGTGGGCAGAGTCACCCTTAGCTTGCCAGGAGAGGTACATGCATTATGTGATATCACGAAAAGAGGGGATCATTATTATTGTAATATATCATTACAAAACCATAGTGGAACGTGGTTATGAGACACCGACGTTGTCCTTTGAATGTCGGGCTACTCAGTGCTAGACACGACTCCTAAAAACATGCATATTAGGCTCATACGTAAATCAATAACATCATTCATCAAGATTCATGGATAAAATAAACATTCATCATTCATTGATCCCCACTAAAATATGATTAACAAAGAATCAAAGGCCCTTTAGTCGGCCAACATTACAAATCGATAAATCATGAGATCCATTTCATAAACCATAAATCATTCTTCAATATGTGGGCATTGGCCAATACTTTACCATGCTTTACAATACTCAATTCATTTAAAAACATGCTTATAAACATGGGTAACTTTAAAACATGCTTTTTATCATCAATAGTTCATAAATCATAAGGCCAATGCATACTTGAAGATCGTGCATATAACTTGTAAATCATCAAATCATGTTGGGTATTTGAATAAATTCACATTTCAATTCATAGATCATGTTGGGTTTGTTATCAACAATTGAAGTGTAGATCATAAATCGATTCATCATAGATCATGCATAATTAGTCTTAATTGAGTAGAAATCGAAATCACTAAATTTATAATCGAAAAAATAGTTGTAAAATCTGATCAAAATCCATGGAATATGATGTAAATCACAATTCATAATAGCCCAGTAGCAAAACATTAGATTTTCACAAAAATTGAATTCAAAACCCCATGAGATTTTTGATAGATTTTTATAAATAAATAGAGAATGGGCATGGGTGTGAATGAAAACACCCATTCGTAATTCTACATACCTAGGTAAGATCAAATTCTAAGGTTCCTTGATTGCCCAATGGAGGATTGATAGGGAAAAGCTTGAAACTATGCTTGATCTCTCTAAAATTCTCTTAATTTGCATGCATGGGAATGACTTATGCAAGAGAGACTTAACCTATCTTGTCATGCCTAGAAAAATACATAAAACAATGTAGTTTAGGGCCTTAAAGCATAGAAATATCGAAAATACCCTTGATGAAATTTTCCTGAAAAACTGCCCTGGGCAAACCAACGACTGATCCGATGAGTCGTGCATAGAACCACGACTCATGGTATCCAGTCATTGGGTCCACTTCCTGACTTGGTGCCTTCAAATTTTTTCCACGACCCGATAGGATGAGTCGCTGCTTCAAACGACGGGTCGTTAGCTCGATCGTTGCCAGCCCTTTACAAATCTGAACTTTCCTTGCCATGAGCCTTACCACGACTCGTGGTTGATTCCAATGAGTCGTGGTCTCGATCCATTGCTTCCACTGGAAAAATCTAGCAACCAAACTACAACTGGTAACCACGGGTCGTCACCTCTCACCACGAGTTATTGGATGACCCGTGGTATCCCCAACTGCCAAGGTCCAATTCCTTCCCATGACTTCTAACAACGACTCGTGGCTTCCAACCACGAGTCGTGACATCATCCGTCCTGTGACTTTTTCCCAGTTTTTCAGCTAACTTATTATTGTGATCGCGGGTCTAATTTTGGGCACTTTTGGGGTATTACAACTAACTAGATAAATAACAACGCAAGTCAATACAATATATAGGTCAATTTATATTCACATCCTTTCTAGAAACATTCGCAAACTTGCAAGCATCACAAATCATAAGTTCGAACTTAATGAAAATAGTCATAGACTTGCAGGTCTTCACAAACCACGAGAAGAAGCTAGCTGAAAACCGTCATAGAATTGCAGGTTATCATAGAGCTTCACAAGGCATCATACAAGTCACAAAATCATAATAATAACAATATATTGTCACGACTCGAGTATAGATCCCAGATGTGACACTGGACTTAGAACCACGAATGGCTCCAAGTTAACCCATGAAATCGCATAATTCTAACATAACAATAACTAATAGAACATATCTGGGAAGATGCTTAACTAAAATTTAACTAATCAAAAGGGAAGGATAAAAATCTAATAACAACACTGAGTCATAAACTAAAACTAACACTACATTGTCTGAAAGCCTCACTAATCTGATGAGTTGCTAGGACAAGTTCCCAGCTAACTCCAAAATCTAAGAACTAGAAATAAACTGAAATAAAGAAAACATAACTCCCCTCCTTGAAAGGAAGAGGACTCACCACTGTCAGCTGATAAAGTCTGGATGTGTCTAACTGCGGGGCTGAGTCTGAATACCTTGATCTGTATTATAAAATGATATAGCACATACAGTATGTGTTCAATACTTGTAATATACTGAGTATATGGTATATGCACTGAAGTTTAAAACATGCTAGAAATCTGGGAAATACTATTACATAGCTGAATGCATAAGCAAAGGTGAATTAAAATGACCCTATCTGAGATGCATGAATACTGACATGGGATGCTAGTTTTAAAGCATTTAATGAAATATAAGTAAATCTAGTTTTAGGGTCATGTACATGTACTGAAAACTGAATTTAAAACCATAAATTAAAAACTGTAACTGAAATTACTTTACTGAAACTGAAACTGAATTGTATTGTGGGAGATCCTAATAAAGGACAAACACCAATGTGAGCCTCATGGAGGCCGATATTAACCCTAGTTGGGAGAGGGTTCATACCTTGCCAAGGGTAAGAACTATGGCTGGTGTGATATTACTCGATCCTCAAGGCGACAATCTCCAATAACGATGACCCCTACATGCACCCATTGAGGCAAGGGAAACACCCTCAAATAATGATGATCCCATATTCCTCGGGCTAAGGGAAATATTTTCTATTATTGAGAATCCCTTATCCTATGGTGGTACATAGTTCTAAGAGCTGGGTATGGTGGAACCCTAGCCTACTCGGTGCTAAGTACTACTCCCAACTGAATAAAAGAAACATGTAACTGAAAGTCTGAAGCTAATTTCCTAAGAATAGTCAGAACCACCCTATATAACAAGGATCCCAAGAGCCTAAAGGACCATGAATATGCTAATACTGAGGGCTTAAAACTGATGTTCTAAGACTATTCAGGGATACTTTCTAACTAATAAGAGGCCTAAGAGTCAAAGAACCATGAACATGCTGATCATACTAAATTCATAAAAAATCATAGACTCATATAATAGTGTAAATCATATGTATGGAACACATGGAAAAATCATATATTTCAAAAGAGCCATATTTTCCGAAAACAGTGCTAACTCATAGTCAAGTCTTACAAATAATGTATTATCATATCATTGACATAAATCATGAACTTTAGAGGGAAATCATGGATATATATAGTTATTGATCATAAGAACTTTTAAGACATGGCTAATCATAGAAGATTAATTACATAGAATCAGAAAACCCTAAGACATGCTTTACTACAAAACTAAAGATTCTAGAGTTTATGAAATTAGTTAGGACACAAGGATGAAAGAATATCCTTGTCAAATTCCCATATACCTAGTAGAATGATCCCCCTAAAGATTTTGAAGCTTACTGCACCTTGGAAAGGAAACCCTAGTTCTTGAGTCTTGAGAGAAGAAGGGAGAAGATGACTTACGGATGATTTTGAGTAGAATGAGGGATTGGGCTTTAAAAAGCCTAAAACGACCTAGTTTAGCAGTTAAAATTATAGGATGTTATGAAATATTCCTAGTAAATCACACTTAACATTCTGTCTGCTAGTCGACAGGACTCGTACCACGAGTCGTACCACCCCACAATGATTCGTGATATCCATCCATCACTTGTCGGGCCTAAAATTTACTTCTCTGGTCTTCTACTACTCATCACCACGACCAGCTGTAGCTTATCATGAGTCATTACTTGGCTCATTACTTCAGGGTCTTTTTCTACAGATACTGTCTACAACTCATGACCACGAGACATACCTTGATCTTACGACTCGTTACATGCTGCTCGTATCTCCCAAGCCAAATTAGGCATTCTCTAGACCTCTTACTATGAATGCTAACAATGGCTCATACCACTTTTGTAATTCCCCGGAAACCATAAGATTAGACTCGGGAGTTGAAATGGAGAAAATAAGATTTTATGCACCGGGTCACAGAATGAGTCGTCTTGTGACCCGTAGGGTAGACCATGAGTCATGAAGTGACACGTGGTGAGGTGCTAGAATTAAGTTGGAAATTTCTGAGTTTTTGGTGACCACGGAGATGACCATGAGTCATGGTCAGCACCACGACTCGTTGATTCAGTCATGGCCTAGGATGGTGAAGGAAGAGGACTTTTTGGCAGTGAGGACCACCAATGGTGACCACGAGTCGTGGTCACTAGTAATGACCCATGAGGTCCCCAGTGACGAGTCTCAGATGAATTTTTTTTAGTGCACACGACAACTGGAGACCACGAGTCGTGGTCCTTGGTAACGACTCGTCTAGTCCCTCGTTGGGACTGGTAGTCTATTTTTCCCTGTGAGTTTATTAAGGGATTTTCCATAATTCCTATGATCTTAAGGCCTAAACTAAGTCATTTTAAGCTATGAATAGTGAGTATTAAAAGGGGTAAGTTCATTCTAAGCTATTCGTATTCATGCATGCAAGTGTAGAAGTCTAGAGAGGTGATCAAGCTCAATTTCTTCCAAGCTCTTCATCAAATCTTCTTTGGGCAATCAAGGGAGTTGTATAATCAGTTCTCCTCAGGTATATAGCATTATGAATGGGTGAATTTTTTCACACCCACTCCCAATCCCTCTCTAATTCATGAAAATATATATGTTGATCCTATGGGGTTTTAACCCAATGCATGAATTTCCTAAATTTCTACCATGGGTATGATCTAAGTATGTTTATATTGTTGAATTATGATTCATTACAATGTTTTCTATTATAAATCATGATTATGATCTAAGTATGTTTCTATTGTTGAATTATGATTCATTATAATGTTTTCTATTATAAATGATGTTTTCAAGTTTTATAAAATATAATGCCCATCCATGAGAAGTTCATGAAAGTTGAAATTTATGATGCATGTTCAAGTATGATGAGATATGAATGATGAAAAGCATGTTTTAAAGTTATCCATGTCAATGATCACGTTTCCAAGTGAATCAAGTATTTTTAAGCATGTTTAAGTATTGGGCAAGCCCATATGTTCAAGTATGATTTATGATTCCAAGTTAATTAGCTTCCACATGGTTTTGGAGTCAAGACTCCCCATTATGTTCAGCTTGTGGTATGGTTTGAGCCAAGGCTCCTCATGTATGATTTATAAATTTTATATGTACATGATTATTCAGCTTCGTCACTAGACGATGGTCAGCTTCGTTGAAAAACGATGGAAAGCATATGCATGTTGTTGGGAGTAGTGTCTAGCACCGGGTAGGCCAAGGGTCAGTAAACCCTATTCCTTAGAACTACGCGCCAACATAGGTATGAACAGATTATTTGGGACCTCCCTTTTGAGCTTTCCCCTGCCCCAAGGGGCCATCAGCTTGATATTGATATCATGGTAGCGTCTTTAGCCCTAACAAGGCTTTAGACGGCTCTGCCCACTTGAGTGTGATAGTCAGGACCACGTTCTATCGTGGTAATGTCGGTCATATGACGAGTCTCCCATTATTCCTCATGATTTTAGTTATGCATGTTTATCATTCATGATATATACAAATATGTTATAAAGCAGGTTTGACCCAATGTGCTGTTTTACTTATGATTATCAGATTTTAGCTTTGGATTATTCGATTCAGTTAAGTTGTTCAGTTATGTTGAGATCATGATTTCAAAAAATAGCATGCAAGCCCTACTCTCAGATTCTTATCTTGATTATGTTTTATATTATTCATGTTTTAAATGATTTTACTTAATTAAGCGATTTTACTTACCTTGAATACTTGGTACATTCCACATATTGACCGCATACTTTATGCTGTATCATTTTATGATACAAGCTCTGATATTCAGAGTCAACTCCATCACTAGCCAATTTCCGAAGTTAGAATTCAACTTCAGTGGTGAGTCTTCATCTCCCGAGGACCATTCGTATCATTATCTTTGCATTTTCAGTTTTCAGACTTGTCCGGTTAGTTGGGGTGTTGTCCCATCAACCCATCGGATGTCTTAGAGTCTTTCACACTGCATGTAGTAATCAGCTTGTCAGGTATGAAGTGAATTCCGATTTCGATGTTATGTTATGATTAGACTTCGCTATGCTTATTATGTTAAGTCTTCCGCTTTATTTGATTGAATTAGATGTATGTTCATGCCATGGGTTGACTTGGAGTCTCTCTGGGCTCCTTGTCCCATGTCATGATTCAAGCCTATGTTTGGGTCTTGACAACTTTACCACGGGTCGTACCATGGTTCCTGGTTAACCAAGATTTCCTGAGCATTCCTCTGATTTTCCCCACTATGGACCATAACTACGACTTGTACAATCTAGGTACAAATCGTAGTATCCACTTTTGGTTCTTTCAAAACTTTTGTTGAACCCTCAGGTCTTCACATTATGAGTCCTTGGTATGATTCGTAAAATCCTCCTACGGATCATACTGAGGCTCATTCTAAGGGCATTTTCCAATTTTCTCTGTATGGTAAAACTTCAAATCTACAGTATAGTATTAGGGACTTTTGGGGTGTTAAATTATATCTCCTTTGGGAACATTCATCCTTGAATGGATACTTAATAAGTTGAAAAGATATGGAAAGAGTTACGATCCAGAACTAAAAGCTATAGATTGATAATTGGCGGAGTGACTATCTTCGGACTGAGGTATATGACTGAGCTGAATTCGTGGATCATACATGCATTCTAAGACATGAGAAGAACTAAAGGACATGAAACTAGTAAGAAACTAGGCAGAGTACTATGAAGGAATTATTTCCTCGCACTGGAACTAAGCTAGCAAAGATGGAGTTATAAATCCCGAAACCACTTTCTAATATCTGAATAGCTGACATGATAACTGATCTGACTAAGAGTGAAACTGGGATCACTATATAAAGCAGTTACCTATAGTTCTGGAAATCTGAAAATAGGCATGAGTAGAGTGTAATGTTAACTGAAACCTAGGGGAAGACAACTGAATAGAAATGGATCGACCTCCCATAGATACTATTTTCGGAACTTCCTTATCTGATCATTCGAGACTTGACTTGGCCCAATTAACTTATCATCTCCCACTTAGCTTGCAATAATAATTTTATGGCTTTTGGGTTCTTCCTTAAGGCTAGGCTAACATCACTAACTCTTTGTTCCCCATTCGCCTTTAAAGCTATCATTAAAGGCTTCATACTTATGACCATTTCATACCATCCATGGACAAATCTCATACTAGGATGAAAAATGATCTTACACCTTATACTATGACTCATGGGTCTAACAATATGCAAGGATCAACATGAAATGCTCATAACATACCTGTGACTACTTCTGGCGAGCTTTCCCGATCCTGACATGATGACAAGGTATAGAAGTGGTCCTGATGTTGTCCACTACCTACACCAGCTAATGCACCCTGCTGAGGTGGGCGGGCTATTGGAGCTACTAAAGAGGTTGCTGGAGCTTTACCTTTTCCCTATTTTGCTACTGATCAATCTCTAAGTTTATGGCCCCACTTGTCACACAAAAAGAAACCTCATGAGCCAGCCATGCACTCTCCCAAATGGTTCTTCTCACAACTCTTACAAGTTGGATATGTAATCTCCCTTACCCTGGGTCTTTATGGAACACTGGTTGTCGATGGTGCTAGGAGTGATGACCTCTGAAAGGACTGGGAATGAGGTCCACTACTCGTACTTTGCTGGGAATACTCGGAGTCCCCTGTCCTTGCTCTCTTGCTATCCCTTTCCAACTCCTTTTAATTTTCCTCCTCGATCTGTTGAGCATGGATCATGAGTTGGGAAATGTCCATGTCAATGATAAGCATAGCGATCGTAAACTCCTTGACCATTAAGTCTAATACTCCATTCACGAACTTGCCTATTCTAGCCCTCGGCTTAGCAACTATCTTTGGAGCATATTTTGACAATTGAGTGAACTTCAAATCATACTCCTGTACTACCATATCATTTTGTTTCAAGTTGACAAACTCTGCAGCCTTTGCTTTCCTCTACTCCTGGGGAAAGAACCTATCCAAGAAGGCTATCACGAACTCATTCCAATTCGTCGGTGCTTTGCTTGTCCTACCACCTTCCTTCCATTGTCTGAACCATATATGAGCTACCCTCTTCAGCTGATAGGCAGCTAAGTCTGCACTCTCCTCCCCAGAGATCCCCATAATCTAGGTGATTTTCTAAATCTCATCAATGTACTCTTCTGGATGCTCATCCATTTTCAACCCAAAGAATTCAGGCGGGTTCAAACTAATGAAATCTCGTACCCTTTACATTATAACATTAGAGTTAGGGTTCATAGGTGCCACTGCCTAGTAGTTGGCTGATGTTGCTACGACTGCGCCAATACCTGGAATACAGCCTGAAACACTACGTGTATAACCTGCTCATTCATTGGGTCCACTGGTGCCCATTACCATTTCTCCTACTATTTGTTCTTCTGGGAGACATTGTCTGCAAACACATAAATCATGAGTTAGAAGTGCAACCTTTAGAGTTTGACAAACTACACACGGTAAGAATCATTAAGAAATAGAATATCCTAAAAATGCCTTATAGCTTCTCCCTCATAAGTGTGGAACACTTTCCACCCATGAAAAGACTACTTGATGGGGCTTTTAGACACCTGAGGACACTCTAAATAGAATGCTTTCATACTAGGTTTGTCACTGTAACACCCTAAAATTTTCTAAGATCAGACTCGAGGGTTGAATCAAACAAAATAGAAAAATCTGCACTAGAGCCATAGGATGACTCTAGGAATGAGTCATTTTTGGAAATAATTACCCGTTGCGTGATTCATCGTAAGCCTTCATGGAATCCCCATAAGAGACAACTGGTCTAGCAACGACTCGCTGGTTAATTCAATAGGTCATCCTGAGGAATCGTTAACTGGAGTTAAGAAAAAGGGGTCAAGTTGGTTCAGAGACAACCGATAGATACCACGACCTGTTGGGTGTGTAACAATTCGTGGTTGCATCTATTGGAAGGAGTTAGAAATTTATAAAAATGAGGAAGTGGTGACAACGAGAGCAGTGATGAGTCATTGTTCCATATAGCGACTTCACCTATCAAGTTGTTTGTCAGGAACTCAAAAGAGTACCAAAAGTACTCCAGGAAATAAAGGATGGATCCAATGAGTAATCAAGTCCTACAATGACTCGTTCGATGGGTCATTGTAGCTAGAAGTGGAGAAATTTATGCAATTTCCCAGGGGTTGTTTTGTAAATTCCTAAATTCTAAACTTCCTAATGACGTCATTTTCGTCTTCCTTAAGAGTGTTTTAAGAGGGTTTAACATAGCCTATGTCATTATGCACTCGTTCATTCTTTTTTTTTAAATCCTCTTCCAAGATCAAGTAGAGTCCCTCCTTAATTTCTTCCTCAATCCTTTTAGACTTTTAAGACCAGCTTAGAAATCAGTTTACCTAGGTACATAGGGACATGAATGGGGGATTTCTTCCACCCTCGTGCCCAATTTCTTCTCTAATTCATGAATTCAAGTCTCTATTAAGTGTATTAAAATTCTAGGGTTTTAACCCAAATTATGCAATTATTTATGTTATGTTTGGGTGCAATCTCCTTATGTTTCAATGTATTAATTAAGACTAACTGGGGAAACTTTTACCTTCAATTTAATTTTAAATTCATGATTTCAAGTTATAATAAATAATTCCCTATTATGGATGTTGTATGAAGATCAGACCTCCATCATCAAAGATTTAACCTTTTCGAACTCTGTCTGTAACTCACTAGGGGCCCGTAAAACAAAGATAAAATGTGTACGAACGAGATATCTAGCAACAAGTATAAGAAAAAATGAGCACCATGAAAATACATGCCACCCAACCAAAGAAAGATGATGGAGAGTTGACCGAAATGTGCACTAAAAATTAGATTTCATGATATCAAGCATGATGAGTTATCTAGTATGCATGAACAGTTATGAATTCTCAACTTATGATTTCATGACCTCAAATTATTATTTTTATGTCAAGTGTGTATGATTTAATTATTTGGTCAAGCCCATGCAAGTTAAGTATGTTATCATGATTTTATCCAAGGCTTACAAGATTATTTTTAAAGAGATATTTGGAGTCAAGACTCTCTAGTTATTCAGATTTAAGTTATGTTTTAAGAATATAATTATATGAGCAATATGCATGTTTTGGGAGTAGTGTCTAGCACCGAGTAGGCCAAGGATTTGGAGGACCCCTAGTCTCTGAACTATGAGCCAACGTAGGATATATACATATTGGGACCTCTCAAGAGAGTGCTTCCGCCACCCGAGGGCACACCCGTGATATAACACCTTATTCGTCCTTTTCCCTGGCAAGTCTTTGTATGGCTCTCCTCCAAGTGGGGAAGAAGTGGGATCATCATGTGCTCATACATGGTGGTTTTTTATTATGACGAGTCACCTATTGTTCCTTCTGATTTGAGTTACTCATGTGCAGGACTTATGATATCATGTATTGTAGCATATTTTACCCACTGATTAGTTTATGAGCTTTCATTTACGATTTCATGTTTGACAAGTTATATGATTTCTATTTAACAACTTTGGGTCATTATGTTCAAATTACAATGAATAGATTATGAATTTGTGTACGTCAGATTTGTGGTTTTTAGCATGTAGTCCTTACTCCCATGATCTATTTTGATTTATACTCATGATTTCAACTAATGTTTTTCCAAGCATGTTTTACTTACCTTACATACTTATTACATTGAATGTACTAACTACATGCTCTATGTTATATCATCTCATGACATAGGTTTGGGTGATCCCTTCCAATCTCGTCACTAGCTCGCACTTGCTCAGTTCAACTCCATCCTGCTTTGGGTGAGTTTTCATCATCCGAGGACATCTATCATTTATGCTTATTGTGTTTTGTTTTAATTTTAGACTTGGAGTTAGCTGGGAGCTTATCCTATCATCTCATCAGATAGTAGAGGCTTTTAGACATAGACATAGCATATTCAAGTTTTTGGTTTAGCATTATGATATTGTCAGCTCTTATTTATGTTTATGATATTTAGACTTCTGCTTATCTATGCTTATATTAATTTCCGCTTGATTATGCTCTTAAGTAATGCTATATATGTACCACGGGTTAGCATGGAGTCATTAGTTGTTCTAGGTCCCCTATCTTGGCCTGGGGTCAGGGCTCGGATCATGACAAACATGATATTAGAGAAAAGGTTTATGTGTTTCCTAGGGTATCTAAAAGAAGCATTGAATAGAGTCTTTTCCATGGTTGTGAAGTGCGCCACACTTATAGGGAAGAGGCTACAGGACTGTCTAGGAAAGTTCCCTTCTTTTTTGATCTATGTTGTGCAATGAAATACATCTCTATTTCTTTAACTCGTGCTATACACATTTGTAGAAATGTTTCTCCACGTTGAGTAAATGGAAGGAGAAATGGCAACATAAATGGTCATGGCAATAGCAATAGAGATGGGCATCAGCTCGCCCCACTAGCTCCAGCAGATCGTTGCCCGAGCAGGTCACTCATGCCGAGTTCAGGGCGGCATGTCAAATGTTAGCACAGGCCATGACCGCTTAGGTCAACCAATAGGCAGTGGCCCATGTTCCCCAGAATGTGAATGCAGCAGCGGCGAGAGTGCAAGACTTCCTCATGATGAATCCATCTGAGTTTCTTGGGTCAAAGGTGGATGAGGACCCACACGAGTTCATTAAGGAGGTGCAGAAGATCACCTAGATTATAGGAGTGACTGGTAAGGAGAGTCCACAATTATCCTCCTATCAGCTTAAGGGGGTTGCTCATATAGGGTTCCTCTAGTGGAAGCACAACACGGGAGTTGGAGCAGTTCCTTTGTGTTGGGATTAGTTTGTGACTGCATTCTTTGACAGGTTCTTTCTTAAGGATTTGAGAGAGGCAAAGGAAGCTGAGTTCGTCAACTTGAATGAGAAAAATAGAACTATCCATGAGTATGCTTTGGAGTTTACCCAGTTGTCCAAGTATGCACTGGAGATGGTTACTAGTCCGAGAGCTCGTATGAGCAAGTTTGTGAATAGAGTAGTAGCTTCACTGCTCAGGGAGTGCAAGACCGCCATGTTGATCAGCGATATATATTTCTCCTGACTGGTCATATATGCCTAGCAAATAGAGGCAGAGCAGATGAAGGAGAAGGAAAGAAAGGCCAAAAGGGCCAGGACAGGGAGTCATGGGCACTCTTAGTAGAGATCCGATGGTGGATCTCAACCTTAGACCAACTAGAGGTCTTAATCCCCAATACTATCATCAGCCAGTGTTCCATCTAGACCTCAAGGAGATCAGAGAGGCAAAGCGTCAAGCCCGAGGGGATAGAGGAGCATTTCATGGGAGCAAACTTTTCCATCTTGTAGGAAGTGTGGCAGAAAGCACCCTAGTGAGTGCTTAGTTGGTACTCATGGTAGTTTCAAGTTTGGGAAGCCCGGACATATGCTCAGAGATTGTCCTTCAAATAGATAGGGTGACAGTAGAGGTCATGCCCTAGCTACAACTTTAGCAGCTCTAGCAGCTCGCCTATCTAAGCAGGGTTCCTCTTCTAGTGTAGTTGGCGTTCCGCGCCAAAACAAGTTCTATGCACTATCATCTAGCTAGGAGCAGGAGGTCTCTCTCAATGTGGTCACTGGTATGTTATGAGTATTCCATCTTGACGTCTATGAATTATTAGATCCAGAGGCTACTTTATGTTTCATGACTCCTTATGTTACTGTTAGTTTTAGAGTCAGTCCCAAAATATTATTAGAACACTTCTCAGTCTCTACCCCTGTTAATGAGTCAGTTTTAGCTCGATGGGTATACAGAAATTGCCCTGTCACAATCCTTCAGAAAGTTACCTCAGCAAACCTGGTGGAGTTAGATATGACTGATTTTAATTTTATATTCAGTATGGATTGGTTAAATGCATGTTATTACTCAGTTATTATAGAACCCGTATGTTAGAGTTCTAATTTTCGAGTGAACCAGTCCTAGAGTGGAAGGGTAGTTCAGTTGTGTCACGCCCCAACTTGGGGGGCACAACTGGCACCTAGTGCCACACTAGGATCTGAACTGACCTAGCTGGACCTCTGGTGCCTACTAGTGATTCAAATTCAAGAAAACAAACTGCTATATCTCGGCTGTAAACACAGCCTCAGACCAATGAGGCCACCTGTAAGAGAAACCATCCAATCCACATCAAGGTAATAAAGGGATCCTATGCGGGCTGACAAGACCACCATGCTATCAGTTATAACCAAAATAAAAAATAGGTAGCTATGTTGGGCCCACACATCCAACAACAGCCAACTAACTCACGAATGTAATCTGCAAACCTCTAAGAATCAAATAGTGGTCGAGACAGGGCCTCGGCTAACCAAATACTATATAAATAAAAGATGGTAAACTTTATGATCTGGCAACTCTGAATGAAAGGAGCTAGCCAAACTGCTGACTCTAAATAGCTGCTAGGAGATCTCACAACCTATCTATTTAAACTCGTAGGCAAGTATGCAGAACACCATAATTGGGCGTCAGTACAACATGTACTGAATATGTAAGGCGGTAATGAAAAGCTGAATAAACGCTAATAAAGAACTAAAAGTGAATAACAAGAAGGAGCAGAACTTAACCTGAAAGCTTTCTTATCCATAACCTGCATCTAGTAAAGCACTACACGTATATGAGCTACGACTGTATAATTACATATTTATAAATTATAACTAGAAGGCAAGAACGCAAATAAGAAACTAACCTGGCCCATATAAGCCTAGAAGGTACAATCAACACAAAATAACCTGCTTGGGCCCCCATAAGCCCTGGCGAGCACACTTCAATCTATATACCCCTAACAAGGTCAATTTGAGTCACAAGTAATTATAGCCAACCTACCGTACCCCGGGTCTGCAACTGAGTCCACTTGGCTCCTGATCTATAGTTGTGTCTGAGTCTGATGGACTTCTGACAACTGCACCCTGGGCAGGCTCGACGAGGGTTAATGGTGCCGATACGACATAAAAATAATAGTCCATCCATGTAATGGACTATAACATGTTACTTGGGCCTCTGCATAGTCCCTTGGGACAACATCTGGCTCCTTGGAGCGATCATATAGCCCTGTAGGCAACGACACAACTAGTAACCCTGAGGTTGGTTAACGGAAGGCTATCCTAGGTGGGGTCAATCCCAACCAGTACACTGCATCTAATCTCAACTTGGCCACTCAAAAGGCATAGCTGGCTTATAAAGTCTAACGCAACCGCTACTTGTCCCTAGAGTAACCTTTGTAGCTGCTAACAAGCACACCCCGTGTGCCTATATTTGATAAGAGGATCCAATAGTGATCATAATCTCCATCAGCCTGGATCGAATAGGGAGATTTATATTGGCCTAACAATACTCTGAATGTCATTCTAGGATAGTGGTAACACATAAGTGAACCATAATGCCGCGAACAGTCAACTATCTAATTCCTTTACTAAGGACAATTGTAGGGCTGCCACTTAATCGGACCTGCTCCTAAGTAGTCATCCCCTAACCTTCCCCAAGTAGTTTGCTATTATTCCTAGCCTAAAGGTAATACTATACGCTATAGTTCTAGTCACACTGACTTGCTCTTCTCAGATTTCATATAACATTTCTAGGCGATCCCTAACCTTGTAGGTAGATTTACTTGGTCCTAGCCACATGCGACAACCTATACCTGAGTATCTATAAGAGGGGCTGGGGCATTGGCCCCGCGTTTCGCTACTGCTAAGATTCGCTCCTTAGGGTACCCACGGGTCTATCTGCCTCGTATGACTAGAGTGACCTCCTGGAGACCTATTGGTGTGACACTAAGTCAATTGCAACTAATAATCTCTAGCAATGTCTAACTATATAATCGGTCGTCACCTTCCCCACCGGAAACTTTGGTGCTGCTGACTCTAGGGTGGAACTATCTTATTTAAAATTCTATCCCTAGAGGTGCTAAGGTACTCCAACGGCCTCTGGGCGAGCATCACTGTCTATTCAGGCGTCAAACTATAGGTTATATCACCCGTCTACGCCCTATGCTGTCCAATTTACTGAAACAGGCCCAATAGCTAACCCTAAGCCTCTAAGGCCTTGGCATGGCGGCAACACATCATAATTCTACTAACATAGTGAAAAAAAGGACAAAGGGCTTACTATAACTCTTCTAGTGTGTGCCACACCTAACTTGCTATTTCCCAACAAGGGATACTATAGTCTATCCTCAATACATTTTCTACCTGCTAACCATGACATATATAAGAATTATCTACAAGCAGCAGTTAATACAACACATGGGATTGTTATCTACGTTCAAGAGCACAAGTGATATCATTATACGATGAGAATAACTTGCCGAGGAATAAACCTTAACATAACTCCAATGTCGATTCCCATTTATTCGATTAGTTCAACCTGTAGCCGGCAATTCCATCCCATTATGACCTTTATAATGACAGAATGAGGCTATTTCAATAATAGGAATTGATGAATAATGATATCCTTCAATAGGTTTAACTACAACTTCAACTTCATTTCATTCGGTCAAAAACTTAAAACTTCTCATAAGTTTAGAGGGGAGAAATGCTTACCTATTGCCCTTGGCTCTTTAGTATCCAATTTGGAACAAACCAAGAACCTTTATTTGGCAAAATTCTGATTGTTGTGTGAATTTTTGAGAAATAACTCCATAGAAATACTTCCCGTAGGCTTAGGACTTGTTACCTGAAGTTAATTTGTGTTTGAACAAAGTTTGACGGCGTAATTCGACAAAAATCAGATGAAACTCTCATTTTCTCTCTATTCTGGCCAAAGGGGCTATTTTGTAAATGATTTGAATCACCAAGTAGGCTTTATATAGTTATTGAGGTGGTGGGCAGAGGGGAGCGGCGCGCCACCCATTGGCCAATCAAGGGTGTTCTGCCGACCATAGCGCCGCAAAAGGGTATGCCACGCGCCGGCCATAGCGCCAGATCGGTTGGTGCGGCGCGGCGCCCAATGCACCTGGCCCCTAGCCCTGGTCTCCTTCTCTCTTGATGCCATAGTCGTATACTCGTCCTCTGGGCCTTTTTCGCATGTGTCGTACTCTTAAAATCCCAATATTTGTACGAACGCATTGGTTAAATGATAGGAACTTACGGGGTGTAATATCATCTCCCCCTAGGGAACATTCATCCTTGAATGTAATCTCTAGGCTTTAAGGGCCAACTCTTTTTAACTAAGGATAGAAAAATTTCAACAGAGTCTCCTTTGTAATATGGACTCTCCGGAAACCGGAAACGTAGAAAAGTCCAACACAAGCATCTCATAGGATGCTATTTGCAACTAAAACATAGCTCTATCAATATAACATAATCAACTGATAATAACAGCAACAGAGTCAACTATATAACATCTGAAACTATCTTGCCATAACCTAAATCATCTGGATCTATATACTATCGTCGTGGAGCCTAGGATAACTGAAACTTCTAGACTTTGCATCATTCGTGGTTTTTTTTTCAATCCATTTCTTCTATATTTCTGTACTCCATGATACTCTAATGAGTTACAATTTTGGTTCTAAAGATGGCTCCTATAACTATTGGAGTCTCTTCACGGTGCAGTGCTTCTGTACTTTAGGTATCTCCAATTGGATTAATCTGAGACAAGGTCATCTACGCGTTTGCGTAGTGTTGATGAACAGATCCTAGCCCCGAAGGTAACTCTCTCTCATAGGAGACTTGGCTAATCTTTCGGAGTGTCTAGTAAGGATTAATGAATTTGGGGCTGGGCTTGCCCTTCATATCAAATTCCATGACGCCCTTGACTGGTGAAATTTCCAAGGATACCCAGTTGCTTCTCTTTAACTCCCTACATCATTCGTAGTATAGGACTTTTTGATAACCCTGGGCTGCTACTACATCTTTCCTGATAAACTTAACTCCATTGATCTGAATAATGTATTAGTATGCCCGGTTCAATTACCCCTAATTTATCTACTTCAAGTCATCATTTAGGGAGCCTACATTTTCACCCATAATAGATCTCGGGGCATCTGAATTGTGTGCTCTGCTTGGCATTTTGTTTGGGGATGAGAAGTCATACTCAAATTACCATGCATCCTAATCTATTCTGAAACCTTTCTAAACCTAGTTGAAAGTTTTGCCCTTTTTCCAGAAGTTAATAGAAACTGAGACCCCCTATATCGGGAATATTTCTTTGGTATTTAACTCAGTGTAATCTTTAGCTGAAACATAATTCTGACCAGCCAGAGATGTGTTGATATCTTTATATTGTCAACAATGGCTCGAACGTGATCTTGTTTACACCTCGTACGTGGTAACCCTATAACTATATTAATATTATCTACTTTCCATCTTCGCGCACAGGCATGACTATTTCTTGAACTAGTCTACCTAGTTTCTGGGGTCTTTCCTTTCCCTAATGGCCGTTGGAGTTCTGTGCTACAACTCGACAATACGTTCCTTCTTCCCATACCATTCGTAGGTCTCTTTTATAACCTAATACGTTTTCATCAAACCTGAATGGAGCGGGGTAACGAACATGGTATACCTTACTACAGTCTATTGACGAAGTCCTTCCATATTTGGAACGTAGAGTCAACCTCTTGGTCTCATGATTCTGCCCTTTATTCCGTCAAAGGCAATGACTCCCTGCTAGGCCTTTTCTCTGGGATGTACTAGGTTAGAGACTCCATGTCGTCACTCCTTTACCTCCACAACCGAGGGCAGTATTGTGGTACTCTAAGTTACAACCCCACTATCCCTTAAATGTTAGCCGATGCTTAGTTCTAGGCACTTAGCAGTGGACCCATACTTTGTCAACATACTTCAACCTGGAGTGGTTCTGTTTCCCTCCAGAGTTAAATACTTATGCATTCCCCTTTACTTCCATAGACTAAGATCTGGGGTTTGTGCCCTCTGCCTCATATTGTTAAAGATATTATTGACCAAGTATCTTGACCAGTATCATTCTGACCCACCCTCGGGATAATTTCATTCATATGATCTCTTTGTCCTTCGAAATAACCAAATAGGGCCATAGCCACTATTCTACAGGTATATCCTACCATCATTAGCACCCTGCAGTAGAATCGACCTATTTCTGACCTAAACTCTACTATTGCTGGGGGTTTATTGCTTATGGACTCCCACGTGTACTTAAACACTACTGGCAATCCTATCTGCCCTCCTACTTTACTACCGTTAAGGTCTATATAACTTATGTAAAAACTAGGGGCCTCAACCACCTTATAACATTTTCTAGGAGTCAACGGATCTAGCCCTCCTTTACTATTTACTCTGAACAACATTGCCTCAATACTTACACTCATTATTATACTGAAAAAGAAACTGGGAGGCAGAAGATAGCCATTTCATACTACAATAGAACTAGGGTGTGGAACTGTACAACATCTGAAGGGTGGGAGGTAAGAATCCCGCAATTCCCCCTTATACCCCCCAAGTAATCCAATGCTAACTGTCGCCCCTGTTTGATCCTATATATCATGTAGGTAAGTCAAATCGTACAAATACTATACTCCTGACCTCCTACTCTGAGGCTGTAGAAAGAACTAGGGACGGTGCTGGCATATTTATTACTTTATAAAGTTCCTAGTGCCCCGGGAGGGTGATGGGGAGATTAAAAGACATTTGCTTTTGCCTTTAGGCTGGTTATTCCCCAACTATGGTACTTCATTGGTACCCTCTCCTGCTGCTGAAGCTAACTTGTGGCTAACTGAAGTCTGTCCCATATCAAATGTTACTCTAGACAAACGTAACAATAAAAGCTTAAGAACTCATCCCTATACAACTCGGCTCTATTGCACGATCTGAGAAGAAGAAAGTGTAACCATACTATCATCCCTCGTAGCCTCCTTCTTATAAAATGTGGTGCAAAACAAATTTATAAGCAAGACTCTACAGACACGAGTTGCAGACTCCCTAGGATAGGACCTGCTATGATACCAAGTTTGTCATGCCCCAGCTTGGGAGGCACGACTGGAACCTTGTGCCACACTAGGATCTGAACTGACCTGGATGGGCTCAGGCACCTCTGGTGCCTGCCAGTGATTCAAATTCAAGAAAACAAACTACTATATCTCAACTGTAAACATAGCCTCAGGCTGACAAGGCCACTTGTAAGAGAAACTAGCTAATCTACAATAAGGTAATAAAGGGATCCTATGCAGGCCGACAAGATCACCATGTTGTCTAGTTATAAAAGAAATAAAAATAGGTAGCTATGCTGGGCCTCACAGAGCCAACAACAACCAACTAACTGATGACTGTAATCTGCAAGCCTCTAAGAATACAAATAGTGGTCGGGACAGGGCCCTGGCCTACCCAAATACTATACAAATAAAAGCCGGTAACCTTTACGACCTGACAACTCCAATGAAAGGAGCTAGCCAAACTGTTGACTCTGAATAGCTGCTAAGAGATATCACAAACTGTCTGTCTAAACCTACAGGCAAGTATGCAGCGCCCCACAATTGGGCGTCAGTGCAATGTGTATCGAATAATTAAGGCAGTAATGAAAAGCTGAATAAATGCTGATAAAGAACTAAAATGAATAACAATAAGGGGAAGAACTTAACCTAAAAGCTTTCTTATCCATAACCTGCATCTAGAAAAGCACTATATATATATGAGCTAAGACTGTATAATAACATATTTATAAATTATAACTAGTGGTAAAGAATGCAAACAAGAACCTAATCTGGCCCCCAAAAGCCTGAAAGGTACAATCAACACAAAATGACCTACTCGGGGCCCCATAAGCCCTGGAAAGCACACTTCAATCTACATACCCCTAACAAGGTAAATCTGAGTCACAAGTAACTATAGCCAACCTACCGGTCCCCTGGGTCTACAACTGAACCCACTCAGCTCCTAATCTGTAGTTGTGTCTGAGTTCGATGGATTCCTGACAACTGCACCCTGGGCATAAGGCTCGACGAGGGTCAGTGATGCCAATACGACCTAAAAATAATAGTCCAACCATTGAATGGACTGTAATATGGCCCTTGGGCCTCTGCATAGTCCCTTGGGACAACATCTGGCTCCTTGGAGCGATCATATAGCCCCGAAGGCAATGACAAAGCTAGTAACCCTGAGGTTGTCAACAGAAGGCTACCTAGGTGTGGTCAATTCCAACCGGTACACTGCATCTTAATCTCAACCTGGCCACTCAAAAGGAATATCTGGCTTAAAAGGTCTAACACAACCGCTACTTGCTCCCTAGAGAAATCTGCATAGCTGCTAACAAGCACACCCCGTGTGCCTATATCTGATTAGAGAATCCTGATAGTGATCATAATCTCCAATAGTCTGGACCGAATAGAGAGAGATCTAGAGTGGCCTAATGATACTCTAAATGTTATGCTAGGACAGTGGTAACTCATAAGTGAACCATAATGTCACGAACAGTCAACTATCTAGTTCCTTTAGCAAGAACAATTGTAGGGCTTCCACTTAATCGGACCTGCTCCTGAGCAGTCAGCCCCTAACCTTCCCTAGGTGGTTTTCTATTATTCCTAGCCTAAAGGTATTACTATAATACTATACTTCTAGTCCCTTGGACAATGAATTAATCTTTTCAGATTTCATATAACTTTTCTAAGAACCTCGTAGGTAGGTTTACTTAGTCCTAGCCACACACAACAATCTGTACTTGAGTATCTATAAGAGCGGGCTGAGGGGTTGGGCCTGCATTTCACTACTGATGAGATTCCCTCTTTAGGGTACCCATGGGTCTATCTCCCTCGTATGACTAGAGTTACCTCCTGGCGACCCGTAGGTGTGACACTAAGTCGACTGCAACTATTAATATCAAGCAATGTCAAACTATATAATAGGTCGTCACCTTCCCCACCGAAAACCTTGGTACTACTGACTCTAGGGTTCTTATTTAAATTCTAGCCTTAGAGGCGCAAAGGTACGCAGCGGCCTCTAGGCGAGCATCATTGTCTATCCCGGCGTCAAACTGCAGGTTATATCGCCCGTCTATGCCCTATGCTATCCAATTTACTAAAACGGTCCCAACAACTAACCCTAAGACTCTAAGTCCTTGGCATGGTGGCAACACATCATAATTCTACTAACACAATGAACAAACACAGTGAAAAAAAGGACAAAGGGCTTACTATAACGCTTCTAGTGTGTGCCTCACCTAACTTGCTCTTTCCCGATGAGGGAAACTATTCTCCACCCTCAATATATTTACTAATAGCTAACCACAATATATATAAGCATTATCTACAAGTAGTAGCTAATACAACACATGGAATTATTATCTACGTTCAAGAGCATAAGTCATATCATTATATGAAAAGAATAACTTGCCGAGGAATAAACCTTAACATACCTCGAATGTCGATTCTCATTTATTCAGTTAGTTCAACCTGTAGTTGGCGATACCATTCCATTGTGGCCTTTATACTGACATAATGAGGCTATTTCAATAATAGGAATCGGTGAATAACAATATCCTTCAATATGTTTAACTACAACTTTAACTTCATTTCATTTGGTCGAAAACTTACAATTTCTCAAAAGTTTAGACTTTCACCTATTGCCCGTGGCCGTCTAGAATCCAATTTGGAACAATTTCTACAACCTTTACTTGGTGGGATTCCGATTTACCAAGAAATTTTTTGAGAAATAACTCCGTAGAAATGCTTCCAGTAGGCTTAAGACTTGTTACCTGAAGTTAATTTGCATTTGAATGGAGTTTGACGGCGTAATTTGATCAAAATCGGATGAAACTAGCATTTTCTCTCTATTCTGGCCGAAGGTGCTATTTTATAAATGATTTGAATCATCAAGGAGTCTTTATATAGTTATTGAGGCGGTGGGCAGGGGGGCGCAGCGCACCAATCTAGGTTGTGCTGCGTGCTAGCCATAGCATCGCACAAGGGTGTGCTACGCGTCGACCATAGCGCCAGACCGGCTGGAGCGACACAGCGCCCAAGATACCTGGCCCCTAGCCCTGGCCTCCTTCTCACTCGATTCTACGTTCGTATACTTATCCCTTGGGCCTTTTTTATATTCTTTGTACTCTTAAACTCCCAACATTCGTACAAACGCATTGGTCAAATGATAGGAACTTACGGGGTGTAACAAGTTGTTCCTGTAGGTCGCTTTGTTTGTATCTCAAGGCCAGAAAGACGATCTATAAGGATCGTGTGTATCATATATTTTGGGTCAAGGATTCTACATCCAAGACCCTGACTCTTCAGTCAGTTCTTGTTGTACGTGAGTATCCGGAGGTGTTCCCAGATGATTTTCTAGGAGTTCCTCCCGAGCAGGAGATTGACTTTTGTATTGACCTTCTCCTTGATACGTAGTTTGTATCCATTCCTCCTTATAGAATGGCTCTAAATGAGCTAAATGAGTTGAAAGAGCAATTGAAAGACCTTTTAAATAAGGATTTCATAAAGCCTAGTAAATCCCCAAGGGGTGCTCTAGTTCTCTTTGTTCGAACGATGGATGGTTCCCTTAGAATGTGCATCTATTATCGGTAGTTGAATAAGGTCACAATAAAGAAAAAGTATCTCATCCCTAGGATTAGTGACCCGTTTGACCAGCTTTGGGGTTCTAAGTGCTTTTTGAAGATAGACCTCAGATCCGTCTATCACCAGCTTAGAGGTAGGGAGAGTGACTTTCCGAAGAAAGCCTTCAGGACTCGGTATGGTCATTATGAGTTAGTAGATATGTCTTTTGGACTAAAAAATGCTCCTATATATTTTATGGATTTGATGAACAGGATATTCAAGAGGTACTTGGACATGTTCGTGATTTTGTTCATAAATACTGTTCTCATATATGCTCGGAGCGCGAAGGAGCATGTCGTTGATTTGAGGAATGTGTTGCAGATTCTCAAGGATCACCAGTTGTTTGCTAAATTCAGAAAGTATGAGTTTTGGTGAACTTAGTAGCATTTTTTGGTCATGGTGTGTCAAGCAAGGCTGTGCAGGTGGACTCTCAAAAGATAGAAGTGGTGACTAATTGGCCTAGAACTTTTAGTCCTATAAATATTAGGAGCTTCTTAGGTTTAGTTGGATATTATAGGAGGTTCATAGAGTGATTTCATCCATTACAGAATCTTTGACTAAGTACACCCAGAAGAAGGTCAAATTCCAGTGGTTGGATGCTTGTGAGAAGAACTTTCAGGAGTTAAAGACTCAACTCACTTCAGCCCCAGTATTGGCCCTACCATAGGGCACGAATGGCTTTGTTGTGTATTGTGATGCTTCTATGGTTGGCCTTGGTTATGTGTTGATGTTTTATTGTAAGGTCATTGCGTATGCCTCTAGACAACTTAAGACTCATGAAAAGAATTACCCAACACATGACCTAGAGTTGGCGGTTGTGGTGTTTTCGTTAAAGATTTGAAGGCACTATTTGTATGGGGTGCATATGGATGTGTTCACGGACCACAAAAGCCTTCAGTACATGTTCACTCAGAAGGACTTGCATTTGAAGCAAAGGAGATGGCTAGATCTTCTCAAGGACTATGACATGAGTGTCCTTTATCATCTGGGCAAGGCCAATGTAGTGGTGGATGCTCTTAGTAGGTTTTCCATAGAATGTGTGTCTCATGTCAAGAATGGAAAAAAGGAGTTGGTGAAGGATGTCCATGGGCTTACTCATTTAGGGGTTCGCCTTACAGATTCTACGGATGGTGGTATTATAATTAAGAATTGGTTGAAATCTTAATTGGTGACAAAAGTCAAAGCTAGGCAAGATGAGGATCCCATCCTAGTGAAGTTGATAGAAGCTGTTTGGAATAAAAAAGTGGAGGTTTTCTCTTAAGAGGGAGATGGTGTACTCCGATTTCTGGGTCAATTTTATATTTTGTCTATATATGACTTGAGAGACAGATGTTGAGTGAGGCTCATGGATCTCAGTACTCTATCTATCTAGGTTCCCCCAGGATGTACCATGACCCATGGGAAGTCTATTAGTGGAATGGCATGGAAAAGGACATAGCGGAGCATGTGGCTAAGTGTCCAAAATTGCTAACAAGTGAGGTTGAGCATCGGAGACCTAGAGGTATTCTTCTAGATATTAGCATTGCTACTTGGAAGTGGGTGGATATAAATATGGACTTCATTACAGGCTTGCCTCGTACACGTCAACAATATGATTATGTAGCCAAATCAGCCTATTTCTTATCGATCAAAACTACCAATCCAGCCGAGGATTATGCTAGATTGAACATTCGGGAGTTGATTGGGTTGCATGGAGTTCCTTTGTCCATCACCTCAGATAGGGGTACTTAGTTTACCTCTCAATCTTGGAGGTCATTTCAGAAGGGACTTGGTAATCAAGTGATGCTCAACATCGCTTTTCACCCGCAAATAGATGGTTAAGTCGAGCGGACCATTTAGACTCTTGAGGACAAGTAGTAAGCGTGGGTGCTTGATTTAAAGGGTATTTGTGATGTTCACTTGACTCTCATCGAGTTTGCCTACAATAACAGTCATCACTCCAGCATTTAGATGGCTCTATTTGAAGCTCTTTATGGGAAGAGGTGTAGGTCACCTATTGGATGGTTTGAGCTAGTCAAGGCTACATTGATAGGACTAGATTCAGTTCGTGAGTCCTTGGAGAAAGTTCGGCTTATTAGAGAAATGCTGAAAATAGCTTAGAGTCGCTAGAAATCTTATGCGGATGTGAGGAGGAGAGAGCTTGAGTTTGAGGTTGATGATTGGGTGATTTTTAAAGTGTCTCCCTTGAAGGGAGTGATAAAGTTCAAAAAGAATAGGAAGCTTAGTCTCCTATATGTTGGTCCTTATAGGATTCTAAGGTGAGTTGGCAAGGTGGCATATGAGTTGGAGCTACTAGTAGAGTTAGCTTTGGTGCATCCAGTTTTCCATGTATCTCTATTGAAGAAGTGCATTAGCGACCCATTGTTATACCCCGAAAGCCCAATGATTAGACCAGGAGTTGAAATGGAGAAAACCTTAAAAACTAGCACCAGGCACAGAACGAGTCGTGGGATGACTTGTTGGTGCAGCCCACGAGTCGTGATGTGACTCATGGGGAGGCCAATGAGGAGTTTGGAAGTTTGAGAAAAAGGATCCCCACGGGTGTGAAAATGACTCGTGTCAGACCCCACGAGTCGTTAGGTCAGTCGTGGGGTGGGTAAGGAAAGAAAATAGAAGAAGGGAGGCAGTGCACTCGACAGAAGGACCCCATAACTCGTGGTCAGTCCCCACGATTCGTGGAGTGAGTCGTGGTCATGCAGGGAAGGTTTTTATTGAATCACAGGTAGTGCACTTCACGAATGGTGACCACGATCGTGGTCACCAGGAACGAGTCGTTATGTTGTCCGTTACGAGCCCTGAAGACCTGAGAAGCAGTGAACCCCACGAGCTAAGCCATGAGTCGTGATCCTTGACAATGAGTCATTAGGTCTCTCGTTGGTACCACCTAACACTTATTTTCTGCGAACTTAATAAGGACTTTTCCGTAATTCTCAAGTTCTTAGGGCCTAAACAACGATGTTTTGAGTTATGAATAGTGACTTTTAAAAGGGTTAAGTTCATTTTAGGCCTTATTCAGTCATGCATGCGAGGTAGAAGACTTGAGAGGGTGATCAAGCTATTGGGCATCTAAGGAAGTGTAAGAATAAGCTACCAATAGGTATGTAGGGTTATGAATGGGTGACTTCCTTCACACCCATGCCAAATCCCTCTCTAAAGTATGAAATTCCTATGTCTACTCTATGGAGTTTTAATCCACATGCATGAATCTCCTATTTCTATACATGGGTATGATTTAATTATGATTCTACTATTGAATTATAACGCATGTGCAATTTTTATAATGTTTTCAATCTAATATCATGCTTCTAGTTTTATAAATTTGAAAGCCCATTGATGAGATGTTCATGAAAAATTAGATTTGTGGTGAATATATGATGATGATAAGATGGTACGATGAAAAGAAAATGTTGAAGCTACGCATGTTCACAATTACGTTTTCGATGAGAATTGAGTATTTCTACGTATGAAAAAGATTTGGGAAATTCCCACATGTTATGTATGAATGATGATTTTCCCGAGTTAAGCTTACCACATTGTTTATGAGCGAAGACTCCCAATTATACTTTCAACTTGTGGTATGTTTTGAGTTAAGATTTTCCTATGCATAGCTTACCATGTGGTTTTGGAGCGAAGGCTCCCAATTATATTTTCATCTTGTGGTATGTTTTGACCTAAAGCTTCTCAAATGCATGATTTCATAGTTGAGATGCATTTGAGTATTGAGCTTCATCCTAGACGATGTTGAGCTTCTTTATAAGATGATGAATAGCATATGCATGTTTTTGGGAGTGTCTAGCACCAAGTAGGCTAAGGGTCGATCAACTTGTGCCTCAGAACTACGCGCCAACGTAGGTTTATTCTTATATATATTACTTCGAGACCTCCCTTGTGAGCTATCCCCTGCCCTGTTGGGCCACGAACTTGATATCGATATCATGGTATCATCCCTAGCCTTGGCAAGGCTTTGGATGACCCTACCCATTTGAGTGTGATAGTTGGGACCACGTAAGCTCTATCATGGTAGGTCGGTTAAAAGACGAGTCTCCCATTGTTCCTCATGATTTCATATATGCATATTTCATTACTCATGAGATTTATATATATATATATATATGCATGTTCTGAAGTAGGTTTGACTCAATGTTCAGCTTCACTTACAAATGTCAAAATTTAGCTTTGAGTCAACCAATTCAATTATGATGACATGAAGTTATGTTATGTTATGTTATGAAGAGGTCATGATTTCAGAAAAAATGCTTGCAAGCCCTACTCTTAGATTCTTAATGTTTATGTTTACATTATGCATTATGTTTAAATGATTTTACTTACCTTACATACTCGGTACATTCCACATACTGACCGCATACACTATACTGTATCATCTCATGATATAGAACTTGGCTCTCAGGTTCAGCCCCGCTCATAGTCTGTCTTCTGAGATTACATTGTTCATGTTAATTAGTCCTCATCTACCAAGGACTAGACTATTCAGATCTCTTATATGTATTTCCATTTCAGTTTTGTTGAGTTAGTTGGGGTCTTGTCCCATCAATTCGTCATGTTTAGAGGCTTTTCAGACATATGGATGTACTCAGCTTTAGATTATGTTTACTGATGTTATGTTTAAGTTTAGACTTCTGCTATGAGTATATTATTGACTATTCAGTTTCTTGATTGAGTTATATGTATGCTTATTCCATGGGACGACTTGGGGTCTCTCAGGGCTTCTTGTCCCATGTTATGATCCGGGCCTCCGTTTAGGTCATGACAAACTTGGTATCAGAGCAATAGGTTTGAAGTGTCCTAGGGTGTCTGAAAGCTGTGTTAAGGAGAGTCTTTTTCATGGGTGTGAAGCACGCCACACTTATGACGAAGAGACGCTTAGGAAATGTTCCCTTCTTTCATGATCCATGTCATGCGATGAAATATTTTTCTATTCCTCTAATTCATGCTATTCACAATTGCAGAATCATGGCTCCCCAAAGAATGAATGGTAGGAGAAATGGGAATGGTGAAGGCCATGAGGATGGCAACGGTAATGGGCATTAGCAAGCCCCACCAGTTTAGGAGCACCAAGCACCAGAGCTAGTTGCTCATGCTGAGTTACGGGACACTATTCAAATGCTTGCGCAGGCCTTGACTGCTTATGTCAATCAGCAGACTGTTGCGCATGTTCCGTAAAATGGCAATGTAGCGGCAGCTCGAGTCAGAGACTTCTCGAGGATGAACCTGTCGGAGTTCCTTGGGTCCAAGGTAGATGAGGACCCACATGAATTCATGGATGAGATTGTCAAGATCACCCAAATCATGGGGGTGAATAGTGTTGAGTTTGTGGAGTTGGCCTCTTACCAGTTGAAGGGAGTCGTGCATATCTATTTTCGCCAATGGAAAGATAGTAGAGTCGTCGGAGCGGGCCCTGTCACTTGGGAAGAGTTTCATATTGCATTCTTCGATTGGTTCTTCCCTCGTGAGATGAGGGAGCTGAAGGCAGCTGAGTTTGTAAATCTGAAGCAAGGGAAAATGACAGTGCAAGAGTATTCTCTTGAGTTCACTCGCCTATTGAAATACGCCCCCGAGTTAGTAGCTGATCAGAGGGCGCAGGTGAGCAGGTTCGTGCATAGAGTAGCGGGCTTTTTTGACAAGGATTGTAGGACCTCTATGCTCCACCAGGACATGGACTTCCCTCGAATGGTTTTGTATGCCCAGCAGATGGAGGCAGCGCATTCTACTGAGAGGGAAGCCAAGAGGGCCAGGACCGATGACCACAGATTCTCTTAGCTGAGGTCAAGTGGTGGACACCTATAGCAGACCCACCAGAGATTATCAGCCCCAACATCTTCGGCATTGAGTGTGCCATCCAGGCCTAGATAGGGTCAGCGAGGGTGAGCATCAGGCTCAAGGGGTTAGAGCAGCAGACCCGCAGATTTGAGCATCCCAACTTGTCGCAGATATGGTTGGGGGAACACGGGCCAGTGCTTGGCAGGTTCAGGTGCTTGTTTTGGGTGTGGGAGCCCCGACACATGATTAGATTGCCCAACAGCAGGATATGATCAGGTTGGGGGCCGATACCTAGCTTCTACTTCAGCAGCCCCTCCCACATGCTTTGCACATCAGGGGCATCTACCTATACAGCTAGCAGTCAGTGTCAGAACAGATTCTATGCCTTAACATCCAATTAGGAGTAGGAGGTCTCCCCGGATGTGGTTACTGGTATGTTACGAGTTTTCCATATTGATGTTTATACTTTGTTAGATCTGGGGGTACCTTGTCTTTTGTTACACCTTATGTGGCCAGTAGCTTCGGAGTCAGTCCCAAAGTCTTGTCAGAATCCATCTCAGTTTCTACTATAGTAGGTGACTCAGTTATAGCTATATGGGTGTATAGAGGTTGCCCAGTCTCAGTCCTTCAGAAGGTCACCTCAGCAGATTTGATACACAGACATGACTGATTTTCATGTGATTCTCGGCATGAGTTGGCTATTTTCATGCTATGCTTCAATTAATTGTAGAACCCCGACAGTAGAGTTTAGATTTCCGAGTGAACCAGTTTTGGAATGGAAGGGTCATTTAGCTGTGCCCGTAGTTCATTTCATTTTCTACCTTAAGGCTAGAAAGATGATATCTAAGGGTTGTGTATACCATCTAGTCCGGGTTAAGGATGTTGAGTATGAAAACCCGACTATCCAGTTATTTCTAATAGTACATGAGTATCTAGATGTCTTTATAGATGATTTATCGGGAACCCCTCCTGAGCGGGAGATCGATTTTGGTATTGATCTTCTTCCCGACACGCAACCTTTATCTATTCCTCCCTACAAAATGGCTTCAATGGAGCTAAAAGAGTTGAAAGAGTAGCTGAAGGACTTGTTAGATAAGGGTTTCATTAGAACGAGCAAGTCCCCATGGGGTACACCAGTTCTTTTTGTTTGAAAGAAAGATGGTTCTCTTCGCATGTGTATTAATTATTGACAATTGAAAAAAGTCACTGTTAAGAACAGGTATCCTCTACCCAAGATTGATGATTTATTTGACTAGCTTCAGGGTGCCAAGTGTTTCTCAAAGATAGATCTCAGATACGGGTACCATCACGTCAGAGTTCGGGAGAGTGACATCCCAAAAATAGCCTTCAAGACGTGGAATGGTAATTATGAGTTTGTAGTTATGTCTTTTGGAATAATGAATGCTCCTACAATTTTTATGGACTTTACGAACAGGGTGTTCAAGCCATACCTGGACATGTTCGTGATTGTGTTTATTGATGACATCTTGATATACTCTTGGACAGAGGAAGAGCATGCCACTCATTTGAGAGTCGTGCTTCAGACTCTCAAGGGTCATCAATTATATACCAAATTTAGCAAGTGCGAGTTTCGGTTAAACTCCATAGCATTTTTGGTCCATGTGGTAAAAAGAGAGGGCATAAGAGTAGATTCTCAGAAAATCGAGGCGGTGAAGAATTGGCCTAGACCGGTGAATCCTTCAGATATTCGGAGTTTCTTAGGTCTAGCTAGCTATTATCAAAGATTTGTTGAGGGTTTCTCATCTATTGCAGCAACTTTGGCCAAATTGACTCAGAAGAAGGTGAAGATCCAATGGTCGAAGGCTTGTGAGAAAAGCTTTCAAGAGTTTAAGACTAGGCTTACTTCAGCCGAAGGGTACCGATGGGTTTGTGGTGTATTGTGATGCATCAAGGATCGAACTTGGGTGTGTGTTGATGCAGCACGAGAAGATTATAGCATACACCTCTAGAAAGTTGAAAGTTCATGAGAAGAACTATCCTACCCATCACCTTGAATTAGCCGCAACGGTATTCGCCTTGAAGATATGGCGACACTATTTGTATGGGGTCCATGTGGATGTATTTACAGACCATAAGAGTTTGCAATATGTGTTTATCCATAAGGACCTTAATCTTCGGCAAAGGAGGTGGTTGGAGCTACTCAAGGACTATGATATGAGTGTCCTTTACCATTCGGGTAAGGCTAATGTAGTAGCGGACACACTTAGTAGACTCTCTATGTAGAGTGTGTCCCATGTGGATGAGAGGAAGAAGGAGCTGGTGAGAGATGTACATCGACTTACAAGGTAGGGAAGTAGGTTGATTGACTCAACCGATGGCGGTATTATTGTGCAGAACGGATAAGAATCGTCCTTGGTGACTGATGTGAAAGCTAGACAAGATGAAGACCCAATTTTGGTAAAGTTGTAGGAAGCCCTTCAAAGTCAGAAGGTAAGGGTCTTCTCCAAAGGGGGAGATGGTGTGCTTCGGTACTAGGGTCGCTTATGTGTTCTGGACGTGGACGATTTGAGGATCCGGATGCTGCATGAGGCTCATGGATCCAAGTATTCTATCCACCTAGGTGCCACCAAGATGTACCGTTACTTACAGGAAATCAGTTTGGTGGAATGGCATGAAGAGGGATATTGCAGAATTCGTAGCCAAGTGTCTGAACGTCAGCAAGTAAAGGTTGAGCATTAGAGACCGGCAGGCGTACTTCAGGATATCAACATTCCTACTTAGTGGTGGAAAGAAATTAATATGGAATTCATCATAGGTTTACCTCATACTCGCCGACAATATGACTCCATTTGGGTTGTGATAGATAGGTTGACGAAGACTGCTCATTTTCTACCAGTTAAAACCATAGATTCGGTGGAGGATTATGCTGAACTATATATCCGAGAGCTAGTCAGATTGCATGGAGTTCCCTTATCCATCATTTCCGGTAGAGGTACTCAATTCACCTATCGGTTTTGGAAGTCATTTCAAAAAGGTCTTGGTACGTGGGTTAAGCTCAGCACAACATTTCACTCGCAGAAGGATGGTCAAGTGGAGTGGACAATTTAGACCCTCAAGGACATGTTGAGGGCATGCGTGATTGACTTCAAAGGTGGTTTGGATGACCACTTACCCCCGATCGAGTTTTCCTACAATAACAACTATCAGTCCAGTATCCAGATGGTGTTGTTCGAGGCTCTCTATAGGCGGAGATGTAGGTCTCCCATCGGTTGGTTCGAGGATGGTGAGTGTTCGCTGTCTACTCTGGGGTAATTACTACATGCAAGTGCACGTGGTTGAACAAGTAGTAAAGTGGCTTAAGTAAGCCAAGTATCGATCCCATAGGGACTGGGCTAGGGTACAATCTACTCAAGTGTCACTATATTTTAACTCTAAAAATGCAGACAACAGTGTGAAAAAGAGTTTGGTATTTTGGTTTCTAATTTTATGCTAATTATAAACGAATATACAAATTGAGTCTGAACTATGAATATGAGCATGTTGAGGTTAAATGAACATGTATAGAAACTAATTATCGATACAATGTTTGGTTAATCTTTCCTCCGGTTGCTAGTCAAGAATTATTGCCAATGGATTAAAACTCTCGTATTTAACCCAACTTAAGAATCATGAACCGTCCACCTACATTTCTGTGATTAAACGAAATTCATGTTCTAGCCATAAAAAACTGATTCCTTAATTGACTGATACGACTTTCAGGTATATTTCTTTCCTGAAGGTAAATCAATCCTCAATTTTCCCAAACTAAGAAAAGATCATATCCTATTGATTCACAACTTTCCAATTTCGTGCTCTCTCGAGTGAAACCGGACTTTTTAGATATACATTAACGTTGGCCATACATCAATGCAGTAAGAACAAGAATCAATGGAACAACCATGGAAGAAAAGATGAAAAACCCAATTGATCAATAACTACATTTCAATACAATTATTCTTAACCTCAACAAGAAGACGAATTAGCCACTCATTTGTGGATTAAACATCGTTAAATGAGTGTTAAACATACAAGCAATTGAATTAAAGAAGAAGGAGATAGAGAAAAACCTTGACAATTTCGTCCCCTCAACTACCTGTAACCCACGTTCTTGCTCCACCAAGTCAGAATTATTAAAAATGAACCTAAGTGTTCTATTTATACTAGTGGGAATTTTTCCCGGAATAACAAGCAACGTGTCACGGAGTGCATCGTGGAGCACTGCCTCCGTGACACGCCACTGACGCGGACCCTTACTGGAAATTGATAGTCCAGGTAATAAGGCCCAACGTGGCACGGCGTGCAACGCAGGGCTTGGCAAACGTGCCACGGCCCCAACGCGCACCCTCACTGGATTTTGGCCAAAAATTCCTATCCAGGCAGAAGGCATCCGTGGTGGCAGCGTGACACGGCTCTATCACGGAGCCCCTTTAATTTGTGCCTGCAAATGCTTTTTCCCTTGCTAACATCCTAGTCCAACCCCAATCTCTCCCAACACGCATTTTAGCTTCCCAAAATTATATTTCTCTTGCAAAACAACGCTAATCATGTTGGTTAGTATAAATTCATGTTTTATTCTCAATCACATGAGAATGTATAAACATTGATAGATAAACAAGGCTAAAATGACACCTTTGAGTATCACTTGGGCATATAAATTTGCCCAAGATCACTTACCCCACACTTAAATCCTTGTTCGTCCCCGAACAATAATCTTACACCTCATGCGATTGACACCCCAACCTAGCTACTTTGGTTCGACAATTCAAGCTACGGTTATACAGATTATTTAATACAGCAAATCATCAATAAAACATGCATGGTCCTATCAATGCAATGACCTTCAACACATCAAGACCTTATAGACTTAAGAATCGACTCTCGATATTGGCAAACTCATGCAAATCAGCTGATCAAGATATCCGACACGAAATTTAATCTCTCATCAAGCATGTGCCCTCACAACATAAGAGAATTTTCCCCTTTTTCATCACATGAACTCAAACGATTACATGCAGGGGCATATAGAAACAATTTCGCTCTCTCTCCTAAAAGAATTCACATGCCTCATGCCATGAACCATAGGCTTGCCTTTAGTGTGTTACTCCACTAATATAAGGAAGTGTGATGTAGGATCACGTAGGGCTTTAACGGGTTGTAATGTAAGCTACGAAACTAGTAAATATTGGGCTAACCAATAATAGCCACTAGCATCCTTAAGCGCTTTTTCAATACATCCCATCAAGCTCATGGGCATTGTTTCTTCCTTCATTCTCCAATTCTTGAAGTCTGTCTTTGTTTTGACCCATCTCATTAAGCACACTTGACTCAATCACGAAGATTATTCATACATCTTCATTATATTTTATTTATAACAAGTGCACCTTCAACCTTTTATTTCCTTTCATCACTCTGCTTTTCTTTTCTTTTCACCATTCTCACTCTTTGACACTTTGGGAAAATTATTACCTCTTCTTAAGCGCTTAAGAGTTTTGGATCAAATTTATGGCTAATGAAAAGAAAGGGTTAAGCTCGGTTTACACATTTTCGACAAAAGAAAAAAATATTAGGCTAAAGGCTCAACGGGCTAACTAGGGTGTACAATCAAGGTGGGTACAATAATGAAAAAGAGATACTTTCGGTTGAAAACAAAGAAATGCCTACATCCTTTCCTACAATACACGTCCTTCATTTCATTTCGTACACACACCAGGCAAGTTCTAGAGATTTCATAATAGCATGGAATAAACTAAATCTCACCCCAGACTCATTGCACATGCTCAATTCAAGACACATTCACAGACTCTTCAATCAGCTAATTACAAGATTTCAAAATTAAGCCTCAACCACACTGAATCGACTCTATGGCCTAGGTATCTCAACATATTTACAGAGTTGCATGCTTTCATACGAATCACCTTTGCATTTCAAATATCATGTGCAACACGCAACCAGAATTCCGCAATCATAAAGTAACTACAGGTTATGGGATGCAACCCACAAAAGAAAACAACTGAAAAATAAATGAAAAAAATCTACTCCTAACGACTACATTTCCCTTAAGACGGTCGTCATCCATCCATCATAGGGAACAATCACTAGCTAAGACTTCGGCTCAATGGGACTATTCTCGGTAAAAGAACCGAAAACAAACGCCGAGAAACCCAAGAATTGAAAAAAAAATTAAAAATATCGATCATTTCGATAAAACAAAAATATGTACAAAATCAGCTAGCAACATTCAGCAGCACACAACAGCTTCACATTTAATTACAATACATAACAGAAACATCACACTCACAGGGTCACAAAAAAAAAATTTCACAGGCACAACAACACAACCAGCACCTAACTACTCCCACCCCACACTTATATCGAACACTGTCCCCAGTGTTCACAAAAATTAACATAGCACAAAAATTGGGTGGTGGAACTCCCTGATCAATCAAAATACTCCACTTCTTCATCAGGTGCTGCTGCCTCGTCTCCCATGTCTGAATAGCCCCCATCGTCATCATCGGACTCCATATCGGAGTCCTCACGACGTGTATCCTCATCTGTGGGGACATCATCATCTGTGGGGCTCTACAAAAGCTGGCCCCACTCGGCATAGAGCCCTGGCATTTTCGCCAAAAGGGTAGTCTAGCTCGAGCTGCCATAGCTCCTCTTCTGTCGCCGGCCTCCCGCCTATTCGCAGCTGGAGCATCTGCATCCCGTACATGCGAGCCATGTACTGATCATCCCGAGCATGTCGCTCGGCTAGTGTAAGAACTGGCCCGTGGGTGGTGTCGGGTGCCTTAGTTTTGGTGACATCTAAGGCCCGCCGCTCTATCTGCGGGATGTAGTCAAGGGCCTCTTCCTCAATATCCAGGCCCCTAAGGAATGTGGTGAGTATTCCACCAAATCCGTATTTGTGCCCTTGATGCAAACGGGCTCTCTTCATGGCGGAGATAATCACCGCCCCCACATTGATCTCCAGCCCTTTCATCAGGGTGTACTCCAAGCATACACGATCCCGGGTTACATCCGTCATATGCACCCCCGGGATTAGGCAGGAACAAATAATTTTCAGCCATATCCTGGCCTCCCTGTTCATCTGTGAGTAAGGCAAGGTCTGATGGTAGCCCCTCTCCTTATGTCTGCTCCACCGAGCTGTTGATCGGGTTCCGCAAAAAGTGCGTCTGATGTCCGCATATGGTGGAGTGATATTCAACTGTCGAAGCATATGGGCTTCTGTGTCCCGCGCCCCTAGGATAGCATTGAGGTGGTGGGGCTCAAAAGTGACTATTTGCCCTCTTATTTTGATGGTGTGACTTCTGAGAGTCGGGTTCCAGTTGGAGTAGAATTCCCGAATCAAGTGCAAGTTGCATTCCTTGGGCTCTTCAAAGATGAAGTTCCGCCCAACTGCCTCGATCCTTTGGACAATCCTGGGGAACTCCTGTGACAACGGTTCCCTTGCTATGTGTTCCTCGGGGAAGTACTTGCTCTCCTTGTGCTTTGCGTACTATTTCTTCCCCTCCTTTGTCACCCACCTGGTTCCATATTGATGGCGTTGGCTGCGTGGAACCGCTGGTGCTGCTGGGACCGCCTTGCCCAGTCTGATTCTTTTTCTTCCAGCGCCAGATGTTGATGCGCCTTTTTCCTTGTCTTGCCTGCTTGCCATTGTTCCTGTCAAAACAAACAGACAAGTTCAGTGTTAAGCCAATTAAAATTAGCTTCGACTAAGGTTGGGTTAAGCTAGGCTACCCCACACTTAGTCCTTAGCCAAAATTACACCATTAAGGCAAGATCGTACTTATTTACACAAACAAACAACACAACACAACAAATATGCTTAGTGCCTTGGGAGAATTCGGCGGTATATATTCCCTGTACTACTCAGACTTCGCACAGCTAACCACAATCCTTACCTATCGATAACATGTTATCCCATAGCACTTAGCAAGGAAAAGCAAAAGAAAAATTTTAACTACATGATCCTATACAATTCGCCCATTTCTTGCAATTTCCAATATTTTCTTAACCCGAGAATCCGTCAGTCTTTTAGCATAGTCACAGTTAGCACAATCGAGTCATCTCACCCAACATGTACAACCTAGCATGAATTTCACTAGTTCAACTCAATTTTTCCATTTCAAACTCAAAGTCAAATCACACCGTTACTCCGAACATCAATCAACAATAATTCTATTGAATTTAAGCTTAATTTCTACTTAGGGAAAATTTTGCTCATATCACATGTTCAAACTCAAAAAATTTTGACAAGAATTGAGATAGAGTTGAAGAACATACCTTGAATTCGAAGAGATGACGAAACTTGATGAAATTACGGGCCTAAGTTCGTGTCACACTGAGGGGGAAGAGGTTTTTGGGAGGTTGGTTGCGGAGAGTATGAAAAATGAGGAAAAATGAGGTGGGATCGGGGTTAAAAAGTGGGAATTTCGCGCGGGTCACCCGGCGACCCGGTGTGACCCGTCGCGATATACACCTCAACGTGTCACGGAGGGTAACGCGGAGCATGCCCTCCATGACACGGAGCCATCACGTAGGTGTTCTGGAATTTGTAAAAATTCCAGAATTACCTTCAACATGTCACGGAGGGTAACGCGGAGGTCCTCCTCCGTGATACGGAGCCATCGCCTTGGCTCACTATTTTGCCACTTTTTATTATTTTTCATACCTCGGATTTTCCTTTGCGATTCCTTGCATGTTTACCCTCCATTCAACCTGAAATTCATCTTACTACAAGAAATTGGTTAGAATTATAGGATTCACTCAAAATAAAAATAAGAATAAAAATAAAAACTAAGAATTTTGTTGTTAATAAAAAAAGAAAAAGAAAAAGAAATCTATTCACATTTTACAAAGAAAAATTTCACGGGTTGCCTCCCGTGCAGCGCCTGGTTTACCGTCGCGGCTCGACGTCATTCAGCTCAGTCATCTTCTAGGGTGACGGACATTTTCTCTCGACCACCGTCCTCATCCCAGTAGTGCTTACATCTCTGCCCATTGACTAAGAACATGGCACTCCGATCTTCTTGCCACAACTCTACTGCCCCGTGCGGGGTCATTCTCACCACTTCAAATGGCCCCGACCATTTGGACCTCAGCTTTCCTGGAAACAACTTCAATCTTGAATTGAAGAGCAATAATTTCTGCCCTGGCTTGAAGATACGATGCACCACATGCTTATCATGCCACCTTTTCATTTTCTCCTAGTAGTACTTGGCACTCTCATAAGCATGCCAACAGAATTCTTCAAGTTCACTGAGTTGCATTAGTCTCTTCTTGCCTGCTAGCTCTAAGTCCATATTCAATTTCCTCAGGGCCCAGAAGGCTCGGTGCTCTAGCTCCACCGACAGATGACAAGCTTTACCATAGACCAATCGGTATGGTGAGGTTCCAATCGGTATCTTATAAGCAGTTCAGTACGCCCACAATGCATCATCAAGTTTGCTTGACCAATCATTCCGTTGTGTATTTACCATTTTCTGGAGAATCTGCTTCACTTCTCTATTCGACACCTCCACTTGCCCACTAGTTTGGGGGTGGTATGCTATTTCCACTTTGTGGCGCACCCCATACTTGACTAGTAGTTTCTTGAAACTTGCATTGACAAAATGAGACCTTCCATCACTGATAATGGCTCGGGGTGTCCCGAACCTGGTGAGAATGTGTTTTTTCACAAATTTTGTTACCACCTTGTTGTCATTCCTGGGGCAAGCTATTGCTTCCACCCATTTTGATACATAGTCTACGGCCACCAAGATGTAACGATTACCAAATGACGGTGGGAACGGCCCCATGAAATCAATACCCCATACATCAAAGGTCTCTACTTCCAGTATATTCTGCAGCGGCATCTCTTGTCTTCTACCAATTGTTCCTGTACGCTGACATCTATCACACATTTTGACGTATGCCATAGAGTCTTTGAACAGTGTAGGCCAAAAGAACCTTGACTGTAGAACCTTGTGTGCTGTTCGCTCGCCTCCATGGTGACCCCCATACAACGAAGAGTGACAGCTCCTCAACACCTCTGCAATCTGACTCTCCGGGATGCATCTTCTCATCACCTGATCTGGTCCCTGTTTAAATAAGTATGGTTCAACCCAAACAAAGTGCCGACAATCATGCTTCAATTTCCTTCTCTGTTGGTCTGTTGCCTCACGTTGGTAGACTCCACTCACTAGCAAGTTGACTATGTCTGCGTACCAGGGAACTTCAGCTTCCCCTACTGCCAAGAGCTGCTCATCCGGGAACTCCTCATTGATGTAATCACCTTCCATCACATGCGATCGGCTCTCCAATCGCGATAAGTGATCTGCCACTTGATTTTCGTTCCCCTTTCTGTCCTTAATCTCAAGGTCGAACTCTTGCAACAACAGGATCCATCTGATCAGCCTGGGCTTAGCATCCTTCTTGTTAAATAGGTACCGAATCGCTGCATGATCGGTGTACACCACTAGTTTTGACCCCACCAAATAGGACCTGAATTTGTCAAATGCAAACACCAATGCTAGCATTTCCTTCTCTCTGACAGTGTAATTGCTTTGGGTCGTATTCATCGTTTTGCTTGCATAATGAATAGAATGAAAGATTCTATTTTTCCTTTGCCCCAATACAGCTCCCACAGCCACATCACTCGCATCACACATCAGCTCAAATGGTTCCCCAATCCGAAGAAGTAAGGATAGGTGCTTCTATCAATTTCTGCTTCAACTCCTCAAATGCTTTAACGCACTCATCATCCAACTCAAACTTTACCTCTTTTTCTAACAATCTGCATAATGGTCTAGAAATTTTGGAAAAGTTTCTGATGAACCGTCTGTAGAATACTGCATGCCCAAGAAAACTGCGAACACCTTTCACTGACACAGGTGGTGGCAACTTCTCAATAACTTCGATCTTAGCACGATCGACTTCCAACCCCTTGCGAGAAACTTTGTGGCCAAGGACAATACCCTCCTTAACTAGGAAGTGGAATTTCTCCCAGTTTAGTACAAGGTTGGATTCCTCGCAGCGAGCCAGCACCCTGTCAAGATTCTGCAAACAAGTAGCAAATGAATTACCGAAAACAGAAAATTCATCCATAAATACCTCAACAAAATACTCCACCATGTCATGGAAAATAGCCATCATGCATCTCTGGAATGTGGCGGGTGCATTGCATAACCCAAATGGCATCCGCCTAAAAGCATATGTCCCATAAGGACAGGTGAAAGTAGTCTTCTCTTGGTCCTCCGGAGCTATGGCTATTTGGTTATAACCAGAGTACCCATCAAGGAAACAATAATATTCCTGTCCAGCCAACCTATCCAATATTTGATAAATGAACGGGATAGGATAATGATCTTTCCTTGTGGCTTCATTCAGCTTTCTATAGTCCATGCAAATCCGCCAGTCTGTGACGGTTCGTGTAGGAATCAACTCATTTTTTTCATTGGTGACCACGGTCATCCCTCCTTTCTTTGGAACGCACTGAACGGGGCTGACCCATTCACTGTCTGAAATCGAGTAGACCACACCTGCATCAAGCCACTTAATTATTTCTTTCCTAACCACATCCTTCATTGCTGGATTTAGCCTTCGTTGTGGCTGAACGGTTGGTTTTGCTCCTGTCTCCATGAAAATCCTGTGTGTGCAAAAAGCTGGATTGATACCCTGAATATCTGACATTTGCCAACCTATTGCTTTCTTCTTTTTTCTGAGGACACCCAATGCTTCCTTCTCCTGTGCCTCCGTCAATTCTACGGAGATGATGACTGGTAACGTCTCATCTTCCCCCAAAAAGACATATTTTAAATGGGGAGGCAATTCTTTCAATTCCAGCTTTGGTGCCTCCTCAATGGATGGATTTGCCGCAACGGTTCTAGGGACCTCATAAAGGATTGAAATTCCTATCTCCTCGGATGCCTTTGTGACTCATTCAACATTTGGACCACCTCATAGGCGTCTCTATCTCCAAAATGATCGGAGTGCATCAACACTCTTTCCAGTGGGTCTTGAGATTTAACAATCTGACGGATTTCTTCTTGTTCAACCACACTGATTGCTGACAGCTCCTCATGTATGGCCAACAGCTTCATGGCTTTAAACACATCAAATACCTCAATCTTGTCATGTGCTCACATGGTTAGCTACCCTGCAGCTACATCAATTAGCGCTTTCCCAGTTGCCAAGAAGGGACGTCCCAAAATAAATGGGACTTCCGCGTCTGGCTCAAAATCCAGCACGACGAAATCTACCGGGAAGATAAGGGAGCCCACTTGCACCAGCACATCCTCCACAATGCCATCAGGTCTGGCTAAGGACCGATCCGCTAGTTGTAAGATCACTGTTGTTGGTCTAGGACTCCCTAGACCCAACATCTTGAATACCGATGACGGCATAAAATTAATGCTCGCTCCCAAATCACATAATCCGCGAGCTCGGATACTCTGCCTAATTGTAATTTGTATAGTAAAGCTCCCAGGATCTTCGAGCTTTGTGGGCAATCGGTTTTGTATCCGAGAAGTGCACTCTTCCGTGAGAGCTACCGTAGCATACTCAGTCAACTGACTTTTGTTCTCCACGATGTCCTTAATGTACTTTCCATACTTCGTCACTCCCTGCAAAATATCAACAAGAGGTGAGTTAATATGTACCTGTTTCAGCACCTCCATGAATTTCTTGAAACACGCCTCCTCCTTGTGTTTCTTTAATCTTTGAGGGAACGGGGGTGGTGGTCTTTCTGATTCAGCTTCCTTTTTCTTCCCCCTCTCATCACTTTGCTTCCCTCTCAACTTCTGCTGCTCCCGATTGTTGAGGTGGTCTTTCTGGTTCCACCTCTTTAAGTTGCAAACCACTCCTTGTGGTCACCGCATTCACCTGCTTGGGGTTGGGATCTGTGTTGCTTGGATGTCCTCCTCTAGGTCTGGTGTTTTGGGCTCCAGCAAATTGCCCAAATTGATATTCAAGTGCCTTAGTAGCTAACTGGTTGTTCTTCACCTCGGCTGCCAATTTCACATAGTCAGCCTGCAATTGAGCTTGGTTAGCTATCATTCTCTTGAACATCTCCTCAATGCTGGGTGATGGTGGGGGAGGAGGTGCATTGTTGTTTCTATATTGTGCTTGATAGTTCTGCTGCCCTCCTTGATTCCTTTGTGCCCCCTGACTCGAACTTTGCCCTTGATGGTTGTTGCTACCCCAAGAGAAATTCGGGTGATTCCTCCAGTTGGAATGTAGCTGTTGCCATACTGTTGGTGGTTGTTCCTCTATACATTTCCCACAAAGTTCACCGAGTCAGGATTTGCTCCACAACACTCAGCTGAGTGCTCACTACTCCCGCACACTTCACACCAAATTTGCTGCACTACATTCACTAAGGCTTGAGTCTGGTTCATTGTCATATTACTGAAGTGGGTGTTGAGTTGATTCTGTAAAGCAGCTATCTGTGCAGCAATAGCTGTAAAACCATCCACTTCTAGAACTTCTGCTGCTTTCCTTGTTCCTCCTCTTGACGAATCAGCATTCCACTCCGGATTTCCCTGCGAAATACGTTTTAACAAGGTATACAACTCCTCATAAGTTTTCTCCAATGCTTGTTCCCCAGCTGCTGAGTCTAGCAAGATTTTTGTGTGGGGTTCCAAACCCTCTATAAAAGTGTGCACCAGCACATCATTGGATTGATGATGATGTGGACAATCCCGCAACATGGACTTGAATCTCTCCCAAGCCTGATATAGATTCTCCCCCTCTCTCTGTTTGAAACTTAGAATTTGACTTCTAAGTCTTGCTGTTTTACCGAATGGAAAAAATCGTATCAAGAATTTCCTTGCAAGATCATCCCACGTAATAATAGAATTAGGTGGATCAACTTTCAACCACCTTTTGGCTTCTCCCAATAGTGATAATGGGAACAATGTAATCCTGACATAATCTGATGACACTCCAGCGGGGATATATGTGTCACTTATCTCAAAAAAATTTTGGAGATGCTGCTGTGGATCCGCATGAGGGAGACCTGTGAACTACCCGCTGGTGTGCAGCAATTGCACCATGTTCTGTTTGAACTCGAATCTCCCTCCTGGCTCAGGTTTGCGGATGCTAGATGTGACATTGTTAGCATGTGGGATCGCCACCTCGCGAACCGGCCTAGCTGCCATTTCCTTGGGCACTAGCATTGCCCTTACTACTAGTGGATCCTGTTGTTGCTCCATGATTGTTTGTCTGAGCAACTGCAGCTTTTTCTCTAGAGCTTCTCTCCGCTGACGATGAAATTGTCTTTCAGGCTCTAAATATGAGTCCACCAGCTCCTTGTCTCTTGCCAGTGTTCAACAGAGATTATATCTGCGAAATACAGGATAAGACCAAGTTGTCAACACTTAAGAAAAAAAATATAGTAAATTTACAGTTAAAAAAATTCACCAATTGCCAGTCCCCAGCAACGGCGCCAAAAACTTGTTCGCTGTCTACTCTGGGGTAATTACTACACGCAAGTGCATGTGGTCGAACAAGTAGTAAAGTGGCTTAAGTAAGCCAAGTATCGATCCCACAGGGACTGGGCTAAGGTACAATCTACTCACGTGTCACTATATTTTAACCCTAAAAATGCAAACAACAGTGTGAAAAAGAGTTTGGTATTTTGGTTTCTAATTTTATGCTAATTATAAACGAATATACAAATTGAGTCTGAACTATGAATATGAGCATGCTGAGGTTAAATGAACAAGTATAGAAACTAATTATCGATACAATCTTTGGTTAATCTTTCCTCCGGTTGCTAGTCAAGAATTATTGCCAATGAATTAAAACTCTCGTATTTAACCCAACTTAAGAATCATGAACCGTCCACCTACATTTATATGATTAAACGAAATTCATGTTCTAGCCATACAAAACCGATTCCTTAATTGACTGATACGACTTTCAGGTATATTTCTATCCTGAAGGTAAATCAATCCTCAATTTTCCCAAACTAAGAAAACATCATATCCTATTGATTCACAACTTTCCAATTTCGTGCTCTCTCGAGTGAAACCGGACTTTTTAGATATACATTAACATTGGCCATACATCAATGTATTAAGAACAAGAATCAATAGAACAACCATGGAAGAAAAGATGAAAAACCCAATTGATCAATAACTACATTTCAATACAATTGTTCTTAACCTCAGCAAGAAGAGGAATTAGCCACTCATTTGTGGATTAAACATCGTTAAATGAGTGTTAAACATACAAGCAATTGAATTAAAGAAGAGGGAGATAGAGAAAAACCCTGACAATTTCGTCCCCTCAACTGCCTGTAACCCACGTTCTTGCTCCACCAAGTCAGAATTATTAAAAATGAACCTAAGTGTTCTATTTATACTAGTGGGAATTTTTCCCGGAATAACAAGCAACGTGTCACGGAGTGCATCGCGGAGCACTGCCTCCGTGACACGCCACTGACGCGGACCCTTACTGGAAATTGATAGTCCAGGTAATAAGGCCCAACGTGGCACGGCGTGCAACGCGGGGCTTGGCCAACGTGCCACGACCCCAACGCGCACCCTCACTGGATTGCCAAAAATTCCTATCCAGGCAGAAGACATCCGCGATGGCAGCGTGACACGGCTCCATCGCGGAGCCCCTTTAATTTGTGCCTGCAAATGCTTTTTCCCTTGCTAACATCCGAGTCCAACCCCAATCTCTCCCAACACGCATTTTAGCTTCCCAAAATTATATTTCACCTGCAAAACAACGCTAATCATGTTGGTTAGAATAAATTCATATTTTATTACCAATCACATTAGAATGTATAAACATTGATAGATAAACAAGGCTAAAATGACACCTTTGAGTATCACTTGGGCATATAAATTTGCCCAAGATCAGTGAGGTGGCGATGAATGGGACAGATTTGGTTCATGAGGCAATAGAGAAGGTTTAGTTGATAAGGGACATGTTGATGACTGCTCAGAGTTGGTAAAAGTCCTATGCCGATGTGAGGAGGAGGGCACTTGACTTCGAGGTGGATGACTAGGTGTTTCTGAAGGTATCTCCCGTGAAGGGAGTGATGCAGTTTTGAAAGAAAGGAAAACTCATCACTCATTATGTTGGCCCCTATCGGATTGTTAGACGGGTTGGTAAGGTGGCATACAAGTTGGAGTTGCCCTCAGAGTTAGCTTCTGTGCATCTTGTATTTCATTTATCGCTCTTGATGAAGTGTTTGGGTGATCCAGCTCTAGTTGTCCTGGTGGACAGCGTAGGTGTGAAAGACAGCCTTAGCTATGAGGAGTTTCCGATGGAAATATTGGATCGACAGGTTTGAAGGCTAAGGAACAAGGAAGTAGCTTAAGTTAAAGTGTAATGGAAGAATCAACATGTTGAAGGAGCTACGTGGGAGGCCAAAGTGGAAATGATGGCTAGATACCAACATTTATTCTCTACCGGCTTAGTTTCAGCTTGAGGTATCGGTTTTGCACTCAGACTCTATTTAGTTTTCATGTTCTATTCGTGTGTGCAAGTTTATTTTATGCATGTGAATGTATGTATGATTTGTGAATTCAGTTCAGCTGTGTAGTTTAAATCAGAGATATTCATTCCGTCAGTTTTCAGTTTAAATGATCAGTATTTGAATATAATAATTGCATCTCTCTACTTTTCTGTGTGTTTTCCAACATTTGAGGATGAATGTTCCCATGGGGGAGATACTTTTTACCCCGGAAGCCCAAAGATCAGATCCAGAAGTTGAAATGGAGAAAAGCTTAAAAACTGGCACCAGGTACAGAACGAGTCGTAGGTTTAATCATTGGTGCAACCCATGAGTCGTGATGTGACTCGTCGGGAGGCTAGTGAGGTGTTTGGAAGTTTGAAAAAAAGGATCCCCACGGGCGTGACAATGACTCATGGTCAGACACTGTTAGGTCAGTCGTGGAGTGGGTAAGAAAAGAAAAGAGAAGAAGGGAGGCAATGCACTCGATGGGAGGATCCCATGAGTCGTGGTCAGTCCCCACGATTCGTGGGGTGAGTCGTGGTCAATCAGGGAAGGTTTTTGTTGAAGCATAGGTAGTGTACTTCCCAGATGGGGAGCACAAGTCGTGGTCACCAGGAACGAGTCACTATGTTTTCCGTTATGAGCCCTGAAGACCTGAGAAGTAGTGAACCCCATGAGCTAAGCCACAAGTCGTGATTCTTGATGACGAGTCATTATGTCTCCCATTAGGACCACCTGACACTTATTTTTTGTGAACTTAGTAAGGGCTTTTCCGTAATTCCCAAGTTCCTAGGGCCTAAACTATGACGTTTTGAGTTATGAATAGTGACTTTTAAAGGTGTTAAGTTCATTTTAGGCCTTATTCATTCATGCATGCAAGGTAGAAGACTTGAGAGGGTGATCAAGCCTAGCATTCATCAATTTCTCTTCAATTTTCTATCGGGCATCTAAGGAAGTGTAAGAATCAGCTGTCAACGGGTATGTAGGATTATGAATGGGTGGCTTCCTTCACACCCATGCCTGATCCCTCTCTAAAGTATGAAATTCCTATGTCTACTCTATGGGGTTTTAACCCGAATGCATTAATCTCCTATTTCTATACATGGATATGATTTAATTATGATTCTACTATTGAATTATAAAGCATGGACAATTTTTATAATGTTTTCAATTTAAAATCATGCTTCTAGTTTTATAAATTTAAAAGCCCATTGATAAGATGTTCATGAAAGATGAGATTTGTGATGAATATATGATGATGATGAGATGGTATGATTAAAAGCATGTTTTGAAGATACCCATATTTACAATTATGTTTTCAATGAGAAATGAGTATTTTTAAGTATGATAAAGCCTTGGGAAATTCCCACATGTTATGTATGAATGATGATTTTCCCAGGTTAAGCTTACAACATTGTTTTTGAGTGAAGACTCCCAATTGTACTTTCAGCTTGTGGTATGTTTTGAGTTAAAGTTTTCCTATGCATAGCTTACCACATGGTTTTGAAGCGAATGCTCCTAATTATATTTTCATCTAGTGGTATGTTTTGAGATGAAGCTTCTCATATGCATGATTTCATATTTGAGATGTATTTGAGTATTGAGCTTCATCAATAGATGATGTTGAGCTTTGTTATAAAATGATGTAGAGTATATGCATGCTTTTGGGAGTAATGTATAACAGTGAGCAGGCTAAGGGTCGATCATCTTGTGCCTCAGAACTACTCGCCAATGTAGGTTTATTCTTATATATATTACTTCGGGACCTCCCTTATGAGCTATCCCCTGCCTATTAGGCCACCAGCTTGATATCGATATCATGGTATCTTCCCTAGCCCTGTCAAGGCTTTGGATGGCTCTACCCACTTGTGTGTGATAGTTGGGACCATGTAAACTCTATCGTGGTATGTCGGTTAAAAGACGAGTCTCCCATTATTCCTCATGATTTTAGATATGCATATTTCATTACTTAGGATATATATATATATATATATATATATATATATATATATATATATATATTCATGTTCTAAAGCAGGTTTGACTCAATGTTCAGCTTTACTTATAAATGTCAGAGTATAGCTTTGAGTCAATCAATTCAGTTATGATGTCATGAATTTATGTTATGTTATGTTATGAAGAGATCATGATTTCAGAAAGAATGCATGCAAACCTTACTCTTAGATTCTTAATGCTTATGTTTACATTATGCATTGTCTTTAAATGATTTTACTTACTTTAGCAGTTTTACTTACCTTACATACTCTGTACTTTCCACGTACTAACCACATACTCTATGCTGTCATGATACATGACCTGGCTCTCAGGTTCAATCCCGCTCATAGTCCGTCTTCTGAGATTGAAATATTCGTGTGGGTGAGTCCTCATCTCCCGAGGACTAGACTATTCGAACTCTTATATGTATTTCTATTTTAGTTTTGTTGAGTTAGTTGGGGTCTTGTCCCATCAACTCGTCATGTTTAGAGGCTTTTCAGACATATGTATGTGCTCAGCTTCAGATTATGTTTTCTGATGTTATGTTTATGTTTAGACATCCTCTATGAGTATGTTGTTGACTGTTCAGTTTCTTGATTGAGTTAGATTTATGCTTATGCCATGGGTCGACTTGGGGTCTCTCGAGGCTCCTTGTCTCGTGTTACGGTCCGAGCCTCCGTTCGGGTCGTGACACCCAACCTTGGTTGTTCTTGTAGAGATCATAGGTGCGAAGGATGGCCTTACTTATGAGGAGGTTCTGGTTGAGATCCTTGATCATCTGTTCATAAGTTAAGGATCAAGGAATTATCTTCAGTGAAGGTGTTGTGGAGAAATAAGCTTATTGAGGGAGCTACGTGGGAAGCCGAAACAGATATGATGGCTAAATACCCGCATCTATTTTCTTTTTGGCTATGTTCCAGCATGAGGTACCAGTTTTCTCCTTAGTACTATATTCATTTTCATGTACAGTTCATGTTTATAAGTTTCTTTCATGTCATTACATGCATGTATGTTTCATGAACTCAGTTCAGTCATATATATCAGCACGGAGTCAGTCACTCTGTCAGCTTTCAACTATAGTTGTTCAATCTTGGGATTGCAGTTCCTTTCCCCAGCCTTCTAGTGTGCTTAATCTACATTTGAGAATGAATATTACCAAGGGTGGATAATGTAACACCCCAAAAGTCCCTAGGATCAGACCTGAAGGTTGAATAAAAAAAAGAAGAAAATCTACACTAGAGTCACAAAACGACTTAAGGAATGAGTCATTGTTGGAAACAAAGACCCGTTGTGTTATTCGTTGTAAGCCTTCAGTCAAGCCCCCTTAGAAACAATGCATCTAGAAATGACTCATTGGTTTATTCAGTGGGTCATCATAAGGAGTCGTTAAGTGGAGTTTATAAAATAGGGCTAAGTTGGTTCAGAGACAACGAACTGATACCATGACCCATTGGAGCGAGTAATGGTCCGTAGTATGCATTCGTTGGAGGAGTTAGTAATTTATGCAAATGAGGCAGTGGTACAATGAAAGGAGTGATGAGTCGCTGTTCCATATAGTGACTTGTCCAGTCTATTCGTTGGTCAAGAACTCAGAAGAGTATCATAAGTACTCCAAGAAACAATGGATGAATCCAACAAGTCATCAAGTCCTACAATGACTCATTGAATGGGTCGTTGTAGCTGGCAGTCGAGAATTTTATGAAATTTCCCAAAGGTAGTATTGTAAATTTCTATGCTCTTAACTTCCTAATGATATCTTTTTAAGCTTCCTTAAGAGTGTTTTAAGAGGGTTTAACCTAGAATAAGGGAGTATGCTCTCATTCATACTTTGAATTTGAAATTCTCTTCCAAGATCAAGCTAGAGTCCCTTCTCAATTTCTTCCTCAATCCTCTTGGCTTTCAACACCAACTAAGAAATAAGTTTACCCAGGTATGTAGGGCCATGAATGGGGGATTTCTTCCACCCTCATGCCCAATGTCTTCTATAATTCTTGAATTCAATTCTCCAACTAACTATATTGAAATTCTAGGGTTTTAACCCGAATCATGCAATTATCCATGTCATGTCTATGGGCCTAATCCCTTAATGTTTCAGTGTATGATTTAAAACTAACTGGGGCTAATTTTACTTTTAATCTAATTATAAATTCATGAATTCAAGTTATTATAAATTATACCCTATTATGCATGTTGTATGAAGATCAAAACTACGATTCCATGATTTCAAGCATGACGAGATATCTAGTATGCCTGAACATTTATGAATTCTTAGCTTATGATTTCATGACTTTGAATTACGAATCTTGTGTCAAGTATGTGTAATTTTATGATCAGGGCAAGCCCATGCAAGTTAAGTATGGTATCATGATTTTACCCAATGCTTACAAGACCAGTTTTAAAGAGATATTTGAAGTCAAGACTCCCCAATTATTCAGATTTAAGCTGTGTTTTGAGAATATAATTATATGAGTAATATGTACGTTTTGGGAGTCGTGTCTAGCACTAAGTAGTCCAGGTATTTCAAGGACCCCGATCTCTGAACTACGTGCCAATGTAGGATATATTCTTATTGAGACCTCTCAAGAGAGTGCTCCCTCACCCCAGGGCACACCTGTGTATCACACCTTATTCGTCTTTTGCCTTGGAAAGGCTTAGGATGGATCTCCTCCACATGGGAAAGACGTGGGATCATCTTTCCACTTATATATAGTGGTTGTCAGTTATGATGAGTCTCCCATTGTTCCTCATGATTCGAATTACTCATGCTTAAGACTTATGATATTATGGTTTATAGCTTATTTGACCCGCTAATCAGTTTATGAGCTTTAGTTTTGACATGTTATATGATTTCTATTTCAAAACTTTGGGTCATTATGTTCAAATTACGATGAATAGCTTATGAATATATATACATCAGATTTATGACTTTTAGCATGCAGTCCTTACTTCTATGATCTATTTTGAGTTATACTCATGATTTCAGCTAATGTTTTACTTACCTTACATACTTAGTACATTCAATGTACTGACCGCATACTCTACGTTATATAGTCTTATGATATAGGTTTTGGTTATCCCTCCCAGTCTCATCACCAGCTCGCACTCGCTCAGTTCAACTCCATCCCGCTTTGGGTGAGTCCTCATCATTCGAGGACATCTATCATCTATGCTTGTTATGTTATGTTTTACTTTCAGACTTGGAGTTATCTGGGGACTTGTCCCAGCATCTCATCAAATAGTAGAGTCTTTAAGAAATAGACTTAACATGTTTAGGTATATGGTTTAGTGTTGTGATGTGATCACTCTTATTTACATTTATGATATTTAGGCTTCTGCTTATCAATGCTTATGTTAATTTCCTATTGATTATGCTCATAAGTCATTCTCTCTCTCTCTCCCTCTCTCTCTCTCTCTCTCTATATATATATATATATATATATATATATATATATATATATATATTCCATGGATTAGCTTGGAGCCATTCGTAGTTTTTATTCCATGTCTTGGCTTGAGGTACCAACTCGAATCGTGATAGTCATGACCCGAGCATAGCACCAGATGCACACCGGACTTAGAACCACGAATGGCTCCATACTAACCCTTGGCATATTATAATTCTAACATAACAACAACTAATAGAACATATCTGAGTGGAAGCTAGGCAAGTTTTACAATGTTTTAAATTATCAATTATGTTTTCATGTTCTATAAATTGTAATGTGCATCCATGAGAAGTTCATGAAAGTTGAGATTTATGATGTATGTCCAAGTATGATGATATATTTATGATAAAAAGCATGTTTTCAAGTTACCCATGTCTATGATCATGTTTTCAAGTGAATCAAGTATTTTCAAGCATGTTTAAGTATTGGGCAAGCTCATATTTTCAAGTATGATATATGATTTCAAGTTAATTAGCTTACCACATGGTTTTGGAGTCAAGACTCCTGATTATATTCAGCTTGTGGTATGGTTTAAGCCAAAGCTCCTCATGTATGATTCAGATTTATATATGTATATGATTATTCAGCCTCGTCTCTAGACAATGATCAGCTTCGTTGAAAAACGATGGAGAGCATATACATGTTTTTGGGAGTAGTGTCTAGCACCGAGTAGGCTAAGGGTAAGTCAACCCTATGCCTCAGAACTACGCGCTAACGTAGGTATGATCAAATTATTTGGGACATCCTTTGTGAGCTTTCCCCTGCCCCAAGAGGCCCTCAGCATGATATCGATATCATGGTAGCATCCTTAGCCCTAGCAAGGCTTTGGACGGCTCTGCCCACTTGAGTGTTATAGTTGGGACCACGTAAGCTCTATCATGGTAATGTCGGTTATATGATGATTCTCCAGTTGTTCCTCATGATTTCAGTTATGCATGTTTATTGTTCATAATATATATATATATATATGTGTGTATATATATATAGATATGTTCTAAACCAGGTTTGACCCAATGTACAATTTTACTTATGATTATTAGATTTCAGCTTTGGGTCATCCGATTCAGTTATAATGTTCAATTATGTTCCCATCATGATTTCATAAAATAGCATGCAAGACCTACTCTCAGATTCTGATTTTGATTATGTTTTATATTATGCATGTCTTAAATGATTTTACATATTTAAGCGGTTTTACTTACCTTGAATACTCGGTATATTCCACATACTGACCGCATACTCTATGGTGTATCGTTTAATAATACAAGCTCCAATCTCTAGACTTAGCCCCATCATTAATCAGCTTCCGGAGTTAGCATCCAACTTCAGTGGTGAGTCCTCATCTCCCGAGGACCATTCGTTAGTAGAATCTATGTATTTTCACTTTCCAGACTTGTCAGGTTAGTTGGGGGTGTTGTCCCATCAACCCATTAGATTTGTTAGAGGCTTTCAGACTGTATGTAGTAATCAGTTCGATCACCTCTCTAAACCCTTACTCTTGCATGGGTGAATAGGAATAGCCTGGAATGAACTTACCCCTCTTAAACATAACTATTCATAGCTTAAAATGACATTGTTTAGGCCTTAGGATCATAGGAATTATGGATAAGCCCTTACTAAATTCATAGAAAATAACTGACCGCTAGTTCTCATGAGGGACTGGACGAGTCGTTACCAAGGACCACAACTCGTGGTCTCTAGTCATCAGGTCCACTGCCTATTTTCCTCAAAGGGTCTCTACGAGGGACCTAACGGATCGTTAGCAGTGACCACAACTCGTGGTCACCTTCCGTCATATACACTTCCAACATTACACCTAGGGCTCACCACGGGGAACTACACGAGTCGTTACTGGTGACCACGACTCATGGTCACCACTCGTGATCCTCACTGCCAACAAGTCGTCTTCCTTTACCCCATCCTTGGCCACGACTGACTCAATGAGTCATGGTGCTGACCACGACTCATGGTCATGTCTGTGGTCACCCTAAACTCACAAATTCCAACTTAAGTCTACCACCTCACCACGAGTCACTTCAGGACTCGTGGTCTATCCCATGGATCTCAGGATGACTCGTTCTGTGACTTGGTGCAGAAATCCTGTTTTCTTTATTGCAACTCCCGAGCCTGATCATAGGGTGTTCAATACCGATTCTTATGGTACTGTTGGGGGAGTCGATAAACTAATTCCTGTAGATGTATATTTTCCAGGTTGCCCACCTAAACCGGAAGCGGTTATAGATGCTATAACAGAACTTCATAAGAAAATATCTCGAGAAGTCTATGAAGATCGAATTAGGTCTCAACGAGCGACTAAGTGTTTTACTACCAATCACAAGTTTATTTTTTGGCGCAGTATTCATACGGGAATCTATGATCAAAGAACTCTTTATCAACCACCATCTACTTCAGAGATCCCTATGGAAATCTTTTTCAAATACAAAAATTCAGTATCTTCCCCCGAATTAGTGATTTAGACAGGATTCCTTTGTCCAGAATAAGAAGTGGTGGGTCAATTTTCATAAATTTCATCGTAACAACATCACACCCAAAGAGTTCACACAAGTCATTATTATCACAAGATTTTTTATCCAAGACATGAGAGCATACAAATCCACAAGACAAATAGGGAATATGAAATGTATGACAAGAGGGTGCTACATTTCCCAATTTAAATGCCCATTTTTTCCTTTAAACTTCATTTTTCATTGGGAAATGTCAACTCGATTCGACAATAAAAATAAGAGAAAAAGAAAATTCTCCTTCAGAAAGAACTGTGGTGTGAAGAAAACTCTTGGAGTTTAATTACTATCTACTATTTACAAAGGTGAAAAGCAAACTTGGGTCATAACTTGAGGCAATAAGAACAAAGACCCATTCATAAGCACTAAAAAGACAGACAATCTTTTTCACTTCATTCATTCACAATTTTAACAAAACAAACAGCTCGACAAGCGCAAAATCAATCATAGCTAAAATAAGCCCGACAAAGGCTCACAACTCCTCACAAATCTAAAACAAAAGTCCGACATGGGCCACAAATTCATCAAAGACCACAACACTCAACCCACCTCTAACGAAAAAGTTTACATTATCCTCAATGTATGCATGAAAATCAAAAAGGGGAAAGGACTTCCTATTGTGGTCACTCCTTATCAGCCTCATCATCATCACCATTACCGTCCGCTTCATCCCCAACTTGGCCAACATCATCCACGTCATCGTCATCATCTCCTAAGACCTCGAACAAATCATCAGTAGGGTCGTGAGCTGTGGAAAGGGCAGCCATAGCTGCATCAGGAGCACTCATGTCGGGTACTACCATAGGTGTCCGACTCTTCTATTCCCTAACCTCATCCAGGAGAGAGGTGACAACACCCTATACTACATCTACATAAGTACTCAGCTTTCTCAAGCTGTGTTTGATCGACTTTAGCTCCTTCTTGACTATTTTCATGATAAGGTCAGGAAGACTCTTAGCTAGTCGTTGGATTTGACATTCATGTGAGTGGGTCATATCTGGAAGCTTCTGAAGACCACTTGGGTGTGAGGAGGTGAGGAACCTCGAACTGATACTCCTCCAGAAGCCTAACCCAATGCCTTAGGATGTGGCATATTGAGATCGGGGGCAAAGGAGGCTGCTCTAACCCAGGGGTGATGGACTTATCTGGAATCTCAAAGGCTTGTATCTGCTGCCTCTTGTTTTTGGGAACATCAGCTTCTCTTTTGTTAGCAACGAAGATCACACTGGAGGAGAAGCTAGGGTTCTCATTCGGGAAAAGGGGTACTCCTGCTCTTAGGCAGAGCTGCAATATAAGCACAACATATGGCATTGAAGTTTCGGCTTGCCTTGCCTTTCTCCGCATTTGATTTGCCACTATCTCCCCAAAGTTGATGGGGACCCCTATCATTTGCGATAAATAAGGATGGCCACTTCCAAATTCATTAGCTGTTCATTCTTAGAGGGCATGATTTGGCCACAAATGAAGTCAAGCCACAACTTGGCCTTGAAGCGAATATCATGGTTGAGATATCTCACCATCTATAGATGCCCATAGGGATGTGCTGATGGCAATGATGGGAGAAATGACATTGAATTGGTTGTCTTTATTGGCGAGGCGGGCCAAATACTTAGTGCCCACAATAATTTTGTCCTTCCAAAATAGAGAATTTATGGCTACAAGCGTGATGTCGACCTCAACACCTCTCACCAACACTGAAGGTACGCAACGAAAGTCCTCAACTTTGACTCTGTGTTTCATGTTCTCCTACTTGGACTGGTAAGAAGCATAGAACTAAGGTACCAAGCTCCTGTAGAAATTCGAGAGAGGGTTGGAAAAGTGATGCCACTATCGATCAGTGAATTGGGTAGTGATGTTGGGGAAGTCGCCCCTCAGCCCCTCCAAGTCAAAATGCTTCTCCACGTTGATCGAGCAGCCCTCACAGATAACATAGTGCCCCTTCATGTTGGGCGCACAAAATGTAATAGCCTCTCTAGTATTGGCGAGGGTTTGGGGATCCTTGGCTTTCCCTTTGTCCTTTACTTTAGATGTGGCAATGTCCTTTTGGTTGCTTGGGTTCCTAGATGATGATATGATTATGAAAAAGTGATGTTAGTTCCATGGAAAAATGTTTCTTTTTATATTCTTCTAATGATAAAATAAACAAAAAACGAATACTCTAAAGATTGGAGGAGAAACAAGAGGAAGGAATATCATGGAAAAAGCTGGCAGCACTGGTGGGGCTTCGGCGAGACGCAGGAGGTGACCACGGAACACCGATGCACTGTCCATGCTTGGCAGAACATAGAGTTTTAAAATTTCAACCGGAGACTCATCGGTGAGTCACCAGTCATGATCCACGAAGCTGATCAAACGCGGGTTCAAGGCAGTGGCCTGAAGCTAGTTTGCCCGAATAGGTGTTCCATCTGGCGTTTCACTGGACCTGACTGACAATTAGCCGATGGCCATTGTCCCCATTATGCCTCAAAATAACAATTCAACATCTCACTCTCGTATGCACTTACTTAAACCATATTTAGGAATTGACTACACAAGCAATCTTAGTAAAAGATACAAAATGACTATTTTCCCTTGAGAACAACATCACCCGATCTATCAGTAGGAAAATCAGTCCCTTTGTAGCCCCTGGGGTTACTCAGACTTAAACCCAAACTCATGTATTTAGAACATAATGGGACGCCCCACTTCACGAGAGCAATAAACTTCCCAACAACATTTAAATCTATGACCCCCAACCCCAACAATTTCACATCTTAACAACAACAACATTTATCCCATGCATCCATAATCATGGAAATTTGGGGGAAATGGGGAGTGGAAATAAGGGAGATACATGCTTACATCAAAGCTCATGTACAACAAGAACTATACTTTGTAATAAAACAAGAGTTTATAAATAGATACCGAAGCACAAGATTGAGAAGAGATGAGAAATTCAAAGCTTGAACTTTCTCAACAATGGTGGAAGGCTTGTGTGCGGAGTAGAGAGCAGAAAAAGTAAGAATGATAAAAAGGAAATAGTTGGTGGGTTTTTTATAGGTAAAAGAAGAGGGATGGGATTGGATAATAGAAAGGTGAGAATAAATTTTAAATGAGTTATGGAGATGTGGGGATTAATAGTGAGTTTATTGAAAGGAAGTGGGAAGGTAGAGTGTTGGAAGATGCAATGGTGTATGGAAGAAGGTGAAAAGGTGGGAAAAGAAAATTTTGGGAGAATAAAAAGGTGATGTATCTAGTTAGGGGTGGTTTAAAAGCAACTCGGGTTCGGTTGTTCAATGGGTTGGTCAATATTTTTAACCAAAGCACATACCTGTATCGGAGCCTCACTGGCGGTCGCCGATGAGGAGCGGCGGTACGATGCCTTAACACCACTAACCTACATTTTGTGCCAGTCTTCTTCTTAATATCCAGCAGTTTGCAGATTTAACTCTGCCTTCCATCAGTGGGCTTTCGTTTATGCCTAATATCCTACGCATTCTGGCTTGAGCAAGCATTCACTCGGCGGTTCGCGGATTGGTGTCGGTGTTCCACCAGTTTTAGCTTTTTGTTCCTAGTTTTATGCCTCTCATACTCAAGGAATCGGCCGTTCATGCATCTGGACCAGCAGTTCACCGGTCTAGCACGATGCCTACCTTGTTTTGTACTTCTCCTCCCTACTTCACATCCAAGCTACCTACAAAATCAGAAAAACCAAAACATCAAAATGCTCAAGATAAAAATTCTTGTGTTGCCTCCCAGTAAGTGCCTTAGTTAATGTCGTGGCATGATGGAGACCTCCTTGATTTTCAACATTCGGGAGGATCATCCTCCATTTCACTCTCATCATCAAAAGATTCATAGTGCTCTTCTTCCTCATCGAGCACTACCATGACCTTGCACTCATCCAGAGGCTTGATAGGCTTGCATACATTGTTGGTGACCTCGTCACCTCCTACTCGGAACTTCAGCTCCCAGAGCTCCACATCAATTAAAGCCCTTCCCGTTGCTAGTATAGGTCTCCCTAACATGATTGGCACCTCAATGTCATTTCACAATCGATCACAACAAAATTAGTCGGGAGTATGAATTTATCCACCTTCACAAGAACATCGATTAGCACTCCAACGGATTGCTTCGTTGACCTATCCACCATCAACAGTCTCATAGAGGTAGGTTAGGGACTCCCTAACCCGAGTTTATTGAATATCATGAGAGGCATGAGATTGATGCTAGCACTGAGATCACACAAAACCATATTAAACTTGCACAAGCCTATTGTGAAAGAATGGTAAATGCCCCAGGGTCTTCACGTTATGGACCAAGGTTGCTAGTCATAACAGTGCTACAATGATGGGTCACCTCATCGGTGCCTATATCCACCACCTTCTTTTTCTTCAAGAGTTCCTTCATAAATTTTTAATATCCTGGCATTTTGAATCAAAGCATCCACCAGCGGTATATTGGTAGACAATTCACTGAACATATCTATGAATTTTGAGAATTGATTATGTTCCTTCTTCTTGGCCAACCACTATCGATATGGCGGGGGAACTCTCACCTCATGATCCCTGTCACTTGGGGCCTTCTTTTCAGCATTCACATGAACATTGTCTGAGGGAGTTACATCAATATCTCCCTCATCTTGTCCTTTGATCTTGGGCAGATTTATATGCCCAAGTGATACTCAAACGTATCATTTTCGCCTTGTTTATTGTGCAATGTGTATACATTTTCATGTAATTGGCAATAAAATGTGAATTTATACTAACCAACATGATTAGCATTGTTTTGTAGGTAAAACATGATTTTGAGGAGCTAAAATGCATGTTGGAATCAGTTGAACAACCACTTCAGCAATATGAACTTGAACCAGCCTTCAGCTTCAGTCAATGCAGTCCAACAAATGTGGTGTGAAGTGTGTGGAAGCAGTGAGGACTCAGCTAAGTGCTGTGGAGCAAACCCAGATTCTGTTAACTTTGTGGGCAATGCACAGAGAAATCAGCAGCAGTTTGGTAGCGGCTACAACTCAAATTGGAGGAACCATCCAAATTTTTCGTGGGGTAGCAACAACCAACAAGGCCAAAGTTCGGGTCAGCGTATGCACAGGAATTAAGGAGGGCAACAGAACTACCAATCTCAATTCAGAAATCACAATGCCCCTCCTCCACCACCATCACCTACCATGGAGGAAATGTTCAAGACCATGATAGCTAATCAGGCGCAATTGCAGGCTGACTATGTTAAATTAGCAGCCGAAGTGAAGAACAATCAATTAGCGACCAAGGCTCTTGAGTATCAATTTGGGCAATTTCCTAGTGCCCAAAACACAAGGCCCAGAGGAGGACTGCCTAGCGACACGGATCCTAATCCGAAGCAGGTAAATGCAGTAACCACAAGGAGTGGTTTGCAGCTGAAGGAGGTGGAACCGGAAAGACCACCTCAAAAGTCAGGAGCAGCAGATGTTGAGGAAGAACAAAGTTCGGATAGGGGGAAGACTAAAGAAGCTGAATCAGAAAGGCCTCCACCCGCATTCCCTCAACGACTCAAGAAACACAAGGAGGAGGCGTGTTTCAAGAAATTTATGGAGGTGCTTAAATAGGTACATGTTAATTTACCTCTTGTTGATGTCTTGCAGGGAGTGCCAAAATATGCCAAATATATTAAAGACATCGTGGCCAACAAAAGTCATTTGACTGAGTATGCCACGGTGGCTTTGACGGAGGAATGCACTTCCCGGATCCAAAATAGACTGCCTACGAAATTAAAAGACCCTGGATGTTTTACTATCCAGCTTACTATTGGGCAGAGTATCCGAGCTCGTGGATTGTGTGACTTGGGGGCGAGCATAAACCTGATGCCATCTTCGGTATTCAGAAAGTTGGGTCTAGGGAGTCCTAGACCTACAACCGTAATCTTGCAGTTAGCAGACAGATCCTTAGCTAGGCCGGATGGCATTGTTGAGGATGTGCTTGTGCAAGTGGGATCCCTCATTTTTCCGGTTGATTTTATTGTTCTGGATTTTGAACCAGACGCTGAAGTCCCATATATTTTGGGACGACCCTTCTTGGCAACCGGGAAAGCATTAATCGACGTGGCTGCAGGTCAACTTACAATGCGAGCACATTACAAGGTAGAGGTGTTCGATGTATACAAAGCACCCAAGCTCCCGATGGTAAATGAAGAACTCTCGGTGATCAATGTAATTGATCATGGGAATGCGAAACAAATGAATGATTCCCGAGAGTTGATGGGAAGACCACCAGATAAGGGTGAGCACTACTGGGGGGAGGACAATGATCGTGAAAAATCATCCATCACCCTAGTGGATAATTGAGCATAAAGGACGTCGAGCCGCGACGGTAAACCAGGCGCTGCACGGGAGGCAACCCGTGAAAAATATTTTTTTCTTTTATTTTGTAAAGTGTAAATAGCTTTTATTTTATTTTTCTTTTTCTTGATTTAGTACAAATTTTTCGTTTTAGTTAGTATTTTTCATTTTAATTAGGGAAATCTATTAATCTAACCAATTTTGTTTAGTGAGGTGATTTTCAGGTCAAACAGAGAAAAATATGCATGGAATCGGGAAGGAAAAGGCAAGGTATGGAAAAATGAATAAAATGAAGAGACAGTGAGCTGGGGCGATGGCTCCGTGTCACGGAGGAGGGGCTCCGCGTTACCCTCTGTGACACGTTGAGGGTTAATCTGGAATTTTTGAAAATTCCAGTAAGCCATCACGATAGCTCCGTGTCACGGAGGAGGGGCTCCGCGTTACCCTCCGTGACACGTTGCCCTATATTTTGTGACGGGTCACACCGGGTTGCTGGGTGACCCGCGTGTTTTCCTTCATTTTAAGCCCCGATTTTAGGCCCTTTTTCCTCATTTTCTCTCTTCTCCGCGACCAAACACCCAAATTTCCCACCCTAACCAATGTGCCACGGTATTAAGCAACCAAGTTGTCGAGTTTCTTCGATTATTCAACTTAAAGGTATGTTTTCCTCGTCTCTCTCAAGTTTTTGTCAATTTTAGTTGAATTTGAGCATGGGAGGTGAGATATATTACCCTAAGTCGAAATTTAGCATGAAATTGAGTTATTCTTTGATTGATAAATGTTCGGAATGTTGTAATACGCGTTTGAACTTGTCGATTGCGTGAATGATTCGAATTTGATTGTGAAATTCAATTCTAGGGCTTGGGTTGTTGAATTCGAATTGGGTAACTTGGTAAATTTGTAAATTATATGCTGGGGTGTACTTGTGAATTGAGATAAGTCGTTGTAAATATTGTTTGAATGTAATAGACGATGAATTCTCGGGATTTTGGGAAAATGTGAAAATTGTTCGAATTGGTTGAGTATATAGGTTCATGTGTATATTAAATTTTTGTTGTTGTTTTTGTTTTGTTGTTTTCTTTGCTAAGTGCGATGGTTGAATTGCTAGCGATGGTAGGATTGGGATTAGCTGTATGAGGTCTGAGTAGTACGCTAAGGTTTTACTGTCGAAATTTTCTTTGTGAACGCACTAAGCATAAATTGTATAGGTGTTTGTTTTTGGTGTAAATAAAGTGATTCTTGCTGTAGTATCATAACCGTAGCTAAGGACTAAGTGTGGGGTAAACTTAGCTTAACCCGACCTTAGCCGAAGCTAATATGCATTTAGCTTGACATGGTGCTTGTTTATTTGTATTGACAGGTACAATGACAAGTAGGCAGGATAAGGGTAAAGGTGCATCTACTTCAGGCACCGGGAGAAAACGACTTAGACTGGGCACAGCAGTCCCAGCTGCACCAGCTGTTCCGTGCGGCCAACGCCGCCAGTACGGAACGAGGTGGGTAACCGATGAAGGGAAGAAGTGGTACGCTAAACACAAGGAAAACAAATACTTCCCTGAGGAGCATATTACGCGGGAACCACTAGCACAGGAGTTCCCCCGTATAGTGCAGAGGATCGACGCAGCTGGGCTCAGCTTCATATTTCAGGAGCCCAACGAGTGCAACTTACATTTAGTCCCGGAGTTCTATGCAAATTGGAACCCGACAATCAGAAGCCACACAATAAAGATCAGAGTGCAGATAGTCACTCTGGAACCCCAGCAATTAAATGCCATCATTGGAGCGCGGGACACAGATGTCCACGTTCTCCGCCAGCTGAATATCACCCCACCATATGCCGATATTAGACGCACATTGTGTGGGGCTCGATCAATAGCCAGATGGAGCAGACATAAGGAGAGGGGTTACCACCAGACTCTGTCGTATTCTCAAATGAACAGGGAGGCAAGAATTTGGCTGAAAATAGTTTGTTCGTGCCTGATCCCGGGGGTGCACATGACGGATGTGACCCGGGACCGTGTGTGCCTGGTGTATGCCCTGATGAAAGGGCTAGAGATTAATGTTGGGGCGGTCATCATATCCACCATGAAGAGAGCCCGACTACACCAGGGCCACAGGTATGGGTTCGGCGGACTTATCACCACCTTCCTCCGGGGCCTCGATGTCGAGGAAGAGGCTTTGGACTACATCCCGCAGTTGGAGCGGAGGGCCCTTGATGTGACCAAAACTAAGGCCACCGACACCACACACGGGCCAGTGCTGACACTTGGCGAGCGACATGCTCGCGACGACCAGTACATGGCACCGATGTTTGGTATGCAAATGCTTCAGCTTCGGATTGGTGGGAGACCAGCCACAGAGGAGGAGTTATGGCAGCTGGAGCTGGATTACCCATTTGGCGAAAACGCCAGGGCTTTATGCCGAGTGGGGCCAGCATTTGTAGAGCCCACTGACGATGATGTCCCCACGGACGAGGAGACACGTCGGGAGGACTCCGATGTGGAGTCCGATGACGACGATGGAGGTGACTCGGACATGGGCGATGAGGCAGCAGCACCAGATGAAGAAGTCGAATATTTCGACTGATCAGGGAGTTCCACCACCCAAAATTTTGTGATTTGAATTTTTTTGAACACTGGGGACAGTGTTCGATTTAAGTGTGGGGTAGGGAGTAGTTAGGTGTTGGGGGTTGGGCTGGTTTGCTTGTATGTTCTTTCCTCTGTTTGTTTTGTATGTTTAAGTTTTCCTGTGTTTGTGAAGTGCAAACTGGTTTGTATCTATATATATTTGTGGTAATTGATGATGTGTGTTGTGAAATGTTGTGGTTTACCAGCTAAGTCTGTAAAAATTTTTGTAAATATTTTCTTATGTTTTTTTTCTCTATCGAAATGATCGATAATTTTAAAATTTTGCGAAAATATTTTGTAAATATTTTTCCATCGAAATGATCGATGTTTTGCAAAATTTTTCGATTTTTATTTTTGTGTTTCTCGGAGTTTGTTTTTGGTTCTTTTACCGAGAATAGTCCCATTGAACCGAAGTCATAGTTAGTGACCGTTCCCTATGATGGATGGATGACGACCGTCTTAAGGGAAATGTAGTCAGTAGGAGTAGTGATTTTACTTTGTTTTCAGTTTTTTTTTTTGGTGGATTGCATCATGGAACCTGTAGTTACTATATGGTTGTGAAATTATGGTTGCATGTTGTAACTGATATTCAAAATGTAAAAGTGATTCGTATGAAAGCATGCAATTTTGTAAATATGTTGAGTTACCTTGGCTGTAGAATTCGATTCGGTGTTATTGAGGCTTAATTTTTGAATTCATGTAATTGGTTAATTAAAGAGTCTGTGAATGCATCTTGAATCGAGCATGTGCATGAAGTGTGAAGTGAGGTGTTGTTATTCCATGCTATTGTGAAGTGTCTAGAACTTGCCTGGTGTGTGTACAAAACGAAATGAAGGAGGTGTAGTGTTGGAAAGGATGTAGGCATTTCTTTGTTTTAACCGAGAGTTTCTATTCTTTTCTTGTCATACACTACCTTTTTATATGATTGTATACCCTAGCCAGCCCGTTGAGCCTTTAGCCGATTATTTCTTTCTTTTGTCCAAAAATTGTATAAACTGAGCTTAATTCTTTCTTTTCATTAGCCGTAAAGTCTATACAAAACTCTTAAGCGCTTAAGAAGAACAGAAAAATTTTTCCCAAAGTGTCAAAGAGTGAGAATAGTGGAAAGAAAAAGAAAAGCAGAGTGAGGAAAGAAAAGAAAAGGTTGAAGAGGCACTTGTTATAATGAAATGATAATGAAGGTGCATGAAAAACCTTTGTTGTTGTGTCAAGTATGTTTGGTGCAATGGGCCATACGAAAGTAAATCAGCATGAATGGGATGATGAAAAAAGAAAAGAGAGAAACAATGTCATGAGTTGAGGGGAAGGTGTTGAAAAGGCGCTTAATGATGCTAGTGGCTATTATTGGCTAATCCAATGTGTACTAGTTCCATAGCTTCCATTACAACCCCTTAAAGTCCTACGTGATCTTATATTGCATTTCTTTATATTAGTGGAGTAATACACTAAGGGCAATCTTATGGGTCATGACATGATGCATGTGAATTCTTTTGGGAGAGAGAGTGAAATTAATTTTTACATGCCCCTACTTGAATGTTTGTGTGTCACATGAACAAAAAGGGGAAGATTCTCTTGAGTTGTGAGGGCACATGCTTGATGAAAGATTGATTTTCGTGTCGGATATCTTGATTAGCTGATTTTCATGAGTTTGCCGATATCGAGGTTCGATTCTTAAAGTCTAGGAAGTCTTGATGTATTAAAGGTCATTGCATTGTAAGACCATGCATGTTTTCTTGATGATTTACAATATTGAATGATCGGTATGATCGTAGCTCAAATTGTCGCACCATAGTGGCGAAGGTTGGGATGTAATTTGCATGAGTTATGTATGGTTTGTTCGAGGACGAACAAGGATTTAAGTGTGGGGTAAGTGATCTTGGGCAGATTTATATGCCCAAGTGATACTCAAACGTATCATTTTCGCCTTGTTTATTGTGCAATGTGTATATATTTTCATGTAATTGGCAATAAAATGTGAATTTATACTAACCAACATGATTAGCATTGTTTTGTAGGTAAAACATGATTTTGAGGAGCTAAAATGCATGTTGGAACAATATTAGAGTTGGACTTTGATGCGAGCACGAAAAAGACATTGGACTGCACAATGCAAAGGGGCTCCGCGATGGAGCCGTGCCACGCTACCATCGCGGAGGCACACTGCCTGGAGGGCGATTTAATTGTCAAATTCTAGTAGAGCCTCGCGACAGCTCCGTGGCACGGAGGCAAGCCTCCGCGTTGCATGTCGTGCCACGTCGAGGCTATATTCCCGGACCCTAGATTTCCAGTGAGGGTCCGCGTCCATGCCGTGTCACGGAGGCAGTGCTCCGCGTTGGCCTCCATGACACGTTGCTTGTTATTCCGAGAAAAATTCCCAATAGTATAAATAGAACACTTAGGCTTATTTTTAATAAATTCAGACTTGGTGGAGCAAGGACGTGGGTTACAGGCAGTTGAGGGACGAAAAAGCTAAGGGTTTTTCTCTCTTTCTTTCTTCTTTCAATCAATTGTTTGTATGATTAACACTTGTTTTAGGATGATTAATCCACAAATGAGTGGCTAATTCTCTTCCTTGCTGAGGTTATGAACAATGGTGATGAATTCTGATTATTGAATTGTATGGTTTTTCATCTTGTTCTTCTATGTTGTTCTATTAATTCTTGTTTCTACTGCATTAGTGTGTGGCCGACATTAATGTACATCTAAAAAGTCCGATTTCACTCGAGAGAGCACGAAATTGGAAAGTTGTGAATTAATAGGGTATTGTTCTTAACTTGATTTGGGAAAATTGGGTTTTGATGTGCTTTCCTGATAGAAATATACTTGAAAGCCGTATTAGTCAATTTAGGAACCGGAATTGTATTGCTAGGTCATAAATTGCATTTGATCACAGAAACGTAGACGGATGGTTTATGATTCTTAAGTGAGATTCAATACGAGAGTTTTAATCTCTAGGCTAATGTTCTTAGCTAGCAACTAGAAGAGAAGAATAACCGAATTATGATTATAATCAAGTTCATTACTTGTTCTTAACCTTGGCATGCTCATATCCATAGTTTAAATTCAAAGTAGATAATTGTTAATAGTTTTAGTATATAATTTATAAACAAAATTATTTAACTTTTGGTTACGTTGTTGTCAGCATATATAGAAGTAAGATAGAATATAGTATACTTGAGCAATTTTTACTTATCCAGAGTCTCCTTGGTTCGATACTTGGCTTACTTAGCCACTTTATTACTTGTTTGACCACGTGCACTTGCGTGTCGGTTTTTAACCCATATAGCAAACCACCGAACATCCTTCCTCATTATAACAAACATTTGGGGCTATTAGCACCTCATTAAACACATCATCATCAATTGCCTTCGGGGCATCAAAATCCTTGGGTTTCACTCACATATCCTTCAAGACCTTTCCATTCCTTGTCATGATTGTCATGCAATGGCCATCTTTCTTTGGATTCAGGAAAGTATCACTAGAAAGTGCACCCTTCATGCGGGGGTTCATTTGTGTAGATAAGTGGTTCATTTTTGCTCGAGGTGTTTGATTGAAGATTAGTGGGAGCTCACGGTTTGTGAGACACCTCCCCTTTCAACGTCGAACCTCATTGTCAGTAGATTCTACTTCCTTTAACACTCTAGACAACATTTGCTCGATCTTTGAGCTTTCTACATCACTCACCCTGGGCTGTCCTTGGGGCACTTCTACTTTTGGAAGAGGTATATAAGGGTTAGAACTTCGGTGATATCGCTTTCCTTTGCGATTTTTCTCTCTATTCCCCCATTGATCATTTCTCTCCCCCCAACTAGGATTATCACAGTTTCTTCGACCTTGATTGTCTTTCCTTGGGTGCCAAGGGCAATGGTTGGCACCTTGATACCCAGGGCAAGAACCCTCCAGTTGGCCCGACATATATTGACACTCCTCCTCATATCTTGGAGGTGCAGTATCATCATCAAACTGAGGGCAGGGTTGAGCAGCCACGAAATTTACATTATTTGTACTAGCTCCCATCACATGCTTTGTCATCAACTCTAGCTGGGTCATCATTTTGGCAAGAGTTTCATCTAGCCTCATCTCTCTTCCTCAAGTCCTCACTCACAAGGTTGGAAGCAACACCACTAAAGGATACCTCCGCTTCTCTAGTGTGCCATGCTCGGTTGATTTTTGTCATTCTATCAAGTAATGCCTTGGCTACTCCATAGGGTTGATACATGATTGATCCCTCAGCCAAATTATTTGTGACTGACTTATTGATAGAATCCAATGATCGGTAGAAGCATTGAAGTAAAACCCCATTGGGTAAGTCATGGTTCAGACAAATGGCCACCTTTTTCTTAAACCTCAACCAAGTTTCACGGCGTTGTTCCCCCACAAATTGTCGGAAATTAGTAATTTCACCCCTCAGTTGCAACATCCTTGAGGGAGGAAAGAACCTATTTAAAAATGCCTTCGTAAGTTCATTCCAAGAGGTAATCTACCCGGGAGGCAGCTCCTCCAACCACGCAGTTGCTTCCCTAATGAGTGAGAATGGAATGAGTCTAAATATGATTGACTCCTAAGTGATATATGTATTGTTAAAGGGTTGAAAAATCTCCAAGAAATTGCGGAGATGCCTATTTGCATCCTTATTAGGCATCCCTCCAAAGAGTCCCTTCATTTGAAGTAAGTGCAGCACTGTACTTGTCACATGGAAAATGGAATTCCCTACCATTGGAGGTAGGCAAATTGCACTTGCTACATCGGGCATCATGAGGTCATCATCCTCGTGATCCATATACTCATCCACCAAACCTTCTCCTTCTAGCGAATGTTGGCTCATATCAACTTTAACCTAGAAGACACCAACTAAGATTGTAATGTCAAACTAATTAAGATGCAAGATCAATTCAAAATAACAACAACTAAAGGCTATCAAACTACATTCCCTGATAACAACACCATTTTTGATAACGTCCAAACTACACACTTCTCTATGAAAGAACGTAAACAGTCATTGTATCAAAACAAATAACCAGATGGATGTCGGGGTCGAATCCCACAAGGAATGTAAAATGATCACACGATAGATGTATATTAACTTGAATTAATTTGCATCAATGTACAAGACAAGTAAATGAAAACTTTGGGGGAGTAAATTGAATCTAAACTCAGCTAAACAAGAGAGCAAGATAACGAAAATCGAGAAACAATAATGAGCAAAAGCCAGAGGTGTGATATAGATGGGATGTCAATCGAATTGAGATTTACTAGAAAATCTAGTTATTAATAATATGTGTAAAAAACATTGGAAAAAATGGTGTCTGATGTTTTTCAACCACTTGGGCACTTCTTCCTCAAGTTCTTTTGAACTTCAAGGTGCAATTCAACTATTCTAATATGGTTTGGTTTAGCGGTCAAGCTATTTCAAGAAGTCAGCCTTTAATGGGATTATGACCATGGGTTTTAGATATTTCAAGCCCAACCCCATATAATCAAGTCCCAACCCACTATTAACTTTGCCCTATTATTTAATTCCTCTTTTTCTAGCCAAATTAAGTAAGCAAACAATACCCATATTTGCAACTACGAGTAATCAACTATAATTTGAGGAGAAATCAATAGATTTACTCTAATTATCTAATAACAAGATAAATCTAAAAATACCCAATTAAATCAAACACCTACCATCACACACCTCTAGATATAGATTTAACTACTCATAATTGAGAAACACAAGAACTTATTTATCAATATACTCAACAATTTTATAATTAAGAATAAACACAATCAAGCTCAAAATGTCTCTACCATGGTAGATATACCTTGTTGAAGAAGATGAAGATGAAAAAGAATTATTCAAAACACTATTTCCTATGCAAAATCTCTTTAAAAAGTGATGTAATATAGTAATGTATTTGTTCAGATTACTTTTCTATAATATGTAAAAAAGTAGGTCATAATATTCTCCCCTTTTCTAGGACTGGACATTTTTGCCCTTTTCAGGCGTCTTTCACTTGCGAGCCACTGACGGTTCATCGGTGTCTATCTGTGGGCCACCGGTTCACATCCTATGTTGCCCACTGATGAGTTGGTAATTTACCAACTCATTAGGCTCTAAAATGTAAGTTTTTGTTTCTTTCTTAACTTTATTATTTGGATTTTATGCCCTTTCTGCTTTCGTCGTGTCCACATAGCAAAAAGTGAATAAACGAGCAAAAATGAAGCAAAAAGAAAGGAGTGAGAGTGAGTCGGTAATTTGCAGATGAAAACCAGTGAGACGCCGGCCAAAGGCCAAATATCACTTCCTTAGAGGATTCATTCCACCGGCGGTTTACAACTTGCCAGTGGCGAGTCGCCGGTCCAGTCGCCGAATGATACCCACAAGTTCTGGAAAAGGCTTGAAGACCCGGTGGTTCTCGGATTGGCATCGGCGAAACACCGGGTGAATCGTCGATGTTCACTGGAATTTAGTGAAGATGCAGAAAAGACACCCGATGGTTCAAGGATCACAACCGGTGAACCACCAGTGCTTCCGTCGATTCCTGCACAATGCTCTAGGGGTATAATCATCCAACATTGGAAAAGAGGTAAAAAGGTGTCCTACTTTTTAGGATATAAAGAGAAGAAAAGTACTTTGTATAAGGATATGCATAGGGAGAGATAGAAATAGAGATATTGAGAGATAACAAAGCTTACATCACATTATTGTTTCCCTTTTTAGCTGAAGAACATTCTCTTAGCTGAGAAAGGGAGATTCTGATTGAAAATTGTAGAAAGTACTCTGTCTATTTCCTCTTTGTACTAGTAATTTTCAGCTATTGTTGAAGAATATTTAGTGAAGTTGATTTATCTACTCTAGCTATTAAATTAAATGATGCTATTGATGAATTTGTTTTTTAATTTCTTAACTATGAGTAGCTAATATCATTAACAATAGGTGTGTGATGATGAATACTTAATTGGATTGGGTATTGCTAGAGTCATCTTCATATTGTTCATGCAAGTGTAAATCTATTAGATTCTCTTCAGTCTGTGAAGGAAGATCCATTGATTATGATATGAGTCTATCTATTCTTACTTGAAAAAGAATGACTCAGTATTGGAAGAGAATTTAGTTGTAGGTGTGGAGAAGAGAGTCTAAAATTAGTCTAGAAATAACTGAAATTGCATTCTCTTTCCTTATTAGTAGCTAATAGCTATGAATTAGTGCAGTTGCTAATCCAAATCAAATCGGGTTGAGCTAAATTATGACAAGAGGTTTGACAAAACACTAGTGAGAGGTAATTAGAAGGCTAAAAAGCTATAATTACCCATTTCCCGGGATTATTTACACTTGTTGAACTTGTAAGATGACCTGGCATGTCCCGATCTAGTTAGATCTCATCTACATCGGACCTCTAGTCTTTCACGTCCTTGTTGACAACTTAGCTGATCTTTCTATTTTATTACACTAAATCAACGAATACAATTCTCTGAAAATTTCAACTCGCCCAATTTTATTTGTTTGTATATTAAATTTACGTGGCGCAAGCTAATGTCAATTTCACAATCGACACTTGAAACTATCATTCCCTAGTCCTCATGGGATTCGACCCCGCCACTCATCGAGTTACTTGTTTTGATACTTCATCCATGTATATTCTTTCCATTAAGGATATATTTTGGACGTTATCAAAAATGGCGTCGTTTCCGGGGACTAGCGCTTGATATTCTCGTGTTGATTGTTAAGTTGAATTAGTTTCACATAGTGGTCACTACTAATCAAATCGTGTGTGGATCATGAGGAGTTTCGGAGGATGGTCACGAAACCCAAAAGGGGTGCCTTGTGTGGAGACCATCAATTTGGTAGACAAAATATGGCGTAGAGAAGGGAAGAAAGACGCAAAGTTGTTAGTCATGATGAAGCTGATAGAGTTGTTGACGAACTATATGAAGGGTTTCCATGCTTGATGTAACCAAGCCAACCATGACTATAATTATGCATATTATGGAAACCAAGGTTGGAACAATGTTTAGTCAGTCGATACTAGTAGTTAAGGGAGAAATGAGTCAATCTACCTCATATGGAAAGTACTCTAGAAGTGGTGCTTGAAAAGGTTCTTGCGACTGAAGAGGGAGTCCAATATTTACGGAGTAAACTCTTGGATATAACAACCACTATAAATATTAATGATGTCATTATCCAACAATTGGAAGAGCGAATGAACGAGTTAACATCTCAGATGGAAGCACAAACAATAGAGAACAATACAGTTCCAATGTAGGATATTGTAGAGAATGATATATTCGAGTGGGAGATTGAGGAAGAGGTTGTTGGAGAACTTATTGCTGATGTTTTCTTGAAAGGTGAAGAACATGAGGAGGTTCACTATGTGCATAAGGAGATAAGAGATTATCCATTCCCACCAAGAAAGCTGGACCTTGAATTGAAGAATTGTACAACCCCTCCGTCACAGCCTTCTATTGTGTCCTCACCAAAGCTGGAGCTCAAACCTTTTCCCACTCACCTCCAATATGCATACCTGGGGGAGAATGAAAGGCTCCCGGTTATCATTTCAGCAAAGCTTACTTCGTTGCAGGTAGATAAACTCATTGAAGTGTTGAAAAAGCATATTCGATCCATAGGATGGTCAATAGCTGATATCATTGGTATCCCTACGGGGATTTGTACTCACAAGATCAATCTTCAAGAAAATTGCAGCCCATTAGTTGAACATCAAAGAAGGTTGAATCCACCTATGCAAGAGTAGGTCAAGAAAGAGATCATTAAATGGCTAGATGCAGGGGTGGTGTATCCTATTGCAGACAGTAGTTGGGTTAGTCCGGTGCAGTGTGTGCCCAAAAAAATGGGCATTATGGTTATTCCAAATGAAAAGAACGAATTGATAGCTACTCTTTCAGTCACGGGATGGAGAGTTTGTATGGATTACCCTAAATTAAACTCCTAAAAAAAGAAGGATCACTTTCCAGTGCCATTCATTGACCAAATGTTGGACCATCTAGCTTGTAAAGAGGTACTATTATTTCTTGGATGCATACTAAGGATACAATCAAATCCCAATCGCACCCGAGGATCAAGAGAAAACCACATTTACATGATCCTATGGTACGTTTTTATTCAAGTGGATACGTTTTGGTCTTTGCAATGCCCCGGCCACATTCCAGAGATGCATGATGTCCATATTTTCTAACATGGTGGAGAATATGATGGAAGTCTTCATGGATGAATTCTCAGTCATGGGGAACTCATTTGATGACTGCTTGACACATTTAGATGAGGTATTAAAGAGATGTATGGAGATGAATTTGGTCCTAAATTGGGAAAAGTGTCACTTCATGGTCAAAGAAGGGATTGTATTGGGACACAAAATGTCTGAAAAAGGGATTGAGGTGGATTAAGCCAAAGTGGATGCCATTGATCAGTTATCTCCACCTTGTACTATGAAGGGTGTTAAGAGTTTCCTCGGGCATGCAGGCTTCTACCGCCGTTTCATTAAAGATTTCTCTAAGATATCTCATACCCTATTCTAGCTTTTTGAGAAAGAGGCTAAGTTCAATTTTGATAAGGACTGTTTGAGGGCTTTTGTGGAGTTGAAGGATAGATTAATTTCATCTCCAATCATTGTAGCACCAGATTGGTCAAAACCCTTTGAGATCATGTGTAATGCAAGTGGGGTAGCATTAGGAGCGGTCCTTGGTCAATGAAGAGACAAGATCTTCCACCCAATTTACTATGCTAGTAAAGCTTTGAACAATATACAAACAAACTACACAGCAACAGAATAGGAGCTCCTAGCTATTGTGTTTGCATTTGAAAAATTCTGCGCGTACTTGCTAGGAACCAAAGTGGTGGTGCACACGGACCATGCAGCACTCAGGTACTTAATGGCCAAAAAGAATGCTAAACCAAGATTGATTAGGTGGGTGTTCCTGTTGCAGGAATTCGACTTTGAAGTGAAAAATCGTAGGGGATGTGAGAATCAAGTGGCTGACCACTTGTCACGCCTAGAAACTAATCGACAACTAGAAACACAAGAGGAGATCAATGACGTCTTTCCGGATGAGAAGATTTTAGATGCAACCCACGACCTCACACCGCGGTTTGCTAATTTAGCTAATTACCTGGCCAGCAACATTGTACCTGAAGGATTGAATTTTCAGCAATAGAAGAAATTCATGCATGATTTCCAAAAATTCTTTTGGGATGAACCTTACCTTTTCCGAAGTTGTGCAGATGGGTTAATAAGGAGGTGTTTTCCTGAAGTGGAGATCATCCCGATTCTAGAGGCATGTCGCTCTTCCCCTGTGGGAGGTCATTATGGGAGCATGCGAACAGCAGCCAAGGTGTTGCAATGCGAGTTTTATTTGCCTACTTTACATCAAGATGCACATGACTTTGTGAAGCAATGTGATCGATGCCAGAGGACAGGGAGAATTTCGAGTCGGCATGAACTCCCGCTATCACCCATCTTAGAGGTTGATTTGTTTGGCATTTGGGGGATGGACTTCATGGGTCCTTTTGTAAGTTCTTATGGGAATAAATACATCTTAGTGGCGGAGGATTATGTTTCCAAATGGGTGAAAGTTGTTGCATTACAAAACAATGAAGCGAGAAGTGTTAAACTCTTACTAAAGAAACATATATTCTCGTGGTTCGATACCCCAAGAACTATCATTAGCAATGGAGGATCTCATTTTTGCAACTGGGTGTTTAACAAACTACTAGCTAAGTATGGAGTGAAGCATAAAGTAGCCACCCCGTATCACCCGCAGTCCAGCGGATAGGTGGAAGTCTCAAATCGGGAAATAAAGTCCATCTTGACTAAAATAGTTAACCTAAACAGAACATATTGGGACAGAATTTAGATGATGCATTGTCGGCATATTGAACTACATTTAAAACACCATTTGGAATGTCCCCTTACTAGCTGGTGTTTGGTAAAGCATGTCACCTCTTGGTGGAGCTAGAACACAAAGCTTGTGGGCATTGAAGAGTTTAAACTTGGAATGGGGAAGAGCTATCCATGGCTGAATCCATAATTTATATGAGATGGATGAATTCAGAATGAAGGCATATGAGAATGCAGCAATTTACAAAGATAGAATGAAATAATATCATGGCTAAGAAGTGTTGCAGCATAATTTTGTCAGGGGATTGGATGCTACTGTACGATTCTTGACTAAAGCTATTCCCTCGAACATTAAAGTCTAAATGGTCAGGACCTTTTCAGGTTTCTCAGGTGTACAAAAATAGGGACATCGAACTCCATAGTGAGAATGGGAACAAGTTCAAAGTAAATGGTGAAAGGGTTAAAAGGTATTTTGGGGTGTTGGAAGAAGTTGGCGAAATAGAGGTGGTGTATCTAGATGAGCCATAGGTGACAACGCTCAAACCGCAGCTCTTACTGAAGTATGAAGCGGACGTTGTCAATAAATAACCCAACTAGAGGTTGGGGTCGATCCCACAAGGAATATGGAAGAGCTATATTATAGCCGATAAGTGAACTTGTAAGGTAGTTACTTCAAAATTGGGGGGGGGGGGGGTTGTAAAGAAAAGTAATAATAAAAACAATTATCAAAAGTTCGGTTTTGAATCAATATTAAAAGATAACTAGGGTTTGTGTTCCCCATGGGTTCATAATTGCTTTGGGTGTACACTCATGATCATCACCAATACTTACTTATAGAACTGATAACTTAGGTTCATTCAAATGACCGACCAGTCCCTACTGAATGACTATACTCAATTACTCGATCAAGTCTCATGAGTGGTTTCAATGATCATTAAGATCAAGGCTCCATTGTATTTCTCTTTTCCTAATCTCTGCCTCTTAGAACTAAGCAATTAAAGAATTCGAGCATGTCCTAACGTTGTTCACAGTTAAGAAACGTTTATGCTTGAAAAGAATATAATATAAGTGTTTGTATTGGTTTTAGAATCACTTTGTGAAACCCTATCTTGTTAATCCACCACGATTCCCACAACCCTAGCTATGGAGGTTTTAGTCTCTCATAGTTGTAAGGTCGCGAATTGCATTCATGATTGAAACCATAAATCAATACTTACAAATATGAATGAGTAAAACACTTCCTTTAATTAATCAGAAAAATCTTGAAGAACAATGAAAAAGAACAAGAATAATTCAAGAAAAAGTTGATCACAAGTCAAATCAACTCACTTCTCTCTTTCTCTCCTCAAAATCTCTTCTCTGATCGATCTCTCTTAAAAATGAAACCTAAAATGTATTCATACAGACACAAGAATCCTTTTCCTAGGATAACAAGGTGAATTTCCATATCTGATTCCGCCCACGTCACGAGTCCTTCTACGATCCGTAGCACCATCATACAGCCTGTAGCATCCTGTCGTACCTTGCATGACTGGCTGAATTTTGGCTAAGTGTTGGATCCTAGTACGAATTGTACCTCCATCCTACGATCTGTACTGAGCTCCCGTGGATTAACTCTAAAACTTTGAAATATTTCTTAAGTTCATCACGACCGCCATGGTATGACTCATACCTTCGTTCCACAGTTCGTACTTCCTTTCCGTAGCAGAAGTCAGCCTCTTATGCAAATCTTTTGAATCTTTTCACGACTTCATCACAACAACTCGTACAAGCTTGGTACAACTCGTACTGAGACTCGTATATTGCATCTCTCCAACATTAGCCTTCTTCAACTTTTCATGGGCATTAGTAGGACTCGTAGGACCTTCCTATAGATCGTACTGTGGACTGCACTTTGAGCCTATTTTGCACACTTCAGGCTATCTTTTGCATTTTTCAGCTCCAACACCAATTTATCCTGTAACGAAAGGAAAAGTGCCTTATATCCACATAAATACACTTAAGTCCATGCTATTTTCTTTGTTTTGAGCGTCTAAAGTGCTATAAATCCAGAACACATCAACACCCTCAACTTAAGACTATGTCCTTAGGAAAAAAGAAAAACTAAACACGACGCTCAACTAGAAAATAGACTTAAGATACTACATTCAATACTTCAACAAAACTTACACTTTCTATACAAACTCTATTGACCCTTTCTCATGGAAGAACATCAGCTAATGCATTACAAGCAACCTCAAAACATCATAAACAGGGATGAAGATATGTCATCTAGCTCTCAACAGGCACTCAAGTCATCACCAATGTTTTTTCACACAGACCAAGGGTAAAAGCAAAAATAATCCATTTACCCTCACACAAATGAAGTCCCCACTCAGATATGAAATTTCAAACATAGCATGGGACTAAACAAGTAAGGAGCTCACTCTCACAAAGAAGTTACAAGTATTATGTGTCAGATACCATAGGCTTGCCCTTATTTTCTCTGCTTTGGTTTGTCAGATAGTCGAGTTAGGATCACTATAGGACTTTGGTATGGCTTATAATGTAGGCTTAGGGATATACATGATAAAGCTATAAGATTTTATAAGTGACTATCCCTTCCTTGGCACTACATACATTGGCTACACCATTCACCTATTTCACCCTTTATTTTTTCATTCCCTTTTTCTTCTCTTTTCACTTCTCTTGATACACATTTAGATGAGTGTGGTGAGTTTTCAACTTTTTCATCATTTTGATTTTCTTTTGAAATTTCTTTTTCAAGATTCTCAATATTTTTCATCTCTTTTCTTTTTACCACACTGTCACGCCCCGCCTTGGGAGACATGACTGGCACCTGGTGCCCTACTAGGATCTGAACTACTAAGCTAACTGAGCCTAAGAACCTCTGGTGCAGGGCTGACTCTAACTCTGGAATCAAGGAAACGACAGGCTATATAGAGGCTGTAAATACAGCCCCTGGCCGACAAGGCCTATAGCCACCTGTGAAAGATAAACAGCTAACCAGAACAACCAACTATAAGGAGTCCTATGCGGGCCGACAAGGCCACCATGATGACTACTTATAACTTCAAAATGAAATCTGGCGCTAAAATTATCTATGACCGACAAGGTCACAACCTAACAACTGAACAAGGCCCCACACGACCAACATATACAATCTGAAACACATATATGGCCCCACACGACTGATACATCTAGCTACAGGGAATATAATACAATCTGCAAGTCTCTAAGAATAATAAGATGGTCGGGATAGGACCCCGACCTACCCATACTACACAATCAAAAGGAGAGTAAACCTCTGTCTTCCAAGCTCCGGATGAAAGGAGCTGAAGGCTCTGTACCGCTAACTAGAACTACAAGGGATCTGTTCCTCGTCTATGTACACCTGCAGGCAAGTAATGCAGCGCCCCAAAACGGGCGTCAGTACCACTGGTACTGAGTATGTAAAGCAATAACTGAAAATAACTAAAAGTAAGTAATAAAGCTGACAGTAACTGAAGTAATAGGAAACGGACTGAAACTGACTGAGATAGAGGAATCAGGGCTAACATAGTTATACTGAGAAGAGTAAGAGTCATACCTGATGATGTGGCGTCCTACTGTCTGTCTATCAATATCTAAAACAACATAACATAAACCTTACTTGGCCCCCATAAGCCGGAAGGTGAAATCATCACAATCTATTTACCCCTACCCAGGTCATACCACATCACCTAGTAGCTATAAGTATCCTGCCAGTCCCCTGGGTATGCAACTTGGGCCCGCTGACCCCTTTCTATAGCTGTATCTTAGTCAGGAGGACTCTTGAAATCAACACCCACGGGTTCAAGCACTCGACGGGGGTGTATAAAGGCCAACCACGGCAAAATATGAGGAACTGGCATCCCATCTTCGTCCCTAGAAAACGGCATGCCACTCCGTAGAGTGACGTATCCTCTCCCTCTGGCGGACGAGTCGATACAGCCATTAACCCTGGGGCGGTATCTATACGGGTAATCTAGCCCAAAACAATACAATCAAGTCTCAACTGATAACAATAACTACATATAATACACACTGAATAAGATAATAATATAATCTCTAACATGTTGTACTGAGTCTCATACTGAACATGATATCATACTCTGACGTGCTTTACTAAGTTTTATACTGAGCATGATATACTGTTTCTGAAATATCTTACTGGGATTCATACTGTTTTACTATACTGGAGAAACTAACTTGCCGAAAGAAATTGGCTTTACATACCTCGACTGCCGGTTTACCGATTATCTGGCGAGGTTCGGCTAGTATTCAATTGTTCTTTCCAACTGTAGTCACATTCACGAAAGAATAGAACTAACTTCATCACTATGCTGCAAAGAAAAAATACTTTATATGTATATATAGTGACGATTCTTCAGCTTATCGAAGAACGATCAAAAACTTGTAAGTTCTCGGGGATCTAGAAGGAAGAAATACTTACTTTAAGCCCGGGATTGCATTAACACTAGTTTGGAGCAATTCCAACCACTTTGGCTAGGCAGATGATGATTCATCAGGCAAATTTCACGAAACTAACTTTGTAGAAATGCTCCCTGCATCCTTATACTTCGATACCCAAAGTTAATTTGAATTTGGACGGTGTTTGGCAGCGTAATCGGAAGAAAATTATATATTCTCTTAGTCCCTATATCTATTGATCGCATGGTATATATGGAGAATGATAATAATCTAAGGGTGAGGCCTATATATATACTTGTAGCAAAATACACGGCAACGTGGCACGCTGGCCAACGCGCCGTTTCAGCTCCGTTCCACGTTGGCTAACGCGGAGGTCCCAGCTCCGTGCCACTTTGCCCCTTTGGGCAGCGCTGTTCGGCCTCCTCTTGCGAAATTCCAACTTGGCACTCGTTCGGCCTTTCACTGGGCCCTTTTCTCGCAGGTATGGCATTCTAAAACTCTCAACTAACATGCGAATAGGTCGACTAAATGCTATAAACTTACGGGGTGTAACATCCTCCCCCCCCTTAAGAACATTCGTCCTCGAATGTTACCTTCTGCTTGCAAGACTCTTAACTTTCCACTATTTATTCTGGAGAAATTTTCGTAGAATCTCCCCTATAATATGGACTATATGAAAATCCTGAAATGCAGAAAAGTCCAATACAGGTACTCCACATGATATTATAGCATTCATCTTCACAATAAACTGGAGTCAACTACTCCAAATATACATGAATATAAAGCAAATCATGAAACAACAATAACAACATACCTCTGGCTGCATAATATGACTAGGTCTGAAACGAGTGAGGATATCGGATTTTCATGTCATCTTCTGCTTCCCAAGTCATCTCCTCTCGGTTGCTATTACACCACAACACCTTGACAGAAGCAACATCTTTATTTCTTAACCTACGGATCTGCCTGTCTAGTATGGAAACTAGAACTTCCTCATAAGCTAACTCTTCTGTGACCTGAACATCTTGGACTGGGACAATTCGGGAGGGGTCTCCTATGCACTTCCTCAGCATCGATACATGAAAAACTGGGTGAACAGATTCTAATTCTGGAGGTAGGTCCAATTCATATGCCACCTGGCCTATCCTTCGGCGAATCTGATAAGGCCCAACAAACCTTGGGCTGAGCTTGCCTTTCTTGCCAAATCTCATCACAACCTTCATGGGCGAAACCTTCAGGAACACCTAGTCACCCACATTAAATTCCAAGTTTCTACATCGCGTGTCAGCATAAGATTTCTGGCGGCTCTGGGCAGTCAGCGGACGTTCTCTGATAAGCTTTATTTTCTCTTCTGACTGATGAATAATATCTGGCCCAATCAGTGCTGATTCTCCTACCTCAAACCAACCAGCTGGCGATCTGCACTTCCGCCCATACAACATTTCATAAGGGGCCATCTGAATTGCTGAATGGTAACTGTTATTATAGGCAAATTCAATAAGCGGTATATGTTCATCACAGCTACCTCCAAAATATAACACACATGCTCGTAACATATCCTCAAGCGTCTGGATGGTACGCTCTCCCTGCCCGTCTATCTTAGGATGGAAGGCTGTGCTCAAGTTAACCTGCGTCCCCAAGCCTCTCTGAAACGATTGCCAAAACTTGGCTGTGAACTAAGCCCCTCTATGGAGATAATTGACAACGGAACAACGTGCAGCTTGACTATTTCTTTAATATATAGCTCCGCATAATCTTCATCTGAAAAGGTAGCCCTTACTGGTAAAAAGTGAGCTGATTTTGTCAACCTGTCGACAATTACCCAGATTGAATCATATTTACGCCTGGTGCAAGGTAATCCTGCTACGAAATCCATATTAACTGCTTCCTATTTCCATAGAGGCGCAGCTATATCCTGTGTCAGTCCGCCAGGTTTCTGATGTTCAGCTTTTACCTGTTGGCAATTAGGTCACTGAGCTACAAATTCTGCTATCCCCTTTTTCATTCCTGGCCACTAGTAGATCTCTTTTATATCATGGTACAGCTTTGTCGAACCTGGATGGAGAGAGTAACGGGCATAGTGTACCTCGCCCAAAATTTTCTAGCGAAGCCCTGCAACATCTGGAACACAAAGGCTATCCCTATATCTCAAAACTCCATCCTCGGTTACCTGAAAATCTGTCACTTCCCCTCGCTGGACTCTATTCCTGAGCTGAACCAGGCTAGGATATTCATACTGCCATTCCTTCACTTCCACAACCAATTATGACACTGTGGTGTTCTAGATTACCGCTCCATTGTCTCCTGATTCTATTATACGAACGGCCAAACTGGCCAACTGATGCAGTTCTCGGGCCAATTCTTGTCGCTCAGGCTGTAAACATGCCAGGCTTCCCATGGATTTACGGCTAAGGGCATTTGCTACAACATTGGCCCTTCCTGGATGATATAAAATATTCACATCGTAATCCTTTAACAGCTCCAACCAGCGATGCAGCCGCAAATTCAACTCTTTCTGGGTGAAAATATACTGCAGACTCTTGTGATCAATAAAAATATCCATGTGGACGCCATACAAGTAGTGTCTCCATATTTTCAAGGCATGAATCACTGCAGCTAACTCCATGTCATGGGTAGGGTAGTTCTTCTCATGCTTCCTCAGCTGCCTGGAAGCATAGGCAATCACCTTACCATGCTGCATCAACACACATCCTAACCCAACACCCGAAGCGTCGCAATAAACTACATAACCCTCTGTTCCTTCTGGAAATGCTAGCACTGGTGCTGATTGTTATACCCCGTAGAATTCCCGGCACCTAAATGACCTATTCTCATGTTGGTTAAGCATATTTGAAGGCCATACGTGCTAGAGAAACGCCCGGGAAAAGATCGGACGAGAAACCTGTTGAACCATTGTGGAAGGAGCCGAGGCAGAACCCCTCCGCGATGGCAGCGTGTCACGGAGGTGAAGCCTCCGCGTTGGCTCCGTGACACGTTGGCCTTGTCCAGGCCCAAGTATATAAAGCCCCACTTCGGTTTTAAATGATTAAAACACGTAGAAATTTCCAGGAAACAGAGCAAACCGGCAGAGAAGGAAAAAGGAACGAAGAAATAATATAATTTTCGTCCGATTACGTTGCTAAACGTTGTCCAAATTAAAATTAACCTCAGATACCGAGGTATTTAGCAGCAGAGAGCATTCCTACAGATTTAGTTTCGTGAAATACGGCCGATGAATCATCAAGCTACCGAGCTAAGGTAAGTGGAATTGCTCTAAATTAGTGTCTATGTGTTCCTGGCTGTGAAGTGAATATTTCTCCCTTCTGGACAGCTGGAAAATAGCGAGTTTTCGACCGTCTTTCGATAAGCCTAAGTTTAGGCTATAAACTATATCGAAAGTGACGTTGCTCTTTACAATAAAGCTGTATTTAGTATTGATTGACATGTTTATGAATGCAGTTGGGAGGAAATAGTTGAAGTACCGGTCGAGCGTCGTCCGATAGATGGATAGTTCGAGGATAAGGTATGTAAAGCTAGTTTCCTCGGCAAGTTAGTAATCTTGGCACAGTACCGTAATTTAAAGGCCAGTAGAATGTTCAGAAGTCATGTGTTATGCTTATTATGAATGTTGGTACGGTATTAGAAGTATCGAGTTATAATTTGCGCAAAACTTGCTAGCCCGATATAGATCCTAATACAAGTGTTAGAATCTGCACAGCATGCTCAGTATGTAATATAATGCGGAATGTTAGGGTATCATTGTATTCAGTTAAAGCCCAGTAAAGCAATGTAATATCTGTAAGACATCTCAGAGATAGAACGACAAGTTAAAGTGAAGCTAGAAAGCATGTTAGAACTAGTAAATCATGTCACTATAGAAACTCAGTAAACAACATGGTTTCCAGCAGAAATACTATATCCTATTCAGTATTAGCCCCAGAACAGTCTGGCAGGAGACTATATTCATATGTATATATTTACCAGCCTCAGCACGTATTAAATACGTACAGATTACTATCACTAGTTCAGCATGTAATATATACGATACTTTACCCCCATTAGCCTCAGCATGTGAGATATGCAGACAGTATTGCTAGTTGAGACCGTTGTATTGTTTGGGGTTGGACTACCTAGCATCCATGACAGCCCCAGGGTTGATAGCTGTATCGACTCATCCGCCAGAGGACGAGGATACGTCGCTCTACGGAGTGGCATGCCGTCCCACAGGGGACAAAGATGGGATGCTAGTTTTCACCATATTATGCCTTGGTCGGCTTTGATATACCCCTGTCGAGCGGATACGCCCGGGTGTTGATTCAGGAGTCCTTCGGACTCAGGTACAGTTATAGTCAGGGGCTCAGTGAGCCCAAGTGCATATCCAGGGAACCGGCAGGATGCTTACAGGGTTTATAGGATATGGGATGACCGGGGTAGGGGTGTAGATTCCGTGCTGGTTGTACCTCCCGGCTTATGGGGGCCGGGTAAGGTTTGTGTGTGCTATGTTATGTTATGTTATGTTATGCCATGTTATGTTGGATACAAGTAGATCAGCAGTAGAATGATACGTCTCCAGGTAGGACCCCTATTTCCTTTAAGTATAATTAAGAAAAGGTATGACTTATATTATCAGACAGTTAATCTATTTCTTCCTACTTCAATTTCATCAGTTATGTTATGGATTTCAGATATTTCTTTCAGTTATTGCTTTACATACTCAGTACCAGCGGTACTCATAGACAAGCAGGCGATACCACGTGATTCCCATCAGCGATTGAGTATTCAGCTCCTGTCATCCGGAGACTGAATTCCAGAGGTGTATTTCATATTCTTTTATAGTATAATACGGGTAGTTCGGGGCCCTGTCCCAATCATTTCTATTGCTATTCCTAGAGGCTTGCAGTCTGTATATATTTCCATGTGGTTAGATGAGCCGGTCGTGTGAGGCCGTGCAGTTGTTTAGCTGTTAGTACTTCTGTTTCTTTCATGTTGGCCTTGTGGGGCCATAGCTTGACAATAGTGGTGACCTTGCCGGTCACGTAGCTTTCTAATATTCTATGATTAAGTTACAAATAACTAGATAGCATGGTGGCCTTGTCGGCCCGCATAGGTTTCCCTATATCGGCATGTTTCTGGTCAGCTGTTAGTGCAGGTACAGGAGGCTATAGGCCAATGGGCCGGAGGCTGTGTTTACAGCCGCTATATAGCCCTTTGTTTCCAGAAATGTGAGTTAGAGCCAGCCAAGCACCAGATGCGCCCAGGCTCAGCAGTCCAGCAGTTCAAGTCTTAGTAGGGCACCAGGTGCCAGTCATACCCCCTAAGGCGGGGTGTGACACTGATGTCAATCTGTCTTTCAGTTCTTGAAAGCTCTGCTCACACGCCTCAGTCAAGTGAAATTTTGCTGCCTTCTGCGTCAGTTTAGTTAAGGGTGCTGCTAAAGTGGAAAATACTTCCACAAACCTCCTGTAATACCCAGCTAACCCCAGGAAGCTACATACTCAGTCGGGTGGTAGGTTTAGGCCATGCTTTCACTGCTTCTATCTTCTGTGTATCTACCTGTATACCAACGTCCGACACGATATGGCCAAAGAAGGCTACTGAATTCAGCCAAAATTTACATTTAGAAAACTTGGCATATAACTGGCGGTCTCTGAGAATCTGGAGCACTGTCCGTAGATTATCCTGGTGGTCTGCTTCTGAGCGAGAATATACCATAATATCATCGATAAGTACTATCACGAACAAGTCCAGGTATGGTCTGAAGATATTGTTCATCAGGTCCATAAACACTGCTGGAGCATTTGTCAGTCTAAAGGACATGACTAGGAATTCAAAGTGGTCATATCAGGTCCTGAAGGCAGTCTTTGGAATATCCCTTTCACGAACCCGAACCTGATGATATCCGGATCTTAAGTCAATCTTGGAAAAAAACCTTTCTCCCTTTAGCTGGTCAAATAAATCGTCTATTCTGGGAAGCGGGTACTTATTCTTAACAGTAACTTTATTCAGTTGCCAATAGTCTATACACATATGGAGGGAGTCGTCCTTCTTTCTCATGAACAGAACTGGCGCACCCCATGGTGAGGTACTCGGCCTGATAAAGCCCTTATCTAGCAAATCTTTCAATTGTTCCTTTAACTCTCTGAGTTCAGCAAGAGCCATCCGATAAGGGGGGATAGATATGGGCTGAGTGCCTGGTAATAGATCAATTGCAAAATAAACTTCCCTTTCTGGGGGAATACCAGGAAGCTTATCTGGAAATATATCGGGGAATTCATTAACCACTGGAACAGACTGAAGGGTCGGAGGCTCTGCCCGAACAACCTGAATTCTGGCAATGTGGTAAATGCACCCCTTTGCTATCAATTTCCTCGCCCGAAGATAGGAAATAAACCTACCTTTCAGCGTACCTGTACTACCTTTCCACTCCCGTACTGCCTCCCCTGGAAAGTGGAATCGGACAGTCTTAGTCCAGCACTCAACATTGGCATAACCTGGAGCTAACCAATCCATACCTATAATGGGGCATCAAAATCAACCATCTCTAGCTCTATCAAGTCTGTTGTCGTCTGACGACTGGCAAACTCTAATGTACACCCCCGATAGACCCTTCTGGCTATGATAGAGTCACCAACGGGTGTAGATACTAAAAAAGGTCGTCGAAGTAATTCTGGCAAAATACTAAACTTCTGAGCCACTAACGGTGTAACATAGGACAAGTGGATCCTGGATCTATCAACACATAAGTAGGATGAGAGTAAATACTAAGCATACCTGTCACAACATCTGGTGACGACTCTGAATCCTATCTCCCTGGTAATTAATATGTACGGTCTGGACCCACACCTAAACTGTAGGCCCCTAATCTGCCTAGGCCTCTACCTACTAAAACTGAGGGTCTGCGCTCTGCCGGAGATGCTAGAGCTCACGACCCTGCTGATGACCTATCTTGTTGATCCCGGACACCCTGACCCTAGTTGGACAATCTCTCATCTGATGACCCTCCTGTCCACAAATATAACATCCCTTGGAGCCATATCTGCATGCTCCAGAGTGGCGTCAGCTACAAATAGGGAAAAGTGGTATTGTATACCTAGTCTGCTCCGCCCTCCTCTGTTGTGGTGAATCTACCATTTGCGAACCTCCGCCGGGCTCTGACTGCCCTCAGCGACTAAACCTTCTCCTCTGCCGCTGTGATAGGGGTGGGGGTCTAGGCAGCCTATCTGATAACCGTAGCCTGGGTCCTCCCTGGTCCTCCTCTTGTAAATCATCTGGCCTGTCCCTGCAGCGCTATTCCTAACTTGTTCTCCTGATCTCCCGTTGTCGCTGTCTGATGCCCTCAATATTCTGAGCAAAAGGCTGTACTCGGGCAATATCCATATCCTCTCGCAGAGTAGCTGTGATACAAGTCTCAACATATTCTGGGTTCAGCCCCATAATGAAATGGTGTACTCTGGATGGCATGGTATCCATGAAAGCTGGCGCATATCGGGCCAAGGAATCGAACTGCAGGGCATATTCTCGAACACTCATCGGCCCCTGCTCTAGGTGTAGAAACTTATAGACTTGGGCCTGTAGAATCTCCCGTGGTAGATAATTATCTAGAAAAGCCTCTGAAAAGCTGGGCCAGGTTGGAGGGGAAACATCTCTCCCTCGGGACCTCTCCCAACTCTCATACCACAGTACAACGATGTCCCGTAGCCGAAATATGCCAATTTAACTGACTCTGTGGGTGCAGCATGCATACCCTGAAAATCCTCTGCATCCGATCTAGGAAAATCCTAGGGATCCTCTATTCGATCTGTCCTTGTAAACTGTGGGGGACTTAATGCTAGGAATTCTCGGACCCTCAAACTACCAGGTCCTTCGGATGCTTTTGCAGTGGTAGGTGGTATTGACTGGCACTGAGCAGCCATCATCCCCGCTAACATAACCACTGCACTCCTGACCTCCTGGTCAGATGGTATAGGTATAGGAACTGCCAGAGGTGGTGCCGTTCCAAGTGCTCCTAATGTATTGGTGACTGCTTGGAAGGTCGATACAATGCCTCCGTATCGCCCTCAGATCGGGCTGATTCAAATTGAGGCTGAGGCATCCTGTTGGTGCCCTCTCCTGCTGCTATATCCAACCTCCTTCCTGTCGTAGGATGTCATTGGTTTGACATTTAATCTCTGTAAACAAAGAGTATGATAAGCTCAGGGACTCAACCCTATACTGTACTGCTCTATAGCATGACTGAATAAGAAGAAAGAGTAACCATCCTATCATGCCCTGCAGCCTCCTGCCTACAGTATGTGGTGCACAACACATCCATAGACAAGACTCTACATAGCACGGCTTGCAGACTCCTTGGAATACGACCTTCTATGATACCAAGTTTGTCACGCCCCGCCTTGGGAGGCATGACTGGCACCTGGTGCCCTACTAGGATCTGAACTACTGAGCTGACTGAGCCCCAGAACCTCTGGTGCAGGGCTGACTCTAACTCTGGAATCAAGGAAACGATGGTCTATATAGCGGCTGTAAATACAGCGGCCGGCCGACAAGGCCTATAACAACCTGTGAAAGATAAACAGCAAACCAGAACAACCAACTATAAGGAGTCCTTTGCGGGTTGACAAGACCAACATGATGTCTAGTTATAACTACAAAATGAAATATGGCGCTAAAATGATCTGTGACTGACAAGGTCACCAACTAACAACTGAACAAGGTCCCATACGACCATCACATACAATCTGAAACACATATATGGCCCCACTACAGGGAATATAATACAATCTGCAAGCCTTTAAGAATAATAAGATATTTGGGATAGGGCCCCGGCCTACCCATACTGCACAATCAAAAGGAGAGTAAACCTCTGTCTTCCAAGCTCCGGATGAAAGGAGCTGAAGGCTCTGTACCGCTGAATGGAACTATGAGGGATCTGCTCCTAGACTATGTACACCTGTAGGAAAGTAATGCAGCGCCCCAAAACGGGCGTCAGTACCACTGGTACTGAGTATGTAAAGCAATAACTGAAAACAACTGAAAGTAAGTAATAAAGCTGACAGTAACTAAAGTAATAGGAGACAGACTGAAACTGACCGAGATTGAGGAATCAGGGCTAACGTAGCTATACTGAGAAGAGTAAGAGTCATACCTGATAACGTGGCGTCCTATTGTCTATCTATCAATAACTAAAACAACATAACATAAACCTTACATGGCCCCCATAAGCCGTGAAATCATCACAATCTATTTACCCCTACCCAGGTCATACCACATCACCTAGTAGCTATAAGCATCCTGTCGGTCCCTTGGGTATGCAGCTTGGGCCCGCTGGCCCCTGACTATAGCTTTATCTGAGTCCGGAGGACTCTTGAAATCAACATCGCGGGTGCAAGCGCTCAACGGGGGTGTATAAAGGCCAACCACGGAAAAATATGGGGAACTGGCATCCCATTTTTGTCCCTAGCGAATAGTATTCCACTCCGTAGAGTGACCTATCCTCGCCCTCTACTGGACGAGTCGATACAACCATTAACCCTGGGGCGGTCACGGAAGCTATACGTGTAATCCAGCCCTAAAAAATATAATCAAGTCTCAACGATAACAATAACTACATATAATACACACTGAATAAGATAATAACATAATCTCTAACATGTTGTACTGAGTCTTTATCGTGGACAAAATAGCATGCCCAAGTGATACTCTATAACGTAGTTTTTCCTTGTTTATCTATTTATTTGTATACATTCTCATGTGTTTTTATATAAATGTGAATACGTATTAACCCACATGATTAGTCCTTGTTTTTGAATGTAAATATCGCATTTGAGGACTTAATCTATGATTTGGTGAAGTGGAGGAATGATATCGGGAGCGATACATCAAAGTTGGAACAAAACTGAGGGATCACTGAAGGGTGCCGCGATGGGCACCGTGTCACGGAGCGATCGCGGTTGTGTTCTGCCTCCAGGATTTAAATTGGGCGATTTCCAGAGGGCTTCCGCAATACCTCCGTGTCACGGAGGCAGTGCTCCGCGATACACTCCGTGTCACAGAGGTAGTGATCCGCGATACACTCTGTGTCACGGAGGCAGTGCTCTGTGATACACTCCGTGACACGGAGACACTCCACTTCGGGCTAAATAGTTGCTTTTTCTCATTTACTATAAATAGGTCCCTTAGCTCCTAAAAATATTTGGTCACGATATTATTCTGAAAAAACCACCTAGGAGTGAAGGGAGAAGTGGGAGAACTCACCTAGGGTTCATCAATTTCATCTTCTCTTCTACCAATTCTTGTAAGTATGTTACTTTAACAATGTTTTCTTGTAATTTTACGAACTTGAGTGGCTAGAACCCTTCCTCTAGGGTTGAAGCTATGAGTTATGATTGTATTTTTGCGAATTTGTTTGGAATTAAGTTATTGATTGTTGTTTTGTCTTGCATTCTTAATTATGGTTGTTTTTATGATTGATCACCATGAAAACACACACGTTACGTGTAGGTAAATTCTTGAGAACGCAAACCTAGGCAAGAACATAAGAATGTAGGAAGAAAGTTCTTGTTTTTTATAAGATTTGTGGTTAGGATAGGAATATACCTAATTACCTTGCTTGGTTGATAAAAGGGGAAGACAGAAAGACACAAACTTAGAATCACACTCCACCACTTGTAGGACTAGTTGTGAAGCTAAGTTTGGTTAAATGGTTGGAGGTACGGAAGTACCCCAATCAAGGGTATAAACCCCATAAACCACATCCACGTAGTGAATTGCCCACGAAGTAGAAATAACATCCTCGCTCAATGATGTAGTAGTGAGGCTAGTTTGTCATGTTTAGAGGTTCGGAAGACCATGAACATGCTTTTTTAATTATGTGAGATGACAATTGATAGTTTCATACTTAAAAAAGTGCAGATCGTAGTATCGCATGATTATCCGGCTTTAACTCTAGTTGCTCCTTTAATGAATTTAGAGTATTTCGTTGACCACATTTAGACTTAATTAAATTTCTCAAAAAAGTCTATAATCAACACTTGCAGCATTTAATATCACACTTGAACTTGATAATTAGGTGAATAGGTCCAGTCCCTGTGGGTTTGACATCCAGCTCTTAAAAAGGGCCACTGTATTACATGTATGACCTGTACACTTGCGGGCACATCAAGTTTTTGGTGCCTTTGCCGGGGACTTGGCGAAATTTAGTGAATTTGTCAATCTTTTGTGTGATTTTTAAATTTCCTTAAGTATTGAGAAACTTGGTCTTAGTCTTACTTATTGCAGGTGACAAGTTGTCTTGCCGAGCTGGCTAAGAATAGAGAGCTTGTGGAACCGTTGCTTGAACCTGAACATCAAATCCATTTGCGAATGAGAGTAGCTCTTGAGCAAAAGATGAAATGACTTCAAGAAAAGGTACAACAACAACCACTCGCAGGACAAACACAATTGTCACCGGAAGCAATGGCAGCCAGACCAGTTCGCGAAGTGGCAATCCCACAAGCGACTAATGTGAACTCTAGTATCCGAAAACCGAAGCCTAGAGGGAACTTTGAATTGAAGCAGAACATGGTGCAGCTGTTACATTCGAGTGGTCAATTTAATGGGATGGCACATGAGGACCCGCAGCAACACTTACAGAACTTTCTTGAGATTAGTGACACGTTTGTCCCCACTAACGTGTCCACAGATTAGGTCCGACTTACCTCTTCCCATTTTCATTGTTGGGAGAGGCAAAGAAGTGGTTGAAAGCTAAGCCACCGAACTCCATAACTTCGTGGAATGATTTGGCAAAAAAGTTCCTTATCAGATTTTTTCCTTCAGGCAAGACGACAAAGTTGAGAAGTGAAATACTAAGTTTCAAACAGAGGCCTGATGAGAATTTATATTTGGCTTGGGAAAGATTCAAGTCATTATTGAGAGACTTTCCCCATCACCAGCAATCGAATGAAGTGCTGGCTCATACCTTTGTAGAAAGTCTAGACCCACACACGAAAATTTTACTAGACTCTGCATCGGGTGGGCAAGACTTAGAGAAGACTTATGATGAGTTGTACACGCTGTTGAATAGAATTGCACAGGGAAATCCAGAGTGGCACAGTGAATCATCAAGAGGGGCAGGAAAGAGAGCAGGGTTGATAGAGGTAGATAGTATGAATGCCTTGGCAGCAGAATTAGCTTTGTTCTAGCATTTGATGATAACTTAGTTCAATAAACTGAGGATGAACCAACAGCAGGGCCAGGTTAATGTAGTTCAGCAAGGTCCAAGTTGGTGTGAAATTTGTGGAAATAATGGGCACAATGCAGAATCTTGTGGAGCCAATCCAGAATCAGTCAATTTTGTTGGGAATGTGCAGAGGAACAATCAGTTGGAAACAACTAGAACAGAAATTGGCAGGGCCACCCGAATTTTTCTTGGGGTGGAAATCAAAAGCAAAGTTATCAACAACCTCAACAGTAGCAGTATCAGCAAAATCGGCAGAATGATGGCCAGTAGAGCTGCAACCTTGAGGAAACATTGCAGAAAATCATGGAGACCCAGACTCAGTTAGTAGAAAATGAGGTGAGGATGGCATCAGACTTGAAGAATCAACAAGTGGCCACCCGCAATCTAGAAAAGCAGATGGGTCAGATAGCAGCTGCTCAAAACATGAGACCGCAGGGAGGACTACCAAGTGACACAGATCCTAACCCCCGGCAGGTCAACGCCATTAGTCTGAGGAGCGGCAAGCAATTAGCTGATGCAGTGCCTAAAGAAAAGAGAAATGAGGTGCATCTAGAGTTGGTTAGACCAGGACCATCCACTGACAAGGGAGAAAATCAGAGTGCTGTGCAACAAAATGTACAATCTTCATTGCAGCCAGCACAACGACCACCACCACCATTCCCTTAGAGATTCAAAAAGAGCAAGGAGGAGGAATGCTTCAAAAAGTTCTTTGAGATTTTCAAAGAACTTCACATAAATTTGCCTCTTATTGATGTTTTTCAGGGAATGCCCAAGTATGCTAAATACTTGAAAGACGTGATGGCTAACAATGTCAGATTGGTGGATGTCCAGACGGTAGCACTGACTGAGGAGTGTAGTCACAGGGTATTGAGCAAAATTCCCAAAAAGCTTAAAGACACAGGGAGTTTTACCCTCCCCATTCAAATTGGTAAAGCTAAGGTGTTATGAGCTTTGTGTGATCTAGGGGCAGTAGTTAATCTAATTCCCCTATATTTATTTAACACCCTAGGGTTGGAAAAACTGAGGCCAACAAGGTTGATGCTGCAGCTGGCGGATAAGTCGCGAGTGGCACCTGATGGAATAATAGAGGACCTTCTCATCAAAGTGTGTAAGTTTATTATACCTGCTTATTTTATTATCTTAGATTTTCATGTTGATGACCAGGTACCCTTAATCTTGGGATGGCCATTCGTTGCCACCGGAGGAGCGGTAATTGACTTGAGAGCAGGGACCCTGAAAATGAGGGTCGAGGATTAAGAAGAACTCTTCCTAGTATACAAAGAAATAAACCCATCCACACACTACAGAAACCTTTGTAAGGTGAGTGTGTTGTCAGAGGATGAGTGTGGGGTGGGGGATTCATCAGGTCCATGGCCAAAGGTAATGACAAGTGTTCAACCCGAGTCTGATGAAGGGCTTCAGAGTTTGAAGAAGTTGGAGGAAAAGAGGAACAGAGTGGAGGCTGTTTCCTCTAAAAATCAAAAGAAAAGGAGATGGTTCTCGAACGGGAACCCAGGTATGAGGATGTCCTGAAAAGGATAGTCCACGTCGTGCTGCGATGTACAATAAGGCGCTTCTTGGGAGGCAACCCAAGGGTACAATAGGTACAATTTGTGATTTTTGTTTGTGTTGATTTTGTTTATTTTCATCGTGTTTGTGTTTTTAGTGGAAATTTAAGCATAGATGGAGGGGAAGTCTGAGTACCCGTGGAGGAGGAAGCTAACAAGTATGGAAGAGAAGAAGTGTGAGGTCAAACACCCACTTGTGAAAATTTGAGCTAGGCATAGAGGCTCAGGGAGTATTTCTCACCCTCTTTAAATTTTAATTTGAGGCTATGGGGACATAGCATGATTCAAGTGTGGGGTGAGTAAAATTTAATGATTTTTGGTGAACGTAATGTTTGTGAGAAATATAAATATTTGAAAAAAAAATTTGTAAGTCAAGCATGACTTCATCACTTGTTGGTTTTTCTTTTTGGTTCTTTTCCGACCGGGGGGGGGGGGGGTCTTTGAACCGAAGAATTAAAATTTTTCTTTGTCTGTATATAATATTTTTAGTCATAGTTAGGGACTATTTCCCATGATGGATGGATGACGACCGTCTTGAGGAAAAGTTAGTCAATTGGTTTTGGTTTTTGAACCCGTAGCTAATTGATGGCTTGATGTTCTTGTTATGTTCTATACATGATTGTAAGATGCAAGTGTGATTCGTGTTGAAGCATGTAAGAAGTGTATAACTTTGTTTGAGACACTTAGGCTCTTGAATTTGACTCGATGTGACTGAAGCTTAATTATGAATTTGTGATTAGCTGAGTAAGAGTCTGTTGAATGTGTCTTGAATTGAGCATGTGCTGAGAGTGTAAGTTTTTCGAATATTCTGTGCTATTATGGAATGTCTAAAACTTGCCTGGTGTGTATATAAAATGAAATGAAGGATGTGAATTGTAGGAGATGATTTAGGCATTTCTTTGCATGAACCTAAATGTTATCCCTCACTTTACCTACCTTGAATATTTAATCCTAGTTAGCCCCATTGAGCCTTAAGCCTATTCTTTGATAGCTACAATATAAGCTTAATCTTTTTTCTTTCATTAGCCTTGAATTTGATCCAAAACTCCTAAGCGCTTAAGGGAAAAATCTGAAAGAGTGAAGGAGTGAGAAGCATGAAAAAGAAGGGAAAGTAGCAGTTGTAAAAGCTGAGAAAGGTCAAGGGTGCACATGTTTTAAAATGCTTGATTATTGGTAGGGAGTAAGAAAATAAATGAATGAAAAAGTTGCATAAGTACTCCGTACTAATAGGCTAAGTGTGCTTAAAGAAATGGGAACAAGAAGAAAAAAATATTCAGGATTGAAAAGAATGAGGGTGAAGTAAGAGAAGAGATTTCCTTAATGAAGGTTGAAGTTATTAAAAGCACTTGGGGAAAATAGCCTCTATTACTGGCCAGAATAGTACCTACCCGTCCCTTAGCTTACAATACGACCCATTAAGTCCTACTAGATCTTACGTTCATACATCCTTAAATTAGTGGAGTAAAACACTAAGGGCAAGCTTATGGTTCACTATATGATGCATGTGAATTCTTTGAGAGAGCGAGCGTAATCTTATTCATATACCCATACATGTTGTGATTTGAAAATTTGTGAGTAAAAATGGGTAACTCTCTTGTTGTAAGGGAACATGTTTAATGAGAGATAACATTCATGTCGGATTTCTTGATCGGTTGATTTGCATGAGTTTGCTAAGATTGAGAGTCGATTCTTGAGGTTAGGAAGTCTTAACGGAGTTGTATATCATTTCATTGATTAAATCGTGCATGCTCTATTTTTAACTTGCTATCTTAAATAATCATTATAGTCATAGCTTGAATTGTCTTGCTAAATTAGTTATGTGTGAGTCTTCATTTACATAAGATGTAAAAGGGTTGTTCAAGGATGAACAAGGCTTTAAGTGTGGGGTAGGTGATGGTGGGCAAAATAGCATGCCCAAGTGATACTTTATAACGTAGTTTTGCCTTGTTTATCTATTTATTTATATACATTCTCATGTGTTTTTATGTAAATGTGAATATTTATTAACCCACATGATTAGTCCTTGTTTTTGAAGGTAAATAAGGCATTTGAGGACTTAAGCGATGATTTGGTGAAGTGAAGGAATGATATCGGGAGCGATACACCAAAGTTGGAACAAAATGAGTGATCACTGAAGGGTGCCGCGATGGGCACCATGTCACGGAGCCATCGCGGTAGTGTTCTGCCTCTGGATTTAAACTGGGCGATTTCCAGAGGGCTTCTGTGATACCTCCGTGTCATGGAGGCAGTGCCCCATGATACATTCTGTGTCACAGAGGCAGTGCTCTGCGATACACTCCGTGTCACGGAGGCAGTGCTCCGCGATACACTGCGTGACTCGGAGCCACTCCACTTCAGGCTAAATAGTTGCTTTTTCTCATTTACTATAAATAGGTCCCTTAGCTCCTAAAAACATTTGGTCACGATTTTATTCTGAAAAACCACCTAGGAGTGAAGGGAGAAGTGGGAGAACTCACCTAGGGTTCATCAATTTCATCTTCTCTTCTACCAATTTTTGTAAGTATGTTTCTTTAACAATGTTTTCTTGTAATTTTATGAACTTGAGTGGCTAGAACCCTTCCTCTAGGGTTGAAGCCGTGAGTTATGATTGTGTTTTTACGAATTTATTTTGGAATTAAGTTATTGATTGTTTCTTTGTCTTGCATTCTTAATTATGGTTGTTTTTATGATTGATCACCATGAAAACACACGCGTTACGCGTAGGTAAATGCTTGAGAACGCAAACCTAGGCAAGAACATAAGAATGTAGGAAGCAAGTTCTTGTCTTTTGATAAGATTTGTGGTTGGGATAGGAATATACCTAATTACCTTGCTTGGTTGATAAAATGGGAAGATATAAAGACACCAACTTAGAATCGCACTCCACCACTTGTAGGAGTAGTTGTGAAGCTAAGTTTGGTTAAATGGTTGGAGGTATAGAAGTACCCCAATCAAGGGCATAAACCCCATAAACCACATCCACGAAGTGAATTGCCCACAAACTAGAAATAACATCCTCGCTCAATGATGTAGTAGTGAGGCTAGTTTGTCATGTTTAGAGGTTCGGAGGACCGTGAACATGCAATTTTAATTATGTGAGATGACAATTGATAGTTTCATACTTAAACTAGTGTAGATCGTAGTATCGCATGATTATCTGGCTTTAACTCTAGTTGCTCCTTGAATGAATTCAGAGTATTTCATTGACCACATTTAGACTTAATTAAATTTCTCGAAAAAGTCTATAATCAACACTTGCAGCATTTAATATCACACTTGAACTTGATAATTAGCTGAATAGGTCCAATCCCTGTGGGTTCGACAACCGGCTCTTAGTAAGGGACACTATATTACTTGTACAACCCGTACACTTGCGGGGACATCAGGCGTCTTTCATTTACGAGTCACCGGCGGTTCGCCGGTGTCCATCCACAGGCCGCCGGTTGATTTCCTCTGCTGTCCAGTCAATTCCAAAGCAAACCAGCGATGGCATCGATGGTTCACCGGCTGCTATTCCGTGAGTCAACGGTTGTAATTATTCGTCATTCCTGTGGGTGCCTGCGGTCAGCTGACATTTCACCGGTGTCTTCTAGTGGAGCGTCGGTTTCGACCTGAATCTTATCCTTTTTACTTAATTTCATGCTCCTTCTATTCAAGTTAGGTAGATGTAACATCCAATGGGAAAAGGGCATAAAATCCAACTGAAATACTTAAGAACTAAGCTAAAACTCATGCTTAAAAGCCTAATGAGTAGATAAATTACCAACTCATCAAACCCTAAACTTGAACCATTGCTTGTCCTCAAAAAATGCGATTCTTTTCAATTGAACAAATGAAAAACATGTCAAATATGAATTTATTCATCAAGGCCCACTGAACCAAGACAACCCAAAAATGATCACCAACTGAAGGAAAAAGAGAACAACTAACCTTAAAAATGTAGAAAATTTTCAAGAGGTAACCACAATGCATAGGCATGATTCACAATGCTTTCATTTTCAAAACAAGGGAAGGTTTATCCAATCAAATACACATAGCATACCAAATCATAATCACTTTACATTCAAAGTTTGACTTGGAGCTCAAATTGCTCATGCCTCAATCACACCTTTACATTAATACAGGAATGTCCACAAAAGGGAGTGATGCCACTCACTACAAGAGAGAATTCCCTTTCTTTATCATAAAGCAATGCACACACAAGGGATTACAGAATAGGATGATCACACGTACACTCACAAAAGAAATCTCCATTCACACAACTTGACCAATATGCTTGCCCTTCGTATAATTCGCCACTAATATAGAGCAACTACACTCAATAACTATTAGGACTTGAGGGTCATGATGAAGGCTAGGGGTGAAGGAAGGACAAATATTTGGCTCTAGTGACTAGAACCTTCCTAATTCCTTTTTGTGATCAATTTTATCCTCCCCATCATACACTTTAGATCGCTATACCTTATCCCTCCTTTTTCATCATCTTCAATTTATTTATTTCTCAAAATCCCTCCTTGCAGCTCTTTTGGCTCTCACATTAAGCCTTGTCTAAGCAAGAGATAACACCATTTCACCATTCTTTTTATCTTTTGATGATTCAAGGCTTCTAAATCCATCATTTCATTCATTTTGATCACAATTTGGTGCTACCTCACATTCAGGCTTATCACATTTTTCCCTTTCTTGTAAACCCCCAAACATAGGCTTTTTGTCTCTTCTTCATTGATTTCCTTATCTCTCACTTTGTATTGGGCTTCAAGCCTCCATTATTTCCATTAATTCATCACTATAAATTAGGAAGGATGGGTGCCAAAGAAGAGGATTAAAAAAGGAACATTGACTTGTAATGTGGTTTCCAAGAATAAACAATCCAAATGCTCAACATTAGCTAGAACGGAAAGATGTTTATGGAGGTCATTTTGGGTGAAGTGACTAATCAAACAAAAGCCTAAAATCATCCTAAGTGTAGCTACATCTAGGATTTCGGCTCGAGTCACACCTAGGTCAAGTTCTAGAAAAGAAGAGATGCATGATATTCATTCAAATAACCTAACCACACAAGGCATCTGTCTCGACCCAAACATAGACCCGGATCGCGACATGGGACAAGGAGTCCTGAGAGACTCCAAGTTGACCCATGACATGAACATATATCTAACTCAATCAAATAAAGTGGAAGAGTTAGCATAATAACATAGTGGAAGTGTAATCATAACATAACATCGAAATCGGAATTCGCTTAATACACGACAAAAAGTAATTACTACATATTGTCTGAAAGCCTATAACATATCTGATGGGTTGATGGGACAACACCCCCCAACTAATCAGACAAGTCTAGAAACTGAAAATACAAAGATATCTACTAACGAATGGTCCTCGGGGGATGAGGACTCACTACTGAAATTGGATGCTAACTACGAAAGCTGGCTAATGACGGGGCTAAGTCTGGATATCAGAGTCTGTATCATAAAATGATAACACATAGAGTATGCGGTCAGTACGTGGAATGTATCGAGTATGCAAGGTAAGTAAAACCACTTAAATAAGTAAAATCATTTAAGACATGCATAATATAAAACATAATCAAGATCAGAATCTGAGAGTAGGGCTTGCATTCTATACTCTGAAATCATGATCTGAACATAACTGAACATCATAATTGAATCGAATGACCTAAAGCTGAAATCTGATAATCATAAGTAAAATTTTACATTGGATCAAACCTGCTTTAGAGCATATATATATATATATATGATAAACATGCATAACTGAAATCATGATGAACAATGGGAGACTCGTCATATAACCTACTTTACCACGATAGAGCTTACATGGTCCCGACTATCACACTCAAGTGGGCAGGGCCGTCTAAAGCCTTTCCAATGCTAAGGGCGCTACCATGATATCAACATCAAGTTGAGGGCCCCTTGGGGAAGGGGAAAGCTCACAAAGGAGGTCCCAAATAATCTGATCATACCTGCATTTGCACGAAGTTCTGAGGTGTAGGGTTGAATGACCCTTAGCCTACTCGGTGCTAGATACTACTCCAAAAACATGTATATGCTCTCCATTTTTTTACAACAAAGTTGATCATCATCTAGATATGAAGATAAATAATCATATACATATATAAATCTGAATCATACATGGGGAGCCTTGGCTCAAACCATACCACAAGCTGAACATAATTGGGAGTCTTAACTCCAAAACCTTGTGGTAGGTTAATTAACTTTAAATCATACATCATACTTGAAAATATGGGCTTGCCCAAAACATAAACATTCTTGAAATTACTTGATTCACTTGAAACCATGATCATAGACATGGATAAATTGAAAACATGCTTTTCATCATAAATATCTCATCATAGTTGAACATACATCATAAATCTCAACTTTCATGAACTTCTCATGGATGGGCATTAAAATTTATATAACTTGAAACATGATTTATAATTTAAAACATCGTAAAACTTACCCATGAATCATAATTCAATAATAGAAACGTACTTAGATTATACCCATGTAGAAACTTAGGAAATTCATGCATTGGGTTAAAACCCCATAGGATCAACATATAGATTTTCAAGATTTAGAGAGGGATTGGGCATGAGTGTTAACAATTTCACCCATTCATAACCTTACATACATGAGAGTATCCGATTCTATAACTTCTCTGATTACCCAATGAAGAATTGATGAAAAACTTGAAGGGATTGAGCTTGATCACCTCTCTAGACCCTTACTCTTGCATGCATGAATATGAATAGCCTAGAATGAATTTACCCATCTTAAAATTCACTATTCATAGATTAAAATAACGTAGTTTAGGCCTTAGGATCATAGGAATTATGGATAAGCCCTTACTAAATTCGCAGAAAATAACTGACTACCAGTTCCCACGAGAGACTCGATGAGTCGTTACAAAGGACCACGACTCGTGGTCTCCAGTCGTCGGGTGCACTACCTTTTTCCTCAAAGGGTCCCCACGAGGGACCTAATGTCTCTTCATTGGTGACCACGACTTGTGGTCACCTTCCGTTGTATGCACTGCCAACATTAGACCTAGTGCTCATCACGGGGAGCTACACGAGTCATTACTGGTGACCATGACTTGTAGTCACCACTTGTGATCCTCACTGCCAAAAAGTCATCTTACTTCACCCTTTCCTTGGCCACGACTGACTCAAAAAGTCGTGGTGCTGACCATGACTCGTGGTAATGTTCGTGGTCACCGCAAAATCAAAAATTCCAACTTAAGTCTAGCACTTCACCACGAGTCACTTCATGACTTGTGGTCCACTCCACCGGTCACATGATGACTCATTCTGTGACCTACTACAGAAAATCCTATTTTTTGCATTTCAAACTCCCGAGTCTGATCTTAGGGTTTTCGGGGCATTACAATATCTACCCCTTGGGAACATTTTTCCTTGAATGTCGAAAATCATATAGAAAAGTAGAGAAATGCAATCATCATATTCAAATACTGATCATATAAGCTGAAAACCGATGGAATGACTAACTCCGATTCAAACTACATGACTAAATTGAATTCATGAATATATGTACATCCATTTACATGAAAGAAATTGGGGAACATGAACCTAACATGAAGCTGAATAGAGTTTTAGGGCAAAAACTGATACCTTAAGTTGGAATTGAGCTGGTGGGGAATAAATATGAGTATTTAGCCATCATATCTGCTTCAGCTTCCCAAGGAGCTCCCTCAACATACTGATTCCTCCATAAAACTTTAACAAAACCTACTTCTCTGTTCCTTAGCCTTCAAACCTGATGATCCAGTATTTCCACTGGAACCTCTTCATAATTAAGGTTGTATTTCACACCGACACTGTCCACCGGAACGACTAAGGCTGGATCACCCAAACACTTACTTAGGAGTGATACATGAAAAACTGGATGGACTGAAGCTAATTTTGAGGGCAAATCCAATTCATATGCTACCTTGTCAACCTGTTTCATAATTCGATATAGGCCAACATAATGGGGACTGAGTTTCCGTTTCCTTCAAAACCTCATCACTCCCTTCATGGGAGACACCTTCAGAAACACCCAATCATCAACTTCAAACTCAAGTTCTCTCCTCCTCACATCCGCATAGTATTTTTGACGACTTTGAGCTATTTTCATCTTGTCCGGTATGAGCTGAACTTTCTCAAAAGCCTCATGGACTGAATCTGGTCCTATCATCACAGCTTCACCGACTTCAAACTAACCAATAGGCGATCTACATCTCTGCCAATAGAGGGCCTCAAATGGAGCCATCTGAATGCTGGAATGGTAGCTGTTGTTATACGCAAACACAATAAGAGGCAAATGATCATCCCAACTACCCTTGAAGTCAATCACACATGCTCTCAACATGTCCTTGAGAGTCTGAATAGTCCGCTCCACCTGACCATCAATTTGCAGATGAAATGTTGTATTAAGCTTGACCTAAGTACCAAGCCCCTTCTGAAATGATCTCCAAAACTGAGAGGTAAACTGAGTACCTCTATCTGATATGATGGACAAGGGCATTCCATGCAACCAAACTAGCTCTCGGATGTATAGTTTACCATAATCCTCCGCTGAATCATTGGTTTTGACCGATAGAAAATAAGCGGCTTTGGTCAACCTATCTACAATAACCCAAATGGAGTCATATTGCCGAAGAGTGCATGTCACGACCAAAACATACCCCTGGATCGTAGACACGGGACAAGAATCCCCGAGGGACTCCAAGATGACCCATGGCATGAACATACATCTAATTCAATCACATGAGCGGAAGACTAACATAAAGAGCGTAATCATGACATAGCATGAGCGAAAAACAATACTAGACTTATACAATACGACAGAAAATAACTTACAGTCTGATAAGCCTCTAAACATGAAAGGCAGATTGATGGGACAACTCCCCAACTAATCCAATATCAAAAAACTTAAAGAAATGCATAGAATGTGAACATGTATCCCTCAGAACATGAGGACTCACCAAGTGCGCTGAGAAAAACGCTGAAACTAGCTATGGATGAGGATGAGCCTGAGAACTGGGACCTGTATCATGAAATGATACAGCATAGAAAGTATGCGGTCAGTACGTGGAATGTACTGAGTATGTAAGATAAGTAAAACAGGAATTTAAAACCTATATGAAATTCATAAATTATCATCAGAGTAGGATGTCATGCTCGTATTGTAAATCATAATAACATATCATATGGCTCAAGGTTTTCAAAACATTCGTAACATAACATAATCATAATCATAATAGAAGAGGTTTTCTTAACATGACTTGAGACAACATACATAATCATAACATGCATAAATCATGAGGAACAATAGGAGATTCTCTTAACCGATATAACCCATATGAGCACACATGAAGCTCGACTTGTAACCCTAGTCGGGAGGGTGTTTGTACCTTGCCAAGGGTAGGAACCATGAAGGGCGTGATCATACATGAAAAGGGCCATTTTTGGCCAAGGACAAACATGAAAGGGTCCCAACATACCTACGGTGACACGTAGTTCATGAGATCCGAGGCTTAGTCTGAGCCCCGAACCTACTCCCAAAACATATATAGTGCTCATAATAATACATACATGAGTTCATGGTCTAGTTAAATCATGATAATTGTAAACATGCTTGAACATAAGTTAACTAGCCATGCCTTGAGGCCCGTGGATCGGCCAAAAACATAATTCATGATTGATAAAATTCATACATACTTGTAGATTATACATGTAGCTTGAAATTCATAAGTTCATAGTGGATACCATAATAAATTCATAAATAAATTCATGCTTCATGTTGGGATTATCAAAATACCAATGGATCAATGGATCATAAATTGATTTATCATGGGACATGCATAATCAAGCTTAATTGTTTAGAAATCCAAAATCAACAATATTGTAATCAATTTAAATTCCAAAAGATGATCAAAATCAGTAGATTATGATAAGATTTCAAAATTACAAGACCCATAATTAAATCATTAAATTGTATACAAATCAATTACAAAACACCATGAGTTTTGATAATTAATAAGTAAAATCATAGAGTAGGAGCACGGGTGTGGAAGGGACCACCCACTGATGACCATACATACCTGGAAGCACTAATTCTTAATCTCCCTTGAAGGCCCAAGATGGAATTTATAGAAATTGGGTAAGAACACCTTAAATAACCTTCTAGATTCCTCTCTATACTCTTGCATGCATGAATGAGGCTTAACATAGACTAATCTCCCTTAAAAGACCCCATTTAGAGCTTAAAGCGACATAGTTGCCAAGGGGCACGACTTGTAGCTAGGACCCATGAAGTCCACTATCCAAGACACTCAGGGGGACCCCATGAATCGTGGTAGCTGACCACGACTCAGTCACCACCCGTGACCCCTACTTCCCCAAAACCTTGACCAACCCTCCCATGCAGACCACGGGTGGTCTCACGAGTCGTGAGGTCTGACCAAGACTCACGGTCAGGCACACGGCCTCCTCAACCTGAGCATTCCCAGCCTGCTAACCACGAGTCACATCATGACTCGTGGTCAGTCCTCACGACCCACGTCACGAGTCGTCCTACAACTTGATGCAAATTTCTAATTTTTCTCCATTTTGACTCTCACGTCTGATCCTTGGGTTCCCGGGGTTTAATAATATCTACCCCTTGGGAACATTTGTCCTCTAATGTTAGAATCATGTAGGAAACTCAGAGACAAGAAATCACCATATATAAATACTGATCATTAAGCTGAAAACTGACTGATTGTCTACCTCTAAAAAGAACTACATAAATGAACTAAATTCAGACACCAAATACATATACCATATCATAAAACAAACTTGTATACATGAATGGAACATGAATTGATTAGAGGTTAAGGGCAAAAACTAATACCTCAAGCAGAAACATAGCCGGTAGAGAACAGGTGTGGGTATCTAACTATCACATCTGCTTCGGCTTCCAACGTAGCTCATTTAACATGTTGATTTATCCATAATACTTTATCTGAAGCTACTTCTTTGTTCCTCAGCCTCTAAAACTGATGATCCAAGATTTCCACCGGAGTTTCTTCATAGTTGAGGCTATCCTTTACACCAATGTTGTCCACCGGGTTTACTAGAGCTGGATCACCCAAGAACTTTTTCAAAAGTGATAGATGAAACACAAGATGCACTGAAGATAACTCTGAGGGAAAGTCCAACTCATATGCCACCTTACCAACTCTCCTCACAACACGGTAAGGGCCAACATAGTGGGGACTAAGTTTCCCCTTTTTCCCAAACCGCATGACTCCCTTCATAGGAGATACGATTAGAAATACCCAATTGTCCAAATCATACTCCAAGTCTCTTCTCCTCACATTGGCATATGATTTCTGACGACTCTAAGCGGTTTTCAACTGGTCCCTTATAAACTAAACCTTCACCATCGCCTTGTAAACAGAATCTGGTCCTATCATAGCTGCCTTACCAACCTCAAACCATCCGATAGGAGATCTACACCTTCGCCCATAGAGGGCTCGAGCAGTGCCATTTAGATACTAGAGTGATAACTGTTATTATAGGAAAACTCGATTGAGGGTAAATGATCGTCCCAACTACCTTTAAAATCCATAACACATGCCTTCAACATATCCTCAAGATTCTGGATTGTTCGCTTGGCTTGGCCATCTGTCCGTGGATGAAAGGGCCGTGTTGAGCCTGACTTGAGTCCCAAGTCCCTTCTGAAAATACCACCAAAACTAGGAGGTAAACTGAGTACCTCGGTCTGATATAATAGACAAGGGAACTCCATGAAGTCAAACCAACTCCCAAATATACAATTTGGCATAGTCATTTGCTGAATCCGTGGTCTTGATCGGTAGAAAATGGGCAGCCTTAGTTAAATTTTCTACCTCCACCCAAATGGAATCATAGTTTCGTCGAGTACAAGGTAGGCCTGTAATGAAATCCATATTAATCTCTTCCCACTTCCAAGTGGGGATGCTAATATCCTGAAGTACGCCACCCGGTCATTGATGCTCGACCTTCACTTACTGACAGTTAGGACATTTGGCTACAAACTCTGCAATATCCTTCTTCATACCATCCCACCAATAGATTTCCCGTAAGTCCCGGTACATCTTCATGGATCCCGGGTGGATAGAATATATGGTACCATGTGCTCAAATTATCAACATTCGAAACACATAGTCGACCTTGGTATCGTAGGACACCATCTCCCCCTTGGGAGAAAACCTCAACCTTTTGACTCCACACTACTTCCTTTAGCTTCCTCAAAATCGGATCTTCATCTTGCTTGGATTTGACATCAACCACCAAGGACGATTCTGATCCATTCTGCACAATGACACCGCCATCGGTTGAGTCGACCAATCTAACTCCCAATCTTGCGAGCCGACGGACATCCTTCACCAAGTCCTTCTTTCTCTCCTCCACGTAGGACACACTATCCATAGAGAACCTACTAAGTTCATCCGCCACCACATTAGCCTTGCTTGGGTGGTAAAGAACACTCATATCGTAGTCCTTTAATAACTCTAACCACCTCCTTTTCCAAAGATTGAGATCCTTTTGCATGAACACATATTGCAAGCTCTTGTGATCCGTGAATACATCCATGTGGACCCCATACAGAGTTTTGCCTCCATATCATCAATGGAAACACCACCACAGCCAACTCGAGATCATGGGTCAGGTAATTCTTTTTGTGAACTTTAAGCTACCTAGAGGCATATGCTATTAGTTTCCCATGTTGCATCAACATACATCTCAGTCCGACTCTCGAAGCATCACAATATACAAAAAAGCCATTCATACCCTCGGGTAAAGTCAACACTTGTGCTGAAGTGAGTCGGGTCTTCAATTCCTGGAAGCTTTATGCACAAGTCTCCGATCATTGGAACTTACCTTCTTCTGAGTCAACTTGGTCAAAGGTGCAGCAATAGATGAGAAACCCTCAACAAATCTCCGATAGTAACCTGCTAGGCCCAAGAAACTCTAAATTTCTAAAGGATTCACCGGTCTGGGCCAATTCTTCACTGCTTCAATTTTCTGGAAATCAACCTTAATGCCCTTACCTTAAACCACATGGCCTAGAAATGCCACCGAGTCTAGCCAAAACTCATATTTGCTGAACTTTGCATATAACTGACGATCCTTGAAGACCTAAAGCACTATATGCAAGCAAGTAGCATGCTCCACCTTCCTCCGGGAGTATACAAGGATATCATCGATGAATACGATCATGAACATGTCTAGATACGACTTGAACACCCTGTTCATCAGATCCATAAAGGCTGCAGGAGCATTGGTTAGTCCAAATGACATAACTACAAACTCATAACGGCCTTACCGAGTTCTGAAGGCTGTCTTTGGGATATCACTCTCCCAAACTCTGAGCTGGTGATACCCGGACCTGAGATCTATCTTCAAGAAACACCTGGCACCCTGGAGCTAGTCAAATAAATCATCGATCCTGGGCATGGGATGCTTGTTCTTGACAGAGACCTTATTCACCTACTGATATTCAATACACATTCGAAGGGAGCCATCCTTCTTTCAAACCAAGAGAACCTATGCACCCCATGGAGACTTGCTCGGTCTAATGAAACCTTTATCCAACAAGTCCTTCAACTGTTCTTTTAGCTCCTTTAGCTCGGCTGGAGCCATCTTGTAAGGAGGAATAGATATAGGTTGCGTGTTGGAAAAAAGGGATATACCAAAATCAATCTCCTGCTCGGGAGGGACACCTAGCAAATCATCGGGGAATACCACTGGATACTCACACACCATTGGAACTAACCGAATAGTTAGGGTCTCAGACTCTATATACTTAACCCTAACTAGGTGGTACATGAAACCCTTAGAAATCATTTTCCTGGCCTTAAGGTATGAAATAAACCGACCGGTTGGTACAACAGAATTACCCTTCTATTCTAAAACCGATTCACCCGGAAATCGAAATTCTACTACACGGTCCTACAATTAATCGAAACATAGCATGCAAACAACCAATCCATACCCAAGATGATATCAAAGTCCGTCACGGTCAACTCTACTAGGTTCACGGAGGTAACCTTATGCAACCCTGTAATGGGGAAACCTCTATATACCCGCCTAGCTACAACTTTTTCACTGACTGGAGTAGATACGGAGAAAGGTTCTGACAGAATTTCAGGACTAACTCCAAAACTACTAGCAATGCAAGGGGTCACAAAAGACAAGGTAGCTCCTGGATTTAACAAAGAATAAGCACCAATATGGAAGAGTTGAAACATTCCCGCGACCACATCTGGCGAAGCCTCCTTCTCCTGGCGAGGCACTAGGGCATAAAATCTATTTTGGCACTAACCGCATGCTGAACTAGTGGAAGCAACTTGTTTTGGGGGTCGTGCTGCGGGAGTGGTAGAACTGGCTGCATGGCAATCTCTAATCCTATGTCTGGGTTTGCCACACCCGAAACAAGCATCTGCACCGGCCAGGCACCTCCCGAAATGATTTTTACCGCATCTCGCACAAGCTGGGAAAGTGCGCTCGACCTGCATGCTACCATGATCCCTCAAGCATGTAGCCTTTCTCTTATGGTATCCCCTAAATCGGGATGGCTTGCTAGACGATGATGGAGCTGGAGCAATGGACCTGTGCAGGGACTGCTGATGTGGTCCACCCCGTGACCTGGCTAGAGAAACCCCGTACCTATTGGTTCTGGCCCTCTTGGCCTCTCTCTACCTCGTATAGATCGACTCCATTTGCTGTGCATGCAATACAATACGGGGAAAGTCAATGTCCCGATGAAGCATGGCAATCCAGCAATCTTTGTCCAAGTAATCTGCTACTCTATGCACAAAGCAGCTCACCTGAGCCCACTGATCTGCCACCAATTCTGGGCATATTTAGATAATTGGGTGAACTCAAATGGATACCCATGGACAGACATGCTACCTTGCTTCAAATTAACAAACTCGGTCTCCTTGAGCTCCCTCATCTCCTGAGGGAAGGACTGATCCATGAATGCAGTGTCAAACTCATCCCAACCTATTGAGACTGCACCCGCCACCCTGATCTCTCCATTGCTTAAACCATATATACGCTACCCCCTTTAGCTGATAGGAGGCCAAGTCAATGCATTCCCCAATGTTCACCCCCACGACCTGGGTGATTTTCAGAATCTCCTCTATAAAATCATGTAGATTCTCGTCCAGCTTTGTCCCCGTGAACTCCGGAGGGCTCATCCTCAAGAAATCTCTCACCCTAGGTACTACTGCATTCCCATTTTGAGGGAAATGCTCCACCTTCTGATTTTGGACCTGGGCAGTCATGGCCTGTGCCAGGATTTGAATCGCCGCCCTAAACTCAGCATGGGCGGCTGGCTCTGGTACATGCTCTTCATGAATGGGTGGAGCTAGCTGATGATCACCATCATGGGCACCCTCATGATCATTACCATTTCCATTTCTCCTGACGTTTACTTGACGTGGAGGCATGATTCTACAAATGTGAATAGCATGAATCAGAGGAGTAAAGGACGTTTATCGCACGACATAGATCTTGAAAGAAGGGAACACTTCCTAGACGTCTAGTAGCCTCTTCGTATTGGGGCAGCGGAGGAACATAATTTTTCATTCTATTTATTATGCAAGCAAAACACTAGACGCAACCCAAGTCAATTATACAGTCACAGAAAAGGATATGCTAGCATTGGTGTTCGCGTTTGATAAATTCAGGTCTTATTTTGTGGGTTCCAGAGTAGTGGTGGATACTGATCATGCAGCGATTTGGTATCTGTTTAACAAGAAGGATGCAATGCCCACCCTGATTAGATGGATCTTGTTGTTACAAGAGTTTGACCTAGAGATTCGAGACAAAAAGGGGAGCGATAATCAAGTGGCAGATCACCTATCGCGATTGGAAAGTCGGTCGCATGTGAAGGAAGGTGACAACATCAAAGAAGAGTTCCCGGATGAGCAACTCTTGGAAATAAGGGAAGCTGAAATCCCTTGGTATGCAGACATTGTGAATTTGCTAGTGAGTGGAGTTTATCCATCGGAGGCTACGACTCAGCAAAGAAAGAAGTTGAGGCATGATTGCAGGTATTATATTTGGGATGAGCCATACTTGTTTAAGCAGGGACCGGTCAGGTGATGAGAAGATGCATTCCGGAGAGCCAGATTGCAGAAGTGTTGAGGAGTTGTCACTCTTCATTGAATGGAGGGCACCACGGAGGCGAGCGGACAGCCCACAAGGTGCTACAGTAAGGTTCTTTTGGCCTACACTGTTTAGAGACTCTATGGCATATGTAAAAATGTGCGATAGATGTCAAAGAACAGGCACAATTGGTAGAAGGTAGGAGATGCCACTGCAACAGATATTAGAAGTGGAGATCTTTGATGTATGGGGTATAGATTTCATGGGCCTGTTCCCACCGTCATTTGGTAATCATTACATCTTGGTGGCTGTTGATTACGAATAAAAGTGGGTTGAAGCAACAGCTTGCCCCAGGAATGACAACAAGGTGGTAACAAAATTTGTGAAAAAGCACATTTTCACCAGGTTCGGGACACCGCGAGCCATTATCAGTGATGGAGGGGCTCATTTTGTAAATGAAAGTTTCAAGAATTTTCTAGCTAAGTATGGGGTGCGCCACAAGGTAGCAATAGCATATCATCCCCAAACTAGTGGGCAAGTGGAGGTGTCGAACAGAGAAGTAAAGCAGATTCTAAAGAAGACAGTGAATGCACAACGTAATGATTGGTCAAGCAAACTCGACGATGCGTTATGGGCTTATAGAACTGCGTACAAGACACCAATTGGGACTTCTCCATACAGATTGGTCTATGGAAAGCTGTGTCATCTGCCTGTGGAGCTAGAACACCGAGCTTTCTAGGCCGTGAGGAAATTGAACATGGATCTAGAGCTAGTGGGTAAGAAGATGCTGGTGCAACTCAACGAACTTGATGAGTTTCGTTGGCATGCTTATGAAAGTGCCAAGTGCTACAAAGAGAAAACAAAGAGGTGGCATGATAAGCATATGGTGCATCGGATCTTTGAGCCGAGGCAGAAAGTATTGCTATTCAATTCAAGATTGAGGCTGTTTCCAGGAAAATTGCGGTCCAAATGGTCAGGGCCGTTTGAGGTGGTAAGAATGACCCCGCACGGGGCGGTGGAGTTGTGGCATGAAGATAGAAGTGCAACGTTCTTAGTAAATGGGCAGCGATGTAAGCATTATTGGGGTGAGGACGTTATTCGAGAGAAGACGTCCATCACTCTAGAGGATGATTGAGTAACGAATTACGTCGAGCCGCGTCGGTAAATCAGGCGCTGCACGGGAGGCAACCCATGAAATTGTTGTAATAGATGAGTAGAACTATGTGAAAAAAAAAAAGAGAAAAAGAAAAGAAAAAGAAAATAAATAAATAAAAATTTTGTTTTGTGTTGAAACCTAGGAATGCTAACCAGTTTCTTGTGGTGAAGTGATTTTCAGGTGGAACGGAGGGCAAAAATGCAAAGAAACCCAAAGGAAAAAATTGAGGTGAGGAAAATAAAAATTGACACATTACAGTGAGCCTACGCGATGGCTCCGTGTCACGGAGGGGGTGCTCCGCGTTACCCTCCGTGACATGTTGAAGAGTGTTCCGAATTTTTTAAAGATCTAGAACACTAGCGCGATGGCTCCGTGTCACGGAGGGGGTGCTCCGCGTTACCCTCCGTGACACGTTGAGTGTTATTTCGCGTCGGGTCTCACCGGGTCGCCGGGTAACCCGCGTGAAATATCACTCTAAAACCCCAATTTCCCTCATTTCTTTCCTTATTTTCCTTCTCCGTGACCAACACCCCAAATTTCCTTCTCCCCCAACGTGACACGAACCTAGGAATCGATTTTCTTCGAGTTTTCTTCAATTTCATCGGATTAAAGGGATGTTCTTGAACTTTACCTCATTTTTGCTTGAATTTTCGATTCTTGAACATGTGTAGTGATTGAACCTTGCCCTAAGTGAGAAATTAATCTAGAATTCATTTAAGTTATGATTGATTGATGTTCATAGTATCGTTGTGAATATATGAACTCGATGAATGCATGTTTTATTGAATTTTTACGAAATTGATAGCTAGGGTTGGAAATTGAATAGGAAGAAGACTAAAATTGTTTGAAATGTTGAACAAAATTGGGTTGTTCATGTTTGGTGAATAGAATTATGTTGTTATTAATGTTCAATATTCTAAGTAGACAAGGTATTTTGGGGAGAATGAAATTGGTGACTTGCATAGGTTGTTGAGAACAAAATTTTGGCTAAGTGCTATGATGTTGAAAGTGAATCGATGGTGATAATTTTATTCATTGTACGAAGTATGAGTAGTACGTAGTAATTGTTCCATCGATTTATATGAATGCACTAAGCCGGTTGAATGTTAAGAATGAGGAAAATCATGAATGTCTTGTCGAATTGTTTTGATTGCGGCTAAAGACTAAGTGTGGGGTGACCTAATTAAACCCAACCTTAGTTGAAGCTAATTGTGACTTGAATAACATTGGGACTGACTGTTTGATTGTACAGGAACAATGTCAGGCAGGCAAGACAAGGGAAAGGGCGCATCCACATCGGGCGCCGGGAGGAAAAGGATAAGATTGGGAGCAGCAGTTCCAGCAGCACCAGCGGTTTCGAGAGGCCAACGCCGACAATACGGATCTCGATGGGTGATTGATGAAGGGAAGAAGTGGTATGCAAAACATAAAGAAACCAAATACTTCCCAGAAGAGCATATAGCACGGGAACCGCTGGCACAGGAATTCCCACGGATTGTACACCGGATTGACACCACTGGGCTTAACTTCATCTTCGAAGAGCCCATGGAGTGCAATCTCCAATACGACAGAAGACAACTTATAGTCTGATAAGCCTCTTAACATGAAAGGAAGATTGATGGGACAACTCCCCAACTATCCAGTATCCAAAAACTAAAAGAAATGCATAGAATGTGAACATGTTGCCCTCGGAACATGAGGACTCACCAAGTGCGCTGAGAGAAAGGCTGAAACTAGCTACGGGTGAGTATGAGCCTGAGAACTGGGACCTGTATCATGAAATGATACAGCATAAAAAGTATGCGGTCAGTACGTGGAATATACTGAGTATGTAAGGTAAGTGAAATGAGCATTGATCTTGGGCAGAATTTCATGCCCAAGTGATACTCAAATGCTTCATTTTGACTTGTTTGTGTATCATTATTGTGTACATTCTCATGTGATTTGTAGTTAAATGTGAATTTATACTAACCAACATGATTAGTGTTGTTTTGCAGGTAAAATGGAATTTTGGGAAGCTAAGATACATGTTGGTAAAAATCGGGAATGGACTTGGAAACAAGGAGTGGAAAAGGCAAGGAAGAGCAGCAAAAATAAGGGCTCCGTGATGGAGCCGTGTCGCGCTGCCATCGCGGAGGTATTCTGCCTCGGGTGAATTAAATTTGGCAACTTCCAGTGGAGGTTCACGTTACCTCCATGGCAATTTGGCCAGGCTCCGGGATGCAGGCCGTGGTATGTTGAGGTGAAATTGCTTGGGAGCCGAATTTCCGTGAGGGTCAGCGATACCTCCGTGGCACGGAGGCAGTGCTCCGCGATACACTCCGTGCCACGTTGCTTGTTATTCCGGAAAAAATTCTCAATAGTATATATAGCACACTTAGGTTTTATTTTAAACATTCTGACTTGGTTGATCAAGAACGTGGGTTACAGGCAGTTGAGGCGACAAAAATTCTAGGGTTTTTCTCTATCTTTTTCTCTTTATCTCAATTGTTTGTATGAATTCTACTTATTTGATTATGTGTAATCCACAAATGAGTGGCTAAATTCACTTATTGCTGAGGTTAAGAACAATTGTAGTGGAATGTAATTATTAATCATTTCAGTTTTCATCTTTTCTTCAATGGTTGTTCTATCAATTCTTGTTCTTACTGCATTAATGTTTGGCCAATGTTAATGTATATCTAAAAAATCCAATTTTGATTTTGAAAAGAAAGAAATTGGAAAGATGTGAATTGGTAGGATATGATCTCTTCTTAGTTTGGAAAATTGAGAATTGATTTACATTCAGAATAGATATATATCTGAAAGTCTTATTAGTCAATTAAGGAATGGGGAATGTATGGCTAGAACATGAAATTCTTTTGTGACAGAAATGTAGATTAAGGCTCATGATTCTTAAGTTGGATAGGAGTCGAAAGTTCCAATCCATCGGCAATAATTCTTGACTAGCAACCGAAGGAAAGATTAACTGAATTATTTATGATAAATTAATTCCCTGCATGTTCGTTTTAACCTCATCTTGCTCATTACTATTGTTCAGACTAACTTTATAATTTTGTCTTAGATTCTTATTAATCAGTAAACTCAAACTCTCAAAATATTATTTATTTTGTTGTTTGCATTCTTAAAGATATAGTTCATTAACACTTAAGTTAATTAGTACCATAGCTCAGTCCCTGTGGGATTGATACTTGGCTTTACTTAAGCCACTTTACTACTTGTTCGACCACGTGCACTTGCGTGTAGTCACCACAGAAGCCGAACAAGAATTTAAAACAAATATGAAATTCATAAATTATCATAAGAGTAGGACGTCATGCTCGTATCGTAAATCATAATAACATATCATATGGCTCAAGGTTTTCAAAATGTTCGTAACATAACATAATCATAATCATAATAGAAGAGGTTTGCTTAACATAACTTGAGCCAACATACATAAACATAACATGCATAAATCATGAGGAACAGTGGGAAATTCTCTTAACCGACATACCCCATATGAGCACATATGAAGTCCGACTTGTAACCCTAGTCGGGAGGGTGTTCGTACCTTGCCAAGGGTAGGAACCGTGAAGGGCGTGATCACACATGAAAAGGGCCATTTTTGGCCAGGGACAAACATGAAAGGGTCCCAACATACCTACGGTGGCACGTAGTTCATGAGATCCGAGGCTTAGCCTGAGTCCCGAACCTACTCAGTGTTCGATACTACTCCTTAAACATATATAGTGCTCATAATAATACATACATGAGTTCATGGTCTGTTTAAAACATGATAATCATAAACATGCTTGAACATACGTGAACTCGACATGACTTGAGGCCCGTGGGTAGGCCAAAAACATAATCCATGATTGATAAAATTCATACATACTTGTAGATTATACATGTAGCTTGAACTTCATAAGTTCATAGTAGATACCATAATAAATTCATAAATAAATTCATGATTCATGTTGGGCTTATCAAAACACTAATGGATCAATGGATCATAAATTGATTCATCATGGGGCATGCATAATCAAGATTAATTGTTTAGAAATTCAAAATTAACAATATTACAATCAATATAAATCCCAAAAGATGATCCAAATTAGTAGATTATGATAAGATTTCAAAATCACAAGACCCATAATTAAATCATTAACTTTTATATAAATCAATTACAAAACCCTATGAGTTTTTGATAATTTATAAGTAAATTCATAGAATAGGAGCATGGGTGTGGAAGGAACCACCCATTGATGACCTTACATACCTGGAAACACTGATTCTTAATCTCCCTTGAAGGCCCAAGATGGAATTTAGAGAAATTGGGGCAGAACACCTTGAATCACCTTCTAGACTCCTTTCTATACTCTTGCATGCATGAATAAGGCTTAACATGGACTAATCCCCCTTAAAAGACCCCATTTAGAACTTAAAATGACATAGTTTAGGCCTTAGAAAATTTGAAATTATGAAAACACCCTCATTAAAACGCAGGAAAAACACTGCCAGGGCCCCTAACAAGGGACCTCACGAGTCATTGCCAAGGGGCACGACTTGTGGCACGGACCCATGATGTCCACTGTCCAAAAAACTCATGGGGACCCCAAGAATTATGGTGGCTGACCACGACTCGTTGGCACCACCCATGACCCCTACTGCCCCAAAACCTTGACCAACCCTCCAATGCAGACCACGGGTGACCTCACGAGTCGTGCGTCACCTCCTCAACCTGATCTTTCTAGCCTGCTGACCACAAGTCACATCACGACTCATGGTCATTCCTCACAACCCACCTCACGAGTCGTCCTACAACCTGATGCAAATTTCTTGTTTTTCTCCATTTTGACTCCCAGGTCTGATCCTTGGATTTCCGGGGTATAACAGCGTGAGGCAACCCTGTAATGAAGTCCATATTGATTTCATCCCACTTTCAAGTAGGGATATTGATGTCTTGAAGCACACCTCCCGGTCTTTGGTGCTCAACCTTCATTCGTTTACAATTTTGACACTTAACTACAAATTCTACGATGTCCTTCTTCATGCCATTCCACTAATAGACTTCCCGTAGGCCACGGTATATCCTTGTGGCACCTAGATGTATCAAATATGTTCAACCGTGAGCCTCATGCAACATCTAATTTCTCAAATCATCAATGTCTGGGACACACAAGCGACCCTGATATTTAAGCACACCATCTCCCCCTTTAGAGAAGACCTCTACCTTCTGATTCTGAATGGCTTCCTTTAACTTTACAAAAATAGGGTCCTCTTCTTGTCTAGCTTTCACATCAGCCACCAAGGATGATTCTGACTCGTTCTAAAACATAACACCACCATCACTCAAGTCGACCAAATGAACACCCAACCGTGCAAGTCGATGCACATCCTTCACCATCTCCTTCTTTCCCTCATCTACATGGGACACACTCTCCATAAAGAGTATACTAAGTGCGTCTGCCACCACATTGGCCTTACCCGGATAGTAAACGACACTTATATCATAATCCTTGAGTAGCTTCAAACACCTCCTTTGGCATAGATTTAGATCCTTCTGTGTAAACACATATTGTAGGCTCTTGTAGTCTATAAACACATCTACATGGACCCCAGATAAATAGTGTCTCCAAATATTAAATGCAAATACCACCGCCACCAATTCAAGATAATGGGCCAGGTAATTCTTTTCATAAACCTTCAGCTGCCTGGAAGCATATGCTAGAACTTTACCATGCTACGTCAATACACAAACAAGGCCAATTCTAGAAGCATTGCAATACACCACAAACCCATATGTACCCTCTGATAGGGTTAACACCGATGCTGAGGTTAGTCGAGTCTTCAACTCCTGAAAGCTCCTCTCACAAGCCTCCAACTATTGAAACTTCACTTTCTTTTGGGTTAATTTGGTCAATGGCTCTTCAATAGATGGAAACCTCAAAAATTCTCCAATAGTACCCAGCTAAACCCAAGAAACTCCTGATGTTTGAAGGATTCACTGGTCTAGGCCAACCCCTCGTTGCTTGTATATTTTGAGAGTCCATCTTTATACCCTCACTTGATACCACATGACCCAAAAATGCCACTGAACTCAACCAGAACTTACACTTGCTGAATTTAGCATATAATTGGCAGTACTTGAGAGTCTGTAATACCATCCTCAAATGAGCGGCATGCTCCTCCTTGCTCCTAGAGTATATTAGGATATTGTCAATAAACACGATCAAGAACATTTCCTAGTATGGCTTCAACACCCGGTTCATTAAATCCATAAAATCTACAGGAGCATTCATTAGTCCAAAGACATCACTACAAACTCCTAATGACCATACCGAGTCCTGAGGCTTTCTTCAGGATGTCACTCTCCCGAATCCTGAGTTGATGGTATCCGGACCTGAGATCTATCTTCGAAAAGAACATAGCACCCTGAAGCTGGTCAAACAAATCATCAATCTTGGGAAGAGGATACCTATTCTTGATGAAATCCTTTTTCAATTGTCGATAATCAATACATATACGAAGAGAATCATCTTTCTTTCGGACAAAGAGAACTAGTGCATCCCATGGGGACTTGCTCAGTCTGATGAAACCTTTCTCTAATAGGTCTTTCAACTGTTCCTTCAATTCAGCTGGGGACATTCTGTAAGGAGGAATAGATATAGGTTGCGTATCAGGAAGAAGGTCAATACCAAAATCGATCTCCCGCTCAGGAGGGATTCTAGGTAGATCCTATGCGACGACTTTTGTATACTCACACACTACTGGGACTAACTGGATAGTCGGGATCTCGGACATGGCATCCTTAGCCCTAACTAAATGGTACACGCAACCCTTGGAGATCAACTTTCTGGCCTTAAGATAGGAAATGAAATAACCTACAGGCATAGCTGAACTACCCTTCCATTCTATAACTGGCTCACCCAGAAATCCGAACTCTACTGCCCGGGTTCTACAAATAATTGAGGCATAACATCCAAATAACCAATCCATCCCGAGGATAACATTAAAATCAGTCATGGATAACTCTACTAAATCTGCGTAGGTGACTTTCTGAAGGACGGTGACCGGGAAACTTTTATACACCTGTCTAGCTACAACCAAATCACCTACTGGAGTAGAGACTGAGAAGGGTTCTTACAAGATTTCGGGGATGACTTCGAAACTACTAGCCACATAGGGTGTCATAAAAGACAAGGTAGCCCCTTGATCTAACAAAGCATACATATCAACATGGAAAAAGTTTAACATACCAGTGAGTAAATATTGGGAGACCTCCTGCTCCTGGGGGGATGCTAAGGCATAGAATCTATTCTGGAGCAGACTGCCACCTTTGCTAGTAGATGTGCCCTACTGAGATAGGAGGGCTGGTGGAGCTGTTGAACTAGAAGCTGCGCATCCACCCCTATCATGGACCTATCTAGCTGCTGGGAAATCTCTAAGCATATGTCCAGGCTTTCCACACCCAAAGCAAGCACCTGTACCCGCCAAACACTGACCTATGTGCCTCTGACCACACCTTTCACAAATTGGAATACTGGAATCTACAGGACTGCTGCTCTGACCACTAGAGCCTAATGCTTGTCCCCTCTGATTGTGCCTAGGTCGGGATGGCACACTCATCACTGAAGATACTGGGGATGAAGTTCTTTGGTTGGACTATTGTCGATGTCCATCACCTAGTCTCGACTAAGAGAACCTATAGCTGTCTGTCCTAGCCCTCTTGGCCTCTTCTCCCTCAGATGCGCTTCCTCCATCTTCTGGGCATACAAGAATATCTGAGGAAAATCCATATCCTGATGAAGCATGGAGATTTTGCAATCCTTTTTCAAGATAGTCTTGTACCCCACGAACAAACCTGCTCACTTGAGCCCTCTGATCAACCACTAAATTTGGGGCGTACTTTGATAGGCGAGTAAAATCTAGGGAATATTCCTGCATTGTTATATCTTCCTACTTTATATTCACAAACTCGGCCGCCTTCAGCTCCCTCATCTCATGAGGGAAGAACCGATCTAGGAAAGCGAATTCAAACTCATCCCAACTGATACGACTTGCTTCTACTACCCTACAATCCTTCCACTTCTTGAACCAGATATGCACAACCCCTTTCAGCTGATAAGAGGTGAAGTCAGCGCACTTCTCTCCATTCACCCCCATGACTTGGGTGATCTTTAGAATCTTATCGATAAACTCATTTGGATCCTTATCCACCTTTGACCCAAGGAACTCTGGAGGGTTCATCCTCAAGAAATCTCTGACTCATGTTGCCACCACATTCCTGTTATGAGGAACATGTGCTACTACCTGCTAGTGGACTTGTGCGGTCAAGGCCTACGCTAGCATCTGAATGGCTGACCTGAATTCAGCGTGGGCAACCGACTCTGGTGCATGGTGCTCATGGGCTGGTAGGGTTTGTTGATGCCCCTCCACATTGGCATCCTCGTGGCCATTTCTCTTTCCATTTCTTCTGCCGTTAGCTCTGCGGGGAGGCATGATTCTGCAATCGCGAATAGCACGAGTTAGAAGGATAGAAAGACATTTCACCGCACGACATAGATTATGAAAGAAGGAGACATTTCCTAAGTGTCTCGTAGCCTCTTCATCATAAGTGTGGCACGCTTCATACCCATGAAAAAAAGACTCTACTTAACATGGCTTTCAGAAACCCTCGGAAACTTCAAACCTATTACTCTAATACAAAGTTTGTCACGATCCGAACATAGGCCCGGATTGAGACACGGGACAAGGAGCTCCGAGAGACTCCAAGTTAACCCAAGGAAACATATATCTAAATCAATAAAATAAAGTGGAATACTTAACATAATAACATAGCGGAAGTCTAATCATAACATAACATCGGAATCGAAATTCGAAATTTAACTAATCAAAAGGGAAGGATAAAGATTTGTTAACAATACTGAGTCATAAACTGAAACTAACACTACATTGTCTGAAAGCCTCTACTAATCTTATGAGTTCAGGGTATAAGTTCCCAGCTAACTCCAAAATATGAGAATTAGAAATTAACTGAAATAAAGAAGACATAACTCCAATCCTTGTAGGACGAGGACTCACCACTGCCAGCTAATAGAGTCTGAAATGTGTCTAAACGTGTGGTTGAGTTGGAATACCTCAATCTATATCATAAAATGATATAGAACATAGTGTATGCGTTCAATTTTAGGAATGTACTGAGTATATGGGATATGCACTAATGTTTAAAACATGCTAGAAATTTGGGAAAGATTGTACTAAATATATAGCTGAATGCATAAGATCAGGTAAATTACAATGACCCTATCTAAGATACATAGATACTGACATGGGATGCTACTTTGAAAGCATTTAATGAAATATATGCAAATATAGTTTTAGGTTCATGTACATGTACTGAAGTCTGAATCTAAAATCATAAATTTAGAATTATAACTGAAATAACTTTACTGAAACTAAAATAGAACTGTACTATGGAAAAGCCTATTAACCGACAAACTCCAACATGAGCCTCATGGATCCTAACCTTAAGCTCGGTTGGGAGGGCGTTCATACCTTATCAAGGGTAAGAACTATGACTGGCATGATATGACTCGTGACTCAGGGTGACAATATCTAATAACGACGACCCCTACATGCGGACAAGGGAATCACTCTCAAATAATGAGGATCCCATATTCCTTGGAAAAACGGAAACATACTCTACCATTGAGAATTGCTTATCCTATAGCGGAACATAGTTCTAAGACATGGGTACGCTGGAAACCTAGCCTACTAGGCGCTAAGTACTACTCCCAATTGAATATAAGATACATGTAACTAAAAGTTTGAAGCTAATGTCCAAAGACTAGTCGGAAACATTTTATCTTACAAGGATCCTGAGAGCTTAAAGGACCACGAACAAGCTAATACTGAGGAATCAAAACTGATGTTCTAATACTAGCTAGAAAGAGGCCTAAGAGTCTTAGACCCATAAACATGATGATCATACTGAATTCATAAAAAATCATAGACTTAAATAATAGTGTAAATCATATGTACGAAACTCATATAAAAATCATATATTTCAAAAGAGCCATATTTTTCGAATATAGTGCTAATTCATAATTGAGTCTTATAAATCATGCTATTATCATATCATGGACATAAGTCATGAACTTGAGAGAGAAATCATGGACATACATAGTTATTGATCATAAGAACTTGAAAGACATGGCTAATCATGGAAGATTTCATACGAAGAATTAAAACCCTAAGACACGCTTTACTAGAGAATTGAAGACTCTAGGGTTAATGAAATTAGTTAGGACACAAGGATGAAGGAAGATACTTTATGAAGTCCCATATACTTGGTAGAAGGATCCCCCTATAGATCTTGAGGCTTGCTGCACCTTGGAGAACAAACTCTAGTTCTTGAGCCTTGTGATAAGTAGGAAGAAGATGACTTACAGATGATTTTGAGTAGAATGAGGGATTCAGCTAGGAATATCCCTTTAAATCATCTCATAGGATTCCTAAAATGACCTACTTTAGCAGTTAAAAGCATAGGAAGTTATGAAAACACCCCTAGGAAATCGCACTTAAAATTCTATCTGCCAGTCGTCATGACTCGTACCACGAGTTGTACCACCTTATCACGACTCGTGGTATCCATCCATCACTTTCCGGCCCAAAAATTTACTTCTCTGAACTTCTACCACGAGCACTCAATATGACATGTCATTTCCTATAATAAGTCATTACATGAATCGTAATTTAGGGACCCATCTTATACCCTTTTCTTAACTTCATCCTACGACTCCTCACCATGACTTGTGGTGGGACTCGTTACTTTAGGGCCTTCTTCTGTAGATACTTACTACGACTCATGACCTCGAGTCGTACATTGATCCTACGACCCATTACATGTTGCTCATATCTCCCAAGGCAAATTGGTTATTCTCTGGACCTCTTACCACAAAGGCCAATAATGGCTCGTACCACCTTTCCATCGGTCATACCACTGTTCGTGGTTAATCATGATTCCTAAGCATTTCTCTGATATTCCCTACCATGGACCATCACTATGACTTACACAATCTGGATACGAATTGTAGGATCTACTCGTGGTTCTTGCCAAACTTCTATTAAATCATCGAGTCTTCACATTATGAGTCCTTCGTACAGCTCATACAATCCTCCTACGAGTCATACTGAGGCTCGTTCTGATGGAATTTTTCAGTTTTCTCTGCATGGTCAAATTTCAAATATAAGGTTTAGTCTTAGAGACTTTTAGGGTGTTACATATACACAAACACAAGTTCAAACATTCCACAAATGGACATAACTTCTCACTAACTATCTTAACATAATGCTAAGTTCACATTTCTAGAGTCCCACGATGCATCAGAACACAACCTAAGGCTGTCACGACGTGAACATAGGCTCGGATACACAGGACAAAGAACCCTGAGAGGCTCCAAGTCGACCCATGGAATGAACATAACATCTAACTCATACAAATAAAGTGGAAGATCAACATAATTAACATAGCAGAAGTCTGAACATAACATAACATTTGAATACATACATAAGTCTGAAGCTGAATGCATATTATGTCTGAAAAGCCTCTAATGCTGACGAGTTGATGGGACAAGAGCCCTACCAACTCACTAAAGTCTGAAACTGGAAATATGAAATATAACTGATAAGAAGGGCCCTCGAAAGATGAGAACTCACCAACTGAGACTGAGAAATGCTAACCCCAAAAATCTGATTAGCGGTGGGACTAAGCCTGGATATCGGAGCCTATATCATAAAATGATAAAACATAGAGTATGTGATCAGTACTTGCAATGTACCGAGTACGAAAGGTAAGTAAAAATGCTAAGTAAAATCATAAATCATGCATATTATAAAACATAATCAAGATAAGATTCTGAGAGTAAAGCTTGCATGTTATTTTTTGAAATCATGATCTGAACAAGATTGAATATCATAACCGAATTGAATGACCCAAAGCTGAAAACTGATGATCATAAGTAAAACTGAACATTGGGTCAAACCTGCTGAAACATCATATCATGACTGATGAACATGCATAACTGAAATCATGAGAAACAATGGGAGACTCGTCATATAATGGACATTACCACGATAAAGCTTACGTGGTCCCAACTATCACACTCAAGTGGGCAGAGCCGTCCAAACCTTTGCCAGGGCTAAGGACGCTACAATGATATCGATGTCAAGCTGAAGGCCCCTTGGGGGCAGGGGAAGCTCACAATGGAGGTCCCAAAATAATCTGAACATATCTACGTTGGTGTGTAGTTCTGAGGCATAGGGTTGACTGACCCTTGGCCTACTCGGTGCTAGACACTGATCCCAAAAATATGCATATGCTCTCCATTGTTTTTTAACGAAGTTGAACCATCGTCTATCGATGAAGCTAACTAATAACATACATGCACCCATTCATAGCCTTACATACTTGAAGAGATCTGATTTCAGAACTTCCTTGATTGCCCAATTGAATTTTGGGGAAGAACCTTGCAGATGCTAGACTTGATCACCCTCTTAAACCTCTAAGGTTGCATGCATGAATTTACAATAGGCTTAGAATGACTCAACCCTCTTAAAACACCCTTTTTAGAGCTTGAAACGATGTAGTATAGACCTTAGGAACTTTGGAATTATGGAAAAGCCCTTAATAAATTTGCAGGGTAAAACACATTGTCAATCCCAACGAAGGACTAGACTACTCATGCCCACTGACCACGACTCGTGCTCAGCTTCTCGTGATCAGCACTGGGAACTTGCCTTCCTTGGTCACCACTGGGGACACAACAAATTGTAGTGTACCCGACGATTTGTGGTTATGACCCGTTAGGTACACTGCCCATTTCCCTTCATCCTTCAAACCACCCTTGACCAAGGTTGACCTAACGAATCGTGCTGATGACCACGACTCGTGGTCACCCTAAATTTGAAAATTCCAATCATGGCCAAACCCCTCCCCATGAGTCACTTAGTGACTCGTGGTGTTCCTAACGGGTTATTGGATTACTCGTCCTGTGACCTGGTGCAGAAAATTTTATTTTCTCCGTTTTATCTCCCAGGTCTGATTTTAGGGTTTTCGAGGTATTACAATATCTCCCCCTTAGGGACATTCGTCTTAATATGTGGAAAAACATACTGAAAAGCAGAGGAATGCAACCATCATACTCAAACATACAAGCTAAAAACTGATGGAGTGACTGGCTCTGAGTTGAACTACATGACTGAACTAAATTTCTACATCACACATACATTCATTGACATGAAAGAAACTAGGGCACAAGAGCTAAACATGAGACTGAATAGGGTACTAAGGAGGAAACTGATACCTCAAGCTGAAATTGAGCCGGAAGGGAATAGATGTGGGTATTTAGCCATTATATCTACTTCGGCTTTCCACTAGCTCCCTCAACATGCTGATTCCTCCACAAAACCTTGATTGAGGCTACTTCTTTGTTTCTAAGCTTACGGATCTGATGATCAAGTATCTCCACCAGAACCTCCTCATAACTGAGGCTATCTTTCACACCGACACTGTCCACCGGAACAACCAGAGTTGGATCACCCAAACACTTCTTTAAGAGCAATACATGGAAAACTGGATGAACTAAAGCTAATTTTGAGGACAACTCTAACTCATATTCTACCTTCCCATCCTGTTTCACAATCCAATGTGGACCAACATAACGGGGACTGAGTTTCCCTTTCTTTCCAAACCTCATCACTCCCGTCATGGGAGACATCTTTAGAAACACCCAATCATCGACTTCAAACTCAAGTTTTCTCCTCCTCACATCTGCATAGGACTTTTGGCAACTCTGCGCCATTTTCAACCTTTCCCTTACAAGTTGAACTTTCTTCATAGCCTTATGGACTAAATCTGGTCCTATCATAGCAGCTTCACCGGCTTCAAACCAACCAATAGGTGATCTACATCTCTGCCCATAGAGAGCCTCAAATGGAGCATCTGAATGCTGGAATGGTAGCTGTTGTTATACGCAAACTCAATGAGAGGAAAATGATCATCCCAACTACCCTTTAAATCAATCACACATGCTCTCAAAATATCCTCAAGACTCTGAATAGTCCGCTCGGGTGAAGTGTTGTGCTAAGCTTGACTTGAGTACCGAGTCCTTTTTGAAACGATATCTAAAACTGGGAGGTAAACTGAGTACCTCTATCTGATATGATGGACAATGGCACTCCATGCAACCTAACTAACTCTTCAATGTACTACTAAGCATAATCCTCCACTGAATCGGTAGTTTTGACTGGTAGGAAATGTGCTGCTTTAGTCAACTTGTCCACAACCACTCAATAGAGTCATACTGTCGGAGAGTACGAGGCAGCCCTATAATAAAGTCCATATTGATCTCCTCCCACTTCCATGAAGGGATACTAATGTCTTGAAGAACACCTCCAGGTCTTTGATACTTAATCTTCACCTGTTTATAATTCGAACACTTAGCCACAAATTCTGCTATGTCCTTCTTCATGCCATACTACTAATAGACTTCCCGTAGGTCATGGTACATCTTGGTGGCACCAGGATGTATGGAATATTTGGAACCATGAGCCTCATGCAACATCCGATCTCTCAAATCATCAACATCTAGTACACACAAATGACCCTGATATTGAAGCACACCATCTCCCCCTTTGGAGAAGACTTCTATATTCTAATTCTGAACAGCTTCCTTCAACTTTACTAAAATAGGATCCTCGTCTTGTCTAGCTTTAACTTTGGTCAATAAGGATGATTCTGACCCATTCTAAATAATGACGCCACCATCAGTGAAGTCATCTATGAACACAATCACAAACATATCCAAATATGCCTTAAAGACCATGTTCATCAAATCCATAAAAGCCACATGAGCGTTCATTAGTCCAAAATACGTAACAACAAACTTGTAATGACCATACCGAGTCCAAAAGGCTGTCTTTGAAATATCGCTCTCCGCAACCCTAAGTTGATGGTACCCGGATGTGAGATCTATCTTTGAAAAACACTTAGCACCCTGAAGCTGGTCAAACAAATTATCAATCCTGGGGAGAGGATACCTGTTGTTGATGGTAAATTTGTTCAATTGCCGATAATTAATGCACATACGAAGAGAACCATCATTTTTGCGGATAAAGAGAACTGGTGCACCCCATGGGGATTTGCTAGGTCAGATGAAACCCTTGTCTAAGAGGTCTTTCAACTGCTCCTTCAACTCCCTTAACTCAGCTGGGGCCATTATGTAAGGAGGAATAGATATAGGCTATGTATCAGGAAGAATGTCAATACCAAAATCGATCTCCCACTCGGGAGGGATTCCCGGTAAATCATCTGGAAACACCTCTATATACTCACACACTATAGGAACTGACTGGATAGTCAGGGTTTTGGACATAGCATCCTTAAACCTAATTAGATGGTACACGCAACCCTTAGAAATCATCTTTCTGGACTTAATATAGGAAATGAAATGACCTACAGGCACAGCTGAACTACCCCTCCACTCTAGGACTAGCTCACCTAAAAATCTGAACTCTACTATATGGGTTCTTGACTGAGGCATAACATGCTTATAACTAATCCATGCCGAGGACAACATCAAAATTAGTCATGGCTAACTCTACTAATACTTGTGAGCTAACTTTCTAAAGGATTGTGATAGGGCAATTTCTATACCCGTCGAGCCATAACTGAATCAACGAGTGGAGTGGAGACGGAGAAGGGTTCTGAAAAGATTTTGGGACTGACTCCAAAACTACTACCAACATAGGGCGTTACAAAAGACAAAGTAGCCCTTGGATCTAACAATGCATATACATCAAGGTGGAATACTCGTCACATACCAGTGACTACATCTGAAGAGACCTCTTACTCCTGATGGGATGCTAGGGCGTAGAATCTATTTTGATACCGACCACCACCCGCACTAGTACATGCCCCTTGCTGAGCTAGGCATACTGGTGGAGCTGCTGAACTGGAGATTGGGCCTCGGCCCCTATCGTGACCTTGTCTGGTTACTGGGAAATCCCTAAGCATATGTTTGGACTTCCCACACAAGAAAAAAAGCACTTCAACCTGCTAAGCATTGACCCACGTGTCTTTGGCCACATCTTCTGCACTCTGGAGGGATGGTCTCTGCAGGTATATTACTCTGTCCTCTAGAGCCTGATGCTCCTCCTCTTTGATCACAACTAGATCTGGATGTCACACTCATAGACGAAGATGTTGGGGCTGAAGGTCTCTGGTGGGATTGCTGATGGTGCCCACTAGGTCATTATTGGGAGAATCTGAAGCTATCAGTCCTAACCCTCTTGGCCTCTCTCTCCCACTCACTCATCTGTACCGCCTCCACTTGCTGGGCATATAGGACTGTTCGAGCAAATTCAATGTCCTGATGAAGCATCGCGGTTAGGCAGTCCTTGACTAGGTAGCCTTATACCCCATGCACGAATCAGCTCACTCAGGCTCTCTGATCCGCCACTATCTCAGGTGCATACTTGGACAGATGAGTGAACTCCAAGGCATACTCCTGAACTGTCATCTTCCCTTGCTTTAGGTTCACAAAGTTGGATGCTTTGATCTCCCTCATCTCACGAGGGAAAAACCGATCTAGAAATGCGGCCTGAAACTCATCCCAACCAATAAGGCCTACTCCAACTACCCTACTGTCCTTCCATTGCTTGAACCAAATGTGTGCAACCCCTTTCAACTGATACTAGGCTAGAGTGGCGCACTCCTCTCCGGTCACCCCCATGATCCAGGTGATTTCAAAACCTCATCAATGAACTCATGTGGATCCTCATCCACCTTTGACCCAAGAAACTACGGAGGGTTCATCCTTAGAAAATCTTTGACTCTTACTATCGCACCATTCCCGTTTTGAGGGAGATGCGCTATCGCTTGCTGATTGACCTGGGTGGTCAAGCCCTGAGCTAACATCTGAATGGATGCCCTAAACTCAACGTGAAAAACCGGCTCGGGTACATGCTTCTCATGGGCTAATAGGGCCTACATGTTCCCATCCCCATTATCATTCTCATGGCCATTTCCATTTCAGTTTCTCCTACGTTAACTCTTTGGGGAGGCATGATTCTACAAACGCGTATAGCATGAGTTAGAAGGATAGAGAGACATTCCATCGCATGACTTAGATCATGAAAGAAGGGAATATTTCCTAAATGTTTCGCAGCCTCTACATCGTAAGTGTGGAGCGCTTCACACCCATGAGAAAGACTCTACTTAATGCGACTTTCAGACATCCTAGGACACTTCAAAACCTAATGCTCTGATATTAAGTTTGTCACGACCCAAACATAGGCCTGCATCAAGACACAAGACAAAGAACCTCGAGAGGCTCCAAGCGACCCATGACATGAACATAAATCTAACTCATATAAATAAAGCGGAAGTCTGAATATAACATAACATCTAAATACATACATAAGTCTGAAACTTAATACATACTATGTCTGAAAAGCCTCTAATGCTGACAAGTTGATGGGACTAGACCCCAACTAACTCACTAAAGTCAGAAACTGGAAATATAAAATATAACTTATAAGATGTTACAACCCATAAAAATGTTAAAATTTAGTAGGCGTGCGTGTGCGTGGTGGTGAGTAAGAAGATATTGTTGCGTTTGGGAAAAGCCTCAGAAGTGGACACGAACAGGACCAGCTCATACAGGGCTAGCACGACGTGCCAGCCAGTAGTGCACTGGCTAACGCGATGCGGTGGTACTTCAGCACGTTGAGTAGTGCGGGGCGCCCCCAGTCCCCCACCCTTAAGTATATAAATAATGTTCTAGTTCAATTGTAAGTCATTTCCAACATAGGCCTCATCCAGAGAAAGAGCAACACGCAACTTTTATACAATTTTCTTTTGATTATGCTGCCAAGCGCCGTCCAAATTCAAATTAACTTCAGGAATCGAGTTCTAAGACTGCAGGGAGCATTACTAAGGAGTTATTTTCTCAAAATACGCTTGGCAAATTGAAACTCCACCAAGTAGAAGTTGTCAGAATTTCTCCTAATTGATTCCTATATAGCCACAGGCATCAAGTAAGTATTTCTTCCTTCTGAACCCTCAGAAAATTATAGGTTTTCGTCCGAGTTATATGGAGTTGAACTATAGTTACTATTGTTAACAAAATTTATCACTTTTTATCGAAATTAGTATTGAAATTAGTCCTATTCTCTCAACATAAAGGTTATAGTTGGGGAGAAGCACCAATTGCAAGATGAGGCTCACCAGTTACAATCAAGGTATGTAAGGTTATCCCTCGGCAAGTTATTCTCATCGTACAGTGCTATGACTTATGTTCTTGCATGGGAATAATGGTCCTATATGTTGCAAGTAATTTCTATCAGTAGATCATGATTAGATATGTTCAAGTCAATTGTTGTTAGTAGACTGTGAAGATATATGTTGTGGTTAGCTGCTAGGAAATGTATATAGAATATACCACGGTGTCCCTTGTTGGAAAGGAACATGTTAAGTGTGATACGCGCTAGAAGCGTCATAGAAACTCTTCTGCTCTGCATTTCATTGTATTAGTAGAATCGTTTGTTTTATCATCAGGACTAGACCTTAGAAGCTTATCGATAGCTATTGGATCTGAGTTAGTAAGTTGAACCGCATAGGCGCAGGTACACGATATAGCTACTAGTCGGGAGCCTATTTTGTCAGTAAAGCACACCCAGAGGCCATTGGCATACCTTTACGCCCTAGGGCCAGAAATTTAGATGGGACTTTATTAGCAGTTAGAGGCAGGGCCATCACCCCATCCTATTCCTATAAGATATTTAGGTACAGACTGTCGTGAGTGGCTAAGTCTATATAAACGTATCTATAAGGTTAGGAATTGTCCAGGAAAGTCATATAAGATCTGAGCAGACCAAGTTAAGGTCTAGAGGATTAGAACTATGTTAGAATAGTATTACCCTCAGGCTAAGGATGTCAGTAAGCTGACTGTGGAGGAAGAGGGACCGATCGCTCAAAAGCATGTTCGGTCAGTAGCAGCCCTACCGTCATTCTAAGAAAACGCACTTGGTAATTGGTCGTCTGCGACCCTACAGTTGTTTGTGAGTTATAGTTGCCCGAGCAGGAGATTTAGAGAATTGTTAGGCCACTCCAGGTCTCGCACTTTCCAGTCTAGACCATTAGAGATCATGATCGCTACTAGGATCCTCTGATCAGATATCGATGCATGGGGTGTACCTGCTAGCAGCCTTAAAGACTATTCTAGGGGGTGAGCAACGACGACATTAGGCCCATAAGGCCAGATACACCCTTTGAGTGGCTAAATCGATATTTTAGTATAGCACCTCAGTTGGGGTTGCCCTCACTCAGGAGCCTTCCATGACCACCCCAAGGTTACTAGCTGTGTCATCGCCCGCAAGGGGCTATATGACGTCGCTCCAAGGAGCGGTATTCCATCTGCAAGGGATGAAGATGAGGTCCGAGGACCTTATACAGTCCATTCCATGGATTAACTATTATTTCTATGTTGTATCCACAGTACACCCCCATCGAGCTTGGTGTCCAGGGTGCAGTTATTAGGATTCCACCAGTCTCAGACACAACTATAAATCAGGAGACAAGCAGGCTCAGTTGTAGACCCAGGGGGATAGGTAGGTTGGCTATAGCACCAGTAGAGTCATAGAAACCTGAATAGGGGTATATAAATTGAGGTATACTTTCTAGGGCTTATGGGAGTCCCGGTAGGTTATTTCTATGTTTCTTGTACCTTCCAGGCTTATGGGGGCCAAGTTAGGTTCTTGTTTGTATCCCTATTTGCTAACTATAGCTTATGAATATATGTTTATACAGTCATAGGTCATATACGTGTAGTGTTTTGCTAGATGCAGATTACGAATAAGTTAGCTTACAGGTTAATCTTTCTTCCCCTTCTCTCTACTTACTTTCAGTCTTTAATAGCTTACTTACAACTTTACATATTCGGTACATATTGTATTGACGCCTATCCCCGGGCGCTGTATTACTTGCCTGTAGGTTAAGACAGATAAGATTTTAGGCTCTCCAGTAGCAGCTGTTCAGAGTCAGCAGTTTGGCCAGCTACCTTCGTTCGGGGTTTCCAGGTTGTAGAGGTTACAGTCTTTTAATTGTATAGCATTTTGGGTAGGTCGGGGCCCTATCCCGACCACTATTTGTATTCTTAGAGGCTTGTAGAATACAGTCATCAGTTATTTATTTGTTGTTGGCCGTGTGGGGCCTAAATTAGTTATGTTTTATATGTTGGCCATGCAGGGCCTAGTGTAGTGGCTTGTTCTCATTTTTGTTAAAACTAGACAGCATGATGGTCTTGTCAACCCGCGTAGGATCCCTTTTGTTTCCTATTGTTGGTTAGTTATTTTTATTTACAGGTGGCTATATGGCCTTGTCGGCCGGGGACTATGTTACAGAAGAGATATAACTCATTGTTTTCTTGAGTTGAGTTGCAGGCAGGCGCTAGATGTGCATCAATCCAGCAAGGTTAGTCAGATCCCAGTATGACACTAGGTGCCAGTCATGCCTCCCGAGGTGGGGTGTGACATAAGAAGGGCTCTCGAAAGATGAGGACTCACCAACTGAGACTGAGAAATGCTAACCTTGAAAACATAACTAGCCACGGGATTAAGCCTGAATATCGAAGCCTATATCATAAAATGATACAACATAGATTATGTGATCAGTACGTGCAATGTATCGAGTATGCAAGGTAAGTAAAACCGCTAAGTAAGTATAATCATAAATCATGCATATTATAAAACATAATAAAGATAAGATTCTGAGAGTAGAGCTTGCATGCTATTTTCTAAAATCATGATCTGAACATGACTGAATATCATAATCGAATCGAATGACTTAAAGCTGAAAGCTGATGATCATAAGTAAAACTGAACATTGGATCAAACCTACTGAAACACCATATCATGACTGATGAACATGCATGACTGAAATCATGAGAAACAATGGGAGACTCATCATATAATGGACATTACCACGATAAAGCTTATGCGGTCCCGACTATCAAACTCAAGTGGGCAGAGCCGTCCAAACCTTTGCCAGGGCTAAGGATGCTACAATGATATCGATGTCGAGATGAAGGCCCCTTGGGGGCAGGGGAAGCTCACAATGGAGGTCCCAAAATAATATGAACATATCTATGTTGGTGTGTAGTTCTGAGGCATAGGGTTGACTGATCCTTAGCCTACTCGGTGCTAGACACTGCTCCCAAAAATATGCATATGCTCTCCATTATTTTTCAACGAAGTTGAACCATCGTCTATCGATGAAGCTAACTCATAACATACATGCATAAATATGAATCATAACATGAGGAGCCTTGGCTCAAATCATGCCACATGCTGAAAATAGTGGGAATCTAGATTCCAAAATCCATGTGGTAAGCTAATACATGAATCTTAGATAAATTCATGAAACATATTTGATCATATGGGCTTTCCCAATACATAAACATGCGTAACATTGACTTGATCATTTAAAAACATGAGCATAGACATGGGTAATTTGACATCACACTTTCTTCATAAACATCTCATCATGCTTGAATACATATTTCATAGATCTCAACTTTCATGAAATTCCATGGATGGGCATCATAAATTATAAAACTTGAAAATAAAATATATAATTGAAACATTTGTAAAATCTACCCATTAATCATAATTCAACATTAGAAACATGTTTTGATCATACTCATGATTGAAACTTAGAAAATTCACATGTTGGGTAAAACCTCCATTGATTAATCAATTAGAATTTTATGAATTGAGAGAGAATTGGGCATGGGTGTGGACAATTGCACCCATTCATAGCCTTACATACCTGAAGAGATCTGATTTCAGAATTTTCTTGATTTCCCAATGGAAATTTGGGGAAGAACCTTAAAGAAGCTAGGCTTGATCACCCCCTTAAACCTCTAAGCTTGCATGCATGAATTTGGAATAGGCTTAGAATGACTTTACCCTCTTAAAACACCCTTTTTAGAGCTTAAAATGATGTAGTATAGGCCTTAGGAACTTAGGAATTATGAAAAAGCCCTTAATAAATTCACAAGGAAAAACACACTGCCAGTCCCAACAAGGGACTAGACGACTCGTGCCCGTTGACCACGACTCGTGGTCACCTTCTCGTGATCAGCATTGGGAACTTGCCTTCCTTGTTCACCAAGGGGGACACCATGACTTGTGGTGTACCCGGCGATTCGTGGTGATGACCCATTAGGTACACTGCCTATTTCCTTCTATCATTCAAACCACCCTTGACCACGGTTGACCTAATGAATCATGGTGCTAACCACGACTCGTGGTCACCCCAAATTTGAAAATTCCAATCAACGCCAAACCCTCCCCATGTGTCACTTAATGACTTGTGGTGTTCCTGATGGGTCACTGGACAACGTATCTTGTGATCAAGTGCAGAAAATTCTGTTTTCTCCATTTCAACACCTGGGTCTGATATTAGGGCTTTTCGGGTATTTCAAATTCTTACGACCCATTCAAGTCTATATACAAGTTCCACAAGTAGAATAAGAGACACCATACTCGACACCAACATCAATACACATGACCACACCTATTCCCAATGTTACTATGTTCACTCAAATCCCATCAATAAGGCTAACACGGCTACCGGCTCAAGTATGACAAAGATTGTCACAACCATTGATCCTAACCACCAATATACCATAGATAATCAACACTTAGTCCTAGTCACATGATCTGCCAACCATATCTCCAATCCTCTAACAACAAACTTAATCTCATCACCAAGATGGTCAAATCCACAGCGACAAGTCTAGCGGCATAACCATTGCACTACCAACTCTAATCACGATTGAACCATCAAATATATATCAAAACCTATACTTAAAAACACAACCATACCACCTAGATATTAAAATAGCTAGCTACCATGAAAGTACTTAGCCATACGGCTACCGACATAAGCTTACCGATTAGTCAAAACTATGCCCCTCAATATTCAATCTCGAACTATCAAGAAACCCCAAATAATACATATAAATATAACACCATATAACCATAAATTCAAAAAATTCAATAATAGCACAATTCACAGCTTCAAAGATAGCCAACACGCAAGAATATATCAATAACAACGGTTTACGAAAATCATGTGGACAAAGAGGGGGACGAGCCTTAACATACCTCAACTTTGAAAAACCACAAAATAAGATGAATTTATGAAATAACCATGAATATAATACCTTAGAGTAGCCTCACTACTGCCAAATGCAATCACAAAGATTCAATAAGAGATCAATACAAACGAAAGTTAATTGGTAAATTTTCTATGGATTGATTCATAGAAACTTGGTAAGAAATTGTAAAGCTTAAAAACACACAAATAACATATAAAAATAATGAATATAATAGGTAGATGCTTACCCAGCAAGACAACTCCCAAAAACCGCTAAACCAAAGCAAGACGCAATTAGAACACAAGCTAGATGGAGAAATCCGTTGCCCAATCTTGTATTCAATGTTGGATTATGTTTCCTAGGCCCATAATCATCAAAAGAATATTGGAATAAGTTGGGAGAGGGTTTTGGTTGAGTGAAATTTCTAGAAAATAAATTTAAATATGATCAACTGACCTCCCACCACCTATATATACAGGTTGCTCGATTGCACTATTGACATGCAGGCAGTGTATTGTAATCCAAAATTCTGGCTTTTCAGATTTGTTTTCATTATTTGGTTCTCTACGCATGATCTCGACCCTCAGTCTTCCTTCGACGTATAACACATATTCATAAAACTCTGCTCATAATTCTGAAACCTATTAATGTAACCGATCTAAACACAGGTGACGTTATAGTATTGAGAGTCAAAAAATCTTATTTGGACATAGTTATGTGTAGTGTGGCAAATTACCTAGTAGAGCATGTGACTCTCAACATCAAATTTATTAGTTTGTTGAGTTATTGAACTTTTATACTTACTATGTCATATCTAGAATTTGTATGGCATTTTTTGGTGCATTTATATACCCATAGCTTCTCTTAGAACATAAAAATTCAATGAAATATTAATATATCTTTAAAATAATAACAATAAAGAAGCTACACAACGAAAGAAATAAAAATTGGATTGCCTCTTAACAAGCACCTAATTTAACATCGTGAAAGAATGCAAGTTGTTCAAGCTTTAAGCATGAGTTTCACTTGGCCTTCAAATGAACAATTATTATCTATTCTATTTTTATTTTTCACCTTAATATTTTTCAAAAAATCGTGTCTCTCAACTATTACATCAAATTCTAATATGCTATCTTTATGACATGTTCTCACTTTTACCTCACCTTATAACTTTTTCCCCTTAACTCTTGCTCATCACACTCATGATCACTTCTCTCAATTACTGTCACCATATAAAGACACTCAACAGGAGTTGAATATTGAGCGCCTTGTAGACTTTGAAGGCAACTTCTTCATCTTCAATCCTCATCTTCAGCTTTTCTTCTTAAAAATTAGTCACGGTACCTCTAGTAGCTAAGAATAGATATTCCAATATCAAGGGAACATTCTCATCCACTATAATATTAAGTACAACAAAGTCCATAGGGAGTATATTATTTTTACCAAGATATACTCAATGACCCCCTCAGGTTAAACCGTCAACTTGTTTGTAAGTTGCAACATAGACATTGTTGGCTTTTGAGCTCCCAAACCTAGCTTCTTGAATAGAGTCAGTGGCATAATATTAAAGCTCACTACCAAGATAAAAAAAAGCCTTTCATAACATTAGTGTTCCTAATTTAGATTAGCATGGTGCATCTTCTTTGGTCCATAAGCTTTCGCGGAAGCTTATTTTGGACCCCAGATGTGCACTACTCTATAAACACAACTATTTCAAAATCATTCTACTTCTTCTTGTTGTTGGTCATGAAGTATTTTTATAAATTTTCCATAATAAAAGTTTTATTTCAACATATCAACCAAGGGGATATTAGCAACACCTCTCTCATCATCTCCATAAACTTTTCATATTTGGTGAGCTCTTTCTTATGAGGAAACTTCTATCAAATAGTGGATGTGGTCTCTATTTATCTTTCTCATACATTTTGAACTCTATAATACATAATAACACCTCATTATGCTCACATAATACCTTTTTTATGGCCCCTTCAATTTTAGTTCTGCTTCTCAACATGACAGAATTCAAAAAGCCTTTTAAATTAGGCTTCACATCTTTAGGTAAATCACCATTACTTTTTTAGGCCTTATCCAAATGCTACATATGGATCTTTAGATTTTTAAATAGCCTAACCTTTGACTAACTTTTCTCCATTAATTTTTTGAACATCTCGATACTGCTCTTTTCGACTTGTGTTTGTGTTGGCTATTAATAGTTTCCCTACGACCTATGTCCTCTTATATTCCTATCTACCATGCCTACTAATGTATGGTCAATTCTTCCAATTAGAATTGTATGTACTACCACACCATATATTCTAGTTCATCGGCTTTGGGTTTTCATACCCTACATAGAATACCAACTTAGGATTGAACGAGAAATTATCAGTTCCTATGACCTTCTCTACAAATCACATAAGTAGTGGACATCTATTATAACTTCTGAGTAGGTGGTGCTTTCATATCCTTTTGTAGTCAAAAACATAATACTAACTTGGTTAGTTAAAAATATTCCTTAGCTATCAGTGCAGTCCTTGTGTCTAGCTCTAAGACATCCACTTTTTTGGAACAGAAGATTTTCTTACCTTACCATGTCAATTTTGATTGTTTGAGATATAATTGTGTTATAGTGGCTTTACTTCATAAAATATATTCTATATTCACTACCTTCTAAAAACAAAGTCGAGAAGCTTATTTTTGTTACCATGTAAACTTTCCACAAAAGTGTGGCCCAAGATCTAATTAGACTACTCGTGATGAGAACAATCTTGAGCAATTTCTTGAATCAATCCCAGGATTCATCCAATATGTTCTCTATCTTTTTTGAAACCCAACTATATTACTTTTAGTGACCTAGTCTTTCTAGACAAAAAGAACTTGATCAAGAATTTATGAGAAAGATCATCTCTTGTACAGATACAACTCGGAGGCTCTTTTTTGCAACCATTTCACTTCTCCTATCAAAGAAAATGAAAATAAAGTCAAACTGATATTGTTAGGAGTTACTTCTCTGAAGTTGCAACTGCAATGATCTATAAATAAAGCTTAAAAATACAGCATTAAAGAAAAATCTTGCAACCCTAAAATAATAGAAAACTAGCCACTCATGTTTGTGGTGAAATAAAAGATTCATACAACTATACCGATAGAAGAAAGAAAAGAAAAATTTTATGAATCCTCACTCCACAGTGCTTTACCCCTCCTTGTGATGTTATTCTCTCCATAATCTAAATCTGTTACACCCTAAAAGTCCCTAAAATCATACCCGAGGATTGAAATGAAGAAAATAGAAAAATCTACACTAGGTCACAGGACGAGTCATCCGGTGACCCCTCAAGTGACCTAACAGGTCTTTGAGTGACTCATTGGGTGGTGCCAAGTTGGAGAAAAATTTTATTTCCAGAAGTCATGATGCATTGAGGAATGAGTCATCAAGTCCCCTGATGACCCGTTAAGTGACTCGTTGAAGGAAAAAGATCATAGAATGGAGGAGAGGTTGCCAGTGGAAATGGATTCGAGGATTACTCGTCAAGTCTTCCACTGATTTGTCCAGTCACTTGTTGGGTCTGGCAGTGTGATTTTTTTTTCATATCATTAGGGGTGTTTTTGTATAAGTTCTTAACTCCTAAACTAAGTCATTTTAAGCCTTCTAAAGGGTATTTTGTAAGGGTTTTAGTCATCCTAAGCCATCATTCTACTCCTAACACCCCTAAGTGAAGATCAAATCCCCTCAACAGAAGCTAGGCTTCCTTATCAAATCTTCCTCAATTCTATTTGGGTTTCTAATCAAGTGGAAAATTCTTCCATCCCAGGTTTGTAGGGTTATAAATGGTGGAAAATCAGTGACCCTCATGCCCAATTTCACCCCAATTCTATCATTTCACATCTCTAAGAATTTCAAATTGAATCCTAGGTTTTTACTCAATTTTCAAGAAATCTCTATGTTTTCTCTATGGGTATAATAACTTTATGTTTTGATTGATATTCCATGACAATTAGGACATGTTTAAACCTCAATTTACTTATTAACTCATGATTTCAAATTTATGGAGTTTATGCCCTATTATGCATGATTTATGTAATTTAAGTTTATGAGTCCATGATTTCAAGTATGATGAATTAATTCATATTTTATGAGCATAATATATGACTTCAACAAGAACCTTTCATGAAATTATGAATTTTAGAGTATGATAATTTTCTCAAGTATGCATGGCTTTTATGAATATCAAGTTTATGATAGTGGCCTACTCACAGGCTTATTTTATGGCTAGTTCATGTATCTCAAGTATGTTTATGAATTTCATGATCTCAACTAGCTCATGTACTTCAAGTATGCTTCATAATTATGATATGAGCACTATATATGTTTTAGGAGTAGTATTTAACACTGAGTACATCAGGGTTCCAGCACACCCAGGTCTCAGAACTATGTGCCAATATAACCATGATGGGGTCCTCCATGAGAGTGTCTTCCATGCTCGTATGGGCCACCCATGAGTGATATCTTACCTATTTCATGGTTCTACCTTTGGCGAGGTATGAATATCCTACTGACTAGGGATTTACAGGTTGGTTTTCATGTTTGCTCATGTGGGGTATGTCGGTTATAAGAATCTTTCACTATTCCTCATGTTCTCAGTTACTCATATTCATGACTTATGATATTATATTTTATAGCATATTTAGTCCATTGATTAGTTTATTAGCTCTAACTTATGATTTCAAGCATAACAATTTCTATGATTTCTATTTATTAACCTTGGGTCATTATATTTATATTATGATGAATAGCTTGTGAATATGTATATTTCCAATTTATGAATTTTAGGATGCTATCCTTACCCTCATGAATTTTCATGATTTATACTCATGATTTTAGACTAATTTCTTACTAGCATGTTTTAATTTCCCTGCAAACTCAATACATTCAAAGACTCATCGCTTAATTTATGCTATATCGTCTCATGGTATAGGTTTGGGTGATCCATCTCAGTCACGCCATTAGCTCGCTTCTTCTTAGACTAGCCAGTTTTTTCGAGTCTTGGCGAGTCCTCATCACATGGGGACATTTATCAGTTTACTTTTTCATGTCTAATTTTAATTTCATACTTTAGCAAGCTAGTTAGGGGTGTTGTCCCATCAGCTCATCTTATGACTAGAGGCTTTTAAAATAGACATGTAATAGTTGACTCAATGTTGTGATATTGTCACTTTTACGTATGCTCTATGTTATGTAGATTTTCTTATTCCATACTTATGATATAATTATCTCTCATGTATGCTCTTAAGTAATGTTATATATATGTCATGGGTTAGCTTGGAGCCATTCATGGCTATAAGTCTCATATCTCAATCCAGGGTCCCAACTCAGGTCGTGACAAACTTGGTATCAGAGCAAAGGCTTAGGTGTGTCCTAGGTTGTCTGAAAGATGTGTTAAGTAGAGTCTTTTCCATGGAAGCACACCATTCTTATGGGGAAGAGGCGATGAGACATTTTAGGAATTTCCCTTCTTTCATGATTCATGTCATGCAATGAAGTATCTATCTCTTCCTATTACTCATGTTGTATACATTTGAAGAAATATGCCTCCACGTTGCATCAATGGTAAAAGAAATGGCAATGGCAATGGCCAGCCCCACCAGCTCAAGCGGATCCCTTGCTCGAGCAGGTTATGCATGTCGAGTTTCGAGCCGCCTTTCAGATGTTAGTTTAGGCTATGATAGCCTAAGTCAACTAGCATGCAGTGGTCCATGTCCACCAGAATGGGAATGCAACAACGGCGAGAGTGCGAGACTTCCTCAGGATGAACCCACCTGAGTTTATTGTGTCAAAGGTGGATGAGGACCTATATGAGTTCATAGAGGAGATTCATAAGATCACCTAGATTATGGGGGTGACTTGAGAGTAGAGTGAAGATTTAGCCTCCTATTAGCTGAAGGGGGTTGCTCATATATGGTTCCAGCAGTGGAAGAAGAGTAACGGAATAAGCGTGGTTCTCTTTGGTTGGGATGAGTTTGTTACCGGTTTATTGGATGGATTCTTTCCTTAAGAGTTGAGGGAAACAAAGGTAGTTTAGTTCGTTAATATGAAGCACAAACACATGAATGTCCAGTAGTATGCCTTGAAGTTTACTCTGTTGTCTAAGTATGCCCTTGAGATGGTGGCCGACCTGAGGGCTCACATGAGCAGGTTTATGAATGGGGTAGTAGATTAATTGGTCAAGGAGCGTAGGACCACCATGTTGATCAATGATATAGATATCTCCCGGCTGATCATATATGCCCAGTAGATAAAGGCAGAGCGGATGAAAGAGAAAGACAGAGAGGCTAAGAGGGCCAAGATAAGGTGCTATGGGCAGTTCTAGTAGAGATCCAGTGGTGGACATCAACCTCAGACCCACAAAAGATCCCCATCTCCAGCTTCATCATCAACCAGTGTTTCGTCAAAACCTTGATGTGTCCAGAGAGGTAGAGCATCGAGCTCTAGAGGCTAGGGGAGCATGGCAGGGGAAAGCACTTTTCTAGCCTATGTGAGGTGTGGTAAGAACCACCCTGGGCAATGCTTAGTTAGCTCAAATGCTTATTTTAGGTGTGGAAAACCCAGATACAGACTCAGGATTTCCCTTCATCCAGATAGGGCGATGGTGGGGTATGCACCCCATCCACCAGTTTAGTGGCTCAAGCAGCTCGCCCATCACCACAGGGTGACTCTTCTAGTGCAGTGGGTGGATAGCGCCAGAACAGGTTCTATGCACTATCATCTCGTCAAGAGTAGGAGAATTCACCTGATGTGGTTACTGGTACATTATGAGTATTTCATCTTAACATGTATGCATTGTTAGATCCAGGGGCTACATTACCTTCGTGACTCCTTATGTTGCTATTAGATTCAGAGTCAGTCCTGAAATCCAGTCGGAACACTTCTCAGACTCTACTTCTATCAATGAGTCTGTTTTAGCTCGACAAGTATATAGAAATTGCCTATCCTAATCCTTTAGAAAGTCACCTCAACTGACTTAGTGGATCTAGATATGCCCGAAATCGATGTTATATTCGATAAGGATTCATTACATGCTTATTATGTCTTAGTCAATTGTAAAACCCATACGGTAGAGTTCTTCTTTCTAGGTGAACCTGTCCTACAGTGGAAAGGTAGTTCAGCTATGCCTGTATGTTGCTTTGCTTCCTATCTCAAGGCCAGAAAGATGATCTCCAAGGGTTGTGTGTACCTCTAGTTTGGGTCATGGATTTTACGTTCGAAACCCTGGCTCTTTAGTCTGTTTTTATTGTATATGAGTATCCAGTGGTATTCCTAGATGATCTACCAAGAGTCCCTCCCGAGTGAGAGATCGACTTTGGTATTGACCTTTTTCTTAATACGCAGCTCATATCTATTCCTCCTTATAGAATGTCTCCATTCGAGCTAAAGGAATTGAAGGAGTAGTTGAAGGATCTCCTAGATAAGGGTTTTATCAGCCCTAGTAAGTCCCATGGGGTGCTCCAGTTATCTTTTTTTAGAAAAAAGGATTGTTCCCCTTAGGTAGTGCATAGACTATCGGCATTTGAACAAGGTCACAATCAAGTAAGTATCCCCTCCCAAGGATTGATGACTTGTTTGATCAGTTTCAGGGTGCTACATACTTTTCTAAGACAGATCTCAGAGCCAGCTATCACCAGCTTAGAGTTAGGGCTAAGAGCAAGTATGGTCACTATGAGATCGTAGTTATGTCTTTTGGACTAACGAATGCCCATACAATTTTTATATACTTAATGAATAGGGTGTTCAAGCAATATTTGGATATGTTTGTGATCATAATCATAGATGATATTCTCATATATTCTCAGAGTGAGAAGGACCATGCTTCTCATTTAAGGATTGTGTTGCATACTCTCAAGGATCGCCATCTCTTTGCTAAATTCATCAAGCGTGAGTTTTGGTTGAACTCAGTAGCATTTTTAGGTCATTGAGTGTCTAGCGAGGGTGTGCAGGTGAACTCTCAAATGATTAAAGCATTGAAGAATTGGCCTAGACCTGTCATTCCTATAGATATTAGGAGATTTTTGGGTTTAGCTGGCTACTATAGGAGGTTCATAGAAGGATTTTCATCCATTGCAACACCTTTGACTAAGTTGATCCAGAAGAAAGTCAAATTTCAGTGGTCAGATGCTTATGAGAAGAGTTTTCAGGAGTTAAAGACTCGACTCACATCAGCCCTAATATTGACCCTACCAAAGGGAATGAATGGTTTTGTTGTGTATTTTGATTCTTCTAGGGCTGGTCTTGGTTGTGGGTTGATGTAGCATGGTAAGGTCATTGCATATGCCTCCGAAAACTTAAGACTCATGAGAAGAATTATCTGACGCTTGACCTAGAGTTGGTAGTTGTGGTGTTTGCTTTAATGATTTGGAGGCACTATTTGTATGGGGTGCATTTGGATGTGTTCACAGACCACAAGAGCATTCATTACGTGTTCACTCAGAAGGACCTAAATTTGTGACAAAGGAAATGACTAGAGCTTCTTAAGGACTATGATATGAGTTTCCTTTATCATCCGAGAAACGCCAATGTAGTGGAAGATAGTTTTAGTAAGTTGTCCATGGAGAGTGTGTCTCATGTAGAGAATGGAAGAATGGAGTTGGTGAAGGATGTCCATATACTTGCTCGTTTAGGGGTTCACCTTACAAATTCAACGGATGGTGATGTTATTGTTCAAAATATGTCGGAATTTTCATTGTTTATTAAAGTCAAAGCTAAGCAAGATGAGGATCCTTCCCTAGTGAAGTTGATAAAAGAAAATCTGAATCAGAAAAGTAGAGGTTTTCTCACGGATGATATGGTGTACTCTAATATTAGGGTCGATTATGTGTGCCGACTATAGATGAATTGGGGAAGTGGATGTTGAGCGAGGCTCACGAATTTCGGTACTCTATCCATCCAAGTGCCACCATGATGTACCGTGATCTACGGGAAGTCCATAGGTGGTATGGCATGAAGAAGGACTTGGTGAAGTTTGTGGCTAAGTTCCGAATTGCCAACAGGTGAAGTTTGAGCATTAGATACTCCATGGTATGCTTTAGATATTAGCATTCTTACTTGGAAGTGGGAAGAGATCAATATGGATTTCATTATAGGTTTGCCTCATACACGCTAAAAGTATGACTCTATATGAGTTATTATGGATAGGTTAACCAAATAAGCCTATTTCTTGATGGTCAAAACTATGGATTCAACTGAGGATTATGATAAGTTTTACATTTCGGATTTGGTTCGGTTGTATGGAATCCTATTGTCCATCATCTCAGATAGGGGTACTCAGATCACCTCTCAGTTTTGGAGATTGTTTCAGAAGGGGCTTGGTACATAGGTAAAGCTTTTCACAGCCTTTCACTCGCAGAAAGATAGCCAGGCCAAATAAACCATTCTAAATTTTAAGGACATGTTGAGAGCGTGCTTGATTGATTTCAAGGGTAGTTGGGATGATAACTTGCCTCTCATCGAGTTTTCCTACAATAACAGCTATAATTCTAGCATCCAAATGGCTCTGTTCGAAGCTCATTATTTGTGGAGGTGTAGATCGTCTATTGGATGGTTCAAGGTAGGTGATGCTACATTGATAACGCCAAATTCAGTTCATGAGGCTATGGAGAAAGTTCAACTCATTAGAGAGAGGCTGAAAACAGCTCAGAGTTGTTAGAAATCTTATGTGGATGTTAGGAGGAGAGAGATTGAGTTTGAACTAGTTGATTAGGTGTTTCTGAAGGTTTCCCCATGAAAGGAGTTATGAGGTTCAGTAAGAAAGGGAAGCTTAGCCCCTGATATGTTGGTCCCTATAGGATTCTAAGGTGAGTTTGCAAGGTGGTTTGTGAGTTGGAGCTACCAGCAGAGTTAGCTTTTGTGCGTCCAGTTTTCCATGTATCTCATTAAAAAAAGTATATTGGCGACGCAACTTTAGTTGTTATGGTAGAAAGCATTTGTTGAGGGATAGCCTTACTTATGAGGAGGTTCTGGTTGAGATCCTTGATCATCAAGTTCGGAATTTGAGGAACAAGGAAGTAGCTTTAGTGAAGATTTTGTAGAGGAATCATCTTGTTGAGGGAGCTACATGGGAAGCCGAAGAAGATATAATGGCTAAATACCCGTACCTTTTCCCTTCCAGCTCAATTTTAGCTTGAGGTACCAGTTTCCTCCTTAGTACTCTACTCAGTTTCATGTTAAATTCATATCCCTTAGTTACTTTCATGTCATAGCATGCATGTATGTTTCATGAATTCAGTTCAGTCATGTAAATCAATCCGGAGACAATCACTCTGCCAACTTTAAGCTTTGATTATTCAATTTTGAGATCGCAGATCTTTCCCTAGCCTTTTAGTATGCTTAATCTACATTCGAGGATGAATATTTCTAAGGGGAATATAAAGTAACACCCCAAAAGTCCCTAAGATCAGACTCGATGATTGAAACGGAGAAAACAGGAAAATCTGCACCAGGTCACTTGATGAGTTGTCCAGTGACCCGTCAAGTAACCTAATGGGTTGTTGAGTGACCTGTTAGGTGGAGCCAAGTTGGAGAAAATTTTATTTCATGAAGTCATGATGCACTGAGGAATGAGTCGTCAAGTCCGCCAACGACCCGTTAAGTGACTAGTTGAGTGAAAAATATCAGAGAATGGAGAACAGTTTGCTAGTGGAAATGGGTCTGGGGATGACCCATCAAGTCTTCAAACTAGTCGCACAGTCCCTCGTTGGGTCTGGAAGTGTAATTTTTCCTGTTGGATCATTAAGTGTGTTTTCGTAATTCCTAAATTTCTAACTCCTAAACTAAGCCATTTTAAGTCTTCTAAAGAGTGTTTTTAAGGATTTTAATCATCCTAAACTCTGATTCTACTCCTTACACCCCTAAATGAAGATCAAATTCCCTCAAGAGAAGCTAGGGTTCTTCATCAAATCTTTATCAATTCCCTTTGAGTTTCTAATCAAGTTAAGAATTCACCAAACCTAGGTATGTAGAGTTATGAATGGGGGAAAATCTTCCATCCTCATTCCCAATTTCACCCCAGTTCTATGTCACATCTCCAAGCATGTCGAGTTAAAACCTAGGGTTTTACCCAATTTTTAGGAAATCTCCCATGCTTTCTCTATGGGTATAATACCTTCATGTTTTGATTGATGTTCATGAACATTAGGAGAGGTTTAAACTTCAATTTACTTATTAACTCATGATTTTAAGTTTATAGAGTTTATTCCCTATTATGCATGATATATGAAATTTAAGCTTATGCATCTCTGGTTTGAAGTATGATGAATTAATTTATGTTTTATGATCATAATGTATGAGAAGAACCCTTCATGAAATTATGAATTTTAGAGTATGATGATTTCCTCAAGTACACATGGCTTTTATGAATATCATGTTTATTATCATGGCCTAACTCACCGGCCTATTTTATGGCTAGTTCACGTATCTCAAGCATGTTTATGAATTTCATGATCTCAACTAGCTCATATACTTCATGTATGTTTCATGATTATGATGTAATAACTATATACGTTTTGGAAGTAATATTTAACACTGAGTAGGCTGGGGTTCCAGCGCATCCAGGTCTTAAACTACGTGCCAATGCAACCATAATGGGGTCCTCCACGAGAGTATCTCCTATTCTTTTATGTGCCACGCATGAGTGATATCACGCCTATTTCACGGGTCTACCTTGGCAAGGAATGAACATCCTTCCGACTAGGGATTTACAAGTCGGGCTCCATGTACTCTCACGTGGAGTATGCCAGGTATAAGAATCTCGCACTATTCCTCATATTTTTAGTTACACATATTAATGACTTATGATATTATGGTTTATAAAATATTTAGTCCATTGATCAGTTTATGAGCTCTCACTTATGATTTCAAGAATGACAAGTTATATGATTTCTATTTCTAAACTTTGGGTAATTATGTTCGGATTACGACAAATAGCTTATGAATATGTATACTTCGAATTTATGCCTTTTAGCATGCTGTCTTTACTCTCATTATTTTTCTTGACTTATACTTATGATTTCTGACTGACATTTTACTAGCATGTTTTACTTTCTCCGCATACTCAATACATTCAAAGTACTAACTGCATACACTATTCTATATCGTATCATGATATAGGTTCGGGGGATCCATCTCAATCATGCCATTAGCTCACTCCTACTCAGACTGGCCAGTTTTCTCCAGTCTTGGTGAGTCCTCATCCCCCGGGGACATCTATCAGTTTATTTTGTCATGTCTCATTTTAGTTTTAGACTTTAGTGAGCTAGTGTCACGACCCGAGTTTATACCCCGGACGCAATATGGTACTTAGGATCAAAAGTGATACTAACCAAACTCATGGCATAGCATAACTCTATTAAGACTGATCTACTATAAAAGATATTAAGGGGAAGCTATTTAATAACAATAACCCAATTACTGAATAAATAAAGAGCATTTGTTAAGTTACTGCCATTTGCTCAAACACTGGAACTCAAGCTGAAACCAACATGTTCTGTCTGAAAGCCTTTTAAAATAAAATAATGAGTTGCTAGGATAAATACCCATCTAACTCTAAGGTCTGACACTAAAACGTAAAATAACAAAGCTGAAGATGAAAACTCTAGCCCTCGGCAGATGAGGATAAACCACTGTCGACTGCTAGAAATCGCTGCGATATTGAGGCTAGGTACTTGAGCCTATATCATAAAATGATATAGCACATAGAAATATGCGATCAATATTTGGAATGTAATAAGTACGCGAGGTCATTAAGTTTTAGAATATAATCATGTTTAAAGAAGATTATAAATAAACATGATGAACTATATGAAATGACCCTGAGTTAAATTATACATGTTGCAGATAAACTGAAATCTTAGAGTATTGAAAACTGGTAACACTGCTATAAGGGTCACAAACATATTCTAAGATCTGAGACTGAACTATATTATTGGAGTGTCTGTTAACCGACATGTAACCACGTGAGCTAGATGTGAATTTTGATATTTACTCCCCATCGATAGGGCCCGTAGTACCTTGCCAAGGTACTGTGACTGGTTGCGTGATCACTAACTGTAAAACCCATTCAGATCAAATCCTACGGTGGCACGTAGTTTTGGGAGCCTAGGTGCGCTGAACCCCGGTAAACTTGGTGCTATGTACTACTTCCAACTGAAGACACTTAATAAATATAGGTATCGGTAAAAAATTAATATCTTAAAACTAATGCCTAAGACTAGGCAAGGACTACTTGTCTGGAGGCACCCCAAAATCTAATGGACCTAATAAACTGAATGATACTGAAAAATCTTATAATATTGAAAACTGATAAGTTATCATACGCACAAGTTGAAAGTATTGACTCTTGTTTAAAGCGCACTTATGCTAGAATGCATACTCAAGTGGTAATAGCCTGATAGAACAACCTTCCTAATCAGCTTTTAAATCATGCAATAATCAACCCAAGGTCATGCTAACATTAGGACTAAAATGAATATGTAAAAATGAAGTCAAATCATGAATATCAAATAGTATTAATCATGGGAACTGACAGAACTAATAAAATACAAGAAAAATCAGGATTTTTCTAGAACCCTAACTCACAATTTCTATAAGGTAAAAATTTGATAAAAGATTCTGAAAATACTTGAGCGCAAGGGTGGAAGGAATACCGTTGCTAAAACCCACATACCTGTAGAATAATTTCTCTGAGGAAACTCTTGGAAATCTGGAGCAGAAGCAGAACCCTAACTCTTGCACTGAGAAGCCTTCTATGAGTTTCTACGTACTGTTCTTGTAGGTTTGGGAGAGAATGAGAGGAGAAAGCTGATTATTTCCCTTAATTCCCCTCTAATCGTACCTCGAAATGATGTAATTTAGGAGTTATAATCTTAGAATTCTACAAAAATGCCCCTGGAAAACCGTTTTAAAAATCTACCTGTCTAGTGGCATGACCCATCCTACGAGTCATGCCAGGATCATACTGTAACACCTCGTATAATTTAAGCAATACACTCGTACTTTTGAGATATGGCAAAGATTGCTTATTAACATAATAAGGATGTGTTATAAGGTATTCATATCACTCAATTACCATATGTTAAGATTTGTGGTCGAGCAAGTTGTAAAACAAAAATTGGCAAACGTTATCACAAGTTTCTTTTAGAAAATTTTTAAAAATCTAGGTCAAATACCTTAGGTATTTTCTCCAAATATATAAAGAGTTAGGAGTCCTACTACCCATCAAATTAAGGATCTTTGAGTCTAATTTCCAGAACATCAAAGCGCTCATCACTCCGACATCGAAGCAAAGAGTTATGAGTGTTTTACCATGGAGTGTACGGCCAGAAGCGGGTCACGAGCCAGCCGGATTGGGTTTATTTTTGGATAGCATATTTAATCCAATTTTTGGCCCAAATCTAATCATTTGTTCACTATAATTTCTATAAAACATCCCAGATCATTTCCCCTCTCTATTTCTTGGGTTTTAAAGCATTTTGGAAGAAAAATCAAGAGGTAATCTTTACGAAATCTCAATCCAAGTTAGAATTAAGTTGCATAGGTCGTGAAGATCATTATGATTGGATTTCTTTGTTGATTTTTGCGTTAATTGGGGCATTGTGGTGATGAAGTGATTCTGGAAAAATTGAGTTCTATATTAATAAGTGATTTCCAATGGTTAAGGTAAGGTTCCATCATCTTCCTTCGGTCTAATTCATGATTTTACATCGTTATCAGAAATTGAATTATTGGAACTCGTTTGTATTAAAACATTGGACTTAGGGGCTGTTTCGGGAGTTCTATAAGAGTCGTGTTGGTTGTAAACCAAAGAAGCTACTGATCTATAGTGCGAGTTGTTGCTGGTTTCGCCAAATCACTTGCAAGGTATGTTAAGGCTAAACTCTCTAGCAAGTTTTCTTTGTCATATCATTAATACAACTTGTTGTCAATCATAGTAGTGATCATGAATATGTTGCTTATTATTGGTTACTTGCTGGAAGATGAACTAATAATGTGGTATAAGTATCCTGTGGTGAGATTTTCCACGTCTAGCCATTTGCCTTTCAATTAGAAGCGACATAAGAGTCGTTTATACGAATTGTTGTCGCTTAGATTAGCAATTGATGTCTTCCTGCCACACCAATGCCATAAGGGCTTGTGAATAGTTGTTTAACACTCCTTGTTCGTGATTAGTAGCATTACGAGTAGTTTGGCTATAAGATTACATATTTACGATGCCTATATATGATAAAGATTGCCTTTGGAATATCCTAACACCTTTAGAGTGAGAATTTTAGTATTGTAGTTCGACCTTCGGGTAGTGGCACCATGACTGCCTATTGAACTTTGGTTGTATGTATCAAGGTGATGTACCTACTATTAGCGATCTTATAGTTGCATACGACGTATATATTGTGTACAGGTTGCATAAAAAGCCATCTAACTTTATGATAACTTAATAGATTATATGATGCCTTAATAATCTATCTTGTCAGTTGTTAAGGATTTTGGCCAACACCCTTAGACTGTTCATGCAAATTACCATGTACAGGTCACCTAGAAAGGCTATAACCAAGCATACCTTGCCTACGGGACTATACTTTTCTTATAAGAGCTATAAAATGTCTGAAAAGACTATATTGAGGCCTACAGAGCCTTATTGATGTCTATTCACATATAGAATTTCTTTATGCCTATGTTGGTAGTACTAACCCTCAATTGGGGCCCTGTGTGCTTGGGGTACAGTTACAGGAGCCTAGAAGGCTCAAATACAGCTATAAGAGCCTAGAAGGTTCACGATACAGTTAGAGATATAGGAGCCAAGTGTACTCAAAATACAGTTATAGCTTGCCAATGGGGCTACAGTGTCACGAATACAGATTTATAGATTGAGGTATACCTGCCAGAGCTTATGGGGGCTCAGGTAGGTTATTGTTTGTTGTTTGTACTTGCCAGGCTTATGGGGGCTAGGATTGGTTCTTATTTGACTATTGCCTATTTATTTTCCTATATAACGTAATAAGATCTTTCAGGTTATTCTCTTATTCTTATATCTATTTACATTTCATTCTTACTATTAGTTTAATTCCAGCTTATTGTTATCGCCTTATATACTGGGTGCATTATTGTACTAAGGCCCAAGCTTGGGGGTGATGCACTCTTGCCTGCAGTTTCTGACAGACAGGTTCAGGGACCTCGTAAGTAGCAGTTCAGGCTAAGCACATTAGTCAGCTTCTCTCTTTCAGAGTTGCCATACTTTTGAGGATTTCTTGTATTTTGTTGTATAGTTCTTTTGGATATGTCGGGGCCCTGTCCCAGCCAAGTATTTACTCCTTAGAGGCTTGAAGATAATGGGATTGTATAGAAGTACGTTGTTGTCTATGTTAGCTCAGTTACTTTGTTTGAGCAGTTTGGCAGCCTTATGCCCCTTATATATATATTTCTACCTTCTTATTTATTTGATTTAGATAATATATTAGTTTTGTTGGCCTGTATAGGATGTTATTATTGTTGTAAACTATTGGGTCAGCTGAATATTTGTGCAGGCGTTAGTATTACGACTTTGTCGGCCTATGGCTTCTTTAAGCTGAGATATACTTAATTGTTTTATTGATTAAGTGTTGCTGGTTTGCACCAAAGGTGTATATGCCTAGCTAAGCCAGCTCAAGATTCAATGTGGCATCAGGTGCCTGCTACAGCTCCCAGGGTGGGGCGTGGTACATATGATCAATACTGGCACTCATGGGTATGGGCTCTGCCCAACACCATGCTCTGATGTTTTCCACGGGAGCCTACCACGATCCCTGGAATCATACTACAGGTCATACCATGATTCATGGTTTCCCAAAATCTCATGGACACTTCTCTAAACTAATCTCATGACTAGTTAGTACGATACATACCATGGTGATACAAATCATCGAATGCAGTCATAGTTTTCTTCTCACCTCTTATCAAACTCTCTGAAGCGTATCATGATTCGTGGTATGTCTCGTACTTCCCTAATACCACTCATATGAATCACCCATTGTTTAGTGAAGAAATTTTTGTTGTCCCTTAGGAACTCATCCCACGATTCCTAGTACGACTCATACCACCTTCTCACAAGTCGTACTGTGACTCGTATTGAGGGCTTTTTTCCAGTTTCCTGCATGATAAAGTCTCAAATCTTAGGGTTAGTCCCAGGAACATCTAGGGTGTTACAGTTATTTGAGGGTGTTATCCCATCAACTCATCATACTACTAAAGTCTTTTCAGATAGACATGTAATAGTTGACTGAGCGTTGTGATATTGTCACTTTTACGTATGATTTATGTTATCTAGATTTAAGTTATTCCATGTGTATGATTTAATTTTATCTTTAGTATGCTCTTAAGTCATGCTATGTGTATGCCATGAGTTAGCTTGGAGCCATTCATGGCTCTAGTTCTCCTGTCTCGATTTGGAGTCGCAGCTCGGGGTGTGATAAAATCTCTTCTGAAAGACATATATAAGGTGTATTTATAGAGTGTAGAATTGACCTTGGGAAAAAATACTATATGTATTCCAAAACATACTTGGATTTTCCTACAAATGCACTAGTGTGCTGCACACAATACTAGACTATGCATCTCACCAAATCAATGATTCCTAGGTAAGAATCTGCATGTTTTTCTAATTTTTATACACATGGGTGCAAGGGGTACTTAGGGCTTGCGTTGCACCAAACCATTTTTTGTGATACTTTATTTTTCAACATTTTTTCATGCATACTTGGTTATCGGGTCCTGAACTTGATCCAATACCTAGTAATGACTTCTACTAAGACTTCAAGCTATTTTTATCTCTTTTAGCATCAAATTATAATCTGATTACAAAACCACCTCCTACACACACAAATTACAAATACTAAGGATAGAGTGAGTAAATGTAAACTCAAAGACAAGAAAAAGTCACAAAATATGGGGCAATATATAGCTAAAAATAATGTATTTCTAAACACCGATCAAATATATGGTAGCTGATTCCTTGAGTTAGAAGGTAGTTAGTATGAGCAACCTAGAATTATTGCAAGTGGGGTAATGTTACTTGGCAATAAACGTTTAGTCTTTGGACAACAACTTCATGAGACTTGGTATTTCGTAGCCCAGCAAGGTTCTAGTACGTGTGTAGGCACTATCATATTTGATGGAGAAAATCAAGGATCAATAGTTTGAGGATGAAAAGTTGTGTGACATTAGGAATAAGACGCTTCTGTGAAAGGACTGGTAATCTATTCAAGTTGCATATGGTGTTTTGTGTAGTATAGGTTATATCTATGTGTCTAAGACTAGAGGTGCTTATTGATCGATTTGATCGGTTTTGTATATTATCGCTTTGATTTATTTGTGATATATAAATATGCTAAATCAATAATCAAACAAATAAGATAATTGTTATTTATTTTTATTAACGGTTATTAATCATTCATTTTTTTGATTTTCTGTTTAATCAATAAGAAAATTCTCCTTTACAAAAAAAAAATTCTCTTGTTTTCATTTGTTCATATATATATAGTCTTCACATGGTATTTATTACTAAAACAAATATCATGAACTAATATATATGAGGCCAAGGAATAAAAAGATTTTTTATGATCTAAATTGAACTACATAAAAAGAAGTATTGTGAATGACTTGTCAAAAATTGTATTTCAAAGACATAAATTGATCATATGCTTCAAGTGTTAGTATTTCTTATTCATTTCAAATCAAAGTAGAGATTTTAAAGAGATTGTAGCCATATCAACGTCAAGGAGACAAATGCATATGAAGTTAAATGCAGTAACATTCTCTAAAATATGTAACCAACTATAATTTAAAATGTAATACAAAATTGCAAATCAGAGTTATTCCTTGAGAAGTCTGATGCCTCACTTGGAAGAAAAATAAAATTTAAGAAGAAAAATTAAGGATTCTATCTAAACTCTAAAGTCACTTTTATATAATTAGAAATAAAAAGGTAACTAATATGATCATATTGATTTATTGATATAACCATTAATTAAAACCTAAAAATTAAAAAGTGAATAAGTATTTTAATAATTTTATTTTGTAAAACCATTAAAAAACTATTTACTCAATAACCCAATAACCATAAACCAACGACATTTTTGAGATAGGCGGCTTGAGATAATTAATTATGGTATAGGCCCAAAATTTGAGGTATTGTATTCACCTAAGGGATACTAAGATGTAGCGGGATTTGAAACAACTTATTGGTGGAATTATATAAAGAGAAACATAGTTGGGCATGTGTTTCTATGTTTGAACTATCAACAAGTGAAGTATGAACATGAAAGACCAAAATATGTGACTCAAAGGATGCCCATATATGGGTATAAGTGAGAAAGGATCACTATGCAATTTTCGGAAAGTTTTCCATATACTTTGGAAAAATTTAATGCTATTTGGGTCATTATTACTAGATTGACCAAGTTCGCACTTCATACTTGTCTAGACAACCAACAATTCAGATAAGATAACTAAACTCTAGATTCAGGAGATGTTTGATTGTTGAAATGCGATACGCAATTCACATTTAATTTTTTATGGTGTATGCAAAATGAGTTAGGTACAAATGTTAAAGCTCAACAAAATCTTTCACCCATAAAATGATTGTTAGTCTAAGCATTTGATTTGGATCTTTAAGGACATGTCGAAGGCATGTTTGATTGGCTTTTGTGGTCAATATGACTAGGTTTTACCATTGAAGAGTTTACATATAATAAAATTTATTAATACAACATCTAGTTGGCACCATTTCCGACTTTATATTGTAGAAGTTGTTGTTCAGCATTAGTTGGAGGTGTTGTTTTTCCATTAGTTGATTTGATGCATTTGAGGTTAGGCTATGGGGTAAAAATTTGTGGAGGAATTCATTGGATAAAGTCAAATTTATTCATAAGAGGATTCTCACGACACAGGATTGGCAAAAGAGCTACATGGATCAGAAGGTTCATAATGTGGAATTCTTGGTAGACAATCAGTTATTGTTAAAAGTCTCACCCATGAAGAATGTGATTCATTTTACGAAGAAGGGAACTTTGAGTCTGTTTATAGGTTCGTTTGAGATATTATGGCGTATTCGAGAGGTGGCTTATGAGTTGGCTTTGCGACATAATATGATAGGTATTCATCCAGTGTTCATGTTTTTATGATTAATATATCATGAGAATAAGACCCATGTGTTACTGTTCATATATTTTGAAGCTTGATTAAAATATGATATTTGAGCAGGAACTGGTGGCTATTTTGGATAGACAAGTCCATATGATAAGGTCAAAAGATATAACTAAGGTGAAAGTGAACTAGAAGCATCATCTGGCCGAGGAGGCTACTTGGGATACTCAGTTTAGCATACAGAACAAATATCTATAGTTATTTGAAAGCTTAGGTACATTTCTAAACTAGTTCAACATCTAGCATTTGGTTAATAGGGAAGATATAATGACTCAACAGGTTGTTTTGAGTTTTAGAATCCATTTTTCCTATATGAGACTTTTTGTAAGTTTATTCAATGATTAATTACTTGCAAGTATGGATGGAACACATCCCCACGAGATCATATTGGAACACTTGAACCTAAAGAGTGTCTTAAAGATCATAGAATTGACCAAAATCATAAGCTGGATTAAACAGACTCGAGTTCGTGGTTTGAAGATTCTTGTATGTTCTTATGATGATTTTTGATTTGTATGTATGTTCAAATTAGACCTAATGGGTTTAGGTGAGTTTTGATGGATAAAACTACATTGGAACTACACCAACTTTTATAATTTTTTAGTGCAACAATATATAGAGCCTCACAGTTGCGTGGATGGTAATCGCGACCGTAAAGGTTTGTGCGTGCTAGCCTAACAAGCACATCATGAAAGTGAGATCATGTGGGGTCCTTACTGGGGATAAACTTCACTATCATGAAGGCCCCGTAGCAGTAGCGAAAAGATGATAACTGATTGTACTTAAGCATTTCAAATTAGAATTTATTATTCTAAACACATTTTGAGAGTTGGAGACCTGACATTTTAGCGATTAAAATAATGATTTTTGTCTTGAATTAGTGGATAGTTTTCTCCACTTGGTTTTAACTTATCATTATGATTATCCATTGATTTTCACGGCTAGATTCGAGAATTTGAATTGAGAATGTTGGGAATTTTGAACTAGGTTTAAGACCGGGTTAATTGTGAAATTTAAGCGTAAGTAATCTTCAGATTTAGAAATTTATTATACATAGGAATTTGTGGTTATATGAGTAATGGAAAAATGTATCAAAGTTATGATTTTTTCCCAAATCTCAAATTTCACTTTTTGGGTTAACTTTCTAATTAGGGTAAGTTAAGGCTTTAACTTTGATGGAGAATTCTTCTAACTAAATGATAATTGAAATATATTATGTATACAGGGGAAATATATAGGCGAGGCGACGACCGCTTATGGGATTATTGGGTGATATGTTGGGGCATTTAGCTATTTAGGCTTAATTTATCCATGTTATGTGACTGTTAGATAATTAGTTGAGCATGGTTGATCAATTAAGGAGATATATGATTAGAATTGTGTCACGTGCTAAGACACCATTTCATAAATTTCATGTACTTTATGTTATATGAGTTGCATAGATTCATTTCATGCACTGCTTATATGCCATGTGATTGGATACGTGGTTTATGCTTTTTCATGACATACATACTGGATATCATGAGATGGACTGATATGATTATGACCATGATATGGTTATGACTCATGGGAATTATTTTGGGGCAAAGTAGTATGATTATGGTCTAGTGAATATATTGTTCTAGACAGATTAATATGATTATCGCACGATGGAATTTTATTTTGTGCAGCGTAAATACAACACATTTGTCCTCCATTGGTCACTGATTTAGCCAAACCCAACCGGATCAATGTGTACGTGGAGTGCTGGGAGCACTGTTATAAGACATTTTTGGTAAAAAGTTAGCACCATATGCATTACATCATGACTTTTATCTGTGCATATCATTTATATGTTGTATCTATCCTTTTTATTATGTTGTTTTCGGATGGATTTACTTTTGTTCACTTTTTTTCCTTATCTTTACAATTATATGAATTGTATGGGTTGAAAGCAACTATTTTTAAGGCCAACTTTGGACACTAACTTGTTGGGATATTCAATGATACTTACAGAGATTCAGGGTGAGTTGCTTGGCTTATTCATATAACTAAACTTTGTTCCTATTTTTTACATTTCTGTATTTTCAATTTAGATAATGTATTGATACTGCATGTATTTCCTATATTGTATATTTTAGAGTTTCCTATATTACTTCCACTTTTTGTGATAACTAAGACATATTTTATCGCTTGTAATTTGTTTCAAATGTTTACTTTCTTTCTTTTAATAAAGGAAATTGGCCAAAAATAGAATTGGTTCACCTATTGATTTGGGATATAGGTGTTATTACGACTTAGGTGATTATGGGTCATGATATGCCCTCTCGACCAGTACTTTTATGTACATGATCTTACTTTACTAAGCTATTAATATATTTATCAGTATGGAACTCGTACGAATCCTTTTATCTTGCCGTAGTGGTACGGTATTCTTACTTTTCTACTTATATATATATATTTTGGTTCCATTGTATCTTAACGTTTGGATGTCTACCAAAGCTCTTTGGAGGAAAACCTTATACTTATCCCTCTCTTTTCCTTCTTGAGATTGTTGGCATTATCAGATATATCCCAGTGTGGGGACCTTCCCTTATTCCACCTTCTTGGGGTCAACTAGAAGTTTATTACTGATATTTCTCTTGAGACTGTCATATTAATTCACAGCACCTTGTCGGACAGACAGATGCCTTTATTATGATATTTAAATATCATAATCACAAGGTCTTGATCTTGTTTTTTGAACTTAGGTAGCCTTACTATGGCCCTCACTTCCCCAATTAGGGATGAACATCTCTTATTTTCAATACGTCTTGCCTTCGGCATCTTGACAAAAGAGGTTTATCTTATTTCTAGACATATTATATATGATTAACTATTAGCAAGAGCTAATATGTCACGGTGATAGTTACATCAGCACTTCAAACAAAACAGATGATGTTAGACTTGAATACTTAATAGATCTAATTTCAAGAACAGAATATAATTATATAAAATATCTAAAAAAGAAAACATGAAAGACAATATCAATAACAAAGAAGAGTACAAACAACAACTACTTAATAAAATAAATGGAGTAATAAATGAAATCAAATTTTAGGCTTTCTTTGTATGTGCTAGTTTGTGAAATAGGGGTAATTGGTATATTTCTTTTTGGTGTAAATGGTTTATCAAATAGTTTATTTTTGGTGATATCTTTTTTATCTCCTGCAGTTCCTGATGTCCCTGCAGCTGCACTTAACAAATTGTTAGATTGGGTTTTTTGGTGTTTCCCATCGTCACCTTCTAGCTCTGGAATTTTAGCGTCTTCTGATCGACGTAGCTCCGCATGTTTAGAGTCATGCTACTGACTGTTAGCTCTGCTTTTTAGCTGTTGTATCTCTATTTCCATACTATCCACTTTTTTGCAAAGTGTAGTAAGGAGATTGAGTATTTGTTGCAAACCTATAACCACATATCCAGCAGATATATACAAAATATCCATAAAATACAAACCTTTTTAAATAAAAATCCAAGATCTACCAGCACCAGTAACCCAACAGAAGACTATATAACCCAACATTTACAAGGATACAACAAACTAATAGCCCAACCTAAAACGAATGCTAACCTAGTAAGGACTTGTTACGACTACGAACTACTTAGTACTATATATACAGCAACAGGAGATGAAATAGCTACCATACCAGAAATACATAAAGCATTTACCACATACAAAAGAATAACTAAAGGCACATTCTTTTATAAAAGGAAGTGAAAAAATTACCGAAAAATTAGAAAATATAACGCCAAATGATCACAAAATAGAAATTATAATATTCACAATAGATAGAATACAAGCATTACAAAACAAGTTAAATTTATATAAAATATCTAAAAAAGAAAACATGAAAGACAATATCAACAACAATGAAGAGTACAAGCAACAACTACTTAATAAAATAAATGAAATAATAAATGAAATCATTAAAGGTTTGTATTTTATGGATATTTTATATAAATCTGCTGGATATGTGGTTATAGGTTTGTTTGGCCTGGTTTAGGCTTTCTTTGTATGTGCTAGTTTGTAGAGTAGGGGTAATTGGTATATTTCTTTTTGGTGTAAATGGTTTATCAAATAGTTTATTTTTGGTGATATCTTTTTTATCTCCTGCAGTTCCTGATGTCCCTGCAGCTGCACTTAACAAATTGTTAGATTGGGTTTTTTGGTGTTTCCCATCGTCACCTTCTAGCTCTGGAATTTTAGCGTCTTCCGATCGACGTAGCTCCGCATGTTTAGAGTCATGCTGCTGACTGTCTTACTTTTAGTATTTTATTTGGTATTGGGTAGTTGTATGTTTTAGTTTTTGCATTTAAATTTCTATAATCTATAACCATTCTGCTTTTTCCTCTTTTTTGTTCACTATATTTATCTACTATAAATGCTGGACTATTATGTTTGCTGTTACTTTCTTGTATATAATTATTTTCTAGTAATTCTTTTATATGCATTTGAAATTCTTTTTGATCTTCAAAATTGTATCTCAGTGGTTTTTGTGTTATTATACTATTTTCATCTATTAGTTCAATTTTTATTTATACTTTTCTCTATAGGGTGAATTATTCTATCATCTGCTAAATATATTTCTATTGGTGTATCTATTCCTTCTCTGAAACATGCTTTTATTAGTATTTCTGTTCCTCCTAGGTGTACGTATTTTATTAGATTTTTAGCCTTTATTTCTTGGATTTCTTTATTTATTATCTTTTTATTTATTATGGGTATTTTAGCTTTTCCTTGAGTATATTTGCAGTCTATTATGTGTTCTTTTTGGCTTACTACATAATATTCTTCTTGTTTTATCTTAAAGAAATTTCTTAATTTGGGTACTTCTAGTATTTTATCTATGCTTAAATCTAATTCTTTTCCTTTTATTTGTTCAAACATATTGTTGTCAAATATTATTTTTTGTTCTGTACTTTTATTTAGAAGGATAACTACAAAACCTAGAATATAAATTACAACACGAATTACCATGAATAAAGAAGAATATGCCCTAGAAGAAGAAAAATATATGAGTCAAAAAAGACTAGAAATAAAAATTATACACTCAAGTTTAGGAAGAAGATTTAAAAAAAATAGGAGATCAACTATATTTAATGTTAGAAAAAGAATCGGCAAAACTAGAAGATAGCTTAACAGCAATGGTAAGAATTAATAAAGAAAATGAAGAGATAGATAGGAAAAAAGAAATAGAAAAAATTATTACTGCCCGGTGTTAATTCTATTCCTGACATTTTCCAGTATAATACTAATGATTTATCTATATTTCTATCGTCCAAGGCTACTGAATAATTTGCACTTATTATAAATTTAAATTTTTGGTATATTAGATTTCCTTTAACTGCACTTATTATACTTTTCTCTATAGGGTGAATTATTCTATCATCTGCTAAATATATTTCTATTGGTGTATCTATTCCTTCTCTGAAACATGCTTTTATTAGTATTTCTGTTCCTCCTAGGTGTACGTATTTTATTGGATTTTTAGCCTTTATTTCTTGGATTTCTTTATTTATTATATTTTTATTTATTATGGGTATTTTAAATTTAAATGCAAAAACTAAAACATATAACTACCCAATACCAAACAAAATACTAAAAGTAAGACAGATACAAGGATACAATTATTTTAGTAAATTTGATTGTAAATCAGGATTTTTTATTGTTAGAACAGATAATACACAAGTTAAATGGTGGATAACTAAAAAGGTACAAGATTCAGTCACAACAAAAGAAATAAGAAGATTAGTTTTAAATATACTAAATTTTTCATTTACAATTGAGATTATCAAAAATGAAAGAAATACAATTGCAGACTACCTCTCCAGATACAAACCTTTTTAAATAAAAATCCAAGATCTACCAGCACCAGTAACCCAACAGAAGACTATATAACCCAACATTTACAAGGATACAACAAACTAATAGCCCAACCTAAAACGAATGCTAACCTAGTAAGGACTTGTTACGACTACGGACTACTTAGTACTATATATATAGCAACAGGAGATGAAATAGCTACCATACCAGAAATACATAAAGCATTTACCACATACAAAAGAATAACTAAAGGCACATTCTTTTATATAAAAATATACTCGGCACCAGCAGAGATACTGTATGATGAAATAAAACCAATCATACAGGTTGTAAAGATAGGATTGACAAAAGAGATGATAATTCCAGAAAGGATAGAACAACAAAATGAGATACAATGTACAGAGATACCCGAATTTTACGCAAACAAAAGAATCATCGGACTCGCCACTATACTCAATGAGCTAGCAAACAACTACCTAAATGGCATTGGGTATTGGGTATTGGGTATTCATATGTTTTGTTCTTTTCTAATTCTTTTCCTTTTATTTGTTCAAACATATTGTTGTCAAATATTATTTTTTGTTCTGTACTTTCACTGTCTTGGTATTCTTCTTTACTTATTATTCTTATATCTTTCTCAGTCATTATCTGTCTCGTATTCTTTTATCTCATTTTCACTCTCTGTTTTTTCATATTCTGTTAATTCATATATGCTATCGTCATCGTTTAAATCGTAGTCTATATATTCTAGTTGTTTGTATTTTTCATTTACAATTGAGATTATCAAAACTGAAAGAAATACAATTGCAGACTACCTCTCCAGATACAAATATTGAAGATAGAAAGGACAATATGGAACAAATACTCAGTCTCCTTACTACACTTTGCAAAAAAGTGGACAGTATGGAAACAGAGATACAACAGCTAAAGAGCAGAGCTAACAGTCAGCAGCATGACTTTAAACATGCGGAGCTACGTCGATCGGAAGACGCTAAAATTCCAGAGCTAGAAGGTGACGATGGGAAACACCAAAAAACCCAATCTAACAATTTGTTAAGTGCAGCTGCAGGGACAGTACATTCCATTCATAAAATCCTTGTGGTACAGTAAATGCTGTTAATTATTTTGATTCCTCTTCTAGTTTTGATGCTGTTTGTTGTCTTCACCATGGCATTTTGAATAATGGTGATCTGGATATTTCTGTCCTATAGTTTTGCAATATCTTGTCAGAAGTGCCGGAGATATATAATTTTTTCGTATAGCTCTTGTTGTAGGTATTTGTTCTGGCTTTAGCAGACTAAGTATCCATTGGCGTAGTTCTTCCATGTCTGCTTCTTTATGTTCTTTGGAGTTTGCATAGATCATTGTCTGGTCTCTTGAATAGTAGCTCCAAATTGAGTTGCCATTTAGGTAGTTGTTTGCTAGCTCATTGAGTATAGTGGCGAGTCCGATAATTCTTTTGTTTGCGTAAAATTCGGGTATCTCTGTACATTGTATCTCATTTTGTTGTTCTATCCTTTCTGGAATTATCATCTCTTTTGTCAATCCTATCTTTACAACCTGTATGATTGGTTTTATTTCATCATACAGTATCTCTGCTGGTGCCGAGTATATTTTTATATAAAAGAATGTGCCTTTAGTTATTCTTTTGTATGTGGTAAATGCTTTATGTATTTCTGGTATGGTAGCTATTTCATCTCCTGTTGCTGTATATACAGTACTAAGTAGTCCGTAGTCATAACAAGTCCTTACTAGGTTAGCATTCGTTTTAGGTTGGGCTATTAGTTTGTTGTATTCTTGTAAATGTTGGGTTATATAGTCTTCTGTTGGGTTACTGGTGCTGGTAGATCTTTGATTTTTATTTAAAAAGGTTTGTATTTTATGGATATTTTGTATAAATCTGCTGGATATGTGGTTATAGGTTTGCTTGGGCTGGTTTAGGCTTTCTTTGTATGTGCTAGTTTGTAGAGTAGGGGTAATTGGTATATTTCTTTTTGGTGTAAATGGTTTATCAAATAGTTTATTTTTGGTGATATCTTTTTTATCTCCTGCAGTTCCTGATGTCCCTGCAGCTGCACTTAACAAATTGTTAGATTGGGTTTTTTGGTGTTTCCCATCGTCACCTTCTAGCTCTGGAATTTTAGCGTCTTCCGATCGACGTAGCTCCGCATGTTTAGAGTCATGCTGCTGACTGTTAGCTCTGCTTTTTAGCTGTTGTATCTCTATTTCCATACTATCCACTTTTTTGCAAAGTGTAGTAAGGAGATTGAGTATTTGTTCCATATTGTCCTTTCTATCTTCAGTATTTGTATTTGGAGAGGTAGTCTGCAATTGTATTTCTTTCAGTCTTAATAATCTCAATTGTAAATGAAAATTTTAATATATTTAAAACTAATCTTCTTATTTCTTTTGTTGTGACTGAATCTTGTACCTTTTTAGTTATCCACCATTTAACTTGTGTATTATCTGTTCTAACAATAAATTTGTTATAAACAATATATGGTTCAAATGCTAATAAACATTTATATAATGCAAATAATTCTTTTCTATTTATCTCCCATTTTATTTGTGGTTCAGTATATGACCCTGAGTAGTATCTACAATGGTGTTCTATTTTTTCATTTTTATATTTATATTTTAATACTCCTCCATAGCTGTGGTCACTGGAATCTGTTTCCACTATATAACTAAATTGTCTATTTTCGTCCGAAAAATATAGTTTTGGTAGGTTTTTACACATGGTTTCTATCTTTTTCATCAAAATAGTATTCTATGTCCTTTTTTAATTTTTTCTGTAATGGTTTTAAGTTTTCTGCTAACTTTGGCACATACTCTCGTACTTGGTTAACTAGTCCTAAAAAGGATTGTAATTTTTTCTTAGTATCTAATAATTCTTTAGAATTAATTATTTTTTGTACTATATGTGTTTGCATTTTTATTCCATTCTTATCTATTTGTATTCCTAGGAATTCTATTTGATTTTTTAATATTTCAGCCTTCTTTCTACTTAAGCTTATTCCTGATATCTCTATTATATGCATAAATTTCTCTAATAATTTTATATGTTCTTCTTTTGATTTTGAATAAAGTAGTATATCATCTATGTATACTATGCAATTTTCTAGTTGATTAAAGTAGATATCCATAAAATGTTGATATCTACCTGGTGCGTTTTTATATCCAAAAGGTAGTACATTCCATTCATAAAATCCTTGTGGTACAGTAAATGTTGTTAGTTGTTTTGATTCTTCTTCTAGTTTTAGATGGTAAAATCCTGATTTACAATCAAATTTACTAAAATAATTGTATCCTTGTATCTGTCTTACTTTTAGTATTTTGTTTGGTATTGGGTAGTTATATGTTTTAGTTTTTGCCTTTAAATTTCTATAATCTATAACCATTCTGCTTTTTCCTCTTTTTTGTTCACTATATTTATTTACTATAAATGCTGGACTATTATGTTTGCTGTTACTTTCTTGTATATAATTATTTTCTAGTAATTCTTTTATATGCATTTGAAATTCTTTTTGATCTTCAAAATTGTATCTCAGTGGTTTTTGTGTTATTATACTATTTTCATCTATTAGTTCAATTTTTATCTTTGGTTTATGTTTTTCCCATCCTTGTAACGGATTTTCATTATATAATAAATTTAACTTGTTTTGTAATGCTTGTATTCTATCTATTGTGAATATTATAATTTCTATTTTGTGATCATTTGGCGTTATATTTTCTAATTTTTGGGTAATTTTTTCACTTCCTTTTATCCATGGTGTATTTTTTCTTACCTTGTTATTAACTCTTTTTGCTCCTACTTTCTTATTACATGGGGTAGTAAACCACCAATGTGTCTTTGTTATGGTATGTGGGTATAATTTTTCTAAAAAGGGCATTCCTAATAGTATATCCTTATTAGTAAATTCATAACTATACATTTCTTCTATTGTTAATATTTTATCCCATATTTGTATTTTTATGTTTTTAGCCTTATGTGTTATCATACTTCCTTCATTATTAAATCCGGTAACTATTAATGGTGTTTTTAATTTTTCCCATTTATTATCTGGTAAACAGTTATATTTACACATATTTGCTTCTGCTCCTGTATCTATCATAGGTGTGTAGTATCTATTATAATATCCTTCTGCTATAATTTTTGTTAATATATAGATTTTTGGCATTATTTTATATCAAAGTTCTTTTAATAATTATCTTCTTATTTTCATAATGTATCATTAGTTGTTTTTCATCTAAATTATAAGGTTTTACTGTTTCTAGCCATCTTATTCCTAAAGTAATATTATCTTTTCCTTGATATATTTTGAATTTTATTTTTATTGGTACTCCTCCAATAATTAATTCTTGTTCTGTACTGTGTTCTATATTTGTCAGTATTCTAGGTAATTCTGTATTTATATTTTCATTTTTATTGATTTCTTCTTCCTTTACTAATTCTCTTGTAATATAGTTTTCAATTTGTCCTGTGTCTATTATTATTAAATACTTTCATTGATCTAGTATTCCTGTTATGTAATATTGGTAAGGTTGTATTTCGTTTATTTTTTGTTCTAATAATTTTGGTTGTAATTCATAGTCTATCCTTCTTGAGGTACTACTTCTTGATGATGATGGTGTATCATAATTTATTCTTTTTGATGTACTTAGTCTTTCTTTTACTATTTCTAAATCTTCTTCAATATCTATTTCTTTATAACTATAATCATTATTATCAATGATAGTAACTATTTTGTCAAAAGGTTTTCTATCTTAATTCTTTGAATCTTATTTCTAGCCATTATTTTATGTTTTGTTGTTAGTACATATAAATTTTTACATCTAGCTGTGAATACTTTACTGCCTGGTGTTAATTCTATTCCTGACATTTTCCAGTATAATACTAATGATTTGTCTATATTTCTATCGTCCAAGGCTACTGAATAATTTGCACTTATTATAAATTTAAAATTTTGATATATTAGATTTCCTTTAACTGCACTTATTATACTTTTCTCTATAGGGTGAATTATTCTATCATCTGCTAAATATATTTCTATTGGTGTATCTATTCTTTCTCTGAAACATGCTTTTATTAGTATTTCTGTTCCTCCTAGGTGTACGTATTTTATTGGATTCTTAGCCTTTATTTCTTGGATTTCTTTATTTATTATCTTTTTATTTATTATGGGTAACTTTTCTCTATAGGGTGAATTATTCTATCATCTGCTAAATATATTTCTATTGGTGTATCTATTCCTTCTCTGAAACATGCTTTTATTAGTATTTCTGTTCCTCCTAGGTGTACGTATTTTATTGGATTCTTAGCCTTTATTTCTTGGATTTCTTTATTTATTATCTTTTTATTTATTATGGGTATTTTTTGGTTTTGTGTGCGGATATCCTCAATTGTGAGGATCCTTTGAATTTATAGAATTTACAAATGGCCTTACTGTTTACATACGACCTTTACTATACGACCTTTACTATACGACCTTTACTGTACGACCTTTACTGTTTGTACAGTATTTGACTCTTACTATTTGTACAGTATTCTTCTAGATCAATATTCAGAAACTTCAGAAACATATACTAACCTAATAGAAAAAGAAAATAATATAAAAATTAATGTGGAAGATGTAGATGAAAAACCTAGCACATCAGGAACTAAAAGCCCAAAAAAATTAGATACTAGCCCAATTTATTATACTTACGAAAGAGAAAATAGAAGTAAAACATTATGGGATAAAAGATTGAATAGGAACTGGATACCTAGGCAAAACATAGAACAATATAACTTCTTAGATCTAGATTGTGTAGCAGATACAAATAAAACAATCCAATTATGGATAGGATATGTTTTGCAGACTACCTATCCAGATACAAATACTGAAGATAGAAAGAACAATATGGAACAAATACTCAATCTCCTTACTACACTTTGCGTCAAACCACCCGGTTTCTGGTGTTCGGCTTTCACCTGCTGACAATTAGAACATCTAGATACAAATTCAGCTATCTCAGCTTTCATACCTGGCCACCAGTAGATGTCTCTGATGTCGTGGTACATTTTCGTCGCCCCTGGATGAAGGGAATAGCGAGCGTAGTGTACCTCGTTTCTAAACATTCAAAAGATGAATTCGTACCTACTGGATAAAGATCATATATATAAAATACTTATCCTATATACACTCAGAACCCTTGATCAGATATTATAGATCTATATGAACTAAATATAAATTCAGATTAATAATGAAAAACTATGAATATATGGAATATTGGTTAGAAACTATGGAATAGTAAGGGTCAGTTACTATTTATAAATAGGAAAGGTCAAATACTGTGCAAACAGTAAAAGACAAATACTATTAATAAATAGTAAAAGTCATATTACTGTGTAAATAGTAGTAAACAGTAAGGGTCAGTTACTGTTCATGAATAGTAAAGGTCATGAGGTAGTCTGCAATTGTATTTCTTTCAGTCTTGATAATCTCAATTGTAAATGAAAAATTTAGTACAAATATGGGATAAAATATTAACAATAGAAGAAATGTATAGTTATGAATTTACTAATAAGGATATACTATTAGGAATGCCCTTTTTAGAAAAATTATACCCACATACCATAACAAAAACACATTGGTGGTTTACTACCCCATGTAATAAGAAAGTAGGAGCAAAAAGAGTTAGCAACAAGGTAAGAAAAAATACGCCATGGATAAAAGGAAGTGAAAAAATAACCCAAAAATTAGAAAATATAACGCCAAATGATCACAAAATAGAAATTATAATATTCACAATAGATAGAATACAAGCATTACAAAATAAGTTAAATTCATTATATAATGAAAATCCGTTACAAGGATGGGAAAAACATAAAACAAAGATAAAAATTGAACTAATAGATGAAAATAGTATAATAACACAGAAACCACTGAGATATAATTTTGAAGACCAAAAAGAATTTCAAATGCATATAAAAGAATTACTAGAAAACAATTATATACAAGAAAGTAACAGCAAACATAATAGTCCAGCATTTATAGTAAATAAACATAGTGAACAAAAAAGAGGAAAAAGCAAACCCTTTTGACAAAATAGTTACTATCATTGATAATAATGATTATAGTTATAAAGAAATAGATATTGAAGAAGATTTAGAAATAGTAAAAGAAAGACTAAGTACATCAAAAAGAATAAATTATGATACACCATCATCATCAAGAAGTAGTACCTCAAGAAGGATAGACTATGAATTACAACCAAAATTATTGGAACAAAAAATAAACGAAATACAACCTTACCAATATTACATAACAGGAATACTAGATCAACGAAAGTATTTAACAATAATAGACATAGGACAAATTGAAAACTATATTACAAGAGAATTAGTAAAGGAAGAAGAAATCAATAAAAATGAAAATATAAATACAGAATTACCTAGAATACTGACAAATATAGAACACAGTACAGAACAAGAATTAATTATTGGAGGAGTACTAATAAAAATAAAATTCAAAATATATCAAGGAAAAGATAATATTACTTTAGGAATAAGATGGCTAGAAACAGTAAAACCTTATAATTTAGATGAAAAACAACTAATGATACATTATGAAAATAAGAAGATAATTATTAAAAGAACTTTGATATAAAATAATGCCAAAAATCTATATATTAACAAAAATTATAGCAGAAGGATATTATAATAGATACTACACACCTATGATAGATACAGGAGCAGAAGCAAATATGTGTAAATATAACTGTTTACCAGACAGTAAATGGGAAAAATTAAAAACACCATTAACAGTTACCGGATTTAATAATGAAGGAAGTTTAGTTCTGGTAATTTTGCGTAATATAATTTTCTTATTTCTCTGCTTTCTTCATTCGTATATAATCCTTTATAGTAATATTCTTTAAATGCACATGTATATTCATCTATATAACTCATTTTACATATACTTAATTTATTTATTAGATTCCTATTTAGTGCCTTGTCTTTTTGTCGTTCATCTATTTCAGTTGTCATGCTACTAAATTCGTTTCTTATTGCCATTTCATATTTGTTTAATATATCTATAGATGTTGCTGCTACTTCATTATTGGGTAATAAGAAAATAGGAGCAAAAAGAGTTAGTAACAAGGTAAGAAAAAATACACCATGGATAAAAGGAAGTGAACAAATTACCCAAAAATTAGAAAATATAACGCCAAGTGATCAAAAAATAGAAATTATAATATTCACAATAGATAGAATACAAGCATTACAAAATAAGTTAAATTCATTATATAATGAAAATCCTTGAAGCAGACATGGAATGCAAATAGTTCTTTTCTATTTATCTCCCATTTTATTTGTGGTTCAGTATATGATCCTGAGTAGTATCTACAATGGTGTTCTATTTTTTCATTTTTATATTTATATTTTAATACTCCTCCATAGTTGTGGTCACTGGAATCTGTTTCCACTATATAACTAAATTGTCTATTTTCGTCCGGAAAATATAGTTTTGGCAGGTTTTTACACATGTCTTTATCTTTTTTATATGGTTTCTATCTTTTTCATCAAAATAGTATTCTATGTCCTTTTTTAATTTTTTCTGTAATGGTTTTAAGTTTTCTGCTAACTTTGGCACATACTCTCGTACTTGGTTAACTAGTCCTAAAAAGGATTGTAATTTTTTCTTAGTATCTAATAATTCTTTAGAATTAATTATTTTTTGTACTATATGTGTTTGCATTTTTATTTTGTTCATTTATTTCATCTATTCCTATTCTAGGTTGGTCTTCTAATATACTTGTTTCTTCTAGTAATGTTTTAAATTTTTCTATTTCTTCTGTGAGTTTTAATTCTTCACGTTGTTTTTCTCTAGCTTTTAATTTTTCTTCATACAATTGTTTAAGTTTTTCCAATTCTTTTTCTAATTCTTGGATTCTCGTATCTTTTTCTTCTTTAATCTGTTGTACTTCTATTTGGGCTTGTTTTTTAATTTTTTCTATTTCTTTTTTCCTATCTATCTCTTCATTTTCTTTATTAATTCTTACCATTGCTGTTAAGCTATCTTCTAGTTTTGCCGATTCTTTTTCTAACATTAAATATAATTGATCTCCTATTTTTTAAATCTTCTTCCTAAACTTGAGTGTATAATTTTTATTTCTAGTCCTTTTTGACTCATATATTTTTCTTCTTCTAGGGCATATTCTTCTTTATTCATGGTAATTCGTGTTGTAATTTATATTCTAGGTTTTGTAGTTGTCCTTCTAAATAAAATATTTCTTTTCTTTGTGCTTTAATTGATGTTTTACATACTCCTACAACTATGTTATAGTTTAATCTCTTTTTTCTAAATTTGATTTTATTTATTATTTCATTTATTTTATTAAGTAGTTGTTGCTTGTACTCTTCATTGTTGTTGATATTGTCTTTCATGTTTTCTTTTTTAGATATTTTATATAATTATATTCTGTTTTTGAAATTAGATCTATTAAGTATTCAAGTCTAATATCATCTGTTTTGCTTGAGCTTAATTGCTTATATTCGGGATATAATATTTTTAATTGTTTTTTCAATTCTTTTACTTTTTTGTGAATATGTCCTTTCTTTGGTTTATGTAGTTTTTTGTTATCCATTATTTGTTATCGGGGTCTTGTGTAAACATTTTATTGTAATATTTATTTTTTAATGGCTCTATCCTTTCTATTTCTTTTATGTTTTCTAGTGCATATTCTAAATGTTCTAGATTTCTTTCTCTTATGTAATCACTTATATTAGTTTCTAACAAAATTACTAATAGTCTTATATTTTCCATAGTTTCTAACCAATATTCCATATATTCATAGTTTATCATTATTAATCTGAATTTATATCTAGTTCATATAGATCTATAATATCTGAATCAAGGATTCTGAGTATATATAGGATAAGTATTTTGTATCCATGATCTTTATCTAGTAGGTACGAATTCATTTTTTGAATATTTTCTAAACATAATATTCCCTCTAATCTCTTTAGGTATTATTAGAAATTATCCGGTTATTATAACGTTATTTTGAATAGTCTTTTTCGGTCACTACTATGTGTTTTCAGCTTTGATCAGTTACCCTAACATCGCCTCAACTTTGTGTACTCCCCTAAAACGGCTCTCTTGGCCTCACCGGTTTCCACCTTAGGATGGCATAGTCTGGGCTTACTTATTCTCAGCTTACTAGCCTCGTACATAGCAAACTTAATCAAGATTTATTCATTATAACGGCATAATAAGAAGATAATATCACATAATACTTAGGAGATTATAAGGAATATAAAAGTTTAGCTATTCATATTTATGAATTTATATACCTTATTTTGTAGATCTGCATCGTTGCTAGTTTTCTCCATAGCTTGGTATTTTCTGGGTAGTTTGTTTTATTTTATATGCTAGCTCTGATACCAATCTGGGGGGTGGGGATTTGCGGAAGTAGTAATGAGAGGAAAAATGTGAGGAGGGATGCCTTTTGCCTCCGTTTCCCTTCTTATTTATAAACAAAAGAATGACCTTTACTATTTATGAATGACCTTTACTATTCATGAACAGTAACTGACCTTTACTATTTATTTACACAGTAATATGACTTTTACTATTTATTAATAGTATTTGCCTTTTACTGTTTGCACAGTATTTGACCTTTCCTATTTATAAATAGTAACTGACCCTTACTATTTACTACTATTTACTTTACGACTTTTTACATAAAAACAAAAAACTTTACAAAAAAGCAAAGACACATATACAACATATATCTTTTCCTTTATGTCGATGTCTTCTTTATGTCTTTGTCATTCCAGCTGGACTTCGGGTATCTGTTTGTTGTCTTCACCATGGCATTTTGAACAATGGTGATCTGGATATTTCTGTCCTATAGTTTTGCAATATCTTGTCAGAAGTGCCGGAGATATATAATTTTTTCGTATAGCTCTTGTTGTAGGTATTTGTTCTGGCTTTAGCAGACTAAGTATCCATTGGCGGAACTAAATGGTTCTGGTAATTTTGCGTAATATAATTTTCTTATTTCTCTGCTTTCTTCATTCGTATATAATCCTTTATAGTAATATTCTTTAAATGCACATGTATATTCATCTATATAACTCATTTTACATATACTTAATTTATTTATTAGGTTCCTATTTAGTTCTAAATGTTCTAGATTTCTTTCTCTCATGTAATCACTTATATTAGTTTCTAACAAAAATATGTATTTTTATGTTTTTAGCCTTATGTGTTATCATACTTCCTTCATTATTAAATCCGGTAACTATTAATGGTGTTTTTAATTTTTTCCATTTATTATCTGGTAAACAGTTATATTTACACATATTTGCTTCTGCTCCTGTATCTATCATAGGTGTGTAGTATCTATTATAATATCCTTCTGCTATAATTTTTGTTAATATATAGATTTTTGGCATTATTTTATATCAAAGTTCTTTTAAGGCTACTGAATAATTTGCACTTATTATAAATTTAAATTTTTGGTATATTAGATTTCCTTTAACTGCACTTATTATACTTTTCTCTATAGGGTGAATTATTCTATCATCTGCTAAATATATTTCTATTGGTGTATCTATTCCTTCTCTGAAACATGCTTTTATTAGTATTTCTGTTCCTCCTAGGTGTACGTATTTTATTGGAATTTTAGCCTTTATTTCTTGGATTTCTTTATTTATTATCTTTTTATTTATTATGGGTATTTTAGCTTTTCCTTGAGTATATTTGCAGTCTATTATGTGTTCGTTTTGGCTTACTACATAATATTCTTCTTGTTTTATCTTAAAGAAATTTCTTAATTTTGGGTACTTTTAGTATTTTGTTTGGTATTGGGTAGTTATATGTTTTAGTTTTTGCTTTTAAATTTCTATAATCTATAACCATTCTGCTTTTTCCTCTTTTTTGTTCACTATGTTTATTTACTATAAATGCTGGACTATTATGTTTACTGTTACTTTCTTGTATATAATTGTTTTCTAGTAATTCTTTTATATAGATGTTGCTGCTACTTCATTATTGGGTTTCTTATTATTTCTTAGTGTTTCTAAACTTTCTGCTGATAAGTTTTGTAACCATATTTTTGTTGTTCCTATGAGTGTTCTTTCTATATATCCAGGGGAATCTGCTACTGATATTTTATTATCTATTAGTTGTTTTGAAATATATCCTATCCATAATTGGATTGTTTTATTTGTATCTGCTACACAATCTAGATCTAAGAAGTTATATTGTTCTATGTTTTGCCTAGGTGTCAAGTTCCTATTCAATCTTTTATCCCATAATGTTTTACTTCTATTTTCTCTTTCGTAAGTATAATAAATTGGGCTAGTATCTAATCTTTTTGGGCTTTTAGTTCCTGATGTGCTAGGTTTTTCATCTACATCTTCCACATTAATTTTTATATTATTTTCTTTTTCTATTAGGTTAGTATATGTTTCTGAAGTTTCTGAATATTGATCTAGATCTGCTTCTGAATTTTCATTATTTTGTTCATTTATTTCATCTATTCCTATTCTAGGTTGGTCTTCTAATATACTTGTTTCTTCTAGTAATGTTTTAAATTTTTCTATTTCTTCTGTGAGTTTTAATTCTTCACGTTGTTTTTCTCTAGCTTTTAATTTTTCTTCATACAATTGTTTAAGTTTTTCCAATTCTTTTTCTAATTCTTGGATTCTCATATCTTTTTCTTCTTTAATCTGTTGTACTTCTATTTGGGCTTGTTTTTTAATTTTTTCTATTTCTTTTTTCCTATCTATCTTTTCATTTTCTTTATTAATTCTTACCATTGCTGTTAAGCTATCTTCTAGTTTTGCCGATTCTTTTTCTAACATTAAATATAATTGATCTCCTATTTTTTTAAATCTTCTTCCTAAACTTGAGTGTATAATTTTTATTTCTAGTCCTTTTTGACTCATATATTTTTCTTCTTCTAGGGCATATTCTTCTTTATTCATGGTAATTCGTGTTGTAATTTATATTCTAGGCTTTGTAGTTGTCCTTCTAAATAAAATATTTCTTTTCTTTGTGCTTTAATTGATGTTTTACATACTCCTACAACTATGTTATAGTTTAATCTCTTTTTTCTAAATTCGATTTCATTTATTATTTCATTTATTTTATTAAGTAGTTGTTGCTTGTACTCTTCATCGTTGTTGATATTGTCTTTCATGTTTTCTTTTTTAGATATTTTATATAATTATATTCTGTTTTTGAAATTAGATCTATTAAGTATTCAAGTCTAATATCATCTGTTTTGCTTGAGCTTAATTGCTTATATTCGGGATATAGTATTTTTAATTATTTTTTCAATTCTTTTACTTTTTTTTTGTTTGTAATTTTTTATATAATATCTTTTTCTTGGTTTCTTATACTTGTATTTTGTCCTAAATGGTCTGTATTTTTTGATTCTTTTCTTGTATTTATATTTGTTTGTACATCCAAATTGTGGTGTTGTTTTTGTTGTACAACATGCTAAGTTTTTTATTAAGATTTTTTCCGACATAAAGGAAAAGATATATGTTGTATATGTGTCTTTGCTTTTTTGTAAAGTATTTTATTTTTTAAGTAAATAGTAGTAAATAGTAAGGGTCAGTTACTATTTATAAATAGGAAAGGCCAAATCTACATCTTCCACATTAATTTTTATATTATTTTCTTTTTCTATTAGGTTAGTATATGTTTCTGAAGTTTCTGAATATTGATCTAGATCTGGTTCTGAATTTTCATTATTTTGTTCATTTATTTCATCTATTCCTATTCTAGGTTGGTCTTCTAATGTATTTGTTTCTTCTAGTAATGTTTTAAATTTTTCTATTTCTTCTGTGAGTTTTAATTCTTCACGTTGTTTTTCTCTAGCTTTTAATTTTTCTTCATACAATTGTTTAAGTTTTTCAATTCTTTTTCTAATTCCTGGATTCTCGTATCTTTTTCTTCTTTAATCTGTTGTACTTCTATTTGGGCTTGCTTTTTAATTTTTTCTATTTCTTTTCACATAAGGAAGACATGAAAATGGAAAAAATCTTAATAAAAAACTTAGCATGTTGTACAACAAAAACAGCACCACAATTTGGATGTACGAACAAATATAAATATAAGAAAAGTTAAATATAAAAATGAAAAAATAGAACACCATTGTAGATACTACTCAGGATCATATACTGAACCACAAATAAAATGGGAGATAAATAGAAAAGAACTATTTGCATTATATAAATGTTTATTAGCAGTCTATCCTTTGTATTTCTTTTATGTTTTCTAGTGCATATTCTAAATGTTCTAGATTTCTTTCTCTCATGTAATCACTTATATTAGTTTCTAACAAAATTACTAATAGTCTTATATTTTCCATAGTTTCTAACCAATATTTCATATATTCATAGTTTATCATTATTAATCTGAATTTATATCTAGTTCATATAGATCTATAATATCTGAATCAAGGTTAAGTATCTAATAATTCTTTAGAATTAATTATTTTTTGTACTATATGTGTTTGCATTTTTATTCCATTCTTATCTATTTGTATTCCTAGGAATTCTATTTGATTTTTTAATATTTCAGCCTTTTTTCTACTTAAGCTTATTCCTGATATCTCTATTATATGCATAAATTTTTCTAATAATTTTATATGTTCTTCTTTTGTTCTTGAATAAAGTAGTATATCATCTATGTATTCCCTGCAGCTGAACTCAACAAACTGTTAGTTTGGGTTTTTAGGTGTTTCCCAGCATCACCTTAGATGAAAAACCTAGCACATCAGGAACTAAAAGCCCAAAAAGATTAGATACTAGCCCAATTTATTATACTTACGAAAGAGAAAATAGAAGTAAAACATTATGGGATAAAAGATTGAATAGGAACTGGACACCTAGGCAAAACATAGAACAATATAACTTCTTAGATCTAGATTGTGTAGCAGATACAAATAAAACAATCCAATTATGGATAGGATATATTTCAAAACAACTAATAGATAATAAAATATCAGTAGCAGATTCCCCTGGATATATAGAAAGAACACTCATAGGAACAACAAAAATATGGTTACAAAACTTATCAGCAGAAAGTTTAGAAACACTAAGAAATAATAAGAAACCCAATAATGAAGTAGCAGCAACATCTATAGATTCCTAATAGTATATCCTTATTAGTAAATTCATAACTATACATTTCTTCTATTGTTAATATTTTATCTTTGTTATGGTATGTGGGTATAATTTTTCTAAAAAGGGCATTCCTAATAGTATATCCTTATTAGTAAATTCATAACTATACATTTCTTCTATTGTTAATATTTTATCCCATATTTGTATTTTTATGTTTTTAGCCTTATGTGTTATCATACTTCCTTCATCATTAAATCCGGTAACTATTAATGGTGTTTTTAATTTTTCTCATTTACTGTCTGGTAAACAGTTATATTTACACATATTTGCTTCTGCTCCTGTATCTATCATAGGTGTGTAGTATCTATTATAATATCCTTCTGCTATAATTTTTGTTAATATATAGATTTTTGGCATTATTTTATATCAAAGTTCTTTTAATAATTATCTTCTTATTTTCATAATGTATCATTAGTTGTTTTTCATCTAAATTATAAGGTTTTACTGTTTCTAGCCATCTTATTCCTAAAGTAATATTATTTTTTCCTTGATATATTATCTGAATTTTCATTATTTTGTTCATTTATTTCATCTATTCCTATTCTAGGTTGGTCTTCTAATATACTTGTTTCTTCTAGTAATGTTTTAAATTTTTCTATTTCTTCTGTGAGTTTTAATTCTTCACGTTGTTTTTCTCTAGCTTTTAATTACAAAGGATAGAGCCATTAAAAAATAAATATTACAATAAAATGTTTACACAAGACCCCGATAACAAATAATGGATAACAAAAAACTACACAAAACCAAAAATCTTCTCTCTAATTCCGCAACCCCCCAATTTGGTAGTTTTGCAATATCTTGTCAGAAGTGCCGGAGATATATAATATTTTCGTATAGCTCTTGTTGTAGGTATTTGTTCTGGCTTTAGCAGACTAAGTATCCATTGGCGTAGTTCTTCCATGTCTGCTTCTTTATGTTCTTTGGAGTTTGCATAGATCATTGTCTGGTCTCTTGAATAGTAGCTCCAAATTGAGTTGCCATTTAGGTAGTTGTTTGCTAGCTCATTGAGTATAGTGGCGAGTCCAATAATTCTTTTGTTTCAACAACAATGAAGAGTACAAGCAACAACTACTTAATAAAATAAATGAAATAATAAATGAAATCGAATTTAGAAAAAAGAGATTAAACTATAACATAGTTGTAGGAGTATGTAAAACATCAATTAAAGCACAAAGAAAAGAAATATTTTATTTAGAAGGACAACTACAAAGCCTAGAATATAAATTACAACACGAATTACCATGAATAAAGAAGAATATGCCCTAGAAGAAGAAAAATATATGAGTCAAAAAGGACTAGAAATAAAAATTATACACTCAAGCTTAGGAAGAAGATTTAAAAAAATAGGAGATCAATTATATTTACTGTTAGAAATTATTACTCTTATGCATGAGCCCGTTCGTTTAGATTAATTGACTGCTTTTCATACTCAAAGGAACATCTTATGGCATGTATTTGGTGGCTCTTGCTTCCCTTAGGTTTGTCATCGCCAAATGACAAGGTACATGGTATGGGAAGCTTTTTCAATATCATTTCATAACAGCTTGTCTACCGGAGGAGGACTACGTTGTCACCATCACCTTCAAGGTTGTGTATTTTGTATATTTAATGCTAAGAAATTGAATCAACTTACCAAAATGGGTTTATAAACTATTTTGTTGCAGTTAACCACATGTTTTAACTCTCTAAGTCCATCTATTTTGAATTTGACTTCATACTTGTACGAGACACTCCAATAAATACTACATATACATGGAGTGCTTAGATATCATAGACTAATATCTTATGCATCGTTTGGCTCCTTTCATTTTATACATGTCACCACTAGCATGTAAATTACCTTCAATGTATGTGGATCATCATTCTTGGGGCTTCATTTAGTCTATACTGATTTTGAGGATGTATTCCTTGACTTGTCCTTTCTTTTTTCATAGAGATACAATCACTATCATATTCAACACTATTCCCAGCTCTTGTAATTTTGTTACAACACATTCATGTAAACTTATTACTTTGTACCACTCGAACCTGTTGGTTCTTGTCCATTCTTCACTTGTCCTCGTAGAAGCATGATACGCTAGACTTTTTTACTCAGCCTTTGGCTTCTCTATTTTCCTTGTCTGAGTCCTCATTTCGTATTATTAATAGTGGTCGTCACACCGATTGACCATTCCAATATAATATTCTTAAAAGAATTTAGCTATTACTTAGGTATATTACTTTTTGATATGCCTTACTCCTATTAGTGAAAATTTTTCATTTTACAAATCCATATACCATTCTATATATGAGAATTAAGCTTTCTTGTTTCCTTCGTACTTAGTCCTTTACATCCCTTTAGGAAGTTTCACATGTTCAAGGCCAACTGCCTGGCCTTGTTTACCTTGATCTTATTGCCGTCATAAATCCCTTTTACTTATATACTATTAGAGGAGTAACTTATTATAATTGGTGGGTTACATTGATGCTGACTAGGTAGAGACTAGACGAAAGAAATTCTGCTTCTGCTTATTTATTATTGGTTAATAATGGTACAATTTCATGAAGTAGCAAGAATTAGATATACACGAGAGACTCATAAAGAAGCAGAAATCGGATCAGGTAAATACTTTACCTAGACTAACATTTGTATAAAGTAGAAAAGAAAATTTACATATACTCTGATAGAGTAAAAGGTATGTTGTAGCATACGTTTCATACTACATGTATTTTGTAACCCAAAGTTGGGAGGCAAGTGAATGGACCATGGATTACTATTGTGTGAGAGTTGGATATAAATTTAATCCTTTAATGATGTTATAACTTTGACAATATTATAACATCACTGGTTAGTATATGGTACTTTAGCATTCATCCAAAGGTTATGATAACATGACAAAAATAAGTAATTCTATAAGATAGCATCAAATTCTTGATTTTAGTGATTTTTGGCGAAGTGAAGACCGTGCCAAAGATATACACATTATGCTTATGTTTGAGACTGATCTATCATGCCCCAAAATTAGAGTGATGGACCAACACCTAATGCCTTAACATTGATCAGAGTGAATCATTTGTCATGAACTCTCTGTACGTTCTCATTGCATGGCTAAGCAATTTAATCATTTGTAAACATTTGAAGAAACACAAAATACCATTAAAAGTTTAGTACTCAAAAGAAGTTACTCATACATGTCATACGGGACCACAAATGAAATGATAAAATCTTGCGACTAGACCGACATTATTTATAGAGTCTTTTATTGGAGTTAAGTGTTGGGTGTAAATTAAGAAATGGAGGGAGATAAATTGGAGGGAATAGAAAGTTGAAAAGTTCCTTTCCCAATGGTTGTCATTTCGAATAGCCACCAACTGAACGGGTGTCTTCACACCCCTTCACTTCAAATCTTTGGCTATAAATAAAGGTCTTTTGCCTTCATTTCTGAAATAATAATATTTCGAACATTTTGCATATTTTTGAACAAACAAAATCAAGTCTGTTGTGTGATTTATTACTGCGCTTAGAGTTCGATGAAGTTTTTGGTATTTGAGGTACTGCTACACCATTAATAGGTCTATCCGTTTTATCCTGGGAGAAAGTAATCCAAACCTCAAGTACAGTGAGGGGATTAAATTTCTTAAGGACACACAGTGAATTCTATGATCTCGGATATTAATTATTATTTTCTATTTTACTGGTTTGAACACGGAACAACAACAAGCTTAAGGAATTTAATAATTGTTTCATATTTTCTGTATTCATCTATTTTCTGATTTTTGAGACTAAAACCTTTATGGTTTTCTATTCCACTGGTGGAGATTAAAATAAATGGATTTTCTACTCCTTTAAGATAAAAATCCTTGTGATTTTCTACTCACATTGATTACTGGTTTGAAGATATAAAAGATTCTCCAAGTAAATCTGATTGTTGATAATTCAGTTTGAAGATATAAAAACAACACCAATTATTCAGTTTAGTTCTGTCAAAAAGTTTTTGGTTTCAAGAAATAAAATATTCATCTAGTGCTAACTTTTGCGGTTATTTATAAATAAACATGACAGGTACAACTGAACCCATGCTTGCCTCTATAAGCAATGAAATTTCCTCCACCCGTGCTGTGCTAGCACCAGCTCGGGCAGAAAAGTCTGAAAAATTTTATGGTATCAACTTCAAACGTTGGCAGCAGAAGATGTTCTTCTATCTGACTACGTTGTGTCTGCAGAAGTTCATTAAGGAGGATACTCCGGTTCTGCTAGAATCAACTACCGAAAATGAATGGTTATTGGTGATTGAAGCTTAGAAGCACTCAGATCTTTTATGCAAGAACAATATCTTTAGTGGATTGGAGGACGATCTGTACAACGTATACAATAATGTTGAGACTTCTAAAGAACTCTGGGATGTACTAGAGAAGAAGTACAAAACGGAAGATTGTTATACCTCGGGAGCTCAAAGATCGGACTTGGGAGTTGAAATGGAGAAATTGTGAAATTATGTTGCAGGCACAAGACGATTCATTGGAAGACTCGTGAGGAGACCCCATGAGTCGTCAAGTGGCTCGTGGGGAGGCTTGAGGGAAACAAAGGACTGAGGTTCTCACGAGTGAGGTAACGACTCGTGGTCAGCCCCCACGAGTCGTCATATCAGTCGTGGGGTAGTTCTAGAGGGAGATTGCAAAAATTTATCTAGTGTACTTGACGGGAAGTGACCATGAGTCGTGCTCTCTGGGGATACGTGGTTTCTAGGGATGAGTTGTCATGTCGCTCGTTAGGAGCCCCGACAAATGAATTATCCAGTGAACTTGATGAGCGAACCAACAGATCGTGAGCCTAGGTGACGAGTCGTCAGGTCGTCCATTAGGATCCCCTGACAGTTATTTTTAGCAAATTCATTAAGGGCATTTCTGAAATTCCTAAATTCTAAGGGCCTATACTACGTCGTCTTAAGCTCTTATTAGAGGGTTTATAGCAGGGAGAAACCTATCTTAGGCCATTACTTTCATGCATGCAAGGTTGGAGGTTTGAGGAGAAGAATCAAGGTGAATTCCCAAGGTTTTCAAAGGGGAATCTCAGCTGGGCAATTAGGAAGAGTTAGAATTCTTCAATCCCAGGTATTTAAGGCTATGACCGGGTGCTTTCTTCCATACCCATGCCCATTCCCTAACAAATGTCATTTAATTGTCTATGAATAAGTATAGGATTTTTCCCAATTGCGTGATTTTTCAATCTCTATACATGGGAATGATTAGATTGTATTTATATTGATGATTTATGAAGCTTGGGTGGATTCTAACTCGTTTTCTCTTATAAAATTGTTTTCTAAAATTTGAATCTAAAACGCCCATGGGTGAAGAGTTCATAAAGGAAGAGATTCTTGATAAATGTGTGATGATGATGATGTTGATGATAAAAAAGTATGTTTCTAAAACTACCCATGATTTTGATGTTGTTTCCTAAATGAATCAATTGGATTTTAGAATGATAGTGCTTTGGGTGATACCCACATGTTGATTAAAGTGATGATTTCCCGACATAAGCTTACCGCATTATTTAAAGTGAAATTTTCCAATTTTATTATGAATTCTTGCTTGTGGTATGTTGAGTAAATATTTCTACATGTAACTTACCACATGATATGGAGTAGATGCTCCCAACTATGATTGAGCTTGTGGTATTTTTCAAAATAAAGCTTCTCATATGCATGAATTTATAATGGAGATGTATAGCATTATTGAGCTTTGTCGAAAGACAATGTTGAGCTTCATTTTCATATGATGTAGAGTCTATGCATGATGTCATTATTGAGCTTTGTCAATAGACAATGATGAGCTTCATTTCATACGATGTTGAGTCATGCACGATTTCATGTTGAGTTTCGTCAAATTGACGATGTTGAGCTTCGTTATATACGGTGTAGAGCATTGCATGTTTTAGGAGAAGAGTCTAGCACCAAGAGGGTTAAGGGTCGATTACCCTATGCCCCAGAACTACGCGCCAACATAGGTTTATACTATTATATTATTGGGACCTCCCTTGTGAGCTATCCCCGGCCTGATTGTCCTTCAGCTTGATATCGATATCATGGTATCCTCCATCGCCCTAGCAAGGTTATGGACGGCTCTACCCACTTGAGTGTGATTGTTAGGACCATGTAAGCTCTATCGTGGTATACCAGTTAAGTGACGAGTCTCCCACTGTCTATATCGTTCAGATTTGCATATTCATTACTCATGATGATTACTTATGCATGTACGTTCATAAAGAGAGGATTGACGAGGATTGACTCATTATTCAGGTTTTGATAAAAATTTTATGTTTTATCTTTGAGTAATCCGAGTCAATCATGATGTTCTAAAGCTATGAATGGTCATGTTATGATAAGAGGTATCAGAATGAATGCATGTGGCCTTCTATTTACACTTAAAAGCTTATGATATGTTATGGAATATTTTAAATAATTTATTTACTTAATCTATTTTAATTACCTTGCATACTTGGTACATTCCACGTACTAACTGCATACTTTCTATACTGCATCATTGCATGATGCAGGATTTGATTCTCAAGTTCAGCCCAACTCGTAGTCGCTTATCAGAGTCAGTACCTTCTTGGTTGGTGAGTCCTCATCTTTCAAGGACTAGACTTTCAGTTATCTTGGTTGTATTTTCAGTTTTAGTATTGTTGAGCTAGTTGGGGGTATTGTCCCATCAGCTCGTCCATATTAGAGGCTTATCAGACTTAGACATGTATTCAGCTTTAGATGTTCATTCTGTTGTTATGTTAAGTTAGACTTCCGCTGAGTTTATAATTATGTTTCTTCATGTTTATTGAATGAGTTAGTGAATGCTTATGCCATGGGTTGACTTGGGGTCTCTCGGGGTCCCTTGTCCCGTGTCTATGATCTGGGTCTACGCTTGGGTCGTGACAAACTTGGTATCAGAGCCATAGGTTTGTAGTGTCCTAGGGAGTCTGAAAGCCGCGTTAAGTAGAGTCTATTTCATGAGTGTGAAGCACGCCACGTTTATGACGAAGAGGCTGAGAAATGTCCCCATCTTTCATGATTTATGTCGTGCGATGAAGAGTCTTTTTATCCTTCTAATTCGTGCTATTCGCGATTGCAGAATCATGGCTCCTCGAAGGATGAATGGAAGGAGGAATGGAGACGGTGAAGGCCATGAGGATGGCATGGGCTGTGGGCATCAGCAGGTCCCACCGGTTCAGGAGCCTCAGGCACCGGAGCCAGCCGCCCACGCTGAGTTTTGGGCCGCTATCAAGATACTTGTGCAGGCCTTGGCCACTCAGGTCAATCAGCAGGCTGTTGCGTATGTTCCGCAGAATAGAAGTGCAGCGACAACTCGAGTCCTGGACTTCTTAAGGATGAACCCGCTGGAGTTTCTTGGGTCCGAGGTAGACGAGGACCCGCACAAGTTTGGGGATGAGGTTATCAAGATCACCAAGATTATGGGGGTGATCAGTGTAGAGTGTGCAGAGTTGTCCTCCTACCAGTTGAAGGATGTTAAGCATACTTTGTTCCGCCAGTGGAAAGAAAGCAAGGTTGCTGGAGTAGGTCCGGTCACTTGGGAAGAGTTCCATGTTGCATTCTTGGATAGATTCATCCCTCGGGAGATGAGGGAGCTAAAGGTGACTGAGTTCGAAAATTTGAAGCAAGGGAGGATGACGGTACTAGAGTATTCCCTTAAGTTCACCCGCCTATCGAAGTATGCTCCTGATTTAGTAGCTGACCAGAGGACGCGAGTGAGCAGGTTTGTGCATGGGATAGCAGGTTACTTGGATAAGAAATGCAAGATTGCTATGCTCCATCAGGATATGGACTTCCCTCGGATGGTGTTGTACACCCAGCAGATGGCGGAGGCACATTCGAGAGAGAGAGAGGCCAAGAGGGCCAGGACTGAGGGCCACAGATTCTCCCAGCAGAGGTCTGGTGGTGGGCACCGTCAATAGACCTACCAGAGATCATTCGCCCCAGCTTCATCAGACTTGAGTGTGCCATCTCGGCCTAGGCATTATAAGAGAGGGAGAGCATCAGGCTTGAGGGGTCAGAGTAGTAGGCCCGCATATTTAGGTGTTCCAATTTGTCACAGATGTGGCCGAGGGCATACGGGCCAGTGCTTGGCAGGTTCGGGTGCGTGTTTTGAGTGCGGGCAACTTGGACACATGCTTAGAGATTGTCCAGCAGTGAGACAGGGACATGTTGGGGGTCTTGGCCCAGATTCTAGCTCAGCAGCCCCACCCCCTCGCTCAACACATCAGGGGGCATCTATCAGTGCAGCTGGCGGTCAGCGCCATAACAGATTCTATGCCCTAGCATCCCGTCAGGATCAGGAGGTCTCCCCAGATGTGGTTACTGGTATGTTACGAGTCTTAAATGTTGATGTTTATGAGTTGTTAGATCCAGGGGCCACCTTGTCCTTTATGACACCTTATGTAGCCAGTAGCTTTGGAGTCAATCCCGATGTCTTGTAAGAATCCTTCTGGGTTTCTACTCCAGTAGGTGAATCAGTTATAGCTAGACGGGTGTATAGAAATTGCCTGGTCTTGGTCCTCCATAAGGTCACCTCAGAAGATTTGATAGAGTTAGCCATGACCAATTTCGATGTTATTCTCGACATGGATTGGTTGTATGCTTTTTATGCTTCCATTAATTGCAGGACTCGGTCAATAGAGTTCAAATTCCCCGGTGAGCCAGTCTTAGAATGGAAGGGTAGTTCAGTTGTGCTTGTAGGTCGCTTCGTTTCCTACCTCAAGGCTAGGAAGATGATTTTCAAGGGTTCATGTATCATTTGGTTAGTGTCAAGGATGTTGAGTCCGAGACCCTAACTATCTAGGCAGTTCCAGCAGTACGTGAGTATCTATAGGTCTTTCTAGATGATTTGCTAGGTATTCCTCCCAAGCGAGAGATTGACTTCGGTATTGACCTCCTTCCCGATACTGAGCCTATATCTATTCCTCCCTACAAGATGGCTCCAGCCGAGCTAAAAGAGTTGAAGGATCAGTTAAAGGATTTTTCTAGGTAAGGGTTTCATTAGACCGAGCAAGTCTCCATGGGGCGCACCAGTATTATTTGTTCGGAAGAAATATGGTTCCCTTCGTATGTGCATTGATTATTGACAGTTGAACAAAGTAACTGTCAAGAGCAGGTATCCCTAACCCAAGATCGATGATTTGTTCGATCAGCTTCAGGGTGCTAAGTGTTTCTCGAAGACAGATCTCAAATCTGGGTATCATCAGCTCAGATTTCGGGAGAGTGATATCCCGAAGACGACATTCAGAACACGGTATGGTCATAACGATTTTGTAGTTATGTCTTTTGGACTAATGAATGCTCCTACAACTTTTATGGACCTGATGAACAGAGTGTTCAAGCCATATTTGGACATGTTCGTGATCGTGTTCATTGACGACATCTTGGTATACTCTCGGAGCGAGGAGGAGCATGCCGCTCACTTGAGAGTAGTGCTCCAGACCCTCAAGGACTGCCAATTGTTTGCAAAGTTCAGCAAGTGTGAGTTTTGGTTGGACTCCGTGGCATTCTTGGGCCATGTGGTGTCCAGCGAAGGCATAAAGGTAGTGTTCGCATGATTTGTGGGGTATAAAACGACACGCAAGTGCACGTGGTCGAACAAGTAGTAAGTGGCTTTAGTAAGCCAAGTATCGATCCCACAGAGACTTGGGTGAAGTGCAATTTGCTCAAGTGTACTATATTTTACTTCTAAAATATGCAGACAACAGTGTAACCAAAAAGTTGATAGTTTGTTTTATAATTTTTTATACTAAAGCTAAAAACAATTATCTAATTTGAGTCTGAACTATGAATGAGAGCATGCTGAGGTTAAACGAACATGTCATGAAATTAATTATCATCATACTTTGGTTAATCTTTTCCTCCAGTTGCTAGCCAAGAACATTTGCCAAGAGATTAAAACTCTCATATTTAACCTCACTTAAGAATCATGAACCATCCGTCTACATTTTTGTGATCAAATGCAATTCATGTTCTAGTCATACAATTCCGGTTCCTAAATTGACTAATACGACTTTCAGGTATATTTCTATCCTGAAAGCAAATCAAAACTCAATTTTCCCAAACCAAGTAAAGAACATATCCTATTAATTCACAACTTTCCAATTTCTTGCTCTCTCGAGTGAAATCGGACTTTTTAGATTTACATTAACGTAGGCCACACATTAATGCAGTAAGAACAAGAATTAATAGAACAACATGGAAGAAAAGATGAAAAACCAAAGAATCAATGATCAAATTTCATCACAATTATTCATAACCTCACAAGGAGAGGAATTAGCCACTCATTTGTGGATTAAACATCTTAAAATGAGTGTTAATAATACAAGCAATTGAATTAAAGAAGAAAGAAAGAGAGAAAAAACCCTGATATTTTCGTCCCTCAACTGCCTGTAACCCACGTCCTTACTCCACCAAGTCAGAATATTGAAAAATGAACCTAAGTGTTCTATTTATACTGTTGGGAATTTTTCCCGGAGTAACGAGCAACGTGTCACGGAGTGCATCGCGGAGCACTGCCTCCGTGACACGCTACGAATGCGGACCCTCACTGGAACTGGGGGTCCGAGAATTAAAGCTCAACGTGGCACGACGTGCATCGCGGAGCACTGCCTCCATGCCACGGAGCAAACGCGGACCCTCTCTGGAATTTGGGCGAATTTTCCCTATCCAGGCAGAATGCCTCCGCGATGGCAGCGTGACAAGGCTCCATCACGGAGCCCCTTTATTTCATGCTGTCCAATGCCTTTTCCCTTGCTCGCATCCAAGTCCAACTCCGATATCATCCAACATGCATTTAAGTTTCCCGAAATCACATTTTACCTGCAAAACAATGTTAATCATGTTGGTTAGTATAAATTCACATTTTATTACCAATTACATGAGAATGTATACACATTGATAGATAATCAAGGCTAAAATGGTACTTTTGAGTATCCCTTGGGCATATAAATTTTCCCAAGATCAGGTAGACTCTCAAAAAATTGAGGCGGTGAAGAATTGGCCTAGACTGGTGAATCCTTCAGATATTCGGAGTTTCTTGGGCTTAGTTGGCTACTATTGGAGGTTTGTGGAGGGTTTCTCATCCATTGCAGCGCCTTTGACTAAGTTGACTCAGAAGAAGGTGAAGTTTTAATGGTCAGAGGCTTGTGAGAAAAGCTTCCAAGAGTTGAAGGCTCGACTTACTTCGGCACCAGTGTTGATCCTACCCGAGGGTAATGATGGTTTCATGGTGTATTGTGATGCTTCTAGAGTTGGACTTAGGTGTGTGTTGATGCAGCGTGGGAGGGTGATAGATTATGCCTCTCGACAGCTAAAGGTGCATGAAAAGAATTACCCGACCCACGATCTTGAATTGGCTGCGGTGGTGTTCACATTGAAGATATGGAGGCATTACTTGTATGCCGTCCACGTGGATGTATTTACGGATCACAAGAGCTTGCAATACGTGTTCACACAGAAGGATCTAAATCTTCGGTAAAGGAGGTGGTTGGAGTTACTTAAGGATTATGACATGAGTGTCCTTTACCACCCCGGCAAGGCTACTGTGGTTGCGGATGCGCTTAGTAGGCTCTCAATGGAGAGTGTGTCCCATGTGGATGAAGGGTAGAAGGAGTTGGAGAAAGATGTCCACCGGCTTGCAAGACTGGGAGTTAGATTGATCAATTCGACTGATGGCGGTATTGTTGTGTATAATGGGTCAGAACGTCGTCCTTGGTAGTTGATGTTAAATCCAGGAAAGATGAGGATACAATATTGAGGAAGCTGAAAGAGGCGGTGCGGAGTCAGAAAGTGGAGGTTTTCTCCCAAGGAGGAGATGGTGTGCTACGATACCAGGGACGACTATGTGTTCCAGACGTTGAAAATTTGAGAGTTCAGATATTGCATGAGGCACATGGTACCAGATATTCTATTCATCCAAGATCCACGAATATGTATCGAGATTTACGAGAAATCTATTGGTGGGATGGTATGAAGAAGGATATTGTAGAGTTCGTAGCAAAATGACCAAACTATCAGCAAGTGAAGGTCGAGCATCAAAGACCTGGAGGTGTACTTCAGGATATTGACATCCCCACTTAGAAGTGGGAAGAAATCAATATGGACTTCATTACAAGTCTTCCTCGTACTCGCCGGCAATACGACTCCATTTGGGTTGTGGTGGATAGGTTGACCAAGGCTGCACACTTCCTACCGGTCAAGACCACGGATTTAGTAGACATTTATGCTAAGTTGTATCTTTGGGAGTTGGTTTGGCTTCATGGAGTGCCATTGTCTATTATTTCGGATCGAGGTACTCAATTTACTTCTTAATTCTGGCGTTCTTTTCAAAAGGGGCTCGGGACTCAGGTTAAGCTAAGCACGACTTTTCATCTGCAAATGGATAGCTAGGCAGAATGGACAATTCAAACTCTAGAGGATATGTTGAGAGCCTGTGTGATGGATTTTAAAGGTAGTTGGGATGACCACTTGCCCTTGATCGAGTTCGGTTACAATAACAGCTATCACTCCAATATCCAAGTGGCACCGTTCGAGGCTCTTTACGGGCGGAGGTGTAGATTGCCAATCGAATGATTTAAGGTTGGTGAGGTAGCTATAATAGGGCCAGACTCGGTTCACGAAGCTATGGTGAAGGTTCAGTTGATAAGAGACCGGCTGGAAACAGCTCAGAGTCATAAAAAGTCATATGCGGATGTGAGGATAAGAGATTTTGAGTTTGCAGTTTATGATTGGGTATTTCTTAAGATATCTCCTATGAAGGGAGTCATGCGGTTCGAAAAGAAAGGAAAACTCAGTCCCGACTATATTGGTCCTTACCAGATTATGAGAAGAGTTGGTAAGGTAGCGTATGAATTGGACTTGCCATCAGAATTATCTTCCGTTCATTCCATCTTTCATGTATCGCTCTTGAAAAAGTGCTTGGGTGATCCAGCTTTAGTAGGCCAGTGGAAAGTGTTGCCGTGGGAGATAGCCTCAGTTATAAGGAAATTCCAGTTGCAATCTTGGATCGTCAGGTTCGGAGGCTGAGGAACAAATAAGTAGCTTCGGTGTAGGTGTTGTGCAGAAATCAGCAGGTTAAGGGAGCTATGTGGAAAGACGAAGCAACTATGATTGCTAAATACCCCAACCTATTCCCTACCAGCTCAGTTTCAGTTTGAGGTATCAGTTTTTTTCCGAATTATCTAATCAGTTTTCATGTTCAGTTCATGTGCGCAAGTTTGAATTATGTTGTGATAAATGTATGTGATGCCTGAATTCAGTTCAACTATGTAGTTCTTTTCGAAAGTAGTCATTCCGTTAGTTCTCGATTTTATATAATCAGTATTTTCATATGATGATTTTATGTTTCTACATTTTCTGTGTGTTTCTAACATTCGAGGACTAATGTTCCCAAGGGGGAGATACAGTTATACCTCTGGAGCTGAAACGGAGAAATTGTGAAATTATGTTGCAGGAACAGGACGAGTCATTAGATGACTTGTGAGGAGACCGCACAAGTCGTCAAGTGGCTTGTGGGGAGGCCTGAGCGAAAGGCAGGACTGAGTTTCTCACGAGTGAGGTAACGACTTGTGGTCAACCCCCATGAGTCTTCATTTCAATCTTGGGGTGGTTTTAGAGGGAGATTGTGAAATTGATCCAGTGTACTTGATGGGAAGTGACCACGAGTCGTGGTCTCTGGGGACGAGTCATCATGTCGCTCGTTAGGAGCCCCGAAAGATCAATTATCCAGTGAACTTGACGAGCGAACCAACGGATCATGAGCCCAGGTGACGATTCATCAGGTCGTCCATTAGGATCCCATGACAGTTATTTTCAGCGGATTCGGTAAGGGCTTTTCCGTAATTCCTAAGTTCTAAGGGCCTATACTACGTTGTTTTAAGCTCGTATTGGAGGGTTTATGTCACGCCCCGCCTTGGGGGGTATGACTTGCACCTGGTGCCCTACTAGGACCTGAACTACTGGACTGCTAAGCCTAGGCACATCTGGTACCTGGCTGGCTCTAATTCACATTTCTAGAAACAAAGGGCTATATAACGGCTGTAAACACAGCCTCCGGCCCATTGGCCTATAGCCTCCTGTACCTGTAATAACAGCTGACCAGAACAAGCAACTATAGGGAAGCCTATGCGGGCCGACAAGGCCACCATGCTATCTAGTTATCTGCATTCAGCGATAAAATACTAGAAGGCTACGTGACCGGCAAGGTCACCACTACTGTCAAACTTATGGCCCCACACGGCCAACATAAAAGAAGCAAGAGTACTAACAGCTAACACTGCACGGCCTCACACGACCAGCTCAACTGACCACAGGGAAATATACAGACTGCAAGCCTCTAGGAATAGCAATAGAAATGATCGGGACAGGGCCCCGACCTACCCATACTATATAACAACAGAAACTGAAGTACACCTCTGGAATTCAGTCTCCGGATGACAGGAGCTGAATGCTCAACGCTGACAGGAATCACGTGGTGTCACCTGCTCGTCTATGAGTACCTGCAGGCAAGTAATGCAGTGCCCCACCGGGCGTCAGTACCGCTGGTACTGAGTACGTAAAGCAATAACTGAAAACAAAATCTGAAAGCAATAATGTAACTGATAAAACTGAGGTAGAAGGAATAACTTAACTGTCTGATAATGTAAACCTTACCTTCTCTCAATCTTTACTGGAAGGGATGAGAGTCATACCTGGAAACGTATCGTGCTACTGCTGATCTACTTGTATCTAACACAACATGGCATAACATGAAATAACATAACATAGCACACACAAACCTTACCCGGCCCCCATAAGCCGGGAGGTACAACCAGCACAGAATCTATACCCCTACCCCGGTCATCCCATCTCCTATAATGGCTGCAAGCATCCCGCCGGTCCCCTGGGTATGCACTTGGGCTCGCTGAGCCCCTGACTATAACTGCATCTGAGTCCGGAGGACTCCTGAATCTGCACCCGGGCGTATCCGCTCGACTGGGGTGTGTAAGGGCCGATCAAGGCACAAATATGGGGAAAAGCTGGCATCCCATCTTCGTCCCCTGGCGGGATGGCATGCCACTCCGTAGAGTGGCGTATCCTCGTCCTCTGGCGGACGAGTCGACACAGCTATCAACCCTGGGCGATCATGGATGCTAGGTAGTCCAACCCCAAACAATACAACGGTCTCAACTGGTAATACTGTCTGTGTATCTCACATGCTGAGGCTAATAAGGGTAAAGTACCGTATATATTGCATGCTGAGCTAATGATAGTAATCTGTACGTATCTGTTACGTGCTAAGGCAGGTAAATATATATATAAATATGAATATAGTCTCCTGCCGGACTGTACTGGGGCAAGTGCTATATAGGATAATGTTTCTGCTGAAAACTCTGCTGTTACTAAGTTTCTGCATACACCATATGCTGGACTAGTGATAGAAATATATACATACTTAATACATGCTGAAGCTGGAAATAATATATATGTATGTACGAATATGGTCTTCTGCCAGACTGTACTAAGGCTAATGCTGAACATGATATAGTCTTTTTGCTGAAACTATGCTGTAAACTGATTTTCTATAGTAACATGATTCACTATTTCTAACATGCTTTCTAGCTTTGTTTCAACTTATCATTCTATTTCCGAGCTGTCTTGCAGGTACTACTTGCTCTACTGAGTTTCGATTTGAGCACAATAATATACTAACATCCTGTGTAACATCGCATACTGAGCATACTGTGCAGTTTCTACTGCTTATATTAGAATCTCTAGCATACTAGCAAATTTCATGCAAATTGTAACTCGATACTTTCAATATCGTACCAACAGTCGTAACAAACGTAACACCTGACTTCTGGACAATCTACTGGCCTTTAAATTACTATACTGTATCAAGATTCTTAACTTGCCGAGGAAACGAGCTTTACATACCTTATCTTGAACTATTCGTCCGTCGGACGAGGCTCGGCCGGTACTTCAACTATTTTCTCCCAACTGCATTCATAAATACGTCAATCAATACTAAATACAACTTTATTGTAAAAAGCAACGTTACTTTCGATATAGTTTATAGCCTAAACTTAGGCTTATCGAAAGACGGTCGAAAACTCGCTATTTTTCAGCGGCCCAGAAGAGAGAAGTATTCACTTCTCAGCTAGGGACACATAGACATTAATTTAGAGCAATTCTACTTACTTTAGTTCGGTGGCTCGCCGATTCGTCGACCGTATTTCGCGAAACTAATTCCGTAGAAATGCTCTCTGCTGCTAAATACTCGGGTATCTGGGATTAATTTGAGTTTGGGCAGGGTTTGGCAGCATAATCGGACGAAAATTATTTAATTCCTTCGTTCCTCTTTCTTTTCTCAGCGTTTGCCTCTGTTTTCTGGAAAGTTTTTAAGTGATTAAATGATTTAAAACCGAAGTGGCCTTTATATACTTGGGCCTGGACAAGGGCAATGTGTCACGGAGCCATCGCGGAGGCCTCACCACCGTGACACGCTGCCATCGCGGAGGGGTTCTGCCTGGCTCCTCCCGCGATGGTTCGATGGGTTTCTCGTCCGATCTTTTTCCCGGGCCTTTCTACAGCACGTATGGCCTTCAGATGTGCTTAGCCAACGTGCGAATAGGTCATCTAGGTGCCGGGAATTCTACGGGGTATAACATTCTCCCCCCCTTAAGAACATTCATCCTCGAATGTACACTGTTATTTAGAGGACTACTTACTTTACTTTCTAGAAAAATTTCGGCAGAGTTTCCCCTGTAACATGGACTATCGCAAAAACCTGAAATGCAGAAAAGTCCAACACAGGCACTGCGCATAATATTCTAGGATCCACTGGATAACTAGATATCAATTTTTCTTTATCATTTACAGACATACAACCATAAGATACTGCACAAATAATAGTACGGACATACCTGTCGCCTGGCTAGGCCTGAAATAGGTGAGGATATCTGGTCCTCATATCTTAATAGACGTAATATCTTTAGTCCGTAATCAGCGAATCTACCTGTCTAGGATAGCTACTGGGACCTCTTCATAGGCCCATTTTTTTTCGTAACCTATTCTGGACTGGAACAACCGTAGAAGAGTCTCCTACGAATTTCCTCAACATGAATATATGGAATACAGGGTGAACGGATACTACCTCTGGAAGCAAGTTCAATTCGTATGCAACTCGGCCTATCCTTTGCCGAATCTGATCTGGCCCAACAAATCTCGGGCTGAACTTACCTTTCTTATCGGGGATACTTCTGAAATACCCAGTCATTTACATCGAACTCTAAGTTTCTACGCCGGACATCTGCATATAATTTTTTGGCGACTCTGTGCAGTCAGTAAGCGTCCTCAGATAAGCTTTACCCTTTCCTTTGACTGTTGAACAATGTTTGGGCTAACCAACGCTGACTCTCCTATAAGTAGATTAATTAACGGCACATGCTCATTTCGGCTACCACCGAAATCTAGGACATATGCTCGCAACATGTCTTCGAGCGCCTGCATTGTGCGCTCGGCCTGCCCATCTGTCTGAGAATGAAATGCTGTGCTTAGATTACTCTGCGTTCCCAAACCCCTTTTTTTTTCTTTTGGAACGACTGCCAGAATCTGGCTGTAAGCTATGCTCCTCTGTTTAAAATAATGGATACTGGTATTCCATGTAATTTGACTATCTTCCTGCTATGCAACCCAGCATAATCTTTGGCCGAGAAAGTAGTTCTTACTGGCAAGAAATGAGCTGATTTTTGGCAAGCTGTCATTTATCACTCATATAGAGTCATGTCTGTGTTTAGTACGGGGTAATCTTGCTACAAAATTCATCTTCACCGCTTCTCATTTCCAAAGAGGCACAACTATGTTCTAAATTAACCTGCCTGGTTTCTGATATTCTGCCTTCAACTGTTGGCAGTTAGGACACTGGGCTACCAATAGTTTTCTTTAATGTCATGGTACCTCTTTGTCATATCAGGATGAAGAGAATAGCGGGCGTAATGCGCCTCGCTCATAAGCTGCTGACGATGCCCCAAAATCTCTGGGGCGCAATGCGGCCTTTATATCGCCACATTTCATCCCCGGTTATCTGAAAATATGTCATCTCTCCTTACTGAATCTTGTGTTCAAGTTAAACCCGGCTAGGGTTTCTATACTGCCGTTCCTTTACTTCCACCACTAACGACAATGCTGCGATATTCTGTATTATCGTTCTGTTATCTTTTATTTCTGCTATGTGAACGGCTAAACCAGCTAACTAACGAAATTCTCGGGTCTATTCCCGCTGTTCAGGCGGCAAGTATGCCAACTCCCCGTAGATCTATGGCTTAAGGGCATCTACTACCGTATTAGCCCTCCCCGGGTGACACAAAATTCTTGATTTTTCAAGTATAAACTACTGCAACTACCTCCAGGTCATGGGTAAGACAATTCTTTTCACGTTTCTTCAATTGCCTGAAAGCATAAATTGTTACTTTACCATGCCACACCAACCCTCTGTACCTTCTGGTGATACTAACACTGGGGCTGAGGTTAACCCGGCTGTTAACTCTTGGAAGTTATTCTCACACGCCTCAGTCTACTGGAACTTTTGCTGCCTTCTGTGTCAACTTAGACAGAGGTGCTGCTAAGGTGGAAAATCCTTCCACAGACCCTCTGCAGTACCCGGCTAACCGCAGGGACTGCGTACTTCGATCGGAGTGGTAGGTCTAGGCTATGTTTTCACTACTTCAATTTTCTGTGTATCTATCTGTACACCAGCCTCCAACACAATGTGACCAAAAAGGCTACTAAATTCAACCAAAATTCACATTTACAAAATTCGACATATAACTGACGGTCATACTGGTTTATTATACCGGAGAATCCGACAAGTAGTCTACCGGTATAACTAGAGCTTATCTGGCCTTCTGGCCGCATGCTAAAGCTGCTTGTTGCTAAGGTAACCTTGAACGATTATCTGTACACCATGTGCCCGTATCTGATTAGGGGGTCCTGATATTGACCATGACCTCTAATGATCTGGCTGCATAACCTTAAATGACTGAATAGTCGGGTTGAATGACCCGAATGTGGCAGTAGTCTAGCAATGCTCTAACTGCTCTATTTGAGTACTTGTCATTCATGCATAACTGCAAACTCGTGGGCTTCTAATTACTTTGTTATTTTCTTGAACCACTGTAAGGCTGGGCTTAATCAAACTTACTTCCAGGTGATCAATCTTTGGATCTTCACGGGGAGTCTACTGATCCCCTGGTCTTAATAAACACTGTTCTAGCAGGGTACTATCAATCCCTTACGCCTTGTGTGTATCCACTTGGATCTATACTACTGTTCTGGGGAATTCTCGGTCTTATAGGCTATTCTGTACTACTGGCCTTCCGCTAGGGCTCTGTATTTGAATATTTTATGAAACCCAGCTGAAGTACCAGTCTGTCACTGACTACTGATGTGGACCCTTCCTTGGGGTACCCACGGGTATTCTGACTGGGATGGCCGGCTGACTTCTGGGGGGGGGGGTTCTACATAACAACTGCTAGTTTGACTAAGGCCGACTATCGCCCACAAGGCTGGGAAAATGACATATGACCACTTAACATACTAGAACAATTCTGGTATTGCTAATCTCTGAAATCTGCGTACTTGGTCTCTAATCCTGGTTCTGGCACATGCACTACTGTTACCGATCTTCAGGGATGCCTCCCTGCTAATGCGGGCGCTAGCTGGTCGGTAGACCGTCTAACTGCGCCCCTATCATCTGGCCATCTGTTTTAGGCCAATAACTCTGGTAAGCTCCTAGAGCCTAGATCTGACAACAACACATAAGTCTATTAATCTAATAACTGAGAACTGAGATAGTTCCTATGACTTCATACGTAACTCACACTCACACTTAATCCGCCCTTTCTCTTCTTTTTTTCTTTCTTTCTTCTCCCTTTTTCTTCTTTTTTCTTTTTTTTTCGCAATGCAATTTGTATAGGCTTTCTATTACTGCATCTGTGATTGTAGCCCTTATAGGCAACCACTCACAACATATCTATGATCTGTATACATATATATCGCTAGCTACGTACAATATGTACTGATTCCTGCGGTAATTCATAACCTCTGACATGCTCTGCTGAGTCTCACATCGTACATGATACATTTCTTCTACGGCCTAATAATATCTCCGGCCCTGACTCATCATTTCATTGCATTGTCACCCCATTCTGAAAGTAACAACATAAACATTCTAGTTATTGTCTGCTGTTTGAAATTCCGCCACTCTTACGATGTGGGGATCGACGTTCGAATCCGGTAGCCTTACTAGGCATATATTGAGAGACCATAACTGTCTGCTGGGCCTTATCTCTAGGCTACACTAGATTAGAATTGCTATATCGGTAACTTCTTAACTTTTCCATAGCGGACATGCTGCGGTATTCTGAACTGTAGTCTTACTGTCAGCCCGAGGCTTAATCCTTAATATGATACTTTATCAATCCGGGGTAGTTCTAATTTCCCCACAAGATCTGACATTCCTGCTTCTTCCTCTCATCTTACTTAAACTGAACTCTGGGGTTCAAGGTACCTGCCTTTTGTTGCTAATGAGATTACCGATCAAGCCTCGGCCTATACTTCTTTGGGCATATACTCAAACCCATCTGATTCACATAACCTCTATATCTCTCGATGTCACAACTAGATCATAACTATAATCTTACAGGTATGTCTTGATATCTGTTAGCATATATGGCGGGCTTGGCCTTTTTCTGGCTCAAACTTGACTATTATTAGGCATTCATCACTAGCAGGTCTGTTACCCCTACTTCGGGTAAGCTAACAGTCTTACTTTCTTTACTGGCTTGTTACCATAAGGGTCTGTACAACTTACGTAATCATAAAGGCTTTTTATATTTTCTAATACTTACTAGGATCACTCAGCCCATCTTTACTTACTGCCTGATCTGGCAACCCCATCTCAAGTCTTATGCCCCTTTACTATACTGGCATCAAAATCAGGAGGTAGGGATAGCCCTTTTCTTATTGCAACAAATAAAAGCGTTCAACTGTACCATATCCAACAAGATGTATTCGGGATTCCTGCATTTTTTTCTCTCTTTCTTGTACCTACCTAGTGGTCTGACCTTATCTGTAATCATAATCAGATCTTATATAACTAATAAGTAAATCAACTTATATGTACATTATACTACTGACTTCCTATTCTGACGTTATCAACGTATAAGTTTGTCAATAACGGTATCACGCTGGGAGGTCTCTGATACCCCCTCCTGCTACTGTAATTAGCATGTAACTGACTGAGGTTCTTTTCTGTTGCTATCTCTGATCTTCTTCCTGTGATAGGGAAATGCTGATCTGCCTTTGTATCTGTAATCAAAGAATACGGTAAGTTTTCGGGGACTCAACCCTATACTGTACCGCTCTAAAGCACGACTGACTGAGAAGGAAAGGTAACCATCATATCATGCCTCGCAGCCTCCTGCCTATAGTATGTGGTGCACAACACATCCATAGACAAGACTCTACTTAGCACGACTTGCAGACTCCCTGGGATACGACCGGCTCTGATACCAAGTTTGTCACGCCCCGCCTTGGGGGGTATGACTGGCACCTGGTGCCCTACTAGGACCTGAACTACTGGACTGCTAAGCCTAGGCACATTTGGTACCTGGCTGGCTCTGATTCACATTTCTGGAAACAAAGGGCTATATAAGGGCTGTAAACACAGCCTCCGGCCCATTGGCCTATAGCCTCCTATACCTGTAATAACAGCTGACCAGAACAAGCAACTATAGGGAAGCCTATGCGGGCCGACAAGGCCACCATACTGTCTAGTTATCTGCATTCAGTGATAAAATACTAGAAGGCTACGTGACCGACAAGGTCACCACTACTGTCAAACTTATGGCCCCACACGGCCAACATAAAAGAAGCAAGACTACTAACAGCTAACACTGCACGGCCTCACACGACCGGCTCAACTGACCACAGGGAAATATACAGACTGCAAGCCTCTAGGAATAGCAATAGAAATGATCGGGACAGGGCCCCGACCTACCCATACTATATAACAACAGAAACTGAAGTACACCTCTGGAATTCAGTCTCCGGATGACAGGAGCTGAATGCTCAACGCTGACAGGAATCACGTGGTGTCACCTGCTCGTCTATGAGTACCTGCAGGCAAGTAATGCAGCGCCCCACCGGGCGCCAGTATCGCTGGTACTGAGTATGTAAAGCAATAACTGAAAACAAAATCTGAAAGCAATAATGTAACTGATAAAACTAAGGTAGAAGGAATAACTTAACTGTCTGATAATGTAAACCTTACCTTCTCTCAATCTTTACTGGAAGGGATGAGAGTCATACTTGGAAACATATCGTGCTACTGCTGATCTACTTGTATCTAACACAACATGGCATAACATGAAATAACATAACATAGCACACACAAACCTTACCCGGCCCCCATAAGCCGGGAGGTACAACCAGCACAGAATCTATACCCCTACCCCGGTCATCCCATCTCCTATAATGGCTGCAAGCATCCCGCCGGTCCCCTGGGTATGCACTTGGGCTCGCTGAGCCCCTGACTATAACTGCATCTGAGTCCGGAGGACTCCTGAATCTGCACCCGGGCGTATCCGCTCGACTGGGGTGTGTAAGGGCCGATCAAGGCACAAATATGGGGAAAAGCTGGCATCCCATCTTCGTCCCCTGGCGGGACGGCATGCCACTCCGTAGAGTGGCGTATCCTCGTCCTCTGGCGGACGAGTCGACACAGCTATCAACCCTGGGCGATCATGGATGCTAGGTAATCCAACCCCAAACAATACAACGGTCTCAACTGGTAATACTGTCTGTGTATCTCACATGCTGAGGCTAATAAGGGTAAAGTACCGTATATATTGCATGCTGAGCTAATGATAGTAATCTGTACGTATCTGTTACGTGCTAAGGCAGGTAAATATATATATAAATATGAATATAGTCTCCTGCCGGACTGTACTGGGGCAAGTGCTATATAGGATAATGTTTCTGCTGAAAACTCTGCTGTTACTAAGTTTCTGCATACACCATATGCTGGACTAGTGATAGAAATATATACATACTTAATACATGCTGAAGCTGGAAATAATATATATGTATGTACGAATATGGTCTTCTGCCAGACTGTACTAAGGCTAATGCTGAACATGATATAGTCTTTTTGCTGAAACTATGCTGTAAACTGATTTTCTATAGTAACATGATTCACTATTTCTAACATGCTTTCTAGCTTTGTTTCAACTTATCATTCTATTTCCGAGCTGTCTTGCAGGTACTACTTGCTCTACTGAGTTTCGATTTGAGCACAATAATATACTAACATCCTGTGTAACATCGCATACTGAGCATACTGTGCAGTTTCTACTGCTTATATTAGAATCTCTAGCATACTAGCAAATTTCATGCAAATTGTAACTCGATACTTTCAATATCGTACCAACAGTCGTAACAAACGTAACACCTGACTTCTGGACAATCTACTGGCCTTTAAATTACTATACTGTATCAAGATTCTTAACTTGCCGAGGAAACGAGCTTTACATACCTTATTGCCGAGCAATTCTACTTACTTTAGTTCGGTGGCTCGCCGATTCGTCGGCCGTATTTCGCGAAACTAATTTCGTAGAAATGCTCTCTGCTGCTAAATACTCGGGTATCTGGGATTAATTTGAGTTTGGACAGCGTTTGGCAGCATAATCGGATGAAAAATATTTAATTCCTTCGTTCCTCTTTCTTTTCTCAGCATTTGCCTCTGTTTTCTGGAAAGTTTTTAAGTGATTAAATGATTTAAAACCGAAGTGGCCTTTATATACTTGGGCCTGGACAAGGGCAACGTGTCACGGAGCCATCGCGGAGGCCTCACCTCCGTGACACGCTGCCATCGCGGAGGGGCTCTGCCTGGCTCCTCCCGCGATGGTTCGACGGGTTTCTCGTCCGATCTTTTTCCCGGGCCTTTCTACAGCACGTATGGCCTTCAAATGTGCTTAGCCAACGTGCGAATAGGTCATCTAGGTGCCGGGAATTCTACGGGGTATAACAGTTTATAGCAGGGAGAAACCTATCTTAGGCCATTACATTCATACATGCAAGGTTTGAGGTTTGAGGAGAAGAATCAAGGTGAATTCTCAAGGTTTTCAAAGGAGAATCTCAGCTGGGCAATTAGAAAGAGTTAGAATTCTCCAATCCTTGGTATGTAAGGCTATGAGTGGGTGCTTTCTTACACACCCATGCCCATTCCCTAACAAATGTCATTTAATTGTTTATGAATAAGTATAGGGTTTTTCCTAATTGCCTGATTTTTCAATCTCTATACATGGGAATGATTAGATTGTATTTATATTGATGATTTATGAAGCTTGGGCGGATTCTAACTCATTTTCCCTGATAAAATTGTTTTCTAAAATTTGAATTTAAAATGCCCGTGGGTGATGAGTTCATAAAGAAAGAGATTCTTGATAAATGTGTGATAATGATGAAGTTTATGATAAAAAAACATGTTTCTAAAACAACCCATAATTTTGATGTTGTTTCCTAAATGTATCAATTGGATTCTAGAATGATAGAGCTTTGGGTGATGCCCACATGTTGATTAAAGTGATGATTTTCCCGACATAAGCTTACCACATTATTTAAAGTGAAATTTTCCAATTTTATTATGAATTCTAGCTTGTGGTATGTCGAGTAAATATTTCTACATATAGCTTACCACATGATTTGGAATAGATGCTCCCACCTATGATTGAGCTTGTGGTATGTTTCGAAATAAAGCTTCTCATATGCATGAATTTATAATGGAGATGTATGGAATTATTGAGCTTTGTCAAAAGACAATGTTGAGCTTCATTTTCATATGATGTCAAGTCTATGCAGGATGTCATTATTAAGCTTTGTTAATAGACAATGTTGAGCTTCGTCTCACACGACGTTGAGTCATGCACGATTTCATATTGAGATTCATCAATAGACGATGTTGAGCTTCATTATATATGATGTAGAGCATTGCATGTTATAGGAGAAGAGTCTAGCACCAATTAGGCTAAGGGTCGATTACCCTATGCCCCAGAATTACGCGCCAAGATAGGTTGATACTATTATATTATCGGGACCTCCCTTGTGAACTTTCCCCGACCCGATTGGCCTTCAGCTTGATATTCATATCATGGTATCATCCATCACCCTAGAAAGGTTATGGACGGCTCTATCCACTTGAGTGTGATAGTTGGGACCACATAAGCTCTATCTTGGTATGTCTGTTAGGTGACGAGTCTCCCACTGTCTATATTGTTCAGATTTGCATATTCATTACTCATAATGATTACATATGCATGTATGTTCATAAAGCAAGGATTGACTCATTATTCAGCTTTTGATATAAATTTTATGTTTCATCTTTGAGTCATTCGAGTCAATCATGATGTTCTAAAGCTATGCATGGTCATGTTATGATAAGAGTACGATTTCAGAATGAATGCATGTAGCCTTCTATTAACACTTAAAAGCTTACGATATGTTATGGAATGTTTTAAATGATTTATTTACTTAAGCGGTTTTAATTACCTTGCATACTCGGTACATTCCACATACTGTCTGCATACTTTCTATGCTACATCATTTCATGATGCAGGATTCAGTTCTCAGGTTCAGCCCCGTTCGAAGTCGCTTATCAGAGTCAGTACCTGCTTGGTTAGTGAGTCCTCATCTTTCGAGGACTAGACTTGTAGTTATCTTGGTTGTATTTTCAGTTCAGTATTGTTGAGCTAGTTGGGGGTATTGTCCCATCAGCTCATCCAGATTAGAGGCTTATAAGACTTAGACACGTATTCAGTTTCAGATGTTCATTCTGTTGTTATGTTAAGTTAGACTTCCGCTGAGTTTATAATTATGTTTCTTCATGTTTCTTAAATGAGTTAGTGAATGCTTATGCCATGGGTTGACTTGGGGTGTCTTGGGGTCCCTTGTCCCGTGTCTACGATCCGAGTCTACGCTCGGGTCGTGACAAACTTGGTATCAGAGCCATAGGTTTGTAGTGGCCTAGGGAGTTTGAAAGCCGCATTAAGTAGAGTCTTTTTCATGAGTGTGAAGCGCGCTACTCTTATGAAAAAGAGGCTACGAAACGTTCTAGGAAATGTTCCCATCTTTCATGATCTGTCGTGCGGTGAAGAGTCTTTCTATCCTTCTAATTCGTGCTATTCGCGATTGCAGAATCATGGCTCCCCGAAGGATGAAAGGGAGGAGGAATGGAGACGGTGAAGGCCACGAGGATGGCATAGGAAATTGGCATCAGCAGGTTCGACCGGTTTAGGAGCCTCAAGCAACAGAGCCAGCCGCCCACGCTGAGTTTCGGGCTGCTATCCAGATGCTTGCGTAGGAATTGGCCACTCAGGTCAATCAGCAGGCTGTTGCGCATGTTCCGTAGAATGGAAGTGCAGCGGCACCTCGAGTCAAGGACTTCTTGAGGATGAACCCGCTGGAGTTTCTTGGGTCCGACGTAGATGAGGACCTGCACGAGTTCGTGGATGAGGTTATCAAGATCACCCAGATTATGGGGGTGAGCAGTGTAGAGTGCGCAGAGTTGGCCTCCTACTAGCTGAAGGGTGTTTCGCATATTTGGTTCCGCTAGTGGAAAGATAGCAGGGTTGCTAGAGCAGGTCCGGTCACTTAGGAAGTGTTCCATGTTGCATTCCTAGATTGGTTTTTCCCTTGGGAGATGAGGGAGCTAAAGGTGGCTTAGTTCGTAAATCTGAAGCAAGGGAGAATGACGGTACTAGAGTATTACCTTGAGTTCACCTGCCTATCGAAGTATACTCTTAAGTTAGTGGCTGACCAGAGGGCGCGAGTGAGTAGGTTTGTGCATGGGATAGCAGGTTACTTGGATAAAGTATGCATGATTGCTATGCTCCATCAGGATATGGACTTCTCTCGAATGGTGTTGTACGTCAAACAGATTGAGGCAGCACATTCGAGAGAGAGAGAGGCCAAGAGGTCCAGGACTGAGGGCCACAGATTCTCCCAGCAGAGGTTCGGCGGTGGGCACCGTCAACAGACCTACCAGAGATCATCCGCCCAACTTCATCATCCTTGAGTATGCCATCTCGGCCTAGGCATGATCAGATAGGGCAAGCATCAGGCTCGAGGGGTCAGAGCAGCAGGTCCGCAGATTCAGGTGTTCCAGCTTATCGCAGATGTGGCCGAGGGCATACAGGCCAGTGCTTTGCAGTTTCGGGTGTGTGTTTCGGGTGCGGGAAACCTAGACACATACTTAGAGATTGTCCAACAGCGAGATAAGGACAGGTTGGGGGTGGTGGCCTAGCTTCTAGCTCAGCAGCCCAACCCTCTTGCTCAGCACATCAGGGGGCATCAACCAGTGCAGTTGGCGGTCAGCGCCAGAATAGATTCTATGCCCTAGCATCCCGTCAGGAGCAGAAGGTCTCCCCGGACGTGGTTACTGGTGTGTTATGATATGAGTCTTCCATGTTGATGTTTATGAATTGTTAAATCTAGGGGACACCTTGTCCTTTGTGACACCTTATGTAGCCAGTAGCTTCGGAGTCAGTCCCGATGTCTTGTAAGAATCCTTCTCGGTTTCTACTCCAGTAGGTGACTCAGTTATAGCTAGATGGGTGTATAGAAATTTCTCGGTCTTGGTCCTCCATAAGGTCACCTCAGCAGATCTGATAGAGTTAGCCATGACCAATATTCAATGTTATTCTCGGCATGGATTGGTTATATGCTTGTTATGCTTCCATTAATTGCAGGACCCAGTCAGTAGTGTTCAGCTTCCCGGGTGAGCCAGTCTTAGAATGGAAGGGTAGTTCAGCTGTGCCAGTAGGTCACTTTGTTTCGTACCTCAAGGCTAGGAAGATGATTTCCAAGGGTTTCATCTATCATTTCGTTAGGGTCAAGGATGTTGGCTCCGAGACCTCGACTATCCAGTCAGTTCTAGTAGTACATGAGTATCTAGAGGTCTTTCCAGATGATTTTCCAGGTATTCCTCACGAGTGAGAGATTGCTTCGGTATTGACCTCCTTCACGATACTCAGCCTTTATCTATTCCTCCCTATAGGATGGCTCCAGCCGAGCTAAATGAGTTGAAGGATCAGTTAAAGGATCTGCTAGATAAGGGTTTCATTAGACCGAGGCAGTCTCCACGGGGTGCACCAGTATTATTTGTTTGGAAGAAATATGGTTCCCTTCGTATGTGCATTGATTATTGACAGTTGAACAAAGTCACTGTCAAGAACAGGTATCCCTTACCCAGGATCGATGATTTGTTCGATCAGCTTTAGGGTGCTAAGTGTTTCTCGAAGATAGATCTCAGATCTGGGTATCATCAACTCAGAGTTCGGGAGAGTGATATCATGAAGATGACATTTAGAACATGGTATGGTCATTACGAGTTTGTAGTTATTTCTTTTGGACTAACAAATGCTCCTGTAGCTTTTATGGACTGATGAATAGAGTGTTCAAGCCATATTTGGACATGTTCGTGATCGTGTTCATTGATGACATCTTGGTATACTCTCGGAGCGAGGAAGAGCATTCCGCTCACTTGAGAGTAGTGCTCCAGACCCTCAAGGACTGCCAATTGTATGCACAGTTCAGCAAGTGTGAGTTTTTGTTGGACTCTGTGGCATTCTTGGGCCATGTGGTGTCCAGCGAAGGCATAAAGGTAGACTCTCAGAAAATTGAGGCGGTGAAGAAATGGTCTAGATCGGTGAATCCTTTGGATATTCGGAGTTTCTTTGGCTTAGTTGGCTACTATTGGAGGTTTGTGGAGGGTTTCTCATCCATTGCAGTGCCTTTGACTAAGTTGACTCAGAAGAAGGTGAAGTTTCAATGGTCGTAGGCTTGTGAGAAAAGCTTCCAAGAGTTGACGGCTCGACTTAATTCGACACCAGTGTTGACCCTACCTGAGGGTAACGATGGTTTCGTGGTGTATTGTGCTACTTACAGAGTTGGACTTGGGTGTGTGTTGATGCAGCATGGGAGGGTGATAGCTTATACCTCTCGACAGCTGAAGGTGCATGAAAAGAATTACCCGGCCCACGATCTTAAATTGGCTGCAGTGGTGTTCGCATTGAAGATATGGCGGCATTACTTGTATGGGGTCCACATAGATGTATTTACGGATGACAAGAGCTTGCAATCTGCGTTCATACAGAAGGATCTAAATCTTCAGAAAAGGAGGTGGTTCGAGTTACTTAAGGATTCTGACATGAGTGTCCTTTACCACCCGGGAAAGGCTACTGTGGTTGCGGATGCGCTTAGTAGGCTCTCAATAGAGAGTCCCATGTGGATGAAGGGAAGAAGGAGTTGGTGAAAGATGTCCACCAACTTGCAAGGCTGGGAGTTAGATTGATCGATTCGACCGATGGCTGTGTTGTTGTGCATAATGGGCCGGAATCGTCCTTGGTAGTTGATGTTAAATCCAGGAAAGATGAGGATCCAATATTGAGGAAGCTGAAAGAGGCGGTGCGGAGTCAGAAAGTGGAGGTTTTCTCCCAAGAAAGAGATGGTATGCTATGATACCAGGGTCGACTATGTGTTTCGGACATTGATAGTTTGAGAGTTCGGATATTGCATGAGGCACATGGTACCAGATATTCTGTTCATCCAAGATCCATGAAAATGTATTGAGATTTACGAGATATCTATTGCTGGGATGGTATGAAGAAGGATATTGTGGAGTTCGTAGAAAAATGTCCAAACTATCAACAAGTGAAGGTCGAGCATCAAAGACCTGGAGGTGTACTTCAGGATATTGACATCCCCACTTAGAAGTGGGAAGAAATCAATATGGACTTCATTACAAGTCTTCCTCGTACTCGCCGGCAATACGACTCCATTTGGGTTGTGGTGGATAGGTTGACCAAGGCTGCACACTTCCTACCGGTCAAGACCACGGATTTAGTAGACATTTATGCTAAGTTGTATCTTTGGGAGTTGGTTTGGCTTCATGGAGTGCCATTGTCTATTATTTCGGATCGAGGTACTCAATTTACTTCTTAATTCTGGCGTTCTTTTCAAAAGGGGCTCGGGACTCAGGTTAAGTTAAGCACGACTTTTCATCCGCAAATGGATGGCCATGCAGAACGGACAATTCAAACTCTAGAGGATATGTTGACAGCCTTTGTGATGGATTTTAAAGGTACTTGGGATGAGCACTTGACCTTGATCGAGTTCGGTTACAATAATAGTTATCACTCCAGTATCCAAATGGCACCATTCGAGGTTCTTTACAGGCGGAGGTGTAGCTAGCCCATCGGTGAGCTAGCTATAATAGGGCTAGACTCGGTTCACAAGGCTATGGTGAAGGTTCAGTTGATAAGTGGCTGGCTGGAAACTGCTCAGAGTTGTCAAAACTCATATGCGGATGTCAGGTGAAGAGATTTGGAGTTTGCAGTTAATGATTGGGTATTTCTTAAGATATCTCCCATGAAGGGAGTCATGCAGTTTGGAAAGAAAGGAAAACTCAGTCCCGACTATATTGGTCCTTACCGGATTATGAGAAGAGTTAGTAAGGTAGCGTATGAATTGAACTTCCCATCAGAATTATCTTGCGTTCGTCCCATCTTTCATGTATCGCTCTTGAAAAAGTGCTTGGGTGATCCAGCTTTAGTAGTCTCGGTGGAAAGTGTTAACGTGGGAGATAGCCTCAATTATGAGGAAATTCAAGTTGCAATCATGGATCTTCAGGTTCGGAGGCTGAGGAACAAAGAAGTAGCTTTGGTGTAGGTGTTGTGCAGAAACCAGCAGGTTGAGGGAGCTACGTGGGAAGACGAAGCGACTATGATGGCAAAATACCGCCACCTATTCCCTACCGGCTCAGTTTCAATTTGAGGTATCAATTCTTTTCCTAATTATCTAATCAGTTTTCATGTTCAGTTCATGTGCGCAAGTTTGAATTATGTTGTGATAAATTTATGTGATGCCTGAATTCAGTTCATCTATGTAGTTCTTTTCGGAAGTAGTTATTCCGTTAGTTCTAAATTTTAAATAATCGGTATTTTCATATGATGATTTCATGTTTCAGGTTTTTCTATGTGTTTCTAACATTCGAGGACGAATGTTCCCAAGGGGGAGATATTGTTATACCTCGGGAGCTCAAAGAACGGATCCATGAGCTGAAATGGAGAAATTGTGAAATTATGTTGCAGGAACAGGACGAGTCGTTAGATTACTCGTAAGGAGACCGCACGAGTCGTCAAGTGGCTCATGGTGAGGCCTGAGGGAAAGGAAGGACTGAGGTTCTCACGAGTGAGGTAAAGACTCGTGGTGAGCCCCCATGAGTCATCATGTTAGTTGTTGGGTGGTTCTAAAGGGAGATTGCGAAATTGATCCAGTGTACTTGAGGGGAAGTGACCATGAGTCGTGGTCTCTGGGGATGAGTCGTCATGTCACTCGTTAGGAGCCCAGGCAGATCAATTATCCAGTGAACTTGACGAGCGAACCAATGGATCATGAACCCAGGTGACAAGTCGTCAGGTCGTCCGTTAGGATCCCCTGAAAGTTATTTTTCAGTGAATTCAGTAAGGGCTTTTCTGTAATTCCTAAGTTCTAGGGGCCTATACTACGTCGTTTTAAGCTCATATTATAGGATTTATAGCAGGGAGAAACCTATTTTAGGCCATTACTTTCATGCATGCAAGGTTGGAGGTTTGAGGAGAAGAATCAAGGTGAATTCTCAAGGTTTTTAAAGGGGAATCTCAGCTGGGAAATTAGGAAGAGTTAGAAATCTTCAATCCTAGGTATGTAAGGCTATGAGTGGGTGCTTTCTTCCACACCCATGCCAATTCCCTATGCCCCAGAACTACGCGCCAACGTAGGTTGATACTATCATATTATCGGGACCTCCCTTGTGAGCTATCCCCGGCCCGATTAGCCTTTATCTTGATATCGATATCATGGTTCGTCCATCACCCTGGCAAGGTTATGGGAAGCCTACCCACTTGAGTGTGATAGTTGGGACCACGTAAGATCTATCATGGCATATTGGTTATGTGACGAGTCTCCCACTGTCTATATCGTTCAGATTTGCATATTCATTACTCATGATGATTACTTATGCGTGTATTTTCATAAAGCAAGGATTGACTCATTATTCAACTTTTGATATAAATGTTATGTTTAATCTTTTAGTCATTCGAGTCAATCATGATGTTCTAAAGCTATGCATGGTCATGTTATGATAAGAGTACGATTTCAGAATGAATGCATGTAACCTTCTATTTACACTTTAAAAGCTTACAATATGTTATGGAATGTTTTAAATGATTTATTTAATTAGGCGATTTTAATTACCTTGCATACTCGGTACGTTCCACGTACTGACTGCATACTTTGTATGCTGCATCATTTCATGATGCAGGATCCGGTTCTCAGGTTCATTCTCGTTTGTAATCGCTTATCAGAGTCAGTACCTGCTTGGTTGGTGAGTCCTCATCTCTCGAGGACTAGACTTTCTGTTATCTTGGTTGTATTTTCAGTTTCAGTATTGTTGAGCTAGTTGGGGGTATTGTCCCATCAACTCATTAAGATTAGAGGCTTATCAGACTTATACACGTATTCAACTTCAGATGTTCATTATGTTGTTATGTAAAGTTAGACTTCCGCTGAGTTTATAATTATGTTTCTTCATGTTTATTGGGGTCTCTTGGGGTCCTTTGTCCCATGTCTATGATCCAGGTCTACGCTCGGGTCATGACAATGATGCTGGTTTAAAGAAATTTATTGCAGCCTTCTATCACACAAGTCTATGAGCTGCAAGTGATAATTCATGATCTCCTTGCTGAAGGTATAATTCATACTAATGTTTTTATCAAAAGTATTAATTATGGTGTTAATAATGAGTTGTTTATTGAAGGTTTGGTCATCAATGAAGCTTTTCAAGTTGCAGCCATAGTTAAAATGCTACCTCTTTCATGGAGGGACTTTAAGAATTATTTAAATAACAAGCGCAAGGAGATGAAGCTTGAAGATCTGATTGTTCGATTGAGAATCAAAGAAGATAACTAAGCTTTTGAAAGGAAGGTACGAGGAAACTCAACAATTATGGGAGAAAATATTGTTTATACTTCTCCAACTAATCTAAAAAAGAGGAAGAAGCCTTCTGAACCAAATAATTATCCTAGCAAAAAGAAATTCAATGGAAACGGCCACAACTGTGGAAAGATTAGACACAAGGCTATTGAATGTCGTGCTCCAAAGACAAAGAAGCAAAAGGGTCAAGCTAACATGGTTGAAAGAATCATGGAGATTGATGACTTGTGTACTATGGTGTCTAAATGCAACCTAGTGGGAAGTGCCCTGGACTTGTGGCTTGTCTCTTGAGCCACTCGATATGTTTGTGCTGTCATAGAAGCATTTGCTTCCTATGCCCCTACTAGACCCAATGAGACCATGTATATGGAAAACTCTTCAACATCCAAGATTGAAGGCTATGGAAAAATATATCTGAAAATGACATCTAGCAAGGTGGTGACTCTCAATAGTGTCTGTCATGTTCCATAAATGAAAAAGAACTTAGTTTCTGTTGGGCTTCTCATAAAGAATAGATTTAGGTGTGTTCTTGTTTCACATCAAACTGTAATAAGTAAGAATGATGTGTATGTAGGAAAAGGTTACCTAACCGAGGGCCTTTTTAAACTGAATATACTTGTTGTTGAAAGCAATAAAATTACAACTTCTTCTTATTTTCTGGAGTCAAATAATTTATGGCTATCACACCCCACCTGGGGAGGCATGACTGACACCTGGTGCCCTACTAGGGTATGAACTGGTCTGACTAAGCTTGCGCACCTTTGGTGCATGATTAACACTAAATCTCAAATCAAGAAAATGACGGACTATATCTCCGCTGTAAACTCAGCCCCCGGCCGACAAGGCCCTATATCTACCTGTAAAAGAAAAGCAACTAACCAGAAATAGATAATAATTGGGGATCTTATGCGGGCCGAAGAGACCACCATGATGTCTAGTTATGACTGTAAAGTAAATTCAGTACTAAACTAAGTTATGGCCAACAAGGCCACTAACTAACTGCTAAACAAGGCCCTACACGGCCAACACACAAGATAAAATATATCTGGTCCCTGCAAGAACAACTAACCAATGGAAAACAAAAACAATTTATAAGCCTCTAGGAATGATATACTGGTCAAGACAGGGCCCCGACCTACCCGTAAACTATACGAACAAAAAGCGAGTCAACCTTCTAACTATGAGCTCCGATGGACTGGAACCAACTATGCTACTAATCTGGTTGAAAACTAGAAAGGTCCTGATCCGCATCTATCCACACCTGCAGGCAAGTAATGCAACGCCCTAAGAAGGGCGTCAATACAATATGTACCGAATATTTAAGGGAGTAGCTGTAAATAACTAAATGAACTGAAAGTAACTGAAAAGAAGGGATAGAAATACTGTTTGAATAGCTGAACTTCCTACCATCTAATCTATAAGTAACTACTGCAAACAAGAACCTTACCTGGCCCCCATAAGCCGGAAGGTGCAACTAGCACAGAATAACCCACCGGGGGCCCCCATAAGCCCTGGTGAGTACAATTCAATCTATATACCCCTAACAAGGTCATACTAAGTCATCCAATAACCATAGCCGTCCTACCAGTCCCTTGGGTCTGCAACTGAGTCTGCTCGACCCCTGAACATCAATTGTGTCTAAGTCCGATGGACTCTTGATATCTGATATATGCACCCCAGGCACCAGGCTTGACAGAGGGTGTGGTGTAGTGCCGATTGGCATAAAAATAGTCCAGCAATGGAATGGACTGTATGAGGACCCCGGACCCCGTCTTCGTCCCTTGCGGACGGTATACCGCTCCTTGGAGCGACGTCATCTCACCCCTGGAGGGCGTCGACACAGCTAGTAACCTTGGGGTTGGCTATGGAATGCTATAAAGGGAAAAGACAATCCCAAACTATACATAGGATACTGGCCTCGGCTAATAACAACTGCGAATCACATAAGCTTCTGGCTTTCTTACTGGAATTCAAACTGAATCATAACGCTGAAGAAACTAACTTGCTGAACGAATTTTCCATAAGATACCTGGATCGCTGATTCCTGATTAGATGGCGAGTTTCAATATGTATACAATAGCTTTTTCTAACTATAATCGTATTACTGAGAGAATGAGAGTAGTTTCAGTACTAAATTCGGCAGAAACAATAACTTTAATACCAATATTAACAATATTTCAACTTAACGAAACGCGGTCGAAAATATATAATTTCTCGAGTGTTCAGAAGGAAGAAACACTTACTCCAAGCCTATGATCGTATAAAAACTAGTTTGGAGCAATTCTGACAACTTCTACCCGGCGGGGCTATGATTTGCCGGGTGATTTTTAAGAGAATAACTCCATAGTAATGCTTCCTGTAGGCTTAGGAGTCAATATCTAAAGATAATTTGAATTTGGGCAGCGTTAGGCAGTGTGAACTGAAGAAAATTAATTGAAAATGGTGGGTTTCCTTACTTAGAGAGAAGGTGCTGTTTGCTGGATATATTACCAAATGATTCAACTTAATATTTATAAGAATTGGGCGGTGGACACGGGGTTCGTGGCATGGACCTTTTTACGCCAATTCACGAGCGTGCAACGGTGCCCAACGGAGGGGGTCCGTGGCACGCTGCCCCTATGGCACCTGCTCCGTCCTTCTCCTTCGCTCCCCCGATTCTGCACTTGTACGCCCTTTTTCTGGGCTCTTTCTCTATGCATCAAACTCTAAAACGCTTGACTAATGTACGAATAGGCCGACTAAACATTAGGAGCTCACAGGGTGTAACATACTCCCCTCCTTACGAACATTCATCCTCGAATGTCACTTTAGCTTACGGGAATCCAAGTCTTGTAACTACTATTCTAGAAAAATTTCGGCAGAGTCTCCCTTGTAATATGGACTATCTGAAAACCCTAAAATGCAAAAAAGTCCAATACAGGCATTTCACATAACACTGTACAAACTTTTTCACAGTAAGATGATAGACAACTGAGCATTACATATACCATAAATTATAAAATCACAACTGAACCAACAACATTACCTCAACTGCACAGTCTGAACTAAGCCTGGAACAAATGAGGATATCTGGATCTCATGTCCTCCTCGGCTTCTTAGGTCATCTCTTCTGTATTCCTATTTCTCCACAGTACCTTAACGGAGTTGACGTCTTTAGTTCTTATCCTACGAGCCTGCCGATATAATATGGCTACTGGAACTTCTTCATAAGCTAACTCCTCAATAATATGTACGTCCTCAACTGGCACAACTCGGGATGGATCCCCTATGCACTTTCTTAACATCGATAGATGAAAGACTGGGCGAACCAATTCCAACTCTGAAGGAAGATCTAGCTCATATGCCACTGGACCTATTCTCCGGAGGATACGATATGACCCAATACATCTCGGGCTAAGCTTTCCCTTTTTACCAAATCTCATCATGGCCTTCATCGGTGATACTTTTAGAAATACCCAATTGCATACATCAATTTCCAGGTTTCTACGTCGTACGCCAGCTTATGATTTATGATGGCTCTGAGCTATCAGCAGGCGTTCTCTAATAAGTTTCACTTTCTCTTCTAACTGGAAGATTATGTCTGGTCCAATTAATCCTGATTCTCCAACCTCGAACCAACCAATTGGGGACCTACATTTCCACCCATATAAGGCCTCATAAGGTGCTATCTAGATTGCTGAATGATAACTATTGTTGTAAGCAAATTCAGTGGGGGGTAAATGTTCATCCCAGCTGCCTCCGAAGTCTAGCACACATGCTTGCAGCATGTCCTCAAGTGTTTTAATTGTACGTTCTGCCTGCCGTCTATTTGAGGGTGGAAGACTGTACTCAGGTTGACTTGTGTCCCCAGGCCCTTTTGAAAGGACAGGTAGAATTTAGCTGTGAACTGCACTCCTCTATTAAAAATGATCGATATTTGACACCAGGCAATCGAACTATCTCTATGATATACAATTCATCATAGTTCTCAGCTGAGAAGGTAGCCTTTACTGGCAGAAAATGAGCTGACTTCGTCAACTTGTGAACAATCACCCAGATGGAATCAAATTTGCGTCAGGTATGGGGTATCCTATCACAAAATCCATATTGATTACTTCCCATTTCTACATAGGCACTGGTATCTCTTATGTCAAGCCACTGGGCTTTTTGTGTTGGGCCTTTACCTGCTAGCAGTTAGGGCATTGTGCTACAAATTCTTCTACCTCTTTCTTCATTCTCGGCAACCAGTAAACCTCTTTTATGTAATGATACATCTTTGTTTAACCTTGGTTAAGAGAATAATGGGAATAATGTACCTCTTCCATGATCTGCTGGCGAAGTCATACCACATCTGGAACACAAAGGAGACCCCTACATCTCAAGACGCCATCTGCGGTTACCTCGAAAGCTGATACTTCCCCTTGATGAAAATTTTCTTTTAGCTATACCAGGTTAGGATCTTCATACTACTGTTCTTTCACTTCTACAACTAGGGATGATACTGTAGTATTCTGGATCAGTGCTCCATTGTCTCCCAAGTCTATGATTCGATGGCCAAACTAGCTAACTAATGCAATTCTCACGCAGTTCTCACTGTTCGGGCTTTAAGTGTGCCAAACTTCCCATGGATTTGCGGCTAAGGGCATCTGCTACAACGTCGGCCCTTCCTAGGTGATATAAGATATTCACATCGTAGTCCTTCAACAATTCTAACCAGCGACGCTGCCGCAGATTCAACTCTTTCTGTATAAAGATGTACTAGAGGATCTTATGATCCATAAAAATATCTACATGCACTCCATACAGATAGTGTCTCCAGATCTTTAAGGCGTGAGCTACTACAACTAACTCCATATCGTGAGTGGGATAATTCTTTTCATTCTTCCTCAATTGCCTTGAAGCATAAGTAATTAACTTACCACATTGCATCAGAACACATCCTAAGCTGATGCCCTAAGCATCACAGTACACTGCATAACCCTCTGATCTTTCTGGCAAAGCTAATGCTGGTGTTGATGTCAATATATTTTTCAACTCCTAGAAGCTTTGTTCACATGCTTTAGTGCAGTGAAATTTAGCCGCTTTCTGAGTTAACTTGGTCAAGGGTGCTAATAAGGTAAAAAATCCTTCTACAGCTTCTGTAATAACCGGCTAACCCCAGGAAACTGCGTTCCTCAGTTGGAGTTGTCGGTCTAGGCCATGTGTTTACTGCCTCGATCTTTTGTGAATCTACCTGAATAACAACTTCTGACACAATGTGACCAAAAAGGCCACTAAATTCAGCCAACACTCACATTTAGAAAATTTTGCATACAATTAATGATTCTTGAGAATTTAGAGCACTGTTCTTAGATGATCCCGATGTTCTGCTTCTGAATGGGAATACACCATAATATCATCAATGAAAACTATCACAAACAAGTCCAGATGTGGCCTGAAGATATTGTTCATCAGATCCATGAACACTGCTGGAGCATTCGTCAGTCTGAAGGACATGATTAGGAATTCAGAATGGCCATACCTAGTCCTGAAAGAGGTTATATGAATGTCTCTCTTTCAAACCCGAACCTAATGATATCCAGATCTTAAGTCAATTTTTGAAAAGTACTTTGCCCCCTATAACTGGTCAAACAAGTCATCTATTTTGGGAAGTGGATATTTGTTCTTGATAGTGACTTTATTCAGCTGTCGGTAGTTTATACACATGCGGAGGGAGCCATCCTTCTTTCTTACAAACAGAACTGGTGCACCCCACGGTGAAGTGCTCGGCCTGATTAAGCCATTATCTAAAAGATCTTTCAACTGTTCCTTCAATTCTATGAGCTCGGCAGGATCCATTCGGTACGGAGGGATGGATTTAGGCTGAGTACCTGGTAATAAATCGATTGGAAAATTGATCTCCCTTCTGGGGGAATACCAAGAAGTTCATTAGGGAATACATCTAGAAATTCATTGACTACGTGAATGGACTAGGAGTTGGAAATTCTGCTTGTGCATCTTGGACTTGACGATATGATAGATGCAGCCCTTAGCTATCAACTTTCTCAGCTATAGATAGGATATAAACCTACCTTTTGGCATAGCCGCATTGCCTTTCCACTCCCGTATTACCTCCCCTGAAAAGTGAAATCGGAAAGTCTTGATCCAACATTCTACATTGGTATAACATGGTGCTAGCCAATCCATACCCATAATAGCATCAAAGTTGATCATTTCTAATTCCACCAAATCTGCTAAAGTCTGGCGACCAACAACCTCTACTGTGCAACCCCGGTAGATCCTTTTAGCTATAATAGAATCACCGATAGATGTGGACACTGAAAAAGCTCGCTGAAGCAATTCTGGCGTAATACTGAACTTCCGGGCTACTAATGGTTTAACATAAGACAAAGTGGAACCTGGGTCTATTAAAACATACACAGAATGAGAACAGATGTCCAGCATACCTGTCACCACATCCAGCGATGACTCTAACTCCTGTCGTCCCGGTAAAGCATAAGTACGATCTAGACCGGTGCCTAAACTAGATGCCCCTGATATGCCTCGGCCTCTGCTGGTAGGAGATGAGGGCCTACACCCTACTGGGGATGCTAGGGCACATGGCCCTACTAAAATCTGTCCTGTCTGTCTCAATCACTCTGACCCTTGGTTGGGTAGTCTCTCATTACGTGACCCTCCTGCCCACAGGTGTAACACGCAGAAGAACCATACCTCCATACCCTAGGATGGTGTCGACTGCAAATAGGGAAAGGTGGCATGGTGAATCTAATCTGCTCTGACCCCATCTGCTGCTGCGAACCTGATGGACATGAACTCTCGCTGGGTCCTGATTGCCCCCGACGACCTTGTTTATTACCTTGCTGCTGCTGTGGGGGCGGAGGTTTGAGTCGTCTGCCGGATAGTCGTGGCCTGGGTCCACCCTGGAACTCTGCCTGAATATCACTAGGTCTAACCTTGCAGCACCGCTCCCGATTTACCATTTCTATCTCCCGCTGACGTTTCCTGATTCCCTCAATATTTTGAGAAAATGCCTGAACACGGGCAACATCCATATCCTCTCATAGAGTAGCTGTGATACAAGTCTCCACATATTCTGGATTCAGCCCCATGATAAACTGGTGCACCCTAGCCGACATGGTATCTACAAAACCCGGTGCATATCGGGCCAGGGAATCAAATCTCATACCATACTCCCAAAGACTCATCGAACCCTGCTCTAGATGCAAAAACTGATCTACTCAGGCCTGTCGGATCTCTCACGACAAATAATGGTTCAAGAAGGCCTCTGAAAAGCTAGACCATGTCGAAGGGGGAACATCTCTACCTTGGGACCTTTTCCAACTCTCGTACCATAATATTGCTACGTCCCGTAGTTGAAATACCGCTAACTCAATTGATTCTGCAGGTGTAGCATGCATTACTCTAAAGACCTTCTATAGCTGGTCCAAAAAGTCTTGAGGGTCCTCATCTCGGTCTGTCCCCGTGAACAGCGGGGGACTCAGAGCGAGAAACTCTCGAACCCTAGAACTACCAGGTCCTCTTGAAGAATCGGCAACCACGGGTGCTACTAGCTGACATTGTGCAGCAATAATCTAACTATCATAAAAATAGCACTCTTGACCTCCTGATCTAATGGCATCGGTATAGAGACTGCTGGAGATAGTGCCGGCACATCTGCTACCCTGGACGGCTCCTAGCATGGTGGAGTGTGCCGGGGAGACCAAGAGGGAGTCTCCCTATCTCCCTCAGGTCGGGCTGACTCTAACTAAGGCACCCTACTACTGCCTTCACCTGCTGTGACGTCTAATTTCCTGCTAGTCGTGGTCTGTCACGCGTCTGTCATTTTTCTAAAGAAAAGAAGATTACAGTAATCGTAGGGACTCAACCCTATACAACACGCCTCTATAGCACGATTGGAAGAGAGAGAAGAGTAACCACCCTAACATGCCTCATAGCCTCCTATCTATGGTATGTCGTGCACAACACATCCATAGACAAAACTTTACTTAGCACGGCTTGCAGACTCCCTGGGATACGACCTGCTTTGAAACCAAGTTCACGCCCCACTTGGGGAGGCATAATTGGCACCTGGTGCCCTATTAGGATCTGAACTGGTCTGACTGAGCTTGGGCACCTTTGGTGCATGACTAACACTAAATCTCAAATCAAGAAAACAATGGGCTATATCTCGGCTGTAAACTCAGTCCCCGGCTGACAAGGCCCTATAGCCACCTATAAGAGAAAAATAGCATACCAGAAATAGGTAATAATCGGGGATCCTATGCGTGCCGACAAGACCACCATGATGTCTAGTAATGATTGTAAGGTAAATCCAGTACTAAACTATGTTATGGACGACAAGGCGGCTAACTAACAGCTAAACAAGGATCCACACGACAAACACGCAAGAGAAAATATATCTAGGCTCCGCACGGCTAACAAAAACTAACCACAGGGAAATAGAAACAATTTGGAAGCCTCTAGGAATGATATACTAGTTGAGACAAGGCCCCGACCTACCCATAAACTGTACAAAAAAAAAGAGAGACAATCTTCTAACTATGAGCTCTGGAGGAAAGGAGCCAAATGCACTGCTAATCTGGCTAAAAACTAGAAAGGTCCTGATCCGCGTCTATCCGCACCTGCTGGCAAGTAATGCAGCACCCCAAGAAGGGCGTCAGTACAATATGTACCAAATATGTAAGGCAGTAGCTGTAAATAACTGAATAAACATAAATAAAACTGAAAGTAACTGAAAGAAGGGATAGAAATACTACCTGAATAGCTGAACTTCCTGCTATCTAACCTATCAGTAACTACTGCAAACAAGAACGTTACCTGACCCCCATAAGCCGATAGGTACAACCAGCACAGAATGACCCAACCAGGGACCTCATATGCCCTAGTGAGTACACTTTAATCTATATACTCTTAACAAGGTCATACTAAGTCATCTATGACCATAGACATCCTACCAGTCACCTAGGTCTACAACTGAGCCTGGAATTGCAGTTGTGTCTAAGTCTAATGGACTCTTGATATCTGATATCTGCACCTAGGGCACCAGGCTCGATAGGGGGTGTGGTGTAGTGGTTATCGGCATAAAAATAGTCCAACCATAAAATGGACTATTTGATGACCTTAGAACCCATCTTCGTCCCTTGCGGATGGCATACCGCTCCTTGAAGCGACGTCATCTCGCCCTTGTCAGGCGTCGACATAGCTAATAAACCTGGGGTTGGCTATGGAAGGCTATACAGGTAAAGACAATCCCAAACTATACATAGGATACTGGCCTCGGCTAATAATAACTGCTAATTGTAATACCTAAGCTTCTGGCTTTCCTACTAGAAGTCAAACTAAATCATAACGCTGAAGAAACTAACTTGCCACACAAATTAGCCTTAAATACCTGGATCGCACATTCCTGATTAGCTGGCGAGTATTCAACAACTTTTTCTAACTATAATCGTACTACTGAGTGAATGAGAGTAGTTAATATACTAAATTCAGCAAAAGAAATAACCTTAATACTAATATTAACTATATTTCAACTTAACAAAACACAACCGAAAATGTATAATTTCTCGAGAGTTCAGAAGGGAAAAATACTTACTCAAAGCCTATGATCGCATAAAAACTAGTTTGGAGCAATTCAGACAACTTCTACTCGGCAGGGCTACGATTTGCTGGGCGATTTTCAAGAAAATCACTCTATAGTAATGCTCCCCGTAGGCTTAGGATTCAATACCTGAAGATTATTTGAATTTGGGCAGCGTGAACGGAAGAAAATTATTTTAAAACCTCGGGTTTCCTTACATAGAACGAAGGTGCTGTTTGCTGGATATATTACCAAATTATTCAACTTAATATTTATAAGGCTTGGGTGGTGGACACGAAGTTCATGGCACAGACTCTGCCACACCAATTCACGGGCGTGCAACGGCGCCCAACGCGGAGGGAGGGGATCCATGGCATGCTGCCCCTGTGGCAGCCTGCTCCTGCCTTCTCCCTTGCTTCCCAGATTCTGTGCTCCTTCGCCCTTTTTCTGGGCTCTTTCTTGAACACATCAAACAATAAAAATCTTGACTAACGTACGAATAGACCGACTAAACTTTAGGAACTCACGGGGTGGAACAATGGCATTCAAATTTTGGACATGTCAATTATGAAACCTTGTGTAAAATGATCAATTTGGAATTATTGTAAAAGTTTGAATACAATTAATCTAAATGTCAAATCTCTGTTGAATCTAAGTATGTTAAACATCCTTATAAGTCAATTGAATGGAATTCCATTTCAAGTCCCTTAGACTTAATTCACACAGATATTTGTGACATGAAGTCAATACCATCTCGTGGTGAAAATAAGTATTTCATAACTTTTATTGATGATAGTATGAGGTACTGCTATGTTTACTTACTCAAAAATAAAGATGAAGCAATTGAAGCATTCAAGAAATATAAAAGTGAAGTTGAAATTTTCATGCCCCACCTTGGGAGGCATGATTGGCACCTGGTGCCCTACTAGGACCTGAACAGCTGAGCTGACTGAGTCTAAAACCTTTGGTGCAGGGCTGACTCTAACTCTAAAATCAATAAAACAACGGGCTATATAGCGGCTGTAAATACAACCCCCGACCGACAAGGCCTATAGCCACCTGTGAAAAATAAACAGCTAACCAGAGACAAACAATCATAGAGAGTCCTATGCGGGCCGACAAAGCCACCATGATATCTAGTTATAATTGGAAAGTAAAACCAGATGCTAAACTAAACTATGACCGACAACGCCACCAATCAACAGCTAAACAGGGCCCCACACGGCAAGCACACATAATCTAAAACACATATGGGCCCCACACAATCGATATTATCTAACCACATGGAAGTAACACAATTTGCAATACTCTAGGAGTAATAAGATGGTCGAGACAGGGCCCTGACCTACCCATGCTGTCCAAAAAAAAGAAGTAAACCTCTATCATACAAGCTCCGAAAGAAGGGAGATGACGGCTCTGTACAGCTGACTAGAACTACGAGGGACCTGCTCCTCGTCTATTTGCACCTGCAGGCAAGTAATGTAGTTCCCCAGAAGAGGGCGTCAGTACCACAGGTACTGAATATGTAAGGCAGTAACTTTATATGACTGAAAGTAAGAAATAGAACTGACAATGATTTAAGTAAAGAAAACGGACTGAAGATGACTGAAGTAGTAAAATCAAGGCTAAACATAACTGTAATAAGGAGGGTAGGGTTCATACCTGACAAGAGAGGCATATTACTTTCTAACTATCAGTAACTAAAGCAAGCATAAACCTTACCTGGCTCCCATAAGCCGAAAGATACAATCAGCACAGAATAACCCACCTGGGCCCCCATTAGCCCTACTGAGTACACCTCAATTTATATACCCCTATCCAGGTCATACTGAGTCAACTATAAGCTATAAGCATCCTGCCGAACCCCTGGGTCTAAAACTAGGCCGGCTCGACCCCTGACTGTAGCTGTGTCTATGTCCGGAGGACTCCTGATATCTACATCCCAAGCGTAAACGCTCGGCGGGGGTGTGTATAAGGACAACCACGACATATGAGGATATGGAAATCTTTGTCCCTTGCGAATGGCATGGCGCGCCGTAGAGCAACGTAATCTCGCCCCTAGCAGGCGGCGACACAACTACTAACCCTGGGGTGGTCATGGAAGCTATAAAGGTGTAATCCATCCCAAAACAATACAAATTACGAGCCTCAACTAACAACAACAACTAGCATGATAACACACTCCTAACATGCTTTACTGGGATTCATACTGGACTATTTTGCTGAAGAAACTAACTTGCCAAAAGAAAATGCCTTAACATACCTTGTTTGCTGTTTACCGATTAACTGGGGAGTTTTGGCTCGTGATCAACTTCGCTTCTCAACTGTAATCATATTAACGGAGGAATAGGACTACTTTATTACTATATACGAAGAAATCAACAACGTATATATATACTGACTATACTTCAACTTTATTGAAAGACGATTAAAAACTCGTAATTTCTCGGGAATCAAGAAGGGAGAAATACTTATGTTAGGCACGTGATCGTATTCAAACTAGTTTGGAAAAATTCCATCAACTTAAGCTCGGCAGGACGACGATTTGCTGGGCATATTTTACGAAAATAACTCCACAGCGATGCTCTTTGCAGCTTATACTTCACTACCAGGAGTTAATTTAGATTTGGATGGCATTTAGCGGCGTAATCGGATTATTTTCAGTAGTTTCCCTTCGTTCTTACCTCTGCTGTCCGAAGATATATGAGTAATGAAATAACATCTAAGTGTGAGGCCTTTATATACTTGAGGCGGCAGACAAGGCACCGTGGCACTCTGCCAGTCTTGCCAATTCTGCTCTATGCCACTTCAGGTAACGCGGAGGGGGCTTCTCTATGCCACTTTGCCCCTTTGGGAAACTTGGTTTGGCTTCCTCCAGTGAAATCCCGACTTTGCACTCATTCGACCTTTCCCCGGGCCCTTTCATCATACGTATGGCAACTCTAAAACTCTCAACCAACATATGAATAGGCCGACTAAATGTTAGAAACTTACGGGGTGTAACATCCTCCCCCCGTTAAGAACATTCGTCCTCGAATGTTAACTTCTGCTTGCCAGAACCTTAACCTTGCAATTACTTATTCTGGAAAAATTTCGGCAGAGTCTCCTATGTAATATGGACTATCCAAAAACCCTGAAACTCAAGAAAGTCCAATACAGGTACTTCACACAATACTATAGCGTGCACTTCACAATAGACTGAAGTCAATTATCTCACATATACATGTATGTAATGCAACTTATGAAACAACAACAACAATATACCTCTACTTGCACAATCCGACTAAGTCTGAAATAACTGAGGATATCTGGTTTTCATATCATCTTCTGCTTCCCAGGTCATCTCCTTTCGGTTCTTATTCCGCCATAACACTTTAACAGAAGCAACATCTTTAGTTTTTAGTCTGCAAATCTGCCGATCTAGTATGGCTATTGGAGCCTCTTTATAAGATAACTCCTCAGTGACTTGGACGTCTATAACTGGGACAATCCGAGAGGGATCTACTATGCACTTCCTCAGCATTGATACATGAAAAACTTGGTGAACAGATTCTAATTCTGCAGGTAAATCCAATTCATAAGCCACCTGGCCTATCCTTCGACAAATCTGATAAGGTCCAATAAACCTCAGGCTGAGCTTTCCTTTCTTACCAAATCTTGTCACACCCTCATCGGTGAAACCTTCTGGAATACCCAGTCACCCACATTAAACTCTAGGGTTCTTCACCGCACATCATCATAAGATTTCTGGCGGCTTTGAGAAATCAGCAGACGTTCCCTGATAAGCTTTACTTTCTCTTCTGATTGATGAAAAATATCTAGCCCAATCAATGTTGATTCTCCTACCTCAAATCAACCAGCTGGAAACCTGCACTTCCGCCCATATAACACATCATAAGGCGCCATCTGAATTGTTGAATGATAACTATTATTATAGGCAAATTCAATAAGAGGTAGATGTTCATCCCAGCTGCCTCTAAAATCTAGCACACACGCCCGTAATATATCCTCGAGTATTTGGATTATACGTTCTGCCTACGCGTTTGTCTGAGGATGGAAAACTGTGCTAAGGTTAACCTGCATCCCCAGGCCCCTCTGAAAAGATTGCCAAAATTTAGCTGTAAACTGCACCCCTCGGTCAGAGATAATTGAAAATGGAACATCATGCAATCAGACTATTTCTGTAATATACAACTCAGCATAATATTCGGCTGAAAAGGTAGCCCTTACTGGCAAAAAGTGAGCTGATTTTGTCAACCTGTCAACAATTACCCAGAGAGAATCATATTTACGCCTGGTACGAGGTAACCCTACTAAGAAATCCATATTAACTGCCTCCCATTTCCATAAAGTCTCGGCTATATCCTGTGTTAGTCCGCCTGGTTTCTGATGTTCAACTTTCACCTATTGGCAATTGGGACATTGAGCTACGAATTCTGCTATCCCCTTTTTCATTCCCGGCCACTAGTAAATCTCTTTTACGTAATGGTACATTTTTGTTGAACCTGGATGGAGAGAGTAACGGGCATCGTGTACCTCACCCATAATTTGCTGGTGAAGCCCTGCCACGTCTTGAACGCTGAGGCAATCCCTATATCTCAAAACATCGTCCTTTGTTACCTAAAATCTGTCACTTCCCCTCGCTGGACCCTATTTCTTAGCTGAACCAGGCTAGAATCTTCATACTGTCGTTCTTTCACTTCCACCACCAATGATGACACTGTGGTATTCTTGATTACTGCTACATTATATCATTATTCTACTATACGAATAGCTAAACTGGCTAGTTGATGCAATTCTCAGGCCAATTCCTGTCGCTCGGGCTATAAATACTTCAGGCTTCCCATGCAATTGCGACTAAGGGCATCTTCTACAATATTGGCTCTTCCTGGCTGATATAAAATATTCACAGCATAATCATTTAATAGCTCCAACCAGCGACGCTGCCACAGATTCAACTCTTTCGTGTGAAAATATACTGTAGGCTCTTGTGATCAGTGAAAATATCTATGTGGACTCCATAGAGGTAGTGTCTCCATATTTTCAAGGCATGAATCATAGTGGCTAACTCTAGGTCATGGGTAGGGTAGTTTTTCTCATGGTTCCTCAGCTTCCTGGAAGCGTAGGTAATCACCTTACCATGCTGCATCAAAACACATCCTAACCCAACACCTGAAGCATCACAATAGACTGCATAACCCTCTGTTCTTTCTGGCAAAGATTGCACCGGTGCTGATGTCAATCTGTCTTTCAGTTCCTGAGAGCTTTGCTCACATGCCTCAGTCCAATGGAATTCTGCTGCCTTCTGCGTCAATTTGGTTAAAGGTGCTGCTAAAGTGGAAAATCCTCCCATGAACCTTCTATAATACCCGGCTAATCCTAGGAAACTACGTACCTCGGTCGGAGTGGTAGGTCTAGCCCATGTTTTCACTGCCTCTATCATCTGCATATCTACATGTATACCAGCATCTGACACAATATGGCCCAAGAAGGCTACTGAATTCAGCCAAAATTCACATTTAGAAAATTTTGCATATAGCTGGCGATCTCTGAAAATTTGGAGCACTGTCTGTAGATGATCCTAGTGATATGTCTCTGAGCAGGAATACACTAGAATATCATCGATAAATACTATCACGAACAAGTCTAGGTATGGCCTGAAAACGTTGTTCATCAGGTCCATGAACACTACCGGGGCATTTGTCAGTCTGAAGGACATGATTAGAAATTCAAAGTGGCTGTATCTGGTCCTGAAGGCAGTCTTTGGAATATCTCTTTCAAGAACCCGGGCCTGATGATATCCTGACCTTAATTCAATCTTTGAAAAATACCTCACTCCCTGTAGCTGATCAAACAGGTCGTCTATTCTAAGAAGTGGGTACTTATTCTTGATAGTGACTTAATTTAGCTACCAATAATCTACACACATACAGAGGGAGCTATCTTTCTTCCTCACGAACAGAACTAGCGCACCCCATGGTGAGGTACTCGGTCGAATAAAGCCCTTGTCTAGAAAATCCTTAAATGGTTCCTTTTGTTCTCTGAGTTCAACAGGAGCCATCCGATATGGAGGAATAGATATAGGCTGAGTTCCTAGTAATAGTACCGATTGCAAAATCAATTTCCCTTTCTGGGGGAATACCAGGAAGCTCATCCGGAATTACGTCAGGAAATTCGTTAGTCACTAGAATAGACTAAAGGAGCGGAGGCTCTACCCAAACATCCTGAACTCTGACAATATGATAATTGCACCCTTTTACTATCAATTTGCTCACCCGAAGATAGGAAATAAACCTAGCTTTTGGCATTGCGGAATTACCTTTACACTCCCGTACTGCCTCCCAAGGAAAGTGGAATTGGACTATCTTGGTCTAGCATTCGACATTGGCATAGCGTGGAGCTAGCCAATCCATACCCATAATGACATCAAAATCAACCATTTCTAGTTCTATCAAGTCTGTCGTAGTATGAGGACTGGCAACCTCTACTGTACACCCTCGATAGACCTTTCTGGTTATGATAGAGTCACCAACTAGTGTAGACACTGAGAAAGGTCTCCAAAGCAATTCTGAGATAATACTAAACTTCCGATCCACTAACGGCGTAACATAGGACAAGGTGGATCCTGGATCTATGAACACATAAGCAGGATGAGAGCAAATGTTCAGCATGCTTGTCACAATATCTGCTGACAACTCTGACTCCTGTCGCCCCGGTAGTGCATAAGTAAGGTCTGGGCTGGCACATGAACTTGAGGCCCCAAATCTCCTCGGCCTCTGCCTGCTGAAACTGAGGGCCTACACCCTGCTGGGGTGCTGGAGCTCGTGATCCTGCCGAGGACCTATCCTGTCGATCCCGGTCACCTTGACCCCTAGCTGGAAAATTCCTCATCTAGCGACCCTCCTGTCCATGAATGTATCATGCGGTGGAACCATACCTGCATGTTCAAGAGTGGCGTCGACTGCAAATAGGGAAAAGTGGTTTTGTAAACCCTCTTTGCTCCACTCCCCTCTATTGTTGTGAACCTACCGCTCGTGAACCTTCGCCTGGATCTGGATGCCCTCAGTGACTAGACCTGCTCCTGCTGCTATGGTGGAGGCGGGGGTCTAGGCGGCCTATCTGATAATCGAAGCCTAGTTACTCCTCGGGACTCCTCCTTTAATTCACCCGGTCTGTCCTTGCGGCATTGCTCCTGACTTGTCCTCCTAATATCCCATTGCTGCTGTCTGATACCTTCAATATTCTAAGAAAAAGCCTATACATGGGCAATATCCATATCCTCTCGCAGTGTGGCTGTGATACAGGTCTAAACATATTCCGGGTTCAGCCCCATAATAAAGCGGTGTACGCTGGCTGGCATTATGTCCACAAAAGCTGGCGCATAACGAGCCAATGAATCAAATTGCATGGCATATTCTCGAACACTCATCGACCCCTGCTCCAAGTGTAGGAACTTATCAACCCGGGCCTATCGAATCTCCTGCGGTAGGTAATGATCCAAGAAAGCCTCTGAGAAGCTGGGCCAGGTCGGAGGGGAAACATCTCTCCCCCGAGACCTTTCCCAACTCTCTTACAATAGCATGACGATGTCCTGTAGCCGGAATACAACCAACTCAACCGACTATATAGGTGTAGCATGCATCACCCTGAAAATCCTCTACATCTGGTCTAAGAAGTCCTGAGGGTCCTCGGTCCGGTCCGTCCCTATGAATTACAGGGGACTGAGTTCTAGGAACTCTCGGACTCTCAAGCTACAAGGCCCTCCTAAGGATTCTGCAACTGTAGGTGCCACTGGTTGGCGCTGAGCAGCCATCATCTGGGCTAGCATAACCACCACACTCCTGACTTCCTGGTCGGGTGGTACGGGTATAGAAACTATCGGAGGTGGTGCCGTCACACCGGCCGTCCCAAGCGGCTCTTGACATGGTGGAGACTGCTGGGTAGGTCGAGATGATACCTCTATATCGTCCTCAGATCGGGCCGATTCTGACCGAGGCTGAGGCACCCTGCTGGTGCCCTCTCCTGCTGCTACATCTAGCCTCCTGCCTGTTGTAAGGTGTCGCTGGTCCGACATTTCTCTATAAGCCAAAGATTATAATGAGCTTAGGGACTCAACCCTATACTGTACCGCTCTATAGCACGACTGAATAAGAATAAAGAGTAACCATCCTATCATTCCTTGCAGCCTCCTGCCTATAGTATGTGGTGCACAACACATCCATACAAGAATCTACTTAGCACAACTTGCAGACTCCCTGGGATATGACCTGCTCTTATACCAAGTTTGTCACGCCCCACCTTGGGAGGCATGACTGGCACCTTGTGCCCTATGAGGACCTGAACTGCTGAGCCTAAGAACCTCTGGTGCAGGGCTGACTCTAACTCTAGAATCAAGAAAACAACGGGCTATATAACGGTTGTAAATACAACCCCGGCCGACAAGGCCTATAGCCACTTGTGAAAAATAAACAGCTAACCAGAGACAAGCAATCATAGGGAGTCCTATGCGGGCCGACAAGCCCACTATGATATCTAGTTATAACTGGAAAGTAAAACCAGATGCTAAACTGAACTATGACCGACAAGGCCACAAATCAACAGCTAAACAGGGCTCCACACGTCCAACACACATAATCTAAAACACATATGGGCCCCACAAGACCGATATTATCTAACCACAGGGAAGTAACACAATCTGCACGCTTCTAAGAGTAATAAGATGGTCGGCACAGGGCCCCGACCTACCCATACTGTACAAACAAAAGAAGTAACCTCTATCACACAAGCTTCGGAAGAAGGGAGCTGACGGCTCTGTACAGCTGACTGGAACTACAAGGGACCTGTTCCTCGTCTATCTGCACCTTCAGGCAAGTAATGCATCACCCCAGAAGAGGGTGTTAGTACCGCAGGTACTGAATATGTACGACAGTAACTTTAAATGACTGAAAATAAGAAATAGAACTGACGATGACTGAAGTAAAGAAAACGGACTGAAGATGACTTAAGTAGTGAATCAGGGCTAAACATAACTATAATAAGGAGGGTAGGGGTCATACCTGACAAGCGAGGCGTCTTACTATCTAACTATCAGTAACTAAAGCAAGCATAAACCTTACCTGGCTCCCATAACCCAGAAGGTACAATCAGCACAGAATAACCCACCTGGGCCCCCATTAGCCCTAGTGAGTACACCTCAATCTATATACCCCTATCCAGGTCATACTAAGTCAACTATCAGCTATAAGCGTCCTATCGATCCCCTGGATCAGCAATTGGGCCCGTTCGGTCCCTAACTGTAGATGTGTCTAAGTCCGAAGGACTGCTGATATCTACACCCCGGGTGTAAACGCTCAGTGGGGTTGTGTATAAGGCAAACCGTGGCATATGAGGATCTGGATCCCCATCTTCGTCCCTTGCAGATGGCATGCCGCTCCGTAGAGCGACGTAATCTCGCGCTTAGCAGGCGACAACATAGCTACTAACCCTGGGGTGGTCGCGGAAGCTATACAGGTGTAATCCAGCCTAAAATAATACAAATTATGAGCCTCAACTGACAACAACAACTAGACATGATAACATACTCCTAACATGCTTTACTGGAATTCATACTAGACTACTATGCTGAAAGAAAATGCCTTAACATACCTCATTTGCTATTTACCGATTAACTGGCGAGTTTTGGCTCGTGTTCAACTGCCCTTCTCAACTGTAATCATATTAACATAAGAATAGGGCTACTTTATTACTATATTCAAAGAAATCAATAACTTATATATATACTGACTATACTTCAACTTATCAAAAGACGATCAAAAACTCATAATTTCTCGGGAATCTAGAAGGGAGAAATACTTATTTTAGGCATGTGATCGTATTGACACTAGTTTGGAACAATTCCATCAACTTAAGCTCGGCAAGACGACGATTAGCCGGGCGTATTTTACGAAAATAACTCCGAAGCGATGCTCTCTGTAGCCTTATACTTCACTACCTGGAGTTAATTTAGATTTGGATGGCGTTTAGCTGTGTAATCGGATGATTTTTAGTAGTTTGGCTTCGTTCTTACCTCTACTGGCCAAGGATATATGAGTAATGAAATAACATCTTAGTGTGAGGCCTTTATATACTTGAGGCTGCAGACAAGGCAACGTGGCACTCTGTCGGTCGCGCCAATTCTGCTCCATGCCACTTTGGGTAACGCGGAGGGGGCTGCTCCATGCCACTTTGCCCCTATGGGCAACTAGGTTCGGCCTCCTCCAGTGAAATCCCTACTTTGCACTCGTTCGGCCTTTCCCCGGGCCCTTTCCTCGTACGTATGGCACTCTAAAACTCTCAACCAACATACGAATAGGCCGACTAAACGTTAGAAACTTATGGGGTGTAACAGAAATACAACTTAACAAAAAGATCAAAATGATAAGGAGTGATAGGGGTGGCGAATATGAATCTCCTTTTGAAGAAATATGTATGGAATATGACATTATTCATCAAACAACTACCCTTACTCACAATAATCAAATGGAATTTCGGAAAGGAAAAATAGGACATGAAAAGAGATGATGAATGCCTTGTTGATAAGTTCTAGTTTACCCCAGAACTTGTGGGGGGAAGCTATTGTTACAGCTAGCAGAATATTCAATCGAGTACCCCATAGCAAAACACAATACATTCCATATGAAAAATTAAAAAGAAGAAATCCTAATCTTGAATACTTGTGTGGAGGTATTCGGCTAATGTACAAGTTCCTACACCCAAGAGGGTTAAGATAGGACCAAAAACTGTTGATTGTGTTTTCATAGGATATGCTAGAAATAGAAAAGTATATCGATTTATAGTTCATAAATAAGAAAATCCTGACATTCATGTTAATATGGTAATTAAATCAGACAATGCTGAATATTTTGAACATATATATCCGTATAAACAAAAATGTGAGTCATCTAGCAAAGAATCTAAATGTCCTCGGGAAGAGACAAAGGAAATTATTTCTAATGAGGAGAATCCAAGATGTAGCATACTTCTAAGGATTCCTACTTTCTTTGGACAAGATTTTATAACATTTTTGTTGGAAAATAATCCTCGAAATTCTCAAGAAGCTATGACTTCTTCGGAATCTCAATATTGGAAAGAGGCAGTCAATAGTGAAACTACCTCTATAATGAATAACCATACATGGGAATTGATTGACTTTTCTCCAGGGAAAAAACCATTAGGTTGCAAATGGATTTTCAAAAGGAAAGTTAAAGATGATGACACTATTGATAAATACAAAGAAAGATTTATAGTCAAAGGATTTAGACAAAAAGAAGGTTTTGATTACTTTGATACATATTCACTGGTAATCAGAATTACATCCATTCGGGTGTTAATAGTATTAGCCATTGTATATGGTCTTGAAATCCATCAAACAGATATGAAAACAACCTTCTTAAATGGAGATTTGGAGGAAGAAATTTATATGGAACAACCTTAAGGGTTTGTACTTCTTGGAAATGAGAGGAAGGTGTGCCGACTTATAAAGTCTTTATACGGACTAAAACAAGCATCCAAATAATGGCATGAAAAATTAGATCATATGATGTTGTCAAGTGGTTTAAAGATAAATGAGTATGATAAATGTGTTTACGTTAAGAACACTCAAAATCAAGTCGTTATTGTTTGTCTATATGTGGATGGCATATTGATAATGAGTAACAACATTAACATAAGTGCTATCAAGTGTGTGCTTGCTAGTAAATTTGAGATGAAAGATTTGGGAGTTGCTTATTTGATATAGGGTAATAAGATCCACAAAACTCATCAAGGTCTAGCATTATCTTAGTCTCATTATATCCAAAGAATACTTGAAAAATTTAAGTATTTAGATTTTAAAATTGCAAAGAAATCAATTGATGTGAATCTTGCTCTTGCTAAGAACAAAGGTGAAAGTAAGTCTCAATTGGATTATGCAAGAGAATAGGAAAGTCTAATGTACATCATGAACTGTACATGATCAGATATAGCTTGTGCGATAAGTAAACTTTGTCGATACACAAGTAATCCCAATTAGAGTCATTGGATGGCTATGAAATGAGTTTTGGGATATTTAAAACATACTCAAAACTTTACTTTGTATTACAACAAGTATCCAACTGTTTTTCAAGGATACTGTGATGTAAATTGGATCTCCGCATCAATTGAAACTAAATCCACAAGCAGATATATTTAAAACGCCCATGGGTGAAGAGTTCATAAAGGAAGAGATTCTTGATAAATGTGTGATGATGATGAAGTTGATGATAAAAAAGCATGTTTCTAAAACAACCCATAATTTTGATGTCTTTTCCTAAATGTATCAATTGGATTCTAGAATGATAGAGCTTTGGGTGATGCCCACATGTTTATTAAAGTGATGATTTTCCCGACATAAGCTTACCGCATTATTTAAAGTGAACTTTTCAAATTTTATTATGAATTCTATCTTGTGGTATGTTGAGTAAATATTTGTACATGTAGCTTACCACATGATTTGGAATAGATTTTCCCACCTATGATTGAGCTTGTGGTATGTTTCGAAATAAAGCTTCTCATATGCATGAATTTATAATGGAGATGTATAGCATTATTGAGCTTTGTCGAAAGACAATGTTGAGTTTCATTTTCATATGATGTCGAATCTCTGCATGATGTCATTATTGAGCTATGTCAACAGACAATGTTAAGCTTCGCTTCATACGATGTTGAGTCATGCACGATTTCATGTTGAGCTTCGTCAAATAGACAATGTTGAGCTTCATTGTATAGGATGTAGAGCATTGTATGTTTTGGGAGAAGAGTCTAGCATCGAGCGGGTTAAGGGTCGATTACCCTATGCCCAAGAACTACGCGCCAACGTAGGTTGATACTATCATATTATCGGGACCTCCCTTGTGAGCTATCCCCGGCCCGATTAGCCTTCAGCTTGATATCGATATCATGGTATCGTCCATCGCCCTGGGAAGGTTATGGACGACTCTACCCACTTGAGTGTTATAGTTGGGACCATGTAAGATCTATCGTTGTATGTCGGTTATGTGACGAGTCTTCCACCGTCTATATCATTCGGATTTGCATATTCATTACTCATTATGATTACTTATGCATGTATTTTCATAAAGCAAGGATTGACTCATTATTCAGCTTTTGATATAAATGTTATGTTTCATCTTTGAGTCATTCGAGTCAATCATGATGTTCTAAAGCTATGCATGGCCATGTTATAATAAGAGTACGATTTCAGAATGAATGCATGTAACCTTCTATTTACCCTTCAAAAGCTTACAATATGTTATGGAATGTTTTAAATGATTTATTTAATTAAGCGATTTTAATTACCTTGCATACTCGATACGTTCCACGTACTAACTGCATACTTTCTATGGTGCATCATTTCATGATGCAGGATCCGGTTCTCAGGTTCATTCCCATTCGTAGTCGCTTATCAGAGTCAGTACCTGCTTGGTTGGTGAGTCCTCATCTTTCAAGGACTAGACTTTCAGTTATCTTGGTTGTATTTTCAGTTTCAGTATTGTTGAGCTAGTTGGGGGTATTGTCCCATCAACTCGTCCAAATTAGAGGCTTATCAGACATAGACACGTATTTAGCTTCAGATGTTCATTATGTTGTTATGTTAAGTTAGACTTCCGCTCTTATGTTTCTTTATGTTTATTGAATGAGTTAGTGAATGCTTATGCCATGGGTTGACTTGGGGTCTCTTTGGGTCCCTTGTCCAGTGTCTATGATCCAGTTCTATGCCGGGGTCATGACAAAGATGCTGGTTTAAAGAAATTTATTGCAGCCTGCTATCACACAAGTCTATGAGCTGCAAGTGATAATTCACGATCTCCTTGCTAAAGGTATAATTCATACTAATGTTTTTATCAAAAGTATTAATTATGGTGTTAATAATGAGTTGTTTATTGAAGGTTTTGTCATCAATGAAGCTTTTCAAGTTGCAGCCATAGTTAAAACGCTACCTCCTTTATGGAGGGACTTTAAGAATTTTTTAAAGAACAAGCGCAAGGAGATGAAGCTTGAAGATTTGATTGTTTGATTGAGAATCGAAGAAGATAACTAAGCTGTTGAAAGGAAGGTACGAGGAAACTCAACAATTATGGGAGAATATATTGTTTAGATTTGTCCAACTAATCTGAAAAAGAGGAAGAAGCCTTCTGAACCAAAGAATTTTCCTAGCAAAAAGAAATTCAATGGAAATGGCCACAACTGTGGAAAGATTAGACAAACGGCTACTGAATGTCATGCTCCAAAGACAAAGAAGCAAAAGGGTCAAGCTAACATGGTTGAAAGAATCATGGAGATTGATGACTTGTGTACTATGGTGTCTAAATGCAACCTAGTGGGAAGCCCCATGCACTGGTGGCTTGACTCTTGAGCCACTCGATATGTTTGTGCTGTCAGAGAAGCATTTGCTTCCTATGCCCCTACTAGACCCAATGAGACCATGTATATGGAAAACTCTTCAACATCCAAGATTGAAGGCTATGGAAAAATATATTTGAAAATGACATCTAGCAAGGTGGTGACTCTCAATAGTGTCTGTCATGTTCCATAAATGAGGAAGAACTTAGTTTCTGCTGGGCTTCTCATAAAGAATAGATTTAAGTGTGTTCTTGTTTCATATCAAACCGTAATAAGTAAGAATGATGTGTATGAGGAAAAGGTTACCTAACCGAGGGCCTTTCTAAAGTGAATATACTTGTTGTTGAAAGCAATAAAATTACAACTTCTTTTTATTTTCTTGAGTCAAATAATTTATGGCTATCACGCCCCACCTGGGGAGGCATGACTGACACCTGGTGCCCTACTAAGGTCTGAACTGGTCTGACTTAGCTTGCGCACCTTTAGTGCATGGTTAACACTAAATCTCAAATCATGAAAACGACGGGCTATATCTCAGCTGTAAACTCAGCCCCCGGTCGACAAGGCCCTATAAAAGAAAAAGAAAAACAACTAACCAGAAATAGATAATAATTGGGGATCCTATGCGGGCCGACAAGACCACTATGATGTCTAGTTATGACTGTAAAATAAATTCAGTACTAAACTAAGTTATGGCCAACAAGGCCACTAACTAACTTCTAAACAAGGCCCTTCACGGCCAACACGCAAGATAAAATATATCTAGGCCCTGCAACAACAACTAACCACAGGAAAACAAAACAATCTATAAGCCTTTAGGAATGATATACTGGTCAAGACAGGGCCCCGACCTACCCGTAAACTATACAAACAAAAAGCAAGTCAACCTTCTAACCATGAGCTCCAGAGGAATGGAGCCAACTGTGCTACTAATCTAGATGAAAACAAGAAAGGTCCTGATCCGCGTCTATCTGCACCTACAGGCAAGTAATGCAACGCCCCAAGAAGGGCGTTAGTACAATATGTACCAAATATGTAAGGGAGTAACTATAAATAACTAAATGAACTGAAAGTAACTGAAAAGAAGGGATAGAAATACTGCCTACATAGCTGAACTTCCTACAATCAAATCTATAAGTAACAACTGCAAACAAGAACCTTACTTGGCCCCCATAAGCCGGAAGGTGCAACTAGCACAGAATAACCCACCCGGGCCCCCATAATCCCTAGTGAGTACAATTCAATATATATACCCCTAACAAGGTCATACTAAGTCATCCAATAACCATAGCTGTCCTACCAGTCCCTTAGGTCTGCAACTAAGTCTGCTCGACCCTTGAACTGTAATTGTGTCTAAGTCCGGTGGAGTCTTGATATCTGATATCTGCACCCCGGGCACCAGGCTTGACAGAGGGTGTGGTGTAGTTCTGATCGGCGTAAAAATAGTCTAGCAATGGAATGGACTGTATGAGGCCTCGGACCCCGTCTTTGTCTCTTGCGGATGGTATACCGCTCCTTGGAGCGTCGTCATCTCGCCCCTAGAGGGCGTCGACACAGCTAGTAACCCTGGGGTTGGCTATGGAAGGATATAAAGGGCAAAGACAATCCCAAACTATACATAGGATACTGTCCTCGGCTAATAACAACTGCGAATCGCAATACCTAAGCTTCTGGCTTTCTTACTAGAATTCAAACTGAATCATAATGCTAAAGAAACTAACTTGCTAAATGAATTTGGCTTAAGATACCTGGATCGCCGATTCCTGATTAGCTGGCGAGTTTCAATCTGTATAAAATAGCTTTTTCTATCTATAATCGTATTGCTGAGAGAATGAGAGTAGTTTCAGTACTAAATTCGGGAAAAACAATAATTTTAATACTAATATTAACTATATTTCAACTTAACGAAACGCGGTCAAAAATGTATAATTTCTCTAGAGTTTAGAAGGAAAAAATACTTACTCGAAGCCTATGATCATATAAAAACTAGTTTGGAGCAATTCTGACAACTTCCACTCAGCGGGGCTACGATTTTCCGAGTGATTTTAAAGAAACTAACTCCGTAGTAATGCTTCCTACAGGCTGAGGAGTCAATACCTAAAGATAATTTGAATTTGGGCAGCGTGAACTGAAGCAAATTAATTGAAAATTGCGGGTTTCCTTACTTAGAACGAAGGTGCTGTTTGCTGTATATATTACCAAATGATTCAACTTAATATTTATAAAAATTGGACGGTGGACACGGGGTCCGTAGCACGGACCTTTTCACGCCAATTCATGAGAGTGCCACGGTGCCCAACGCGGAGGGAGGGGGTCCGTGGCAAGCTGCCCCTATGGCAGCCTGCTCCGTCCTTCTCCTTCGCTCCCCCGATTCTGCACTTTTCGCCCTTTTTTCGGGATCTTTCTCTACGCATCAAACTCTAAAACGCTTGACTAACGTACGAATAGGCCGACTAAACTTTAGGAACTCACGGGGTGTAACATCCTCTCCTCCTTAGGAAAATTCGTCCTCGAATGTCACTTTAGATTACGGGAATCCAAGTTTTGTAACTACTATTTTTGAAAAATTTCGGCAGAGTCTCCCCTGTAATATGGACTATTTGAGAACCCTGAAATGTAGAAAAGTCCAATACATGCATTTCATATAACACTGTTGAAACTTTTTCACAGTAAGATGATAGACAACTGAGCATTACATATACCATAAATTATAAAATCACAATTGAACCAACAACATTACCTCAACTACATAGTCTGAAATAATCCTAGAACAAATGAGGATATCTGGATCTCATGTCCTCCTCGGCTTCTTAGGTCATCTCTTCTATATTCATGTCTCTCCACAGTACCTTAATAGAGTTGACGTCTTTAGTTCTTAACCTACGAACCTTCCGATATAATATGGCTACTGGAACTTCTTCATAAGCCAACTCCTCAGTAATCTGGACGTCCTCGACGAGCACAACTCAGGATGGATCCCCTATGCCCTTTCTTAACATCGATAGATGAAAGACTGGGCGAACCAATTCCAACTCTGAAGGTAGATCTAGCTCATATTCCACTGGACCTATTCTCTGGAGGATTCGATATGACCCAATAAATATCAGGCTAAGCTTTCCCTCTTTACCAAATCTCATCACGGCCTTTATTGGTGTTACTTTTAAAAATACCCAATCGCCTACATCGATTTCCAGGTTTCTACGTCGTACGCCAGCTTAAGATTTCTGATGGCTCTGAGCTATCAGCAGGCGTTCTCTAATAAGTTTCACTTTCTCTTCTTACTGGCAGATTATTTCTGGTCCAATTAATCCCGATTCTCCATCCTCGAACCAACCAATTGGGGACCTACATTTCCACAAATATAAGGCCTCATAAGGCGCTATCTAGATTGTTGAATGATAACTATTGTTGTAAGAAAATTCAATGAGGGGTAAATGTTCATCCTAGCTGCCTCCGAAGTCTAACACACATGCTTGCAGCATGTCCTCAAGTGTTTGATTTGTACGTTCTGCCTGCCGTCTATTTGAGGGTGGAAGACTGTACTGAGGTTGACTTGTGTCCCCAGGCCCTTTTGAAAGGACTGCCAGAATTTAGTTGTGAAGGCGCTCCTCTATTAAAAATGATTGATATTGGAACACCATGCAATCGAACTATCTCTCTGATATACAATTCAGCATAGTCCTCAGCTGATAAGGTAGCCTTGACTGGCAGAAAATGAGCTAACTTCGTCAACTTGTCAACAATCACCCGGATAGAATCAAATCTGTGTCAGGTATGGGGTAATCCTGTCACAAAGTCCATATTGATTAATTCCCATTTCTACATAGGCACTGCTATCTCTTATGTCAAGCCACCGGGCTTTTGGTGTTCAGCCTTTACCTGCTAGCAGTTAGGGCATTGTGCTACAAATTCTTCTACCTCCTTCTTCATTCCCAGCAACCAGTAAACCTCTTTTATGTAATGATACATCTTTGTTGAACCTTGGTTAGAGAATAATGGGAATAATGTACCTCTTCCATGATCTGCTGGCGAAGTCCTACCACATCTACAACACAAAGGAGACCCCTACATCTCAAGACCCCATCTGCTGTTACCTCGAAAGCTGATACTTCCCCTCGCTGAAATTTATCTTTGAGTTGTACCAAGTTAGGATCTTCATAATGCTGTTCATTCACTTCTACAACAAGGGACGATACTGTAGTATTCTGGATCAATGCTCCATTATCTCCTGAGTCTATTATTTGGATGGACAAACTAGCTAACTGATGTAATTCTCATGCTAGTTCTCACTGTTCGGGCTTTAAGTGTGCCAAGATTCCCATGGATTTGCGGCTAAGGGCATTTGCTACAATGTCGGCCCTTCCTAGGTGATATAAGATATTCACATCGTAGTCCTTCAACAATTCTAACCAGCGACGCTGCCGCAGATTAAACTCTTTCTGTGTAAAGATGTACTGGAGGCTCTTATGATCCATAAAAATATCAACATGCACTCCATACAGGTAGTGTCTCCAGATCTTTAAGGCGTGAACTACTACAGCTAACTCAAGATCATGAGTGGGATAATTCTTTTCATTCTTCCTCAACTACCTTGAAGCATAAGTAATTAACTTACCATGTTGCATCAAAACACATCCTAAGCCGACACCCTAAGCATCACAGTACACTACATAACCCTATGATCTTTCTGGAAAAGCTAATACTGGTGCTGATGTAATCTGTTTTTGAACTCCTAGAAGCTTTGTTCACATGCTTCAGTGCAGTGAAATTTAGCTATTTTCTGAGTTAACTTGGTCAAGGGTGCTGATAATGTAAAAAATCCTTCTACAAGCCTTCTGTAATAACCGACTAACCCCAGGAAACTGCGTTCCTCAGTCGGAGTTGTCGTTCTAGGCCATGTATTTACTGCCTCAATCTTTTGTGAATCTACCTAAATAATAGCTTCTAACACAATGTGACCCAAAAAGGCCACTGAATTCAGCCAACACTCATATTTAGAAAATTTTGCATACAATTAATGATTCTTGAGAATTTAGAGCGCTGTTCAATGATGATCCCGATGTTCTGCTTCTGAAAGGGAATACACCATAATATCATCAATGAACACTACCACAAACAAGTCCAGATATGGCCTGAAGATATTGTTCATCAGATCCACGAACACTGATCCCGATGTTCTGCTTCTGAAAGGGAATACACCATAATATCATCAATGAACACTACCACAACCAAGTCCAGATATGGCCTGAAGATATTGTTCATCAGATCCACGAACAATGCTGGAGCATTTGTCAGTCCGAAGGACATGACTAGGAATTCAAAATGGCCATACCTAGTCTTGAAAGCGGTTATTGGAATGTCTCTCTTTCGAACCTGAACCTAATGATACCCAGATCTTAAGTCAATTTTTGAAAAGTACTTTGCCCCCTATAACTGGTCAAACATCATCTATTCTGGGAAGTGGGTATTTGTTCTTGATAGTGACTTTATTCAGGTGCCAGTAGTTTATACACATGCGGAGGGAGCCATCCTTATTTCTTACAAACAGAATTGGCACACCCCACGGTGAAGTGCTCGACCGAATGAAGCCATTATCTAAAAGATCTTTCAACTATTCCTTCAATTCTATGAGCTCGACAGGATCGATTTGGTACGGAGGGATGGATTTAGGATGAGTACCTGGTAATAAATCAATTGCAAAATTGATCTCCCTTCAGGGGGAATACCAGGAAGTTCATCAGGGAATACATCTAGAAATTCATTGACTACTGGAATGGACTGAAGAGTTGGAGATTCTGCTTGTGCATCTTGGACCCGACGATATGATAGATGCAGCCCTTAGCTATAAACTTTCTCACCCGAAGATAGGATATAAACCTACCTTTTGGCATAGCCGCATTGCCTTTCCACTCCCGTATTACCTCCCCTGAAAAGTGAAACCGGACAGTATTTGTCCAACATTCTACATTGGCATAACATGGTGCTAGCCAATCCATATTCAAAATTGATCATTTCTAATTCCACCAAATCTACTAAAGTCTGGCAACCAAAAACCTCTACTGTCTAACCTCGGTAGATCCTTTTAGCTATAATATAATCACTGACAGATGTGGACACTGGAAAAGGTCGCCGAAGCAATTCAGGCATAATATTGAACTTCTAGGCTACTAATGGTGTAACATAAGACAAAGTGGAACCTGGGTCTATTAAAACATACACAGAATGAGAGCAGATGTCCAGCGTACCTGTCACCACATCCAGCGATGACTCTAACTCTTGTTGTCCCGATAAAGCATAAGTACAATCTGGACTGGTGCCTGAACTAGATGCCCCTGATATGCCTCGGCCTTGCTGGCGGAAGATGAGGGCCTACACACTACTGGGGATGCTAGGGCACGTGGCCCGACTAAAGATCTGTCCTGTCCGTTTCGATCACTTTGACCCTTGGTTGGACAATCTCTCATTATGTGACCCTCCTGCCCACAGGTGTAACACGCAAAAGAACCATACCTCCATGCCCCAGGATGGTGTCGACTGCAAATAGGGCAAGGTGGCATGGTGAATCTAATCTGCTTTGACCCCATCTGTTGCTGCGAACCTGATGGACGTGAACTCTCGCTGGATCCTGATTGCCCCCGACGGGCTTGTTTATTAACTTGGTGCTGCTGTGGGGGTGGAGTTCTGGGTGGTCTGTCGGATAGTCATGGCCTAGGTCCACCATGGAACTCTGCCTGAATATCACTAGGTCTAACCTTGCAGCGTTGCTCTTGATTTGCCTTTTCTATCTCCCGCTGACGTTCCCTGATTCCCTCAATATTTTGAGAAAATTCCTGAACACGGGCAATATCCATATCCTCTCATAGAGTAGCTATGATACAAGTCTCCACATATTTTGGATTCAGCCCCATGATAAACCGATGCACCCTGGCTGACATGGTATCTACAAAAGTCGGTGCATATCGGGCCAGGGAATCAAATCTCATACCATACTACCAAACACTCATCGAACCCTGCTCTAGATGCAAAAACTGATCTACTCAGGCCTGTCGAATCTCCCGCGGCAAATAATGGTTCAAGAAAGCCTCTGAAAAACTAGACCATGTCGGAGGGGGAACATCTCTACCTCGGGACTTTTCCAACTCTCGTACCATAGTATTGCTGTGTCCCGTAGTTGAAATACCGCTAACTCAACTGATTCTACAGGTGTAGCATGCTTTACTCTAAATATCTGCTATAGCTGGTCCAAAAAGTCTTGAGGGTCCTCATCCCGGTCTGTCCCCGTGAACTGCGGGGGACTCAGAGAGAGAAACTCTCAAACCCTGGAACTACCAGGTCATCCTGAAGAATCAGCAACCACAGGTGCTACTGGCTGACATTTTGCAACCATCATCTGGCTATCATAAAAATAGCACTCTTGACCTCCTGACCTAATGGCATCGGTATAGAGACTGCTGGAGGTAGTGCCGGCACATCTGCTACCCTGGGCGGCTCCTGGCATGGTGGAGAGTGCCGGGGAGACCAAGAGGGAGTCTCCCCATCGCCCTCAGGTTAGGCTAACTCTAACTAAGGCACCCTACTAGTGCCTTCACCTGCTACGACGTCTAATTTCCTGCTAGTCGTGGTCTGTCACGCGTTTGTCATTTTTCTAAAGAAAAGAAGATTACAGTAATCTTAGGGACTCAACCCTATACAACACACCTCTATAGAACCATTGGAAGAGAAAGAAGAGTAACCACCCTATCATGCCTCGCAGCCTCCTATCTATGGTATGTGGTGCACAACACATCCATAGACAAGACTTTACTTAGCACGGCTTGTAGACTCCCTGGGATATGACCTGCTTTGAAACTAAGTTTTTCACGCCCCACCTGGGGAGGCATGATTGGCACCTGATGCCCTACTAGGGTCTGAACTGGTCTGACTGAGCTTGGGCACCTTTGGTGCATGACTAACACTAATTCTCAAATCAAGAAAACAATGGGCTATATCTCGGTTGTAAACTCAGCCCCCGGCCGACAAGGCCCTATAGCTACCTGTAAGAGAAAAATAGCTAACCAGAAATAGGTAATAATCGGGGATCCTATGCGGGCCGACAAGACCACCATGATGTGTAGTTATGATTGTAAAGTAACTCAAGTACTAAACTAAGTTATGGCTAACAAGGCGGCTAACTAACAGCTAAACATGGACTCACACGACAAACACGCAAGGTAAAATATATCTAGGCTCCACACGGCGAACAACAACTAACCACAGGGAAATAGAAAAAATCTGGAAACCTCTAGGAATGATATACTAGTCGAGACAGGGCCCCGACCTACCCGTAAACTGTACAAACAAAAAGAGAGTCAACCTTCTAACTATGAGCTCTGGAGGAAAGGAGCCGATTGCACTGCTAATCTGGCTAAAAACTAGAAAGGTCCTAATCCGTGTCTATCCGCACTTGCAGGCAAGTAATGCAGCACCCCAAGAAGGGCGTCAGTACAATATGTATCGAATATGTAAGGCAGTAGCTGTAAATAACTGAATAAACTTAAATAAAATTGAAAGTAACTTAAAGAAGGGATAGAAATACTACCTGAATAGCTGAACTTCCTGCTATCTAATCTATCAGTAACTACTGCAAACAACAACCTTACCTGACCCCCATAAGCCGAAAGGTACAACCAGCACAGAATAAGCCAACCAGGGCCCCCATAAGCCCTAGTGAGTACACTTCAATCTATATACTCCTAACAAGATCATACTAAGTCATCTATAACCATAGACATCCTACCAGTCCCCTAGGTCTACAACTGAGCCCGCTCGGCCCGTAAACTGCAGCTGTGTCTAAGTCCGATGGACTCTTAATATCTTATATCTGCACCTAGGGCACCAGGCTCGATAGGGGGTGTGGTGTAGTGCTGATCGACATAAAAATAGTCCAGCGATAGAATGAACTGTTTAAGGACCTTAGACCCCATCTTCGTCCCTTGCGGATGACATACTGATCTTGGGCAGATTTATATGCCCAAGTGATACTCAAACGTATCATTTTCGCCTTGTTTAGTGTGCAATGTGTATACATTTTCATGTAATTGGTAATAAAATGTGAATTTATACTAATCAACATGATTAGCATTGTTTTGTAGGTAAAACATGATTTTGAGGAGCTAAAATGCATGTTGGAACAATATCGGAGTTGGACTTGGATGCGAGCACGAAAAAGACATTGGACTGCACAATGTAAAGGGGCTCCGCGATGGAGCCGTGCCACGCTACCATCGCGGAGGCACAGTGCTTGGAGGGTGATTAATTTGTCAATTTCCAGTGAAGCCTCGCGACAGCTCCGTGGCACTGAGGCAAGCCCCCGCGTTGCATGCCGTGCCACGTTGAGGCTCTATTCCCGGACCCCATATTTCCAGTGAGGGTCCGCGTCCACGCCGTGTCACGGAGGCAGTGCTCCGTGTTGGCCTCCGTGACACGTTGCTTGTTATTTCGGGAAAAATTCCCAATAGTATAAATAGAACACTTAGGCTTATTTTTAATTAATTCAGACTTGGTGGAGCAAGGACGTGGGTTACAGGCAGTTCAGGGACGAAAAAGCTAAGGGTTTTTCTCTCTTTCTTTCTTCTTTCTATCAATTGTTTGTATGATTATCACTTATTTTAGGATGATTAATCCACAAATGAGTGGCTAATTCTCTTCCTTGCTGAGGTTATGAACAATGGTGATGAATTTTGATTATTGAATTGTATGGTTTTTCATCTTCTTCTTCTATGTTGTTCTATTAATTCTTGTTTCTACTGCATTAGTGTGTGGCCGCCATTAATGTACATCTAGAAAGTCCGATTTCACTCGAGAGAGCACGAAATTAGAAAGTTGTGAATTAATAGGGTATTATTGTTCTTAACTTGATTTGGGAAAATTGGGTTTTGATGTGCTTTCCTGATAGAAATATACTTGAAAGCCGTATTAGTCAATTTAGGAACCGGAATTGTATTTCGAGGTCATAAATTGCATTTGATCACAGAAATGTAGACGGATGGTTTATGATTCTTAAGTGAGATTAAATACGAGAGTTTTAATCTCTAGGCTAATGTTCTTGGCTAGCAACTAGAAGAGAAGAATAACCGAATTATGATTATAATCAAGCTCATTACTTGTTCTTAACCTTGGCATGCTCATATCCATAGTTTCAATTCAAAGCAGATATTTGTTAATAGTTTTAGTATATAATTTATAAACAAAAATTATTTAACTTTTGGTTACGTTGTTGTCAGCATATATAGAAGTAAGATAGAATATAGTATAATTGAGCAATTTTTACTTATCTAGAGTCTCCTTGGTTCGATACTTGGCTTACTTAGCCACTTTATTACTTGTTTGACCACGTGTACTTGCGTGTCGGTTTTTAACCCATATAGCAACCCACCGAATAAGTTTTTGGTGCCGTTGCCGGGGAGACTAGGCAATTGGTGAAATTGTGTTAAGTGTAAATTTACTGTATTTTTTATTTTATTTTCTTAAGTGTTGACAACTTGGTCTTAGCCTGTATTTTGCAGACGTGATTTCTGTGAACACTAGCAAAGGACAAAGAGCTGGTGGAATCTTATATAGAGCCTGAACGTGAATTTCATAGTAAACGCAGAGAAGCTCTACAAAAGAAGCTGCAGTTTCTCAGACAGACTATGATGGAGCAACAAAATCCACCGGTTGTGAGGGCAGTGTTAGTGCCCGACGAAGCAGCAACAAGGCCGGTTCACGAGGTGGAAATCCCACATGCCAACAATGTACATTCAAGTATCCGCAAACCAGAGCCTGGAGGGAGATTTGAACTAAAGCAGAACATGGTGCAAGTATTGCACACAAGCGGGCAATTTACCGGTCTCCCTCATGAAGACCCACAACAATATCTCCAAAACTTTTTGGAGATAAGTGACACTTATATACCTACTGGAGTGTCACCTGATTATGTTCGGCTCACATTATTTCTGTTTTCCTTACTTGGTGAAGCCAAGAGGTGGTTAAAAGCTGAACCACCAAATTCTATATCAACGTGGGATGATCTTGCACGAAAGTTCTTGATAAGATTTTTTCCCTCTGGTAAAATAGCCAGACTTAGAAGTCAAATTCTAAGTTTCAAACAGAGGGAGGGAGAGAATTTATATCAAGCCTGGGAAAGATTTAAATCCATGTTGCGGGACTGTTCTCATCATCATCAGTCCAATGAGGTGTTGGTACACACATTTATTAAGGGTTTGGAACCCCATACTAAAATTTTGCTAGACTCAACAGCTGGAGGGCAAGCGCTGGAAAAGACTTATGAGGAGCTGTACACTTTGCTCAACCGGATTTCACAAGGCAATCCAGAATGGAATGCTGACTCATCTCGAGGTGGAGCAAGGAAAGCAGCAGGAGTGCTTGAAGTGGATTGATTTACAGCTATCGCTGCACAGATAGCTTCCTTGCAGAATCAGTTGAACAACCACTTCAGTAACATGAACTTGAACCAGCCTTCAGCTTCAGTCAATGCGGTCCAGCAAATGTGGTGTGAAGTGTGTGGAAGCAGTGAGCACTCAGCTGAGTGCTGTGGAGCAAACCCAGATTCGGTTAACTTTGTGGGAAATGCACAAAGAAATCAGCAGCAGTTTGGTAGCGGCTACAACTCAAATTGGAGGAACCATCAAAATTTTTCGTGGGGTAGCAACAACCAACAAGGCCAAAGTTCGGGTCAGGGTATGCACAGGAATCAACGAGGGCAACAGAACTACCAATCTCAATTCAGAAATCACAATGTCCCTCCTCCACCACCATCACCTACCATTGAGGAAATGTTCAAGACCATGATCGCTAATCAGGCGCAATTGCAGGTTGACTATGTTAAATTGGCAGCCGAAGTGAAGAACAATCAATTAGTGACCAAGGCTCTTGAGTATCAATTTGGGCAATTTGCCAGTGCCCAAAACATAAGGCCCAGAGGAGGACTGCCTAGCGACACGGATCCTAATCTGAAGCAGGTAAATGCAGTGACCACAAGGAGTGGTTTGTAGCTGAAGGAGGTGGAACTGGAAAGACCACCTCAAAAGTCTGGAGCAGCAGATGTTGAGGAAGAACAAACTTCGGATAGGGGGAAGACCAAAGAAGCTAAATCAGAAAGGCCTCCACCCCCGTTCCCTCAACGACTCAAGAAACACAAGGAGGAGGCGTGTTTCAAGAAATTTATGGAGGTGCTTAAATAGGTACATGTTAATTTACCTCTTGTTGATGTCTTGCAGGGAGTGCCAAAATATGCCAAATATATTAAAGACATCGTGGCCAACAAAAGTCATTTGACTGAGTATGCCACGGTAGATTTGACGAAGGAATGCACTTCCCAGATCCAAAATAGACTGCCCACGAAGCTAAAAGACCCTGGAAGTTTTACTATCCAGCTTACTATTGGGCAGAGTATCCGAGCTCGTGGATTGTGTGACTTGGGGGCGAGCATAAACCTGATGCCATCTTCGGTATTCAGAAAGTTGGGTCTAGGGAGTCCTAGACCTACAACCGTAATCTTGCAGTTAGCAGACATATCCTTAGCTAGGCCGGATGGAATTGTTGAGGATGTGCTTGTGTAGGTGGGATCCCTCATTTTTCCGGTTGATTTTATTGTTCTGGATTTTGAACCAGACGCTGAAGTCCCATTTATTTTGGGACGACCCTTCTTGGCAACCGGGAAAGCATTAATCGACGTGGCTGTGGGTCAACTTACAATGCGAGCACATGACAAGGTAGAGGTGTTCGATGCATACAAAGCACCCAAGCTCCCGATGGTAAATGAAGAACTCTCGGTGATCAATGTAATTGATCATGGGAATGCTAAACAAATAAATGATTCAGGAGAGTTGATGGGAAGACCACCAGATAAGGGTGAGCACTACTGGGGGGAGGACAAGGATCGTGAGAAATCGTCCATCACCCTAGTGGATAATTGAGCATAAGGGGTGTCGAGCCGCGACGGTAAACCAGGCGCAGCACGGGAGGCAACCCGTGAAAATATATTTTTTTCTTTTGTTTTGTAAAGTGTAAATAGATTTTATTTTATTTTTCTTTTTCTTGATTTAGTACAAATTTTTTGTTTTAGTTAGTATTTTTCATTTTTATTAGGGAAATCTATTAATCTAACCAATTTTGTTTAGTGAGGTGATTTTCAGGTCAAACGAAGAAAAATGTGCAAGGAATCGTGAAGGAAAAGGCAAGGTATGAAAAATGAATAAAATTAAGAGACAGTGAGCTGGGGCGATGGCTCTGTGTCACGGAGGAGGACCTCCGCGTTACCCTCCGTGACACGTTGAGGTTAAATCTGAAATTTTTAAAAATTCCAGTAAGCCATCGCGATAGCTCTGTGTCACGGAGGAGGGGCTCCGCGTTACCCTCCGTGACACGTTGCCCTATATTTTATGACGGGTCACACCGGGTTGCCGGGTGACCCGCGTATTTTTCTTCATTTTAAACCCCGAAAAAACCCTTTTTCCCTCATTTTCTTACTTCTCCACGACCAAACACCCGAATTTCCCTCCCCCATCAACGTGCCACGGTATTAAGCAAAGAAATTACCAAGTTTCTTCGATTATTCAACTTAAAGGTACAATGGCAAGTAGGCAGGATAAGGGTAAGGGTGCATCTACTTCAGGCACCGGGAGAAAACTACTTAGATTGGGCATAGCAGTCCCAGCTGCACCAGCAGTTCCCCGTGGCCAACGCCGCCAATACGGAACGAGGTGGGTAACCGATGAAGGGAAGAAGTGGTACGCTAAACACAAGGAAAATAAATACTTCCCTGAGGAGCATATTGCACGGGAACCACTAGCACAGGAGTTCCCCCGCATAGTGCAGAGGATCGAGGCAGCTGGGCTCAGCTTCATATTTCAGGAGCCCAAGGAGTGCAACCTACATCTAGTCCGGGAGTTCTATGCAAATTGGAACCCGGCAATCAGAAGCCACACAATAAAAATCAGAGGGCAGATTGTCACTTTGGAACCCCAGCAATTAAATGCCATCATTGGAGTGGGGGACACAGATGCCCACGTTCTCCGCCAGCTGAACATCACCCCACCATATGCCGATATCAGACGCACATTGTGTGGGGCTCGATCCACAGCCAGATGGAGCAGACATAAGGAGAGGGGTTACCACCAGACTCTGCCGTATTCTCAAATGAACAGGGAGGCCAGAATATGGCTGAAGATAGTCTGTTCGTGCTTAATCCTGGGGGTGCACATGACTGATGTGACTCGGGACCGTGTCTGCCTGGTGTATGCCCTGATGAAAGGGCTAGAGATTAATGTTGGGGCGGTCATCATATCCGCCATGAAGAGAGCCCGACTACACCAGGGCCACAGGTATGGGTTCGGAGGACTTATCACCACCTTCCTCTGGGGCCTCGATGTCGAGGAAGAGGCTTTGGACTACATCCCGCAGTTGGAGCGGAGGGCCCTTGATGTGACCAAAACTAAGGCCCCCGACACCACACACGGGCCAGTGCTGACACTTGGCGAGCGACATGCTCGCGACGACCAGTACATGGCACGGATGTTTGGTATGCAAATGCTTCAGCTTCGGATTGGTGGGAGACCAGCCACGGAGGAGGAGCTATGGCAGGTGGAGCTGGATTACCCATTTGGCGAAAACGCCAGGGCTTTATGCCGAGTGGGGCCAGCCTTTGTAGAGCCCACTGATGATGATGTCCCCACGGACAAGGAGACACATCGGGAGGACTCCGATGTGGAGTCCGATGACGACGACGGAGGTGACTCGGACATGGGCGATGAGGCAGCAGCACCGGATGAAGAAGTCGAATATTTCGACTGATCAGGGAGTGCCACCACCCAATTTTGTGATTTTTAAGTTTTGTGAACACTGGGGACAGTGTTCGATTTAAGTGTGGGGTGGGGAGTAATTAGATGCTGGGGCTATGCTGGTTTGCTTGTATGTTCTTTCCTCTGTTTGTTTTGTATGTTTATGTTGCCCTGTGTTTGTGAATTGCAAACTGGTTTGTATCTGTATATATTTGTGGTAATTGATGATGTGTGTTGTGAAATGTTGTGGTTTGCCAGCTAAGTCTGTAGAAAAAAAAATTGTAAATATTTTCTTATGTTTTTTTTTTTCTATCGAAATGATCGATATTTTTAAAATTTTGCGAAAATATTTTGTACATATTAAATTACTTTGTAAATATTTTTCCATCGAAATGATCGATGTGTTGCAAAATTTTTCGATTTTAATTTTTGGGTTTCTTGGAGTTTGTTTTTGGTTCTTTTACCGAGAATAGTCCCATTGAACCGACGTCATAGTTAGTGACCGTTCCCTATGATGGATGGATGACGACCGTCTTAAGGGAAATGTAGTCGGTAGGAGTAGTGATTTTAATTTGTTTTCAGTTTTTTTTCTTTGGTGGATTACATAACGGAACCTGTAGTTACTATATGGTTGTGAAATTATGGTTGCGTGTTGTAACTGATATTCAAAATGTAAAAGTGATTCGGTTGAAAGCATGCAATTTTGTAAATATGTTGAGTTACCTGGGCTGTAGAATTCGATTCGGTGTGATTGAGGCTTAATTTTGAATTCGTGTAATTGGCTAATTAAAGAGTCTGTGAATGCATCTTGAATCGAGCATGTGCATGAAGTGTGAAGTGAGGTGTTGTTATTCCATGCTATTGTGAAGTGTCTAGAACTTGCCTGGTGTGTGTACAAAATGAAATGAAGGAGGTGTAGTGTTGGAAAGGATGTAGGCATTTCTTTGTTTTAACCGAGAGTTTCTATTTTTTTCTTGTCATACACTACCTTTTTACGTGATTGTATACCCTAGTCAGCCCGTTGAGCCTTTAGCCGATTATTTCTATCTTTTGTCCAAAATTGTATAAACTAAGCTTAATTCTTTCTTTTCGTTAGCCGTAAAGTCTATACAAAACTCTTAAGCGCTTAAGAAGAACAGAAATTTTTTTCCCAAAGTGTCAAAGAGTGAGAATAGTGGAAAGAAAAAGAAAAGCGGAGTGAGGAAAGAAAAGAAAAAGGTGGAAGAGGCACTTGTTATAATGAAATGATAATGAAGGTGCATGAAAACTCATTGTGTCATGTCAAGTGTGTTTGATGAAATGGGCCATACGAAAGTAAACCAGCATGAATGGGATGATGAAAAAAGAAAAGAGAGAAACAATGTCATGAGTTGAGGGGAATGTGTTGAAAAGGCGCTTAATGATGCTAGTGGCTATTATTGGCTAATCCAATATATACTAGTTCCATAGCTTCCATTACAACCCATTAAATTCCTACGTGATCTTACATTGCATTTCTTTATATTAGTGGAGTAATACACTAAGGGCAAGCCTATGGGTCATGACATGATGCATGTGAATTCTTTTGGGAGAGAGAGTGAAATTAATTTTTACATGCCCCTACTTGAATGTTTGTGTGTAACATGAACAAAAAGGGGAAGATTCTCTTGAGTTGTGAGGGCACATGCTTGATGAAAGATTGATTTTCGTGTCGGATATCTTGATTAGCTGATTTGCATGAGTTTGCCGATATCGAGGGTCGATTCTTAAAGTCTAGGAAGTCTTGATGTATTAAAGGTCATTGCATTGTTAAGACCATGCATGTTTTCTTGATGATTTACAATATTGAATGATCGGTATGACCGTAGCGTAAATTGCCGCACCATAGTGGCGAAGGTTGGGATGTAATTTGCATGAGTTGTGTATGTGTTGTTCGAGGACGAACAAGGATTTAAGTGTGGGCTAAGTGATCTTGGGCAGATTTATATGCCCAAGTGATACTCAAACGTATCATTTTCGCCTTGTTTAGTGTGCAATGTGTATACATTTTCATGTAATTGGTAATAAAATTTGAATTTATACTAACCAACATGATTAGCATTGTTTTGTAGGTAAAACATGATTTTGAGGAGCTAAAATGCATGTTGGAACAATATCGGAGTTGGACTTGGATGCGAGCACGAAAAACACATTGGACTGCACAATGTAAAGGGGCTCCGCGATGGAGCCGTGCCACGCTACCATCGCGGAGGCACACTGCCTGGAGGGTGATTAATTTGTCAATTTCTAGTGAAGCCTCGCGACAGCTCCGTGGCACGGAGGCAAGCCCCCGCATTGCATGCCGTGCCACGTTGAGGCTCTATTCCCGGACCCCAGATTTCCAGTGAGGGTCCGCGTCCACGCCGTGTCACGGAGGCAGTGCTCCGCGTTGGCCTCCGTGACACGTTTCTTGTTATTCCGGGAAAAATTCCCAATAGTATAAATAGAACACTTAGGCTTATTTTTAATTAATTCAGACTTGGTGGAGCAAGGACGTGGGTTACAGGCAGTTGAGGGACGAAAAAGCTAAGGGTTTTTCTCTTTTTCTTTCTTCTTTCAATCAATTGTTTGTATGATTATCACTTGTTTTAGGATGATTAATCCACAAATGAGTGGCTAATTCTCTTCCTTGCTGAGGTTATGAACAATGGTGATGAATTTTGATTATTGAATTGTATGGTTTTTCATCATCTTCTTCTATGTTGTTCTATTAATTCTTGTTTCTACTGCATTAGTGTGTGGCCGCCATTAATGTACATCTAAAAAGTCCGATTTCACTTGAGAGAGCACGAAATTAGAAAGTTGTGAATTAATAGGGTATTGTTCTTAACTTGATTTGGGAAAATTGGGTTTTGATGTGCTTTCCTGATAGAAATATACTTGAAAGTCGTATTAGTCAATTTAGGAACCGGAATTGTATTTCGAGGTCATAAATTGCATTTGATCACAGAAATGTAGACGGATGGTTTATGATTCTTAAGTGAGATTAAATACGAGAGTTTTAATCTCTAGGCTAATGTTCTTGGCTAGCAACTAGAAGAGAAGAATAACCGAATTATGATTATAATCAAGCTCATTACTTGTTCTTAACCTTGGCATGCTCATATCCATAGTTTCAATTCAAAGCAGATATTTGTTAATAGTTTTAGTATATAATTTATAAACAAAAATTATTTAACTTTTGGTTACGTTGTTGTCAGCATATATAGAAGTAAGATAGAATATAGTATACTTGAGCAATTTTTACTTATCCAGAGTCTCCTTGGTTCGATACTTGGCTTACTTAGCCACTTTATTACTTGTTTGACCACGTGCACTTGCGTGTCGGTTTTTAACCCATATAGCAACCCACCGAACACATACCACTCCTTGGAGCAACGTCATCTCTCCCTTGTCAGGCGTCGACATAGCTAGTAAACCTAGGGTTGGCTATGCAAGGATATACAGGTAAAGACAATCCCAAACTATACATAGAATACTGGCCTCGGCTAATAACAACTACTAATTGTAATACCTAAGCTTCTGGCTTTCTTACTTGAATTCAAACTAAATCATAACGCTAAAGAAACAAACTTGCCGCAAGAATTAGCCTTAACATACCTGGATTGCCGATTCCTGATTAGCTGGCGAGTATTCAACAGCTTTTTCTAACTATAATCATATTACTTAAAGAATACGAGTAGTTTCAATACTAAATTCAGCAAAAGAAATAACCTTAATACTAATATAAAATATATTTCAACTTAACGAAACACAACTGAAAATGTATAATTTCTCGAGACTTCATAAGGGAAAAATACTTACTCTAAGCCTATGATAAATAAAAACTAGTTTGGAGCAATTCAGACAACTTCTACTCGGCGGGGCTACGATTTGCTGGACGATTTTCAAGAAAATAACTCTATAGTAATGCTCCCTATAGGCTTAGGATTCAATACCTTAAGTTAATTTGAATTTGGGCAGCGTGAACGGAAGAAAATTATTTTAAAACCCTGGGTTCCATACTTAGAACGAATGTGCTGTTTGCTGGATATATTACCAAATGATTCAACTTAATATTTATAAGGCTTAGGCGGTGGACACGAGGTTCATGGAACGGACTCTGTCGCACCAATTCACGGGCATACCACGGCGCCCAACGCGAAGGGAGGGGATCCGTGGCATGCCGCCCCTGTGGCAGCCTGCTCCTGCCTTCTCCCTCGCTTCCCCAATTCCGTGCTCATTCGCCCTTTTTTACGGCTCTTTCTCGAACTCATCAAACTATAAAAATCGTGACTAACATACGAATAGACTAAATAAACTTTAGGAACTCATGGGGTGTAACAATGGCATTCACGTTTTGGACATGTCAATTATTAAACCTTGTGTAAAGATCAATATGGAATTATTGCAAAAGTTTGAATGCAATTAATCTAAATGTCAAATCTATGTTGAATCTACGTATGTTAAACATCCTTAAAAGTCAATTGAATGGAATTCAAGTCCCTTAAACTTAATTCACACAGATATTTGTGAGATGAAGTCAATACTATCTCATGGTGAAAATAAGTATTTCATAACTTTTATTGATGATAGTATGCGGTACTGCTATGTTTACTTACTCAAAAACAAAGATGAAGCAATTGAAGCATTCAAGAAATATAAAAGTGAAGTTCAAATTTTCACGCCCCACCTTGGGAGGCATGACTGGCAGTTGGTGCCCTACTAGGACCTGAACTGCTGAGCCTAAGCATCTCTGGTGCAGGGCTGACTCTAACTCTAGAATCAAGAAAACAACGGGCTATATAGCGGCTGTAAATACAACCCCCGACAAACAAGGCCTATAGCCACCTGTGAAAAATAAACAGCTAACTAGAGACAAACAATCATAGAGAGTCCTATGCGGGCCGACAAAGCAGCCATGATATCTAGTTATAACTAGAAAGTAAAACCAGATGCTAAACTGAACTATGACTGACAAGGCCACTAATCAACAGCTAAACAGGGCCACACACGGCCAACACACATAATCTAAAACACATATTGGCCCCACACGATTGATATTATCTAACCACATGGAAGTAACACAATCTGTAAGACAAAAGAAGTAAACCTCTATCATACAAGCTCCGAAAGAAGGGAGATGACGACTCTATACAACTGACTGGAACTACGAGGGACCAGTTCCTCGTCTATTTGCACCTGCAGGCAAGTAATGCAGCGCCCCAGAAGAGGGTGTCAGTACCACAAGTACTGAATATGTAAGGCAGTAACTTTAAATGACTGAAAGTAAGAAATAGAACTGACAATGATTTAAGTAAAGAAAATGGACTGAAGATGACTGAAGTAGTCAAATCAAGGCTAAACAAAACTGTAACAAGGAGGGTAGGGTTCATACCTGACAAACGAGGCGTCTTACTGTCTAACTATTAGTAACTAAAGCAAGCATATAACTTACCTGGCTCCCATAAGCCGGAAGGTACAATCAGCAAAGAATAACCCACCTGAGCCCCCATTAGCCCTAGTGAGTACACCTTAATCTATATACCCCTATCCTGGTCATACTGAGTCAACTATCAGCTATAAGCATCCTACCGAACCCCTAGGTCTTCAACTAGGCCAGCTCGACCCCTGACTGTAGCTGTGTCTGTGTCCGGAGGACTCCCGATATCTACATCCTAGGCGTAAATGCTCGGCGGGGGTGTGTATAAGGCCAACCACGACATATGAGGATCTGGATCCCAATCTTTGTCCCTTGCGGAAGACATGCCGCTCTATAGAGCGACGTAATCTCTCCCCTAGCGGGCGACTACACAACTACTAACCGTGGGGTGGTAACGGAAGCTATACAGGTGGAATCCAGCCCAAAACAATAGAAATTATGAGCCTCAACTGACAACAACAACTAGCATGATAACATACTCCTAACATGCTTTACTGGGATTCATACTGGACTACTATGCTGAAGAAACTAACTTGCCGAAAGAAAATGCCTTAACATACCTCATTTGCTCTTTACCGATTAACTGGCGAGTTTCGGCTCGTGATCAACTGCCTTTCTTAACCGTAATCGTATTAACGGAAGAATAGGACTACTTTATTACTATATACGAAGAAATCAATAACTTATATATATACTAACTATACTTCAACTTATCGAAAGACGATCAAAAACTCGTAATTTCTCGGTAATCAAGAAGGGAGAAATACTTACTTTAGGCACGTGATCGTATTCACACTAGTTTTGAACAATTCCATCAACTTAAGCTCGGATGGACGATGAGTTTCCGGGCGTATTTTATGAAAATAACTCCACAGCGATTCTTTTTGTAGCCTTATACTTCATTACCAGGAGTTAATTTAGATTCAGATGGCGTTTAGCGGCGTAATCGGATTATTTTCAGTAGTTTCCCTTCGTTCTTACCTCTGCTGGCCGAGGATATATGAGTAATGAAATAACATCTAAGTGTGAGGCCTTTATATACTTGAGGTGGCAGACAAGGCAATGTGGCACTTGTTCGGACTTTGTTATATGGGTATATAACTACACGCAAGTGCACGTGGTCGAACAAGTAGTAAAGTGGCTTAAGTAAGCCAAGTATCGATCCCACAGGGACTGGGATGAAGTGCAATCTGCTCAAGTGTACTATATTTCAATTCTAAAAATGCAGACAACAGTGTAACCAAGAGTTTAATATTTTGATTTCTAATAATTATGCTAAGTCTAAAACAATTATCTAATGTGAGTCTGACTATGAATGTGAGCATGATGAGGTTAAACGAACATGTAATGAAATTAATTGTCGATATAATTTGGTTAGCCTTTTCCTCCGGTTGCTAGTCAAGAATTATTGCCAAGGGATTAAAACTCTCGTATTTAACCCCACTTAAGAATCATGAACCATCCACCTACATTTCTGTGATTAAATGCAATTCATGTTCTAGCCATACAAAACCGATTCCGAAATTGACTAATACGACTTTCAGGTATATTTCTATCCTGAATGTAAATTAATTCTCAATTTTCCCAAACTAAGAAAGGATCATATCCAATTAATTCACAACTTTCCAATTTCTTGCTCTCTCTCGTGAAACCGGACTTTCTAGATATACATTAACGTAGGCCACACATTAATGCAGTAAGAACAAGAATCAATAGAACAGCCATGGAAGAAAAGATGAAAAACCAAAGAATCAATAATCACATTTCATTACAAGTGTTCTTAACCTCAGCAAGAAGATGAATTAGCCACTCATTTGTGGATTAAACATCGTTAAATGAGTGTTAAACATACAAGCAATTGAATTCAAGGAGAAGGAAAGAGAAAACAATCCTGATAATTTTGTCCCCTCAACTGCCTGTAACCCACGTTCTTGCTCCACCAAGTCAGAATATTGAAAAATGAACCTAGGTGTTCTATTTATACTAGTGGGAATTTTTCCCGGCATAACAAGCAACGTGTCACGGAGGCACTCGCAGAGCACTGCCTCCGTGACACGCCACCGACGCGGACCCTCACTGGAAACTGGGGGTCCAGGGAATAAGGCCCAATATGGCACGACGTGCAACGCGGAGCCAGGCCACCGTGCCACGGACCCATCGCGAAACCTCACTGGAATTAGGCTGAAAATTCCCTCTCCAGGCAGAAGGCCTCCGCGATGGCAGCGTGACACGGCTCCATCGCAGAGCCGCTTTATTTTATGCTTTCCAATGCCCTGTCACTTGCTCACATCCGAGTCCAACCCCGATCTCTTCCACCATGCATTTTAGCTTCTCGAAATTACATTTTACCTGCAAAACAATCCTAATCATGTTGGTTAGTATAAATTCACATTTTATTACCAATTACATGAGAATGTATAAACATTGATAGCTAAACAAGGCTAAAATGACACCTTTGAGTATCACTTGGGCATATAAATTTGCCCAAGATCACTTACCCCACACTTAAATCCTTGTTCGTCCTCGAACAACAATCTTACACCTCATGCAATTTACATCCCACCCTCGCTACTTTGGTTCGACAATTTAGGTTACGGTCATACCGATTATTCAATACAACAAATCATCAAGAAAACATGCATGGTCCTATCAATGAAATGACCTTCAATACATCCAGGCCTCGTAGACTTAAGAATCGACTCTTGATATTGGCAAACTCATGCAAATCAGCTGATCAAGACATCCGAAACGAAAATTAATCTCTCATCAAGTATGTTCCCTCACAATACAAGAGAATTTTCCCCTTTTTGATCATATGAACTCACAAAATTTCAAGCCGGGGCATATAAACACAATTTCGCTCTCTCTCCAAAAAGAATTCACATGCATCATGTCATGACCCATAAGCTTGCCTTTAGTGTACTACTCCACTAATATAAAGAAGTGTGATGTAAGATCACGTAGGACTTTAACGGGTTGTAATGGAAGCTACGGAACTAGTAAATATTGGGCTAGCCAATAATAGCCACTAGCATCCTTAAGCACTTTTTCAACACATCCCATCAAACTCATGGACATTGTTTCTTTCTTCATCCTCCCATTCTTGAAGTTTTTCTTTAGTTTGGCCCATCTTATTAAGCACACTTGACACCACAACAAAGATTATTCATACACCTTCATTATAGTTTATTTATAACAAATGCACCTTCAACCTTTTCTTTCCTTCCATCTCTCTGCTTTACTTTTCTTTTCACCATTCTCACTCTTTTGACACTTTGGGAAAATTATTTTCTATTCTTAAGCGCTTAAGAGTTTTGGATCGACTTTACGGCTAATGAAAAGAAGGGATTAAGCTCGGTTTACACTTTTTGACAACAGAAAAAAATAATAGGCTAAAGGCTCAACGGGCTGACTAGGGTATACGAACAAGGTGGGCACGAGAATGAAAAATAGAAACTTTCGGTAAAAACAAAGAAATGCCTACATCCTTTCCTACAATACACCTCCTTCATTTCGTTTTGTACACACACCAGGAAAGTTCTAGACACTTCACAATAGCATGGAATAACAAAACCTCACTTTACACTTATTGCACATGCTCAATTCAAGATGTCTTCACAGACTCTTCAATCAGCTAATTACAGGAATTCAAACATTAAGACTCAATCACACTGAATCGAACTCTATGGCCTAGGTATCTCAACATATTTACAAAGTTGCATGCTTTCATGCGAATCACATTTGCATTTTAAATATCATGTACAACACGCAACCATAATTCCGCAACCATAAAGTAACTACAAGTTTTGGGATGCAACCCACAAAAGAAAAACAACTGAAAAAAAATAAATAAAAAAAACAAATTCTACTCCTAACGACTATATTTCCCTTAAGACGGTCGTCATCCATCAATCATAGGGAACGATCACTAACTAGGACTTCGGTTCAATGGGACCATTCTCGGTAAAAGAACCGAAAACAAACTCCTAGAAACCTAAGAAGTGAATTTTTTTTTAAAAAATATCGATCATTTCAATAACAAAAATATGTACAAAATCAACTAGCACATTCAGCAACACACAACAGTTTCACATATATTTACAATACAGAACAACAACTTACAATCACAAATCACAGGGTCAGAAAATTTTGTTCACAGCACAACAACAGATTAGGACATACAAAACAGCATAACCAGCACCTAACTACTCCCACCCCACACTTATCTCGAACACTGTCCCCAGTGTTCACAAAAAATTAAAATAGCACAAAAATTGGGTGGTGGAACTCCCTGATCAATCAAAGTACTCCACTTCTTCATCAGGTGCTGCTGCTTCATCTCCCATGTCTGAATCACCCTCGTCATCATCATCGGACTCCACATCGGAGTCCTCCAGACGTGTCTCCTCATCCGTGGGGACATCATCATCCGTGGGCTCTACAAATGCTGGCCCCACTCGGCATAGAGCCCTGGCGTTTTCGCCAAAAGGGTAGTCTAGCTCGAGCTGCCATAGCTCCTCCTCTGTTGCCGGCCTCCCGCCTATCCTCAGATGGAGCATCTGCATCCCGTACATGCGAGCCATGTAATGATCATCACGAGCATGTCGCTCGCCTAGTGTAAGCACTGGCTCGTGGGTGGTGTCGGGAGCCTTAGTTTTAGTGACATCTAAGGCCCGCCGCTTCATCTGCAGGATATAATCAAGGGCCTCTTCCTCGACATCCAGGCCCCTCAGGAAGGTGATGAGTAGCCCACCAAATCCGTATCTGTGCCCCTGATGCAACCGGGCTCTCTTCATGGCGGAGATAATTACCGCCCCCACGTTGATCTTTGATTTTTATGGTGTGACTTCTGAGAGTCGGGTCCCAATTGGCATAGAATTCCCGAATCAGGTGCAAGTTGCATTCCTTGGGCTCTTCAAAAATGAATTTGAGCCCATCTGCCTCGATCCGGTGTACAATCCTAGGGAACTCTTGTGCCAACGGTTCCCGTGCTATGTGTTCCTCGGGGAAGTACTTGCTTTCTTTGTGCTTTGCGTACCACTTCTTCCCCTATTCCATCACGCACCTGGTTCCGTATTGGCGGTGTTGGCTGCGTGGAACCGCTGGTGCTGCTGGGACAGCTGTGCCCAGTCTGATTCGCTTTCTTCCGGCACCAGATGTTGATGCGCCTTTCCCTTTTTCTTGCCTGCTTGCCATTTTACCTGTCAACCCAAGTAGACAAGATCAATGTTAAGCCAATGAATATTAACTTCGACTAAGGTCGGGTTAAGCTAGGCTACCCCACACTTAGTCCTTAGCCAAAATTACAACATTCCGGCAAGATCATGCTTATTTACACAAATAAACAACCAACTATACAAACATGCTTAGTGCATACGAATAATTCGACGGTATATATTCTATGTACTACTCAGACTTCGTACATCTAACCACAATCATTACCCTCGATAACATTTTATTCCATCGCACTTAGCAAGGAAAAACAAAGAAACGAAACAACAAGAATTTATCTACACAAACCTATACAACTCACCCAATTCTTGCAAATTTCACTATTCCCCTAACCCGAGAATTCGTCGGTCTTTTAGCATAATAACAATTAGCACATCGACTCATCTCACTCAACATGTACAACCCGACATGAATTTCACAAGTTCACTACATTTTTCCACTTCAAATTCAAAAACAAGCCCTAGATATGATTGTATCTACAAAATTTGATTAAATTATGCAATTAACTAGTTCAAGCAATCACAATGATACTCCGAACATCCATCAACACTAATTCAATTGAATTCACGCTTAATTTCTACTTAGGGCAAACTTAGCTCACATCACATGCTCAATATCAAAGAAAATCGATAAGAAATGAGATGAAATCGAAGAACATACCTTGAAATTCCAGAATTGAAGAAAACTCAATGAATTTCTTGGTCTATTCCGTGTCACGTTGAAGGGGGAGGGGTTTTAGGGGGTTTGGTCGCGGAGTGTGTGAGAAATAAAGAAAATTTGAGGGGGATTCGGGGTTTAAAAGTGGAAAAATCGCGCGGGTCACCCGGCGACCCGGTGTGACCCGTCGCGATATACACAGCAACGTGTCACGGAGTGCATCGCGGAGCACTGCCTCCGTGACACGGAGCTGTCGCGAGGGTACTCTAGAATTTTTTAAAATTCCAAATTTATACCTCAACGTGTCACGGAGGGTAACGCGGAGGTCCTCCTCCGTGACATCGAGCTATCTCCCTAGCTCACTATTTTGCCACTTTTTTCTTGATTTTCATACCTCGAATTTTCCTTTGCGATTCCTTGTATATTTTCCCTCCGTTCGACCTGAAATTCATTCTACTACAAGAAATTGGTTAGAATTATAGGTTTCACTCTAAATAAAAATAAAAACAAAAATAAAAACTAAAAATTTTGTTGTTAATTAAGAAAAAGAAAAAGAAAAATCTATTCACAATTTACAAAAAAAAAAATTTACGGGTTGTCTCCCGTGCAGCGCCTGGTTTACCGTCGCGGCTCGACGTCATTCAGCTCAATTGTCCTCTAGGGTGATGGACGTTTTCTCTCGAAAACCATCCTCCCCCCAGTAGTGCTTACACCGTTCCGGTAGTTTTCCCAATAACTCTCGTGAATCCTTAATCTGCTCATCATTGACTTGATCAATCACATTGATCATCGAGAGTTCTTCGTACACAGTCGGGAGCTTGGGTGCCTTGTACACATCGAACACTTCCACCTTGTCGTGTGCTCGCATTGTTAGCTGCCCTACAGCTACATCAATCAGCGCTTTCCCGGTAGCCAAGAATGGACGTCCCAAAATAAATGGGACTTCCGCGTCTGGTTCAAAATCCAGCACAACGAAATCTACCGCGAAGATAAGGGAGCCCACTTGCACCAGAACGTCCTCCACACTGCCATCAGGTCTGGCTAAGGATCGATTTGCCAATTGCATGATCACTGTTTTGGGTCTAGGACTCCCTAGACCCAGTTGTTTGAATACCGATGACGACATCAAATTAATACTCGCTCCCAAATCACATAATCCACGAGCTTGGATACTCTGCCCAATAGTAATCTGTATAGTAAAGCTCCCAGGGTCTTTGAGCTTTGTGGGCAGTCGGTTTTGTATCCGGGAAGTGCACTCCTCCGTGAGAGCCACCGTAGCATACTCAGTCAACTGACTTTTGTTTTCCACGATGTCCTTTATATACTTGGCATATTTCGGCACTCCCTGCAAAACATCAACAAGAGGTTAGTTAATATGAACCTGTTTCAGCACCTCCATGAATTTCTTGAAACACGCCTCCTCCTTGGGTTTTTTTAATTGTTGAGGGAACGGGGGTGGTGGTCTTTCTAATTCCGCTCCCTTAGTCTTCCCCCTCTCATCACTTTTCTCCTCTCGACTTCTGCTGCTCCCGATTGTTGAGGTGGTCTTTCTGGTTCCACCTCTTTCAGCTGCAAACCACTCCTTGTGGTCACCACATTCACCTGCTTGGGGTTGGGATCTGTGTCGCTCGGAAGTCCTCCTCTAGGTCTGGTGTTTTGGGCTCCAGCAAATTGCCCAAATTGATATTCAAGTGCCTTGGTAGCTAACTGGTTGTTTTTCACTTCGGCTGCCAATTTCACATAGTCAGCCTGCAATTGAGCTTGATTAGCTATCATAGTCTTGAACATCTCCTCAATGCTGGGTGATGGTGGTGGAGGAGGTGCATTGTTGTTTCTGAATTGTGCTTGATAATTCTGTTGCCCTCCTTGGTTCCTTTGCACACCCTGACTCGAACTTTGCCCCTGATGGTTGTTGCTATCCCAGGAGAAATTTGGGTTATTCCTCCAATTGGAATTGTAGCTGTTGCCATACTGTTGGTGGTTGTTCCTTTGTATATTTCCCACAAAGTTCACCGAGTCCGGATTTGCTCCACAACACTCAGTTGAGTGCTCACTGCTCCCGCACACTTCACTCCAAATCTGCTGCACTGCATTCACTGGGGCTTGAGGCTGGTTCATTGTCATGTTACTGAAGTGGGTGTTCAGTTGATTCTGTAAAGCAGCTATCTGTGCAGCAATAGCTGTAAACCCATCCACTTCTAGAACTCCTGCTGCTTTCCTTGTCCCTCCTCTTGACGAATCAGCATTCCATTCCGGATTGCCCTGCGAAATACGGTTCAACAAGGTACACAGCTCCTCATAAGTTTTCTCCAGCGCTTGTCCCCAAGCTGCTGAGTCTAGCAATATTTTTGTATGGGGTTCCAAACCCTCTATAAAAGTGTGCACCAACACATCATTGGATTGATGATGATGAGGACAATCCCGCAACATGGACTTGAATCTCTCCCAATCCTGATATAGATTCTCTCCCTCTCTCTGTTTGAAACTTAGAATTTGACTTCTAAGATTTGCTGTTTTACCAGAGGGAAAAAATCGTATCAAGAACTTCCTTGCAAGATCATCCCACGTAGAAATAGAATTAGGTGGCTCAGCTTTCAAGCACCTCTTGGCTTCTCTCAATAGTGAAAATGGGAACAATGTAAGCCGGACGTAATCTGATGACACTCCAGCGGGGATATAAGTGTCACTTATCTCCAAAAAATTTTGGAGATGCTGCTGTGGATCTTCATGAGGGAGACCTATAAACTGCCCGCTAGTGTGCAGCAATTGCACCATATTCTGGTTAAGTTCGAACCTCCCTCTTGGCTCAGGTTTGCGGATGCTAGATGTGACATTATTAGCATGTTGGATTGCCACCTCGCGAACCGGTCGAGCTGCTACTTCTTCGGGCACTAACATTGCCCGTACTACCGGTGGATTCTGTTGTTGCTCCATGATTGTCTGTCTGAGAAACTGCAGCTTTCTTTCTAGAGCTTCTCTCCGCTGATGATGAAATAATCTTTCTAGCTCCAAATATGAGTCCACCAGCTCCTTGTCTCTTGCCAGTGTTCAACAGAGATTAAATCTGTAAAATACAGGCTAAGACCAAGTTGTCAACACAAAGAAAATAAAAATATAGTAAATTAACACTTAAGACAAATTCACCAATTGCCAGTCCCCGGCAACGGCGCCAAAAACTTGTTCGGACTTTGTTATATGGGTATATAACTACACGCAAGTGCACATGGTCGAACAAGTAGTAAAGTGGCTTAAGTAAGCCAAGTATCGATCCCATAGGGACTGCGATGAAGTGCAATCTGCTCAAGTGTACTATATTTCAATTCTAAAAATGCAGACAATAGTGTAACCAAGAGTTTAATATTTTGATTTCTAATAATTATGCTAAGTCTAAAACAATTATCTAATGTGAGTCTGACTATGAATGTGAGCATGCTGAGGTTAAATGAACATGTAATGAAATTAATTGTCGATATAAATGCAATTTAACCCCACTTAAGAATCATGAACCATCCACCTACATTTCTGTGATTAAATGCAATTCATGTTCTAGCCATACAAAACCAATTCCTAAATTGACTAATACGACTTTCAGGTATATTTCTATTCTGAAGGTAAATCAATTCTCAATTTCCCAAACTAAGAAAGGATCATATCCTATTAATTCACAACTTTCCAATTTCTTGCTCTCTCTCGTGAAACCGGACTTTTTAGATATACATTAACGTAGGCCACACATTAATGCAGTAAGAACGAGAATCAATAGAACAACCATGGAAGAAAAGATGAAAAACCAAAGAATCAATAATCACATTTCATTACAAGTGTTTTAACCTTAGCAAGAAGATGAATTAGCCACTCATTTGTGGATTAAACATTGTTAAATGAGTGTTAAACATACAAGAAATTGAATTCAAGGAGAAGGAAAGAGAGAAAAACCCTGATAATTTCGTCCCCTCAACTGCCTGTAACCCACGTTCTTGCTCCACCAAGTCAGAATATTGAAAAATGAACCTAAGTGTTCTATTTATACTAGTGGGAATTTTTCCCGGAATAACAAGCAACGTGTCACGGAGTGCATCGCGGAGCACTGCCTCCGTGACACGCCACCGACGCGGACCCTCACTAGAAACTGGGGGTCCAGGGAATAAGGCCCAATGTGGCACGACGTGCAACGTGGAGCCAGGCCACCGTGCCACGGACCCATCGTGAACCCTCATTGGAATTAGGCTGAAAATTCCCTCTCCAGGCAGAAGGCCTCCGCGATGGTAGCGTGACACGACTCCATCACGGAGCCCCTCTATTTTATGCTTTCCAATTCCTTGTCACTTGCTCACATCCGAGTCCAACCCCGATCTCTTCCACCATGCATTTTAGCTTCTCGAAATTACATTTCACCTGCAAAATACTGCTAATCATGTTGGTTAGTATAAATTCACATTTTATTACCAATTACATGAGAATGTATAAACATTGATAGCTAAACAAGGCTAAAATGACACCTTTGAGTATCACTTGGGCATATAAATTTGCCCAAGATCAGCACTCTGCCGGTCGCGCCAATTCTTCTCTGCGCCACTTTGGGTAACACGGAGGGGGCTTCTTTGCGCCACTTTACCCCTCTGGGCAACTTGGTTCGGCCTCCTCCCGTGAAATCCCAACTTTGCACTCGTTCGGCCTTTCCCCGAGCCCTTCATCGTACATATGGCACTCTAAAACTCTCAACCAACATATGAATAGGCCGACTAAATGTTAGAAACTTACGGGGTGTAACATCCTCCCCCCCTTAAGAACATTCATCCTCGAATGTTAACTTCTGCTTTCCAAAACCTTAACCTTGCAATTACTTATTCTGGAAAAATTTCGGCAGAGTCTCCCCTGTAATATGGACTGTCCAAAAACTCTGAAACGCAGGAAAGTCCAATACAGGTACTTCACACAATACTATAGCATTCACTTCACAATAGACTGAAGTCAATTATCTCACATATACATGTATGTAATGCAACCTATGAAACAACAACAACAATACACCTCTAGCTGCACAATCTGACTAAGTCCGAAATAACTAAGGATATCTGGTTTTCATATCATCTTCTGCTTCCCAGGTCATCTTCTCTCAGTTCTTATTCCGCCATAACAACTTTAACGGAAGAAACATCTTTAGGCTTCAGTCTATGAATCTGTCGATCAAGTATGGCTATTGGAGCCTCTTGATAAGCTGACTCCTCAGTGATTTGGACATATTTAACTGGGAAAACCTGGGAGGGATCTCCTATGCACTTCCTCAGCATTGATACATGAAAAACTGGGGGTGAACGGATTCTAATTCTGCAGGTAAATCCAATTCATAAGCCACCTGGCCTATCCTTCGGCGAATCTGATAAGGTCCAATAAACCTCGGGCTGAGCTTTCCTTTCTTACCAAATCTCGTCACACCCTTCATTGGTGAAACCTTCAGGAATACCCAGTCACCCACATTAAACTCTAGGTTTCTTCACCGCACATCAGCATAAGATTTCTGGCGGCTCTGAACAATCAGCAGACGTTCCCTGATAAGCTTTACTTTCTCTTCTGACTGATGAATAATATCTAGCCCAATCAATGTTGATTCTCCTACCTCAAATCAACCAGCTGGAAACCTTCACTTCCACCCGTATAACGCTTCATAAGGCGCTATCTGAATTGCTGAATGATAACTATTATTATATGCAAATTCAATAAGAGGTAGATGTTCATCCCAGCTGCCTCCAAAATCTAGCACACGCGCCCGTAACATATCCTCGAGCATCTGGATTATACGTTCTGCCTACCCGTCTGTCTGAGGATGGAAGGATGTGCTCGGTTAACCTGCATCCCCAGGCCGCTCTGAAAAGATTGCCAAAATTTAGCTGTAAACTGTGCCCCTCAGTTAGAGATAATTGAAAATGGAACATCATGCAATCAGACTATTTCTCTAATATACAACTCAGCATAATCTTCGGCTGAAAAGGTAGCCCTTACTGGTAAAAGGTGAGCTGATTTTGTCAACTTGTCAACAATTACCCAGAGAGAATCATATTTACGCCTGGTACGAGGTAACCCTACTACGAAATCCATATAAACTGCCTCCCATTTCCATAAAGGCACGGCTATATCCTATGTTAGTTCTCTTGGTTTTGGATGTTCAGCTTTCACTTATTGGCAATTGGGACATTGAGCTACGAATTCTTCTATCCCCTTTTTCATTCCCGGCCACTAGTAAATCCCTTTTACGTAATGGTACATTTTTGTTGAACCTGGATGGAGAGAGTAACAGGCATAGTGTACCTCGCCCATAATTTGCTGGCGAAGCCCTGTCACGTCTGGAACGCAGAGGCGATCCCTATATCTCAAAACTTCGTCCTCTGTTACCTGGAAATCTGTCACTTCCCCTCACTGGACCCTATTTCTGAGCTGAACCAGGCTAGGATCTTCATACTGTCGTTTTTTCACTTCCACTACCAATGATGACACTGTGGTATTCTGGATTACCGCTCCATTGTATCATGATTCTACTATACGAATGGCTAAATTGGCTAGTTGATGCAATTCTCGGGCCAATTCCTGCCGCTCGGGATATAAATACGTCAGGATTCCCATGGACTTGCGACTAAGGGCATCTTCTACAACATTGGCTCTTCCTGGATGATATAAAATATTCACAGCATAATCATTTAATAGCTCCAACCAGCGACGCTACCGCAGATTCAACTCTTTCGGGTGAAAATATACTGCAGGCTCTTGTAATCGATGAAAATACCTATGTGGACTCCATACAGGTAGTGTCTCCATATTTTCAAGGCATGAATCAAAGTGGCTAACTCTAGGTCATGGGTAGGGTAGTTTTTGTCATGGTTCTTCAGCTGCCTGGAAGCCTAGGTAATCACCTTACCATGCTGCATAAAAACACATCCTAACTCAACGCCCAAAGCGTCACAATAGACTGCATAACCCTTTGTTCCTTCTGGCAAAACTAGCACCGGTACTGATGTCAATCTGTCTTTGAGTTCCTGAAAGCTTTGCTCACATGCCTAAGTCCAATGGAATTTTGCTGCCTTTTGCGTCAATTTGGTTAAATGTGCTGCTAAAGTGGAAAATCCTCCTATGAACTTTCTGTAATACCCGGCTAACCCTAGGAAACTACGTACCTCGGTCGGAGTAGTAGGTCTAGGCCATGTTTTTCACTGCCTCTATCATCTGCATATCTACATGTATACCAGCATCTGACACAATATGGCCCAAGAAGGCTACTAAATTCAGCCAAAATTCACATTTAGAAAATTTTGCATATAGCTGGCGATATTTGAGAATTTGGAGCACTGTCCATAGATGATCCTGGTGATCTGCCTCTGAGAGGGAATACGGTAGAATATCATTGCAAAATACTATCACGAACAAATCCAGGTATGGTCTGAAAACGTTGTTCATCAGGTCCATGAACACTGCTGGGGCATTTTTCAGTCTGAAGGACATGATTAGAAATTCAAAGTAGTCGTATCTAGTCTTGAAGGCAGTCTTTGGAATATCTCTTTAACGAACTCGGGCCTGATGATATCCTGACCTTAAGTCAATCTTTGAAAAATACCTCACTCCCTGTAGCTGATCAAACAGGTCGTCTATTCTGAGGAGCGGGTACTTTTCTTGATAGTGACTTTATTTAGCTGCCGATAATCTACACACATACGGAGGGAGCCGTCTTTCTTCCTCACGAATAGAACTGGTGTACCCCATGGTGAGGTACTCAGTCGGATAAAGCCCTTGTCTAGCAAATCCTTCAATTGTTCCTTTTGTTCTCTGAGTTCAATAGGAGCCATCCGATATGGAGGAATAGATATAGGCTGAGTGCCTGGTAATAGATCGATTGCATAATCAATTTCACTTTTTGGGGGAATACCAGGAAGCTCATCTTGAATTACGTTGCGAAATTCATTAACCACTGGAATAGACTGAAGGGTCGTTGGCTTTACTCGAACATCCTGAACTCTGACAATATGATAAATGCAACCTTTTGCTATCAATTTGCTCGCCCGAAGATAGGAAATAAAACTACCTTTTGGCTTTGTGGTACTACCTTTCCACTCTCGTACTTCCTCCCATTGAAAGTGGAATTGGACAATCTTGGTCTAACATTCGACATTGGCATAGCATGGAGCTAGCCAATCCATAGCCATAATTACATCAAAATCAACCTTTTCTACTTCTATAAAGTCTGTCGTAGTCTGACGACTGGCAACCTCTACTGTACATGCTCGATAGACCCTTCTGGCTATGATAGAGTCACCAACGAGTGTAGACTCTGAGAAAGGTCTCCGATGCAATTCCGGCATAATACTAAACTTCCGAGCCACTAACGGCATAACATAGGGCAAGGTGGATCCTGGATCTATGAAAACATAAGCAGGATGAGAGCAAATGTTCAACATACTTGTCACAACATCTGTAGACGACTCTAACTCCTGTAGCCCCGGTAGCGCATAAGTAAGGTCTGGGCCGGCACATGAACTGGAGGCCCCAGATCTCCTTGGCCTCTACCTGCTGAAACTGAGGGCCTACGCCCTGCCGGGGATGCTGGAGCTCGTGATCCTGCTGAGGACCTATCCTGTCGATCCCGGTCACCTTAATGCCTAGCTAGAAAATTCCTCATCTGGTGACCCTCCTGTCCATAAAATCATGCGGTGGAACCATACCTGCATGTTCAAGAGTGGCGTCGACTGCAAATAGGGCAAAGTGGTATTGTAAACCCACTTTGCTCCACCCCCCTCTACTGTTGTGAACCTACTGCTCGGGAACCTTCACCGGGCTCTGGATGCCCTCGGCGACTAGACCTACTCCTCTGCTGTTGTGGTGGAGGCGAGGGTCTAGGCAGCCTATCTAATAACCGTGGCCTAGGTCCTCCTCGGGACTCCTCCTGTAATTCACCCGGTCTGTCCCTGCGGCATTGCTCCTAACTTGTCCTCCTAATATCCCGTTGCTGTTGTTTGATACCCTCAATATTCTAAGAAAAATCCTGCACATGGGCAATATCCATATCCTCTCGCAGTGTGGCTGTGATGTAGGTCTCAACATATTCCGGGTTCAGCCCCATAATAAAGCGGTGTACCCTGGCTGGCATTATGTCCACAAAAGTTGGCGCATAACGAGACAATGAATCAAATCGCATGGCATATTCTCGAACACTCATCGACCCCTGCTCCAAGTGTAGGAACTTATCAACCCGGGCCTATCGAATCTCCCGCGGTAGGTAATGATCCAAGAAAGCCTCTGAGAAGCTGGGCCAGGTCGGAGGGGTAAATCTCTCCCCCGAGACCTTTCCCAACTCTCATACCACAGCACGACGATGTCCCGTCGCCGGAATACTACCAACTCAACCGACTATATAGGTGTAGCATGCATCACCCTGAAAATCCTCTACATCCGGTCTAAGAAGTCCTAAGGGTCCTCGGTCCAGTCTTTCCCTGTGAATTGCGGGGGACTCAGTGCTAGGAACTCTCGGACTCTCGAGCTACCAGGCCCTCCTAAGGATTCTGCAACTGTAGGTGGCACTGGCTGGAGCTGAGCAGCCATCATCTGGGCTAGCATAACCACCGCGCTCCTGACCTCCTGGTCTGATGGTACGGGTATAGAAACTGCCAGAGGTGGTGCCGTCACACCGGCCGTCCCAAGCGGCTCTTGACGTGGTGGATACCGCTGGGGAGGTCGAGATGATACCTCTCTATCGTCCTCAGATCGGGCCAATTTTGAGCGAGGCTGAGGCACCCTACTGGTGCCCTGTCCTGCTGCTACATCTAGCCTCCTGCCTGTCGTAGGGTGTCGCTGGTCCGACATTTCTCTATAAGACAAAGAGTATAATGAGCTTAGGGACTCAACCCTATACTGTACCGCTCTATAGAACAACTGAATAAGAATAAAGAGTAACCATCCTATCATGCCTTGCAACCTCCTACCTATAGTATGTGGTGCACAACACATCCATAGAAAAGACTCTACTTAGCACAGCTTGCAGACTCCCTGAGATACGACTTTCGCTGATACCAAGTTCGTCATGCCCCACCTTGGGAGGCATGACTTGCACCTGGTTCCCTACTAGGACCTGAACTGCTGAGCCTAAGCACCTCTGGTGCAGGGCTGACTCTAACTCTAGAATCAAGAAAACAACGGGCTATATTGCGGCTGTAAATACAACCCCGGCCGACAAGGCCTATAGCCACTTGTGAAAAATAAACAGCTAACCAGAGACAAGCAATCATAGGGAGTCCTATGTGGGCCGACAAGCCTACTATGATATCTAGTTATAACTAGAAAGTAAAACCAGATGCTAAACTGAACTATGACTGACAAGGCCACCAATCAACAACTAAACAGGGCCCCACATGGCCAACACACATAATCTAAAACACATACGGGCCCCACAAGACCGGTATTATCTAACCACGGGGAAGTAACACAATCTGCAAGCCTCTAGGAGTAATAAGATGGTCGAGACAGGGCCTCGACCTACCCATACTGTACAAACAAAAGAAGTAAACCTCTATCAAACAAGCTCCGGAGGAAGGGAGCTGACGGCTCTGTACAACTGACTGGAACTATGAGCGACTGTTCCTCGTCTATCTGCACCTGTAGGCAAGTAATGCGTCAGCCCAAAAGAGGGCGTCAGTACCACAGGTACTGGATATGTAAGGCAGTAACTTTAAATGACTAAAAATAAGAAATAAAACTGACAATGACTGAAGTAAAGAATAAAATCAGGGCTAAACATAACTGTAATAAGGAGGGTAGGGGTCATACCTGAAAAGCGAGGCGTCTTACTGTCTGACTATCAGTAACTAACGCAAGCATAAATCTTACCTGACTCCCATAACCCAAAAGGTACAATCAGCATAGAATAACCTACCTGGGCCCCCATTAGCCCTAGTGAGTACACCTCAATCTATATACCCTTATCCAGGTCATATTGAGTCAACTATTAGCTATAAGCGTCCTGTCGATCCCCTTGGTCTGCAATTGGGCCCGCTCGGCCCCTAACTGTAGCTCTGTGTAGCTGATATCTACACCCCGGGCGTAAACGCTCAGCGGGGGTGTTTATAAGGAAAACCATGGCATATGAGGATCTGGATCGCCATCTTCATCCCTTGCGGACGGCATGCCACTCCGTAGAGCGACGTAATCTCTCCCCTAGCGGGCAACGACACCACTACTAACCCTGGGGTGGTCGCGGAAGCTATACATGTGTAATCCAGCCTAAAACAATACAAATTATGAGCCTCAACTGAAAACAACAACTAGACATGATAACATACTCCTAACATGCTTTACTGGGATTCATACTGGACTACTATGCTGAAGAAACTAACTTGCCGAAAGAAAATGCCTTAACATACCTCATTTGCGATTTACCGATTAACTGGTGAGTTTTGGCTCATGTTCAACTGCCCTTCTCACCTGTAATCATATTAACGGAAGAATAGGGCTACTTTGTTACTATATTCGAAGAAATCGATGACTTATATATATATACTTACTGTACTTAAACTTATCGAAAGACGATTAAAAACTCGTAATTTCTCGAGAATCTAGAAAGGAGAAATACTTACTTTAGGCATGTGATCGTATTGACACTAGTTTGGCACAATTCCATCAACTTAAGCTCGGAAGGATGATGATTAGCCGGGTGTATTTTACGTAAATAACTTCAAAGCGATGCTCTCTGCAGCCTTATACTTCACTACCTGGAGTTAATTTAGATTTGGATGGCGTTTAGCTGTGTAATCGGATAATGTTTAGTAGTTTCCCTTCGTTCTTACCTCTGCTGGCCAAGGATATATGAGTAATGAAATAACATCTAAGTATGAGGCCTTTATATAATTGAGGCGGCAGACAAGGCAACGTGGCACTCTGTCGGCCACGCCAATTCTACTCCGTGCCACTTTGGGTAACGCGGAGGAGGCTGCTCCATTCCACTTTGCCCCTATGGGCAACCTGGTTCGGCCTCCTCCCGTGAAATCCCTACTTTGCACTCGTTCAGCCTTTTCCCGGGCCCTTTCCTCGTACGTATGGAACTCTAAAACTCTCAACCAACTACATGTTAGAAACTTACGGGGTGTAACAGAAATACAAATTAGCAAAAAGATGAAAAAGATAATGAGTGATAGGGGTGGCGAATATGAATCTCCTTTTGAAGAAATATGTTTGGAATATGACATTATTCATCAAACAACTACCCTTACTCACCATAATCTAATGGAATTTTGGAAAGGAAAAATAGGACATTAAAAGAGATGATGAATGCCTTATTGATAAGTTCTAGTTTACCCAGAACTTTTGGGGGGAAGCTATTGTTATGGCTAGCAGAATATTCAATCGAGTACCCCATAGCAAAACACAATACATTCCATATGAACAATTAAGAAGAAGAAAGCCTAATCTTGAATACTTGCGTGGAGGTATTTGGCTAATGTACAAGTTCCTACACCCAAGAGGGTTAAGATAGGACCAAAAACTGTTGATTGTGTTTTCATAGGATATGCTACAAATAAAAAAGCATATCGATTTATAGTTCATAAATAAGAAAATCATGATATTCATGTTAATATGGTAATTAAATCAGACAATGCTGAATTTTTTGAACATATATATCCGTATAAACAAAAATGTGAGTCATCTAGCGAAGAATCTAAATGACCTCGGGAAAAGACAAAGGAAATTATTGCTAATAAGGAGAATCCAAGATGTAGCAAACTTCAACGGATTCCTACTTTCTTTGAACAAGATTTTCTAACATTTTTGCTGGAAAATAAGCCTCAAAATTCTCAAGAAGCTATGACTTCTTCGGAATCTCAATATTGGAAAGAGGCATTCAATAGTGAAACTGAATCTATAATGAATAACCATACATAGGAATTGATTGACTTTCCTCCAGGGAAAAAACCATTAGGTTGCAAATTGATTTTCCAAAGGAAAGTTAAGGATGATGACACTATTGATAAATACAAAGCAAGATTTATAGTCAAAGGATTTAGACAAAAAGAAGGTTTTGATTACTTTGATACCAATTCACTGGTAATCAGAATTACATCCATTCAGGTGTTAATAGTATTAGCCATTGTATACAGTCTTGAAAGCCATCAAAGAGATATGAAAACAACCTTCTTAAATGGAGATTTGGAGGAAGAAATTTATATGGAACAACCTAAAGGGTTTGTAGTTCTTGGAAATGAGAGGAAGGTGTGCCGACTTATAAAGTCTTTATACGGACTAAAACAAGCATCCAAATAATGGCATGCAAAATTAAATCATATGATGTTGTCAAGTGGTTTCAAGATAAATGAGTATGATAAATGTGTTTACTTTAAGAACACTCAAAATCAAGTCGTCATTGTTTGTCTATATGTGGATGACATATTGATAATGAATAACAACATTAACAAAAATGCTACCAAGTCTGTGCTTGCTAGTAAATTTGAGATGAAAGATTTGGGAGTTGCTTATTTGATATTGGGTATTAAGATCCACAAAACTCATCAAGGTCTAGCATTGTCTTAGCCTCATTATATCCAAACAATACTTGAAAAATTTAAGTATTTAGATTTTAAAATTGCAAAGAAATCAATTGATGTGAATCTTGCTCTTGCTAAGAACAAAGGTGAAAGTAAGTCTCAATTGGATTATGCAAGAGAATAGGAAAGTCTAATGTACATTATGAATTGTACATGATTAGATATAGCTTGTGCGATAAGTGAACTTAGTCGATACACAAGTAATCCCAATTAGAGTCATTAGATGACTATGAAATGAGTTTTTGGATATTTAAAAGATACTCAAAACTTTACTTTGTATTAAAACAAGTATCCAACTGTTTTTCAAGGATATTGTGATGTAAATTGGATCCCCGCATCAATTGAAACGAAATCCACAAGCAGATATATTTTTACCATCGATGGAGGAGTAGTGTCTTGGAAGTCATTCAAATAAATATGTATTTCTCGCTCTATAATGAAGTATAAATTCATAGCTTTAGAAAAGACTAGTGAAGAAGCTGGATGGCTTAAAAATTTTCTAGAAGTCATTCCATTCCAGCCCAAACTGTTGGCTCCAATATGTATTCATTGCGATATCCAAGCAGCAACCGGAAGGGCTAGGAGTGCAATGTATAACGAAAAGTCTCGTCACATATGATGAAGACAAAACACCATTAGACAAATACTCTCTAGTGAAATTATCACAATTGACTATATAAAGTGAAGAGATAATGTATAGGATCCACTTATGAAAGGCCTAACTAGAGAGGCAGTTGAAAGATCATTAAAGGGAATGGGACTATGACCGAGGACAAATCATCTTGGTGGTAACTCTACCTAGAAGACTAGAGATCCTCAGATCTAGGTTCAAGGAGAACAAACAAAGTCATTCATGACGGTTCAACATTGTCAAAATAACTTTTGGTCCATTCTCATGAGGAGACAATGATCAGTAACAAGAATAAAACATTAAATGCTTTTTAATGATTTCTAAGTTTGACAAGGAGTAAGTCAAATGGTGTATCTATGAGATAACACATTTAGAAATCACCTATATGAATGTGAATGTAAGTCGCTTCAAGGAGAATTTTGTACGGCCAATTCTCTACACATTTATGAAACCAGGCTGTCTTCATAGCTGAAACGAACAAAACAATGAGTACCTAAGACGGTTAAATGATGCATTGTGTGACTTATGTTGTTTAGGTATACATCAAAGATCAAATGTTCAAAGATATCAAATATATCAATAGATCGAGTATATCCGATATATGTTCAATATGGAAAGTTCAAAAGAAACTTATTTATCCAGATCAATTAATTCTTACATACATATCACACAATTTTTTTCATGAGTTATAATTTTTATATATCCATTCCCCATTCATGTGGGGGATTGTTGGAGTTAAGTATTGGGTGTGAATTGGGAAATGGAGGGAAATAAGTTGGAGGGAACAGAAAGTTGAAAAGTTCCTTTCCCAACGGTTGTCATCCCGAACAGACACCAACTAAACAGGTGTCTTCACACCCCTTCAGTTCAGATCTTTGGATATAAATAAAAGTCTTTTGCCTTTTCTGAAATAATAATTTTTGAACATTCTGCATATTTTTGAACAAATAAAATCGAGTCTATTGAGTTATTTGTTTATTTCACTTAGTGTTCGATGAAGTTTTTGGTGTTTGAGGTACTAACTACACCATTTAAGTGTTCGCTGAAGTTTTTGGTGTTTGAGGTACTGATACACCATTAATAGGTATATCCATTTTATCTTGGGAAGAAGTAATCTAAAACCTCTAGTAAAGTGAGGTGATTAAATTTCTTAGGGACACACAGTGAATTCTATAGTCTCGGATATTAATTATTATTTTCTATTTTACTGATTTGAACATGAGACAACAACATCATTATGATATGATAAATAATGAAAATTATTGATAAGACCTCAACTATATCCAAAAATGATATAGCAACATTATATCCCTAGAAAACGTAAAGTGGGGGCTTACCAATACTGAGAGTGTGAGGGTATCACGATCAAAAATTTAACCTAGATCATGTGTAATATCCTGAAAGTCCCTAAGATCAGACCTGAGAGTTCAAGAAGATAAAATAGGAAATTCTGCACCAGGTCAGAAGATGAGTCATCTAGTGACACGTGAGGATACTTCACAAGTCGTTTAGTGACTCGTGAAGTGAATGGAGATTTGGAAGGAACCCATGGCCAGGGGTGACCACGAGAGAAGCAACGAGTCATGGTCAGGGTAATGACTCATTAAGTGAGTCGTGGTTAATGGCTCAAGGTATAATTTCCCAGAGATGCCATGAGTGGCATCCACGAGTCGTGAAGTGACTCCAAGTCTCGTGGAGTTGTTTGTGGTCTACAACAAGCATGGTTATTGATTTTAGGCAGTGTTCCCAATGAGTGGGGCACCACGAGTCGTTAGGTACGCCACGAATCGTGGCGTCCCACATAGTGACAGGCAGTGTGTATTTTCCCTGCGTTTTAGTAAGGGTGTTTTTGTACTTCCTATGCATTTAGGTCCTAAACTAAATAGTTTTAAGCTTAGTTAGAAGGGTTTTAAGGATGCTTAACCTATTCTAAACCTCCCCATTCCATGCATGCAAGATCAAGGAGTCCATTGAAGATCAAACTAGGGGATTCTTTATGTTCTTCCTCAATTCACTTGGATTCTCAAGAGAGATTGTGAAATCAAAGTACCTCGGGTATGTAGGGTTATGAATGGGAGTATTCCTTCACTCTCATGACCAAATCCTCTTCTAATTCATGCTCTAAGTTGATAAATCTATGGGGTTTTAATTTAATTTATGAAATTCACCGAGTAACTATCATGGGTAAAATCTATTCATGTTTCTAATGTTGTTTCGAGATTTATGGGCATGTCTTGTAACATTTTCAATTACAAATCTATGATTTCAAAGTATTACAATTATAATGCCCAATTATGAAAGTTCATGAAGACTTGAGATTATGATCTATGTTTCAAGTATGATAAAAGTACGAGTTTCAATTACCCATGTTTATATTCATGAATTTGACTATCAAATATATTTCAAAACATGTATAAGTTTTGGGAAAGCCTATATGATAAAGTATGTTTCATGATTTACTTCAATTTAATGTTATTAGGTTACCACATGGTTTTGGAGTCTAGACTCCCACTTTTCGGCCAAGGCTCCTTATGATATGTTTTCAGATTATGCATGTACTATAATTATTCAGCTTCGTCGCAAGATGATGGTTAGCTTTGTTGAAAAACGATGGAGAGAATTTGCATGTTCTTGAGAGTTATGTCTAGCACCGAGTAGGCTAAGGTTTAAGTCAACCCTGTACTTCAGAATTACGTGCCAACATAGGTATTTTCAGATTATTTGGGACCTCCATTGTGAGTTTCCCCTTCTCCCAAGAGACCTTCAACTTTATATCATTATCATGGTAGTGCCTTAGCTTTGGCAAGGCTTTGGACGTCTCTGCCTACTTGAGTGTAATAGTCAGGACCATTTCAGCTCTATCGTGGTAGTGTCGGTTATATGATGAGTCTCCCATTGTTCCTCATGATTTTTAGTTATGCATGTTCATAAGTTATGATATTATGTTTTTAGCAGGTTTGAACCAAATGTTCAATTTTACTTATGATTGTTAATTTCAGCTTTGGGTCATTCGAATCACTTATGATACTCAGTCATGTTTAAATCATGTTTTCAGATAATAGCATGCAAGCCTTACTCTCAAAATCTTACCTTGAATATGTTTTATGATATGCATGATTCAAGTTTTACTTACTTAAAAGTTTTACTTAACTTGAATACTCAGTACATTCCAAGTACTTACTGCATACTCTATGATGTATCATTTAATGAAATAGGCTTGGACGTTCAGGTTCAGTCCTGCCACTAGTCAAACTCTTAGAGTTTTAGCATACTCAGCCGGTTGGCGAGTCCTCTTCCTTCGAGGACCTTTTTATCAGCTTGTATTTTGTTTCTTTAGTTTTAGTCTTTAGTGAGTTAGTTGGGGCCTTGTCCCATCAACTCGTCAGGTTGTAGAGGCTTATCAGACATAGCATGTGTTCAGCTTCGGATTAGTATTATGTTTTCTATTGTTCACACGTTATTGGATTTTCATACTTTTGCTATTTCAAATGTCAGATTTCTGCATCTATTATGTTGAGGTTTAGTTGTTATGTTCATACCATGCGTCGACTTGGATTCTCTCGAGGTTCTTTGTCCCATGTCTCAATCGGCCCTATGTTCGGGTCCTGATAAACTTTTTATCAGAGTATTAGGTTTTGAAGTGTTCTAGGGTGTCTGAAAACCATGTTAATTAGAGTCTTTATGGATTTGAAATGCCCACACTTATGATGAAGAGGCTACAAAACGTTTTAGGAAATATACATTCTTTCATGATCTTTGTCATGTGATGAAATGTCTCTCTATCCTTCTAAGTCATGCTATACGCATTTGCAGAATCATGCCTTCTTGCTGAGTTAATGAAATAAGTAATGGAAATGGATATGGCCATAAGAATGGCAATGGAGATGGGCACTAGCAAGCCCCACCAGCCCCCAACAATCATTGTCTGAGCGGGTTGCCCACGCAGAGTTTAGGGAAGCCATTCAGATGTTGGTACAAGTTCTGACTGCCCTGGTCAACCAGAAGGCGGTAGCACATGTTCCCTAGAATGGAAATGCAACAGCGACATGAGTCCGGGACTTCCACACGATGAACCCTTCAGAGTTCCTCAGATCGAAGGTGGTTGAGGATCCACACAAGTTTATTGATGAGATCCAAAAAATAACCCAAATTATGGGAGTGACAGGGGAGGAGTATGCAGATCTAGCCTCTTATCAGTGGAAAGGGGTTTCCATATTTGGTTCAGACAGTGGAAACATTATAGGGCAGTTGGAGCAAGTCCCATTAGTTAGGATGAGTTTCTCACTACCTTCTTGGATCGGTTCTTTCCTTGAGAGATAAGGGAAATAAAAGCAACTGAGTTTATGAACTTGAGGCAGAATAACATGACAGTCTAGGAGTATGCTTTAGAGTTCACCCGCTTGTCCAAAAATGCACCTGAGATGGTGGCGAATCAGAGGGCTGGAGTGAGTCGGTTCATGCATGGGATAGCGGACTATTTGGTCAAATATTGTTGGACTGCTATGCTCCATCAGGATATGGACTTCTCACAGAAAGTTCTCTATGCCCAACAGGTAGAGGTGGTAAAAAAAAGTGAGCGAGAGAGAAGCTAAGAGGGCCAGGATCGACAATTTCGGGGTCTCCCAGTAGAGGCTTGGTGGTGGGCATCATCATCAGTCCCATCGGAGATCCTCTGCCCTAGCGCCGTCAGCAACAAGTGTGCCATCTAGATCTAAGCGTGATCAGAGGGACGAGTGTCAGGCTCTCAAGGTTAGCAGAGCAGATCCATAGAGCCTAGTATTCCAGGGTGTGACAGGTGTGGCAGGAGGCACACTAGTCAGTGCTTAGAAGGTACAGGAGCTTGTTTCGGGTGTGGGAAGCCTAGACATATGCTCAGAGATTGTGCAGCAGCTAGACAAGGCCATGGTAGAGGCCGAGACACAGCCACTAGTTCAACAGCCTCCAAGCACGCTCAGCTCAGCAAGGTGCATCCACTAGTGCAGGTGGTGGTCAATGTCAAAACAGATTATATGCCCTCGCATCTTGTCAAGAGCAAAAAGCCTCTCTTGATATAGTAGCTGGTATGCTATTAGTATTATACCTTGATGTATATGCTTTGTTAGACCAGAGGCTACTTTATCTTTTATGACGCCCTATGTTGCTAGTAGTTTCGGAGTTAGTCCTGTAATCCTATCAGAACCCTTCTCAGTCTCTACTCTAGTCGGTGATTCAATTATAGCTCAACAGGTATATAGAAATTTCCCTGTCGTAGTATTTCAGAAAGTCACCACAACAGATTTAGTAGAGCTAGCCATGGCAGATTTTGTTGATATCTTTGGCATGGATTGGCTACATGCATGTTATGCTTGAGTAAATTATAGAACCCATGCCGTAGAGTTTCGGTTTTTAGGTGAGCCAGTCCTAGAGTGGAAGGGTGGTTCAGCTATGCCTATAAGTCATTTCAGTTCCTACCTTAAGGCTAGAAAGATGATCTCTATGAGTTGCGTGTACCATCTTGTTAGGGTTAAGGATTCTACGTCCAAAACCCTAACTATCCAGTCAGTTCCTGTAGTGTGCGAATATCCAGAAGTGTTTCTAGATGATTTACCAGGAATTCCTTCTGAGCGGGAAATCGACTTTGGTATTGACCTTTTTATAGACACGCAACCTATATCTATTCCTTCTTATGGAATGGCTCCAACTGAGTTAAAGGAGCAGTTGAAGGATCTTTTAGACAAGGGATTCACAGACCTAGCAAATCCCCGCGGGGTGCGCCAGTACTCTTTGTCTGAAAGAAGGATGGTTCCCTTTGGATGTGCATTGATTATCGGTAGTTGAACAAGGTAGTAGTCAAGAACAGGTATCCCCTCCCCAGAATTGATGACTTTTTTGACCTGCTTTAGGGACCCAGGTGTTTATCAAAGATAGACCTCAGATTCGGATATCATCAGCTCAGGGTTAGAGAGAGTGACATCCCGAAGACAGCCTTCAGGACTTGATATGATCACTATGAGTTTGTAGTTATGTATTTTGGACTAACGAATGCTCATGCAGCTTTTATAGATTTGATGAATAGGGTGTTCAAATCATATTTGGACATGTTCGTGATTGTGTTAATATATGACATTCTCATATACACCGCAGTGAGGAGGAGCATGCCGCTCATTTGAGTTTAATGCTACATACTTTTAAGGATCACCAAATGTATGATAAATTGTGAGTTTTTGTTATACTCAGTATCATTTTTGGGTCATGTGGTGTCAAGTGAGGGTGTACAGATGGACTCTCAAAAGATAGAAAGTTGTGAAGAATTGGCCTAAACCAGTGAGTCCTTTGGATATCAAGAGTTTCTTGGGCTTGGCTGGTTACTACAGGAGGTTTGTGGAAGGATTTTCATCCATTGCGTCACATTGACTAAGTTGACCAAGAAGAAAGTAAAGTTTCCATGGTAGGAGGACTATAAGAAGATCTTCCAAGAGTTGAAGACTCGACTCACCTAAGCACCAGTGTTGACTCTACCTTAGGGTACTGATGGGTTTGTGGTATATTGTGATGCTCAAAAATTGGCCTTGGTTGTATATTAATGCAGCACGGTAAGGTTATAGCCTATGATTCAAGGAAAATGAAAGTCCATGAGCAGAACTATCGGACTCACGACCTTGAGTTGGCAGCGGTAGTATTTTCCTTGAAGATTTGGAGACACTATCTGTACGAGGTCCATGTGGATGTGTTTACAGACCACAAAAGCCTACAATACATGTCTACCAGAAGGATCTATATCTATGTCAAAGAAGGTAGTTGGAGCTTTTTAAGGATTACAATATGAGTGTCCTTTTATCATCCGAGCAAGGATAATATAGTGGCAGATGCTCTTAGAAAGCTTTCTATGGATAGTGTGTCCTATACATATGAGGATAGGAAAGAGTTAGTGAAGTATGTGCATCGTCTTGCGTGACTAGGAGTTCATCTTGTTGACTCGACAGATGGTGGTGTCATTGTTCAGAATGGATCAGAATCTTCCTTTGTGACTGAGGTCAAGGCTAGCCAAGACGAGGATCCTATTTTGATAAAATTGAAGGAAGTTGTTTAGAATCAAAAGGTGGAGTTTTTCTCCCAAGGGGGATATGGTGTATTATGATATTAGGGTGATTATATGTTCCGAGTGTTGATGACTTGAGGGAACGGATGTTGCATGAAGCTCGTGGTTCCAAATATTTTATACATCCAAGTGCCACTAAGATGTACCGTGACCTTCGGGTAGTCTATTGGAGGAATGACATGAAGAAGTACATAGCAGAGTTTGTGGAAAAGTGCCTGAGTATTATACTCCAAAAGCCCTAAGATTAGATCGGGGAGTTGAAATGGAGAAAAAAAAATTTCTACAACAAGTCACAGAACGAGTCGTCTTGTGACCCATCAGGCTAACCACGAGTCGTTAAGTGACTAGTGGTAACGAGTGTTGACTTTCCAGGAATTTTCAAGTTGAGGTAACCAAGGGTGTGACCACGAGTCCTGGTTAGCCCCACGAGCAGTTAGGTCACTCGTGGTAAAGGGTAGTTGAAAGATGAAGGAAGAGCCGACAGTGTACCCTACGACTGAACACCACAAGTCGTGGTCAATGCCATGATTTGTTAGGTGAGTCGTGGTTAGCTATGGATTAAGGATTAAATGTTATGGGCAGTGGAGGTAACGGGAGTCATGGTCACCTATGATGAATCATTAGGTTCATCATGGGTACCCTTTCAGGAATCATGGCCAGTGTACTTGATGACTGAGGTGACGAGTCGTGATCAAAGGCAACGACTCATGCAATCCCTTGTTGGGACTGGTAGTCTGTTTTTCTCTACGAATTTAGTAAGGGCTTACCCATAATTTCTTTGATCCTAAGGCCTAAACTATGCCATTTTAAGCTATGAGTAATGAGTTTTAAGAGGGGTAAGTTCATTCTGAGCTATTCCCATTCATGCATGCAAGATTAGAGGGCTAGAGAGGTGATCGAGCTTAATTCCTTTCAAGTTCTTCTCAATTTTTCCTTGGGTAATAAGAGAAGTTGTAGAATCAAATTATTTCGAGTATGTAAGTTTAGGAATGGGTGAATTTGTTCACACCCATGCCCAATCCCTCTCTAATTCATGAAAATCTGTATGTTGATCCTATGAGATTTTAACCCAATGCATGAATTTCCTAAGTTTCTACCATGGGTATAATTTAAGTGTGTTTCTATTATTGAATTATGATTCATGGACAAGTTTTACAATATTTTGAGTTATAAATCATGTTTTTAAGTTTTATAAATTGTGATGCCCATCCATGAGAAGTTCTTGAAAGTTGAGATCTATGATGTATGTTCAAGTATGATGAGATATTTATGATAAAAAGCATGTTTTCAAGTTACCCATGTCAATGATCATATTTTCAAGTCAATACAGAATTTTCAAGCATGTTTAAGTTTTTTGGAAGCCCATATGTTCAAGTATGATTTGTGATTTCATGTCAATTTGCTTACCACATGATATTGGACTCAAAACTCCCAATTATGTTCAACTTGTGGTACAGTTTTAGCCAAGGCTCCTCATGTATGATTTAAGATTTTATATGTACATGATTATTTAGTTTTTTCACTAGACGATGGTCAGCTTCATTGAAAAACGATTGAGAGCATATGTATGTTTTGGGAGTAGTGTCTAGCACCGAGTAGGCTAAGGGTGAGTCAGCCCTATGCCTTAGAACTACGCGCCAACATAGGTATGATTAGATTATTTGGGACCTCCTTTGGAGCTTTCCCCTGCCCCAAGGGGCTTTCAACTTGATATCGATATTATAGTAGCGTCTTTAGCCTTGGCAAGGCTTTAGATGGCTCTGCCCAGTTGAGTGTGATAGTCAGGACCATGTAAGCTCTATCATGGTAATGTCGGTTATATAACGAGTCTCCCATTGTTCCTCATGATTTCAGTTATGCATATTTATCATTCAAGATATATATATAATTTCTAAAGAAGGTTTGGCCCAATGTTCAGTTTTACTTATTATTATTAGATTTCAGCTTTGGGTCATTCGATGCAGTTATGATGTTCAGTTATTTTTACATCATGATTTCAGAAAATAGCATGCAAGCCTTACTCTCAGATTCTTATCTTGATTATGTTTTACATATGCATGTTTTTAATGATTTTACTTACTTAAGCTATTTTACTTACCTTGCATACTCGGTACATTCCACGTACTGACCACATACTCTATGCTTTTATCATTTTATGATACAGGCTCTGATCTTCAGACTCAAGCCAATCCCTAGCAGGCTCCAAAGTTAGCATCTAGTGTTTGTTGGTGAGTCCTCATCTGTCAAGGGCCCCTTTATATTCAGTTATGTATATGTTTTTTAAGTTTAAGACCTAAAGAGTTAGTTGGGGTCTTGTCCCATCAACTCATTAGATGAGGCTTTGCAGACATAGATTGTATTCAACTTTTGAATCGTGTTATATGTTCAGATTTTATGTTATGGTTAGACTTCCGCTGTGATTAATATATTGATCGTCTATTTTTATTAATTTATTTAGCAGTTATGTTCATGCCATGGGTCGACTTAGAGTCTCTTAGGGTTCCTTGTTTCATGTCTCGATCTGGGCCCATGTTTTCTCATGACAAACTTGGTATCAAATCATTAGGTTATGAAGTGTCCTAGGGTGTCTGCAAGCCGCGTTAAGTAGATTCTTTTTCATGGGTGTGAAGCACACCACACTTATGATGAAGAGGCTAAGAGACATTTAGGAAATGTTCCCTTCTTTCATGATCTATGTCTTGTGGTGAAAGGTCTCTGTATCCTTCTAACTCGTGCTATTCTCGATTGAAGAATCAACCTCCCTACAGAGTTAACGACATAAGAAATGGAAACGAAAATGGCCACAAGGATGGCAATGGGGACAGGAACCAACAAGCCCCACCAGCCCATGAGAACCATGCACCTAAGCCGGTTGCCCATGTTAAATTTTGGGAAGCCATTTTGATGCTAGCATAGGCCTTGACTGCCCAAGTCAATCAGCAGGCCGTAGTGCATGTCCCTCAAGATGGGAACGTAGCGGCTGCACGTGTCAAAGATTTCCTTAGAATGAACCCCCTAAATATTCTTGGTTCAAAGGTGGACGAGGATCCACATGAGTTTATTGATGAGATTCTAAAGATCACCCAGGTCATAGGGGTGAATGAGAGGAGTGCACTGACTTAGCCTCTTATCAATTTAAAAGGGTTTCACATATTTGGTTTAAGCGGTGGAAAGATAGTAGGGTAGTTGTAGCAGGCCCTATTAGTTGGGATGAGTTTCATGTCGCTTTCCTAGATTGTTTTTTCCCTCATGAGATGAGGGAGATGAAGGCGGTGTAGTTTTTGCACTTGAAACAAGGAAAGATGACAGTGCAGGAATATGCCCTAGAGTTCGTTCGTCTATCCAAGTACGCCCCAGAGTTAGTGGTTGATCAGAGGGCTCGAGTGAGCAGGTTTGTTCATGGGGTGGCGGACTATCTAGACAAGGATTGCATGACTGCCATGCTTCATCAGGATATGGATTTTCCATGGATAGTTTTGTACGCCCAGCTGATGGAGGCAGCGCATCTAAGGGAGAGAGAGGCCAAGAGGGCCAGGAAAGAAAGTTATAGGTTCTTTCAACTGAGACCAGGTGGTGGGCACTGACAACAGTTCCACTAGAGATCTTCAGCCCCAGTATCTTCGGCGATGAGTGTGCCATCCAGGCCTAGTCATAACTAGAGGGGACGAGCATCAAGCTCTAAGGGTTAAAACAGCAGGCCCGCAGATTCCAGTATTCCATTTTGTGACCGGTGTGGTTGGAGACACATGGTTCAGTGTTTGACGGGTACAAGTGCTTGCTTTAGGTATGGAAAGCCCAGACATATGCTCAGAGATTTCCCAGCAACTAGACAGGGCCATGATATGGGCCAAGGCCTAGCTTCCAATTCAGTAGCTCCACCATCACGCCCATCTCATCAGGGCGCATCTACTAGTGTGGGTAGCGGACAACGCCGGAATAGATTCTACACCTTAGCATCCCACCAGGAGCAGGAGGTCTCCCCGAATGTGGCCACTGGTATGTTATGAGTTTTCCACCTTGATGTTTATGCTTTGTTAGATCCAGAGGCTACTTTTTCTTTTGTGTCGCCATATATTGCTAGTAGTTTTAGAGTCAGTCCTGATGTTACACCCCGTAAAATTCCCAACACATAGATGGCCTATTCGCGTGTTGGTTAAGAGTATTTGAAAGCCATACATGCTAGAAAAAGGCCCGGTAAAAGACCGGATGAGAAACCTGTCGAACCATCGCGGAAAGAGCCGGGGCAGAGCCCCTCCGCGATGGCAACATGTCACGGAGGTGGAGCCTCTGCATTAGCTCCGTGACACGTTGGCCCTGTCCAGGCCCAAGTATATAAAGCGTCCACTTCGGTTCATTTCATTATTATATCAAATAATTTCCAGAACTCGTGAGAAAATAGAGAGGGTGCGAAAGTACTGTTAAATTATCGCTCCATTGCACCATCAAACGCGGTCCAAACTCAAATTAACTCCAGATACCGAGGTATTAAGCACTAAGGAGCATTCCTACCGATTTAGTTTCATGAAATTTGGCTGGAGAATCATCGTGCCACCGAGCTAAGGTAATTGGAATTTCTCCAAACTAGTGTCAATATACTCCCATCCCTAAAGTGGGTATTTCTCCCTTCTGGACTTTCGAGAAATAGCAAGTTTTTGACCGTCTTTCGATAAGACAAAGTTTAGGCTATAAATATATTGAAAGTGACGTTTTCTTTCAGAATATTGGTGCATTTAGTTCTAATTGACATATATGTAAATGCAGTTGGGAGAAATAGCTGGAGTACTGACCGAGCTTCGTCCGTTAGTCGGGTAAACCGAGTTTAAGGTATGTAAATCCAGTTTTTTTCAGCAAGTTAGTAGTTTTATCCTTGTATAGCACAGTAAACTCTGTAGTAGTATTCCCGGAGTTTAATATTGAGTATTGTGCAAGTTCAGTAAATCTGGTTTGTGTTGTTATATCGTACTCAGTCCGAAAGTTAGTAAAGCATGCGCCAAAATGGCATGCTAGCATTTCAGACTCAGTATAGCCCAGTATGTGATTAGCAAGCATGTTTCTAGAATAATATGACAGATACTCAGAATAAGAGTTGGTAAAGTAAAATCAGACGGTCAGATAGTACCTTGGCTACAGATTAGCCATACAGCCAGATGATATCTTGGCTACAGATTAGCCATACAGTTAGATAGTATCTTGGCTACAAATTAGCCATGCAGTTAGATAAAGATTACAGATTCGGTATAAAGCAGTATGAGAATCAGTATAGTACAGAAAGAGATCATAATAAGAAATAAGAATTCAGATAGTATTTTTCAGTTTAAACTTGCTTGCTATATATGCGCTTATTGTTTGTTGAGACTTGGTTGAGTCGTGAGGGCACCCTTTTGAGCGTCCTCGCCGCCCCTGGGTTGGTAACTGTGTCGCCCACTGAGCGGGTTGGTTTATGTCACTCCAAGGAGTGGCATGCCTTCCCCAGTTTGTACGATGATGGGATGAAGCTTTCCCCGTATCAGGCTGATCAGCATTACAGTACAGATAGCCTTGTTGTGCACAAGCGCCCAGGGAACAGATTCAGATATAGTTACAGTTACAAATACAGTATAGGAGTCTTCCGGACTCAGACACGGTTATTTATATCAGAGGCTATGGCCCCAGCCGGAGACCCAGGGGGCCGGCAGAGTTGCTCGTAGTTAGCAGATGAGTGGAGTGACTTATTTTTGGCTGGTTTTGACCCGGGTAGGGGTATATAGATTGTTTGGTTGCTTAGAGCCATCCGACTTACGGGGGTTGGTATTGGCTCCTGTTTGCTATATATATATATATATATGTATTTATGTGCTATATATTAATTAATAGACAGCAGGCCGCCGCGTCTATAGGTACGCTCCTGCCCTATCACAACACAGAAAGTATGATTCAGTTCATATCAGTTCTTACAGATTCAGTTATCTCCTGCTATTCAAAATTGCTAGCTATGTTATTTGTATTAAGTTGTATCCAGTTGCTTTGCATACTGGGTACCATTGGTACTGACGCCCGTTTGGGGCGCTGCATTACTTGCCTGCAGGTATTCATAGACGAGGAGGCGATCCCTCGTGATTCCAGCCAGCTTATAGAGTCATCAGCTCCTGTCATCCGGAGCTTGATATTCAGAGGTGTAGTTCATTTTTTTTTATAGTACAACATGGGTAGGCCAGGGCCCTATCCCGACCATTTCATCAGTACTCATAGAGGCTTGTAGATTGTATATATTCATCTCCCTGTGGTTAGTTGTGCCGGTCGTGTGATGTCGTGCGTTTTGTTTAGTTGTTTAGCATTGTTGATTATGTTGGCCATGTGGGGCCATAGTCTGATAGTAGTGGTGACCTTGCCGGTCACGTAGTTATTTAGTATTCTATTGTTGAGTTATAGATAACTAGACAACATGGTGGCCTTGTCGGCCTGCATAGGTTTCCCCCTTTGTAAGTATGTCTCTAGCTAGTTGAAGTTTTATACAGGTGGCTATAGGCCCATTCGGCTGGAGGCTGTGTTTACAGCCGTTATATATCCCGTTGTCTCCAGAAATCTGAGTTAGAGCTAGCCGGGCAGCAGATGTGCTTAGGCTCACCAGTTAGTAGTCTAGGTCTTACTAGGGCACCAGGTGCCAGTCATACCCCCCAAGGCGGGGCGTGACAAACTTGGTATCAGAGCAGGTCATATCCTAGGGAGTCTGCAAGCCGTGCTAAGTAGAGTCTTGTCTATGGATGTGTTGTGCACCACATACTATAGGCTGGAGGCTGCGAGGCATGATAGGATAGTTACTCTTCTTTCTCATTCAGTCGTACTATAGAGCGGTACAGTATAGGGTTGAGTTCTTAAAACTTATCATATTCTTTGTCTACAGATAAGAATGGCAGACCAGTGTCACCCTGCCACCAGCAGAAGATCAGACATAGCAGCAGGAGAGGGCACCAGCAGGATGCCTCAGTTCCATTCAGAGTCAGCCCGATCTAAGGGCGATATAGAGGCTTCATCACAGCCCTCTCAGCAGTCCCCCTCACATCAGGAGCTGTTGGGCACGACACCGCCTCCGATAGCTCCTGTACCTTCGCTATCAGACTAGGAAGTTCAGAGCGCAGTGGTTACGTTGGAACAAATGATGGCCATACAGCGCCAGTCAGTGCCACCTGTAGCAGCAGAGCCTTCAGGTGGGTCAGGTAGTTCCAGGGTCAGGGAGTTTTTGTCACTAGGTCCCCCACAGTTCACTGGGTCAGATCAAGTAGAGGACCCCCAGGATTTCCTAGATCAGATGCAAAGAATTTTCCGGGTTACGCATGTGACCCCTACAGAATCAGTTAAGCTGGCAGTGTTTCGGTTGCGGGACATAATTGTATTATGGTACGAGAGTTGGGAAAGGTCTCGAGGGAGAGATGTTGCCCCTCTGACCTGGTCCAGCTTCTCGGAGGCCTTCCTGGACCATTATTTGCCACGGGAGATCCAGCAGGCCCGGATGGATCATTTTTTGCATTTGGAGTAGGGGTCGAGGAGTGTATGAGAATATGCCCTACAGTTTGACTCCCTAGCCCGCTATGCTCCAGCTTTTGTGGACACTATGCCATCCAGAGTCCACCGGTTCATTATGGGTCTGAACTCGGAATATATTGAAGCTTGCATAACGGCTATGTTACAAGAAGATATGGATATTGCCCGAGTACAGGCCTTTGCCCAGACTATTGAGGGCCTTAGACAGTGGCAACAGGGCAGTAGACAGACAAATCAGGAACAGTGCCATAGAGACAGATCAAATGGAATGCAGTGGGAGGTTCAGAGAGGACCCAGGCCCCGCTTGTCAGACAGACCCCCTAGACCCCCACCTCCACCACAACAGCAGCAAGGTAGATTTTCTCATCGAGGGCAGTCAGAGTCTGGTGGCAATTATTGTACAGTAGATTCCCCGCAGCAGAGAAGGGGAGAGAAGAGAAGACTTACACCCCCACCTTGCCCTAATTGCGGCCGACCTCACATCGGAGCATGTAGATATGGCTCCTCGGGTGTTATATTTTCGGGCAGGAGGGGCACCGCACGAGAGATTGTCCGTCCAGGGGGCAAGGTAGCCGAGATAGTCAGGACAGGAGATTTGTTGAGGGATTCTCTACTATAGCGGCACCTCTAACCAAACTGACGCATAAAGCAGCAAAGTTTCAGTGGACAGAGGCATGTGAGCAGAGCTTCCAAGAGTTAAAAGACATATTAACCTCAGCCCCAGTGTTAGCATTGCCGGAAGTTATAGAAGGTTATTTAGTGTATTGCGACGCATCAGGTGTTGGGTTGGGTTGTGTGTTGATGCAGCATGGTAAGGTGATTGCGTATGCTTCCAGATAGCTGAGGAAACACGAAAAGAATTACCCTACCCACGACCTGGAGTTAGCCGCAGTGATCCACGCCTTAAAGATATGGAGACATTACTTGTATGGCGTCCATGTGGATATTCTCACAGATCATAAGAGCCTACAGTATATCCTCACCCAGAGGGAGTTAAATCTGCGACAGCGTCGCTGGTTGGAGCTATTAAAAGATTATGATGTGGATATTTTGTATCATCCAGGAAAGGCCAACGTAGTAGAAGATGCTCTCAATCGTAAATCCATGGGAAGTTTGGCATATTTGCAGCCCGAGCAGCGGGAGTTGGTCAGGGAGATACATCAATTAGCTAGCCTAGCCGTTCGTATAGCAGACACAGAGGACAACAGAGCGGTTTTTCAGAACACAGCCATGTCATCATTAGTTGTGGAAGTAAAAGAACGGCAGTATGATGATTCTGACCTGATCAATCTCAAAGACAGAATCCAGCAGGGTAAAGCGCCAGATTTTCAGATAACTGAGGAAGAAGTGCTTCTATGTAAAGGCCGCCTCTATGTTCCAGATGTTTCAGGGCTCCCCCAGCAGATTATGAACGAGGTATATTACGCCCGTTATTCTCTTCATCCCGGTGCAACAAAAATGTACCACGATATCAAGGAGAATTATTGGTTGCCAGGAATGAAAAGAGAAATCACCAAATTTGTAGCCCAGTGTCCTAACTGCCAACAGGTAAAAGTGGAACACCAGAAACCAAGCGGGTTAACTCAGGACATAGCTGTGCCTCTCTGGAAATGTGAAGTAGTGAATATGGATTTTATAGCAGGATTACCCCGTACCAGACATAGACATGATTCTATTTGGGTAATAGTTGACAGGCTGACAAAATCATCTCATTTCCTGCCAGTGAAAGCTACCTTCTCGGCCGAGGATTATGCCGAATTATATATCAGAGAAATAGTTAGATTACATGGAGTGGCAGTATCTATTATTTCAGATAGAGGAGCACAGTTTACAGCTAGATTTTGGCAGTCATTTCAGAGAGGTCTAGGAACGCAGATAAATTTGAGCACAACATTTTACCCTCAGACAGATTGACAGGCTGAGTGCACTATTCAGACGCTCGAGGACATGCTACGAGCGTGTGTGCTAGATTTTGGAGGTAGCTGGGACGAGCATTTGTCGTTAATTGAATTTGCTTATAATAATAGCTATCACTCAGCCATCCAGATGGCGCCCTTTGAAGCATTGTATGGGCAAAAATGCAGATCACCGGTTGGCTGGTTTGAAGTGGGAGAATCAGCGTTGATTGGGCCAGACATCATTCAACAATCAGAGGAGAAGGTAAATCTTATCAAAGAATGCCTACTGACTACACAGAGCTGCCAGAAATCGTATGTTGATGTGCGGCGCAGAAACCTGGAATTTGATGTCAATAACTGGGAATTTCTGAAAGTATCTCCGATGGAAGGGGTGATGAGATTCGGCACGAAAGGTAAGATCAGTCCGATATTTGTTGGGCCTTATCAGATTCATCGAAGGATAGACCGAGTATCATATGAGTTGAACTTGCCTCCGGAATTGGAATACGTTCATCCGGTCTTTCATGTATCTATGCTGAGGAAATGCATAGGAGACCCATCCAGAGCAGTCCCAGTCTAGGATATCCAGGTTACGGAAGAGCTGGCCTATGAAGAGGTTCCAGTAGCCATCTTAGACAGATAGATTCGTAAATTGAGAACTAAGGATATTGCGTCAGTCAAGGTATTGTGGTGTAACAGGAACCGAGAGGAGATGACTTGGGAGGCGGAGGAAGATATGAAGACTAGATACCCTCATTTATTTCAAGCCTAGTCAGGCGAAAAGTATGTTAGTATTATTATCTTATGCAGTCCCTTATAGTATACATATAAATGAGAAGGTCTATTTTAATCTGTCATTTAAATACTATAGAATTGTGTGGAGTACCTGTATGGGACTTTTCTGCATTTCAGGTTCTTGTGATAGTCCATATTACAGGGGAAACTCTGCTGAAATTTTTCTAGAAACAAGTTGAGTAAGTTGAGAAGTCCTCTAGATAGAACTTTACATTCGAGGATGAATGTTCTTAAGGGGGGAGAATGTTACACCCCGTAAAATTCCCAACACATAGATGGCCTATTCGGCGTGTTGGTTAAGAGTATTTGAAAGCCATACATGCTAGAAAAAGGCCCGGGAAAAGACTGGACGAGAAACCTGTCGAACCATCACAGAAGGAGCCGGGGCGGAGCCCCTCCGCGATGGCAACGTGCCACGGAGGGGGAGCCTCCGCGTTGGCTCGGTGACACGTTGGCCCTGTCCAGGTCCAAGTATATAAAGCCTCCACTTCGGTTCATTTCATTATTATATCAAATAATTTCCAGAACTTGTGAGAAAACAGAGAGGGTGCGAAAGTACTGTTAAATTATCGCTCGATTACATCGTCAAACGCATTCCAAACTCAAATTAACTCCAGATACCGAGGTATTAAGTAGTAAGGAGCATTCCTACGGATATAGTTTTGTGAAATTTGGCCGGCGAATCGTCGTGCTACCGAGCTAAGGTAAGTGGAATTTCTCTAAACTAGTGTCAATATACTCCTATCCCTAAAGTGAGTATTTCTCCCTTCTGGACTTTCAAGAAATAGCAAGTTTTTGACCGTCTTTCGATAAGCCAAAGTTTAGGCTATAAATATATCGAAAGTGACGTTTTCTTTCAGAATATTGGTGTATTTAGTTCTAATTGACATATATGTAAATGCAGTTGGGAGAAATAGCTGGAGTACTGATCGAGCTTCATCCGTTAGTCGGGTAAACAGAGGTTAAGGTATGTAAAGCCAGTTTCTTCGGCAAGTTAGTAGTTTTAGCCTTGTATAGCACAGTAAACTCCGTAGTATAATTCCCAGAGTTGAATATTGAGTATTATGCAAGTTCAGTAAATCTGATTTGTGTTGTTATATCGTACTCAGTCCAAAAGTTAGTAAAGCATGCGCCAAAATGGCATGTTAGCATTCCAGACTCAGTAACGCCTAGTATGTGATTAGCAAGCATGTTTCTAGAATAATATGATAGATATTCAGAATAAGAGTTGGTAAAGTAAAATCAGACAGTCAGATAGTATCTTGGCTATAGATTACCCATACAGCCAGATGATATCTTGGCTACAGATTAGCCATACAGTTAGATAGTATCTTGGCTACAGATTAGCCATGCAGTTAGATAAAGATCACAGATTCAGTATAAAGCAGTATGAGAATCAGTATAGTTCAGAAAGAGATCAGAATAAGAAATCAGATTTCAGATAGTATTTTTCAGTTTAAACATGCTTGCTATATATGTGCTTATTGTTTGTTGAGACTTGGTTGTGTCGTGAGGGCAACCTTTTGAGCGTCCTCGATGCCCCTGGGTTGGTAACTGTGTCGCCCACTGAGCGGGTGGATTTACGTCACTCCAAGGAGTGGCATGCCATCCCCAGTTTGGACGAAGTTGGGATGAAGCTTTCCCCATATCAGGCTGATCAGCATTAAAGTACAGATATCCCTGTTGTGCGCAAGCGCCCAGGGAACAGATTCAGTTACAGTTACAGTTACTAATACAGTATAGGAGTCCTCCGGATTCAGACACGGTTATTTATATCAGAGGCTATGGCCCGAGCCGGAGACCTATGGGGCCGGCAGAGGTGCTTGTAGTTAGTAGATGAGTGTGGTGACTTATTTTTGGTTGGTTTTGACCCGGGTAGGGGTATATAGATTGTTTGCTTGCTTGGAGCCATCCGGCTTATGGGGGTTGGTATAGGCTCTTGTTTGCTATATATATATGTATATGTATTTATGTGCTATATATTAGATAATAGACAGCAGGCCGCCGCGTCTACAGGTACGCTCCTGCCCTATCACAACACAGAAAGTCTGATTCAGTTCATCTCAGTTCTTACAGATTCAGTTATCTCCTGCTATTCAGAATTGCTAGTTATGTTATTTGTATTCAGTTGTATCCAGTTGCTTTGCATACTGGGTACCATTGGTACTGACGCCCATTTGGGGCACTGCATTACTTGCCTGCAGGTACTCATAGACGAAGAGGCGATCCCTCGTGATTCTAGCCAGCTTATAGAGTCATCAACTCCTGTCATCGGGAGCTTGATATTCAGAGGTGTGGTTCATTTTCTTTTATTGTACAACATGGGTAGGCCGGGGCCCTGTCCCGACTATTTCATCAGTACTCATAGAGGCTTGTAGATTGTATATATTCATCTCCCTGTGGTTAGTTGTGCCGGTCATGTGAGGCCGTGCGTTTTGTTTAGTTGTTTAGCATTGTTGATTATGTTGGTCGTGTGGGGCCATAGTCTGATAGTAGTGGTGACCTTGTCGGTCACGTAGTTATTCAGTATTCTATTGTTGAGTTACAGATAACTAGACAACATGGTGGCTTTGTCGGCCCGCATAGATTTCCCCCTTTGTAAATATGTCTCTGGTTAGCTGAAGTTTTATACAGGTGGTTATAGGCCTAGTCGGCCGGAGGCTGTGTTTACAGCCATTATATAGCCCGTTGTTTCCAGAAATCTTAGTTAGAGCTAGCCAGGCACCAGATATGCTTAGGCTCACCAGTTAGTAGTCTAGGTCTTACTAGGGCACCAGGTGCCAGTCATACCCCCCAAGGCGGGGCGTGACACCTGAAATCCTATCAGAACCCTTCTCATTCTCTACTCCAGTAGGTGATTCAATTATAGCTAGACGGGTGTATAGAGATTGCCCGGTCACATTTCTTCATAAGATCACCTTAGCAGATTTAATAGAGTTATCCATGACTGATTTTGATGTTATCCTCCCCCATGGATTAGCTATTTGCATCCTATGCTTCAGTTAATTGTAGAACCCGTACGGTAGAGTTTCGATTCCCTGGTGAGCCAGTCTTAGAATGGAAGGGTAGTTTAGGTGTTCCTGTAGGTCGTTTCATTTCCTACCTCAAGGCCAGAAAGATGATCTTTAAGGGTTATGTGTACCATCTAGTTAGGGTTAAGGATGTTACGTCCGAGACCCCAACTATCAAGTCACTTCTAGTGGTATGTGAGTATCCTGAAGTGTTCCCAGATGATCTACGGGGAATCCCTCCCAAGCGGGAGATTGATTTTGGTATTGACCTTCTTCCTAATACACAACCTATATCTATTCCTCCTTACAGAATGGCTCTAGCTGAGTTAAAGGAGTTGAAGGAGTAGTTGAAAGACCTTTTATATAAGGGGTTCATCATACTGAGAAAATCCCCTTGGGGTGCACCAGTTCTCTTTGTCCGCAAGAAAGATGGTTCTATTCATATGTGTATTGATTATCGATAATTGAAAAAGGTCACCATTAAGAACATGTATCCTCTCCCCATAATTGGTGATTTTCTTGACCAGCTTCAAGGTGCTAAGTGCATTTCGAAGATAGACCTTAGGTCCGGATACCATCAACTCAGGGTTCGGGAGAGTGATATCCCGAATACATATTTCAGAACATGATATGGTCATTACGAGTTTGTATTTTTGTCTTTTAGACTAATAAATACTCCTGCAACTTTTATGGATTTGATGAATAGGGTGTTCAATCCATTCTTGGACATGTTCGTGATCGTGTTTATCGATGACATCTTGATATACTCTCAGAGCGAGGAGGAGCATGCCGCTCATTTGAGAGTGGTGCTATAAACTCTCAAGGATTGCCAATTATATGTTAAATTTAGCAAGTGCGAGTTTTGGTTGAACTCATTGGCATTTATGGGTCATGTGGTGTCAAGCGAGGGTATAAAGGTGGACCCTCAAAAGATAGAAACAGTGAAAAATTGCCCTAGACTGGTAAATCCTTTAGATATCAGTAGCTTCTTGGGCTTAGCTAGCTACTATCAAAGACTTGTTAAGGGATTTTCATCTATTGCAGGGCCATTGACAAAATTTACCCAAAAGAAATTGAAGTTCTAATGTTGGAGTCTTGTGAGAGGAGCTTTAAGGAGTTGAAGAGTCGACTCACCTTAGCACCGCTGTTAACCCTACCTGAGTGTATCGATGGGTTTTTGGTGTATGGCGATGCTTCTAGAATTGTCCTTGGGTGTGTATTGATGTAGCATGGTAAAGTCATACCATACGCTTCCAGGTATCTAAAGGTTTATGCAATGAATTACCTGACCCATGATCTTGAATTGGCGACGGTAGTGTTTTCTTTGAAGATTTGGAGACACTATTTGTATGGGATCCATGTAGATGTATTTACGGATCAGAGGAGCCTACAGTATGTGTTTACCTAGGACCTAAATCTTCGCCAAAGGAGGTGGTTGGAGCTACTCAAGGATTACGATATGAGTGTCCTTTACCATCTAGGTCAGACCAATGTAGTAGCAGACGCACTTAGTAGACTCTATATGGAAAGTGTGTCCCATGTAGATGTGGGGAGGAAGGAGCTGGTGAAGGATGTGCATCAACTTGCAGGGTTGGGAGTTCGATTGGTTAACTTGACGGATGGTGGTGTTATTATCCAAAATGGAATAGAATCATCTTTGGTGACTGATGTAAAGGCTAGATAAGAAGAGGACCCTATTTTTGTAAAGTTAAAGGAATTCGTTCAAAATTAGAAGGTAGAGGCCTTCTCCGAAGGAGGAGATGGTGTGCTTCGATATTAGGGTCGCTTGTGTGTCCCGGACATGGATGACTTGGGAAATTGGATATCGCATGAGGCTGATGGTTCTAGATACTCCATACATCCAGGTGCCACCAAGATGTACCGTGACCTACGGGAAGTCTATTGGTGGATGGAATGAAGAAGGACCTCGCAGAATTTGTAGCTAAGTGTCGAAATTGTCAGGAAGTGAAGGTTGAGTGTCACAGACCGATAGGTGTGCTTCAGGACATCAGTATCCCTACTTGGAAGTGGAAGGAGAATAATATGGACTTCATCATAGGGCTACCTCTCACTCGTCGATAGTATGACTCCATTTGGGTGGTTGTGGACAATTTGACCAAAGCCGCTCATTTTCTATAGGTAAAAACTACTAATTCAGCAGAGGATTATGCCAAACTATACATTCGAGAGCTAGTTTGGTTGCATGGAGTGCCCTTGTCATGTTACGCAGGTCAAGCTCAGTACAACATTTCATTCGCAAACCGATGATCAGGCGGAGTGGACTATTTAGACTCTCTAGGACATGTTGAGGGCATGTGTGATTGACTTCAAGGGTAATTGGGATGATCAGTTGCCTCTTATCGAGTTCCATATAACAACAGTTACCATTCAAACATTCAGATGGCTCTGTTTGAAGCTCTCTATGGGCAGAGATGTAGATCGCCTGTTGGTTTTTTTGAAGGCAGTGAAGCTGCGACAATAGGACCAAATTCAGTCCATGAGGCTATGTAGAAGGTTTAGCTCATACGGGACAGGTTGAAAACAACTCAGTGTCTCCAAATGTCTTACGCAGATGTGAGAAGGAAAGAACTCGACTTTGAAGTTGATGATTGGATGTTTCTAAAGGTGTCTCCATAAAGGAAGTGATGAGATTTGGAAAGAAAGGGAAACTCAGTCCCCGTTATGTTGGCCCATACCAGATTATGAATATGAATTGGAGTTGTGCTCAGAATTAGCTTCAGTCCACCCAATCTTCCATGTATCGCTTCTAAAGAAGTGTTTGGGTAATCCAACTCTGGTTGTTCCGGTGGAGAGTGTAGGTGTAAGGGACAACCTTATTTATGAAGAGGTTCCAATGGAGATACTGGATCGGCAGGTTCGCAAGCTAAGGAACAAAGAAGTGGCTTCAGTTAAAGTTTTATGGAGGAATCAGCATGTTGAAGGAGCTAGGGAAGCCGAAGCAGATATGATGGCTAGATATCCACACTATTCCAAAGGGACTCAGCTCTAGCTTAGGGTATCAGTTTTTACCCTAAAACACTATTGATCTCATGTTCAGCTCATGTACCTCAGTTTCTATCATGTAAACGTATGTATGTATGATTCATGAATTCAGTTCAGTTATGTAGTTCGGTGTGGAGGTAGTCATTCTGTCAGTTTTCATCTTATAAGATCAATATTTGAATATGATGATTGCGTTTCTCTGCTTTTCTCTATGATTTTCAATATTTGAGGACGAATTATTCCAAGGGGGTGATATTTTTATACCTCGAAAGCCCTAAGATTTGACCTAGGAGTTGAAACGGAGAAAACAGAATATTCTACACCAGGTCACAGAACGAGTCGTCCTGTGACCCGTCAGGCTGACCACGAGTCGTTACGTGACTCATGGTAAAGAGTGTTGACTTACCTGGAATTTTCAAGTTGAGGTGACCATGGGTGTGACCATGAGTCGTGGTCAGCCCCACGAGCCGTTAGGTCACCCATGGTCAAGGGTAGTTGAAAGATGAAGGAAGAGCCGACAGCATACCCCACAATAGGACACCACGAGTCGTGGTCAATGCCACAATTCGTTAGGTGAGTCGTGGTTAGCTATTAGTTAAGGATTAAATGTTATGGGTAGTGGAGGTAATAAGAGTTGACCATGAGTCGTGCTCAACAATGATGAACTGTTGTGTCCTTCATGAGGACCCTTTGAGGAATCATGGCCAGTGTAGTTGACGACTGTGGCAATGACTCGTGGTCAGAGGGAATGACTCGTCCAGCCCCTCGTTGGGATTGGCAGTCTGTTTTTCTCTGTGAATTTTGTAAGGGATTATCAGTAATTCCTATTATCCTAAAGCCTAAACCACTTTATTGTAAGGCATGAATAATGAGTTTTAAGAGGGGTAAGTTCATTCTAAGCTATTCCTATTCATGCATGCAAGCTTAGACAACTAGAGAGGTGATCAAGCTTAATTCCTTTAAAGTTCTTTTTAATTTATCCTAGGGCAATCAGAGAAGTTGTAGAATCAGATTATTTCAGGTATGTAAGGTTATGAATGGGTGAATTTGTTCACATCCATGCCCAATCCCTCTCTAATTCATGAAAATCTATATGTTGATCCTATGGGGTTTTACATAATGCATGAATTTCCTAAGTTTCTACCACAGGTATGATCTATGTATGTTTTTATTATTGAATTATGATTCATGGGCAAGTTTTACAATGTTTTCAATTATAAATCATGTTTTCAAGTTTTATAAATTGCGATGCCCATCCATGAAAAGTTCATGAAAGTTGAGATCTATGATGTATGTTCAAGTATGATGATATATTTATGATAAAAATCATATTTTCAAGTTACCAATTTCTATGATCATTTTTCAAATGAATTAAGTATTTTAAAGAATGTTTAAGTATTGGACAAGCCCTTATGTTAAAGTATGATTTATGATTTCATGACAATTAGCTTACCACTTGGTTTCGGAGTCAAGACTCCCAACTATGTTCAGCTTGTAGTATGGGTGGAGCCAAGGCTCCTCATGTATGATTTTAGATTTTATATGTACATGATTATTCAGTTTCTTTGAAAAACAATGGAGAGTATATGCATGTTTTTTGGGAGTAGTGTCTAGCACCTAGCAGGCTAAGGGTTAGTCAACCCTATGCCTCAGAACTATGCGACAACGTAGGTCTAATGAGATTATTTGGGACCTACTTTGGAGCTTTCCCCAGCCCCAAGGGACCTTCAGCTTGATATTGATATTATGGTAGTGTCTTTAGCCCAGACAAGGCTTTAGATGGCTCTGCTTACTTGAGTGTGATAGTTGGGACCACATAAGCTCTATCGTGGTAATGTCGGTTATATGACGAGTCTTCCATTATTCCTCATGATTTTAGTTATGAATGTTTATCATACATGATATATATATATATATATGTTCTAAAGAAGGTTTGACCCAATGTTCAATTTTACTTATGATTATCAAATTTCAGCTTTGGGTTATTCGATTCAATTGTGATGTTCAATTATGTTCAGATCATGATTTCAGAAAATAGCATGCAAGCCCTACTCTCAGATTCTTATATTGATTATGTTTTACATATGCATGTTTTTAATGATTTTACTTAAGCGGTTTTAATTACCTTGCATACTCATTATATTCCACGTACTAACCACATATTGTATGTTGTATCATTTTATGATACAGGCTTCGATCTTTAGACTCAGCCCCGTCACTAGCCATATCCAGCGTTAGTATCTAGTCTCTGTTGGTGAGTCCTTATCTGTCGAGGGCCCCTTTCTATTCAGTTATGTATATGTATTTTTAGTTTAAGACATAGAGAGTTAGTTGGGGTCTTGTCCCATCAACTCATCAAACGTAGAGGCTTTTCAGACAAAGGATGTATTCATCTTCAGATTCTGTATTCTGATGTTATATTTATTTCATACTTCCTCTAAGATTATTATGTTGACTCTTCAGTTTTGGTAATTGAGTTAGATGTTTGTTCATGCCATGGGTCGACTTGGAATCTCTCAGGGCTCCTTGTCTCATGTCTCGATCCGAGCCCATGTTCTAGTCGTGACACCGAATTATCAATAGGTGAAGTTGAGCATTAAAGACTCGGAGGTGTGCTTAAAGATATTAGTATTCCTACCTGGAAGTGGGAGGAAATCAATACGGACTTCATCACAGGGTTGCCTCGTACCCATCGATAGTATAATTCTATTTTGGTTGTTGTAGACAGGTTGACTAAAGTAGCGCATTCCTACCTATCAAAACTACTGATTTCAGCAGAGGATTATGCTAAGTTCTATATTAGGGAGCTAGTTCGGTTGCATGGAGCGCCCTTGTCCATCATATAGGATAGAGGTACTCAGTTTACCTCCTAGTTTTGGAGATCATTTCAGAAGGGACTCGGTACTCAGGTCAAGCTTAGTATAGCATTTTACCTTCAAATAGATGGTCAAGATGAACGGACCATTCCGACTCTTGAGGAGATGTTGAGAGCATGTGTGATTGATTTCACGTGTAGTTTGGATGATCATTTACATCTCATCAAATTTGCATATGACAATAGTTACCATTCTAGCATTTAGATTTCTCCGTTTAGGCTCTATATGGGCAGAGATGTAAATTGCCTATTAGTTGGTTCAATGTCGGTGAAGCTATGTTGATAGGACCAAATTCAGTTCATGAGGCTATGGAGAAAGTTCAGCTTATAAGGGAAAGGTTGAAAATATCACAGAGTCGCCAAAAGTCCTATGCGGATGTGAGGAGGAGAGAACTTGAGTTTGAAGTTGATGATTGGGTGTTTTTGACGGTGTCTCCCATGAAGGGAGTGATGAAGTTCGGGAAAAAGGAGAAACTTAGTCCCTGTTATGTTGGCCCATATCCAATTGTGAGACGTTTAGGCAAGGTGGCTTATGAGTTGGAATTGCCCTCAAAATTTTCTTTAGAACATCCAGTTTTCCATGTGTCGCTTCTAAAGAAGTGCATGGGTGATCTGACCCTGGTTGTTCCGATAGAGAGCTTAGGTGTAAAGGATAGCCTTAACTACGAAGAGGTTCCAATTGAAACACTTGACCGTCAGGTTCGGAAGTAAGAAACAAAGAAGTAGCTTTAGTAAAGGTTTTTTGGAGAAATCAACATGTTGAGTGAGCTACCTGGGAATCCGAAGCAGATATGATGGCTAAATATCCGCATCTATTCCCTTCCAGTTCAGTTCCAGCTTGAGGTATCAATTTTCTCCTTAGTTCACTATTCAGTTTCATGTTCAGTTCATGTGTCGCAGTTTCTTTCATGTCAGATTTCCGTATTTATTATGTTTAGATTTTGTTATTATGTTCATGCTATGGATTGACTTGGAGCCGCTCGGGGTTCTTTGTCCCGTGTCTCAATCCGAGCCTGTGTTTGAGTTGTGACATTATGATAACACTAAACCCCATCGATGGGCAAATCAATCTAAATGTAACCACAAAATTCAAGACATTAACATAGAAATAAAGTAAAATAATTTATGTAAACGAATTATCTCCCTAAAATGAATATAACATGGAAATGATCTTTACGACCCCAAGGACTGGTATCATAGAGCTACTAAGAAAGAAATATACAAGTCGGATATAAAAGCAAAAAATTTGCAAAGAAAAATATTAATTAACAGACTCCAACTACCAAGAAGAAATTCGCAACTTGACTTTCGATAGCTAGTATAATCTTCGACACTCTCTCTCGAATCCGCAACAAACCAACTCAACCTACACACAAATGGTTCGGCAAGTGTAGTATGAATATAGAATTCAATTCATACTTAGAAAGTATCATTGATCGATCCCAATAAGAAAGTGATGAAGGGTTGTGTTACACCCCGTAAGCCCCTATTGTTTAGCCGATATATTCGTATGTATATCTGGAGCTTTAGAGTGCGATGCATACGAAAAAAGGCTCGGGGAATGAGTGGATAAATAAGGAATTGAAGGAGCAGGAGGTCGACGCCCGAGGTAGGGTGCCCAAGGCGCCACGTCGCGCCACACCCTCGGCGTAAGTGCCGGCACGTCACACTCCTTTCTCAGCACAATGGGCGGCGCATCGTACCCGTGTTTTGGTGCTATGGGCGGCGCGCCGCACGCCCCCTGTTACCACCCAATTTTTTTTTTTATATATATATATATGGGCCTCCAAGTTAAATTGAATAAACATCCTCTTCGTAGAGCAACAAGAGCGGGCGACAATTTCATATCATTTCCGTCAAATTACGCCACCAAACTTAGTCTAAACACAAAATCACCTAGGATATCAAGTTCTAGGCCTGCAGGAAGCATCTCTACGGAGTTATTTCTTGAAAATTCACTATGTATACAGGAACAACGCCGCGTAAAGGTTGTCGGAATTGCTCCAAATTGGATTCCAAACGGCCACATGCAACAGGTATGCATTCCTCTCTTCTAAACTCTCTAGAAATTATGATTTTTCATCCAAGTTAAGCAAAGCTGAATTATAGTTTATTATTAAATGATATCATTGTTTGCCGAATTTAGTATTGAAAATAGCCCTATTCTCTCAGCATAAGGGTTGTAATTGAGTGGAACAACCAGTTACAGGTTGGAACCTTTCAGTTAAATGAAGTCCGACGTTTGAGGTATGTTAAGGCTTATCTCTTCGGCAAGTTATTCTTTTCATATAGTGATGCGACCTACGCCTTTGAAACAAGACAATGACCCTGTATATTGTAACTAGCTGCTGCCAGTAGATAATAAGTTGATATGTTGTAATTAGCTACTGCTAGTAAATAAGGATTAGGTACGTTGTGATTTTAGCTGCCGTTAGTAGATTATGATTATGTATGTTGTGGTTAGCTGCTAAGAAATGTATTGATATCATGTTGTACTATCCCTTGTCGGGAAAGAATATATGAAGTGTGACTCACGCTAGGAAAGTCATAGAAACTCCTCAATTCTTTTGTTCATGGTATTAGTAGAATTCTAATGTTTCACTGTCATGCCAAGGCCCTAGAAATTTATGGTTGGCTGAGGGGCCTGATTTTGTAATTTGGACAGCATAGGGCACATTTAGCAATTTAAAATGGACATAATCAATGAAACTACCAAGTCTAAAAGAAAATTTTCATTCAACATAAGCCTGACAAGGGCATTCAACCAACTAAGAAAAAATTAAAAATGCGGCACATTCAAAGCATAAGAATTTGATCCCTAAAAGGGCAAAAAAGGACCAAAAATAACCAACAAGAGAGAGACATCCCACCCCTAACTAAGAAATTGCATTGTCCCCAATGTGCATATTAGGAACAAAGGATGCTAAGAACTCCTTGATGTGGCTACTCTTCGGTATCATCATTGGCCTCTTCCTCATGATGGTCTTCATCTCCCATGCTTGCCTCATCATCCTCACCCAACCCTTACATAAATCATCAATGCGGCCTCGGGCTATAGGTGGCAATGATCATGGGCGTCAGCAAGCCCCACGTTTCCAGGAGCCCCAGGCACTAGAGCCAGCTGCCCACACTGAATTTCGAGCGACTATTCAGATGTTTGCGCAGGCCTTGACCACTCAGGTCAACCAGCAAGATGTTGCACATGTCCCATAGAATGGAAACACAGCCGCGACTCAGATTAGAGACTTTTTGAGGATGAACCCTCCCGAGTTCACGGGATCAAAGGTGGATGAGGATCCATATGACTTCATTGAAGGAATCTTGAAGGTCACCCAGGTTATGGGGGTGACAAATCAGGAGTGTGTCGGTTTGTCCTCTTATCAGCTAAAGGAGGTCGCTTATATTTGGTATAAGAAATGGAAGTACAATAGGCCGGCGGAAGCAGGCCCTATCAGTTGGGATAAGTTCCACATATCCTTTCTCGATAGATTATTCGCTCAGGAGATGAGGGATTTAAAAGCAGCTGAGTTTGTTAACCTCAAACAGGGAAAGATGACAGTGCTAGAATATTCACTTGAGTTCACTCACCTATCAAAGTATTCCCCGGAATTAGTGATAGACCAAAGGGCGAGGGTGAGCAGATTCGTGTAGGGAGTAGCCGAGTATCTGGACAAGGACTGCAGAACAGCCATGCTTTATAAGGATATGGACTACCCACAGATAATCCTTTATGCCTAGCAGATGGAGGTAGCTCATATGAGGTAGAGAGAGGTCAAGAGGGCCAGAACTGATAGCTACAGGTTCTAGCAGCTGAGGCTAGGAGGTGGGCCTCACCAGCAGTCCCAGCACAGGTCTATTACACCAGCATCATCTTCAGCGAGTACCCCATCCAGTCCTCGGGATTATAAGAGGAGTAGGGCCTCAGGTTCAAGGGGTTAGAGTAGATTATGCAATTTATTTTCTAAGAAAGAGATCATAGTGATTGATGGCTCTTTCAATCCGGCGAAATGGACCTGAGGGGTCAGAGTAGCATGCGCACAGAGTGCACATTCCCATCTTGTGCTAGTTAAGGAAAGAACCACCCAGAGAGGTGTTTGGTGGGCTCAGATGCTTGTTCCAGGTGTGGAAAATCCGGACATAAGCTCAAGAATTGCCTCGTAGCTAGGTCAGGGGGTGGTGGAGCCCGCACTCCAACAGCTAGTTCAGCAGCTCTAGTGGTACGTCCTACCAAGAAGGGTGCTTTGACTGGTCGAGCTGGCGGTCAATGCAAGAACCGTTTTTATATACTTGGCTCTTGACAGGAGTAGGAGAATTCTCCCGATGTGGTTACAGGTATGTTGCGAGTCTTTCATATTGATGTTTATGCTTTGTTAGATCTGGGAGCTACACTGTCTTTTGTGACACCTTACATTTCTAGTAACTTTGGGGTCAATCTTGAAATTTTGTAGAACTGTTTTCTGTATCTACCCCGGTAGGTGATTCAGTTGTAGCGAGGTGGGTATATTGAGGTTGCCCCATTATAGTATTGCATAAGGTTACCTCCGTAGACTTAGTAGAACTGTCTATGACTGACTTTGACATTATTTTGGGCATGGATTGGTTGTTTGCATTCTATGCTTCTATTAACTGTAGAACCCGAGCGGTGGAGTTCCAATTTCCAAGTGAACCAGTTTTTGAATGGAGGGGTAGTTTAGCGGTACTTGTAGGCTGCTTTCTCTCCTATCTCAAGGCCAGGAAAATGATTTCTAAGGGTTGTATTTACCACTTGGTTAGGGTTAAGGATGCCACGTCCGAGACCCGGACCATTCAATCGGTTCCCGTGGTATATGAGTATCCCGAGCTATTCCCAGATGACCTACCAGGTGCTACTCCTGAAAGGGAGATTTATTTTGAGATTTATCTTTTACCCAACACTCAGCCCATATCAATTCCTCCCTACCGAGTGGCCCCAGTCAAGCTAAAAGAGTTAAAGGAGCAATTTAAGGATTTGCTAGATAAGGGTTTCATTAGACCGAGTAAGTCTCCATGGGCTGCCCCAGTGTTGTTCGTCCGGAAGAAAGATGGTTCTCTTTGGATGTGTATTGACTATAGGTAGTTAAACAAGGTCACCATCTAGAATAGATACCCTTTACCCAGGATTGACGACCTATTCGATTAGCTTCAAGGTGCCAAATGATTCTCCAAGATAAACCTCAGGTTCAGGTATAACCAACTCAGGGTTCTAGAGAGCGACATCCCAAAGACTGCTTTCAGGACCCAGTACGGCCATTATGGATTTGTTGCTATGTCATTTGGACTAACCAATGCCCTGCAGCTTTTATGGACCTGATGAATAGGGTATTCAAGGCATATATGGATATGTTTGAGATTGTGTTCATTGACGACATATTAGTATACTATAGGAGCGAGGAGGGGCATGCCGCACACTTGAGGGTAGCACTTCAGAACTTCAAGGATAACCAGCTATATGCCAAGTTTAGTAAATGTGAGTTCTGGCTGAATTCAGTTGCATTCTTGGGACATGTATTGTCAAGCGAAGGTATAAGGGTGGACTCCCAGAAAATAGAGGCAGTGAAGAACTAGCCCAGACTGGTAAACCCTTCGGAGTTCACGAGCTTTTTGGGCTTAGCAGGTTACTATCGGTGGTTTGTAGAAGGTTTCTCATCCATTACAGCCCCATTGAATAGATTGACTCAGAAAAAGGTGATGTTCCAATGGTCGGAGGCTTGTGAGAAAAGCTTACAAAAATTGAAGGCCCGACTTATGTTAGCAGTTGTGCTGAATTTACCGGAGGGCACCGATGGATTTGTGGTATACTGTGATGCTTTGAGAGTCCGACTGGGATGTGTATTGATGCAGCATGGTAAAGTGATAACATATGCTTCCAGATAGCTAAAAATTCATGAGAAAAATTACTCGACCCATTATCTTGAGTTTGCAGCGGTGGTGTTTGCTTTGAAGATATGGTCACACTACTTATATGGGGTTCATGTAGATGTATTCACTGACCACAAGATCTTACAATATGTGTTCACGCAGAAGGATCTCAATCTTCGGCAAAGGAGGTAATTGGAGCTACTTAAGGACTATGACATTAGTGTCCTTTACCACCTAGGTAAGGCAAATGTGGTAGAGGATGCCCTTAGTAGATTCTCTATGGATAGTGTGTTGCACGTGAGTGAAGATAGGAAGGAGATGGTGAAGGAGGTAGATCGACTTGCACAGTTGGGAGTAAGATTAGTTGGCTCGATCGATGGAGGTGTAGTTGTTAAGAACGGGTCAGAGACGTCCTTGGTAACAGAGGTGAAGGCTAAGCAAGATGAAGATCCAACATTGGTAAGGTTAAAGGAAGTTATTAAAAATCGGAAGGTAGAAGTCTTCTCCCAGGTGGGAGATGGTGTACTATGGTACCTGGGTCGCTTATGTGTTCCGAACGTGGGTGATTTGAGGAGCCGGATGTTTCATGAGGCTCATAGATCTAGATATTCTATCCATCCAAGTGCCACCAAGATGTATCATGCCTTGCAGGAAATCTACTGATGGAATGGCATGAAGAGGGATATTGTGGAATTCGTAGCCAAGTGTCCAAATTGCCAACAAGTGAAAGTTGAGCATCAGAGACCAGGAGGTGTACTTCAGGATATCAGCATTACTTCTTGGAAGTGGGAAGAAATCAACATGGACTACATAAAAGGTTTACCCCGCACTCGTAGGCAGTACGACACCATTTGGGTTGTGGTGGACAGGTTAACCAAGGCTGCTTATTTTCTACCAGTCAAAACCAACAATTTAGTGGAAGATTATGCCAAATTATATATCCAAGAGCTGGTTAGGTAGCATGGAGTTCTCTTGTCCATCATATCGGATAGAGGTACTCAGTTCACCTCTCAGGTTTGGAGATCTTTTCAAAAGGGACTTGGTACCCAGGTCAAGCTTAGCACGACATTTCATCCGCAAACAGATGGTCAAGAGGAGCGGACTATCCAGACTCTAGAGGACATATTGAGAGCTTGCGTTATTTATTTCAAGGGTGGTTGGGATGAGCATTTTCCTCTTATTGAGTTTGCCTACAACAACAACTATCACTCTAGCATCCAAATGGCACCGCTTGAGGATCTTTACGGATGAAGCTGTAGATCGCCCATTAGTTTGTTTGAGTTCGGTGAGGCTTCATTGGTGGGTCCAGATTCAATACACGAGGCTATAGAGAAAGTTCAGTTGATAAGAGAAAGGCTTAAAATGACTCAAAGTCACCAAAAATCTTATGCGAATGTGAGGAGGAGAGAGATTGAGTTCGAGATCGATGATTGGATGTTTTTGAAGGTATCTCCCATGAAGGGAGTAATGAGATTCGGAAAGAAAGGAAAACTCAGCCCCCACTATATTGGTCCATACCGGATTATGAGACGAGTGGGTAAAGTAGCCTATGAGTTATAGTTACCTTCAAAGTTAGCTTTAGTTCATCCCGTATTTCACATATCGCTCTTGAAAAAGTGCTTGGGAGATCCAGCTTTAGTTGTTCTAGTGGACAGTATTGGTGTGAAAGATAGCCTCAGTTATATGGAAATTCCTTTTGCAATCTTGGATCGTCAAGTTTGAAGGATGAGGAACAAGGAAGTGGCTTCGGTAATGGTGTTATGGAGAAATCGACATGTGGAGGGAGCTACGTGGGAAGCCGAATCTGATATGATGGCTAAATACCCCCATTTGTTCCCTACCAGCTCAGTTTCAGTTTGATGTATCAGTTTTTTCCCTAAACCTCTATTAAAATTTTCATTTTCCGTTCATGAGTTCAAGTTTGTTTTATGATATGATATATGTATGTGATGTCGGAATATAGTCCAGCTATGTAGTTCTTTTCGGGGGTAGTTGTTCTATCAGTTTTTGGCTTATATGATTAGTATTTGAATATGGTGATTGGTTGTTCCTGAGTTTTCTGCATGTTTCTAACATTCGAGGATGAATGTTCCCAAGGGGGAGATATTGTTATACCCCGGGAACCCACTGATCATGGGCAGATTTATATGCCCAAGTGATACTCAAACGTATCATTTTCGCCTTGTTTATCTAGCAATATGTATACATTTTCATGTAAATGGTAATAAAATGTGAATTTATACTAACCAACATGATTAGCATTGTTTTGTAGGCAAAATGTGATTTTGAGGAGCTAAAATGCATGTTGGAACAATATCGGAGTTGGACTTGGATTCGAGCACGAAAAAGGCATTGAACTGCACCAATTAAAGGGGCTCCGCGATGGAGCCGTGTCACGCTACCATCGCGGAGGCATTCTGCTTGGAGGGTGAATAATTAGCCAAATTCCAGTGGAGCCTCGCGACAGCTCCGTGGCACGGTGGCAAGCCTCCGCGTTGCATGCTGTGCCACGTTGAAGCCTTATTCCCGGACCCTAAATTTCCAGTGAGGGTCCGCGTCCACGCCGTGTCACGGAGGCAGTGCTCCGCGATGCACTCCGTGACACGTTGCTTGTTATTCCGGGAAAAATTCCCACTAGTATAAATAGAACACTTAGGCTTATTTTTAATTAATTCAGACTTGGTGGAGCAAGGACGTGGGTTACAGGCGGTTGAGGGACGAAAAAGCTCAGGGTTTTTCTCTCTTTCTTTCTTCTTTCAATCAATTGTTTGTATGATTAACACTTGTTTTAGAATGATTAATCCGCAAATGAGTGGCTAATTCCCTTCCTTGCTGAGGTTATGAACATTTGTGATGAATTTTGATTATTAATTATATGGTTTTTCATCTTCTTCTTCCATGTTGTTCTATTAATTCTTGTTTCTACTGCATTGGTGTGTGGCCGACATTAATGTATATCTAAAAAGTCCGATTTCACTCGAGAGAGCACAAAATTGGAAAGTTGTGAATTAATAGGGTATTGTTCTTAACTTGATTTGGGAAAATTGGGTTTTGATGTGCTTTCCTGATAGAAATATACTTGAAAGCCGTATTAGTCAATTTAGGAATCGGAATTGTATTGCTAGGTCATGAATTGCATTTGATCACAGAAATGTAGACGGATGTTTTATGATTCTTAAGTGAGATTAAATACGAGAGTTTTAATCTCTTGGCTAATGTTCTTGGCTAGCAACCGGAAGAGAAAGATTAACCAATTTAGGATTATAATCAAGTTCATTACATGTTCTTAACCTTGGCATGCTCATATCCATAGTTTAAATTCAAAGTAGATAATTGTTAGTAGTTTTAGTATATAATTTATAAAACAAACTTTACAATTGTTAGTTACGTTGTTGTCAGCATATATAGAAGTGAGATAGAATATAGTATACTTAAGAAATTTTTACTTACCCAGAGTCTCCTTGGATCGATACTTGGCTTACTTAAGCCACTTACTACTTGTTTGACCACGTGCAATTGCGTGTCGGTTTTATAACCCAACAAAGCACCGGACACCCACGGGTCAGACCCAGGAGTCAAACAGGGAAATTTGGGAAAATGTTACAGCAATGCAGGACAAGTAACTAGATGACTCGTGAGGAGGTCCCACGAGTCGTCAGGTGGCTTGTGGGGAGGCTAGAATGGGCTGAGAAGCTGAGGTCCCCACGGGTGTGGGAACGACTCGTGGTCAGGTACCACGAGTCGTCACGTCTCCCTTGGGGTGAGGTTAAGGGTTACCTGGGAGGTTTGGCTAATGTACCTAATGGATGGGACCCCACGTGTCGTGGCCAGTCCCAACGACTCGTGAAGTGGGTCGTGAGCAAGCCAGTGGAAATTTATTAAGGATGAAGCAGTGTACTTGAGAGAAGGTGACCATGACTCGTGGTCACTTGTGATGAGTCGTTGAGTCAACAGTTTCTAGCCCAGCCGACCTAGTATCTATTGTACTTGACGGGCGACACGATGAGTCGTTGCCCGTCCTAACGTGTCGTCAGGTCACCCGTTAGGGTCACCCGACAGTTATTTCCTGTGAATTAGTAAGGGCCTTCTTGTAATTTCCTACACTCCTAAGATCTAAACTACATCGTTTTGAGGTCGGGACAGGGTCTTGTAAGGGGAAATAATTCATGATAAACCTCATATGATACATGTAAGGGTAGAGAGGAAAGAGGAAACGGATTCAAGTGTTCTTCTTCAAATTCTCCAAGCTTCCATCTAGGGCTTTTCAAGGTAGTTAAGAATCAAGAAGTTCCAGGAATGTGGGGTTTTTAATGGGTGGTTTAGTCCCTACCCATGCCCAATTTCTCCCTAATTCTATGTTTAAGTTACCTTGATGGGTCATAACCCAAATGTATGTTTCCTCAAAAATCGATATGAGTATGTTGTAGTATGTCTAAAATCATGGGTTTCGAATTATTGGGTTATTTTCACTTATTTAATTCAATATTTGATGATTTGATTCCTAAAAGCACATGTGCCCAAATCATGGCGTTTTTGGTGAAATTCATGGTTATGGTGACTTCTCAAGCATGATATGAACTTTTGAATTTCAAACATGTTTTCAATTACTCATGTTATTATGATCATATTTCCTATAAATTTAAGAATTTCAAGTATTATCAGAATTACGGCAATGCCCACATGTCGCTTATGATTTATGAACTATGATTTTGGCTGATCCACTGGCCCAATTCCATGGCTAGCATTACGAATTCTCAAGCATGTTATGATTATCACGATTTAACTAGCCATGAATGTCATGTATGAGTTTCTATGAGCATGTTTCATGTTTTGGGAGTAGTACTTAACACCGAGTAGGTTAGGGGCCTAGGTTACGCCCCGAATCTCAGAACTACGTGCCACCGTAGGTTAAGTTTGGGACTTCCTCAGTGACTGTCCCTTTTTCCCTACGGGTCCTTCACGAGTGATATCATGCCTTTCATGGTTATAACCTTGGCAAGATATGAATGGCCTCCCGACTAGGCTTACAGGTCGGGCTCCATGTGCGCTCATATGGGGTATGTCGGTTATAGAAATCTCCCACTGTTCCTCATTGTTTTAATGCATGTATGATTATGTTATTTTGGCTCAGGTTATGTTTTATGAAATGTTTTTCTCTCATGTTATGACTATGACAGGTTTACGAATATTTTGGAAATCTTGACCCTTATAATATACTTATGATTTCAGTTTTAAGTATTGTCTTGAATATCTCATATATCCGCATATTTTCTATGTTATATCAATTTATGATACAGGATCCGGTTAGCAGGTTCAACATCGTTCTTAGCTTGCTCCCAGTTCTGCTCTCAGTTCTCACTGGTGAGTCCTCGTGATTCGGGGGCTTCATGTTCGGATTTTTTTCTGTCTTTTAGTTTACAGTTGTTGGGGTTAGTTGGGGTCTTGTCCCTTCAACCTGTCTATTATGATTAGAGGCTTTCAGACCTAATTGTAGTATTCAGCTATTTACGCTTGGATTATGTACTGTTGTTTCTTATATTTAATGTCACAGTTTTATTTAGTTCATGACTATTAAGCAAATTCTTCTGCCTTTTGTGAATGGTTTAGTTATATGCTCATGCCATGGGTTGACATAGGGTCCCTTTGGGCTCCTTGTCCCATGTCTACGATTGGGGTGTACTCTTGGGTCGTGACACTATCTCTCGTTCCTATTATTCCACCCTTGACTATCCTGATTTCTCCAACCTTGATTCTCTTCACGAGGATGCCAAGGGACTTGGTCGGCACCTGTCACAACTCGAATTTATTTCCTAACCGAGAAACAAAACTTAAAACCACGAATAGCTCCAAGTCGACCCATGGCATGAACATGGCAGCTAAATAGCATAAATTAATGGAAACTGATAAACTAAACATGAATAAGTAGAAGTCAGCATACATATATCATAAGAGCATAAGAAGAGTCCACGCTCAACAAACTGAACATCCGTATAATGTTTGATAAGCCCCAAACTATCTGATGAGCTAATGGAACAACACCCCCAACTAGCTCTAAATCTGGGATTAAATAACAAAATAACAAACTAAACTGAATGTCCTTAGAAGATGAGTACTCACTAGCACTGGCTATACTGGACTACTATGGGTGTAGGACTAATAGGCCGGCTGAGTCTGATTGCTCGGACTTGTATCATCAAACGATACTGCATATAGTATGCGTTCAGTACTTGAAATGTAGTGAGTATGCAAGGTAAGTAAAATAGGTTGAGTAAGTAAAATTGAAATGATGCATGTAAATATAAATACTACAATCATGAGAGGAGGGACTGCATGCTGATATCTTAAAACATGTATAATCATAAATTAATCTTGTATTTGAATAGAATGACCCAAAGCTAGGAATAAAAATCATATGGATTGCCTATTTGAAATCATATGTAAGAGCTTATAAACTGATCATTGGGTCAAACCTTTTGAAAACATAATAGCATAAGTCATAAACATGCATAACTTGAATTATGAGAAACAATGGGAGGACTTTCCTTAACCAAAACTGTCATGATAGAGCTTACATGATGCCCCGACTATCTCGCTCAAATTGGTAGAGCCGTCCCAAGCTTGCCAAGGCAAGGAATGATACTTGGTGTGATATCACTAATAAGGACCTTGTAGGGTTAATGATGAATATATAAATATATACCTACGGTGGCACTTAATTCCGAACCTTTGAGTTTACCTGCACACCGGGCCTACTCGATTCTACACATTACTCCCAAAAATATGCACATAAGGGCTTATATATTTACCGGGAAATCATACATGAAGTTCATGGGCTAGTTAAATTATAACATACTTGATCATCCTTAAAATACATGACTATCCATGAAACAAGGGCCCATAAGTCGGCCAAAATCATAAACTCATAAATTATGAAGAATATAAATGTGATAATGTCCAAACTACACCTTTCTCTATGAAAGAGCATAAAAGGCTGTTGTATCAAAACAAATAACTAGATGGATGTTGGGGTCGAATCCCACAAGGAATGTAAAATGATGATGCAATAGTTGTATTGAATTAATTTGCATCAATGTACAGGACAAGTAAATGAAAATTTTGGCAGAGTAAATTGAATCTAAACTCAGCTAAACAAGAGAGAAACATAACCAAAATCAAGAAACAATAATGAGCAAAGGTCAAAGGTGTGATGTAGATGGGATTCCAATCGAATTGAGATTTACTAGACAATATAGCTATTACTAATATGTGTAAATAACTTTGGAAAAGATGGTGCCCGATGTTTTTTAAACACTTGGGCACTTCTTCATCAAGTTCTTTCGAACCTCAAGGTGCAATTCAACTATTCCAATATGGTTTGGGGTAGGGGTTATGCTATTTCTAGCCATCAATCATTAATGGGATTATGAAAAAGCATTTTGGCTATTTCTAGCACAACCCCACATAATCAAATCCCAACCCACTATTAACTTCTCCTCCATTACTTAATTTCTCTTTTTTCAAGCCAAAATTAAGTAAGCAAACAATACCCCCTGCAACTATGAGTTATCAACTATAATTTGAGGAGAAATAAATAGATTTACGCTAATTAAGTAATGACAAGAGAAATATAGCAATACCCAATTAAATCAAACACCCATCATCACACACATATAGATATAGATTTAGATACTCATAATTTAGAAACAAAAGAGCTTATTTATCAATAGACTTAACAATTTCGTAATTAAGAGTAACCACAATGAAGCTCAAAATGTCTCTATAATGGTGGATATACCTTGCTGAAGAAGATGAAGATGAAAAAGAAATATTCAAAACTCTATTTACTATGCAAAAATCTCTTCCAAAAGTTATGGAGTATAGTAATGTATTTGTTCAGAGTACTTTTTTAGAAGTACAAAAGTAGGTCATAACATTCTCTATTTTTTCAGGGCTGGATATTTTTTTCCCTTTTCAGGCGTCTTTCCTTTGCGAGTCACCAGCGGTTTGCTAGTGTCCATCCGCAGGCCACCGGTTGATCTCCTCTATTTTCCAGTGAATTCCAAAACAAAATGGCGATGGCATCGGTGGTTCGCAGGCTATTGTTCCGTGAGCTATCGGTTGTAATTATTCCTTATTCCAGTGGGTGCCTGCGGTCAGCCGACGTTTTGCCGGTGTCTTTTGGTGGAGCGCCGGTTTCCACCTGAATCTCATTCTTTTTACTTAATTTCATGCTCCTTCTCTTCAAGTTAGGTACCTGCAACACCCAATGGGAAAAGGGCATAAAATCCTACTAAAAGACTTAAGAACTAATCTAAAGTTCATGCTTAAAAGCCTAATGAGTTGATAAATTACCAACTCATCAAACCCCAAACTTGAACCATTGCTTGTCCTCAAGTAATGCAATTCTTTTCAATTGAGCAAATGAACAACTTATCAAATATGAATTTATGCATCAAGATTCACTGTACCTAAGACAACTTGGAAATGCTCACCAACTCAAGGAAAAAGATAACAACTCTCCCTAAAAATGTAGAAAAGTTTCAAGAGCTAACCACAATGCATAGGCATGATTCTGAATTGCTTTCATTTTCTAAACAAGGGCAGGTTTATCCAATCAAATACACATATCATCCCAAATCATAATCACTTCACATTCAAAGTTTGACTTGGAGCTCAAATTGCTCATGCCTCAATCACACCTTTACATTAATGCAAGAATGTCCTCAAAAGGGAGTGATTCCACTCACTACAAGAGAGAATCCCCTTTATTTATCATAAAGCAATGCACACACACAAGGGATTATAAAATAGGATGATCAGGCTTACTCTCACAAAAGAAATCTCCATTCACACAACTTGACCAATATGGTTGCCCTTCGTGTAATTCGCCACTAATGTAGAGCACTGGACTCAAAATCAATTAGGACTTGAGAGTCATGATGAAGGCTAGGAGTGAGGGCAGGACAAATATTTGGCTTTAGTGACTAGAACCTCCCTAATACCTTTTTGTGATCATTTTTATCCTCCCCATCATTTTCTTTAGATAACTATACCTTATCCCTCCTTTTTAATCATCTTCAATATATTTATTCAAAAGCTCTCCTTGCAGCTCTTTTGGCTCTCACATTAAGCCTTGTCTAAGCAAGAGATAACACCATTTCACCATTCTTTTTATCTTTTGATGATTCAAGGATTCTAAACCCATCATTTCATTCATTTTGATCACAATTTGGTGCTACCTCATATTTAGGCTTATCACATTTCTCCCTTTCTTGTAAACCCACAAACTTAGGCTTTTTGCCTTTTTTTCGTTTATTTCTTTATCTCTCCCTTTGTCTTGGGCTTCAAGCCCCCATTATTTTCATTCATTCATCACTAGCAATTAGGGAGGATGGGTGCCAAAGAAGAGGAATAAAAAAGGAACATCGGCTTGTAATGTGGTTTCCAACAATAAACAGTCCAAAGGCTCAACATTTGCTAGCAAGGAAAGATGTTTACAGAGGTCATTTTGGGTGAAGTGACTAATCAAACAAAAAACTAAAATCATGTTCTAACTGCTGGTACATCTAGGATTTCACCTTGAGTCACACTTAGGTCAAGTTCTAGAAAAGAAGAGATGCATGATATTCATTCAAATAACCTTACCACATAAGGCATCTCTCACGACCCGAACATAGGCCCAGATCGAGACATGGGATAAGGAGCCCCGAGAGATTCCAAGTCGACCCATGACATGAGAATACATCTAACTCTATCAAATAAAGCAGAAGTCTTAACATAATAACATAGTGGAAGTCTAATCATAACATAATATCAGAATCAGAATTTGCTTCATACACGATAAGCTGATTACTACACACAGTCTGAAAGCCTTAACATATCTGATGGGTTGATGGGACAACACCCCCAACTAATACAACAAGTCTAGAAACTAAAAATAGAAAGATATCTACTAACGAGTGGTCCTCGGGAGATGAGGACTCGCCACTGAAGCTGGATGCTAACTCCGAAAGCTGACTAATAAAGGGGCTGAGTTTGGAGATCGGAGCCTGTATCATAAAACATACAGCATAGAGTATGCGGTCAGTACTTGAAATGTACCCAGTATGCAATGTAAGTAAAACGTCTTAAATAAGTAAAATCATTTAATACATGCATAATATAAAACATAATCAAGATCGGAATCTGAGAGTAGGGCTTGCATGCTATTTTCTGAAATCATGATGTGAACATAACTGAACATCATAACCGAATCGAATGACCCAAAGCTGAAATGTGATAATCATAAGTAAAATTGTACATTGGGTCAAACTTTCTTTAGAGAATATATATATATATATATGTATATATATATCATGAATGATAAATATGCATAGCTGAAATCATGACGAACAATGGGAGACTCATCATATAACCTACATTACCACGATTGGGTATGTGGTCTCGACTATCACACTCAAGTGGGTAGGGTCGTCTAAAGACTTGCAGGTCTAAGGACGCTACCATGATATTGATATCAAGCTTAGGGCCCCTTGGGGTTGGGGAAAGCTCACAAAGGAGGTCCCATATAATCTGATCATACCTATGTTGGTGCATAGTTCTGAGGCATAGGGTTGACTGACCCTTAGCTTGCTCGGTGCTAGATACTACTCCCAAAAACATGCGTATGCTCTCCATTGTTTATCAACGAACTTGACCATTATCTAGAGACGAAGCTTAATTATCATATACATATATAAATCTAAATCATACATGAAGAGCCTTGGCAACCATACCACAAGCTAAACAGTATTGGGAGTCTTGACTTTAAAATCATGTGGTAAGCTAATTAACTTGAAATCATACATCATACTTGAAAATATGGTCTTTCCCAATACATAAACATTCTTGAAAATACTTGATTCACTTGAAAACATGATCATAGACATGGGTAACTTGAAAACATGTTTTTCATCGTAAATATCTCATCATACATGAACATACATCATAAATCTAAACTTTCATGAACTTCTCATGGATGTGCATTATAATGTATACAACTCGAAGACATGGTTTATAATATAAAACATTGTAAAACTTGCCCATGAATCATAATTCAATAAAAGAAACGTACTTAGATCGTACGCATGTAGAAACTTAGAAAATTCATGCATTGGGTTAAAACCCCATAGGATCAACATGTAGATTTTCATGAACTAGAGAGGGATTGGGCATGAGTATGAACAATTTCACCCATTCATAAACTTACATACATGAGAGAATCCAATTCTATAATTTCTTTGACTGCCCAATGAAGAATTGATGAAAAACTTTAAGGGATTGAGCTTGATCACCTCTCTAGACCCTTACTGCATGCATGAATAAGAATAGCCTAGAATGAACTTACCCCTCTTAAACTTCACTATTCATTAGCTTAAAACGACGTAGTTTAGGCCTTAGGATCATAGGAATTATGGATAAGCCCTTACTAAATTCACAGAAAATAGCTGACTGCCAGTCCCCACGAGGGACTGGACGAGTTGTTACCAAGGACCACGACTCGTGGTCTCAAGTCATCGGGTGCACACAACCTACTTTCCTCAAAGGTTCCCCACAAGGGACCTAATGGCTCATCACTAGGAACTACACGAGTCATTACTGGTGACCACGACTTCTAGTGACCACTTGTGACCTTCACTTCCAAGAAGTCTTCTTCCTTCACCCCATCCTTGGCCACGACTGACTCAACGAGTCGTGGTGATGACCACGACTCACGTTGATGTCCGTGGTTACGCCAAACTCACAAATTCCAACTTAACTCTAGAACCTTACCACGAGTCACTTCACGACTCGTGGTCTACCCCACGGGTCATAGGACTACTCGTTTTGTGACCTAGTGCAGAAAATCTTGCTTTCTTCATTTCAACTCCTGAGTCTGATCTTAGGGTTTTCGGGGAATTACAATATCTACCCCTTGGGAACATTCATCCTCGAATTTTGAAAATCATACAGAAAAGCTGAGAAATGCAATCATCATATTCAAATACTGAACATACAAGCTAAAAACCGACGGAATGACTAACTCTGATTCAAACTAGTTGACTGAACTGAATTCATGAATCATATGTACATCCATTTACATGAACGAAACTGGGGCACATAAACTTAACATGAAACTAAATAGAGTTTTAGGGAAAAAATTTATACCTCAAGCTGGCATTGAGCCGGTAGGGAATAAATGTGGGTATTTAGCAATAATATCTGCTTCAGCTTCCCATGTAGCTCCCTCAACATGCTGATTCCTCCATAAAACTTTAACAGAAGCAACTTCTTTGTTCCTTAGCCTTGGAACCTGATGATCCAGTATTACCACTAGAACCTTTTCATAACTAAAGTTGTCTTTCACACCAACACTTCCCATCGGAACAACTAAGCCTGGATCACCCAAACACTTTATTAGGAGCGATACATGCAAAATTGGATGGACTGAAGCAAATTTTGAGGGTAAATCCAATTCATATAGTACCTTGTCACCCTATTTCACAATCCGGTAGGTGAACATAACGGGGACTGAGTTTTCCTTTCCTTCCGAACCTCATCAATCCCTTCATGGGAGACACCTTCTGAAACACCCAATCATCAACTTTGAACTTAAGTTCTCTCCTCCTCACATCTGCATAGGACTTTTGATGACTTTGAGCTATTTTCGACCTGTCCCATATGAGCTAAACTTTCTCTATAGCCTCATGGACTGAATCTGGTCCTATTATCACAGCTTCACCGAATTCACACCAACCAATAGGCGATCTACATCTCCGCCAATAGAGAGCCTCAAATAGAGCCATGTGAATGCTGGAATGGTAGCTGTTGTTATACGCAAACACAATAAGAGGCAAATGATCATCCCAACTACCTTTGAAGTCAATTACACACGCTCTCAACATGTCCTCGAGAGACTGAATAGTCCACTCCACTTGACTATCGGTTTGCGGATGAAATACTATCCTAAGCATGACCTGAGTAACAAGTCCCTTCTGAAACGATCTCCAAAACTGAGAGGTAAAGTGAGTACCTCTATCTGATATGATGGACAAGGGAACTCCATCCAACTTAACTAGCTCTCAGATGTATAGTTTGGCATAATCCTCCTCTAAATCAGTGGTTTTGATCGGTAGAAAATGAGCGGCTTTGGTCAACCTATCTACAACAACCCAAATGGATTGATGTTGCCGACGAGTGTGAGGCATCCCTTTAATGAAGTCCATATTGATTTCTTCCAACTTCCAAGTAGGGATACTAATGTCTTGAAGCACACCTCCTGGTCTATGGTGCTCAACCTTCACTTGTTGACAATTTGGACACTTAACTACAAATTTTGTGATGTCCTTCTTCATGCCATTCCACTAATAGACTTCCCGTAGGTCATGGTACATCTTGGTGGCACCTAGATGTATCAAATAGCTAGAATCACGAGCCTCATGCAACATCTAACTTCTAAAATCATCAACGTTCGGGACACATAAGTGACCCTGGTATCGAAGCACACCATCTCCCCCTTTTTCTGATTTTGAATGGCTTCCTTAAACTTTACAAAAATAGGGTCCTCGTCTTTTCTAGCTTTCACATTAGCCACCAAGGATGATTCTAACCTTTTCTGAACTATAACACCACCATCAGTCGAGTCGACCAAATGAACTCCCAACCGTGCAAGTCGATGCACATCCTTCACTAGCTCCTTCTTTCCCTCATCTACATAGGAAACACCCTCCATAAAGAGTCTACTAAGTGTGTCTGCCACCACATTTGCCTTACCTAGATAGTAAAGGACACTTATATCATAATCCTTGAGTAGCTCCAACAACCTTATTTGGCGTAGATTTAGATCCTTCTGTGTAAACACATATTGTAGGCTCTTGTGGTCCATAAACACATCTTCATGGACCCCATATAAATAGTGTCTCCAAATCTTCAATGCAAATACCACCGCAGCCAATTCAAGATCATGGGTCGGGTAATTCCTTTTATGAACCTTCAGCTGCCTAGAAGCGTATGCTATAACTTTATCATGTTGCATTAATACACAACCAAGGTTAATTCTGGAAGCATCGCAATACACCACAAACTCATCTGTACCCTTTGGTAGGGTTTACACCGGTGCTGAGGTGAGTCGAGTCTTCAAATCCTGAAAGCTCCTCTCACAAGCCTCTAACTATTGGATCTTCACTTTCTTTCACATCAATTTGGTCAATGGTGCTGCAATAGATGAAAAACCCTCAAAAAATCTCCAATAGTACCTGGCTAAACCAAAGAAACTCCTGATGTCTGAAGGATTCACTGGTCTAGTCCAACACCTCACTGCTTCTATCTTTTGAGAGTCCACTTTTATACCCTCACTTGATACCACATGGACAAAAAATGCCACTGAACTCAACCAGAACTCACACTTGCCAAATTTAGCATATAATTTGCGGTCCTTGAGAGTCTGTAGTACCACCCTCAAATGAGCGGCATGCTCCTGGTTCTCCGAGAGTATATCAGGATATCGTGAATAAACATGATCACAAACATATCCCGATATGGTTTGAACACCCTGTTCATCAAATCCATAAAAGTTGTAGGAGCATTCGTTAGTCCAAAAGACATATCTACAAACTCGTAATGACCATACCAAGTCCTGAAGGCTATCTTCGGGATGTCACTCTCCCCAACCCTGAGCTGATGGTATCCGGGCCAGAGATCTATCGTCGAAAAGCACTTAGCACCCTGAAGCTGGTCAAACAAATAGTTAATCCAGGGAAGAGGATACCTGTTCTTAATGGAGACCTTTTTCATTTATCGATAATCAGTACACGTACGAAGAGAATCATCTTTCTTTTGGACAAAGAGAACTGGTGCATCCCATGGGGATTTGCTCAGTCTGATGAAACCTTTCTCTAATAGGTCTTTCAACTGTTCCTTCAACTCCTTCAACTCGGCTGGGGCCATTCTGTGAGGAGGAATAGATATAGGTTGCGTAAGGTCAATACCAAAATCGATCTCCCGCTCAGGAGGGATTCCCGGTAGATCCTCTAGGAAGACTTTTGGATACTCACACACTACTGGGACTAACTGGATTGTCAGGGTCTCGGACATGGCATCCTTAACCCTAACTAAATGGTACACACAACCCTTGGAGATCATCTTTTTGGCCTTAAGATAGGAAATGAAACAACCTACAGGAACAATGTAACTACCCTTCCATTCTATGATTGGCTCACCCGGAAATCTGAACTCTACTACCCGGGTTCTACAATTAACTGAGGCATAACATCCAAATAACCAATACATACCAAGGATAACATCAACATCGGTCATGGATAACTCTACTAAATCTGCTGAGGTGACGTTCTGAAGGACTGTGACCGGTCAACTTCTATACACCCGTCTAGCTAGAACTGAATCACCTAATGGAGTAGAGATTGAGAAGGGTTCTGATAAGATTTTGGGATTGACTCTAAAACTACTAGCCACATAGGGCATTATAAAAGATAAGGTATCCCCTGGATCTAATAAAGAATACATATCAAGATGGAAAACTCGTAACATACCGGTGACTAAATTTGGGGAGACCTCCTACTCCTAGCAGGATGCTAAGTCATCAAATCTGTTTTAACACTGACCGCCACTTGTGCTAGTAGATGCGCCATACTGAGATGGAAGGGTTGGTGGAGCTTCTGAACTGAAAGATGGGCCTCGACCCCTATCATGGCCTTGTCTAGCTAGTGGAAAATCTCTGGGCATATGTTTTTGCATCCCACACCCGAAGCAAGGACTTGTACCCGCTAAACACTGACGCGTGTGCCTTCGACCATACCTATCGCAAACGGAATACTGAAATCTGCGGGCCAAATGCTCTGACCCCTAGTGCCTGATGCTCGTCCCCTCTGATCATGCGTACGTCGGGATGGCACACTCATCACTGAAGATACAACGACCGAAGATCTTTGGTAGGACTACTATCGATGCCCAACACTTGGTCTCGACTGAAAGAACCTATAGCTATCTATCTTGGCCCTCTTGGCCTCCTCTCCCTATCACAACCAAAACGTACACCCGGATAGTAGAAATGGGACAAGGAGCCCCGAGAGATCCCAAGTCGACTCATCACATGAGCATACATCTAAGTCAATCACATGAGCGAAAAACTTAACATAGAGAACGTGATCATAACATAACATTATGGAAAGCAGCACAATACTTATACAATACAGTGGAATACAAATTTTTAGTCTGATAAGGCTCTAAACATGAAAGGCGTATTTATTAGGACAACTCCACAACTAATCCAACATCTAGAAACTGAAGGAATAATATAGAGTGTGAACATGTATCCCTCAGAACATGAGGACTCACCAAGGACGCAGTGAGCAGGTCTTAATCTATCTACGGTTGAGGGTGAGCCTGAGAACTGGACTTGTATCATGAGACGATACAACATAGAAAGTATGCGGTCAGTACGAGGAATATACTGAGTATGCAAGGTAAGTAAAGCAGACATTTAAAACAAGTATGAATCTCATAAATGGTCATAAGAGTAGGACAACATGCTCATATCATAAATCATTATAACATATTACACGGCAAAAGGTTTTCAAAACATTCGTAACATAAACATAGTCATAATTATAAGAGAAGAACCTCGCTAAACATAACTTGAGCCAACATACATAATCATAACATGCATAAATCATGAGGAATAATAGGAGATTCTCTTAACCGATATACCCCATATGAGCACACATGAAGACCGACTTGTAACCCTATTCTGGAGGGTGTTCATACCTTTCCAAGGGTAGGAACAATGAAGGGCGTTATCACACATGAAAATGATCATTTGGGCCAGGTACAAACATGAATGAGTCCCAACATACCTACGTGGCACATAGTTCATGAGATCTGGGACTTAACCTGAACTCTGAACCTAGTCATGTTCGATACTACTCCCAAAACATATATAGTGCTCATAATAATGCATACATATGTTCATGGGCTATTCAAATCATGATAATTGTAAACATTCCTGAACATACGTGAACTAGCCATGACTTGAGGCCCGTGAGTCGGCCAAAACATAATTCATGCTTAATGAAACACATACATACTTGTAGATCACACATATAGTTTAAATTTCCATAAGATCATAATAGATAACATAATATATTCATGATTTAATGCATAATACATGTTGGTCGTATCAAAAACATCAATGGATTAATGGATCATAAATCGGTTTATCATGGGCATGCATAGTCGGGTTTAAATGATTAGAAATTCGAAATAAGCCATACTAATATCCATTTAGAGCTAAAACGATGATCAAAATTAGTAGATAATGATAGGGTTTCAAAATCACAAGACCCATAAATAAATCATTAAAATTTATATAAACCGAATATAAAACCCCATGAGTTTTAAAATAAATTTTGAGCAATTTAATAGAGAAGGAGCATGGGTGTGGAAGAATCATCCCATTGAATACCTTATATACCTGGGATTATGAACTCCTAACCCTCCTTAAAAGCCCAAGAATGAAGTTGAAGGAACTGAGGTGAAAAGATTGAAATCCCCTTGAATCACCTCTCAAAGTTCTAGGATACATGAATGAGTGTCTAGAATAGGTCATTCTCTTAAAAGACCAGCTTTCCCATGCCAAAACGACGTAGTTTAGGGTTGTATATCGTGAAAAGCCAAAAATACCCTTAATGATCCTGTCCTGAGAAATCGCAAGATTAATCCCACGGGTGGTACCAATGGGTCGTGGGAACCACCAGCGACCCATCATGTCCCTTGTTGAGTGGACTGTTGAATGTCTTCTCTCAAAACTAACCAACGGACGGATAGGACGACTCATCCTTTGAAACCACGATCTATTACACCATCCATTGTTTGTTCATCATAAAATTTGAACCCACTTACCATGAGCCTCACTACAACTCGTGGTTCCTTCCAACGAGTCGTGGTCTCAACCTGTAACCTACACTGGAAATTCTTAACCTCCAACAATGACCACAACCAATGACTTATGGTTTCTCCTAACGGGTCATTGGGTCGCTCGTTGCATGCCTCCTAAAGAACCTAACTCCTTCCCACAACTGCTAACGACGAATCGTTGTTTCCCACAACGAGTCGTCATGTCTCCCATGGTTTACTCTGCCACCCAGCCTGATCCTAACCACGATTGCATACAACGACTTGAGGTTTGATACCACGAGTCATCCCATGGCCTATCCTGCAATATTTTCCCAATTTCTGCAGTTTTAAACATTCAACCTCTCGGGTCTATACTTACGCACTTCCGGGGTATTACAATATCTCCCTCTTGGTAACATTCGTCCTTGAATGTAGGAAAAAAGAAGAAAATAGAAACATGAAATTATCATATGCAAATACTGATAATTTTAACCGAAATTTTCACGGAATGACTACCTCCGAACCAAACCACATAGCTGAACTGATCTCATGCTCCAAATACACATTCATACACATAAAAGAAACTTGCACACATGAATTGAGCATGAAAACTAAATGGGATCATAGAGTAGAACTGATACCTCATGTCGAAACTAAGCCGGAAGGGAACAAATGTGGGTATCTAGCCATCATATCCGCTTCGGCTTCCCACATAGCTCCCTCAACATGTTGATTTCTCCATAAAACCTTAACTGAAGGTACATCTTTGTTCCTCAACTTTCGAACCTGACGATCCAAGATTTCTTCATATCTGAGGCTATCTTTTACTCCAATGCTGTCTACCTGGACTACCAAGGCTGGATCACCCAAAAACTTTTTCAAAAGCGACACATGGAAGTTGGGATGAACTAAAGATGACTCCGATGGCAAGTCCAACTCATATGCCACCTTACCAACTCGTCTCATAACCCAGTAGGGACCAACATAGCAGGGACTAAGTTTCCCTTTCTTTTCGAACCGCATGACTCCCTTCATGGGAGATACCTTTAGAAATACCCAATCGTCCACTTCAAACTCCAAATCTCTTCTCCTCACATCAGGATATGATTTCTGACGACTCTGAGCGATTTTTAACCAGTTCCTTATCCACCGTACCTTCACCATCGCCTCGTGAACTGCATCTTGCCCTATCATAGCTGCCTCACAAACCTCAAACAATCTGATGGGAGATATACACCTCCGCCCATAGAGGGCCTGAAATGGTGCCATATGGATACTAGAGTGATAATTGTTATTATAAGAAAACTCGATCAAGGACAAATGATCATCCCTACTACATGCCCTCAACATGTCCTCAAGAGTTTGAATTGTTCGTTCTGCCTGGCCATCTATTTGCGGATGGATTGCTTTGCTGAGCTTAATCTGAGTCCCAAGTCCCTTCTAAAAAGACCTCCAGAACTGGGAGGTAAACTGAGTATCTCGGTCTAAAATAATATACAAGGGCGCTCCATGAAGCCAAACCAACTCCTGAATATAAAACTTGGCATAATCATCCGCTGAATCTGTGGTCTTGACCGATAGGAAGGGTGCAGCATTTGTTAACTTGTCTACCTCAACCCAAATGGAATCATAGAGTCGGCGAGTGTGAGGTATGCCTGCAATAAAATCTGTATTAATCTCTTCCCACTTCCAAGCGGGAATGCTAATATCCTGAAGTACACCTCCCAGCCTGTGGTGCTCAACCTTCACTTGTTGATAGTTTAGACACTTGGCTACGAACTCTGCGATATCATTCTTCATACCATCCTACCAATAGATTTCCCTCAAGTCCCGATACATCTTCATGGATCCTGGATGGATGGAATATTTGGTACCATGTGCCTCATGCAATATCCGGACTCTCAAATTATCAATGTCCGAAACACATAGATGACCCTGGTATTGAAGGACACAGTCTCCCCCTTTAGAGAAAACCTCCACCTTTTGACTCCGCACCGCTTCCTTCAGCCTTCTCAATATTGGATCCTCATCTTGCTTAGATATGACATCGACCACCAAGGACGATTCTAACCCATTCTTCACAACAACGCCACCATCGGTCGAGTCGATCAATCTAAACCCCAACCTTGCAAGTCGGTGAACATTTCTCACCAACTCTCTCCTTCCCTCATCCACATGGGACACACTCTGCATAGAGTGCCTACTAAGTGCATCTGCAACCACATTAGCCTTGCCCGAGTGGTAAAGGACATTCATATCGTAGTCCTTAGCAATTCCAACCACCTCTTTTTCTGAAGATTGAGATCTTTCTGCGTGAACATATATTGCAAGCTATTGTGATCCGTGAACACGTCAACATGAACCCCATACAAGTAATGCCACCATATCTTCAGTGCAAACACCATCGCAACCAACTCAAGATCATGGGTCGGGTAATTCTTTTCATGAACCTTTAATTGTCGAGAGGCATATGTTATTACCTTCCCTCGTTGCATAAACACATATCCCAATCCAACTCCCAAAGCGTCACAATACACAAAAAAGCCATCAGTACCGTCGGGTAAAGTCAACACTGGTGCTGAAGGGAGTCGGGTCTTCAATTCCTGAAAGCTTTTGTCACAATCCTCTGACCATTGGAAGTTTATCTTTTTCTGAGTCAACTTTGTCAAAGGTGCTGCAATAGATGAGAAACCCTCAAAAAACCTTCAGTAGTATCCTGCTAGGCCCAAGAAACTCCGATTTCTGAAGGAGTCACCGATCTAGGTCAATTCTTCACCGCTTTGATTTTTTGAGAATCCACCCTTATGCCCTCACTCGATACCACATGGCTTAGAAATGCCACCGAGTCCAGCAAAAATTCACACTTGCTAAATTTTCATACAACTGACGATCCTTGAGGGTCTGAAGCACTACTCTCAAATGAGCAGCATGCTCCACCGAGTCCAGCAAAAATTCACACTTGCTAAATTTTCATACAACTGACGATCCTTGAGGGTCTGAAGCACTACTCTCAAATGAGCAGCATGCTCCTCCTCGCTCCAGGAGTATATAATGATGTCATCAATGAACACAATCGAGAACATGTCCAAATATGCCTTGAATACCCTGTTCATTAGATCCATAAAAATGCAGGTGCATTGGTTAGTCCAAATGACATAAATACAAACTCATAATGGCCATACCGGGTCCTGAAGGATGTCTTTGGGATATCACTCTCCCGGACTCTGAGCTGGTGATACCCAGACCTGAGATCTATCTTTGAGAAACACCTGACACCCTGGAGCTGGTCAAATAAATCTTTAATCCTGGGAAAGGGGTACCTGTTCTTGATGATGACCTTATTATGTTATCGATAATCAATACACATTTGAAGGGATCCATCCTTCTTCTGAACAAATAGAATAGGTGTGCTGCATGGAGACTTGCTTCGGTCTAATGAAACCCTTATCCAACAAGTCCTTCAACTGTTCCTTTAACTCTTTTAACTCAGTTGGGGCCATCCTGTAAGGAGGTATAGAGATAGGCTACGTATCGGACAATAGATCAATTCCGAAATCAATTTCCCTTTCCAGAGGAACACCTGCTAAATCGTTAGGAAAAACTATCGGATACTTGCGCATCACTGGAACTGATTAAATAGTCGGGTTCTCGGACTCTACATCCTTAACCCTGACAAGGTGGTACATGAAGCCCTTAGAGATCATCTTCCTGGCCTTCAGATATGAAATAAACCAACCGGCTGGTATAGTTGAATTACCCTTCCACTCAAAAATTGACTCACCCGGAAATTAGAATTTCACTGCACGGGTCCTATAATTAATCGAAGAATAACATGCAAACAACCAATCCATACGTAAAACATGTCAAAATCCGTCATGGCCAATTCTACTAAGTCCGCGGAGGTAAACTTATGCAACACCGTAATGAGGCAACCTCTATATACCCATCTAACTACAACTGATTCACCGACTGCAGTAGATACAAAGAATGGTTCTGACAGAATTTCTAGACTAACTCCAAAACTACTAGCAATGTAAGGGGTCATGAAAGACAAAGTAGCTCCTGGATCTAACATAGCATAAGCATCAATATGGAAGACTTGCAACATACCCGTGACACATCTGGCGAAGCCTCCTGCTCCTGGCGAGGCACTAGGGGATAAAACCTGTTTCGGTGTTGACCACCTGCCAAACCAACCAGGCACCTCAGGATGATTTTTGCCACATCTCGCACCAGATGGGGAAGTGCGCTCCACCTGCATGGTACCATGATCCCTCGAGCCTGTAGCCCTGCTCCTCTGTCTCCCCTGAACCTGGACGACGTGCTAGCCAATGATGGAGCTGGAGCAGTGGACCTGTGTGTTGGGACTGCTGACATGATCCACCTTCTAACCTGGCTTAAGAAACCCCATAGCTGTTGGTCCTGGCCCTCTTAGCCTCTCTCTTCCTCCTATAGACCCACTCCATCTGCTGGGCATGCAATACAATATGGGGAAAGTCGATGTCCCAGTGTAGCATAGCAATCTGGCAATTCTTGTCCAAGTAATCTACTACTCCATGCACAAAGCGGCTCACCCGAGCCTGTTGATCTGCCACCAATTCCAGAGCATATTTAGATAGCTAAGTGAACTCCAAGGCATACTCCTGAACTAATATGTAGTCCTGCTTCAAATTCACAAACTCTGCCGCCTTGAGCTCCCTCATCTTGGAGGGAAGAATCGATCCATGAACGCAGTGTGGAACTCATCCCAAACTATCGGACCTGCACCAGTTGTCCTAACACCTTTCCATTGCTTTAACCAAATATGTGCTACTCGCTTGAGTTGATAGGAGGTCAAATCAACACATTCCCTATTGTTCACCCCCATAACCTGGGTGATCTTTAGAATTTCCAGAATAAAGTCATGTGGGTCCTCGTCTACCTTCGACCCTGTGAACTCCGAAGGGCTCATCCTCAAAAAGTCCCTCACCCTAGCAGCTGCTGCATTCCCATTTTTTCAGATAATGTGCCACAGTCTGATTTTTGACCTGAGTAGCCATGGCCTGTGCCAACATCTGAATCATCGCCATAAACTCAGCATGGGCGGCTGGCTCTGGTACGTGCTCCCCATGAACGAGTAGATCTAGCTGATGCTCTCCATCATGGGCACCCTCACGATCATCACCATTACCGTTCCTCCTGGCATTTACTCGGCGTGGAGGCATGAATCTACTAATACGAATAGCACTAATTAGAGGAGTAAAGGACGTTCATCGCACTGCATAGATCATGAAGTAAGGGAACATTTCTAAACATCTAGTAGCCTCTTCATCATAAGTGTGGCGCACTTCACACCCATGAAAAAGACTCTACATAATGCGACTGTCAGACTCCCTAGGACACATAAGCCTATGGCTCTGATACCAAGTTTGTCACGACCCAAACGTACATCCAGATCGTAGACACAGGATAAGGAGCCCTGAAAGACCCCAAGTCGACCCATGACATGAGCATACATCTAATTCAATCACATGAGTGGAAGACTTAACATAGAGAACGTAACCATAACATAACATAATGGAAAATAGTACAATACTTATACAATACAGCGGAATACAATTTTATAGTCTGATAAGCCTCTAAACATGAAAGGCGGATTGATGGAGAACTCCCAAACTAATCCAACATCCAGAAACTGAAGGAATAAATAGAGTGTGAACATGTAGCCCTCGGAATATGAGGATGACGTGCCCGCAAGTGTACGGGTCGTGCAAGTAATATAGTGGCTCTTTTTAAGAACCGGATTGTCGAACCCACAGGGACTGGACCCATTCCTCTAACTATCCATTTCTAGTGTGATCTTAAATACCTCAAGTGTTGGTTATAGACATTTTCGATTGAGATTAATTAAGTCTAAGTTTGGGTCAACGAAATATTCTGAAATTACTCTAGGAGCAACATAGAGTTAAAACCAATTAATCATGTGATCCTACGATTTGCAATGGGTTAAGCATGGAACTATCAATTGTTATTTCACATAATTAGAATTGCATGTTTATGGTCTTTCGAGCCTCTAAACACGGCAATCTAGTCTCACTGCATCATTGTGAGCGAGGATTTTAATTTTCTAGTCGCGGGCAATCAATTATGTTGTGGTTTACGGGGAAACGATTAGGGACTTTCGTGCGTCTAACCATTTAACTCAACTTAGCCTCACAACTACTTCTTCGAGTGGTGATGTGACATCCCAAGTTGGTCTTTCATAACCCCCGTGTGTCAACCAAGCACGGTGTTAGGGATATTTCTATCCTGACACAAAAATCTCTCCCGAGATACAAACATGCTCCTTACATTCTCATGTCCTGACCTAGGTAATGCTTTCTCAAGCTATTACTCAAGCTAACAAATATGCTTTCATGGTGATCAATCATAAAAACAACCAACAATCCAGAGTGCAAGATGAAAACAACAATCAATAACTTAATTCCAAAACAATTTCATAAAATCACAATCATAATTCATGGCTTCAACCCTAGAGGAAGGGTTCTTGCCATTCATGTTCGTAAAACTACAATTAACTAATACTAAACTAACATACTTACATGAATTTGGTAGATGAGAAGGGAATTTGATAAACCCTAGATGAGTTCTCCCACTTCTCCCTTCACTCCTAGGTGGTTTTTCAGAATAAAATCGTGACCCCATGATTTTAGGAGCTAAGGGTCCTATTTATAGTAAATGGAAAATGTGCATAATTTAGCCTGAAATGGAACGGCTCCGTGTCACGGAGTGTATCGCGGAGCATTGCCTCCGTGACACGGAGGCAACGCGAAAGCTCTCTAGAAAATGCCTCCTGAAACCAAGCTGCCGAGGGTCACCGCGCTGGCCAACGTGGCACGCTGCTCATGCAGCGCGTTGGCATGCTGCTGTCGCGCAGCTGGCCTAGCGTGGCACGGCGCTGGCACGCTGGTTCTCTGCCTACTGCTGCCTGCTGCTGCCTTTCCTCGTGCGCTTGGCAAGGGCGTGGCACGGCGCTGGGCGCGGTACACGCACAGCGTGGCACGCTGCCTGGCGCGGCCAGCCTTGCCAAGCCATGCTCCTTGCCGACTTTCGCCACTTGCTTCCACTCCATTCCTTCCTATTCACCAACCTGTGAATTAGTTCCTCAAAATCCTTGAAACCTACAAAACAAGGACTAATCATGTTGGTTAGCACAGATATTCACATTTATATAAAATCACATGAAAGTATGTAAAATAACTTAGATAAACAAGACTACATTAAGGTATAAAGCGTATCTCGGGCATGCTATATTGCCCGTGATCACAACCCCACACTTTAAAGCCTTGTTCGTCCTCGAACAACCTTTTACATATCATACATATGGAGACTCCCACATAACTAATGTGTCAAGATAATTCAAGCTACGGCTATAATGATTACGTAAGATAACAAGGTAAAGATAGAGCATACGCAATTTAATCACCGAGATGAAATACAACGATGCTAAGACTTCTTAATCCTCAAGAATCGACTCTCAATCTTAGCAAACTCGTGCAAATCAAATAATTAAGAAATCCAACATGAATTATATCCTTCATTCAACATGTGCCCCTCACAGAAATAGAGTTACCCAATCACACGCAAAAATCATTTGTACATCATAACATGTGTGGGTGAATAAATAAAATTTCCCTCACTCTCACAAAGAATTCACATGCATCATGTAATGACCCATAAGCTTGCCCTTAGTGTTTTATTCCACTCATTTAAGGATGTGTGAATGTAAGATCAAGTAGGACTTAATGGGTTGTAATGTAAGCTAAGGGACAGGTAGGTATTATTATGGCCAGTGATAATGACTATCTTTCCTAAGCACTTTTAATACATTACGCCCTCCTTACGAACTTCCCTTCCCTTACTTTACCTATTTCTCCTTTCATCTTTCTTGTTCCTCTTATGTACCCCCATTTCTTTAGGCACTTTTAACTTATTAGTAAGGAGATCTATAAATAATTTTTCATTAATTTGTTTTCTTGCTCCTTACTAATAATCAACCATTTTCACACAAGTGCACCTTTGTCCTTTTCTCACTTCTACAACTTGCTACTTTTCCTTTCTTTTCATTCTTCTCACTCCTGTACTCCTTCGGATTTTTTTCACTCAAGCGCTTAGGAGTTTTGGATCAAGTTCAAGGCTAATGAAAGAAAAAGGGTTAAGCTTATGTTGCATCTGTCAAAGAATAGGCTCAAGGCTCAACAGGGCTAACTAGGATTAATTTCTCAAGGTAGGTAAAACGAGGGATAAAAATTTGGTTCATTCAACGAAATGCCTAAATAATCTCCTACAATTCACATCCTTCATTTCGTTTTATAAACACACCAGGCAAGTTCTAGACAATCCACAATAGCACAGAATACTCAAAAACCTTACACTCATGGCACATGCTCAAATCAAGACATATTCAGTATACTCTTAACTCAGCTAATCACAAGAATTCAAAATTAAGCTTCAATCATATTGAGTCAAATTCAAGAGCTCAAGTGTCTCAAACAAAGTTATACAATTGCATGCTTCACACTGAACATACTTGCATCTTACAATCACGTATAGCACATAACAAGAACATCAAGCACCACATAGTTATGGTTTCAAAAACCCAACACCTACCGACTAATTTTCCTCAAGACGGTCGTCATCCATCCATCATCGGAAACAGTCCCTAACTACGACTAAAACACTATATACAGTCAAAGGAAAGAAAAAGATAAAAATTTTATTCTTCTGTTCAAAGACCCCCCGTCGGAAAAGAACCGAAAAGAAAAACCAACGGGTGATGAAGTCATGCTTTCTTCACAAAAATTTTCAAATTTTTCAAATTTTTCAAATTTCTCAAGCATTAGCATTACATTCACCACAAACTTGTTAAGCACAAAAAAAAATTTTGAAATTTCCATTTCCCTTGAAATTTCCCTCACCCCACACTTAAAAAAATGCTATGTCCTCATAGCATCAAATTAAAATTTAACAAGGGTGAGAAATACTCCCTGAGGCTTTTAGCCTAGCAAATAGCATGCTTTTCTTCAGTTTTGCACAATTGTGTGTCGACCCCACACTTTTTATCGTCCATGCTTTTCAGCTTCCTCCTCCACGGGTACTCAGACTTCCCCTCCATCTGTGCTTAACTTTCCACCAAAAACAACACAAGATGAAAAATAAATAAAATCAACACAAATGCAAGAAATTAAAATGGTACCTGTGGTACCCTTGGGTTGCCTCCCAAGTAGCGCCTTATTTTATGTCGTGGCTCGACGTGAACTGTCCTTTTCAGGACATCCTCATACCTAGGTTCTCTTTCGAGAACCATCTCCTTTTCTTTTGTTGTTTAGAGGAAACAGCCTCCACTCTGTTCCTCTCTTTCTCCAACTTCTTCTCAATTTGAAGCCCTTTATCAGACTCGGGCTGAACACTTGTAATTGCCTTTGGCCCGGCACTTGTGGAATCCTCCACCCCACACTTATCCTCTGCCAACACACTAACCTGACAAAGGTTTCTGTAGTGTGCAGATGGGTTCATTTCTTGGTAAACGCGGCGGATTTCTTCTTCATCCTCAACCCTCATTTTCAGGGTCCCTGCTTTCAAATCAATCACCGCTCCTCCAGTGGCCAAGAATGGCCGTCCCAAGATCAGGGGTACCTGGTCATCAACCTAAAAATCTAAGACAATAAAATCAGCAGGTATAATGAACTTACCTACTTTGATGAGAAGGTCCTCTATTATTCCATCAGGTGTCACTCGCGACTTGTCAGCCAGCTGCAACATCAACCTTGTCGGCCTCAGTTTTCCCAACCCCAGGGTGTTGAATAAGGAGAGGGGCATTAGATTAACTGCTGCCCCTAAGTCACACAAAGCTCGTAGCACCTCAGCTTTACCAATTTTAATGGGGAGGGTAAAACTCCCTGGGTCTTTGAGCTTCTTTGGCATTTTGCTCAATACCCTGTAACTGCACTCCTCAGTCAGTGCTACTGTCTGGACATCCACCAATCTCACTTTGTTCACCATCACGTCCTTCAAGTATTTAGCAGACTTGGGCCTTCCCTGCAAAACATCAAGAAGGGGCAAATTTATGTGAAGTTCTTTGAAGCTCTCAAAGAACTTTTTGAAGCATTCCTCCTCCTTGCTCTTTCTGAATTTCTGAGGGAATGGTGGTGGTGGTATTTGTGCTGGCTGCAATGGAAGTTGTGCATTTTGTTTCCCAGCACTCTGATTATGTCCCATGTTGATGGATGGTCCTGGTCTAACCAACTCCGGCTGCACCTCCTTGCTTAGCTCTTCTGACACTGCATCAGCTAATTGCTTACCGCTTCTCAGACTGATGGCATTGATCTGCCGAGGGTTAGGATCTGTGTCGCTTGGTAATCCCCCCTGCGATCTCATGTTTTGAGAAGCTGCTATCTGACCCACTTGTTTTTCAAGATTTCGGGTGGCTACTTGGTGATTCATTAAGTCTGTTGCCATCCTCGCCTGATTTTCCATTAATTGAGTCTGGGTCTCCATGATTTTCTGAAGTGTTTCCTCAATGCTGCTACTCAATTGCCCATCATTCTGCCTATTCTGCTGATACTGCTGTTGTTGAGGTTGCATAAAATTCTGCCTTTGGTTTCCACCCCAAGAAAAATTCGGGTGGCCCTGCCAATTTCTGTTGTAACTGGTTTCAAAATTTTGATTGTTGCGCTGCACATTACTAACAAAATTGACTGACTCCAGATTGGCTCCATAAGATTCTGCATGGTGCCCATTATTACCACAAATTTCACACCAACTCGGAGCTTGCTGAACTGCATTAACCTGGCCCTGGCGTTGGTTCATACTCAGTTTATTGAAATGAGTCATCATTTGATGCTGGAACGAAGCTACCTGTGCTGCCAAAGCATTCAAACCATCTACGTCTATCAACCCTGATCTGTTTCCTGCCCTTCTAGATGACTCGCTGTGCCACTCTGGATTTCCTTGTGCAATTCTATTCAACAAAGTGTACAACTCATCATATGTCTTATCCAAGGCTTGCCCACCCGATGCAGAGTCTAGTAATATTTTTGTGTGTGGGTCTAGACTTTCTACAAAGGTATGGGCCAGCACTTCAGTTGATTGCTGGTGATGGGGGAAATCTCTCAACAATGACTTGAATCTTTCCCAAGCCATATATAAGTTCTCATCAGGCCTCTGCTTGAAACTGAGTATTTCACTTCTCAACCTTGCAGTTTTGCCTGAAGGGAAGAATCTGATAAGGAACTTCTTAGCCAAGTCATTCCATGAAGTTATGGAGTTCGGTGGCTCAGCCTTCAGCCACTTTTTCGCCTCTCCCAACAGTGAAAATGGGAAGAGGGTCATTCGGACATAATTTGTGGACACGCCGGTGGGGACAAACGTGTCACTAATCTCTAAAAAGCTCTGTAAGTGCTGCTGCGGGTCCTCATGTGCCATCCCAGTGAATTGACCACTAGAATGTAACAGCTGCACCATGTTCTGTTTAAGCTCAAAGTGCCCTCCAGGTGCTGGTTTACGGATGCTAGAGGTCACATTCGCCGCTAGTGGGATTGCCACTTCGCGAACTGGTCTTGCTGCCATTGCTTCGGATGACAATTGTGCTTGTCCTGCGGGTGGTTGTTGTTGACCCTTTTCTTGACGTCTCTTCAGCTTTTGCTCTAGAGCTACTCTCCTTTGCAAATGGATTTGACGTTCAGGTTCCAGCAACGGTTCCACAAGCTCTCTATTTCTAGCCAGCTCGGCAGGACAACTTGTCACCTGCAATTAAGCACACTAAGACCAAGTTTCTCAACACTTAAGGAAATTCAAAAATCACACGAAAATAGATAAATTATCAAAACTTCGCCAAGTCCCCGGCAACGGCGCCAAAAACATGACGTGCCCGCAAGTGTACGGGTCGTGCAAGTAATATAGTGGCTCTTTTTAAGAACCGGATTGTCGAACCCACAGGGATTGGACACATTGCTCTAACTATCCATTTCTAGTGTGATCTTAAATACCTCAAGTGTTGGTTATAGACATTTTCGATTGAGATTAATTAAGTCTAAGTTTGGGTCAACGAAATATTCTGAAATTACTCTAGGAGCAACATAGAGTTAAAACCAATTAATCATGTGATCCTACGATTTGCATTGGGTTAAGCATGGAACTATCAATTGTTATTTCACATAATTAGAATTGCATGTTTATGGTCTTTCGAGCCTCTAAACACGACAATCTAGCCTCACTGCATCATTATGAGCGAGGAGTTTAATTTTCTAGTCGCGGGCAATCAATTATGTTGTGGTTTACGGGGAAACGATTAGGGACTTTCGTGCGTCTAACCATTTAACTCAACTTAGCCTCACAACTACTTCTTCGAGTGGTGATGTGACATCCCAAGTTGGTCTTTCATAACCCCCGTGTGTCAACCAAGCACGGTGTTAGGTATATTTCTATCCTGACACAAAAATCTCTCCCGAGATACAAACATGCTCCTTACATTCTCATGTCCTGACCTAGGTAATGCTTTCTCAAGCTATTACTCAAGCTAACAAATATGCTTTCATGGTGATCAATCATAAAAACAACCAACAATCGAGAGTGCAAGACGAAAACAACAATCAATAACTTAATTCCAAAACAATTTCATAAAATCACAATCATAATTCATGGCTTCAACCCTAGAGGAAGGGTTCTTTCCATTCATGTTCGTAAAACTACAATTAACTAATACTAAACTAACATACTTACATGAATTTGGTAGATGAGAAGGGAATTTGATAAACCCTAGATGAGTTCTCCCACTTCTCCCTTCACTCCTAGGTGGTTTTTCAGAATAAAATCGTGACCCCATGATTTTAGGAGCTAAGGGTCCTATTTATAGTAAATGGAAAGCGTGCATAATTTAGCCTGAAATGGAACGGCTCCGTGTCACGGAGTGTATCGCGGAGCATTGCCTCCGTGACACGGAGGCACCGCGAAAGCTCTCTGGAAAGTGCCTCCTGAAACCAAGCTGCCGAGGGTCACCGTGCTGGCCAACGTGGCACGCTGCTCATGCAGCGCATTGGCATGCTGCTGTCGCGCAGCTGGCCTAGCGTGGCACGGCGCTGGCGCACTGGTTCTCTGCCTACTGCTGCTTGCTGCTGCCTTTCCTCGTGCGCTTGGCAAGGGCGTGGCACGACGTTGGGCGCGGCACACGCACAGCGTGGCACGCTGCCTGGCGCGGCCAGCCTTGCCAAGGCATGCTCCTTGCCGACTTTCGCCACTTGCTTCCACTCCATTCCTTCCTATTCACCAACTTGTGAATTAGTTCCTCAAAATCCTTGAAACCTACAAAACAAGGACTAATCATGTTGGTTAGCACAGATATTCACATTTATATAAAATCACATGAAAGTATGTAAAATAACTTAGATAAACAAGACTACATTAAGGTATAAAGCGTATCTCGGGCATGCTATATTGCCCGTGATGAGAGGACTCACCCCCAAGTATGCAATGAGCAGGTCCGAATCTATCTACGGGTGAGGGTGAGCCTGAGCCCTGGGACTTGTATCCTGAGACGATACAACATAGAAAGTATGCGGTCAATACGGGGAATGTACTGAGTATGCAAGGTAAGTAAAGCAGACATTTAAAAGAAGTATGAAACTCATAAATGGTCATAAGAGTAAGATAACATGCTCGTATCATAAATCATTATAACATATTATTCGGCTTAGGGTTTTTAAAACATTCGTAACATAAACATAGTCATAATCATAAGAGAAGAATCTCTCTTAACATAACTTGAGCCAACATACATAATCATAACATGCGTAAATCATGAGGAACAGTGGGAGATTCTCTTAACTTACATACCCAATATAAGCACACATGAAGCCTCACTTATAACCTTAGTGGGGAGGGTGTTGGTAGCTTTACAAGGGTAGGAACCATGAAGGATGTGATCACACATGAAAAGGGACATTTGGGCCAGGGACAAACATGAATGGGTCCCAATATACCGGTGGTGGAACGTAGTTCATGAGATCCGGGATTTAACATGAGCCCCGAACCTAGTCGTGTTCGATAAATCTCTCAAAACATATATAGTTCTCATAATAATATATACATGATTTCATGGGCTAGTCAAATCATAATAATCGGAAACATGCTTGAACATACGTAAACTATCATGACATGAGGCCCGTGAGTTGGCCAAAACATAATTTATGCTAAATAAAATACATACATACTTGTAGATCATGGATATAGTTTAAATTTCCGTAATATCATAATAGATAACATAATATATTCATGATTTAATTCATAATACATGTTGGGCTTATCAAAAATATAAATGGATCAATGGATCGTAAATCGGTTATTATGGGCATGCATAATCGGATTTAAATTATTAGAAATTTGAATCAGCCATACTAATATTCATTTTGTGCTAAAAAGATGATCAAAATCAATAGATAATGATAGGGTTTCAAAATCACAAGACCCATAATTAAATCACTAAAATTTATACAAACAGAATATAAAACCCCATGAGTTTTTAAATAAATTTTGAGTAATTTAATAGAGAAGGAGCATGGGTGTGGAAGGATCCACCCATTGAAGACTTTACATACCTGGGATTATCAACTCCTAACCCTCCTTAAAAGCCCAAGAATGAAATTGAAGGAATTGAGGTGAAAATCTTGAAATCCCCTTGAATCACCTCCCCAAGTTCTTGCATGCATGAATGAGAGTTTAGAATATGTCATTCTCTTAAAAACCCAGCTTTCGCAAGACAAAATGATGTAGTTTAGGGCCTTATATCATGAAAAGTCAAAAATACCCTTTATTAACCTACCTTGAAAACTGGACGGATGGAGCCCACCAGTGGTACCAATGGGTCATGGGAACCACAAATGACCCATCCCTCATTGAATGGACTACTGAATGTCTTCTCTCAAAACTAACTGACGGACGGACAGGACGACTCATCCTTTGAAACCTATTTATCAAACGACCCTATGCTCCTACTCTTTGGTTTTACTTAATATTTATCAAAAACTCATGGGGTTTTGTATTTGACTTATATAAAATCTAATAATTTAATTATGGGTTTTGTGATTTTGAAATCTTATCATAATCTACAGATTTTGATCATCTTTTGCGATTTAAATTAATTATAATATTGTTGATTTTATTTCTTAGAAATTAAGCTTATGTATGCATGCCCCATGATGAATCATTTATGATCTAATTTCCTATTGATGCTCTGTACAAGCCCAGCCTGAATTATATTTTAAATTATGAATTTATTATGTTACACATTCTGATTTTTAAGAAATCCAAGCTATATGCATGATTTACAAGTATGTATGAATCTCATTAATCATGAATTATGTTTTGGGCTGACTCACGGGTGTCATGTCATGGCTAGTTCACTTATGTTCAAAGATGTTTACGATTATCAATATTTGACTAGACCATGAACTCATGTATGTATTATTATGAGGACTATACATGTTTTGGGAGTAGTATCGAACACTGAGTAGGTTCGGGGCTCAGGTTAAGCCCTGAATCTCATGAACTATGTGCCACCGTAGTTATGTTGTGACCTCTTTCATGTTTTTCCCCAGCCCTAATGGCCTTTTTCATGTGTGATCGCGCCCTTCATGGTTCCTACCCTTGGTAGGGTACAAACACCCTCTCGACTAGGGTTACAAGTCGGGCTTCATGTGTGCTCATATGAGGTATGTCGTTTAAGAGAATTTTCCACTGTTCCTCATGATTTATGCATGTTAGGATTATGTATGTTGGATCAAGTCATCTTAAGTAAATCACTTCTGTTATGATTATGATTATGTTATGTTATGAATGTTTTGAAAACCTTGAGTCCTATGATATTTTATTATGATTTACAATACGAGCATGAAGTCCTACTCTTATGATCATTTATAAACTTTCATATATGTTTTAAATGTATGTTTTTCTTACCTTGCATACTCAGTACATTCCACGTACTAACCGCATACTTTCTATGCTGTATCATCTCATGATACACGTCTCGGTTCTCAGGCTCATCCCCACCCATAGATATATTCAGGTTTGCTCTCAGCACACTTGGTGAGTCCTCATGTTCCAAGGGATAGATGTTCACACTCTATGTTATTTCTTTCAGTTTCTGTATGTTGGATTAGTTGGGGAGTTGTCCACTTAATCTGTCTTTCACGTTTAGAGGCTTATCGGACTACACGTTGTATTCCGCCATGTTGTATAAGTCTTGCACTGGTTTTCCCCTTATCTTATGTTATGATTATGTTCTTTATGTTAAGTCTTCTTCTCATGATATTGAATTAGACGTATGCTTATGCCATGGGTCAACTTGGGGTCTCTCGAGGCTCCTTGTCTCGTGTCTACGATATGGGTGTATGTTTGGGCCGTGACAAACTTGGTATTAGAGCCATAGGTTCGGAAGTGTCATAGGAAGTCTCAAAGCCGCGTTAAGGACAATCTTTTTCATGGGTGTGAAGCACGCCACACTTATGAAGAAGAGGCTACTAGACATTTAGGAAATGTTCCCTTCTTTGATGATCTATGTCGTGTGATGAACATCCTTTCCTCCTCTAATTCATGCTATTCGTGTTTTCAGAATCATGCCTCCACGTCGAGTAAATGCTAGGAGAAACGGTAATGTAAATGATCATGAGGGTACCCATGATGGTAAGCATCAGCCAGCCCCACCCGTTCATGAGGAGCGTGTACCACACAATATCCGCAAAATGGGAATGCAGCAGCAACTTGGGTGAGGGATTTATTGAAGATGAGCCCCCTAGTGTTCATGGGGTCGATGGTAGACAAGGACCCACATGACTTTATTGAGGAAATTCTGAAGATCACCCAGGTTATGGGGGTGAACAATGGGGAATGTGTTGATTTGTCCTCCTATCAGCTCAAGGGGGTAGCACATTTATGGTTCAAGCAATGGACAGATGCTAGGGTAGCGGGTGCGGGCCCAATAAGTTGGTATGAGTTTCACACCGCGTTCATGGATCGATTCTTCCCTAGAGAAATGAGGGATCTTAAGGCAACCGAATTTGTTAATCTAAAGTAGGGTAATATTTTGGTCCAGGAATATGCATGGGAGTTCACCCAGTTATCGAAATATGCTCCGGAGTTGGTGATGGATCAGTGGGCTCGGGTGAGCAGTTTTGTGCATGGAATAGCAGATTAATTGGACAAGGATTGTCGGATCACAATGCTTCACCAGGACATTGATTTTCCCAATATTGTGTTGCATGCGCAGATGGACTCAGTCTACAAGAGGCAGAGAGAGGCCAAGAGGGCCAGGACCGACGTCTATGGGGTTTCTTAGGCTAGGTCAAGAGGTGGACAGCGTCAGCAGACCCAGCACAGGTCCATTGCTCCAGCTCCATCATCGGCCAACATGCCATCCAGGTTAAAGGGAGACTAGAGGAGCAGGGTTATAGGCTCGAGGGATCATGGTAGCATGCAGGTGGAGCGCACTTTTCCAGTTTGTGTGAAATGTGACAAGAATCATCCCCGGAGGTGCCTGGTCAGCACGGATGCTTGTTTCGGGCGTGGCAAACCCGAAAACAGGATAAGAGATTGCCCCGCAGCTAGTTCTACTGCTCCAGTAGCATGACCCCCTCAGAAGGGTGCTTCCACTAGTTCAGCAGGTGGTCAGCGCCAAAAGAGGTTTTATGCCCTAGTGCCTCATCAGGAGTAAGAGGCTTCGCCAGATGTGGTCACAGGTATGTTGTAAGTCTTCCATACTGATGCATATTCTTTCTTAGATCCAGTAGCTACTTTTTCTTCTATGACCCCTTATATTGCTAGTAGTTTTGGAGTTAGTCCTGGAATTTTTTCAGAACTGTTCTCCGTATCTAATCCAGTCGGTGAATCAATCGTAGCTAGGCGGGTGTATAGGGGTTGCCCCATTATGGTGTTGCATAAGGTCACCTCGGTAGACTTAGTAGTATTAGCTATGATTGATTTTAATATTAATGTCGACATGGGTTGGCTGCTTGCATGTTATGCTTCGGTTGAGTGTAGAACCTGAGTGGTGGAGTTTCATTTTTCGGGTGAACCAACTTTAGAATGAGGGGTAGTGCAGCGGTACCTATAGGTCGCTTTTATCTCTTACCTTAAGGCCAGGAAAATGATCTCTAGGGCTGCATATACCACCTAGTTAGGGTTAAGGATGTAGAGTTTGAGACCCCGACTATTTAATCAGTTCCGGTGGTGTTTGAGTATCCGACGGTGTTCCTCGATGAATTGCCAGGTGTTCCTCCGAAAAGAAAAATTGATTTTGGTATTGATCTATTGCTCAATACGCACTCCTTACATGATGGCTCCATCCGAGCTAAAAAAGTTAAAAGAACAGTTGAAGGACTTGTTGGATAAGGGTTTCATTAGGCAGAGCAAGACTCCATGGGGTGCACTGGTTCTCAACGTTCAAAAGAAGGATGGATCCCTTCGGATGTGTATTGATTATCGACAGATGAATAAGGTCACTGTCAAGAATAGCTACCCCATGCCCAGGATCGATGATTTATTTTACTAGCTCTAGGGTGCCAGGTGTTTCTCGAAGACAGATTTAAGGTCCGGGTGTCACCAGCTTAGAGTTCCAGGGAGTGACATCCCAAAAACTGCTTTAAGGACTCGGTATGGTCACTACAAATTTGTTGTTATATATTTTGGACTAACCAATGCCCCTATAGCTTTTATGGACCTGATGAACAAGGTGTTCAAGCAGTATCTAGACATGTTCATAATTGTGCTCATAGATGATATTCTTATATATTCTCGGAGCAAGGAGGAGCGTGCCGCTCACTTGCGAATACTGCTTCAGATCCTCAAGGATCATCAGTTATATGCAAAGTTTAGCAAATGTGAGTTTTGGTTGGACTCGATGGCCTTTCTAGGCCATGTGGTATCAGGTGAGGGAATAAAGGTAGAATTACAGAAAATCGAAGTGGTGAAGAATTGGTCCAGACTAGTGAATCCTTCAGAAATTCAGAGTTTCTTGGGCCTAGAAGGTTACTACCAGAAAATTTGTTGAGGGTTTCTCATCTGTAGTGGCACGTTTGACCAAGTTGACTCAAAAGAATTGAAGTTCCAATGACTGGAGGCTTGTGAGGAAAGATTCCAAGAATTGAAGACCCGACATACTTTAGCACCAGTGTTGACGTTACTCGAGGGCACGAAAGTCTTTGTTGTATATTGTGATGTGTCTTGACGTAGCATGGGAAAGTAATAACATATGCCTTAAGACAACTGAAAATTCACGAGAAGAATTACCCGACCCATGATCTTGAGTTGGCCGTGGTGGTGTTCGCATTTAAAATAAAGTGGTGTTACTTGTATGGGTTCCACGTGGATGTATTCACGGATTAGATGAGCTTTCAATATGTGGTCACGTAGAAAGATCTCAATCTTCGGCAAGGAGGTGGTTAGAGTTATTAAAGGACTATGACTGGAGTGTCCTTTACAATCCGGAAAAGGCTAATGTAGTGGCGGATGCACTTAGTAGGCTCTCTATGGAGAGTATTTCCCACCTGGATAAGGGAAGGAAGGAGTTTGTGAAGGATGTCCATCAGCTTTCAAGACTGGGAGTTAGATTGATTGACTCGACCGATGGCGGCGTTATTGTGCATAATGGGTCAGAATCGTCCTTGGTGGTTGATGTCAAATCAAATAAAGATAAGGATCCGATCTTAATGAAGCTGAAGGAAGCGATGCAGAGTCAAAAGGTTGAGGTTTACTCCCAAGGGGGAGATAGTGTGCTAAGATACCGGTGTCGCCTTTGTGTCCCAGACATTGATGAAGTGAGAGTTCGGATATTGCATGAGGCACATGGTACAAGATATTCTATCCATCCAGGATATATGAAGATGTATCGAGACTTGTGAGAAATCTATTGGTGGGATGGTATGAAGAAGGATATCACAGAGTTTGTAGCCAAATGTGCAAACTTCCTGCAAGTAAAGGTCGAACATCAAAGGCCGGGAGGTGTACTTCAGGACATTAGCATTCCCATATGGAAGTGGGAAGAGATTAATATGGATTTCATTACAGGCTTACCTCGTACTCGACGACACTATGATTCCATTTGTGTGGTGGTAGATAGGTTAATAAAGGATGCACACTTTCTACCGTTCAAGACCACGAATTCGGTGGATAATTATGCCAAGTTGTATATTCAAGAGTTGGTTCGACTTCATGGAGTGCCCTTGTCTATTATTTCGAACATAGGTATTTAGTTTACTTCCCAGTTCTAGCGGTCTTTTCAGAGGGAACTCGGGACTCAATCAAGCTCAGCACAACCTTTCACCCGCAAACGAATGGCTAGGTTGAACGAACAATCCAGACTCTTTATCATTTGCCCTTAATCGGATTTGCTTATAATAACATTTATCACTCTAGCATCCATATGGCACCGCTCGAGGCTCTCTATGGGAAGAGATGTAGATCTCCCATCGGATGGTTTGAGGTTAGTGAGGCAGCTATGATAGGGCCAGATTCAGTTCACGAGGTGATGGTGAAGGTTCAGTTGATAAGGAACCGGTTGAAAATCGCTCAGAGTCATCAGAAATCATATGCCGATATGAGCAGAAGAGATTTGGAGTTTGAGGTGGATGATTGGGTATTTCCAAAGGTATCTCCCATGAAAAGAGTCATGTGGTTTGGAAAGAAAGGGAAACTCAGTTCCCGCTATGTTGGACCTACCGAGTTGTGCGGAGAGTTAAGGTGGCGTATGAGTTGGACTTGCCCTCGGAGTTATCTTCAGTTCATCCTATGTTTCATGTGTCTCTTTTGAAAAAGTGTTTGGGTGATCCAGCTTTAGTAGTCCCGGTGGATAGCTTTGGTGTAAAGGATAGCCTCAGCTATGAAGAAATTTCGGTGGAAATCTTATATCGTCATGTCCGTAAGCTAAGGAATAGGGAAGTAGCTCCAGTTAAAGTATTATGGAGAAATCAGCATATTGAAGGAGCTACATGGGAAGTCGGAGCGGATATGATGGCTAGATATCCATACTTGTTCTCCACCGGATCAGTTTCAATTTGAGGTATCAATTTTGTCCTAATTCTCTAATCAATTTCCATGTTCAGTTCATGAGCACAAGTTTGTTTTATGATATGGTAAATGTATGTGATGTCTTAATTCAGTTCAGTTATGTAGATTTTTTCGGAGGTTGTCAATCTGTCAGTTTTCAACTTAAATGATCAGTATTTATATATGGTGATTGCTTGTTTCTGAGTTTTCTTCATATTTCTAACATTCGAGGACGAATGTTCACAAGGGGGAGATATTGTTATACCCTGAGAACTCAAAGATCGAACCCAGGAGTTGAAACGGGGAAAAACTAAAAATATGGGTTGCAAGCACAGAACAAGTTGTTGGACGACACGTGAAGGAGACACCATGAGTCGTCAGGTAACTCGTGGGGAGTCTTGTATGAAAGGATGGTTGAAGGTCCCAACGGGCAAGGAAACGACTTGTGGTTAGACACCATGAGTCGTCAAGTCGTCTGTGGGGGGAAGTTGAAAAATAAAATGGAATGATCGACCAGTGTAGTTAATAGAAGGAGACCACAACTCATCATGTCAGGCAATGAGTCATGGTGTGACTCGTTGGGAGGAATTTTAATAAGATGCTTCTAAGAAGGCAATGAACATGACGAGTGGTGGCCACGACTCATGGCCACCAATAATGAATTGTTATGTCGTCTGTTAGAGGTTCCAGTGACCAGTTTAGACAGTGTACTTAACGGGCAAGGTGACGGATCGTGTGGATTTGCAACGAGTCGTCAGGTCACTTGTTGGGACCCCTAACAGTTATTTTCCTGCGAGTTAGTAAGGGCTTTTAAATAAATTCCTAAGATCCTAAGGCCTAAACTACGACATTTTGGGTTATGAATAGGGAAATTTAAAGGGGTTAAGTTCAGATTTCACTCCATTCTTTCATGCATGAGAGGTAGATGAAACTAGGGAGGGAATCAAGCCTAGAATTCATCAATATATTGCAATTTCTTCTTTGGTAATCATGTGAGATTTAGAATCTGATAATCCCAGGTATGTAAGGTTATCAATGGGTGAATTCTTCCACACCCATGCTCCTACTCTATGATTTTACGTAAAATTTAGCAAAAACTCATGGGGTTTTGTATTTGACTTATATAAAATCTAATGATTTAATTATGGGTTTTGGAATTTTGAAATCTTATCATAATCTACGGATTTTGATCATTTTTTGAGATTTAAATTAATTATAATATTGTTGATTTGATTTCTAAGCAATTAATCTTAAGTATGCATGCCCCATGATTAATTGATTTATGGTCTAATTTCCCATTGATGTTCTTTACAAGTCCAGCCTGAATTATGTTTTAAATTATGAATCTATTATGTTACCCATTATGATATTTAATAAATTCAAGTTATATGGATAATCTACAAGTATGTATGAATCTTATTAATCATGAATTATGTTTTTGGCCGACTCACGGGCCTCATGTCATGGCTAGTTCACATATGTTCAAGCATGTTTACGATTATCATGATTTAACTATCCCATGAACTCATGTATGTATTATTATGAGCACTATATATGTTTTGGGGGTAGTATCAAACACCGAGTAGGTTCAGGGCTCAGGTTAAGTCCCGGATCTCAAGAACTACGTGCCACCGTAGGTATGTTAGGACCCATTTCATGTTAGTACCTAGCCCAAATGGCCCTTTTCGTGATGATATCACACTTTCATGGTTCTACCCTTGGAAAGGTACGAAACCCTCCCGACTACGGTTACAAGTCGGCCTTCTTGTGTGCTCATATGGGCTATATCAGTTAAGAGAATTTCCCACCGTTCCTCATGATTTATGCATGTTATGATTATTTATGTTGGGTCAAGGCATGTTAAGTAAATCTCTTCTATTATGATTATGATTATGTTATGTTACGAATGTTTTGAAAACCTTGAGCCGTATGATATATTATTATGATTTACGATATGAGCGTGGCATCCTACTCTTATGATCATTTATAACTTTCATATATGATTTAAATATCCGTTTTACTTACCTTGCATACTCAGTACATTCCAGGTACTGACCGCATACTTTCTATGTTGTATCATCTCATGATACAGGTCTCGGTTCTCAGGCTCATCCCCACCTGTAGATAGATTCAGATTTGCTCTCAGCGCACTTGGTGAGTCCTCATGTTCCGAGGGCTACATGTTCACACTCTATGTTATTCCTTTCAGTTTCTGGATGTTGGATTAGTTGGGGAGTTGTCCCATCAGTCCGTGTTTCTTGTTTAGAGGCTTATCAGACTATACGTTGTATTCCACCATATTGTATAAGTCTTGTAGTGGCTTTCCCCTTATGTTATGTTATGATTACGTTCTTTATGTTATGTCTTCCGCTCATGTGATTGAATTTGATGTATACTCATGCCATGGGTCGACAAGGGGTCTCTCAGGGCTCCTTGTCCCGTGTCTATGATCTGGGTGTATGTTTGAGTCATGACATACCGGTACTGGCCCTCTTGGCTTCTCTCTCCCGATTACTCATCTGTAATGCCTCCATTTGTTGTGCGTACAGGACTATTCGAGCAAAGTAAATGTCCTGATGAAGCATCGCGGTCTGACAGTCCTTGACTAGGTAGTCTTCTACCCCAAGCACGAACCGGCTCACTCGGGCTCTCTGATCTGCCACCATCTCAGGTGCATACTTGAACAGACGATTGAACTCCAAGGCATACTCCTGAACTGTCATCTTCCCTTGCTTTAGGTTCACAAACTCGACTTCTTTGATCTCCCTCATCTCACGAGGGAAGAATCCATCTAGAAATGCGGCCTGAAATTCATCCCAACTAATAGGGCCTACTCCAACTGCCGTATTATCCTTCCATTTCTTAAACTAGATGTGTGCAACCCCTTTCAACTGATACTAAACTAGATTAGCGCACTATTTTCCTGTCACCCCTATGATCTAGGTGAATATTTAGAACCTCATCAATGAACTCGGGTGGATCGTCGTCGACATTTGACCTAAGAAAATACGGAGGATTCATCCTTAGAAAATCTCTGACTCTTATAGTCATCGCATTCCCATTCTAAGGGACATGCGCTATGGCTTGCTGATTGACCTGGGTGGTCAAGGCCTGACCTAACATCTGAATCACTGCCCTGAACTCTGCGTGGGAAACCGGCTCGGGTACGTGTTTCTCATGGGCTAGTGGGGCCTACATGTGCCCATCCGCATTGTCATTCTCATGGCCGTTTCCATTTAAGTTTCTCTTGCCATTAACTCCGTTGGGAGGAATGATTCTTCAAATGTGTATAGGACTAGTTAGAACGATAGAGAGACATTCCATCGCATGACTTAGATCATGAAAGAAGGGAATATTTCCTAAACGTCTCACAGCCTCTTCTTCGTAAGTGTGGCGCACTTCACTCCCATGAGAAAGACTCTAATTAATGTGGCTTTTAGAAACCCTAGGACACTTTAAAACCTAATTCTCTGATATCAAGTTTGTCACGACCCGAACATAGGCCTGGATCGAGACTTGGGACGAAGAACCCCGATAGGCTCCAAGTCGACCCATGACATGAACATAACATCTAACTCATAGAAATAAAGCAGAATTCTGAACGTAACATAACATCTGAATACATACATAAGTCTGAAGTTAAATACATACTATGTCTGAAAAGCCTCGAATGCTGACGAGTTGATGGGACAAGACCCCAACTAACTCACTAAATTCTGAAACGGGGAGTACGAAATATAACTGATAAGATGTTACACCCCGTAAAAATGTTAACATTCAATAGGAGTGCGTGTTAGTGGTGGTGAGTCAGAAGAGCTTGTTGTGTGTGGGAAAAGCCTCGTAAGTCGACACAGACAGGACCAGCACGTACAGAGCCATCACGACGCGCTAGCCAGCAGTGCACTGCCCAGCGCGGTGCGCTAGGCCTGTTGGCGTAAGAAGGGGTGCTATGCGGGGGTACTTCAGCGTGTTAGGTTGCGCGGGGTGCCCCCAGGCCACCGCCCTTAAGTATATAAATACTCGTCTAGTTCAATTGTAAGTCATTTTCAACATAGGCCTCGTCCAGAGAAAGAGCAACATGCAAATTTTATACAATTTTCTCTCGATTACGCTGCCAAACGTCGTCCAAATTCAAATTAACTTCAGGTATCGAATTCTAAGTCTGCAAGGAGCATTACTATGGAGTTATTTTCTGAAAATACACCTAGCAAATCGGAACTCCATTGAGTAGAAGTTGTCATAATTGCTCCTAATGATTCCTATACAGTCACAGGCATCAAGTAAGTATTTCTTCCTTCTGAACCCTTGGAAAATTATAGGTTTTTAGCCAAGTTATACGGAGTTGAATTATAGTTACTATTGTTAACAAAAGTTATTACTTTTTATTGAAATTAGTATTGAAATTAGTCCTATTCTCTCAATATAAAGGTTACAGTTGGAAAGAAGCACCGATTGCAAGCTGAGGCTCGCCAGTTAATCGGGAATCGACAATCAAGGTATGTAAGGTTATCCCTCGGCAAGTTGTTCTCGTCATACAGTGCTACGACTTATGTTCTTGCATGGGAATAATGGTCCCATATGTTTCAAGTAATTGCTATTAGTAGATCGTGATTAGATATGTTGTGGTCAACTGTTGGGAGTAGACTGTGAAGATATATGTTGTGGTTAGCTATTTGGAAACGTATATAGAATATACTACAGTTTCCTTTGTTGGAAAGGAACATGTTATGTGTGATACGCGCTAGAAGCATCATAGAATTTCTTCTGCTCTCCAGCTCATTGTATTAGTAGAATCGTATGTTTTGTTGTCAGGCCTAGACCTTAGAAGCTTATGGATAGCTATTGGATTTGCATTAGTAAGTCGAACGGCATAGGCGCAGCTAGGCGATATAGCTACTAGTCGGGTGCCTATTTTGTCAATAAACCACGCCCAGAGGCTATTGGCATAATCTTACGCCCCAGGGCCAGAAATTTAGATGGGACCTTATTAGTTGTTAGAGACAGGGCCATCGCCCCAGCCTGTTCCTATAAGATATTCAGGTACAGATTGTCGTGACTTGCTAAGTCTATGTAAACGTATCTATAAGGTTAGGAATCACCCAGGAAAGCCATATAAGATTTGAGTAGACCATGTTAAGGTCTAGAGGACTAGAACCATGTTAGAATAGTATTACCCTCAGGATAACGATGTCTGTAAGGTGATTGTGGAGGAAGAGGGACCGACCACTCAAAAGCATGTTTGGTCAGTAACAACCTTACCGTCGTTCTAAGAAAACGCACTAGGTAATTGGTCGTCTGCGACCCTACAATTGTTTGTGAGTTATAGTTTCCTGAGAAGGAGATTCACAGTATTTTTAGGCCACTCCAGGTCTCGCCCTATCCAGTCTAGACCTTTAGAGATCATGATCGCTACTAGGATCCTCTAATCAGATATCGGTGCACAGGTTGTTCCTGCTAGCAGCCTTACAGACTATTCTAGGGGGCGAGCAGCGGTAACATTAGGCCCAGAAGGCTAGATACGCCCTAGAGTATATAGATCGAGATTTCAGTATAGCAGCTCGGTTTGTGTTGCCCTCACTCAGGAGCATTCTATGACCACCCCAGGGATACTAGCTGTGTCAACGCTTGCGAGGGGCTATATGACATCGCTCCAAGGAGAGGTATGCCATCTACAAGGGACGAAGATAAGGTCTGAGGACCTTATACAGATCATTCCATGGATAGACTATTATTTCTACGTCGTATCGGTAGTACACCCCCGTTAAGCCTTGTGTCGGGGGTGCAGTTATCAGGAGTCCACCGGACTCATACACAGTTATAGATCAGGAGCCAAGCGGGCTTAGTTGTAGACCCAGGGGGATAGGTAGGTTTGCTATAGCACTAGTAGAGTCATAGAAACAAGGATAGGGGTATATAGATTGAGGTGTATTTTCTAGGGTTTATGGGAATCGCGCTAGGTTAGTTCCATGTTGCTTGTACCTTCAAGTCTTATAGGGGCCAAGTTAGGTTCTTTCTTGTATTCCTATCTACTAGCTATAGCTTATGAATATATGATTGTACCGTCATAGCTCATATACGTGTAGTATTTTTCTAGATTCATATTACGAATAAGTCAACTTACTGGTTAATCTTTTTGCCCCTTCTCTCTACTTACTTTCAGTCTTTAACAACTTACTTACTTTCTTACATATTCTGTACATATTGTACTGATGCCTATCCCCGGGCACTGTATTACTTGCCTGTAGGTTTAGACTGACAAAAGTTTAGGCTCTCCAGTAGCAGCTGTTTAGAGTCAGCAGTTTGTCCATCTTCCTTTGTTCGGGGTTGCTAGGATGTAGAGGTTATAGTCTTTAAATTGTATAGCATTTAGGGTAGGCCAGGGCCCTGTCCCGACCACTATTTATATTCTTAGTGGCTTGCAGACTACAGTTGTCAGTTAGTTACTTGTTGTTAGCTGTGTGGGGCCTAGTGTAGTGTCTTGTTCTCATTTCTATTATAACTAGATAGCATGGTGGTCTTGTAGGCCCGCATAGGATCCCTTTTGTTTCCTATTGTTTGTTAGTTGTTATTTACAAGTGGCTATACGGCCTTGTTAACCGAGGGCTGTGTTTACAGCTGAGATATAGCTCGTTATTTTCTTGAGTTGAGTTTCAGGCAAGCACTAGATGTGCATTAGCCCAGCCATGTCATTCAGATCCTAGTATGGCACTAAGTGCCAGTCATGCCTCCTAAGGTGGGGCATGACATAAGAAGGGCCCTCGAAAGATGAGGACTCACCAACTGAGACTGAAAAATGCTAACCTCGGAAATCCAACTAGCCTCAGTACTAAGCCTGGATATTGGAGCCTATATCATAAAATGATACAGCGTAGAGTATACGGTCAGTACGTGCAATGTACCGATTATAAAAGGTAAGTAAAACCTCTAAGTAAAATAAAAAATCATGCATATTATAAAACATAATGAAGATAAGATTTTGCGAGTAGGTCTTGCATGCTATTTTCGGAAATCATGATCTAAACATGACTAAATATCATAACCGAATCGAATGAGCCAAAGCTGAAAACTGATGATCATAAGTAAAACAGAACATTGGGTCAAACCTGCTGAAACATAATATCTTGACTGATGAACATGCATAATTCAAATCATGAGGAACAATGGGAGACTCGTCATATAACGGACATTACCATGATAGAGCTTACGTGGTCTTGACTATCACATTCAAGTGGGCAGAGTCGTCCAAACCTTTGCCAAGGCGAAGGATGCTATAATGATATCCATATCAAGCTAAAGGCCCCTTGGGGGCAGGGGAAGCTCACAATGGAGGTCCCAAAATAATCTAAACATACCTACGTTGGAACATAGTTCTGAGGAATAGGGTTGACTGACCCTTAGCGTACTCGGTGCTAGACACTTCTCCCAAAAACATGCATATGCTCTCCATTGTTTTTCAATGAAGCTGAACCATCGTCTATCGGCGAAGCTGACTCAAAATATACATGCATAAATCTAAATCATAAGATGAGGAGGCTTTGCTCAAACCCTGTGACAAGCTGAAAATAGTGGGAATCTAGACTCGAAAATTCATGTTGTAAGCTAATACATGAAGTTTACATAAATTCATGAAACATACTTGATCATATGTTCTTGTTCAATACTTAAACATGCGTAACATTGACTTGATCATTTAATAACATGACCATAGACATGGGTAATTAAAAATAAGAATTTCTTCATAAAAATCTCATCATGCTTGAATACATATTTCACAGATCTCAACTTTCATGAACTTCCACGGATGGGCATCATAATTTATAAAACTTGGGAACATAATATATACTTGAAACATTTGTAAAATATGCCCATTAATCATAATTCAACATTAGAAACATGCTTAGATCATACCCATGATTGAAACTTAGGATATTTACACATTGGGTAAAAACTCCATAGATTCATCAATTAGAATTTCGTGAATTCAGAGAGAATTGGGCATGGGTGTGGAGAATTGCACCCAATCATTGCCTTACATACCTGAAGAGATCTGATATCAGAATTTCCTTGATTGCCCAATGGAAATTTTGGGAAGAACATTGAAGAAGCTAGGCTTGATCACCCCCTTAAACCAATAAGCTTGCATACATGAATTTGGAATAGGCTTAGAATGACTTTACCCTCTTAAAACACCCTTTTCAGAGCTTATAACGACATAGTATAGGCATTAGGAACTTAGAAATTATGGAAAATTCCTTAATAAATTCGCTGGGAAAAACACACTGCCAGTCCCAACGAGTGACTAGACGACTCATGCCCGCTGACCACGACTAGTGGTCACCATCTCATTATCAGCACTGGGAACTTGCCTTCCTTGGTCACCACGGTGTACCCGACGATTTGTGGTGATGACCCATTAGGTACACTGCCTATTTTCCTTCCTCCTTCAAACAACCCTTAACCGCGGTTGAACTAATGAATCATGGTGCTGACCATGACTCGTGGTCACACCCTTGGTGACCCCAAATCTGAAAATTCCAATCATGGCCAAAACCCTCCCCATGAGTGACTTAACGACTCGTGGTGTTCCTGACGGGTCACTGGACGACCTATCCTATGACCTAGTGCAGAAAATTCTGTTTTCTCCATTTCAACTCCCGGTTCTAATATTAGGATTTTTGGGGTATTACAAAGTCTTACGACCCATTTAAGTCTATATCCAAGTTCCACAAGTAAACTAAGAGACACCATACTCGACACCAACATATATACACATGACCACACCTATTCCTAGTGTTACTATGTCCACTCAAATCCCATCAATAAGGTCAACAAGACTACCGACTCAAGTATAAAAAAGTTAGTCACAACCATCAATCCTAACCACTACTATACCATTGACGTATTTCAAAATCATTATACTTGTTCTTGTTGGTGGTCATGACGTATTTTTATAAATTTTCCATAATAAAAGTTTTATCTCAACATATCAACCAAGGAGATATTAACAACACCTCTCTCATAATCTCCATAAACTTTTCATATTTTGTGGGATCTTTCTTACGAGGAAACTTCTATGGAAATAGTGGATGTGGTCTATATTTATCATTCCCATACTTTTTGAACTCTCTAATACATAATAAAACCTCATTAGTCTCAGATACTACCTTCTTTGTGGCCCATTCAATTTTAGTTCTGTTTCTAAACATGATAGACTTAAAAAAGGCTTTTAAATTAGGATTCACATCTTTAGGTAAACCACCATTATTTTTAGGCCTTATCCGTATGATACATATGGATCTCTAGATTTTTAATAGCCTAACCTTTGACTAACTTTTCTCCATTAATATTTTGAACATCTCGATATTTCTCTTTTTGACTTGTGTTTGTGTTGGCTATTAATAGTTGCCCTGAGGCCTGTGTCCTCTTAAATTATTAGCTACCATTCCAACTAAAGTATGGTCAGTTTATCCAATTAGAATTGTATGTACTACCACACCGTATATTCTAGTTCATCTGCTTCGGGTTTTCGTACCCTACATAGAATACCACCTTAGGATTGAGCTAGAAATTATCAGCTCCTATGACCTTCTCCACAAATCACAGAAGTAGTGGCCATGTATTATACCTTCTAATTAGGCAGGTGCTTTCATATCCTTTTGTAGTCACAAACATAATACTAACTTGGTTAGTCAAAAAATATTCCTTGGCTATCAGTGCAATCATTGTGTCTAGCTGTAAGACATCTACTTTTTTGGAATAGAAGATTTTCCTACCATGCAATGTCAATTTTGATTTTTTGAGATGTAATTTTGTTATATTGGCTTTACTTCGTAAAATATATTCTACATGCACTACCTTCTATAAACAAAGTCGAGACGCATCTTTTTGTTTTCATGTAAACTATCCACAAAAGTGTGGCCCAAGATCTAATTAGACTACTCGTGATGAGAAAAATCTTGAGCAATTTGTTGATTCACTCCCAGGATTCATCCAGTAATTTTCCTATCTTTTTTGAAACCCAACTATATTACTTTTAGTGACCTAGTATTTCTAGACAAAAAGAACGTGATCAAGAATTTATAAGAAAGATCATCTCATGTACAGATACAACTCGGAGGCTCTTTTTGCAACCATTTCACTTCTCCTAACAAAGAAAATGAAAGTAAAGTCAAACTAATATAGTTATGAGTTACTTCTCTGAAGTTGTAAGTGCAATGATCTATAACATAAAGCTTCAAACTACAACATTAAAGAAAAATCTTGCAACCCTAAAATAATAGAAACCTAGCCACTCATGCTTGTGGTGAAATAAAAAATTCATACAACTATACAAATAGAAGAAAGAAAAGATAAATTTTATGAATCCTCACTCAATATTTCTTTTCCCCTTTTTGTGATGTTATTCTCTCCAGAATCTAAATCTGTGACACCCTAAAAGTCCCTAAAATTATACCTGAGGATTGAAATGAAGAAAACAGAAAAATCTGCACTAGGTCACAAGACAAGTCATCCAGTGACCCCTCAAGTGACCTAACAAGTTGTTGATGACCCATTGGGTGGTGCCAAATTGGAGAAAATGTTATTTTTGGAAGTCATGACGCATTGAGGAACGAGTCATTAAGTCCCCTGACAGCACGTTAAGTGACACATTGAAGGAAAAAGATCAGAGAATGGAGGAGAGGTTGCCAGTGGAAATGGATCCGAGGATGACTCGTCAAATGTTCCACTGAGTCGTCCAGACCCTTGTTGGTTCTGGGAGTGTGATTTTTTCTGTCATTTCATTAAGGGTGTTTTTATAATTTCTAAGTTCCTAACTCCTAAACTAAGTCGTTTTAAACCATCTAAAGGGTATTTTTAAGGGTTTTAGTCATCCTAAATTCTCATTCTACTCCTAACACCCCTAAGTAAAGATCAAATCCCCTCAACAGAAGCTAGGATTCCTTATCAAATCTTCCTCAATTCCCTTTAGGTTTCTAATCAAGTAGAAAATTCTCCCATCCCAGGTTTGTAGGGTTATGAATGGTGGAAAATCATTCACCCTGATTTCTAATTTCACCTCAATTCTGTCATTTTAGGTCTCTAAGAGTTTCAAATTGAATCCTATGTTTTTACTCAATTTTCAAGAAATACATGTGCTTTCTCTATGGTTATAATAACTTTATGTTTTTATTGATGTTCCGTCACTATTAGGACATGTTTAAACCTCAATTTACTTATTAACTCATGATTTCAAATGTATGGAGTTTATGCCCTATTATGCATGATTTATGAAATTTAAGCTTATGAGTCCATGATTTCAAGTATGAATTAATTCATGTTTTATGATCATAATGCATGACTTCAACAAGAACCTTTCATGAAATTACGAATTTTAGAGTATGATAATTTCCTCAAGTATGCATTGCTTTTATGAATATCAAGTTTATGATAGTGGCCTACTCACAGGCTTATTTTATGGCTAGTTCATCTAACTCAAGTATGTTTATGAATTTCATGATCTCAACTAGCTCATGTACTTCAAGTATGTTTCATAATTATGATATGAGCACTATATATGTTTTAGGAGTAGTATTTAACATGGAGTAGTTCGGGGTTCTAGCGCACTCAGGTCTCAAAACTACGTGCCAATGTAGCCATGATGAGGTCATAAATGAAAGTGTCTCCCATGCCCGTATGGGCCACCCATGAGTTATATCTCGCCAATTTCATGGTTCTACCCTTGGCGAGGTATGAACATCCTCCTGAACAGGGATTTACAAGTTAGATTCCATGTTTGCTCACGTGGGGTATGTTGGTTATAAGAATCTCCCACTATTCCTAATTTTCTCAGTAACACATACTCATGACTTATGATATTATGTTTTATAGCACTGATCAGTTATTATCTCTAACTTATGATTTCAAGCATAACAGTTTCTATGATTTCTATTTATTAACCTTGGGTCATTATGATGAATAGCTTGTGAATATGTATATTTCCAATTTATGAATTTTAGGATGTTGTCCTTACTCTCATGATTTTTCATCATTTATACTCATGATTTTAGACTAATGTTTTACTATCATATTTTACTTTCCCTACAAACTCAATATATTCAAAGTACTGATTGCATACTTTATGCTATATCGTATCATATATAGGTTTGGGTGATCCATCTTAGTCACGCCACTAGCTCGCTCCTTCTTAGACTCAAGTTTTTTCGAGTCCTAGGGACATTTATTAGTTTATTTTTTCATGTCTCATTTTAATTTCATACTTCACCGAGCTAGTTAGGGTGTTGTTCCATGAACTCATCTTACGACTAGAGGCTTTTTAGACAGATATGTAGGAGTTGACTCAACATTGTGATATTGTCACTTTTACATATGCTCTATGTTATGTAGATTTCATTATTCCATGCTTATGATTTAACTATATCTTGAGTATGCTCCTAAGTCATTTTATATGTATGTTATGCGTTAGATGGAGCCATTTGTTGCTCTTGGTCTAATATCTCGATCCGGGGTCCCAACTCAGGTCATGAAAAACTTCGTATCAGAGCCAAGGCTTAGGTGTGTCCTAGGGGTCTAAAATCTGCGTTAAGTAGAGTCTTTTTCATGGGTGTGAAGCACACCATGCTTATGGGGAAGAGGCAACGAGACATTTTAGGAAATTTCCCTTCATTCATGATTCATGTCATGCAACGAAGTATCTCTCTATTCCTCTAACTCTTGCTATATAAATTTGAATAAATATGCCTCCACGTTGTGTCAATGGTTGAAGAAATGGAAATGGAAATTGCCATGGAAATGGCAATGGGGATGGGAATTAGCTAGCCCCACAAGCGCAAGCGGATCCCTTGCCTGAGTAGGTTACTCATGCTGAGTTCCGACCACCTTTCAGATGTTGGTTTAAGATATGATAGCTTAGGTCAACTAGCACACAGCGGCCCATGTCCACCAGAATGGGAATGCAGCAACGACGAGAGTGCGAGACTTTCTCAAGATAAACCTACCTGAGTTTCTTGTGTCAAAGGTGGATGAGGACCCACATGAGTTCATAGAGGAGATTCAGAAGATGACCTAAATTATGGGGGTGATTGGAGAGTAGAGTGTAGATTTATCCTCCTATCAGCTGAAGGGGTTGCTCATATATGGTTACAGCAGTGGAAGGAGAGTAGGGGAATAAATGTGGTTCTCTTTGGTTAGGATAAGTTTGTTACAACTTTATTGGACAGATTCTTTCCTCAAGAGTTGAGGGAGTAAAAGGAAATTGAGTTCATCAATCTGAAGCAAAAACACATGATTGTCTAGTAGTATGCCTTGGAGTTTACTCGGTTGTCTAAGTATGCCACTGAGATGGTGGCCGACTTGAGGGCCCGCATGAACAGGTTTGTTAATGGGGTGGTTGATTAATTGGTCAAGGAGTGCAGGACCACCATGTCAATCAATGATATAGATATCTCCTGGCTGATCATATATGCCCAGCAGATAAAGGCAGAGCGAATAAAAGAGAAAGAGAGAGAGGCCAAGAAGGCCAGGACAGGGTGCTTTGGGCAGTTCCAGTAGAGATCCAGTGGTGGACATAGCGCTCAGACCCATCAAAGATCGTCAATTCCAGCTCCATCATCAGCTAGTGTTCCATCCAGACCTAGACGTGAGCAGAGAGGTAGAGCATCGGGCTCTAGAGGCCAAAAATCATTGTCGGGGAGAGCACTTTTCTAGCCTATGTGTGGTGTGGTAAGAACCACCCTGGGCAATGCTTAGTTAGCTTAGATGCTTGTTTTAGGTGTTTGGCAGATACAAAATATTGCCCTTTAGCCAGACAGGGTGATGGTGGGGTATGCACCCCATCCACCAGTTTAGTAGCTCTAGCAGCTCGCTCATCTCCGCAGGGCACCTATTCTAGTGCATTGGATGGATAGCGCCAAAATAGGTTCTATGCACTATCATCACGTCAGGAGCAGGAGCATTCACCTAATATGGTTACTGGTACATTATGAGTATTTCATCTTGACATGTATTCATTGTTAGATCTAGGAGATACATTGTCTTCTTGACTCCTTATGTTGCTATTGGTTTCGGAGTCAGTCCCGAAATCCAATCAGAACACTTCTCAGTCTCTACTCCAATCGGTGAGTCTGTTTTAGCTCGACAGATATACAGAAATTGCCCTATCATGATCCTTCAGAAAGTCACCTTAGCCGACTTAGTGAAGCTAGATATGACCAACGTCGATGTTATATTCGATATGGATTGGTTACGTGTTTGTTATGTCTCAGTCAATTGTAAAATCCATATGGTAGAATTCTGCTTTCTAGGTGACCAGTCCTAGAGTGGAAGGGTGGTTCAGTTGTGCCTGTAGGTTGCTTTGTTTCCTATGTCAAGGCCAGAAAGATGATATCTAAGGGTTTTGTGTACCATCTAGCCTGGGTCATGGATTCTACATCTGAGACCCCAACTCCTCGGTCAGTTTTTGTGGTATTTGAGTATCCAAGGGTATTCCTAGATGATTTACCAGGAGTCCCTCCTGAGTGAGAGATCGACTTTGGTATTGACCTTTTCCTCATATGCAGCCCATATCTATTCCTCCTTACAGAATGGCTCCATCTAAGCTAAAGGAATTGAAAGAGTAGTTGAAAGATCTGCTAGATAAGGGTTTCATAAGCCCTAGTAAGTCCCCATGGGGTGTTCCATTTCTCTTTATTTAGTAAAAGGATGGTTCCCCTTAAGTAGTGCATAGACTATAGGCATTTGAACATGGTCACAATCAAGTATAAGTATCCCCTCCCCAAGGTTGATGACTTTTTTGATCAACTTTAGGGTGCTACATACTTTTCTAAGACAGATCTTAGATCAAGCTATCACCAGCATAGAGTTGGGGAGAGTGACATCCCGAAGACAACCTTCAAGAGTCGGTATGGTAACTATAAGATCGTAGTTATGTCTTTTGTACTAATGAATGCTCCTACAAATTTTATGGACTTAATGAACAGGGTGTTCAAAAAGTATTTTGATATGTTTGTGATTGTCGTCATAGGGAATATTCTCATATACTCTTGAAGTGAGAAGGACCACGCTGCTCATTTAAGGATTGTGTTGCATACTCTCAAGGATCTCCATATGTTTGCTAGATTCAACAAGTGTGAGTTTTGGCTGAACTTAGTAGCATATTTAGGTCATGGAGTGTCTAGCAAGGGTGTGCAGGTGAAATCTCAAATGATTAAGGCATTGAAGATTTGGCCTAGACCTGTCAGTCCTACAGATATTAGGATCTTTTTGGGTTTAGCTGGCTACTACAGGAGGTTTACGGAAGGATTTTCATCCATTACAACACCGTTGTATAAGTTGACCCAGAAGAAAGTCAAATTTCAGCGGTCAAATGTTTATGAGAAGAGTTTTGAGGAGCTAAAGACTCGACTCACTTCAACCCCAATGCTGACCCTACCAGAGGGAATGAATGGTTTTGTTGTGTATTGTGATGCTTCTAGGGCTGGTCTTGGTTGTGTGTCGATGTAGCATGGTAAGACCATTGTGTATGCCTCGAGAAAACATAAGACTCATGAGAAGAATTATCCGACGCTTGACCTAGAGTTGGTAGTTGTGGTGTTTGCTTTAAATATTTGGAGGCACTATTTGTATGGGGTGCATGTGGATGTGTTAACAAACCACAAGAGCATTCAATACATGTTCACTCAAAAGGACCTGAATTTGCGATAAAAGGAGATGGCTATAGTTTCTTAAGGACTATGATATTAGTGTCCTTTATCATCCGAGCAAGGCCAATGTAGTGGCAGATAGTTTTAATAAGTTTTACATAGAGAGTGTGTCTCATGTAGAGAATGGAAGAATGGATTTGGTGAAGGATGTCCATAGACTTGCTCGTTTAGGGGTTCACCTTACAGATTCGGCGGATGGTGGTGTTATTGTTTAGACTGGGTCGAAATTTTCATTGGTTACGGAAGTCAAATCTAGGAATGATAAGGATCATATCCTAGTGAATTTGATAAAAGCAGTTCTGAATCAAAAAAGCAGAGGTTTTCACATGACAGATATGGTGTACTATGATATTAGGGTCGTTATGTGTGTTGGTTGTAGATGACTTGGGTAAGTGGACGTTGATCGAGGCTCATAGATCTCGGAACTCTATCCATCCAAGTGTCACCATGATGTACCGTGCTCTATGGGAAGTCTATTGGTGGTATGGAATGAAGAAGAACTTTGTGAAGTTTGTAGCTAAGTTCCGAAATGCAAATAGGTGAAGTTTGAGCATCAGATACTCCAAGGTATGCTTCATATATTAGCATTCTTACTTGGAAGTGGGAAGAGGTCAATATGGACTTCATTATAGGTTTGCCTCATACATACTAACAGTATGACTCTATATGGGTTATTATGGATAGGTTGACCAAATCATCCTATTTCTTGATGGTCAAAACTACTGGTTCAATTGAGGATTGTGCTACGCTTCACATTTCGGAGTTGGTTCAGTTGTATGGAATCCTATTGTCCATCATCTTAGATAGGGGTACTCAGTTCACCTCTCAGTTTTAGAGATTGTTTCAGAAGGGGCTTGGTATACAGGCAAAGCTTAGCATAGCCTTTCACCTGCAGAAAGATAGCCAATCCTAGTAGACCATTCAAAATTTTGAGGACATGTTGAGATTGTGCGTGATTGATTTCAAGGGTTTTTGGGATGATCACTTGCCTCTCATCAAGTTTTCCTACAGTAAAAGGTATAATTCCAGCATCCAGATGGCTCTGTTTGAAGCTCTTTATTTGGGGAGGTGTAGATCGTCTATTGGATTGTTCGAGGTAGGTGAGGCTACATTGATAGGGATAGATTCAATTCATGATGCTATGGAGAAATTTCTACTCATTAGAGAGAGGCTGAAAATAGCACAGAGTTGTCAGAAATCTTATGCGGATGTTCGAAAAAGAGAGCTTGAGTTTGAAGTCGATGATTGGGTGTTTTTGATGGTGTCCCCATGACAGGAGTTATGAGGTTCAATAAGAAAGGAAAGCTTAGTCCCTGATATGTTAGTCCCTTTAGGATTTTGAGGTGAGTTTGCAAGGTGGCTTATGAGTTGGAGCTACCAGCAGAGTTAGCTTTGGTGCATCCAATTTTCCATGTATCTCCTTAAGAAACGTAAATTGGTGATGCAACTTTAGTTGTTCTGGTAGAAAGAATTTGTGTGAGGGATAGCCTTACTTATGAGGAGGTTCTTGTTGAGATCCTTGATCATCAAGATCAGAATTTGAGGAATAAGGAAGTAGCTTTAGTGAAGGTTTTTTGGAGGAATCAGCTTGTTTAGGGAGCTACGTGGGAAGCCGAAGGAGATATAATGGCTAAATACCCGTATCTTTTCCCTTTTGGCTCAGTTTCAGCTTGAGGTACTAGCTTCCTCCTTAGTACTCTACTCAGTTTCATATCAAGTTCATATCCCTCAATTACTTTCATGTCATAGATGCATGTATGTTTTATAAATTTAGTTCAGTCATGTAAATCAATTCAGAGTCAGTTGCGCCGCCAATTTTCAGCTTTGATTATTCAATTTGGGATTGCAAATCTTACCCTAGCCTTTATGTAAGCATAATCTACATTGGAGAATGAATATTCCCAATGTGTAGATAATGTAACACCCCAAAAGTCCCTAAGATCAAACCCGAGGATTGAAACGGAGAAAATAAGAAAATCTGCACCAGGTCAAATGATGAGTTGTCTAGTGATTCGTCAAGTAACCTAATGGGTCATTGAGTGACCCGTTAGTTGGGGCCAAGTTGGAGAAAATGCTATTTCATGAAGTCATAATGCATTGAGGAATGAGTCATCAAGTCCACTGACAACTTGTTAAGTGACTCGTTGAGTGAAAAATATCAGAGAATACATAAGAGGTTGCTAGTGGAAATGGGTCTGGGGACGATCCATCAAGTCTTCCAACTAATCTCACTGTTCGTTCATTTGTTATATGGGTATATATCTACATGCAAGTGCACGTGGTCGAACAAGTAATAAAGTGGCTTAAGTAAGCCAAGTATCGATCCCACAGGGACTGGGATAAGGTAACGAACTACTCAAGTGTTACTATATTTTAATTTTAACATTGAAGACAACAGTGTAACCAAGAGTTTGATATTTTTGGGTTCTAATTTTTATGCTAAGTCTAAAACGATTATCTAATGTGAGTCTGAACTATGAATGTGAGCATGCTGAGGTTAAATGAACATGTAATGAAATTAATTATCAATATAAATTGGTTAACCTTTCCTCCGGTTGCTAGTCAAGAACTACTGCCAATGGATTAAAACTCTCGTATTTAACCCAACTTAAGAATCATGAATCGTCCACCTACATTTCTGTGATTAAACGAAATTCATGTTCTAGCCATACAAACCCGGTTCCTAAATTGACTAATTCGACTTTCAGGTATATTTCTATCCTGAAGGTAAATCAATTCTCAATTTTGCCAAACTAAGAAAAGATCATATCCTATTAATTCACAACTTTCCAATTTCTTGCTCTCCCGAGTGAAACCGGACTTTTTAGATGTACATTAACGTAGGCCACACATTAATGCAGTAAGAACAAGAATCAATAGAACAACCATGGAAGAAAAGATGAAAAACCAATTTAATCAACAATCACATTTCAATACAACTGTTCTTAACCTCAGCAAGAAAAGGAATTAGCCACTCATTTGTGGATTAAAAATCGTTAAATGAGTGTTAAACATACAAGCAATTGAATACAAGGAGAAGGAAAGAGAGAAAAACCCTGATAATTTCGTCCCCTCAACTGCCTATAACCCACGTTCTTGCTCCACTAAGTCAGAATATTGAAAAATGAACCTAAGTGTTCTATTTATACTAGTGGGAAGTTTTCCCGGAATAACAAGCACCGTGTCACAGAGTGCATCACGGAGCACTGCCTCCATGACACGCCACACGACGCAGACCCTCACTGGAAGTTGGGGGTCCAGGCAATCAGGCCCAATGTGGCACGGCGTGCAACGCGGAGCTAGGCCACTGTGCCACAGACCCAACGCGAACCCTAACTGGAATTAGGCCGAAAATTCCATATCCAGGCAAAAGGCCTCAGCGATGGCAGTGTGACACGGCTCCATCGCGGAGCCTCTTTATTTTGTGCCTTCCAATGCCTTGTCCTTTGCTCACATCCGAGTCCAACCTCGATCAATTCAAACGTGCATTTTAGCTTCCCAAAATTACATTTTACCTGCAAAACAATGCTAATCATGTTGGTTAGTATAAATTCACATTTTATTACCAATCACATGAGAATGTGTAAACATTGATAGATAAACAAGGCTAAAATGACACCTTTGAGTATCACCTGGGCATATAAATTTGACCAAGATCACTTACCCCACACTTAATTCCTTGTTCATCCTCGAACATCAATCTTACACCTCATGCAATTTACACCCAAACCTCGCTACTTGGGTTTGACAATTTAGGCTACAGTCATACCGATTATTCAATACAGCAAATCATCAAGAAAACACGCATGGTCCAATCAATACAATGACCTTCAATACATCGAGACCTCCTAGATTTAGGAATCGACTCTCGATATTGGCAAACTTATGCAAATCAGCTGATCAAGACATCCGACACGAAAACTAATCTTTCATCAAGCATGTGCCCTCACAACACAAGAGAATTTTCCCCTTTTTGATCATATGAACTCACAAAATTTCAAGCAGGGGCATATAAACACAATTTCGCTCTCTCTCCCAAAACAATTCACATGCATCATGTCACGACCCATAAGCTTGCCTTTAGTGTATTACTCCACTAATATAAAGAAGTGTGATGTAAGATCACGTAAGACTTTAATGGGTTGTAATGTAAGCTATGGAACTAGTAAATATTGGGCTAGCCAATAATAGCCACTAGCATCCTTAAGCGCCTTTTCCATACATCCCATCAAATTCATGGGCAGTGTTTCTTTCTTCATCCTCCCATTCTTGAAGTTTCTCTGAGTTTTGCCCATCTTATTAAGCACACTTGACACAACAACAAAGATTATTCGTACACCTTCATTATAGTTTATTTATAACAAGTGCACCTTCAACCTTTTCTTTCCCTTTATCACTCTGCTTTTCTTTTCTTTTCACCATTCTCGCTCTTTGACACTTTGGGAAAAATTATTTTCTCTTCTTAAGCGCTTAGGAGTTTTGGATCGACTTTATGGCTAATGAAAAGAAGGGATTAAGGTCGGCTTACACTTTCTGACAAAAGAAAAAAATAATAGGCTAAAGGCTCAACGGGCTGACTAGGGTATCCAATCAAGGTGGGTACGATAATGAAAAATAGAAACTTTCGGTTAAAGACAAAGAAATGCCTACATCGTTTCCTACAATACACCTCCTTCATTTCGTTTTGTACACACACTAGGCAAGTTCTAGATACTTCACAATAGCATGGAATAACAAAACCTCACTTCATACTTATTGCACATGCTCAATTCAAGACGTATTCACAGACTCTTCAATCAGCTAATTACACGAATTCAAACATTAAGCCTTAATCACACTGAATCGACTCTATGGCCTAGGTATCTCAACATATTTACAAAGTTGCATGCTTTCATACGAATCACCTTTGCATTTCAAATATCATGTACGACATGCAACCAGAATTCCGCAACCATAAAGTAGCTACAGGTTTTGGGATGCAACCCACAAAAGAAAAACAACTAAAAAATATATAAATGAAAAAGAATCTACTCCTAATGACTACATTTCCCTTAAGACGGTCGTCATCCATCCATCATAGGGAACAATCACTAACTAAGACTTCGGTTCAATGGGACCATTCTCGGTAAAAGAACCGAAAACAAACGCCGAGAAACCCAAGAATTGAAAAAAAAATTTAAAAATATCGATCATTTCGATAAACAAAAATATGTACAATATCATCTTAGCAACATTCAGCAACACACAACAGTTTCACATATAATTACAATACAGGACAACAACTTAACAATCACAAATCACAGGGTCAGAAAATTTTGTTCACAGGCACAACAACAGATTAGAACATACATACAGCACAACCAACACCTAACTACTCCCACCCCACACTTATCTCGAACACTGTCCCCAGTTTTCACAAAAATTAAAATAGCACAAAAATTGGGTGGTGGAACTCTCTGATCAATCAAAATACTCCACTTCTTCATCAGGTGTTGTTGCTTCATCTCCCATGTCTGAATCACCCCCATCGTCATCATCGGACTCCACATTAGAGTCCTCCCGACGTGTCTCCTCGTCTGTGGGGACATCATCATCTATGGGCTCTACAAAAGCTGGCCCCACTCGGCATAGAGCCCTGGCATTTTCGCCAAAATGGTAGTCTAGCTCGAGCTGCCATAGCTCCTCCTCTGTTGCCGGCCTCCCGCCTATCCTCAGCTGGAGCATCTGCATCCCGTACATGCGAGCCATGTACTGATCATCCCGAGCATGTCGCTCGGCAAGTGTAAGAACAGGCCCGTGGGTGGTGTCGGGTGCCTTAGTTTTAGTGACTTTTATGGCCCACCGCTCAATCTGCGGGATGTAGTCAAGGGACTCTTCCTCAACATCTAGGCCCCTCAGGAATGTGGTGAGTAGTCCACCAAATCCGTATCTGTGCCCCTGATGCAACTAGGCTCTCTTCATGGCGGAGATAATCACCGCCTCCACATTGATCTCCAGCCCTTTCATCAGGGCGTACACTAGGTATACACGATCCCGAGTTACATCTGTCATATGTACCCCCGGGATTAGGTAGGAACAGATGATCCTAAGCCATATCCTGGCTTCCCTATTCATTTGTGAATAGGGCAAAGTCTGATGGTTGCCCCTCTCCTTGTGTTTGCTCCATGTAGCTGTCGATCGGGTTCCACACAATGTGCGTCTGATGTCCGCATATGGTGGAGTGATGTTCAGCTGTCTAAGCACGTGGGCGTCTGTGTCCCATGCCCCTAGGATAGCATTGAGGTGGTGGGGCTCAAAGGTGACTATTTGCTCTCTGATTTTGATGGTGTGACTTCTGAGAGTCTGATTCCAATTGGCATAGAATTCCCGAATCAAGTGCAAGTTGCATTCCTTGGGCTCTTCAAAGATGAAATTGAGCCCAGCTGCCTCGATCCTGTGGACAATCCTAGGGAAATCCCGTGCCAACGGTTCCCGTGCTATGTGTTCCTTGGGGAAGTACTTGCTCTCCTTGTGCTTGGCATACCACTTCTTCCCCTCTTCTGTCACCCACCTAGTTCCGTATTGGCGGCGTTGGCCGCGTGGAAGTGATCTTGGGCAGATTTATATGCCCAAGTGATACTCAAACGTATCATTTTTACCTTGTTTGTTGTGCAATGTGTATATAATATCATGTAATTAGTAATAAAATGCGAATTTATACTAACCAACATGATTAGCATTTGTTTTGCAGGTAAATGTGATTTTTAGGAGCTAAAATGCATGTTGGAACTATGTCGGAGTTGGACTTGGATGCGAGCGTGGAAAAGACCTTGGAATGCACATTTTATAGGGGCTCCGCGATGGAGCCGTGCCACGCTACCATCGCGGTAGCACACTGCCTGAATAGGAATTAAAATGGCAAATTCCAGTGTGCCTTCGCGTCAGCTCCGTGGCACGGAGAGAGGCCTCCGCGTTGGCCTCCGTGCCACGTTGAGGCTAATTTACCGGATCCTGAAATTCCAGTGAAGGTCCGCGTCCACGCCGTGTCACGGAGGCAGTGCTCCGCGTTGGCCTCCGTGACACGTTGCTTGTTATTTCGGGAAAAATTTCCCACTAGTATAAATAGCACACTTAAGTTTATTTTAATCAGTTTTTAGTTTTGAGACTGAGTTCAGAAGTGGAGAGCAAGGACGTGGGTTAGGAGCAGTTGAGGAACGAAAAAGCTAAGGGATTTCTTCTCTTCTTTACTTCTTTCTATCAATTGTACGTATGATTTACACTCATTTTAGGATGATCAATCCACAAATGAGTGGCTAATTCTCTTCCTTGCTGAGGTTTTGAACATGTGTAATGAATTTTGATTATAATTGATATGGTTTTCTTCTTCTTCTTTCATGTTGTTCTATTAATTCTTGTTCTTACTGCATTAGTGCTTGGCCAACATTAATGTACATCTAAAAAGTCCAATTTCACTCGAAAGAGCAAGAAATCGGAAAGTTGTGAATTAATAGGGTATTGTTCTTAACTTGATTTGGGAAAATTGGGTTTTGATGTGCTTTCCTGATAGAAATATACTTGAAAGCCGTATTAGTTAATTTAGGAACCGGAATTGTAGTGCTAGGTCATAAATTGCATTTGATCACAGAAATGTAGACGGATGGTTTATGATTCTAAAGTGAAATTAAATACGAGAGTTTTAATTTCTAGGCGAATGTTCTTGGCTAGCAACATGAAGAAGAGATTAACCAAATTATCATGATTATCAAGTTCATTACTTGTTCTTATCCTTGGCATGTTCATATCCATTGTCTAAATTCACAAGTAAATAGTTGTTATTAATTGTAGTCTATATAGTTAGAAACAAAAACTCAAGTAACTATTGGTTACATTGTTGTTAGCATAATTAGAAGTGAAATAGGAATATAGTAAACTAGGCAATTTTACGTATCTTGAGCCTCCTTGGATCGATACTTGGCTACTTAGCCACTTTATTACTTGTTTGACCACGTGCACTTGCGTGTCGGTTTATAATATATAATACCAACCCGAACAGCAGACCGAACAAGTTTTTGGCGCCGTTGCCGGGGAGGCTAGGCGATTTGTGAAATTGTGTTTAGTTTAAATTTACTGTATTTTTATTTTTATTTTCTTAAGTGTTAACAACTTGGTCTTAGCCTGTATTTTGCAGATTTTGTTTCTGTGAACACTGGTAAGGGACAAGGAGCTGGTGGAATCTTACTTAGAGCCTGAACGTGAATTTCATAGTCAACGTAGAGAAGCTCTACGAAAGAAGCTGCAGTTGCTTAAACAGTCTATGATGGAGCAACAAAATCCACCAGTTGTGCGGGCAGTGTTAGTGCCCGATGAAGCAGCAGCAAGGCCGGTTCGCGAGGTGGCAATCCCACACGCTAATAATGTACATTCTAGCATCCGCAAACCAGAGCCTGGAGGGAGGTTTGAATTAAAGCAGAATATGGTGCAACTTTTGCACACAAGCGGGCAATTTACCGGTCTCCCTCATGAAGATCCACAACAACATCTCCAAAACTTTTTGGAGATAAGTGACACTTATATACCCGCTGGAGTGTCACCTGATTATGTTCGGCTCACCTTATTTCCATTTTCCTTACTTGGTGAAGCCAAGAGGTGGTTAAAAGCTGAACCACCCAATTCTATATCAACGTGGGATGATCTTGCACGGAAGTTTTTGATCAGATTTTTCCCTTCTGGTAAAACAGCCAGACTTAGAAGTCAAATTCTAAGTTTTAAACAGAGGGAAGGAGAAAATCTATATCAAGCCTGGGAAAGATTTAAATCCATGTTGCGGGACTGTCCTCATCATCATCAGTCCAATGAGGTGTTGGTACACACATTTATTGAGGGTTTGGAACCCCACACTAAAATTCTGTTAGATTCAGCAACTGGAGGGCAAGCGCCGGAAAAGACCTATGAGGAGTTGTACACTTTGCTCAACCGAATTTCACAAGGCAATCCAGAATGGAATGCAGATTCTTCAAGAGATGGAGCAAGGAAAGCAGCGGGAGTGCTTGAAGTGGATGGATTCACAGCTATCGCTGCACAGATAGCTGCTTTGCAAAATTAGTTAAACACTCACTTCAGCAATATAAATTTGAACCAGCCTTCAGCTTCAGTCAATGCAGTTCAACAGATGTGGTGTGAAGTGTGTGGTAGTAGTGAGCATTCAGCTGAATGTTGTGGTGCAAATCCTGATTCTGTTAACTTTGTGGGCAATGCACAGAGAAATCAGCAGCAGTTTGGTAGTGGCTACAACTCAAATTGGAGGAACCATCAGAATTTTTAGTGGGGTAGCAACAATCAACAAGGCCAAAGTTCAGGGCAGGGCATGCACAGAAACCAAGGAGGGCAACAAAACTATCAAGCTCAATTCAGAAATCACAATGCCCCTCCTCCACCACCATCACCGACTATTGAGGAGATGTTCAAAACCATGATCGCTAATCAGGCACAATTGCAGGCTGACTATGTTAAATTGGCAGCCGAAGTGAAGAACAATCAGTTGGCGACCAAGGCTCTTGAATATCAGTTTGGGCAATTTGCTAGTGCCCAAAATACTAGACCCAGAGGAGGACTACCTAGCGACACGTATCCTAATCCGAAGCAGGTAAATGCAGTGACCACGAGGAGTGGTTTACAGTTGAAGGAGGTGGAACTGGAAAGACCGCCTCAAAAGTCAGGAGCAGCAGATGTTGAGGGAGAGCAAATCTCAGATAAGGGGAAGACTAAAGAAGCTGAACCAGAAAGGCCTCCACCCCCGTTCCCTCAACGACTTAAGAAACACAAGGAGGAGGCGTGTTTCCAGAAATTCATGGAGGTACTTAAACGGGTACATGTTAACTTACCTCTTGTTGATGTCTTGCAAGGAGTGCCAAAATATGCGAAATATATTAAAGACATCGTGGCTAACAAAAGTCGTTTGACTGAGTATGCCACGGTAGCTTTAACGGAGGAATGCACTTCCCGTATTCAGAATAGGTTGCCCACAAAACTGAAAGACCCTGGAAGTTTTACCATCCAGCTTACTATTGGCCAAAGTATCTGAGCGCGTGGATTATGCGACTTGGGGGCAAGCATAAATCTGATGCCATCTTCGGTATTCAGAAAGTTAGGTCTAGGAAGTCCTAGACCTACAACGGTAATCTTGCAGCTAGCAGACAGGTCTTTAGCTAAGCCAAATGGCATTGTTGAGGATGTGTTAGTGCAAGTAGGCTCCCTCATTTTTCCGGTCGATTTCATTGTTCTGGATTTTGAACTAGATGCTGAAGTCCCATTTATTTTGGGACGACCCTTTTTGGCAATCGGAAAAGCATTAATTGATGTAGCTGCGGGTCAACTCACGATGCGAGCACATGACAAGGTCGAAGTGTTCGATGTGTACAAGGTACCTAAGCTCCCAACTGTTTATAAGGATCTCTCGGTGATCAACGTGATTGATCATGGGAATGCTAATGGAATGAGTGATTCCCGAGAGTTACTAGGAAGGCCACCGAATAAGGTTGAGAACTATTGGGGGGATGACGATGATCGGGACAAATCGTCCATCTCCCTAGTAGACAAGTGAGCTTAAAGGACGTCGAGCCGCGACGGTAAACCAGGCGCTACACGGGAGGCAACCCGTGAGAAAATTTTTTTTTTTTTTGCACAGTGTAGTTAATTTTCATCTTTATTTTTGTTTTTATTTTCTATTTCCAAGTTTTATTTTTCTTTTTCTTTTCTTGATTAGGTTTAGACTTTCATTTTAGTTAGTATTTTTTTTATTTTAGTTAGGGAAATCTATTAATTTAACCAATTTTTGTTTAGTGAGGTGATTTTTAGGTATAACGGAGGAAATATACATGGAATCGAGAAAATGAGGCAAGGTATGAAAAATCAAATTAATTGAAGAAACAGTGCACTGGCGCGTTGGCGCCGTGTCACGGAGGTAAGGCACCGCGTTACCCTCCGTGACACGTTGAATGCAAAATCCGGATTTTTCAAAAATCCAGTAAGCCAACGCGTTGGCTCCGTGTCACGGAGAAGGGGCTCCGCGTTACCCTCCGTGACACGTTGCCCCTTATTCAGTGCCGGGTCACACCGGGTTGCCGGGTGACCCGCGTGTTTTCTTTAAATAAACCCCCGATTTCGCCCCATTTTTCCCCATTTCCCTCTTCCCTCCACGACCAAACACCCATTTCCCCCTCCCCAAGCACCGTGCCACGTTCCTAGGCAAGGAAAAACATCAAGTTTCTTAAGTTTCTCAATTCAAAGGTATGTTTTCATCGTCTATCTCAATTTTTGGCGATTTTTGTCATATTTGGGCATGTGAGGTGAGATATATCACCCTAGGTAGAAATTAAACATGAATGTTGGATTATTTGTGATTGATACATGTTTGGATTGTTGTATTTAGCGTTTGAACTTATCGATTGCGTAAATTATTCGAAATTGATCATAGAATTGTATTCTAGGGCTTGGGTTGTTGAATTTGACTTGGGCAATTGATAATTTGGTGAATTCGATGCCGGGGTGTGTTTGTTATTTGAGAGAAGTCGTGGTAAATATTGTGTAAATGTCAAAGACGACAAATTCTCGAATTTTTGTGGGAAAATGCAAAAAGTGTGTAAATTGGTTAGATTGTTTGGATTAGATTGTATATAGAATGTTTTTATCGTTGTTTTTATTTTGTTGTTGTTTTTGTTGCGAAGTGCGATGTGTGAATTGTAGCGATAGTAGGATTGGGATTAGCTGTATGAAGTCTGAGTAGTACGCTAACCGGTACGCTGTCGAAATTTTGTTGTGAACGCACTAAGCATGAAGTGTATAGTGTTGTCTGTGGTGAAATTAGAGTTATTCTTGCCATAATTTTGTAGAAGTAGCTAAGGCCTAAGTGTGGGGTAAATGTTGTGTAACCCAACCTTAGCCGAAGTCAACAAGTTTTTAGCTTAACTTTGTGCTTGTTTGTGTAAATTGACAGGTACAATGGCGAGCAGACAAGATAAAGGAAAGGGTGCTTCTACCTCAGGCACAGGTAGGAAAAGGATGAGACTGAGCACCGCAGTCCCAGCTGCACCCGCTGTTCCGCGCGGCCAATGCCGCCAATACGGAACAAGATGGGTAACCGATGAAGGGAAGAAATGGTATGCTAAGCATAAAGAAAACAAGTACTTCCCGGAGGAACATATTGCAAGGAAAGCACTCGCACAGGAGTTCCCTCGCATTGTACAGAGAATTGAAGCAGCTGGGCTCAGCTTTATTTTTCAGGAGCCCAAGGAGTGCAACCTTCACTTGGTCCGGGAATTTTATGCAAACTGGAACCCGGCCATCAGAAGCCACACAGTGAAAATCAGAGGGCAGATTGTCACTCTGGAACCCCAGCAGTTGAATGCCATCGTTGGAGCGCGGGACACAGACGCCCACATTCTCTGCCAGCTAAACATCACCCCACCGTATGCCGACATCAGACGTACGTTGTGTGGAGCTCGATCCACAGCCCGATGGAGTAGACATAAGGAGAGGGGTTACCACCAGACTCTGCCTTATTCGCAGATGAACAGGGAGGCCAGAATATGGCTGAAGATTGTGTGTTCGTGTTTGATCCCGGGAGTTCATATGACGGACGTGACCCGGGACCGTGTCTGCTTGGTGTATGCCCTTATGAAAGGGCTTGAGATTAATGTTGGGCGGTAATAATATCCGCCATGAAGAGAGCCAGACTACACCAGGGCCACAGATACGTGTTTGGCGGACTAATCACCACCTTCCTCCGAGGCCTCGACATTGAGGAAGAAGCCTTGGATTATATTCCGCAGTTGGAGCGGAGGGCCCTCGATGAGACAAAGACTAAGGCCCCCGACACTACACACGGACCAGTATTGACTTTGGGCGAGCGACATGCTCGTGACGATCAGTACATGGCCCGTATGTTTGGCATGCAGATGTTACAGCTACGGATTGGTGGGAGGCCAGCCACCGAGGAAGAATTATGGCAGCTGGAGCTGGACTACCCCTTCGGCGAGAACGCCAGAGCCTTATGTCGGGTGGGGCCAGCCTTCGTGGAGCCGACAGATGATGATGTCCCTACCGATGAGGAGACACATCGTGAGGACTCCGATGTGGAGTCCGTTGACGACGATGGAGCTGATTCATCTATGGGCGACGAGGTCGCAGCACCGGATGAAGAAGTCGAATATTTCGACTGAACAGGGAGTTCCACGACCCAAAATTTTGTGCTTTGTATTTTTGTGAACACTGGGGACAGTGTTCGATTTAAGTGTGGGGTGGGGAGTAGTTAGGTGCTGGGGTATAGGCTCTAATTTGTTGTATGTTTTTCCTTGAGTTGTATGTATGTTTGTACTTTCCCTGTTGTGAACTGATTCGTGATGTATCTTTATATATTTGTTTGTGTGGTTAATGATGTGTGTTTTTGAAAGGTATGGTTGCTAGTGTAAATATTTTGTAAGTTTTGTAAATTTTTTTTTTCTATCGACATGATCGATATTTTTCAAAATTTTTGTGAAGATATTTTGCAATTATCAAAATCTTTTGTCAATATCTTTCTATCGAAATGATCGATGTGTTGCAAAAAATTTTTCAATTTTTATTCTTTTGGGTTTCTCGGAGTTTGTTTTCGGTTCTTTTACCGAGAATAGTCCCATTGAACCGATGTCATAGTTAGTGACCGTTCCCTATGATGGATGGATGACGACCGTCTTAAGGGAAATGTAGTCGGTAGGAGTAGGATTTTTATTTGTTTTTAGTTTTCTTTGGTGGATTGCATCAATGAACTGTAGTTGCTTATGGTTGCTAAAATTTCGTTGCGTGTTGTAATTGATGCTCAAAATGTGAAAGTGATTCGTTTGAAAGCATGCAATTCTGTAAATATGTTGAGTTACCTAGGCTATAGAATTTGGTTCAGTATGATTGAGGCTTAATCTTGAATTCATGTAATTGACTAATTAAAGAGTCTGTGAATGCATCTTGAGTTGAGCATGTGCATGAAGTGTGAAGTGAGGTTTTGCTATTCCATGCCATTGTGAATTGTCTAGAACTTGCCTAGTGTGTATACAAAACGAAATGAAGGAGGTGTAGTGTTGGAAAGGATGTAGGCATTTCTTTGTTTTAACCGATAGTTTCCATTTTTTTTTCTTGTCAAATTCTACCTTTTTATATGTTGTATACCCTAGTTAGCCCGTTGAGCCTTTAGCCGATTTCTTTCTTTCTTTTGTCCAAAAAAGTATGAACTAAGCTTTATTCCTTCTTTTCATTAGCCTTAAAGTCTATAAGAAGCTCTTAAGTGCTTACAAAGAAACGAAAATGTTTCCCAAAGTGTTAAAGAGTGAAAAGAGTGAAAAGAAAAAGAAAAGCAAAGTGAGGAAAGAAAAGATGATGTTGAAGAAGGCACTTGTTGTAATTAAATGATAGCGAGGGTACATGAAAACCCTCGGTTTTGTGTCAAGTGTGTTTGATGAAATGGGCTGCATGAAAGTAAACCAGCATGAATGGGAGAAAAAGAGAAAAGAGAGAAACAATGTCCATGAGTCGATGGAAATGAGTTGAAAAGGCGCTTAAGGATGCTAGCGACTATTATTGGCTAATCCAATATATATATACTAGATCCATAGCCCCGTTACAACCCATTAAAGTCCTACGTGATCCTATATTGCATTTCTTTATATTAGTGGAGTAATACACTAAGGGCAAGCCTATGGGTCATGACAAGATGCATGTGAATTCTTTTGGGAGAGAGAGTGAAATTAATTTTTATATGCCCCTACTTGCATGTTTGTGTGTTGCATGAACATAAAGGGGAAGATTCTCTCGAGTTGTGAGGGCACATGCTTGATGAAAGATTGATTTTCGTGTCGGATTTCTTGATTAGCTGATTTGCATGAGTTTGCCGATATCAAGAATCAATTCTTAAAGTCTAGGAAGCTTTGATGTATTAAAGGTCATTGTATTGTACGACCAAGCTTGTTTTCTTGATGATTTGCAAAAATTGAATAATCGGTATGACCGTAGCGTAAATTGTTGCACCATAGTGACGAAGGTTGGGATGTAATTTGCATGATTTGTGTATGTGTTGTTCGAGGACGAACAAGGATTTAAGTGTGGGGTAAGTGATCTTGGGCAGATTTATATGCCCAAGTGATACTCAAACGTATCATTTTTACCTTGTTTGTTGTGCAATGTGTATATAATATCATGTAATTAGTAATAAAATGCGAATTTATACTAACCAACATGATTAGCATTTGTTTTGCAGGTAAATGTGATTTTTAGGAGCTAAAATGCATGTTGGAACTATGTCGGAGTTGGACTTGGATGCGAGCGTGGAAAAGACCTTGGAATGCACATTTTATAGGGGCTCCGCGATGGAGCCGTGCCACGCTACCATCGCGGTAGCACACTGCCTGAACAGGAATTAAAATGGCAAATTCCAGTGTGCCTTCGCGTTAGCTCCGTGGCACGGAGAGAGGCCTCAGCGTTGGCCTCCGTGCCACGTTGAGGCTAATTTACCGGACCCTGAAATTCCAGTGAAGGTCCGCGTCCACGCCGTGTCACGGAGGCAGTGCTCCGCGTTGGCCTCCGTGACACGTTGCTTGTTATTCCGGGAAAAATTTCCCACTAGTATAAATAGCACACTTAGGTTTATTTTAATCAGTTTTTAGTTTTGAGACTGAGTGCAGAAGTGGAGAGCAAGGACGTGGGTTAGGAGCAGTTGAGGAACGAAAAAGCTAAGGGATTTCTTCTCTTCTTTTCTTCTTTCTATCAATTGTACGTATGATTTACACTCATTTTAGGATGATCAATCCACAAATGAGTGGCTAATTCTCTTCCTTGCTGAGGTTTTGAACATGTGTAATGAATTTTGATTATAATTGATATGGTTTTCTTCTTCTTCTTTCATGTTGTTCTATTAATTCTTGTTCTTACTGCATTAGTGCTTGGCCAACATTAATGTACATCTAAAAAGTCCAATTTCACTCGAAAGAGCAAGAAATTGGAAAGTTGTGAATTAATAGGGTATTGTTCTTAACTTGATTTGGGAAAATTGGGTTTTGATGTGCTTTCCTGATAGAAATATACTTGAAAGCCGTATTAGTCAATTTAGGAACCGGAATTGTAGTGCTAGGTCATAAATTGCATTTGATCACAGAAATGTAGACGGATCGTTTATGATTCTAAAGTGAAATTAAATACGAGAGTTTTAATTTCTAGGCGAATGTTCTTGGCTAGCAACATGAAGAAGAGATTAACCAAATTATCATGATTATCAAGGTCATTACTTGTTCTTAACCTTGGCATGTTCATATCCATTGTCTAAATTCACAAGTAAATAGTTGTTATTAATTGTAGTCTATATAGTTAGAAACAAAAACTCAAGTAACTATTGGTTACATTGTTGTTAGCATAATTAGAGTGAAATAGGAATATAGTAAACTAGGCAATTTTACGTATCTTGAGCCTCCTTGGATCGATACTTGGCTACTTAGCCACTTTATTACTTGTTTGACCACGTGCACTTGCGTGTCAGTTTATAATATATAATACCAACCCGAACAGCAGACCGAACAGGAACCGCTGGTGCTGCTGGGACTGCTGTGCCTAGTCTGATTCTCTTTCTTCCGGCGCCAGATGTTGATGCGCCTTTCCCTTTTTCTTGCCTGCTTACCATTGTTCCTGTCAAACCAAACCAACAAGTTCAATGTTAAGGCCATGATAATTTGCTTCAACTAAGGTTGGGTTAAGCTAGGCGACCCCACACTTAGTCCTTAGATAAAGTTACAACATTACGGCAAGATCATACCTATGTACACAAACAAACAGCCAAATATAACAAACATGCTTAGTGCATTCGAAGAATTCGACGATATATATTCTATGTACCACTCAGACTTCGTACAGCGAACCACAATCATTACTATTGATAACATTTTATCCCATCAGACTTAGCAAGGAGAAACAAAGAAACGAAAACAACAAGAATTTATCTACATGAACATGTACAACTCACCCAATTCTTGCAAATTTAAATATTCCTCTAACCCGAGAATCCGTCGGTCTTTTAGCATAATAACAATTAGCACATCGACTCATCTCACTCAACATGTACAACCCAACATGAATTTCGTAAGTTCACTATGTTTTTCTACTTCAAATTCAAAAGCAAGCCCTAGCTACGATTGTATCAAAAATTCGATTAAATTATGCAATTAACGAGTTCAAGCAATCACAATGATACTCCGAACATCCATCAATAATAATTCAATTGGATTTACGCTTAATTTCTACTTAGGGAAAGCTTAGCTCATATCACATGTTCAATATCGAAGAAAATCGACGAGAAATGAGATGGAATTGAAGAACATACCTTGAATTCGAAGAATTAAAGAAAACTCGATGAAATTCTTGGCCTATTCCGTGTCACGTTGAAGGGGGAGGGGTTTTGGGGGGATTGGTCACGGAGTGTGTGAGAAATAAGGAAAATTGAGGGGGATTCGTTGTTTAAAAGTGGGAAATTCGCGCGGGTCACCCGGCGACCTAGTGTGACCCGTCGCGATATACACAGCAACGTGTCACAGAGTGCACCGCGGAGCACTGCCTCCGTGACACGGAGCTAATGTGAGGGTGTTCTGGAATTCTCTTAAAATTCCGAATTTACACCTCAACGTGTCATGGAGGGTAACGCGGAGGCCCGCCTCCGTGACACGGAGCTATCGCCCTAGCTCACTGTTTTGCCACTTTTTCTAGATTTTCATACCTCGAATTTTCTTTTGCGATTCCTTGCATATTTTCCCTCCGTTCGACCTGAAATTCATCTTACTACAAGAAATTGGTTAGAATTATAGGTTTCACTCAAAATAAAAATAAAAACTAAAAATTTTGTTGTTAATCAAGAAAATAAAAAAAAGAAAAATATATTAACAATTTACAAAGAAAAATTTCACGGGTTGCCTCCCGTGCAGTGCCTGGTTTACCATCGCGGCTCGACATCATTCAGCTCAGTTGTCCTCTAGGGTGATGGACATTTTCTCTCAACCACAGTCCTCCTCCCAGTAGTGCTTACATCGTTCAGGTGGTTTTCCCAATAACTCTCGTGAATCCTTTATACGCGCATCATCAACTCGATCAATCACATTGATCACCGAGAGTTCCTCGTACACCGTCAGGAGCTTGGTGGCCTTGTACACATCAAACACTTCCACCTTTTGGTGTGCTCGCACGGTTAGCTGCCCTGCAGCTACATCAATCAGTGCTTTCCCGGTCGCTATGAAAGGATGTCCCAAAATAAATGGGACTTCCGCGTCTGGTTCAAAATCCAACACGATGAAATCTACCGGGAAGATCAGGGAGCCAACTTGCACCAGAACGTCCTCCACAATGCCATCAGGTCTGGCTAAGGACCGATCCGCCAATTGCAAGATCACTGTTGTGGGTCTAGGACTTCCTAGACCCAGCTTTTTGAATACCGATGACGACATCAAATTAATGCTCGCTCCCAAATCACATAATCCACGAGCTCGGATACTCTGCCCAATAGTAATCTGTATAGTATAGCTCCCAGGATCTTTGAGCTTTGTGGGTAGTCGGTTTTGTATCCGGGAAATGCACTCCTCCGTGAGAGCCACCGTAGCATACTCAGTCAACCGACTTTTGTTTGCCACGATGTCCTTTATATACTTGGCATACTTCGGTACTCCCTGCAAAACATCAACAAGAGGTAAGTTAATATTACCTATTTCAGCACCTCCATGAATTTCTTGAAACACGCCTCCTTCTTGTGTTTCTTTAATCATTGAGGGAACGGCGGTGGTGGTCTTTCTGATTCAGCTTCCTTTGTCTTCCCCCTCTCATCACTTTGCTCCCTCTCAACTTCTGCTACTCCCGATTGTTGAGGTGGTCTTTCTGGTTCCACCTCTTTCAGCTGCAAACCACTCCTTGTGGTCACCGCATTCACCTGTTTGGGGTTGGGATCTGTGTCACTCGGAAGTCCTCCTCTAGGCGTGGTGTTTTGGGCTCCAGCAAATTGCCCAAATTGATATTCAAGTGCCTTAGTAGCTAACTGGTTGTTTTTCACCTCGGCTGTCAATTTCACATAGTCAGCCTGCAATTGAGCTTGGTTAGCTATCATCGTCTTGAACATCTCCTCAATGCTGGGTGATGGTGGTGGAGGAGGTGCATTGTTGTTTCTAAATTGTGCTTGATAATTCTGCTGCCCTCCTTGATTCCTCTGCACACCCTGACTCGAACTTTGCCCCTGATGGTTGTTGCTACCCCAGGAGAAATTAGGATGATTCCTCCAATTGGAATTGTAGCTGTTGCCATATTGTTGGTGGTTGTTCCTTTGTACATTTCCCACATATTTCACCGATTAGGATTTGCTCCACAACACTCAGCTGAGTGCTCACTGCTCCCACACACTTCACACCAAATCTGCTGCACCGCATTCACTGGGGCTTGAGGCTAGTTCATTGTCATGTTACTGAAGTGGGTGTTGAGTTGATTCTGTAAGGTAGCTATCTGTGTAGCAATAACTATAAAACCATCCACTTCTAGAACTCCTGCTGCTTTCCTTGTCCCTACTCTTGCTGAATCAGTATTCCACTCTGGATTGCGCTGCGAAATACGGTTCAACAAGGTATATAGCTCCTCCTAAGTTTTCTCCAGCGCTTGTCCACCAGCTGCTGAGTCTAGAAATATTTTTGTATGGGGTTCCAAACCCTCTATAAAAGTGTGCACCAGCACATCATTGGATTGATGATGATGAGGACAATCCCGCAACATGGACTTGAATCTCTCCCAAGCCTGATATAGATTCTCTCTCTCTCTCTGTTTGAAACTTAGAATTTGACTTCTAAGTCTTGCTGTTTTACCAGAGGGAAAAAATCGTATCAAGAATTTCCTTGCGAGATCATCCCACGTAGAAATAGAATTAGGTGGCTCAGCTTTTAACCACCTCTTGGCTTCTCCCAATACTGAAAATGGGAACAATGTAAGCCTGACATAATCTGATGACACTCCAGCAGGGATGTAAGTGTCACTTATCTCCAAACAATTTTGGAGATGCTGCTGTGGATCTTCATGAGGAGACCTGTAAACTGCCCGCTAGTGTGCAGCAATTGCACCATGTTTTGTTTGAGCTCGAACCTCCCTCCTGGCTCAGGTTTGCGAATGCTAGATGTGACATTGTTAGCATGTGGGATTGCCACCTCGCGAACCGGCCGAACTGCTACTTCCTCGGGCACTAACATTTCCTGTACTACTAGTGGATTCTGTTGTTGCTCCATGAGTGTTTGTCTGAGCAACTGCAGCTTTCTTTCTAGAGCTTCTCTCCGCTGACGATGAAATAATCTTTTTGGCTCTAAATACGAGTCCACCAGCTACTTGTCTCTTGCCAGTGTTAAACAGAGATTAAATATGCAAAATACAGGCTAAGACCAAGCTGTCAACACTAAGAAAATAAAAAAAATATAGTAAATTAACACTTAAGACAAATTCACCAATTGCCAATCCCCGGCAACGGTGCCAAAAACTTGTTCGTTCATTTGTTATATGGGTATATAACTACACACAAGTGCACGTGGTCGAAAAAGTAGTAAAGTTACTTAAGTAAGCCAAGTATCGATCCCACAGGGACTGGGATAAGGTAACGAACTACTCAAGTGTTACTATATTTTAATTTTAAGAATGAAGACAACAGTGTAACCAAGAGTTTGATATTTTTGGGTTCTAATTTTTATGCTAAGTCTAAAACGATTATCTAATGTGCGTATGAACTATAAATGTGAGCATGCTGAGGTTAAATGAACATGTAATGAAATTAATTATTGATATAAATTGGTTAACCTTTCCTCCGGTTGCTAGTCAAGAACTACTGCCAATGGATTAAATCTCTCGTATTTAACCCAACTTAAGAATCATGAACCGTCCACCTACATTTCTGTGATTAAACGAAATTCATGTTCTAGCCATACAAACCCGGTTCCTAAATTGACTAATACGACTTTCAGGTATATTTCTATCATGAAGGTAAATCAATTCTCAATTTTGCCAAACTAAGAAAAGATCATATCCTATTAATTCTCAACTTTCCAATTTCTTGCTCTCTCGAGTGAAACCAGACTTTTTAGATGTACATTAACGTAGGCCACACATTAATGCAGTAAGAACAAGAATCAATAGAACAACCATGGAAGAAAAGATGAAAAACCAATTTAATCAACAATCAAATTTCAATACAACTGTTCTTAACCTCAGCAAGAAGAGGAATTAGCCACTCATTTGTGGATTAAACATCGTTAAATGAGTGTTAAACATACAAGCAATTGAATTCAAGGAGAAGGAAAGAGAGAAAAACCCTGATAATTTCGTCCCCTCAACTGCCTGTAACCCACGTTCTTGCTCCACCAAGTCAGAATATTGAAAAATGAACCTAAGTGTTCTATTTATACTAGTGGGAATTTTTCCCGGAATAACAAGCACCGTGTCACGGAGTGCATCGCAGAGCACTGCCTCCGTGACATGCCACCGACGCGGACCCTCACTGGAAGTTGGGGGTCCAGGTAATCAGGCCCAACGTGGCACGGCGTGCAACGCGGAGCTAGGCCACCGTGCCACGGACCCAACGCGAACCCTTACTGGAATTAGGCCGAAAATTCCCTATCCAGGCAGAAGGCCTCCGCGATGGCAGCGTGACACGGCTCCATCGCGGAGCCTCTTTATTTTGTGCCTTCCAATGCCTTGTCCTTTGCTCACATCCGAGTCCAACCCCGATCTATTCCAACATGCATTTTAGCTTCCCAAAATTACATTTTACCTGCAAAACAATGCTAATCATGTTGGTTAGTACAAATTCACATTTTATTACCAATCACATGAGAATGTGTAAACATTGATAGATAAACAAGGCTAAAATGACACCTTTGAGTATCACTTGGGCATATAAATTTGCCCAAGATCACTCACAGTCCCTCGTCAGGTCTGGAAGTGTAATTTTACCTGTTGGATCATTAAGTGTGTTTTCGTAATTCCTAAAAATCCTAAACTAAGTCATTTTAAGCCTTTTAAAGAGTGTTTTTAAGGGTTTTAATCATCCTAAACACTCATTCTACTCCTAACACCCGTATGTGAAGATCAAATCCCCTCAAGAGAAGCTAGGGTTCTTTATCAAATCTTCCTCAATTCCCTTTGAGTTTCTAATCAAGTTGAGAATTCTCCAAACCGAGGTATGTAGGGTTATGAATAGGGGAAAATATTCCATCCTCATGCCCAATTTCACCCCAATTCTATGTCATGTCTCCAAGCATGTCGAATCAAATTCTAGGGTTTTACCTAATTTTTATGAAATCCTCCATGCATTCTCTATGGGTATAACACCTTCATGTTTTGATTGATGTTCATGACTATTAGGACATGTTTAAACCTCAATTTACTTATTAACTCATGATTTTAAGTATGATGAATTAATTTATGTTTTATGATCATAATGTGTGACTTCCACAAGAACCCTTCATGAAATTATGAATCTTAGAGTATGATGGATATCCTCAAGTACGAATGGCTTTTATGAATATCATGTTTGTTATCATCACGGGCCTATTTTATGGCTAGTTCATGTATCTCAAGCATGTTTATGAATCTCATGATCTCTACTAGCTCATGTACTTCAAGTATGTTTCATGATTATGATATAAGCACTATATATGTTTTAGGAGTAGTATTTAACACCGAGCAGGCCGGGGTTCCAGCGCATCTAGGTCTTAAACTACGTTCCACCATAGCCATAATGGGGTCCTCCACGAGAGTTTCTCCTATTCTTGTATGGGCCACCCATGAGTGATATAACGCCTTTTTTCATGGGTCTACCCTTGGAAAGGAATGAACATAATTCCGACTAGGGATTTACAAGTTGGGCTCCACGTACTCTCACGTTGAGTATGTTGGTTATAAGAATCTCCAACTATTCCTCTTATTTTTAGTTACACATATTCATGACTTATGATATTATGTTTTATAGCACATTTAGTCCATTGATCAGTTTATGAGCTCTCACTTATGATTTCAAGAATGACAAGTTATATGATTTCTATTTCTAAACTTTGGTAATTATGTTCAGTTTACGATGAACAGCTTATGAATATATATACTTCGAATTTATGGCTTTTATCATGCTGTCTTTACTCTCATGATTTTTCTTGACTTATACTCATGATTTTTGATTGGCATTTTACTAGCATGTTTTACTTTCGCTGCATACTCAGTACATTCAAAGTACTGACTGCATACTCTATTCTATATCGTCATATGATATAGGTTCGGGGCATCCATTTCAATCACGCCATTAGCTCACTCCTACTCATATTGGCCAATTTTCCCCAGTCTTGCTGAGTCCTCATCACCGGGAACATCAATTAGTTTATTTTTTCATGCCTAGTATTAGTTTTAGACTTTAGTGAGCTAGTGTCATAACCCGAGTTTATACCCTGGATGCAACGCAGTACTTAGGATCGCAAGTGATCCCAACCAAACCCATCTTATAGAATAACCCTATTAAGACTGATCTATTGTAAAGGATATTAAGGGGAAGATATTTAATAACAATAACCCAATTACTGATTAAATAAAGAGCATTTTATAAGTTACTGACATTTGCTCAAACACTGGAACTCAAGCTGAAACTAGCATGTTCTGTTTGAAAGCCTTTTAAAATAAAATGATGAGTTTCTAGGATAAATACCGATTTAACTCTAAGGCCTGACACTAAAACTGAATATAACAAAGATGAAGATGAAAACTCCGGCCCTTGGAAGATGAGGACTCACCACTGTCGCTTGCTGGAAATCGCTGCAAGGAACTAGCTGCGATATTGAGGATAGGTACTTGAGCCTATATCATAAAATGATATAACACATAGACATATGCGAACAATACTTGGAATTAATAAGTATGTGAGGTTATGAAATTTTAGAACATAATCATGTTGAAAGAAGATTATAAATAAACATGATGAACTATATGAAATGACCCTGAGTTAAATTATACATGTTGCAGATAAACTGAATCGTAGAGTATTGAAAACTGGTAAGACTGCTATAAGGTTCACAAACATATTCTAAGATCTGAGATTGAACTATACTGTGGGAGTATCTATTAACCGACATGTAACCACGTGAGCTAGACGTGAATTTTGATATTTACTCCCCATTGATAGGGCCCACAGTACCTTGCCAGGGTACTGTGACTGGCTATGTGATCACTGACTGTAAAACCTGTTCGGGTCAAATCCTATGGTGGCATGTAGTTCTGGGAGCCTGGGTGCGCTTAACCCTAGTCAAGTTGGTTGTAAGAACTACTTCCAACTAAATACACTTAATAAATATAGGTACCTATAAAAAAATTAATAGCTCCAAACTAATGCCTGAGACTAGGCCACGACTACTTGTCTTGAGATGCCCCAAAAATCTAATGGACCTAATAAACTGAATGGTACTAAAAAATCTAGTAATATTGATAACTGATAGTGATCATACGCACAAGTTGAAAGTATTGACTCTTGTTTAAAGCACACTTATGCTAGAATTCAAACTCAAGTGGCAACAGACTAATAGAACAACCTTCCTAATCAGCTTTTAAATCATGCAGTAATCAACCCAAGGTCATGCTAACATTAGGACTAAAATGAATATGTAAAAATGAAGTCAAATAATGAATTTCAAATAGTATTAATCATGGGAACTAATAGAACTAATAAAATACAAGGAAAATAAGATTTTTTTCTAGAACCCTAACTCACAATTTCTATAAGGTAAAAATTTGATAAAAGATTCTAAAAATACTTGGGCGAAGGGTGGAAGGAATACCGTTGCTAAAACCCCACATACTTGTAGAATAATTTCTCTGAGATACTCTTGGAAATATGGAGAAGAAGCAGAACCCTACCTCTTGCCCTGAGAAGCCTTGTATGAGATTCTACATACTGTTTTTGTAGGTTTGGGAGAGAATGAGAGGAGAGTGCCAATTATTTCACTTAATTCCACTCTAATCATACGTCGAAACGATGTAGTTTTGGAGTCAGAAGCTTAGGATTCTACAAAAATGCCCCTGGAAAACCATTTTAAAAATCAGCCCGTCCAGTGGTACGACCCATCCTACGAGTCATGCCAGGATCATACTGTAACACCTCGTATAATTTAAGCGATACACTCGTGCTTTTGAGCTATGTCCAAGAGTTATTAGTAACACAAGAAGGATGTATTATGAGGTATTCATATCACTCAATTACCATATGTTAAGATTTGTGGTCGAGCAAGTTGTAAAACAAAAATTGGCAAAACTTATCACAAGTTTCTTTTAGAAAATTTTTAAAAATGTGGGTCAAATATCTTAGATACTTTCTCCAAATATGTAAAGAGTTAGGAGGGATACTACCCATTAAATTAAAGATCTTTGAGTCTAGTTTCCAGAACATCAAAGTGCTCATCTCTCCGACATCTGAGCAAAGAGTTATGAGTGTTTTACCATGGACTATACAGGCAGAAGCAGGTCACGAGCTAGCCGGATTGGGTTGATTTTTGGATAGCATATTTAATCAAATTTTTTGGCCAAAATCTAATCATTTGCTCAGTATTATTTCCATAAAATATCCCAACTCATTTCCCCTCTCTATTTCTTGGGTTTTAAAGCATTTTGGAAGAAAAATCAAGAAGTATTCTTTACCAAATCTCCATCCAAGTTAGAATTAAGTTGCATAGGTCGTGAAGTTCGTTATGATTGGATTGCTCAATTGATTTTTGTGCTAATTGGGGCATTGTGGTGATGAAGTAATTATGGAATATTTGAGTTCTATATTAATAAGTGATTTCCAAAGGTTATGGAAAGGTTACATCTTCTTCCTTGGGTCTAATTCATGATTTTACGTCATTTTTGAAAATTGAATTATTGAAACTCGTTTGTCTTGAAATGTTGGACCTAGGGGCTGTTTGGGTAGTATAAGAGTTGTGTTGGTAGTAAACCGAAGAAGCTTGTGATCTATAGTGCGAGATGTTGCTGGTTTTGCCAAATCACTTGCAAGGTATGTTAAGGCTAAACTCTTTCTTGTTTTGCCAAATCACTTGCAATGTATGTTAAGGCTAAACTCTCTTTAGCAAGTTTTCTTTGTCATATCGTTAATACAACTTGTTGTCGATCGTAGTAGTGATCATGAATATGTTACTTATTGTTGGTTACTTGCTGGAAGATGAACTAATAATGTGGTATAAGTATCCTTTAATGAAATTTTCCACATCTAGCGATTTTCCTTTCGATTAGAAGCTAGATAAGAGTCTTTTATATGAATGTTGTTGCTTAGATTAGCTATTGATGTCTTGCTGCCTAACCAATTCCATAAGGTGTTGTGAATAGCTATTTAACACTCATTGTTGGTTATTAGCAGCATTATGAGTAGTTTGGCTATAAGGTTACATATTTGCGATGCCTATATACGATAAAGCTCGCCTTTGGCGTATCCTGACACCTTTAGAGTGAGAATTTTAGTATTGTAGTTCAACCTTCGAGTAGTGGCACTATGACTACCTATTGAACTTTGGTGGTATGTATCAAGGTGATGTACCTACTATTAGCGATCTTATAGCTGCATACGACATTTAGGTTGGCGTATAGGTATCATAAAAGGCCATCTTTCTTTATGATAGCTTAATAGATTATATGATGCCTTAATCATCTATCTTGTTAGTTGTTAAGAATTTAGGCCAACACCCTTAGACTATTTATGCAAATTCCCATGTACAGGTCACCTAAAAGGGCTATAACCAAGCGTACCTTGCCTACGGGGCTATACTTTGCTTATAAGAGCTATATAATGTCTGAAAAAGACTATATTGAGGCCTACAGAGAGTTATTGATGTCTCTTCACATGTAGAATTTCTTTATGCCTATGTTGGTAATACTGACCCTCAGTGGGGCCCTGTGTGCTTGGGGTGCAATTACAGGAGCCCAGAAGGCTCAAATATAGCTACAAGATCCTAGAAGATTGTAATGACTCAAACGTACACCCGGATCGTAGGCACGGGACAAGGTGCCCCGAGAGTCCCCATGTAGACCCATGACATGAGCATAAATCTAATCCAATAACATGAGCGGAAGATATAACATATAAGAACATAATCATCACATAGACAAAGGAAAATATAAGTACAAGACTTATACAATACGACTGAATACAACTTGCAGTCTGATAAGCCTCTAAACATGAAGGACAGATTGATGGGACAACTCCCCAACTAATCCAACCTCCAGAAACTGAAAGAACAACATAAAAGATGAATATACAGCCCCCGAAACATGAGGACTCACCAAAAATGCTGAGAGCGAATCTGAAACTATCTATGGGTGAGGATGAGGCTGAGAACTGAGACCTCTATCATGAAACGATACAACATAGAAAGTATGCGGTCAGTACGTGGAATGTACTTAGTATGCAAGGTAAGTAAAACAGAAGTTTAAAAACATATATGAAATTCATAAATGATCATAAGAGTAGGACATCATTCTTGTATTGTAAATCTTAATAACATATCATACGGATCAAGGTTTTCAAAACATTTGTAACATAACATAATCATAATCATAATAGAAGAGATTTCCTTAACATGACTTGAGCCAACATACATAATCATTACATGCATAAACCATGAGGAACAGTGGGAGATTCTTTTAACCGACATACCCCATATGAGCACACATGAAGCCCGACTTGTAACCCTAGACGGGAGGGTATTCGTACCTTGACAAGGGTAGAACCATAAAAGTGTGATATCACCATGAAAAGGTGACATTTGGGATAGGGACTAACATGAAAGGGTCCCGACATACCTATGGTGGCACGTAGTTCATGAGATCTGGGGCTTAACCCGAGCCCCAATCCTACTCGATGTTCGATACTACTTCCGAAACATATATAGTGCTCATAATAATGCATACATGAGTTCATGAGAAAGTTAAATCATGATAATTGTAAACATGATTGAACATATGTTATCTAGCCGTGACATGAGACCCGTGAGTCGGCCAAAAACATAATTCATGATTTAACAATGTTCATACATACTTGTAGATTATGCATATAATTTGAATCTAATAAGATCATAATAGATAACATAATAAATTCACAATTTAAATCATAATTCATGCTGGGCATGTCAAAATCATCAATGGAAAAACAGATAGTAAATCAATTCATCATGGCATGCATAATTAAGCTAAATTTCTTAAAAATCAAATCAACATTATTATAATCAATTTAAATCTCAAAAGATGATCAAAATCCGTAGATTATGATAATATTTCAAAATCACAAAACTCATAATTAAATCATTAGATTTTATATAAATCAAATACAAAACCCCATGAGTTTTTGATAAATTTTAAATAAAATCATAGAGTAGGGGGCATGGATGTGGAAGAATTCACCCATTTATGGCCTTACATACCTGGGAGTATCTGATTCTTAACTTCCCTTGATTACCCAAGAATGAAATTGCAAGAATTGAAGAGAAGAGCCTAGAATCTCTTTTGATTACCTCTCACTATTCTTGCATGCATGAATGAAGAGAAAACTGAACTTAACCCCTTTAAATTTCCCTATTCATAACCCAAAACGTCGTAGTTTAACCCTTAGGATCTTGGAAATTTACGTAAAAACCCTTACTCATTCGCAGGAAAATAACTACCATGGGTCCTAATGGGGTACCTGACGACTTGTTAGCTACCCCCACGATCCATCATTTTCCCCGTCAAGTATACTGCCTTAACTGATCACTGGGGGTCCTAACGGACGACATAATGACCCATTACGGTGGCACCACTCGTCAAGTATACTACCTCCTTAAAACCAATTTATCCAAATTCCACCCAATGACTCATACCATGACTCGTTGTTAGGCATGACGAGTCATGGTCTCCTTCTGTTAAGTCCACTGCCTTGCCTTTTCTGCTTTCTTTATATCTCCTCCCCACGGATGACCTAACTACTCGTGGTGTCTGACCATGAGTCGTTCCCACACCCGTGGGGACTCCTTATCCTCCGACTTCCTACTCTTCCCTAGCCTTCCCAACGAGCCACCTGAAGACTCATGGGCTGCTCTCACAAGTCATCCAACGACTCATTCTGTTCCTGCAATAGGAATTTTCAGTTTTTCCCCCTTTAAACTCCCTGGTCCAATCTTTGAGTTCTCGAGGTATAACCATATCTCCCCCTTGGAAATATTCATCCTCGAATGTTAGAAACACACAGAAAACTTAGAAACAAGCAATCATCAAATGCAATTACTGATTGTTTAACCCAAAAACTGGCGGAATGACTACCTCCGAAAAGGACTACATAGCTAAACTAAATTCATACAACACGTACATCTATCAAAACATAAATCAAACTTGTTCACATGAACTAAACATGGAAACCAATTAGAGAATTAGGGAAAAAACTGATACCTCAAACTAAAAACTGAGTCGGTAGAGAACAGGTAAGCTATTTAGCCATCATAGCGGCCTCAGCTTTCCATGTAGCTCCCTCAACATGATGGTTTCTCCATAACACCTTTACCGAAGCTACTTCATTGTTCTGAAGCCTCCGAACCTGATGATCCAAGATTTCCACCGGAACTTCATCATAACTGAGACTATCTTATACACCAAGGACGTCCACCGGGAATACTAAATGGATCACTCAAGCCCGTTTGAAGAATGACATTTGAAACACGGGATGCACAAAAGATAACTCTAATGGAAAGTCCAACTCATATGCTACCTTACCAATTGTTCTTATAGCCTGGTAGGGACCAACATATCAGGGACTCAATTTCCCTTTCTTCTTAAACCGCATGACTCCATTCATGGGACATACCTTGAGAAATACCCAATCGTCTACATCAAACTCCAGGTCCGTTCTCCTCGCATCGGCATATAATTTCTGACGACTTTGAGCGGTTTTCAACCGGTCCCTTATCAACTGAACCTTAAGCATAGCCTCTTGAACCAAATATGGCACTATCATAGCTGCTTCACGAACCTAAAACCATATGATGGGTGATCTACACCTTCGCCCATAAAAGAGCCTCGAACGGTGCCATATGGATATTAGAGTGAAAGTTGTTATTATAAGCAAACTCGATTAAGGGGAAATGATCATCCCAGCCAACTTTAAAATCCATAACACATGCCCTCAACATGTCCTCAAGAGTCTGGATTGTTCGCTCGGCTTGGCCATCCGTCTGCGAATGAAAGGCTGTACTAAGCTTGACTTGAGTCCCAAGTCCTTTCTGAAAAGACCGCTAGAACTGGGAGGTAAAATTAGTACCTCGGTCTGAAATAATAGACAAGGGCACTCCATGAAGTCGAACCAACTCCCAATTATACAATTTGGTATAATCATCTGTTGAATTTATGGTCTTCATCAGTAGAAAGTGTGAAGCCTTGGTTAACCTGTCTACCACTACCCAAATGGAATCATAGTTTCATCGAGTACGAGGAAGGCCTGTAATGAAATCCATGTTAATCTCTTCCCACTTCTATGTTGGAATGCTAATACCCTAAAGTACGCCTTCCGTCCTTTGGTGCTCGACTTTCACTTGCTGAAAGTTTGGATATTTTTCCATGAACTCTACAATGTCCTTCTTCATACCATCCCACCAATAGATTTCTCACAAGTCCTGATACATCTTTGTGATCCCGAATGGATTGAATATCTTGTACCATGTGCATCATGCAATATCTGAACTCTCAAATTATCAATGTCCAGAATACATAGTTTACCCTGGTTTCGTAGCACACCATCTATCCCTTGGGAGAAAACCTCCACCTTTTGACTCTGTACTGATTCCTTCAGCTTCCTCAAAATCAGATCCTCATCTTGCTAGTTTTGACATCGACCTCCAAGGACGATTCTGACCCATTCTGCATAATAATGCCACAATTGGTCAAGTCGATCTAACTCCCAATCTTGCAAGCCGGTGGACATCCTTCACCAACTCCTTCTTTCCCTCATCCACGTGGGACGCACTCTCCATAGAGGGCCTACTAAGTACATCCTCCACCACATTATCCTTGTCTGGGTGGTAAAGAGAACTCATATCGTAGTCCTTTAATAACTCCAACCACCTCCTTTGCCGAAGATTGAGATCTTTCTGCGTGAACACATATTGCAAGCTCTTGTGATCCATGAACACATCCACATGGACCTCATACAAGTAATGCTGCCATATCTTCAATGAAAACACCACCATAGCCAACTCGAGATCATGGGTTGGGTAATTCTTTTCGTGAACCTTTAACTGTCGAGAGGCATATGCTATTACTTTTGCATGCTGTTTTAACACGCATCCTAGTTCAACCCTTGAAGCATCACAATATACAACAAATCCATCGTACCCTCTTGTAAAGTCAACACTGGTGTTGAAGTAAGTCGGGTCTTCAATTTCATGGAAGCTTTCCTCATAAGCCTCCAACCATTGGAACTTTATCTTTTTCTGATTCAACCTGGTCAATGGGGCTGCAATTGATGAAACTCCCTCAACAAATCATCGGTAGTAGCCTTCTAGGCCCAGGAAACTCCAAATTTTTAAAGGACTCACCGGTCTAGGCTAATTCTTCACCGCCTCAATTTTCTGAGAATCTACTATTATGCCCTCGCCTGATACTACATGGCCAAAAAATGCCACTGAGTTCAACCAGAACTCGCACTTGCTAAACTTGGCATACGACTGACGATCCTTGATGGTCTGAATTATACTCTCAAATGAGCGGCATGCTCCTCCTCGCTCCGGGAGTATATAAGGACGTCATCAATAAACACAATCATGAACATGTCTAGATACGGCTTGAACACGCTGTTCATCAGATCCATAAAGGCTGCAAGAGCATTAGTTAGTCCAAATGACATAACTACAAACTCATAATGGCCATAATGGGTTTTGAAGGGCTGTCTTTGGGATATCACACTCTCAAATTTGGAGCTGATGATATCCGGACCAGAGATCTATCTTAAAGAAACACCTAGCACCCTAGAACTTGTTAAAAAAATCATCAATCCTGGGCAAGGGGTACCTATTCTTGACAGTGACCTTATTCAGCTGACGATAATCAATACATATTCGAAGGGACCCATCATTCTTCCGAACAAATAGAACCGGTGCACCCCATGGAGACTAGCTCGGTCGAATAAAACTCTTATCCAACAAGTCCTTCAACTGTTCTTTTAACTCGTTCAGCGCAGTTGGAGCCATCTTGTAAGGAGGAATGGAGATAGATTGCGTATCAGGCAATAGATCAATATCAAAGTCAATTTTCCTTTACAGAGGAACACCTGGCAAATCAATGGGAAAAACCTCTAGATACTCACACACCACTAGAACTGACTGAATTGTCGGGGCCTAGGCCACTACAACTTAACCCTAACTAGGTGGTACACGCAACCCTTAGAGATCATTTTCCTGGCCTTAAGATATGAAATAAATCGACCAGCTGGTAAAGTGGAATTACCCTTCCATTTCAGAACTGACTCCTTCGTAAATTGAAATTCCACCGCACGGGTCCTAGAATTAATCGAAGCATAACATGCAAACAATCGATCCATAACCAAGATGATATCAAAGTCAGTCTTGGCCAACTCTACTAAGTCTGTGGAGGTAACCTTATGCAACACCGTGATGGGTAAACCTCTATACACCTGCCTAGCTACCACTAATTCAGCCACTGGAGTAGATACGAAGAACGATTCTGACAGAATTTCAGGACTAACTCCAAAACTCCTAGAAATGTAAGGGGTCAGAAAAGACAAAGTAGCTCCTATATCTAACAAAGGAAAAACATCAATATGGAAGACTTGCAACATACCCATGACCACATCTGGTGAAGCCTCATGCTCCTGGCAAGGCACTAGGGCATAAAACCTATTATGGCGCTAACCACCCGCTGAACTAGTGGAGGCACACTAATGAGGGGGTCGTGCTGCTGGAGTGGTAGAAATGCAGGGCAATCTCTTGTCCTGTGTCCGGGTTTACCAAACCTAAAACAAGTATCTCTGCCAACCAGGAACCTCCAGGATAATTCTTGCCGCACTTCGCACAAAATGGAAAAGTGTGCTCCACTTTCACACTACCATGATCCCTCTAGCCTTTAGCGCTGCTCCTCATGTCTCCCCTGAACCATGATGGTGTGTTGGACGATGTGGAGCTAGAGAAATGGAACTGTGTTGGGATTGCTGATGTGGTCCACACCCTGTCCTGGCCTGAGAAACCCCGTATCGGTCCTAGACCTCTTGGCCTCTCTGCCTCCTGTAGATCGACTCCATCTGCTGCGCATGCAATACAATACATGGAAAATCAATGTCCCAGTTAGCATGGCAATCCAACAATCTTTGTCCAAACAATCTTCTACCCCATACACAAAATGGTACACCCGAGCCTGTTGATCCGCCACCAACTCCGGAGCATATTTAGATAATCGGGTGAACACCAATGCACATTCCTGGACCGACATATTACCTCACTTTAGATTAACAAACTCGGCTTCCTTGAGATCTCTCATCTCCCGAGGGAAGAACCGATCCATGAATATAGTGTGAAACTCATCCCAACCTATCGGGCCTACACCCGCCGCCCTGGCATCTCTCCATTGCTTAAACCATATATGTGCTACCCCCTTTATTTGGTAGGAGGTCACGTCAACACATTCTCCATTGTTCACCCCCATAACCTGGGTGATTTTTAGAATCTCTCTATAAAATCGTTTGGATCCTCATCCACCTTTGACCCCGTGAACTCTGGAAGCTCATCCTTAAGAAATCCCTCACCCTAGCTACCCCTGCATTCCCATTCCGAGAGAAATGCACCACTGTCTAATTCTGGACCTCGGCAGTCATGGCCTGTGCGAGCATCTGAATTGCCGCCCTAAACTTAGCGTAGGTAGCTGGCTCTGGTACGTGCTCCTCATGAACGGGTGGAGCTGGTAGATGCTCACTATCATGGGCACCCTCATGATTATTACCATTACTGTTTCTCTTGGCGTTTACTCGACGTATGTTACGAGTATTCCACCTTGATGTATATGCTTTGTTAGGTCCAGAGGCTACTTTATATTTTTTGACGCCCTATTTTGCTAGTAGTTTCATAGTCAGTCCTGAAATCCTATCAGAACCTTTCTCAGTCTCGACTTTATTTGGTGATTTAGTTATAGCTCAATGGGTATATAGAAATTGTCCTGTCACAGTCTTTCAGAAAGTCGCCGCAACAGATTTAGTAGAGCTAGCCCTGGAAGATTTTGTTGTTATCTTTAGCATGTATTGGCTACACGCATGTTATGCTTGAGTAAATTGTAGAACCTATGCACTAGAGTTCTTATTTTCGGGTGAGCCAGTCCTAGAGTTGAAGGGTAGTTTAGCTATGCCTGTAAGTCATTTCATTTCATAATTTAAGGATAGAAAGATGATCTCTAATGATTGTGTGTACCATCTAGTTAGGGTTAATGATGCTACTTTCAAAACCCCAACTATCTAGTCAGTCCCTATAGTGTTTGAATATCTAGAACTGTTTCAAGATAATTTACTGGGAATTCCTTTGGAGTGGGAGATCGGCTTTGGTATTGACCTTTTTCCAAACATGCAGCCTATATCTATTCCTCCTTACAGAATGGCTCTAGCGGAGTTAAAGGATAAGTTTAAGGATCTCTTAGACAAGGGTTTCATCAGACCTAGCAAATTCCCATGGGGTGCGCCAATACTCTTTGTACGAAAGAAGGATGGTTCCCTTTTGATGTGCATTAACTATCGGCAGTTTAACAAGGTCACAGTCAAGAAAAGGTATCCCCTCCCTAGAATTCATGACTTGTTTGACCTTCTTTAGAGTGCCAGGTGTTTTTCAAAGATAGACCTAAGATCCGGATATCATCAACTCAGGGTTGGAGAGAGTGACATCTCGAAGATAGCCTTTAGGACTCGATATGATCACTATGAGTTTGTAGTTATGCCTTTTGGACTAACAAATGCTCATGCATCTTTTATAGTTTTGATGAACAGAGTGTTCAAAACGTATTTGGACATGTTCGTGATTGTGTTCATAGATGACATTCTCATATACTCTCGCAGCGAGGAGGAGCATGCCACTCATTTGAGGGTGGTGCTACAAATTTTTAAGGATCACCAACTGTCTGCTAAATTTAGCAAGTGTGAGTTTTGGTTAAACTCAGTAGCATTTTTGGGTCATGTGGTGTCAAGTGAGGGTGTATAGATGGACTCTCAAAAGGTAGAAGCTATGAAGAATTGGCCTAGACTAGTGAGTTCTTCGGATATCAAGAGTTTCATGGGCTTTGCTGGTTACTATAGGAGGTTTGTGGAAGGATTTTCATCCATTGTGACATGTTGACTAAGTTGACTGTGAAGAATGTAAAATTTCTGAGGTCGGAGGCCTATGAGAAGAGCTTCCAAGAGTTAAAGACTCGACTCACCTCAGCACTAGTGTTGGCTCTACTTGAGGGTACTGATGGGTTTATGGTATATTGTGATGCTCAAAGATCTGCCTTGGTTATGTATTAATGCAGCACGGTAAGGTTATAGCCTATGATTCAAGGCAACTGAAAGTCCATGAGAAGAACTATCCGGCTCAGGACCTTGAGTTGGCAGCGGTAGTATTTGCCTTGAAGATATTGAGACTATCTGTACGTGGTCCATGTGGATGTGTTTACAAATCACAAAAGCCTGCAGTACGTGTTTACCCCGAATGATCTAAAACTACGTCAAAGAAGGTAGTTGGAGCTTCTTAAGGATTACTATATGAGTGTCCTTTTATCATTCGGGCAAGGCTAATATAGTGGCAGATGCTCTTAGCAAGATTTTTATGGAGAGTGTGTCCTATGTAGATGAGGATAGGAAAGAGTTAGTGAAGGATGTGCATCGTCTTGCATGACTAGGAGTTCGTCTTGTTGACTCAACAGATGGTGGTGTCATTATTCAGAATGGATGAGGGTCTTCCTTAGTGACCGAGGTTAAGGACAGGCAAGACGAGGATCCTATTTTTGTAAAATTGAAGGAAGCTATTCAGAATCAGAAGGTGGAGGTTTTCTCCCAAGGGGGAGTTGGTATATTATGATATTACGGTTGTTTATATGTTCCCGTTGTTGATTACTTGAGGGAACAAATGTTGCATAAGGCTCATGGTTCCAAATATTCTATACATCCAGGTGCTACTAAGATGTACCATGACCCGAGTGTTGAAATAGAGAAAATATCATTTTCTGCACCACGAGTCATCCTGTGACCCGTCAGGATAACCATGAGTCGTTAAGTGACTTGTGGAATGGAGTGTTGATTTTCCTAGAATTTTCAAGTTGAGGTGACCACGGGTGTGACCATGAGTCGTGGTTAGCCCCATGAGCCGTTAGTTCACTTGTGGTCAAGGGAAGTTGAAAGATAAAGGAAGATCTGACAATGTACCCCATGACTGGACACCATAATTCGTGGTCAATGCCACGATTCGTTAGGTGAGTCATGGTCAGCTATTGATTAAGGATTAAATGTTATGGGCAGTGAAGGTAACGAGAGGTGACCACGAGTCGTGGTTACCAGTGATGAATCATTAGGTTCCTCTTGGGTACCCTTTGAGGAATCATGGCCAGTGTAATTGATAACTGTGGTGACGACTCGTGGTCAGAGGCAACAACTTATCCAGTCCCTTTTTGGGACTGACAGTCTATTTTTCTCTGCGAATTCAGTAAGGGCTTATCCGTAATTTCTATGATCCTAAGGCCCAAACTAAGCAATTTTAAGCAATGAATAATGAGTTTTAAGAGGGGTAAGTTCATTCTAAGCTATTCCCATTCATGCATGCAAGGTTAGAGGGCTAGAGAGGTGATCAAGCTTAATTCCTTTCAAGTTCTTCTCAATTTTCCTTGGGCAACCAGAGAAGTTGTAGAATCAAATTATTTAGGGTATGTAATGTTATGAATGGGTGAATTTGTTCACACTCATGCCCAATCCCTCTCTAAATCATGAAAATCTACATGTTGATCCTATGGGGTTTTAACCCAATGCATAAATTTCCTAAGTTTCTACCATGGGTATGATCTAAGTATGTTTCTATTATCGAATTATGATTCTTGGACAAGTTTTACAATATTTTGAATTATAAATCATGTTTTCAAGTTTTATAAATTGTGATGCCCATCCATGAGAAGTTCCTGAAAGTTGAAATCTATGATGTATGTTCAAGTATGATGAGATATTTATGATAAAAAAACATGTTCGCAAGTTATCCATGTCTATGATCATGTTTTGAAGTGAATAAAGTATTTTCAAGAATGTTTATGTATTGGGCAAGCCCATATGTTCAAGTTTGATTTATGATTTCATGTCAATTAGCTAACCACATGATTTTGGACTCAAGACTCCCAATTATGTTCAGCTTGTGGTATGGTTTTAGCCAAGGCTCCTCATGTATGATTTCAGATTTTATATGCACATGATTATTTAGCTTTTTCACTAGACAATGGTCAACTTCGTTGAAAAACAATGGATAGCATATGCATGTTTTTGGGAGTAATGCCTAGCATCGAGTAGGCTGAGTAGGCTAAGGGTTAGTCAATCCTATGCCTCAGAACAACGCGCCAACATAGGTGTGATTAGATTATTTGGAACCTCCTTTGGAGCTTTCCCCTTCCTCAAGGGGCCTTGAGATTGATATCGATATCATGGTAGCGTCTTTAATCCTTGCAAGGCATTAGACGGCTCTGCCCACTTCACTATGATAGTCGATACCATGTAAGCTCTATCGTGGTAATGTCGGTTATATGACGAGTCTCCTATCGTTCCTCATGATTTCAGTTATGCATGTTTATCATTCATGATATATATAAGTTCTAAAGTAGGTTTGACCCAATATTCAGTTTTACTTATAATTATCAGATTTCAGCTTTGGGTTATTTGATTTAGTTATGATGTTCAGTTATATTTAGATCATGATTTCTGAAAATAGAATGCAAGCCCTACTCTCATATTCTTATCTTGATTATGTTGTACATGTGCATGTTTTTAATGATTTTACTTACATAAGCGGTTTAACTTACCTTGCATACTCGGTAAATTTCATGTACTAACCACATACTCTATGCTGTATCATTTTACGATACATGCTTTGATCTTCAGACTCAGCCCCATCACTAGCCAACTCCAAAGTTAGCATCCAGTATCTGTTGATGAGTTCTCATCTCTCAAGGGCCCATTTCTATTCGTTTATGTATATGTATTTTCAATTTCAGACCTAGAGGTTAGTTGGGGTCTTATCCCATTAACTCATTAGACGAGGCTTTTGAGACATAGATTGTATTCAGCTTTCAACTCGTGTTATATGTTCATATTTTATATTATGTTTAGAATTCCTCTATGATTATTATATTGATCAACCATTTTTATTATTTGATTTAGAAGTTATGTTCATGCCATGGGTCGACTTGGAGTCTCTCAGGGTTCCTTGTTCCGTATCTCGATCCGGGCCTATGTTTTGGACATGAAAAACTTGTTATCAGAACATTAGGTTCTGAAGTGTCTTAGGGTGTTTGAAAGCCACGTTAAGTAGAGTCTCTTTAATGAGTGTGAAGCATGCCACACTTATCATGAAGAGGCTATGAGACATTTAGGAAATGTTCCTTTCTTTCATGATCTATGTCGTGCAATGAAAGGTCTCTCTATCCTTCTAGCTCATACTATTCACAATTGCAGAATCGTGCCTCCCTGAAAACTTAATGGCAGAAGAAATGGAAATGGAAATGGCTACAAGGATGGCAGTTGGGATGGGCACCAACAGGCCCCACCAGCCCATGAGCACCATGCACCAGAGCTGGTTGCCCACGATAAATTCTTGGCAGCCATTCAGATGCTACCACAGGACAATCGGCAGGCTATAGCGCATGTAACTTAGAACAGAAATACGATGGTAGCACAGGTCAAAGATTTTCTAAGAATGAACCCTCCAGAGTTTCTTGGGTCAAAGGTGGACGAAGATCCACATGAGTTTATCGACTAGATTCTAAAGATCACCCAGGTCATGGGGGTGAATGGAGAGTAGTGCGCTGACTTATCCTCTTATCTGCTAAAAGGGGTTGCACATAATTGGTTTAATTAGTGGAAAGATAGTAGGGTAGTGGGAGTAGGTCCTATTAGTTGGGATGATTTTCATGTCGCTTTTCTAGATCGATTTTTCCCTCATGAGATGAGGGAGCTTAAGGTGGCCAAGTTTGTGAACTTTTGAAACAAGGAAAGATGACAGTGCAGGAATATTCCCTAGAGTTCGCTCATCTGTCAAAGTACACCTCAGAGTTAGTGGTTGATCAGAGGGCTCGAGTTAGAAGGTTTGTTAATGGGGTGGCGGACTAACTAGACAAGGATTACAGGACCGCCATGCTTAATCAGGATATGGATTTTCCTTGGATAGTCTTATACACCCAGCAGATGGAGGCGGAACATCTAAGGGAGAGAGAGGCCAAGAGGGCCAGGACAGACAGTTATAGGTTCTCTCAGCCAAGACCAGGTGGTGGGTACCGACCACCGTCCCACCAAAGATCTTCAGCCCAAACATCTTCAGCGATGAGTGTGCCATCCAGAACTAGGCATGACCATAGGGGACGAGCATTAGGCTCTAGGGGTTAGAATAGCAGACCCACATATTCAATATTCCATTTTGCGATCAGTGTGGCTGGAGACACAAATGGTTAGTGTTTGGCGGGTACAGGTGCTTGCTTTGGGTGTGGAAAGCTTGGACATATGCTCAATGATTTCCCAGCAACTAGACAGGGCCATGATAGGGTCCGAGGCCCAGATTCCAATTTAGCAGCACCATCAGCACGCCCATCTTAGTAGGGCACATCTACTAGTGCGGGTGGCAGACAGCGCCTGAACAGATTCTATGCCTTAGCATCCCACCAGAAGCAGAAGGTCTGCCCGGATGTGGTCACTGGTATGTTATGAATTTTCCACCTTGATTTTTATGATTTTTTAGATCTAGGGGCTACTTTGTCTTTTATGACACCCTATCTTGCTAGTAGTTTTGGAGTAAGTCCCAAAATACTATCAGAACCCTCTCAGTCTCTACTCCAATCGGTGATTCAGTTATAGCTAGATGGGTGTATAGAGATTTCCTGGTCACAGTTCTTCAGAAAATCACCTCAGCAGATTTAGTAGAGTTATCCATGACCGATTTGATGTTATCCTCGGCATGGATTGTCTATTTGCATGCTATGCTTTAATTAATTGTAGAACCTGTGCAGTAGAGTTTTGATTCCCGGGTGAGCCAGTCTTAGAATGGAAGGGTTGTTCAGCTGTGCCTGTAGGTCATTTCATTTCCTACCTTAAGGCCAGAAAGATGATCTCTAAGGGTTGCATATACAATCTAGTTAGAGTTAAGGATGCTACATTTGAGACCCCGACTATCCAGTCAGTTCTAGTGGTATGTCAGTATCCAAAAGTTTTCCTAGATGATCTATCGGGAATCCCTCCCAAGTGGGAGATTGATTTTGGTATTGACCTTCTACCCAATACACAACCTATATCAATTCCTCCTTACAGAATGGCTCCAGCCGAGTCAAAAAAGTTGAAGGAGTAGTTGAAAGACCTTTTATATAAGGGTTTCATCAGACCGAACAATTCCTCTCGGGGTGCACCAATTCTCTTCGTCCGCAAGAAAGATGGTTCTCTTTGTATGTGTATTGATTATCGACAATTGAACAAGGTCACCATTAAGAACATGTATCCTCTCCCCAAAATTAATGATTTGTTTGACCATCTTCAAGGTGCTAAATGTTTTTTTAAGATCGACCTCAGATCCGGATACCTTCAACTCAGGGTTCCGGAGAGTGATATCCCGAAGACAACTTTCAGAATGCGATATGGTAATTACAAGTTTGTAGTTATGTCTTTTGGACTAATAAATACTCCTTCAAATTTTATGGATTTGATGTATAGGGTGTTCAATACATACTTGGACATGTTCGTGATTTTGTTTATTCATGACATCCTGATATACTCTCGGACCAAGGAGGAGCATGTCGCTCAGTTGGGAGTGATTCTGTAGACTCTCAAGGATTGCCAATTATATGATAAATTCAGCAAGTGAGAGTTTTGGTTGAACTTAGTGGAATTTTTGGGTCATGTGGTGTCAAGCGAGGGTATAAAGGTGGACTCTCAAAAGATAGAAGTTGTGAAGAATTTGCCTAAAATGGTGAATCCTTCAGATATCAGGAGCTTCTTGGGCTTAGCTGGCTACTATGGGAGACTTGTTGAGGGATTTTTATCTATTGCAGCGCCATTGACAGAATTGACCCAAAAGAAAGTGAAGTTCTAATGGTTGGAGGCTTGTGAGAGGAGCTTTTAGGAGTTGAAGACTCGACGTACCTCACCACCGGTGTTAACCCTACCTAAGGGTACTGATGGTTTTGTGGTGTAATGCAATGCCTCTAGAATCAACCTTGGGTGTGTATTGATGTAGCATGGTAAATTTATACCATACGCTTCCTGGCAGCTAAAGGTTCATGAAAAGAATTACCCGACCCATGATCTTGAATTGGCGATGGTGGTGTTTGTTTGAATATTTGGAGACATTATTTGTACGGTATCCATGTAGATATGCTTACGTACCACAAGAGCCTATAATATGTGTTTGCCTAGAAGGATCTAGATCTCCACCAAAGGAGGTGGTTGGAGCTACATAAGGATTATGATAAGAGTGTCCTTTACCATCTTGGTAAGGCTAATGTAGCAGCAGATGCACTTAGTAGAATCTCTATGGAGTGTTTGTCCCATGTAGATGAGGGGTGGAAGGACCTGGTGAAGCATGTGCATCGACTTGTAGGGTTTGGAGTTCGTTTGGTTGACTTGACCGATGGCGGTGTTATTGGCCAGAACAGATCAAAATCGTCCTTGGTGATTGATGTAAAAACTAGACAAGATGAGGACCCTATTTTGGTAAAATTATTGGAATCCGTTAAGAATCAGAAGGCATAGACCTTCTCCAAAGAGGGAGATGGTGTGCTTCGATATAAGGGTCGCTTGTGTATCTCGGACATTGATGATTTAAGAAATCAGATATTGCAAGAGGCTCACGGTTCTATATACTCCATACATCCAGGTGCCACAAAGATGTACCGTGACCTGGAGAAGTCTATTGGTTGAATGGAATGAAGAAGGACCTCGCAGAATTTGTAGCTAAGTGTCAAAATTGTCAGCAAGTGAAGGTTGAGCATCACAGACCGGGAGATATGCTTCAGGACATCAATATCCTTATTTGGAAGTGAGAGGAGATTAATATGGACTTCCATCGCAGGGCTACTTTGCACTCGTTGACAATATGAATCCATTCAAGTGGTCGTGGACAGGCTGACCAAAGTTGCTCATTTTCTACTGGTCAAAACTATTAATTAAGTGGAGGATTATGCCAAACTATACATTCGAGAGCTAGTTCTATTGCATGAAGTGCCCTTTTCATGGTATGCAGGTCCAGCTCAGTACAACAGTTCATTCGCAAACTGATGGTTAGGTGGAGCGGACTATTCAGACTCTCAAGGACATGTTGAGAGCATATGTGATTGACTTAAAGGGTAATTGGGATGATCATTTGCCTCTTATCGAGTTGCATATAACAATAACTACCATTCCAGTATTCAGATGGCTCCGTTTGAGGCTCTCTATGGGTGTAGATGTAGATCGCCTATTGCTTGGATTAAAGTCAGTGAAGCTGCGATGGTAGGACTCGTTTCGATTCATGAGGCCATGGAGAAGGTTCACCTCATATGGGACAGGTTGAAAGCAGCTCAGACTTTCCAATAGTCTTATACGGATGTCAGAAGAAAAGAACTCGAGTTTGAAGTTGATGATTGGGTGTTTCTAAAGGTGTCTTCCATGAAGGGAGTGATGAGATTCAGAAAGAAAGGGAAACTCAGTCCCATTATGTTTGCCTGTACCGGATTATGAAATAGGTTGGCAAGGAAGCATATGAATTGGAGTTTCCCTCAGAATTACCTTCAGTCCACATAATTTTCCATGTATTGCTCCTAAAGAAGTGTTTTGGTAATCCAGCTCTGATTGTTCCGGTGGAGAGTGTAGGTGTAAGGGACAGCGTTAGTTATGAAGATATTCCGATGGAGATACTAGATCAACAGGTTCACCAGAAAAGGAACAAAGAAGTAGCTTCATTTAAAGTTTTATGGACGAATCAACATGTTGAAGGAGCTACATGGGAAGCCGAAGCAGATATGATGGCTAGATACCCACATCTATTCCCTACCATCTCAATTCTAGCTTGAGATATCAGTTTGTACCCTAAAACACTATTAATCTTCATATTCAACTCATGTACCTTAGTTTCGTTCATGTAAACGTATGTATGTATGATTCATGAACTCAATTCAATTATATAGTTCGGTGCGAAGGTAGTCATTCTATCAGTTTTTAGCTTATAATATCAGTATTTGATTATGATGATTGCATTTCTCTGCTTTTCTGCATGATTTTCAATATTTGAGGAAGAATTATTTCAAGGGGGAGATATTCTTATACCCCGAGAGCCCTAAGATCAGAACCGGGAGTTAAAATGGAGAAAACAGAATTTTATGCTCCAAGCCACAGAACGAGTCGTCCTATGACCCGTCAGGCTTACCACGAGTCATTAAGTGAATCATGGTAAGGAGTGTTGACTTTCTTGGAATTTTCAAGTTGAGGTGACTACAAGTCGTGGTCAGCCCCACGAGCCATTAGGTCACCCGTGGTCAAGGGAAGTTGAAAGTGAAGGAAGAGTCGTCAGTGTACCCTATGACTGGACACCATGAGTCATGGCCAGCTATTGGTTAAGGGTTAAATGTTATGGGCAGTGGAGGTAACTGAACGATTATGTCCCTCGAGGGGTCACTTTGAGGAATCATGACCAGTGTACTTGACAACTGTGGCTACGACTCGTGGTAAGAGGCAACAACTCGTCCAGTCCCTCGTTGGGACTGGCAATCTGTTTTTCTCTATGAATTTTGTAAGGGCTTGTCCGTAATTCCTATTATCATAAGGCCTAAACCACTTTATTTTAAGGTATAAATAATGAGTTTTAAGAGGGTAAGTTCACTCTAAGCTATTCCTATTAATGCATGCAAGCTTAGAGGGCTAGAGAGGTGATCAAGCTTAATTTCTTTCAAGTTCATCTAAATTTTTCCTTTAGCAATCAGATAGGTTGTAGAATAAGATTATTTCAAGTATGTAAGGTTATGAATGGGTGAATTTGTTCACACCCCGCTCTAATTCATGAAAATCTATATGTTGATCTTATGGGGTTTTACCCAATGCATGAATTTTCTAAGTTTCTACCATGGGTGTGATCTAAGTATGTTTTTATTATTGAATTATGATTCATTGGAAAGTTTTACAATGTTTTCAATTATAAATCATGTTTTCAAGTTTTATAAATTGTGATGCCCATATATGAGAAGTTCAAGAAAGTTGAGATCTGTGATGTATGTTCAAGTATGATGATATATTTATGATAAAAAGCATGTTTTCAAGTTATCCATTTCTATGATCATGTTTTCAACTGAATCAAGTATTTTCAAGCATGTTTACGTATTGGACAAACACATATGTTCAAGTATGATTTATGATTCCATGTCAATAAGCTTACCACATGGTTTTGGAGTCAAGACTCCCAATTATGTTAAGCTTGTGGTATGGTTTGAGCTAAGGCTACTCATGTATGATTCCAGATTTTATATGTACATGATTATTCAGCTTCGTCACTAGATGTTTTTTTAGCTTTGTTGAAAAACTATGGAGAGTATATGCATGTTTTTAAGAGTAGTGTCTAGCACCGAGTAGGCTAAGAGTTAGTCAACCCTATACGTCGGTACTACGCACCAACATAGGTATGATGAGATTATTTGGGATCTCCCTAGGAGCTTTCCCCTACCCCAAGGGACCTTCAGCTTGATATTGATATTATGGTAGTGTCTTTAGCCATGGCAAGGCTTAGATGGCTTTGCCCACTTTAGTGTGATAGTCGGGACCACATAAGCTCTATCGTGGTAATGTCGGTTATATGAAAAGTCTTCCATTATTCCTCATGATTTCAGTTATGTATATTTATCACTCATGATATATATATATATGTTGTAAAGAAGGTTTGACCCAATATTCATTTTTACTTATTATTATCGTATTTCAACTTTGGGTCATTCGATTAAGTTGTGATGTTCAGTTATGTTTAGATCATGATTTCAGAAAATAGCATGCAAGCCCTAATCTCAGATTCTTCTCTTGATTATGTTTTACATATTCATGTTTTTAATGATTTTACTTACTTAAGTGGTTTTAGTTACCTTGCACACTCGGTACATTCCACGTACTAACCGCATACTCTATGTTGTATCGTTTTATGATACATGCTCTAATCTTCAGACTAAGCCCCATCACTAGCCAGCTCCAGAGTTAGAATCAAGTCTCTGTTGGTGATTACTCTTCTGCCGAGGGACCCTTTCTATTCAATTATGTATACGTATTTTCAGTTTCAGACATAGAGAGTTAGTTAGGGTCTTGTCCCATCAACTCATTAGACGTAGACACTTTTCAGACATAGATTGCATTTAGCTTCAGGCTTGTGTTGTATGTTCAAATTTTATGTTATGTTTAGACTTCCACCATTATTATTATGTTAATATTACGTTTTTATTAATTGTGTTAGAAGTTATGTTCATGCCATGGGTCGACTTGGAGTCTCTCAGGGTTCCTTGTCTCGTGTCTCAATCCGGGCCCATGTTCAGATTGTGACACCGAATTATCAACAGGTGAATGTTGAGCATTAAAGATATGGAAGTTTTCTTCAAGACATTTGTAGTCCTACCTGGAAGTGGGAGGAAATCAATATGGACTTCATCACAGGGTTGCCTAGTACTCGTCCACAGTATGATTCTATTTGGGTTGTTGTAGATAGGTTGACTAAAGTAGCTCATTTTCTACCTTCCAAAACTACTGATTTAGTAAAGGATTATGCTAAGTTGTATATCCGGGAGCTAGTTCAATTTCATGGAGTGCCCTTTTCCATCATATAGGATAGAGGTACTCAGTTTACCTCCTAGTTTGAGAGATCATTTCAGAAGAGACTTGGTACTTAGGTCATGCTTAGTATAGCATTTCACCTGCAAAAAGATGGTCAGGAGGAACGGGCCACTCAGACTCTTGAGGAGATGTTGAGAGCATGTGTGATTTATTTCAAGGGTAGTTGGGATGATCATTTACAGCTCATCAAATTTTCATATGACAACAGTTACCATTCCAGCATTCAGATTGCTCTATTGAGTCTCTGTATGGAAAGAGATGTAGATCGCCTATTAGTTGGTTTGAAGTCGGTGAATCTATATTGATAGGACCAGATTCAGTTCATGAGGCTATGGAGAAAGTTCATCTTACAAGGAAAAGGTTGAAAATATCTCAGAGTCGCAATAAGTCCTATGCGGATGTGAGGAGGAGAGAACTCGAGTTTGAAGTTGAAGATTGGGTATTTATTAAAGTGTCTCCCATGAAGGGAGTGATTAAGTCAGGAAAAAGGGGAAACTTAGTCCCCGTTATGTTGGCCCATACTATATTGTGAGACGTGTTGGCAAGGTGGCTTATGAGATTGAATTACCCTCAGAATTGGCTTTAGTACATCCAATTTTACATGTGTCGCTTCTAAAGAAGTGCATAGGTTATCCAACCCTGGCTGTTCCGGTAGAGAGAGTAGGTGTAAAGGATAGCCTTAGCTATGAAGAGGTTCCAATTGAAATACTTGACCGTCAATTCGGAAGTTAAGAAACAAAGAAGTAGCTTAAGTAAAGGTTTTATGGTGAAATCAGCATGTTGAGGCAGCTACGTGGGAATCCGAAGCAAATAGGATGGCAAAATATCCGCATCACTTCCCTTCCAATTCAGTTCCAGCTTGACGTATTAGTTTTCTCCTTACTGCATTATTCAGTTTCATGTTCAGTTCAAGTTTCCCAATTTCTTTCATGTCAAATTTTTGCATTTATTATGTTGAGATTTAGTTATTATGTTCATACCATGGGTCAACTTGGAGTCTCTCGGGTATTCTTCATCCTGTTTCTCAATCCGAGCCTATGTTCGAGTTGTGACATTATCATAAAGCCAAACCCCAGCCGATGGGTGAATCAATCTAAATGTAACCACAACATTCAAGACATTAACATAGAAAAAAAGTAAAATAATTTATGTAAACTAAGTATCTCCCTAAAATGAATATAACATGGAAATGATCTTTACGACCCTAAGGACTGGTATCACAGAGCTACTAAGAAAGAAATATACAACTCAGATATAAAAGCACAATATTTTCAAAGAAAAATATTAAATAACAGACTCCAACTACCAAGTACAAATTGGCAACTTGACTTTGGATAACTAGTATAATATTCGACGCTCTCTCTCGAATCTGCAACAGTCCAACTCAACCTACACACAAATGGTTTAGCAAGTGTAGTATGAGTATAGAACAATGCATACTTAGAAAGTACCATTGATCGATCCAATAAGATAGTGATGAAGGGTTGTGTTACACCCCGTAATCCCCTATTGTTTGGCCAATGTATTCGTACGTATATCGAGAGTTTTAGAGTGTGATGCATATGAAAAAAGGCTCAGGGAATGAGTAGATGAGTGCGGAATTGAGGGAGCAGGAGGTCGACACCCGAGGTAAGGCGCCCTCGGCGCTGTGTCGTGCCACACCCTCGGCTCAAGGGCCGGCGCGTCACACCCCTTACTCAACGCAATGGGTGGTGCATCACTCCCGTGTTTTGGTGCTACGGGCAGCGTGTGCACACCCCCTGTCACCATCGAATTATATATATATAAGCCTCCAAGTTATATTGAATCATTTTAAACATCCTCTTTGATAGAGCAACAACAGCACCCAACAATTTCATATGATTTCTATCAAATTATGCCATCAAACATCGTCTAAACACAAACTCACCTTGGATATCAAGTTCTAGGCCTGCGGGAAGCATCTCTATGGAGTTATTTCTTAAAAATTCGCTCGGTATGCCGGAACACTGCCGAGTAAAGTTGTCTGAATTACTCCAAATTGGATTTTAAACGGTCACATGCAATAGGTAAGTATTCGTCTCTTCTAAACTCACGAGAAATTATGGGTTTTCGGCCAAGTTAAACAAGGTTGAATTATAGTTATTATTATTATTAAAAGATATCATTGTTCCCTAAATTTAGTACTGAAAATAGCCCTACTCTCTCAGCATAAGGGCTGCAATTGAGCGAAACCGCCGGTTGCAGGTTGAAACCCTTTAGTTAAACAAAAACTGACATTCGAGGTATGTTAAGGCTTATCTCATCGGTAAGTTATTCTTATCATATAGTGATACAACCTACGCCTTTCAAATAAGAAAATGACCATGTATATTCTAACTAGTTGTTGCCAGTAGATAAGAGTTGATATGTGGTAATTAGAAACTGCTAGTAAATAAGGATCATGCATGTTGTGATTAGCTGCTGTCAGTAGAATATGATTATGTATGTTGAGGTTAGCTGATAAGAAATGTATTGATATCATGTTGTAGTATCCCTAGTCGAGAAAGAGTATATTAAGCGTGGATCATGCTAGGAATGTCATAGAAACTCCTCAATTCTTTTGTTCACAGTATTAATACAATTCTAATGTTTCGTTGTCATCCCAAGGCCCTAGAAATTTATGGTTGGCTGTGGGGATTAATTTTGTAATTTGGACAGCGTAGGGCGAATCCATGTGATATAGCTTTCAGTTTGACGCCTGTATTATAAATGGAGTTCGCCTAGAGACCTTTGGCGTATCTTGACACCTCCAGGGCCAAAATTTGAATCGGATGGTCTTACCCTAGAGTCAGCGGCACCAGGGTTGCCTAGTGAAATGAGTGACTGCCTGCCATATAATTGGCTACTGTTAGTTCCAGTCGACTTAGTGCTTGACATATGGGTTGCCCAGGAAGTCATCCCAGTTGTACAAGTCGGGCAAACCCGTCCATACCCCAAGGGAGGAAACTTTTAAGTAGTTAGATATGGGGACAACGCCCCAACCTACTCATACGGATGCCCACGTACATGTTTCCTAGAAGGGATAAGCCTAAGTATACCTACCTACCAGGTTACGTATCGCTCACAGGAGCTATATTTTGTCAAGACAGACTAGATTGATGTCGACGAACTAGACCCTCAGTATTATGGTATATCCTTCGGCAAGTTACATGCGTCATAGATCTAATACAACCTATATATCTATAGTACTCAAGAGTAACCCTATTGTGGTCAGCTGCTGCAAATAGAAGTGAGATGAGAATGATGACATAGTAACCCTCGTCATAGTTAACCCTAGTTAGCTTGGTTTATGCATACAATGTTTGGCTGCTGAATGTTTTGCTGCATATGGGGGTTATGCTCACAGGAGAAATATGATGTTCGAAGGGACAAGATTGAGGCTGTGAGGGTCATATGAGATACCCATATGCTCGCCGGAGCAATATGATATCCGAAGGGACCAGATTGAAGTCATGAGGGTCGTATTGAGATACCCATATGATCGGAGGAGAAATATGATATCCGAAGGGACTAGATTGAGGTTGTGAAGGCCATATTGAGATATTCATATGCTCGTGGGAGCAATATGATGTATAAGGGGATTATATTGAGGCTGTGAGGGCCGTTTTGAGGTCTAATCACCTATAGACTTCTCTATGCTACAATGGAATCACGACCCTCAGTCGAGCCAAGGCTCGGGGTCTAGTTATAGGAGCCCAGAGGGTTTAGATATAGTTACAGGAACCCAGACGGCTTAGATACACTTACAGGTGCTCAGATGGCTCAGACACAGTTACAGGAGCTGGGACGACTCATATTCAGCCCAGATGACTCAGATACAGTTACAATTTTAGTTACTTGCAGGGAAATAGGGGTATATAGACTGATTGGCACCTTTCGAGGCTTATGGTGGCTGAGGTAGGTTATCTCTGTGTTGAATTTACCTTACAGGCCTATGGGGGCCAGGTTAGGTTTTTTTTTGTATAATTGACTATTAGCCAAACCTTATGAATGTATAGTTTTGTAGCTTCAGCTCATATAGGTGTAGTGAGTTATTAGGTGCAGGTTATGGATAAGAAAGTTTACAGGTTACCTTCTATCCCTTCTTGCTATTAGATTTTAGTACTTTATAAATTTATGTTAATCCTTATTTATTGCCTTACATATTTGGTTCATATTTTACTAATGCCCAACTATGGGGCACTGCATACTTTCTTGCAGGTTTAGACAGAAAAAGTTCAGGATAGCCGTTAGCAGCTTTTCCAAGTCAGCAGATCAACCAGCTCCATTCATTCGGAGCTGCCAGGTTGTAGAGGTTTATCTTTCTATTATTTGTATAGCATTTGGTTGGTTGGGGCCCTGTCTTGACCAATATTGTCACTCCTACAGGCTTGCAGATGACAGTATTTAGTTAGTTGATTATTGTTGGTCGTGGAAGGCTCATGTACTTCATATTTGATGCATTGGCCATAAGGGGCCTAGTGTAGCTGCTTGTTTTTACTTCGGTTATAAATAGACAACATGATGGTCTTGTCAGACTGCATAGGATCCCTATTGTTATTCTATTTGCTGGGTTAGCTGTTTTCTTTTTACTAATGTTACGTGACCTTGTCAGCCCAAGGCTATGTTTTCAGCCGAGATATAGCCATTTTTTTTTGTTGATTTTGAGTCCCTGGTAGGCACCATGCATATTCCTAGCCAGGTCAGCCCAGATTCACATGTTGCATTAGGTGCCAGACATGCCTCCCTAGGTGGGGCGTGAAAAACTTGGTATCAGAGCAGGTCATATCCTAGGTAGTCTGCAAGCCGTGTCTAGTAGAGTCTTGTTTATAAATGTGTTGTGCACCTCATTTTATAAGAAAAAGGCTACGAGGCATGATAGTATGGTTACCCCTCCTTCTTCTCAGATCGTGCTATAGAGTTGAGTTGTATAGAGATGAGTCCCTAGGCTTCCATAGTTATATCTTTCTAGAATAATGTTTGGTATGGGACAGGGTTCAGTGAGCCGCAAGTCAGCTACAACAAAAGGAGAGGGGACCAATGAGGTGCCATAGTTAGGGGGACAGTCAGCCTAAGGGTGGAAGGAGACGTCTTCTAATCTCCTCCTCATTCTCCTAGGGCACCGAAAACCTTAACCCTAACTAGGTGGTACATGCACCCCTTAGAGATCATCTTCCTAGCCTTAAGATAGGAAATAAACCGACCTGCTGGCACCACCGAACTACCCTTCCACTCCATAACTGACTTACTCAAAAAATGAAACTCCATGGTACTGGTCCTTCAATTAATCGAAGCATAACATGCAAACAACCAATCTATACCTAAAATGATGTCAAAATCAGTCATGGCCAATTCTATTAAGTCTGCGGAGGTAACCTTATGTAGCACAGTGATCGAGTACCCTCTATATACCCTTCTAGGTACAATAGAGTCACCGACAGGGGCAGAAACTGAAAACGGTTCTAATAAGGTCTCGGGACTAACTCCAAAGCTAGTAGCAATGTAAGGACTAACTCCAAACCAGTGGCAACGTCTAGCGAAGTCTCCTGCTCTTGGCGTGAGGCAAGGGCACAGAACCGGTTCTGGCGCTGAACGCCTCCCCCACTAGTAGATGCTCCCTATAGAGCTGAATGAGCTGGAGCTGCTGCTATCCTGGTGGTTTGTGCTCGACCCCTATCATCACCCTGTCTGGCATATGGACATGCTCGATGCATGTGCCCAGATCTGCCACACCCTAAGTAGACATCTGAATCGAGCAGGCACTCCCCGGTGTGAATCTTGCCGGACTTCCCATAGGATGGAGAAGTATACTCTAACTGGGTGCCATTTTGATCCATCGACCCTGACGCCCTGCTCCTCTGATCACCCCTGGGTCTGGATGGAACACTAGTTAATGATTGTGCTGGGGCTAGTGACCTCTGCAGAAAATGTGGACGGTAGCCACCGCCAGACCTCTAAAGTGAAAGCCCATGATTATCTGTCTGAGCCCTATTTGCCTCCTTCTCCCTCACATGAGCCACCTCCATCAGCTGGGCATGCAACACTATGCGAGGAAAGTCCATATCTTGGTGAAGTATGGCAGTCCTGCAATCCTTGTCTAAATAACCTTCCACACCATGAACAAATTGGCTTACCCGCACCCTCTGATCCATTACCAACTCTGGGGTGTATTTCGACAAGCGAGTGAACTCAAATGAATACTCCAACACTGCCATATTTCCTTGCTTGAGGTTAACAAACTTAGCAGCCTTTAATTCCCTCATTTCCCAAGGGAAGAATCTATCAAGAAAGGCCATGTGGAGCTCGTCCTAGCTGATATGGCCCGCTCCCGCTACCCTGCTGTCCTTTCATTGCTTGTACCGAATATGACCGACCTCCTTTAGCTGATAAGAGGCCAAGTCCACACACTCCCTATTTGTCCCTCCCATAACCTAAGTGACCTTCAGGATCCCTTCAATGAACTCGTGTCGATCCTCATCCATCCTTTATCCATGAACACAAGAGGGTTCATCCTCAAGAAGTCTCTAATTTGAGCAACCGCCGCATTGCCATTCTGTGGAACCTACGCAACAGCTTGTTGGTTGACCTGAGCGGTCAAGGACTGTGCCAACATCTGAATCGCTGCCCGAAACTCCATGTGGGCGGCCGGCTCTGGTGCCTAGGGCTCCGGAACAGGTGGGGCTTCCTGATGCCCATGATCATTGCCATCTCTGTGGCCTTCATCAATTCCATTCCTCCTTCTGTTCACTCTTCTATGAGCCATAATTCTGCAATCGTGAGTCGCACGAATTAGAAGGATGGAAAATCTTTTCATTGCATGACATATAACATGAACAAAGGGAACATTTCCGAAAACGTTTGGTAGAATCTTCGTCATAGGTGTGGCGCGGTTCAGACCAATAAAAAAGACTCTACCTAATGTGGCTTTCTGACTCCCTAGGACACTTCAAATCTATGTTGATACCAAGTTTGTCACGACCCGAACGTATACCCGGATCATAGACACGAGACAAGGGACCCCGAGGGACCCAAAGTCGACCCATGGCTCATGCATACAACTAATCTCATTCAAATAAGCGGAATAATAATCATAAATCTATAGTGGAAACGTTATCATAACATAACATCAAGATATACCAACGTTTACACAACTGAATACTACATACTTGTCCAAAAGCCTCTATACATAAGATGGGTTGATGGGACAACACCCCCAACTAACCTGACCAAAACTGAATGTAACCAAAATGAAAGTCTATAAAACAACCCTCAAAACATGAGGACTCACCAATAAGTTGAACGTGTAAGCTGAGACGACTAAGGATGAGGATGAGCCTGAGATCTAGACCCTGTATCACGAAATGATACAGTATAGAAAGTCTGCGGTCGCAACGTGGAATGTACTAAGTATGCAAGGTAAGTAAAACGGACATTTTAAAAGTAAACTCATAAATAGTCATAATAGAAGGACGTCATGCGTGCATCAAAATTCTTTGTAATAAAACATAAGGCTTAAGACTTTTAAATCATTCATAATCATTCATTATCATATTCGTAAATAACTTTATCATAATATAACTTGAGCCAATAACATAAACATAACAATGCATAAGAACATGCAGAACAATGGGAGGACTCATCATGACCAACACTATCATGGTAGAGCCTTTCATGATGCCCCACTATCTCGCTCAACTGGGCAGAACCGACCCTGGCTTGCCTGACGAGGGTTGTGCATAAGGCGTGATATCACATTTGAGGGGGGGGGGAATCATTATCATAACATCATAACATTTACAACCCATGGTGCCACGTGGTTATGATACATCGGTGTAGTTCTTTGAACACCGGGTTGCTCGGTGCTAGACACAGCTCCCAAAAACATACATATAGGCTCATACATAAGTTATTAACATCATGCATAAAATTCATTGGCTAAGATATAACATTTATCATCATTGATCCCCTTTAAAACATTCTTCGCCAAGAATCAAGGCCCTTTTTATTGGCCAACATCATAATTCGACAAACCATGAGAATTCGTTTCATAAATCATAAATCATTCATAATCATATGGGCATTTCCCAATACTTCATCATACTCATTTCTTTCAAAATATACTCATATACATGGGAAACTTAGATTCATCCATTTCCATAATCAATAAACTTAAAATAATGAATATTCATCACTAATCATGATTACCATGAACTTGCACAAATGGGCAATTTAGATTTAAAAAGATTGAAACATGAATTTAAAGAAAATAATTGTAAAACCTTCCTATAATGCATGTTTCCATAAGAAAAACTCAATTAAAACATACCCATAAGGATAAATCACATTGACATACTTTAGGGTAAAACCCCATGGAATTTGGGTAGGAGAATTAATGACTTTAATCGAAATTGGGCATGGGTGAGGAAGAATTACACCCATTTTAAAACCCTACATACCTGGGAAAGGATGAACTTAAAGCTCCTTGAACACCCACAAAGAAATTGAATAAAAATTTGGGTAAGAAGGCCTTGAATCTCCCAAAACCTCTCTAGAATCCCTGCATGAGAATGGGCATGCAATAGGGACTTAACTCCTCTTATTACACTCAGGACATGACAAAAATGATGTAGTTTAGGGGCTAACAATGAGGAAAAGTAAAAGATGCCCTTAAAATAATTTGCTTGAAATTTTGTCCGGACTGACCAACGACCGACCCAACGGGTCATGGCATCATACCACGACTCGTGGTATCGAGTCGTCGGGTACACTGCCTCAATACATGCCTTAGATCCTTCTCAAAACATGATAGGACGAGTCATTACAACAAACCATGGGTCGTTGAATTGACCGTCGTCAGCCCCTTGACGCAATCTGACCTCTCCTTCTACGAGACTCACCACGACCCGTGGTGGCATCCAACAAGTCGTGGTCTCCATCCATTGAATACACTGGAAACTTCAACCAACAGGCAACGACTTGAAACAATGGGTCATTGTCTCTCACGACGGATCATGGGATGGCCCATTGCTTCCTCCTCATCCTAAGTTCAGTCCTTCTAACGACTAGTGACAATGACTCGTTGTTCCTGACAACGAGTTGTTACACCTTACGTTGTCACCACTTCTTCCCTAACTTCCAAAACCATCACTATATATGACGACCCATTATATCCTACCATGAGTCATAGGGTCGTCCGTTTTGTGATATTTTGCCTATTTTCTGCGTTTTTCACTTTTAACTCTCGGGTCTATTCTTAGGCCTTTTCGGGGTATTACATATACTAAGTAAGGAAAAGGAAGACTATTACAAATATACCCTTAATGAATAAGGCCCTTGTTTTGTTGTCTTCCTTTTTCTTGAAATTAAGGAATGGCCATTTGCAAAATTAGCCCATCTTCTTTATCAACACGACCATCTTACGCTCCTGTCCATCGTTCACCCTCCCAAGCTATCATCCATATATAGGAACCTTGGATTGCATCATTCTCCCCCTCTTAAAAATGATTTATCCTCGAATCAAGATCCTATAAAAGCGTAGAAATGTCAAAAGATAACAAGGACCTCATACCATGAGGCTTAGAACAAGTGTAATTAGGAAAACCCAACACGCATACATTCAAAGGGCTACCAGGGTAAAAGGAAATAATATCCATTAATTTTTTTCAACACCATAACTAATCATCTCAAGAAAATCCCTTATCTCCCGAAGCAAGTGTAATACCCTAAAAGTCTCTACAATCAGAGACATGAGTTGAAACTGAGAAAATAGGAAATTATACACCAGGTCACAGAACGAGTCATCCAGTAACTCGTGGTGTGACCTAACGGGTCGTTATGTTACCCATCAGGTGGTGACCAATTGAGAACGTGTTGTTCTGTGGTAGTGCCAATGGAAGGGACGACTAGTTGTTGTCACTCCTAATGACTCGTGGTCTAACCTGTTAGGTGGTTAAAGGATGATTAGGCAGCATTTGCATCTGATAGAGGAATGAGTCATCGTGCATCAAATGACTCGTCAAGTGGCCTATGGGGAAAGGAATATTAGTAGATGAAGCTTTGTCCACTGATGGCAATGAGTGCGATGAAGAGTCATCCAGTCCCTCGTTGGGACTAGAATTGACTGTTTTCCTGCAATATTAGTAAATGTGTTTCATAATTACTAAGCTCCTAAGCCCTAAACTACATTATTTTATGCCCTGAAATAAGTGTATTAAGGGAGTTTAACCTATTCTAATTCACTCAACTCCCATGCATGCATATTTAGAGGGTTCCATTGAAGATCAAGTTTAGAATCGTCCATTTCTCCTCCAAATCTCTTGGGCTTTCATAGTCAAGTTAAGAATTATCTTACCCAGGTATGTAGGGCTGTGAATTAGAGTTTTCTCTCACTCTGGTGCACAAATTTTTCCTCAAGTTCATGAATTCAAGTGTATGATCCTATGGGGTTTTAACCAAAATATATGAAATTCTCTATTATTTATTTGTGGATCAATTCTCTTCATGTTTTGAAGCATGTTTTAAGATTCATGAGCAGATTTTATTTACTAATTGATATAAATTCATGATTTTAAGTTTGGGAAGATTATGCCCAATTATACAAATTCATGAAAAAGTTAGTCTATGATTGATGATTTCAAGTATGATCAAGTCTCTAGCCTGTATGCATGTTTATGAATTACCCATATATGAATCTATAATTTTGACTAGACTTCTAGTATACATCATCTTCAAATTTAGTGTAATCCCACACAAATTTAGCTTCTTTTCATGGTTCAGTTTTGTTCTATAAATTAGCTTACCATGTGGTTTGGAAGTCTGTACCCTCATATTCAGCTTATGGTATGTTTGGAGTCGGGACTCTCGCATTCAGATTTTAGAAATATTCATGTAAATAAATTATCAGCTTCATGGAAAAATAATGGTTTCATCTTCATTGAAAATTGATGGAGAGCACCTTGAATGTTTTTGGGAGTAGTTTCTAGCAACGAGTAGGCTAGGGGTTCATGAGAACCCCGAGTCTCAGTTACATATTTTACCTTGGGACCTCCCTTGTGATCTTCCCCTACCTCGAATGGGCCTTCAGCTTGATATTGATATCATGGTGGTGCCCTTAGCCCTGACAAGACTTTTGATGGCTCCATCCACTTGAGTGTAATAGTTGGGATCACGTAAGCTCTATGATGATTGTGTCAGTTATATGAGGAGTCTCCCATTATTCCCCATGGTCTCAGTTCTGCATGTTTATTGGTTATGATAATTTTTTTTGCAGGTTTGACCCAATGATTAGGTTATCAATTTTTACTTATGAATCTCAGTTTCAACTTTGGGTCATTCGGTTTAGTTATGAGATCTAGCTTATGTTTATTCATCTTTTCAGCAGCATGAAGTCTTTACTCTCACAATCTCATGACACTATGACTTATGATGTACATGATTTCATTTTCTACTTACTCAGTCTGTTTTACTTACCTTGCATACTTAGTACATTCGAAGTAATGATTGCATAATCTATGTTGTATCGCTTCATGATACAGGTCCTAGCGATCATACTCAGTTAAGTCACTATTCCTGCTCTCATTCCAGCTCAGACCTTGTCTTGGGTGAGTCCACATCCTCCGAGGACATCTATCTTTCAGTAATGTTATGTTAGTTCGTTTCGGATTTAGAGATAGCTAGGGCTTATCCCAGCATCTCATCAGTTAGTAGAGGCTTTTCAGACATAGAATTGTGTATTAAGCTTCAAATTCAATATGATGATACTACCATTGGAAAGACGTGTTGTTATTCAGACTTTCGTTATTTTAGAATTTAATTATAAGCTTTGATAATGTTTATTTTTAGTTATCATGTTCATGCTACGGGTTGACTTGGAGATATTTATGGTTCTAGGTTACACATTTAGATCTGAGCCTATGTTCGTGTCACACCCCGCCTTGGGGGGTATGACTGGCACCTGGTGCCCTACTAGGACCTGAACTGCTAGACTACTGAGCCTGAGCACATCTGGTGCCTGGCTGGCTCTAACTTAGATATCTGGAAACAAAGGGCTATATAACGGCTGTAAATACAGCCTCCGGCCAACTAGGCCTATAGCCACCTGCACCTGTAATAACAGCTAACCAGAAACATCTCAATATGAGGTGGGGCCTATGCGGGCAGACAAGGCCACCATGCTATCTAGTTATCTGTAACTCAACACAAGGCTACTGTAAGACTACGTGACCGGCAAGGTCACCACTACTGTCAAACTAAGTCCTCACACGGCCAACATAAACTGAAATGCTAAACAGCTATAACAAACTGCACGGCCTCACACGACCGACTCAACTGACCACAGGGAAACATATACAGACTGCAAGCCTTTAGGAATACTGATAAGATTGTCGGGACAGGGCCCTGACCTACCCCTACTATACAACAAAAGGAAATGATATAGACCTCTGAAATATCAAGCTCCGGATGACAAGAGCTGATGACTCTGCGCTGGCTAGGATCACGAGGGAACGCCTCCTCGTCTATGAGTACCTGCAGGCAAGTAATGCAGCGCCCCATTGGGCGTCAGTACCACTGGTACCGAGTATGCAAAGCAACTGAATATAGATAACATAACTAACAAGTCTATGAGCAGAAGATAACTGAATCTAAAGAGCTGATAGGAACTAGATCAAACCTTTCTGCACTGATAGGCAGGAGCGTGTCTGTAGTCACGGCGGCCTGTTGTCTATTAACTAATATATATAAAGCACATAAATACATATACATTTAGCAAGAAAGAGCCAATACCAACCCCCATAAGCCGGATGGAGCCAAACAAGCAAACAATCTATATACCCCTACCCGGGTCAAAACCAGCCAAAAATAAGTCACTCCACTCATCTACTCACTTCGGAGCTCCTCTCCCGGCCCCCTGGGTCTCCGGCTCGGGCCATAGCCTCCGATATAAGGAACCGTGTCTGGGTCCGGAGGACTCCTGTATAGACAGTAACAGATAGGGTCTGGATCCCTGGACACAAAACTCAACAGGGCTATTTGGAACCGGAGCTACACCTATAATAACTGAATGTACAGACAGTAACAGATAGGGTCTGGTTCCCTGGACAGAAAACTCAACAGGGCTATCTGAAACCGGAGCTGCACCTGTAATGCTGATCAAACTGCTATGGGGAAAGCTTCATCCCATCTTCGTCCAAGCTAGGGACGGCATGCCACTCCTTGGAGTGATGTATAACCCACCCGCTTAGTGGGCGACACGATTACCAACCAAGGGGCGGCAAGGACGCTCAATAAGGTGCCCTCACGCCACATTAAGTCTCAACAAACAAATAGCACATATAAATAGTGAGCATGTATAACTGAAAAAGACTATCTGAAAGCTGGTTTCTTATTCTGATTTGGTTCTGTACTATACTGATTCTTTACTGATTATACTGATTCTGAAATCTTCATTTAACCATTTGGCTAATCTGTAGCCGGGATACTATCTGTCTGAATGGCTAATCTGTAGCCATAAAACTGTCTGTCTATCTGAGTTTACTTTACTAGTTTGTATTCTGAAAATCTATTTCTTTTTATTCTATAACATGCTTGTTAATCATACAATAAGCTATACTGAATCTGGAATGCTTACTCTCCCTTTGGCGCATGCTTTACTAACTTTCGGACTAAATACGATATGGCAACACAAATTAGAATCTATTGGACTCACTTAATTCTCAACATTCAACTATGAGAGCTTCAAATACGGAGTTTACTATGATTTACCAAGCTAAGACTTACTAACTTGCCGAAGAACAATTTCACATACCTTAACCTCGAGTTATCCGACTGTCGGACGAGGCTCGGTCAGTATTCCAGCTAAATCTCCCAACTGCATTCATAAACATGTCAATTAGTACTAAATACAACACTATTCTGAAGGACGACGTCACTTTCGATATAATTATAGTCTAAACTTAGGCTTATCGAAAGACGGCCGAAAACTTGCTATTTTTTAGAAGTCCAGAAGAGAGAAGTATTCACTTTACGGCTAGGAGTACATAGACACTAGTTTGGAGCAATTCCACTTACCTTAGCCCGGTAGCACGATGATTTATCGGTCGAATTTCATAAAACTAAATCCGTAGGAATGCTCCCTGCTGCTAAATACCTCGGTACCTGAGGTTAATTTAAGTTTGGACAACGTTTGGCAGCGTAATCGGACAATTATATGTTAACCTCCTTCGTCCCTCTCTGTTTTCTACGTACTCTCTGGAAATTATAATGATTTTAATGAAAACAAACCAAAGTGGGGCTTTATATACTTGGGCCTGGACAGGCCCAACGTGTCACGGAGCCAACGTGGAGGCTCCACCTCCGTGACACGTTGCCATCGCAGAGGGGCTCTGCCCCAGCTCCTTCCGTGGTGGTTCGACAGGTTTTACGTCCAATCTTTTCCCGGGCCTTTCTCAAGCACATATGGCTTCCAAATATGCTTAACCAACGCGCGAATAGGCCACCTAGGTGCCGGGAATCTTACGGGGTATAACAGTTCGGGTCATGGCAAACATGGTATAAGAGTTTTAGGTTTTGAACTGTCCTAGAGTGTTTGAGAGTTGTGTTAAGTATAGTCGTGAAATGCTCCACACTTATGATGAAGAGGCTATGAAGTGTTTTGGGAAGCTTCCTTTCTTTTATGATTTTATCTCGTTCTACGGGTTTGACTCTCTCTATTCCTCTCACTCCAGCTTTATGCGTTTGCAGAATCATGCCTCTACGCATAGTTAACAGAAGAAGGAATGGAAACAGAAATGAAAATGTCCATGAGGATGGAAATGAAGATGTGCACCAATAAGCCCCACCATCCCCATCGGATCCCGTGCCCAAGAAGATTGCCCATGCTTATTTTAGGGCAGTTATTCAGAGGTTTTCATAAGCATTGAACGCTCGGGTCAATCAGTAAGATGAGGCTCATGTTCCCCAGATGGAAACACATCAATGGCTAGTGTTCGAGACTCTCTCAGGATTAACCCACCTGAGTTCCTTAGGCCGAGGGTGGATGAGGACCCACATGAGTTCATTGAGGAGATCGAAAAGATCACCCAGATTATAGGGGTGACGGGCGAGGAGCGTGCAGACTTAGCCTCCTATAATTTTGAAGGGGGTTGCTTATATATGGTATAGGCAGTGAAAGGATAGTCGGGGAGTCACAGCGGGTCCCATTGGTTGGCATGTGTTTCTCAAAGTATTCTTAGATTGATCTTTCCAAGAGATAAACGAAATCAAGGTGGCCGAGTTTGTGAATTTTAAATAGATTAATATGACCGTCTAGGAGTATGCTCTAAGGTTCATTTGGTTATCCAAATATGCGTCGAAGATGTTGGCCGATCAGAGGGCTCGGGTTAGCAGATTTGTGAATGGAGTAGCAGACTATATGGTCAAGGACTGCAGGACCACCATGCTACATCAAAACATTGACTTCTCACGATTGGTCTTGTATGCCCAGTAGATAGAGGCGGTGCATATGAGGGAGAGGCAGAGAGAGGCCACAAAGGCCAGGACAAACAATTTTCGATTTTCTCAGTAGAGGTCTACTAGCAGACATCATCAGCAGTCTCATTAGAGATCATCAGCCCCAGCTCCATCATTCGTCAGTGTGCCCTCCAGGTCTAGGAAAGATTAGAGGGGGAAGACATTAGGCTCTCGAAGTTAGGGGAGAAGGTTAGTGGATCCTAATAATCTAGTTTGTGGAAGGTATGGAATAAGGCATACTAGACAGTGCTTAGCAGGATCAGGGTCATGTTTTGGGTGCGGAAAGCCTGGCCACATGCTCCAAGATTTTCCAGCGGCCAGATAGGGCCATGGTAGAGACTGTGACCAAGTTACTAGTTCAACAGCTCCACCAGCACGCTTAGCTCAGCAAGGTGCATCCACTAGTATAGGTGGTGGACAACATCATAATAGGTTTAGGCCCTCTCATCATGCCAGGAGCAGGAGATCTCTTCGGATGTAGTCACTGGTATGTTTTGAGTATTCAATCTTGATGTTTATGCATTGTTTGATCCAGGGGCTATGTCACGACCGAAATGTACACCCGGATCATAGACATGGGACAAGGGACCCCGAGGGACCCCAAGTTGACCTATGGCCCATGCATACACTAATCTCATTCAAATAAGCGGAATGATAATCATAAAAACATAGCGGAAACATAATTATAGCATAACATCACAAAATATTGGACATATACATAGCTGAGCAGTACATACTAGTCAGGAAGCCTCTAATCCATAAGATGGGTTGATGGGACAACATCCCCAACTAACCCGACCAATACTGAAGCATAAATAACATGAAAGTCTGTCAAACGGCCCTCGGAACACGAGGACTCACCAATAAGCTGAGAATGTAAGCTGAGATGGGCTAAGGATGAGGATGAGCTTGAGATCCCGACCTTGTATCATGAAACGATACAACATAGAAGGTATGTGGTTAGTACGTGGAATGTACTGAGGATTCAAGGTAAGTAAAATGGACATTTCAAAGTAAATAAAACTCATAAATAATATAAGACAAGGACATCATGCTTACATCAAAATCGTTGTAATAAAACATAAGGCTCAAGGCTTTCAAATCATTAATTTTCATCATCTTAAGTAAGCTTTATCAAAACATAACTTGAGACACAACATAAACATAACAATGCATAAAACATGCGGAACAATGGGAGGACTCGTCATAACCGACACCATCATGGTAGAGCCTTTAATGATGCCCCAACTATCTCACTCAAGTGGGAAGAGCCGACCCTAGCTTGCCAGGTGAGGGTCATGCATAAGGCGTGATATCACATTTGAGGGGATCATTATCAATACCTCATATCATTTACAAACCCACAGTGGCACTTTGTTATGATACACCGGCGTAGTCCTTTGAACATCGGGCTGCTCGGTGCTACACACGACTCCCAAAAACATTCATGTGGCTCATACATATTCAATAACATCTTGCATTAACATTCATTGGCTAAAATATAACATTTATCATCATTGATCCCCTTTAAAACATGCTTATATAAGAATCATAGGCCCTTTTCATTGGTAAATACCATAAATCAATAAATCATGTAATTCGCTTCATAAATCATAAATCATTCTTCAACATGTGGGCATTTTCCAATACTTCTTCATATTCATTTCTTTCAAAATATGCTCATAAACATGGCTAACTTTGAAATCATGCTTTTCCATCATCAATAAACTCAAATTATAGAGTGGTCATTATAAATCATAACATTCATGAACTTTCATCAAATGGTCATTTTAGATTTGAAAGATTGAAACATGATTTTTGAAGAAAATAATATAAAACCATCCCATCATTCATAATTCAATAATTAAGACTCAATTATATCATACCCATAAGGAGAAATCACTTTTTCATGCATTTGAGTAAAATCCTATAGACTTGAATAGGAGGATGCATGATGTAAATGGAGATTTGGGAATGGGTGGGGAAGAAGTTCACCCTTTCTAAAATCCTACATACCTGGGAATGGATTGACCCAAATTTCTTTGAATACCCACAAAGAAATTATTGAAAATTTGGGGAAGGAGAACTCGAATCTCCTAGAAATCTCTGTAAAGTTCTTGCATAAGAATGGGCATGCATAAAGGACTTAAATAATCTTATCATACTCAGAAATATCTAAAATGACGTAGTTTAGGGTCTAAAAGCATAGAAAAGTCAGAAATGTCCTTAAAATTATTTCCCTGAAAACTATTCCAGACGGACCAACGACGGACCCAACGGGTCGTGGCAACACACCACGACTCATGGTATTGAGTCGTCAGGTCCACTTCCTCATAACACATCTCAGATCCTTCCGACGACTAGTCATGACGAGTCGTTACTTCAAACTACGGGTCGTTGAATTGACCGTCATCAACTCCTTGACCAATCTTACTTCCCTTTCCATGAGCCTCACCACGACTCGTGGTGCCATCCAATGAGTTGTGATCTCCATTCATTGAATTCACTAGAAACCTCACAACGGGTCATTCCTCCTGACCACAAATTGTGGGATGCCCTGTTTCTCCCTCAACCTAATCCAGTCCTTACAACGACCGGTTACATTGACTTGTTATTCCTGATGACAAGTCGTTACACTGTCCGTTGTCACCACTGCTTCCTTGAACCCCTATTCCACGACTTCTTTCAATGACTCGTGGTGTACGCCCACGAGTCATTAAGTTGTCCGTTCTATGGTATTTTTCCAGTTTTTTCTGCCCTTTTCACATTCAACTCTCGGGTCTATTCTTAGGCCCCTCCGAGGTATTAAAATATATGCCCCTTGGAAACATTCATCCTCGAATGTAGGAAACAAGAAGCAAACAGAAACATATAATTTATCATAGCTATATACTAATCATTTCAACTAAAATTTTCATAGAATGACTACCTTCGAATCAAACCATATAGCTGAACTGACCTTATACTTCACATACATATTAATACATATAAAAGAAACTTGCACACATGAACTGAATATGAAAACTAGATAGAGTCACAGGACAAAACTGATTCCTCAAGTCGGAACTGAGCCAGTAGAGAATAAATGTGGATATCTAGCCATCATATCCACTTCGGCTTCGCACGTAGCTCCCTTAACATGCTGATTTCTCCATAATACTTTAACTGAAGCTACTTCTTTGTTGTTAGCTTACAAACTTGAAGATCTATGATTTTCACCAGAATTTCTTCATAACTAAGGCTATCCTTTACCCCAACACTGTCTACCGGGACAACTAAAGCTTGATCACCTAAGCACCTTTTCAAGAGCGATATATGAAACACGGGATGAACTGAAGCTAATTCTGAAGGCAAGTCAAACTCATAGACCACCTTACCAACTCTCCTCATAATCTGGTAAGGGCCAACGTAGAGGGGACTGAGTTTCCCTTTCTTTCCGAACCGCATGACTCCCTTCATGGGAGATACCTTTAGAAATACCCAATCATCCACATTAAACTCCAAATCCCTTATCCTTACATCAGCATACGATTTCTGACGACTCTGAGCGCTTTTTAACTGGTCCCTTATCATCTGAGCCTTCACCATAGCCTCATAAACCGAATCTAGCCCTATCATAGCTGCCTCGCTAACCTCAAACCATTCGATGGGAGATCTACACCTTCGGTCGTAAAGAGCCTCGAACAGTGCCATCTGAATGTTGGAGTGATAACTGTTATTAAGGCGAACTCGATTAAGGGAAAATGATAATTCCAACTACCTTTTAAATCCATAACACATGCCCTCAACATATTCTCGTAGGGTCTGAATGGTTCGTTTTGCTTGGCATTCTTTTTGCGGATGGAAGGTTGTATTGAGCTTAACTTGCGTGCCAAGTCCTTATTGAAACGAATGCTAGAATTGAGTGGTAAACGAGTACCTCGCTCTGAAAAAATATACAAGGTCACTCCATGAAGTCAAACCAACACCCAAATATACAACTTAGCATAATCATCCGCTGAATCCGTGGTCTTGATAGGTAGGAAGTGTGCAGCCTTGGTTAACCTTTTGACCACCACCCAAATGGAGTTGTATTGTCAGCGAGAATGGGGTAGACCTGTAATGAAATCCAAGTTAATCTCTTCCCACTTCCAAGTGGGGATACTGATATCCTGAAGTACACCTGCCATCCTTTGATGCTCAACTTTCACTTGCTGACAATTTGGACACTTAGCTCCAAACTCCGCAATATCCTTCTTCATACCATCCCACCAATAGATTTTTCTCCAGTCCAAATACATCTTCGTGGATCCTGGGTGAGTGGAATATCTTGTACCATGTGCCTCCTGCAATATTCGAACTCTTTACAAATCAACATCTGGGCACATAAACTACCCTAGTATCATAGCACCCCATCTCCCCCTTGGGAGAAAACCTCCACCTTTTGACTCCGCATTGCTTCCTTCAGCTTCCTCAGGTCGGATATTCATCTTTCTTAGATTTAACATCGACCACCAAGGACAATTCTGACCCATTCCGCACAATAACGCCGCCGTCAATCGAGTCGATCAATCTAACTCCCAGTCTTGCAAGTTGGTGGACATCCTTCACCAACTCCTTCTTTCCCTCATCCACTTGTGACACACTCTCCATCGAGAGTGTACTGAGCGCATCCGCAACCACGTTAGCCTTGCCCCGGTGGTAGAGGACACTCATGTTGTAGTCCTTTAGCAACTTCAACCACCTCCTTTGTCGAGGATTTAGATCTTTCTGTGTGAACACATATTGCAAGCTCTTGTAATCCGTAAATACATTCAAATGGACCCCATACAAGTAATGCCGCCATATTCATTTCATGAACCTTCAGCTATCTCGAGGAATATGCTATTACCTTCCCACGCTGCATCAACACACATCCCAGTCCGACTCTCGAAGCATCGCAATACACTACATAGCCATCAGTGCCCTCGAGTAAAGTCAACACTAGTGCTGAAGTAAGTCGGGTCTTCAACTCTTGGAACCTTTTCTTACAAGCATCCGACCATTGGAACTTCACTTTTTTCTGATTCAACCTGGTCAGCGGGGCTGCAATAGATGAGAAACCCTCAATAAATCTTCGGTAGTAGCCAGCTAAGACGAACAAACTCCGAATTTCTGAAGGATTCACCAATCTGGGCCAATCCTTTACCGCCTCAATCTTCTTGGAATCTACCCTTATACCTTCGCTTGATACCACATGACCCAAAAATTCTATCGAGTTTAGCTAAAATTCATACTTGCTAAACTTTGCATACATTTGACAATCCTTGATGGTTTGCATCACTATTCTCAAATGAGTGGCATGTCCTCCTCGCTCCGGGAGTATATTAGAATGTCATCAATGAAAACAAAGAATGTCATCAATGAAAACAATCACGAAGATATCCAGGTAGGCCTTGAACACCCTATTCATTAAATCCATAAAAGTTGCAGGGGCATTGGTTAGTTCAAAATACATAACAAAAAATTCATAGTGACCATACCGAGTTCTGAAAGCGGTCTTCCGGATGTCACTCTCCCGAACTCTAAGCTGGTGATACCCAGACCTGTGATCAATCTTGGAGAAGAACTTGGCATCCTAAAAATGGTCAAACAAATCATCCATCCAGGGTAATAGGTATCTGTACTTGACGGTAACCTTCTCCAAATGTCGATAGTCAATACACATGCGAAGGGAACCGTCCATCTTTCGAACAAATAGAACTGGTGCATGTTCGGTCTTTGTTATATGGGTATATAACTACACGCAAGTGCATGTGGTCGAACAAGTAGTAAAGTTGCTTAAGTAAGCCAAGTATCGATCCCACAGGGACTGGGATGAAGTGCAATCTGCTCAAGTGTACTATATTTCAATTCTAACAATGCAAACAACAGTGTAACCAAGAGTTTAATATTTTGATTTCTAATAATTATGCTAAGTCTAAAACAATTATCTAATTTGAGTCTGACTATGAATGTAAGCATGCTGAGGTTAAACGAACATGTAATGAAATTAATTGTCGATATAACTTGGTTAGCCTTTTCCTCCGGTTGCTAGTCAAGAATTATCGCCAAGGGATTAAAACTCTCGTATTTAACCCCCTTAAGAATCATGAACCATCCACCTACATTTCTGTGATTAAATGCAATTCATGTTCTAGCCATACAAAACCGATTCCTAAATTGACTAATACGACTTTCAGGTATATTTCTATCCTGAAGGTAAATCAATTCTCAATTTTCCCAAACTAAGAAAGGATCATATCCTATTAATTCACAACTTTCCAATTTCTTGCTCTCTCGAGTGAAACCGGACTTTTTAGATGTACATTAACGTAGGCCACACATTAATGTAGTAAGAACAAGAATCAATAGAAAAACCATGGAAGAAAAGATGAAAAACCAAAGAATCAATAATCACATTTCATTGTAATTGTTCTTAACCTCAGCAAGAAGATGAATTAGCCACTCATTTGTGGATTAAACATCGTTAAATGAGTGTTAAACATACAAGCAATTGAATACAAGAAGAAGGAAAGAGAGAAAAACCATGAGAATTTTGTCCCCTCAACTGCCTGGAACCCACGTTCTTGCTCCAGCAAGTCAAAATATTGAAAAATGAACCTAAGTGTTCTATTTATACTAGTGGGAATTTTACTCGAAATAACAAGCAACGTGTCACGGGGTGCATCACAGAGCACTGCCTCCGTGACACGCCACCGATGCGGACCCTCACTGGAAATTGGGGGTCTAGGGAATAAGGCCCAACGTGGCACGGCGTGCAACACGGAGCCAGGCCACCGTGCTACGGACCTATCGCGAACCCTCACTGGAAATAGGCTGAAAATTCCCTCTCCAGGCAGAAGGCCTCCGCGATGGCAGCGTGACACGGCTCCATCGCGGAGCCCCTTTATTTTGTGCTTTCCAATGCCTTGTCCCTTGCTCACATCCGAGTCCAACCCCGATATCTTCCAACATGCATTTTCGCTTCCCAAAATTACATTTTTCCTGCAAAACAATGCTAACCATGTTGGTTAGTATAAATTCACATTTTATTACCAATTACATGAGAATGTATAAACATTGATAGCTAAACAAGGCTAAAATGACACCTTTGAGTATCACTTGGGCATATAAATTTGCCCAAGATCACTTACCCCACACTTAAATCCTTGTTCATCCTCGAACAACAATCTTACACCTCATGCAATTTACATCCCACCCTCGCTACTTTGGTTCGACAATTTAGGTTACGGTCATACCGATTATTCAATACAACAAATCATCAAGAAAACATGCATGGTCCTATCAATGCAATGACCTTCAATACATCAAGACCTCCTAAACTTAAGAATCGACTCTCGATATTGGCAAACTCATGCAAATCAGCTGATCAAGACATCCGACACGAAAATTAATCTCTCATCAAGCATGTGCCCTCACAACACAAGAGAATTTTCCCCGTTTTGATCATATGAACTCACAAAATTTCAAGCAGGGGCATATAAACACAATTTCGCTCTCTCTCCCAAAAGAATTCACATGCATCATGTCATGACCCATAATCTTGCCTTTAGTGTACTACTTCACTAATATAAAGAAGTGTGATGTAAGATCACGTAGGACTTTAACGGGTTGTAATGGAAGCTACGGAACTAGTAAATATTGAGCTCGCCCATAATAACCGCTAGCATCCTTAAGCGCCTTTTCAACACATCCCATCAAACTCATGGACATTGTTTCTTTCTTCATCCTCCCATTCTTGAAGTTTTTCTTTAGTTTGGCCCATCTTATTAAGCACACTTGACACCACAACAAAGATTATTCATACACCTTCATTATAGTTTATTTATAACAATTGCACCTTCAACCTTTTCTTTTCTTCCATCACTATGCTTTTCTTTTCTTTTCACCATTCTCGCTCTTTGACACTTTGGGGAAATGATTTTCTCTTCTTAAGCGCTTAAGAGTTTTGGATCGACTTTATGGCAAATGAAAAGAAGGGATTAAGCTCGGTTTACACTTTTTGACAAAAGAAAAAAATAATAGGCTAAAGGCTCAACGGGATGACTAGGGTACACAATCAAGGTGGGTATGATAATGAAAAATAGAAACTTTCGGTTAAAAACAAAGAAATGCCTACATCCTTTCCTACAATGCACCTCCTTCATTTCGTTTTGTACACACACCAGGCAAGTTCTAGACACTTCACAATAGCATGGAATAACAAAACCTCACATCACACTTATTGCACATGCTCAATTCAAGATGTATACACAGACTCTTCAATCAGCTAATTACAGGAATTCAAACATTAAGCCTCAATCACACTGAATCGAACTTTATGTCCTAGGTATCTCAACATATTTACAAAGTTGCATGCTTTCATAGGAATCACATCTGCATTTTAAATATCATGTACAACACACAACCATAATTCCGCAACCATAAAGTAACTACAAGTTTTGGGATGCACCCCACAAAAGGAAAACAACTGAAAAATAATTGAAAAATCTACTCCTAACGACTACATTTCCCTTAAGACGGTCGTCATCCATCCATCATAGGGAACGGTCACTAACTAGGACTTCGGTTCAATGGGACCCTTCTCGGTAAAAGAACCGAAAACAAACGCCGAGAAACCCAAGAAGTAAAAAAATTTAAAAATATCTTGAAAATATCGATCAATTCGATAAACAAACATATGTACAAACTCAGCTAGCAACATTCAGCAACACACAATAGTTTCACATATATTTACACTATAGAACAATAACTTACAATCACAAATCACAAGTCAGAAAATTTTGTTCACAGCACAACAACAGATTAGGACATACAAAATAGCATAACCAGCACCTAACTACTCCCACCCCACACTTATCTCGAACACTGTCCCCAATGTTCACAAAAAATTAAAATAGCACAAAAATTGGGTGGTGGAACTCCCTAATCAATCAAAGTACTCCAGTTCTTCATCAGGTGCTGCTGCTTCATCTCCCATGTCTGAATCACCCCCATCGTCATCCTTGGACTCCACATCGGAGTCCTCCCGACGTGTCTCCTCATCCGTGGGGACATCATCATCCGTGGGCTCTACAAATGCTGGCCCCACTCGGCATAAAGCCCTGGCGTTTTCGCCAAAAGGGTAGTCCAGCTCGAGCTGCCATAGCTCCTCCTCTGTTGCCAGCCTCCCACCTATCCTCAGCTGGAGCATCTGCATCCCATACATGTGAGCCATGTACTGATCATCACGAGCATGTCGCTCGCCCAATGTAAGCATTGGCCCGTGGGTGATGTCGGGAGCCTTAGTTTTAGTGACATCTAAGGTCCGCCGCTCCATCTGCGGGATATAATCAAGGGCCTCTTCCTCAACATCTAGGCCCCTCAGGAAGGTGGTGAGTAGCCCACCAAATCCGTATCTGTGCCCCTGATGCAACTGGGCTCTCTTCATGGCGGAGATAATTACCGCCCCCACGTTGATCTCCAGCCCTTTCATCAGGGCATACACCAGGCATACACTATCCCGGGTTACATCTGTCATATGTACCCCCGGGATTAGGCAGGAACAGACGATCTTTATCCATATTCGGGATTCCCAGTGTCTGATGGTAGCTCCTCTCTCTGTGTCTGCTCCATCTAGCTGTCGATCGGGTTCCACACAAAGTGCGTCTGATGTCCGCATATGGTGGAGTGATGTTCAGCTGTCGAAGCACATGGGCGTTTGTGTACCGCGCCCCTAGGATAGCATTGAGGTGGTGGGGCTCGAAGGTGACTATTTGCCCTCTAATTTTGATGGTGTGACTTCTGAGAGTTGGGTCCCAATTGGCATAGAATTCCTGAATCAGGTGCAAGTTGCATTCCTTGGGCTCCTCAAAAATGAATTTGATCCCAGCTGCCTCGATCCGGTGTACAATCCTAGGGAACTCTTGTGCCAACGGTTCCCGAGCTATGTGTTCCTCAGGGACGTACTTGCTCTCCTTGTGCTTGGCATACCACTTCTTCCCCTCTTCTGTCACCCACCTAGTTTCGTATTGGCGGCGTTGGCCGTGTGGAACCGCTGGTGCTGCTGGGACTGCTGTGCCCAGTCTGATTCGCTTTCTTCCGGCGCTCGATGTTGATGCGCCTTTCCCTTTTTCTTGCCTGCTTGCCATTTTACCTGTCAATCCAAGTAGACAAGATCAATGTTAAGCCAATGAATATTAACTCTGACTAAGGTCGGGTTAAGCTAGGCTACCCCACACTTAGTCCTTAACAAAAATTACAACATTCCGGCAAGATCATGCTTATTTACACAAACAATCAACCAACTATACAACCATGCTTAGTGCATCCGCAGAATTCGACGGTATGTATTCTATGTACTACTCAGACTTTGTACAGCTAACCACAATCATTACCCTCGAAAACATTTGATCTTATCACACTTAGCAAGGAAAAACAAAGAAATGAAAACAACAAGAATTTATCTACACGAACCTATACAACTCACCCAATTCTTGCAAATTTACATATACCCCTAACCCGAGAATTCATTGGTCTTTTAACATCATAACAATTAGCACATCGACTAATCTCACTCAACATGTACAACCCGGCATGAATTTCACAAGTTCACTACATTTTTCCACTTCAACTTCAAAAACAAGCCCTAAATATGATTGTATCAACAAAATTCGATTAAATTATGCAATTAATGAGTTCAAGCAATCACAATGATACTCCGAACATTCATCAACACTAATTCAATTGAATTCACGCTTAATTTCTACTTAGGGCAAACTTAGCTTACATCACATGCTCAATATCGAAGAAAATCGATAAGAAATGAGATGGAATCGAAGAACATACCTTGAGATTGAAGAATTGAAGGATACTCGATGAATTTCTTGGCTTATTCCGTGTCACGTTGAAGGGGGAGGGGTTTTAGGGGGTTTGGTCACGGAGTTTGTGAGGAACAAAGAAAATTTGAGGGGGATTCGAGGTTGAAAAGTGGAAAAATCACGCGGGTCACCCGGCGACCCGGTGTGACCCGTCGCGATATACAGAGCAACGTGTCACGGAGTGCATCGCGGAGCACTGCCTTCGTGACACAGAGCAGTCGCGAGGGTACTCTGGAATTTTTTAAATTTCGGATTTATACCTCAATGTGTCACGGAGGGTAACGCGGAGGCCCTCCTCTGTGACACGGAGCTATCGCCCTAGCTCACTGTTTTTCCACTTTTTCTCAATTTTCATACCTCAAATTTTCCTTTGCGATTCCTTGTATATTTTCCTCCGTTCGACTTGAAATTCATTCTACTACAAGAAATTGGTTAGAATTATAGGTTTCACTCAAAATAAAAATAAAAAATTAAAAATAAAAACTAAAATTTTTGTTGTTAATCAAGAAAAAAAAGAAAAAGAAAAATCTATTCACCATTTACAAAGAAAATTTTTTCACGGGTTGCCTCCCGTGCAGCGCCTGGTTTATCATCGTGGCTCGATGTCATTCAGCACAGTTGTCCTCTAGGGTGATGGACTTTTTTTCTCGAAAACCATCCTCCCCCCAGTAGTGCTTACACCATTCTGGTGGTTTTCCCAATAACTCTCGTGAATCCTTAATCTGCTCATCATCGACTTGATCAGTTACATTGATCACTAAGAGTTCTTCATACTCAGTCGGGAGCTTGGGTGCCTTGTACACATCGAACACTTCCACCTTGTCGTGTGCTCGCATTGTTAGCTGCCCCACAGCTACATCAATCAGTGCTTTCCCGGTCGCCAAGAAAGGAAGTCCCAAAATAAATGGGACATCCGCGTCTGGTTCAAAATCCAGCACGACAAAATCTACTGGGAAGATCAGGGAGCCAACTTGCACCAGAACGTCCTCCACAATGCCATCAGGTCTGGCTAAGGACCGATCTGCCAATTGCAAGATCACTGTTGTGGGTCTAGGACTCCCTAGACCCAGCTTTTTGAATACCGATGACGGCATCAAATTAATGCTTGCTCCCAAATCACACAATCCACGAGCTCGGATACTCTGCCCAATAGTAATCTGTATAGTAAAGCTTCAGGGTCTTTCATCTTTGTGGGCAGTCGGTTTTGTATCCGGGAAGTGCACTCCTCCGTGAGAGCCACCGTAGTATACTCAGTCAACCGACTTTTGTTTGCCACGATGCCCTTTATATACTTGGCATATTTCGGCACTCCCTACAAAACATCAACAAGAGATAAGTTAATATGTACCTGTCTCATCACCTCCATGAATTTCTTGAAACACGTCTCCTCCTTGTGTTTCTTTAATTGTTGAGGGAATGGGGGTGGTGGTCTTTCTGATTCTGCTTCCTTAGTCTTCCCCCTCTCATCACTTTGCTCCCTCTCGACTTCTGTTGCTCCCGATTGTTGAGGTGGTCTTTCTGGCTCCACCTCTTTCAGTTGCAAACCACTCCTTGTGGTCATCGCATTTACCTGCTTGGGGTTGGGATCTGTGTTGCTCGGAAGTCCTCCTCTAGGTCTGGTGTTTTGGGCTCCAGCAAATTGCCCAAATTGATATTCAAGTGCCTTGGTAGCTAACTTATTGTTTTTCACCTCGGCTGCCAATTTCACATAGTCAGCCTGCAATTGAGCTTGATTAGCTATCATAGTCTTGAACATCTCCTCAATGCTGGGTGATGGTGGTGGAGGAGGTGCATTGTTGTTTCTGAATTGTGCTTGATAAATCTGCTGCCCTCCTTGGTTCCTTTGTCCACCCTGACTCGAACTCTGCCCCTGATGGTTGTTGCTACCCCAGGAGAAATTCGGGTGATTCCTCCAATTGGAATTGTAGCTGTTGCCATACTGTTGGTGGTTGTTCCTTTGTATATTTCCCACAAAGTTCACTGAATTAGGATTTGCTCTACAACACTCAGCTGAGTGCTTACTGCTTCGGCACACTTCACACCAAATCTGCTGCACTACATTCACTGGGGCTTGAGGCTGGTTCATTGTCATGTTACTGAAGTAGGTGTTGAGTTGATTCTGCAAAGCAGCTATTTGTGCAGCAATGGTTGTAAACCCATCCACTTCTAGAACTCCTGCTGCTTTCCTTGTCCCGCCTCTTGATGAATCAGCATTCCATTCCGGATTGCACTGCGAAATACGGTCCAACAAGGTATACAACTCCTCATAAGTTTTCTCCAGTGCTTGTCCCCCAGCTGCTGAGTCTAGCAATATTTTTGTATGGGGTTCCAAACCCTCTATAAAAGTGTGCACCAACACATCATTGGATTGATGATGATGAGGACAATCCCGCAACATGGACTTGAATCTCTCCCAAGCCTGATATAGATTCTCTCCCTCACTCTGTTTGAAACTTAGAATTTGACATCTAAGTATTGTTGTTTTACCAGAGGGAAAAAATCGTATCAAGAACATCCTTGCAAGATCATCCCACGTAGAAATTGAATTAGGTGGCTCAGCTTTCAACCACCTCTTGGCTTCTCCCAATAGTGAAAATGGGAACAGTGTAAGCCAGACGTAATCTGATGACACTCTAGCGGGGATATAAGTGTCACTTATCTCCAAAAAATTTTGGAGATGCTGCTGTGGATCTTCATGAGGGAGACCTGTAAACTGCCCGCTAGTGTGCAGCAATTGCACCATGTTCTGCTTAAGTTCGAACCTCCCTCCTGGCTCAGGCTTGCGGATGCTAGATGTGACATTATTGGCATGTGGGATTGCCACCTCGCGAACCTGCCGAGCTGCTACTTTTTCGGGCACTAACATTGCCCGTACTACCGCTGGATTCTGTTGTTGCTCCATGATTGTCTGTCTGAGCAACTGCAGCTTTCTTTCTAGAGCTTCTCTCCGCTGACAATGAAATAATCTTTCTGGCTCCAAATACGAGTCCACCAGCTCCTTGTATCTTGCCAGTGTTCAACAGAGATTAAATCTGCAAAATACAGTCTAAGACCAAGTTGTCAACACTAAGAAAATAAAAATATAGTAAATTAACACTTAAGACAAATTCACCAATTGCCAAGTCCCCGGCAATGGCGCCAAAACTTGTTCGCTCGTTTGTTGGGTATATAACTACACGCAAGTGCACGTGGTCGAACAAGTAGTAAAGTGGCTTAAGTAAGCCAAGTATCGATCCCACAGGGACTGGGATGAAGTGCAATCTGCTCAAGTGTACTATATTTCAATTCTAACAATGCAGACAATAGTGTAACAAAGAGTTTAATATTTTGATTTCTAATATTATGCTAAGTCTAAAACAATTATCTAATGTGAGTCTGACAATGAATGTAAGCATGCTGAGGTTAAACAAACATGTAATGAAATTAATTGTCGATATAAATTGGTTAGCCTTTTCCTCCGGTTGCTAGTCAAGAATTATTGCCAAGGGATTAAAACTCTCGTATTTAACCGCACTTAAGAATCATGAACCATCCACCTACATTTCTGTGATTAAATGTAATTCATGTTCTAGCCATACAAAACCGATTCCTAAATTGACTAATATGACTTTCAGGTATATTTCTATCATGAAGGTAAATCAATTCTCAATTTTCCCAAACTAAGAAAGGATCATATCCTATTAATTCACAACTTTCCAATTTCTTGCTCTCTCGAGTGAAACCGGACTTTTTAGATGTACATTAACGTAGACCACACATTAATGCAGTAAGAACAAGAATCAATAGAACAACCATGGAAGAAAAGATGAAAAACGAAAGAATCAATAATCACATTTCATTACAATTGTTCTTTACCTCAGCAAGAAGAGGAATTAGCCACTCATTTGTGGATTAAACGTCGTTAAATGAGTGTTAAACATACAAGCAATTGAATACAAGAGGAAGGAAAGAGAGAAAAACCCTGAGAATTTCGTCCCCTCAACTGCCTGTAACCCACGTTCTTGCTCCAGCAAGTCAAAATATTGAAAAATGAACCTAAGTGTTCTATTTATACTAGTGGGAATTTTTCCCGGAATAACAAGCAACGTGTCACGGAGTGCATCGCGGAGCACTGCCTCCATGACACGCCACCGACGCGGACCCTCACTGGAAATTGGGAGTCCAGGGAATAAGGCCCAACGTGGCACGGCGTGCAATGCGGAGCCAGGCCACCGTGCCACGGACCTATCGTGAACCCTCACTGGAAATAGGCTGAAAATTCCCTCTCCAGGCAGAAGGCCTCTGCGATGGCAGCATGACACGGCTCCATCGCGGAGCCCCTTTATTTTGTGCTTTCCAATGCCTTGTCCCTTGCTCACATCCGATTCCAACCCCGATATCTTCCAACATGCATTTTAGCTTCCCGAAATTACATTTTTCCTGCAAAACAATGCTAATCATGTTGGTTAGTATAAATTCACTTTTTATTACCAATTACATGTGAATGTATAAACATTGATAGCTAAATAAGGCTAAAATGACACCTTTGAGTATCACTTGGGAATATAAATTTGCCCAAGATCAGTGCACCCCATGGAGACTGGCTCGGTTTAATGAAGCCCTTATCCAACAGATCCTTTAGCTGATCCTTCAATTCCTTTAGTTCCACTAGGGCCATCCCATTGGGAGGAATAGAGATAGGCTGCGTATTGGGTAATAGATCAATATAGAAATCAATTTCTCTCTCCAGAGAAAAACCAGGAAAATCATCAGGAAACACCACTGGATATTCACACTCCACTAAAACTGCCTAAATGGTCGGGGTCTAGGACTCCATATCCTTAACACTAACTAGGTGGTACATGCAACCTTTATAGATCATCTTTCTGGCCTTAAAATAGGAAATAAATTGACCTGCTAGTACCACCGAACTACCCTTCAACTCCAACACTGACTCACCCAAAAAATAAAATTGCACTGTACGGGTCCTACAATTAATCGAAGCATAACATGCAAACAAAAAATCCATTCTAGGAATAACGTCAAAGTCATTCATGGCTAACTCTACAAGGTCTGCGAAGGTAACCTTATGAAACATAGTGACCGGGCATTCTCCATATACTCGTCTAGCTATGACTGAATCACCAACAGGGGTCAAAACTAAAAATAGTTCTAAAAAGGTCTCGAGACTAACTCCATGGCTACTAGCAATGTAAGGAGTCATGAAAGACAAGGTAGCTGCCAGATCTAGCAAGGCATAAACATCAATATGAAAGACAAACAATATGCTAGTGACCATGTCTGGCAAAGTCTCCTTCTCCTGGCATGAGGAAAGGGCAAAGAATCGATTTTGGTGTTGTCCGCCACCTCCACTAGTCGATCCTCCCTATGGAGCAGAATGGGCTGTAGTTTTTGCTATCCTAGTGGTCTATGCACGACCCCTATCATCAGCCTGTCTAGCGTATGGGCATGCTCGGTGCATGTTTCCAGACCTACTACACCCATAGCAAATATCTGAATCGAGCAAAAACTCGTCGACATGACTCTTGCCACACTTCCTGCAGGATGGAGAAGTATATCTTACCATGACTATCACTGCCCAGCTTACTATTCAGTGACAGCAGCTCATTGGTGCTGCGCAGATTGATACCTGCATTTCGCCGATGTTCCGCCGGTGTCACCTACATCAACATTTCTCTACTTCTACATGGATATCATTAAGTTTTTCAATTTCCTGATTGTTACCCTTTTAAATGTTTATATGATACTAACCTTATCCTGCAACATCATGTCCATATCCAGACGGAATAGCAAACCCCAATGACTGGTACTGACATACAGGACGTACCTTCTAATGAGGCCCAGCATATTGCACAACTCCTCTTTGGATTGGCTAGAATTGATGATTGTTATGTCTCTTTCAAGGAGAAGAGGTACATCCATGAAGAAACTCAAATTGAAGGTGGAATCCTTCAAAGATGACTTCCCCGATATTTACTATAAGATAGTCATCCGAGATTGGGGTTCATTTACCATACCCGTAGGCCCCTACTTCCCTAAGTTGGTATGGGAGTTCTACACATTCGACAGGGTTAAACAAAGCATCTTGAAGCACAAGGGCTGAGTAGACCCAATGATATGCCTGTTGTCTGTGTGAGTGCGGGGCCATGAAGTAAACATCACCCCATAAGTGATAAATTCCATTTATTGGGTTGAACCAATCCAAGCAGGTTCAGTATTTTGGAGGAAACTAGAAGATAAAGAAAATCAATTTGAATAGTTAGCTAGCATAATTGCAAGATATCAACCATAGTGGGCCACGTCAAAGGGAATGATTCACCATCGTGATCAAAAATTTGAAGTTCGCATGTGGATGGAATTGTTATGTGCTCCAATTATCCCTTCAAAAAATAAAATGCAGGTCCCCATTGAGGTAGCAATTCTTGTCGCCTGCATCATGGACCAGACACACATCAATGTCGGAGAGATCATTGCAGATAAATTCAAAAGGAAGGATAAGAAGTAGGAAACATCGTTGTCATATCCCAGCCTTGTGAGTATGCTATGCATGTGTGCCTCATGCACCATCTTTTGGCCAGTGGATAAAGCTGTGAGGGCTAAGGGAATGATTATTTTAGACACAAAAACCGATAAGGATGCTCCAGCTTCAAAGAGGCCCAAAGGAACGGGGGCCAGAATTAACTCGCCACCTTCTATGTTCTCTAACACTACCACAGGGTCTTCCCAAGCAACCGCAGTCGCTATCTCTCTGCCCACTGACCTGCTAATCACAGAAAAAAAGGCCCAAGATCATGAGAGCCAGATCATAAAGTTGGGCAAAGCAATACCTTCCATGATCTAGAAATCCATTAAGAAAGCCATGCAACCTGCAAGATAAAATTTATGAGGACGTTTTGGTAAAGCTGAGATCTTTGAAAATGAAGTGATCACCTTGAGGAATGAGGTGGAAAGTAACAACAATCCTCGATCCTCAAGAAATATCGACCTCCATGAACCCACCACTGTGTGTACCCAATCCAAGGGACCAAAAAAACTCACCAGATGATTGGTGGGTGGAGTTTGATAGTTCGTCGAAAATTGTATCGTATCAAAAGATAAATCATAGCCGACCACCACCCCATCGGATGCTCACTATGGGAGAAGTAGATTCCTCGTGGAAACCCGATTGGGTGGATACCACTTCATATCATGAGCTCAAAACTCTGTTGGATAAATTGGTGGTCCCCAAACCATGAAAACCGCTGGAACTCCCACCTGATCCGATGATGCCATCTGCAGCGAAAACTACTTCATAGAACTTTGATGAAGCCATGTACTCATTGGTTCCTCGTTCAATCACTAAATCTTTCAGCAAGTCCCTTTTAATAACTTTTTGTTCCTCTCTTTTTTTGGTACATTGGGGGCAATGTGTTCTTTTTAGTTGGGGGGAGGGGAGTATGTATCTTATCATTATAGTTGTTAACCTATGAAGCAATGAAATGAAATGAAATGTTAGTGCTAACAAATGGGTCCTCCTAGCTTTAATTGCAAAATGTTGCATTGTAATCCAAATTTTGGTTGTTGCCTATATAATTAGTAGATAGTAATCAAACTCCAAGGGTTTTATTCATACCACAACTCTTTCCCAAGGAGCATTTTCTTTCTCTCTTCTTTTTTTTTTGTCGGACCAGGTTAACATTTCCTAATGATAGATTGTGAGGTGACTCTCTTAAGGAAAAATTTCATGTCTTTCTTTGAGTCTTTTGAGGAACTATTTTTTAGAGGTACCACCAAAAATTCTCGTGTGGCGTTAAAAATGAAGTTGAAAAAATGTGGGCACTTGAAATAGGAAATGTAGCACTCTCTTGTAATGCATTGCATATTTCCTGTTAGAATTGTTAATTCACATGGTCTATTATTTTGAACCAAAATCTTGTGATAATAATGACTTGTGTGAACTCTTTGGGTGTGATGCCTTGTGTGGTAAGGTTATTTGAATGAATCTCTTACATCTCTTCTTGTCTAGAACTTTTCTGAAGTGTGACTCAAGGCGAACTCCTAGATGTAGCTGCACTTAGAACATGATTTTAGGCTTTTGTTTGATTAGTCACTTCTCCCAAAATGACCTCCGAAAACATCTTCCTTTGCTAGCCAATGTTGCGCCTTTGGATTGTTTATTGTTGGAAACCACACTACAAGCCAATGTCCCTTTTCTAATCCTCTTATTTGGAACTTGTTCTCCCTAATTGCTAGTGATGAATGAAGGAAAATAATGGGGGCTTGAAGCCCAAGACATAGGGAGAGATAAGGAAATTAATGAAGAAGAGGCAAAAAACCTATGTTTGTGGGTAGGGAGAAATATGATGAGACTTAATGTGAGTTAGCACCAAATTGTGATCAAAATGAATGAAATAATGGGTTGAGAAGCCTTGAATAATCAAAATATATAAAGAATTGTAAAATTGTGTTACCTCTATCTTAGACAAGGCTTAATGTGAGAACCAAAAGAGCTACAAGGAGGGCTTTAGAGAAATAAAAAAAAATGAGGATGATGAAAAAAGAGGAATAAGGTGGAGTAAACTAAAGAGTATGATGGGGAGGATAAAAGTGATCACAAAAAGGCATTAGGGAGGTTCTAGTTACTAGAGCTAAATATTTGTCCTACCCTTACTCCTAACATTCAACATGACCCGCAAGTCCTAATTGATTTTGAGTGTAGTTCTCTACATTAGTAGCGAGTTACACGTAGGGTGATCCTATTGTTCAAGTTGTGTGCATGAAGATTTCTTTTATAAGAGTGAGCATGATCATCTTATTTTATAATCCCTTGTGCGTGCATTGCTATATGATAAGAAAGGGGATTCTATCTTGTAGTTAGTAGCATCACTCCTTTTTGAGGACCTACTTGCATTAATGTAAAGGTGTGATTGAGGCATGAGCAATGTGAGCTCCAAGGAGAAGTTTGAATGTGAAGTGATTATTACTTCAGATGCTATGTGTGTTTGATTGAATAAACCATGCCCTTGTTTTTCAAAATGAAAGTAGTTGTAAATCATGCCTAAGCATTGTGGTTGCCTCTTAAATCTTTTCCACATTTTAGGGGGAGTTATTTCTCTTTTTCTTTGAGTTGGTGAGCATTTTTGGGTTGTCTAAGGTACAGTGGTCCTTTATGCATAAATTCATATTTGACCAGCTGTCCATTTGCTTAATTAAAAAAAATTTGCATTACTTGAGGACAAGCAAAGGTTCATGTTTTTGGGGTTTGATGAGTTGATAATTTACAAACTCATTAGGCTTTTAAGCATGAGTTTTAGCTTATTTTTTAAGTCTTTTAGTTTAATTTTATGCCCTTTTTCCTATGGATGTTGTAGGTACCTAACTTTAAGAGAAGGAGCATGAAAATAGTAGAAAGGATGAGATTCAGGTTGAAACAGGCACTCCACCGACAGACACCGGTGAAATGTCGGCTGACCACAGGAACCCACTGGAATGAGGAAAAATTACAATCAGCGGCGAACTGTTGGTGCCATTGCCAAACTGCTTTGGAATTCGCTGCACACCTGATGGGACCAACCGGCGGCCTGCGGATGGAAACCGGCGAATCGCCGTTGACTCGCAAATGAAAGACACCTGAAAAGGGCAAAAATGTCCAACCTAAAAAAAAAGAGGAGAATGTTATGACCTATTTTTCACATATTTTAGAAAAGTATTCTGAACAAGTAGATTGTTATTCCCCATAACTTTTTGAAGAGAGATTTTTGTATAGAAAAGAGAGTTTTGAATATTTCTTTTTCATCTTCATCTTCGTCAGCAAGGTAAATCCACCATTGTAGAAGCATATTGTTCTTGATTGTGTTTATTCTTAATTATGAAATTGCTGAGTCTATTGATAAATAAGCTCTTGGGTTTCTAAATTATGAGTAGCTAAATCTATATCTAGATGTGTATGATGATGGGTATTTTTTTTAATTGGGTATTGCTATATTTATCTTCTAATTACATAATCAGTGTAAATCTATCAAATTCTCCTCAAATTATAGTTAATTGCTAATAATTGCAAATGTGGGTATTGTTTGCTTACTAAATTTTAGCTTGAAAAACATGAATTATGTAATGGGGGAGAACTTAATAGTGGGTTGGGATTTGATTATGTGGGGTTGGGCTAGAAATAGCCAAAACCCATGGTCATTATCCCATTAAAGCTTGATTGATAGAAATGGCTTTACCCCTAACTAAACCATACTGGAATAGTTGAATTGCACCTCGAGGTTCAAAAGAGCCGATTCCCATTTCCCCTGATCTCAATATGCCACTTCCTGAGGTATCGGGCTAGGCTTCTAGAGAATCATTAGTTTGAGATTCCTCAGCACCTCCAACATCCTCCCAACTGAGCAACCTTCACAGGCCGGTGGAGATGACTAACTCCCATGAGAGCCAGCTTAAGAAGATGGCTAGAAGTCTCCCTACCCTTATTGCTCATACGGTTAAAATCGATATGAAGTCCATATACGAGAGACTGAACAAGCTATGCAAATGGATGATGTTGTGGAAGGGGCAGTTAGCTCTCTCCAAGATGAGGTTAGGGAATGGAAGAGTCGGACACCTATGGCAATACCCAACATGAGTGCACCGTGCAGCAATGGCTACCCCTTCCACAGCTCGAGGCCATATCAATGAATTTTTCAAGGGCCTAGGTGACGATGAGGATGATGTGGATACTTATTGTCAAGTTGGGGACAAAGAGGTCGATAATGGTGATAATGACGAGGCTGATAAAATGTGACCACAATAGGAAGTTCTTTCCCCTTCTTACTTTTCATGCGTACATTGAGGACAATATAATTTTATTAATTGGGGGTAGGGTTGAGTGTTGTGGGTCTTTGATGAATTTGTGCCCTTGTCAAGCTTTTTATTTGTTAGGTTGGAAGTCTTTGTCAGGCTTAAGATGATATGAATAAAAGAATTGTCTTTGTTGCTAGTGGAAATGATTAGGTCTTTGTTCTTATTGCCTAATGGTTTGAGCCAATGTTGATTAGATAGTAATTAAACTCCAAGGGTTTTCTTCATACCACAGTTCTTTCTTAAGGAGAATTTTCTTTTTCTATTCTTTTTGTTGTTGAATCAGGTTAACATTTCCCAATGATAGATTGTGAGGCAACTCTCTTAAGGGAAAATGCCATGTCTTCTTTGAGTCTTTTATGGAACTATTTTTGAGAGGTACCACCCAAAAATTTTTGTGTGTCATGGAAACAAAAGAATGAAAATGAGCATCTGAAATGAAAAATATAGCATGGTCTTGTCATACATTACATATTCCCTATTTGTCTTGTGGATTTGCATGCTCATGTCTTGAATCAAAATCTTGTGATAATAATGACTTGTGTGAACTTTTTGGATGTGATGCCTTGTGCTATAAGGAATTTTGTATGAATCTCATGCATGTCTTCTTGTCTAGAACTTGCCCTAAGTGTAACTCAAGGTGAAATCCTAGATGTAGCTGCATTAGAGCAAGAGTTTAGGATTTTATTTAACTAGAAAATTCACCCAAAACTATCTCCAAAAATGTCTTCCCTTGCTAACCAATATTGAGCCTTTGGACTATTTATTCTTGGACTCCACATTACAAGCCAATGTCCCTTTTTGTAACCCTCTTCTTTGGCATCCATCCTCCCTAATTGTTAGTGATGAATGAATGAAAATAATGGGTACTTGAAGTCCAAGACATAGGGAGAGATAATAAAATCAATGAGAAAGAATCAAAAAGCCTAAGTTTAGGGGTTTACAAGAGAGGGGGAAATATGACGAGCCTAAATTTGAGGTAGCACCAAATTGTGATCAAAAGGAATGAAATGATGGGTTGAGAAACCTTGAGGCATAAAAATAGTGAAATGGTGTTACCTCTTGCTTAGACAAGGCTTAATGTGATACTCAAATGCGCTAATAGGAAGGCCTTTGAGAAATAAAAGATGAAAATGGATGCAAAAGGAGGAATAAGGTAGAGATATCTAAAGAGTTGGATGGGGAGGATAAAAGTGTTCACATAAAGACATTAGGGTGGTTCTAGTCACTAGAGATAAATATATGTACTACCATTGCCCCTAGCCTTCATTATGACCCATAGGTCCTAATTGATTTTGAGTTTAGTTGCTCTACAGTGGTGGCGAATTACACGAAGAGAAACCCAATAGGTCATGTTGTATACATGGAGATTTCTTTTGTTAGAGTGAGTGTGATCATCTTCTTCTATAATCCCTTATGTGTGCATTAATTCATGATAAAGAAAAGGGATTCTCTCTTGTAGTGAGTGGCATCACTCCCTTTTGAGGACACACTTTCATTTAGGTAAAGGTATGATTGAGGCATAAGAAATGTGAGCTCCAAGGAAAACTTTGAATATGAAGTGATTATGATTTGAGATGCTATATGAATTTAATTGGATAAACTATGCCCTTTTTTTGAAAAATGAAAGCAGTTGTGAATCATGCCTATGAATTGTGGTTGCCTCTTGAAACTTTTCCACATTTTTAGGTGGGAAATCGTTTGTCTTTTTCTGTGAGTTGGTGAACATTTTTGGGTTGTTATAGATTAATCGATCATTGATGCATAGACTCTTGTGGAGTGACATGCTATTCCTTTTGCTCAACTGATAATAATTTTATTACATGAGGAAAAGCAATGGTTAAATTTTGGGGGTTTGATGAGTTGGAAATTTACCAACTCATTAGGCTTTTAAGCATGAGTTTTGTCTAAGTTTTTAAGTCTTTTAGTTGGATTTTATGCCCTTTTTGCCTTTGGATGTGCAGGTACATAACTTGAAGAGAATGAGAATGAAGTTGAGTAAAAAGGATGAGATTCAGGTGAAAACTGGCGCTCCACTAGAGGAGGCCAGCAAAATGCCAGTCAACCGCAAGCACTCATAGGTTTAATGAACAAATGCAATCGGCGATTCGCTGGTTCCGTCGACGAAATGTGCTGGACTTGACTGGACAATTGATGAGATCAACCGGCATCTCACTGATAGCAGCTGGTGAGTTACCTAACGACATCGCCAAAATGCTGGACTATACTGGACTACAGAGGAAATCAATCGGCGGCTCGTGGATAGCAACTAGCTAATACCCAGTTCCATCGCAAGTGAAGGACGGCTGAAAAGGGGCAAAAAATGTCCACCCTAAAAAGAGGAGAATGTTATGACCTACTCTTGTATATACTTTTGAAAAAAGTACTCTGAATATATCATTGAAATTACTTTTAAGAGAGAATCCCATTGGAGAAGAGAAGAATTATTTTGAATATTACTTTTCCATCTTCATAATCTTCATCAAGGTATAATCACCATTGTTGATATATTTTGAGCTTGATTTTGCTTACTCATAATGGTGAAATTGTTGAGTGTATTGATAAATATGCTCTTGTGTTTCTCAATTATGAGTAGCTAAATCTATAGCTAGAGGTGTGTGATGATGGGTGTTTAATTTGATTGGGTATTGCTAAATTTTTCTTGTTATTACTTAATTACTGTGAATCTATTGAATTCTCCTAAAATTATAGTTGATTGCTCATAGTTGCAAATATGGGTATTGTTTTTTTTTCACTTGATTTTGGCTTGAAAAAGAAGAATTAAGTAATGGGGGAGAATTTAATAGTGGATTGGGATTTGATTATGTGGGATTGGGCTAGAAATAGGCAAAGCCTATGATCATAATCCCTTTAGAGGTTGATGGCTAGAAATAGCTCAGCCCCTAACCAAAATCATACTGGAATAGCTGAATTGTACCTTGAGTTTCAAAAAGACTTGAGGATAAAGATCTCAAGTGGTTGAAAAACATCAGGCTCAATTTTATTTCCAAGGTTATTACTCGTATTAGTAATAACTTAATTGTCTAGTAAATGCCGATTTGATTGACATCCCATCTACAACACTCCTCTAGCCTTTGCTCATTATTGTTTCTCAATTTTGGTTATCTTGCTCTCTTTATTAGATGATTTTAGGGTCCACAATATTATGGCATTCATTTCCCCCAAAAGTTACTTTTCTGTTTTCATTTCTTGGATGTGAATCATTCAATTCACTAAAAAACTCTTGTGTAAATCATTCTATATTCTCTCTAGGATTCGACCCCGACACCCGTTGGGTTATTTGTTTTGATACAATGATTTCTTACATTCCCTCTAAACGAGGAGTGTATTTTAAGTGTTACCAGCCAACACAATGAATGCACCAGTTGGGGCACTATCTCATCTTATGACCAAAACCTTGACATCTATAATATTTAGGAGGGTGAGAAGTTTTACCTCCTTCCTTTGGAGGAAAAGTGAGAGTGGGTTGCTCCACTTGATTGCTTTTAACAAAGGGTTCTTTGACATCCTGCATGGTACCCTTGTCCTTTTGCCAATTGTAAGAAGAAGTTCCTCCAACTTTATTGTAGTTCCAAGTACTTGTGAAACCCCTTGATTTATCAAGCTTTACCTCTTGGAGCCCCACCTCTCTCTCAATAGCTGTATGAAGAGTTTTATTGATATCACGATAGTGGTGGAGTCTCATATGGGAAGCAATCTCCTTACTAAACCCAGCTCTAAACTGAGTCATAGCATTCAAAGGATCTTCATTAAAATCAATCTGCATCATCAAGAGCTGGAACTTGATGTCGCCCTAGAACACGTAAGTGCATGTGATCGTCAAGTAACATTGGACTAGAAGTTCCGATTATCGATCCCTCAGAGACTTATCAGTTCCATCGTTTAAGGTTGTTTCTTATTTCGCTATTCTATCAAATAGTTGAAATGGGGAATGGTTTAGATAATTAACTACTAAAAACATTAAATATAAAATTTACTAAAGTCTATTGCAAACTTGGTCTTACTTCAGATGATGATGAAAATGTAGTGGAATGACACTTTTAGTTTCAGGTTGAGTTTTCAAGACGTTATTACACTAGAATGATTCTTCCCATTTCCCAAGCATCCAAGAACTATCTCATGAACCCTATAGCCTTAATCCCTATGGTCGTAAGAGAAATATGAAACGAAAGTTATGCCTACTTGTGTTTCAACTAAACACGGTTCAAGGGTATATTCCTATCCTCAAAAAAAATTCTATCATGTCACCAATATGTTCAAGGGTCTTTGAATTCCTTTTTTATATTTACCTTTAACCCTTTCGGTTCCCTTTCCCAAATTCAAATGAAAGCCAATAGATTTACTCACAAGTTGATCAGGCTAGTGAATAAGAAATTAAAACAAGTAAATATTAAAAACTATTAATGAAGAACTGAAACTAGTATAAATCAATCTATCCAACATCAATGATCCACTATGGACAAAAAACTAGAGTATGAGTTTAGCCACTTATAGAGAAGTGGAGAAATAAAGACTTAATCATCATCATCTAAAGAAAAATGATAATGAAAAGAAGAAACCTAGTGTAGAACTTTTCTCCTCTTCTAAGCGGATTACAACCTCCACAAAAATGATATACGTAATGTAAAAGCGATTAGAAGATGCTTAACAAATGACCTAGAAGCCAAATATATAGTTGAGCCTTCAAATCATGCTTGTTCCCTCCAATACTTAGCTTTAAAATCAGCAATATTTTCTCTATAATAGGCCTAGGGTGCCGCCCCATAACCCCAAGATGGGATAAAGTTTCCTCTGAAGTTTAGCTACGGGTGCCCAGCCCCATCTATAGCACCAAGGCGTTAGCCAAATTTCAACACCGCTGGATCATTCGGGTGCCCTGTGCCACTCATTTCCCTTGATTGTGAGTTAAATTTCTTGGCTTTAGAACCTCTCTGGCGCCTAGCCCAATCCATAGCAATAGAATTTTGAGAAATTTCTCTATGTGTAGAATGCCTGAGGCTCTGCGCCTCTCATCTCACCAAGGTGTTGAATGAAACATCTCTAAAGTTTGGGACTTGGCGCTCGACAGCAACCATAGCCTCATATTTGATGCATATTTCTCTGATGTTTAAGACCTGGCGCCTAGCCCCAGGCACAACTATAGGTCCTCCTTATCAGCTTCTCAAATCTTCACACCTTGAGCTAATCTGGATCCTTTTTCCTTGATTTCCTAATCAAAACAACAAAATTCATTTGTTAGTATACAAAACACACAAACACATGAATTTATGCATTTCATACAGATTATGAAATGAAAAAATGGTAATAGATGGGCAAAAACAAGGCAAATGGGCACAGGAATATGCCCAACATCACCACTCGATACTTAAACCATTGTTCGTCCTCAAACAATCCTTAACACACATATACACTCATCCTTTACCATTGCATTTGGTACATTTATAAATTCATACTCAACCAACTAGCATAGCGCATCGATCAAGTGGTTCATCAACATACAACAATTCTCGTCAAGCACATATAAAAGTTTCACAATCAAGACCATACAACCTCTATAATTGATTTAACCTTTCAAAATAAAAGGCCAACATGATTAAGTATGAAGTATATAGCAAACAGTAAATCGACTTAGAAATCTTGTGCCCTCACTTTTAGTGATGTTGATCTCTCATATTATCTATGCAAGCACATAGAACATAGAAATTAAGGCACCCTCATGTTCACAAATGATGTAATGCACATATGTCACATACCATAAGCTTGTTATTCATGTACATTCAGATTACTTGGTTGTTTCAAGAGATTTGGATCACAAGGACTTTTAATAATGTAATATTGGTTAAGGGATAGGTAGGAATGATATTATTTTTATAGTGACTACCACCCTAAGCACTTTTAAGAAATTTTTATTTTTTATTTTTGTTCACCACCTTTTTCTTGCTTATTCATCTCATCTAACTCACCCTTTGCTCTTTTCTTCTCATGCCCCTTTTTCATTACTTGATTGCTAGTATATGCTTATTGAATCAATAAGGATTTTGCACTTAAAGCTCTATCTTTAATTGTCATAGTAGCAAGTAGACAACACAATTTTGTGGGTACCTTTTTTTAAAAATTTTTTCTCCTCTCACCACAGTTTTTTTCTTTTTTCCCCTTTACATTATACTTCGGTAGATATTTACTTTCAATTCTCCAAGCGCCTAAGATTACTTTGGATCAATAAGTCTGAGGTCTAATAAAAAGAGGTATTAAGCTACTTTTGTGGCTAATAAAGAATATGGCTTATGGCTTAAAGGGGGTTAACTAGGGACAATGTTCAGTAAGGTAAAACAAACATGGGTAAAACATGACTTTTTCAAAGAAACATCTTGATCATTTCCTAACTCTCTAACAACTAGCTATCCTACGTACACTAAGGCAAGTTCTAGATGTCATAATGTGTACAAACAAGACAATTTAGCTCACTTCTCACGGCAATCAAGAATCTAGCTGGTTTTCTACAACTACATTCACACAATCAAATTGAATGACATTTTTATTAATAAGCCCTTAAAATCATCTTCAGTCAAATTAAAGAGATATGTGTGTCCCTCATGGATTTCTCACTCGTATATTAGGGATGACAACTTTATTGACTCTAGCATAGTAGCTAAGTAGAATGTCAACAAGTACACAAGTGAATGACCTATGACTCAATCCTAAAAAAAACATGACTAATCTTCCTTATGATGGTCATCATCCATCTATTATAGGGAAGGATCACTACTCTAAGATGACAAAAATGAAAGAATTGACTCTAAAATAAAGAAAAAAACATACTACTCAGGAAGAACAGTAGTCACACATCACAAAGCATCATCCAGTCAGCATCACCAATATTAGCTATTACAAACCATACTTAACAAATCATAGAGCTACTACCATAGGGATTGACCTCTCATGCTACAACTACAAAATTAGCAAAGATAGAAAAAACAAGAACTCTTTCCTCCACCCCACATACAAACAATGTATTGTGCTAAGTGCACAAGAAAATATAACAAGGAGGTAGTCGTCGTCATGAATTCCCTCCCTTGGTCGGCATGAATTCCATAGTCGTCGTCCGTGTTGACGCATGTGTTGGCTGTTTTGTGATGGCTTGTGTCTCTGCTATTACTTAACTCTTGTTCTTCTCTTTATATAGTGATAATGGTTTGTATAAGGTGCTGGTGTGGTTGGTGGCTCATGCTTGAGTGCAGAGAATCGTAGTCATGGAAAATTGTTAGGGTCATGTCGAGAGGCCATGTCTGAGGTGTGTGGTTCTTCTAGAAAGTACTGGGATGGTTGAGTGAATAAGATTAGGTGATTATATTTACAAGTGAATGAGGGATTAGAGTGGTTAAAGTCGATGATTGCGAAGATCTTTTGTTATATTCAAATCGCCAATCCTGTCGACTGTGTCGATGGCACATGACGACTGTGGTGACACTTGGGCTGATTTGGCCGCATCCGTTGATGTTAGTGGTAAGTAGAGTGGCTTGCAGGCTATTTCTAATGCTTGGGGATAGACTGGTTGGGATGGTAATCATTAGCTCAATTAGTGGCTCGTTGATGGATGAATAGACAAGAAAGATTAGTACTATGTGGTGATAATCAATTGGTGGGATCTGAGAGCCAGTTATGCTATTTTAGCATGTATTATCATTTTTGTTGATTGTGATTGTTGTGATTCCGCGTGTGTTGTATTTGAGGCCTTGTGTCTTGTGGATATCGGATGCACGAGAATTGTTCCGACTAGGGATCAAGCCCGAGGTACCTTGTGGTTTGTGGATACCCGATGCAGGAGAGTGTTTCCAAATGAAGGGTTGAGCCCAAGGAGCGAAATGACCGACGGGGTTTAGAATGATGTCTTCCTTAGGGTAGAGTTGAGACATGATTTGAGAGTGGTACGACATGTCTAAGCCTTCCTGGGATCGCGATTGGTTCTCCCAGATGGATTGAGCTCCACTAACTATGCGCAGCCGAGAGAGTGTCCGACAGTGCTTGATTGATGATGTTGATTAACGGGTGTTTACATGTGATTCTTTTGGCATTTTATTGTGTTTTTTGTTTGTGTTATTTTTTATCTAATAGAGTGGATGCTAGATGTTGGCTGGGGTTAGCTGAGGCCATTGAGAGGTCTAGAGGCGATGACAGGTGAGTTGGGTCAGCTAGGTGCGGTTGTATTGTTATTTGTTTTTTGAACTTGTCGGGCTTATGGGGGCCAAGTAGGTTCTGTTTGTATGTTTTCTTGTATTTTCCAGGATTATAAGGGATAGGTAGGTTTTATGTGTTTACTCAAGTTGAGTTCTCCTTATGCGATATCTGGTATATTTGTTGATTTCTAATCATAATCTTCTAGTTATTTTTGCCTTTCATGCTCGGTACATTATTGTACTGACGTCCTAGTCGAGGCATTGCTTTGATGCCTGTAGGTCATGGTGGGCTGTTAGATCAGGTTCTTGGTTGTTGAGTGGAGTTCTAGCTGAGTCGGTGTGCTCCAGTTCTTTCAAAGTTGCCCGAGGTTGAGTTATTGGTAGTTCTGGGCCCTATCCCGAGCAATTGATTTCTATTATATTTTGAGAGAGTCGTAGACACTTGTTGTGGGTGTGGTGTCATTGTTATAGGACAAGTGGGCCATGTTGTATAGTTGTTTTCCATTTTGTGGCCTTGATAGCTATGTATATCATTTTGGTTGGCTAGGTGAGCCAGCTTCCGCTATAGTCTATCATTTTATTCTGATTTTATAGTTGTTGTGTTATTGAACCTCATCGGTTCTGGCCTTTGTTTTATTTTTGGGGCATCATATCAAGGGTGGCACCAGGTGCCAGTCACGTCTCCCTGGGTTTGGGGTGTGACACAATCACCAGTAGAAGGAGTCATCGGCCTTCAAGATAATAGCGGGTGGAGTCTTGAGTCCAAGAGGTCAACTATGCATTCCAAATGAGGTAGGGTTTCGTTAGTAGACTGTAGCAAAGGTAAACCATGTCCGTTATTCCCTCCATCCAGGTTTGATGAAGACGCATCAGATTAATAGCTACATGTTGGAACTATTTGGATAAACGAGAATCGGCATCCGAGGTATGTTAGGCTATCCTCTTTCGGCAAGTATTCTCGTTGTATTGTGATACGACCCATACCTATGCAAGTAAGTTGACATAGATATGTTATGATTAGCAGCTAGAAGTAGATAATAGCTATATATTTTATGGTTAGCTGCTGTAACACAATTTTAGTTTGCATCATAGTATCCCTTGTCGGGAAAGAGTATTTTAAGTATGACTAACGCGGGGAGCATCATAGAGATTTCCCTTCTCACTCGTTTACTGTTTAGAGAGGTTCTGATGTCTATCTATCATACCATGACCTTAGAAGCTTGTAGTTAGTTGTTGGTCCTATCTTGGTAAATTTGGACACCATGGGATGTAGCTGGGCAATATAACCTTTAGTTTGACGCCTATGATGACTGTAAAGTTCACCTAGAGGTCGTTGGCATACCTTGGAACCTCCATGGACAGAATCTTGATAGGGTGGTCATATCATCTAGTTGATGGCACAAGGGTTGCCTAATGAACTGAGTGACAACTTACCATATGATTGGCTATTGTCAGTAACCATTAGACTTAGCAAACTCATTGCTTTTCTTATAGGTCGCTCAGGAAACCACCCGAGCTACTAGAAATCTGATAGACTAAGTGACGTCCTAAGGGGGGAACCTTGTCAGAGATTAGACATGGGGCCAACGCCCTAGGCTACTCTTATAGATTCCCAGGTATATGTTTCTGTGAAGGGCTATATCCAGATATACCTGCCTTACGAGGCTATGAACCGTCTAGAGGAGTCATCCAACATCTAGACAAATTAAGTTAGTGTTTAAGGGACTAGAATCTTAGTATTACAGCATTACCACCATGCTAAGAATTATAGTATTTTGGTTGTGGAAAGTTAGTGCTGCCTGCTTAGGAACGTATCCGATTAGTAGTAGCTGTGTAGTCGCTCCAAGCGAAGGAGTCACATAGACAGTCGCCTACAACCTTGTTGTTCACTTATAAACTATCATTGTCCTAGTATGCCCTTTAGAGTATCGCGAGGGCCACTACAGACCTCACCCATTTTTCCTAGGACGTCAGAGTTTGCAAATGCGACCAGGACCCCCCGGTCAGGTCTAGGCACATGGGGTGTGCCTGTTAGCAGCAATATAGACTGTTTCAAGGGGGAGTAGTGGTTGCGTTAGGCCTAAGGGGTTAGGTATTCTTTTTTAGGAGCTAGATTGAGACTAAAAGGTAGTACTTCGATCGGAAATGACCCCACCTAGTATAGCCTTCCATCGACCAACTTCAGGGTTGCTAATTGTGTCGTTGCCTATGGGGCTATAGATCACTCAAAGGAGCTATGTGATGTCACCTAGATGAGCTATGTGACGTCTGAAAGGACTATATTTAGGCCTATAAGGCCATATTCAAGTTTATCCACGTATGGACCTCTTCTTATGCCATACTAGAATTACTGATCCTCTGTCGAGCCTTGTGTGCTCAAGGTGCAGTTACAGGAGCCAGCAGGCTCAGTTGCAGACCCAGAGGTCAATTAGGTTGGCTATAGTTATCTATAGAATATTAATGACCTGGTTTGAGGTATAAAGATTGAATTGCACTTGCAAAGCTTTATAGGCGCCCCTACAAGTTATTTCTATGTTGCTTGCACCTTTCAGGCTTATGGGGGCCAGGTTAGGTACTTGTTCGTATACTTGTTAGATATAGCTTATGAAGGTATAGTAGTGCAGCTTCAGCTCTTATTTTTATAGTGGTCTACTAGACGCAGGTTATGGATAAGAAAGCATATAGGTTAACTTCTGCTCCTTGTCGTTGATTATTTTTAGTTCTTTATCAGCTTTTTTTACTGCCTTACATATTTGGTACATATTTTACTGATGCCCATGTATAGGGTGCTGCATACTTGCCTGTTGTTTAGACAAACAGGTTTCAAGACCTCCTTTAGCAGCTATTCAGAGTCAGCAAATTGGTTAACTCCTTTAATTCGAAGTTTCCAAGTAGTGGGACCTTTCACTATTTGTTGTAGTTTTTGGGTAAGTTGTGGCTCTATCCCGACTAATATTTTCACTCTTAGAGGCTTGCAGACTAAAGTATTCAGTTAGTTGGTTGTTGGCTGTATGGGGCCTATGTATGTTATTTTTTGTTTCTTGACCGGTAAGGCCTAGTGTAGCTTTCAGGTAGCAGCCTTGTGTGCTATAATACCAATATGTATATCTGCTTTCCTTCAGTTATGACAAGACAACATTGGTGGTCTTATTGGCCCGCGTAGGATCCCTTTATTGTTGTGATTGTTGGGTTAGTTGTTTTCTTTTACAGGTTGCTATGTGGCCTTTGTGGTTATAGCCGAGATATAGCAGTTTGGTTTCTTGATTTTGAGTTGCTGGCAGGCACCAGAGGTGCATATGCCCAGCCAGGTCAGCCCAAGTCCCAGTGTGGCATTAGGTTTTAGTCATGCCTCCCAAGGTGGGGGCATGACAAAGTTCAACACTACAACCTTTTCCAGATTATTGTCGTAAGCCTGCTCGTTATTCTCCATCATTAACCTTTGAAAGATTCTCTCAATTTCAGGATCAAAAGAAGCCGAAAGTGATTCTTGACTTCTTGTACTTGGCATTCACTGAGCACACAACCCTGTATACACCACAAAAGAAAGAAACAAATGTAAAATAGAAAATAGAGGAATAAAATCCTAACCTACAAATGATGAAACAATATTCAAGTCCCCCAAACACTTGATGTCGCCCAAGCAGACGCAAGCTCACGTGGTCATCAAGTAATATAGGATTGGAAGTCCCGATTATCAGTCCCTCAGAGACTTGTCAATTCAATCATTTAAGGTTGTTTCTTATTTTGCTATTCTATCAAATAGTTCAAATGGGGAATGGTTTAGATAATTAACTACTAAAAACTTGTCACGACCAAACATAGGTACTGACAAATATACGGAACCTAGAACCACAAATGGCTCCAAGTCTACCCATGGCATGAACATAACAACTAAAGAGAATACATCAAATGAAAACTGAATTACATAACAACCATACAGAGTCAACACTGACAAAAACTGAAGTTCTACATATTATATGGAAAAGCCTCTAACATAATTGAAGAGTTGATGGGACAACATTCCTAACTAGCTCACTAAAAGTCAGAATATTGAATGTAACACAACTCATCAATATAAAGGTCCTCAAAGGATGAGGACTCACGAACAAGAGAATTTGACTAAGATGTTCAGACGTGCTAACGGTGGAACTGAGTTTCAGCGTTTGAACCTGTATCATGAAATGATACAACATAGAGTATGCAGTCAGTAGATGGAATGTACTGGGTATGGAAGGTAAGTAAAACAGGATGAGTAAGTATAACTGAAATCATGCACATAACATATATCATAAGATCATGAGAGCAAGGACTGCATGCTGAAATCTGAATACACGAATAGTCATAAACTGAATCTCATATATGAATCAAACAACCCAATGCTGAAAATAGAATCGTATGGCTTGCCATAACTGAAATTATAAGTAAAAACTTATAAATTGATCATTGAGTTAAACTTTGTCGCGACCCTAACATAGGCCCAGATCTAGACACGGAATCTAGAATCATAAATGGCTCCAAGTCAACCCATAGCATGAACATGATAATTAAAGCTCAATTTAAACAAAACGGAAGACCAATTATAAAATAGCTTACATATAAATATTAAAACATATGATCAACGAAAATAACTAAACCCTAAATCCGAAGTTGAATATACAAACTATGTCTGATAAGCCTCTAACATATTGACGAGCAGATGGGACAAGAATCCAACTAGCTCACTAAAAGTTTGAAACTGAAAAATAATACTAACAAGGCTAACTACAGGTCCTCAAAGGATGAGGACTCACCAATAAAAAATCTGGATAAGCTCGGGAGTATGGATAGTGGCGGGACTGAGTCTGAACGTCTGAGCCTATATCATAAAACGATACAACATAGAGTATATGGTTAGTACTTAGAATATACTGAATATGCAAGGTAAGTAAAACAACTGAGTAAGTAAAACATAAATCATGCATATCATAAATCATTTAATCATAAGATTACGAGATTAAAGGCTATATGCTGATATCTATAAACATGAATAGTCATAACTGAAATAGGTCCATATGGCTTTGCATTTCTAAAATCATAGTAAAAGCTCATGAAATGATCCTTAGATCAAACTTGTCGAAAACATGATATAATACCTCATTGTACATGCATTACTGAAATCATGAGGAATAATGGGAGACTAGTCTTAATCAAAAACCACCATGTATGAGCTCATGATGATCCCAAAACACCCACATGGAGGAGGGCCATCCTGAGCCTTCCTGAGACAAAGGATTAAGTAAGGTGTGATATCACGGTGGGCCTTTGGGCGGGGGGAAACGCTCTCATGAGAGGCCCCAAAGTACCTACGCTGCCACGTAGTTCATGAGACAAGGGGAACCTTGGAACCCAACACCTACTCGGTGCTTGACACTACTCCGAAAACATGTATTAATGCTTATATAATCAAAGATCAAAACATAACTAGAATATTATCATATGGGGAGTCTTGACTCCAACACATGAGATAACTGAACTTATTAGCCTTGTCTAAATCATGAAATATTTGTTAACTTGAGTGTGCTTGCTCAAATCTTAACATCATGATTGAATGAGATAGATACCATAAGTAAAACATAATTATATTTATGGGTAATTTGAAAGCATTCATAAATATTGGAAATCTCATCATACTTGGAAGCATAAAATAATAAATTCAACCTTTCATGAAATTAGTATAATTGGGCCTCATACTCATAAAACTTGAAATCATGAATTATAATCAAGACCCATAAATCTTTAAACATCACTTTAATTATGATGGGGACAGACCCATGGACATATAATAGAGAATCTTATGAAATTGTGTTAAAACCCCATAACATTACATACTTGAATTAAGAATTGAATTCATGAACTTGAGGAGAAATTGGGGCATGAGAGTGAAGAGAAACTATCGTTCATATACATACCTGGATAATCTTGTTTTACACTCTTCCTTGAAGGCCCAAAGGAATTAGAGAAGAATTTGAAGAGTTCTAGGCTTGATCTCCTTAGGAATTCTCTAGTCTTGCATGCATGGGGAGGGAATAGGTTAGAATAGATTAAACCCTCTTAAAAACCTCGTAATTGAGATTAAAACGACATATTTTAGGGCTTAGGAGCTTAAAAATTATGAAAATACCCTTAATGAAATCGTAGGGAAAACTCATATGTCAACTGCTACGACCTATACCACGAGTCGTATAATCGACCTACAACTCGTAGTATTCTTCCGTACTGACCAAGTCCCAAAACATCATTCCTATAAAAATTTTCACGAATTCTTATTAGGACCAGTAACTTTTACTAACGAGTCGTACCATCACTTGTGCAGTCAACAACTGAAAAAGTCCGAAGTATTTGTTACAATCCATACCATGAGTCATACCCACACATGAAGACTCATAGTTGGAACTTGTGGTTTTGATAGCTACCTATTGATCCTTACTATGGGTCCTCCTATGAGTCATACCATCCTCATACGACTCGTACAAACGATCGTGCTGAGGCAGAAATGTAGGTTCTTCCTGCGAAACACTTTATAAATCTAAACTTAGTCTTAAAAAATTTTAGGGTATTACAATAACTCCACCTTGGGAACATTCGTCCTCAAATGTAGGTAATGAAACCGAATAATTGGGGAAAGGATCTGCCATCCCAAATACTGAACATCTTAAGCTGAAAACTGATGGCGTGACTGACTCGGGATTTAAACACATGACTGAGTTGAATTCATGAATCACACATACAAGAACTAACATATAGGAAACTGGAAGAAATGAACTAGACATGAAACTTAATAGAGTAGTAAAGAGGAAACTGGTACCTCAAGCTGGAACTAAGCCAAGAGGGAAAAGGTGTGGGTATTTAGCCATCATATCTGCCTCGACTTCCCACATAGCTCTCTCAGCATATTGATTCCTCCACAAGACCTTTACTGAAGCTAACTCTTTGTTCCTAAACTTCTGAATCTAACGATCAAGTATTTCAGTCGAAACCTCTTCATAGTAAGGCAATCCTTCACACCAACGCTCTATAATGGAACAACCAAAGTCGGTCACCCGTACACTTCTTCAAGAGCGATACATGGAAAAATGGATGTACTGAAGTCAATTCTGCAGGCAACACCAACTCATAAGCAACCTTGCCAATGCGTCTCATAATACTTTACGAGCCAACATATCTAGGACTAAGCTTCCCCTTCTTTTCGAATCTCATCACTCCCTTCATGGGAGACACTTTCACAAACACCCAATCATCAACTTCAAATTCAAGTTCTCTCCTCCTCACATTTTTGTAGGACTTTTGATGACTCTGAGCTGTTTTCAACCTTTCCCTTATAAGCTAGACTTTCTCCATGGCTTGATGAACTGAATTTGGCCCTATCAACATAGCTTCACCTACTTTAGACCAACCAATAGGCGACCTATATCTCAGCCCATAAAAGGCATCAAATGGAGCCATCTGAATTCTGGAATGGTAGTTGTTGTTATATGAAAACTCTATGAGAGGTAAATGATCATCCCACCTACCTTTAAAGTCAATCACATGCTCTCAACATATCCACAAGACTCTGAATGGTCCACTCAGCCTGATCATCAGTCTGCGGATGAAAAGCTGTGCTAAGCTTGACTTGAGTACAGAGTCCCTTCTAAAACAACCTCCAAAACTGGGAGGTAAACTGAGCACCTCTATCTAATATGATGGACAAGGGCACTCTATACACCCGAATTAACTCTTGGATATACAATTTGGCATAATCCTCCACTGAATCGATAATTTTGACTGGTAGAAAATGGGCCGATTTAGTCAACCTTTCTAAAACCATCCACATAGAGTTATACTACCGATGAGTATGAGGCAACTCTATAATGAAGTCAGTATTTATTTCCTCCCACTTCCAAGTAGGGATACTAATGTCTTGGAGCACACCTCCAGGTATTTGATGCTCAACATTCACTTGCTGATAATTCAGCACTTAGCCATAAACACTACTATATCCTTCTTCATGCCACTCCACCAATAGACTTCTCAAATGCCACAGTACATGTTGGTGTCACTTGGGTGTATAGTGTATTGGGAACTATCAGCCTTATGCAACATCCGATCCCTCAAGTCATCAACACTCGGCACACATAAATGACCCTAGTAACGAAGTACACCATCTCCCCCTTAGGAGAAGACCTCTACCTTCTATTTTTGAACCGCTTCCTTGAACATTACTAAAGTAGGATCCTTGTCTTTCCTACACTGCACCTCAGTCACAAAAGAGGATTTTGAACCATTCTGCACAATGACACCACAATCTGTTGAATCAACAAGGCGAACTCCTAGTCGGGCAAATTGATGCACATCCTTCACCAACTCTTGCCTTTCCTCTTCCACGTGAGATGCATTATCTGTAAAAAGTCTGCTATGAGCATTTCTACCACATTGGCCTTTCTAGGATGGTAACGAACAGTCATGTCATAATCTTTAAGAAGCTCTAACCACCTTCTTTGTCGTAGATTCAGGTCCTTCTAAGTGAATACATATTATAGGATCTTGTGGTTTGTAAACATATCCACATGGACTCCATGCAGATAGTGTCTCCAAATCATCAAGGCAAATACTACTGCTGATAACTCAAGGTCATGAGTCAGATAGTTCTTCTCATGGATCTTAAGCTGCTTAGACGCATAGACTATGACCTTACTGTGTTGCACTAATACACAACAAAGATCGATCCTCCAGGCATCACAATATACCACAAATTCATTGGTACCTTCAGGTAGGGTCAAAACTATTGCAAGGGTGAGTCGAGTCTTTAACTCTTGAAAGCTCACAAGCATCTGACCACTAAAACTTCACTTTCTTCTGGGTGAACTTAGTCAACAGTGCTAAAAAGGATGAAAACCCTTCGGCAAACCTCCTAAAGTATCCAGCTAACCCCAAGAAACTCATGATATCTGAAGGACTAACTGGTCTAGGCCAATTCTTCACAGCTTCTATCTTTCAGAGTCCACCTACACACCCTCGCTTGACACCACATGACCCAAAAATGCTACTGAATCCAACCAAAACTCACACTTGCTGAATTTAGCAAATAGCTTGCGATCCTTAAGATTCTGTAGCACCGCACCATATCTAGTACTGAAAGTTGTCTTCAGGGTGTTACTCTCATAACTCTGAGCTGATGATATGTGGATCAGAGGTCTATCTTTGAGAAACACTTGGCACCCTGAAGCTGATCAAACAAGTCATCAATTCTTGGGAGGAGATATTTGTTCTTTATTGTGATTTTGTTTTAACTATTGATAGTCAATGCACATACGAAGAGAACCATCCTTCTTTCGGACTAAGAGAACTAGTGCATCCCACGTGGATTTTCTAGGTCCGATGAAACCCTAGTCTAAGAGATCCTTCAACTGCTCCTTCTACACCTTCATCATAGATGGAGACGTTTGGTAAGGAGAAATAGTTATAGGTTACTTATCGGGAATAAGGTTAATACCAAAGTCGATCTCCCGCTCCGGAGGGACTCTAGGTAGATCATCTAGGAATACCTTTGGGTACTCATACATAGTAGAAACAAACTGGAGAGTTGAGGTCTCAGACGCCGCATCCTTAACCCGAACTAGATGGTAGATACAATCTGTAGAAATCATATTCTTGGCCTTAAGGTAGGAAACGAAGCAACCTACAGACATTGCTAAACTTCCCTTCAACTCTGAAACTGGCTCACTCGAAAACTGAAACTCTACCACACATTTAGATCTAGATGGCATACTAGCTGATGACGGCATTGGATTTGATGATCTCTTGTGGGGCTGCCGACAATGTCCACCACCAGATCTCTACTGGAAGAACCCAAAACTGTCGGTCCTGGCCTCTTGGCCTCTCTCTCCGTCACTCTCATCTGTACTGCCTCTACCTGTTGGGCGTACATACTCTCCAAAACAAGTTAGTATCCTGGTGAAGCATAGAGATCCTCTAATCCTTGACCAGGTAGTCCACTACCCCATGCACAAACCTGCTCGCACAAACTCTCTGATCATCCACCATTTCTGATGCATATTTGGACAAGTGGGTGAACTCTAAAGTATACTCTTGGACTGTCACGTTGTTGTACCTCAGGTTCAGAAACTCTTCTGCCTTGATCTCCCTCATCTATCAGGGAAAGAATTGATCCATGAATGTAGAGAGAAACTCTTCCCAACCAATGGGACCCGCCTCGACTCCCCAGCTATCCTTCGACTATCTAAACTATATATGAGCAACCCCTTTCAACTTATAAGAGGCTAGGTCTACACACTCCTCCCCTGTCATACCCATAATCAGGGTGATCTTCTAGGTCTCCTCAGTAAACTCACGTGCATCCTCGTCCACTCTCGACCTAAGAATCTCTGGGGGATTAATCCTGAGGAAGTCCCAGACTCTAGCAGCTGCCGTATTCCCATACTAGGGACCATGATCCACCACCTATTGATCGACCTGAGCGGTCAATGCCTATGCCAACATCTATATAGCTGCCCTAAACTCATCATGGGCAACTTGCTCAGCCATATGTTCCTTTGGGGCTGGTGGGGCTTGCTGGCGTCCATCTCCATTTCCATTCTCATAGCCATTTCCATTCCTATTCCTTCTTCAATTAATTCGGCGAGGAGACATGAGTCTGCAAACGCGTACAACATGTGTTAAAGGGATATAGAGATACTTTATTGCATGAAATTAATCATGAAAGAAGGGAATTTCCTAAAAATTTCGTAGCCTCTTCGTCATAAGTATGACGCGCTTAACACCCATGAAAAAGACTCTACTTAACGCAACTTTTCGACACCCTAGGACACTTCAAAACGTAATGCTCTAATACCAAGTTTATCTCCACCCGAACACAGGCCCGGATCTAGACATGGGACCTAGAACCATAAATGGCTCCAAGTTAACCCATTGCATGAACATGATAATTGAAGCTCAGCATAAACAAAATGGAAGACTAATTTTGAAATAACGGAAGTCTAAATATTAAAACATGTAAACAACAGAAATAACAAAACACTGAATCCAAAGTTGAATATACAAACTATGTCTGATAAGCCTCTAATATACTGACGAGTTGGTGGGACAAGACACCAACTAGCTCACTAAAAGTTTCAAACTGAATGATAATAATAACAAGACTAATTGAAGGTGCTCGAAGGATGAGGATTCACCAACTAAAAATATGGATAATATCAGGAGACTGGCTAGTGGCAGGACTGAGTTTGAACGTTTAGCTTGTATAATAAAATGACAGAGCATAGAGTATATGGTTAGTACTTGGAATGTGTCGAGTATGCAAGGTAAGTAAAGAAACTAAATAAGTAAAGCTGAAATCGTGCATAGCATAAATAATTTCATCATAAGATTTTGAGAGTACAATTTATATGCTGATATCTGTAAACATAAATAGTCATAACTGAAATAGTTACATACGGCTTGCCATATCTGAAATCATAGTAAAAGTTCGTGAAATGATCCTTGGATCAAACCTGCTGAAAATATGATATGATACCTCATACTACATGCATTATTGAAATCATGAGGAACAATGGGAGACTCGTCTTAACCGACAATCACCATGTATGAGTTCATGATGATCCCACATCTGGCCCCTATAGAAGAGGACTATCTAGAGCCTTGCCGAAACAATGAATTAAGTAAGGTGTGATATCACAGTGGGCCCTAAGGCCGGGGGAAGCACTCTCATGAGAAGCTCTAAAGTACCTACATTGGTGCATAGTTCATGAGATAGCGGGAATCTTGGAACCCCAAAACATTTATTAATGCTCATATGATAAAAGATCAAAACATAACTGGAATCTTATCATATGGAGGGTCTTGACTCCAACACATTAGATAACTGATCTCATTAGCCTTGGATAAATCATGAAATCTTACTTAACTTGACTAGGCTTGCCCAAATCTTAACATCATGCTTGCATGAGATAGACGTCATAAGTAAAACATAATTATATTTATGTGTAATTTGAAAGAATTCATAAATATTAGAAATCTCATCATACTTGGAAGCATAAAATAATAAATTCAATCTTTTATGAAATAAGCATAATTGGGTATCATATTCTTAAAACTTGAATTCATGAATTATAATCAAAATAGGTTTAGAACTTTCTCATAAATAATTAAATATCATTTAAAATATGAAGGGGATAGACCCGTGGACATATCATAGAGAATCTTATGAAATTGGTTTAAAACCCCATAAGATCACAAACTTGAATTTAGAAATGAATTCATGAATTTGAGGAGAAATTGGGGAATTAGAGAAAAGAGAAACTCCCATTCATAACCCTACATACCTGGATAATCTATTTTTACACTCTTCCTTAAAAGCCCAAAGGGATTGGAGAAGAATTTGAAAAGTTCTAGTCTTGATCTCCTTACGAATTCTCTAGTGTTGCACGCATGGGAAGGGAATAGGAAAAATGCAGGTTATTCCTGCTGAAAACTTTAAAAATCCCGAACATATTCTTAGAATATATGATATATTAATTGTGCTAAAGATTTTCAAAATATTTTCACTAACTAAGTCCAATAGATTTAAAACGTATTTTTTGCTAAATCAATTACAAAATATTTTTCTAAAATTCCCTCTTTTGGGGTATTACAAACCTACTGCAAAAATAATATCATAAGTCATAAACATGCATAACTACAATCATGAGGAACAATGGGAGACAATTCATGACTGACACCATCACGATTGTGCTTACGTGATGCCCTAACTACCACAAACAAGTAGGTAGAGTTGTCCCAAGCCGAGGCAGGGCCAAGGACGCTACCTTTATATGGATATCAAGTTGAAGGCCCTCCCGGGGAGGGGGAAAATTCTCCTTAGATGTACGCAACTGAATATGTAAACCTACGTTGGTGTGTAGTTCTGAGAACGGGAACCTTGGAACCCCAAGCCTACTTGGTGCTAGACACTACTCCCAAAAACATGCATAGTGCTCCCATGGATTTTCAATGAAGCTGAAATCATGATCACATGCATTGTCTGAAATCTGAACATGGGGATTCTTGTCTAAAAAATATGTGATAAACTAATCTTATTAGCCTTGGCTAAATCATGCAAACCTTCTTAACTTGAGTGTACTTGCCCAAATTTTAAAATCATGCATATTTGAAATTGACTTAATTAGTCAAAATCATAGATTCATACATGGGAAATTCATAAACTTTCAATCATGTTAGATATCTCATCATACTTGAAACTGTAAAATATAAGGTTTACTTCTCATGAACTTAGATAATTGGTAATAATTTTCTAAAACATAATATCATGAATTTATAATCAAAATAGGTATACCATCTTCCCATAAATCATAAAAAATTACTTTGGAACATGAAAGGAATTGATCCATATGTAAATCATAGAGAATTCAATAAAATTAGGTTAAAACCCCATTAGATCATGAACATGATTTAGAAATTGAATTCATGAAATTGAGGAGATTTTTTGAGCATGCGAGTGAAAGTTGTACCTAATTATCTCCTTATGCTGCATATGGTGTGAATAATCTCTCAAATAGCCCTTGTAATATTCCTACGCCTGAGCTAAGGTTTTACCACCTTTTTGCACAAAGGCGGAGATCTTCCCTCTCAACTCCTTGGTTATTCTTGAAGAAAAAATCCTATTGATGCATTTTTTTGAAAGAGCCTCCCATGTTGTGATGGAACTTGCGGGCTCAATTTGAACCCACTCCTTGGCTTCATCAATCAGCGAGAACATAAAAAATGTTAGTTTAACATATTCATCTGGAACTTTCTGGTAGTGGAAATTCTCACTCAGCTCCACGAACTTCATCAGATGCATGTGGGGATCCTCGCGTGGTTTTCAGTGATATTTGCAAGTGTTTTGGACCAACCGCATAGTCCCTTCCTTCAACTCAAAGTTTTCATTGATAGCCGACTTGATGATTGCTTTAAAAGTATTCTCCAAGATCTTCCTAGCAAAGTTCAACACTGGAATCCTTTCCTGATTGTTTCCCTGTGCCTGCTCGTTATTCTCAATGATTAACCTTTGAAAGGTTCTCACAATTTTAGCATCAAAACAAGCCGAAAGCGATTATTGACTTCTTGTACTTAGTATACATTGAGCACACAACCCTGTAAACTCCACCAAAAGAAAGAAACAAATGTAAAATACAGAATAGCAGAATAAGATCCTAACCTATAAATGATCAATCAATATTCAAGTCTTCGACAACTGCGCCAAAAACTTGATGTCGCATAAGCACAAACAAGCGTACGTGGTCGTCAAGTAATAATGGAATGGATGTCGATTACCAATCCTTTAGAAACGTGTTAGTTCAATCACTTAAGGTTGTTTTTATTTCGCTTATCTATCAAAAATTTGAAATGGGGAATGGTTTAGATAATAAACTTCAAAAAACTTGTCATGACCCGAACATGGGTCCAGACCAAGACACGGAACCAAGAACAACGAATGGATTCAAGTCGATCCATGGCATGAACTTAACATCTAAATATCATACATCAAACAAAAAATAATAAACTAAACACGAATTAGCAAAAGTTTGCAATATAACAACCATACAGAGTCAACACTAACAAAAACTGAAGTTTAACATATTGTATGGAAAAGCCTCTAGCATAACTAAAGAGCTGATGGGACAACTTTCCCAATAAGCTCATTAGAAGTCTGAAAACATAAAGTAACACAACTCATCAGTATGAAGGTCCTCAAAGGATGAGGAGTCACCCATAAGAGAACTAGACTATGTTGTGGAGACTGGCTAATGGTGAAACTGAGTCTAAGCATCTGAACCTATATCATGAAATGATATAGCATAGAATATGCCGTCAGTTTTTGGAATGTACTAAGTATGTAAGGTAAGTAAAACAGGCTGAGTAAGTATAATTGAAATCATGAACATAACATATATCATAAGATCATGAGAGTATGGACTGCATATTGATGTCTGAAAACATGAACAGTCATAAACAGAATCTCGTATCTGAATCAAATGAACCAAAGCAGAAAATAGAATTGTATGGCTTGCCATAATTGAAATCATAAGCAAAATCTTATAATCTGATCATTGGGTCAAACCTATTGAAAACATAATATCATAAATCATAAACATGCATAAGTGAAATCACGAGGAACAATGGGAGACTCCTCATAACCGACACCATCATGATAGAGCTTACGTGATGCCCCAACTATCACACTCAAGTGGGCAGAGCCGTCCAAAACCATGCCAGGGTTAAGGACGCTACCATGATATCGATCTCAAGCTGAAGGCCTACTGGCTGGTGGGGGAAAACTTTCTTGAGAGGTCCCCAACTAACTATATAAACATACGTTGACACGTAGTTTTGAGTCTGGAGAACTTGGGAACCCCAAGCCTACTTGGTGCTAGTCACTACACCCAAAAATATGCATAATGCTCCCATCATTTTTTAATTAAGTTGAAATGATGATCACATGCATAGTCTGAAATCTGAATATAAGGAGTCTTGTCTCTGAAACATATGATAAACTGATCTTATTAGCCTTGGCTAAATCAGGAAAACCTTCTTATCTTGAGTGGACTTGACCAAATACTAAAATCACGCATACTTGAAATGGACTTCATTAGTCAAAATCACAGATTTATACATGCGTAATTCATAAACTTTCAATCATGCCATATATCTTATCATACTTGAAACCATAAATCATAAACTTGATTTCTCATCAACTTCCATAATTGAGCATAATTTTCTAAAACATAAAATCATGAATTTATAATAAAAATAGTTATAAAATCTACCCATGATCTTAAAACGTACTTTGGAACATAAAGGGAATTGACCCATAATAAATCCAAGAGAATTTTATAAAATTGGATTAAAAACCCATAAGATCATGAACTTGATTTAGAACTTGTATTCATATAATTGAGGAGAATTTTGAGCATGAGAGTTAAAGGAACTCTTATTCATTGCCTTACATACCTGGGTGAACTGAATCTACACTTTTCTTTGAAAGTCCGAAAAATTTGGAGAAGGACTTGAAAAATTCTAGACTTGAACTTCAATGGCGAATTCCTAATCCTGCATGCATGGATAGGGAAAGAATTAGAATAGCTAAACCCCCTTAAAACCCTCATAACAGAGCTCAAAAAGATGTTGTCTAGGGCTTATAACCTTAGGAATTATGAAAATATCCTTACTTATTTTGCAAGAAAAGTGACGCTACCAGTCCCAACGAGGGACTGGACGAATCGTGAGGTGGCCTGATGGGTCATCTCCTGACCCATTGCCACTACAAGAATTCCATACTCCTTCTTGTAAGCCTGACCACAGCCCTCTCAACGAGTCATGAACTGACACCACGAATCATCCCTTTATTCATCCTTATCGCTGGATTTCAACATCATTTTCCACCTTGCCTAACCAATGGGTCAACTCACGAATTGTGGGGAGTGATAATGACTCATCGTCTCTTCTATCACCACTGAGAAAAGAATGACATCTCCTCAAAATTGGGCACCACCTAACGGGTCATTAATCACCCGTTAGGTTACACTACGAATCATTGGATGAGTTGTTGTGTGACATAGTGCAGATTTTGTTGCTTTGTACGTTTCAACCCCCGAATATGATCTTAGGAACTTTTAGGGTATTACAACATCTCCCCCTAGGGAACATTCATACTCAAATGTGGGTTAAACATACTAAAAAGCTGGGGAAAATAACTGGATTTTTGAAAATTGAACATATGAAATTGAAACTGACGGAGTGACTGACTCCGGACTGAGATATATGACTGAAATGAATTCATGAATCATACATACATGCTAAAAAATGAAAGGAACTGGGAGATATGAACTTGACATGAAGCTTAATAGAGTATTAAGGAGGAAATTGATACATCATGCTAGAACTGAGCCGAAAGGGAAAAGATAGGGGTATCTAGTAATTATATCTGCTTCGGCTCCCTACATAGCTCGCTCAACAAGTTGTTTACTCCATAGAACCTTCACTAAACCTACTTCCTCATTTCTCAACCTCCAAATCTGATGATCAAGGATCTTAACCCGAACCTCCTTACAGATAAGGCTATCCTTCACACCTATGCTCTCCATCAGAACAACCAAGGCCAGGTCACCAATGCACTTCTTCAATAGAGATATATGGATAATTGGATGTACTAAAGCTAACTCCACTGGTAGCTCCAACTCATATGCCACATTTCCAACTCGCCTAAACATCCTACAAGGACCAGCATATAGGGGACTAAGCTTCCGTTTGATTCCGAACCTCATCACTCCCTTCATGGGAGACGCCTTCAAGAATACCTAATCATAGACTTCAAAATCATGCTCTGTCCATCTAACATCTGAATAGGATTTCTGACGACTCTGAGTTGTTTCCAACCTTGCTCTAATAAGTTGAAATTCCTCTATTGCCTATCAACATAGCCTCACCTACCTTGAACCATCCAATAGGGAATCTACATCTCCGCCCATAAAGAGTCTCAAACGGAGTCATCTTAATGCTAGAGTGGTAGCTATTATTGTAAGCAAACTCGATGAGAGGCAAATTATCATCCCAACTACTATTAATGTCAATCACACACGCTCTTAACTTATCCTCAACAGAATAAATGGTCCGCTTGTATTGACCATCTATTTGCGGGTGAAAAGTTATTCTGAGCTTGACCGGAGTATCAAATTCTTTTTGATACAATCTCCAAAACTGGGAGGTAAACTGAGTACCTCTATCTGAAATGATGGACAAGGGAGTCCTATGAAACCAAAAAAACTCTCGAATGTACAATCTATCATAGTCCTCTACCGAATCGGTAGTTTTGACCGGTAGTTAATGAGCTCCTTTTGTCAACCTGTCTACCACTACCCATATAGAGTAATTCTATCGGCGAGTGCGAGGAAACTGTATGATGAAGTCCATATTGATCTCTTCCCACTTCCTATTGGGGATACTAATGTCTTGTAGCATACCTCCCAATTTTTGATGCTCAACTTTCACCTGTTGACAATTCATACACTTAGCCACAAACTTTGCTATATCTCTCTTCATGCGATTCCACCAATACACTTCCCGTAGGTTACAGTACATCTTGGCGGCACCTGAATATATAGAATATCGGGAACCATGAGCCCCATGCAATATTCATTCTCTCAAATCATCAACATCCGAAACACATAAAGGACCCTAACATCGAAACATACCATCTCCTCGTTGGGAGAAGACTTCCAATTTCTGATTTCGAAATGCTTCTTTTAACTTCATCAAGATAGGATCCTCATCTTTCCTAGCCTTAACTTCAGTCACCAAAGAAGATTCCCAATCATTCTAAACAATGACACCAGCATCTGTCACATCCACAAGGCGAACTCTTAATCATGAAAGCTGATGCACATCCTTCACCAACTCTTTCCTTCCATCTTCCACATGAGAAACACTCTCAATGGACAGTCTTGGAAAGGCATCCGCCACTACGTTGACCTTGCCTAGATGATGAAGGACACTCATGTCATAATCCTTGAGAAGCTCTAACCATCTCCTTTGTCGCAAATTCAAGTCCATCTGGGTCAATACATACTGTTGGCTCTTGTGGTCTGTAAACACATCCACATGGACCTCATACATGTAGTTCTCCAAATCTTTAATGTGAATACCAGCGCTTGCGACTCTAAGTCATTCATCGGTTAATTCGTCTCATGAGTGTTAAGTTGTCTACGGCATACACAATGACCTTACCATGTTGCATTAAAACAAAACCAAGACCACCCTAGAGGAATCACAATACATAACAAATCTATATATGCCCTCAGGTAGGGTCAATATTGGGGATGAAGTGAATCGAGTCTTTAACTCTTGAAAACTCTTCTCACAGGCATCCGACTAGTGAAATTTGACTTTCCTCTGGGTCAACTTAGTAAATGATGCTACAATGTATGAAAATCCTTCAATCAACCTCCAGTAATACCCATATAAACCCAAGAAGCTTCTGTTATCCGAAGTATTAACTGGTCTAGGCCAAATCTTCACCATTTCTCTCTTTTGAGAGTCCACCTGCACACCCTCGCTTGACACCATATAGCCCAAATATGCTACTGAATCCAACCAAAACTCACACTTTCGGAATTTAGAAAATAGGTAACGATCCTTGAGAGTCTGCAATACAATCCTCAAATGAGCGGCATGCTCCTCCTTTCTCCGAGAGTATATGAGGATGTCCTCTATGAAGACAATCATGAACATGTCCAAATATGGTTTGAAAACCCCATTCACCAAATCCATAAAAGCTATAAGAGCATTCATTAGTCCAAAAGACATAACTACAAACTCTTACTGACCATATCGTGTCCCGAAAGTTGTCTTCGGAATGTCACTCACCCTAATTCTGAGCTGATGATACCCGATTTGAGGTTTATTTTTGAGAAGCCCTTAGCACCCTAAAGTTGGTAAAATAAGTCATCAATTCTGGGGAGGGGATACTTGTTCTTCATTGTAACCTTGTTCAATTGTCGATAGTTAATGCACATATAACGAGACCCATTCCTTCTTTCAAACAAAGAGAATTGCTTCACCCTACGGGGACTTGCTAGGTCTAATGAAGCCCTTATCTAGGAGATCCATCAACTACTCTTTCAATTCCTTTAGCTCAACTGGGACCATTCTATAGGGAGGAAAAGATACAGGCTTCATATCGAAAGAAGTCAATACCAAAGTCAATCTCCCGCTCGAGAGGGACTCCTGGTAGATTACCAGGGAAGACCTCTTGATACTCAGACACTATAGGAACTGACTAAAGTGTCCAGGTCTCAGACACAGAATCCTCAAACTAGATGGTACACGCAACCCTTGAAAATCATCTTTCTAGCCTTAAGGTAGGAAACAAAGTGACCTACAGGCACAACTAAACTACCCTTTCACTCTAGGATTGGCTCACTCAGAAATCGAAATTCTATCGTGTGGTTTCTTTTATTCACTGAGGAATATCATGCGTGGAACCAATCCATACTAAAGATAACATCGAAATCAGTCATGTCTAACTCTACTAAATCAGCTGAGGTGAGTTTCTGAAGGACTCTAATAGGGCAATTTATGTATACCCATCGAGCTATAACTTAGTCACCGAGTGGAGAAGAGACTAAGAAGGGCTCTGGTTGGATTTTGGGTCTGATTGCAAAACTAATAGCAACATAAGGAGTCACAAAAGATAAAGTATCCCCTGGATATAACATGTATAAACATCAAGATGAAATACTCATAACATACCCGTGATCACATCTAGAGAGATCTTTAGCTCCTAATGAGATGAGAGGGCATAAAACATGTTCTGACGCTGACCACCACCTGCACTAGTGGATGCACCCTGCTGAGTTGAGTGTACTAGGGGAGTTGCTGAACTAGTGGCTGGGTCATGGCCTTTACCCAGCCTTATCAGGCTATAGGGCAATCTCTGATCATGCATTTGGGCTTCCCGTACCCAAAACATACACCTAAACTCGCTAAGAACTCTTCGTGTGCCTTCTACCAAACCAAGCACAAATTGGAATGCTAAGCTCTACTTACATGCTCCCCTGACATCATAAGCCTGATGTCCTTCCCCTCTTATCACGCCTAGATCTAGATTGCATACTGGCTGATCACGGTGTTGGGGAAGATGATCTCTGGTAGGACTGCTGATGATATCTGCCATTGGACTTCTATTGGGAAAACCAAAAGCTTCCTATCGTAGCCTTCTTATACTCTCTCTCCTTTTCCTTTATCTGATCCTCTTCTATCTATTGGGCATATATAACCAATCGAGAGAAGTCTAAATCACTATTCAACATTGCAGTCCTACACTCCTTGACGAGTGAATTTGACCCCTCATACATAAATCTTTTCACACGAGCTCTCTAATCCGCAACCATCTTCGATGCATATATGGACAGTAGGGTGAACTCCAAGGCATACTCTTGCACAGTCATATTGTTTTGTATCAAGTTGACGAACTCCACCGCCTTTGCTTCCCTCAGCTCCCTAGGGAAGAGTTTGTCTAAGAAGGAAGGCATGAACTCATCCCAGCTTACGAGAACTGCGCCCACTCCTCTACCATTTTAATACCCCAAAAGCCCTAAGATTAGACCCGAGGGTTGAAATGGAGAAAATAGTATTTTCTACACCAAGTTATAGGACGAGTCGTATAGTGACCTATGAGGTACACCACGAGTCGTTAGGTGAATGATTGAGTGAATGATGGACTTGGTTGGATTTTTGGATTTGGGGTTGACCACGGGTGAGGCCAAGAGTTGTGGTTAGGACCACGAGTTGTTAGGTTACTCGTGGTCAGAGGTTGGCTTGAAATTTAAAATTTGGGCAGTACTGGCCATGACTTTGCCACCACGAGTCATTGGGTACACGACGAGTCATGGTGTCCCTCGTTGTGAGACCCAGAAGATAATCTTCTAGTGTTGGCCATGAATGCAGACCACAAGTTGTGTTGTTGGCGATGGGTCGTCTAGTTCCTCGTCGGGACTGGTAGTGTGGATTTTTCTATGAATTTACTAAGGGATTTTCCATAATTCCTAAGTTTCTAAGGCCTAAACTATGTCATTTTAAACTTAGTTAGGATTGTATTAAGAGGGTTTAGCTCATTATAAATCACTCCTCTCAATGCATGCAAGACTAGATGCTTCCAAGGGGTGATCAAGAATAAAATCCATCAATTCTCCTTCAATTTCCTTTGGGAATTAAAGGAAGAGTGTAAGATCAAATTACCCAGGTATGTGAGGCTATGAATGAGAGTTCCTTTCACTCTTATGCTCAAAATTCATCTCTGTTCCATGAATCTCACACCTACATTTAAGTTCCATGATCTTATGGGGTTTATTCAAATGTTTGTGAAATCCTTTGTGATCTATCCTTGGGTTAATTCCCTTCATGTATCAAATAATATTTTTATGATCTATGCGCAGATTTTATAAATATTTCTGATTTTTAATTTATAGTTTAAAATTTAATTGAATTATTCTCAATTATGCATGCTTTATGAAAAGTCAAGTTATGATTCTATTATGATTTTGATCTTATCAAGTCTAAATTATGATTTATTATTTTTCTTAAGAATTCTCTTCAAGAATTCATCGTGGATTTATGAATATCAAGTATATACATGTTTTAGCAGTATGCATGGATTTCATGACTTACGAATTTATGATTCTTGGCCAACTCATGGGCTCTTTTAATTGGAAAATCATGTATTTCAAGTATGATCAAGTATGTTGAGTTGTAATTGTCCATGAACATCATGAATGATTTATGATTATGATATGAGCCTCATGTGCATGATTTTTAGAGCAGTGTCCAGCACCGAGTAGGCCTAGTATTCTGGTAAACCTCGTGGTCTCGGAACTACATTCCACCATAAGTTTATATATACAAATGTTAATATTATTGGATCCCCGTGATATCACATAATGCACTTCGCATGTTTGATAAGTCTGAGACGGCTATGCCCACTTGAGCGAGGTAGTTGGAGAATCATGTAAGCTCTATCTTGATGGTTTCTGTTATGATGAGTCCTTCCATTATTCCTCATAAATTATGCACTATCATGTTATATTATTTTGTCTCATGTTATGTATTTATAAGGTTTGTTTTACAATTATGAGTAAAAATATATTATGAATGCTTTGAAAAACCTTAGCCCTCATGCTATGTTATGATATTTACTTAACGCTCATGTCATCCTCCATGAAGTCGAACCAACTCCCGCTTATACAATTTAGCGAATCATGCACTGAATCTGTTGTCTTGATCGGTATGAAGTTTGAAGCCTTCGTTAACCTGTCGACCACCACCCAAATGGAGTCGTATTGCCGGCGAATACGAGGTAGGCTTGTAACGATATCCATGTCTGCGCAAAGGCCTAAATCTGTAAGATATCCATATCATCTCGCAGTGTCTCCGTAATGCAAGATTCCACACATTTTGGCGCAAGTCCTTTAATAAACCAGTGCACCTTGGTTGGCATAGTGTCGACAAACAAGGGCGCATATCTAGCTAAGGAATCAAGCCTCAATGCATATTCTCTGACACTCATTCTACCCTGCTCTAGATTTAAAAATGCTCTGCTCTTGCCTGCCTTACCTCTCAGAGCAAATAGTGGTCTATAAAAGCCTCAGAGAAGCTAGGCCATGTAGGTGGAGGTGCATCTCTTCCTCGAGATCTTTCCCAACTCTCGTACCACAAAATTGTTACCTCTCACAATCAAAATACTGCTAACTCAACTGATTCTGTGGACGAGGCATGCATGACCTAAATATCTTCAATACCTGGTCTATAAAGTTCTAGGGGTCATCTCTACGGTTTGTCCCTGTAAACTACGGGGGTCTCAAAGCAAGGAACTTGCTGACTCTAGAACTCCTGGGCCCCTCAGTGGGCTTAACAACCGCTGGTACTACTGGTTGAGGCTGACGCTGGGTAGCCATCATCTGGACCAACATGTATAATACACCCTGAGCTCTTGATCCGATGGCACAGGAATGGCTTGGGGTGGTACTGGTATATCTGCTGCCCTAGAGGGCTCTTGCTATGGCGGTGAGTGCTGGGAAGATCGAGGTGATGTCTCCATGTTGCTCTCAGATCAGGCTAACTCTAATTGGGGCCCCATACTAGTGCCTTCTCCTGCTGCAACATCCATATCTCGACTAGTCGCGGTCTGTCGCGCGTCAGACATTTATTTGTAAATAAGTAGAATAACGTAAGCTTAGGGAGTTACCCTATACAGCACAGCTCTATAGCACAACTAGAGGATAAAGAAGAGAAACCACACTATTATGCCTCGTAGCCTCCTGTCTATAGAATGTGGTGCACAACACATCAAATAGAAAAGACTCCACTTGACATAGCTTGCAGACTCCCTGGGATATGACCTGCTCTGATACCAAGTTTGTCACACCCCACCTTGCAGGGCTTGACTGGCACCTATTTTGCCACACTGGGACCCAAACTGACCTAACTAAGTTGGTGCACTCCTAGTGTAGGCCTATAACTAAATTCAAGAAAAGGACGAGCTATATGTCGGCTGTAACTACAGCCTCTGGCCGACAAGACCACATATCCACCTATAAGAAGAAACCAGCTAACCAACAACACGCAATATAGGGGATCCTATACAGGCCAATAAGACCATCATGCTATCTAGTTATAACATAATGAAAACAGGAAACCATAACTATGCTATAGCCGACAAGGCTGCTAATTGATAGCTAAACTAGGTCCCACACGACCATCACGCGAAATAAAACATACATAGGCCCCACTCGGCCAACAAAAAATCCCACAACTGATAATCTGTAGCCTGCAAGCCTCTACGAGTGAAATAAGGGCTGGGACAGGTCCCCGACCTACCTATAAACTGTACAACAAAAGAACAAACCTTCTCTAACTATCAACTCTGGAGAAAAGGAGCTGACTGGATTGCTGACTTTGGCTAATGACTAAAAAGGTCCTGAACCGCGTCTATGTATACCTGCAGGCATGTAATGCATCCCCAAGGATGGGCGTCAGTACAATATATACATAATATATAAGGTAGTAAAATAATAACTGAATGAAAGCTGATAAAGCAGAAGTAATCAAGAAGAAGCGTGAGAATTTAACCTGAGTAATCTCATAATCTGAAAAATATAACTAACAAGTATATGTACAAACAAGAACCTAACTGGGCCGCCATAAGCATGGAAAGTATAAACAACACAGAATAACCTACCTGGGCCCCCATAAGCCCTGACAAGTACAAACAATTCACCCTCCTTCTATCTGGTAACTAAAGGTCCGTAAGCCTACTGTAACTCAGGAATACTCATCCTCTAAAGCTGTATCCGAGCTTGATAGGCTCCTGTTTCTAGCTTGAGACATCTAGGCTCCTATAGTTGTGTTTGTGTCTGAGTCATCTAGGCTCCTGTAACTGGACCCCGAACCTTGGCTCGACTGAGAGTCACAATGTAAGCTCTGGTAACTTGACCCCGAGCCTTCGCTCGTCTGAGGGTCACGGTGCCACTAGGACATATAGGGTTGTGGAGGTAACTATACCTCAATATGACCCTCACTGCCTCAATTTGGTCCCTTCGGACATCTTGTTGCTCATGTGAGCGTATGGGTATCTCAATATGGTTGTCACGGCCTCAATCCAGTCCTTGAGGACATCATATCACTCTTGCGAGCACTCAAGTAACTCAATCCGGCTCTCACGACCTCAATCTAGTCCCTCCGGATATCATTATGCTCCTGCAAGCATAGCCCTATAGGCAACAACCTCCAACAACCACAACATTGCATGCAAAAACCAAGCTAGCTAGGGTTAACTCCGATGAGGGTTACTGTGTCATCAATTTTGTCTCAATTCTATTTGTAGTAGCTAACTACAATAGGTGTATCTGGAGTACTATAGATAAACAGGTTGTACTAACTTTACGACGAACATAACTTGCCGAAAAGGATAGCCTTAACATACCTTATTCGATGATTCCTGGGTGCTCGAACGCTTCCAACCTGAAGACAGTAATTTCACCAATTTATAGCCCTCAGATTGAGAAAACGAGGCTATTTTAATACTAACAATCGGCAATTAACATCTTTCAACAAAATTGACTATAACTTCAACTTTAATTAATTCAGCCGAAAACTCGCCAATTCTCGAGAGTTTAAATGGTGGAACTATTTACCTACTGCCTGTAGCCAGTTAGGACTCAATTATAAGTAATTTTGACAACATTTACTCATCAGGATTACGTTAAGCTGAGTGAATTTTTGAGAAATAACTTCATAGAAATGCTTCTCGTAGGCTTAGGACTTGTTACGTAAAGTTAAATTGCGTTTGGACGGTGTTTGATAGTGTAATTTGATGAAAAATTGATGAAGGTTGCGTCTTGTTTCATTTCTAGTCGAGGGGAATATTATTCAAATGATTTGAATTGAACAAGAGTGCCTTCTATATAACATGGTCGGTGAATTGGTGGCGCCTCGCGCTAGTCGATGCACCATAGGTATGCCGCGCCGCGCCTCCTAGGGCGCCAGTGTGCTTGGCGAGCCATGCTGCCCAGCGCACAGGTAGGCTGGCGCGTCGCGCTGGCCCCTCGCAGCCTGGCCTCGCTTGACCCTGCTTCTGAGGCTCTTCCCACATGCGTCAAGCTCTCTTTATTCGTCACAACCACGCATACACCTACAAACTGCTACAACTTATGGGGTGTAACACCAGCTAGGGTACATCGGTTTATTATGGGACTTTCGCCAGAATATGTGGAGTCTTTTGTCATAGCCACAGTGCAAGAGGATATGTACATCTCACGGATTCAGGCCTTTACTAAGAACATAGAGAAAATCAGGCAGCATCAGTACGCGATTGATAGGAAAGGTCAAGAGCAGCGTCTAAGGGCGAGACCTGCAGACTTTTAGGTAGATTTTTAGGGTGGGCCCAGTCCTCGTTTGTCAGGCAGGCCACCTATACACCCATTTCAGCAGAAGCAGGGAAGTAGATCAAATCTTCATGGACAGTCAGGTCCCGTTGAAAGTTCATGAGTGTAAGGCTCAAAGGAACAGAGGGGTCCAAATCAGATAGGATCAGCTATACCACGTTGTAGTACCTGTAATAGGCGACATCCAATGAGATGCAAATATGGCTCCACCTCCTTCTATTCTTGTTGAAAGGAGGGAAACATGATGAGGGATTGTCTGACTAGACACTGGGGTGATCGGCACCAGCAGAATAGGTCCTCATATGGTTCATATGCTCCAGCACCATCTGTAGGGCGTAGGCCCTCAACTCTAGCCAGAAAAGACTAGGGTAGATTCGATTCTGCTAGCGGTTTGGACCGAACTTATGCTTTTCCAGGGCAACAGGAGTCGGAGTCGTCACTAGATATTGTAACAGGTATGCTGGATGTTTGCTCTCACTCAATTTATGCTCTGATAGACCCAGGTTCCACTTTGTCCTATGTTACTCCAATAGTGGCCCATAAGTTTGGTATAACACCAGAATTACTCCAGCAACCCTTCCTAGTGTCTAGACCCGTCGGTGACTCTATTGTTGCTAAGAGAATTTACCGGTATACAATAGAGATTGCCGATTTCTAGACTTTAGCAGATCTAGTGGAGCTAGAAATGATTGATTTTGATGTAATGATAGGTATAGATTAGCTAGCAACATGTTATCCCAATGTGGAGTGTTGGACCAGGACCGTCCAATTTCACTTTCCAGGGAGGTAGTGCGAGAATGGAAAGGCAATGCAGCTATGCCAAAAGGTAGGTTCATATCCTATCTTCGGGTAACAAAGTTAATAGAGAAGGGATATATTTACCATATTGTTAGGGTTCAGGATATACAAGAAGAATCCTTGACTCTTTAGTCCATCCCAATGGTTGGTGAGTTTCCAGATGTGTTCCCAGATGAGCTCTCGGGTATTCCCCAGAGCGTGAGATCGATTTTTCCATCGACTTGCTACAAGCTACATAACCCATATCCATCCCTCCATATCAAATGGCTCTAGCCGAGTTGAAAGAGATGAAAGAACAATTGAAATACTTGTTAGATAAGGGTTTTATCAGACCTAGTACTTCATCATGGGGCGCGCCAGTTCGATTTGTGAGAAAGAAAGTTGGCTTCCTATGAATCTGTATAGACTATCGGCAGTTGAATAAAATTACTATTAAGAGTAAATACCTTCTTCAAGGATAAATGATTTGTTTGATCAGCTGCAAGGGGCGAAATATTTCTCTAAAATTAATTTAAGGTCTGGGTACCACCAGGTATGATTCCGGGAAAACGATATCCTGAAAATAGCTTTCAAGACTAGATATAGTCATTTTGAATTCTTGGTAATGTCCTCTGGGTTGATGAATGCGTCGACAGTGTTCATGGATCTGATGAATAGTATCTTCAGGCCATTCCTAGATCTGTTTATAACAGTGTTCATTGATGATATTCTGGTATATTCCCGCTTAGAGGCTGAACATAGAAATCACTTGCGAACGATACTTCAAATCCTCATAGACCTCCACTTATATGTGAAGTTCTCAAAATATGAGTTCTGGTTGAATTCCGTAGCCTACTTGCAAAATATTGTATCAGATGCAGGCCTCCAAGTTGATTCATAAAAAATTGAGGTAGTTAAGACACGGCCTAGACCTATAACTCCAATGGAGGTTCGTAGCTTCCTAGGGTTAGCCTGGTATTACAGAAGGGTCGTGTAAGGATTTTCTACCTTATCAGTGCCATTAACCAGATTGACTCAGAAAGCAGCCAAATTTCACTAGACCGAGGCCTGTGAGAAGAGTTTCTAGGAGCTGAAAAGCAGGTTGACATCTGCACCAGTATTGGCCTTACTGAAGGGTCAGAGGGCTATGCTATATACTTTGACGCTTCGAGCATTGGGTTGGGGTTTGTTCTGATGCAACACGACAAGGTTATTTCTTATGCTTCAAGGCAGCTAAGGAAACACGAAAAGAACTACACTACCCATAATTTAGAATTAGCTACAGTGGTTCATGCCTTAATAATATGGAGGAATTATTTGTATGGAATGCACGTGGATATTTTACTAATCATAAAAGCCTCCAGTACATCTTCACGCAGAAATAGTTGAATTTATAGCAGGGGCATTGGCTTGAATTGTTGATAGACTACGATGTGAACATCCTGTATCACCCACGGAAGGCTAATATTGTAGCCAATGCCCTTAGCAGCAAATCCATGGGCAGTTTAGCATATTTGATGCTAGAGCAGCAAGAAATAGCTCGAGAGCTGCACCAGTTAGCCAGTCTAGCAGTTCGGGTAGTAGATTCAAAGGATAATGGGGTTGTAATTCAGAATACATCGGTATCATCTCTGGTGGTAGAGGTAAAAGAGCAACAACACAATGACCCTAGTCTGGTACAACTTAGAGGCAAGGTTCAGTAGGGCGAAATATCAGCCTTTGAGTTGACAGAAGATGGGTCTTGACATCTAGAGGTCGACTCTACGTCCTAGAAATAGTAGGACTTCGCTTGCAGATCATGGCAGAGGGATATTACTCCTGTTACTCCCTTCATCCCAGTTCGATGAAGATGTACCATGATATAAAAGAGATATACTGGTGGCCTAGAATGAAGAAAAATATAGCTGAGTTTGTGGCATAGTGTCCTAATTGCAAGCAGGTAAAAGTTGAACATCAAGAACCTGGCGGACTGACTCAGGAGATAGTTGTACCTATGTAGAAATGGGAGGCAGTTAATATGGATTTTGTGACAAGACTACCTTGCACCAGGCGCAAATTTGTCTCTATTTGGGTTATTGTTGATAGGTTAATGAAATCAACCCACTTCTTGCCATTCCAAACTACATTCTCAGCCAAAGATTATTGCTCGGTGCTTTGGTTGGGTTATAAACCGACACGCAAGTGCACGTGGTCAAACAAGTAGTAAGTGGCTTAAGTAAGCCAAGTATCGATCCAAGGAGACTCTGTATAAGTAAAAATTGCTTAAGTATACTATATTCTATCTCACTTCTAAATATGCTGACAACAACGTAACCAACAATTGAAAAGTTTGTTTTATAATTTCTACACTAAAACTATTAACAATTATTTACTTTGAATTTAAACTATGGATATGAGCATGCCAAGGTTAAGAACATGTAATGAACTGATTATCATCATAAATTGGTTAATCCCTTCTTCTAGTTGCTAGCCAAGAACATTAGCCAAGAGATTAAAACTCTCGTATTTAATCTCACTTAAGAATCATAAACCATCCGTCTACATCAAGACTTCCTAGACTTTAAGAATCGACTCTCGATATCGGCAAACTCATGCAAATCAGCTAATCAAGATATCCGACACAAAAATCAATCTTTCATCAAGCATGTGCCCTCACAACTCAAGAGAATCTTCCCCTTTTTGCTCATGTAACACACACACATTCAAGTAGGGGCATGTAAAAATTAATTTCACTCTCTCTCCCAAAAGAATTCACATGCATCATGTCATGACCCATAAGCTTGCCCTTAGTGTATTACTCCACTAATATAAAGAAATGCAATGTAAGATCACGTAGGACTTTAATGGGTTGTAATGGAAGCTATGGAACTAGTATATATTGGATTAGCCAATAATAGCCACTAGCGTCCTTAAGCGCCTTTTCAACACATTCCCATCAACTCATGGACATTGTTTCTCTCTTTTCTTTTTTTTCATCATCCCATTCTTGATGATTTACCTTAGTGTGGCCCATTTCATCAAGCACACTGGACACAAAAACAAAGGTTTTTCATGCACCTTCATTATCATTTAGTTATAGCAAGTGCACCTTCAACCTTTTCTTTTCTTTCCTCACTCTGCTTTTCTTTTTCTTTTCACCATTCTCACTCTTTGACACTTTGGGAAAATTATTTTCTTTTCTTAAGCGCTTAAGAGTTTTGTATAGACTTTACGGCTAATGAAAAGAAAGAATTAAGCTCAGTTTAAGCTTTTTGGACAAAAGAAAGAAATAATACGCAAAGGCTCAACGGGATGACTAGGGTATACAATCACATCAAAAGGGGAGTATGACAAGAAAAAAAATAGAAACTCTCGGTTAAAACAAAGAAATGCCTACATCATTTCCAACACTACACCTCCTTCATTTCGTTTTGTACACACACCAGGCAAGTTCTAGACACTTCACAATAGCATGAAATAACAATACCTCACTTCACACTTTATGCACATGCTCGATTCAAGATGCATTCACAGACTCTTCAATTAGCTAATTACATGAATTCAAAAATTAAGCCTCAATCACACCGAATCGAACTCTACAGCCTAGGTATCTCAACATATTTGCAAAATTGCATGCTTTCATACGAATCACCTTTACATTTTGAATATCAGGTACAACACGCAACCAACATTTCACAACCATATAGTAACTACAGGTTCCGTGATGCAATCCACCAAAGAAAAAAACTGAAAATAAATTAAAATCACTACTCCTACCGACTACATTTCCCTTAAGACGGTCGTCATCCATCCATCATAGGAAACGGTCACTAACTATGACGTCGGTTCAATGGGACTATTCTCGGTAAAAGAACCGAAAACAAACTCCGAGAAACCCAAAAATAAAAATTGAAAATTTTTGCAAAACATCGATCATTTCGATAGAAAAATTATTTCCAAAATATTTTAATATGAACAAAATATTTTCGCAAAATTTTAAAAATATCGATCATTTCGATAGAAAAAAAAACATAAGAAAATATTTACAAAAATTTTTACAGACTTAGCTGGCAACAACAACATATCACAGTATACATCAATTACCACAAATATTTACAAATACAGAATATTTTGCAATTCACAAACACAGGGAAACATACATACAAAAATATAGAGGAAGGAATACAAGCAAACCAGCCCAGCCCCAGCACCTAACTACTCCCCACCCCACACTTAAACCGAACACTGTCCCCAGTGTTCACAAAAATGAAAAATCACACAATTGGGTGGTGGAACTCCCTGATCAGTCAAAGTATTCCGCTTCTTCATCAGGTGCTGCTGCCTCATCGCCCATGTCCGAGTCACCTCCATTGTCATCATCGGACTCCACATCGGAGTCCTCCCGGCATGTCTCCTCGTCCGTGGGGACGTCATCGTCAATGGGCTCTACAAAGGCTGGCCCCACTCGGCATAGAGCCCTGGCGTTTTCGCCAAACGGGTAATCCAAGTCGAGCTGCCATAGCTCCTCCTCCGTGGCTGGTGTCCCACCAATCCTGAGCTGAAGCATTTGCATCCCAAACATCCGCGCCATGTACTGGTCATCACGAGCATGTCGCTCGCCAAGTTTCAGCACTGGCCCGTGGGTGGTGTCGGGGGCCTTAGTTTTGGTCACGTCCAAGGCTCGCCGCTCCAACTGCGGGATGTAATCTAAAGCCTCTTCCTCGACGTCGAGGCCCCGGAGAAAGGTGGTGAGTAGTCCACCGAAACCATACCTGTGGCCCTGGTGTAGTCGAGCTCTCTTCATGGCGGATATGATGACCGCCCCAACATTGATCTCCAACCCTTTCATCAGGGCATACACCAGGAAAACACGGTCCCGGGTCACATCAGTCATGTGCACCCCCGGGATTAGGCACGAGCAGACTATCTTCAGCCAGATTCGGGCCTCCCTGTTCATTTGAGAATAAGGCAGAGTCTGGTGGTAACCCCTTTCCTTATGTTTGCTCCATCTGGCTGTGGATCGAGCCCCACACAATGTGCGTTTGATATCGGCATATGGTGGGGTGATGTTCAGCTGGCGAAGAACGTGGGCCTCTGTGTCCCGCGCTCCGATGATGGCATTTAATTGTTGGGGTTCCAGAGTGACTATCTGCCCTCTGATCTTGATTGTGTGGCTTCTGATTGCCGGGTTCCAATTAGCATAGAACTCCCGGACCAAGTGTAGGTTGCATTCCTTGGGCTCCTGAAATGTGAAGCTGAGCCCAGCTGCCTCGATCCTTTGAACTATTCTGGGGAACTCTTGTGATAATGGTTCCCGTGCTATATGCTCCTCGGGGAAGTATTTGTTCTCCTTGTGCTTGGCATACCACTTCTTCCCCTCATCAGTTACCCACCTCGTTCCGTATTGGCAGCGCTGGCCGCGTGGAACTGCTGGTGCAGCTGGGACTGCTGTGCCCAGTCTAAGTCTTTTCCTCCCGGTGCCTGAAGTTGATGCACCCTTACCTTTATCTTGCCTGCTTGCCATTTTATCTGTCAACACAAGTAAACAAGCGCAATGTCAAGCTAAATAGCTATTAACTTCGGCTAAGGTCGGGTTGACTAAGTTTACCCCACACTTAGTCCTTAGCTACGGTGATAACAATTCGGCAAGAATAACTTTATTTACACCAAAATAACCAGCTATACAATTCATGCTTAGTGCGTTCAACAAAGAAAAATTCGACGGTATAACTTCAGCATACTACTCAAACTTCGTACAGCTAATCCCAATCACTACCATCTCTAGAAATTCAACCATCGCACTTAGCAAATAAAAAAACGAAACAAAAACAACAACAAAAATTCTATATACATGAACCTATACAACCAACCCAATTTGAACAATTTTCAACATTTTCCCAAAAACCCGAGAATTTGTCGTCTATTTCATTCAAATAATATTCTACAACAACTTATCTCATTCAATACGTACAACCTGGCATATATTTCACAAATTCAACACATTACCCATTTCAATTTCAACAACCACAGCCCTAGAATTGATTTTCGCAAGCAAATTCGAATAATTCATGCAATCGACAAGTTCAAACGCTCATTACAACATTCCGAACATTTATCAATCAATAAATAACTCAAATTCATGCTAAATTTCGACTTGGGGTGATTTAGTTCACCTCCCATGCTTAAATTCGAATAAAATCGACAAAAACTTGAGAGATAATCGGAAAACATACCTCGTAGCTGAAGAACCGAAGAAAACATGGTAATTCTTTGCCTTAGACCGTGGCACGTTGATGGGGAAGGGATTTAGGGATGTTTGGTCGCGGAGGGAATTAAAAATGAGGGGAAAAGGGGAGAAATCGGGGGTTTAAAATGTAGAAAACATGCGGGTCACCCGGCAACCCGGTGTGACCCGTCACAATTTATATGGCAACGTGTCACGGAGTGCATCGCGGTGCACTGCCTCCGTGACACAGAGCCATCGCGACAGCTTACTGGAATTTTTGAAAATTCCAGATTACACTTCAACGTGTCACGGAGGGTAACGCGGAGGTCCTCCTCCGTGACACGGAGCTATCGCCCTAGCTTACTGTCTTCAACATTTTTTTAATTTTTTCATACCTCGCTTTTCCTTCACGATTCCATGCACATTTTTCTCCGTTTGACCTGAAAATCATCTCACTAAAAAAAATTGGTTAGATTAATAGCTTTCACCTAACTAAAATAAAAAAATACTAACTAACACGCAAAAAATTTGTACTAAATCAAGAAAAAGAAAAATAAACTCTATGTACACTTTACAAAATGAAAGAAATTTTTTTTCACGGGTTGCCTCCCGTGCAGCGCCTGGTTTACCGTCGCGGCTCGACGTCCTTTATGCTCAATTGTCCGCTAGGGTGATGGACGATTTCTCACGATCATTGTCCTCCCCCCAGTACTGCTCACACCTATCCGGTGGTCTTCCCATCAACTCTCGGGAATCATTCATCTGCTTAACATTACCATGATCAATTACATTGATCACCGAGAGTTCTTCATTCACCATCGGGAGCTTGGGTGCTTTGTACACATCGAACACCTCAACCTTGTCATGTGCTCGCATTGTAAGTTGACCCGCAGCTACGTCGATTAATGCTTTCCCGGTTGCCAAGAAGGGTCGTCCCAAAATAAATGGGACTTCCGCGTCTGGTTCAAAATCCAGAACAATAAAATCTACCGAAAAAATTAGGGAGCCCACATGCACTAGAACATCTTCAACAATGCCATCCGGCCTAGCTAAGGATCGATCTGCCAACTGCAAGATTACGGTTGTAGGTCTAGGACTCCCTAGACCCAACTTTCTGAATACCGAAGATGCCATCAGATTTATGCTTGCCCCCAAGTCACACAATCCACGAGCTCGGATGCTCTGCCCAATAGTAAGCTGGATAGTAAAATTTCCAGGGTCTTTTAGCTTCGTGGGCAGTCTATTTTGGATCCGGGAAGTGCACTCCTCCGTCAAAGCCACCGTGGCATACTCAGTCAACCGACTTTTGTTGGCCACAATGTCTTTAATGTATTTAGCATATTTAGGCACACCCTGCAATACATCAACAAGAGGTAAATTAAAATGTACCTGTTTAAGCACCTCCATGAATTTCTTGAAACACGCCTCCTCCTTGTGTTTCTTGAGTCGTTGAGGGAACGGGGGTGGAGGTCTTTCTGATTCAGCTTCTTTGGTCTTCCCCCTTTCTGAACTTTGCTCCCCCTCAACTTCTGCTGCTCCTGACTTTTGAGGTGGTCTTTCTGGTTCCACCTCCTTCAGCTGCAAACCACTCCTTGTGGTCACTGCATTTACCTGCTTCGGATTCGGATCCGTGTCGCTAGGCAGTCCTCCTCTGGGCCTTGTGTTTTGGGCACTAGCAAATTGCCCAAATTGATACTTAAGAGCCTTGGTCGCTAACTGATTATTTTTCACTTCGGCTGCCAATTGACATAGTCAGCCTGCAATTGCGCCTGGTTAGCGATCATGGTCTTGAACATCTCCTCAATGCTAGGTGATGGTGGTGGAGGAGAGGCATTATGATTTCTGAATTGAGATTGGTAGTTCTGTTGCCCTCCTTGATTCCTTTGCATACCCTGACCCGAACTTTGGCCTTGTTGGTGGTTGCTACCCCATGAAAAATTTGGATGGTTCCTCCAATTTGAGTTGTAGCCACTCCCATACTGCTGCTGATTTCTTTGTGCATTGCCCACAAAGTTAACCGAATCTGGGTTTGCTCCACAGCACTCAGCTGAGTGCTCACTGCTTCCACACACTTCACACCACATTTGTTGGACCGCATTGACTGAAGCTGAAGGCTGGTTCAAAGTCATGTTGCTGAAGTGGTTGTTCAACTGATTCTGCAAGGCAGCTATCTGTGCAGCGATAGCTGTAAATCCATCAACTTCAAGCACTCCTGCTGCTTTCCTTGCTACACCTCGTGATGAATCAGCATTCCATTCTGTATTGCCCTGTGAAATCCGGTTTAGCAAAGTGTACAGCTCCTTATAAGTCTTTTCCAGCGCTTGCCCTCTAGCTGCTGAGTCTAGCAAAATTTTAGTATGGGGTTCCAAACCCTCAATAAATGTGTGCACCAACACCTCATTGGAGTGATGATGATGAGGACAGTCCCGCAACATGGATTTAAATCTTTCCCAGGCTTGATAAAAATTTTCTCCCTCCCTCTGTTTGAAGCTTAGAATTTGACTTCTAAGTCTGGCTGTTTTACCAGAGGGAAAAAATCTTATCAAGAACTTTCGTGCAAGATCATCCCACGTTGAAATAGAATTTGGTGGCTCAGCTTTTAACCACCTCTTGGCTTCACCAAGTAATGAGAACGGAAATAATGTAAGCCGAACATAATCAGGTGACACTCCAGCGGGTATATAAGTGTCACTTATCTCCAAAAAGTTTTGGAGATGTTGTTGTGGGTCTTCATGAGGGAGACCGGTAAATTGCCCTCTTGTGTGCAACAGTTGCACCATGTTTTGCTTGAGTTCAAATCTCCCTCCAGGCTCTGGTTTGCGGATACTGGATGTAACATTGTTGGCATGTGGGATTGCCACCTCGCGAACCAGCCTTGCTGCTGCTTCTTCGGGCACTAACAGTGCCCTAACAACCGGTGGATTTTGTTGCTCCATAATAGTCTGTCTGAGCAACTGCAGCTTTCTTTGTAGAGCTTCTCTGCGTTTACTATGAAATATACATTCAGGCTCTATATAAGATTCCACCAGCTCTTTGTCTCTTGCCAGTATTCACAGAAATCAAGACTGCAAAATACAGGCTAAGACCAAGTTGTCAACACTTAAGAAAATAAAATAAAAATACAGTAAATTTACACTTAATACAATTTCACCAATTGCCTAGTCTCCCCGGCAACGGCGCCAAAAACTTGCTCGGTGCTTTGGTTGGGTTATAAACCGACACGCAAGTGCACGTGGTCAAACAAGTAGTAAGTGGCTTAAGTAAACCAAGTATCGATCCAAGGAGACTCTGGATAAGTAAAAATTGCTTAAGTATACTATATTCTATCTCACTTCTCTATATGTTGACAACAACGTAACCAACAATTTAAAAGTTTGTTTTATAATTTCTACACTAAAAGTATTAACAATTATTTACTTTGAATTTAAACTATGGATATGAGCATGGCAAGGTTAAGAACATGTAATGAACTAATTATCATCATAAATTGGTTAATCCCTTCTTCTAGTTGCTAGCCAAGAACATTAGCCAAGAGATTAAAACTCTCGTATTTAATCTCACTTAAGAATCATAAACCATCCGTCTTCATTTCTGTGATCAAACGCAATTCATGACCTAGCAATACAATTCCGGTTCCTAAATTGACTAATACGGCTTTCAAGTATATTTCTATCAGGAAAGCACATCAAAACTCAATTTTCCCAAATCAAGTTAAGAACAATACCCTATTAGTTCACAACTTTCCAATTTCGTGCTCTCTCGAGGGAAATCAGACTTTTTAGATATACATTAATGTCGGCCACACACCAATGCAGTAAGAACAAGAATTAATAGAACAACATGGAAGAAGAAGATGAAAAACCATATAATTCAATAATCAAAATTCATCACAAATGTTCATAACCTCAGCAAGGAAGGGAATTAGCCACTCATTTGTGGATTAATCATCCTAAAACAAGTGTTAATCATACAAACAATTGAGTGAAAGAAGAAAGAAGGAGAGAAAAAACCCTGAACTTTTCGTCCCTCAACTGCCTGTAACCCACGTCCTTGCTCCACCAAGTCTGAATTCTAAAAAATACATTTAAGTGTTCTATTTGTACTAGTGGGATTTTTTCCCGGAATAACAAGCAACGTGTCACGGAGTGCATCGCGGAGCACTGCCTCCGTGACACGGCGTGGACGCGGACCCTCACTGGAAATTTGGGGTCCGGGAATAAAGCATCAACGTGGCACGGCATGAAATGCGGAGGCTTGCCACCGTGCCACGGAGCTATCGCGAGGCTCCACTGGAATTTGACTAATTTGTCACCCTCCAGGCAGAATGCCTCCGCGATGGCAGCGTGACATGGCTCCATCACGGAGCCCCTTTATATTGTGCAGTCCAATGCCTTTTTTGTGCTCGATTCCAAGTCCAACTCCGATATTGTTTCAACATGCATTTTAGCTCCTCAAAATCACATTTTACCTACAAAACAATGCTAATCATGTTGGTTAGTATAAATTCACATTTTATTACCAATTACATGAAAATGTATACACATTGCATGATAAACAAGGCGAAAATGATACGTTTGAGTATCACTTGGGCATATAAATCTACCCAAGATCAATTATGACAAGTTATACATTAAGGAGATAGTTTGACTGCATGGTGTCCCAGCATCTATCATTTCTGACAGAGAGGCACAATTTACTGCTAGATTTTGGCAATCATTTCAGAAAGGTTTTGGAATGCAGGTTAATTTGAGTACAACCTTTCATCCTCAGATAGACGGTTAGGCAGAGCGCACCATTTAGACGCTCGAGGATATGCTACGGGTGTGTGTGCTATACTTTGGAGGGAGTTGGAACGAGCATCTATCACTTATCAAATTTTCATATAAGAACAATTATCATTCTACTATTCAGATGGCCCATTATGAAGCTTTATATGGGCGGAAATGAAGGTGCTCCATAGGATGGTTCGATGTAGGGGAAGCAGGGTTTATCAGACCTGATATGATCCATCAGTCAGAAGAAAAAGTGAAACTTATCAGAGAACACTTGCTGACAGCCCCGAGTCATCAGAAGTCCTATTCCGATGTCTGGTGTAGAGACTTGGAGTTTAATGTAAATGATTAGGTGTTTCTTAAGGTTTCGCCTATGAAGGGCGTGATGAGATTTGGAAAGAAGGGAAAGCTTAGCCTTAGGTTCATTGGCCTGTATCAAATCCTTCAGAGGATAGGCCGAGTGGCATATGCGTTAGAACTGCCTGCAGGGCCAGAATCTGTTCATCCAGTCTTTCATGTGTCAATGCTATAAAAATGTATAGGAGATCCGTCTCGGGTTGTTCCAATTTTTAATGTTCAAATTACTGAAGAATTGTCCTATGAAGAGACTCTAGTTGCCATACTAGATTGGCAGATTCGTAGATTGATAACTAAAGATGTAGCCTCCGTTAAAGACTTGTGGAGGAATAGAAATGTAGAAGAGATGACTTAGGAAGCTAAGGATGACATGAGGTCTAGATATCCTCACTTATTCCATACCTAACCTAGATTATACAGTTGAGCTGAGATCGTTGTTCAGATGTTACTCTATTTCTTATATTACTAGTACTGTTACGTTGATCACTTCTATATTGTGGAGTAGTTGTTTATAGCGTCCTGTGAGGCGCCTATGTTGGACTTTTCTACATTTCAGGTTTTCGAATAGTCTATATTACAGAGGAGACTCTGCCAAAATTTTTCTAGCAGTAGTTAAAGGAGTTGGGTCTTTTAAGTCTAAAGATTACATTCAAGGATGAATGTTCCTAAGGGGGGATGATGTTATACCCTGTAAGTTTCTATCATTTAACAGACGCGTGTATATGTATGTTGAGAGTTTTGGAGTATGATGAATGCGAGGAAGGGCTCAGGGGACAAATATACAAGCATGGAATCGAGCGAGCAGCAGGCCGGGGCGGGAGCCCGGGAGCAGTGGGCACCACGCGGCGCCAGCCAGCTTGGCGCCATGGCCGGTGCACCGTAACCCCTTGCCTGGCTCAACGGGTGGCACGCGAGCACCCCCTGCCCACCGCCTCAATATATATATAGTCAAGTGTGAGTTGAAGATTCATTTAAAAATATTTCCTTGAAAAATTCTCGACAGCACCTCTTCTCCCTCCAACTTTTCGTCGGTTAATCGCAAAATTACGCTGCTAAACTCCATCCAAATGCAAGTTCACCTTGGATAATGAGTTTAAGGCCTATGAGAAGCATCTATGCGGAGTTACTTCCTGAAAATTCGCCCGGTGTACCAGAACCCCGCCAAGTAAAGGTTGTCGTAATTACTTCAAATTGAGTACTAAGCGGCTACAGGCTACAGGTAAGCATTTATCCCTTTTAAGCAATCAAACAATTTCTTGAGTTTGAATTATAGTTATTATTATCAAAAGATACTGTTGTTTTCTGTGTCTTAGTATTGAAAAAAACTTTATTCTCTTAGCCTAGAAGCTGATGTTGGGTGGAATTGCCAGCTGCAGGTTGGGACTAATTAGATAGACGAGAATCGTCATTCGAGGTATGTTAAGGCTAATTCCTCTAAGCAAGTTAGTCCTGTTGTTTAGCTGATACATTCAATACCTTATAGAAGCTTATTCCTATAGCGTTGTGGTTAGCAGCTATGAGATGAATTGAATTTATAGTATAGTATTCCACCTCCCAAGGTTTATACACAACTTTGGTTATCGCCAAAGGCGATGTAGGAATTCCCTGTTCAGTTTTTTATCGGTTAGAAGAATTAGTAGGTGCCTTGTTACCACATTAGGGCCACTGAGGCCTTAGGGTGGCTATTACTGTACCTTGCTAAATTAGACAGCGTAAGCCATAGTTTGGTGACACAGTATATAGTTCTACGCCTACACAGTTACTGGAGCCCAAACGGCTCAGATACAGTTACAGGGGCCCAGACGGCTCAAATACAGTTACATAAACCCAGATGTCTCGGATATAGTTACAAAAGCACAAATGGCTCAAATACTGTTACAGAAGTCCAGATGGCTCAGATACAATTATAGTAGCCCAGAAAGCTCAAACACAGCTACAGGAGCCCAAACCGCTCAGACCCAATTGCAGGAGCCTTGTCGGCTTTAATATGAATATGATTACCTTTTTTCATTCAGTTATAACTAGACAACATGGTGGTCTTGTAGGCCCGCATAGGATCCCTATTATTGCCTTGTTTGTTGGGTTATCTATTTTCCTTTATATGTTCTACGTGGCCTTATTGGCCTGAGAATGTGTTTACAGCGGAGATATAGCTCGTTGTTTTCTTGAATTTGAGTTATTGGCAAGCACCAAAGGTGTCCATGGATCCCCCCCCCCCCAAATCACCCAATAGGAAGGATTGAGAATGGGTTAAGGCTGAATGCAAGCAATTTACTTAGGCAACCCGTAGATATCTTTCAATAGTACCATAAGTGTCAATCTACTTCAATTTTTTAAATTGAAGAGAACTCCTTTCTACCCAATTGCTTGTTCACAATTGGAATTCCACCAAAGTCTAGGAGAATCCATTAAACAAGGGTTGTTCCTTGAGTAATTGTTGATTGATGCCAACCCAACCTAAATTTTCTCTTTCAAGCCTCATAAAGTTAATTGGGGAGGATTGGATGACTCTCATCACCAATCACACACTACAAATAGAAAATCAATCAAATGTTGATTAGCCCAAACTCAATTTTACCAAATTGGGATCATTGGGGTTCACAACCCTAGATCCATAGTTTCATGAAGACTTGAAGAATTCTCAAAATCCAAATCAGGAAAATCATAAATTAATATCAATTTAGCTATACCCATAAGAGAATTATGAATGAATTGCATAACCAACCCAAAATCCGTAGAAGATTTTGATTATGGTAATTTGGGGAATTGGGTTATCATGGATTTGATAAGGGACATGCATTCATTATTATAAGAACACAAGTTGAATCTTGAGGGAACTGATTTCACCGAAGAACATGAAAGAATTAATCCACAATAAGGTTGATACTAAAATTTCAAAAATCAATGCATGGGAGGTGAGAATAATGAATTCAATTAGAAAAGGGCATGAGGGTGGAAGGATATCCCCCATTCATGACCCTACATACCTGGGATAATGATCCCCTGACTTGTATTGTAGATCCAAGAGAAATTGAGAAGTGGGAGGTGATGAACCCTAGCTCTTTCTTGAGAGAAAATCTAATCTACAGATGTTTGAAGAGAGTGAGGATTTAGGATATGTTAAAACCTTTAATCTGACCTAAAGGAAGACCTAAAGGATGTCATTTAGGAATTAGAAGCATAGGAGTTTACTAAAATGCCCCCAAACTATCGAATGAAGACCTACAACTGGCATTACTACGACCAAAGTACAGGTCGTTACTAGATTGTACAACCCCTACTGAGGTACGTACAATGTCTGGTGCTGCTTCACTAAACCACTCATAACTTTTAACTCCGAACTCCGATTGATACAAGGTCATATAGGTTTGAAAGAAGACTCAAACGGATTCTATTTGAAATGATGTATCACCTAAAAACACTTCATAAAAAGGGAGCTATGGTCGGTTGAAGTTTAGCCTTATAAGAACTAATACAGAAACCCAATCAGTAAGAAGGCGCTACACTTAACTTTGTGCTAGGTGTTCATTATGAAGTTAATTTGTATCCAATGCACTTCTCACACTTACGAATTGGTCTAACACATAGTTTTCATAAGATTCATCAGGTTCGACTATCCACATACCTAGAAGGGTTCCAAACTTAGCCTGAAAGCCTAAGGCATTACAATATACCAACTCACAATTGATACGATGATTCGTACCATCATATTACGACTCGTACCACAAGTCATACCACCAACCTACAACTTGTGATTTCTTCCTGTTACTAATGAGCCCCTTTTCCAAACTCTCATAATATTTCCATGAATGCATACCATGGCCAGTCATTTCCTGCTGCGAGCCGTACCATGACTCGTACAACCAACACTTGGAAACCTATAGGCAAGCTACAACTCTTAACCATGGGTCATACCCACATACTACGACTTATAGTGGGGACTCATGGTCTAGGGAACCAAAATCTCTACTCTGAACCATGGGTCTCCCTATGACCCGTACTACCAACCTACGACTTGTAGGTTGAGTCATACTGAAGCAATTTTCCCAACTTTTCTGCTTATCACATTCCAAATCTCAAGTCTAGTCTTAGAGACTTTAGGGGTATTACAATATCCCCCCTTGGAAACATTCATCCTCGAATGTGGGTTAAGCATACTAAAGAACTGGGGAAAGAACTACAGTCCCAAATACTGATAATCTGAAACTAAAAATTGAAAGAGTGACTGACTCTAAACCGATACACATTATTGAACTGAATTCATGAAACATATGTATATGCTAAGACATGAATGGAACTGTTATGCACAAACTTGACGTGAAACTGAAAAGAGTTCTAAGGATGAAATTTATACCTCCATCTAGAACTGAGCTGGTAGGGAAAATATGCAGGTATTTAGCTATCATATTTGATTTCGCTTCCCATATAGCTCCCTCAACGAACAGATTTCTCCACAAAACCTTTAATGAAAACACCTCCTTGTTCCTCAACTTATGAACCTGATGATCGAGGATCTCAACTAGTACCTCCTTATAGGTAAAGGATGTCCTTTACTCTCATGTTCTCTATTGGAACCACTAGAGATGGATTGCCGATGCACTTTTTCAACAAGAATACATGGAATACCGGATGCATCTAAGCTAACTCTGCGGGTAGCTCCAAACTCATAGGCCACCTTGCCAACACGTCTCCCAATCCTGTATGGCCATACATAGAGGGGACTAAGTTTTCCTTTCTTTTTGAACTTCATCACTCCCTTTAATAAAGACACCTTCAGGAACACCCAGTCGTCAATTTGAACCTCAAGTTATCTCTTCCTCACATCTGCATAAGTTCCTGCCAACTCTGAGCTATTTTTAGCGTATTTCTGATAAGTTGAACTTTCTCCATAGCCTCATGAACTGATTCTGGTCCCGTTAACGTAGGCTCACCATCCTCACATCATCCAATAGGTGGTCTACACCCCCACCCGTAAATGGCCTCAAATGGAGCCATCTAAATACTAAAGTGATAACTATTATTATAGGCAAACACAATAAGAGGTAAGTGAGTATCCCAACTACCCCTGGGATCAGTCACACCTTCTCCCAACATATCCTCAAGAGTTTGAATAGTCCTCTTGACCTAACCATCTGTCTGTGTGTGAAAAATTGTGCTAATCTTTACCGAAGCACCATGACCCTTCTGAATCGATCCTCAAATTGAGTGGTGAACTAAGCACCCCTATTTGAGATGATGGACAAAGGAACTTCGTGCAATCAAACTAATTCCCGAATGTACAATCTAGCATAGTTCTTATGCTGACATAGTTATCCAATTCACAATTACCTATATAGAATCATGTTGTCAGCGTGTCAAAGGCGACCATGTGATGCAAACCATATTTTACCTCTTTCCACTTCCAAACATTAATATCGATACCCTGTCACATACCTCAAACCTATTCGAGCCTAGAACGATCACACCTCTGGAAACCTTTACATCACCACCTTATTCAAGCCAATAACTTACAATTACCCCATGGCTCCTTATAGCTAACGCCATTCAAGAATTCCCCTATCTTTCAAGCTTGGCTAATAACTGGGCTATGAACTTCTGCATACCTACCACCTATGGTATTAATAGGGAGTTATCTTGAACGTACATGTCTTAACCTTCATTTCCATCATAGGGAACATACATAGGGCTTAGAATAAGGAAATCATCAACACGAATAATTCAAGAAATCTAAGCTACGCACATACCTGATATAGCACGATCTTATGAGCCGGCGAGGAAAATCTCAAGGACTGAGTTCGTTGAGCTGCGCATGCTGAGAGACATCAGTTTACATACATAATAAGTTTCTTAACATGAAGCTGAGTTTTATGATGTTATGGAGTAAGACTGAGATCACTGATCAAAGTGGTTAACTATCATTTTAGAATCTGACCATAAGCATGAGTATAGCGTAGCGTCGATTGATACATAAGGGAGAGCATCTGGAAAAAAAAATGGATTGACATTCCATAGATATTATTTTAGGAACTTTCTTACTAGAAATAACTCAAGATTTTTCTTGGCCTCTCGACTTAGCATCTCCCCCTTAGCTTTGAGTCATTATCCTATGTCCCTTAGAACCCTTCTAAAGTTAGGTTGACATTACTAGATCTTGACTTTACATTTTTTTTTATTCTAAGGTTACCTCATGAGGTTTCATACTTCTTCTGTTGAATCCCTTCATTCACCCAATCCTTTAACCATTCAACACCATATACCGAAATAAAACTCATATCAAGAGACCTATAGGAATCATAAGCCTTATACTGTAGTTTCCTAATCCTAGCAGTATGAAAGATTCAACAAGAAAAGCTCATATCGTACCTATGACTACATCTGGTATGCCCTCTTGATCCTAGAATTGTACACTACCTAAAGAAGTTGAGGTGCCCTATTAAGGTGGGATAGCTGTGGGAGCTGTTGAAGAACTGCTTGGTGCTCTATTTATGCCCCATTTGGCTGTTGAACAATCTCTACGCTTATGAATAGGCTTGACACACCAGAAGCAAGCATCGAAACCCACCAAGAACTTCCTGACATGGTACTTTATGCATCTCTTACAAACTGGGTAGGTAGGAAGATGGATAGTCATGAATTTTGTGGCTAGACTTGCCACACCCAAGGTAGACATTCCTACTGATCAAGGAACTCCAGTGTTTCCTTCTACATTTCTTGCAAACGAGATATGTGCTTCCCCACACTTTGGATCTGACTGGAACCCTACTTACTGATGGTGGCGGGGCTAATGACCTCTAACGGTGTTGTGACTGGTGCCCACCACTTGCCCTCTGCTAGGCAAACTCAAGGTTTTCTATTATGGCTCTTTTGTTCCCCTTTCCTCCTTCCATAAACATTCCATCTGCCTCTTGATGGTGGGACTCAGACAGGCGCTTCTTAGTGAAGTCTCGAACCCCAGTAACTGCTATCCCTCTATTGCGCCCCAAAGCACGAACAAGCGCAAGCAGTTGTACAAGTAATACAATGACCCTTTTTAGAGCCGGATGTCGAACCCACAGGGACTGGACCAATTCAGCGAATATATAAGTTCGAGTGTTAATTTAATCTTTGCAAGTTTTGATGACAGAAATTTTGTAAAATTCTAATTAAGTCTATGGGTGATCGCAAAATACTCAATAAATGATATAAGAAGCAACTAGACCTATGGCCTAATAATCATGCAATGCTACAATTCACAATGGTTTGAGCATGAAATCTTCAGCAGTTGTCTGACATAATTAAAATGCTATGTTCATTATCTTTCGAGCCTCTAAACACGAGAAACTAGTCTCACACCTACATCGTTGAGCAGGGATGTGACGTCCTAATTCGTGAGCAATTTAACATGGATGTGGTTTACGGAGTTTGTGCCCTTGATTATGGACTTTCGTATCTCTAATCATTTAACCAGACTTATCTTCACAACTACTTCTACGAGTGGTGATGTGACAATTCTAAATTGCTGTCTAGCTCATCCTGTTTTATCAACCAAGAAAGGCAAATTAGGTATAATTTCTATCCTTACCGCGAATCCTATCATAAAGATAAGAACTTGCTCCCTACATTCTTATGTTCTATCCTAGGGTTACTCTTTCAAGCTTTTACCTACACTTAACGCGTTTCTTTTCATCGTGATCAAGCATAAAAACATAAATAATAAATAATGTAAGACAAAACAACAACTGAAACTCAAACCAATGAAGAATTCATGCATTTACAATCATATTAAGTAGCCTCAACCCTAGAGGAAGGGTTTTAGCCACTCATGTTCATACAATTACTCAAAAACATGATTAGAGTAACGACTTACAACAATAGTTAAAAGAGAATGCAAAATAATGAACCCTAGGTAGAGTTCTTCACTTCTCCCTTCGTTCCTTTACGGTTTCCCAAAAATATTTCATGATATTTGATTTTAGGAGATAAGGTTTTAATTTATACTAAGTGGAATTTTGCAAAAATTTTCCGTGCATGAAAATGCTCCGTGGCACACTGCCCATCACCCCAATTAACATCCGTTCCATGGAGGAAATGTGTATGCTCACTGGAATTATCGATAGTGGTATGTCCTTGGCGCAGGCTATGCGCGACACCGGTGTTGCATGCTGCTCCTCGCTCGCGATGGCCTGTGTGACATGGGAGCTGGCACGCAGCATGGCATGGTATGGCACGGTGCTCAGTGCACAACTTGTGGTGTGTGGCATGCTAGGCTGTGCCGCAGGGCTTTTTTTCATGCAATCTTGTGCAATTATCATCCCAACTCAGTCCAAAGCTCCTCCTTGCTCGTGCACCTTCATATTTAGCCTATCTTTAATATTTTTCCTACAAAACAAAGAGATAATCGCATTAGTTAGTGTATGCACGTAATTAATAGAAATCACATGAGAATATAATTAATTTAATTGACAAACATGACTTAATTAAGTTATAAAATAGCGCTTGGGCATGTAATTATGCACAAGATCACTACCCCACATTTAAAGCCTTGTTAGTCCTCGAACAACTCTTTTAAATCTCATGCACATGAAGACTCAAACATAGCTAATTGAAGCAATAAAATTCAAGCTATGGCTACAACGATTGTTTTAGATAGCATGTTCAAAAAAGAGCATGCAAGATTTAACCCTTAAAATCGAATATAACTATGTAAAGACTTCCTAAACTAAAGAATGGACTCTCGATCTCAACCAACTCATGCAAATTAACTGATCAAGACATCCGACATGAATTTTATCCTTCATTAAACATGTGCCCTCACAACAAGAGAGTTACCCATTTCTCACTCACAATTCTTCAAATTTAGAACATGTATGGGTCTATGCATAAGAGATAAGCTCACTCTCACAAAGAATTCACATGCCACGTGTATTGACCCATAAACTTGCCTTTACTGTTTTACTCCACTAATTTAAGAATGTTTGAAAGTAAGATCAAGTAGGACTTAATGGGTTGTAATGTAAGCTAAGGGCGGGTAGGTACTATTATGGCCAGTAATAGTGACTATCTTCCCTGAGCGCTTTTAATACACCATACTTTCATTAGCTATTTCCATCCTCCTACATCACCTTTATATTTTTTTACTTCCATTTTCCTCTTTTGTTTCCCCATATCATTAGGCACACTTAGGTTGTTAGTACGGAGTACTTGAGAAATTTTCTTCCATTTTATTTTTCGCTCTTTTCTTCTTTTACTCCCTACTAACTCTTATTCATTTTTAAACAAGTGAACTTCTAGTCTTCTATTCAACTGCCCCAACTACTATTTTCCTTCTTATTTCACTTCTCACTCCTAAACTTCTTTGCAATTTCACATAAGCGCTTAGGAGTTTTGGATCAATTAACGGCTAATGAAATGAGAGGATTAAGCTCATTTTATGGCTAGCAAAGAATAGGATAAAGGCTCAATGACGCTATCTAGGATCAGACATTCAAGGCAGGTAATGCGAGGGATAAAAATTAGGCTCTTTCAAAGAAATGCCTAAATCATTTCCTACAATATACATCCTTAATTTCGATTTGTATACATACTAGGAAAGTTCTAGACACTACACAATAGCATGGAATATTCAAAAACCTTACACTCACAACACATGCTCAATTCAAGAATTCAGCAGACTCTTAACTCAACTAATCACAAGAATGCAAAATTTGGCTTTTACCACATTGAGTCACATCCAAGATTTTAGGTGTCTCAAACAAAGTTATACAACTGCTCACATGCTTCAGAATTTACAACACTTGCATCTCACAATCTTACATAGCACATAACATGAACATCAAGCCATCAATCAACTACGAGTTCCAAAATAAAACCTATTGACTAATTTTCCCTCAAGAAGGTCTTCATCCATCCATCGTCGGGAAAAGTCCCTAATTATGACTAAAAAGCTATTGTACAGAAAAATAAAAATTTTATTCATCAGTTCAAAGTGCCCCCCGTCGGAAAAGAACAGAAAATAAAAACCAACAAGTGGGTGAATCATGGCTCAACTAAACTTTTTCATCCAACAATACCTTATAAAGCACTAATTCCACCCAAAATCATTAAGCAAAAAATTTTGAAACTTCCCTCATACCACACTTAAAATATGCTATGTCCTCAAAGCATCAAATTAAAATACAAAAAGGGTGAGAAATACTCCCTGAGGCCTCTAGGCCTAGCTAACAACATGTTTTTCTTCATTGTTTTTTATACAAGTGAGTTATCGACCCCACACTTTTCCTCTTTCATGCTTCTTAACTTCCTCTTCCAAGGGTACTCAGACTTCCCCTCTATCCATGCTTAATTCACAACCAAAAACTACAACAAGATGAAAATAAACAAAATCAACACAAATGAAAAAATAAAATTATACCTGTGGTACCCTTGGGTTGCCTACCAAGCTGCCTGATTTTACATCGCGACATGACTTGGACTATCCTTTTTAGGACATTCTCAAACCGGTGTTCCCTTTCGAGAACCATCTTCTTCTCTTTTTATTTTTCGAGGGAACAGCCTCCACTCTGTCCCTATCTTCTTCCAACTCCTTCTCTAAGTGAAGTCCTCCGTCAGATTTGGGATGAAAAGTTATCAACTCCTGTGACCGTGGACCTATGGAATCGCCAACCCACACTTTGCCTTTGACAACACACTGACCTTACAAAGGTCTCTATAGTGTGTGTGTGGGTTGATCTCTTGGTAGACCCAGAAGAGTCCTTCTTCATCATCGAACCTCATTTTCAGGTTCCCTACTCTTACATTAATAATTTCTCCTCCAGTGGCCAGGAATGCTCGTCCCAAGATCAGGGGTACCTTGTCATCAACATTAAAATCCAATATGATGAAGTCAGCGAGTATAATGAACTTACCCACTTTGATGAGATGGTCCTCATTAATCCATTTGGTGCCACTTGAGACTTGTCTACCAACTGCAACATCATTCGTGTTGTCCTCGGCTGACCCAACCCCAAGGTGTTAAACACAGATAGGGGAGTTAGATTCACTACTGCTCCTAAATCACATAGAGCTCTTATAACCTCAGCTATACCAATTTGTATGGGGAGGGTAAAACTCCCTGGGTCTTTGAGCTTTTTTGGTATCCTGCTCATTATCCTATGACTGCACTACTCAGTAATGCCACTGTCTGAACATCCACCAATCTGACTTTGCTGGCCACCACATCTTTCAAGTACTTAGCGTACTTGGCATTCCCTGCAAAACATCAAGCAAAGGCAAATTTATATCAAGTCTTTGAAAATATCAAAGAACTTTTTAACGCATTCCTCCTCTTTGCTCTTTTTGAATCTTTGCAGGAATGGTGGTGGTGGTCTCTATGCTGTCTGCAATGATGATTGTACATTTTGTTGTACAGCACTCTGATTTTCTCCCTTGTCAGCGGTCAGCATGGTTTGGCAATGCCTGAGTGAGGAGACCAGGAGTCTGACACAACTCGTGGTCAGACCTCAAGACTTATGAGGTCACTCGTGGTCTACCTTGGATATTTTGGCAAGTTGGGATGGGCAGTGTAGGCCACGAAAGGTGACCACGAGTCGTGGTCTAACCTTACAACTTGTGAAGTCACCCGTGGGGTCCCCTTGGATGTTTGTACAATGGACTCAATGGACCATGGCCATGAGTCGTTCCCTGTGGTAACGACCCGTTAGGTCCCTCGTGGGGACTGGCGACTAGAAACTTCGGTGTTTTAATAAGGGTGTTTTTCATAATTTCCTAAGTCCCTAAGGTCTAAACTACGTCGTTTTGGATATTTTTCTGAGTAATATAAGATGTGTTATATCCTTTATGCATGCCCATTCTTTTGCAAAAGCTTAGGGAGATCTTTGGGAGATTCAAGGCCTTCTTCCCCAAATTTTCATCAATTTCTTTGTGGGTGTTCAAGGAACTTTGAGTCCATCCATTACCAGGTATGTAGGGTTTTATAATGGGTGGAATTCTTCATCTCCCATGCCCAATTTTGACTTAAATTGTGAATCCTCATATTCAAGTCTATGGGGTTTTACTCAAATGCATGAAAATGTGATTTCTCTTTATGGGTATGATTTAATTGAGTTTTAATTATTTAATTATGAATGATGGGAAGGTTTTACCATTATTTTCCTTTAATCATGTTTCAAGCTTTTAAATCCAAATTGCCCATTTGATGAAAGTTCATAAAAGTTATGATTTATGATGAATGCTCTACAATATGAATTTATTGATGATGGAAAAGCATTATTTTCTAGTCCATGTTTATGGGTATAGTTTGAAAGTATTGAGTATAATGATGTAATGGGCAATGCCCACAAATTGAAGAATGATTTACGATTTATGAAACGAATTACATGATTTATCAATTTATGATGTTGGCTGATGAAAAAGGCTTTGATTCTTGTCTAAGCATGTTTTAAAGGGGATCAATGATTATAAATGTTATATCCTAGACAATGAATTTTAATGCATGATTATTAATTTATGTATGAGCCTATATGCATGTTTTTGGTAGCCGTGTCTAGCACCGAGCAGCCCAGTGTTCAAAGAACTATGTCGGTGTCTCATAACCACGTGTCACCGTGGGTTTCTAAATGATATGATGTATTGATAATGATCCCCTTAAATGTGATATCACACCTTATGCACGACCCTCGCCTGGAAAGCCAGGGTCGGCTCTGCCTACTTGAGCGACATAGTGGGGCATCATGAAAGGCTCTACCATGATGGTGTCAGTTATGACGAGTCCTCCCATTGTTCCGCATGTTTTATGCATTTTCATGTTTATGTTATTAGATCAAGTTATATCTTCATAAAATTACTTATAATTATGATAATGAATGATTATGAATGTTTTGAAAGCCTTGAGCCTTATGTTTTCTTACGAAGTTTATGATATATGCATGATGTCCTTCTCTTATGTACTTATGAGTTTTGTTTACTTTTAAATGTCTGTTTTACTTACCTTGCATATTCAGTACATTTCACATACTGACCGCATACACACTATGCAGAATCATTTCATGATATAGGGTCCAAACCTCAGGCTCATCCTCATCCTTAGTCCATCCCAGCCTAAGCTTTCTGCTTATTGGTGAGTCCTCAAGTTTCGAGGGCCATTTGATAGACTTTCATGTTGTGTATGTTTAGTTTTGGTTGGGTTAGTTAGAGATGTTGTTGATCTTGGGCAAATTTATATGCCCAAGTGATACTCAAAGGTGTCATTTTAGCCTTGTTTATCTATCAATATTTATACATTCTCATGTGATTGATAATAAAATGTGAATTTATACTAACCAACATGATTAGCGTTGTTTTGTAGGTGAAATATAAATTTGTGAAGCTAAAATGTGTGTTGGGAAAGATTGGGGTTGGACTCGGATGTTAGCAAGGGAAAAAGCATTTGAAGGCACAAATTAAAGGGGCTCCGCGATGGAGCCGTGTCACGCTGCCATCGCGGATGCCTTCTGCCTGGATAGGGATTTTTTGCCAAAATCCAGTGATGGTGCGCGTTGGGGCCGTGGCACGTTGGCCTAGCCCCGCGTTGCACGTCGTGCCACGTTGGGCCTTATTACCTGGACAATCAATTTCCACTAAGGGTCCGCATCAATGGCGTGTCACGGAGGCAGTGCTCCGCGATGCACTCCGTGACACGTTGCTTGTTATTCCAGGAAAAATTTCCACTAGTATAAATAGAACACTTAGGTTCATTTTTAATTATTCTGACTTGGTGGAGCAAGAACGTGGGTTACAGGCAGTTGAGGGGACGAAATTATTAGGGTTTTTCTCTATCTCCTTCTTCTTTAATTCAATTGCTTGTATGTTTAACACTCATTTAACGATGTTTAATCCACAAATGAGCGGCTAATTCCTCTTCTTGCTGAGGTTAAGAACAATTGTATTGAAATAGTTATTGATCAATTGGGTTTTTCATCTTTTCTTCCATGGTTGTTCTATTGGTTCTTGTTCTTACTGCATTAATGTGTGGCCAATGTTAATGTATATCTAAAAAGTCCGGTTTCACTTGAGAGAGCAAGAAAATGGAAAGTTGTGAATCAATAGGATATGATCTTTTCTTAGTTTGGGAAAATTGGGAATTGATTTACCTTCAGGATAGAAATATACCTGAAAGTTGTATTAGTCAATTAAGGAATCAGTTTTGTATGGCTAGAACATGAATTTCGTTTAATCACAGAAATGTAGGTGGACGGTTCATGATTCTTAAGTTAGGTTAAATACGAGAGTTTTAATCCATTGGCAATAATTCTTGACTAGCAACCGGAGGAAAGATTAACCAAAAATTGTATCGATAATTAGTTTCTATACATGTTCATTTAGACTCAGCATGCTCACATTCATAGTTCAGACTCACATTAGATATTCGTTTTAGACTTAGCATACAATTAGAAATCAAAATATCAAACTCTTCTTTGCACTGTTGTCTTCATTTTTAGAGTAAGTATAGTAACACTTAAGTAGTTTGTTACCTTATCCCAGTCCCTGTGGGATCGATACTTGGCTTACTTAAGACACTTTACTACTTGTTCAACCACGTGCACTTGCGTGTAGTTAAATACCCCAAAGAAGGCGCGAACAAGATTTTGGCGCCGTTGCCGGTGACTGGCAATTGGTGAATTTTTCTTAAGTGTAAATTTACTATATTTTTCTTAGTGTTGACAACTTGGTCTTAGCCTGTATTTCGCAGATATAATCTCTGTTGAACACTGGCAAGAGATAAGGAGCTGGTGGACTCATATTTAGAGCCTGAAAGACAATTTCATCGTCACCGGAGAGAAGCTCTAGAGAAAAAGCTGAAGTTGCTCAGACAAACAATCATGGAGCAACAACAGAATCCACCAGTAGTAAGGGCAATGTTAGTGCCCGAGGAAATGGCAGCTAGGCCGGTTCGCGAGGTGGCAATCCCACATGCTAACAATGTCACATCTAGCATCCGCAAACCTGAGCCAGGAGGGAGGTTCAAGCTCAAACAAAACATGGTGCAATTGTTGCACACCAGCGGGCAGTTCACAGGTCTCCCTTCATGAGGATCCACAGCTGCATCTCCAAAATTTTTTGGAGATAAGTGACACTTACATCCCCGCTGGAGTGTCATCAGATTATGTCAGGCTTACATTGTTCCCATTTTCACTATTGGGAGAAGCCAAGAGGTGGTTGAAAGTTGAGCCACCTAATTCTATTACTACGTGGGATGATCTTGCAAGGAAATTCTTGATACGATTTTTTCCATCCGGTAAAACAGCAAGACTTAGAACTCAAATTCTAAGTTTTAAACAGAGAGAGGGAGAGAATCTATATCAGGCTTGGGAGAGATTCAAGTCCATGTTGCGGGATTGTCCACATCATCATCAATCCAATGATGTGCTGGTGCACACTTTTATAGAGGGCTTGGAACCCCACACAAAAATCTTGCTAGACTCAGCAGCGGGGGGACAAGCATTGGAGAAAACTTATCAGGAGCTGTATACCTTGTTAAAGCGTATTTCGCAGGGAAATCGGGAGTGGAATGCTGATTCGTCAAGAGGAGGAACAAGGAAAGCAGCAGGAGTTCTAGAAATGGATGGTTTTACAGCTATTGCTACACAGATAGCTGCTTTACAAAATCAACTCAACACCCACTTCAGTAACATGACAATGAACCAGACTCAAGCCCCAGTGAATGTAGTGCAACTGATTTGGTGTGAAGTGTGCGGGAATAGTGAGCACTCAGCTGAGTGTTGTGGAGAAAATCCTGACTCGGTGAACTTTGTGGGAAATGTACAGAGGAACAACCATCAACAATATGGCAACAACTACAATTCCAACTGGAGGAATCACCCGAGTTTCTCCTGGGGTAGCAACAACCATCAAGGGAAAAGTTCTAGTCAGGGGGCGCAGAGGAATCAAGGACGGCAGCAGAACTATCAGGCACAATATAGAAACAACAATGCACCTCCTCCCCCACCATCAGCCAGCATTGAGGAGATGTTCAAGACGATGATAGCTAACTAAGCTCAATTGCAGGCTGACTATGTGAAATTGGCAGCCGAGGTAAAGAACAACCAGTTAGCTACTAAGGCACTTGAATATCAATTTGGGCAATTTGCTGGAGCCCAAAACACCAGGCCTAGAGGAGGACTTCCGAGCGACACAGATCCCAACCCCAAGCAGGTGAATGCGGTGACCACAAGGAGTGGTTTGCAGCTTAAAGAGGTGGAACCAGAAAGACCACCTCAACAATCGGGAGTAGCAGAAGTTGAGAGGGAGCAAAGTAATGAGAGGGGGAAGAAAAAGGAAGATGAATCAGAAAGACCACCACCCCCGTTCCCTCAAAGATTAAAGAAACACAAGGAGGAGGCGTGTTTCAAGAAATTCATGGAGGTGCTGAAACAGGTACTTATTAACTTACCTCTTGTTGATGTTTTGCAGGGAGTGCCGAAGTATGCAAAGTACATTAAGGACATCGTGGCGCACAAAAGTCGGTTAACTGAGTATGCTACGGTGGCTCTCACGGAGGAGTGCACTTTCCGGATACAAAACCGATTGCCCACAAAGCTCAAAGATCCTGGGATATTTACTATATAAATTACAATTGGGCAGAGTATCGGAGCTCGCAGATTATGTGATTTGGGAGCGAGCATTACTTTGATGCCGTCATCGGTATTCAAGAAGTTGGGTCTAGGGAATCCTAGACCAACAACAGTGATCTTGCAACTAGCGGATCGGTCCTTAGCCATACCTGATGGCATTGTGCAGGATGTGCTGGTGCAAGTGGGCTCCCTTATCTTCCCGGTAGATTTCGTCGTGCTAGATTTTGAGCCAAACGCGGAAGTCCCATTTATTTTGGGACGTCCCTTCTTGGCGACTGGGAAAGCGCTGATTGATGTAGCTGCGGGGTAGCTAACCATGTGAGCACACGACAAGGTGGAAGTATTTGATGTATACAAGGCCACCAAGCTCCCGACTGTGTATGAGGAAATCTCGGTGATCAACGTGATTGATCGAGCTGATGATGCTTAGATAGTTGAATCACGAGAGTTAATGGGAAAACCACCGGAGCGATGTAAGCACTACTGGGGTGAGGATGGCGCTTGAGAGAAAACATCCGTCACCCTAGAAGATGACTGAGTTGAATGACGTCGAGCCGCGACGGTAAACCAGGCGCTGCACGGGAGGCAACCTGTGAAATTTTTCTTTGTAAAATGTGAATAGATTTCTTTTTTTTTATTAACAACAAAATTTTAAGTTTTTATTTTTATTCTTATTTTTATTTTGAGTGAATCCTATAATTCTAACCAATTTCTTGTCGTAAGATGAATTTCAGGTTGAACGAAGGGTAAACATGCAAGGAATCGCAAAGGAAGATCCGAGGTATGTAAAATAATAAAAAGTAGCAAAATAGTGAGCCAGGGCGATGGCTCCGTGTCACGGAGGAGGGCCTCCGCTTTACCCTCCGTGACACGTTAAAGGTAATTCTGGAATTTTTACAAATTCCAGAACACCTACGCGATGGCTCCGTGTCACGGAGGGCATGCTCCGCGTTACCCTCCGTGACACGTTGAGGTGTATATCGCGACGCGTCACACCGGGTCGCCGGGTGACCCGCGCGTAATTCCCACTTTTTAACCCCGATTCCCCCTCATTTTTTCTCATTTTTCATACCCTCCGTGACCAACATCCCAAAATCCCCTCCACCTTCAACGTGACACGGACTTAGGCCCATAATTTCATCAAGTTTTCGTCATTTCTTCGAATTCAAGGTAGGTTCTTCAACTCTATCTCAATTCTTGTCGAATTTTTTTGATGTTGAACATGTGATATGAGAAAAACTTGCCCTAAGTAGAAATTAAGCTTAAATTCAATTGAATTATTGTTGATTGATGTTCGGAGTGACGGTGCGATTGCTTGAACTCGATAATTACATGGCTTAATCGAATTTTTGATAAAATCATAGTTAGGGCTTGACTTTGAGTTTGAAATGGAAAAATTGAGTTGAACTAGTGAAATTCATGCTGGGTTGTACATTTGGGGTGAGATGAGTCGATTGTGCTAACTGTTACTATGCTAAAAGACCGACGGATTCTCGGGTTAAGGAGATGTTGGAAATTGCAAGAAATAGGTGAATTGTATAGGATCATGTAGTTAAAATTTTCTTTTGTTCTCCTTGCTAAGTGCTATGGGATAAAATGTTATCGATAGGTAAGGATTGTGGTTAGCTGTACGAAGTCTGAGTAGTACATGGAATATATACCGTCGAATTCTCCAAAGGCACTTAGCATATTTGTTATGTTTTGTTGTTTGTTTGTGTAAATAAGTACGATCTTGCCTTAATGTTGTAATTTTCGCTAAGGACTAAGTGTGGGGTAGCCTAGCTTAACCCAACCTTAGTCGAAGCTAATTTTAATTGGCTTAACATTGAACTTGTCTGTTTGGTTTGACAGGAACAATGGCAAGCAGGCAAGACAAGGGAAAAGGCGCATCAATATCTGGCGCCGGAAGAAAAAGAATCAGACTGGGAACAGCAGTCCCAGCAGCACCAGCGGTTCCACGCGGCCAACGCCGTCAATACAAAACCAGGTAGGTGACAGAGGAAGGGAAGAAATGGTACGAAAAGCACAAGGAGAGCAAGTACTTCCCCGAGGAACACATAACAAGGGAACCGTTGGCACAGGAGTTCCCCAGGATTGTCCATAGGATCTAGGCAGTTGGGCTGAACTTCATCTTTGAAGAGCCCAAGGAATGCAACTTGCACTTGATTTGGGAATTCTACGCCAATTGGAACCCGACTCTCAGAAGTCACACCATCAAAATAAGGGGGAAAATAGTCACTTTTGAGCCCCACCACCTCAATGCTATCCTAGGGGCGCAGGACACAGACGCCCATGTGCTTCGACAACTGAATATCACTCCACCATATGCGGACATCAGACGTACTTTGTGTGGAACCCGATCAACAGCTCGATGGAGCAGACATAAGGAGAGGGGCTACCATCAGACCTTGCCTTACTCACAGATGAACAGGGAATCCAGGATATGGCTGAAGATTGTTTGTTCCTGTCTAATCCCGGGGGTGCATATGACGGATGTAACCTGGGATCGTGTATGCTTGGCGTACGCCCTGATGAAAGGGCTGGAGATCAATGTGGGGGCGGTGATTATCTCCGCCATGAAGAGAGCCTGTTTGCACCAAGGGCACAAATACGGATTTGGTGGACTACTCACCACGTTCCTGAGGGGCCTGGATATTGAGGAAGAGGCCCTTGACTACATCCCGCAGATGGAGCGGCGGGCCTTAGATGTCACTAAAACTAAGGAACCCAACACCATCCACGGGCCAGTTCTTACACTAGCCGAGCGACATGCTCAGGATGATCAGTATATGGCTCGCATGTACGGGATGCAGATGCTCCAGCTGCGAATAGGCGGGAGGCCGGCAACAGAAAAGGAGCTGTGGCAGCTCAAGCTAGACTACCCTTTTGGCGAAAATGCCAGGGCTCTATGCCGAGTGGGGCCATCTTTTATAGAGCCCACGGATGATGATGTCCCCACAGATGAGGAGACACGTCGTGAGGACTCCGATGTGGAGTCCGATGATGACGATGGGGGTGATTCAGACTGTGAGACGAGGCAGCAGCACCTGATGAAGAAGTGGAGTATTTTGATTGATCAGGGAGTTCCGCCACCCACTTTTTGTGCTATGTTAATTTTTGTGAACATTGGGGATAGTGTTCGATATAAGTATGGGGTAGGAGTAGTTAGGTGCTGGTTGTGTTGTTGTTTATGTTTCTGTTCTGTTGTCGTGCCTGTGAAAATATTTTGGTACCCTGTGATTGTGATGTTTCTGTTCTGTATTGTAATTAATCTGAAGCTGTTGTGTGCGGCTGAATGTTGCTACTGAATTTTGTAGTGCTACTGAATGTTGCTAGCTGATTTTGTACATATTTTTGTTTTATCGAAATGATCGATATTTTTAATTTTTTTTCAATTCTTGGGTTTCTCGGCATTTGTTTTTAGTTCTTTTACCTAGAATGGTCCCATTGAATCGAAGTCTTAGTTAGTGACCGTTCCCTATGATGGATGGATGACGACTGTCTTAAGGGAAATGTAGTCGTTAGGAGTAGATTTTTTTCATTTATTTTTTAGTTGTTTTCTTTTGTGGGTTGCATCCCAAAACCTATAGTTACTTTATGGTTGCGGAATTCTGGTTGCGTGTTGTACATGATATTTGAAATGCAAAGGTGATTCGTATGAAAGCATGCAACTTTGTAAATATGTTGAGATACCTAGGCCATAGAGTCGATTTAGTGTGATTGAGGCTTAATGTTTGAATTCTTGTAATTAGCTGATTGAAGAGTCTGTGAATACGTCTTGAATTGAGCATGTGCGATAAGTGTGGGGTGAGGTTTTGTTTATTCCATGCTATTATGAAATGTCTAGAACTTGCCTGGTGTGTGTACGAAACGAAATGAAGGACGTGTATTGTAGAAAAGGATGTAGGCATTTCTTTGTTTTCAACCGAAAGTTTCTCTTTTTCATTATTGTACCCACCTTGATTGTACATCCTAGTTAGCCCGTTGAGCCTTTAGCCTATAAATTCTTTTCTTTTGTCAAAAATGTGTAAACCGAGCTTAACCCATTTCTTTTCATTAGCCGTAAATTTGATCCAAAATTCGTAAGCGCTTAAGAAGAGAAAATAATGTTCCCAAAGTGTCAAAGAGTGAGAATGGTGAAAAGAAAAGAAAAGCAGAGTGATGAAAGGAAAGAAAAGGTTTAAGGTGCACTTGTTATAAATAAAATACAATGAAGGTGTATGAATAATCTTCGTTATTGAGTCAAGTGTGCTTAATGAGATGGGTCAAAATAAAGACATACTTCAAGAATGGGGGGATGAAGGAAGAAACAATGCCCATGAGCTTGATGGGATGTATTGAAAAAGCGCGTAAGGATGCTAGTGGCTATTATTGGCTAGCCCAATATTTACTAGTTCCGTAGCTTACATTACAACCCGTTAAAGTCCTACGTGATCTTACATCACACTTCTTTATATTAGTGGAGTAATACACTAAAGGCAAGCTTATGGTTAGTGGCATGATGCATGTGAATTCTTTTGGGAGAGAGAGTGAAATTTTTTCTATATGCCCCTGCATGTAATCGTTTGAGTTCATGTGATTAAAAAGGGGGAAATTCTCTTGTGTTGTGAGGGCACATGCTTGATGAGAGATTAAATTTCATTTCGGATATCTTGATCAGCTGATTTGCATGAGTTTGCCAATATCAAGAGTCGATTCTTAAGTCTAGGAGGTCTTGATGTGTTGAAGCTCACGGCATTGATAGGACCATGCGTGTTTTCTTGATGATTTGCTGTATTAAATAATCGGTATGATCGTAGCCTGAATTGTCGAACCAAAGTAGCCAGGATGGGGTGTAAAGTGCATGGGTGTAAGATTGTTGTTCGGGGATGAACAAGGATTTAAGTGTGGGGTAAGTGATCTTGGGCAAATTTATATGCCCAAGTGATACTCAAAGGTGTCATTTTAGCCCTGTTTATCTATCAATGTTTATACATTCTCATGCTATTGATAATAAAATGTGAATTTATACTAACCAACGTGATTAGCGTTGTTTTGCAGGTGATATATAATTTTGGGAATCTAAAATGCGTGTTGGGGGAGATTGGGGTTGGACTCGGATGTTAGCAAGGGAAAAAGCATTTGAAGGCACAAATTAAAGGGGCTCCGCGATGGAGCCGTGTCACACTGCCATCGCGGATGCCTTCTGCCTGGATAGGGATTTTTTGCCAAAATCCAGTGAGGGTGCACGTTGGTGCCGTGGCACGTTGGCCTAGCCCCGCGTTGCACGCCGTGCCACGTTGGGCCTTATTACCAGGACAATCAATTTCCAGTAAGGGTCCGCGTCATTGGTGTGTCACGGAGGCTGTGCTCCGCGATGCACTCCGTGACACGTTGCTCGTTATTCCGGGAAAAATTCCCACTAGTATATAGGGGTGGGCATTCGGTTTTTCGGTTCGGTTTTTTAAAATTTCGGTTCGGTTTTTTCGGTTTTCGATTTTTCATGTAGGGTACCGAACACCGAAGCGAACTAATTCGGTTCGGTTCAGTTTTTTTCAAATTCGGTTCGGTTTTTTCGGTTTTTCTAATTCGGTTTTTTCGGTTATGGGCCTAATTAATAGGCTATTTTTTAACTTACAAAATGAGCTACTTTTTAAATTAAAATGAGTTGTTTTATCTTTTTAAATTCAAAATAAATTATTTTAAGTTTGAATTCTAAAGTTTAATTCAACTAAGCTTAATTTTAACTTTTTAAATAAAGAAAATAGTGGGATCAATTGATTTACATTTAGTAGTACATACATAACATTGAATTTTTGATAATAAATTTTCTCATATGCTTAATATCCTTATAACAAAACCAATAAAAAGTTAAGGGTCTTTTAAGATTTTAATAATCTATGGTCCCTAATTTCTTGTTAAATGAATATTATATATTTTATTTTTCTTTCAAAGCATATTAATAATAGTAAGAATTTTCTTAACATGCTAAAACTATTATAAAACTTGTTATTTGTAAAAAAAACTTAAGCAATTGTATCAATTATATAAATAATTCTCTAAATGTAAATGTGCTTTGAGATTTGGGTTGGGTGTAGTATTTTTATTTTTTTGAAATTAAGCTATAATTTTTTTTAAAAAAATAAAATAAAATTTCGGTTAAACCAAAAAACTGAAATAAGAAAACCGAAAACCAAACCGAAAAACCGAATTTTTTTAAAAAAAAAACCAAAACCGAACCGAAAAACCGAAAAAACCGAAACTGAAAAACCGAATTAATTCGGTTCGGTTCAGTTTTTTGGTTTTCGATTTTTTTGCCCACCCCTACTAGTATAAATAGAACACTTAGGTTCATTTTTAATTATTCTGACTTGGTGGAGCAAGAACGTGGGTTACAGGCAGTTGAAGGGACGAAATTATCAGGGTTTTTCTCTATCTCCTTCTTCTTTAATTCAATTGCTTGTATGTTTAACACTCATTTAACGATGTTTAATCCACAAATGAGTGGCTAATTCCTCCTCTTGCTGAGGTTAAGAACAATTGTATTGAAATGTAGTTATTGATCAATTGGGTTTTTCATCTTTTCTTCCATGGTTGTTCTATTGGTTCTTGTTCTTACTGCATTAATGTGTGGCTAATGTTAATGTATATCTAAAAAGTCCGGTTTCACTCGAGAGAGCAAGAAATTGGAAAGTTGTGAATCAATAGGATATGATCTTTTCTTAGTTTGGGAAAATTGAGAATTGATTTACCTTCAGGATAGAAATATACCTGAAAGTCGTATTAGTCAATTAAGGAATCAGTTTTGTATGGCTAGAACATGAATTTCGTTTAGTCACAGAAATGTAGGTGGACGGTTCATGATTCTTAAGTTGGGTTAAATAAGAGAGTTTTAATCCATTGGCAATAATTCTTGACTAGCAACCGGAGGAAAAATTAACCAAAAATTGTATCGATAATTAGTTTCTATACATGTTCATTTAGCCTCAGCATGCTCACATTCATAGTTCAGACTCACATTAGATATTCGTTTTAGACTTAGCATACAATTAGAAATCAAAATATCAAACTCTTCTTTGCACTGTTTTCTTCATTTTTAGAGTAAGTATAGTAACACTTAAGTAGTTTGTTACCTTATCCCAGTCCCTGTGGGATCGATACTTGGCTTACTTAAGCCACTTTACTACTTGTTCGACCACGTGCACTTGCGTGTAGTTAAATACCCCAAAGCAGACGCGAACAGTTGTCCCGTCAACCCATCTTGTGTATTAGAGGCTTTCGGACAAGTATGTAGTGCTTCGCTGTGTATACACCCAGTATTTCCTGATGTTATGCTATAATTACGTATTTGCTATGTTTCATGATTATAATTATGCTTATTTGAACAAGATTATTTGCATGCATGTGCCATGGGTCGACTTGGGGTCTCTCGGTGTCCCTTGTCCTGTGTCTACGATCGGGGTGTACCTTCGGGTCGTGACACCAGCTCTACAAGTACAACCTGTCATATGCAACATAGAAGACTAAGACCAAGTTTTTCAATACTTGAGGAAATTAAAATTCACAAAATAACAGAAATACTCACTAAACTTCGCCAGTCCCCGGCAACGATGCCAAAAACTTGTTGCGCCCCAACACACGCGCAAGCGCATGCAGTCGTACAAGTAATACAATGGCCCTTTCCAGAGCCGGATGTCGAACCCATAGGGACTGGACCAATTCCGTGAATATTCAAGTTCGAATGTTAATTTAATCTTCACAAGAGTTGATTATAGAAATTTAATAATATTCTAATTAAGTGTATGGGTGATAACAAAATACTCAAGAAACGATATAAGAAGCAACTAGAGTTAAAGTCTAATAATCCTGCAATGCTACAATTCACAATGGTTCGAGTATGAAACCTTCAGCAGTTGTCTCACATAGTTAAAATGCTACGTTCATGGTCTTTCAAGCCTCTAAACATGACAAACTAGTCTCATACCTTCATCGTATAGCAGGGATGTGACGTCCTAATTCATGAGGAATTTAACATGGATGTGGTTTATGGAGCTTGTTCACTTGATTATGGACTTTCTTAACTATAATTATTTAATCAGACTTATCTTCACAACTAATTCTACGAGTGGTGATGTGACAATTCTAAGTCGGTGTCTAGCTCATCCCATTTTATCAACCAAGAAAGGCAAATTAGGTATAATTTCTATCCTAACCGTGAATCCTATCATAAAGATAAGAACTTGCTCCCTACATTCTTATGTTCTAGCCTAGGGTTACTCTTACAAGCTTTTGCCTACGCTTAACGCGTTTGTTTTCATGGTGATCAAGCATAAAAACATTAATAATAAAGAATGTAAGACAAAAAAATAAGTAAAACTCAAACCAATGAAGAATTCATGCATTTACAATCATATTACATAGCCTCAACCCTAGAAGAAGGGTTTTAGCCACTCATGTTCATACAAAGACTCAAAAACATGATTAGAGTAACGTACTTACTAGAATAGTTAAAAGAGAATACCAAATAATGATCCCTACGTAGAGTTCTTCACTTCTCCCTTCACTCCTTTATGGTTTCCCAAAAATATTTCATGATATTTGGTTTTAGGAGCTAAGGTTTTAATTTATACTTAGTGGAATTTTGCAAAATTTGGCCGTGCATGAAACTGCTCCGTGGCACGTTGCCCATCGCCCCAATTTACCTCCGTTCCATGGAGGAAACGCGGATGCTCACTGGAATTATCGGCAGTGGCATGTCCTTGGCGCAGGCTATGCGCGACACACGGCATGGCACGTTGCTCCTCGCGCGCAATGGCCTGCGTGACATGGGAGCTGGCGCATAGCATGGTACGGTCCTCAACGTGTAGCTTGTGCTGCGTGGCACGCTGGCCTGTGCCATAGGGCTGTTTTTCTTTCCATGTTATGCAATTATCATCCCAACTCAATCCAAAGCTCCTCCTTGCTCGTGCATCATCATATTTAGCCCATCTTTAATATTTTTTTCCTACAAAACAAAGAGCTAATAAAATTGGTTAGTTTATGCACGTAATTAATAGAAATCACGGGAGAATATAATTAATTTAATTGACAAACATGACTTAATTAAGTTATAAAATAGCGCTTGGTCACGTAATTACACCCAAGATCACCCTCCAGTAGTATTAGCAGGTACAATTGCCTGTTGGTTAAGCTAGATGGCCATGATGTACATCATCGTTCTAAAGGCATCCCCGAGCTCTGCATTAGTAACTTGCCCATAAAGAGGGCCTATTGTAGTGTTATACCCTGGGAATCCAAGGATCAGACCCGGGAGACCAAATAGTGAAATACTGAATTTTACAGCAGGTCACAGGACGAATCGTGAGGAGGCTCGTGAGGAGTGACCACGATTCGTGAAATGAATCATCGTCTAGCAGGATTAGCAGGATGTGGTGAGAAGACCACGGGCATGAACACGAGTTGTGGTCAGGCCTCATGACTCGTGAGGTCTCCCGTGGCCTAGACTGGTTGTTTGGCAAAGAGGCAGTGGGCAGTAGAAGCCACGGATGGTGACCACAAGTCGTGGTCACCCACCACGAGTCGTGGTGTCTCCTGTGAGGTCCCGTAGTTGTTTTTGGACAGTGGAATAGACGACTCATGGCCACGAGTCGTGTCCTGTGAGCACAAGTCGTCCAGTCAATCGTAGGGACTAGCAGTCAGCCAAATCCTGCGATTTAGTATGGGCTTTCTTGTTATTCCTAAGTCCTAGGGGCCTATACTACGTCATTTAAGTCTCACATTACAAGGTTTTAAGAGGGGAAAACCTATTCTAAGCTAGTTCATTCAATGCATGCAAACGTGAGAGTTTGAAGAGAGGATTTAGAGCAAGTTTTGGAGGTTTTCACTGGAATCTCATCTTGGACAATTAGAGAAGTGGTAAAATCATCCCTCCTAGATATGTAGGGTTATGAGTGGGTGTTTTCTTCCACATCCATGCCCAATCTCTATCTAGTATAAGAAATTCACTTGATCAAGTAATGGGGTTTTTACCCAATTGCATGATTCTTCTATTTCTTACATGGGTACGATTAGATTATGTTTATATTGATGAATTGTGTTGCTTGGTCAGATTTTAAATTGTTTTCAATCAAAAATTGTGTTTTCTAAATGATGAAAATTTAATGCCCATGGATAAGAAGTTCATTAAAGAAGAGAATGATGATGAATGTATGATGATGATGAGATTTGATGATGAAAAGTATGTTTCTAAAGCTATCCATGATTATGATAATATTTTAAAAATGAATTGAGTAGATCCAAGCATGATAACATTTTGGGCAAGGCCCTTATATCAAGCAGGATAATGTAGTATCTCTAAAATAAGCTTACCACATGGTTTTGGAGTAGGTGTTCCCACTTATATTTGAGCTTGTGGTATGTTTTAAAATAAGCTTCTCATATGCATGAATTCATAATTGAGCTTCATTTTCATACGATATCGGTTCTATTCCTGATTCTATTGTTGAGCTTTGTCAAATGACAATGTTGAGCTTCATTTCATACGATATTGAGTTTATGCACGATAACATTGTTGAGCTTTGTCAATAGACGATGTTGAGCTTTGTTATATACGATGTAGAGCATTGCATGTTTTGGGAGAAGAGTCTAGCACCGAGCGGGCTAAGGGTCGATCACCCTATGCCCTAGAACTACGTGCCAACGTAGGTTGATACTATTGTGTTATTGGGACCTCCCTTGTGAGCTATCCCCGGCCCTAATGGCCATGAGCTTGATATCGATATCATGGTATCGTCCATAGCCCTGGAAAGGTTATGGATGGCTCTACCCACTTAAGTGTAATAGTTGGGACCACGTAAGCTCTATCGTGGTGTGTAGGTTAAGTGACGAGTCTCCCACTATCTATACAATTCAGATTTGCATATTATTACTCATGGAAGTTATCTTACGCATGTTTCTCTAAAAGCAAGGTTTGACTCATTATTATGCTTTTATTATAAATGTTATGTTTCAACTTTGAGTCATTTGAGTAAGTCATGATGTTATAAAGCTATGCATTTTCATGTCATGATAAGATTACGATCTCAGAATGAATGCATGTAGCCCTTATTCTCAGACTTGAAAGCTTATGATATGTTATGAAATGTTTTAAATGGTTTATTTTACTTAAGAGGTTTTACTTACCTTGCATACTCGGTACATTCCACGTACTGACAGCATACTTTCTATGTTGTATCGTTTCATGATATAGGACCCAGTTTCCAGACTCAACCCCATTCGTAGTCGATTGTCAGAGTTAGCTCCTACTCGGTTGGTCAGTCCTCATCCTTCGAGGGCTAGACTTTCAGTTCCTTATGTATTTTCAGTTTCAGTATTGTTGAGTTAGTTGGGGTCTTGTCCCATCAGCTCATCCAGATTAGAGGCTTTTCAGACTTATGTATATGTTAGCTTCGGATGTTATTCTGATGTGATGTTGAATTAGACTTTCGCTGAGATTATATTGACACTTTCTTCAGTTTATTGAATGAGTTAGTTGTATGCTTATGCCATGGGTAGACTTGGGGTCTCTCGGTGTCCCTTGTCCCGTGTCTACGATCTGGGCCTTCGTTCGAGTCGTGACAAACTTGGTATAAGAGCAATAGGTTTGAAGTGTCCTAGGGTATCTGAAAGCTGTGTTAAGTATAGTCTTTTTCATGGGTGTGAAGCACGCCACACTTATGACGGAGAAGCTACGAGACATTTAGAAAATGTTCCATTCTTTCATGCTCTATGTCGTGCGATGGAAAGTCTTTCTATCCTTCTAATTCGTGCTAATCGTGATTGCAGAACCATGCTCCTTTAAGAATATATGGAAGGAGGAATGGAGGTGGTGAAGGCCATGAGGATGGAAATGGTTATGGGCATTAGCCAGCCCCACCTGTTCAGGAGCCTCAGGCACTGGAGCAGCCGCTCATGCTGAGTTCCAGGCCGCTATTCAGATGCTTGCGCAGGCCTTGACCGCTCAGGTCAATCAATAGGCCATTGCGCATGTTCCACGGAATGGCAATGTAGTGGCGGCTCGAGTCAGAGCCTTCTTGAGGATGAACACACCAGAATTCTCGAGGTCCAAGGTAGATGAGGACCCGCATGATTTCATTGATGAGATTGTCAAGATCACCCAAGTCATGGGGATGAGTAGTGTTCAGTGAGCAGAGTTGGCCTCCTACCAGTTGAAGGGGTTGTGCATATCTGGTTTCTCCAATGGAAGGATAGCAGGGTCGCAGGATGTCACGACCCAAATGTACACCCGGATCGTTGACACGGGACAAAGAGCCCCGAGAGACCCCAAGTCAACCCATGGCATTAGCATACATCTAATTCAATCACATGAGCAGAAGACTTAGCATAGAGAACGTAATCATAACATAACATAAGGGAAAATATTACAATACTTATACAATACAGCGGAATACAACTTTTTAGTCTGATAAGCCTCTAAACATGAAAGGAGGATTGATGGGACAACTCCCCAACTAATCCAACATCTAGAAACTGAAGGAATAACATAGAGTGTGAACATGTAGCCCTCGAAACATGAGGACTCACCAAGTACGCAGTGAGCAAGTCCGAATCTATCTACGGGTGAGGATGAGCTTGAGAATTGGGACCTGTATCATGAGACGATACACCATAGAAAGTATGCGGTCAGTACGTGGAATGTACCGAGTATGCAAGGTAAGTAAAGTGGATATTTAAAACATGTATGAAACTCATAAATGTTCATAAGAGTAGGACAGCATGATCGTATCATAAATCGTTATAACATATTATAGGACTCAAGGTTTTCAAAATATTCGTAACATAAACATAGTCATAATCATAAGAGAAAAACATTGATTATCATTACTTGAGGCAACATACATAATCATAACATACGTAAATCATGAGAAACAGTGGGAGATTCTCTTAACTGACATACCCCATATGAGCACACATGAAGCCAGAGTTGTAACCCTAGTCGGGAGGGTATTCATATCTTTCCAAGGGTAGGAACCATGAAAGGCGTGATCACACATGAAAAGGGCCGTTTGGGCCTGGGACAAACATGAATGTGTCCCAACATACCTACGGTGGCACGTAGTTCATGAGATTCTAGACATAACCCGAGCCCCGAACCTACTCGGTGTTCGATACTACTACCAAAACATATATAGTGCTCATAATAATACATACATGAGTTCATGGGCTAGTAAAATCATGATAATCATAAATATACTTGAACATACGTGAACTAGCCATGACTTGAGGCCTGTGAGTCGGCCAAAACAAAATTCAAGCTTAGGAAAATACATACATACTTGTAGATCATGCATATAAATTTTCATAAGATCATAACAGATAACATAATATATTCATGATTTAATTCATAATACATGCTGGGCTTATCAAAAATATCAATGGATCAATAGATCATAAATCGGTTTATCATGGGCATACATAATCGAGCTTAAAGGAAACACCCACTCATAACCCTACATACCTGATGGAGACTGAATCTTAGTCTCCCTTGAATGCCCAAAAGGAAATGAAAGAAATTGAACAAGAAACATTGAATCTCCCTTTTAATCACCTCTCTATCACTTTTCTATTCTTTTGCATGCATGAATGAAGACTTTAGGATAGCTTCCCCCTCTAAAACCCACCTTTCATTGGTTAAAACGATGTAGTTTAGGCTTTAGGAACTAGGAATTACGAAAAGGCCCTTACTAATTTCACAGAAAATAACTGCCAGGTGGTCCTAATAGACGACCTGATGACTCGTTGCTAGAGGGCACGACTCATTATATCGATCGTCACGTGCACTGCCTTATTTGTTCTCCTAGGCTCGTAACGGGTAACTTCACGGCTAGTTATGGGTGACCACGACTCGTGGTCACCACTCGTTAAGTACACTGCCTAACTTTACTTCCTCCACTAATTTTCCCTCCCCATGGCTGACCCAACGACTCGTGGGTCCTGACCATGAGTTGCGGTCTCGCCCGTGGTGTCTCAAGAATAGGACTTCTTCTCAAAATCGAAGCCTTCCCCAAGAGTAACCTAATGACTCATGGGCTGACCTCACGAGTCTTGAGATGACTCATCCTAAAACTGCAGTAAAAATTTCCACTTTTCCCCGTTTCAACTCCCTGGTCTGATCTTTGAGATCCCGGGGTATAACAATATCTCCCCCTTGGAAACATTCGTCCTCGAATGTTGTAATACACAAAGAAAAGTAGAGATATGCAATTTCATATTCAAATACAGATCATTTAAACCGAAAACTGATGGAATGACTACCTCCGATTCAAAATACTCAACGAACTGAATTCAGGCATCACATACATTCACCATAACATAAAAAAAACTTGCGCACATGAACTTAACATGAAACTAAAATTAAGTATTAGGGCAACAACTCATACCTCAAACTAAAACTGAGCCGGTAGGAAATAGGTAAGGGTATTTAGCCATCATATCTACCTCGGGATCCCACATAGCTCCCTCAACATGCCGATTTATCCATAACACCTTTACTGAAGCTACTTCCCTGTTCCTTAGCCTTCGAACCTGACAATCCAATATTTCAACTGGAATTTCCTCATAGCTGAGGCTATCCTTTACAATAATGCTATCCATTGAGACTACTAGAGCTAGGTCTCCCAAACATTTCTTCAAAAGCGACACATGAAACACAGGATGCACGGAAGATAACTCTTAGGGAAAGTCCAGCTCATATGCTACCTTACCAACTCTTCTCATAATCCGGTAGGCACCACATAACGGGGACTGCATTTTCCTTTCTTCCCAAACTGCATGACTCCCTTCATGGGAGATACCTTCAGAAATACCCAATTAGCAACCTCGAACTCCAACTCTCTCCTCCTCACATCAGCATATGACTTTTGATGACTCTGAGCGGTTTTAGCCTATCCCTTACCAACTGAACCTTCACTATAGCCTCATGAACCTAATCTAGTCCTATAATTGCTTCCTCACCAACCTCAAACCATTTGATGGGCGATCTATATCTCCACCCATAAAGAGCCTCGAACGGTGCCATCTGAATACTAGAGTGATAGCTGTTATTATAAGAAACTCAATCAGGGGAAAGTGATCATCCCAACTACCTTTGAAGTCCATCACACATGCTCTCAACATGTCCTCGAGAGTCTTGATTTTTCTCTCTTCTTGGCCATCCATTTGCGGATGAAAGGATGTGGAGAGCTTAACCTTAGTCCCAAGCCCCTTATGAAAAGACCGCCAAAACTGGGAGGTAAACTGAGTACCTCGGTCCGAGATAATAGACAAGGGAACTCCATGTAGCCAAACCAACTCTCAGATATGCAATTTGGCATAATCATCTGTTGAGTCTGTGGTTTTTACCAGTAGGAAATGTGCAGCCTTAATCAATCTATCTACCACCACCCAAATAGAATCATAATGTTGACGAGTACGAGGTAAGCCTGTAATAAAATCCATATTAATCTCTTACCACTTCCAAGTGGGAATGCTAATATGCTGAAGTATGCCTCTCGGCCTTTGATACTCAACCTTTACTTGCCGATAGTTCGGGCACTTGGCTACGAATTCTACAATATTCTTCTTCTTGCTATCCCACCAATAGATTTTTCATAAATCACGATACATCTTGGTGTCACCTAGAGGGATAGAATACCTGGATCCATGGGCCTCATGCAATATTCAGCTCCTAAAATCATCAACATCGGGAACACATAGGCAACCCTGGTACTGAAACACACCATCTCCCCCTTAGGAGAAGACCTCCACCTTTTGACTTCGAACGACTTCTTTCAGCTTTACCAAAATCAGATCCTCATCTTGTCTAGCTTTCACATGAGTCACCAAGGACAATTCTGGTCCGTTCTAGATAACAACACCGCCATCGGTTGAGTCAACCAACCTAACTCCCGACCTTGTGAGTCGATGAACATCTTTCACCAGCTCCTTCTTTCCCTCATCCACATGGGACACACTCTCCATATAGAGCTTACTAAGTGCGTCCGCTATGACATTAGCCTTACCCGGATGGTAAAGGACACTCATATCGTAGTCCTTGAGTAGCTCCAACCACCTTCTTTTCCGAAGATTGAGATCCTTCTGTGTGAATACATATTGTAAACTCTTGTAATCCGTAAACACATCCACATTAAACCCATATAAGTAATGTCGCCATATCATCAATGCGAACACCACCGTGGCCAATTCAAGATCATAGGTCTGGTAATTCTTTTCATGGACTTTCAACTATCTTGAGGAATATGCTATCACCTTCCCGTGTTGCATTAATACACACTCGATTCCAATTCTTGAAGCATCACAGTACACCACAAAACCATTTGTACCCTCTGGTAGGGTCAACACCGATGTGGTAGTAAGTCGAGCCTTCAACTCTTGGAAGCTCTTCTGACAAGCCTCCGACCATTGGAACTTTACCTTTTTCTGAATTAACTTGGTCAAAGGTGCCACAATAGATGAGAAACCCTCAACAAACCTCTGATAAACCCAAGAAACTCAAAATATCTAAGGGATTCACTTGTCTAGGCTAATTCTCCACCACCTCGATTTTCTGAGAATCTACTTTTATGCCCTCACCGGATACTACATGGCCCAAAAATGCTACCGCGTTCAACCAGAACTCACACTTGCTGAACTTGACATACAACTGACGATCCTTGAGGGTCTGAATTATTACTCTAAAATGAGCAGCATGCTCCTCCACCCTCTAAGAGTATATAAGGATGTTAGCAATGAACACGATCACGAACATATATAGATATTGCTTAAACACCCTGTTCATCAAGTCCATGAAAGCTGAAGGAGCATTCGTTAGTCCAAAAGACATAACCACAAACTCATAATGGCCATACCGCGTCCTGAAGGTTGTCTACTAGATATCATTCTCCCGAACTCTAAGCTGATGATTCCTAGACCTGAGATATATCTTTGAGAATACTGGCACCCTGAAGCTGGTCAAACAAATCATCGATCCTAGGTAAAGGATATCTGTTCTTGATGGTGACTTTGTTCAATTGCCCATAGTCAATGCACATCCGAAGCGAACCATCCTTCTTTCGAAAATATAACACTAGTGCACCCTACAGTGACTTGCTCAGTCAGATAAAGGCCTTATCTAACAGGTCCTTCAACTGATGCTTCAACACTTTTAGCTCGACTGGAGCCATTCAATAGAGAGGGATAGATATGGGATGCATGTCATGAAGAAGGTCAATACCGAAATCAATCTCCCACTCGGGAGAAACACTTCGCAAATCATCAAGAAAGACCTCTGGATACTCATGTACTGCTGGAACTAACTGGATAGTCGGGGTCTCAGACTCGACATCATTAAACCTAACTAGATGGTACATGCAACCCTTAGAAATCATCTTCCTGGCCTTAAGGTAGGAAATGAAACGACCTACAGGCACAGCTGAACTACCCTTCCATTCTAAGACTGGCTCACCTACAAATCTAAACTCTACTGCCCAAGTTCTACAATTTACAGAATCATAGCATGAAAATAGCCAATCCATGCCGAGAATAACATAAAAATTGGTCATGGATAACTCTATCAAATTTGCTGAGGTGACCTTATGAAGGACTGAGACTGGGCAACCTCTATATACCCGTCTAGCTATAATTGAGTCACCTACTGGAGTGGAAACTGTGAAGGGTTCTAAAAAGACTTTACGACTAACTCCGAAGCTACTTGCACATAAGGTGTCAATAAAGACAAGGTAGCCCCCGAATCTAGCAAAGCATAAACATGAATATGGAAAACTCGCAACATACCAGTGACCACATTCGGGGAGACCTCCTACTCCTGACGAGATGCTAAATCATAGAATCTGTTCTGGCATTGACCGTCAACTGTGCTAGTAGATGCCCCCTGATGTGCTGAGCGTACAAGAGGGGCTACTAAGCTAGAAGTTGGGCCTCGACCCCCAACCTGTTCCAGTCTCACCGCTAGAAAATCTCTCAACATGTGTCTGGGCTGCCCACACCCGAAGAAAGCACCTGAACCTTCCAAATACTGCCATGTGTGTCCTCAACCACATCTGCGACAAGGTGGGATGTTAGAATCTGTGGGTCTACTACTATGACCCCTCGAGCCTGATGCCCGTCATCTCTGATCATGTCTGGGCCTGGATGGCACACTCAATGTCGAAGATCTTGGGGTTGATGATCTCTGGTGGGTCTGCTGTTGGTGCCCACCTCCGGACCTCTACTGAGAGAATCTGTGGTCCTTGGTCCTAGACCTCTTGGCCTCCCTCTCCCTCAAATGCGCCGCCTCCATCTGCTGGGCGTAAACCACTATTTATGGGAAATCCATGTCCTGATGGAGCATAGCGGTCCTACAATCCTTTTCCAAATAGCCTGCTACTCTCTGGACGAATCTACTCACTCGACATAGATCATGAAAGAAAGGAACATTTCCTAAACATCTCGTAGCCTCTTCGTCATAAGTGTGGTGCTCTTTACAACCAGGGCTAAGGACGCTACCATGATATCGATATCAAGCTGAAGGCCCATTTGAGCAAGGGGAAGCTCACAAAGGAGGTCCCAAGTCATATAATAGTAAAAACCTACGTTGGCGCGTAGTTCTGAGGCATTGGGTGATCGACCCATAGCTTACTCGGTGCTATACAATACTCCCAAAAACATGCATATGCTCTACATCGTATATAATAAAGCTCAACATCGTCTATTGACGAAGCTCAATGATCAGATACATCTCAAATACGAAATCATGCATATGAGAAGCTTTCGTTCAAAACATACTACAAGCTGAAAACATACTTGGGAGCCTTGGCTCCAAAAACCACGTCGTAAGCTATGCATAAGAAGACTTAACTCAAAACATACTACAAGCTAGAACATAAATTTGGGAGTCTTCACTCCAAAACAATGTGGTAAGCTTAGTTTGGGAAAATCATCATTTAAACTTAACATGTGGGTTTTCCCAAAGCTTTATCATACTTAGAAATACTCAATTCTCACTGAAAACATATTTATAAACATGGGTAGCTTCAAATCATGCTTTTCGTCATAAGATCTCATCATTATCTCATATATTTCAAAAATCTCGCTTCGCATTATCATCTCGTCAATGGGCTTCAACATTGATAAGGCTAGAAACATAGTTTTAGTTGAAATCATTATAAAATCAGTCCATGCTTCACAGTCCATAATACAATCATAATTAATTCATACCCATGCGTAGAAATAGATAACTCATGCATTAACCCCATAACTTGATCATAGGAAATTCTCATACTTAGATAGAAATTTGGCATGGGTGTGGAAGGAAACACATACTCATAACCCTACACACCTGATGGAGACTGAATCTTACTCTCCCTTGGATACACAAAAAGTAATTGAAAGAAATTTAAGAAGAAACCTTGAATCTCCCTTTTAATCACCTCTCTATCACTCTTCTATTCTCTTGCATGCATGACTGAAGACTGTAGGGTAGGTTCCCTCTCCAAAACCCACCTTTCATAGGCTAAAACGACGTAGTTTAGGGTTTAGGAACTTAGGAAGTTTTAAAAGGCCCTTACTAATTTCGCAAAAAATAACTGCCAGGTGGTCCTAATGAACAACCTGACGACACGTTGCTAGAGGGAACGACTCGTTTTATCGATCGTCAAGTGCACTGCCTTATTTGTTTTCCTGGGCACGTAATGGGTCACTTCACGGCTCGTTATGTGTGACCACGACTCGTGGTCACCACTCGTTAAGTACACTACCTAACTTTACTTCCTCCACTTATTTTCCCTCCCCACGGCTGACCCAACGACTTGTGGGTCCTGACCACGATTCGTGGTCTCTCCTGTGGGGTCTCAACTCTTCCAAGACTTCTTCTTAAAATCCAGTCCTTCCCCATGAATAACCTGACGACTCATGGGCTGTCCTCACGAGTAATGAGACAGCTTGTCTTGAGACTGCAATAAAAATTTCCCCTTTTCCCCGTTTCAACTCCCAGGTCCGATCTTTGAGCTCCTGGGGTATAACAGAGATACATCCTTCTTTCAAACAAAGAGAGCTGGTGCACCCCATGGGAAAATACTAGGTCTGATTAAGCCCTTATCTAAGAGATCCTTCAACTACTCTTTCAACTCCTTTAGCTCAGGTGGAGCCATTCAATAAGGAGGAATAGATATAGGTTGCATATTGGGAAGAAGGTCAATACCAAAATCAATCTCTCGCTCGGGAGGTCACCTGGTAGATCATCTGGAAAAACCTCAGAATACTCATATAGTATAAGAACAGACTAAAGAGTTGGGGTCACGGATGCAACATCCTTATCTCGAACTAGATCATAAACACAACCCCTGGAAATCATCTTTCTGGCCTTAAGGTAGGAAATGAAGCGACCTACAGGCACAACTGAACTACCCTTCCATTCTAGGATTGGCTCACCCGGAAATCAGAACTCTACCATACGGGTTCTATAATTCACTGAAGCATAACATGGATATAACTAATACATACCAAAGATAACATCAAAATCAGTCATGTATAACTCTACTAGATCGGCTATGGTGACTTCCTAAAGGACTGTGGCAGGGCAATTTCTATATATCTATCGAGCTATAACTGAGTCACTGACTGGAGTAGAGACTAAGAATGGTACTGATAGGACTTTGGGTCTGACATTGAAACTAATAGCAACATAGGGTTTCACAAAAGATAAAGTAGCCCCTGGATCTAACAATGCATAAACAATAATATGGAATAATCGCAACATACCAGTGACCACATTTGGAGAGACCTCCTTCTCCTAACAAGATGAGAGGGCATAAAACCTATTCTAACACTGACCACCACCTGCACTAGTGGATGCAACCTGCTAAGCTGAGCATGCTGGTAGAGCTGCTGAACTGGTGGCTAGGTCACGGTCTCAAGCATGGCTCTCTCTGGCCACTAGATAATCTATGAGCATGTGGTCGGCCTTCCTGCACCCAAAACATGCACCCAAACCTGCTAGGCACTGTACGATCTGCCTCCTACCATACCTGCCACAAACTGGAATGCCGGGCTCTATTGACCTATTTCCCTAACCTCGAGAGCCTGATGTCTTTCCCCTCTAATTGCGCCTAGAATTGGATGGCACACTGGTTGATGACGGTTCTAGGGGTGATGATCTCTGGTGGGACTGCTGACGATGTCCGCCACAAGACCTCTGCTGGGAAAACCCAAAATTGTTTGTCCTAGCCCTCTTGGCCTCTCTCGCCCTCTCTCTCATCTGCACCGCCTCTATCTGTTGGGCATACATGACCAATTGGGAGAAGTCAATGTCCTAATGAAGCATGGCGGTCCTGCAGCCCTTGACCAAATAATCCGCTACTCTATTCACAAATTTGCTAACCCGAGCCCTCTAATCGGCCACCATCTTCGGCGCATACGTGGACAACCAAGTGGTATCTAGAGAATACTCCTGGATGGTCATGTTGTTCTGTTTCAAATTCACAAACTTGGCCACCTTGATTTCCCTCATCTCCTAGGGAAAGAATCAATCTAAGAATGCGGTGAGAAACTCATCCCAACCAATAGGATCTGTTGTAATTCCCCAGCTGTCCTTCCACTGTCTATAACAAATATGAGGGACCCCTTTTAACTGATAAGAGGCTAAGTTGTCACACTCCTCTCCCGTCACCCCCAAGGCTTAATCTTCATGTAATTCTCCACTAATGAAAAGAAACTACACTTAAAATCAATTAGGACTTGCGGGTCATGATGAATGCTAGGGGTAATGGCACGACAAATGTTTAGCTCTCGTGACTAGAACCTCCCTAATGCCTTTATGTGAACACTTTTATCCTCCCCATCCAACTCTTTAGATCACTTCCCCTTATTCCTCATTTTTCTTCCATTTTCATCTTTTATTTCTCAAAGGCCTTCTTTGTAGCTCTTTTGGCTCTCATATTAAGCCTTGTCTAAGCAAGAGGTAACACAATTTCACTATTCTTTTTCTCTTTTGGTAATTCAGGGTTTCTCAACTAATCATTTCATTACTTTTGATCACAATTTGGTGCTACCTCACATTTAGGCTCATCAAATTTCCCCCTTTCATGTAAACCCCCAAACTTAGGCTTTTTGCCTCTTTCTCATTCATTTCCTTATCTCTCACTATGTATTGGGCTTCAAGCCCCTACTATTTCATTCGTTCATTACTAGAAATTAGGGAATATGGGTGCCAAAGAAGAGGGTTATAAAAAGGGACATTGGCTTGTAATGTAGTTTCCCAGAATAAACAGTCCATAGGCTCAATATTGGTTAGCAAGGGAAGACATTTCGGAAGTCATTTTGGGTGAAGTGACTAATCAACAAAAGCCTAAAAGCATGTTTTAAGTGAAACTACATCTAGGATATCTCCTTGAGTCACAGTTAGGGCAAGTTCTAGACAAGAAGAGATGCATGAGATTCATTCAAATATCCTTACCACTCAAGGCATCAAACCCAAAGAGTTCACACAAGTCATTATTATCACAAGATTATGATTCCAGACAATAGAGCATGCGAATTCACAAGACAAAAAGGGAATATGCAATGTATAACAAGAGAACACTACATTTCGCATTTCAAATGCCTATTTTCATATTTCATGCCACAAAAAAAAATTGTGGTACCTCTCAGAAAAAAAATTCCACAAAAGATTCAAGGAAATACATGGCATTTTCCCTTAAGAGATTCGCCTCACAATCTATCATTGGGAAATGTCAACATGGTTCAACAACAAAAAGAAAAAAAAATGCTCCTTGCGAAACAATCGTGGTATGAAGAAAACCCTTGAAGTTTAATTACTATCTATTATTTACAAAGGTGAAAATCAAACTTGGGTCACAACTTAGGCAATAAGAACAAAGTCCCATCTATTAACACTAACATCAAAGACAATTTTTATATTCATGCATTCATAATTTTAACAAAACAAACAGCCCGACAAGGGCAATAATTAAACATAGTTAAAATTAGCCATAAAAATGCTCATAACTCCTCACAAGTTAAAAAGAAAAGCCTGACAAGGGTTACATCAAATCATAAACAATACAAATGACCACCTCAAAGGAACACTCATCCCATCCCCAACTCAAACACTACATTGTCCCTAATGTAAGCAAGTGGAAAAAAGAGGGAGGGAACTCCTTGTATTGGTAACTCCTCATCATCCTCTTTATCATCAGCGCCAACTCTAGCCTCCACATCAAGGCCTTCATCACCCAGATCCTCCGTCCCATCTCCTAAGCCCTCGAACAAGTCATCAATGGGGCAGCCAGTGCTGCATCAAGGGTGGTCATGTCAGGAACCTCCATGGATGTCCGACTCTTCCATTCCCTTACTTCAGTCTGGAGAGAGGTAACAGCCCCCTCCACAACATCCACCCACTTGCACAGCTTGGTCAGACTCTCAAACATGGACTTCATCTCGTTTTTCACCATTTGGGCAATAAGTGCAAGGAGGCTCTTAGCCAACTTCTAAAGCTGGCTCTCATGAGAGTTAGTCATTTCCACAAGCCTATGGAGATTGGTTGGTTGGGAGGATGTTGGAAGAGATGATGTTCCCCTAATAGGGGCTTCACCTAAGGCTTATCCCGATGCCTCTATGTGTGGTATGTTTATATCTGGAGCCCGTGGAGACTGCTCAGAACCATGGAAGAAAGAACCTTTTAGTAAATCAAAGGCCTGCATCTACTTCCGCTTACTCTTGGGTGCGTCCACATCCTTTTTTTGATCTATTGTGGTGATACTAGTAGCGGAGCTAGGGGCTCTATCTGAGAACAGTGGCACTTGGGCTTGCAAGCAAAGCTAACAGATGAGCACAACATATGGCATGGAGGCGCTGGTTTGCCTTGCTTTCCGCTTTCTTTCAATTGATACAATTTCCCCAAAGTTTACAGGGACCCCTTTCATGATGCAGGTGATAAGGATAACTGCTTCCAAGCTGACCCTCTACTCGTTCTTTGAAGGTAAGATTCGAATATAAATAAAATCTATCCACAGCTTGGCCACAAACTTGAGATCATGGAGAGAAATCTCACCACCCATTAATGGCCTAGAAGGGTGAGCCTCACAGCAATCTTAGACCCCAGCTTCTCGATAATGCTCCACCTTTGCCTTAGAGTTAAAGTTCGACCCCCTTTAGCTCTTATGCTCAGTACCAAATATAGTAGGTAAGGCCACCCTTACTGTAATGTATGAAGTGTAGTAAGCCTCATTTCTTACCGTGTCTCCAAGGTGAGAATGTGTGTACTTTTGCAGGTGACCTGGACATAAAATACAATACTATCCATCAAGAAGAAGAAGTGATTTAGCCCGACCTTTAGGATCAACTGGATTAGGAGCCATTACTCGGCAGGGTTATAGGTAGTATTATTTATCCTTATTTATGTCTTATAGTGGCCTATTTTCACTTCTCCTTAAATGTTTCCTAAGGCCACATATTGATATAAGGTGGTGCCCTTTTTAGAACTAACATTCGAGCTAGTTGTCACTTTATGTTAGCGTGTGCAGTATTAAAGTATAATTGCCTTACATCAGATAAATAGATTAGGTCGAGCAAATAAAAGTATGAAGTTTTGAAGTACTAATGATATGAAAGGGGGCATACATGGGATAGTAATATGTTAAGGGCTAAAAATTCTTGGTAAAGAATTAGTAATTGTGTATGTGTGAGTATGCGATGAAGCTCATAGTATATGTTAATGATCCTCAAAATAGGAATAAAATGGATTGGCATGAAAAAACAACATGATGATCTTATGTGTATTAAGGTATGACAAGGGAGTGATCTTGGGCAGATTTATGTGCCCTAGTGATACTCAAACGTATCAATTTTACCTTGTTTGTTTTGCAATGTGTATATAATATCATGTAATTGGTAATAAAATGTGAATTTATACTAACCAACATGATTAGCATTTGTTTTGCAGGTAAATGTGATTTTTAGGAGCTAAAATGCATGTTGGAACTATGTCGGAGTTGGACTTGGATGCGAGCGTGGAAAAGACCTTGGAATGCACATTTTATAGCGGCTCCACGATAGAGCCGTGCCACGCTACCATCGCGGCAGCACACTGCCTGAACAGGAATTAAAATGGCAATTTCCAGTGTGCCATTGCGTCAGCTCCGTGGCACGGAGAGAGGCCTCCGTGTTGGCCTCCGTGCCACGTTGAGGCTAATTTACCGGACCCTGAAATTCCAGTGAAGGTCCGCGTCCACGCCGTGTCACGGAGGCAGTGCTCCGCGTTGGCCTCCGTGACACGTTGCTTGTTATTTCGGGAAAAATTTCCCACTAGTATAAATAGCACACTTAGGTTATTTTAAGCAGTTTTTAGTTTTTAGACTGAGTTCAGAAGTGGAGAGCAAGGACGTGGGTTAGGAGCAGTTGAGGAACGAAAAAGCTAAGGGATTTCTTCTCTTCTTTTCTTCTTTCTATCAATTGTACGTATGATTTACACTCATTTTAGGATGATCAATCCACAAATGAGTGGCTAATTCTCTTCCTTGCTGAGGTTTTGAACATGTGTAGTGAATTTTGATTGTAAATGATATGGTTTTCTTCTTCTTCTTCCATGTTGTTCTATTAATTCTTGTTTTTACTGCATTAGTGCTTGGCCGACATTAATGTACATCTAAAAAGTCCAATTTCACTCGAAAGAGCAAGAAATTGGAAAGTTGTGAATTAATAGGGTATTGTTCTTAACTTGATTTGGGAAAATTGGGTTTTGATGTGCTTTCCTGATAGAAATATACTTGAAGGCCATATTAGTCAATTTAGGAACCGGAATTGTAGTGTTAGGTCATAAATTTCATTTGATCACAGAAATGTAGACGGATGGTTTATGATTCTAAAGTGAAATTAAATACGAGAGTTTTAATTTCTAGGCGAATGTTCTTGGCTAGCAACATGAAGAAGAGATTAACCAAATTATCATGATTATCAAGTTCATTACTTGTTCTTAACCTTGGCATGTTCATATCCATTGTCTAAATTCACAGTAAATAGTTGTTATAAATTGTAGTAGATATAGTTTAGAAACAAAAACTCAAGTAACTGTTGGTTACATTGTTGTTAGCATAATTAGAAGTGAAATAGGAATATAGTAAACTAGGCAACTTTACATATCTTGAGCCTCCTTGGATCGATACTTGGCTACTTAGCCACTTTATTACTTGTTTGACCACGTGCACTTGCGTGTCGGTTTTACATATACCGAACCAGCCGAACAAGTTTTTGGCGCCGTTGCCGGGGAGGCTAGGCGATTTGTGAAATTGTGTTTAGTGTAAATTTACTATATTTTTATTTTTATTTTCTTAAGTGTTAACAACTAGGTCTTAGCCTGTATTTTGCAGATTTTGTTTCTGTGAACACTGGCAAGGGACAAAGAGCTGGTGGAATCTTACTTAGAGCCTGAACGTGAATTTGATAGTCAACGTAGAGAAGCTCTACGAAAGAAGCTGCAGTTGCTTAAACAGTCTATTATGGAGCAACAAAATCCACCAGTTGTGAGGGCAGTGTTAGTGCCCGATGAAGCAGCAGCAAGGCCGGTTCGCGAGGTGGCAATCCCACACGCCAACAATGTACATTCTAGCATCCGCAAACCAGAGCCTGGAGGGAGGTTTGAATTAAAGCAGAATATGGTGCAACTTTTGCACACAAGCGGGCAATTTACTGGTCTCCCTCATGAAGATCCACAACAACATCTCCAAAACTTTTTGGAGATAAGTCACACTTATATACCTGCTGGAGTGTCACCTGATTATGTTCGGCTCACCTTATTTCCATTTTCCTTACTTGGTGAAGCCAAGAGGTGGTTAAAAGCTGAACCACCCAATTCTATATCAACGTGGGATGATCTTGCACGAAAGTTTTTGATCAGATTTTTCCCTTCTGGTAAAACAGCCAGACTTAGAAGTCAAATTCTAAGTTTTAAATAGAGGGAGGGAGAAAATCTATATCAAGCCTGGGAAAGATTTAAATCCATGTTGCGGGACTGTCCTCATCATCATCAGTCCAATGAGGTGTTGGTACACACATTTATTGAGGGTTTGGAACCCCACACTAAAATTCTGGTAGATTCAGCAGCTGGAGGGCAAGCGCTGGAAAAGACATATGAGGAGCTGTACACTTTGCTCAACTGAATTTCACAAGGCAATCCAGAATGGAATGCAGATTCTTCAAGAGGTGGAGCAAGGAAAGCAGCGGGAGTGCTTGAAGTGGATGGATTTACAGCTATCGCTGCACAGATAGCCGCTTTGCAAAATCAGTTAAACAACCACTTCAGCAATATGAATTTGAACCAGCCTTCAGCTTCAGTCAATGCAGTTCAACAGATGTGGTGTGAAGTGTGTGGTAGTAGTGAGCATTCAGCTGAATGCTGTGGTGCAAATCCTGATTTTGTTAACTTTCTGTCCAATGCACAGAGAAATCAGCAGCAGTTTGGTAGTGGCTACAACTCAAATTGGAGAAACCATCCGAATTTTTCGTGGGGTAGCAACAATCAACAAGGCCAAAGTTCAGGGCAGGGTATGCACAAAAATCAAGGAGGGCAACAAAATTATCAAGCTCAATTCAGAAATCACAATGCCCCTCCTCCACCACCATCACCTACCATTGAGGAGATGTTCAAAACCATGATCGCTAATCAGGCACAATTTCAGGCTGACTATGTTAAATTGGCAGCCGAAGTGAAGAATAATCAATTGGAGACCAAGGATATTGAATATCAGTTTGGGCAATTTGTGAGTGCCCAAAATACTAGACCCAGAGGAGGACTACCTAGCGACACGGATCCTAATCCGAAGGAGGTAAATGCAGTGACCATGAGGAGTGGTTTACAGTTAAAGGAGGTGGAACCGGAAAGACCGCCTCAAAAGTCAGGAGCAGCAGATGTTGAGGGAGAACAATGTTTTGATAAGGGGAAGACTAAAGAAGCTGAACCAGAAAGGCCTCCACCACCGTTCCCTCAACGACTGAAGAAACACAAGGAGGAGGCGTGTTTCCAGAAATTCATGGAGGTACTTAAACAGGTACATGTTAACTTACCTCTTGTTGATGTCTTGCAGGGAGTGCCAAAATATGCGAAATATATTAAAGACATCGTGGCTAACAAAAGTCGTTTGACTGAGTATGCCACGGTAGCTTTAACGGAGGAATGCACTTCCCGTATTCAGAATAGGTTGCCCACAAAACTGAAAGACCCTGGAAGTTTTACTATCCAGCTTACGATTGGGAAAAGTATCCGAGCTCGTGGATTATGCGACTTGGGGGCAAGCATAAATCTGATGCCATCTTCGGTATTCAGAAAGTTAGGTCTAGGGAGTGCTAGACCTACAACGGTAATCTTGCAGCTAGCAGACAGGTCTTTAGCTAAGCCGGATCGCATTGTTGAGGATGTGTTAGTGCAAGTAGGCTCCCTCATTTTTCTGGTCGATTTTATTGTTCTGGATTTTGAACCAGATGCTGAAGTCCCATTTATTTTGGGACGACCCTTTTTGGCAACCGGAAAAGCATTAATTGATGTAGCTGCGGGTCAACTCACGATGTGAGCACATGACAAGGTCGAAGTGTTCGATGTGTACAAGGTACCTAAGCTCCCGACTGTTTATAAGGAACTCTCAGTGATCAATGTGATTGATCATGGGAATGTTAATGGAATGAGTGATTCCCGAGAGTTACTAGGAAGGCCACCGGATAAGGTTGAGAACTACTGGGGGGATGACCATGATCGGGACAAATCGTCCATCACCCTAGTAGACAAGTGAGCATAAAGGATGTCGAGCCGCGATGGTAAACCAGGCGCTGCACGGGAGGCAACCCATGAGAAAAATATTTTATTTTTTTCTTTTTGCAAAGTGTAGTTAGTTTTTATCTTTATTTTTGTTTTTATTTCTTTATTTCCAATTTTTATTTTTCTTTTTCTTTTATTGATTAGGTTTAGATTTTCATTTTAGTTAGTATTTTTATTTTTAGTTAGGGAAATCTATTAATCTAACTAATTTTTGTTTAGTGAGGTGATTTTCAGGTATAACGGAGGAAATATACATGGAATCGAGAAAATGAGGCAAGGTATGAAAAATTAAATTAATTGAAGAAACAGTGCACTGGCGCGTTGGCGTCGTGTCACGGAGGTAGGGCTCCGCGTTACCCTCCGTGACACGTTGAAGGCAAAATTCGGATTTTTCAAAAATTCCAGTAAGCCAACACGTTGGCTCCGTGTCACGGAGGAGGGTCTCCGCGTTACCCTCCATGACACGTTGCCGTGTATTCAGTGCCGGGTCACACCGGGTTGCCGGGTGACCCGCGTGTTTTCTTAAATTAAAACCCCCGATTTAGCCCCATTTCTTCCCATTCCCTCTTCCCTCCGCGACCAAAAGACCTATTTCCCCCTCCCCAAGCACCATGCCACGTTCCTAGGCAAGTAATAAGTCAAGTTTCTTCGGGTTCTCAATTCAAAGGTATGTTTTCATCATCTATCTCAATTTTTTTTTGGCGATTTTTGTCAAATTTGGGCATGTGAGGTGAGATATGTCACCCTAGGTAGAAATTAAACATGAATGTTGGATTATTTGTGATTGATATATGTTTGGATTGTTGTATTTAACGTTTGAACTTATCGATTGCGTAAATAATTCGAATTTGATTATAGAATTGTATTCTAGGGCATGAGTTGTTGAATTTAACTTGAGCGACTTGATAAGTCGGCAAATTAGATGCCGGGGTGTGTTTGTAAATTGAGAGAAGTCGTAGTAAATATTGTGTAAACGTTAAAAGACGACAAATTCTCGATTTTTTTTTGGGAAAATGCAAAAAGTGTGTAAATTGGTTAGATTGTTTGGATTAGATTGTATATAGAATGTTTTTAGCGTTGTTTTTATTTTGTTGTTGTTTTTGTTGCGAAGTGCGATGTGTGAATTGTTAGCGATAGTAGGATTTGGATTAGCTGTATGAAGTCTGAGTAGTACGCTAACCGTTATGCTGTCGAAATTTTTTGTCAACGCACTAAGCATGGAGTGTATAGTGTTGTCTGTGGTGTAATTAGAGTTATCCTTGCCGTAATTTTGTAGAAGTAGCTAAGGCCTAAGTGTGGGGTAAATGTTGTGTAACCCGACCTTAGCCGAAGTTAACAAGTGTTTAGCTTAACTTTGTGCTTGTTTGTGTAAATTGACAGGTACAATGGCGAGCAGACAAGATAAAGGCAAGGGTGCTTCTACCTCAGGCACCGGTAGGAAAAGGATGAGACTGGGCACCGTAGTCCCAGCTGCACCTGCTGTTCCGCACGGCCAACGCCGCCAATACGGAACAAGATGGGTAACCGAGGAAGGAAATAAATGGTATGCTAAGCATAAGGAGAGCAAGTACTTCCCGGAAGAACATATTGCACGGGAACCACTCGCACAGGAGTTCCCTCGCATTGTACAGAGAATTGAAGCAGCTGGGCTCAGCTTTATCTTTCAGGAGCCCAAGGAGTGCAACCTTCATTTGGTCCGGGAATTTTATGCAAACTGGAACCCGGCCATCAGAAGCCACACAGTGAAAATCAGAGGGCAGATTGTCACTCTGGAACCCCAGCAGCTGAATGCCATCGTTGGAGCGCGGGACACAGACGCCCACGTTCTCCGCCAGCTAAACATCACCCCACCGTACGCCGACATCAGACGTACGTTGTGTGGGGCTCGATCCACAGCCCGATGGAGTAGACATAAGGAGAGGGGTTACCACCAGACTCTGCCTTATTCGCAGATGAACAGGGAGGCCGAATAAGGATGAAGATTGTGTGTTCGTGTTTGATCCTGGGAGTTCATATGACGGACGTGACCCGAGACCGTGTCTTCTTGGTGTATGCCCTTATGAAAGGGCTTGAGATTAATGTTGGGGCGGTAATAATATCCGCCATGAAGAGAGCCGCACCAGGGCCACAGATATGGGTTTGGCGGACTCATCACCACCTTCCTCCGAGGCCTCGACATTGATGAAGAGGCTTTGGACTATATTCTGCAGTTGGAGCGGAGGGCCCTCGATGTGACAAAGACTAAGGCCCCCGACACTACACACGGACCAGCACTGACTTTGGGCGAGCGACATGCTCGGGACGATCAGTACATGGCCCGTATGTTCGGCATGCAGATGCTGCAGCTACGGATTGGTGGGAGACCAGCCACCGAGGAAGAATTATGGCAGCTGGAGCTGGACTACCCCTTTGGCGAGAACGCCAGAGCCTTATGTCGGGTGGGACCAGCCTTCGTGGAGCCTACTGATGATGATGTCCCTACTGATGAGGAGGCACGTCGTGAGGACTCCGATGTGGAGTCCGATGACGACGATGGAGCTGATTTAGACATGGGCGACGAGGCCGCAGCATCATATGAAGAAGTCGAATATTTCGACTGAGCAGGGAGTTCCACCACCCAAAATTTTGTGCTTTGTATTGTTGTGAACACTGGGGACAGTGTTCGATTTAAGTGTGGGGTGGGGAATAGCTAGGTGCTGGGACATAGGCTCTAATTTGTTGTATGTTTTTTCCTTGGTTTGGATGAATGTATGTGCTTTCCCTGTTATGAACTGATTTGTGGTGTATGTGTATATATTTGTTTTTGTGGTTAATGATGTGTGGTATGAAAAGTTATGGTTGCTAGTGTAAATAGTTGTAAATATATTTTTTTTTCTATCGAGATGATCGGTATTTTTCAAAATATTTGTGAAGATATTTTGCAATTATCAAAATCTCTTGTAAATACTTTCTTTCTATCGAAATGATCGATGTGTTGCAAAATTTTTCGATTTTTATTTTTTTTGGGTTTCTCGGAGTTTGTTTTCGGTTCTTTTACCGAGAATAGTCCCATTGAACCGATGTCATAGTTAGTGACCGTTCCCTATAATGGATGGATGACGACCGTCTTAAGGGAAATGTAGTCGGTAGGAGTAGGATTTTTATTTGTTTTTAATTTTTCTTTGGTGGATTGCATCAATGAACTGTAGTTGCTTATGGTTGCTAAAATTTCGTTGCGTGTTGTAACTGTAGTTCAAAATGTGAAAATGATTCGTTTGAAAGCATGCAATTCTGTAACTATGTTGAGTTACCTAGGCTATAGAATTTGATTCAGTATGATTGAGGCTTAATCTTGAATTCATGTAATTGACTAATTAAAGAGTCTGTGAATGCATCTTGAGTCGAGCATGTGCATGAAGTGTGAAGTGAGGTATTGCTATTCCATGCCATTGTGAATTGTCTAGAACTTGCCTGGTGTGTGTACAAAGCGAAATGAAGGAGGTGTAGTGTTGGAAAGGATGTAGGCATTTCTTTGTTTTAACCGATAGTTTCCATTTTTTTTCTTGTCAAATTCTACCTTTCTATGTGTTGTATACCCTAGTTAGCCCGTTGAGCCTTTAGCCGATTTTTTTCTTTCTTTTGTCCAAAATTGTATAAACTAAGCTTTATTCCTTCTTTTCATTAGCCTTAAAAGCTATACGAAACTCTTAAGCGCTTACAAAGAAAAAACAATGTTTCCCAAAGTGTTAAAGAGTGAAAAGAGTGAAAAGAAAAAGAAAAGCAGAGTGAAGAAAGAAAAGATGATGTTGAAGAGGCACTTGTTGTAATTAAATGATAGTGAGGGTACATGAAAACCCTTTGTTTTGTGTCAAGTGTGTTTGATGAAATGGGTTGTACGAAAGTAAACCAGCATGAGTGGGAGAAAAAGAGAAAAGAGAGGAACAATGTCCATAAGTCGATGGGAATGAGTTGGAAAGGCGCTTAAGGATGCTAGCGACTATTATTGGCTAATCCAATATATATATACTAGATCCATAGCCCCGTTACAACCCATTAAAGTCCTACGTGATCCTATATTGCATTTCTTTATATTAGTGGAGTAATACACTAAGGGCAAGCGTATGGGTCATGACATGAGGCATGTGAATTCTTTTGGGAGAGAGAGTGAAATTAATTTTTATATGCCCCTACTTGCATGTTTGTGTGTTGCATGAACAAAAAGGGGAAGATTCTCTCGAGTTGTGAGGGCACATGCTTGATGAAAGATTGATTTTCGTGTCAGATTTCTTGATTAGCTGATTTGCATGAGTTTGCCGATATCAAGAATCAATTCTTAAAGTCTAGGAAGCCTTGATGTATTAAAGGTCATTGTATTGTAAAAACAAGCATTTTTTCGTGATGATTTGCAAAAATAGAATACTCGGTATGACCGTAGCGTAAATTGTTGCACCATAGTGACGAAGGTTGGGATGTAATTTGCATGATTTGTGTATGTGTTGTTCGAGGACGAACAAGGATTTAAGTGTGGGGTAAGTGATCTTGGGCAGATTTATGTGCCCTAGTGATACTCAAACGTATCAATTTTACCTTGTTTGTTTTGCAATGTGTATATAATATCATGTAATTGGTAATAAAATGCGAATTTATACTAACCAACATGATTAGCATTTGTTTTGCAGGTAAATGTGATTTTTAGGAGCTAAAATGCATGTTGGAACTATGTCGGAGTTGGACTTGGATGTGAGCGTGGAAAAGACCTTGGAATGCACATTTTATAGGGGCTCCGTGATGGAGCCGTGCCACACTACCATCGCGGCAGCACACTGCCTGAACAGGAATTAAAATGGCAATTTCCAGTGTGCCATTGCGTCAGCTCCGTGGCACGGAGAGAGGCCTCCGCGTTGGCCTCCGTGCCACGTTGAGGCTAATTTACCGAACCCTGAAATTCCAGTGAAGGTCCGCGTCCACGCCGTGTCACGGAGGCAGTGCTCCGCGTTGGCCTCCGTGACACGTTGCTTGTTATTCCGGGAAAAATTTCCCACTAGTATAAATAGCACACTTAGGTTTATTTTAAGCAGTTTTTAGTTTTTAGACTGAGTTCAGAAGTTGAGAGCAAGGACGTGGGTTAGGAGCAGTTGAGGAACGAAAAAGCTAAGGGATTTATTCTCTTCTTTTCTTCTTTCTATCAATTGTACGTATGATTTACACTCATTTTAGGATGATCAATCCACAAATGAGTGGCTAATTCTCTTCCTTGCTGAGGTTTTGAACATGTGTAGTGAATTTTGATTGTAAATGATATGGTTTTCTTCTTCTTCTTCCATGTTGTTCTATTAATTCTTGTTTTTACTGCATTAGTGCTTGGCCGACATTAATGTACATCTAAAAAGTCCAATTTCACTCGAAAGAGCAAGAAATTGGAAAGTTGTGAATTAATAGGGTATTGTTCTTAACTTGATTTGGGAAAATTGGGTTTTGATGTGCTTTCCTGATAGAAATATACTTGAAAGCCGTATTAGTCAATTTAGGAACCGGAATTGTAGTGCTAGGTCATAAATTGCATTTGATTACAGAAATGTAGACGGATGGTTTATGATTCTAAAGTGAAATTAAATACGAGAGTTTTAATTTCTAGGAGAATGTTCTTGGCTAGCAAGATGAAGAAGAGATTAACCAAATTATCATGATTATCAAGTTCATTACTTGTTCTTAACCTTGGCATGTTCATATCCATTGTCTAAATTCACAGTAAATAGTTGTTATAAATTGTAGTAGATATAGTTTAGAAACAAAAACTCAAGTAACTGTTGGTTACATTGTTGTTAGCATAATTAGAAGTGAAATAGGAATATAGTAAACTAGGCAACTTTACATATCTTGAGCCTCCTTGGATCGATACTTGGCTACTTAGCCACTTTATTACTTGTTTGACCACGTGCACTTGCGTGTCGGTTTTTAACCCATACCGGAACACCCGAACAGGGAGAAAGAAGCTCATTTGCGACTTAAGAATGGGTTAAAGTATAGATTGATATGAAGCAACAACAAGAATAGGTTGTCTTCATGAATATATGAAATATATTTGTATTATATGACCTCATGTAAAATGGATGTTTTATGCCCAAGGGCAAGGAAAAGTTAATATCATTATGACTAAAGTTATACTTATCAAAGTATAATCGTCATTTGAGGATGAATGTTTCTAAGGAGGGGAAGATGTTACACCTCATAAAATTTTTATAGCTTTACGTATTGTAAGTATGTTCATTCCAAGAAAGTAAAGTATGTGTATGTTAATGTTAATGAGTTTGAAGTGTATGGAGTATATTATAAAAGCACTGGGGGGTTGGAGGTGTATAACAAGTTGGTGGACGAGTCGGCAAGGCAATGCAAGGCCAGGCCAAAAGGGCCTGCACAACGTGTATGGCTAAGTTGTGCAAGGGGCTGTGTCACACATCAAAACTCGGGGAGGGCGCAACTTGCTCTTAACTTAGATGTGAATGAGAAACCGTCTATATGATATCTATAACTATAGCATAAAGGCCAGCTAGACCCCCTTCCACGATCTCGATGATAACAAAAGTAATTAGAAAGCTAAACATGTTATAATAAGCTAAACGGCACCAAAAGAAGCCCAACAAGGCCACACAACCAGAACAACTATACAACTAGTCCATGCAAGCCTCTAGAGAGTAATAAGCTGAAATGCATGGGATATGGCTCGGCCTACCCAAACTGCACACAAAACTCAAAATAAACAACAGTGGGACATGGCTCCTAGAAGAGGGGAGCATACCACTATCCTACTAAACTTTGGATACTACTGCATATGATGGTCTAAGCCTCTGCCGGTACATGCAGTAAGATTGAAGGAAAAGGGGTCCTCAGGTGAAGGGACATTAGTAAGAATGAAATGTATTGGTATAAAAGACTGCAGTTGAAAATACAAATATAACCAAGATACTAAAGGTTAGAAAGAAGATAGGAGCCAACAAAGAATATGGAAACTGATACCGGAGCTAAATGTAACACACTACATGAATATAACCAAGTAGGCACATATACAAGTCACAATATCATATAAAGAATCTACATAGTCCATAATCAAATACCGATCCAATTAAATCAAGAAAATACTGCCCTACCAAGGGGTCTATCTCGGAGGTCTCATCACCAAAGAACAACTTGCCACCAACCTGTCAGGTTGGTGGTGAGGTCATAAGTCTATATATCAAAGGAAAACTGCCCACCAATGTACCAATTCGGTAGTGAGGTCATAACTCTCATAGCGTCAAATATGCCAAAGGACAACTACCCACCAGACATATTAGGTCAGTGGTGAGGTTATAAGTCCTGTATCATCTAGTATGCCAAAGGACAACTGCCCACCAAATGTATCAAGTATGTGGTGATGTCGTAAGTCTCATATCATCGTCATAAGTATAACCAGTATAGCTTAAACTGATCCAATCTAACATACCTAGCATAACAAATGAAAAATCATAGTACTCTGGCCTTGCTAGGCCTCCTTTGTCGCATACAATTGCAAGTGAGTGCATATAACATGCTAAGCTAACACATAGTACATAAACACAAGTATTCTAGACTCAAAGATCATAAGAAGATGCGGACGAGCCAAGAGTTTCAAAAAGATGCATAAATAATGTTTAAAGGGACCTTGGGACATAGAAGGTCGCTAATTTGATGCTCGACCTAAGGGAAGAGCGACTAAGGGGTCTCCTTTCAACCTTATATACTCCATAACATAAACATGAAAGGGTAAGCAACCATGTTAATGCATTTTCATTTCGGTTGTCCCATTTTCCCTTACTAAGCTTGAAAGTATTTTCTTAGTCTTAAGTCCGTTCACAATTTAGTGATTGGTTGTCTTACTCTTTTTATCCAGTGATGAGTTGGTAATTTACCAACTCATTTAGCTCTTAAGCATGAGTTTTTGCTTTGTTTCCACACAATTTTCGAAAGGTTTTATGCCATTTCTATTCTTTTATGTAGGCATTTGATTAAAACCAAGAAAATGGAGGAACTGAATTAAAAGCAATCTACTGAAAGAAGAAGACATGTGTGCCGCACAATGGCACCTACGAAACACAGGTGCCACACAGTAGAATATGGAGATTGACTGAATTAGACCTGCGAGCCCCAGAATAGCATTTGTAGATTGCGTATACCATCATAGATGACAAGAAAAGGACAATGCTCAGGCCAGCAGAGAGGATCTACAAGCTGCATAATGGCACCTGCAAAAGCAAGTTCCACGCAAGTGACCCGTGTCACTGTTGAAGATAATAATCATCCAGAAAAGGCACAAGTGTACCTGAGAAGCTTCCAAGGGCATTTTTGGATAACTGTGCATAAAATATATCCTGATTTTTCCCCAATTGTACATATGATGAAATCGCACTAGAGAGAATATTGTAGAAAGTGATAGACATAGTATATTGTACTTTCTTCTTCACTTTCATTAGGAGGAAAACTCCATTTTTGCATACCTTGAGCTGAGAATTAAATTCTATTTACTGATGATGAATGGAATTGTAGAATTTCCCTCAGTGTAATTTCTCTTTCCTCAATTATGAGTAGCTAAATTTCCTTTTATGGGTACGTGTGGATGATGGATACATGTGTAGAACTAAGTGAGTATTGAATAATTGATCTTAAATTTTATTATAAAGTATGTATCTATTAAATTCTTGAAGTTTTAATTTAATAGTTGATGGTTGCAAATATTGATTGAGCTCTCTAATTTAAATTTTTCTTAAGAAAGGAAATTGAAGTTGGGAAAGACTTCAATAGTGATGAATTGAAGTTAATTCACGGGTTGGAGCTAGAGAAAGTCTATATCCAAGTCAAATTCCATAAAAGGGTTAGTGCTAGAGCTTGTCCACACCCATCCTCAAGCATTGTCAGGTTGATTTGTGATTTGGCTTTGGGGTTTGAGAAAACCCAAGATTAACACACTCTTTTGGTTGGGATACTTAGAGTGTAGTTCAAGGCTAAGGATATCCGTGCACTAATTAAATCTAAAGCTCTTATTCAATACCTTCCAAGTTGAAGACCTATCAAATGCACACCTCTAGTCTATCCTTTTGATTGAAACAATCATTTTTCCTTGCTTGATTTTACATTTTGAATTGTTATTTGTTACATCTTTCTCCCCCAAAATTTATTTTTATGTTCATACTTGATGCATGACTGTTGTGATTTGATTTACGACCCATAGTGAACCTAATCTTCAATCTCCATGGGATTCAACCCCGACACTCATTGGGAAATTTGTTTTTGTCAACAACTATAGCCACCTCCTTAATCGGTTAAATGTTTTAGGACATTATAAAAAAATGGTGTCGTTTCTAGGAATTAAGATTTGATTTCCATTTTAATGTTGTTAATTCATATTTGTGTTGCATCTTGTTCCCTTTTTGCGTTGTTTGTTGTTTTTGCTTATTCAGTAGGAGAAAGATGATCTACACTAGTGATGTTAGAAGCGTGGAGGGTTTTATCGATGTTGAGGATGAGCCAGTTGCTCATGATATGGCTGGTACTATTCGTCTACCTCCAATGGTGGGGCATGTTGTATTCCATTTCACAATCACTATGCTACATCTCATCTAGATGAAGGGCTTGTTTGGTGACTAGGCAAGTGAGGATGCTAACAAGCATCAATAGAATTTCATTGAGATATGCGAAATATTCAACATTTTAAACATCAGTCAAGAATCCATTCAGCTGAGGTTCTTCATGTTGTCTATTACTGGAGAGATTACCACTTGATTAGAGGAGCTACCTCCTGGTTCTATTATTGCAACCTCCCAAAAGTCCCTAAGAACAGATTCAAGGCATGAAATGGATAAAAAAACAAAATTTGCACTAGATCGCAGAATGGTTTGTTAGGTGAATCTTCAAGTCACCTAATGAATTGTTAGGTGAGTCATTAGGTGGTGAAAGTTGGTGAAAATTTGGATTTCAGAGAGTCTTAACGGTTGCAGGAAAGATTCGTTAAGTGTGATGATGAATCGTTAAGTGGAGGCGTTAAGTAAGGATAAGAGAACTTGATTTTTGTCCCAGTGGTGGGTGACGACCCGTCATGTCCAGTAACAGGTTATGAAGTATCCAATTATGACTTCCAGGGTGAATTTCTCAACCGAGTCATCAAGGGTATTTCTGCACTTTCTATGTACTTAACTCCTAAATTAAGTCATTTTGAGATCCTAAGAGGGTATATTATAGGGTTTTATTCATTCCTAACCATCATTCTACTATTAACACCTCAAGTTGAAGATTAAGTCCCCTCAAGGCCTCAAGAATTCAAGATTCTCCTTCTTCTCCAATTCTCTTAGGTTTCAACCCTAGAAAGGTCCCTTCAAGCCCAAGTATGTAGTATCATGAATAAGGAATTTCTACCATCCTCATGCCTAATTTTATCTCAATCTCATGAATTCAAGTCTCTAATTATGTTTTGTGGAAATTCTAGGGTTAGACCCAATTTTGATAAAATGTCTTATGATCTTCTATGATATCTATTCTATTATTATTCAATCCATGTTTTTCTACAAAAATCTCTTACGACCAAATGTTTTCAAGTTATGATGATTTTACTCAATTATGGATATTTTGGTGAATCTCAAGTTTATGTATCAAGGTCGACTCAGTGGAATTATTTTCATCGCTAGTTAACGTATGATCAGTATGATTATGATTTTCATATTTTCTAACTAGCCCATGCAAAAGCAAGTATGTTTCATGATTATAACTATGAGAAATGTCCATGTTTTGGGAGTAGTATCTAGCACCGAGTAGGCCAAGGTTCAGAGCAACCAAGTCTCAGAACTATGTGACACGGTAGGTATATATTCATGTTTGGGGCTCACAAGTGATATCACACCTTTACCGTTCTTTGCCCTAGCTAGGCTTAGGATGGCTCTGCCAACTTGAGCGAGATAGTTGGGCATCATGTGCTCATTCATGATGGTGTCAATTATGAGAAGTCTCTCATTGTTCCTCATGCTTTAAGATGTCCATGTTTAGGACTTATGATATCATGTTTTATAGTATGATTGTCCCATGGATCAATTTATGGGATTTTACTTAAGATTTCAAAAATGTTAAGCTGTATGATTTTACTTTAAAACCTTGGGTCATTATGCTTCAGCTTATGAAGAATCAGTCATGTTTATGACTATCTCACGCTTATGATTTTAGCATGCTGTCCTTACTCGCATGTTTTTTTACCCTACATACTCAGTACATTAAAGTACTGACCGCATATTTCTATGATATATCATCTCATGATATAGGTTCAGGTTATCAATCTTAGCCTTGACGTTAACAACGCTTCCATTTTAGTCCAGTGCAGCCCCAACTTTGGTGAGTCCTCATGACCGAATGACATTATATTTGATACACGTTCTTTCTTTATGTCTTTCAGTGCTCATATTTTGGGGGAGCAAGTTGGGGGTATTGTCCCATCAGCTCATCTATAACTAGAGGCTTTTCACATAATAATGTGTTGATGTTTTGAAGATGTTGGATGGTAGCCTCGTTTACATGTCACGCCCCATAACTGGGGGGAGGGTGCGACTGGCTCCCTATACCAGACTGACTAGGAAGACAGCTATATGACATCTGTAATTGTAACACTTAGGTCATCCAGGTCACCCCTCACAATCGACTGGAGCACAAACTGGACCCATAATGTCTCAACAATACAGGGTAAACAAATGAAATGCAAAAAAGGCTATGAGTATGCTAAACTAAACAACAAAAAGTCGACAAGGCCACAAACTGAATACCATTGTACACACTAAGTCCACAAAGCCTCTGAAGAGTAAACTGACTGAGGGTCAGAACAGGGCTCCGACCTACCCACAACTGCATCTCAAAACTCTAACTGAAACAAAACTAGTCTTAGCTCTAGAAAGAAAGGAGCATACCTACACATCCACTAATCTCACGAACTGCTACAGCAACTGGCAATCCCGACATCTACCTGCACCTGCGGCATGAACGCAGGCCCCCAGGCGAAGGGACGTCAGTACGAATGAAATGTACTAGAATGTAAGGCAGAAAACTGTAAACATGTAAGATAGCAATGATAACTGAGCAAGAAATAAGGAATAGTAACAACCTGGAATCCTGAAAACTGAAACCTGACAAAAGTCCATACTGAAATGCAAATGCAACCAAGTAATGCACAAGAAAAACTATAATTAATGTTGCCGGCCAACTGACCATAAAAACCACATAAAAATTCCTCCAGTCGGTGTACCATATGGGGGTAAAATAAAATATCTCCAGCCGGTGTACCCTATCGGGGTAAAAAAAAATATCTCCACATGGTATACCATACCGGGGTAAAAATAAAAATATCTCCAGATGGTGTGCCATACAGAGGTAAAATAAAAATATCTCCAGCCGGTGTGCCATACCAGGGTAAAATAAAAACATCTCCATCTGGTGTGCCATACTGGGTTCAAAATAAAAAATATTCTCAATCATAATCATGAACGGAGTCGATAAAGCTTATACTGAGTCAATTTAACACACGTAGCATTGAAATGACAAATGCTTAATTTGTGGCCATAATAGGTCTCTTTCGTAACATACAAATGCAAGTGAGTACCTATACCACGTAAAATTATAAAATATGCGCTTATATCACGTAAAGCTATCAAACTATATACAAATATGTTAACTCAGTGACTCGACGGACCTTCAGGAGGTTTAGCCAACATAAGAATTTTACTAGACTTACAAGCAATGTCCTATAGATAGTCTAACAAATTTAATGTATCGCTTGAGTAGAAGCACATAGATTCCAATTTCTATACAATCCTTTGACATCTTGGAACTACATATATATACTACCCACAAGGTGGTTCCTTTACATGTATCAACAACTATACATTGGAATTTCATTGCTAATCTTATAACGTCGATGAGCACATCCAGTTATCAATTCATTTGCCTTATTTGCAAGAAAACATGGGACTTACAACTTGAAGCTTGGAGTTATTGTCATAACGCTTAACATATACATAGAGCTGAGAGTTGAATTATAGACATACAACGTATGAGATTTCTGTATAACGTATAAACACGTATTTAGTTAGCTGAGTGACCTCTAGGTGACTTCCCGGGATTATAAGTTCTAAGCTTAACTGATCATTTTCATAGCTTATTCTTATACTTACTTAGACATCAGGAACATTGGTACATGGGAGAATCTCTCCTCTGAATTTAGGGAATTCAAATGATAACTCAACAAGAGCTAAACATATAGACGTATGACTTGAATATAACTGAAAGAATTCAACTGCATGTTATAATATGAAAATCATATACATTATGACTTCTTACTGGAAATACACATAAATACTTAAGTTCTTAGGTCGGTACGCAATTTCAAATACTTGATCGAGACATTACCATGATTCTCGAAATATGATCTCTTGAAAACTTCTTAGATTAGCATGACACACTTCAACATAATTTATGGACTTGAAGACATTACTTAATAATCTTAGATTTGGATTTGTTCAATTTGAGAATTCATAAGCAACTCTCCAAGTGCTGCCTTATAGGCAAATAAAGGCTTATCACCAAAATTCGGACGACGCTGGATTGACTCTCACAACTTTGTAATTAACCGAGGAGCTTAAGAAAGATTACATAATTATAAATGGATTAGAAGCTCCTACGATCACCCTTTTTGGTCATGGAAGAAAATTTCAACATTTAGAATCGATAACTTAATTTAAACGTTTAGGGGTATAGCAGAGAGCTTCTATTTAACTTAAGTTACTATTTTACAAACATTAAACTCTAGATGATTTATAGAAGGTCATCAACTAATATTCATTATATCATTACCACATAATGTATTTATATCACTTATTTAACTTAATGCTTTTTCGATTCTCAGGAGGTTCAGATAGCACAAGAGTTATAGTAAATTTATGGCGATATTCTAAAGACAATTCTTGTTGCCCTAGCGTGTAACTTGACCGTAAGCATAAGCATAAATATATACTTATTTTCGTATAAACTGCTAACATTAAAATACTTTGTATAACCTGCCCATAAAGATGGTTTCATAGAAATACAAGTAATTTATAAATTCGAGTTCTATCTTTCAAGTTCAACGTTTCGGTTGGTTCGAAAACTCGTTAACTAGTTAGTTAGATAAAGGGAGAGAAATCAATGAATCTCCTCTTTGCCTTATATACCTTATAAAATGTTCATAAGAGGGTGATAACTATTGTAAGGCATTTTTATTTCGTTATTTTCATTTACCCTTATTTAGCTTAAAATTATTTTCTAGCGTTAAGTTCGTTCACATGACGTCGTCTTGCCTTCTTACCAATTTCACATAGAAACTAGAATTTTGAACACATTTGATATCACATACATGAAATAATATAAAGGACCAGCTCACAGTCCCATCGCTGAGGGGACTTCAGAATCTATTTACAACTACAACAATAACCGTAAACGATACGCCTTCCACTTCACGTTTGTTCACTTCAAGCATATTAAACTACTCAAGGTTTCTATGAAGTATTTATAATACTTTGGAAGAATAATGTATGTCTCAATAGGAACAAAAAATATAGGAACATTGGCCCGACCAACAACAAGATTCCGTGCTAGGAAAATAAGAATAGGGACGCCATTACATACCTCACTTCATCCCGTCTTTTTAGCCAATATCTTCTGCTTGCTAGAAACTTTGACACCTTCAACTTCATTACTTACAGTACATGGAATGAGGACTGGTTTATGCCAAGTTCCCAGTCACAATTCATGTCCCAAAACATACAATGAAACAACTACATCATAATAGAATTTTCAGCAATCCTATGTAACTTAGGCGTCTTAAACTTGATGCAATTCAAGAGAGTTTCACTTACGTTGTTTTGGTGTTTAACCTCCCCAAAGGTGTGATGTATTCCTTCCAACTTTTGGATAAATTTCAGCATCTATATAGCTGTAACAACCTCCCAAAAACGGGCAGAAACCTCAGTCAAATATCACATAAAACACGTATTCACTTTATTTCATTTCCTTAGTTTAGCCTGCGAATTTGAGCGGATAAACCAAGAAGAAACACTTAACTTTCACTTGTGTATAACCCATGCCCATATGGAGTTCCTCTTCATCCAAATACTGTTCCAAAAATGTAGCAACCATGCTGCCAAACCGCAGCAACAACACACACTCAAGCAACACATAAGTTCCAACTTCACTTCCAACATAACTTGTTAATTCATGATAATTTAAAGAGTAAAAACACATAACTCCTTTTGTACTCAACTCTCACCAATATGGAGGTAGAACTTCACCTTCCTACTTCCAAAAAATGCAGCATCTTGGAAGCCAAAAACGCAGCAACTCGACGATTAGAAGCTTAAGACATAAGAAACCCTTTCCAAGCTTGGACTATAAGGAAATTTGACCTATCCAAAAAAAATTTTCCTGGGTTTTGTTTTCACCATTGGATAGAGCTCTTAATGCTGTGAATTTTGAAAACAAAAATGAGGTGAAACAGAGTAGAAATGAGATTTTTAGCTCAAAATTACTTCATATAGGCGGGCTGGACGGTGCCTGCGTGCGGCGCCCATGCGACGTACCCTCGCACATGTGCGCGTGCCCCTGCCGCCTGCCTATCTCGTCGCCCGCGCGCATGGGCGCTTTTCCAGCTGACTGTGTTGTCTTCAAGCGAGCATAACTTTTTACTCTGAACTCCGATCGATAAGCGGTTTTTTTCACTTTAAACTAAACGCAAATACCTTTAATTTGATAGGATATAGGACCTATGAATCATTATATATTTGGAGATATGTCTATTTAAAGTTGAACCTTATTTACAAACTTCCCATACTTTTCGCTTTTCCCTTTGCATATGTTTTCCTCCTCAACTATGGAGAACCTACAACCCATAACCCATAATTCCCTTAATATTACATATAAACATCAAATAATCATCAAAATAAATAAATAAGATTTTTGAGGTGTAACATCCTCCCCCCTTAAAATCATTTGTCCTCAAATGAGGGTTATACCTCGGTAGCCGTAACTTTAGCCATAACATCATTAACTTTTCCTTGCCTTGTGTCATAAACATACATTTCATTTTTTGTAATCACATCCTCTTTCTATTGCCGCTTCTTATGAAACCGTACTTACTCAACTCCATCTATTTGTCTGACGTATGATAGGCATGCTTTAGTACCATAAAATCGGTAACTTTTCTAACCCTAAGAAAATTAATACACTACCATGGGAGTTATGATTTACTCCAATACCGCCTTTCCATTCATACCATTAGGAAATATCACAGAAAAAAAAGTGAAAGTCACAACTTAACCACTTAACATATAGAATCAGTGTCAAACCTGAAGTTGCTCTTTTACCTTTGCTTTTACCATGATCTGTCACTGCCTATCTTGGAAACAGGGGCTAAAAGAAATTGTAGTCTAATCTAGGGATAAAGTAGAGACTGAATCTCAAGGAGAAACTGAATGTCTGGCTGGCGAGGGTCTCCAATAACTACGAGGGTCCTTAAATAGTCTTATCGACCTGGTTTCCTTACTCTATTCCACTACCTCTTTATTACTTGGGAGATGGTGAATCAGATTGTCTATCTGTTGAGCAGATACTAACATCCAAGCAGTAGATATTTTTGTCAGGGCAGACATTCCCAAACACTCTTGGACCAAATGGGGTCCCAAACCCAATACAATCGATATACTCTATCCCTCGTATTCTGTACCCTATCTGAAACATATTGGGCCAAAAAATTAAACTTGAGACTATATTCGCGAATACTCATGCTGCCCTGCTCTAGGTACAAAATCTTTTTAGCCTGAACCCGTCGAAGTTTTCCTGGTAAGTACTGATTCGTGAAGGCTAGGGGATTTAGGCTCAAAACCTATGGGCACTAGAGCTCTCAAAAGCTCCCCTGGACCGTATCATTATTTTTAACTATTTATTTTGAAACGTCACTACTCAGGCTAACATCTGAAATTCTTTCTCAAAATCTCATCCATTTGATATACCTGAAGGTGCAACAGGTGCTAAAGGATCAATAACTCTACATTCTCTTAGCTCTACTGAATTTGAAACAACAGGAGAGGCTAAATCCCTTCCCACAGTAATTCTGACTGGAACTTGGAGGAACTATGGTACGAGGAATGGGAAACTTGCTTCGAGCCTTTAATCTATTTCTAAGATGTGTAAGAGGGCGATTAGGACCCTTTAAAACATCAGTGTCGTTAAATCTGATAGCAATTTGCCTTACTCCGGGCGTATCTTAACACATAAGCATGAGATAGATTAAACACACCTCTTACATCTTTTCTGTATAGGACGATCTATTAATGAACAAAGTGAAACAACTCCTAAATGCCCAGTAGCTTCCTGATTATAAGTATGGCGCACAACATACCTATAAGAAAGACTCTACTAGACACGGTTTGTGGACTCCCTACGATACGACTTTGCTTTGATACCAAGTATGTCATGCCCCATAACTATGGGGAGGGTGCGAATGGCTCCCCATACCAGACTGACTGGGAAGCCGGTTATATGAAATCTATAACTGTAACACTTAGGTTGTCCAGGCCACTTGTCACAATCAACTGGAGCACAAAATGGACCCATAATTTCTCAACAATACAGGGTAAACAACTAAAATGCAAACAAGGCTATGAGTATGCTAAACTAAACAACAAAAATACGACAAGGCCACAAACTGAATACCATTGTACACACTAAGTCCACAAAGCCTCTAAAGAGTAAACTGACTAATGGTCGGAACAGGGCTCCGACCTACCCATAACTGCATCTCAAAACTCTAACTGAAAAAAAAACCAGTCTTAGCTCTAGAAAGAAAGGAGCATACCAACACATGCGCTAATCTCACGAACTACTACTGCAACTGGCAACCCCGACCTCTACCTGCACCCGCAGCACAAACGCAGGTCCCCAGGTGAAGGGACGTCAGTACGAATGAAATGTACTCGTATGTAAGGCATAAAACTATAAACATGTTAGATAGCAATGATAACTGAGCCAGAAATAAGGAATAGTAAAAACTTGGAACCCTGGAAACTGAAACCTGACAATAAGTCAATGCTGAAGTGCAAATGTAACCAAGTAACGCACAACAAAAACTATAACTGTAATGTTGGCGGCCAACCGACCATAAAAACCATATAAAAATGCCTCCAACCAGTGTACCATATCAGGGTAAAAATAAAAATATTTTCAATCATAGTCATGATTGGAGCCGATAAAGCTTATACTAAGTCAATTTAACGCATGTAGCATTGAAATGACAAATGCTTAATCTGTGACTGTAATAGGTCTCTTTCGTAACATATAAATGCAAGTGAGCACCTATACCACATAAAATTAGCAAATATGCACATATATAACATAATGTTATCAAATTATATGCAAACATGTTAACTCAGTGATTCGACAGACCATCAGGAGGTTTAGCAAACATAAGAATTTTAGTAGACTTACAAGCAATGTCCTACAGATAGTCTAACAAATTTAATGTATCGCTTGAGTAGAAGCACATAGATTCCCATTTCTATACAATCCCTTGATGCTGGATAGACTCTCACAACTATTTAATTAACTGAGGAGCTTAAGAAAGCTTACATAATTATAAATGGATTAGAAGCTCCTAGGATGACCTTTTCGGTCATGTAAGAAAATTTCAACATTAAGAATCGATAACTTAACATAAATGTTTAGGGGTATAGCAGAGAGCTTCTCTTTAACTTGTGTTACTATTTTATAAACGTTCAACTCTAGCTGATTTATAGAAGGTCGTCACCTAATATTCATTATATCATTACCACATAACGTATTTATATCACTTATTTAACTTAATGCCTTGTCGACTCTCAGGAGGTTCAGATAGCACAAGAGTTACATTAAATTTACGGCGACATTCTAAAGACAATTCTTGTTGCCCTAGCATGTAACTTGAACATAAGCGTAAGCATAAATATATACTAATTTTCGTATAAACTTCTAACATTAAAATACTGTGTATAACCTTCCCATAAAGATGGTTTCATAGAAATATCAATAATTTACACATTCGAGTTCTATCTTTCAAGTTCAACGTATCGGTTGGTTCGAAAACTTGTTAACTAGTCGGTTAGACAAAGGGAGAGAAATCAATGAATCTCCTCTTAGCCTTATATACCTTAGAAAATGTTCATAAGAGGGTGGATAACTATTGTAAGGCATTTTCATTTTGTTGTTCTCATTTACCCTTATTTAGCTTAAAATTGTATTCTAGCGTTAAGTTCGTTCGCGTGACGTCGTCTTGCCTTCTTACCAATTTCACATAGCAACTAGAATTTTGAACACATTTTATATCACATGCATGAAATAATATAAAGTACCAGCTCACGGTGCCCACGCTGAGGGGACTTCATACTCGATTTACAACTACAACAATAATCGTAAACAATACTCCTTCCACTTCACGTTTGTTCACTTCAAGCATATTTAACCCTTCAAGGTTTCTATGAAGTATTCTAATACTTTGGGTAGAATCATGTATGCCTCAATAGGAACACAAAACATAGGAACATTGGCTTGATCAACAATAAAATTTCGTGTTTGGAAAATAAGAATAGGGACGCCATTACATACCTCATTTCGTCACGTCGTTTTAGCCAATTTCTTCCGCTTGCTAGAAACTCCGACACCTTCAAATTTGTTACTTACACTTCATGGAATGAGGACTGGTTTATTCCAAGTTCCCAGTAACAATTCATGTCCCAAAAGTACAACCAAACAGCTACATCATAATATAATTTTCAGCAATCCTACGTACCTTAGGCGTCTTACACTTGAGGCAATTCAAGAGAGTTTGGCTTATGTGATTTTGGTGTTTAACCTCCCCAAAGGTGTGGTGTATTCCTTACATCTTTTACATAAATTACCGAATCTGTAGCTATAACAGCCTCCCAAAAATGGGCAGTAACCTCAGTCAAATATCACATAAAACACAAATTTACTTTATTTCATTTCCTTACTTTAGCCTACGAATTTTAGCAGATAAACCAAGTAGGAACACTTACCTTTCACTTGTGTATAACCCCTGCCCGTATGGAGTTCCTCTTCAGCCAAATACTGTTCCAAAAATGTAGCAACCATGTTGCCAAACCGCAGCAACAACACACACCCAAGCAACACATAAGTTCAAACTACTTCCAACATAACTTGTTAATTCATGATAATTTAAAGAGTAAAAACACCTACCTCCTTTTGTACTCAACTCTCACCAATATTGAGGTAGAACTTCACCTACCTACTGCCAAAAAACGCAGCATCTTGGAAGCCAAAAACACAGCAACTCAATGATTAGAAGATCACGACATACGAAACCCTTTCCAAGCTTGGACTATAAGGAAATTTGACCTATCTATACAATTTGCTTCCTGGATTTTGTTTTCACCACTGGATAGAGATCTTAATTCTGTGAATTTTGAAAAAAAAATGAGGTGAAACAGAGTAGAAATGAGATTGTTAGCTCAAAATTACTTCATATAGGCGGGATGGGCGATGCCCGCGTGCGGCATCCGTGCGATGTGCCCTCGCGCGCGCCCCTGCTGCCTGTCTGTCTCGGCGTCTGCGCGCATGGGCGCTTTTCCATCCGACAGTTTTGTCTTCAAACGAACATAACTTTTTACTCCGAACTCCGATTGATGAGTGGTTTTTTTCATTGTAAACTAGACTCAAATACCTAATATTTTATATGCTATAAGACTTATGAATCATTATATATTTAGAATATGTCCATTTAAAGTTAGACCCTTATTTACAAACTTAACATACTCTTCACTTTTCCGTTTGCACATGTTTTCATCCTCGCCTATGGACAATCTACAACCTATAATTCCCTTAATATGACATATAAACATAAAATAATCATAAAAAAAAATAAGATTTTCGGGGTGTAACATTACACTTTATCAGATTCTAGACTTCCGCTCATGTTATAATTTATGCTTTACTTTTGCTTGGTTATATGCTGTTAAGCATGCTATGCATATGCCATAGGTTAGCTTAGAGTCATTCATAGTTCTAGGTCCTGAGTCAAGGTCCGAGGTTCATGCTCGAGTCATGCCAAACTTGGTATCAGAGCATCAGGTTTAGATGTTTCATAGGGTGTCAGAAAGGTGCATTAAGTACAGTCTTTTTAAATGGTGTGAAGCATGCCACACTTATGAGGAAGAGGATATAAGATTTTTTAGGAAACTTCCCTTCTTTCACAATCTATAGCGTGCGATGCAGTCTAACTCTTCCTATTCTTCTAACTCGTGTTATATGCATTTGCAGAAAATGCCTCCCTGCCAAGTAAACAAAAGAAAAATGGAAACGATGCCATGGGAATGGAAATAGAGATGGGCATCAGCTAGCCCCACCAACTCTAGTTGATCCTTTGTATGAGCAGGTGACTCATGTTGAGTTCAGGGCCTCTTTTCAAATGTTGGCACAAGCTATTTTTCATGACCTTAACATAGGCTCGGATCTAGACACGGAATCTAGAACATAATTGGCACCAAGCCGACCCATGGCTGAACATGATAACTTTAACTCAATATAAATAATGCGAAAAATTAAATTCTGAAATAGCGGAAGTCTTAACATCCAAAACATCTGAACAATGAAATATCAAACACTGAATCCGAAGCTGAATACATAACTATCTCTGATAAGCCTCTACATACTGACGAGCTTATGGGAAAAAACCCCAACTAGCTTACTAAAAGAATGAAACTAAAAGACGATAAGAACAAAGATAACTAAAGGTCCTTTATGGATGATGACTCACCAACAAGACTGGATAAGTTAAACTTTGAGAACTGGCTAGCAACGGGACTGATCCTGAACATCTGAGCCTGTATCATGAACTGATACAACATAGAGTATACGATTAGTACTTGAAATGTACCGACTATGCAAGGTATGTAAAAATAGCATAGTAAGTAAAACTAAAATCATTCTTGTCATAAACCATTTCATCATAAGATTCTAAGAATAAGGCTCGCATGCTAATATTTTAAAACATGATCAAACATAGCTGAATATCACAACCAAATCGAATGACCCAAAGCTGAAACTGATAATCATAAGTAAAACTGAACATTGGGTCAAACCTACTAAAAACATAATATAATAATTGATGACATGCATAACTGAAATCATGAGGAACAATGGGAGACACATCATATAACAACATTAGCACGATAGAGCTTACATGGTCCCGACTATTACACTTAAGCGGGCAGAGCCGTTCCAAATCCTTGTCAGGGCTAAGGGCACTACCATGATATTGATATCAAGCTGAAGGCCCTTTGGGGGCAGGGAAATCTCACAAGGGAGGTCGCAATGAATCTGAATAACCTACGTTGGTGCGTATTTCTAAGGATCGGGGTTTACAAGAACCCTTAGCCTACTCGGTGCCAGACACTACTCCTAAAAACATACATACGCTTTCCATCATTTTTCAACAAAGCTGAACCATCTTATTTTGATGAAGCTAATCATGAAATTACATACATAGTCTGAAATTTAAATATAAGGAGCCTAGGCTCAAAACATACCACAAGCTGAAAAGTGGGAGTCTAGACTCCAAAACCATATGATAAGCTAATATCATGAAATTGAAGTAAATTAAGAAAACATACTTTGATTATATGGGATTGCTTAAAATTTAACATGATTGACATAGGCCTGATAGTAAATATCATGGAAATATACATGGGTAATTCATAAAATACTTTCATACTAGAAATCTCACCCTACTTGAAAACATAGATGGTAATCTCAACTTTTCATGAAATTTGCATAATTAGGCATCATATTCTTAAAACTTTGAAATCATTATTTGTAATAAAAAATCAATGTAAAATATGCCCATGAATCTTAAAACATGATTAGAAACATGAATAGAATTTACCCATGATAGAAACATAGAGAATTTCATAAATCTGGTTAAAACCCCATGGAATCATACACCTTAAATTCATGAATTGAAAAAGGATTTAGGAATGAGAGTGAAGAGAAACTCCCATTCATAACCCTGCATACCTGGGTAAATCTGATTTCACACCCTTCCCTGAATGCCCAAGAGATTTGGGGAAGAACTAAGGGAATTCTCAAGCTTGATCTCCAATGGTGCACTCTAATCTTGCATGCATGGAATAGAATGGCTTAGGATGGGCAAAGAAGTCTTAAAACCATCCTAACGGAGCATAAAATGACGTAGTTTAGGACCTAAAAGTTTAGGAATTACAAATACACCCTTACAAAAATGCAGGAAATTTGGACACTATTAGTCACCTCAAGTGGCATCACGACTCGTGGTGTACTGAACGAGCTTTGGTGTCCCTTTCGTTAAGTCCACTAGAAAATAAGCAAGTCTGTAGCTTAAATACTAGTCACGACCAACTTCATGAGTCATGGAGCCACATCATGATTTATGGCTGCCTTCCGTGGTCACCCCTAACCACGAGTCCTTGGCAACCTTCCCTTCATTTCACGAGTCAGTTAATGACTTGTGAAATCTTCTCACAGGTCACTGGACGACTCTTCCTATGACCTGAGTAATATTTTCCTATTTTCTCCACTTGAAACATCAGGTCTGATCTTAGGAACTTTGGGGGTAATACAATATCTCCTATTTGGGAACATTCGTCCTCGAATGTGGATAAGCATACTGAAAAGCTGGGGAATGGAATTTTCATCCCAAATACTAAATGTCTGCAACTAAAATCTGATGGAGTGACTAAGTCTAAACTGAAATACATGACTAAACTGAATTCATGAATAACACATACATGCAGTAACATAAAAAAAATCGGTATGCGTTAACTTAACACGAAACTGAATAGAGTACTAGGGAGGAAACTGATACCTCAAGCTGGAACTTAGCTGGGAGGGAAATGATGGGGGTATTTAGCCATACTATCTGCTTAGGCTTCCCATGTAGCTCCCTCAACATGCAGATTACTCCATAAAGCCTTTACTGAAGCTACCTCTTTGTTCCTCAACTTCTAAACATTGATATTAAGGATCTAAACTGCTACCTCCTCAAAGCTAAGGCTATCCTTCACACCTATGCTCTCCATCGGAACAACCAAAGTTAGGTCACCAATGCACTTCTTCAAGAGCGAAACATGGAAAATTGGATATACTGAAGCTAACTGTGAGGGCAACCCCAACTCATAGGCCACCTAGCAGACGCGTCTCACGATCTTATACGGGCCAACATATCAGGGACTAAGCTTTCCTTTATTCCAAAATCTCATCACTCCCTTCATGGGAGACACCTTTAGAACCACCCAATCCTCAACTTCAAACATAAGTTCTCTCCTCCTCAAATCCGCATAGGACTTTTGACGACTTTGAGCTATGTTCAGCCTTTCCCTTGTTAGCTGAACTTTCTCCGTATCCTTGTGAACATAATCACGCCATATCAATGTAGCTTCACTGACTCCATACCAACCAATAGGCTATCTATATCCGCGCCCATAAAGAGCCTCAAATGAAGCATCTGAATGCTGGAATGGTAGCTATTGTTATTTGCAAACTCAATGAGAGGTAAATCATTATCCCAACTATCCTTAAAGTCAATCCCACTTTCTCTCAACATATCCTTTATAGTCTAAATGGTCCGCTCGGCCTAACCATCCGTCTGCGGGTGAAAAGTTGTGCTAAGCTTGACCGGAGTACTAAGTCCCTTCTGGAACAACTTCTGAAACTGGGAGGTTAATTAATTACCTCTATCTAATATGATGGTCAAGGGCACTCCATGCAACCAAACTAACTCCCAAATATAAAATTTGGCGTAATCCTCTGCTGGATCGGTATTTTGATCGGTACAAAATGAGCTGCTTTAGTCAACCTGTCTACCACCACCCAAGTAGAGTCATACTATCAACAAGCACAAGGCAAACCTGTAATGAATTCCATATCTTTTTCCTCCAACTTCCAAGTAGAGATACTAATGTCTTGAAGCACACATCCAGGTATTTGATGCTCGACTTTTTCTTGCTGATAATTCCGACACTTAACAACAAACTCTGCTATGTCCTTCATGCCACTCTACCAATAGACTTTGCATAGGTCACACTACATCTTGGTGGCACTTGGATGTATAGAATATCGGGAACCATGAGCCTCATGCAGCATCGATCTCTCAAATCGTCCACATGAGACGCACTCTCCATAGAAAGTCTGCGAAGAGCGTCTGCCACCACATTGGCCTTACCCGGATGAAAAGGATAGTCATGTCATAATATTTAAGAAGCTCAAACCACCTTATTTGTCATAGATCAAGTTTCTTCTGAGTAAACACGTATTGTAGGCTCTTGTGGTCCTTAAACACATCCACATGGACCCTTTACAAGTAGTGTCTCAAATTCTTCAAGAAAATACTACTGCTGGTAACTCGAGGTCGTGAGTTGGATAGTTCTTCTCATGGATCTTAAGCTGTCTAGAAGAATAGGCTATGACTCTACCGTGATTCATCAATACAAGACAAAGGCCGATCCTTAAGGCGTTACAATATACCACAAATCCATTAGTACCCTCAGGTAGGGTGAACACTGGGTCTGAGGTTAGTCGAGTCTTCCACTCTTGAAAACTCTCTTCACAGGCCTCCGACCATTGAAACTTTACCTTCTTCTGGGTCAACTTAGTCAATGGTACTGCAATGGATGAAATTCCATGAAGAAACCTCTTGTAGTAGCTAGCTAAGTCCATGAAACTCCTGATATCTGAAGGACTAACTGGTTTAGGCCAATTCTTCATAGCTTCTATCTTCTAAGAGTCCACCTGCACAACCTAGCTTGACACCACATGACCTAAAAATGCTACTGAGTTTATCCAAAAATCATACTTTCTGAATTTAGAAAACAAATGGCGATCCTTAAGAGTCTGTAGCACCACCCTTAAGTGAGGGGCATGCTCCTCCTCATTTCAAGAGTATATGAGAATGTCATCTATGAATACGATAGAGAACATGTCCAAATATGGCTTGAACACCCTTTCCATTAGGTCCATAAAAGCTTCAAGAGCATTCATTAGGCCAAACGACATAACTACAAACTCATAGTGACCATACCGAGTCCTGCAGGCTATCTTCGAGATGTCACTCTCTCTAACTTTGAGCTGGTGATAATCAGACCTAAGATCTATCTTTGAGAAGGACTTAGATACTTTGTAGTTGGTCAAACAAATTATTAATTCTTGGAAGAGGATACTTGTTCTTTATGGTAACCTAGTTCAACTGTCAATAGTCGATGTACATGCGAAGAGAACCATCCTTCTTTCCAACAAAGAGAACTGGTGTACCCCACGGGATTTTCTAGGTCTGATGAAACCCTTGTCAAGGAGATCCTTCAACTGCTTTTTCAACTCCTTTATCTCAGTTGGAGCCATTATGTATGGAGAAATAGATAGGCATATCGAGAAGAAGATCAATATCAAAGTCGATCTCCCGCTCGGGAGGAACTCCTGGTAGATCTTCTGGAAACACCGCTAGATACTTACACACTATAAGGACTGACTGGATAGTCGGGACCTCAGACATATCATCCTTTACTCAAACTGGATCATCTTTGCGGACTTAAGGTAGGAAACAAAGTGTCTTACAGGCACAACTAAACTACCTTTCCACTCTAGGACTGCTCAACGGGAAATCGGAACTCTATTGCACAGGTTTTACAACTTACTGACGCATAACATGCATATAGCTAATCCATGCCAAAGATAACATCAAAATCTATTATGGCTAACTCTACTAAATCTGCTGAGGTGACTTTTTGAAGGACTACGACAATGCAATTTCTGTATACCAGTCGAGCTGTAACTGAATTACCGACTGGAATAGAGACTAAAAAGGGTTCTCATAGGATTTCGGGATTGACTCCAAAACTACTACCAACATAGGGTGCCATAAAAGATAAGGTAGCCCCTGGATCTAACAATACATATACATCAAGATGAAATACTTGTAACATACCAGTAACCATATTTGGGGATGCCTCCTGCTCCTGACAAGATTTGAAGGCATAAAACCTGTTCTAACGCTGTCCACCACTGGCACTAGTGGATGAACCCAATTGAGCTGAGCGTGTTGGCGAAGCTTATGAACTGGTGGCTGGATCTCAGCCTCTACCATGGCCTTATCTGGCTGCTGGATATCTCTGAGCATATATCGGGCTTTCCACACCCGAAATAAGCACCTGTACCTGCTAAGCACTGACCACTGTGCCTCCTACCACACCTGTCATAACCTAGAATATTGGGCTCTACGGGCTTGATCCCCCGACTTTAAGATCCTAATGCTCTTCCCCTCTTATCGCGCCTAGATCTAGATGGCTACTCACTACTGACGGCACAGGGGCTAATGATCTCTGGTGGGACTGCTGACGATGTATACCACCAGAACTCTGGCGGGAAGACCCGAAACTATCAGTCCTGGCCCTCTTGGACTCTCTCTCTCTTTCATCCACCTGCACCGCCTGTATCTATTGGGCATATAGGACCAACCGTGAGAAGTCAATATCCTAATGTAGCATAGCAGTTCTATAACCCTATCAAGTATTCTACTATCCCATCCACAAACCTACTCACCTAAGGCCTTTGAACAACCACCACATCCGATACATATTTGGAAAAGAAGGTGAGCTTTAAGCATACTCTTGGACTGTCATGTTGTTTCGCCTCAGATTCACAAACTCTACTGCCTTGATCTCCCTAATTTCCTGGGGAAAGAATCGGTCCAAGAACGTGGTGGGAAACTTATCCCAACTAATGGGACTCTCTCTAACTCCCCGACCATCCTTCCACTATCTAAACCAAATATCATAAACCCTTTTCCACTAATAAGAGGCTAGATCTGCACATTCCTCCCCCATCATCCCCAAAAACTGGGTGATCTTCTAAATATAATCAATAAAGTCATGTGGATCCTCGTTCACTCTCTACCGAAGAAACTCAAGGGTATTTATCCTGAGGAAGTCCTTGACTCTAGCCATTGTCGCATTTCCATTCGGGGGAATATGAGCCACCACCTATTGATTGACCAAAGTTGTCAATGTTTATGCCAACATCTAGATAGTTTCCTTAAACTCAAAATAGGCAACCTGCTCAGGTACATGATCATCTAGGGCTAGTAAGGCTGGCTGGTGCCAATCTCCATTGCCATTCTCTTGGCCATTTTCGTTCCCATTCCTTCTTCTGTTAACTCGGCGAGGAGGCATTATTCTGCAATTGAGTATAGCACGAGTTTGAAGGATAGAGAGAAACTTCATCGCATGACATAGATCACAATAAATCAGAATTCTCGTGGAGAATAGGTGAATATATGAGATTTTACTAACCAGTACATATGATTCGATTAATGTATGAATAATCAGGAATCCCATCTTCTTTTTTACCGTAAAAATCTAAACTAAATAATTTCTGCCTCGTCGAATCATTGGTTACTGAGAGGTTAGAAGTATATCTTCGCTTTCCAAAAAGAGAATGTGAATTCATTTGATCCTGATCCTTGTGGATTGAAAGATAGACTATACTCGACCTATACGGACCTCCTAATAATATCCATAAATGAATTGTTTTTGGTATAGTCGGATGAAGCCACTTCTTCTTCTATGCCCATCTGATTAGGTGTTTTCTTCCCACTTCACTAAGAGAGAGTCTCGACCGACCCAATATTGACTTATTATGTACAAGTTTTGGCTTTCGCATGACCGCTAGACGGAAGTTTCCCGCCTTCCACAAAGATTCTATACCAGTATAATACACAAGGATTCTTTACCCATTATTATCTCTATTATAGAGATAAGATGTCAAAATATAGAGATAGAATCGAGAAAGATCTTCTTTCTTCTATCTCTCTTGTGGAATTCATCATCATGAGTGCAGAATGTGTCTATCTCTCATGCGGATGAGGAAAGCAAGATAACAGAGTAGCTTCTGCCAACAGAGTCCTCTCCCTTCACAAGGCTGGACTGATCCACAGAGGTGAAGCCAGCTTATTACTGATCAGCGCTTTCCAAGTGTGCTTGTTCACCCCTTCTTCCTTACCCTGACAAGTCTTTGTGAAATAACTCCGATGAGAAGAAAAAAGAAGGCGTTAAGAGACCCTCCTAGCCCAACCCTAGACACTCAAAGATCCTTTTACAAACCTTCTCCCATTTCAATTTTGAGTCAATAAAAAAATTGTTCAAGTGGTACGATCCCTTCGTCACCCCAGAATGAAAGGGGTGATCTCGTAGTTCTTGGTCTGTGAAGATGCGTTGTTAGGTGCTCTATTTTATTTTCCCATTGAGGCCGAACCTAAATCTATGCTCGAGAGATAGCTGTCCATACACTGATAAGGGATGTATGGATTCAGGAGAAAAGAGAAGCCATGGTGGTCCCCGCGGACCGCCTGGACCCCACAAGTGAATCAAAAGTTGGATCGACATTGGATCTCACTCGAATCACCCCATCTATCCTCCTGAGGAGGAGTATGGAATCAAAACCCTATTCGAATAGGAGGCGTATACCATGGTAATGTGCCTTGGATGATCCACATCTCAGGGTCAGGTGCCGATGAGCACATTGAACTATCTATGTGGCTTAGAGCCGTCATAGCCCAGGCACAATGACACAATTATTAGGGGCGCACTCTACCACTGATCTAATAGCCTGTCGTGCAAGCCTCCCACTGGGGGCCTGCTATTCCAATAGCGAGAGAAACCCCATCCCTCTCTTTCCTTTTTTCGCTAACATGGGGACGTAAAAAAAAGGGTCCTATCAATTTGTTCCATCCTAGGATAATAAGCTCATGAGCTTGGTCTTACTTCACCGTCGAGAAAGGAAAGAAGACTTCCATCTCCAAGTTTAACTCAGACGTAGCTCCCTTCTTATTTTAAGAAAATATTGAAAAAATTGTGTAAATCCAATTCGAAGAAAAGGAAATAAAGAGATTAGAAAAGACAACCAAAAACCATTGAAAGAAGAAATCTAAAAAAATACATTCACAATTTCTACTTAATTTAAAACATAAAATAAAACTAAATAGATCCACATCATTTATTACAATGAACTATATTTGTTCGATACACTGTTGTCAATATAAATATTGAATATTGAAAAAAAAACAAAAGAAATTTCAATTGAAAATAATAAAAAAATATTTAAATAAGACTTGTGTTGGATTGGCACTACAAATAGAATCCAAATAAAATAGATACAAAAAAGTATAGATGGGAGAATAAATAAAGAATGAGTGGAAAAAAAACTCCAATTTACTTAGATTTATTTAATCCATAATGGATTCAATCAAGTTAAGTGAGATAAGTAAACTTGATTTCTCTGTAAGCTTTAGTAGAGTTCCAATGAAAAACGGAAAACAACCCAATTGAAGGAAATGTCCGAATTTTATATTTTGCAGATCAATAAAATCAGAGGTTTTGTCATTATAGAACACGAAATTCAATGGAAGCAGTGATAAATAAATACAAACAGAAAAGGAAAATGAAGGACATTTACTAAAACATTTTGTAGCCTCTCCATCATAAGTGTCGCGCACTTCACCGCCATGGAAAAAATCTACTTAATGCGGCATGCAGACACCCTAGGACACTTGAAAACCTAAAGCTCTGATACCATGTTTGTCACGGCCCAAACATAGGCCCGGATCTGGACACAGAATCTAGAGCCCTAATTGGCTCCAAGTCGACCCATGGAATGAACATGATAACTAAAACTCACGATAAGTAATGTAGAAAACTAAATTCTGAAATAGCGGAAGTCTGAACATCCTAAAACATCTGAATAATGGAATATCAAACACTAAATCCAAAGATAAATACATAACTATGTCTGATAAGCCCCTACATACTGACGAGCTGATGGGACAAGACCCTTACTAGCTAACTAAAAGAATGAAATTGAAAGATGATAATAACAAAGCTAACTGAAGGTCCTCGATGGATGAGGACTCACCAACAAGACTGGATATGCTAAACTCAGAGAACTGGCTCGTGGCGGGACTGAGCCTGAATATCTGATCCTATATCATGAAATAAAGTATGCAGTTAGTCTTTGAATGTACTGAATATGCTAGGTAAGTAAAACAGTTGAGTAAGTAAAACTGAAATCATTATTATCATAAATCATTTCATCATAAGATTCTGAGAGCAAGACTTTCATGTTAACATTTTAAAACATGATCAAACATAGCTAAATATCATAACAAAATTGAATAACTCAAAGCTGAAACTGATAATCATAAGTAAAACTAAAGATTGGGTCAAACCTGATGAACACATAATACCATAACTGATGAACATGCATAACATAAATCGTGAGTAACAATGGGGGACTCGTCATATAACCAACATTATCATGATAGAGCTTACGTGGTACCGACTATTAAACTCAAGTGGGTAGATCCGTCCAAAGCCTTGTTAGAGATAAGGGCGCTACCATGATATTGATATCAATCTAAAGGCCCTTTCGGGGTAGGGAAATCTCACAATGGAGGTCCCAATGAATCTGAATAACCTATGTTGGTGTGTACTTCTAGGCTTAGGGTTTACCTGAACCCCTAACCTACTCGGTGCTAAACACTACTCCCAAAAACATACATATGATTACCATTGTTTTCCAACGAAATTGAACCATCGCCTTTCGACGAAGCTGATCATGAAATTACATACATAGTCTGAAATCTGAATATAAGGAGCCTTGGATCAAAACATACCACAAGTGGAAAAGTGGGAGTCTAGACTCCAAAACCATGTGGTAAGCTAATATCATGAAGTTGAAGTAAATCAAGAAAACATACTTTGATCATATGGGCTTGCCAAAACTTTAACATACTTGAAATAGACTTGATAGTCAAAATCATGGATATATACATGGGTAATTCGTAATCATACTTTCATACTAGATATCTCATCCTTCTTGAAAATATAGATCATAATCTCAACTTTTCATGAAACTTGTATAATTGAGCATCATATTCTTAAAACTTTAAAATCAAAATTTGTAATTAAAATTAATCTAAAACATGCCCATGAATCTTAAAACATTATTAGAAACATAAATATAATTGGCCCATGATACAAACATAGAGAATTTCATAAATTGGATTAAAACCCCATGTAATCATACACCATGAATTCATGAATTGATAAGGGATTTAGGCATGAGAGTGAAGAGAAACTCCGATTCATAACCCTATATGCCTAGGTAAATCTGATTTCAAATCCTTCCTTGAATGCCCAAGATATTTAGGGAAGAACTAAGAAAATTCTCAAACTTGATCTCCAATAGTGCACTGTAATCTTGCATGCATGGAATAGAATGGCTTAGGATAGGTTAATAACTCTTTAAACCCTCCTAACAGAGCTTAAAATGATGTAGTTTAGGACCCTGGAGTTTAGAATTATGAAAAGACCCTTACTAAAATGTAGGAAATTTTGACACTGCCAGTCACCACGAGTGACATCATTACTCGTGGTGTACTAAACGAGTCATGGTGTCCCTTTTTTAAGTCCACTAGAAAATAAGAAAGGCTATAGCTTAGCTCCTGGTCACAACCAACTTAATGAGTCGTGGAGTCACATCACCACTCGTGGCTGCCTACTGTGGTCACCCCCTAACCATGAGTCCTTGTCAACCTTCCCTTAACTTCAAGAATTTCTTAACCACTCGTGAAATCTCTTCACAGTTCACTAGATGACTCATCCTTTGACCTAGGAAACATTTTCCAAGTTTCTCCTCTTGAACCCTCAGGTTTGATCTTAGGGACTTTCGGGGTATTACACTGTGATAGCCCAGGTCAACCAACATGCAGTTACCCATGTGAACTTGAATGTGAATGTTGTGGTGGCTAGAGTTCGAGACTTCTACAGGATGAACCCGCTGATGTTTTTTTTTTATAAGGTGGAGGAGGATCCACAAGAGTTCATTGAGGAGATTTAGTAGATTACCTAGATTTTGGGAGTTTCAAGGAGGAAAGTGCAGATGTTGCTTCCTATCAACTAAATGAGGTTGCTCATATTTGGTTCCATCCATAGAGGGAGGATTGTGGAGTATGCACAACCCCTATCAATTGGGATGGTTTTGATATGACGTTCTTGGACAAGTTATTTCCTCGAGCGTTTAGGGAAGCAAAGGCAGCAGAGTTCATCAATTTGAAGAGAATGACATGACTATTAAGGAGTATAACCTAAAGTTCACCCATCTATGCAAGTATGCTTTGGAGGTGGTTGCCAAGCCGAGAGCTCATATGAGAAAGTTTGTATTTGGGGTCTCAGATTTGCTTGTCAAGGAGCGCAGGACTGCTATGTTTATCAGCGACATGGACATCTCTCCATTGATGATTTATGCTCAGAAGATAGAGAAATAACAAATGAAGGAGAGGGAGATAGAGGCCAAGAGGGCTAGTATAGGGAGCTTTGTGTATTCTCAATCAAGGTCTGGTGGGGGTCATCACCCACAGCCCCATCAAAGGTCATTATCCCTAGTTCTATCATCAGCCAGTCCATCTGGCCCGAAGGTGATAAGAGAGGTAGAGTATCAGGGTCTAGTGGGGAAAGGAGCATGATAGGGCAGCGCTCTTTCCCAGCTTGCAGGAAGTGTTGTTTGAATCGCCTGGGAGAGTGCTTGGTTGGCTCAGATGTTTGCTTCGTGTGTGGGAAGCCCAGAAACAGACTTAAGGATTTCCTCTCAGGGTAGGGAGACGGTAGAGGCTGTGCCCTAGCCACTGCATCAGTAGCTATAATAGCTCACCCACCTTAGCAAGACACATCTTCTAATGCCGATGTCGGGCAGCGCCAGAACTGATTCTATTCACTATCATCTTGCCAAGAGCAAGAGAGCTTACCAGACATGGTCACGGGCATGTTATGAGTATTCCTTGTGGATGTTTATGCATTGCTAGGCCAAAGGTACACATTATCCTTGGTGACTCCTTATGTTGCTATTAGTTTCGACATTAGTCCCAAAATCCTTTCAGAATCTTTCTCAGTCCCTAATATTATTGGTGAGTCAATCATAGCACAATGGGTATACATAGATTGCCCTACTACAGTTCTTTAAAAAGTCACCTCAGCTAACTTGGTAGAGTTAGATATGACCGATTTTGATGTTATCTTCATCATAGATTTGTTGTATGCTTGTTATGCTTCACAAAATTATAGACATAGGTCAGTGGAGTTTCAATTTTCTAGTGAACCAGTCTTAGAATGGAAGGGTAATTCAGTAGTGCCTGTAGGTCGCATTGCTTTTTACCTTAAGGCCAGCAAGATGATCTCCAAGGGTTGTATATATCATGTAGTTCATGTTAAGGATCCTACATTGACACTCTAACTCTCTAGTCAATTCCTGTTGTATATGAGTACCTTGAGGTGTTCCCAGATTATCTACCAGGAATCCTTCCCGAGCGGGAGATTAATTTTTGTATTAACCTTCTCTGTAACACGTAGCCCATATCCATTCCTCCTTACAGAATGATTCCAACTGAACTTAAGGAGTTGAAAGAGCAGTGTAAAGATCTCCTAGATAAAGGTTTTTTCAAGCCTAGTAAGTCCCCGCGGGGTGCTCAAGTGCTCTTTGTTAAGAAGAAGGATGGTTTTTTTCGAATATGCATTGATTATCATTAGTTGAACAATGTCACCATCATGAATAAATATCCCCTCCCCAGGATTGATGATTTGTTTGATCAACATAAGGGTGATAAGTGATTATTAAATATAGACCTCATGTCTGGATATCACTAGGTCACAGTTAGGGAGAGTGACATTTCGAAGATAGCCTTCAAGACTCGGTATGATCACTATGAGTATGTAGTTATGTCTTTTGGACTAATGAATTTTCTTGCAACTTTTATGGATTTCATGAGCAGGGTTCTCAAGAAGTACTTGGATATGTTCATCATTGTTTTCATAGATGATATCCTTATATACTCTCAGAGTAAGGAGAAGCACGCCGCTTACTTGAGGATTGAGTTGTAGAATCTTAAGGATCGTCAGTTGTATGCTATGTTTAGCAAGTGTGAGTTTTAACTAAATTCAGTTGTATTTTTGTGTCATATGGTGTCTAGTGAGGGCGTTCAGGTAGACTCTTGGAAGATTGAGGCATTGAAGAACTAGCCTAGACCTTTCCACCCAACTAACATTAGCAGCTTTTTGGGCTTAGCTAGCTACTAACAAAGGTTCGTAGAGGGTTTTTATCCATTGCAGCACATTTAACTAAGTTGTCCTAGAAGAAGGTCTACTTTCAATGGTCCGATTCTTGTGAGAAGAGTTTTCAGGAGCCAAAGACTCGGCTCTTTTAAGCCCTATTTTTACCTTGCTAGAGGGTAATGATGGCTTTGTGGTATATTGTGATGCTTCATGAATTGGCCTTGGGCGTGTGTTTATATAGCATGGGAAGGTCATTGCTTATACCTCAAGAAAACTTAAGACTCATGAGAAGAATTACTCGATGCATGATCTTAAGTTATTTGCTGTGGTGTTTTCCTTTAAGATTTGGAGGCACTATTTGTATGTGGTGCGTATGGATGTGTTCACAAACCACAAGAGTCTTTAGTATGTATTTACTCTAAAGGATATGAATTTGTGGCTAAAGAGATGGCTTGAGCTCCTCAAGGACTATCACATGAGTGGCCTCAACCATCTAGGCAAGGCCAATATAGTCCAATTCTCTTAATAGGCTGTCCATGGAGAGTGTGTCCCATGTTGAGGATGAGAGGAAAGAATTGGTGAAGGATGTCCATAGGCTTGCTCATTTAGGGGTTCATTTTACTAGTTCAACAAAGGGTGGTGTTATTGTTCTGAATGGGTCTGAATCTTCATTGGTAACAGAGGTTAAGGCTAGGTAACATGAGGATCCTATTCTGGTGAAGTTAAAGTAAGCTCTCCAAAATTAGAAAGTGGAGGTTTTCTTCCGATGGGGAGATGGTGTGCTTCGATATTAGGTCGATTGTGTGTCCTGGGTGTGGATTGCATGAGAGAGAAGATGTTGAGAGAGACTTAATGCTCCCGATATTCTATCCACCTAGGTGCAACGAATATGTACTGTGCTTTAAGGGAAGTCTATTGGTGGAATGTCATGAAAAAGGATATTGGAACATTTGTGGCTAATGTCCGAATTACAAATAGGTGAAGGTTGAGCATAAAGAATTAGGAGATATGTTGCATGATATCAGTATTCCTACTTGGAAGTGGAAAGAGATCAGTATGGACTTCATTACAGGGTTGCCTCGTACACACCAATGGTATGATTCTATATCGGTGATTGTGGATCGGATGACCAAGTCATTACATTTGCTACCAATTAAGACTATGACTCAATCAAGGATTATGCTAGACTTTACATTCAGGAGTTAGTTCAATTGCATGAAGTTCCATTGTCTGTCATCTCAGATAGGGGTACTTAATTCACCTCTCAATTTTGGAGATCGTTTCAGAAGGGCCTTGGTACTCAGGTGAAGCTTAGCACAATATTTCACCCTGAAAAAGATGGTCAGGCCGAGTGGACCATTTAGAGTCTAGAGGACATGTTGAGAGCTTGCGTGATTGATTTCAAGGGTAGTTGGGATGATCACTTGCCTCTTATTGAGTTTTTTTACAATAACAGTCACCACTCCAGCATTTAGATGGCTCCATTTGATGCTCTTTATGGGCGGAGGTGCAGATCACCTATTGGTTAGTTCAAGGTAAGTGAGGCTATATTTATAGGGATAGACTTTATTCATGAGGCTATGGAGAAAGTCCATCTTATTAGAGAAAGGTTGAAGACATCTTAAAGTTGTCAAATATCTTATACCTATTTTAGAAGGAGAGCGCTTGAGTTTTTCATTAATGATTGGGTATTTTTGAAGGTATCTCTCATGAAGAGATTTTTGAGGTTTGGCAAGAAGGGGAAGCTTAGTCCCTGATATGTTGGTCCTTATATGATCCTGAGTGCATTGGCGATATGGCTTATAAGTTGCAGGTACTAATGGAGTTAGTTTTGGTGCATTCAGTTTTTCATGTGTCCTTACTAAAAAAGTGCGTTGCTGAGCCAGATCTAATCGTTCTAGAATAGATAATTAGTGTGAATGATAGCCTTACCTATGAGGAGGTTCTGGTTGAGATCCTTGATCATCTTGTTCGAAAGTTGAGGCATAAGGAGGTAGCTTTGGTGAAGAGTTCGTTGAGGAATTAGTTAGTTGAGGGAGCTACTTCGGAAGCAAAAGTAGATATAATTGTTAGATACCCACAACTTTTTCCTTTCGGCTCTGTTCCAACATGAGGTACCAGTATCTTCCTTAGTACTCGACCCAGTTTCATGTCAAGTTCATGTCTCTCAGTTGCTTTTATGTCTTAGCATGCATGTATGTTTCTTGAATTATGTTCAGTCATGCATCTCAGTTTGGAGTCAGTCACTCCATCAGTTCTCAATTATAGCCTTTCAGTCATGGGATTTCAGTTCCTTCCTTATCCTTCTAGTCTTGTTAATCTACATTTGACGACCAATGTTCCCAATGGGGAGAAAATGTGACACACCAAAAATCCCTAAGATCAGAGTCAAGACATGAACTGGAGGAAATAGAAAAATCTGCACAAGATCACAGAACGATTCATTAGGTGAGTTGTCAAGTCACCTAACAAATCGTTAGGTGAATCATTAAGTGGTAAAAGTTGGTGAAAACTTGGCTTTTCGAGAGTCTTAATGGATATGCGAAATATCTGTTAAGTGTGATGACGAATCGTTAAGTGGAGGCATTAAGTAAGAATCAGAGAACATTATTTTTTTCCCAGTGGTAAAGGATGGGGGTGACAACCTGTCAAGTCCTCTAACATGTCACGCAGTGATCCGTTGTAACTGCTGTGGTGAATTTCTCAGTGGAGTCACTAAGGGTATTCCCATACTTCCAATTTACTTAACTCCAAAACTAAATCATTTTGAGCTCCTAAGAGGGTGTATTATAGGGTTTTATTAATTCCTAACCCTTGTTCTACTCCTAAAACCTCATGTGGAAGATCAAGTCCCCTCAAGTCCTCAAGAAATCAAATTTCTCCTTCTTTCCCAATTCTCTTGGGTTTCAAACCCTAAAAAAGTGTCTTCAAGACCAGGTATGTAGGGTCATGAATGGGGGGATTTCTTCCAACCTCATGCCCAATTTTTTCTCAATCACATAAATTCAAGTCTCCAATCATGTTTTATGAAAATTCTAGGGTTAGAAAAAATTTTGATAAAATCTCTTATGACCTTCTATGATTTCTATTTTCTTATGATTCAATTCATATTTTATGGTTATAAATTCATGTTTTTCTACAAGAGTATCTTATGAACTTATGTTTTTCATGTTATGATAATTTTACTCAATTATGTATGATTTCATTAATCTCAATCTTATGTATCATGGCTAACTCAACAGCATTGTTTTCAAGGCTAGTTCATATATGACAAGTATGATTATGATTTTCATGTTTTCTAACTAGCCCATGCAAAACCAAGTATGTTTCATAATTCAAGTAGGCTGAGGTTCAGCACACCAGGCCTCATAATTATGTGCCACTGTAGGTATATATTCATATTTGGGTCCTTTCCAGAGAGTGTTCCCCGCCCGACAAGGCTCACGAGTTATATCACGCCTTTATAATTCTTTGTCCTAGCAAGGCTTAGGATGGCGCTGCCAACTTGAGCGCGATAGTTGGGAATCATATGCTAATTCATGATGGTGTTAGTTATTAGAAGTCTTCAATTGTTCCTCATGCTTTAAGGTGTTCATTTTAGGATTTATGATATCATTTTTTATAGTATGATCAACCAGTTGATCAGTTTATGAGTTTTTAGTTATGATTTCAAACATGTTAAGATGTATGATTTTACTTTCAGAATCTTGGGTTATTATGCTTCAGCTTAAGAAGAATCACTTATGTTTATGAGTATCTCACAATTATGATTTTAGCATTCTGTCCTTACTCACATGTTTTTCTTACACTACATACTCAGTACATTCAAAGTACTGACTGTATACTTCTATGCTATATCGTATCATGAAATTGGTTTAGGTGATCAGTCTCATCGTCGATGTTAGCTACTCTCCTACTTTAGTCCAGTCCAGCCCTATCTTGGGTAAGTCCTTATGATCTGAATACGTCAGTTTTAGTACATGTTCTTTCTTTATGTATTTCAGTTATCATATTTTGGTGGAGCTAGTAGGGGGTGTTGTCCTATCAGCTCATCTATGACTAGAGGCTTTTCAGATAGTTATGTGTAGATGTTTCAGAGATGTTGGCTTGTAGTCTTGTTTATGCTTTATGAGATTCTAGACTTCTACTCTTGCTATGATTTGTCCTTAACTTCCGCTTAGTTATATGGTCTTAATCAAGATAAGTATGTGACATGGGTTAGCTTGGAGCCATTCATTATTCTAGGTCCCATGTCACAGTCCGGGGTCCATGCTTAGGTCGTGACAATTACATATTGGAACCAAATGACGGAGGCGTTCCTTGATTGATTATTCACAGCCTCTAAGATTCTACAATTGAGTGATAAGATAAAAAAACTCTGGCAACTCTTGGGAGAACGGATACACGAGGTGTGGCTAAGGTTTAAAAAGAAAGTGCCCATTTTCCCGAACCATGGACGGTCGGATGAAGTACTTCATAAAAGTTTCTACCAGACACTTGATTCAATTAATTAGTTCGTGGTGAAAAATCTTGTTGGTGGTTCAATCATGGACCAAACATTAAGACTTGTAAAAGCCTTGTTAGATAGGATGACAAAAACCAACCGAGCTTGGCACACTAGAGAGACCAAGGTGTCCTCAAATGCACCTTCCAACCATATGACAGTGGAGATGAGGAGAAGAGATGAGGAAAGGGATGAAACTCTAGAAAAAATGATGACTCAAATGGAGCTACTTACAAAACACGTTATGGGCTCTGGAACCAAAAGCATAAATGCTATTGGAGCTTAAGATTCTAACTCTTTTGAGAATAATGCTCTTCATGGTAGATTTGAGGGAGAATGCCAATTCATGATGAGACAAATGGTGGGTTCTTGTTAGGGGTACCAAGGTGCCATCCAACGCCCTTGGTGTCCTCGTAATGGGAATCGAGCTTGGAGGGATCATGATGGGCCATAGAGAGATAGAGACAACCAATGAAGGGAGCATCAGAGAGAGAGTGAGAGGTATAATAACCGAAGTTCAAATACATATATACCTCCCCTTAAAGATGATGTAGTACCTATGCAAACAAGTGTGAGTGATCCAAGGAGTTTAGAGATTGAAGAAATGTTTTCCATGGTGTTGAACAAAGTGGAGTCAATAGATACTGGAGTGAAAGAATTGACAGGTGAGGTATCTAATATTACCCAAACTTTGAGCTCCCACTCAACATCAATCAAAGACCTTGAAGCCTAAGTGAACCATTTGTCGGCACAAATGAACCCCCGAATGAAGGGTAATCTCCCTAGTGATACTATGCAAAATTTGAAGAATGATGGTCATTGCATTGAAATTTTCACTAGAAGTAGCAAGATAGTTAAGAATGCTGGTGAGAAGCCCAAGGAGGATGTTACTGCAAATAAAAATGAGGAGAAGTCAAAAGATGGGGTGCCAAGAGCACTTATTATTTCTAATGAGAAGAAGATGGTGGAGGAGGAAGAGGTTAATAATCTTCCTCAAGTTGTGAGTAATGAGGAAGAAGGAGAGAGGCTCCGAGTACTACAGGCCAGGTGCCTAAATTCTAGCCTCTGTACCCCCAGCAGTTAATGAAAGAGAAAGAGGAAAACTAGTTTAAAAAGTTCATTGACATTTTCAACAAGTTGTTCATGAATATTCCATTAATAGATGCTCCGTTACAGATGTCGGGTTATGCAAAGTTCATGAAGGAGCTGTTGAAAAAGAATAAGGTAATTGATGTGGACATAGTTGAGGTGTCACTTCATTTCAGTACGGTCATGGCCTGCTATTTATCCCCAAAACTAGATGATCTAGGGGCTTTCACAGTCCCTTGCACCATTGGGGTATATTTATTCAACATGGCCTTATGCGACTTGGGGGAAAGTATCAACTTGATGCCCCTTGTGATCCTTAAAAAATTTGGTTTAAGAGATCCCAAGCCTACTCCTATGAGGTTGCTCATGTCCACAGGAATAACAGGTGGTAGAACCATACCTGCACCTCCCCAGATGTGGTCTATGATAGGTACTACAACGTGGTACCCCTGGTCCCATCTGATCTAGCCCCCTCTTCTGCTGTGAGCCAGACGCTCATGAACCTTCACCGGGACCTAACTGTCCACAACCATATGATCTGCTACCCTGCTGCTGCTTGAACGGGGGTGTATGTGTCCTACCTGATAAACAAGGCTTGGGCCCACCCGGAAAGTGTGCCTGAAAGTCTGCATGTCTAGCCCTATGATGCTGCTCCTGACCTACCCTATCAATCGCGTACTGACGCTGTCTGAGTTCCTCTATGTTCTGAGCAAAGGCTTGAATCCGTGAGATATCCATATGATCTCGTAGTGTGGCAGTAATTCAAGATTCCACATATTTTGGCACAAGTCCTATAATAAACCAATGCACCCTAGCTGGCATAGTGTCGACAAACAAGGGCGTATATCTGGCTAAGGAATCAAGCCTCAATGCATATTCTCTAACACTCATTCTGCTATGCTCCAGATGTAAAAATGCTCTACTCTTGCCTGCCTTACCTCTCAAGGCAAATAGTGGTCTATAAAAGCCTCAGAGAAGCTAGGCCATGTAGGTGGAGGTGCATCTCTTCCTCGGGATCTTTCCCAACTCTCGTACCACAAAACTGTTACCTCTCACAATCAGAATACTGCTAACTCAATTGATTCTGTGGACGAGGCATTCATGACCTAAATGTCCTCTATAGTTGGTCTATGAAGTTCTAGGGGTCATTCTCTACGGTTTGTCCCTGTAAACTACGGGGGGCTCAAAGCAAAGAACTTGCGTACTCTCGAACTCCTGGGCCCCTTAGTGGGCTCAACAACCGCTGGTACTACTAGCTGAGGCTGACACTGGGAAGCCATCATCTAGAATAACATATATAATACACCCCTGAGCTCTTGATCCGATGTCCCAGGAATGGCTGGGGGTGGTACTGGTATATCTGCTGACCTAGAGGGCTCCTGGTGTGGTGGTGAGTGGTGATAAGATCGAGGTGATGTCTCCCTCAGATTGGTATGAATCTAATTGGGGGCCCCTACTAGTGCCTTCTCCTGCCACAACATCCATCTCTCGACTAGTCGTGGTCTTTCGCATGTCAGACATTTCTCTGTAAATAAGTAGAATAACGTAAGCTTAGAGAGTTACCTTATACAACACAACTCTATAGCACAACTGGAGGATAAAGAAGAGAAAACACACTATTATGCCTCGTAGCTTCCTGTCAGTAGAATGTGGTTCACAACACATCAATAGAAAAGACTCTACTTGACACATCTTGCAGACTCCCTGGGATATGACCTGCTCTGATACAATGTTTGTCACACCCACTTGGGGAGCATGACTGGCACCTAGTGTCACACTGGGACCTAAACTGACCTAACTGGGCTGGTGCACTCCTGGTGCTGGCCTATAACTCAATCCAAGAAAAGGACGAGCTATATCTCGGCTGTAACTACAGCCTCTGGCCGACAAGGCCACATAGCCACCTGTAAGAAGAAACCAGCTAACCCAAAACACGCAATAAACGGGATCCTATACAAGCTGATAAGACCATTATGTTGTCTAGTTATAACATAATGAAAACAGGCAACTATAACGATGCTATAGCCGACAAGGCTGCTAATTGATAGCTAAACTAGGTCCCACACGACCATCACTCGAAATAAAACATACATAGGCCCACCACGGCCAACAAAAAATCCCACAACTGAGAATCTGTAGCCTGCAAGCCTCTTGGAGTGAAATAATGGCTGGGACAGGGCCCCGACCTACCCATAAACTATACAACAAAAGAACAAACCTTCTCTAACTATCAACTCCGGAGAAAAGGAGCTGACTGGATTGCTGACTCTGGCTAATGACTAAGAAGGTCCTGAACCGCGTCTATTTGTACTTGAAGGAATGTAATACAGTGCCGCAAGGATGGGCGTCAGTACAATATATACAAAATATGTAAGGTAGTAAAATAATAACTGAATGAAAGCTGATAAAGCTGAAGTAATCAAGAAGAAGGTTGAGAATTTAACCTGAGTAATCTCACAATCTGAAAGATACAACTAATAAGTATATGTACAAACAAGAACCTAACTGGGTCCCCATAAGCCTGGAAAGTATAAACAACACAGAATAACCTACCTAGGCCCCCATAAGCCCGGGCAAGTACAAACAATGCACCCTCCTCCTATCTGGTTACTAAAGGTCTGTAAGCCTACTATAACTCAGGAATACTCATCCTCTGAAGCTGTATCTGAGCCTTATAGGCTCCTATTTCTAGCTTGAGCCATCTAGGCTACTGTAGTTGTGTTTGTGTTTGAGCCGTCAAGGCTCCTGTAACTGGACCCCGAGCCTTGGCTCGATTGAGAGTCACAATGTAAGCTTTGGTATATGGACCCAGATCCTTCACTCGTCTGAGGGTCATGGTGCCACTATGGCATAGAGGATTTTGGAGGTAACTAGACCTCAATACAACCCTCACTTCGTCAATCTGGTGCCTTCGAACATCAGGTTGCTCCTGTGAGCGTATGGGTATCTCAATATGGTCATCACAGCCTCAATCCGGTCCTTGCGGACATCATATCGCTCTTTCTAGTACTCAAGTAACTCAATACAACCCTCACGGCCTCAATTTAGTCCCTCCGGACATCATTCCGCTCCTGCAAGCATAGCCCTATAGGCAACATCCTCCAACAACCCAAATGTTGTATGAGAAAACCAAGATAGCTAGGGTTAACTCCGATGAGGGTTACTATGTCATCAATTTTTTCTCATAACTTGTCGAAAAGGATAGCCTTAACATACCTTATTCGATGATTCCTGGGTGCTCGAACGCTTCCAACCTGAAGTCAGTAATTTCACCAATTTATAGCCCTTACGCTGAGAAAATAGGGCTATTTTAATACTAACAATTGACAATTAACAATACTTTCAATAGAATTTACTATAACTTCAACTTTAATTAATTCAGCTGAAAACTTGCCAATTCTCGAGAGTTTAAATGGTAGAATTGTTTACCTACTGCCTGTAGCCAGTTAAGACCCAATTAGAAGTAATTCTGACAACCTGTACTCATCGGGATTATGGTACGCTGAGCGAATTGTTGAGAAATAACTTCATAGAAATGCTTCCCATAGGCTTAGGACTTGTTACCTAAAGTTAAATTGCGTTTGGACGGCGTTTGATAGCATAATTTGATGAAAAATTAATGAAGGTTGCATCTTCTTTCATTTGTAGTCAAGGGTAATATTATGCAAATGATTTCAATGGAACAAGGGTGCCTTATATAAAACATGGTCGGTGAACTAGGGGTGCCTCGCGCTAGTCGACGCACCATAGGTATGTCGCGCCGCGCCTCCTAGGGCGCCGGTGTGCTTGGCACGCCGAGCTGCCCAGTGCACAAGCAGGCTGGCGCGTTGTGCTGGCCCCTCGCAGCCTGGCCTCACTCGACCCTGCTTCTGAGGCTCTTTCCACATGCGTCAAGCTCTCTTTATTCATCACAACCCATGTATATGCCTACAAACTGCTAACAGCTTACGGGGTGTAACACCATCTAGGGTACATCGGTTTATTATGGGACTTTCGCCAGAATATGTGGAGTCTTGTATCATATCCATAGTGCGATAGGATATGTACATCTCACGGATTCAGGCTACTAAGAACATAGAGAAAATCAGGCAGCATTAGTACGCGATTGATAGGAAAGGTCAAGAGTAGCATCTGAGGGCGAGACCTGCAGACCTTTAGGTAGATTTTTAGGGTACCCAGGCCTCATTTGTCAGGTAGGCCACCTGTACCCCCATTTCAACAGCAGCAGGGCAGCAGATCCGATCGTCGTGGACAGTCAGGTCCCGTTGAAAGTTCATGAATGTCAGGCTAACAACAGCAGAGGGGTTCAAATCAGATGGGATCAGCTATACCACGTTGCAGTACCTGTAATAGGCGACATCCGAGGAGATGCAAATACGACTCCACCGCCTTTTATTCTTGTCGACAGGAGGGACACATGATGAGGGATTGTCTGACTAGAAACCGAGGTAATCGGGACAAGCAGAATAGGTCCTCAGAAGGTTCATATGCTCCAGCACCATTTGTAGGGCGTAGGCCCTCAACTCTAGTCGGCAAAAGCTAGGGTAGATCAGGGGCATCCAGTTTTGGCAGCGGTTCGGACTGCCCTTATCCTTTTCCATAGCAACAGGAGTTGGAGTCATCACCAGATATTCTAAAAGGTATGCTGGATGTTTGCTCTCACTCAGTTTATGCTCTAACAGACCCAGGTTCCACTTTGTCCTATGTTAATCCAATAGTGGCCCAGAAGTTTGGTATAACACCAGAATTACTCCAGCGACCCTTCCTAGTGTCTACACCCATCGGTGACTCTATTGTTGCTAAGAGAATTTACCAGTATACAGTAGAGATTGCCGATTTCAATACTTTAGCAGATCTAGTGGAGCTAGAAATGATTGATTTTGATGTAATTATAGGTATAGATTGGCTAGCACCATGTTATGCCAATGTGGAGTGTTGCACCAGGACCGTCCAATTTCACTTTCCAGGGAGGTAGTGCGAGAATGGAAAGGCAATGCAGCTATGCCAAAAGGTAGGTTCATATCCTATCTTCGGACGAGAAAGTTAATAGCAAAGGGCTATATTTACCATATTGTTAGGGTTCAGGATATACAAGAAGAACCCTCGACGCTTTCGTCCATCCCAATGGTTAGTGAGTTTCCAGATATGTTCCAAGATGAGCTCTCGGGTATTCCGCTTGAGCGTGAGGTTGATTTTTCCATTAACTTGCTACAAGGTACACAACCCATATCCATCCCTCAACATCGAACGGCTCTCACCGAGTTGGAAGAGCTGAAAGAACAATTGAAATACTTGTTAGATAAGGGTTTTACCAGACCTAGTACTTCGTCGTGGGGTGCGCCAGTTCTATTTGTGTGAAAGAAAGATGGCTCCCTATGAATGTGTATAGACTCAGTTGAATAAAATTACTATTAAGAGTAAATACCCTCTTCAAGGATAGATGATTTATTTGATCAGCTGCAAGGGGCGAAATATTTCTCCAAAATTGATTTAAGGTCCGGGTACCACCAGGTATGATTCCGAGAAAAATATATCCCGGAAATAGCTTTAAGACCAGATATGGTCATTTTGATTTCTTGGTTATGTCCTTTGGGTTGATCAATGCCCCGACATTGTTCATGGATCTAATGAATAGTATCTTCAGGCCATACCTAGATCTGTTTATGACAGTGTTCATTGATGATATTTTGGTATATTCCCGCTTAGAGGCTGAACATAGAAATCACGTGCGAACAATACTTCAAATCCTCAAAGACCTCCACTTATATGGAAAGTTCTCGAAATATGAGTTCTGGTTGAATTACGTAGCCTACTTGGGAAATATCGTATTAGATGTAGGCCTCCAGGTTGATTCACAAAAAGTTGAGGCATTTAAGATACGACCTAGACCTATAACTCCAATGGAGGTTCGTAGCTTCCTAGGGTTAGCCGGGTATTACAGAAGGTTCGTGCAAGGATTTTCTACCTTATCAGCGCCATTGGCCAGATTGACTCAGAAAGCAACAAAATTTCACTAGACTAAGGCCTGTGAGAAGAGTTTCTGGGAGATAAAAAACAGGTTGACATCTGCACCAGTATTGGCCTTACCGAAGGGTTTAGAGGGCTATGCTATATACTGTGACACTTCGAGCATTGGGTTGGGGTGTATTCTGATGCAACACGGCAAGGTGATTGCTCATGATTCGAGGTAGCTAAGGAAACACGAAAAGAACTACCCTACCCATAATTTAGAATTAGCCCAGCGGTTCATGCCTTAAAAATAGGCATTATTTGTATGTCATGCACGTGGTCATTTTTACTGATCATAAAAGCCTCTAGTACGTCTTCACACAGAAAGAGTTGAATTTATGGCAGGTTCATTGGTTAGAATTGCTGAAAAACTACGATGTGAACATCCTGCATCACCCAAGGAAGGCTAATATTGTAGCCAATGCCCTTAGCTGTAAATCCATGGGCAGTTTCGCATATTTGAGGCCAGAGCAGCAAGAAATAGCTCGAGAGCTGCACTAGTTAGCCAGTCTAGCAGTTTGGGTAGTAGATTCAGAAGATAATGGGTTTGTAATTCAGAATACATCGGTATCATCTCTAGTGGTATAGGTAAAAGAGCGATAGCACGATGTGACCCTAGTTTGGTACAACTCAGACACAAGGTTCAGCAGGGAAAAATATCATCCTTTGAGTTTACAAAAGATGGGTCTTGAGATCTAGAGGTCGACTCTACATCCCAGATGTGGTAGGACTTCAACAGCAGATCATAGAAAAGGGATATTACTCCAGTTACTCACTTCATTCTAGTTCGATGAAGATGTACCATGATATAAAAAAGATATACTGGTGGCCTATAATGAAGAAAAATATAGCTGAGTTTGTGGCACAATGTCCTAATTGTCAGCAAGTAAAAGTTGAACATCAACAACCTGGCGGACTTACTCAGGAGATAGCTGTGTCTATGTAGAAATGGGAGGCAGTTAATATGGATTTTGTGACAACACTACCTTGCACCAGGTGCAAATTTGTCTTTATTTGGATTATTGTTTAAAGGTTAATGAAATCATCCCACTTCTTTCCAGTCTGAACTACATTCTCAGACAAAGATTATGCCAAGTTATACATTAAGGAGATAGTATGACTGCATGGTGTCCCAGCATCTATCATTTCTGACAGCGGGGCAAAATTACAGCTAGATTTTAGCAATCATTTCAGAAAAGTTTTGGAATGTAGGTTAATCTATGTACAACCTTTCATCCTCAGATAGACGGTTAGGTAGAGCACACCATTCAGATGCTCGAGGATATGCTACGAGTGTGTGTGCTAGACTCTGGAGGGAGTTGGAATGAGCATCTATCACTTATCGAATTTGCATATAAGAACAGTTATCATTCTACTATTCAGATGGCCCATTATGAAGCTTTATATGGGCGGAAATGAAGGTCCCCCATAGGATGGTTCAAAGTAGGGGAAGCGGGGCTAATCGGACCTGATATGATCCATCAGTCAGAACAAAAAGTGAAACTTATCAGAGAACACTTGCTGACAGCCCGGAGTCGTCAGAAGTCCTATTCCGATGTATGGTGTAGAGACTTGGAATTTAATGTAAATGATTGGGTGTTTCTTAAGGTTTCACCTATTAAGGGCGTGATGAGATTTGTCAAGAAGGGAAAGCTTAGCCCTAGGTTCATTGGTCTGTATCAAATCCTTCGGAGGATAGGCCGAGTGGCATATGCGTTAGAACTTCCTGCAGGGCCAGAATCTGTTCAGCCAGTCATTCATGTGTCAATGCTATAGAAATGTATAGGAGACCTATCTCAGGTAGTTCCAATTGTTGATGTTCAAATTACTGAAGAATTGTCCTACGAAGAGACTCCAGTTGCCATACTAGATCGGTAGGTTCGTAGATTGAGAACTAAAGATGTAGCTTCCGTTAAAGTTTTGTGGAGGAATGGAAATGTAGAAGAGATGACTAGGAAGCTGAGGATGACATGAGGTCTAGATATCCTCACTTATTCCATACCTGACCTAGATTATACAGTTGAGGTGAGATCGTTGTTCAGATGTAACTCTATTACTTATATTACTAGTACTGTTAAGTTGTTCACTTCTATATTTTGGAGTAGTTGTTTATAGCGTCCTGTGAGGCACCTATGTTGGACTTTTCTATGTTTCAGGTTTTTGAATAGTCTATATTACACAAGAGACATTGCTAAAATTTTTCTAGTAGTAGTTAAAGGAGTTTGATCTTTGAAGTCTAAAGATTACATTCGAGGATGAATGTTCCTTAGGGGGGAATGATGTTACACCCTGTAAGTTTCTATTGTTTAACAGACGCGTGCATACGTATTTTGAGAGTTATGGAGTATAATGAATGCGAGGAAGGACTTAGGGGACGAACATACGAGCATGGAATTGAGCGAGCAGGAGGCCGAGGCTAGAGCCCAGGATCATGGGTGCAACGCTGCGCCAGCTGGCCTGGCGCCATGGCCGACGCGCCGCAACCCCTTTCTTGGCTCAATGGGTGGCACGCGCACGCTCCCTGCCCACCACCTTAATATATATATATAGTCAAGTGTGAGTTGAAGATTCATTTAAAAATATTTCCTTGGAAAATTCTCGACAGCACCTCTTCTCCCTCCAACTTTTCTTTGGTTAATCACAAAATTATGCTGCTAAACTCCATCCAAATGCAAATTCACCTAGGATAATGAGTTTTAGGCCTACGAGAAGCATCTATGTGGAGTTACTTCCTAAAAATTCGATCGGTATACCAGAACCCCGCCGAGTAAAGGTTGTCAGAATTACTTCAAATTGAGTCCTAAGCGGCTACAGGCTATAGGTAAGCATTTCTCCCTTTTAAGCAATCGAAAAATTGTTTGAATTTGAATTATTGTTATTATTATAAAAAGATACCGTTGTTTGCCAAGTCTTAGTATTGAAAATAGCTTTATTCTATCAGCATAGAAGCTAATGTTGTGTGGAATTGCCAGCTGCAGGTTGGGACTAATTGGATAGACGAGAATCGGCATTCGAGGTATGTTAAGGCTAATTCCTCTCGACGAGTTACTCCTGTTATTTAGCCGATACAGTCAATAGCTTATAGAAGCTTATGCCTATAGCGTTGTGGTTAGCAGCTATGAGATGAATTGAATTTACAATATAGTATTCCACGTTGGGAGGTTTATACCCAGCTTTGATTATCACCAGAGGTGATGTAGGAATTCCCTTTTCAGTTTTTTATTGGTTAGAAGGATTAGTAGGTGGCTTGTTACCACATTAGGGCGACTGAGGTCTGATTGTGGCTATTATTGTACCTTGCTAAATTAGGCAGCGTAAGGCATAGTTTGGTGACACAACTTATAGTTCTACGCCTACACAGTTACTGGAGCCCAGACAGCTCAGATACAGTTACAGGGGCCCAGATAGCTCAAATACAGTTATAGAAGCTCAGATGGCTCAGATACAGTTATAAAAGCCCAGATGGCTCAGATATAGTTACAAAAGTCCAGATGGCTCAAATACAGTTACAGTAGCCCAGACGACTCAGACACAGCTATAGGAGCCCAAACGGCTCAGACACAGTTGCAGGAGCCTTGTCGGATTTAATAAGAATATGATCACCTATTTTGATTCAGTTATAACTAGACAGCATGGTGGTCTTGTCGGCCCGCATTGGACCCCTATTATTGCCTTGTTTGTTGGGTTAGCTATTTTCCTTTATATGTGCTACATGACCTTATCGGCCCGAGGATGTGTTTACAACGGAGATATAGCTCGTTGTTTTCTTGAATTTGAGTTACTGACAAGCACCAGAGGTGCCCATGCCCAGTCAGGTCAGCCCAAGTCCCAGTGTGGCACTAGGTGCTAGTCATTCCCCCCAAGGTGTGGCGTGACATGCAATATTCTAGGGTTATAATCAATTAGAGATAATTCTAGGGAAGTGACCCCAATTATGGGTCGATCCCCCCCCCCAAATAACCCAATATGGAAGGATTGAGAATGGGTTAGGGCTGAATGGAAGCAATTTACTTAGGCAACCCACAAATATCTTTCAATAGTACCATAAGTGACAATCTACTTCAATTTTGTTAAATTGATGAGAACTCCTTTCTACCTAATTTCTTGTTGACAATTGGAATTCAACCAAAGCCTAGGAGAATCAATTAAGCAAGGGTTGTGCTTTGAGTAATTGTTGATTGATGCAAACCCAACCTAAATTTCCTCTTTCAATCCTCATAAAGGTAATTAGGCAGGATTGGATGACATCACCAATCACACACTACAAATAGAAAAATCAATCAAATTTTCATTAGCCCAAACTCAATTTTACCAAATTGGGATCATTAGGGTTCACAACCATAGATCCATAGTTTCATGAAGACTTGAAGAATTCTCAAAATCCAATCATGGAAATCATATATTAATATCAATTTAGCTATACCCATAAGAGAATAATGAATGAATTGCATAACCAACCCAAAATCCCTAGAAGATTTTGATCATGGTAATTTGAGGAATTGGATTATCATGGATTTGACAAGGGACGTGCATTAATTATTTTAAGAACACAAGTTGAATCTTGAGGGAACTGATGTCACGGAAGAACATGAATGAATTAATCCACAATAAGCTTGATACTAAAATTTCAAAAATCAATGCATGGGAGGTGAGAATCATGAATTCAATTTGAAAAGGGCATGAAGATGGAAGGATATCCCCCATTCATGACCCTACATACCTGGGATGATGATCCCCTGACTTGTATTGTAGATCCAAGAGAAATTGAGAAGTGGAAGGTGATGAACCCTAACTCTTTCTTGAGAGAAAATCTAATCTACAGATGTTTGAAGAGAGTGAGGATTTAGGATATGTTAAACCCTTTAATCTGACCTAAAGGAAGACCAAAAGGATGTCATTTAGGAATTAGAAGCATAGGAGTTTACTAAAATGCCCCCAAACTATTGAATGAAGACCTGCAACTGGCAATTACTATGACCAACAATATGGGTCGTTACTAGATTATACAACCCGTACTGAGGTATGTACCATGTCTGGTGCTGCTTCATTAAACCACTCATAATTTTATACTCCGAACTCCGATTGATGCTGGTCAGATACATTTGAAAGAAGACTCAAACGGATTCTATTTCAAATGATGTATCACCCAAAAACACTTCATAAAAAGGGAGCTATGGTTGCTTGAAGTTTAGCCGTATAAGAACTGATACATAAACCCAATCAGTAAGAAGGCGCTCCACTCAACTTTGTGCTCGGTGTTCCTTATGACATTAATTTGTATCTGATGCACTTTTCACACTTATGAATTGGTCTAACACATAGTTTTCATAAGATTCATCAGGTTTGACTATCTAGATACCTCGACGGTTTCCAAACTTAGCCTGAAAACCCTAAGGCATTACAATATACCAACTCATGATTGAAACGATGATTCGTACCATCATATTACGACTCATACCACAAGTCATACCACCAACCTACAACTTGTGATTTCTTCCTATTACTAATGAGCCCCTTTTCACAACTCTCATAATATTTCCATGAATGCATACCACGGCTCGTCATTTCTTTCTACGAGCCGTACCATGACTCATACAATCAACACTTGGAAACCCATAGGCAAGCTACAACTCTTAACCATGGGTCATACCCACATACTACGACTCGTAGTGGGGACTCGTGGTCTAGGGAACCAAAATCTCTGGTTGAGTCATACTGAAGCAATTTTCCTGACTATTCTGCTGATCACATTTCAAACCTTAAGTCTAGTCTTAGAGACTTTTGGGGTATTAAAATATCCCCCCCATTAGGAACATTCATCCTCGAATGTGGGTTAAGCATACTGAAGAACTGGGGAAAGAACTACAATCCCAAATACTAATCATCTGAAGCTAAAAATTGAAAGAGTGACTGACACTGAACTGATACACATGATTGAACGGAGTTCATGAAATATACATATATGCTAAGACATGAATGGAACTGTTATGCACAAACTTGACATGAAACTGAAAAGAGTTCTAAGGATGAAATTTATACCTCCAGCTAGAATTGAGCTGGTAGGGAAAATATGCAGGTAATTAGAAATCATATCTGATTTCGCTTCCCACATAGCTCCTTCGACAAATAGATTTCTCCACAAAACCTTTAATGAAAACACCACCTTGTTCCTCAACTTATGAACCTAATGATCGAGGATCTGAACTGGTACCTCCTTATAGGTATGGTTGTCCTTTACTCTCATGTTCTCTATTGGAACTACTAGAGTTGGATTACTGATGCACTTCTTCAACAAGAACACATGGAATACCGGATGCATCGAAGCTAACTCTGCATGTAGCTCCAACTCATAGGCCATCTTGCCAACACGTGTCCCAATCCTGTATGGCCAAACATAGAGGGGACTAAGTTTTCCTTTCTTTTCAAACTTCATCACTCCCTTCAATAAAGACACCTTCAGCAACACCCAATCGTCAATTTGAACCTTAATTTATCTCTTCCTCACATCTGCATAAGATTTTTGCCAACTCCGAGCTATTTTTGGCCTATTTCTAATAAGCTGAACTTTCTCCACAACCTCATGAACTGATTCTGGTCCAATTAACATAGCCTCACCTTCCTCACATCATCCAATAGGTGGTCTACACCCCTTCCCATAAAGAGCCTTAAATTGAGCCATCTAAACACTAGAGTGATAACTGTTATTATAGACAAACTCAATAAGAGATAAGTGAGTATCCCAACTACCCTTGGGATCAATCACACCTGCTCCCAACATATCCTCAAGAGTTTGAATGGTCCGCTTGACCTGACCATCTGTCTGTGTGTGAAAAACTGTGTTTAGCTTTACCGAAGTACCATGACCCTTTGGAATCGACCCTCAAATAGAGAGGTGAACTAAGTACCCCTATCTGAGATGGACAAAGAAACTTCGTGCAATTGAACTAATTCCCGATTGTACAATCTAGCATAGTTCTTATGCTTACATAGTTATCCGATTCACTATTACCTATATAGAATCATGTCGTCGGCGTGTCCAAGGAGACCATGTGATGCAAACCATATTTTACCTCTTTCAACTTCCAAACACTAATATTGATACCTTGTCACATACCTCAAACCTTTTCGAGCCTAGCATGACCACACCTCTGGAAACCTATACATCACCACCTTATTCAAGCCAATAACTTACAATAACCCCATGGCTCCATCTAGCTAACGCCATTCGAGAATTCTCCTATCTTTCAAGCTTGGCTAATAACTGGGCTATAAAATTCTGCATAGCTGGCACCTATGGTATTAATAGGGAGTTATCTTGAATGTACACGTTGTAACCTTCATTTCCATCATAGGGAACATACATGGGGCTTAGAATAAGGAAATCGTCAACACGAATCATTCAAGAAATCTGAGCTAGGCATATACCTGATATAGCACGATCTTATGAGCCGATGAGGCAAATCTCAAGGATTGAGTTCGTTGAGCTGAGCATGCTGAGAGACATGAGTATACATACATAATAAGTTTCTTGACATGAAGCAGAGATTTATGAAGTCACGGAGTAAGATTGAGATCATTGATCAAAGTGGTTACCTATCATTTTAGAATCTGAACATAAGCATGAGTAGAGCGTAGCATCGATTGATACATAAGGGAGAGCATCTGGAAAAAAGGGTATTGAAATCCCATAGATATTATTTTAGGAACTTTCTTACTAGAAATAACTCAAGGTTTGTCTCGGCCTCTCGACTTAGCATCTCCCCCTTAGCTTTGAGTCATTATCCTACATCCCTTAGATCCCTTCTAAAGTTAGGTTGACATTACTAGATCTTGACTTTACATTTTTTTATTCTAAGGTTACCTCAAGAGGTTTCATACTTCTTCTGTCGTATCCCTTCATTCACCCAATCCTTTAACCATTCAACACCATATACCGAAATAAAACTCATATCAAGAGACCTATAAGAATCATAATCCTTATATTGTAGTCCCTGATCCTAGCAGTATGCAAGATTCAACAAGAAAATCTCATAATGTACCTATGAATATATCTGGTATGCCCTCTCAATCCTAGCATTGTCCACTACCTAAAGAAGTTGAGGTGCCCTATTAAGGTGGGCTAGCTGTGGGAGCTGTCAAAGAACTAGTTGGTCCTCTATCTATGCACCATTTGGTTGTTGAACAATCTTATGCTTATGAATAGGCTTGACACACCAAAAGCAAGCATCGGAAGCCACCAAGAACTTCCCGACATGGAACTTTACAAATCCTTGCAAACTGGGTAGGTACGACCACAAACGTCACCTTTTTGGGCTGATGGATAGTCATGAATTTTATGGCTGGACTTCCCACACCCAAGGCAAACATTCCTACTGATCAAGCAACTCCAGTGTACTTCCTTCTACATTTCTTGAAAACTAGATATGTGCTTCCCCACACTTTTGATTTGACTGGAACCTGACTTGCTGATGGTGGCAAGGCTAATGACCTCTAACGGGGCTGTCACTGGTGCCCACCACTTGCCCTATGCTAGGCAAACTCAAGATTTTCTATTATGTCTCTTTTGTTCCCATTTCCTCCTTCCGTAAATATTCCATCCACCTCTTGATGGTGGGACTCAGACTGACCCTACTTAGTGAATTTTCAAACCCCAGTAACTGCTATCCCTCTATTGCACCCTAACGCACACACAAGCGCACGCGTTCGTACAAGTAATACAGTGGCCCTTTTTAGAGCCGGATGTCGAACCCACAGGGCCTGGACCAATTCAGCGAATATATAAGTTCGAGTGTTAATTTAATATTTGCAAGTTTTGATTATACAAATTTCATAAAATTCTAATTAAGTCTATGGGTGGTCACAAAATACTCAAGAAATGATATAAGAAGCAACTAGAGTTATGGCCTAATAATCATGCAATGCTGCAATTCACAATGGTTCGAGTATGAAAACTTCAACAGTTGTTTGACATAATTAAAATGCTGTGTTCATGGTCTTTCGAGCCTCTAAATACGACAAACTTTCCTCACACCTACATCGTTGAGCGGGGATGTGACGTCCTAATTCGTGAGCAGTTTAACATGGATTTGGTTTACGGAGTTTGTGCCCTTGATTATGGTCTTTTGTATCTCTAATCATTTAAATAGACTTATCTTCATGACTACTTCTATGAGTGGTGATGTGACAATTCTAAGTTGGTGTCTAGCTCATCCTGTTTTATTATCTAAGCAAGGCAAATTAGGTATAATCTCTATCCTAACCGCGAATCCTATCATAAAGATAAGAACTTGCTCCCTACATTCTTATGTTCTAGCCTAGGATTACTCTTTCAAGGTTTTACCTACGCTTAACAGGTTTTTTTCATGGTGATCAAGCATAAAAACATTAATAATAAATAATGTAAGACAAAAAAATAACTAAAACTCAAACCAATGAAGAATTCATGCATTTACATCATATTACATAGCCTCAACCCTAGAGGAAGGGTTTTATCCACTCATATTCATACAAATACTCAAAAACGCGATTAGAGTAATGTACTTACAACAATAGTTAAAAGAGAATGCAAAATAATGAACCCTAGGTAGAGTTCTTCACTTCTCCCTTCGTTCCTTTATAGTTTCCCAAAAATATTTCATGATATTTGATTTTAGGAGCTATGGTTTTAATTTATACTAAGTGGAATTTTGCAAAATTTGTCCGTGCGTGAAACTGCTCTGTGGCACGATGCTCGTCGCCCCAATTTACCTCCATGCCATGGAGGAAATGCGGATGCTCACTAGAATTATCAGCAATGGCATGTCCTTGGCGTAGGCTATGTGTGACACCCCGGCGTTGCATGTTGGTCCTCGCGCGCGATGGCCTGCATAATATGGGAGCTGGCATAGCATGGAATGGTATGGCATGGTGCTCAGTGCAGCTTGTGTTGCGTGGCATGTTCGGCTGTGCAGCAGGGCTGGTTTTCATGCCATCTTGTGCAATTATCATCCCAACTCAATCCAAAGCTCCTCCATGCTCGTGCACCTTCATATTTATCCTATCATTAATATTTTTTCCTACAAAACAAAGAGCTAATCACATTGGTTAGGTTATGCACGTAATTAATAGAAATCACATGAGAATACAATTAATTTAATTGACAAACATGACTTAATTAAGTTATAAAATAGCGCTTGGGCACGTAATTATGCACAACATCACTACCCCACACATAAAGCCTTGTTCGTCCTCGAACAACTCTTTTACATCTCATGCGCATGAAGACTCAAACAAAGCTAATTGAGTAAGAAAATTCAACCGAAGGCTACAACGATTGTTTTAGATAGCATGTTAAAAATAGAGCATGCAAGACTTAACCCTTAAAATTGAATATAACTATTTAAAGACTTCCTAACCTCAAGAATGGACTCTCAATCTCAAACAACTCATGAAAATTAACCAATCAAGACATCCAACATGAATTTTATCCTTCATTAAACATGTGCCCTCAGAACAAGAGATTTACCCATTTCTCACTAACAATTCTTCAAATTTAGAACATGTATGGGTCTATGCATAAGAGATAAGCTCACTCTCACAAATAATTCACATTCCACGTGTATTGACCCATAAACTTGCCTTTAGTGTTTTACTTCACTAATTTAAGAATGTACAAAAGTAAGATCAAGTAGGACTTAATGGGTTGTGACGTAAGCTAAGGGCGGGTAGGTACTGTTATGGCCAGTAATAGTAACTATCTTCCCTAAGAGCTTTTAATACACCACACTTTCATTAGTTATTTCCATCCTCCTACATCAACTTTATATTTTTATACTTCCATTTTCCTCTTTTGTTTCCCCATCTCATTAGGCACACTTAGGTTGTTAGTACAGAGTACTTGAGCAATTTTCTTTCATTTTCTTTTTCTCTATTTTCTTGTTTTACTCCCTACTAACTCTTATTAATTTTTAAACAAGTGCACCTCTATTCTTCTCTTGAACTCCCCCAACTACTATTTTCCTTCTTATTTCACTTCTCACTCCACAACTTCTTTGCAATTTCACATAAGCGCTTAGGAGTTTTGGATCCATTAATGGCTAATGAAATGAAAGGATTAAGCTCATTTTATGACTTGCAAAGAATAGGCTAAAGGCTCAATGGGCTAACTAGGATCAGACATTCAAGGCAGGTAACGCGAGGGATAAAAATTTGGCTCTTTCAAAGAAATGCCTAAATCATCTCCTCCAATCTACATCCTTCATTTCGCTTTGTATACACACCAGGAAACTTCTAGACACTACACCATAGCATGGAATATTCAAAAACCTTACACTCACAGCACATGCTCAATTCAAGAAAAATTCAGCAGACTCTTCTTAACTCATCTAATCACAAGAATGCAAAATTCAGCATTTACCACATTGAGTCACATCCAAGATCTTAGGTGTCTCAAACAGAGTTATAGAACTGCTCACATGCTTCAAAATTTACAACACTTGCATCTCACAATCATACATAGCACATAACATGAACATCAAGCCATCAATCAACTGCGAGTTCCAAAATAAATACCTATTGACTACTTTTTCCTCAAGACGATCGTCATCCATCCATCATCAGGAAAAGTCCCTAATTATGACTAAAAAGCTATGTACAGAAAAAGAAAAATTTTATCCATCGATTCAAGTGCCCCCCGTCGGAAAAGAACAAAAAAGAAAAACCAACAGGTGGGTGCATCATGCTCAACTCAACTTTTTCATCCAACAATACCTTATAAAGCACTAATTCCACCCAAAATCATCAAGCAAAAAACTTTTAAATTTCCCTCATCCCACACTTAAAATATGCTATGTCCCCAAAGCATCAAATTAAAATACAAAAAAGGTGAGAAATACTCCCCGAGGCCTCTAGGCCTAGCTAACAACATGTTTTTCTTCATTTTTTTGTACAAGTGAGTTATCGACCCCACACTTTTCCTCTTTCATGCTTCTTAACTCCTCAGACTGATGGAGTTGACCTGTTGGAGGTTTGTATCTGTGTCACTGGGTAACCCTCCCTGAGGTCTAGTGTGCTGAGCAGCTACTATTTGACTCATCTGCTTCTCTAGATTGCAGGTAGCCAACTACCGAATTTTCAAATCTGATGCTATCCTCGCCTAATTCTCTGCTAATTGGGTTTGTGTTAATATAATCTTTTGCAACATATCCTCAATGTTATTGATCCACTGGCCACCATTCTGCCTATTCTGCTGCTGATAATGTTGCTGCTGAGGTTTCTGGTAGCTTTGACTTTGATTTCCACCCCAAGAAAAATTCGGGTGGCTCTACCAATTCTTGTTGTAGTTGTTCTCATAATTCTGATTGTTTCTCTAAACATTCCCAACAAAATTGACCGATTCAGGATTTGCCCCACAAGATTCTGCATTGTGCCCATTATTACCGCAGATTTCACACCAACTAGGAGCCTGCTGAACTGCATTCACCTGTCCCTACTATGGTTCATACTCAGTTTATTGAACTAAATCATCATCTGATGCTGGATTGATGCTAGCTATGCCGCCAAGGCATTTACACCATCCACCTCTATCAGCCCTACTATCATCTTTCCTGCCCCTCTCGATGACTCGCTGTGCCACTCTGGATTTCCTTGCGCAATCCTGTTCAACAAAGTGTACAGCTCATCATAGGTCTTCTCCAATGCTTGCCCACCCGATGCAGAGTCTAGTAAAATTTTGGTGTGTGGGTCTAGACTCTCCACAAAGGTATGGGCTAGCACTTTCTTAGACTACTGGTGATGGGGGCAGTCTCTTAATAGTGACTTGAATCTCTCCCAAGCCAAATACAAGTTCTCCTCCGGCCTCTGCTTGAAGCTTAATATTTCATTTCTGAGTTTGGCAGTCTTGCCTGAAAGAAAGAATCTGATGAGGAACTTCTTCGCTAAGTCGTACCAAGAAGTAATGGAATTAGGTGGCTCAGTCTTCAACTACCTCTTTGCCTCTCCTAATAATGAAAATGGAAAGAGTGTGAATTGGACATAATCAATTGACACTCCGGTGGGGATGAATGTGTCACTGATCTCCAAGAAGTTCTGTAACTTCTGTTGTGGGTTCTCATGAGTCATCCCAGTGAATTGGCCACTTGAATGTAACAGCTGCACAATATTCCCTTTCAATTCAAAGTTCCCTCCAGGCTCCGATTTGCGAATACTAGAGGTCACATTTGTAGCTAGTGGGGTTTCCACTTCGCGAACTGGTCGAGCTGCCATTTCATCAGGTAACAACTCTGCTTGACCTATTGATGGATGTTGTTGCAACTGCTCTTGTAATCTTTTCAACTTTCACTCTAGAGCTTCCCTCCTGAGCAAATGCAGTTGTCGTTTAGGTTCCAACAATTGTTCCACCATCTCTCTGTTCCTTGCTAGCTGTAATACCCTGAAAAGCCAAGGATCAGACCGGAAAGTGAAAACGTAGAAAAATTGAAAATTCTCTCCAGGTCACAGAATGACCCCTGAGGTGACTCGTGGTCAGCATGGTTTGGCAAGGCCTAAGTGAGGAGGCCAAGGGTCTGACCAGGAGTCGTGGTTAGACCTCAAGACTCATGAGGTCACCCGTGGTCTACCTTGGATATTTTGACAAGTTGGGATGGGCAGTGTAGGCCATGAAAGGTGACCACGAGTCGTGGTCTGACCTTACGACTTGTGAAGTCACCCGTGGGGTCCCCTTGGATGTTTGGACAGCGGACTCAATGGACCATGGCCATGAGTTGTTCCCTGTGGCAACGACCCATTAGGTCCCTCGTGGGGACTGGCGACCAAAAATTTCCTGCGTTTTAATAAGGGTGTTTTCATAATTACCTATGTCCCTAAGGTCTAAACTACGTTGTTTTGGATAATTTTCTAAGTAAGATAAGATGGGTTAAGTCCTATATGCATGCCCATTCTCATGCAAAAACTTAGGGAGATCTTTGGGAGATTCAAGGCCTTCTTCCCCAAAATTTCATCATTTTCTTTGTGGGTGTTCAAGGAACTTTGAGTCCTTCAAGGAACTTTGAGTCAATCCATTCCCAGGTAAGTAGGGTTTTAAAATACGTTGAATTCTTCCTCTCCCATGTCCAATTTTGATTTAAATTGTGAATCCTCCTATTCAAGTCTATGGGGCTTTACTCAAATGTATGAAAATGTGATTTCTCTTTATGGGTATGATTTAATTGAGTTTTAATTATTGAATTATGAATGATAGGCCGGTTTTACCATTATTTTCCTTTAATCATGTTTCAAGATTTTAAATCCAAATTTCCCATTTGATGAAAGTTCATGGATGTTATGATTTATGATGAATACTCTACAATATGAGTTTTTTGATGATGGAAAAGCATGATTTTCTAGTTACCCATGTTTATGGCATATTTGAAATTATTGAGTATGATGAAGTAATGGGCAATGCCCACATGTTGAAGAATAATTTACGATTTATGAAACGAATTACATGATTTATCAATTTATGATGTTGGCCGATGAAAAGGGCTTTGATTCTATGCTAAGCATGTTTTAAAGGGGATCAATGATGATAAATGTTATATCTTAGCCAATGAATTTTAATGCATGATGTTATTAATTTATGTATGAGCCTATATGCATGTTTTTGGGAGCCGTGTCTAGCATCGAGCAGCCCGTTGTTGAAAGGACTATGTGGTGTCTCATAACCACGTGCCACCGTGGGTTTCTAAATGATATTATGTATTGATAATGATCCCCTCAAATGTGATATCACGCCTTATGCACGATCCTCGCCTGGAAAGCCAAGGTCGGCTCTGCCCACTTGAGCGAGATAGTGGGGCATCATGAAAGGCTCTACCATGATGGTATCGTTATGACGAGTCCTCCTATTGTTTTGCATGTTTTATGCGTTGTCATGTTTATGTTATTGGATCAAGTTATATCTTCATAAAGTTACTTATAATTATGATAATGAATGATTTTGATTGATTTGAAAGCCTTGAGCCTTATATTTTCTTACGAAGCTTATGATATATGCATGATGTCCTTTTCTTATGTACTTATGAGTTTTGTTTACTTTTAAATGTCCATTTTACTTACCTTGCATACTCGGTACATTCCACGTACTAACTGCATATATACTATGCTATAACGTTTCATGATACAGGGTCCGAATCTAAGGCTCATCCTCATCCTTAGTCCATCCCAACCTACGCTTTCAACATATTGGTGAGTGCTCATGTTCCAAGGGTCGTTTGATAGAATTTCATGTTGTGTATGTTTATTTTTGGTCGGGTTAGTTAGGGATGTTGTCCCATCAGCCCATCTTATGTATTAGAGGCTTTCAGACAAGTATATAGTTCTTCGCTGTGTATACGCCCAGTATTTCCTGATATTATGCTATAATTACGTATTTGCTATGTTTTATGATTATAATTCTACTTATTTGGACAAGATTAGTTGTATGCATGTGCCATGGGTCTACTTGGGGTCTCTCGGTGTCCCTTGTCCTGTGTCTATGATCTGGTGTACGTTCGGGTCGTGACAACAGCTCTACAATGACAACCTGTCACATGCAACTCAACAGACTAAGACCAAGTTTTTCAACACTTAAGGAAATTAAAAGTCACAAAAAAATAGAAAAACTCACTAAAATTTGCCAGTCCCTAGCAACGATGCCAAAAACTTGTTGCGCCCTAACGCACGCGCAAGCACACACGGTCGTACAAGTAATACAGTGGCCCTTTTTAGAGCCGGATGTCGAACCCATAGGGAATGGACCAATTCAGTGAATATTCAAGTTCGAGTTTTAATTTAATCTTCAAAAGTTTTGATTATAGAAATTTAGTAAAATTCTAATTAAGTCTATGTGTGATCACAAAATACTCAAGAAACTATATAAGAAGTAACTAGAGTTAAAGCCTAATAATCATGCAATGCTACAATTCACAATGGTTCGAGTATGAAAACATCAGCAGTCGGCTCACATAATTAAAATGCTAAGTTCATGGTCTTTCAAGCCTCTAAACACGACAAACTAGTCTCACAACTTCACCTTGAGCAGGGATGTGACGTCCTAATTCATGAGCAATTTAACATGGATGTGGTTTAGGGAGCTTGTTCCCTTGATTATGGACTTTCGTAACTCTAATTATTTTACCAGACTTATCTTCACAACTATTTCTACGAGTGGTGATGTGACAATTCTAAGTCAGTGTCTAGCTCATCCCGTTTTATCAACCATGAAAGGCAAATTAGGTATAATTTCTAACCTAACCGCGAATCCAACAATAAAGACAAGAACTTTCTCCATACATTCTTTTGTTCTAGCCTAGGGTTACTCTTTCAAGCTTTTACCTACAATTAACGCATTTGTTTTCATGGTGATCAAGCATAAAAACATTAGTAATAAAGAATGTAAGACAAAACAACACGTAAAACTCAAACCAATGAAGACTTCATGCATTTACAATCATATTACGTAGCCTCAACCCTATAAGAATGGTTTTAGACACTCATGTTCATACAAATACTCAAAAACATGATTAGAGTAACGTACTTTCAAGAATTGTTAAAAGAGAATGTAAAATAATGAACCCTAGGTAGATTTCTTCACTTCTCCCTTCGCTCCTTTACGGTTTCCCAAAAATATTTCATGATATTTGATTTTAGGAGCTAAGGTTTTAATTTATACTAAGTGGAATTTTGCAAAATTTTGGCCATGCATGACACTACTCCGTGGCACGCTACCCATCGCCCCAATTTACCTCCGTTCCATGGAGGAAATGCGGATGCTCACTGGAATTATCGGCAATGGCATGTGCTTGGCGCAGTATATGTGTGACACCCGGCGTGACACGCTTCTCCTCGTGCACGATCACCTACAAGACACGGGAGCTGGCGTGTAGCATGGTACGTTCCTCAGCGCGCAGCTTATGCTGCGTGGCACACTGGGCTGTGCGACAGGGCTGTTTTTCAAGCCATCTTATGCAATTATCATCCCAACTCAATCCAAAGCACCTCTTTGCTCATGCATATTCATATTTAGCCCATATTAAATATTTTTTTCCTACAAAACAAAGAGCTAATCACATTGGTTATTTTATGCACGTAATTAATAGAAATCACATGAGAATATAATTAATTTAATTGACAAACGTGACTCAATTAAGTTATAAAATAGCTTTTGGGTACGTAATTATGCATTAGCAGGTACAATTTCCTATTGGTTAAGCTACATGGCCATGATGTATATCATCGTTCTAAAGGCAGCCCCGAGCTCTGCATCAGTAACATGCCCATAAAGAGGGCCTATTGTAGTGTTATACCCCGAGAAGACACGGATCAGACCCGGGAGACTAAATAGTGAAAAGCCAAAGGTTTACCTCAGGTTCTTGGATGAATCGTGAGGAGGCTCGTAAGGAGTGACCACGAGTCGTGAAATGACTCGTGGTCCAGTAGGATTTGCAAGATCTGGTGAGAAGACCACGGGCATGACCACCAGTTGTGGTCAGGCCTCACGACTCGTGAGGTCTCCCGTGGCCTAGACTGGTTTTTTGGCAAAGAGGCAGTGGGCAGTAGAAGCCATGGATGGTGACCACGAATTGCGGTCACCCACCACGAGTCATGGTGTCTCCTGTGAGGTCCCCTAGTTGTTTTTGGATAGTGGACTAGGCGACTCATGGCCACGAGTCGTGGCCTGTGAGCACAAGTCGTCTAGTCCTTCGTGGGGACTGGCAGTCAGCTAAATTCTATGATTTTAGTAAGGGCTTTTTTTAATTCCTCCTATACTACGTCATTTAAGTCTCTCTTTACAAGGTTTTAAGAGGGGAAAACCTATTCTAAGCTAGTTCATTCCATGCGAGGAACCTTAGAGTTTGAAGAGAGGATTTAGAGCAAGTTTTGAAGGTTTTCATTGGAATCTGATCTTGGGAAATTAGAGAAGTGGTAAAATCATCCCTCCTAGGTATATAGGGTTATGAGTTGGTGTTTTCTTCCACACCCATGCCCAATCTCTATCTAGTGTAAGATATTTACATGATCATGTTATGGGGTTTTTACCCACTTGCATGATTCTTCAATTCTATACATGGGTACGATTAGATTATTTTATATTGATGCATTGTGAAGCTTGGTCAGATTTTAAATTTTTTTCAATCAAAAATTGTGTTTTGTAAATTATGAAAATTGAATGCCCATGGATAAGAAGTTCATGAAAGAAGACAATGATGATGACTGTATGATGATTATGAGATTTGATGATGAAAAGTATGTTTCTAAAGCTACCCCTGATTATGATAATATTTTCAAAATGAATTCTGTAGATCCAAGCATGATAACATTTTGGGCAAGGCCGTTATATCAAGTATGATGATGTAGTATCTTTAAAATAAGCTTACCACATGGTTTTGGAGTAGGTTCTCCCACTTATATTTGAGCTTGTGGTATGTTTCAAAATGAGCTTCTCATATGCATGAATTCATAATTGAGATGTATGTTATAATTGAGCTTCGTTTTCATACGATGTCGGTTCTATCCATGATTCTATTATTGAGATTTGTCAAATGACAATGTTGAGCTTCATTTCATACGATGTTGAGATTATGCATGATATCATTTTTGAGCTTTGTGAATAGACGATGTTGAGCTTTGGTAATATGATGTAGAACATTGCATGTTTTGGGAGAAGAGTCTAGCATCGAGCGGGCTAAGGGTCGATCACCCTATGCCCTAGAACTATGCGCCAACATAGGTTGATACTATTGTGTTATTGGGACCTCCCTTGTGAGCTATCCTCGGCCCTAATGGACATGAGCTTGATATCGATATCATGGTATCGTCCATAGCCCTGGCAATGTTATGGATGGCTCTACCCACTTGAGTGTGATAGTTAGGACCACGTAAGCTCTATCGTGGTGTGTAGGTTAAGTGACCAGTTTCCCACTATCTATATAATTTAGATTTGCATATTCATTACTCATGGAAGTTATATTATGCATGTATGCTCTAAAATCAAGGTTTGACTCATTGTTCTGCTTTTATTATAAATTTTATGTTTCAGTTTTGAGTCATTCGAGTAAGTCATGATGTTATAAAGTTATGCATTTGAGTAAGTCATGAACCTTATATGTGCTACCCCCTTGAGCTGATAGGAGGTCAAATCAACACATTCCCCATTATCCACCCCCACAAACTAGGTGATCTTCAGAATTTCCTCAATAAAGTCATGTGGTTCATTGTCTTCCTTCGACCCTGTGAACTCCGGAGGGCTCGTCCTCAAAAAGTCCCTCACCCTAGTAGCTGTCGTGTTCCCATTTTGTGGATAATGTGCCATAGTCTAATTGTGGACCTGAGCTGTCATGGCATGTGCCAATATCTGAATCGCTGCCTTAAACTCAGAGTGGGCGGCTAGCTCTGCTAAGTGGTCCTCATGAACGGGTGGAGCTGGATAATGCTCTCCATCATGGGCACCCTCATGGTCATCACCATTACCATTCCTCCTGGCATTTACTCGGTGTGTAGGTGTGATCATGTAAATGAGAATAGCACGAATTAGTAAAGGACGTTCATCGCACGACATAGATCATGAAAGAAGGAAACATTCCTAAACGTCTAGTAGCCTCTCTTTCATAAGTGTGGTGCACTTCACACCCATGAAAAAGACTCTACTTAATGCAGCTTTCAGACTCCCTAGGACACATATACCTATGGCTTTGATACCAAGTTTGTCACGACCCAAACATTCACCCGGATTGTAGACACGGGACAAGGAGGCCCGAGAGAATCCAAGTCGACCCATGGCATGAGCATACATCTAATTTAATCACATGAGCGGAAGACTTAGCATAGAAAATCTAATCATAACATAACATAAGGGAAAACAGTACAATACTTATACAATACGAGGAATACAACTTTTTAGTATGATAAGCCTCTAAACATGAAAGGCGGATTGATGGGACAGCTCCCCAACCAATCCAACATTATGAAACTGAAGGAATAACATAGAGTGTTAATATGTAGCCCTCGGAACATGAGGACTCACCAAGTACGCAGTGAGCAAGTCCAAATCTATCTACGAGTGAGGATGAGCCTGAGAATTGGGACCTGTATCATGAGATGATATAGCATAGAAAATACGTGGTCAGTACGTGGAATGTACTGAGTGTGCAAGGTAAGTAAAGCGGAAATTTAAAACATGTATGAAACTCATAAATGGTCATAAGAGTAGGAGGACATGCTCGTATCGTAAATCGTTATAACATATTATACGGCTAAAGGTTTTCAAAACATTAATAACATAAACATAGTCATAATCGTAAGAGAAGAACTTTTCTTAACATAACTTGAGCCGACATACATAATCATAACATGAATAAATCACAAGTAACAGGGGGAGATTCTCTTAACCGACATACCCCATATGAGCACACATGAAGCCCGACTTGTAACCCTAGTCGAGAGGGTGTTCGTACCTTTCCAAGGGTAGGAACCATTAAGGGTGTGATTACACATGAAAAGGGCCGTTTGGGCTAGGTAAAACATGAATGGGTCCCAACATACCTACGGTGGCATAGTTCATGAGATCTGAGTCTTAACTTGAGCCCTGAACCTACTCGGTGTTCGATACTACTACCAAAACATATATAGTTCTCACAATAATACATACATGGGTTCATGGGCTAGTCAAATCATGATAATCATAAACACTCTTGAATATATGTGAACTAGCCATGACTTGAGGCCCGTGAGTTGGCAAAAACACAATTCATGCTTAATAAAATACATACATACTTGTAGATCAGGAATATAGTGTAAATTTACATAAGGTCATAATAGATAACATAATATATTCATGATTTCATTCATAATACATGTTGGGCTTATCAAAAACATCAATGGATCAATGGATCATAAATCGGTTTATCGTGGGCATGCGTAATCGAGCTTAAATGATTAGAAATTCGAAATCAGCCATATTATTATCAATTTAGAGCTCAAAAAGATGATCAAAATCAGAAGATAATGATAGGGTTTCAAAATCACAAGACCCATAATTAAATTATTAAATTTTGTACAAACTGAATATAAAACCCCATGAGTTTTTAAATAATTTTTTGCGTAATTAATAGAGAAGGAGCATGGGTGTGGAAGAATACACCCATGGAAAACCTTATATACCTGGGATTATCAACTCCTAACTCTCCTTAAAAGCCCAAGAATGAAATTGAAGGAATTGAGGTGAAAAGCTTGAAATCTCCCCTTAGATCACTTGTCAAAATCCTTGCATGCATGAATGGGAGTTTAGAAAGGTTTATTTTCTTAAAAACCCAGCTTTCCCAAGCCAAAATGACGTAGTTTAGGGCCTTATATCATGAAAAAGTCAAAAAGACCCTTAATGAACCTGCCATGAAATTTGGCTGGATGGAACCAACGAATAGCACCAATAGGTCATTGGAACCCACCATGACCCGTCGTGTCTCTCATGGAATGAAATGTGGATGAACTAGTCCCAGATCCAAACAACGGGTCGAGAGGACGGCCCGTACCTCCAACCCATGACTCGTTACATCATCCGTGGTTAGTCCCCTGAACCTTGGCATCTCATCTTCTAACGGGTCACTCCATGACCCGTCATCATAAACAACGAATTATTGTTTCCCCTGTCAAGTCTACTAAAAAACTTAATCCTCCAACCACGACCACAACCAATGACCCGTGGCTTCTCCTAATGGTTCGTTGGGTCTCCTGTTGTTTACACTGTCTCCCATCCTGATCCTAACCACGATTGCAAAGGACGGACCGTTGTATCCCACAATGGGTCGTCATACCTCTTGTTGTCTCCACTGCCACCAACATTTCCCAAACCAACGATAGCATACAATGACTCATGGTTTGATACCATGAGTCGTTCTGTGGTCCGTGTTGTGATATTTTGACAGTTTTCTGCACTTTTCAAATTAAACTCCCGGCTCTATTCTTAGGCCTTCCAAGGGTATTACACAGGAGCAGGTCCGATCACGTGGGAGGAGTTTTAGATTATATTCCTTGATCGGTTATTCCCTCGAGAGATGAGTGAGCTGAGGGCAGCTGAGTTTGTAAAATTGAAGCAGGGAAGAATGATAGAGCAGGAGTATTCTCTTGAAATCACTCGCCTATTGAAATATTCCCCAGAGTTAGTGGCTAACCAGAGGACGCGGGTGAGCAGATTTGTGCATGGTGTAGAAGGGTATTTGGACAAGGAGTGTCGGATTGCTATGCTTCATCGGGATATGGATTTCACTCACACAGTCTCGTACCCCCAGCAGATGGAAGCGGAACATTCGAGGGAGAGGGAGGCCAAGAGGGCCATGACCAAGGATCACAGATTCTCTCAGTAGAGGTTCGATGGTGGGTACCGACACTAGACACACCAGAGATCATCAGCCCTGGCATCTTCAGCATTGAGTGTGCCATCCAGTCTAAGACATGATCAAAGAGGGCGGGCTTCAGGCTTGAGGGGTCATAGCAGCAGACCCGCAGATTCTAGAATCCCAACTTGTTGCAGATGTGGTCGGAGCTGCACAGGCTAGTGCTTGGTAGGTTTTGGTGCTTGTTTTGGGTGTGGACAGCCCGGACACATGCTTTGAGATTGTCCAGTAGCGAGGCAGGATCATGTTGGGGGTCGCGGCCCAGCTTCTAGTTCAACAGCCCCTCCCCCACACTTAGCACATCAGGGGGCATCTACTAGCATAGCTGGCAGTCAGTGCCAGAATATATTCTATGCTTTAGTTTCCCTTAAGGAGCAAGAGGCCTCCTCGGATGTGGTTACTGGTATGTTGCGAGTCTTCCATATTGATGTTTATGCTTTGCTAGATCCGGGGGCTACCTTGTCTTTTGTGAAACCATATGTGGCCAGTAGCTTCAAAGTCAGTCCCAATGTCTTGTTAGAACCCTTCCTAGTTTCTACTCCAGTAGGTGACTCAGTTATAGCTAGACAGGTGTATAAAGGTTGCCCAATCTCATTCCTTTATAAGGTCACCTCAGCAGACTTGATAGAGTTAGCCATGATCGATTTCAATGTTATTCTCGGCATGGATTGTCTATTTGCATGCTATGCTTTAGTTAATTTTAGAATGCAGACAGTAGAGTTCAGGTTTTTGGGTGAGCCGGTCTTAGAATGGAAGGGTCGTTCAGTTGTGCCTATAGGTCGATTCATTTCCTTCCTTAAGGCTAGGAAGATGATTTCTAAAGGTTGCATGTACCATCTAGTTAGGGTTAAGGATGTCAAATCTGAAACACCGACTATGCAGTCAGTTCCAGTAGTACGTGAGTATCTAGAGGTCTTTCCTGATGATTTGCTAGGTGTACCTCCCGAGCGGGAGATTGATTTCGGTATAGATCTTTTTTCTGACACGCAATCTATATCTATTACGCCCTATAGAATGGCTCAAGTAGAGCTAAAAGAGTTGAAATATTAGTTAAATAACCTATTAGATAAGGACTTTATTAGGCCGAGTAAGTCTCCATGTGGTGCAGTAGTGTTATTTGTCCAGAAGAAGGATGGTCCGCTTCGGATGTGCATTAACTATCGACAGTTGAACAAGGTCACCATTAATAGCCAGGATCAATGATTTGTTTGACTAGCTTCAGGGTTCCAAGTGTTTCTCCAAGATTGATCTTAGATGCGGGTATCACCAGCTCAGGGTTCAGGAGAGTGACATCCCAAAACCTGCTTTTATGACTCAATATGGTCACTACGAATTTGTTGTTATGTCTTTTGGACTAACGAAAGCCCCTGCAGCTTTTATGGATCTAATGAATTGAGTTTCAAGGAATATTTGGACATGTTCGTGATTGTGTTAATTGATGACATCCTTATATACTCCCGGAGCGAGGAGGTGCATGCCACTCACTTGAGACTAGTGCTTTAGACGCTTAAGGATCATTAGTTGTATGCAAAGTTAGCAAATGTGAGTTTTGGTTGGACTCTGTTGCATTTTTGGGCCATGTGGTATCGAGTGAGGGCATAAAGGTAGATTCTCAAAAAATCGAGGCGGTAAAGAATTGGCCCAGACCGGTGAACCCATCAGATATCAAGAGCTTTTTGAGCTTAGCGAGTCACTATCGGAGATTTGTTGAGGGCTTTTCATCTATTGCAGCACCTTTGTCCAAGTTGACTAAGAAGAAGGTAAACTTCCAATGGTCAGAGGCTTGTGAGAAAAGCTTCCAAGAGTTAAAGACTCGACTCACTTCAGTACCAGTGTTGACCCTCCCCGAGGTACCGATGGTTTTGTGGTGTATTGTGATGCTTCGAGAATTGGACTTAGGTGTGTGTTGATGCAGCGTAGGAAAGTGATAGCATATGCCTCAAGACAGTTGAAAATCCATGAGAAGAATTACCCGACCCATGATCTTGAGTTGGCCGTGGTGGTGTTCGCCTTGAAGATATGGCGGTATTATTTGTATGATGTCCACGTGGAAGTATTCAGGGATCACAAGAGCTTGCAATATGTGTTCACGTAGAAAGATCTCAATCTCCGGCAAAGGAGGTGGTTGGAGCTACTAAAGAACTATGACATGAGTGTCCTTTACCATCCGGTTAAGGCTAATGTTCTAGCAGACGTACTTAGTAGGCTCTCTCTAGATAGTGTGTCCCGCATATATAAGGGAAGGAAGGAGTTGGTGAAAGATGTCCATCAACTTGCAAGGTTGGGGGTTAGATTGGTCGACTCGACCGATGGCGGTGTTGTTGTGCAAAACGGATCAGAATCATCCTTGGTGATGGATGTGAAAGCTAGACAAGATGAGGATCTGATTTTGGTAAAAATGAAGGAAGCCGTTGGAAGTCAGAAAGTGGAGGTTTTCTCCCTGGGGGAGATGGGGTGCTGCGGTACCAAGGCTGTCTATGTGTTCCAGATGTTAATAATTTGAGGGATCGGATATTGCATGAGGCACATGGATCCAGGTTTTCTATCCATCTGGGTGCCACCAAGATGTATCATGATTTGCGGGAAATATATTGGTGGAACAGCATGAAGAAGGATATTGCAGAATTCATAGCCAAGTGCCCGAATTGTCAGCAAGTGAAAGTCGAGCATCAAAGGTTGGGAGGTGTACTTCAGGATATTAGCATTCCTACTTGGAAGTGGGAAGAGATTAATATGGATTTCATTATAGGCCTACCTCTTACTTGCCGACAGTACGATTCTATTTGGGTTGTGGTAGATAGGTTAACTAAGGCTGCACACTTCCTACCAGTCAAAACCACAGATTCAACGGATGATTATGCCAAACTGTAAATCCGGGAGTTGGTGCAATTGCACGAAGTGCCCTTTTATATCATCTTAGATCGAGGTACACAGTTTACCTCTCAGTTTTGATGGTCTTTCAAGAGGTCTTGGGACTCAGGTTAAACTCAACACAACATTTCATCCACAAACGGATGGTCAGGTGGAGTGGATAATCCAGACACTCGAGGACATTTTGAGAGCTTGTGTGATGGACTTTAAAGGTAGTTGGGATAATCACTTTCCCTAGATCGAGTTTGCTTACAATAAGAACTATCTCTCTAGCATCCAGATGGCACCGTTCGAGGCCCTGTATTGGCGGAGATGTAGATCGCCATCAGATGGTTTGAGGTTGGGGAGGTAGCTATGATAAGACCTAATTCGTGCATGAGGCTATGGTGAAAGTTCAGTTGATAAGGGACAGGCTAAAAACTGCTATGAGTCATCACAAGTCATATGCTGATATAAGGAGGAGAGAGTTGGAGTTCGATGTGGACGATTGGGTATTCCTGAAGGTGTCCCCCATGAAGGGAGTCATGCGGTTTGGAATAAAAGGAAAACTCAGTCCCCACTATGTGGGCCCCTACCGGGATATGAAAAGAGTTGGCAAGTTAGCGTATGAGTTGGATTTTCCATTAGAGTTATCTTCAATTCATCCCGTCTTTCATGTATAACTCTTGAAAAAGTGCTTTGGTGATCAAGCTTTAGTTGTCCCGGTTGAAAGCGTTTGTGTGGGAGATAGCCTAAGTTATGAGGAAATTCCTGTTGCAATCCTAGATCGTCAGGTTAGGAGGATGAGGAATAAAGAAGTAGCTTTGATGAAGGTGTTATGGAGAAACCAGCATGTTGAGGGAGCTACATAGGAAGCCTAATCAGCTATGATGGCGCAATACCCTCACCTGTTCCCAACCAACTCAGTTTCAGTTTGAGGTATCAGTTTTTTCCCTAATTCTCTATTCAGTTTCCAAGTTTAGTACATGTGCAGAAGTTTGATTTATGTTATGATAGATGTATGTGATGTCTGAATTCAGTTCAGCTATGTAGTTCTTTTCAAAGGTAGTCATTCCGTTAGTTTTTGATTTAAATTATCAATGCTTGCATTTGAGGATTGCATGTTTCTGCATTTTCTATATGTTTTTAACGTTCGAGGACGAATGTTCCAAAGAGAGAGATATTGTAATACCTAGGGAACCCAAGGATCAGACTCGGAAATCGAAATGGTAAAAAATTAAAATTTTGCACCATGTCACAGGACGAATCGTGAGGAGGCTACTGAGGAGTGACCACGAGTCGTGAAGTGACTCGTGGTCCAGTAGGATTGGCAGTATTTGGTGAGAATACCACGAACATGACCACGAGTCGTGGTCAGACCTTATGACTCATGAGGTCTCCCGTGGCCTAGACTGGTTATTTGGCAAAGAGGTAGTGGGCAGTAGAAGCCACGGATTGTGACCACGAGCTGTGGTCACCCATCATGAGACCTGGTGTCTCCTGTGAGGTCCCCTAGTTGTTTTTGGGCAGTGGACCAAACGACTCATGGCCACGAGTTGTTTGCCCGTGAGCACGAGTCGTCTAGTTACTCGTGGGGACTGGCAGTCAGCCAAATCTTGCGATTTTAATAAGGGTTTTTCCGTAATTCCTAAGTCTTAGGGGCCTATACTACATCTTTAAGGCTCGTTTTACAGGGTTTTAAGAAGGGAAAACCTATTCTAAGCTAGTTCATTCCATGCATGCAAACTTGAGAGCTTGAAGAGAGGATTTAGAGCAAGTTTTGAAGGTTTCCATTGGAATCTCATCTTGGGCAATTAGAAAAGTGGTAAAATCATCCCTCCCAGGTATGTAGGGTAATGAGAGGGTGTTTTCTTCCACACCCATGCCCAATCTCTATCTAGTATAATAAATTCACATAATCAAGTTATGGGTTTTTACCCAATTGCATGATTCTTCAATTTTTATACATGGGTATGATTAGATTATATTTATATTGATGTATTGTGAAGCTTGGGCAGATTTTAAATTATTTTCAATCAAAAATTGTGTTTTCTAAATTATGAAAATTGAATGACCATGGATAAGAAGTTCATGAAAGAAGATAATGATGATGAATGTATGATGACGATGAGATTTGATGAAGAAATTATGTTTCTAAAGCTGCCCATGGTTATGATATTATTTTCAAAATGAATTGACTAGGTCAAAGAATGATATCATTTTGGCAAGGCCCTTATATCAAGTATGATGATGTAGCATTTCTAAAATAAAAGCTTACCACATAGTTTTGGAGTAGGTGCTCCCACTTATATTTGAGCTAGTGGTATGTTTCAAAATGAGCTTCTCATATGCATGAATTCATAATTGAGATGTATGTTATAGTTGAGCTTCGTTTTCATACGATGACGGTTCTATGCATGATTCTATTGTCGAGATTTTTCAAATGACAATGTTGAGCTTCGTTTCATATGATGTTGAGTTTATGCTTGATATCACTGTTGAGCTTCATCAATAGACGATGTTCAGCTTTGTTATATATGATGTGGAGCATTTCATGTTTTGGGAGAAGAGTTTAGTACCGAGCGGGCTAAGGGTCAATCACCCTATGCCCCAGAACTACGCCCCAAAGTAGGTTGAAACTATTGTGCTATTGGGACATCCCTTGTGAGCTATCCCCGGACCTAATGGCCATGAGCTTGATATCGATATCATGGTATCGTCCATAGCCCTAACAAGATTATGGACAGCTCTACCCACTTGAGTGCGATAGTTGGGACCACATAAGCTCTATCGTGGTGTGTTGGTTAAGTTATGAGTCTCCCACTGTCTATATGATTCATATTTGCATATTCATTACTCATGGAAGTTATCTTACGCTTGCATGTTCTAAAAGCATGGTTTGACTCATTGATCAGCTTTTATTATAAATGTTATGTTTTAGCTTTGAGTCATTCGAGTCAGTCATGATGTGTCATGACCCGAACGTACACCCGGATCATAGACACAGGAAAAGGGACCCTGAGAGACCCCAAGTCGACTCATGGAACATGCATACAACTAATCTCATTAAAATAAGCGGAATGATAATCATAAAAACATAGAGGGAACGTAATCATAGCATAACATTAGAAAATACTGGACGTACACATAAGCTGAATGCTACACATGGTCTAAAAGCCTCTACAACATACAATGGGCTGAGGGGACAACATTCCCAACTAACCCGAACAATACTGAAACATAAGATAACATAAAATCCTGCCAAACAGCCCTCGAATCATGAGGACTCACCAATATGTTGAGATTGTAAGCTGAGACGGACTAAGGATGAGGATGAGCCTGAGATCTGGACCCTGTATCATGAAATGATACAACATAGAAAGTATGTTGTCAATATGTGAAATGTACTGAGTATGCAAGGTAGTAAAATGGGCATTCTTAAAATAAAGTAAAAATCTTAAATAGACATAGGAGAAGGACATCATGCATATATCCTAAAATTCATAAGAAAACATAAGGCTCAAGGCTTTCAAATCAATCATAAAGTGTTTATAATAATAATCATAAGTAAATCTTATTAAAACATAACTTGAGAAAATAACATAATATATCAATGCATAAAACATGCGGAACAATGAGAGGACTCGTCATAACCGACACCATCATGGTAGAGCCTTCATGATACCCCACTGTCTCGCTCAAGTGGGCAGAGCCGACCCTGGCTTGCCAGGCGAAGTTCGTGCATAAGGCGTGATATCACATTCTTAGGGGATCATCATCAATACAATACATCATTAGAAACCCATGGTGGCACGTGGTTATGAGACACCGGCGTAGTCCTTTGAACGCCGGGCTACTCGGTGATAGACACAACACCCAAAAACATGCATATAGGCTCATACATAAATTATTAACATCATTAATTAAGATTCATTGGCTAGATAATAACATTTATCATAATTGATACCCTTTCTTAACATGCTTATCCAATAATCAAGGCCCTTTTCATCAGCCCACATCATAAATTGATAAATCATGAAATTCATTTCATAAATCGTAAATCATTCTTCATCGTGGGGCAATGCCCAATATTTCATCCTACTCATTTTTTTTAAAATATGCTCATAAACATGGGTACTTGAATTCATGCTTTTCCATCATTAATAAACTCAAAATAATGAATATTCATGATAAATCATAATTTTCATGAACTTCCATCAATGGACATTGTAGATTTCAAAAGATTGAAAATGATTTTGAAGAAAATTAAAGTCTTCCCAACATGCATAATTGAATAATTAAAACTCAATTAAATAATATCCGTAAAGAGAAATTCATATTTTAATTCTTTGGGTAAAACTCCATGGAATTTGAATAGGAGAATTCATAAATTAACTTGGAATTTGGGCATGGGTGAGGAAGAATTTCACCCATTTTAAAGCCCTACATACCTAGAAATGGATTGACTTAAAGTTCCTTGAATATCCACCAAGAAATTGATGGAAGCTTGGGAAGAAGACCTTGAATCTCCCAAAAATCTCTCCAAAACTCTTGCATGAGAATGGGCATGCATAAAGGACTAATCTCATATTAGCATACTCAGAAAAAATCTAAAACATCGTATAGGATCTAAAAGCGTAGAAAAGTCAAAATTTCCCTTAAAATTAAAACCATGAAAACTGTCCCGGACGGAGCAATGACCGACCCAACGGGTTGTGACAACATACCACGACTCGTGGTATCGAGTCGTTGAGTCGACTGCTTCATCTAATGCCTCGGATCCTTCCCACGGCTAGTCAGGACGAGTTGTTGGATCGACCTTCATCAATTCCTTGACCAAATTCGGCTTTTCTTCCCACGAGCCTCACCATGACTCGTGGTGACTTCCAACGAGTCATGGTTTCCATCCATTGTCTGTATTGGAACCTTCAACCTACAAACGACGACTTGAAACAATGGGTCATCCCTCTTAACCACGAATCGTGGGGTGCCCCGTTGCTTCCTTCTCAGCCTAAGTCAAAACCTCCCCTCGACTGGTGACAACGACTCGTTGTTCCTGACAATGGGTTGTTGCACCATCCATTGTCTCCACTGTTTCCCTAACTTCCCAAACCACGACCGCATGTGACGACTCGTGGTATCCTACCAAGAGTCGTAGGGTCATCCTTCTTGCGATATTTTTTCCAGTTTTCTACACTTTTCAAATTTAACTCCTGGGTCTATTCGTAGGCCTTTCCGGGGTATTACAATATCTCTCCCTTGGAAACATTCATCCTCGAATGTAGGAAACAAGCAGAAAATAAAAACATACAATTCATCATAGCTATATACTAATTATTGTGACCGAAATATCTCAGAATTACTACCTCCGAATAAAACCATATAGCTAAATTGACCTCATACTTTACATACACATTCATACACATAAAAGAAACTTGCACACATAAACCAAACATGAAAACTAAATAGATTCATATGGCAAAACTGATACCTCAAGTCGGAACCGAGCTGATATAGAACAAATGTGGATACCTAGCCATCATGTCTGCTTCGGCCTACCACGTAGCTCCCTAAACATGCTGATTTCTCCATAAAACCTTAACTAAAGTGACTTATTTGTTTCTCAACTTACGAACCTGACGATCTAAGGTATCACTGAGGACTTCTTTATAACTGAGGTTCTCTTTAACCCCAATGCTGTCTACCAGAACTACCAAGTCTGGATCCCCCAAACACTTCTTCAAAAGTGACACATGGAAGACAGGATGAACCGAAGATAACTCCGATGGAAAGTCCAACTCATACGCCACCTTACCAACTCTTTTCACCACCCGATAGGGACCATTATAGCGGGGACTGAGTTTCCCTTTCTTCCCAAAATGCATGACTCCCTTCATAGGAGATACCTTTAGAAATACCCAGTCATCCACATCAAACTCCAAATCTCTTCTCCTCATGTCAGGATACTATTTCTGACGACTCTGAGCAGTTTTAAACTAGTCCCTTATCAACTTGACCTTTACCATGGCCTCATGGGCTGAATCAGGTCCTATCAGGGCTTCCTCACCAACCTCAAACCAACCAATGGGTGATCTACACCTTCACCCGTAAACAACCTAGAATGGTGCCATTTGGATAGTAGAGTGATAACTGTTATTATAGGCAAACTCAATTAAGGGAAAATGATCATCCCAACTACCTTTAAAATCCATAACACATGCCCTCAACATATCCTCCAAAGTCTGGATCATTCGTTCTATCTAGCCGCCTAATTGCGGATGGAAGGCTGTACTGAGCTTAACCTGCGTCCCAAGTCCTTTTTGAAAAGAACGCCAGAATTGAGAGGTAAACTAAGTACCTCGGTCTGAAATAATAGAAAAGGGAACTCCATGAAGTCGAACCAACTACTGGATATACAACTTAGCATAATTATCCACTGAATCCATGGTCTTGATCGGTAGGAAGTGTGCTGCCTTTGTTAATCTGTCGACCACCACCCAAATGGAGTCATAGTGTCGGCAGCTACGAGGTAAACCTGTAATGAAATCCATATTAATTTCCTCCCACTTCGAAGTGGGGATGCTGATATCCTGAAGTACACCTCCCGGCCTTGGATGCTCAACCTTCACTTACTAGCAGTTTGGACATTTTTCTACGAACTCCGTAATATCCTTCTTCATACCATCCCACTAATAGATTTCTCGCAAGTCCCAATACATTTTTGTGGATCCTGGATAAATAGAATATATGGTACCATGTGCCTCATGCAATATCTGAACTCTCAAATCATTTACATCTGGGACACATAGACGATCCTGGTATCGTAGCACACCATCTCCCGCTTGGGAGAAAACCTCCACCTTTTGACTCTACACTACCTCCTTTAGCTTCCTCAAATGGGATCCTCATCTTTCCTGGATTTAACATCAACCACCAAGGACCATTCTAACCCGTTATGCACAACAACACCACCATTGGCTGAGTCGAGCAATCTAACTCCCAGTCTTGCAAGCCAGTGGACATCCTTCACCAACTCCTTCTTTCCCTCACCCACGTGGGACATACTCTCCATAGAGAGTCTACTAAGTGCATACACCACATTAACCCTACCCGGGTGGTAGAGGACACTCATGTCGTAGTCCTTTAGAAATTCCAAGTAGCTCCTTTTGTCGAAGATTTAGGTCTTTCTGTGAGAACACATATTGCAAGCTCTTGTTATCCATGAATACATCAACGTGGGCTCCATACAAATAATGCCGCCATATTTTCAAGGCAAACACCACCGCGGCGAACTCAAGATCTTTGGTCGGATAATTCTTTTCGTGAACCTTCAGTTGTCGTGAGGCATATGCTATCACCTTCCCATGCTGCATCAACACAAATCCCAGTCCGACTCTCGAAGCATCACAATATACAACAAAGCCATCAGTACGCTCAGGCAAAGTCAATACTGGTGCTGAAGTTAGTCGGTCCTTCAACTCTTGGAAGCTTTTCTCACAAGCCTCTGACCATTGGAACTTCACCTTTTTCTAAGTCAACCTGGTCAATGGGGCTGCAATTGATGAAAAGCCCTCAACAAATCTTCAGCAGTAGCCTGCTAAGCCCAATAAACTCCGAATTTCTAAAGGATTCACCGGTCTAGGCCAATTCTTCACCGCCTCTATCTTATGAGATTCTACCCTTATGCCTTCTCTTGATACCACGTGACCTAGAAATGCCACCGAGTCTAACAAGAATTCACACTTGCTAAACTTTGCATACAGCTGACGATCCTTGAGGTTTTGCAGCACTATTCTAAAATGGGTGGCATGCTCCTCCTCGCTCTGGGAATATATAAGAATGTCTTAGATGAACACAATAAAGAACATATCAAAATATTGCTTGAACACCCTGTTCATCAGGTCCATAAAAGCTGTAGGAGTATTGGTTAGCCCAAAAGACATAACTACAAACTTGTAATGGCCATACTGGGTTCTTAAGGCTGTCTTTGGAATATCACACTCCTGAACTCTGAGCTGGTGATATTCGGATCTGAGATCTATCTTCGAGAAACACCTGGCACCAGGAGCTAGTAAAATAAATCATCAATCCTAGGCAAGGGGTACCTGTTCTTGACAGTGACTTTATTAAGCTGCCGATAGTCAATACACATCCGATGGGACCCATCCTTCTTTCAAACGAAGAGAACCGGTGCACCCCATGGATACTTGTTCGATCTAATGAAACCCTTATCCAGCAAGTCTTCCAATTGATCCTTTAACTACTTCAGCTCAATTGGAGCCATCTTGTAAGGAGGCATAGAAATAGGTTGCGTATTTGGAAATAGATCAATCCCGAAATTGATTTACCTTTTCGTAGGAACACCTAACAAATCCTCGGGAATCAATTCTGGATATTCGCACACCACCGGAATTGATTGGATAGTCGGGGTCCCGGAATCCACATCCTTAACCCTAACTAGGTGGTATATTCAACCCTTAGAGATCATCTTCCTAGCCTTAAGATAGGAAATAAACCGACCTGCTTGTACCGCCGAACTACCTTTCCACTCCAAAACTGACTCACCCGGAAAATGAAATTTCACTATACGGGTTATGCAATTAATTGTGGCATAACACGCAAACAACCAATCCATACCAATAATAATGTCAAAGTCAGTCATGGATAACTCTACCAGGTCTGTGGAGGTAACCTTATGCAACACATTGATCGGGCACCTTCTATATACTCGTCTAGCTACAACCGAATCTCCAACAGGGGTCAAAACGGAAAATGGCTCTAACAAGGTCTTGGGACTAACTCCAAGGTTACTAGCAATGTAAGGATTCATGAAAAACAATGTAGCTCCCGGGTCTAACAAGGCATAAACATTAATATGAGATACACATAACATACCCGTGACCACATCTGGCGAAGCCTCCAGATCCTGGCACGAGGTAAGGGAATAAAATTGAATTTGGCACTGTCCGCCACCCCCACTAGTCGATGCTCCCTATGGAGCGGAATGGGATGAAGCTGCTGTTGTCCTGGTAGTCAATGCTCGACCCTTACCATCGCCCTGTCTGGCATACGGACATGCTCGGTGCATGTGCCCAGATATGCCACACCCAAAACAGACATCCGAACCGAGTAGGCACTCCCCGGTGTGACTTTTGTCACACTTCCCGCAGGTTGGGGAGGTATACTCCAACTGGGTGCCCCTTTAATCCCTGGACCCTAAAGCCCTGCTCCTCTAATCACCCTTGGGTCTGGAGGGAACACTAGCTGATGATGGTGCTGGGGCTAGTGCTCGGCTGAAATTGTGGGCGGCTATCACCCCCGGACCTCTAATGTGAAAACCCACGATTATTCGTCTGAGCCCTCTTTTCTTCCCTTTCCCTCGCATGAGCTGCCTCCATCTACTAGGTGTACAAAACTAGGAGGTGAAAGTCCATATCCTAGTGAAGCGTGGCAGTCCTGAAAAATTTGTCTAAACAACCGGCCACACCATGAAGAAATCGGCTCACCCGTGCCCTCTGATCCATCACCAACTCTGGGGCATACTTTGACAGACAAGTGAACTCAAATGAATACTCCAATACCGACATCCTCACATGCTTGAGGTTAACAAACTCAGCTGCCTTCAATCCCCTCATCTCCCAAGGGAAGAACCTATCAAGAAAGGCCATGTGGAACTCATCCCAACTGATAGGGCCCGCTTCCGCTGCCCTGCTGTCCTTCTATTGCTTGTACCAAATATGAGCGACCTCCTTTAGCTGATAAGAGGCCAAGTCAACACATTCTCCACATGTCACTCCCATAACCTGAGTGACCTTCAAGATCCCTTCAATGAACTCGTGTGGGTCTTCGTCCACCTTTGATCCTGAGAACTAAGGAGGGTTCATCCTCAAAAAGTCTCTAACTCGAGCCGCCACTGCATACAATTCTATGGGACATGCACAACAACCTGCTGGTCGACCTAAGCGGTCAAGGCCTGTGCCAACATCTAAATAGCTGCCCTAAACTCAGCGTAGGCAGCTCTCGTGCCTGGGGCTCCTGAACAGGTTGGGCTTGCTGATGCCTATGATCATTGCCACCTCCGTGGCCCTCATCATTTCCATTCCTCCTTCTATTTACTCTTCTACGAGCCATAATTCTACAATGGTGAATTGCAAGATTTAGAAGGATGGAAAGACTCTTATCACATGATATAGAACATGAAAGAAGGGACATTTCCTAAACGTCTAGTATCTTCTTCGTCATAAGTATGGTGCGCTTCACACCCATGAAAAAGACTCTACTTAATGCGGCTTTCAGACACCCTAGGACACTTCAAACCTATTTCTCTGATACATAGTTTGTCACGATCCGAACGTACACCCGGATCGTAGACACGGGATAAGGAACCCCGAGAGACCCCATGTCGACCCATGGGACATGCATACAACTAATCTCATTTAAATAAATGGAATGATAATCAACAAAACATAGAGAAAACGTAATCATAGCATAACATTAGAAAATACTAGACGTACACATAAGTTGAATACTACAAATATTCTGAAAGCCCCTACAACATACGATGGGCTGATGGGAAAACATCCCCAACTAACCCGAATAATACTGAAACATAAGATAACATAAAAGCCTACCAAACGGCCCTCGAACCATGAGGATTCACCAATAAGCTGAGAACGTAAGTTGAGATGAACTAAGGATGAGGATGAGCCTGAGATCCAGACCCTGTATCATGAAACGATATAACATAGAAAGTATGCGATCAGTACGTGGAATGTACTGAGTATGCAAGGTAGTAAAATGGGCATTCTTAAAAAAATTAAAACTCTTAAATAGACATAAGAGAAGGACATCATGCATATATTATAAACTTCATAAGAAAACATAAGACTCAAGGCTTTCAAATCAATCATAAAGCATTTCTAATCATAATCGTAAGTAATCATTATCAAAACAATGGGAGGACTCATCATAACAAATACCATCATGGTAGAGCCTTTTGTGATGCCCCACTGTCTCGCTCAAGTGGGTAGAGCCGACCCTGGCTTGCTAGGCGAAGGTTGTGCATAAGGCGTGATATCACACTCTGAGGGGATCATCATCAATATAATACATCATTAGAAATCCACAATGGCATGTGGTTATGAGACACCAGCGTAGTCCTTTGAACGTCGGGCTGCTCGGTGCTAGACCCGGCTCCAAAAAACATGCATATAGGCTCATACATAATAATTAACATCATGTATTAAGATTCATTGGCTAGAAAATAACATTTATCATCATTGATCCCCTTCTTAACATGCTTAGCCAAAAATCAAAAGCTTTTTCATCGGCCAACATCAAAAATCGATAAATCATGAAATTCGTTTCATAAATCATAAATCATTCTTCATCATGGGACATTTCCCAATACTTCATCATACTCAATTCTTTAAAAATATTCTCATAAACATGGGTAACTTGAATTCATGATTTTCCATCATCAATAAACTCAAAATATTCAATATTCATCATAAATCATAATTTTCATGAACTTCCATCAATGGGCATTTTAGATTTAAAAAGATTGAAACATGATTTTGAATAAATAACATAAAATCTGACCAACATACATAATTCAGTAATTAAAACTCAAATAAATCATATCCTTAAAGAGAAATTCATATTTTCATGCTTTGGGTAAAACCCCATGGAATTTGAATAGGAGAATAAATGAATTAACTTGGAATTTGGGCATGGGTGAGGAAGAATTTCACCAATTTTAAATCCCTACATACCTGGAAATGGATTGACTCAATGTTCCTTGAATACCCCCCAAGAAATTGATGGAAGCCTGGGGAAGAAGACCTTGAATCTCCCAAAAATATCTCTAAAAATCTTACATGAGAATGGGCATGCGAAACGGACTTATCTAATATTATCATACACAAAAAATATCCAAAACAACATAGTTTAGGGTATAAAAGCGTAGAAAAGTCGAAATTGCTCTTAAACTTAAATCCCCGAAAACTGTCCCGGACGGACAAACAACCGACCCAACGGGTCGTGAGAACATACCAGGACTCAGCCTAAGTCCAAACCTTCTCACGACTGGTGACAACGACTCGTTGTTCCTGTCAACAGGTTGTTGCACCATCCGTTGTCTCCACCGTTTCCCTGACTTCCCAAACCATGACTGCATGTGACGACTCGTGCTATCCTACCACGAGTCGTAGCGTCATCCGTCTTGTGATATTTTTTCAAGTTTTCTGCACCTTTCAAATTTAACTCCTGGGTCTATTCTTAGGCCTTTCTGAGGTATTACATGATGTTATAAAGCTATGCATGGTCATGTCATGATAAGATTACGATCTCAGAATGAATGCATGAATCCGTTCTTCTCATACTTGACAGCTTATGATATGTTATGAAATAATATAAATGGTTTATTTTACTTAAGCGGTTTTACTTACCCTGCATACTTGGTACATTGAACGTACTGATCGCATACTTTCTATGCTGTATCATTTCATCATACAAGACCCAGCTCCTAGGCTCAGCCCCATTCATAGTCGATTGTCAAAGTTAGCTCCTACTCGGTTGGTGAATCCTCATCCTTCGAGGGCCAGATAATAAGTTCCTTATGCGTCCCATCAGCTCGTCCAGATTAGAGGCTTTTCAGACTTATGTATGTGTAACTTCAAATGTTATTCTGATGTGATGTTGAACTAGACTTCTGTTGAGATTATATTGATTCTTTCTTCAATTTATTGAATGAGTTAGTTGTATTCTTATGCCATGGGTCGACTCGGGGTCCCTTGTCCCGTGTCTACGATCTGGGCCTCCGTTCGGGTCGTGACATGTAGTTGGTGGGTAGGCTAACTTTCACTGGCTCTTTGGGTAATCATACTTCTGCACACGCATATAGCTTGAGTTAGAGGAATAGAGAGAGTTGAGCTAATGGCACGAGATAGAATCATGAAAGAAGGGAAGTTTCCCAAAACGTTTGTAGCCTCTTGGTCATAAGTGTGGCGCGCTTCACACCCATGAAAAAGACTCTATTAACGTGGTTTTCAGACACCCTAGCACACGGTGAAATTTTTCTATGATACCAAGTTTTTCACGACCAAGCTGGGAACCCGGATTGAGACATGGGACCTCGAACCATGAATGGCTCCAAGTCGACCCATGGCATGAACATAGCGTAGTTTTCTTACACTCTCACGCCTAAATTTTTCCTCAAGTTCATGAATTCAAGAGGTTATTTAAGAGTATTATCCTATGGGGTTTTATCCCAATTTCATGAAATTCTCTATGATTTATGTATGGGTCAACTCCCTCATGTTTCAAAGTATATTCTAAGATATATGGGCGGATTTTATACCTATTTATATTATTAATTCATGATTTCAAAATTTAAAAAAATTATGCCTGATCATGTAAGCTTCATGAAAAGTCAAGTTTATGATACTATTTTGATATCGATCTACTTAAGACTAAATTTATGATTTATGATATGATTTCCTACAAGTAATCTTCATAAACTTGTGAATCTCAAGTATGGTGATCTTCTCAAGCATGTATGTTCTTCCTGATTAATGAGTTTATGATTTTGGTCAACTCATGGGCCCTTAATTCATGGCTAATCATGCATTTCAATAAATATGAAGTATGTTATGATTTAACTAGCCATGAACTTCATGTATGACTTCCCGATTACTATCTTCATTTGCATGTTTTTCAGAGTCGTGTCTAGCACAAAGTAGGCCCGGCGTTCAGGTAAACTCTATGGTCTTAGAATAACGCGCTACCACAAGTTTATATTCATGGGCTCTGGTTGGGTCCCTATTACTGATATCACGCCATTTACGTCGCTTGCCTGGAAAGTCTAGGACGGCTCTTCCCACATGAGCGAGATAGTTGGAGCATCATGTAGGCTCTATCAGGATGGTGTTGGTTAAGATGAGTCCTACCATTATTTATCATGATTTATGCACTTTCATGTTTATGATACATTGGCTCAAGTTATGTTTTACAAGGTTTCTCTTATAATTACGATTATTACTAGTTTATGAATGGTTTTGAAAACCTTGAGCCCTCATGTTTATGTTATGATTATCTCGTCATGTTTGTAATGTGCTACTCTTATTAAATCTTATGTATTTATTTAGTTCGTTTTACTTAGGTTGCTTACTCTATACATTCAAAGTACTAATCGCATACTCTATGCTGTATCATTTCATGATACAGGTCCGAGAGATCAGACTCAACCATGCCACTAGTCCTACTTCTATGTCAGTTCAGTGTAGCCTGTGTTGGTGAGTCCTCATATTCTGAGGACATTCATTTTAGTTTATTATTTTGTTATATCTGTTACACACTTTTGTTGAGCTAGTTGGTAATGCTGTCCCATCATCTCATTTGTTATGTTAGAGCCTTTTCAGACAATATATAGAAACTCAGCTTATTAGTGTTGACTCAGTTTATGATTATTACATGTGTAGACTTTCTCTTATTTATGTTCAGTTTATCAGTTTTCTCTAATTTATGTTCTTTAGCGACTAAGTTCATGTCACGGGTCGATTTGGAGCCATTCGTGATTCTAGGTACCGTGTCTTGATCCGGGTTCTCAGCTCAGGTCGTGACAGTCTATCATTGAGAAGCACTTTGCACCATAATGTTGGTCAAACAAGTCATCACTCCTAGGGAGATGATACTTGCTCTTGATTATAACCTTATTCAAGTGCCTATAGTTAATGTACATTCTAAGGCAACCATCCTTCTTCCAAACAAAAAGAACTGGTGCACCCTACGGGCATTTAGTAGGCATGACGACACCCTTATCTAGGAGATCTTTCAACTGCTCTTTCAACTACTTTAGCTTTTCTGCAACATTCTGTAAGGTGGAATGGATATAGGCTGCGTATCAGGGAGAAGGTCGATACCAAAATCTATCTCCCGCTATTGAGGGACTCCTGGTAGGTCATCTAAAAACACCTCCTGATACTCACAGACTATAGGAACTGACTGAAGAGTCAGGGTCTCGGACATAGAATCCTTAACCTAAACTAGATGGTACACAAATCCTTTAGAAATCATCTTCCTTTCCTTGAGATAGGAAACAAAGTGACCTACAGGAAAAGCTAAACTACCTTTCCATTCTAGGACCGTCTCACCCAGAAATTGAAACTTTACCGTGCCGGTTCCACAATTACTGAGGTGTAACATGCATGCAACCAATCCAAACCGAAGATAACATCATAATCGGTCATATTTAAATATACTAGGTCAGCTAAGGTGACTTTCTAGAGGATTATGACAGGGCAATTTCTATATACTCGTCGAGCTATAACCAACTCACCAATTGGAGTAGAGACTGAGAAGGGTTCTGATAGGATTTCGGGACTGACTCTGAAGCTTATAGCAACATAAGGAGTCAAAAAGATAAAATATCCCCTAGATATAACAATTCATACACATCAAGATGGAATACTCTTAACATACCAGTGACTACATCGGTAGAGACCTACTGCTCCTGACAAGATGATAGTGCTTAAGATCTATTCTAACACTGGCCACCACCTACACTATTGGATGCACTCTACTACGCTGAGCATGCTAGTGGAGTTGCTGAACTGGTGGCTGGGTCACGACCTCAACTATGGCCCTGTCTATCTGAAGGGTAGTCTCTAAGCAGATGTCCGGGCTTTCCCATACTCGAATCATGTGCCTAAACCCACAAAGCACTCTCCAGTGTGCCTCCTACCACATATCCAACAAACGGGAATGCCAGGTTCTCTTTAAAAGCTCCCCTGACCTCTAGAGCCTGATGCTCTACCCCTCTAATCACGCCTAGGTCTGAACGAAACACTAGCTGATGTTGGTGCTAGGGCTGACGACCAATGGTAGGACTGATGGCGATGTCCTCCACCGAACCTCTGCATGAAACTGTCTATAACTCCCTGTCCTATCCCTCTTGGCCTCTCTCTCCTTCTCTTTCATCTAATCTACCGCTATCTACTGGGCGTATATAACCAACCTCGAGAAATCTAGGTCACTATTCAACATAATGGTCCTGTACTCCTTGACAAGCGAATTAGATACTCCATTCATAAACTTGCTCATACGAGCCCTCTAATCTATAACCATCTCTAGCGCATACTTAGAGAGCTAGATAAACTTCAAGAATACTCTTTGACAATCTTGCGGTGGTTCTTCAAGTTGATGTACTCCGCTGCATTCACCTATCTCAATTCTCTAGCGAAGAACAAGTCCAAGAAGGCAGTCACAAACTCATCCCAACTCACGGGGACGGCTCCGACGGCTCTAGTCTCCTTCCACTAGTGGTACCATATGTAAGAAACCCCCTTTAGCTGATAGTAGGCTAAGTTCACACTCTACCCTCTAGTCACCCCCATAATTTGGTGATCTTCTGCACCTTCTCAATAAACTCATGCGAGGATAATTGAAGTAGGTATAAGCACAAGCTATGATAATGATTAATTAAGATTAGAACTCCTAAATCCCAGGAAGTCTTCTGGAGGCCGCTCAGTTATCTAAATATAAATTTATACTTTATACAAAAGTATTATATGTTCTATGTCTGTAGTTCAGCTCTCAGCCTTATGTATATGTAAAGTGTTATGATAAATAACTCCAAGTTCCAAGTTATAAGTTCCATGTTTTCATGAAAATAAGAAAAATGAATCAAGAACTATATATGCTCATCAACGTGATAAGTATGGCTATGAACTTCCAAGGTCGATACATGTAAAGAAACCATCTGGTGAGCAGTATATATATGTAGTTTCTAGATGTTAAAGGATTGTATAGAAATAAGAATCTATGTGCTTCTGATCAAGCGATACATTAAATTAGTAAGATTATTTGTATAACATTGCTTGTAAGCCTGCTAAAGTTCTTATGTTGCCTAAACCTCCTAAAGGTTCTTTGAGTCATTGAGTCGACATGTTTGTATATAATTTGATAGCTTTACATGATATATGTGCGTATTTTCTGTCCTTGCATTGTATTTGTGCTCACTTGCATTTATGTGCTACGAAAGAGACCTATTCCGGCCACAGATTTAGCATTTGTGATTTCAATGCTATAAGTGTTAAGTTGACTCAGTACAAGCTCTATCATCTCCATTCATGATTATGATTGAGATTTATTCATCTTTCCCCGGTATGGTACACTGACTGGAGAAATTTTTATTTTACCCCGATATGATACATCGACTGGAGATATTTTTATTTTGCCCTAGTACGATACACCAACTGGAGACATTTTTATTTTGCCTCGGTATGGTACACCAACTAGAGATATTTTTATTTTATCCTGATATGGTACACTAGCTTGAGATATTTTTATTTTACCCCGGTGTGTTACACTGGCTGGAGCACTTTTATATGAACTTTATGGTCCGCTAGCCGCCGGCATTAGAGTTATAGCTTTGCTTTTGCATTACTTGGTTTTATTTGCACTTTAGTATTGAGTTATTGACAGGTTTTTGTTTCCAGGATCCAGGTTGTTACTATTCCTTATTTTTGGCTTTAGTTATCATTCCTCTTTTATATGTTTATAGTTTTCAGCCTTACATACCAGTATATTTCATTTGTACTTATGTCCCTTCACCTAGGGTCCTACGTTCGTGCCTCAGGTGCAAGTAGAGTCTAAGTTTGCCAGTTGTAGTAGCGGTTCGTGAAATTAGCGGATGTTTTGGTATGCCCCTTTCTTCCTAGAGTTAGGGCTTGGTTGTTTTAGCTCGAGTTTTGAGTTATAGTTATGGGTAGGTCGGAGCCCTATTCCGACTATTAATTAAGTTTACTCATTAGAGCTTTATGGACTTAGTGTGTACAGTGTCATTTAGTTTGTGGCCTTCTCGGCTTTCCATTGCTTGGTGTAGCATAGTCATAGCCTTGTTGGCATTTCAATTATTTATCCTGTATTATTGAGACCTTATGCGTCTAGTTTGTACTCCTATTGATTGTGATAGGTGGCTTGGACGACCTAGGTGTTACACTTACAGATGTTATATAGCTGACCTCCCGATCATTCAGATATCGGGAACCAGTTGAGCCCTCTCGAAGTTTTGGGGCGTGACAATCTAAAATAGTTTTCTAAAAGTGATTGGCACCCATTCCTTGATGCACCTAGTAGTTACTTCCCTTACCTTGTTCTCAAGTTTTATGCCTCATATCAGTGAGACAAGACTCGATGAAGCACTCAAAAAGGGTATATGTGTTTTTGTTTTTGCCATCGGTCATGGTGGGGCAAGGAAATAGATATCACTCCTAATGCTATCAACTCTATCTACTGGGCAGAGTCAATTGCCCAGAGGACGGAATTCACAGAGAGTGTAGCTGCAAAGAGCCACCAACTAGAATAGGTGGCTAAAACTATTGCAAAATGGGCAGCCAGTGTGGGCCACTTTAGGTGGTGAATCCCCAGATAGGATCTCTGCTTTGAAGCCAAGCTATGGATGGATTTGGTTTGCTCCCAGCTCATGTCCTCCAAAAATGATTAGAAGGTGCGACTGAAGGCAACCATCCTAATAGCCTGCATTATGTCGGGGATGCATGTGAACTTTAGAGAGGTGGTTGCATGCAGATTAAGAGGAAATCTCGACAGCCAGCTCTCTCCATGCCTTTCCCCTAATTGATTAGCCAGCTCTAGGCTAGAGTAGGGGTTTTCTATTTTGCTAATGATCGTGCTAGCTCCATTGCCGAAGTTATTGATACTAACAAGAAGAGGGATGCTGATACCCCCAAAAGCAAGAAATGGAGGATGCATTCTTTGGACCACCCAGAGGATTCGGTGGCACATGACTTTAATAGTGTCCCATTGTGACAAGACCTCAATGAGACAACTTCAAAAATGTTGGGACATACTTCTTAGGATGCACCACCTGTGGGGTTTTCACCACCACCTCTATCCTCCAAACCTGGTGGGCTCCAAAAGTTGGCTGACACGACGCATGCCCATGAAAATCAACTCGCAAAGTTAGCCAAGAGTCTACTAGACCTGATCTAGAAGTCTGTTAAGACCACAATGAAGTACGTGTTTGACAACCTCAACAAGCTATGTTTGAGAGTTGACATTGTCGAGGGTGCAATTGCTTCCCTTCGGGTTGATGTGAAGGAGCTAAAGTGCAAGGTCCCCTATCTAGCACTGACTTAAGCTTCTTAGATGAAGTTATGGCTGCCCTAAAGACCATTCGAAGCGTAATTGATGAGTTACTTGGGGGCTCGGAGGAGGATGAGAAAGACGAGCATGGAGCTAATAGTGCTGATGTTTCTCTAGGATTGCAAGATATGTTGTTGGAGTCCTTGCGCACTACTCACTCCCGCAGGGATAGAGTAGGTTCTAGTGCAGTTCCATGGAATGATGATGAGGAGTAGATGAAAAAGGAATTCTTGCAACCTTTATCCTTTATTTTGAAAACATTGGCGATAATGTTTACATTTTAGTTGGCGGTGGGATGTGCTCTTTTGGTTGTTACTATTGTTGCCCTTGTCATGCTTTTTTGTTTGTTTGGATATTTGGATATTATGCATTTTAAATACTTTTTGAATGATGTTTTGATGATGGATGCCCTTGTTGGGCTTTATTTTTTCTTGTCATGATGAGGTTAATTGCCATTGCTGGGTCGGTCTTACACTCCAATTGTCTTACTACCCGCGCATTGTACTCCCCTTTGTAGATAGTAGATAGTGTATAAACTCCGGGGGGTTTTTTATACCACAACTTTTGCGAAGAAGCAAACTTTTTTATTTTATTTTTTGTGTCGAATTGGCTGACATTTCTCGATGATGAGTTTAGAAGCGACTGTCTTAAGTGAAAATGCCATATTTTAGTTGTCATTTTGAATATTTGTGCATTTATTTTGAGAGGAACCACCAAGTATTTTTCTTTCTTGGCAATAAAATTTAGATTTTGAGAAAAAAGGGAAAATCGAGAGAAAAACATTCTCTTGTCATGATGCCTACATTCTCTGTTTGTCTTTTTTATTCACAAATAAGTTGTGCAAAACATGGAGTAACTTGTCAAAAGTCATTCTTTTCAATTGATTTTAAGAATAACTAGACTCCTTGAAATTGTGATGCCTTGTGTGGTAAGGTTGTTGTTTGATTCTTGTGTATGCATATCGTTTAGAATTTTCCCCGAATATGATTTAAAAGGAAAATCCTAGATGTAGTTGAGCTTGGAATATGACCTTGGGGCCATTTCGGATAGTCACTTCATAGAACACAATGCCCTTCTTTAGCATCAATCCTAGTTAACCAACCTTTGAGCCTTGAACTGTTTTTTTGGAAACCATATTACAAGCCTTAAAACCTTTTTCAATCCGTTATTTTTGCACCTGTTCCTCCCTTAATGCTATTGATAAAATACAAAATGGGGGCATAAAGCCCGAGATTTGAAGGAGAATGAGAGAATGAAATGTTGCTGTAGGCAAAAGCCTATGTTTGGGGGTGTGCATTATGGGAGAAAAGAGGAATGAGATTCAATGCAAGGTAGCACCAATTGCTCAATGTAAAAAAATAAAAAAATAAATTGGCTGATTGAAAAATCTTTTATTAAGAGAAGAAAGTAAAAAATGGAGTGGTGCTATCTCTTGTATAGAGGAGGCTTTATGCAGAAATCTAAGGTGTTAAAAGGGGGGATCTTTAGGAAATTTGGGAGTGTGAAAAGGAGAGATAAGGTGAAGCTGAGTCCATATTTTTAATCGGAATGTTGATTTGTGTCAAAGGAGCATTAAGAAGTTCTAGTCACTTGAACAACACAATGTCCTATCCTTACCCCTAGCCTTCATTATGACCTACAAGTCCTTATTAATTCCAAGCTTGGTGACTCTACATTAGTGGTGAGTTACATGAAGGGAAATACTATGGATCAATGTGTGTGAACTTGAATATCTTTGAGAGTGCGAGCATTTTTAGAACGTCCTATAATCCCTATTTAGTGAATTGCATACTTGTGACTGGGTGTTATACCCTAGGAACCCAAGGATCAGACCCGAGGATCAAAACAGAGAAAAACTAGAAATTCGCACCAGATCACAGGACGGTTCGTGAGGTGGCTCGTTAGGTTGGAGATTGTGTCATGAAGTGACTCGTGGTCCAGATGGGCTTGGAAGAGTATTCGGAGGCCACGGGGGTGACCAGGAGTCGTGGTCAGACCTCACGACTTGTGAGGTCACCTGTGACAAGGATGGAATGCATGGCTAGGGATTTGAGGCAGTAGGGACCACGGGTGGTGACAACGAGTCATGGTCAACCACCATGATTCGTGGGCTCCCCTGAGATTGTTGGGCAGTAGACATCATGGATCCCATCCACGAGTCGTGCCCCTTGGCAACGACTCGTGAGGTCCCTCGTGGGGACTGGCAACTAGAAATTTCTGCGTTTTTAGTAAGGGTGTTTTCGTAATTCCTGAACTCCTAAGGCCTAAACTACGTCATTTTAAGGTCTGAATGGGGTCTTTTAAGGGGGTTAAGTTCATGTTAAGCCTTATTCATGCATATAAGAGTATAGAGAAGAGGTTAGAAGGTGATTCAAGATGTTCTTTCTTAATTCCTCTAAATTCCATCTTGGGCTAGCAAGGAAAGTTAAGAACCAGATAATCCCAGGTATGTAAGGTCATCAATGGGTGAATTCTTCAACACCCATGCTCCTACTCTATAATTTTACTTAAAATTTATCAAAAAATCATGGGGATTTGTATTTGATTTATATAAAATCTAATGATTTAATTATGGGTTTTGTGATTTTGAAATATTATCATAATCTATGGATTTTGATCATCTTTTGAGATTTAAATTGATTATAATACTGTTGATTTTGATTTTCTAAGCAATTAAGCTTAATTATGCATGCCCCATGATGAATCAATTTATGACCTATTATACCATCGATGTTCTTAACAACCCAGCCTGAATTATGTTTTAATTATGAATTTATTATGCTACCCATTGTGATTTTAAGAAATACAAGCTATGTACACGATCTACAAGTATGTATGAATCTTTTTATTCATGAATTATGTTTTGGGCCAACTAACGGGCCTCATGTCATAGCTAGATCACATATGTTCAAGCATGTTTACAATTATTATGATTTAATTATCCCATGAACTCATGTATGTATTATTATGAGCACAATATATGTTTTGTGAGTAGTATCAAACATTGAGTAGGTTCGGTGCTCAAGTTAAGCCCCGGATCTCATGAACTACGTGCCACCGTAGGTATGTTGGGACCCCTTTCATGTGAGTCCCTGGCCCAAATGGCCCTTTTCATGGTGATATCACACTTTCATAGTTCTACCCTTGGCAAGGTACGAACACTCTCCCGACTAGGGTTACAAGTCGAGCTTCATGTGTGCTCACATGGGGTATGTCGGTTAAGAGAATCTCTCATCGTTCCTCATGATTTATGCATGTTATTATTATGTATGTTGGATCAAGTTATGTTAAGCAAAGCTCTTCTATTATGATTATGATTATGTTATGTTAGGAATGTTTTGAAAACCTTTAGCCATATGATATGTTATTACAATTTACGATACGAGCATGACGTCCTACTATTATGATCATTTACGAATTTCATATATGTTTTAAATGTCCGTTTTACTTACCTTGCATACTCAGTACATTCCACGTACTGACCGCATACTTCCATGTTGTATCATTTCATGATAAAAGTCAAGGTTCTCAGGCTCATCCTCACTAGTAGATAGTTTCAAATTCGCTCTTAGCGCTCTTGGTGAGTCCTCATGTTTTGAGGGATTTATGTTCATACTCTACGTTGTTCTTTTAGTTTCTGCATGTTGGATTAGTTGGGGAGTTTTCCCATCAATTCGTCCTTCATGTTTAGAGGCTTATTAGACTGTAAGTTGTATTCAGTAGTATTGTTTAAGTCTTGTATTGATATTTCCCTTTGGCTATGTTATGATTACGTTCTTTTATGTTAAGTCTTCTGCTCATGAGTTGGATTAGAGGTATGCTCATGCCATGGGTCGACTTGGGGTCTTTTGGAGCTCCTTGTCCCGTGTCTACGATCCAGATGTACATTCGGATCGTGACAAAATTGGTATCAGAGTCATAGGTTTTGAAGTGTCCAAGGGAGTCTGAAAACCTCATTAAGTAGATTCTTTTTCATGGGTGTCAAGCTCACCACACTTATGACAAAGAGGCTACTAGACATTTAGGAAATGTTCCCTTCTTTCATGATCTGTGTCGTGCGATGAACATCCTTTACTCTTCTAATTCATGCTATTCACGTTTGCAGAATCATTCCTCCACGTTGGGTAAAGGCCAGGAGATATGGTAATGTTAATGATCATGAGGGTGCCCATGATAGTGAGCATTAGCCAGCTCCACCCGTTCATGAGGAGCACATACCAGAGCCAGCTGCCCACGCTGAATTTAGGGCAACGATTCAGATGCTGGCACAGGCCATGACTGCCCAGGTCCAGAATCAGACAGTTGCACATTTCCCTCAAAATGGGAATGCAGCGGTAGCTAGGTGGAGGGATTTCTTGAGGATGAGCCCTCCGGAGTTCACGAGGTCAAAGGTGGACGAGGGTCCACACGATTTTATAGAGGAGATTTTGAAAATCACCTAGGTTATGGGAGTGAACAATGGGGAATGCGTTGACTTGACTTCCTACCGTCTAAAGGGGGTAGCACAAAGAGGGATACCAGGGCGGCGGGTGTAGGCCCGATAGGTTGGGATGAGTTTCACACTACATTCATGGATCGATTCTTCCCTAGGGAGATGAGGGAGCTCAAGGCAGCTGAGTTTGTGAATCTGAAGCAGGGTAACATGTCTGTCCAAGAATATGCATTGGAATTCACTCGGTTATTTGAAATATGCTCCGGAGATGGTGGTGGATCAACAGGCTCGGGTGAGCCATTTTGTGCATGGAGTAGCAGATTACTTGGACAAGGATTGCTGGATCACTATGCTTCACCAGGACATTGATTTTCCCCGTATTGTATTGCATGCACAGCAAATGGAGTCAGTCTACAGGAGCCAGAGAGAGGCCATAAGGGTCGGGACCGATAGCTACAAGGTTTCTCAGGCTAGGTCAGGGGGTGGACCATGTCAGCAGATCCAGCACAAGTCCATTGCTCCAGCTCCATCATCGGCCATCATGCCATCCAGGTTTAGGGGATACCAGAGGAGCAGGGCTACAAGCTAGAGGGATCATGGTAGCATGCAGGTGGAGTGCACTTTTCCAGTTTGTGCAAAGTGCGGTAAGAATTATCCTGGGAGGTGCCTGGTCGGCGAGGAAGCATGTTTCGAGTTTGGCAAACCCAGACACAGGATCAGAGATTGCCCTGCAGCCAGTTCTACCGCTCCAATAGCGTGACCCCCTCAGTAGGGTGCTTCCACTAGTTTAGCAGGTGGTCAGTGCCAAAACATGTCTTATTCTATAGTGCCTTTCCAGGAGCAGGAGGCTTCGCTAGATATGGTCATGGATATGTTGTAAGTCTTCCATATTGATGCTTATGCTTTGTTAGATTGTAGAGCTACATTGTCTTTTGTGATGCCTTACATTTGTAGTATCTTTGGAGTTAGCCCTGAAATTGTGTCAGAACCATTCTCTGTGTCTACTCTAGTCGGTGATTCAGTTGTAGCTAGGCGGGTATATAGAGGTTGCCCCATTACAGTATTGCATAAGGTCACCTATGCAGACTTAGTAGAATTAGCTATGACTGATTTTGATATTATTCTGGAAATGTATTGGTTGTTTGCATGTTATGCTTCGATTAACTATAGAACCCGAGCGGTGGAGTTCCGTTTTCAGGGTGAACTAGCTTTAGAATGGAGAGGTAGTTCAGCGGTACCTGTAGGTTGCTTTATCTCTTACCTCAAGGCCAGGAAAATGATCTCTAAGAGTTGCATGTACCACCTCGTTAGGGGTGAGGATGTAGAGTCCGAGATCCTGACTATTCAGTCAATTCTATTGGTGTGTGAGTATCCGGAGGTTTTCCCTGATCATTCGCCAGGTGTTCCTTTGGAGAGGGAAATTGATTTTGGTATTGATTTATTGCCCGACACGCATCCTATCTCCATTCCTCCTTACAGGATGGCTCCACCCGAGTTAAAAGAGTTATAAGAACTATTGAAGGACTTTTTGGACAAGGGGTTCATTAGACCGAGCAAGTCTCCATGGGGTGCATCGGTTCTCTTTGTTCGAAAGAAGGATAGATCCCTTCGGATGTGTTTGATTATCTGTAGCTGAATAAGGTCATTGTTAAGAACAGGTACCCCTTGCCCAAGATCAATGATTTATTTGACCAGCTCCAGGGTGCCAGGTGTTTCTCGAAGATAGATCTAAGGTTCAGATATCACCATCTAAGAGTTCGGGAGAGTGAATTCCCGAAAACTGCTTTCAGGACTCGGTTTGGTCACTACGAATTTGTTGTTATGTCTTTTGGACTAACCAATGCCTCTGCAACTTTTATGGACCTGATGAACATTGTGTTCAAGAAATATCTGTACATGTTTGTGATTGTGTTTATTGATGACATCCTTAAATTCTTTCGGAGCAAGGAGGAGCTGTCACTCACTTGCGAATACTGCTTTAGACCCTCAAGAATCGTCAGTTGTATACAAAGTTCATCAAATATGAGTTTTGGTTGTACTCGGTCGCATTTCTAGGCCCTGTGGTATAAAGTGAGGGCATAAAAGTAGATTCTCAGAAAATCAAGGCAGTGAAGAATTGGCCTAGACGGGTGAGTCATCAGAAATTTGGAGTTTCTTGGGCATAGCAGGTTACTACCGGAGATTTGTTGAGGGTTTCTCATATATTGCGGCACCTTCGACCAAGTTGACTCAGAAGAAGGTGAAGTTCCAATGGTCAGAGGCTTGTGAGGAAAGCTTCCATGAATTGAAGACACAACTCATTTCAGCACTAGTGTTGACTTTACCTGAGGGTATGTATGGTTTTTGTCGTATATTTTGATGCTTCAAGGGTTGAACCTGGATGCGTGTTGATGTAGCATGGGAAGGTAATAGCATATGCCTCTCGACAGTTAAAGGTTCACGAAAGGAATTACCCGACCTATGATCTCAAATTGGCCGCGGTTGTGTTCGCATTGAAAATATAGCGGCATCACTTGTATAGGGTCCACGTGGATGTATTCACGGATCACAAGAGCTTTCAAAAAGTGTTCACGCAGAAAGATCTCAATCTCCGGCAAATAAGGTGGTTGGAGTTATTAAAGGACCACTATATGAGTGTTGTTTACCAATCGGGCAAGACTAATGTGGTGGCGGATGCACTTAATAGGCTCTCTATGGGGAGTGTGTCCCACGTGGATAAGGGAAAGAAGGAGTTGGTGAAGGATGTTGTTCGCGCTCTGCTGCTCGGTATATATTATACACCGACACGCAAGTGTACGTGGTCAAACAAGTAATAATGTGGCTAAGTAGCCAAGTATCGATCCAAGGAGGCTGCTCTAGATATGCAAAACTGCCTAGTTTACTATATCTCTACTCTATTTCTAACTATGTTAACAACAATCCAACCAAGATTTGAGTAAGTTTTGTTTCTAAACTAATTATCTACTAAAATTAATAACTACTATTTACGTTGAGTTTAGACAGTGGATATGCACATGCCAAGGTTAAGAACGAGTAATGAACTTGATAATCATGATAATTTGGTCATCTTCTTCTTCATATTGCTAGCCAAGAACGTTTGCCTAGAAATTAAAACTTCTGTATTTAATTTCACTTTAGCTTCATAAACCATTCGTCTACATTTCTGTGATCAAATGCAATTTATGACCTAATACTACAATTCCGGTTCCTAAATTGACTAATACGGCTTTCAAGTATATTTCTATCAAGAAAGCACATCAAAACCCAATTTTCCCAAATCAAGTTAAGAACAATACCCTATTAATTCACAACTTTCCAATTTCATGCTCTCTCGAGTGAAATTGGACTTTTTAGATATAGATTAATGGTGGCCAATCAAGAATGTAATAAGCACAAGAATTAATAGAACAACATGCAAGAAGAAGAAGAAACCATATCAATTATTACCAACATTCATTTCACAAGTTCAAAACCTCAGCAAGAGAGGAATTAGCCACTCATTCTTGGATTAATCATCCTAGAATGAGTGTGAATCATGCATACAATTGAAGGAAAGAAGAAGGGAAGAGAAGAAAACTCTTATCTTTTCTATTCTTCAACTGCCACAAAACCACGTTCCTGCTCCCACTTCTGAACTCAGGCTAAAAAACTAAAACTAAAAAAAAACTCCTTTAAAAATAACCTAAGTGTGCTATTTATACTAGTGGGAAATTTTTCCCGGAATAACAAGAAACGTGTCACGGAGGCCAACGCGGAGCACTGCCTCCGTGACACGGCGTGGACGCGGACCCTCTCTGAAAATTTCATGGTCCGGATAATTAGCCTCAACATGGCACGGAGGCCATCTCGGAGGCCTGTCTCCGTGCCACGGAGCTGACGCGATGGCACACTGGAAATTGCCATTTTAATTTCTGCCCAGGCAGTGTGCTACCGTGATGGCAGCGTGGCACGGCACCATCACGGAGCCACTGCAAAATATGCCATCCGAGGTCTTTTCCACGCTCGCATCCAAGTCCAACTCCGACATAGTTCCAACACGCATTTTAGCTCTTAAAAATCACATTATCCTGCAAAACAAATGCTAATCATGTTGGTTAGTATAAAATCGCATTTTATTACCAAATACATGATATTATATACACATTGCACAACAAACAAGGTAAAAATGATATGTTTGAGTATCACTTGGGCATATAAATCTGCCCAAGATCACTTACCCCACACTTAAATCCTTGTTCGTCCTCGAACAACACATACACAAATCATGCACATCACATCTCAACCTTTGTCACTATGGTGCAACCATTTACGTTACGGTCATACCGATTATTCGATTTTTGCAAATCATCAAGAACACATGCTTGGTCGTACAAGACAATGACCTTAATACATCGAGGCTTCCTAGACTTTTAAGAATTGATTCTTCATATCGGCAAACTCATGCAAATCAACTAATCAAGAAATCCGACACGAAAATCAATCTTTCATCAAGCATGTACCCTCACAACTCGAGAGAAACTTCCCCTTTTATGCTCGTGCAGCACACAAACATGCACGTAGGGGCATATAGAAATTAATTTCACTCTCTCTCCCAAAAGAATTCACATGCATCATGTCATGACCCATAGGCTTGCCCTTAGTGTATTACTCCACTAATATAAAGAAATGCAGTGTAGGATCAAATAGGAATTTTAATGGGTTGTAACTGGGCTATGGATCTAGTATATATATGTTGGATTAGCCAATAATAGTTGCTAGCATCCTTAAGCGCCTTTTCAACTCATTCCCATCGACTCATGGACATTGTTCCTCTCTTTTCTCGTTTTCTCCCATTCATGCTGGTTTACTTTCATACAGCCCATTTCATCAGGCACACTTGACCCAAACGGAAGGTTTTCATGTACCCTCAATTTCATTTAATTACAACTAGTGCCTCTTCAACACCATCTTTTCTTTCCTCACTTTGCTTTTCTTTTCTTTTCACTCTTTTCACTCTTTAACACTTTGGGAAACAATTTTTTTGTTCTTTGTAAGTGCTTAAGAGCTTCTTATAGACTTTAAGGCTAATGAAAAGAAGGAATAAAGCTTAGTTCATACAATTCTGGACAAAAGAAAGAAATCGGCTAAAGGCTCAACGGGCTGACTAGGGTGTACAACATATAAAAAGGTAGAACTTGACAAGAAAAAAATGGAAACTAACGGTTAAAACAAAGAAATGCCTACATCCTTTCCGACACTACACCTCCTTCATTTCGCTTTGTATACACGCCAGGCAAGTTCTAGACAATTCACAATGACATGGAATAGCAAAACCTCACTCACACTTCATGCACATGCTCGAATCAAGATGCATTCACAGACTCTTTAATTAGTCAAGTACATGAATTCAAGATTAAGACTCAATCATAATGAACCAAATTCTATAGCCTACGTAACTCAACATATTTACACAATTACATGCTTTCAAACGAATCACTTTCGCATTTCGAACATCAATTACACACGCAACAAAATTTTAGCAACCATAAGCAACTACAGTTTATTGATGTAATCCACCAAAGAAACTAAAAACAAATCATCTACTCCTATCGACTACATTTCCCTTAAGACGGTCGTCATCCATCCATCATAGGGAATGTTCACTAACTATGACATCGGTTCAATGGGACTATTCTCGGTAAAAGAACCGAAAACAAACTCCGAGAAACCCAAAAATAAAACTTCACAATTTTTTTTGCAACACATCGATCATTTCGATGAAAAAAATATTTACAAAATATGTTGATAAGTGCAACATCCTTTCGCAAAAATTTTGAAAAATATCGATCATATCGATAGAGAAAAAAAAATATTTACAAAATTTACAAAATATTTACAAAGGCAACCATAACTTTTTAAAGACACACATCATTAGCCACAAACAAATATATACACATCATTCACAAATCAGTTCACAACAACAGGGAAAGCACAGACATACACAAACGTCAAGGAAGAATATACAGTAGATTTAGAGCCTATGACCCAGCACCTAACTACTCCCCACCCCACACTTAAATCGAACACTGTCCTCAGTGTTCACAAAAATACAAAGCACAAAATTTTGGGTGGTGAAACTCCCTGCTCAGTCGAAATATTCGACTTCCTCATCCAGTGCTGCGGCCTCGTCGCCCATATCTGAATCAGCTCCCTCGCCGTCATCGGACTCCACATCAGAGTCCTCACGACGTGTCTCCTCATCAGTAGGGACGTCGTCGTCAGTCGGCTCCACAAAGGCTGGCCCCACCTTGCATAAATCTCTGGCGTTCTCGCCAAAAGGGTAGTCCAGCTCCAGCTGCCATAATTCATCCTCGGTGGTTGGTCTCCCACCTATCCGTAGCTGCAGCATCTGCATACCGAACATACGGGCCATATACTGGTCGTCACGAGCATGTCGCTCGCCCAGAGTCAGCACAGGTCCGTGTGTAGTGTCGGGGGCCTTGGTCTTTATCACATCAAGGGCCCGCCGCTCCAACTGCGGAATGTAATCCAAGGCTTCTTCCTCAACGTCGAGGCCTCGGAGGAAGGTGGTGATGAGTCCGCCAAACCCGTATCTGTTGCCCTGGTGTAGTCTGGCTCTCTTCATGGCTTATATTATAACCGCCCCACATTAATCTCAAGCCCTTTCATAAGGGCATACACCAGGTAGACACGGTCCCGGGTCACGTCTGTCATATGTACTCCCGGGATCAAACACGAACATACAATTTTTAGCCAGATTCTGGCCTCCCTGTTCATCTGCGAATAAGGCAGAGTCTGGTGGTAACCCCTCTCTTTGTGTCTACTCCATCGGGCTGTGGATCGAGCCCCACACAACGTACGTCTGATGTCGGCGTACGGTGGGGTGATGTTGAGCTGGCGGAAAACGTGGGCGTCTGTATCCCGCGCTCCAACGATGGCATTCAGCTGCTGGGGTTCCAGAGTGACAATCTGCCCTCTGATTTTAATAGTGTGGCTTCTGATGGCCGGGTTCCAGTTGGCATAAAATTCCCGGACCAAGTGAAGGTTGCACTCCGTGGGCTCCTGAAAAATAAAGCTGAGCCCAGCTGCTTCAATCCTCTATACGATGCGAGGGAACTCCTGTGCAAGTGGTTCCCTTGCAATATGTTCCTCCGGGAAGTACTTGTTCTCCTTATGCTTTGCGTACCACTTCTTTCCTTCATCGGTAACCCATCGTGTTCCGTATCGGCGGTGTTGACCGCGTGGAACAGCAGGTGCAGCTGGGACAGCAGTGCCCAGTCTCATTCTCTTTCTGCCGGTGCCTGAGGTTGAAGCACCCTTGCCTTTATCTTGTCGGCTGGCCATTGTACCTGTCAATTTACACAGATAAGCACAACGTTAAGCTAAAAACTTGTTAGTTTTGGCTAAGGTCGGGTTAAACAAAATTTACCCCACACTTAGTCTTTAACAATATTTACAACATGTTAGCAAGGATAGATCTATTTACACCCCAAACACAATCACTATAAACATATTGCTTAGTGCGTTCACAAAAATTCGACAGCATAACGGCTAGCGAACTACTCAGACTTCATACAGCTAACCCAATCCTACCATCGACAGCTATTCACCCATGGCACTTAGCAACAATAACAACAACCAAATAGAAACAACAATACAAACATTTTATATACACTAATCTAAGCAATTCAACCAATTCACATATTACGCAATGTCCCACTAAAAATCGAGAATTAGTCGTCTTTCACAAATTATACAATATTTACCACGACTTATCTCAAATAATAAACACACCCCGGCATCAATTTCGTCAAACTATCAAGTTACCCAAGTTAAAATTCAACAACCCCAAGCCCTAGAACTCAATTCGACAATCAACAATGAATTATTCAATCAATCGATAAGTTCACCCGTCAACTACAACAATCCGAACACAATCAATCGCAAAATAATTCACGTCATGTTTAATTTCTACCTAGGGTGATATATCTCACCTCACATGCTCAAAATTGACAAAAATTGCCAAAAATTTGAGATAGACGATGAAAACATACCTTGGAATTGAAGAATCGATAAAGACTTGATGTTTTCCTTGCCTCTTAACGTGGCACGGAGCTTGGGGGTAGGGGAATGGGTGTTTGGTCGCGGAGGGAAGAGGGAATGGGGAAAATAGGGGCGAAATCGGGGGTTTTTATTAAGAAAACATGCGGGTCACCCGGAAACCCGGTGTGACCCGGCACTGGGATAAAGGCAACGTGTCACGGAGGGTAACGCGGAGGCCCTCCTCCGTGACACGGAGCCAACGCGTTGGCTTACTGGAATTTTAAAAAATTCCAGATTTGCCTTCAACGTGTCACAGAGCATTGCCTCCGTGACACGGCGCCAACGCGCCAGTTATCTGTTTCACTATCAAATTTTATTTTTCATTCCTCGCCTCGTTTTCTCGATTCCACGTATTTTTCCTCCGGTATACCTGAAAATCACCTCACTAAACAAAAATTGGTTAAATGACTAGATTCCCTACTAAAAGAATAAAAATTACTAATTAAAATGCACATTTAAACCTAGTCAAGAAAAAGAAGAGAAAATAAAATAAAAGACAAACTTTACACTAAGGAAAAAGAAAGAAAAATATTTTTCACGGGTTGCCTCCCGTGCAGCGCCTGGTTTAACGTCGCGGCTCGACAGCCTTTACGCTCAATTTTCTACTAGGGAGATGGACGATTTGACCTGATCATGGTCATCTCCCCAGTAGTTCTCAACCTTGTCTGGTGGCCTACCTAGTAACTCTCGGGAATCACTCAATCCATTTGCATTCCCATGATCAATCACGTTGATCACCGAGAGTTCCTTATAGACAGTCGGGAGCTTAGGTGCCTTGTACACGTCGAACACCTCAACCTTGTCGTGTGCTCGCATCGTGAGTTGACCCGCCGCTACATCGATCAATGCCTTTCCGGTTGCCAAAAATGGTCGTCCCAAAATAAATGGGACTTCTGCATCTGGCTCAAAATCCAGAACAATGAAATCTACCGGAAAAATGAGGGAGCCTACCTGCACTAGCACATCCTCCACAATGCCATCCGGCTTAGCTAAAGACCTGTCTGCTAGCTGCAAGATCACTGTTGTAGGTCTAGGACTCCCTAGCCCTAACTTTCTGAATACCGAAGATGGCATCAGATTTATACTTGCCCCCAAGTCGCATAACCCACGAGCTCGGATACTTTCCCCAATTGTTAGCTGGATAGTAAAACTTCCAGGATCCTTCAGTTTAGTGGGCAACCTGTTCTGAATACGGGATGTGCATTCCTCTGTTAAAACCACCGTGGCATACTCGGTCAAGCGACTTTTGTTGGCCACGATGTCTTTGATATACTTTGCATATTTTGGCACACCCTGCAAGACATCAACAAGAGGTAAGTTAACATGTACCTGTTTAAGTACCTCCATGAATTTCTGGAAACACGCCTCCTCCTTGTGTTTCTTAAGTCATTGAGGGAACGGGGGTGGAGGCCTTGTTGGTTCAGCTTCTTTGGTCTTCCCCGTATCTGAGGTTTGTTCTCCCTCAACATCTGCTACTCCTGACTTCTGAGGCGGTCTTTCCGGTTCCACCTCCTTTAATTGTAAACCACTCCTCGTGGTCACTGCATTTACCTGCTTAGGATTGGGATCCGTGTCGCTAGGTAGTCCTCCCCTTGGTCTAGTATTTTGGGCACTGGAAAATTGCCCAAACTGATATTCAAGAGCCTTGGTTGCCAATTGATTGTTCTTTACTTCGGCCGCCAGTTTGACATAGTCAGCTTGCAATTGTGCCTGGTTGGCAATCATGGTCTTGAACATTTCCTCAATAGTCGGTGATGGTGGTGGAGGAGGGGCATTGTGATTTCTAAACTGATTCTGATAGCCTTGTTGCCCTCCTTGGTTTCTGTGCATACCCTGCCCTGAACCCTGGCCTTGTTGATTGTTGCTACCCCACGAAATATTTGGATGATTCCTCCAATTCGAGTTGTAGCCACCACCAAACTGCTGTTGATTCCTCTGTGCATTGCCCACAAAGTTGACAGAATCAGGATTTGCACCCCAGCAATCAGCTGAATGCTCACTACTACCACACACTTCACACCACATCTTTTGGACTGAATTGACTGAGGCTGAAGGCTGGTTCAAATTCATATTGCTGAAGTGAGTGTTTAACTGATTTTGCAAAGCAGCTATCTGTGCAGCGATAGCTGTGAATCCATCCACTTCAAGCACTCCCGCTGCTTTCCTTGCTCCACCTCTTGAAGAATCTGCATTCCATTCCGGATTGCCTTGTGAAATTCGGTTGAGCAAAGTGTACAGCTCCTCATAAGTCTTCTCCAGCGCTTGCCCTCCAGCTGCTGAGTCTAACAAAATTTTAGTGTGGGGTTCCAAACCCTCAATAAAATTGTGGAGCAACACCTCATTTGACTGATGATGATGAGGACAGTCCCGCAACATGGACTTGAATCTTTCCCAGGCTTGATAAAGATTTTCTCCTTCCCTCGGTTTAAAACTTAGAATCTGACTTCTAAGTTTAGCTGTTTTACCTGAAGGGAAAAATCTGATCAAGAACTTCTTTGCAAGATCATCCCACGTTGATATAGAGTTGGGTGGTTCAACTTTTAACCACCTCTTGTCTTCACCAAGTAAGGAAAATGGAAATAAGGTGAGCCGAACATAATCAGGTGACACTCCAGCGGGGATGTAAGTGTCACTTAGCTCCAAAAAATTCTGGAGATGTTGTTGCGGATCTTCATGAGGGAGACCGGTAAACTGCCCGCTAGTGTGCAAAAGTTGCACCATATTTTGCTTTAACTCAAATCTCCCCCCAGGCTCTGGTTTGCGGATGCTGGAATGTACATTATTAGCGTGTGGGATTGCCACCTCGCGAACCGGCCTGGCTGCTACTTCCTCGGGCACTAACACTGCCCGCACAACTGGTGGATTGGGTTGCTCCGTCATAGACTGTTTGAGTAACTGTAACTTCTTCCAAAGAGCTTCTCTACGTTGACTATGCAATTCACGTTCTGGCTCTAAGTAAGATTCCACCAGCTCCTTGTCCCTTGCCAGTGTTCACAGAAATAAAAATCTGCAAAATACAGGCTAAGACCAAGTTGTTAACACTTAAGAAAATAAAAATACAAATACAGTAAATTTACACTAAACAAAATTTTACAAATCGCCTAGCCTCCCCGGCAACGGCGCCAAAAACGTGTTCGCGCTCTGCTGCTTGGTATATATTATACACCGACACGCAAGTGTACGTGGTCAAACAAGTAATAAAGTGGCTAAGTAGCCAAGTATCGATCCAAGGAGGCTGCTCTAGATATGCAAAACTGCCTAGTTTACTATATCTCTACTCTATTTCTAACTATGTTAACAACAATCCAACCAAGATTTGAGTAAGTTTTGTTTCTAAACTAATTATCTACTAAAATTAATAACTACTATTTACGTTGAGTTTAGACAATGGATATGCACATGCCAAGGTTAAGAACGAGTAATGAACTTGATAATCATGATAATTTGGTCATCTTCTTCTTCATATTGCTAGCCAAGAACGTTTGCCTAGAAATTAAAACTTCCGTATTTAATTTCACTTTAGCTTCATAAACCATTCGTCTACATTTCTGTGATCAAATGCAATTTATGACCTAACACTACAATTCCGGTTCCTAAATTGACTAATACGGCTTTCAAGTATATTTCTATCAAGAAAGCACATCAAAACCCAATTTTCCCAAATCAAGTTAAGAACAATACCCTATTAATTCACAACTTTCCAATTTCATGCTCTCTCGAGTGAAATTGGACTTTTTAGATATACATTAATGGTGGCCAATCAAGAATGTAATAAGCACAAGAATTAATAGAACAACATGCAAGAAGAAGAAGAAACCATATCAATTATTACCAACATTCATTTCACAAGTTCAAAACCTCAGCAAGAGAGGAATTAACCACTCATTCTTGGATTAATCATCCTAGAATGAGTGTGAATCATGCATACAATTGAAGGAAAGAAGAAGGGAAGAGAAGAAAACTCTTATCTTTTCTATTCTTCAACTGCAACAAAACCACGTTCTTGCTCCCACTTCTGAACTTAGGCTAAAAAACTAAAACTAAAAAAAACTCCTTTAAAAATAACCTAAGTGTGCTATTTATACTAGTGGGAAATTTTTCCCGGAATAACAAGCAACGTGTCACGGAGGCCAACGCGGAGCACTGCCTCCGTGACACGGCATGGACGCGGACCCTCTCTGGAAATTTCATGGTCCGGATAATTAGCCTCAACGTGGCACGGAGGCCATCGCGGAGGCCTGTCTCCGTGCCACGGAGCTGACGCGATGGCACACTGGAAATTGCCATTTTAATTTCTGCCCAGGCAGTGTGCTACCGCGATGGCAGCGTGGCACGGCACCATCGCGGAGCCACTGCAAAATATGCCATCCGAGGTCTTTTCCACGCTCGCATCCAAGTCCAACTCCGACATAGTTCCAACACGCATTTTAGCTCTTAAAAATCACATTATCCTGCAAAACAAATGCTAATCATGTTGGTTAGTATAAATTCGCATTTTATTACCAAATACATGATATTATATACACATTGCACAACAAACAAGGTAAAAATGATACGTTTGAGTATCACTTGGGCATATAAATCTGCCCAAGATCAGATGTCCACCGGCTTGCAAGATTGGGAGTTATATTGATCGACTCGATCGATGGCGGAATTATTGTGCAGAATGGGTTAGAATCGTCCTTGGTGGTCGATGTCAAATCTAAGCAAGATGAGGATCCAATTTTAAGGAAGCTGAAGGAAGCAGTGCGGAGTCAAAAGGTGGAGGTTTTCTCCCAAAGGGGAGATGGTGTTCTACGATATCAGGGTCGACTATGTGTTTCTAACGTTGATAATTTGAGAGTTCGAATATTACATGAGGCACATGGTACCATATATTCTATCCATCCGGGATCTACAAAGATGTATCGGGACTTGCGAGATGTTTATTGGTGGGATGGTATGAAGAAGGATATAGCAGAGTTCATAGCCAAATGTCCAAACTGTCAGCAAGTGAAAGTCGAGCATCAAAGGCCGAGAGGCGTACTTCAGGGTATTAGCATTCCCACAGGAAGTGGGAATATATGAACATGGATTTCATTACAGTCCTACCTCATACTCGATAACACTACGATTCCAGTTGGGTAGTGGTAGATAGGTTAACCAAGGTTGCACACTTTCTACTGGTCAAGACCACAGATTCAGCAGATGATTATGCCAAGTTGTATATTCGGGAGTTTGTTCGACTTCATTGACTGCCTTTGTTTATTATTTCACACCAAGGTACTCAGTTTACCTCTCAGTTTTGGTGGTCTTTCCAAAAGGGGCTCGGGACTTAGGTTAAGCTTTGCACCGCATTCCATCCGCAAACGGATGGCCAGGTAGAGCGGACAATCCAGACTCTTGAGGACATGTTGAGGGAATCTGTCATGGATTTTTAAGGTAGGTGGGTTGATCATTTTCCCTTAATCGAGTTTTCCTATAATAACAGTTATCACTCGCGGAGGTGTAGACATCCCATCGGATGGTTTGAGGTTGGTAAGGCAGCTATTATAGGGCCAGATTCAGTTCATGAGGCCATGGTAAAGGTTTAGTTGATAAGGGACAAGCTGAAGACCGCTCAGATTCGTCAAAAATCATATGCTGACATGAGGAGAAGAGATTTGGAGTTTGAGGTGGACGATTGGGTATTTCTAAAGGTATCTCCCATGAAGGGAGTCATGCGGTTCGGAAAGAAAGGGAAACTAGCTATTGGCCCCTACTGGGTTGTGAGGAGAGTTGGTAAGGTGGCGTATGAGTTGGACTTTCCCTCAGAGTTATCTTTAGTTTATCCTGTGTTTCATGTGTCACTTTTGAAAAAGTGTTTGGGTAATCTAGCTTTATTAGTCCCAGTGGACAGCATTGGTGTAAAAGACAGCCTTAGCTATGAAGAAGTACCCGTGGAAATATTAGATCGTCAAATCCGTAAGTTAAGGAACAAAGAAGTAGCTTCAGTTAAAGTATTATGGAGAAATCAGCATGTTGAAGGAGTTACGTGGGAAGCCGAAGCAGATATGATGGCTAGATACCCACACCTGTTCTTTACCAGCTCAGTTTCCGCTTGAGGTATCAGTTTTTTCCCTAAACCTATAATCAGTTTTCATGTTCAATTCATGCATACAAGTTTGTTTTATGATATGCTAAATGTATGTGATGTCTGAATTCAATTAAGTTATGTAGTTCTTTCCAGAGATAGTCGATCCGTCAGCTTTCAGCTTAAATAATGAATAATTGCATATGATGATTGCTTTTTTCTGAGTTTTCTGCATGTTTCTAACATTTGACGACGAACGTTCCCAAGGGGGAGATGTTGTTATACCCCGGGAACCCAAGGATCAGACCTAGGGGTCAAAATAGAGAAAAACTGGAAATTAGCACCAGGTCACAAGATAGTTCGTGAGGTGGCTCGTTAGGTGGGACCACGAGTCGTGAAGTGACTCATGGTCAGAATGGACTTGGCAAAATATTGGGAGGCCACGGGGGTGACCACGAGTCGTGGTCAAACCTCACAACTCGTGAGATCACTCGTGACGAGGATGGAATGCAGTGCTAGGGATTCGAGGCAGTAGGGACCACGAGTGCTGATCACGAGTCATGGTCAGCCACCACGATTCCTGGGGTCCGCTGAGCTTGTTGGGTAGAAGACATCACGGACCCCAGCCACGAGTCGTGCCCCTTAACAACGACTCATGAGGTCCCTCGTGGGGACTAGCAACTAGAAATTTCTGCATTTTTAGTAAGGGTGTTTTCATAATTCCTAAACTCCTAAGGCCTAAACTACGTCATTTTAAGGTCTGAATGGGGTCTTTTAAGGGGGTTAATTTCATGTTAAGCCTCATTCATGCATGCAAGAGCATAGAGAGGAGGTTAGAAGGTGATTCCAAGTGTTCTTTCTCAATTCCTCTAAATTCCAGCTTGGGCTAGCAAGGGAAGTTAAGAACCAAATAATCCCAGGTATGTAAGGTCATCAATGGGTGAATTCTTTCACACCCATGCTCCTACTCTATGATTTTACTTAAAATTTATCAAAAATTGATGGGGTTTGTCATGATAAGAGTACGATTTCAAAATGAATGCATGTAGCCTTCTACTTACATTTAAAAGCTTATGATATGTTATGGAATTTTTTAAATGAGTTATTTTACTTAAACGGTTTTACTTACCTCGCATACTCGGTACATTCCATGTACTGATTGCATACTTTCTATGTTGCATCATTTCATGATGCAGGACCGAGTCCTCTGGTTCAGCCCCATTCGTAGTCGCTGTTCAGAGTTAGCACCTGCTTATTTGGTGAGTCCTCATCTTTCGAGGACTAGACCTTCAGTTGTTTTAGATGTCTTTTAGTTTCAGTATTGTTCAGCTAGTTAGGGGTGTTGTCCCATTAGCTCGTCCAGATTGGAGGCTTATCAGACTTAGTCGTGTATTCAGCTTCAGATATTTATTTTGTTGTTATACTAAGTTTGACTTCCGCTGAGTTTATAATTACATTTTTCTTCATGTTTATTGAATGAGTTCGTTGAATGCTTATGCCATGGGTCGACTTGGGGTCTCTCAGGGTCCCTTGTCCCGTGTCTATGATCTGGGCCTCCATTCAGGTCGTGGCACGCCTTGAGCTCCCTCATCCCCTGAGGGAATAACCGATTCAGAAATGTCGTGCGAAACTTTTCCCAACCTATCGGGCTTGCACCCACTGCCCTGGCATCTTTCCACTTCTTGAACCATATGTGAGCCACCCCCTTAAGCTGATAGAAGGTTAAGTCAACGCACTCTCTATTGTTCACCCCCATAACCTATGTGATCTTCAAAATCTCCTCAATGAAATCATGTGGATCATCGTCCACACTTGACCCCATGAACTCCGGAGAGCTCATCCTCAAGAAATCCCTCACCTTAGTTGCTACTGCATTCCAGTTCTGAGGGAAATGCGCCACGGTTTGATTCTGGACCTGGGCAGTCATGGCTTGTATCAGCATTTGAATCGCTGCGCTAAACTCAGTGTGGGAAGCTGGCACTGGTGCGTACTCCTCATGAATGGGGAGGGCTGGCTGATGCTCACTATCATGGACATCCTGATGATCATTGTCATTACCATTTCTTCTAGCATTTACTCTGCGTGGAGGCATGATTCTGCAAACGCGAATAGCATGAATAAAAAGGGTAAAGGACATTCATCGCATGACATAGATCATGAAAGAAGGGAACATTTCCCAAACTTATCGTAGCCTCTTCGTCATAAGTGTGGCGCACTTCACACCCATGAAAAAGATTCTACTTAATGCGGCTTTCAAACTCCCCAGGACCATTCAAACCTATTGCTCTAATACCAAGTTTCTCACGACTCGAACGTACACCCTAATAGTAGACACGGGATAAGGAGCCCCGAGAGACCCCAAGTCGACCCATAGCATGAGCATATATCTACTACCATCATACAAGTAGAAGACTTAACATAAGAAAACGTCGATATGTCATAAATATGGAAAACGGACAATCAACATCCATACATGACGGCTGATTATATCTAGTAGTCTGAAAAGCCTCTAACTATGAAAGACGGATTGATGGGACAACTTCCCAACTAATCCAATATTTCTGAAACTGAAAGAAAAGCATAGAGTCTAAGAATATGTCCCTAGGAACATGAGGACTCACCAAGTACGCTGATAGCAATCTCTGAAACACTACTGAGGAGGGTGAGCCTGAGAACCGGATCTTGTATCATGAAACGATACAGCATAGAAAGTATCCGGTCAGTACTTGGAATGTACTGTGTATGCAAGGTAAGTAAAAAGGACATTTAAAACATATAGAAACTCATAAATGATCATCATAGCTCATATCATAACATCATATTATAACGTAAAGCTCAAGGTTTTCAAAGCATTTGTAAGGCAATCATAATCGTAATCTTAAGAGGAATTTTTTAGTGAACATAACTTGAGCCAATATATATAATCATAGACATGCATAAATCCTGAGGAACAGTGGGAGATTCTCTTAACTGACATACCCCATATGAGAACACATGAAGCTCGACTTGTAACCCTAGTTGGGAGGGTGTCCATACCTTGCGAAGGGTCGAACCATGAAAGTGTGACGTCACCATGAAAAGGGCCATTTGGGCCGGTGACACTCCTATAGGAGCTCCCAACATACCTACGGTGGCACGTAGTTTATGAGATCCAAGGAAGAGCCTAGGCCCCAAACCTTCTCGGTGTTCGATACTACTCCCAAAACATATATATAGTGCTCATAGTATGACATACATAAATTCATGGGCTAGTTAAATCATGATAATCATAAACATGCTTGTACACACGTGAACTAGCCATGACATAAGGCCCGTGAGTCGGCCAAAAACATAATTCATGATTCATAAGGTTCATACATACTTGTAAATCGTTTATATAGCTTGAATTTCTAAAAATCATAATGGGTAACATAATAAATTTACAATTTATATCATAATTCATGTTGGGCTTAAAGATATCGTCAATGGGTTAGTAGATCATAAATCAATTCATCATGGGGCATGCATAATTAGACTTAAATACATATAACTTCCAAATCAACAATATTATAATTAATTAAAATCACAAAAGCTGATCAAACCCATAGATTATAATAAGATTTTAAAATCACAAAACCCATAATCAAATCATTAGAGTTTAAGTAAATCAAATTCAAAACCCTATGTGTTTTTGTTTAAATCTTTGTAAAAATCATAGAGGTGGGGGAATGGGTTATACTTTTATGGAGCGACATGAAACCAATAGGAGACTGTTAAGGCCAGTAGAGTTATAGTGGAGTCTAAATCTCGTACGGACTTCCAAATTGCCTAAGGCGGCATTACTGACCCCAAAAAAGCCTCAATTGGCTGCCACACATTTCATTTAGGTCCTAAGTGACTAGGGTGCAGCTATAAGAGCTAAAAAGGCTCGAGATACAACTAAAGGAGCCGAGTAGGATCAAGATACGTACACTAGAGTCTGGAGTGCTCACATGTAGATGCCAGAGATGCTACATAGGGAGGTACAAATTTTCTAAGTAGGCTATGTCTAGATACATGTTGCTAGCCTAAGAATGGCTAGTTACAGTTGAGCCACAGACTTCTTACGGGACTCTAGTGTTACTAATATGGTATATAAATTAATATGTACCTGCCAGGGCTTATGGGGGCTTAAGCAGGTTATTGTTTATTGTTTGTACCTGCTAGTCATATGGGAGCCATGATAGGTAATAAGCTAAAATTTAAACCTAAATATAATGTAAAACGATCATATGAAAATATAGTAACCCAACAAGGTTGGAGTCAAATCCCATAGGGAATAGGTGTCAAAAGATTATTAGAATGAGTAAATATATAATTTGTCGTCTAATGGTGTTATCCATTGTGGTTGAAATATTTTGTATTTCAACTAAATAATAATATAGAGTGTAAGCGTTTGTAAATCAATTAAGAAAGAACCAAGGTTGCGTTCAACATTTCAGACTGCTCCACCTAAGATTCTCAATCAAGACACCGATAATGATTTATTATTCATATGAAGTTAATTATAAATGATCAGTTAATATTTCCTAAGTTAAGTAATGTTTCTCTTAATCAATTCATCCAAATAAATCTGAGTTCAATAGAACCCATTATTTACTGCCAAGTAAATTCAACTTATTCCTAAGCAAATTTATTAAACAAGGGTTTACGCCTTGAGTTCTTATTAATTAGCCCTTCCAAACCCTAATTAAACTTTCAAGTGTAATTAGAATCAATTGGCATGAATTGATGTTTGAAACCACTAATCCTAGATGAAAAACAAGAATCAATTAAATATATACAAATATTATCGATATTCAAGATGTCAACCCTATTAGGTTCACAACCTTAGTAGATGAATTAGGTACTCATCATTGAAGATTAAAAAAAAGTATGAATTTATCATAAAATACTTACGATAAACTTGAGAATTTGTTAAGTCAAGAACGCCAAATATAATCTTTGACAATAGCAAGAAAATACGTCCCTAATACTCCACAAACTGATCGTGTTTTATATTGCACAACAACAAACTCGAAAACCTACAAAAGCTATTTCTATTATGCTAGGAATCCAAACACTAAATGTACTTTGAACTACCCAGGTGTAACAAACAAATTGTAGAAATGATTCATGATATGTAGAATGTATGTAATACCCCAAAGCCCCTAAGATCATATTCTAGATATGAAGTATAGATCTAACAGAAATTTTGATTTTTCCCTTAGTACAACTAACACCACGAGTCTTGGTGTGAGACCACGAGCCATGGGAGGACTCGTGCTAAGCATTCCAACAAAAATTTTAAAGTTTCAATTTACCACGACTCAAACCACGAGTCGTGGAACCAGGGGTTGATTCAGGGTTTGGTCTATACTGATCAGCCTAGCAAGATTCTATAACTTTGCATTTCTTTCCAAGGGAAACAAGCCCAAACTATAATTTGCAAGTTGCGATCATGCGTCATGGTTGGCACTCATGGTTACTCCCAGAAGTGACCTCTAAGAAACCATGAATCAGACCACGAGTCATTGTATGTCTATACAACTCGTAGGAATGACTTGTGGTCTCCAATTTAGTAAAGTGTTCAGGTTAAGCCCAAACACCACGAGTCAAGGAACGACTCATGTAGAAATTTGTGAACTGTCTTGATAGTCCGTGGTATGACTTCCACAAGTGTTCAAGATGCTCTGTAACAATGAGACCAATCCACGAGTTGTACGACCCATAGGGGCTAAATTTTAGAATTTCAAAATTGTTCTCCAAGGGTATTTTTGTAACTTCCTATGTTTTTAACTCCTATACTACGTCAGTTTGGGTCTTCTATGAGGAGAGTTAAGGCTTCATAGTCAACTAATCTCCCTTTCCTTCACATTACATCAAAGTATTCAGAGAAACAGTACGCTCTCACGCTTTGAAGATAACTAGGGTTCCTCTTCTCCACTCTTGGATTCTCAAACCAATAAGCAAGAATTCATCAGTCCAAGTATGTGGGATCATCAATAAGGCTTTCCTTTCACCGTTATGACCAATGCTCAAGCCTCAAACTATGTTTTCAGTACGATGTTTTGAGATTGTAATTTTTAGGGCTAAAATCTCTTTATGAAAAAACTATAAATTTCCGTATGTTATGTTTCCTTCAAAATTTCCTCATGTATTTTATAGTTACGTATGGGTTAATATAATACCCCTAAAGTGCCTAAGAGTAGAGTCAGAAAGTTGAAATGAAAACAGTAGAAAAATTTGAGATTTCTCTTAGAACGACTTGTGGTACGGGTCGTTGGTCGGTCTAACGACACATTAGAGGCACTTGTGGTGAGGGTGTACAGAAGTAAAATTGGGAGCAATGGGTCTAAGGGCGACCGATTGGTGGTTATATTGAGTTGTGGTTAGGGGGTCGTTTTGAGGGTGATTCTTGTCAAGGTGGCTAGCACGAGTCACGGCACAACCAATTGTATAAGACGACGAGTCGTGGTATGGTTCTGTTGGGAGGATTTCCAGAAAGTGAGCAGTGGTGACAATGGATAGAAATGAGGAGTCATTTAGAGTAGTAACGACTCCTCCTGTCCAGTCGTGGTAGTAGACCTGATTTTGGAAAATGGAGTGAAACAACGAGCAGAGTAATGACTCGTTGGAGCTCCGGACGACCTGTTGTATTGGTCATTGCTCCGGAAAGTACCCAAATTCCTTCGAATTTAGTAAGGGTAAATCTATAACTTCTAAGTTCCTAAGACCTAAGCTATGTCATTTTAAGCACATGTAAGTATGTTTTAAGAGGGTTTAGCTCATTCTAAACCTATTCCTCTCCATGAATGCAAGTCTAGTAGTTTCTAAGGGTGATCAGGCTTAGGATTCAACAAGTTCTTCCCCAAATTCTGTTGGGCATTCAAGAGGGTTGTGTAATCAGAATTTCCTAGGTATGTAGGGTTATGAATGGGTGTACTCATCAACTCCAAGGCCCAATCCCTCTTCAATTTCATGTGATTTCTATGTTGATGAATCTATGGGGTTTTAACCCAACATATGAATTCTCTAAGTATCTATCATGGGTATTCTGTATGCATGTTCCCAATGTTTAATTATGATTTATGGGCATATTTCATAATGTTTTAAATTACATATTATGATTTGAAAGTTTTACAAATAAGATGCCCCTCTATAGAAATTCATGAAAAGATGAGATTATGATCTATGCTTCTAGTTATGATGAAATGTTCATGATGAAAGTATGATTTCGAATTACCCAAGTCTATATTCATGTTTTGAGTAATCAAAGTCTATTTCAAGTGTGTTTATGTATTGGGCAAGCCCATATGACAATGTACGCTTCAGGATTAATCTAAAGTTCATGTTATTAGCTTACCACATGGTTTTGGAGTCTAGACTCCCACTCTTGTTCAGCTTGTGGTATGGTTTGATCCAAGGCTCTTCATGTTATATGTCAAGATCCAAACGTAGACGCGGATCGTAACACGGGACAAGGAGAACCCAGAGGCCCCAAGTCGACCCATGGCATGAGCATACATCTAATTAATTGACATAAGAGGAAGACTTAACATAAGGCATATCGGGAACATATCGAATCATGATGTATCAAACCGGTAGAATCACTTAGACATACATAAGATGAATTCTATACTTTGTCTGAAAGCCTCTACTACAATGATGGGTTGATGGGACAACACCCCCAACTAACCCGAACATGTAATGAAACGTAAAGTAGCAACATGTCTAGCAAATAACCCTCGGAACGTAAGGACTCACCAATACGCTGAAAGCAAACTCTGGGACAGTCTAGGGATATGGGTGAACCTGAGAGCTGAGTCCTGTATCATGAAAAGACACAGCATAGAATGTATGCAGTCAGTACATCGAATGTACTGAGTATGAGAGGTAAGAAAAACAAACATTTGAAATATATAAAACTCATAAACAATTTAAAGAGTAGGACATCATTCTCGTAAACATCATAACATAACACAAGGATCAATGTTTTTAAAACATTCGTAATACAACATAATCGTAATCATAGGAGAAAAGCTTAACTTAACATGACTTGAGCCAAAATACATAATCATAAGCATTCATAAATCATGCAGAACAGTGGGAGGTTCTCTTAACGGACATACCCCATATGAGCACACATGAAGTCCGACTTGTAAACCTAGTCGGGAGGCCGTTCGTACCTTGCCAAGGGTAGAACCGTAAAGGGCGTGATATCACCATGAAAAGGGACATTTGGGCCGGGGAAAGTCATAAAGGAGATCCCAACATACCTACGGTGGCACATAGTTTATGAGATCCAGGGTATAACCTGAGCCCTGAACCTACTCGGTGTTCGATACTACTCCAAAACATATATAGTGCTCATGGAATAAAATACATGAATTCATGGGCTAGTTAAATCATGATAATCATAAACATACTTGTACATATGTGAACTAGCCATGACATAGGGCCCGTGAGTCATCCAAAACATAGTTCATGAATAATAAAATCCAAACATACTTGTAGATCATGTATAAAGCTTAAAATCCATATAAATCATGATGGGTGATTGATAAAAATCCATGTTTTAAATCAGAATTCGCGCTAGGCTTGTAAATATCATTAATGGAAAAGTAGATCATAAATCAACTCATCATGAGTCATGCATAATTAGGCTAAACTCAAAAGAAATCTAAATCAATAACATTGTGAATAATTTAAATCATAAAAGTTGATCAAAAATCCTTAGAGTATGATAAGATTCAAAAATCACAAAGCCCATTAACAATCTTTAGCTTTTGTATAAATCTACTTCAAAACCCTATAAACTTTTATAGAATTTTCATGAAATCATAAAGAATTGGCATGGGTGTGCAAGGAAAGACCCATTGATAGCCTTACATACTTGAAAACAACTGATTCTTAACCTCTCTTGAATGCCCAAGAAGGATTTGGAAGAATTTGAAGAGAAAAGCCTTGAATTCCCCTATGATCACCTCTTTATACTCTTGCATGCATGAATGGGGACTTAGAATAAATTATCCCCCTAAAATCCCACCTTCCATAAGCTAAAACAACATAGTTTAGGGTCTCATAGCATGGAAAGGTAGAAAATGCCCTTAATGAATCTGCCCTGAAAACTGTCCAAATTGGTCCAACGGGTGGCACCAACAACTCGTTGGAAGGAAAGACGACCCGTTGTATGGCCTGTCGTTTGCACTGCTAAGACTAGCCTCCAGAACTTAACCAGGACGAATAGGACGATTTGTCCTCAGAACCAATGGGTCATTACATCGATCGTTGCTTGCCCCTTCACAAAAACTGAACCTTCTTACCACGAGCCTCATCATGATCGTGGTTTCTTCCAACAAGTCATTGTCATGATCTGTTACATGCACTGGAAATCATGAAAACCAAACAATGACCAGTAGCCACGGGTCGTCACTTCTTATCACGAGTCATTGCACGACCATTTGTATCCCATCTGCGGAACCCAATCTCTTCCTACGCCTGCTAACAGCGGCTCGTTGTTACTAGCAATGAGTCGTTGTGTCATCTTTCATCTCCACTTCCACCCAGACTTCCCTCACCACGACTGCATACAACAACTCGTGGTTAGATACCACGAGTAGTGACATGGCCCATCCTGTGCTATTTTTCCCAATTTCAGCAATTTCCAACTTTTAACTTTCAAGTCTATTCTTAAGCACTTTCGGGGTATTACAATATCTCCCCCTTGGGAACATTCATCCTCGATTGTACGAAACAAGAAGAAAACATAAACATGCAATTATCATATGCAAATACTGATCATTTATCCCTAAAACTAATGGAATGACTACCTCTGATTCAAAATATACAGCTGGATCGAATTTGCAAATCACATACACCCATATACATAAAAGAAACTTGCGTGCATGAACTGAACATGAAACTGAATAGAGTCATAAAGAGAAACTGATACCACAAGTCGGAACTGAGCCGGTAGAGAATAAATGAGGGTGTTTATCCATCATATCTGCTTCAGCATCCCACATAGCTCCCTCAACATGTTGATTTCTCCATAACACCTTTTACTTAAGCTACTTCTTTGTTCCTCAGCCTCCAAAACTGACGATCCAAGATTGCAACTGGAATCTCCTCAAAATTGAGGCTATCTCTCACACCAACACTTTCCACCATGATAACTGAAGCTGGATCACCCAAGCACTTTTTCAAGAGCGATACATGAAAGACGGGATGAACTGAAGAGAAGTCTGATGGAAAGGCAAAATCACATGCTACCTTAACAACTCTTCTCATAACTCGGTAGGGACCAACAAGGCGGGGGCTGAGTTTTCCATTCATTTTGAACCGCATGACTCCCTTCATGGGAGACACCTTCAGAAATGCCTAATCATCCACCTCGGAACTCTCTCCTCCTTACATCAACATATGACTTTTGATGACTCTGAGTGGTTTTCATCCTGTCCCTTATCAACTCAACCTTCACCATAGCCTCATGAAACGAATTTGGCCCTATCACAGCTGCCTCACCAACTTCAAACCATTTGATTGGCTAACTACATATCCGCCCATAGAGAGCCTCGAACGGTGCCATTTTTATACTAGAGTGATAGCTGTTATTGTAAGAAAACTCGATTAGGGGAAAGTGATCATCCCAACTTCCTTTAAAGTCCATCACACAATCTCTCAACATGTCCTCGAGAGTCTGGATTGTTCGCTGTGGATGAAATTCTATATTGAGTTTAACCTGAGTCCCAAGCCTTTTTTGAAAAGACCGCCAAAATTGAGAGGTAAACTAAGTACCTCGGTCTGAGATAATAGAAAAGGGCACTCCATGTAATCACACCAACTCCTGGATATACAGTTTAGCATAATCATCCGCTAAATCTGTGGTTTTCACTGATAGGAAATGTACAGCCTTGGTCAACTTGTCAACCGCCACCCAAATAGAATCGTAGTGTCAGCGAGTACGAGGTAGGCCTATAATGAAATCCATATTAATCTCTTCCCACTTCCAAGTGAGAATGCTAATATCCTAAAGTACCCCTCCTGACCTTTGATGTTCGACCTTAACTTGCTAACAATTCGGGCACCTGGCTACAAATTCCGCAATATCCTTCTTCATGCCGTTCCACCAATATATTTCCCACAAATCATGATACATCTTGGTGGCACCCACATGGATAGAGGACCTAGATCCATGTGCCTCATGCAGTATCTGACCCTTCAAATAATCAATATCTAAAACACACAGACGACCCTGGTACCGCAACACACCATCTCCCCCTTGGGAGAAGATCTCCACCTTCTGACTCCAAATGACTTTTTTTAGCTTTAGCACAATTGAATCCTCATCTTGTCTAGCTTTCAAATCAGTCAGCAAGGAAGATTCAAATATGTTTTGTATAACAACGCCGCCATCGGTCGAGTCGACCATTCTAACTCCCAACCTCACAAGTTGATGGACATCTTTCACCAACTCCTTTTTCCCCTCATCCACGTCGGATGCACTCTCCATAGAGAGCCTACTAAGTGCATCCTCTACCACATTAGCCTCACCCGGGTGGTAAAGAACACTCATATCGTAGTCCATGAGTAGCTCCAACTACCTTCTTTGCCGAAGATTGAGATCATTCTGCGTGAACACAGATTGCAAGCTCTTGTGTTTCGTGAATACATCCACGTGTACCCCATACAAGTAATGCCTCCATCTCTTCAAAGAAAATACCACCGTGACCAACTCAAGGTCATGGGTCGGGTAATTCTTCTCATGGATTTTCATCTATCTTGAGGCATATGCTAACACTTTCCCATTCTGCATCAACACACACCCAAGTTCGATTCTTGAAGCATCAAAATACACCACAAAAATGTAGGTACGCTAAGGTAGGGTCAACACTGGTGCTGAAGTGATTCGAGTCTTCAACTCATGGAAGCTTTTCTCACAAGCCTCCGACCATTGGAACTTTACCTTCTTATGAGTCAACTTGGTCAAAGGTATCGCAATTGATGAAAAACCCTCTACGAATCTCCGATAGTAGACTGCTAGGCCCAAGAAACTCCAAATTTCTGAAGGATTCACCGGTCTAGGTCAACTCTTCACCGCTTTAATTTTTTGAGAATCTACCTTTATGCCCTCACTCGATACCACACGGCCGAAAAATTCCACGGAGTCCAACAAAAATTCACAGTTGCTGAACTTTCCATACAACTAACGATCCTTGAGGGTCTGAAGCACTACTCTCAAGTGAGCGGCATGAGGAGGATATCATCGATGAACACAATCATGAACATGTCCAGATATTTCTTGATTACCCTGTTCATCAAGTTAATGAAAGCTCCAGAGGCATTGGATAGTCCAAAAGACATAACAACAAATTCGTAGTGACCATGCCGAGTCTTGAAAACGGTTTTTGGGATGTCACTCTCCTGAACCCTGAGCTGGTGATACCCGAACCTGAGATCAATCTTGGAGAAACACTTGGAACCCTGATGCTGGTCAAACAAATCATCGATCCTAGGTAAAGGATGCCTATACTTAAAGGTGACCTTGTTGAACTTCTAATAGTCAATGCACATCCTAAGAGAACAATCCTTCTTACAGAAAAATAACACTGGTGCATCCATGGAGACTTGCTCGGTCTTATAAAGCCCTTATCTAACAATTCCTTCAACTGATCCTTCATCTCCTTTTGCTCGGCTGGAGCCATCGCGTAGGGAGGACTAGATATAGGCTGCGTATCGGGTAAGAGATCAATGCCGAAATAAATTTCCCTCTCAGGAGGAACACTTGGAAAATCATCGGGAAAAAACCTCTGGATACTCACACACCACTGAAACTGACTGGATAGTCGGGGCCCCGAACTCCACATCCTTAACCCTAACTAGGTGATACATGCAGCCCTTAGAAATAATTTTCCTGGCTTTAAGATATGAAATAAACCGACTAGCTGGTATAACTGAATTACCCTTCAACTCCAAAATTGACTCACCTAAACATCAAAATTCCACCGAACAGGTCCTACAATTAATCAAAGCATAGCATGCAAACAACCAATCCATTCCCAAAATGATGTCACAGTCAATCATAGCTAACTCTACTAAGTCTGCAAAGGTGATCTTATGTAATACTGTAATGAGGCAACCTCTATACACCCCCCTAGCTACAATTGAATCATCGACTGGAGTAGAGACTGAGAATGATTCTGATAGGATTTTAGGGCTAACACCAAAACTACTAGCAATAAGGGGTTAGAAAAGACAAACGTAGCTCCTGGATCTAACAAGGCATAAGCATAAATATGGAAGACTTGCAACATACCAGTGACCATATCTGGTGAAATCTCCTGCTCCTAGCGGGATACCAAAGCATAAAACTTGTTTTGGTGCTGACTGCCTACTGCACTAGCCGAGGCACCATGCTGCGGAGGACGTGCTGCTGGAGCGGAAGAACTACCTACTATCACACGAGCTCCACCAACTGCTGATCTAGCTGAGGGGCAATCCTTAAGTCTGTGTCTGGGTTTGCCACACCTCAAGCAAGCATCCGAATTAACTAAGAACCTTTAAGGGTGATTCTTTCCGCACCCCGCACAAACTGGGAAATAGCGCTCCATCTGCATGCTACCCTGGCCTCTCGACTCTGAAGCTCTGCTCCTCTGATCTACTCTGAATCTAGATGGCCTGTTGGATGATGATGGAGCTGGAGCGATAGACTTGTGCTGGGACTGCTGATGCTATCCACCCCCTGACCTGACTTGAGAAGCCCCGTAGCTATTGGTCCTAGCCCTCTTGGACTCCCTCTGCCTCCAATAGACGGACTGCATCTGCTGAGCATGCAACACAATGCAGGGAAAGTCCATATTCTGATGTGGCATGGCGATCCTGCAATCCATTACTAAATAATACACCACCCCATGCACAAAACGACTCACCCCAAAATGTTCGCCACCAACTCTGGAGCATACTTGGATAGTCCGGTGAACTCCAATGCATACTCCTGAACGAACATGTTTACCCTGTTTCAAATTAAAAAATATGCCGCCTTTAGCTCCCTCATCTCCCGAGGAAAGAACTGATCCAAAAATGCCACGTGGAACTCTTCCCAACCTATCGGGCCTGCACTTATTGCCTTGCCTTCTCTCCACTACTTGAACCATATGTAAGCCACCCCCTTAAGATGATAAGAGGTCAAGTCAGCACACTGCCCATTGTTCACCCCCATAACCTGGGTGATCTTCAAAATCTCCTCAATGAAATCGTGCGGATCCTCGCCCACCTTCGAACCCATGAACTCAAGAGGGCTCATCCTAAAGAAATCCCTCACCCTAGCTGCCGCCGCAGTCACATTTTGAGGGTAATGCGCCACTGTCTTATTATGAACCTTGGTAGCCATAGCCTATGCCAGCATCAGAATCGCTGCCATAAACTCAGCGTGGGCAGCTAGCTCTTGTGCGTGACTAGTCGTGAACGGGTGGGGCTGGCTGATGGTCATCACTATTGGCACCCTCATGATCATTGTTGTTACCATTTCTTCTAGCGTTCACTCTTCATAGAGGCATGATTCTGTAAACACGAGTAGTATGTATTGGAAAGGTAAAGGACTTTTATTGCATGACATAAATCATAAAAGAGGGGAGCAATTCCAAAACGTCTCTTAGCCTCTTCGTCATAAGTGTGTAACGCTTCACACCCATGAAAAAGACTCTACTTAATGTGGCTTTTAGACACCCTAGGACACTTCAAACCTATGGCTCTGATACCAAGTTTGTCACAACCTGAACATAGACCCGGATCCTTACACAGGACAAGGAGCCCCAAGAGACCCCAAGTCAACCCATGACATAAGCATACATCTAAGTCATTCACATAAGTAAAATACTTAACATAAGGCATATCGTGAACATATCGAATCATGACATATCAAACCGGTAGAATCACTTAGACATACATAAGCTAAATTCTATACTTTGTTTGAAAGCCTCTACTACAATGATGGGTTGATGGGACAACACCCCCAACTAACACGAATATGTACTAAAACTGTAAGTAGAAACATGTCTAGAAAATAGACCTCGTAACATGAGGACTTACCAATACGCTGAAAGCAAATTCTGGGAAAATCTAAGGATGCGAATGAGCCTAAAAGCTGGGTCCTATATCATGAAATGATACAACATAGAAAGTATGCGCTTAGTACGTGGAATGTACCGAGTATGCAAGGTAAGTACAACAGACATTTAAAATATATAAAACTCATAAATGATTTACAGAGTAGGACATCATGCTCATAAAACTTCATAACATAACATAAGGCTCAAGGTTTATAAAACATTCATAATAGAACATAATCATAATCATAGGAGAAAAGCTTATCTTAACATGATTTGAGACAAAATAAATAATCATAAGCATTCATAAATCATGAGGAACGGTGGGAGATTCACTTAACCGACATACCCCATATGAGCACACATGAAGTCCGACTTATAAACCTAGTCGGGAGGCCGTTCGTACCTTTCCAAGGGTAGAACCATGAAGGGCGTGATATCACCATGAAAAGGGCCATTTGGTCCGGGGACAGTCACAAAGAAGGTCCCAACATACTTATGGTGGCACGTAGTTTATGAGATACGAGGCATAACCTGAGCCTCAAAACTACACGGTGTTCGATACTACTCCTAAAACATATATATTGCTCATAGTATAACATACATGAATTCATGGGCTAGTTAAATCATGATAATCATACACGTACTTGTACATACGTGAACTAGCCATGACATAGGGCCCATGAGTCAGCCAAAATGAAGTTCATGAATCATAAAATCCATAAATACTTGTAGATCATGTATAAAGCTTAAATTTTATTTAACTCTTGATGGGTAATTGATAAAATCCATGTTTTAAATTATTATTCATGTTGGGCTTGTAAATATCATTAATGGAAAAGTAGATCATAAATTGATTCATCATGAGTCATGCATAATTATGCTAAATTCAAAAGAAATCGAAATCGATAACATTATAAATAATTTAAATCATAAAAGTTGATCAAAAACCTTTAGAGTATGATAAGATTAAGATATCAAAAAGCCCATTAAGAATCATTAGCTTTTATATAAATCTACTTCAAAACCCCATAAATTTTTGATAGAATTTTCATGAGATCATAGAGAATATCCATGGGCGTGAAAGGAAACACTCATTTATAGCTTTACAAACCTGAAAACAATTGATTCTTAACCTCTCTTAAACGCCCAAGTAGGAATTGAAAGAATTGTGAGAGAAAAGCCTTGAATCCCCCTATGATCACCTCTTTATACTCTTGCATGCATGAATGGGGACATAGAATAAATTATACCCCTAAAAACCCACCTTCCATAAGCTAAAATGACGTAGTTTAGGGTCTCATTGCGTGGAATGGTCAAAAATGCCCTTAATGAATCTGCCCTGAAATGTCCAGATTGATCCAAAGGGTGGCACCAACGGGTCGTTGGAAGGAACGACGACCCGTTGTATGGCCCATCGCTTGCACTTCTAAGACTGGCCTCTAGAACTTAACCACGGACGGATAGGATGGCTCGTTCTCAGAACCAACGGGTCGTTACATCGACCGTTGCTTGCTCCTTCACAAAAACTGAAGCTGCTTACCACGAGCCTCACCACGACTCGGGGTTGCTTCTAAAGAGTCGTGGTCATGATCCATTACATGCACTAGAAATCTTGACAATCAAACAACAACCAGTTATTCGGTGGTTTGCTATATGGGTTAAAAACCGACACGCAAGTGCACGTGGTCAAACAAGTAATAAAGTGGCTAAGTAAGCCAAGTATCGAACCAAGGAGACTCTGGATAAGTAAAAATTGCTCAAGTATACTATATTCTATCTTACTTCTATATATGCTGACAACAACGTAACCAAAAGTTAAATAATTTTGTTTATAAATTATATACTAAAACTATTAACAAATATCTACTTTGAATTTAAACTATGGATATGAGCATGCCAAGGTTAAGAACAAGTAATGAACTTGATTATAATCATAATTTGGTTATTCTTCTCTTCTAGTTGCTAGCCAAGAACATTAGCCTAGAGATTAAAACTCTCGTATTTAATCTCACTTAAGAATCATAAACTATCCGTCTACATTTCTGTGATCAAATGCAATTTATGTCCTAGCAATACAATTCCGGTTCCTAAATTGACTAATACGGCTTTCAAGTATATTTCTATCAGGAAAGCACATCAAAACCCAATTTTCCCAAATCAAGTTAAGAACAATACCCTATTAATTCACAACTTTCCAATTTCGTGCTCTCTCGAGTGAAATCAGACTTTTTAGATGTACATTAATGTTGGCCACACACTAATGCAGTAGAAACAAGAATTAATAGAATAACATAGAAGAAGATGATGAAAAACCATACAATTCAATAATCAGAATTCATCACCATTGTTCATAACCTCAGCAAGGAATAGAATTAGCCACTCATTTGTGGATTAATCATCCTAAAACAAGTGTTAATCATACAAACAATTGATTGAAAGAAGAAAGAAAGAGAGAAAAACCCATAGCTTTTTCGTCCCTCAACTGCCTGTAACCCACGTCCTTGCTCCACCAAGTCTGAATTAATTAAAAATAAGCCTAAGTGTTCTATTTATACTATTGGGAATTTTTCCCAGAATAACAAGCAACGTGTCACGGAGGCCAACGCGGAGCACTACCTCCGTGACACGGCGTGGACGCGGACCCTCATTGGAAATCTGGGGTCCGGGAACATAGCCTCAACGTGGCACGGCATGCAACGCGGAGGCTTGCCTCCATGCCACGGAGCTGTCGCGAGGCTCCACTGAAATTTGACAATTAAATCGCCCTCCGGGCAGTAAGCCTCCGCGATGGTAGCGTGGCACGGCTCCATCGCGGAGCCCCTTTGCATTGTGCAGTCCAATGTCTTTTTCGTGCTCGCATCCAAGTCCAACTCCAATATTGTTCCAACATGCATTTTAGCTCCTCAAAATCATGTTTTACCTACAAAACAATGCTAATCATGTTGGTTAGTATAAATTCACATTTTATTGCCAATTACATGAAAATGTATACACATTGCACAATAAACAAGGCGAAAATGATACGTTTGAGTATCACTTCGGCATATAAATCTGCCCAAGATCACTTACCCCACACTTAAATCCTTGTTCGTCCTCGAACAACACATACACAACTCATGCAAATTACATCCCAACCTTCGCTACTATGGTGCGACAATTTGAGTTACGGTCATACCGATCATTCAATATTGTAAATCATCAAGAAAACATGCATGGTCTTTCAATGCAATGACCTTTAATACATCAAGACTTCCTAGACTTTAAGAATCGACCCTCGATATCGGCAAACTCATAAAAATTAGCTAATCAAGATATCCGACACGAAAATCAATCTTTCATCAAGCATGTGCCCTCACAACTCAAGAGAATCTTCCCCTTTTTGTTCATGTGACACACAAACATTCAAGTAGGGGCATGTAAAAATTAATTTCACTCTCTCTCCCAAAAGAATTCACATGCATCATGTCATGACCCATAAGCTTGCCCTTAGTGTATTACTCCACTAATATAAAGAAATGCAATGTAAGATCACGTAGGACTTTAATGGGTTGTAATGGAAGCTATGGAACTAGTATATATTGGATTAGCCAATAATAGTCACTAACATCATTAAGCGCCTTTTCAACACCTTCCCCTCAACTCATGACATTGTTTCTCTCTTTTCTTTTTTCATCATCCCATTCATGCTGATTTACTTTCGTATGGCCCATTTCACCAAACACACTTGACATAACAACAAAGGTTTTTCATGCACCTTCATTATCATTTCATTATAGCAAGTGCCTCTTCAACCTTTTCTTTTCTTTTCTCACTCTGCTTTTCTTTTTCTTTCCACTATTGTCACTCTTTGACACTTTGGGAAAAAAATTTCTGTTCTTCTTAAGCGCTTAAAAGTTTTGTATAGACTTTACGGCTAATGAAAAGAAAGAATTAAGCTCAGTTTATACAATTTTTGGACAAAAGAAAGAAATAATTGGCTAAAGGCTCAACGGGCTGGCTAGGGTATACAATCACATAAAAAGGTAGTGTATGACAAGAAAAGAATAGAAACTCTCGGTTAAAACAAGGAAATGCGTACATCCTTTCCAACACTACACCTCCTTCATTTCGTTTTGTACACACACCAGGCAAGTTCTAGACACTTCACAATAGCATGGAATAACAACACCTCACTTCACACTTCGTGCACATGCTCGATTCAAGATGCATTCACAGACTCTTTAATTAACCAATTACATGAATTCAAAAATTAAGCCTCAATCACACCGAATCGAATTCTACAGCCAAGGTAACTCAACATATTTACAAAATTGCATGCTTTCATACGAATCACTTTTACATTTTGAATATCAGTTACAACACGCAACCATAATTTCACAACCATATAGAAACTACAGGTTCCGTGATGTAATCCACCAAAAAAAAAAAACTGAAAACAAAGTAAAATCACTACTCCTACTGACTATATTTCCCTTAAGACGGTCATCATCCATCCATCATAGGGAATGGTCACTAACTATGACTTCGGTTCAATGGGACTATTCTCGATAAAAGAACCGAAAACAAACTCCGAGAAACCCAAAAATAAAAAGCGAAAAATTTTGCAAAACATCGATCATTTCGATGGAAAAATATTTACAAAATATTTTAATATGTACAAAATATTTTCGCAAAATTTTAAAAATATTGATCATTTCGATAGAGAAAAAAAAACATAAGAAAATATTTACAAAATTTTTTACAGACTTAGCTGGCAAACCACAACATTTCACAACACACATCATCAATTACCACAAATATATACAGATACAAACCAGTTTGCACTTCACAAACACCGGGAAACTTAAACATACAAAACAAACAGAGGAAAGAACATACAAGCAAACCAGCCCAGCCCCCAGCACCTAACTACTCCCCACCCCACACATAAATCGAACACTGTCCCCAGTGTTCACAAAAATTCAAATCACAAAATTTTGGGTGGTGGAACTCCCTGATCAGTCGAAATATTCGACTTCTTCATTCGGTGCTGCTGCCTCATCGTCCATGTCTGAGTCACCTCCATCGTCATCATCGGACTCCACATCGGAGTCCTCCCGACGTGTCTCCTCGTCCGTGGGGACATCATCATCAGTGGGCTCTACAAATGCTGGCCCCACTCGGCATAAAGCCCTGGCGTTTTTGCCAAATGGGTAATCCAGCTACAGCTGCCATAACTCCTCCTCTGTGGCTGGTCTCCCACCAATCCGAAGCTGAAGCATTTGCATACCAAACATCCGTGCCATGTACTGGTCGTCGCGAGCATGTCGCTCGCCAAGTGTCAGCATTGGCCCGTGTGTGGTGTCGGGGGCCTTAGTTTTGGTCACATCAAGGGCCCTCCGCTCCAACTGCGGGATGTAGTCCAAAGCCTCTTCCTCGACATCGAGGCCCCGGAGGAAGGTGGTGATAAGTCCGCTGAACCCATACCTGTGGCCCTGGTGTAGTCGGGCTCTCTTAATGGCGGATATGATGACCGCCCCAACACTAATCTCTAGCCCTTTCATCAGGGCATACACCAAGCACACACGGTCCTGGGTCACATCCGTCATGTGCACCCCCGGGACCAGGCACGAACAAACTATTTTCAGCCAAATTCTTGCCTCCCTGTTCATTTGAGAATACGGCAGAGTATGGTGGTAACCCCTCTCCTTATGTCTGCTCCATCTGGCTGTGGATCGAGCCCCACACAATGTGCGTCTAATATCGGCATATGGTGGGGTGATATTCAGCTAGCGAAGAACGTGGGCATCTGTGTCCCACGCTCCAATGATGGCATTTAATTGCTGGGGTTCCTGAGTGACTATCTGCCCTCTGATCTTTATTGTGTGGCTTCTATTTGCCGGGTTCCAATTTGCATAGAACTCCCGGACTAAATGTAAGTTGCACTCCTTGGGCTACTGAAATATGAAGCTGAGCCCAGCTGCCTCGATCCTCTGCACTATACGGGGGAACTCCTGTGCTAGTGGTTCCCGCGCAATATGCTCCTCAGGGAAGTATTTGTTTTCCTTGTGTTTAGCGTACCACTTCTTCCCTTCATCGGTTACCCACCTCGTTCCGTATTGGCGGCGTTGGCCGCGTGGAACAGCTGGTGCAGCTGGGACTGCTGTGCCCAGTCTAAGTCGTTTTCTCCCGGTGCCTGAAGTAGATGCACCTTTACCCTTATCCTGCCTACTTGTGATTGTACCTGTCAATACAAATAAACAAGCACCATGTCAAGCTAAATGCATATTAGCTTCGGCTAAGGTCGGGTTAAGCTAAGTTTACCCCACACTTAGTCCTTAGCTACGGTTACGATACTACGGTAAGAATCACTTTATTTACACCAAAAACAAACACCTATACAATTTATGCTTAGTGCGTTCGCAAAGAAAATTTCGACAGTAAAACCTTAGCGTACTACTCAGACTTCATACAGCTAATCCCAATCCTACCATCGCTAGCAATTCAACCATCGCACTTAGCAAAGAAAACAATAAAACAAAAACAACAACAAAAATTCTATATACACATGAACCTATATACTCAACCAATTCGAACAATTTTCACATTTTCCCAAAATCCCAAGAATTCATCGTCTATTACATTCAAACAATATTTACAACGACTTATCTCAATTCACAAGCACACCCCGGCATATAATTTACAAATTTACCAAGTTACCCAATTCGAATTCAACAACCCAAGCCCTAGAATTGAATTTCACAATCAAATTCGAATCATTCACGCAATCGACAAGTTCAAACGCGTATTACAACATTCCGAACATTTATCAATCAAAGAATAACTCAATTTCATGCTAAATTTCGACTTAGGGTAATATATCTCATCTCCCATGCTCAAATTCGACTAAAATCGACAAAAACATGAGAGAGACGAGGAAAACATACCTTTAAGTTGAATAATCGAAGAAACTCGGCAACTTGGTTGCTTAATACCGTGGCACGTTGGTTGGGGTGGGAAATTTGGGTGTTTGGTCGAGGAGAAGAGAGAAAATAAAGAAAAAGGGCCTCAAATCGAGGTTTAAAATGAAGGAAAACACGCGGGTCACCCGGCAACCCGGTGTGACCCGTCACAAAATATAGGGCAACGCGTCACGGAGGGTAACGCGGAGCCCCTCCTCTGTGACACGGAGCTATCGCGATGGCTTACAGGAATTTTCAAAAAAATTCCAGATTAACCTTCAACGTGTCACGGAGGGTAACGCGGAGTTCCTCCTCCGTAACACGGAGCCATCTCCCCAGCTCACTGTCTCTTCATTTTATTCATTTTTCCATACCTTGCCTTTTCCTTCCCAATTTCGTGCACATTTTTCTCCGTTTGACCTGAAAATCACCTCACTAAACAAAATTGGTTAGATTAATAGATTCCCTAATTAAAATAAAAAATACTAACTAAAATGAAAAATTTTGTACTAAATCAAGAAAAAGAAAAATAAAATAAAATCTATTTACACTTTACAAAATAAAAGAAAAAAAAAAATTTTCACGGGTTGCCTCCTGTGCAGCGCCTGGTTTACCGTCGCGGCTCGACGTCCTTTATGCTCAATTATCCACTAGGGTGATGGACGATTTTTCACAATCATTGTCCTCCCCCCAGTAGTGCTCACCCTTATCTGGGTCTTCCCATCAACTCTCGGGAATCATTCATTTGTTTCGCATTCCCATGATCAATTACATTTATCACCGAGAGTTCTTCATTTACCATCGGGAGCTTGGGTGCTTTGTACACGTCGAACACCTCTACCTTGTCATGTGCTCGCATTGTATGTTGACCCGCAGCCACGTCAATTAATGCTTTTTCGGTTGCCAAGAAGGGTCGTCCCAAAATAAATGGGACTTCAGCGTCTGGTTCAAAATCCAGAACAATAAAATCAACCGGAAAAATGAGGGATCCCACTAGCACAAGCACATCCTCAACAATGCCATCCGGCCTAGCTAAGGATCTGTCTGCTAACTGCAAGATTACGGTTGTAGGTCTAGGACTCCCTAGACCCAACTTTCTGAATACCGAAGATGGCATCAGGTTTATGCTCGCCCCCAAGTCACACAATCCACGAGCTCGGATACTCTGCCCAATAGTAAGCTGGATAGTAAAACTTCCAGGGTCTTTTAATTTTGTAGGCAGTCTATTTTGGATCCGGGAAGTGCATTCCTCCGTCAAAGCCACCGTGGCATACTCAGTCAAACGACTTTTGTTGGCCACGATGTCTTTAATATATTTGCCATATTTTGGCACTCCCTGCAAGACATCAACAAGAGGTAAATTAACATGTACCTGTTTAAGCACCTCCATAAATTTCTTGAAACACGCCTCCTCCTTGTGTTTCTTGAGTCGTTGAGGGAATGGGGGTGGAGGCCTTTCTGATTCAGCTTCTTTGGTCTTCCCCCTATCCGAACTTTGTTCTTCCTCAACATCTGCTGCTCCTGACTTTTGAGGTGGTCTTTCCGGTTCCACCTCCTTGAGCTGCAAACCACTCCTTGTGGTCACTGCATTTACCTGCTTCGGATTAGGATCCGTGTCACTAGGCAGTCCTCCTCTGGGCCTTGTGTTTTGGGCACTAGCAAATTGCCCAAATTGATACTCAAGAGCCTTGGTCACTAATTGATTGTTCTTCACTTCGGCTGCCAATTTAACATAGTCAGCCTGCAATTGCGCCTGATTAGCGATCATGGTCTTGAACATTTCCTCAATGGTAGGTGATGGTGGTGGAGGAGGGGCATTGTGATTTCTGAATTGAGATTGGTAGTTCTGTTGCCCTCCTTGATTCCTGTGCATACCCTGACACAAACTTTGGCCTTGTTGGTTGTTGCTACCCCACGAAAAATTTGGATGGTTCCTCCAATTTGAGTTGTTGTCGCTACCAAACTACTGCTGATTTCTCTATGCATTGCCCACAAAGTTAACAGAATCTGGGTTTGCTCCACAGCACTCAGCTGAGTGCTCACTGCTTCCACACACTTCACACCACATTTGTTGGACTGCATTGACTGAAGCTGAAGGCTGGTTCAAGTTCATTTTGCTGAAGTAGTTGTTCAACTGATTCTGCAAGGAAGCTATCTGTGCAGCGATAGCTGTAAATCCATCCACTTCAAGCACTCCTGCTGCTTTCCTTGCTCCACCTCGAGATGAGTCAGCATTCCATTCTGGATTGCCCTGTGAAATCCGGTTGAGCAAAGTGTACAGCTCCTCATAAGTCTTTTCCAGCGCTTGCCCTCCAGCTGCTGAGTCTAGCAAAATTTTAGTATGGGGTTCCAAACCCTCAATAAATGTGTGTACCAACACCTCATTGGACTGATGATGATGAGGACAGTCCCGCAACATGGATTTAAATCTTTCCCAGGCTTGATATAAATTTTCTCCCTCCCTCTGTTTGAAACTTAGAATTTGACTTCTAAGTCTGGCTGTTTTACCAGAGGGAAAAAATCTTATCAAGAACTTTCGTGCAAGATCATCCCACGTTGATATAGAATTTGGTGGTTCAGCTTTTAACCACCTCTTGGCTTCACCAAGTAAGGAAAACGGAAATAGTGTGAGACGAACATAATCAGGTGACACTCCAGCGGGTATATAAGTGTCACTTGTCTCCAAAAAGTTTTGGAGATGTTGTCGTGGGTCTTCATGAGGGAGACCGGTAAATTGCCCGCTTGTGTGCAATAGTTGCACCATGTTCTGTTTTAATTCAAATCTCCCTCCAGGCTCTAGTTTGCGGATACTTGAATGTACATTGTTGGCATGTGGGATTGCCACCTCGCGAACCGGCCTTGCTGCTGCTTCGTCGGGTACTAACACTGCCCTCACAACCGGTGGATTTTGTTGCTCCATCATAGTCTGTCTGAGCAACTGCAGCTTCTTTTGTAGAGCTTCTCTGCGTTTACTATGAAATTCACGTTCAGGCTCTATATAAGATTCCACCATCTCCTTGTCCTTTGCCAGTGTTCACAGAAATCAAGTCTGCAAAATACAGGCTAAGACCAAGTTGGCAACACTTAAGAAAATAAAACAAAAATACAGTAAATTTACACCTAACACAATTTCACCAATTGCCTAGTCTCCCCGGCAACGACGCCAAAAACCTGTTCGGTGGTTTGCTATATGGGTTAAAAACCGACACGCAAGTGCACGTGGTCAAACAAGTAATAAAGTGGCTAAGTAAGCCAAGTATCGAACCAAGGAAACTCTGGATAAGTAAAAATTGCTCAAGTATGCTATATTCTATCTTACTTCTATATATGCTGACAACAACGTAACCAAAAGTTAAAAAATTTTGTTTATAAATTATATACTAAAACTATTAACAAATATCTACTTTGAATTTAAACTATGGATATGAGCATGCCAAGGTTAAGAACAAGCAATGAACTTGATTATAATCATGATTCGGTTATTCTTCTCTTCTAGTTGCTAGCCAAGAACATTAGCCTAGAGATTAAAACTCTCGTATTTAATCTCACTTAAGAATCATAAACTATCCGTCTACATTTCTGTGATCAAATGCAATTTATGACCTAGCAATACAATTCCGGTTCCTAAATTGACTAATACGGCTTTCAAGTATATTTCTATCAGGAAAGCACATCAAAACCCAATTTTCCCAAATCAAGTTAAGAACAATACCCTATTAATTCACAACTTTCCAATTTCGTGCTCTCTCGAGTGAAATCGGACTTTTTAGATGTACATTAATGTCGGCCACACACTAATGCAGTAGAAACAAGAATTAATAGAACAACATAGAAGAAGAAGATGAAAAACCATACAATTCAATAATCAGAATTCATCACCATTGTTCATAACCTCAGCAAGGAAGAGAATTAGCCACTCATTTGTGGATTAATCATCCTAAAACAAGTGTTAATCATACAAACAATTGATTGAAAGAAGAAAGAAAGAGAGAAAAACCCTTAGCTTTTTCGTCCCTCAACTGCCTGTAACCCACGTCCTTGCTCCACCAAGTCTGAATTAATTAAAAATAAGCCTAAGTGTTCTATTTATACTATTGGGAATTTTTCCCGGAATAACAAGCAATGTGTCACGGAGGCCAACGCGGAGCACTGCCTCCGTGACACGGCGTGGACGCGGACCCTCACTGGAAATCTGGGGTCCGGGAATATAGCCTCAACGTGGCACGGCATGCAACGCGGAGGCTTGCCTCCGTGCCACGGAGCTGTCACGAGGCTCCACTGGAATTTGACAATTAAATCGCCCTCCAGGCAGTGTGCCTCCGCGATGGTAGCGTGGCACGGCTCCATCGCGAAGCCCTCTTGCATTGTGCAGTCCAATGTCTTTTTCGTGCTCGCATCCAAGTCTAACTCTGATATTGTTCCAACATGCATTTTAGCTCCTCAAAATCATGTTTTACCTACAAAACAATGCTAATCATGTTGGTTAGTATAAATTCACATTTTATTGCCAATTACATAAAAATGTATACACATTGCACAATAAACAAGGCGAAAATGATACGTTTGAGTATCACTTGGGCATATAAATCTGCCCAAGATCACCAGTAACCACGGGAAATCACTTTTCACCACGAGTCATTGGACGACACTTTGTATCCCATCTGCTTAACCCAACCTCCTCCTACGCATTCTACTAAAGGCTCGTTGTTACCTGCAATGAGTCATTGTGTCATCCGTCGTCCCCACTGCCACCCAAACTTCCCTTACTATGACTGCATACAACAACCCGCGGTTAGATACCACGAGTCGTGACATGGCCCGTTCTGTGCTATTTTTCCCAATTTTAGTAGTTTCAAACTTTTAACTTCTAGTTCTATTCTTAAGCACTTTTGGGGCATTACATTATGTTTTCAGAATATGTATGTCACTCATGATTTAGCTTCGTCAATGGATGATGGTCAGCTTGTTGAAAAATGATGGACAACATATGCATGTTTTTTGGGAGTAGTGTCTAGCACCGAGAAGGCTAAGGGTCGGTTAACCCTATGCCTCACAACTATGTGTCAATGTAGGTATGTTCAGATTATTTGGGACCTCCCTTGTGAGCTTCCCCTTCCCCAAAGGGGCCTTCAACATGATATTGATATCATGGTAGTGTCTTTACCACTAGCATGGCTTTATAAGGCTCTGCTCACTTGAAGGAAAAAAGAAAAGGAGAATAAAAGAGCTAGAGCTGGTAACTTTGAATTCTCTTAGTAAACATAAGGACATGGAAATATCTCACAGTTTCATAAGAGGTCATCAGAGCTAGCAATTTCGTCAGTTAGTGTTCCATCTCCAGGTCTAGAAGGAAACAAAGGGGTAGAGCACCAGGCTCTAGGTCCCAAGGGATCAAGTTAACAGGTTGTACCTTTCCAGTTTGCAAGAAGTGTGGAAGGAACCACCTCGAGGATTCTTTGCTTGGTATGGAACATTACTTTGAGTGTGGTAAGCCCGGTCACAGACTTATAGACTATCCATCAGCCAAGCAGTGTGATGCCAAAATCATACCCAAGAAACCTCTTCAGCAGCTCTAGCAACTCGCTCATCCCAGAAGGGTGCCTCTTCTAGTGCATGTAGAGGACAATATTAGAACAGTTTCTATGCGCTCTCATCGCGCCAAGATTGGGAGAACTTGCCAAATGTGTTCACGGGTGTGTGACGAGTCTTTCATATTGATGAATATGTGTTGTTAGATCCTGGGGCCATAATATCCTTCGTGACTCCATATGTTACTGTAAATATTGGTATGAATCCCAGATGCCTCTCAAAACCCTTCTTCATCTCTACTCTTATCCATGAGTCAGTCATAGCAAGAAGAGTATACAGAAATTTCCCAATTTCAATTTTCCCAAAAATCACCACAACTTATTTAGTAGAGTTAGTATGGCCTGCTTCAATGTCATCCATGGAATAGATTAGTTATATTATTGTTATGTCTCAATCGAATGTAGAACTAAAGTAGTAGAATTTCGATTCCAAGATGAACCCGTCTTAGAATGGAAGGGTAGCTCCACAGTTCCTATAGGTTATTTTTTTCTCTTACCTTATAACTAGAAAGATGATTCTCAAGGTTGCATATATCATATAGTTCGAGTGAGGGATTCTAAGTACAGAACCCCAAATATTCAGTCAATCCCAATCATTTGTGAACTCCCAGAAATTTTCCTAAAGGATTTGCACAAAGTCCCTCCCAAGTGGAAGATCGCTTTCGAATAGACCTCTTTCGAGATACGCGACCGGTATCCATCCCTTCTTACCGGATGGCTCCAATTAAGCTTAAGGAGTTGAAGGTACAGTTAAATAACCTGCTAGGTAATTTTTTTACCAGGCCCAGTATAATCCCATAGGGTGCTCTAGTCCTTTTCATTCATAAGAAAGACGGTTCTCTCACAATATGCATCGATTAACTTCAAGTGAATAATGTCACAACCAAGAATAAGTATCCCATTTCTAAGATTGTTGACTTGTTGGATCAGGTTTAGGGTGCTAGTTTCTTCTCTAAAATAGACCTTAGATCTGGAAACCATCAGCTTAGCATTAGAGAGTGTGCCATTCCGAAAAGGCCTTCAGATCTTAGTATAGCCACTAGGACTTGTAGTTATGTCTTTTCTACTGACGAATGCTCCTTCAACTTTTGTGGATTTGATGATCAGGGTATTCAAGCAATACTTGGATATGTTCATTATTGTCTTCATACATGACATTCTTAACTACTCTCGAAGTGAGAAGGAGTATGCTAGTCATTTGAGAATTGTGCTGCAAACTCTTAAGGACCATAAGTTATTTGCAAAGTTTAACAAGTGTGAGTTTTGGCAGATGTCTTTTATATTTCTTAGACATATGGTGTCTCGTGAGGGTGTTCCATTATACTCTCGAAAGATAGAAGTAGTGAAGAACCGGTCTAGTGTAATACCCTAAACGTTCCTAAGAAATAGACAAGAGAGTTAGAAATGAGTTCCGTAAAAAATCTAAATTTTTACACTAGAATGACTCGTGGTACGAGTCGTGATAGAAAGTGATGGGTCGTGGTCTCATTCATGGTGGAATTCTGAAGTTGGTGTCTAGACCACAAGTCACAACACAAGTCCTGAGGTGTAGATACGACTCGTGGTTAGGAGTCGTGATGAGTTTCCTTGTGGTGTTGGGGTATGATGTCATGGATCATGATACTACTCATAGTAAGTAACAATGAGTCATGATGGAAGTCCTGGTTAGAAATTGGCAGGTGAAAAGGGGTGATGTCATGACCGACAGTACGACTCTTGGTTGGACACCACGAGTTGTGATATGCAATCGTGGTAGGAATCAGAGATGCTACATGGAGGAGTAGTGGTGACTATGAGAGGTAACCACAAGTCGTTACTTCATGGTACGACTTGTGCTGAGAGTCTTGGTCACTAGTAGTCCCCATTTTCCAAATTTTTCATTAAGGGGCTTTTCGTTATTCTGAAGCTCCTAAGTCCTAAACTATGTCATTTTAAGCTCTATTAGGAGGATTTCTAAGATTGTTTAGCATATCCTAATTCACTCAACTCCCATGCATGTAAGAGTGGAGGTTTCTCTTTGATGATCAAGCATGAAATCCTCCAATTCTCTTGGGCTTTCAAGGAGAAATGAGGAATCAGGTTTCCCAGGTATGTAGTGTTATGGATAAGAGTTCATTTCATTCTGATGCTCAAAATTCTCTTAATTCTATGAATTTAAGTTCTAGATCAAGTTCATGATCTTATGGGGCTTATTCCTAATTTTATGAAATTCTCTATTGATTTATCTATAGATCAATTACCTTCATGTTTCAAATTATGTTTTAAGATCTGTGGGCAGATTTTATACCTATTTTGATTATTAATTCATGGTTTTAAATTCTGACCAATTTATGCCCAATTATGAAAATTTCATGAAAAGTCAAGTTTATGATTCTATTATGATTTTGATCTTTCTAAGGCCTAAATTATGATTTATAATTTATGATATTCTTTCCTTCGAGTACCCTTCATGAATTTATGAATTTCAAGTATAATGATTTTCTTAAGCATGTATGTTCTTCATGATTTATGAGTTTATGATTTTAGCCGACTCACGGGCCCTAAGTCATGGCTTATAATGTATGTCAAGTATGATCAAGTATGTTATGATTTATCTAGCCATGAACCTAATGTATGACTTCACGATTATTATATGAGCCTTCAAGAGCATGTTTTTGGGAGTAGTGTCTAACAGTGAGTAGGCCCGATTTTCAGGTAAAACTCATGGCCTCAGAACCAAGCACCAACATAGGTTTATGCTCATGGACTCTAGGTGGGTCCCTTTTAATGATATCACGCCATGTACGTCCTTGGCCTGGCAAGCCTGGATGGCTCTACCCACTTGAGCGAGATAGTTGGGGCATCATGTAATCACTATCATGATGGTGTCTGTTAAGACAAGTCCTCTCATTTTTCCTCATGATTTATGCATTTTCATGTTTACAATACTTTGTCTCAAGTTATGTTTTTACAAGGTTTCTCTTATGATTATGATTATGACTAGTTTTTGAATAGTTCTAAAAATCTTGAGTCTCATGTTTATGTTCTGACTATCATTGCATAGTTTTAACAGTCCTATTCTTATGAACCCTTATGAATTTTCATTGGTATATTTTATTTACCTTGCATACTCAGTATATTCAACGTACTGACCACATACTCTAGTTGTGCCGTTTCATGATACAGTCTCAGACATTCAAGATCAGTCTCTTCATTATCTGGTCATCAAAATTTATTTTCGAGCTGTTGGTGAGTCCTAATCCTTTGAGGACCTTCAGTCAGTCGTATTGTTGCTATTTTCAGTTCTAGATCGTTAGTGAGCTAGTTGGGGTCTTGTCCCATCAGCTCGTTAGTATGTAGAGGCTTTTTAGAAACAATGTTGTATTCAGTTTTGGATTTAGTGTTATGTATTTTTGTTGTTAAAATGTTTAATATTAAGACTTCTTCTATATCAAATTTTAGTTTCCTTCCGCCTTGATTATGTTGAGTTAGTTAACATGCTCATGCCATAGGTCGACTAGGAGCCATTTATTGTTCTAGGTTCCGTGTCTCGATCTGGGCCTATATTCGGGTAAGGACAAACTCTATACTAGAGAAAAGGTTTAGTGAATCCTAGGGTGTCTGAATGCTGCATTGAGTAGAATCTTTTTCATGGGTGTGAAGCGTGCCACCCAGATTCAGATGGCTCCGTTTAAAGCTCTTTATAGGAGGAAATATAGATCACCTATTTGTTGGTTTGAAGTCGGTGAAGTAACATTGAGAAGGCCAGATTAAGTTCATGAGGCTATGGAGAAAGTTCAGCTTATACGAGAAAGGCTGATAATAACTCGGAGTCGTCAAAAGTCCTATGCATATGTGAGGAGGAGAGAACTTGAGTTTGAAGTTGAGGTTTAGGTGTTTCTAAAAATGTCTCCCATGAAGGGAATAATGAGATTCGGAAGAAAGGGAAGCTTAGTCCTCGCTATGTTGGCCTGTACAAGTTGCGAGACATGTTGACAAGGTGGCCTATGAGTTGGAGATTCCCTTAGAGTTGGCTTCCATATATCCGATTTTCCATGTTTCACTCTTGAAGAAGTGCATTGGTGACCCGACTTAGGTTGTTCTGCTGGAGAGCATAGGTGTGAAGGATAGCCTTAGCTATGATGATGTACCTGTTGAAGTTCTAAATTATCAGGTTTGAAAACTGAGAAGAAAGAGGTAGCTTTAGCAAGGGTTTTATGGAGGAATCAATATGCTGAGGGAGCTACGTGGAAAGCCGAAGCATATATAATGACTAAGTACCTGTATCTTTTCCCTTACGCTTAAATTCCAGCTTGAGGTAACAATTTCCTCCTTGGTACTTTGTTTAGTTTCATGTCTAATTCATGTCTCTCAGTTTAATGTATGTTAGTGCATATACGTGTGATTCATGAATTCAGTGCGGTCAAGTGTTTCAATCCGGAGTCAGTCACTCCGTTAGTTTTCAGCTTCAAGTGTTTAGTATTTGGGGTGGCAGATCCTTTATCCAGTTATTCAGTATGTTTACCCATATTCATGGATGAATGTTCCCAAGGGGGATATTGTAATACCCCAAAAGTTCCTAAGAAAAGACGAGAGAGGTAGAAATGAGTTCTGCAAAAAAATCATAATTTTTGCACCAGAACAACTCGTGGTACGAGTCGTGATAGGAAGTGATGGTTCGTGGTCTCAGTCGTGGTGCAATTCTTAAGTTGGTGTCAATACGATGAGTCACACCATGAATCGTAAGGTGTAGATACGACTCGTGGTGAGGAGTGGTGATGAGTTTCCTTGTGGTGCCAGGATATGATGTCACGAATCATGTTAGGACTCCTAGCAAATAACAACGGGTCATGATGGAAGTCGTGGTTATAAATTTGCAGGTGAAGAGGGGTGATGAGACGAATGATAGTATGACTTGTGGTAGGAAACCAGGAGTCGTGATAGGCAATCATGGTAAGTTTCAAAGATGTTGCTGGGAGGAGAAGTGGTGACCATGAGAGGTAACAACGAGTCAATAATCCATGGTACGACTCGTGGTAAGAGTCGTGATGACTGGCAGTTCCCATTATCCAGATTTTTCATTAAGGGCATTTTCATAATTTCTAAGCTCCTAAGTCCTAAATTGCGTCGTTTTAAACTCTTTAAGGAGGATTTTTAAGAGGGTTTACCTATCCTAATTCATTCAACTCCTATGCATGCATGAGTAGAGGTTTTTCTTTGAAGATCAAGCTTGAAACCCTCCAATTCTCCTATAATTCTCTTGCGCTTTCAAGGAAGAGTGTGGAATCAGATTTCTCAGGTATGTAGCGCTATGAATGAGGGTTTCTTTCACTCTCATGGTCAAATCTCTTCAATTCAATGAATTTATGTTGTAGATCAAGTTTATGATCTTATGGAGCTTATTCCTAATTTAATGAAATTCTCTATGATTTATATATGGATCAATTCTCTTCATGTTTAAATCTTTTTTTAAGATCTACGGGCAGATTATATACCTACTATGATTATTAATTCGTGGTTTCAAAATTTACCCTATTTATGCCCAATTATGCAAATTTCATGAAAAGTCAAGTTTATGATTCTACTGTGATTTTGATCTTCAAAAGCCCTATATTATGATTTATGATTTATGATATGATTTCCTTCAAGTACTCTTCAAGATATTATGAACTTCAAGTATGGTGATTTTCTCAAGCATGCATGTTCTTCATGATTTATGAGTTTATGATTTTGGCCGACTCACGGGCCCTAATTCATGGTTAATCATGTATTTCAAGTATGATCAAGTATGTTATGATTTATCTAGCCATGAACTTTATGTATGAATTCACGATTATTACATGAGCCTTCAAGTGCATGTTTTTGAGAGCAATGTCTAGCACCAAGAAGGGCCAGCTTTAGGTAAATACCGTCATCTCAGAACTATACACAAACGTAGGTTTATGTTCATGGACTCTAGGTGGGTCCCTTTTAGTGATATCACGCCTTGTACGCCCTTGGCCTGGCAAGCCTGGGAAGGCTCTGCGCACTTGAGCTAGATGGTTGGGGCATCATGTATGCTCTATCAAGATGGGGTTGGCTAAGAAGAGTCCTTCCATTGTTATTCATGATTTATGTATTGTCATGTTTACAATATTTTGGATCAAGTTATGTTTTTACAAGGTTTCTTTTATGATTATGATTATGACTAGTTTATGAATAGTTCTGAAAATCTTGAGTCTCATGTTTATGTTCTGACTATCATTGCATGGTTTTAACTGTCCTACTCTTATGAACTCTTATGAATTTTCATTGGTATATTTTATTTACCTTGCATACTCAATATATTCAACGTACTGACCTCATACTCTATGTTGTTCCATTTCATGATACAGTCTCAGACATCCAAGATCAGTCTCTTCATTAGCTGGTCATCAGAATTTATTGTCGAGCTGTTGGTGAGTGCTCATCCTTTGAGGACCTTCAATCAGTCGTATTATTGCTATTTTCAGTTCTAGATCGTTAGTGAGCTAGTTGGGGTCTTGTCCCATCAGCTCGTTAGTATGTAGAGGCTTTTTAGAAACAATGTTGTATTCAGTTTCGGATTTAGTGTTATGTATTTTTGTTGTTCAAATGTTTAATATTCAGACTTCTTCTATATCAAATTTTAGTTTCCTTCCGCCTTGATTATGTTGAGTTAGTTAACATGCTCATGCCATAGGTCGACTAGGAGCCATTTATGGTTCTAGGTTCCGTGTCTCGATCTGGGCCTATATTCGGGTCATGACAAACTTCATACTAGAGCAAAGATTTAGTGAATCCTAGGGTGTCTGAATGTTGCATTGAGTAAAATCTTTTTCATGGGAGTGAAGCGTGCCACACTTATGCGGGAGAGGTTAAAAGATGTTTCAGGAAATTTCTCTTTCTTTCATGATCTATCTCATGCGATGAAATGTCTCTTTATCTTTGTAAATGGTGCTATATGCATTTGTAGAATCATGCCACTACATCGAGTTAATAGAAGAAGGAACGACAATAGAAACGGAAATGGCCATGAGAATTTTAATGGAGATGGGCAGAATCAAGCCCCACCAGCCCTAGAGAATGATGTTCCTGAGAAGGTTGCCCATGTTGAGTTTAAGGCAACCATCCACATGTTGTCACAAGCATTAACCGCTCAAGTCAACTAGTAGGCAGTAGCTCATGTTCCCCATAATGGGAATGCAGTAGCGGCTAGAGTCAGGGACTTCCTTAGGCTGAATTTTCCTGAGTTTCTCGGGTTAAGGGTGGACAAGGCTCCACATGAGTTCATTGTCGAGATTCAGAAAATCACTCAGGTTATTGGAGTAGCAGTGGAGGATTGTGCTGACCTAGCCTCTTATTAGCTTAAAGGAGTTGCTTATATTTGGTACAAACAGTGGAAGTATGGCTGGGGAGTTGAAGCAGGTCATAGTTGGGATAAGTTTGTCACTGCATTGTTGGACCAATTCTTTCCCCGAGAGATGAGGGAAATCAAGGCAGTAGAGTTTGTGAACCTTAGACAGAACAACATGATAGTTCAAGAGTATGCACTAGAGTTCACCCATTTTTCTAGGTACACGCTAGAGATGGTGGCTGATTAGAAGACCCGGGTGATTAGATTTGTAAATAAGGTAGTGGACTACATGGTCAAGGGTTGGATACCACTATGCTATATTTGGACGTCGACTTCTCACAATTGGTTTTGCATGCCCAGCAGATGGAGGTAGTGCATATGAGGGAGAGAGAGAGAGCCCAAGAGGACCAGGACAGATAGTTTTGGGTTCTCGCAGTAGAGGTTGGGTGGTGGACATCGTCAGAAGTCCCACTAGCGGTCATCAGCCCCATCGTTGTCATCAGCCAGTGTACCATCTAGATCTCAGGGTGACCAGGGGAGCAAGGCATTAGGTTCGAGTGGACAGAGAAACCCATCGACAAAGCGCACATTTCCAGTCTACAGAAAATATGGTAAGAACCATATAGAAGAGTGCTAAGTAAGATTAAATATTTTCTTCGGGTGTGGGAAACCCGAGCACATGCACCGAGAGTGTCCTATCGCTAGGTAGGGTGATGATAAGGGTTGTACTTAGGCTACCAGTTTAGTAACGGCTTCTAGGGTTCCTCATACAATGTGATATCTCACACCGGGTAAATCCTTAACCCTTCCCCCTTAGTAGCACATCTTCCTCGATAGGGTGCATCCACTAGTGCAAGTGGTGGTCCGCGCCAGAACAGGTTTTATGCCCTAGCGTCTTGTCAGGAACAGGAGGTCTCCCTAGATGTAGTTACTGGTATGTTATGAGTATTCCATCTTGATGTTTATGCATTGTTAGATCCATGGCCTATTTTATCTATTGTGATGCCCTATGTTCATAGTAGTTTCAAAGTTAGTCCCGAAATCCTATCAGAACCTTTCTCAGTCTCCACTGCAGTTTGTGATTCAATTTTAGCTCGATAGGTTTACAGAAATTTCCCTGTCACAGTCCTTCAGAAAGTCATCTCAGCAGATTTAGTATAGTTAGACATGATAGATTTTGATGCTATCTTTGACATGGATTGGTTGCATGCATGTTATGCCTCCGTGAATTATAGAACCTATGTGGTAGATTTTCGATATTCGGGTGAGCTATTCCTAGAGTGGAAGGGTAGTTCAGTTTTGCCTATAGGTCGCTTTAATTCCTACCTTAAGGCTAGAAAGATGATTTCTAAGGGTTGCATGTACCATCTAGTTCAGGTTAAGGATGCTACATCCGAGACACTGACTCTCTAGTCAGTTCTTGTAGTGTGTCAGTACCCGAAAGTGTTCCCAGATGATCTATCAGAGTCCCTCCCGAGCGGGAAATCGACTTTGTTATTGACCCTCTTCCGGATACGCAGCCTCATATCTATTCCTCCTTACAGAATGGCTCTAGCTGAGCAAAAGGAGTTGAAAGAGCAGTTGAAGGATCTCCTTGAAAATGGTTTCATCAAACTTAGAAAATGCCCGTGGTGTGCACCAGTTCACTTTGTTCGAAAGAGGGATGGTTGTCTTCATATGTGCATTGACTATCGGCAGTTTAACAAGGTTACCATCAAGAAAAAGTATCCTCTTCCTAGACTTGATGATTTGTTTGACAAACTTCAGGGTGCTAAGTGCTTCTGAAAGATAGAGCTCAGGTCCTGTTATCACCAACTCAACGTTAGGGAGAGTGACATCCCGTAGACATCCTTCAGGACTCGGTATGGTCACTATGAGTTTGTAGTTATGTCTTTTGGACTAACGAATGCTCCTGTAACTTTCATCCTTTTGATGAACGGCTGTTCAAGACATATTTGGATATATTTTTGATTGTGTTCATAGATGAAATTCTCATGTACTCTAGGAGAGAGGCATGCTACTCATTTGAGGATTGTTCTGCAGACTCTCAAGGATTGCTAGTTGTTTGCTAAATTTCGCAAGTGTGAGTTTTGTTTGGACTCAGTAGCATTTTTGGGTCATGTGGTTTCAAGTTATGATGTGTAGATGGACTCTCAAAAGATATAAGCTTTGAATAATTGGCCTAGATCAATTAGTCCTTCGAATATTAGGAGTTTCTTGGGTTGGCTAGTTACTATAGGAGGTTTGTTGAGGGATTTTCGACCATTGTCGCAGCGTTGACTAAGTTGACCCAGAAGAAAGTTAAATTTCAGTGGTCGGATGCATGTGAGAAGACTTTCAAGAGTTAAAGACTCGACTCACTTCATCTCTAGTATTGACCTTACCTGAGGGTATGGATCATTATATACTTTGATTCCTCCGGGGTTGGTCTTGGGTTTGTGTTGATGCAGCATGGTAAGGTCATTGCGTATGCCTCTAGAAAGCTTAAGACGCATGAGAAGAATTATACAACGTATGACCTGGAATTGTTAGTGGTGGTGTTCACATTGAAGATTTGGATACACTATTTGTACGGTGTCTATGTAGATGTGTTTACGGACCACAAGAGCCTACAGTATGTTTTCACCCAAAAGGATTTGAATTTACAACAAAGGAGATGATTAGAGCTGCTCAAGGACTGTGACATGAGGGTCCTTTATCATTCGGGAAAATCCAATGTAGTGGTGGATGCTCTTAGCAGGTTATCCATTGGGAGTGTGTCTCATATGGAGAATTAATAATGGAAAGAGTTGGTGAAGGATGTGCATCGGCTTGCATGGTTAGGAGTCTATCTTGTTGATTCGACAGATGGTGGTGTCATTGTTCAGGATGGTTCAGAAACCTATTTGGTGACTGATGTCAAATCTAGACAAGATGAGGATCCTATTCTAGTAAAGTTGAAGGAAGTGGTTCAAAATCAGAGGGTAGAGGTCTTCTCCCAAGGGGGAGATGGTGTACTTCGTTATTAAGGTGGTTTGTGTGTTATAGGCGTGGATGACTCAAGAGATCATACGTTTCATAAGGCTCATGGTTCCCAATATTCTATACATCCAGGTGCCACCAAGATGTACCGTGAGCTGCAGGAAGTATATTGGTGGAATGGTATGAAGAAGGACATTGCGCAGTTTATGGCTAAGTGTCTGAATTGTCAGCAAGTGAAAGTTGAGCGTCAAAAACCTGGAGGTGTGCTTCAAACATTAGCATACCTGTGTGGATGTTGTAAGAAATCAATATGGACTTCATTACAGGGTTGCCTGATACTTGTCGGCAGTATGACTCTATTTGGGTGATTGTGGACAGGTTGATTAAAGAAGCTCATTTCCTACCGGTAAAAACTATAGATTCAGCAGAGGATTTTGCCAAATTATACAGTTAAGAATTGTTTTTTTTGCATGGAGTTCGCTCATCTATCATCTCAAATAGAGGTACTTAGTTTACCTCGCAATTTTTGAAGTCATTGTTAGAAGGGACTTGGTACTCAGGTAAAGCTTAGCACAACTTTTCCCCTGCAGATCGATGGTCAGGCTGAGCGGACCATTCAAACTCTTGTGGATATGTTGAGAGAATGTTTGATTGACTATAATGGTAGTTGGGATGATCATTTACCTCTTATTGAGTTTGCATATAACAAAAACTACCGTTCCAGATTTAGATGGCTCCGTTTAAAGCTCTTTATGGGAGGAAATGTAGATCACCTATTTGTTGGTTTGAAGTCGGTGAAGCTACATTGATAAGGCCAGATTCAGTTCATGAGGCTATGGAGAAAGTTCAGCTTATACGGGAAAGGCTGATAATAACTCAGAGTCGTCAAAAGTTGTATGCATATGTAAGGAGGAGAGAACTTGAGTTTGAAGTTGAGGATTAGGTGTTTCTATAAATGTCTCCCATGAAGGGCGTGATGAGATTCAGAAAGAAAGGGAAGCTTAGTCCTAGCTATGTTGGCCTGTACAAGTTGCGAGACATGTTGACAAGGTGGCCTATGAGTTGGAGATTCCCTTAGAGTTGGCTTCCATGTATCTGATTTTCCATATTTCACTCTTGAAGAAGTGCATTGGTGACCCGACTTAGGTTGTTCCGCTGGAGAGCATAGATGTGAAGGATAGCCTTAGTTATGATGATGTACCAGTTGAAGTTCTTAATTGTCAGGTTTGAAAACTGAGAAGAAAGAGGTAGCTTCAGCAAGGGTTTTATGGAGGAATCAATATGTTGAGGGAGCTAAGTGGAAAGCCGAAGCAGATATGATGACTAAGTACCTGTATCTTTTCCCTTACGCTTAAATTCCAGCTTGAGGTAACAATTTCCTCCTTGGTACTTTGTTTAGCTTCATGTCTAATTCATGTCTCTCCGTTTAATGTATGTTAGTGCATATACGTGTGATACATGAATTCAGTGCGGTCAAGTGTTTCAATCCGGAGTTAGTCACTCCGTTAGTTTTCAGCTTCAAGTGTTTAGTATTTGGGGTGGCAGATCCTTTATCCAGTTATTCAGTATGTTTACCCATATTCATGGATGAATGTTCCCAAGGGGGATATTGTAATACCCCAAAAGTTCCTAAGAAAAGACGAGAGAGGTAGAAATGAGTTCTGCAGAAAAATCATATTTTTTGCACCAGAACAACTCATGGTACGAGTCATGATAGGAAGTGATGGTTCAAGGTCTCAGTCGTGGTGCAATTCTGAAGTTGGTGTCAAGACCATGAGTCACACCATGAATTGTAAGGTGTAGATACGACTCGTGGTGAGGAGTGGTGATGAGTTTCCTTGTGGTGCCAGGATATGATGTCACGAATCATGTTAGGACTCCTAGCAAATAACAACGGGTCATGATGGAAGTCGTGGTTATAAATTTGCAGGTGAAGAGGGGTGATGAGACGAATGATAGTATGACTTGTGGTAGGGAACCAGGAGTCGTGATATGCAATCATGGTAAGATTCAAAGATGTTGCTGGGAGGAGAAGTGGTGACCGCGAGAGGTAACAACGAGTCACTAATCCATGGTACGACTCGTGGTAAGAGTCGTGATGACTGACAGTTCCCATTATCCAGATTTTTCATTAAGGGCATTTTTATAATTTCTAAGCTCCTAAGTCCTAAATTACGTCGTTTTAAACTCTTTTAGGAGGATTTTTAAGAGGGTTTACCTGTCCTAATTCATTCAACTCCCATGCATGCATGAGTAGAGGTTTTTCTTTGAAGATCAAGCTTGAAACCCTCCAATTCTCCTATAATTTTCTTGCACTTTCAAGGAAGAGTGTGGAATCAGATTTCTCAGGTATGTAGCGCTATGAATGAGGGTTTCTTTCACTCTCATGGTCAAATCTCTTCAATTCAATGAATTTATGTTGTAGATCAAGTTTATGATCTTATGGAGCTTATTCCTAATTTAATGAAATTCTCTATGATTTATATATGGATCAATTCTCTTCATGTTTAAATCTTTTTTTAAGATCTACGGGCAGATTATATACCTACTATGATTATTAATTCGTGGTTTCAAAATTTACCCTATTTATGCCCAATTATGCAAATTTCATGAAAAGTCAAGTTTATGATTCTACTGTGATTTTGATCTTCAAAAGCCCTGTATTATGACTCAGGATATCTGCATTCCTACTTGGCAGTTGGAAGTGATAAACATGAACTTCATTATAGGGTTACCTCAGATGTGTCGACAACATGATTCTATATGGGTGGTAATAAACAAGATTACTATGCCAGCCCACTTCTTGACGGTCAAGCTATAGATTCAGCAGAGGACTATTCTAGACATTACATTGAGTAGTTAGTTAGGTTACACAAAGTTTCTCTGTCTATCATTTTAGATAGGGGTACTGATGAGTTGGTAATGTACCAACTCATTAGGCTATTAAACATGAGCTTTTTCTTAATCTTCAAGTTAATTAAGAGGATTTTATGCTCTTTCTCTTTAATTTTTGTAGATATTTAATTTAAGTAGAGAAAGCAAGAACTTAGGCAAAAGCATGGAATTAAAGAAAAGGATTCAAGACTGGATGGGACCGGTGCTCCACCGGATGGAGCCGGTGAAATGAAGGCTGGAACACAAAAGCTTACTGGACCAGAGTGGAATGAGCACTGGTGGAAAGCAGGACACCACCTGAGAAGCACCGGTTGGACCCAAGGTCAGTTCCCTCGTACCTACGATGCAACGGCCTTCCGCGGATGGCACCGGAAGAATGCCGGTGACTCACAAGTGACACCGCATGCAGGAAGGGAAAAATCATCTAGCATAGAAATTTAGGATCATTCTGACCTATTTCCGTTTATACTTTTAGAAAATACCATATCTCCTTCAAGATTTGTAAAGAGTAGAAAGTTAGAGAGAGATAAAATATTACGTAGCTTTTTCTTCTTCTTCTTTAAGGTAAACAACCTCCATTGAATACAATTGTGAACTTGAATTTAACACCTGATGATGAATGTCATGATTTTAATTGTTGACCTAATGTTGTATTTCTAATCAATGAGTGGCTAAATCTCTTTGTTAGGGGTATGTACATGAATTGGAGTTAAATTTGATTGGGTGTTGTTAATTTAATCATAGATTTACTCATTTAATACAAACTTGTTGTTTTCTCCCAATTTATAATTAAATTACTCATAGTTGCAAATCTGGATGATTTTAACTTACTCTATTTTCGCTTGAAAAAGAGAAATTGAGTATGGATGAGAAAGCAATGTGTCAAGACCCAAACATAAGTTCATACCGAGACACAGAACCTAGAATCACAAGTAGCTCCAAGTCGACCCATGGAATTAACCTAGTATCTTAAAAACATACATTAATAGAAACTGATAATCTAAAATTGAATAAGTGGAAGTCTGCATACATAACAATCAAAAATAGAGTCAACACTAATAAACTGAGATCTTACACATTGTCTGAAAAGCCTCTAACATAACTGAAGAGTTGATGAGACACAATCCCCAACTAGCTCACTAAAAGTCTAAACACAGAAACTGACACAAGTTAACAATCCGAAGGTCCTTGAAGGATGAGAATTCACCAACTAGAGAACTGGACTAAACTCTAGAGACTTATTAACAATGGGACTGAGTCTGAACGTCGAAACCTATATCATAAAATGATACAACATAGAGTATGTGATCAGTACTTGGACTGTACTGAGTATGTAAGGTAAGCAAAACAGATTGAGTAAGTATAATTGAAATCATGCACATAATATAAATCATGAGATCATGATAGTAAGGACTGCATGCTGATATCTGAAAACATGTATCGTCATAAATTGAATTTTATATCTGAATAGAATGACCCAAAGATAAACATAGAATCATATTGATTAGCATAAATGAAATCATAAGTAAAAGCATATAAACTGAACGTTGGGCCAAACCTACTAAAAACATAATATCATATGGCATAAATATACATAACTGAAATCATGAGGAACAATGGCAGACTCATCTTATAACCGACACCATCATGATAGAGCTTATGTGATCCCTTAACTATCATACTCAAATAGGTAGAGCCATCCAAAACCTTGCTAGGCTACGGATGTTACCATGATATTGATATCAAGCTGAAGGCCCCTTGAGGGTGGGGCAAACTCTCTCCAGAGGTCCCAATATCCATAAACCTACATTGGCGCGTAGTTCTTAGATCGGGGAACCTTGGAACCCCAAGCCTACTCGGTGCTAGACACTACTCCCAAAAACATGCATAGTGCTCCCATAGTTTTTCAACTACGATGAAATCATATTTACATGCATAGTCTAAAACTGAACATGAGGATTTTTTACCCCAAAACATATCATAAGCTGATCTTATTAGTCTTGGCTAAATCATTAAAACATACTTAACTTGTCTGGGCTTACCCAAATCTTAAAATCTTGCATACTTGAAATAGACTTCATCAGCCAAAATCAAAGATTCATACATGGGTAAATTTATAAACAATCCATCATGCTAGATATCTTATAACACATGAAGTCATGGATCATAAACTTGACTAATTCATGAACTTCCATAATTAAGCATAATTTTCTAAACTTGAAATCACAAATTTAAAATCAAAATAGATATAAAATATGCCCATGAATCTTAAAATGTATTTTTAAATATGAAGGGAATTGATTTATAAATAAATCATAGGGAATTTCACAAAATTAGGATAAAACTCCATAAGATCATGAACTTGATCTAGAACATGAATTCAAATAATAGAGGAGAATTTTGAGCATGAGAGTGAAAGGAACTATCATTCATAGCCTCACATACCTGGGTAAATTGAATCTAGACTTGACCTTGAATGTCCAAGAGATTCCGTGTAATGCCTTGAAAGCCCAAAGATCAGAACAGGAGTTGAAACAGAGAAAACACGATTTTCTACACCAGGTCATAGAAAGAGTCGTCTTGTGACCCGTCAGGTTGACCACGAGTCGTTATGTGACTCATGGTGAGGAGTGTTGACTTTCCTGGAAATTTCAAAGTGGGGTGACCATGGGTGTGGCCACGAGTCGTGCTCAGCTCCATGAGTTGTTAGGTCACCCGTGGTGAAGGGAAGTTGAAGGATTAAGAATGAGCTGACAGTGTATCCCATGAATGGACACCACGAGTCGTGGTCGGATGCCACGAGTCATTAGGTGAGTCGTGGTTAGCAGTTTATTAGGGACTTGAGGTTGTGGGCAATGGAGGAAGCGGAAGGTGACCACGAGTTGTGGTCACCAGTTACGAGTTGTTAGGTCCCTCGTGGGGACCTTTTGAGGAAAATTAGTCGCACTTGACGACAGGAGATGATGACTCATGCCCAGTGGTAACGATTTGTCCGGTCCCTCATTGGGACTGGCAATCAGCTTTTCTCACCAAATTTAGTAAGGGATTTTCCGTAATTCCCATGATCATAAGGGCTAAACTACGTCGTTTTAAGATATGAATAGTTATTTTTAAGAGGAATAAGTTTATTCTAAGCTATTCCAATTCATTCATGCAAGAGTAGAAGTCTAGCGAGGTGATCAAGCTTAATTCCTTCAAGTTTTTCATCAATTCTTCCTCCGGCAATCAGAGAATTATAGAATCAGATTCTCTCAAGTTTGTAAGGTTATGAATGGGTGAATTTTTTCACACCCATTCTCAATCCCTCTCCGATTCATGAAAATCCATATGTTGATCCTGTGGGGTTTCAACCCAATGCATGAATTTCCTAAGTTTCTACCATGGGTATGATCTAAGTATGTTTCTATTATTGAATTATGATTCATGGGCATGTCTTACATTGTTTTCAATTAAAAATCATGTTTTTAAGTTTTATAAATTATAATGCCCATCCATGATATGTTCATGAAAGTTGAGATTTATGATGTAAGTTCAAGTATGATGAGATATGTATGATGAAAAGCATGTTTTCAAGTTACCCATGTCTATGATCATGTTTTCACGAGAACCTAGTATTTTCAAGCATGTATAAGTATTGGGAAAGCCCATATGTCATGTATGATTTATGATTTCAATCAATTAGCTTACCACATGGTTTTGGAGTCAAGACTCCCAATTATGTTCAACTTGTGGTATGGTTTGAGCCAAGGCTCCTCAGGTGTGATTTCAGATTTTATATGTACATGATTATTCAGCTTTGTCATTAGACGATGGTCAAATTCATTAAAAAAACAATGAAGAGCATATGTATGTTTTTGGGAGTAGTGTCTAGCATCGAGTAGGCTAAGGGTCAGTCAACCCTTGTCTCAGAACTATGCGCCAACACAGGTATGATGAGATTATTTGGGACCTCCTATGTTAGCTTTCCCCTGCCCCAAGGGGCCTTCATCTTGATATCAATATCATGGTAGCGTCTTTAACCCTGGCAAGGCTTTAGATGGCTCTGTCCATTTGAGTATGATAGTCGGAAGCACGTAAGCTTTACCGTGGTAATGTCGGTTACATGACGAGCCTCCCATTGTACCTCATGATTTCAGTTATTCATGTTTATCATTCATGATATATACACACACACATATGTTCTAAAGCAGGTTTTACCCAATGTTTAGTTTTACTTATGATTATCATATTTCATCTATGGGTCGTTCGATTCAATTATGATGTTCAGTTATGTTCAGATCATGATTTTAGAAAATAACATGCAAGCCTTACTCTTAGATTCTTATCTTGATTGTATTTTATATTATGCATGATTGAAATGATTTTACTTATTTAAGTGGTTTTACATACCTTGCATACTCGGTACATTCCATGTACTGACCGCATACTCTATGTTGTATCATTTTATGATACAGGCTCCAATATTTCGACTCAGCTCCATCACTAGCCAGTTTCCAAAGTTAGGATTCAGCCTCAGTGGTGAGTCCTCATCTCCTGAGGACCATTCATTAGTATTTATCTTTGTATTTTCAGTTTTCATACTAGTCGGGTTAGTTGGGGTGTTGTCTCATCAACCCATCAGATATGTTAGAGGCTTCCAGACTATATGTAGTAACAGCTTGTAATGTGTGAAGTGAATTCCGATTCCGATGTTATGTTATGATTAGACTTCCACTATGTTTATTATGTTAAGTCTTCCCCTTTATTTGATTTAGTTAGATGTATGTTCATGCCATGCGTCGACTTGGAGTCTCTTGGGGCTCCTGGTCCCATGATCGACGATCTGGGCTTATGTTCGGGTCGTCACATTTTGGGAAGAACTTGAAGACTCTAGGCTTGATCTTCAATGGAGAAGTCCTAATCTTTGATGCATGGGAGGGGAATGGTTAAGAATAGCTTGAACTCTATTAAAACCCTCCTAATAGAGCTTAAAACAATGTATTTTAGGGCTTAGGATCTTAGATTTATGAAAACACCCTTACTAATTTCGCAAGAAAAAGTCACTGCCAGTGACCATGAGGGACTTATCAAGTCGTTAAGTCATCTGACAACTCGTTGTCTCCCCTCTTCACCATCACTGGAAATTCCAATTTCTTCCTACTTTGTCCAACCAACGGTCGACTTGACGAGTTATGAAGTGATAGCAATACTCCTCCCTCCACCCGTTTGTCCCTCTGAAAGAAACCTTTAATCCCAAGTCTGCACCACCAGATGAGAGGCTTAATTACTTATTGGTCTTCATGATGGGTCGTTCCTCTTCTCGTTGCCACTGCAACTTCCCGAAGCAACACCACTCGGTCTCTGATGTCTTTTAGAATACCTCTAGGTCTCTGATGATCAACTTTCACTTGCTGATAGTTCGGACACTTACCCACAAATCCTGCCATGTCTTTCTTCATGACATTTCACCAATAGACTTCCCGTAGGTCATGCTATATCTTTGTGGCACCTGGATGTATAGAGTATCGGGTACCATGATCCTCATGCAACATCCATTGTCTAAAATCATTGACATTCGGAACACATAAACTACCCTGATATCGAAGTACACCATCTCCCCCTTAAAATAAGACCTCCACCTTCTGATTTTGAACCGCTTCTTTCAACTTCACCAAAACAGGATCTTCATCTTGCCTAGCCTTGACCTCAGTCAAAAAAAGCAGATTATGATCCATTCTAAACAATGACACCATCTGTTGAATCTACAAGAAGAACCCCTAATCAAGCAAGCCGATGCACATCCTTCACCAACTCTTTCCTTTCATCTTTCACATGAGAAAAACTCCCATCGACAGTCTGCTAAGGGCATCCACCACTACATTGGCCTTGCCCAGATGATAAAGGAATCTTATGTCATTGTCCTTGAGCAGCTCTAACCATTTCCGTTGTTGCAAATTCAAATCCTTTTGGGTGAAAACATACTGTAGGCTCTTGTGATCTATAAACACATCCACATGGACCCTGTACAAATAATGTATCCAAATCTTCAATGTGAACACCACCACTGCCAGTTCCAGGTTATGTGTCGGGTAATTCTTCTAAAAATTCTTAAGATGTCTAGAGGCATACGCAATGACCTTACTATGATACATCAATACACACCCAAGATCAACCCTAGAGGCATCATAGTATAAAACGAATCCATCCATATCCTCAGGTAGGGTCAATATTGGGGCTGAAGTGAGCCAAGGCATTAACTCCTAAAAACTCTTCTCACAGGCATCCCACCACTGAAATATGACTTTCTTCTAGGTCAACTTAGTCAATGGTGCTACCATGGATGAAAATCCTTTAACAAACCTCTGGTAATAGCCAGCTAAACCAAAGAAATTCCTAATATTTGAAGGATTAACTAGTCTAGGTCAATTCTTCACAACTTTTATCTTTTGAGAGTCCACCTGCACACCCTTACTTTACACCACATGGCCTAAAAATTCTACCAAGTTCAACCAAAACTCACAGTTGTTGAATTTATCAAACAACTGGCGATCCTTAAGAGTCTGTAGCACCACCGTCAAATTAGCGGCATACTCCTCCTCGCTCCGAGAGTATATGAGAATGTCGTCTATGAAGACAATCACGAACATTTCCAAATATGGCTTGAATATCCTTTTCATAAGATCCATGAAAGCTGTAGGAGCATTCGTTAGTCCAAATGACATAAATACAAACTCACAGTGACTATACCAAATCCCGAAAGCTGTCTTTGAAATGTCACTCTCCCTAACTCTGAGCTGATGATACCCGGATCAGAGGTCTATCTTTGAGAAGCACTTAGCACCCTGACGTTGGTCAAACAAGTCATCAATTCTAGGGAGGGGATATTTCTTCTTGATTGTATCCTTGTTCAACTGCTGATAGTCAATACACACACGAAGAGAGCCATCCTTTTTTCGAACAAAGAGAATTGGTGCATCGCATGGGAACTTGCTCGGTCTAATGAAGCCCTTATCTAAGAGATCCTTCAACTGTTCTTTCCACTCCTTTAGCTCAGAGGAGCCATTATATATTGAGGAATGGATATAGGATGCCATCGGGAAGAAGGTTGATACCAAAGTCAATATCCCGCTCAGGAGGAACTCCTGGTAGATCATCTGAGAAAACCATCAGATACTCACATACAACAGGGACAGATTGAAGAATCAGGGTCTTGGATGTAGTATCCTTAACCGAAACAGCACCCTTGAAAATCATTTTTCTAGCCTTAAGGTAGGAAACAAAGCGACCTACAAGTACAACTGAACTACCCTTCCATTATATGACTGGCTCACTCAAAAATTAGAATTCTATCGTACGGGTTCTACAATTTACTAAGGCGTAACATGCATGTAACCAATCCATGTCAAAGATAACATTAAAATCAGTCATTTCTAACTCTACTAAATCGGCTAAAATGACTTTCTGAAGGACTATGAAAGGGAAATTTATTTATACCGTTGAGCTATAACTGAGTCACCGACTGGATAGAGACTGAAAAGGGTTCTGATAAGATTTTGGGACTGACTCCAAAACTAATAGCAACATAAGGCGTCACCAAAGATAAAGTATCCCCTGGATCTAACAATGCATATACATCAAGATGAAATACTCACAACATAAAAGTGACCACATATACAGAGACTTCCTGCTTCTGACGAGATGAGAGGGCATAAACCTATTCTGATGCCGACCACCACCTACCGCACCCTGTTGAGTTGAGCATGTTGGTGGAGCTGCTGAACTGGTGGATGGGTCACGACCTCTACCATGGCCCTTTTGGGATGAGGCACAATCCCTGAGCATATGTCCGGGCTTCCCGCACACAAAACAAACACCTAAACCTGTTATGCACTCTTCGGTGTGTCTCTTATGACACTTTCCATAAACTTGAATGCTGGTCTCTACTGACATACTTCCCTGACGTCGAGAGCCTGAGGTCTTTCCCCTCTGATAACGCCTATATCTAGATAGCACACTAACTGATGATGGTGTTAGGACTGATTATCTTTGGTGAGACTGCTAATGATGTCTGCCACTAGACCTCTGCCGAAAAAACCCAAAGCTTCCTGTCCTTTCCCACTTGGCCTCTTTCTCCCTTTCCTTCATCTGATCTGCCTCTATCTGGTAGGCGTATATAACCAATTGAGAGAAATTAAAATCATTGTTCAGCATTGTGGTCCTACACTCCTTGACCAGCAAATTTTACACTCCATACACAAATTTGTCAATATGAGCTCTCTGATTTGTGACAATCTCCACCACATACCTGGCAAACGGGTAAACTCCAAGACGTACTCCTGCACCATCATATTGTCCTGCCTCAAGATGATGCACTCTGCCACCTTTGCCTCCCTCAACTCGCTAGGGAAGAATCTGTATAAGAAGGCAGTTATGAACTCATCCGAGCTCACGGGAATTGCGCCCACTACCCTACCATCTCTCCACTGGTGGTACCAAATATAAGTAACCCCCTTCAGCTTATAGCAGGCTAAGTCTGCGCTCTCTTCACATGTCACCCCCATAATTCGGGTGATCTTCTGTATCTCCTCTAGAAATTCATGAACGACCTCATCCACTCTTGATCAAAGAAACTCAGGTGGGTTTATCCTGAGAAAGTCCTTAACTCGAGCCGCTGTTGTGTTCTAATTTTGAGGGACATGGGCTACCATCTACTGATTGACCTAAGCAGTCAAAGCCTATCCCAACATCTGAAATGCCCTTTTAAACTCAACATGAGAGAACTGCTCCGTCGAAGGACCTGTAGGTGCTGGCAGGGATTGCTGGTGCCCACCTTAATTACCATCTTCCTGGCCATTTCAATTTCTGTTCCTATTACCACTTACCCGGCATAGAGGCCTGATTCTGCAAAAAGTCTATAAAATGAGTTTAAAGGATAGAGAGGTACTTCATCATACGACATAGATCATGAAAGAAGGGAAATTTTCTAAAACTTCTCGTAGCCTCTCCCTTATAAGTGTGGCGCTCTTCACACCCATGGAAAAGACTCTACTCAACGCAGCTTTCAGACACCCTAGGACACTCTTAACCTTCGCTTAATCATGTTTTTCACGACCCAAACATAGGTCCGTACTGAGACATGGAACCTAGAACAACAAGTGGATCCAAGTTGACCCATGGCATGAATGTAGCGGCTGAAGAGAATAAATTAATGGAAACTGATTATCTAAACATGAATAAGCGAAAGTCTGCATACATAATGATAAGAAATAGAGTCAACGCTGACAAGATGAGATTCTACACAATGCTTGAAAGCCTCTAACATAACTAAACAGCTGATGGGACGACATCCCCAACTAGCTCACTAAAAGTCTGAAAACTGAAACTAACACAACTCAACAATCTAAAGGTCCTCAAAGGATGAGGACTTACCAACTAGAGAACTAGACTAATCTCTGGATATGGTTAACGATAAGACTAAGTCTGAATGTCTGAACCTATATCATAAATGATATACCATTGAGTACACGGTCAGTACTTGGAATGAACTAAGTATGTAAGGAAAGTAAAATAGGTTGAGTAAGTATAATTGAAATCATACACCTTATACATTAACTTGTGTAGGCTTGCCCAAATCTTAAAATCATGCATACTAGAAATAGACTTCATAAGTCAAAATCATACATTCATACATGGGTAATGTGTGAACATTCAATCTTGCTAGATATCTCATCATACTTGAAATCATGGATCATAAACTTGAATTAATCATGAACTTTCTTAATTGGGAATAATTTTCTAAACTTGAAATCACAAATTTAAAATAAAAATAGATATCAAATTTCCCCAGAAATCATAAAACATACTTTGAAACACGGAAGGCATTGACCCTTAATTCTATGAATTTAAGTTCTAGATCAAGTTCATGATCTTATGGGGCTTATTCCTAATTTTATGAAATTCTGTATTGATTTATCTATAGATCAATTACCTTCATGTTTCAAATTATGTTTTAATATCTGTGGGCAGATTTTATACCTATTTTGATTATTAATTCATGGTTTCAAATCCTGACCAACTTATGCCCAATTATGAAAATTTCATGAAAAGTCAAGTTTATGATTCTATTGTGAATTTGATCTTTCTAAGGCCTAAATTATGATTTATAATTTATGATATTCTTTCCTTCAAGTACACTTAATGAATTTATGAATTTCAAGTATAATGATTTTCTTAAGCATGTATGTTCTTCATGATTTATGAGTTTACGATTTTGGCCGACTCACGGGCCTTAAGTCATGGCTTATAATGTATGTCAAGTATGATCAAGTATGTTATGATTTATCTAGCCATGAACATTATGTATGACTTCACGATTATTATATGAGCCTTCAAGAGCATGTTTTTGGGAGTAGTGTCTAGCACTAAGTACGCCCGATTTTCAGGTAAAACTCATGGGCTCAGAACAACGCACCAACATAGGTTTATACTCATGGACTCTAGGTGGGTCCCTTTTAATGATATCACGCCATGTACGTCCTTGGCCTGGCAAGCCTGGATGGCTCTACCCACTTGAGCGAGATAGTTGGGACATCATGTAATCACTATCATGATGGTGTCTGTTAAGACAAGTCCTCTCATTTTTCCTCATGATTTATGCATTTTCATGTTTACAATACTTTGTCTCAAGTTATGTTTTTACAAGGTTTCTCTCATGATTATGATTATGACTAGTTTTTGAATGGTTCTAAAAATCTTGAGTCTCATGTTTATGTTTTGACTATCATTGCATGGTTTTAACTGTCCTACTCTTATGAACTCTTATGAATTTTCATTGGTATATTTTATTTACCTTGCATACTCAGTATATTTAACGTACTGACCACATACTCTATGTTGTGCCGTTTCATGATACAATCTCAGACATTCAAGATCAGTCTCTTCATTAGCTGGTCATCAGAATTTATTTTTGAGCTGTTGGTGAGTCCTCATCCTTTGAGGACCTTCAGTCAGTCGTATTGTTGCTATTTTAAGTTCTAGATCGTTAGTGAGCTAGTTGGGGTCTTGTCCCATCAGCTCGTTAGTATGTAGAGGATTTTTAGAAACAATGTTGTATTCAGTTTCGGATTTAGTGTTATGTATTTTTGTTGTTCAAATGTTTAATATTCAGACTTCTTCTATATCAAATTTTAGTTTCCTTCCGCCTTGATTATGTTGAGTTAGTTAACATGCTCATGCCATAGGTCGACTAGGAACCATTTATGGTTCTAGGTTCCGTGTCTAGACCTGGGCCTATATTTGGGTCATGACAAACTTGATACTAGAGCAAAGATTTAGTGAATCCTAGGGTGTCTGAATGCTACATTGAGTAGAATCTTTTTCATGGGAGTGAAGCGTGCCACACTTATGCGGGAGAGGTTACAAGATGTTTTAGGAAATTTCTCTTTCTTTCATGATCTATGTAATGCGATGAAATGTCTCTTTATCTTTGTAAATGGCGCTATATGCATTTGCAGAATCATGCCACTACATTGAGTTAATAGAAGAAGGAACGACAATAGAAATGGAAATGGCCATGAGAATTTTAATGGAGATGGGTAGAATCAAGCCCCACCAGCTCTAGAGGATGATGTTCCTGAGAAGGTTTCCCATGTTGAGTTTAAGGAAACCATCCAGATGTTGTCACAAGCGTTAACCGCTCAGGTCAACTAGCAGGCAGTAGCTCATGTTCCCCATAATGGGAACGCAGTAGCGGCTAGAGTCAGGGACTTCCTTAGGATGAATTTTCCTGGATTGAGGGTGGACAAGGCTCCACATGAGTTCATTGACGAGACTCAAAAAATCACTCAGGTTATCTGAGTAGCAGTGGAGGAGTGTGCTGACCTAGCCTCTTATTAATTGAAAGGAGTTGCTTATATTTGGTACAAACAGTGGAAGTATGACTGGGGAGTTGAAGCGGGTCATAGTTGGGATAAGTTTCTCACTATGTTGTTGGACCAATTCTTTCCCCGAGAGATGAGGGAAATCAAGGCAGTAGAGTTTGTGAACCTTAGACAGAACAACATGATAGTTCAAGAGTATGCACTAGAGTTCACCCATTTTTCTAGGTACACGCTAGAGATGGTGGCCGATTAGAGGACCCGGGTGATTAGATTTGTAAATAAGGTAGTGGACTACATGGTCAAGGGTTGGATACCACTGTGCTATATTAGGACGCCGACTTCTCACAATTGGTTTTGCATGCCCAGCAGATGGAGGTAGTGCATATGAGGGAGAGAGAGAGAGCCCAAGAGGACCAGGACAGATAGTTTTGGGTTCTCCCAGTAGAGGTTGGGTGGTGGACATCGTCAGAAGTCCCACTAGAGGTCATCAGCCCCATCGTTGTCATCAGCCAGTGTACCATCTAGATCTCAGGGTGACCAGGGGAGCAAGGCATTCGGTTCGAGTGGACAAAGAAACCCACCGACAAAGCACACATTTCCAATCTATAGAAAATATGGTAAGAACCATATAGAAGAGTGCTAAGTCTGATAAAATGTTTTCTTCGGGTGTGGGAAACCCGAGCACATGCACCAAGAGTGTCCTATGGCTAGGTAGGGTGATGGTAAGGGTTGTACTTAGGCTACCCGTTTAGTAACGGCTTCTAGGGTTCCTCAAACAATGTGATATCTCACACCGGGTAAATCCTTAACCCTTCCCCCTCAGTAGCACATCTTTCTCGATAGGGTGCATCCACTAGTGCAAGTGGTGGTCTGTGCCAGAACAGGTTTTATGCCGTAGTGTCTCGTCAGGATCAGGAGGTCTCCCCAGCTGTAGTTACTGGTATGTTATGAGTATTCCATCTTGATGTTTATGCATTGTTAGATCCAGGGCCTATTTTATCTTTTCTGATGCCCTATATTCATAGTAGTTTCAAAGTTAGTCCCGAAATTCTATCAGAACCTTTCTTAGTCTCCACTGCAGTTTGTGATTCAATTTTAGCTCGATTGGTTTACAGAAATTTGCCTGTCACAGTCCTTCAGAAAGTCATCTCAGCAGATTTATTAGAGTTAGACATGATAGATTTTGATGCTATCTTTGACATGTATTGGTTGCATGCATGTTATGCCTCCATCAATTATAGAACCTATGTGGTAGATTTTTGATTTTCGGGTGAGCTATTCCTAGAGTGGAAGGGTAGTTCAGTTGTGCCTATAGGTCGCTTTAATTCCTACCTTGAGGCTAGAAAGATGATTTCTAAGGGTTGCATGTACAATCTAGTTCAGGTTAAGGATGCTACATCCAAGACACCGACTCTCTAGTCAGTTCTTGTAGTGTGTTAGTACCCGAAGGTGTTCCCAGATGATCTATCAGAGTCCCTCCCGAGTGGGGAATTGACTTTGTTATTGACCCTATTCCTGATACGCAGCCTCATATCTATTCCTCCTTACAGAATGGCTCTAGCTGAGCAAAAGGAGTTGAAAGAGCAGTTGAAAATTCTCCTTGAAAATGGTTTCATCAGACTTAGAAAATGCCCGTGGTGTGCACCAGTTCGCTTTGTTCGAAAGAAGGATTGTTGTCTTCGTATGTGCATTGACTATCGGCAGTTTAACAAGGTTACCATCAAGAAAAAGTATCCTCTTCCTAGACTTGATGATTTGTTTGACAAACTTCAGGGTGCTAAGTGCTTCTAAAAGATAGATCTCAGGTCCTGTTATCACCAGCTCAACGTTACGGAGAGTGACATCCCGTAGACATCCTTCAGGACTCGGTATGGTCACTATGAGTTTGTAGTTATGTCTTTTGGACTAACGAATGCTCCTGTAACTTTCATCCTTTTGATGAACAGCTGTTCAAGACATATTTGGATATATTTTTGATTGTGTTCATAGATGAAATTCTCATGTACTCTAGGAGAGAGGAGGAGCATGCTGCTCATTTGAGGATTGTTCTGCAGACTCTCAAGGATTGCTAGTTGTTTGCTAAATATAGCAAGTGTGAGTTTTGTTTGGACTCGGTAGCATTTTTGGGTCATGTGGTTTCAAGTTATGGTGTGTAGATGGCCTCTCAAAAGATACAAGCTTTGAAGAATTGGCCTAGATCAATTAGTCCTTCGAATATTAGGAGTTTCTTGGGTTGGCTAGTAACTATAGGAGGTTTGTTGAGGGATTTTCGTCCATTGTCGCACCGTTGACTAAGTTGACCCAGAAGAAAGTTAAATTTCAGTGGTCGGATGCATGTGAGAAGAATTTCAAGAGTTAAAGACTCGACTCACTTCATTCTCTAGTATTGACCTTACCTGAGGGTATGGGTCATTGTATACTTTGATGCCTCCGGGGTTGGTCTTGGGTTTGTGTTGATGCAGCATGGTAAGGTCATTGCGTATGCCTCTAGAAAGCTTAAGACGCATGAGAAGAATTATACAATGTATGACCTGGAATTGTTAGTGGTGGTGTTCACATTGAAGATTTGGATACACTATTTGTACGGTGTCTATGTAGATGTGTTTACGGACCACAAGATCCTACAGTATGTTTTCACCCAAAAGGATTTGAATTTACAACAAAGGAGATGATTAGAGCTGCTCAAGGACTATGATATGAGGGTCCTTTATCATTCGGGAAAAGCCAATGTAGTGGTGGATGCTCTTAGCAGGTTATCCATGGGGAGTGTGTCTCATATGGAGAATTAATAAAGGAAAGAGTTGGTGAAGGATGTGCATCGGCTTGCATGGTTAGGAGTCTATCTTGTTGATTCGATAGATGGTGGTGTCATTGTTTAGGATGGTTCAAAAACCTATTTGGTGACTGATGTCAAATCTTGACAAGATGAGGATCCTATTCTAGTAAAGTTGAAGGAAGTGGTTCAAAATCAGAGGGTAGAGGTCTTCTCCCAACGGGGAGATGGTGTACTTCGTTATTAAGGTGGTTTGTGTGTGATCTTAGGCAGATTTATATGCCCAAGTGATACTCAAACGTATCATTTTTACCTTGTTTGTTGTGCAATGTGTATATAATATCATGTAATTAGTAATAAAATGCGAATTTATACTAACCAACATGATTAGCATTTGTTTTGCAGGTAAATGTGATTTTTAGGAGCTAAAATGCATGTTGGAACTATGTCGGAGTTGGACTTGGATGCGAGCGTGGAAAAGACCTTGGAATGCATATTTTATAGGGGCTCCGTGATGGAGCCGTGCCATGCTACCATCGCGGTAGCACACTGCCTGAGCAGGAATTAAAATGGCAATTTCCAGTGTGCCTTCGCGTCAGCTCCGTGGCACGGAGAGAGGCCTCCGCGATGGCCTCCGTGCCACGTTGAGGCTAATTTACCGGACCCTGGAAATTCCAGTAAAGGTCCGCGTCCATGCCGTGTCACGGAGGCAGTGCTCCGCGTTGGCCTCCGTGACACGTTGCTTGTTATTTCGGGAAAAATTTCCCACTAGTATAAATAGCACACTTAGGTTTATTTTAATTAGTTTTTAGTTTTTAGACTGAGTTCAGAAGTGGAGAGCAGGAACGTGGGTTAGTAGCAGTTGAAGAACGAAAAAGCTAAGGGAATTCTTCTCTTCCTTTCTTCTTTGTATCAATTGTACATATGATTTACACTCATTTTAGGATGATCAATCCAAGAATGAGTGGCTAATTCTCTTCCTTGCTGAGGTTTTGAACATGTGTAATGAATTCTGATTATAATTGATATGGGTTCTTCTTCTTCTTTAATGTTGTTCTATTAATTCTTGTTTTTACTGCATTAGTGATTGGCCAACATTAATGTACATCTAAAAAGTCCAATTTCACTCGAGAGAGCAAGAAATTGGAATGTTGTGAATTAATAGGGTATTGTTCTTAACTTGATTTGGTAAAATTGGGTTTTGATGTGCTTTCCTGATAGAAATATACTTGAAAGCCGTATTAGTCAATTTAGGAACCGGAATTGTAGTGCTAGGTCATAAATTGCATTTGATCACAAAAATGTAGACGGATGGTTTATGATTCTAAAGTGAAATTAAATACGAGAGTTTTAATTTCTAGGCGAATGTTCTTGGCTAGCAACATGAAGAGGAGATTAACCAAATTATCATGATTATCAAGTTCATTACTTGTTCTTAACCTTGGCATGTTCATATCCATTGTCTAAATTCACAAGTAAATAGTTATTGTTAGTTGTAGTATATATAGTTTAGAAACCAAAATCTCAAGTAACTCTTGGTTACGTTGTTGTTAGCATAATTGGAAGTGAAATAGGAATATAGTAAACTAGGCAATTTTACGTATCTTGAGCCTCCTTGGATCGATACTTGGCTACTTAGCGACTTTATTACTTGTTTGACCACGTGCACTTGCGTGTCGGTTTTTAATATAAATTACCACGAGCAGAGCAAGCCGAGCAAGTTTTTGGCGCCGTTGCCGGGGAGGCTAGGCGATTTGTAAAATTGTGTTTAGTGTAAATTTACTGTATTTGTATTTTTATTTTCTTAAGTGTTAACAACTTTGTCTTAGCCTGTATTTTGCAGATTTTGTTTCTGTGAACACTGGCAAGGGACAAAGAGCTGGTGGAATCTTACTTAGAGCCTGAACGTGAATTTCATAGTCAACGTAGAGAAGCTCTTCGAAAGAAGCTGCAGTTGCTTAAACAGTCTATGATGGAGCAACAAAATCCACCAGTTGTGCGGGCAGTTTTAGTGCCCGATGAAGCAGCAGCAAGGCCGGTTCGCGAGGTGGCAATCCCACACGCCAACAATGTACATTCTAGTATCCGCAAACCAGAGCCTGGAGGGAGGTTTGAATTAAAGCAGAATATGGTGCAACTTTTGCACACAAGCGGGCAATTTACCGGTTTCCCTCATGAAGATCCACAACAACATCTCCAAAACTTTTTGGAGATAAGTGACACTTATATACCCGCTGGAGTGTCACCTGATTATGTTCGGCTCACCTTATTTCCATTTTCCTTACTTGGTGAAGCCAAGAGGTGGTTAAAAGCTGAACCACCCAATTCTATATGAATGTGGGATGATCTTGCACGGATGTTTTTGATCAGATTTTTCCCTTCTGGTAAAACAGCCAGACTTAGGAGTCAAATCCTAAGTTTTAAACAGAGGGAAGGAGAAAATCTTTATCAAGCCTGGGAAAGATTTAAATCCATGTTGCGGGACTGTCCTCATCATCATCAGTCCAATGAGGTTTTGGTACACACGTTTATTGAGGGTTTGGAACCCCACACTAAAATTCTGTTAGATTCAGCAGCTGGAGGGCAAGCGCTGGAGAAGACCTATGAGGAGCTGTACACTTTGCTCAACCGAATTTCACAAGGCAATCCAGAATGGAATGTAGATTCTTCAAGAGGTGGAGCAAGGAAAGCAGCGGGAGTGCTTGAAGTGGATGGATTCACAGCTATCGCTGCACAGATAGCTGCTTTGCAAAATCAGTTAAACACTCACTTCAGCAATATAAATTTGAACCAGCCTTCAGCTTCAGTCAATGCAGTTCAACAGATGTGGTGTGAAGTGTGTGGTAGTAGTGAGCATTCAGCCGAATGCTGTGGTGCAAATCCTGATTCTGTTAACTTTGTGGGCAATGCACAGAGAAATCAACAGCAGTTTGGTAGTGGCTACAACTCAAATTGGAGGAACCATCCGAATTTTTCGTGGGGTAGCAACAATCAACAAGGCCAAAGTTCAGGGCAGGGTATGCACAGAAACCAAGGAGGGCAACAAAATTATCAAGCTCAGTTCAGAAATCACAATGCCCCTCCTCCACCACCATCACTGACTATTGAGGAGATGTTCAAAACCATGATCGCTAATCAGGCACAATTGCAGGCTGACTATGTCAAATTGGCAGCCGAAGTGAAGAACAATCAATTGGCGACCAAGGCTCTTGAATATCAGTTTGGGCAGTTTGCTAGTGCCCAAAATACTAGACCCAGAGGAGGACTACCTAGCGACACGGATCCTAATCCAAAGTAGGTAAATGCAGTGACCACGAGGAGTGGTTTACAGTTGAAGGAGGTGGAACCGGAAAGACCGCCTCAAAAGTCAGGAGCAGCAGATGTTGAGGGAGAGCAAATTTCAGATAAGGGGAAGACTAAAGAAGCTGAACCAGAAAGGCCTCCACCCCCGTTCCCTCAATGACTTAAGAAACACAAAGAGGAAGCGTGTTTCCAGAAATTCATGGAGGTACTCAAACAGGTACATGTTAACTTACCTCTTGTTGATGTCTTGCAGGGAGTGCCAAAATATGCGAAATACATTAAACACATCGTGGCTAACAAAAGTCGTTTGACTGAGTATGCCACGGTAGCTTTAACGGAGGAATGCACATCCCGTATTCAGAATAGGTTGCCCACAAAACTGAAAGACCCTGGAAGTTTCACTATCCAGCTTACTATTGGGCAAAGTATCCGAGCTCGTGGATTATGCGACTTGGGGGCAAGCATAAATTTGATGCCATCTTTGGTATTCAGAAAGTTAGGTCTAGGGAGTCCTAAACCTTCAACGGTAATCTTGCAGCTATCAGACAGGTCTTTAGCTAAGCCGGATGGCATTGTTGAGGATGTGTTAGTGCAAGTAGGCTCCCTCATTTTTTCGGTCGATTTTATTGTTCTGGACTTTGAACCAGATGCTGAAGTCCCATTTATTTTGGGATGACCCTTTTTGGCAATCGGAAAAGCATTAATTGATGTAGCTGCGGGTCAACTCACAATGCGAGCACATGACAAGGTCGAAGTGTTCGACGTGTACAAGGTACCTAAGCTCCCGACTGTTTATAAGGATCTCTCGGTGATCAATGTGATTGATCATGGGAATGCTAATGGAATGAGTGATTCCCGAGAGTTACTAGGAAGGCCACCGGATAAGGTTGAGAACTACTCGGGGGATGACCATGATCGGGACAAATCGTCCATTTCCCTAGTAGACAAGTGAGCTTAAAGGACGTCGAGCCGCGACGGTAAACCAGGCGCTGCACGGGAGGCAACCCGTGAGAAAAATATTTTATTTTATTTTTTTTCTTTTTGCACAATGTAGTCAATTTTTATCTTTATTGTTGTTTTTATTTTCTATTTCCAAGTTTTAATTTTTCTTTTCCTTTTCTTGATTAGGTTTAGATTTTCATTTAGTAATATTTTTTATTTTATAGTTAGGGAAATCTATTAATTTAACCAATTTTTGTTTAGTGAGGTGATTTTCAGGTACAACGGAGGAAATATACATGGAATCGAGAAAATGAGGCGAGGTATGAAAAATTAAATTTATTGGAGAAACAGAGCACTGGCGCGTTGGCGCCGTGTCACGGAGGCAGTGCTCCGCGTTGGCCTCCGTGACACATTGAAGGCATAATCCGGATTTTTCAAAAATCCAGTAAGCCAACGCGTTGGCTCCGTGTCACGGAGGAGGGGCTCCGCGTTACCCTTCGTGACACGTTGCCCCTTATTCAGTGCCGGGTCACACCGGGTTTCCGGGTGACCCGCGTGTTTTCTTAATTTAAAACCCCCGATTTCGCCCTTTTTTTTTTCCCATTCCCTCTTCCCTCCGCGACCAAACACCCAATTCCCCCTCCCCAAGCAACGTGCCACGTTAATAGGCAAGAAAAACGAAAAGTTTCTTCGGTTCTTCAATTCAAAGGTATGTTTTCATCGTCTATCTCAATTTTTTAGCGATTTTTGCAAAATTTGGGCATGTAAGGTGAGATATATCACCCTAGGTAGAAATTAAACATGATGTTGAATTATTTTGTGATTGATTATGTTCGGATTGTTGTAGTTAGCGTTTGAACTTATCGATTATGTAAATAATTCGAAATTGATTGTCGAATTGTATTCTAGGGCTTGGGTTGTTGAATTTGACTTGGGCACTTGATAATTTGTTGAATTCGATGCCGGAGTGTGTTTATTATTTGAGATAAGTCGTGGTAAATATTGTGTAAATGTTCCAAGACGACTAATTCTCGAATTTTTGTGGGAAAATGCATAAAGTGTGAATTGGTTAGATTGTTTAGATTAGCTTGTATATAAAATGTTTTGATTGTTGTTTTTATTTTGTTGTTGTTTTTGTTGCGAAGTGTGATGGTTGAATTGTTAGCGATAGTAGGATTGGGATTAGCTGTATGAAGTCTGAGTAGTACGCTAACCGTTATGCTGTCGAAATTTTATTGTGAACGCACTAAGCATGAAGTATAGAGTGTTGTCTGTGGTGTACTTAGAGTTATCCTTGCTGTAATTTTGTAAATATTATTAAGGACTAAGTGTGGGGTAAATTTTGTGTAACCCGACCTTAGCCGAAGCTAACAAGTTTTTAGCTTAACGTTGTGCTTGTTTGTGTAAAGTGACAGGTACAATGGCTAGCAGACAAGATAAAGGCAAGGGTGCTTCTACCTCAGGCACCGGACGGAAAAGGATGAGACTGGGCACTGCAGTCCCAGCTGCACCCGCTGTTCCGTGTGGCCAACGCCGCCAATACGGAACAAGATGGGTCACCGATGAAGGGAAGAAATGGTATGCGAAACACAAAGAAAACAAGTACTTCCCGGAGGAACATATTGCAAGGGAACCACTCGCACAGGAGTTCCCTCGCATTGTACAGAGAATTGAGGCAGCTGGGCTCAGCTTTATTTTTCAGGAGCCCAAGGAGTGCAACCTTCACTTGGTCCGGGAATTTTATGCAAACTGGAACTCGGCCATCAGAAGCCACACTATAAAAATCAGAGGGCAGATTGTCACTCTGGAACCCCAGCAGCTGAATGCCATCGTTGGAGCGCGGGACACAGACGCCCACGTTCTCCGCCAGCTAAACATCACCCCACCGTACGCCGACATCAGACGTACGTTGTGTGGGGCTCGATCCATAGCCCGATGGAGTAGACACAAGGAGAGGGGTTATCACCAGACTCTGCCCTATTCGCAGATGAACAGGGAGGCTAGAATCTGGCTGAAGATTGTATGTTCGTGTTTGATCCCGGGAGTCCATATGACAGATGTGACCCGGGACCGTGTCTGCTTGGTGTATGCCCTTATGAAAGGGCTTGAGATTAATGTGGGGGCGGTCATAATATCCGCCATGAAGAGAGCCAGACTGCACCAGGGCCACAGATACGGGTTTGGCGGACTCATCACCACCTTCCTCCGAGGCCTCGACATTGAGGAAGAAGCTTTGGATTATATTCCGCAGTTGGAGCGGAGGGCCCTCGACGTGACAAAGACGAAGGACCCCGACACTACACACGGACCTGTGCTGACTTTGGGTGAGCGACATGCTCGTGACGATCAGTACATGGCCCGTATGTTCGGCATGCAGATGCTGCAGCTACGGATAGGTGGGAGACCAGCCACTGAGGAAGAATTATGGCAGCTGGAGCTGGACTACCCCTTTGGCGAGAACGCCAGAGCCTTATGTAAGGTGGGGCCAGCCTTTGTGGAGCCTACAGATGACGATGTCCCTACTGATGAGGAGACACGTCGTGAGGACTCTGATGTGGAGTCCGATGACGACGATGGAGCTGATTCGGATATGGGCGACGAGGCCGCATCACCGGATGAGGAAGTTGAATATTTCGACTGAGCAAGGAGTTCCACCACCCAAAATTTTGTGCTTTGTATTGTTGTGAACACTGGGGACAGTGTTCGATTTAAGTGTGGGGTGGGGAGTAGTTAGGTGCTGGGTCAAGGCTCTAATTTGCTGTTTATTTTTCCTTGATATTTATGAATGTTTGCGTTTTCCCTATTGTGAACTGTTTTGTGATGTATCTGCATATATTTGTTTTGTGGCTGATGGTGTGTGTTTTTGAAAGTTATTGTTGCCATTGTAAATATTTTGTAAATTTTGTAAATATTTTTTTTTTCTATCGAAAGGATCGATATTTTTCAAAATTTTTGCGAAAATATTTTCCACTTGTAAATATTTTCTTTCTATCGAAATGATCGATGTGTTGCAAAATTTTTTTTCGATTTTTATTTTTGGATTTCTCGGAGTTTGTTTTCGGTTCTTTTATCGAGAATAGTCCCATTGAACCGATGTCATAGTTAGTGACCATTTCCTATGATGCATGGATGACGACCGTCTTAAGGGAAATGTAGTCGGCAGGAGTAGGATTTTTATTTGTTTTTAGTTTTTCTTTGGTGGATTGCATCAATGAACTGTAGTTGCTTATGGTTGCTAAAATTTCGTTGCGTGTTGTAATTGATGTTCAAAATGTGAAAGTGATTCGTTTGAAAGCATGCAATTCTGTAAATATGTTGAGTTACCTAGGCTATAGAATTTGGTTCATTATGATTAAGGCTTAATCTTGAATTCATGTAATTGACTAATTAAAGAGTCTGTGAATGCATCTTGATTCGAGCATGTGCATGAAGTGTGAAGTGAGGTTTTGCTATTCCATGTCATTGTGAATTGTCTAGAACTTGCCTGGTGTGTATACAAAACGAAATGAAGGAGGTGTAGTGTTGGAAAGGATGTAGGCATTTCTTTGTTTTAACCGATAGTTTCCATTTTTTCTTGTCAAATTCTACCTTTTTATATGTTGTATACCCTAGTCAGCCCGTTGAGCCTTTAGCCGATTTCTTTCTTTTGTCCAAAATTGTATGAACTAAGCTTTATTCCTTCTTTTCATTAGCCTTAAAGTCTATAAGAATCTCTTAAGCGCTTGCAAAGAAAAGAAAATGTTTCCCAAAGTGTTAAAGAGTGAAAAGAAAAAGAAAAGCAAAGTGGAGAAAGAAAAGATGATGTTGAAAAGGCACTTGTTGTAATTAATTGATAGTGGGGGTACATGAAAACCCTTTGTTTTGTGTCAAGTGTGTTTGATGAAATGTGCTGTATGAAAGTAAACCAGCATGAATGGGAGAAAAAGAGAAAAGAGAGGAACAATGTCCATGAGTCGATGGGAATGTGTTGAAAAGGCGCCTAAGGATGCTAGCGACTATTATTGGCTAATCCAATATATACATACTAGATCCATAGCCCCGTTACAACCCATTAAAGTCCTACGTGATCCTATATTGCATTTCTTTATATTAGTGGAGTAATACACTAAGGGCAAGCCTATGGGTCATGACATGATGCATGTGATTTCTTTTGGGAGAGAGAGTGAAATTAATTTTTATATGCCCCTACTTGCATGTTTGTGTGTTGCATGAACATAAAAGGGAAATTTCTCTCGAGTTGTGAGGGCACATGCTTGATGAAAGATTGATTTTTGTGTCGGATTTCTTGATTAGCTGATTTGCATGAGTTTGCCGATATCAAGAATCAATTCTTAAAAGTCTAGGAAGCCTTGATGTATTAAAGGTCATTGTATTGTACGACCAAGCATGTTTTCTTGATGATTTGCAAAAATTGAATAATCGGTATGACCGTAGCGTAAATTGTTGCACCATAGTGACGAAGGTTGGGATTTAATTTGCATGATTTGTGTATATGTTGTTCGAGGACGAACAAGGATTTAAGTGTGGGGTAAGTGATCTTGGGCAGATTTATATGCCCAAGTGATACTCAAACGTATCATTTTTACCTTGTTTGTTGTGCAATGTGTATATAATATCATGTAATTAGTAATAAAATGCGAATTTATACTAACCAACATGATTAGCATTTGTTTTGTAGGTAAATGTGATTTTAGGAGCTAAAATGCATGTTGGAACTATGTCGGAGTTGGACTTGGATGCGAGCGTGGAAAAGACCTTGGAATGCATATTTTATAGGGGCTCCGCGATGGAGCCGTGCCACGCTACCATCGCGGTAGCACACTGCCTGAGCAGGGATTAAAATGGCAATTTCCAGTGTGCCTTCGCGTCAGCTCTGTGGCACGGAGAGAGGCCTCCGCGAAGGCCTCCGTGCCACGTTGAGGCTAATTTACCGGACCCAGGAAATTCCAGTAAAGGTCCGCGTCCACGTCGTGTCACGGAGGCAGTGCTCCGCATTGGCCTCCGTGACACGTTGCTTGTTATTCCGGGAAAAATTTCCCACTAGTATAAATAGCACACTTAGGTTTATTTTAATTATTTTTTAGTTTTTAGACTGAGTTCAGAAGTGGAGAGCAGGAACGTGGGTTAGTAGCAGTTGAAGAACGAAAAAGCTAAGGGAATTCTTCTCTTCCTTTCTTCTTTCTATCAATTGTACGTATGATTTACACTCATTTTAGGATGATCAATCCAAGAATGAGTGGCTAATTCTCTTCCTTGCTGAGGTTTTGAACATGTGTAATGAATTCTGATTATAATTGATATGGGTTCTTCTTCTTCTTTAATGTTGTTCTATTAATTCTTTTTTTTTACTACATTAGTGATTGGCCAACATTAATGTACATCTAAAAAGTCCAATTTCACTCGAGAGAGCAAGAAATTGGAAAGTTGTGAATTAATAGGGTATTGTTCTTAACTTGATTTGGGAAAATTGGGTTTTGATGTGCTTTCCTGATAGAAATATACTTGAAAGCCGTATTAGTCAATTTAGGAACCGGAATTGTAGTGCTAGGTCATAAATTGCATTTGATCACAGAAATGTAGACGGATGGTTTATGATTCTAAAGTGAAATTAAATACGAGAGTTTTAATTTATAGGCGAATGTTCTTGGCTAGCAACATGAAGAGGAGATTAACCAAATTATCATGATTATCAAGTTCATTACTTGTTCTTAACCTTGGCATGTTCATATCCATTGTCTAAATTCACAAGTAAATAGTTATTGTTAGTTGTAGTATATATAGTTTAGAAACCAAAAACTCAAGTAACTCTTGGTTACGTTGTTGTTAGCATAATTGGAAGTGAAATAGGAATATAGTAAACTAGGCAATTTTACGTATCTTGAGCCTCCTTGGATCGATACTTGGCTACTTAGCCACTTTATTACTTGTTTGACCACGTGCACTTGCGTGTCGGTTTTTAATATAAATTACCACGAGTAGAGCAAGCCGAGCAGTGTGTTCTAGGTGTGGATGACTCAAGAGATCATATGTTGCAGGAGTCTCATGGTTCCCAATATTTTATACATCCAGGTGCCACCAAGATGTACCGTGACCTGCAGGAAGTATATTGGTGGAATGGTATGAAGAAGGACATTGCGCAGTTTGTGGCTAAGTGTCTGAATTGTCAGCAAGTGAAAGTTGAGCGTCAAAAACCTGGCGGTGAGCTTCAAGACATTAGTATCTCTGCGTGGATCTTGTAAGAAATCAATATGGACTTCATTACAGGGTTGCTTGATACTTGTCGGCAGTATGACTCTATTTGGGTGATTGTGGACAGGTTGATTAAAGAAGCTCATTTCCTACCGGTAAAAACTACAGATTCAGCAGAGGATTATGCAAAATTATACATTTAAGAATTTTTTCTTTTGCATGGAGTTCCCTCATCTATCATCTCAAATAGAGGTACTTAGTTTACCTCGCAATTTTTGAAGTCATTGTTAGAAGGGACTTGGTACTCAGGTAAAGCTTAGCATAACTTTTCCCCTGCAGACCGATGGTCAGGCTGAGCAGACCATTCAGACTCTTGCGGATATGTTGAGAGAATGTTTGATTGACTTTAATGGTAGTTGGGATGATCATTTACCTCTTATTAAGTTTGCATATAACAAAAACTACCGTTCCAGATTCAGATGGCTCCGTATAAAGCTCTTTATGGGAGGAAATGTAGATCACCTATTTGTTGGTTTGAAGTCGGTGAAGCTACATTGATAAGGCCAGATTCATTTCATGAGGCTATGGAGAAAGTTCAGCTTATACGGGAAAGGCTGATAATAACTCAGAGTCGTCAAAAGTCCTATGCATATGTGAGGAGGAGAGAACTTGAGTTTGAAGTTGAGGATTAGGTGTTTCTATAAATGTCTCCCATGAAGGGAGTGATGAGATTCGGAAAGAAAGGGAAGCTTAGTCCTAGCTATGTTGGCCTGTACAAGTTGCGAGACATGTTGACAAGGTGGCCTATGAGTTGGAGATTCCCTTAGAGTTGGCTTCCATGTATCTGATTTTCCATATTTCACTCTTGAAGAAGTGCATTGGTGACCCGACTTAGGTTGTTCCGCTGTAGAGCATAGGTGTGAAGGATAGCCTTAGCTATGATGATGTACCAGTTGAAGTTCTTAATTGTCAGGTTTGAAAACTAAGAAGAAAGAGGTAGCTTCAGCAAGGGTTTTATCGAGGAATCAATATGTTGAGGGAGCTACGTGGAAAGTCGAAGCAGATATGATGACTAAGTACCCGTATCTTTTCCCTTGCGCTTAAATTCCTACTTGAGGTAACAATTTCCTCCTTGGTACTTTGTTTAGTTTCATGTCTAATTCATGTCTCTCCATTTAATGTATGTTTGTGCATATACGTGTGATTCATGAATTCAGTGCGGTCAAGTGTTTCAATCCAGAGTCAGTCACTCCGTTAGTTTTCAGCTTCAAGTGTTTAGTATTTGGGGTGGCAGATCCTTTATCCAGTTATTCAGTGTGTTTACCCATATTCATGGATGAATGTTCCCAAGGGGAATATTGTAATACCCCAAAAGTTCCTAAAAAAAGACGAGAGAGGTAGAAATGAGTTCTGCAGAAAAATCATAATTTTTTCACCAGAACAACTCATGGTACGAGTCATGATAGGAAGTGATGGTTCGTGGTCTCAGTCGTGGTGCAATTTTGAAGTTGGTGTCAAGACCATGAGTCACACCATGAATCGTAAGGTATAGATACGACTCGTGGTGAGGAGTGGTGATGAGTTTCCTTGTGGTGCCAGGATATGATGTCACAAATCATGTTAGGACTCGTAGCAAATAACAACGGGTCATGATGGAAGTCGTGGTTATAAATTTGCAGGTGAAGAGGGGTGATGAGACAAATTATAGTATGACTTGTGGTAGGAAACCAGGAGTCGTGATATGCAATCATGGTAAGATTCAAAGATGTTCCTGGGAGGAGAAGTGGTGACCACGAGAGGTAACAACGAGTCATTAATCCATGGTACGACTCGTGGTAAGAGTCGTGATGACTGGCAGTTCCCATTATCCAGATTTTTCATTAAGGGTATTTTCATAATTTATAAGTTCCTAAGTCCTAAATTACGTCATTTTAAACTCTTTTAGGAGGATTTTTAAGAGGGTTTACCTGTCCTAATTCATTCAACTCCCGTGCATGCATGAGTAGAGGTTTTTCTTTGAAGATCAAGCTTGAAACCCTCCAATTCTCCTATAATTCTCTTGGGCTTTCAAGGAAGAGTGTGGAATCAGATTTCTCAGGTATGTAGCGCTATGAATGAGGGTTTCTTTCACTCTCATGGTCAAATCTCTTCAATTCAATGAATTTAAGTTTCAGATGAAGTTTATGATCTTATGGAGATTATTCCTAATTTAATGAAATTCTCTATGATTTATATATGGATCAATTCTCTTCATGTTTAAATCTTGTTTTAAGATCTACAGGTAGATTTTATACCTATTATGATTATTAATTCATGGTGTCAAAATTTACCCAATTTATGCCCAATTATGCAAATTTCATGAAAAGTCAAGTTTATGATTCTACTGTGATTTTGATCTTCAAAAGCCCTAAATTATGATTTATGATTTATGATATGATTTCCTTCAAGTACTCTTCATGAATTTATGAACTTCAAGTATAGTGATTTTCTCAAGCATGTATGTTCTTCATGATTTATGAGTTTATTATTTTGGCCGACTCACGGGCCATAATTCATGGTTAATCATGTATTTCAAGTGTGATCAAGTATGTTATGATTTATCTGTCCATGAACTTCATGTATGACTTCACGATCATTACATGAGCCTTCAAGTGCATGTTTTTGAGAGCAATGTCTAGCACCAATAAGGCCCAGCATTCAGATAAATACCGTCATCTCAAAACTATACACAAACGTAGGTTTATGCTCATGGACTCTAGGTGGGTCCCTTTTAGTGATATCACGCCTTGTACGCCCTTGGCCTGGCAAGCCTGGGAAGGCTCTGCCCACTTGAGCTAGATAGTTGGGGCATCATGTATGCTCTATCAAGATGGTGTCGGCCAAGAAGAGTCCTTCCATTGTTATTCATGATTTATGTATTGTCATGTTTACAATACTTTGGATCAAGTTATGTTTTTACAAGGTTTCTTTTATGATTATGATTATGACTAGTTTATGAATAGTTCTGAAAATCTTGAGTCGTATGTTTATGTTATGACTATCATTGCACAGTTTGAACTGTCCTACTCTTATGTACTCTTATGTATTTTGATTGGTCTATTTTATTTACCTTTCATACTTAGTACATTCTAAGTATTGACCGTATACTCTATGTTGTATCATTTCATGATACAGGCTCAGACATTCAAGATCAGTCTCTTCGTTAGCCGGTCATCAGAGTTCATTTCATCCAGCTGTTGGTGACTCCTCATCCTTTGAGGACCTTCAATCAGTCGTATTATTACTATTTTCTATTTCAGATTTTTATTGAGCTAGTTAGGGTCTTGTCCAAATCATCTTGTCAGTATGTAGAGGCTTTTCAGATGTAGTGTTGTATTTAGATTTGACTTTAGTGTTATGTATTTCCGTTTTTCAAATGTTTAATATTCAGACTTCCGCTATTTAAGATTTAGTTTCCTTCCCCGTTGATTATGTTGAGTTATTTATCATGCTCATGCCATGGGTGGACTTGGAGCCATTTATGGTTCAAGGTTCCGTTTCTTGATCCGGGCCTCTGTTCGAGTCGTGACACCTAGACCCGTCACTACCTCCGATATTAAAAGCTTTTTGGTTTTAGCTGGTTACTATAGAAGGTTTGTAGAAAGAGTTTCGTCTGTTATTTCCCCTATAATCCAACTGACCCAGAAGAACGTCAAGCTTCACTAGTCCAATGCTTGTGAGAAGAGCTTTCAGGAGTTATAGACTTGACTGACTTCTACTCCAATTTTGACCCTACTAGAGGGTACAAATGGCTTTGGAGTCTATTGCAATTCCTCTAGAGTTGACCTTGGGGGTGTGTTGATGCAACACGGTAAGGTCATCACCTAGGCTTCAAGATAGCTTAAGGTCCATGAAAAGAATTATTCAACGCATGAGCTTGAGTCAGCAGTGTTATTTTTTGCGTTAAATAATTGGAGAAATTATTTGTATGGTGTCCATATTGATGTGTTTGCTGACCGTAAAAGTTTTTAGTATGTGTTTAGTGAGAAAGACCTAGATCTTCAGCAGAGAATATAGCATGATCATCTCAAGGATTATGACACTAGTATTCTTTACCATTTTGGTAAAGCCAATGTTGTGACTGATTCCATTAGCAGGAAAACAACGGGTAGTGTGGCTCATGTTGAAGAGGGAAAGAAAAATTTAGAGATGTTCACAAGCTTGCTCATTTAGGAGTTTGCCTTGCAGAAACTGCAGATTGTGGTGTCATTGTTAAGAATGGTTCAGAATCTTCATTAGCAGAAGAAGTTAAGGAAACACAAGATGATGATCCCATTCTGCTAAAGTTGAAGGAAGTTGTCCACAAGAAAGTAGATGTATTCTCACAAGGGGGAGATGTTGTGCTAAGATAACAAGACCGATTATGTGTATCATATGTGGATGACTTGAGACAAAGGATCCTAGAGAGGCTAACAACTCTCTGTATTCAATGCACCCAGGTGCCACCAAGATGTACTGTGATCTACGAGATGTTTACTAGTGGAATGGTATGAAGAGAGATATTGCGCAATTTGTGGCTATGTGCCCAAATTGCCACCAGGTTAAGGTAGATCAACAGAGACCAAGAGCTATGACTCAGGATATCTGCATTCCTAATTGGAAGTGGGAAGTGATAAACATGAACTTCATTATAGGGTTACCTCAGATGTGTCGACAACATGATTCTATATGGGTGGTAATAAACAAGATTACTATGCCAGCCCACTTCTTGTTGGTCAAGCTATAGATTCAGCATAGGACTATTCTAGATATTACATTGAGTAGTTAGTTAGGTTACACAAAGTTTCTCTGTCTATCATTTTAGAAAGGAGTACTGATGAGTTGGTAATGTACCAACTCATTAGGCTATTAAACATGAGCTTTTTCTTAATCTTCAAGTTAATTAAGAGGATTTTATGCTCTTTCTCTTTAATTTTTGTAGATATTTAATTTAAGTAGAGAAAGCAAGAACTTAGGCAAAAGCATGGAATTAAAGAAGAGGATTCAAGACTGGATGGGACCGGTGCTCTACCGGATGGAGCCGGTAAAATCTAGGCTGGAACACAGAAGCTTACTTGACCAGAGTGGAATGATCACTGGTGGAAAGCAGGACACCACCTGAGAACCACCGGTTGGACCCAGGGTCAGTGCCCTCGCTTCTACGATGCAGCGGCCTTCCGCAGATGGCACCGACAGAATGCCGGTGACTCACAAGTGACACTGCGTGCAGGAAGGGAAAAATCATCCAGCACAGAAATTTAGGATCATTCTGACCTATTTCCGTTTATACTTTTAGAAAATACCATATCTCCTTCAAGATTTGTAGAGAGTAGAAAGTTAGAGAGAGATAAAATATTGAGTAGCTTTTTCTTCTTCTTCTTCAAGGTAAACAATCTCCATTGAATACAATTGTGAACTTGAATTTAACTCCTGGTGATGAATGTCATGATTTTAATTGTTGACCTAATGTTGTATTTCTGATCAATGAGTGGCTAAATCTCTTTGTTAGGGGTATGTACATGAATTGGTGTTAAATTTGATTGGGTGTTGTTAAATTAATCTTAGATTTACTCATTTAAAACAAACTTGTTGATTTCTCCCAATTTATAATTAAATTATTCATAGTTGCAAATGTGGATGATTTTAACTTACTCTATTTTCGATTGAAAAAGAGAAATTGAATTTGGATGAGACAGCAATGTGTCAAGACCCAAACATAAGTTCATACCGAGACACAGAACCTAGAATCACAAGTAGCTCCAAGTCGACCCATGACATTAACATAGTATCTAAAAAACATACATTAATAGAAACTGATAATCTAAAATTGAATAAGTGGTAGTCTGCATACATAACAATCAAAAAATAGAGTCAACACTAACAAACTGAGATCTTACACATTGTCTGAAAAGCCTCTAACATAACTGAAGAGTTGATGAGACAACATCCCCAACTAGCTCACTAAAAGTCTAAACACAGAAACTAACACAACTTAACAATTCGAAGGTCCTTGAAGGATGAGAACTCACCAACTAGAGAACTGGACTAAGCTCTAGAGAATTATTAACAACGGGACTGAGTCTGAACGTCTAAACCTATATCATAAAATGATACAGCATAGAGTATGTGATCAGTACTTGGACTGTACTGAGTATGTAAGGTAAGCAAAACAAATTGAGTAAGTATAATTGAAATCATGCACATAATATAAATCATGAGATCATGAGAGAAAGGAATGCATGCTGATATCTGAAAACATGTATCGTCATAAATTGAATTTTATATCTGAATAGAATGACCCAAAGATAAACATAGAATCATATTGATTAGCATAAATGAAATCATAAGTAAAATCATATAAACTGAACATTGGGCCAAACCTACTAAAAACATAATATCATATGGCATAAATATACATAATTGAAATCACGAGGAATAATGGCAGACTCATCTTATAACCGACACCATCATGATAGAGCTTACGTGATGCCTTAACTATCATACTCAAATAGGTAGAGCCATCCAAAACCTTGCTAGGCTACGGAAGTTACCATGATATTGATATCAAGCTGAAGGCCCCTTGAGGGTGGGGCAAACTCTCTCCAGAGGTCCCAAATATCCATATACCTACATTGGCGCGTAGTTCATATATCGGGGAACCTTGGAACCCCAAGCCTACTCGGTGGTAGACACTACTCCCAAAAACATGCATAGTGCTCCCATAGTTTTTCAACTACGATGAAATCATATTTACATGCATAGTCTAAAACTGAACATGAGGATTTTTTACCCCAAAACATATCATAAGTTGATCTTATTAGCCTTGGCTAAATCATAAAAACATACTTAACTTGTCTGGGCTTACCCAAATCTTAAAATCTTGCATACTTGAAATAGACTTCATAAGCCAAAATCATAGATTCATACATGGATAAATTTATAAACAATCCATCATGCTAGATATCTTATCACACATGAAGTCATGGATCATAAACTTGACTAATTCATGAACTATCATAATTAAGCATAATTTTCTAAACTTGAAATCACAAATTTAAAATCAAAATAGATATAAAATATGGCCATGAATCTTAAAATGTACTTTTAAATATGAAGGGAATTGATTTATAAATAAATCATAGGGAATTTCACAAAATTAGGATAAAACTCCATAAGATCATGAACTTGATCTAGAACATGAATTAAAATAATAGAGGAGAATTTTGAGCGTGAGAGTGAAAGGAACTATCATTCATAGCCTCACATACCTGGGTAAATTGAATTTAGACTTGACTTTGAATGTCCAAGAGATTCCGTGTAAAGCCTTGAAAGCCCAAAGATCAGAACAGGAGTTGAAACAGAGAAAACATGATTTTCTACACCAGGTCGCAGAAAGAGTCATGCTGTGACCCGTCAGGTTGACCACGAGTCGTTATGTGACTCATGGTGAGGAGTGTTGACTTTCCTGGAAATTTCAAAGTGGGGTGACCACGGGTGTGGCCATGAGTCATGCTCAGCTCCATGAGTCGTTACGTCACCCGTGGTCAAGGGAAGTTGAAGGATTAAGAATGAGCTGGCAGTGTACCCCATGAATGAACACCACGAGTCGTGGTCAGATTCCATGATTCATTAGGTGAGTCATGGTTAGCAGTTGATTAGGGACTTGAGGTTGTGGGCAATGGAGGAAACGGAAGGTGACCACGAGTTGTGGTCACCAGTTACGAGTTGTTAGGTCCCTCGTGGGGACCTTTTGTGGAAAATTAGCATCGCACTTGACGACAGGAGATGACGACTCGTGCCCAGTGGTAACGATTCGTCCAGTCCCTCATTGGGACTGGCAATCAGCTTTTCTCTGCAAATTTAGTAAGGGATTTTCCGTAATTCCTATGATCATAAGGTCTAAACTACGTCGTTTTAAGATATGAATAGTTATTTTTAAGAAGAATAAGTTTATTCTAAGCTATTCCTATTCACTCATGCAAGAGTAGAAGTCTAGCGAGGTGATCAAGCTTAATTCCTTCAAGTTTTTCATCAATTCTTCCTCGGGCAATCAGAGAATTATAGAATCAGATTCTCTCAAGTTTGTAAGGTTATGAATGGGTGAATTTGTTCACACCCATTCTCAATCCCTCTCCGATTCATGAAAATCCATATGTTGATCCTATGGGGTTTCAACCCAATGCATGAATTTCCTATGTTTCTACCATGGGTATGATCTAAGTATGTTTCTATTATTGAATTATGATTCATGGGAATGTCTTACATTGTTTTCAATTAAAAGTCATGTTTTTATGTTTTATAAATTATAATGCCCATCCATGATATGTGCATGAAAGTTGAGATTTATGATGTATGTTCAAGTAAGATGAGATATGTATGATGAAAAGCATGTTTTCAAGTTACCCATGTCTATGATTATGTTTTGAAGAGAACCAAGTATTTTCAAGCATGTATAAGTATTGGGAAAGCCCATATGTCAAGTATGATTTATGATTTCAATCATTTAGATTACCACATGGTTTTGGAGTCAAGACTCCCAATTATGTTCAACTTGTGGTATGGTTTGAGCCAAGGCTCCTCAGGTGTGATTTTAGATTTTATATGTACATGATTATTCAGCTTTGTAACTAGATGATGGTCAACATCATTAAAAAAACAATGAGGAGCATATGTATGTTTTTGGGAGTAGTGTCTAGCATCGAGTAGGCTAAGGGTCAGTCAACCCTATGTCTCAAAACTATGCGCCAACACAGGTGTGATGAGATTATTTGGGACCTCCTATGTGAGCTTTCCCCTGCCTCAAGGGGCCTTCATCTTGATATCAATATCATGGTGTCGTCTTTATCCCTGGCAAGGATTTAGATAGCTCTGTCCACTAGGGTATGATAGTCAGAAGCACGTAAGCTTTACCGTGGTAATGTCGGTGACATGACGAGCCTCCCATTGTACCTCATGATTTCAGTTATTCATGTTTATCATTCATGATATATATATATATATATATATACACGCTGACCACCACCTACAGCACCCTGCTGAGCTGAGCATACTGGTGGAGCTGCTGAACTAGTGGATGGGTCACGGGCTCTACCATGGCCCTTTCGGGTGAGGGACAATCCCTGAGAATATGTCCGGGCTTCCCGCACACAAAACCAACACCTAAACCTGCTATGCACTCTTCGGTGTGTCTCCTATTACACTTTCCATAAACTTGAATGCTGGTCTCTACTGACATACTTCCCTGACTTCGAGAGCCTGATGTCTTTCCCCTCTGATAACGCCTAGAACTAGATAGCACACTAACTGATGACGGTGTTGGGACTGATTATCTTTGGTGGGACTGCTAATGATGTCTGCCATTAGACCTCTGCTGAAAAAACCCAAAGCTTCCTGTCCTAGCCCACTTGGCCTCTTTCTCTCTTTCCTTCATCTGATCTGCCTCTATCTAGTAGGCGTATATAACCAATTGAGAAAAATCAAAATCATTGTTCAGCATTGTGGTCCTACACTCCTTGACCAGCAAATTTTACACTCCATACACAAATTTGTCAATATGAGCTCTCTGATTTGTGACAATCCCCACCACATACTTGGCAAACGGGTAAATTCCAAGACGTACTCTTGCACCGTCATATTTTCCAGCCTCAAGATGATGCACTCTACCACCTTTGCCTCCCTCAACTCGCTAGGGAAGAATTTGTATAAGAAGGCAGTTATGAACTCATCCCAGCTCACGAGAAATGCGCCCACTACCCTACCATCTCTCCACTGGTGGTACCAAATATAAGTAACCCCCTTCAGCTTATAGCAGGCTAAGTCTGCGCTCTCTTCACATGTCACCCCCATAATTTAGTTGATCTTCTGTATCTCCTCTAGAAATTCATGAAGGACCTCATCCACTCTTGATCAAAGAAACTCAGGTGGGTTTATCTTTAGAAAGTCCTGAACTCGAGCCGCTGCTGCGTTCCAATTTTGAGGGACATGGGCTACCATCTACTGATTGACCTAAGCGGTCAAAGCCTATCCCAACATCTGAAATGTCGTTTTAAACTCGACATGAGAGAACTGCTCGATCAAAGGACCTGCAGGTGCTGGCAGGGATTGCTGGTGCCCACCTTAATTACCATCTTCCTGGCCATTTCAATTTCCGTTCCTATTACCACTTACCCGGCATAGAGGCCTGATTCTGCAAAATGTCTATAACATGAGTTTAAAGGATAGAGAGGTACTTCATCATATGACATAGATCATGAAAGAAGGGAAATTTTCTAAAACTTCTCGTAGCCTCTCCCTTATAGGTGTGGCGCTCTTCAAACCCATGGAAAAGACTCCACCCAACGCAGCTTTTAGACACCCTAGGACACTCTTAACCTTTGGTTTAATATCATATTTTTCACGACCCAAACATAGGTCCGTACTGAGACATGGAACCTAGAACCACAAGTGGATCCAAGTTGACCCATGGCATGAATGTAGCGGCTGAAGAGAATACATTAATGGAAACTGATTATCTAAACATGAATAAGCGAAAGTCTGCATACATAATGATAAGAAATAGAGTCAACGCTGACAAGATGAGATTCTACACATTGCTTGAAAGCCTCTAACATAACTAAACAGTTGATGGGACGACATCCCCAACTAGCTCACTAAAAGTCTGAAAACTGAAACTAACACAACTCAACAATCTAAAGGTCCTCAAAGGATGAGGACTTACCAACTAGAGAACTAGACTAATCTCTGGATATGGTTAACGATGAGACTAAGTCTGAATGTCTGAACATATATCATAAATGATATACCATTGAGTACACGGTCAGTACTTGGAATGAACTAAGTATGTAAGGAAAGTTAAATAGGTTGAGTAAGTAAAATTGAAATCATACACCCTATACATTAACTTGTGTAGGCTTGCCCAAATCTTAAAATCATGCATACTAGAAATAGACTTCATAAGTCAAAATCGTACATTCATACATGGGTAATTTGTGAACATTCAATCTTGCTAGATATCTCATCATACTTGAAATCATGGATCATAAACTTGAATTAATCATGAACTTTCTTAATTAGGAATAATTTTCTAAACTTGAAATCACAAATTTCAAATAAAAATAGATATCAAATTTCCCCAGAAATCATAAAACATACTTTGAAACACGGAAGGCATTGACCCTTAATTCTATGAATTTAAGTTCTAGATCAAGTTCATGATCTTATGGGGCTTATTCCTAATTTTATGAAATTCTGTATTGATTTATATATAGATCAATTACCTTCATGTTTCAAATTATGTTTTAATATCTGTGGGCAGATTTTATACCTATTTTGATTATTAATTCATGGTTTCAAATCCTGACCAACTTATGCCCAATTATGAAAATTTCATGAAAAGTCAAGTTTATGATTCTATTATGAATTTGCTCTTTCTAAGGCCTAAATTATGATTTATAATTTATGATATTCTTTCCTTCAAGTACTCTTAATGAATTTATGAATTTCAAGTATAATGATTTTCTTAAGCATGTATGTTCTTCATGATTTATGAGTTTACGATTTTGGCTGACTCACGGGCCCTAAGTCATGGCTTATAATGTATTTCAAGTATGATCAAGTATGTTATGATTTATCTAGCCATGAACATAATGTATGGCTTCACGATTATTATATGAGCCTTCAAGAGCTTGTTTTTGGGAGTAGTGTCTACCACTAAGTACGCCCGATTTTCAGGTAAAACTCATGGCCTCAGAACAACGCACCAACATAGGTTTATGCTCATGGACTCTAGGTGGGTCCCTTTTAATGATATCACGCCATGTACGTCCTTGGCCTGGCAAGCCTGGATAGCTCTACCCACTTGAGCGAGATAGTTGGGGCATCATGTAATCACTATCATGATGGTGTCTGTTAAGACAAGTCCTCTCATTTTTCCTCATGATTTATGCATTTTCATGTTTACAATACTTTGTCTCAAGTTATATTTTTACAAGGTTTCTCTTATGATTATGATTATGACTAGTTTTTGAATAGTTCTAAAAATCTTGAGTCTCATGTTTATGTTTTGACTATCATTGCATGGTTTTAACTGTCCTACTCTTATGAACTCTTATGAATTTTCATTGGTATATTTAATTTACCTCGCATACTCAGTATATTCAACGTACTGACCACATACTCTATGTTGTGTCGTTTCATGATACAGTCTCAGACATTCAAGATCAGTCTCTTAATTAGCTGGTCATCAGAATTTATTTTCGAGCTGTTGGTGAGTCCTCATCCTTTGAGGACCTTCAGTCAGTCGTATTGTTGCTATTTTCAGTTCTAGATCGTTAGTGAGCTAGTTGGGGTCTTGTCCCATCAGCTCATTAGTATGTGGAGGATTTTTAGAAACAATGTTGTATTCAGTTTTGGATTTAGTGTTATGTATTTTTGTTGTTCAAATGTTTAATATTCAGACTTCTTCTATATCAAATTTTAGTTTCCTTCCGCCTTGATTATGTTGAGTTAGTTAACATGCTCATGCCATAGGTCGACGAGGAGCCATTTATGGTTCTAGGTTCCGTGTCTAGATCTGGGCCTATATTTGGGTCATGACAAACTTGATACTAGAGCAAAGATTTAGTGAATCCTAGGGTGTCTGAATGCTGCATTGAGTAGAATCTTATTCATGGAAGTGAAGCGTGCCACACTTATGCGGGAGAGGTTACAAGATGTTTTAGGAAATTTCTTTCTTTCATGATCTATGTAATGCGATGAAATGTCTCTTTATCTTTGTAAATGGCGCTATATGCATTTGCAGAATCATGCCACTACATTGAGTTAATAGAAGAATGAAGGATAATAGAAATGGAAATGGCCATGAGAATTTTAATGGAGATGGGTAGAATCAAGCCCCACCAGCCCTAGAGGATGATGTTCCTGAGAAGGTTTCCCATGTTGAGTTTAAGGAAACCATCCAGATGTTGTCACAAGCATTAACCGCTCAGGTCAACTAGCAGACAGTAGCTCATGTTCCCCATAATGGGAACGCAGTAGCGGCTAGAGTCAGACACTTCCTTAGGATGAATTTTCCTGGATTGAGGGTGGACAAGGCTCCACATGAGTTCATTGACGAGACTCAGAAAATCACTCAGGTTATTGGAGTAGCAGTGGAGGAGTGTGCTGACCTAGCCTCTTATTATTTGAAAGGAGTTGCTTATATTTGGTACAAACAGTGGAAGTATGGCTGGGGAGTTGAAGCGGGTCATAGTTGGGATAAGTTTCTCACTATGTTGTTGGACCAATTCTTTCCCCGAGAGATGAGGGAAATCAAGGCAGTAGAGTTTGTGAACCTTAGACAGAACAACATGATAGTTCAAGAGTATGCACTAGAGTTCACCCATTTTTCTAGGTACACGCTAGAGATGGTGGCCGATTAGAGGACCCGGGTGATTAGAGTTGTAAATAAGGTAGTGGACTACATGGTCAAGGGCTGGATACCACTGTGCTATATTAGGACGTCGACTTCTCACAATTGGTTTTGCATGCCCAGCAGATGGAGGTAGTGCATATGAGGGAGAGAGAGAGAGCCTAAGAGGACCAGGACAGATAGTTTTGGGTTCTCCCAGTAGAGGTTGGGTGGTGGACATCGTCAGAAGTCCCACTAGAGGTCATCAGCCCCATCGTTGTCATCAGCCAGAGTACCATCTAGATCTCAGGGTGACCAGGGGAGCAAGGCATTCTGTTCGAGTGGACAAAGAAACCCACCGACAAAGCGCACATTTCCAATCTACAGAAAATATGGTAAGAACCATATAGAAGAGTGCTAAGTCAGATAAAATGTTTTTTTCAGGTGTGGGAAACCCGAGCACATGCACCAAGAGTGTCCTATGGCTAGGTAGGGTGATGGTAAGGGTTGTACTTAGGCTACCCGTTTAGTAGCGGTTTCTAGGGTTCCTCAAACAATGTGATATCTCACACCGGGTAAATCCTTAACCCTTCCCCCTTAGTAGCACATCTTCCTCGATAGGGTGCATCCACTAGTGCAAGTGGTGGTCCGTGCCAGAACAGGTTTTATGCCGTAGTGTCTCATCAGGAACAGGAGGTCTCCCCAGATGTAGTTACTGGTATGTTATGAGTATTCCATCTTGATGTTTATGCATTGTTAGATCCAGGGCCTATTTTATCTTTTGTGATGCCCTATGTTCATAGTAGTTTCAAAGTTAGTCCCGAAATTCTATCAGAACCTTTCTCAGTCTCCACTGCAGTTTGTGATTCAATTTTAGCTCGATAGGTTTACAGAAATTTGCCTGTCACAGTCCTTCAGAAAGTCATCTCAGCAGATTTATTAGAGTTAGACATGATAGATTTTGATGGTATCTTTGACGTGTATTGGTTGCATGCATGTTATGCCTCCGTGAATTATAGAACCTATGTGGTAGATTTTTGATTTTCGGGTGAGCTATTCCTAGAGTGGAAGGGTAGTTCAGTTGTGCCTATAGGTCGCTTTAATTCCTACCTTAAGTCTAGAAAGATGATTTCTAAGGGTTTCATGTACCATCTACTTCAGGTTAAGGATGCTACATCCAAGACACCGACTCTCTAGTCAGTTCTTGTAGTGTGTTAGTACCCGAAGGTGTTCCCAGATGATCTATCAGAGTCCCTCCCGAGTGGGAAATTGACTTTGTTATTGACCATGTTCCTGATACGCAGCCTCATATCTATTCCTCCTTACAGAATGGCTCTAGCTGAGCAAAAGGAGTTGAAAGAGCAGTTGAAGGATCTCCTTGAAAATGGTTTCATCAGACTTAGAAAATGCCCGTGGTGTGCACCAGTTCGCTTTGTTCGAAAGAAGGATTGTTGTCTTCGTATGTGCATTGACTATCGGCAGTTTAACAAGGTTACCATCAAGAAAAAGTATCCTCTTCCTAGACATGATGATTTGTTTGACAAACTTCAGGGTGCTAAGTTCTTCTAAAAGATAGATCTCAGGTCCTGTTATCACCAGCTCAACATTACGGAGAGTGACATCCCGTAGACATCCTTCAGGACTCGATATGGTCACTATGAGTTTGTAGTTATGTCTTTTGGACTACCGAATGCTCCTGTAACTTTCATCGTTTTGATGAACAGCTGTTCAAGACATATTTGGATATATTTTTTATTGTGTTCATAGATGAAATTCTCATGTACTCTAGGAGAGAGGAGGAGCATGCTGCTCATTTGAGGATTGTTCTGCAGACTCTCAAGGATTGCTAGTTGTTTGCTAAATTTAGCAAGTGTGAGTTTTGTTTGGACTCGGTAGCATTTTTGGGTCATGTGGTTTCAAGTTATGGTGTGTAGATGGACTCTCAAAAGATACAAGCTTTGAAGAATTGGCCTAGATCAATTAGTCCTTTGAATATTAGGAGTTTCTTGGGTTGGCTAGTTACTATAGGAGGTTTGTTGAGGGATTTTCGTCCATTGTCGCACCGTTGACTAAGTTGACCCAGAATAAAGTTAAATTTCAGTGGTCGGATGCATGTGAGAAGAATTTCAAGAGTTAAAGATTCGACTCACTTCATCTCTAGTATTGACCTTACCTAAGGGTATGGGTCATTGTATACTTTGATGCCTCCGGGGTTGGTCTTGGGTTTGTGTTGATGCAGCATGGTAAGGTCATTGCGTATACCTCTAGAAAGCTTAAGACGCATGAGAAGAATTATACAATGTATGACCTGGAATTGTTAGTGGTGGTGTTCACATTGAAGATTTGGATACACCATTTGTCGGTGTCTATGTAGATGTGTTTACGGACCACAAGATCCTACAGTAGGTTTTCACCCAAAAGGATTTGAATTTACAACAAAGGAGATAATTAGAGCTGCTTAAGGACTATGACATGAGGGTCCTTTATCATTCGGGAAAAGCCAATGTAGTGGCGGATGCTCTTAGCAGGTTATCCATGGGGAGTGTGTCTCATATGGAGAATTAATAAAGGAAAGAATTGGTGAAGGATGTCCATCGGCTTGCATGGTTAGGAGTCTATCTTGTTGATTCGATAGATGGTGGTGTCATTGTTCAGGATGGTTCAGAAACCTATTTGGTGACAGATGTCAAATCTAGACAAGATGAGGATCCTATTCTAGTAAAGTTGAAGGAAGTGGTTCAAAATCAGAGGGTAGAGGTCTTCTCCCAACGGGGAGATGGTGTACTTCGTTATTAAGGTGGTTTGTGTGTTGTAGGTGTGGATGACTCAAGAGATCGTATGTTGCAGGAGGCTCATGGTTCCCAATATTTTATACATCCAGGTGCCACCAAGATGTACCGTGACCTGCAGGAAGTATATTGGTGGAATGGTATGAAGAAGGACATTGCGCAGTTTGTGGCTAAGTGTCTGAATTGTCAGCAAGTGATAGTTGAGCGTCAAAAACCTGGCGGTGTGCTTCAAGACATTAGTATCTCTGCGTGGATGTTGTAAGAAATCAATATGGACATCATTACAGGGTTGCCTGATACTTGTCGGCAGTATGACTCTATTTGGGTGATTGTGGACAGGTTGATTAAAGAAGCTCATTTCCTACCGGTAAAAACTACAGATTCAGCAGAGGATTATGCAAAATTATACATTTAAGAATTTTTTCTTTTGCATGGAGTTCCCTCATCTATCATCTCAAATAGAGGTACTTAGTTTACCTCGCAATTTTTGAAGTCATTGTTAGAAGGGACTTGGTACTCAGGTAAAGCTTAGCATAACTTTTCCCCTGCAGACCGATGGTCAGGCTGAGCAGACCATTCAGACTCTTGCGGATATGTTGAGAGAATGTTTGATTGACTTTAATGGTAGTTGGGATGATCATTTACCTCTTATTAAGTTTGCATATAACAAAAACTACCGTTCCAGATTCAGATGGCTCCGTATAAAGCTCTTTATGGGAGGAAATGTAGATCACCTATTTGTTGGTTTGAAGTCGGTGAAGCTACATTGATAAGGCCAGATTCATTTCATGAGGCTATGGAGAAAGTTCAGCTTATACGGGAAAGGCTGATAATAACTCAGAGTCGTCAAAAGTCCTATGCATATGTGAGGAGGAGAGAACTTGAGTTTGAAGTTGAGGATTAGGTGTTTCTATAAATGTCTCCCATGAAGGGAGTGATGAGATTCGGAAAGAAAGGGAAGCTTAGTCCTAGCTATGTTGGCCTGTACAAGTTGCGAGACATGTTGACAAGGTGGCCTATGAGTTGGAGATTCCCTTAGAGTTGGCTTCCATGTATCTGATTTTCCATATTTCACTCTTGAAGAAGTGCATTGGTGACCCGACTTAGGTTGTTCCGCTGTAGAGCATAGGTGTGAAGGATAGCCTTAGCTATGATGATGTACCAGTTGAAGTTCTTAATTGTCAGGTTTGAAAACTGAGAAGAAAGAGGTAGCTTCAGCAAGGGTTTTATCGAGGAATCAATATGTTGAGGGAGCTACGTGGAAAGCCGAAGCAGATATGATGACTAAGTACCCATATCTTTTCCGTTACGCTTAAATTCCTACTTGAGGTAACAATTTCCTCCTTGGTACTTTGTTTAGTTTCATGTCTAATTCATGTCTCTCCATTTAATGTATGTTTGTGCATATACGTGTGATTCATGAATTCAGTGCGGTCAAGTGTTTCAATCCAGAGTCAGTCACTCTGTTAGTTTTCAGCTTCAAGTGTTTAGTATTTGGGGTGGCAGATCCTTTATCCAGTTATTCAGTGTGTTTACCCATATTCATGGATGAATGTTCCCAAGGGGGATATTGTAATACCCCAAAAGTTCCTAAAAAAAGACGAGAGAGGTAGAAATGAGTTCTGCAGAAAAATCATAATTTTTGCACCAGAACAACTCATGGTACGAGTCATGATAGGAAGTGATGGTTCGTGGTCTCAGTCGTGGTGCAATTTTGAAGTTGGTGTCAAGACCATGAGTCACACCATGAATCGTAAGGTGTAGATACGACTCGTGGTGAGGAGTGGTGATGAGTTTCCTTGTGGTGCAAGGATATGATGTCACGAATCATGTTAGGACTCGTAGCAAATAACAACGGGTCATGATGGAAGTCGTGGTTATACATTTGCAGGTGAAGAGGGGTGATGAGACAAATTATAGTATGACTTGTGGTAGGAAACCAGGAGTCGTGATATGCAATCATGGTAAGATTCAAAGATGTTCCTGGGAGGAGAAGTGGTGACCGCGAGAGGTAACAACGAGTCATTAATCCATGGTACGACTCGTGGTAAGAGTCGTGATAACTGGCAGTTCCCATTATCCAGATTTTTCATTAAGGGTATTTTCATAATTTCTAAGTTCCTAAGTCCTAAATTACGTCATTTTAAACTCTTTTAGGAGGATTTTTAAAAGGGTTTACCTGTCCTAATTCATTCAACTCCCATGCATGCATGAGTAGAGGTTTTTCTTTGATGATCAAGCTTGAAACCCTCCAATTCTCCTATAATTCTCTTGGGCTTTCAAGGAAGAGTGTGGAATCAGATTTCTCAGGTATGTAGCGCTATGAATGAGGGTTTCTTTCACTCTCATGGTCAAATCTCTTCAATTCAATGAATTTGAGTTTCAGATGAAGTTTATGATCTTATGGATATTATTCCTAATTTAATGAAATTCTCTATGATTTATATATGGATCAATTCTCTTCATGTTTAAATCTTGTTTTAAGATCTACAGGTAGATTTTATACCTATTATGATTATTAATTCATGGTTTCAAAATTTACCCAATTTATGCCCAATTATGCAAATTTCATGAAAAGTCAAGTTTATGATTCTACTGTGATTTTGATCTTCAAAAGCCCTAAATTATGATTTATGATTTATGATATGATTTCCTTCAAGTACTCTTCATGAATTTATGAACTTCAAGTATAGTGATTTTCTCAAGCATGTATGTTCTTCATGATTTATGAGTTTATGATTTTGGCCGACTCACGGGCTGTAATTCAAGGTTAATCATGTAGTTCAAGTATGATCAAGTATGTTATGATTTATCTAGCCATGAACTTCATCTATGACTTCACGATTATTACATGAGCCATCAAGTGCATGTTTTTGAGAGCAATGTCTAGCACCATGAAGGCCCAGCATTCAGATAAATACCGTCATCTCAAAACTATACACAAACGTAGGTTTATGCTCATGGACTCTAGGTGGGTCCCTTTTAGTGATATCACGCCTTGTACGCCCTTGGCCTGGCAAGCCTGGGAAGGCTCTGCCCACTTGAGCTAGATAGTTGGGCATCATGTATGCTCTATCAAGATGGTGTCGGCTAAGACGAGTCCTTCCATTGTTATTCATGATTTATGTATTGTCATGTTTACAATACTTTGGATCAAGTTATGTTTTTACAAGGTTTCTTTTATGATTATGATTATGACTAGTTTATGAATAGTTCTGAAAATCTTGAGTCATATGTTTATGTTATGACTATCATTGCACAGTTTGAACTGTCCTACTCTTATGTACTCTTACGTATTTTGATTGGTCTATTTTATTTACCTTTCATACTTAGTACATTCTAAGTATTGACCGTATACTCTATGTTGTATCATTTCATGATACAGGCTCAGACATTCAAGATCAGTCTCTTCGTTAGCCTGTCATCAGAGTTCATTTCATCCAGCTGTTGGTGACTCCTCATCCTTTGAGGACCTTCAATCAGTCGTATTATTACTATTTTCTATTTCAGATTTTTATTGAGCTAGTTAGGGTCTTGTCCAAATCATCTTGTCAGTATGTAGAGGCTTTTCAGATGTAGTGTTGTATTTAGATTTGACTTTAGTGTTATGTATTTCCGTTTTTCAAATGTTTAATATTCAGACTTCCGCTATTTAAGATTTAGTTTCCTTCCCCGTTGATTATGTTGAGTTATTTATCATGCTCATGCCATGGGTGGACTTGGAGCCATTTATGGTTCAAGGTTCCGTTTCTTGATTCGGGCCTCTGTTCGAGTCGTGACACCTAGACCCGTCACTACCTCCGATATTAAAAGCTTTTTGGTTTTAGCTGGTTACTATAGAAGGTTTGTAGAAAGAGTTTCGTCTGTTATTTCCCCTATAATCCAACTGACCCAGAAGAACGTCAAGCTTCACTAGTCCAATGCTTGTGAGAAGAGCTTTCAGGAGTTATAGACTTGACTGACTTCTACTCCAATTTTGACCCTACTAGAGGGTACAAATGGCTTTGTAGTCTATTGCAATTCCTCTAGAGTTGACCTTGGGGGTGTGTTGATGCAACACGGTAAGGTCATCACCTAGGCTTCAAGATAGCTTAAGGTCCATGAAAAGAATTATTCAACGCATGAGCTTGAGTCAGCAGTGTTATTTTTTGCGTTAAAGAATTGGAGAAATTATTTGTATGGTGTCCATATTGATGTGTTTGCTGACCGTAAAAGTTTTTAGTATGTGTTTAGTCAGAAAGACCAAGATCTTCAGCAGAGAATATAGCTTGATCATCTCAAGGATTATGACATGAGTATTCTTTACCATTTTGGTAAAGCCAATGTTGTGACTGATTCCATTAGCAGGAAAACAACGGGTAGTGTGGCTCACGTTGAAGAGGGAAAGAAAAATTTAGAAATGTTCACAAGCTTGCTCATTTAGGAGTTTGCCTTGCAGAAACTGCAGATTGCGGTGTCATTGTTTAGAATGGTTCAGAATCTTCATTAGCAGAAGAAGTTAAGGAAACACAAGATGATGATCCCAATCTGCTAAAGTTAAAGGAAGTTGTCCACAAGAAAGTAGATGTATTCTCTCAAGGGGGAGATGTTGTGCTACGATAACAAGACCTATTATGTGTATCATATGTGGATGACTTGAGACAAAGGATCCTAGAGAGGCTAACAACTCTCTGTATTCAATGCACCCAGGTGCCACCAAGATGTACTGTGATCTACGAGATGTTTACTAGTGGAATGGTATGAAGAGAGATATTGCGCAATTTGTGGCTATGTGCCCAAATTGCCACCAGGTTAAGGTAGATCAACAGAGACCAAGAGCTATGACTCAGGATATCTGCATTCCTACTTGGAAGTGGGAAGTGATAAACATGAACTTCATTATAGGGTTACCTCAGATGTGTCGACAACATGATTCTATATGGGTGGTAATAAACAAGATTACTATGCCAGCCCACTTCTTGCTGGTCAAGCTATAGATTCAGCAGAGGACTATTCTAGATATTACATTGAGTAGTTAGTTAGGTTACATAAAGTTTCTCTGTCTATCATTTTAGATAGGGGTACTGATGAGTTGGTACCAACTCATTAGGCTATTAAACATGAGCTTTTTCTTAATCTTCAAGTTAATTAAGAGGATTTTATGCTCTTTCTCTTTAATTTTTGTAGATATTTAATTTAAGTAGAGAAATCAAGAACTTAGGCAAAAGCATGGAATTAAAGAAGAGGATTCAAGACTGGATGGGATCAGTGCTCTACCGGATGGAGCCGGTAAAATGTAGGCTGGAACACAAAAGCTTACAGGACCAGAGTGGAATGATCACTGGCGGAAAGCAGGACACCACCTGAGAACCACCGGTTGGACCCAGGGTCAGTGCCCTCGCTCCTACGATGCAGCGGCCTTCCGCGGATGGCACCGACAGAATGCCGGTGACTCACAAGTGACACCGCGTGCAGGAAGGGAAAAATCATCCAGCACAGAAATTTTAGGATCATTCTGACCTATTTCCGTTTACACTTTTAGAAAATACCATATCTCCTTCAAGATTTGTAGAAAGTTAGAGAGGATAAAATATTGAGTAGCTTTTTCTTCTTCTTCTTCAAGGTAAACAACCTCCATTGAATACAATTGTGAACTTGAATTTAACTCCTGGTGATGAATGTCATGATTTTAATTGTTGACCTAATGTTGTATTTCTGATCAATGAGTGGCTAAATCTCTTTGTTATGGGTATGTACATGAATTGGTGTTAAATTTGATTGGGTGTTGTTAAATTAATCTTAGATTTACTCATTTAATACAAACTTGTTGATTTCTCCCAATTTATAATTAAATTACTCATAGTTGCAAATGTGGATGATTTTAACTTACTCTATTTTCGATTGAAAAAGAGAAATTGAATTTGGATGAGACAGCAATGTGTCAAGACCCAAACATAAGTTCATACCGAGACACAGAACCTAGAATCACAAGTAGCTCCAAGTCGACCCATGACATTAACATAGTATCTAAAAAACATACATTAATAGAAACTGATAATCTAAAATTGAATAAGTGGTAGTCTGCATACATAACAATCAAAAAATAGAGTCAACACTAACAAACTGAGATCTTACACATTGTCTGAAAAGCCTCTAACATAACTGAAGAGTTGATGAGAGAACATCTCCAACTAGCTCACTAAAAGTCTAAACACAGAAACTAACACAACTTAACAATTCGAAGGTCCTTGAAGGATGAGAACTCACCAACTAGAGAACTGGACTAAGCTCTAGAGACTTATTAACAACGGGACTGAGTCTGAACGTCTAAACCTATATCATAAAATGATATAGCATAGAGTATGTGATCAGTACTTGGACTGTACTGAGTATGTGAGGTAAGCAAAACAAATTGAGTAAGTATAATTGAAATCATGCACATAATATAAATCATGAGATCATGAGAGAAAGGAATGCATGCTGATATCTGAAAACATGTATCGTCATAAATTGAATTTTATATCTGAATAGAATGACCCAAAGATAAACATAGAATCATATTGATTAGCATAAATGAAATCATAAGTAAAAGCATATAAACTGAACATTGGGCCAAACCTACTAAAAACATAATATCATATGGCATAAATATACATAACTGAAATCACGAGGAATAATGGCAGACTCATCTTATAACCGACACCATCATGATAGAGCTTACGTGATGCCTTAACTATCATACTCAAATAGGTAGAGCCATCCAAAACCTTGCTAGGCTACGGAAGTTACCATGATATTGATATCAAGCTGAGGCCCCTTGAGGGTGGGGCAAACTCTCTCCAGAGGTCCCAAATATCCATAAACCTACATTGGCGCGTAGTTCTTAGATCGGGGAACCTTGGAACCCCAAGCCTACTCGGTGGTAGACACTACTCCCAAAAACATGCATAGTGCTCCCATAGTTTTTCAACTAAGATGAAATCATATTTACTTGCATAGTCTAAAACAGAACATAAGGAGTTTTTACCCCAAAACATATCATAAGCTGATCTTATTAGCCTTGGCTAAATCATGAAAACATACTTAACTTGTCTGGGCTTACCCAAATCTTAAAATCTTGCATACTTGAAATAGACTTCATAAGCCAAAATCATAGATTCATACATGGGTAAATTTTTAAACAATCCATCATGCTAGATATCTTATCACACATGAAGTCATGGATCATAAACTTGACTAATTCATGAACTTTCATAATTAAGCATAATTTTCTAAACTTGAAATCACAAATTTAAAATCAAAATAGATATAAAATATGCCCATGAATCTTAAAATGTACTTTTAAATATGAAGGGAATTGATTTATAAATAAATCATAGGGAATTTCACAAAATTAGGATAAAACTCCATAAGATCATGGACTTGATCTAGAACATGAATTAAAATAATAGAGGAGAATTTTGAGCGTGAGAGTGAAAGGAACTATCATTCATAGCCTCACATACCTGGGTAAATTGAATTTAGACTTGACTTTGAATGTCCAAGAGATTCCATGTAAAGTCTTGAAAGCCCAAAGATCAGAACAGGAGTTGAGACAGAGAAAACATGATTTTCTACACTAGGTCGCAGAAAGAGTCGTCCTGTGACCCGTCAGGTTGACAATGAGTCGTTATGTGACTCATGGTGAGGAGTGTTGACTTTCCTGGAAATTTCAAAGTGGGGTGACCACGGGTGTGGCCATGAGTCATGCTCAGCTCCATGAGTCGTTACATCACCCGTGGTCAAGGGAAGTTGAAGGATTAAGAATGAGCTGGCAGTGTACCCCATGAATGGACACCACGAGTCGTGGTCAGATTCCATGATTCATTAGGTGAGTCGTGGTTAGCAGTTGATTAGGGACTTGAGGTTGTGGGCAATGGAGGAAACGGAAGGTGACCACGAGTTGTGGTCACCAGTTACGAGCTGTTAGGTCCCTCGTGGGGACCTTTTGTGGAAAATTAGCATCGCACTTAACGACAGGAGATGATGACTCGTGCCCAGTGGTAACGATTCGTCCAGTCCCTCATTGGGACTGGCAATCAGCTTTTCTCTGCAAATTTAGTAAGGGATTTTCCGTAATTCCTATGATCATAAGGGCTAAACTACGTCGTTTTAAGATATGAATAGTTATTTTTAAGAAGAATAAGTTTATTCTAAGCTATACCTATTCATTCATGCAAGAGTAGAAGTCTAGCGAGGTGATCAAGCTTAATTCCTTCAAGTTTTTCATCAATTCTTCCTCGGGCAATCAGAGAATTATAGAATCAGATTCTCTCAAGTTTGTAAGGTTATGAATGGGTGAATTTGTTCACACCCATTCTCAGTCCCTCTCCGATTCATGAAAATCTATATGTTGATCCTATGGGGTTTCAACCCAATGCATGAATTTCCTATGTTTCTACCATGGGTATGATCTAAGTATGTTTCTATTATTGAATTATGATTCATGGGAATGTCTTACATTGTTTTCAATTAAAAATCATGTTTTTATGTTTTATAAATTATAATGCCCATCCATGATATGTTCATGAAAGTTGAGATTTATGATGTATGTTCAAGTAAGATGAGATATGTATGATGAAAAGCATGTTTTCAAGTTACCCATGTCTATGATCATGTTTTCAAGAGAACCAAGTATTTTCAAGCATGTATAAGTATTGGGAAAGCCCATATGTCAAGTATGATTTATGATTTCAATCATTTAGATTACCACATGGTTTTGGAGTCAAGACTCCCAATTATGTTCAACTTGTGGTATGGTTTGAGCCAAGGCTCCTCAGGTGTGATTTTAGATTTTATATGTACATGATTATTCAGCTTTGTCACTAGATGATGGTCAACATCATTAAAAAAACAATGAGGAGCATATGTATGTTTTTGGGAGTAGTGTCTAGCATCGAGTAGGCTAAGGGTCAGTCAACCCTATGTCTCAAAACTATGCGCCAACACAGGTATGATGAGATTATTTGGGACCTCCTATGTGAGCTTTCCCCTTCCTCAAGGGGCCTTCATCTTGATATCAATATCATGGTGTCGTCTTTATCCCTGGCAAGGATTTAGATAGCTCTGTCCACTAGAGTATGATAGTCGAAAGCAAGTAAGCTTTACCGTGGTAATGTCGGTTACATGACGAGCCTCCCATTGTACCTCATGATTTCAGTTATTCATGTTTATCATTCATGATATATATATATATATATATACACGCCGACCACCACCTACAGCACCCTGCTGAGCTGAGCATGCTGGTGGAGCTGCTGAACTAGTGGATGGGTCACGGCCTCTACCATGGCCCTTTCGGGATGAGGGACAATCCCTTAGCATATGTCCGGGCTTCCCGCACACAAAACGAACACCTAAACCTGCTATGCACTCTTCGGTGTGTCTCCTATTACACTTTCCATAAACTTGAATGCTGGTCTCTACTGACATACTTCCCTGACTTCGAGAGCCTGATGTCTTTCCCCTCTGATAACGCCTAGATCTAGATAGCACACTAACTGATGACGGTGTTGGGACTGATTATCTTTGGTGGGACTGCTAATCATGTCTGCCATTAGACCTCTGCTGAAAAAACCCAAAGTTTCCTGTCCTAGCCCACTTGGCCTCTTTCTCTCTTTCTTTCATCTGATCTGCCTCTATCTGGTAGGCGTATATAACCAATTGAGAGAAATCAAAATCATTGTTCAGCATTGTGGTCCTACACTCCTTGACCAGCAAATTTTACACTCCATACACAAATTTGTCAATATGAGCTCTCTGATTTGTGACAATCCCCACCACATACATGGCAAATGGGTAAATTCCAAGACGTACTCTTGCACCGTCATATTTTCCTGCCTCAAGATGATGCACTCTGCCACCTTTGCCTCCCTCAACTCGCTAGGGAAGAATCTGTATAAGAAGGAAGTTATGAACTCATCCCAGCTCACGGGAACTGCGCCCACTACCCTACCATCTCTCCACTGGGGGTACCAAATATAAGTAACCCCCTTCAGCTTATAGCAGGCTAAGCCTGTGCTCTCTTCACATGTCACCCCCATAATTCAGTTGATCTTCTGTATCTCCTCTAGAAATTCATGAAGGACCTCATCCACTCTTGATCAAAGAAACTCAGGTGGGTTTATCTTGAGAAAGTCCTGAACTCGAGCCGCTGCTACATTCCAATTTTGAGGGACATGGGCTACCATCTACTGATTGACCTAAGCGGTCAAAGCCTATCCCAACATCTGAAATGCCGTTTTAAACTCGACATGAGAGAACTGCTCGGTCAAAGGACCTGCAGGTGCTGGCAGGGATTGCTGGTGCCCACCTTAATTACCATCTTCCTGGCCATTTCAATTTCCGTTCCTATTACCATTTACCCGACATAGAGGCCTGATTCTGCAAAATGTCTATAACATGAGTTTATAGGATAGAGAGGTACTTCATCATACGACATAGATCATGAAAGAAGGGAAATTTTCTAAAACTTCTCGTACCCTCTCCCTTATAGGTGTGGCGCTCTTCAAACCCATGGAAAAGACTCTACCCAACGCAGCTTTTAGACACCCTAGGACACTCTTAACCTTTGCTTTAATATCATATTTTTCACGACCCAAACATAGGTCCGTACTGAGACATGGAACCTAGAACCACAAGTGGATCCAAGTTGACCCATGCTATGAATGTAGCGGCAGAAGAGAATACATTAATGGAAACTGATTATCTAAACATGAATAAGCAAAAGTCTGCATACATAATGATCAGAAATCGAGTCAACACTAACAAGCTGAGATTCTACACATTGCTTGAAAGCCTCTAACATAACTGAACAGCTGATGGGACGACATCCCCAACTAGCTCACTAAAATTCTAAAAACTGAAACTAACACAACTCAACAATCTAAAGGTCCTCAAAGGATGAGGACTTACCAACTAGAGAACTAGACTAATCTATGGAGATTGGATAACGATGAGACTAAGTCTGAATGTCTGAACCTATATCATAAATGATATACCATTGAGTACACGGTCAGTACTTGGAATGAACTAAGTATGTAAGGAAAGTAAAATAGGTCGAGTAAGTAAAATTGAAATCATACACCCTATACATTAACTTGTGTAGGCTTGCCCAAATCTTAAAATCATGCATACTAGAAATATACTTTATAAGTCAAAATCATACATTCATACATGGGTAATTTGTGAACATTCAATCTTGCTAGATATCTCATCATACTTGAAATCATGGATCATAAACTTGAATTAATCATGAACTTTCTTAATTGGGAATAATTTTCTAAACTTGAAATCACAAATTTAAAATAAAATAGATATCAAATTTCCCCAGAAATCATAAAACATACTTTGAAACACGAAAGGCATTGACCCTTATATAAATTATATGGAATTTCATAAAATAAGGATAAAACCCCATAAGATCATGAACTTGATCTAGAACATGAATTCATATAATTGAGGAGAATTTTGAGCATGAGTGTGAAAGGAACTTTCATTCATGGCCAAACGTGCTTGGGTAAACTGAATCTACACTTGTCTTTCAAAGCCGTAGAAATTTGGGGAAGAACTTGAAGACTCTAGGCTTGATCTTCAATGGAGAAGTCTTATTCTTGCATGCATGGGAGGGGAATGGTTTAGAATAGATTAAACCCTCTTAAAACCCTCCTAACAAAGCTTAAAACGATGTAGTATAGGGTTTAAGAGCTTAGGATTTACGAAAACACCCTTACTAATTTCGCAGGAAAAAGTCAATACCAGTCAACATGAGGGATTTAGCTAGTCCTTAAGTCCTCTAACGACTAATTATCTCTTCTCATTACTATCAAAGGAAATTCCAATTTCTTCCAACCTTGTCCAACCAATGGTCGACCTGATGAGTTGTAAAGTGACAGCATGACTCGTCCCTCCACCCGTTAGTCCCTCTAACAGAAACCCTTAATTCCAACTCTGAAACACCTAATAAGAGACTCAATGATTCATTTGGTGTCATGACTTAAGGCTCATCGACCCGTTGCCACTGCAACATCCCAACACAACTGCACTTAACAGGTCACTTAACAATCTGTCAAGTGACTTAACAGGTCACCTAATGAGTCGTTATGTGACCTGGTATAGATTCTCCTATTTTCTCTTACTCAACCCTCGAGTCTGTTCTCAGGGACTTTCGTGGAATAACACAATGGTGGGTAATTAGGTGTTGATTGTGTAGGGTTAGGCTAGAGATAACTAAAACCCGTAATCATTCTCCTATGAGAGATTTGAGGCTAGAAATACTCAAATCTTGCCCATGTCTTAATGGATATATCATTTGGGACCTTAGCATTTGAGAAAACCCGAGGCAAAAGGCACCTTGGTGGTTGAGAAATATTGGGTGACACCTTGCATGGCTATTTATATTTATGAGTAATAACTTGATTGTCTTGTCAATTCCAATCAAATTGACCACCCATTCAAAAGCATACCGCTAACTCTAGCACACTTTTGTTAATTCAAGTTTGTTATCTTGTTGATTGATCGATAGTTGTTTTTACATTTTAATTGCAATCTTTCGAACCCCTAAATTTTTATTTGTTTGTTTTAAATACGATGATGCTTCTTAATTTTACTTGATAGAAAACTTTCATGCCATCTAAGTATTATTCCCTATGGGATTCAACCTCGACACTCATTGGGTATATTTGTTTTTCCAATGACCATTTACAGTCTATCTTTACGAGGAGCGAATTTGGATGTTATCAAAAATGGAATCATTGTTGGGGAATGGTGTTAGATAGACCCTAGTTGATTGTTAAGTTAAATTAATTTAGTATCTTGTGTTTTGTTTTTTAAAATTGTTCTTATTTTTGCTACCACTATAGGATGATTGATATTGGCCAACAATCTCAAGAGGGTTCTATGGATGGTCATATGGACCACAATGATGATGACCCTATGATGCCAAACATAGTAGTTGCAATTCACCTACCATCCGCGATAGGGAATGCAGTGTTCCATGTTACTAGTATAATGCTACACCTTCTATAGATGAAAGGACTCTTTGGTGTTCAGCCAAGTGATGATTGGAATCGACATCTTCGAAATTTTCTTGAGATCTTCCAACCGTTGAACATCATAAATATAAGCCAAGAGTCGATCAAATTGGGGCTCTTTCCATTTTCTTTGACTGGGGAAGCAACCATGTGGCTTAAGGAACTCCCTCTGAGGTGTATAACTTCAGTGCAAGAATTAATAGAAGCCTTCTTGGACAAGTTTTTCCCCCTTTGAGGATGTTGCGGGTAAGAGATAATATCACCAATTTCAGGCAACACCAGGTGAAAGTTTACATGAGGCTTGGTTGAGGTTCAAGAAGAAAGTGGCCCTATGTCCCAACCACGGGCTTCCAGATGGAGTGCTACTTCAAAGTTTTTATCATTCTCTAGACTCCATTAACAAGTCTGTGGCAAATAACATGGTGGGTGGATCTCTCATGGACCAGCCCTATGGAATAGTTAGAGCTTTGTTGGATCGGATGAATAAAACAAACTGGGCTTGGCACAAGATGGAAACTAAAGTACCTTCGAATGGTGCAGATTAAAGTTTTGCAACTGTTGAGATGAGAAAAAGGGATGAGGAGCGAGGTGAGACTTTGGCAAAAATGATGACCCACTTTGAGTTGATGACGAAGAATGTTATCGGGAGTGGGTCTAGGCGCATTAATGTCATGGGGACTCAAGGTCCAATGCCATATGAAGGTGAAGCCTCGCCACCTAGGTATGAAGAGGAGAGCCAATTCATGGAAAATCAAATGGGGGATTCTCACACAGGGTACTAAGGTGCCAATCAATGATCTTGGCGACCAAGGGAGAAGAATCAAAGTTGGAGGAATCGAGACAAAAAGGGTTGGGTTGACCACAATGAAAGATGGGGTAATCAAAATCATGATGGCAAACATTACCATCACAGCTCAAACCCATACATTCCACCTACAAAGGCTGACAATCCCCAAATACAACTAGTGTGAGCGATGTGGGAGGCTCCAATATTGAGGTGATGTTGGCACGAGTACCCAAGAGAGTGGAATCCAATGTTACGGAGTCAAGGAATGGAAACGGGAGGTGTCGAACCTCGCCCAAATAGTAAACTCCCACTCGGTGTCGATTAAGAACTTGGAAGTGCAAATGAATCATTTGTATTACCAAATGAATCCCCGTATGAAGGGGACACTGTCATACCCCAAACTCGAGGAGGCGTGACTGACACCTAGTGCCACCCTTTGTATGAGCATACATGACGCCCAAAAATAAAACAAAGGCCAGAACTGAAGAGGTTCGACGACACAACAACTATAAAATTAGAATAAGACGATAGACTATAGTGGAAGCTAGCTCACCTGACCAATTAAACAAAATAAATACCATATGCCGTCAAGGCCATGGAAAGGAAAACAAGTATACAACATGGCCTGCCTGGCCTATAACAACATACTAAAACCATAGTAATGTCTATGAGCCTCTATGAATACATTAGTAATCAAATGATCGAGACAGGGCCCCAAACTACGCTTAACTCAAACATCTGGCGACTCCGTAAGAATTGGAGCACACCAACTCAGCTGGAACTCCAGTCAGCACCCAAGAACTTGATCTAACAGCCCACCATCACCTGCAGGCATGAATGCAGCGCCCCGACTAGGGCGTTAGTACAATAGTGTACTGAGCATGAAAGGAAGAAACAACTGGAAGACATAGATTAGAGATCAACAGATATTCCAGATATCGCATAAGGAGACTCAACATAAGTACACACATAAAATCTACCAGGCCCCCATAAGCCTAGCAAGTACAAACAAACACACAAACAAAACCTACCTGGCCCCAATAATCCCAACAAGTCTAAATGTAAACAATAACAGAATGGCACCTAACCAACATAGCTCACCTATCATCGCCTCTAGACCTCTCTACAACCTCCAGCTAACACCAACCAACATCTAGCATCCACTGCTATCAGATAACATATAACACAAGTAGCAATTAATATAATGCCAATCATATCAAAAGTAAACACCAGTCAGCGAATATCATCAGTCAAGCACTTTCAGACTCTCTCTTAGCTGCACACAGTTAGCAGAGCTCAATCCATCTAGGAGAACCAAATCGCGATCCCAGGAAGGCTCGGACATGTCGGACCACTCTTGAATCATGTCTTAACTTGACACTACGGAGGACATCATTCTCAACCCCATAGGTCATTTCACTCCTTGGGCTCAACCTCTCAACTGGAAACACTCTCGTGCATTGGGTATCCATAAGCCACAAGGTACCTGCGGCTCGACCCCTAGCCGAAACAACTTGTTCGGTGGTTTTTGAAATAACTACACGCAAGTGCACGTGGTCGAACAAGTAGTAAAGTGGCTCAAGTAAGCCAAGTATCGATCCCACAGGGACTGGACTAAGGTATCAATCTAATCAAGTGTCAATAAACTTTAACTCTAAACTGCAGACAACAGTGTGAAGAAGATTTTGATATTTTGTTTCCTAATTTTATACTAAGTCTAAAATGAATATACAATTTGAGTCTGAATTATAAGTATGAGCATGCTGAGGTTAAAATGAACATGTAGAGAAATAAATTATCGATACAATTTGATTAATCTTTCCTCCGGTTGCTAGTCAAGAATTATTGCCTATGGATTAAAACTCTCGTATTTAACCCAACTTAAGAATCATGAACCTTCCACCTACATCTCTGTGATAAAAAGAAATTCATGTTCTAGCTATACAAAACCGATTCCTTAATTGACTAATATGACTTTCAGGTATATCTCTATCCTGAAGGTAAATCAATTCTCAATTTTCCCAAACTAAGAAAAGATCATATCCTATCAATTTACAACCTTCCAATTTCTTGCTCTCTTGAGTGAAACCAGACTTTTTAGATATACATTAACATTGGCCACACATTAATGCAGTAAGAACAAGAATCAATAAAACAACCATGGAAGACAAGATGAAAAACCAATTGATCAACAATTACATTTCAATACAAATGTTCTTAACCTCAGCAAGAAGTGAATTTAGCCACTCATTTGTGGATTAAACATCATCAAATGAGTGTAAATCATACAAACAATTGAAATAAAGAAGAAAGAGATAGAGAAGAACCCTAAGATTTTCGTCCCCTCAACTACCAGTAACCCACGTTCTTGCTCCACCAAGTCATATTTTCTTAAAAATAAACCTAAGTGTGCTATTTATACTAGTGGGAATTTTTCCCGGAATAACAAGCAACGTGTCACGGAGTGCATCACGGAGCACTGCCTCCGTGACACGCCACAAACGTGCAACCTCACTGGAATCCGGTCATCCAAGTATTTAAGCCCAACGTGGCACGGCATGCAACGCGGGGCTAGGCCAACGTGCCACGTCCCCAACGCGCACCTTCACTGGAATTTGGCTCATCTTTAGCATCCGGGCAGAATGCATCCGCAATGGCAGCGTGACACGGCTCCATCGCGGAGCCCCTTTAATTCATGTTTTCCTTAGCCTTTTCCTTGCTCGCTTCCGAGTCTAATCCCGATTTCTCCCAACGTGCATCTTAGCTTCATAAAATTATATTTTTCCTACAAAACAATGCTAATAATGTTGGTTAGTATAAATTCACATTTGACTACCATTCACATGAGAATGTACAAACGTCGATAGATAAACAAGACAAAATGACGCATTTGAGTATCACTTGGGGATATAAATCTGCCCAAGATAACTTACCCCACACTTAAAGCCTTGTTCGTCCCCGAACAATAATCTTACACCTCATGCAATTGACACCCAATCATGGCAACTTTGGCTCGACAATCCAAGCTGCAGTTATACCGATTATTTACTATAGCAAATCATCCAGAAAACGTGCATAGTCTTATCAATACAATGACCTTCAACACATTAAGACCTCCTAGACTCAAGAATCGACTCTCGATATCGGTAAACTCATGCAAATCAGCTGATCAAGATATGCGAAATGAAATTCAATCTCTCATCGAGCATGTGCCCTCACAACACAAGAGAATTTTCCCGTTTCTAATCACATGAACTCAAAGACATTACATGCAGGGGCATATAAACACGATTTCGCTCTCTCTCCCAAAGGAATTCACATGCATCATGTCATGAACCATAGGCTTGCCTCTAGTGTATTACTCCACTAATATAAGGACGCGTGATGTAAGATTACGTAGGACTTGACGGGTTGTAATGTAAGCTATGGAACTAGTAAATACTGGGCTAACCAATAATAGCAACTAGAATCCTTAAGCACTTTTTCAATACATCCCATCAACCTTATAGGCATTGTTTCTTCCTTCATCCTCCCATTCTTGAAGTCTGTCTTTATTTTTTGTTCCCATATCTTTAAGCACACTCGACTTAATAACAATGATTAGTTATACGTCTTCATTATATTTAATTTATAGCAAGTGCACCTTTGACCTTTTCTTTCCTTTCATCACTTTGCTTTTTCTTTTCTTTTCTCAATTCTCACTCCTTGACATTGTGGGAAAATTATTTCTCCTGAGCGCTTAAGAGTTTTGGATCAAATTCACGGATAATGAAAAGAAGGGGTTAAGCTCGGTTTACACCTTTTAGACAAAAGAAAAAATAGGCTAAAGGCTCAATGGGCTAACTAGGATGTACATTCAAGGTAGGTACGATAATGGAAAAAAAACTTTCGGTTAAAGCAAAGAAATGCCTACATCCTTTCCTACAATACACATCCTTCATTTCGTTTCGTACACACACCAGGTAAGTTCTAGACACTTCACAATTGCATGGAAGAAATGAAACCTCTCCACACACTCATTGCACATGCTCAACTCAAGACATATTCACAAACTCTTCAATCAGCCAATTACAAGAATTCAAACATTAAGCCTCAATCATACCGCATCGAATTCTATGGTCTAGGTATCTCAACATGTTTACAAAGTTGCATGCTTTCATACGAATCACCTTTGCATTCTAAATATCATGTACAACACGCAACCTGAATTCTGAACCATAAAGTAATGACACGTTTGGGATACAACAAACAAAAGAAGAAACTAAAAAGAACAGAAGAAATCTACTCCTATCGACTACATTTCCCTTAAGACGGTCGTCATCCATCCGTTATAGGGAACAGCCACTAATTACGACTTCGGTTCAATAGGATTATTCTCGGTAAAAGCACCGAAAACAAATGCTGAGAAACCCAAAAATAAAAAAAGTTTCACGAAAAATTTTAAAAATATCGATAATTTCGATAAAACAAAAATATTTACACAACCAGCTAACAACAACTCCATACAACACACAACAGCTTCACATTAATTACAACACCAAATTACAATACAAAACATAAACATCAAAATCACAGGGTCACAATTTTTGCACAGGCACAACAACAAGACATAAACATAAACAACAATAAAACAACCAGCACCTAACTACTCCTAACCCACACTTAAATCAAATGTTGTCCCCAGTGTTCACAAAATTCAGCATAGCACAAGAGTAGGTGGTGAAACTCCCTGATCAATCGAAGTTTTCCACTTCTTCGGCAGGTGCGGTTGCCTCGTCCCCCATATCCGAATCACCTCCTCTATCATCATTTGAGTCAATATCTGAGTCCTCGCAGCGTGTCTCCTCATCTGTGGGGACATCATCATCAGTGGGCTCCACAAAAGTTGTCCCCACTCGGCATAAAGGTCTAGCATTTTTGCCGAAGGGGTAGTCCAACTCTAGCTACCACAACTCATCTTCTGTTGCTGGCCTCCCGCATATGCGCAACTGGAGCATCTGCATCCCGAACATGCGGGCCATGTACCGATCATCCCGAGCATGCCACTCGGCTAGTGTAAGAACTGGCCCGTGAGTAGTGTCGGGTGCCTTGGTTTTGGTGACGTCCACGGCACGCCTATCCACCTGTAGGATGTAATCCAGGGCCTCTTCCTCAATATCCAGGCCCCTCAGGAACGTGGTCAGTAACCCACCAAACCCGTACCGGTGCCCTTGATGCAAACAGGCTCTCTTCATGGCGGAGATAATCACCGCCCCAACATTGATACCCATCCCTTTCATCAAGGCATAGACCAAGCACACACGATCCCGGGTGACATCTATCATATGCACCCCCAGGATAAGGCAGGAACAAATAATTTTAAGCCATATCCTAGCTTCCCTATTCATCTGTGAGTACGGCAATGTCTGATGGTAGCCCCTCTCCTTATGCCTGCTCCACCGTGCTGTAGACCGGGCTCCACACAGAGTGCGTCTGATGTCCGCATATGGTGGAGTGATGTTCAGCTGCCGGAGTACATGGGCGTCTGTGTCCCATGCCCCCAATATGGCATTAAGGTTATGGGGCTCAAAAGTGACTACCTGCCCCCTTATTTTGACAGTGTGACTTCGGAGTGTCGGGTTCCAGTTAGCGTAGAACTCTCGAATCAGGTGAAGATTGCACTCCTTGGGCTCTTTAAAAATGAAGTTTAGCCCGGCTGCATCAATCCTGTGGACAATTTTGGAGAATTCCTGTGCTAACGGTTCCCTTGCAATATGCTCCTCGGGGAAGTATTTGCTTTCCTTATGCTTTTTGTACCATTTCTTCCCTTCCTCTGTCACCCATCGGGTTCCGTATTGACGGCGTTGGCCACGCGGAACCACTGGTGCTGCTAGGACTGCTGCTCCCAGTCTGATTCTTTTCCTTCCGGCGCCCGATGTAGATGCGCCTTTTCCTTAATCTTGCCTGCTTGCCATTGTTCCTGTCAAATCAAACAGATAGTCCCAATGTTATTCAAATTAAAATTTTCTTCGACTAAGGTTGGGTTAAGCTAGGCCACCCCACACTTAGTCTTTAGCCACAGTCACAACATTACGGCGAGACAATTCTCACTTCCCAATTTACAACAAGAAACAACAACATGCCTTGTGCATTCAGAGGGTTCGACGGTATAAATTCTATGTACTACTTAGACTTCATACAGCTAATCCACTATTACCATCGATAACATTTCATCACATAGCACTTAGCGAAAATTTCTATCAACAAAACTGATGCAATTCCCCCCAATTTCTATGCAATTTCAAAAATTTCATTATCCCAAAAATCCATCGCGCCTTTAGCATATTAACGTTAAACACAATGTAATTTACCTCACCCAACATGCACAAATCAACAAGAATTTCGCATTTCAACTCAATTTTAACTTCTTCATATTCAAATTCTAACCCTAGCTACAGATTTCACAGGAATTTCGATCACCCATGTATTTATCGAGTTTATATAATCACAACGTTACTACAAACATCAATCAACAATAACTTACATGAATTCAAGCTCAATTTACAATTAGGGCAAGTTTTCCTCACCTCCCATGTTATACCCCGTAAGATTGCCGGCACCTAGGTGGCCTATTCGTGCGTTGGTTAAGCATATTTGGAAGCCATACGTTCTTGAGAAAGGCTCGGGAAAAGATCGGACGTAAAACCTGTCAAGCCACCGCGAAAGGAGCCGGGGCAGAGCCCCTCCGCGATGGCAACGTCTCATGGAGGTGGAGCCTCCGCGTTGGCTCCGTGACACGTTGGGCCTGTCCAGGCCAAAGTATATAAAGCCCCACTTCGGTTTATTTTCATTAAAATCATTATAATTTCCAGAGAGTACGTAGAAAATAGAGAGGGACGAAGGAGGTTAACATATAATTGTCCGATTACGCTGCCAAACGTTGTCCAAACATAAATTAACCTCAGGTACCGAGGTGTTTAGCAGCAGGGAGCATTCCTACAGATTTAGTTTTACAAAATTCGGCCGACAAATCGTCGTGCTACTGGGTAAAGGTAAGTGGAATTGCTCCAAACTAGTGTCTATGTACTCCTAGCCATAAAGTGAATACTTCTCTCTTCTGGACTTCTGAAAAATAGCAAGTTTTCGGCCATCTTTCGATAAGCCTAAGTTTAGGCTATAATTATATCGAAAGTGACGCCGTCCTTCAGAATAGTGTTGTATTTAGTACTAATTGACGTGTTTATGAAAGCAGTTGGGATATTTAGCTAGAATACTGACCGAGCCTCGTCCGACAGTCAGATAACTCGAGGTTAAGGTATGTGAAGTTGTTCTTCGGCAATTTAGTAAGTCTTAGCTTGGTAAATCATAGTAAACTCCGTATTTGAAGCTCTCGGAGTTGAATGTTGAGAATTAAGTGAGTCTAATAGATTCTGAGTTGTGTTGCCATATCGTATTCAGTCCGGAAGTTAGTAAAGCATGCGCCAAAGGGCGAGTAAGCATTCCAGATTTAGTATAGCTTATTGTATGATTACCAAGCATGTTATAGAATAAAAAGAAACAGATTTTCAGAATATAAACTAGTAAAGTAAACTCAGATAGACAGACAGTTTTATGGCTACAGATTAGCCGTTCAGACAGATAGTATCCCGGCTACAGATTAGCCAAAAAGTTAAAATGAAGATTTCAGAATCAGTATAATCAGTAAAGAATCAGTATAGTACAGAACCAGATCAAAATAAGAAACCAGCTTTCAGATAGTCTTTTTAAGTTATACATGCTTGCTATTTATATGTGCTATTTGTTTGTTGAGACTTGATGTGATGTGAGGGAACCTTATTGAGTGTCCTCGCCGCCCCTGGGTACACAGGAGTCCTCCGGACCCAGACACGGTTGCTTATATCGGAGGCTATGGCCCGAGTCGGAGACCTTGGGGGCTGGTAGAGGAGCTCCGAAGTGAGCAGATGAGTGGAGTGACTTATTTTTGGCTGGTTTTGACCCGGGTAGGGGTATATAGATTGTTTGTTTGTTTGGCGCCATCCGGCTTATGGGGGTTGGTATTGGCTCTTGCTTGCTAAATGTATATGTATTTATGTGCTTTATATATATTAGTTAATAGACAGCAGGCTGTCGTGACTACAGACACGCTCCTGCCTATCAGTGCAGAAAGGTTTGATCTAGTTCCTATCATCTCTTTAGATTCAGTTATCTTCTACTCATAGACTTGTTAGTTATGTTATCTATATTCAGTTGCTTTGCATACTCGGTACCAGTGGTACTGATGCCCAATGGGGCGCTGCATTACTTGCCTACAGGTACTCATAGATGAGAAGGCGATCCCTCGTGATCCTAGCCAGCGCAGAGTCATCAGCTCCTGTCATCCAGAGCTTGGTATTTTAGAGGTTTATATCATTTCCTTTTTGTTGTACAGTACGGTTAGGCCAGGGCCCTGTCCCGACCATCTTATCAGTATTCCTAGAGGCTTGCAGTCTGTATGTATTTCCCTGTGGTCAGTTGAGCCAGTCGTGCGAGGCCGTGCAGTTTGTTATAGCTATTTAGCATTTCAGGTTATGTTGGCCGTGTGAGGCCTGAGTTTGACAGTAGTGGTGACCTTGCCGGTCACGTAGCCTTACAGTAGTCTCATGTTGAGTTACAGATAACTAGACAGCATGGTGGCATTATCGGCCCGCATAGGCCCCCCCTCATATTGAGATGTTTCTGGTTAGCTGTTATTACAGGTACAGGTGGCTATAGGCCCAGTTGGCCGGAGGCTGTATTTACAGCCGTTATATAGCCCTTTGTTTCCAGAAATCTGAGTTAGAGCCAGCCAGGCACCAGATGTGCTCAAGCTCAGTAGTCTAGAAGTTCAGATCCTAGTAGGGCACCAGGTGCCAGTCATACCCCCAAGGTGGGGCGTGACAAACTTGGTATCGGAGCAGGTCGTGTCCCAGGGAGTCTGCAGGCTGTGCTAAGTAGAGTCTTTTCTATGGATGTGTTGTGCACCACATACTATAGGCAAGAGGCTGCGAGGCATAATAGGATGGTTACCTTTCTTTCATACTCAGTCGTGCCATAGCACAGAACAGTATAGGGTTGGTCCTTTTAAAACTTATCATATTCTTTGAATACAGATACAAGTCAGACCAGGGAAATCCTATCCCAGGAAGAAGATCAGATATAGCAACAGGAAAGAACATCAGCCAGTTACAAGGTAACTACAACAGTAGGAGGAGGTAACAGGGACCTCCCAATGTTATACTTCTATCGGTACCATCCCCAGTATATGTCGATAACTTCAGAATAGGAAGTCATAAGCATGACGTATAAATGAGTCGATTTATTTGTTAGATATATAAGATTTGATTAAGATAATAAACAATATTAGATTATCGCATAAGTGTGAGAAAGAGAGGGAAATGTAGGATTCCCACCTCCATCCTTTCAGGTATGGTACAGTTCCATGTCTTCGTCTCGTTGCAGTAAGAAAAAGTCATTCCTACCCCTTAGTTTTGATCCCAGTGTAGCAAAGAGCATAAGGATTGACACGATGTTGCCCAAAGTAGGTAGTAATTGAAAGGTGGATTGGTTGATTTTAGAAAGGGTTAGAAAGAGTAAGGAGCCCTTATGATTATGCAAGTTGTGCAGACCCTCACGGTAATAAGTTAGAAGAGCAAGTAAGACTACTAGCTTACTCGAAGTAGGTGTAGGAGATTCGTCAATGATGGATTCCCAGTAAGAGTCAAGTTTAAGTCAGAAAAAGGTTGCATCCGCCGTAGCATGCTAACGACGGAAGGATATGTTCGCAAGATAATGGTTATAATCTTAGCTGTGATATCAAAAGACAGGGAGATTATATGAATAAGATGGGTCCGACTGCAGGTCAGAAGAAGTGTAGGTTGGAACTTGACTGGCAACCTTATTGACAATGTAAGGCAGGTACCTTGAACCCCAGAGCTCAGTTTAAGGAAGATGAGGGTGAGAAGCATGAATACTAGATTTTGAGGGGAAATCAGAATCACCTCCAGATTGATAGAACATCGTGTATTAAGGACTAAACCTCAGACGAACAGCTAAAAGACAGTAAGATTGTAGTTTAGAATGTTGCGGTACGTCCGCCTAAGGAGAAGGTAAGAGGGTACCGACCCAGAGACTCCAATCTAGTGTGGCCCAGAGACAAGGTCCGACAGACAGTCATGGGCCTTAATATAATGCCAGGTAAGGCCACAAGGTTCGAATGTGGACCCCACATTGTAAAAGTGGTGAAATTTCAAATAGCAGATCATAGCTAAAGTGCATGTGTGTGTTGCTTCCAGAATGGGATGAAAATCTAATGAAATGATACGAGAGGATATGAGATATCATTAGACCGTAGAAGCGGTATATCATGTGCGGTATGAAATTCAATAAAGCATGTTAGAGATTACGTATCATCACAAAATTCAGTATGTATTGTACATAGTTGTTGATATATATATGTACAGATAATAGATATGATGTGAGTAGTTGGCTATAGGGGTTACAGTCACACAGATTTTGGTTAGCTGCTAGGAAATATATACAGAACGTACTATAGGACCCCTCACCAAAAGAGGGGGGCATGTTAAGTGTGATTCACGTATGGAGCCATAGGAACTTTCTCGGTTCTCAGTTTATTGAGTTAACGGACTTATATGCTTGTTGCCAGATCTAGACTTAAGAAGCTCACAGGAGTTAGTAGCCTGAGTCATGTTCGGTGCTGTGGTAGGGGTTAAAAACCGACACGCAAGTGCACGTGGTCAAACAAGTAATAAAGTGGCTAAGTAAGCCAAGTATCAAACTAAGGAGACTCTGGATAAGTAAAACTGCTTAAGTATACTATATTCTAGCTTACCTCTAATTATGCTGACAACAACGTAACCAAAAGTTAAAGAATTTTTGTTTATAAATTATATACTAAAACTATTAACAAATATTTACTTTGAATTGAAACTATGGATATGAGCATGCCAAGGTTAAGAACAAGTAATGAACTTGATTATAATCATAATTTGGTTATTCTTCTCTTCTAGTTGCTAGCCAAGAACATTAGCCTAGAGATTAAAACTCTCGTATTTAACCTCACTTAAGAATCATAAACCATTCGTCTACATTTCTATGATCAAATGCAATTTATGACCTCGCAATACGATTCCGGTTCCTAAATTGACTAATACGGCTTTCAAGTATATTTCTATCAGGAAAGCACATCAAAACCCAATTTTCCCAAATCAAGCTAAGAACAATACCCTATTAATTCACAACTTTCCAATTTCGTGCTCTCTCGAGTGAAATTGGACTTTTTAGATGTACATTAATGTCGGCCACACACTAATGCAGTAGAAACAAGAATTAATAGAACAACATAGAAGAAGAAGATGAAAAACCATACAATTCAATAATCAAAATTCATCACCATTGTTCATAACCTCAGCAAGGAAGAGAATTAGCCACTCATTTGTGGATTAATCATCCTAAAACAAGTGTTAATCCGGAGCTGAAGCATTTGCATACCAAACATCCGTGCCATGTACTGATCATCACGACCATGTCGCTCGCCCAGTGTCAGAACTGGCCCGTGTGTGGTGTCGGGGGCCTTAGTTTTGGTCACATCAAGGGCCCTCCGCTCCAACTGCGGGATGTAGTCCAAAGCCTCTTGCTCGACGTCAAGGCCCCGGAGAAAGGTGGTGATGAGTCCGCCGAACCCATACCTGTGGCCCTGGTGTAGTCAATCTCTCTTCATGGTGGATATGATGACCGCCCCAACATTAATCTCTAGCCCTTTCATCAGGGCATACACCCGGCACACACGGTCCCGGGTCACATCAGTCATGTGTACCCTCGTGATCAGGCACGAACAAACTATTTTCAGCCAAATTCTTGCCTCCCTGTTCATTTGAGAATACGGCAGAGTCTGGTGGTAACCCCTCTCCTTATGTTTGCTCCATCGGGCTGTGGATCGAGCCCCACACAAAGTGCATCTGATATCGGCATATGGTGGGGTGATGTTCAGCTGGCGGAGAACGTGGGCATCTGTGTCCCGCGCTCCAATGATGGAATTTAATTTCTGGGGTTCCAGAGTGACAATCTTCCCTCTGATTTTTATTGTGTGGCTTCTGATGGCCGGGTTCCAATTTGCATAGAACTCCCGGACTAAATGTAGGTTGCACTCCTTGGGCTCCTGAAATATGAAGCTGAGCCCAGCTGCCTCGATTCTCTGCACAATACGGGGGAACTCTTGTGCTAGTGGTTCCTGTGCAATATGCTCCTCAGGGAAGTACTTATTCTCCTTATGTTTAGCGTACCACTTCTTCCCTTCATCGGTCACCCACCTCGTTCCGTACTGGCGGCGTTGGCTGCGCGGAACAGCTGGTGCAGCTGGGACTACTGTGCCCAATCTCATGCGTTTTCTCCCGGTGCCTGAAGTAGATGCACCTTTGCCCTTATCCTGCCTACTCGCCATTGTACCTGTCAACATAATCACACAAGCACAATGTCAAGCTAAATGCATATTAGCTTCGGCTAAGGTCGGGTTAAACTAAGTTTACCCCATACTTAGTCCTTAGCTACTCTTACGATACTACGGCAAGGATTAATTTATTTACAACCTAAACACAAACAACAATACAATTTATGCTTAGTGCGTTCACAAAAAATTTTCGACAGTATAACTTTTAGCGTACTACTCAGACTTCATACAGCTAATCCCAATCCTACCATCGCTAACAATTCAACCATCGCACTTAGCAACGAAGACAACAAACAAAAACAATGACAAAAATTCTATATACATACGAATCCAAATAACCAAACCAATTTGAACAATTTTTACATTTTCCCAAAACCCAAGAATTCGTCGTCTATTACCTTCAAACAATATTTACAACGACTACTTCGATTTTAACAACCAAAGCCCTAAAAATCAATTTTACAATCAAATTCGAATCATTCACGCAATCGACAAGTTCAAACGCTAATTACAACATTCCGAACATTTATCAATCAAAGAATAATTCAATTTCATGCTAAATTGCTAATTAGGGTGATTTATCTCACCTCCCATGCTCAAATTCGACTAAAATCGACAAGAACTTGAGAGAAACGAGGAAAACATACCTTTACGTTGAATAACCGAAGAAACTTGACAAATTGTTTGCTTAGTAGCGTGGCACGTTGGTTGGTATAGGGAACTTAGGTGTTTGGTCGCGGAGAAGAGAGGAAATGGGGAAAAAGGGCAAAAATTCGGGGTTTAAAATGAAAGAAACACGCGGGTCACCCGGCAATCCGGTGTGACCCGTCACAAAATATAGGGCAACGTGTCACGGAGGGTAACGCGAAGCCCCTCCTCCGTGACATGGAGCTAACGCGATGATCCTCTGGAATTTTTAAAAAAATCCAGATTTAACCTCAACGTGTCACGGAGGGTAACGCGGAGCCCTTCCTCCATGACACGGAGCCATCGCCCCAGTGATCTGTCTCTTCATTTTATTCATTTTTCATACCTTGCCTTTACCTTCCCGATTCCAGGCACATTTTTCTCCGGTTGACCTGAAAATCACCTTACTAGACAAAATTGGTTAGATTAATAGATTTCCCTAACTAAAATGAAAAATATTAACTAAAATGAAAAATTTGTACTAGCTCAAGAAAAAGAAAAATTAAAATAAAAACTATTTACACTTTACTAAACAAAAGAAGAAAAAAAAATATTTTTCACGGGTTGCCTCCCGTGCAGCGCCTGGTTTACCGTCGCGGCTCGACATCCTTTATGCTCAATTATCCACTAGGGTGATGGAAGATTTTTCACGATCATTGTTCTCCCCCCAGTAGTGCTCACCTTTTTCTGGTGGTCTTCCCATCAACTCTCGGGAATCACTCATGTGCTTCGCATTCCCATGATAAATTACATTGATCACTGAGAGTTCTTCATTTACCATCGGGAGCTTGGGTGCTTTGTACACATCGAACACCTCTACCTTGTCATGTTCTCGCATTATAAGTTGACCCGCAGCCACATCAATTAATGCTTTTCCGGTTGCCAAGAAGGGTCGTCCCAAAATAAATGGGACTTCAGCATCTGGTTCAAAATCCAGAACAATAAAATCGACCGGAAAAATGAGGGATCCCACTTGCACAAGCACATCCTCAACAATGCCATCCGACCTAGCAAAGGATCTGTCTGCTAGCTGCAAGATTACGGTTGTAGGTCTAGGACTCCCTAGACCTAACTTTCTGAATACCGAAGATGGCATCAGATTTATGCTCGCCCCCAAGTCACACAATCCACGAGCTCGGATACTCTGCCCGATAGTAAGCTGGATAGTAAAGCTTCCAAGGTCTTTCAGCTTCGTGGGCAGTCTATTTTGTATCCGGGAAGTGCATTCCTCCATCAAAGCTACCGTGGCATACTCAGTCAGACGACTTTTGTTGGCCACGATGTCTTTAATATATTTAGCATATTTTGGCACTCCCTGCAAGACATCAACAAGAGGTAAATTAACATGTACCTATTTAAGCACCTCCATAAATTTCTTGAAACACACCTCCTCCTTGTGTTTCTTGAGTCTTTGAGGGAACGGGGGTGGAGGCCTTTCTGATTCAGCTTCTTTGGTCTTCCCCTTATCCGCAAGTTGCTCTCCCTCAACATCTGCTGCTCCTGACTTTTGAGGCGGTCTTTCCGGTTCCACCTCCTTCAACTGCAAACCACTCCTCGTGGTCACTGCATTTACCTGCTTCGGATTAGGATCCGTGTCGCTAGGCAGTCCTCCTCTTGGCCTTGTGTTTTGGGCACTAGCAAATTGCCCAAATTGATACTCAAGAGCCTTGGTCGCTAATTGATTATTCTTCACTTCGGCTGCCAATTTAACATAGTCAGCCTGCAATTGCGCCTGATTAGCGATCATGGTCTTGAACATTTCTTCAATGGTAGGTGATGGTGGTGGAGGAGGGGCATTGTGATTTCTGAATTGAGATTGGTAGTTCTGTTGCCCTCATTGATTCTTGTGCATACCCTGACCCGAACTTTGGCCTTGTTGGTTGTTGCTACCCCACGAAAAATTTGGATGGTTCCTCCAATCTGAGTTGTAGCCGCTACCAAAATGCTGCTGCTTTCTTTGTGCATTGCCCACAAAGTTAACAGAATCTGGGTTTGCTCCACAGCACTCAGCTGAATGCTCACTTCTACCACACACTTCACACCACATTTGCTGGACCGCATTGACTGAAGCTGAAGGCTGGTTCAAATTCATGTTGCTGAAGTGGTTGATCAACTGATTCTGCAAGGCAGCTATCTGTGCAGCGATAGCTGTAAATCCATCCACTTCAAGCACTCCGGCTGCTTTCCTTGCTCCACCTCGAGATGAATCTGCATTCCATTCTGGATTGCCCTGTGAAATTCGTTTGAGCAAAGTGTACAGCTCCTCATAAGTCTTTTCCAGCGCTTGCCCTCCAGCTGCTGAGTCTAACAAAATTTTAGTATGGGGTTCCAAACCCTCAATAAATGTGTGTACCAACACCTCATTGGACTGATGATGATGAGGACAGTCCCGAAACATGGATTTAAATCGTTCCCAGGCTTGATATAAATTTTCTCCCTCCCTCTGTTTGAAACTTAGAATCTGACTTCTAAGTCTGGCTGTTTTACCAGAGGGAAAAAATCTTATCAAGAACTTTCGTGCTAGATCATCCCACGTTGATATAGAATTTGGTGGTTCAGCTTTTAACCACCTCTTGGCTTCACCAAGTAAGGAAAACGGAAATAGGGTGAGCCGAACATAATCAGGTGACACTCCAGCGGGTATATAAGTGTCACTTATCTCCAAAAAATTCTGGAGATGTTGTTGTGGGTCTTCATGAGGGAGACCGGTAAATTGCCCGCTTGTGTGCAAAAGTTGCACCATATTCTGCTTTAATTCAAATCTCCCTCCAGGCTCTGGTTTGCGGATACTTGAATGTACATTGTTGGCATGTGGGATTGCCACCTCGCGAACCGGCCTTGCTGCTGCTTCGTCGGGAACTAACACTGCCCTCACAACCGGTGGATTTTGTTGCTCCATTATAGACTATCTGAGCAACTGCAGCTTCTTTTGTAGAGCTTCTTTGCGTTTACTATGAAATTCACGTTCAGGCTCTGTATAAGATTCCACCAGCTCCTTATCCTTTGGTAGTGTTCACAGAAATCAAGTCTGCAAACCAATTGCCTAGTCTCCCCGGCAACGGCGCCAAAAACTTGTTCGTTGCTGTGGTAGGGGTTAAAAACAGACACGCAAGTGCACGTGGTCAAACAAGTAATAAAGTGGCTAAGTAAGCCAAGTATCGAACCAAGGAGACTCTGGATAAGTAAAAATTGCTTAAGTATACTATATTCTAGCTTACCTATAATTATGCTGACAACAACGTAACCAAAAGTTAAAGAATTTTTGTTTATAAATTATATACTAAAACTATTAACAAATATTTACTTTGAATTGAAACTATGGATATGAGCATGCCAAAGTTAAGAACAAGTAATGAACTTGATTATAATCATAATTTGGTTATTCTTCTCTTCTAGTTGCTAGCCAAGAATATTAGCCTAGAGATTAAAACTCTCGTATTTAACCTCACTTAAGAATCTTAAACCATCCGTCTACATTTCTATGATCAAATGCAATTTATGACCTCGCAATACGATTCCGGTTCCTAAATTGACTAATACGGCTTTCAAGTATATTTCTATCAGGAAAGCACATCAAAACCCAATTTTCCCAAATCAAGCTAAGAACAATACCCTATTAATTCACAACTTTCCAATTTCGTGCTCTCTCGAGTGAAATTGGACTTTTTAGATGTACATTAATGTTGGCCACACACTAATGCAGTAGAAACAAGAATTAATAGAACAACATAGAAGAAGATGATGAAAAACCATACAATTCAATAATCAAAATTCATCACCATTGTTCATAACCTCAGCAAGGAAGAGAATTAGCCACTCATTTGTGGATTAATCATCCTAAAACAAGTGTTAATCATACAAACAATTGATTGAAAGAAGAAAGAAAGAGAGAAAAACCCTTAGCTTTTTCGTCGCTCAACTGCCTGTAACCCACGTCCTTGCTCCACCAAGTCTGAATTCATTAAAAATAAGCCTAAGTGTTCTATTTATACTATTGAGAATTTTTCCCGGAATAACAAGCAACGTGTCACGGAGGCCAACGCGGAGCACTGCCTCCGTGACACGGCGTGGACGTGGACCCTCACTGTAAATCCAAGGTCCGGGAATATAGCCTCAACATGGCACGGACATGCAACGCGGAGGCTTGCCTCCGTGCCACGGAGCTGTCGCGAGGCTTCACTGGAAATTGCCAAATTAATTCATCCTCCATGCAGTGTGCCTCCGTGATGGTAGCGTGCCACGGCTCCATCGCGGAGCCCCTTTACATTGTGCATTCCAATGTCTTCTCCGTGCCCGCATCCAAGTCCAACTCCGATATTGTTCCAACATGCATTTTAGCTCCTCAAAATCATGTTTTACCTACAAAACAATGCTAATCATGTTGGTTAGTATAAATTCACATTTTATTACCAATTACATGAAAATGTATACACATTGCACAATAAACAAGACGAAAATGATACGTTTGAGTATCACTTGGGCATATAAATCTGCCCAAGATCAAGTCACGTGGCTGATGATACGGGCACGATTAGACGGTCTAACGACCAGCTGGCGCTTGTATTAGTTGGGAAGCATCCCTAAAGATCAGTAACATTATCGGATGTGCCAGAACCAGAAATAGAGGTCGAATAGGTATGCTTCAGAGGTTAGCAATACCAGAATTGTTCCAGTATGTTAAGTGGTCGTACATCGTTTTTCCCAGCCTTATAGGTGAGAGCCGGCCTTAGTCAACCTAGCAGCTATTATGTGGAATACCCCGCAAGTCAGCCAACCGTCTCAGTCAGACAAACCTGTGGGTACCCCAAGAAAGAGTTCGTACTAGTACTTCAGTTGGTTCTCATAAGGTATTCAGATACAGAGCCCTAACAAAAGGCCAATCCTTACAGAATGGCTCATAAGACCGAGAAATTTCCAAGAACAGTAATATAAATCCAAGGGGGGTACGAATAAGGCGTAAGAAATTGGTAGTGCTCTGCTAGCACAATGTTTACTAAGACAAGGAGATCGGTAGGTTCCCTATGAAGATCCAGGGACGGATCGCCTGAGAGTAAGTTGGACTAAGTACAACACTACAATTGTTCAATTAGGAAGACAGAACAGTTAGTCGTCCACAACGCCACAGTTATGCATGAGCTACAGATGTCCGACTAGGACATGTAGAGCATCATTTGACTACTGTAGCATTTAACCCAGCTATTTAGTTGTTCAAGGTTATTCAGCCAGACTATTAGAGATCATGATCATTGTCAGGACCCTCTGATTAGATACGAGCACATGGTGTGCAGATATTTGTTTAGGTTATCTCAGCAACAAGTAGCCTTAGCATGCGGCCAGAAGGCCAGATAAGCTCTAGCTATACCGGTAGATTACCTGTCGGGTTCTCTGGCATAATAAGCCAGTTTAGCCGTTCGTGTGGCAGAAACAGAGGACAACAGAGCTGTAATTTCAAACAACGCAGTGTCGTCGTTAGTTGTGCAAGTAAAGGGAAGACAGTATAAAGATCTCGACCTGGTTCGGTTTAAAGACGAGTTCAGCAAAGAAAAATGTCAGACTTCCAGGTGACCGGGGATGAAGTGTTGCGATGTAAAGGCCGCCATGTGTTCCAGGTGTTGCAGGGCTTCGCCAGCAGGTTGGGCGAGGTACATTACGCTCGTTATTCTCTTCACCCTGGTGCGACAAAAATGTATGATGATATCAAAGAAAACTATTGGTGGCCAGGTATGAAAAGAGAAATTGCTGAATTTGTAGCCCAGTGTCCTAACTGCCAACAGGTGAAAGCAGAACATCAGAAACCAGACGGGTTGACTCAGGACATAGATGTGCCTCTCTGGAAATAGGAAGCAGTAAATATGGATTTTGTGGCAGGATTATCCCGTACTAGACACAGACATGACTCTATATGGGTGATAGTTGACAGATTGACCAAATCAGATCATTTCCTGCCAGTGAGAACCACCTTCTCGGCCAAAGATTATGCTGAGTTGTATATCCGAGAGATAGTTAGATTGCACGGAGTACCAGTATCCATTATTTCAGACAGAGGAGCACAATTTACAGCTAGATTCTAGCAGTCGTTTCAGAGAGGTCTGGGCACGCAGATTAAATTGAGCACTGCATTCAACCCTCAGACGGATGGGCAGGCTGAACGCACCATTTAGATGCTCGAAGACATGTTACGGGTGTGTGTGTTAGATTTCGGTGGTGGCTGGGATGAACATTAGCCCCTAATTGAGTTTGCTTATAATAATAGCTATCACTCAGCCATTCAGATGGCACCTTTCGAGGCATTAGAAGGGCGAAAGTGCAGATCGCCGGTTGGCTGTCTTGAAATAGGAGAATCAGCAATGATTGGTCCAGACATCGTTCAGCAGTCAGAAGAGAAAGTAAAGCTTATCAGAGAACGCCTATTGACTGCACAGAGTCGCCAGAAATCATATGCAGATGTACGGCGCAGGAACCTGGAGTTCGATGTGAATGACTGGGTATTTCTAAAAGTGTCTCTGATGAAAGGGGTGATGAGATTCGGCAAGAAAGATAAGCTCAGCCCAAAATTTGTCGGGCCATATCAGATTCGTAGAAGAATAGGCCAAGTGGTGTATGAGTTGAACTTGCTGCCGGAATTAGAATCTGTTCATCCAGTCTTTTATGTATCCAGGCTAAGAAAATGCTTAGGAGACCCGTCAATAGCAGTTCCAGTACAGGATATCCAGATTACAAAAGAGCTGACCTATGAAGAAGTTCCAGTAGCCATCATAGACAGACAGATGCGTAGATTGAGAACTAAGGATATTGCGTCTGTCAAGGTATTAGAGCATAACAGGAACCGAGAGGCGATGACTTGGGAGGCCGAGGAAGATATGAAAGTTATATATCCTCACTTATTCCAGACCTAGTCAGGCGACAGGTATGTCCGTATTATTATTTATGCAGTACCTTATAGTTGTGTATGTATAATGAGATGGATTGATGTTTAGCTATCCAGTGAATCTTAAAGTATCGTGTGCAGTACTTGTATTGGACTTTCTGCGTTTCAGGTTTTTGGTATAGTCCATATTAAAGGGGAAACTCTGCCAAAATTTTTCTAAGTAGTAAGTTGAGAAGTCCTCTAGATAGCAGTTTACATTCGAGGATGAATGTTCTTAAGGGGGGGAGAATGTTATACCCCATAAGATTCCCGACACCTAGGTGGCCTATTCGTGCATTGGTTAAGCATATTTGGAAGCCATACGTGCTTAAGAAAGGCCCGGGAAAAGATCGGACGTAAAACCTGTTGAACCACCGCGGAAGGAGCCGGGGCAGAGCCCCTCCACGATGGCAACGTGTCACGGAGGTGGAGCCTCTGCGTTGGCTCCGTGACACGGTGGGCCTGTCCAGGCCCAAGTATATAAAGCCCTACTTCGGTTTATTTTCATTAAAATCATTATAATTTCCAGAGAGTACGTAGAAAATAGAGAGGGACGAAGGAGGTTAACATATAATTGTCCGATTACGCTGCCAAACGTTGTCCAAACTTAAATTAACCTCAGGTACAGAGGTATTTAGCAGCAGGGAGCATTCCTACGGATTTAGTTTTGTGAAATTCGGCCGACAAATCGTCGTGCTACCGGGCTAAGGTAAGTGGAATTGCTCCAAACAAGTGTCTATGTACTCCTAGTCGTAAAGTGAATACTTCTCTCTTCTGGACTTCTGAAAAATAGCAAGTTTTCGGCCATCTTTCGATAAGCCTAAGTTTAGTCTATAATTATATTGAAAGTGATGTCGTCCTTCAGAATAGTGTTGTATTTAGTACTAATTGACGTGTTTATGAATGCAGTTGGGAGATTTAGCTGGAATACTGACCGAGCCTCGTCCGACAGTTGGATAACTCGAGGTTAAGGTATGTGAAGTTGTTCTTCGGCAAGTTAGTAAGTCTTAGCTTGGTAAATCATAGTGAACTCCGTATTTGAAGCTCTCGGAGTTGAATGTTGAGAATTAAGTGAGTCCAATAGATTTTGAGTTGTGTTGCCATATCGTATTCAGTCCGGAAGTTAGTAAAGCATACGCCAAAGGGAGAGTTAGCATTCCAGATTCAGTATAGCTTATTGTATGATTAGCAAGCTTGTTATAGAATAAAAAGAAACAAATTTTCAGAATATAAACTAGTAAAGTAAACTCAGATAGACAGACAGTTTTATGGCTACAGATTAGCCATTCAGACAGATAGTATCCCGGCTATAGATTAGCCAAACAGTTAAATGAAGATTTCAGAATCAGTATAATCAGTAAAGAATCAGTATAGCACAGAACCATATCAGAATAAGGAACCAGCTTTCAGATAGTCTTTTTCAGTTATACATGCTTGCTATTTATATGTGTTATTTGTTTGTTGAGACTTGATGTGGCGTGAGGGCACCTAATTGAGCATCCTCACCGCCCCTGGGTTGGTAATCGTGTCGCCCACTGAGCGGGTGGGTTATACGTCACTCCAAGGAGTGGCATGCCGTCCCTAGCTTGGACGAAGATGGGATGAAGCTTTCCCCATAGCAGTCTGATCATCATTACAGGTGCAGCTCCGGTTTCAGATAGCCGTGTTGAGTTTTGTGTCCAGGGAACCAGACCCTATCTGTTACTGTCTGTACATTCAGTTATTATAGGTGTAGCTCCGGTTCCAGATAGCCCTATTGTGTTTTGTGTCCAGGGATCCAAACCCTATCTGTTACTGTCTACACAGGAGTCCTCCGGACCCAGACACGGTTGCTTATATCAGAGGCTATGGACCGAGCCGGAGACCCAAGGGGCCGGTAGAGGAGCTCCGAAGTGAGCAGATGAGTGGAGTAACTTATTTTTGGCTGGTTTTGACCCGGGTAGGGGTATATAGATTGTTTGCTTGTTTGGTGCCATCCGGCTTATGGGGGTTGGTATTGGCTCTTACTTGCTAAATGTATATGTATTTATGTGATTTATATATATTAGTTAATAGACAGCAGGCCGCCGTGACTACAGACACGCTCCTGCCTATCAGTGTAGAAAGGTTTGATCTAGTTTCTATCAGCTCTTCAGATTCAGTTATCTTCTACTCATAGACTTGTTAGTTATGTTATCTATATTCAGTTGCTTTGCATACTCGGTACCAGTGGTACTGACGCCCAATGGGGCGCTGCATTACTTACCTTCAGGTACTCAGAGATGAGGAGGCGATCCCTCGTGTTCCTAGCCAGCGCAGAGTCATCAGCTCCTGTCATTCGGAGCTTGATATTTTAGAGGTTTATATCATTTCCTTTTTGTTGTACAGTACGGGTAGGCCGGGGCCCTGTCCCGACCATCTTATCAGTATTCCTAGAGGCTTGCAGTCTGTATGTATTTCCCTGTGGTCAGTTGAGCCGGTCGTGCGAGGCCGTGCACTTTGTTATAGCTGTTTAGCATTTAAGTTTATGTTGGTCGTGTGAGGCCTGAGTTTGACAGTAGTGGTGACCTTGCCGGTCACGTAGACTTACAGTAGTCTCGTGTTGAGTTACAGATAACTAGACAGCATGGTGGCCTTGTCGGCCCGCATAGGCCCCCCCCTCATATTTAGATGTTTCTGGTTAGCTGTTATTACAGGTACAAGTGGCTATAGGCCCAGTTGGCCGGAGGCTGTATTTACAGTCGTTATATAGCCCTTTGTTTCCAGAAAACTGAGGTAGAGCCAGCCAGGCACCAGATGTGCTCGGGCTCAGAAGTCTAGCAGTTCAGATCCTAGTAGGGCACCAGGTGCCAGTCATACCCCCCAAGGCGGGGTGTGACATCCCATGCTCAAAATCAAAAATATTAGTCAAGAAATGAGATGAAGTTAACGAACATACCTTCAATTCGACGATATCGAAGAAAAGTTGAAGAATTTTAGCTCCTAGGTCCGTGTCACGTTGGGGAAGGGGGGATTCTTGGGTGTTTGTCGCGGAGGAGATGAGAAATGGGAAAAAATGATGGAAAAGGTGTTAAAAAGAGGTATTTTCGCGCGGGTCACTCGGCAACCCAGTGTGACCCGACGCGAAATTTCCTTCAACGTGTCACGGAGGGTAACGCGGAGCATGCCCTCCGTGTCGCGGAGCCATTGCGCCAGTACTCTGGCTTTTTTCAAAAATTCCAGGTTACACTTCAACATGTCACGAAGGGTAACGCGGAGCATGCCTTCCATGACACGGAGCCATCGCGCAGGCTCACTATTTTGCCACTTTTTATTATTTTTCTCACCTCGAATTTTCCTTTGCGATCTTTTGCATTTTTGCCCTCCGTTCAACCTGAAATTCATCACATCACAAGAAATTTGTTAGAATTCAAAGGTTTCAAACACAACACGATAATTTTTTTGTTTTATATATATATATATATATATATATATATATATATATTTTTTTTTTCATTTTATTTATTTTTTTCTTTCTATTTAGCTTACTACTTCTACTTATCTCATACAACAAATTCACGGGTAGCCTCCCGTGCAGCGCCTGGTTTACCATCGCGGCTCGACGTCATTCAGCTTAGTCATCCTCTAGGGTGACAGATGTCTTCTCTTGACTACCGTCCTCACCCATGTCATGCTTACACTTCTCCGGTGGTTTCCCCAATGGCTCCCGTGACTCAACGCTCTGAGCAATATCCGCTCGATCAAGCACATTGATCACTGAGAGTTCCTGGTACACTGGCGGAAGCTTTGTAGCCTTGTACACCTCAAACACCTCCACCTTGTCGTGCGCCCGCATAGTTAGCTGCCCTGAAGCTACATCAATTAGCGCTTTCCTGGTCGCCAGGAAAGGACGTCCCAAAATAAATGGGACTTCCGCGTCTGGCTCAAAATCCAGCATAACGAAGTCTATCGGGAAGATAAGGGAGCCCACTTGCACGAGCACGTCCTCCACAATGCCATCAGGTCTGGCTAAGGAACGATCCGCTAGTTGCAAGATCACTGTTGTTGGTCTAGGACTCCCTAGCCCCAACTTCTTGAATACCGATGTCGGCATCAAGTTAATGCTCACTCCCAAATCACATAATCTGCGAGCTCGGATACTCTAACCAATTGTAATTTGAATTGTAAAGCTCCCAGGGTCCTTGAGCTTTGTGGGCAACCTATTTTGTATCCGTGAAGTGCACTCCTCCGTAAGCGCCACCGTAGCATACTCAGTCAACCTGCTTTTGTTCGCCACGATGTCCTTGATATATTTTGCGTACTTTGGCACTCCCTACAAAGCATCAACAAGAGGTAAATTAATGTGTACCCGTTTAAGCACCTCCATGAACTTTTTGAAACACGCTTCCTCCTTGTGTTTCCTTAGCCTTTGAGGGAACAGGGGTGGTGGTCTTTCTGGTTCAGCTTCCTTCTCCTTCCCCTTATAATCATTGTGATCCCTCTCATTATCACCTGCTTCCGACTGCTGTGGTGGTCTTTCTGGTTCCACCTCCTTAAGTTGCAAACCACTCCTTGTGGTCACTGCATTTACCTGCTTGGGGTTCGGATCAGTGTCACTCGGAAGTCCTCCTCCCGGCCTGGTGTTTTGAGCTCCAGCAAATTGCCCAAACTGGTACTCCAGCGCCTTTGTAGCTAACTCATTGTTCATTACATTGGCTGCCAATTTCACATAGTCAGCGTGCAATTGAGCTTGGTTAGCTATCATTGTCTTGAACATCTCCTCAATGCTGGGTGATGGTGGTGGAGGAGGTGCACTGTTGCTTCTGTATTGCGACTGATAGTTCTGCTGCCCTCCTTGATTTCTCTGCGCCCCCTGACTCTAACTCTGCCCTTGATGGTTGTTGCTATCCCAAGAGAAATTCGGGTGATTCCTCCAGTTGGAATTATAGTTGTTGCCATATTGTAGGTGGTTATTTCTCTATACATTACCAACAAAGTTCACCGAATCAGGATTTTCTCCACAACACTCAGCTAAGTATTCATTACTCCAGCACACTTCACACCAAATCTGCTGCACTACATTCACTGGGGCTTGAGACTGGTTCATGCTCATGTTACTGAAGTGGGTGTTGAGTTGATTCTATAACGCAACTATCTGTGCAGCAATAGCTGTAAAACCATCCACTTCCAAGAATCCAGTTGCTTTCCTTGTTCCTCCTCTTGACGAGTCTGCATTCCACTCCGGATTCCCCTGGGAAATACGATTTAACAAAGTATACAGCTCCTCATAAGTCTTCTCTAATGCTTGTCCCCCAGCTGCTGAGTCTAGCAAGATTTTTATGTGGGGTTCCAAACCCTCTATGAAAGTATGCACCAACACATCATTGGATTAGTGATGATGAGGACAATCCCGTAACATAGATTTGAATCTCTCCCAGGCTTGATACAGATTCTCTCCCTCTCTCTGTTTAAAACTTAGAATTTGACTTCTAAGTCTTGCTGTTTTACCGGATGGAAAGAACCGTATCAAGAATTTCTTTGCAAGATCATCCCATGTGGTGATGGAATTAGGTGGCTCAGCTTTCAACCACCTCTTAGCTTCTCCTAAAAGTGAAAATGGGAACAATGTAAGCCTGACATAATCTGATGACACCCCAGCGGGGATGTAAGTGTCACTTATCTCCAAAAAGTTTTGGATATGTTGTTGTGGATCCTCGTGAGGTAGACCTGTGAACTGCCCGCTGGTGTGCAGCAATTGCACCATATTCTGTTTAAGCTCGAACCTCCCTCCTGGCTCAGGTTTGCAGATGCTAGATGTGACATTGTTAGCATGTGGGATTTCCACCTCGCGAACCGGCCTAGCTGCCATTTCCTCGGGCACTAACACTGCCCTTACAACTGGTGGATTCTGTTGTTGCTCCACGATTGTTTGTCTGAGCAACTGCAGCTTTTTCTCTAGAGCTTCTCTCCTTTGACGATGGAATTGTCTTTCCAGCTCTAAATATGGGTCCACCAACTCCTTGTCTCATGCCAGTGTTCAACAGAAATTAATATCTGCAAAATACAAGCTAAGACCAAGTTGTCAACACTAAGAGGAAACAGTAAAGTAACACTTTAGAAAAATTTTACCAATTGCAAATCCCCGGCAAGGGCGCCAAAAACTTGTTCGGTGGTTTTTGAAATAACTATACGCAAGTGCATGTGGTCGAACAAGTAGTAATGTGGCTCAAGTAAGCCAAGTATTGATCCCACAGGGACTAGACTAAGGTATCAATCTAATCAAGTGTCAATAAACTTTAACTCTAAACTGCAGACAACAATGTGAAGAAGATTTTGATATTTTGTTTCCTAATTTTATACTAAGTCTAAAACGAATATACAATTTGAGTCTGAACTATAAGTATGAGCATGCTTAGGTTAAAATGAACATGTAGAGAAATAAATTATCGATACAATTTGAGTAATCTTTTCTCTGGTTGCTAGTCAAGAATTATTGCCTATGGATTAAAACTCTCGTATTTAACCCAACTTAAGAATCATGAACCTTCCACCTACATCTCTGTGATAAAAAGAAATTCATGTTCTACCCATACAAAACCGATTCCTTAATTGACTAATACGACTTTCAGGTATATCTCTATCCTGAAGGTAAATCAATTCTCAATTTTCCCAAACTAAGAAAAGATCATTTCCTATCAATTCACAACTTTCCAATTTCTTGCTCTCTCGAGTGAAACCGGACTTTTTAGATATACATTAACATTGGCCACACATTAATGCAGTAAGAACAAGAATCAATAGAACAACCATGGAAGACAAGATGAAAAACCAATTGATCAATAATTACATTTCAATACAAATGTTCTTAACATCAGCAAGAAGTGAATTTAGCCACTCATTTGTGGATTAAACATCATCAAATGAGTGTAAATCATACAAAAAATTGAAATAAAGAAGAAAGAGATAGAGAACAACCCTAAGATTTTCGTCCCCTCAACTGCCTGTAACCCACGTTCTTGCTCCACCAAGTCAGATTTTCTTAAAAATAAACCTAAGTGTGCTATTTATACTAGTGGAAATTTTTCCCGGAATAACAAGCAACGTGTCACGGAGTGCATCGCGGAGCACTGCCTCCGTGACTCGCCACAAACGCGGACCCTCACTGGAATCCGGTCGTCCAGGTATTTAAGCCCAATGTGGCACGGCGTGCAACGCGGGGCTAGGCTAACGTGCCACGGCCCCAACGCGCACCTTCACTGGAATTTGGCTCATCTTTTGCATCCGGGCAGAATGCATCCGCGATGGCAGCGTGACACGGCTCCATCGTGGAGCCCCTTTAATTCATGCATTCTTTGTCCTTTTCCTTGCTCGCTTCCGAGTCCAATCCCGATTTCTCCCAACATGCATCTTAGCTTCATAAAATTATATTTTTCCTGCAAAACAACGCTAATCATGTTGGTTAGTATGAATTCACATTTGACTACAATTCACATGAAATGTATAAACATCGATAGATAAACAAGACAAAATGACGCATTTGAGTATCACTTGGGCATATAAATCTGCCCAAGATCACAACTCTCGTGCATCAGGTGTCCACAAGCCACAAGGCCTCAAACACAGTACACACACAATAAACATTAGTAATAATACATGATCAAATAGCCCACAAGCCACTCTACTCACCCCTAGCATCCAGGGACACGACCAAACCTGTCCAAGTGTCAGCATGGTTGTCACGTGCCATCGACACGGCCGACACGACCGCCAAATCAAATATAACAACAAATCATTGCAACCATCAACCTTAACAACTCTAAACCCTCACTCACTTGTCAATATAATCACCTAATCTCATTCACTCAAACAACCCACAACTTGCTATAAGAACCACATGCCTCACGTACGACCTCTTGACACGAGCCTAATGATTTATCATGTCTACTATCTTTGCACTCAAGCCTGAGCCACCGACCAAACCATCACCTTAAACACACCATTATCACCACATAAACAGAAGAACAAGAGTTCAATAATATCAAAACACAAGCATCACAAACAGCCAACACACGCGTGTCAACACGGACGACAACAGCATGGAATTCATGTCGACAAAGGGAGGGACAAGCCTAGAATATCTTAGGTTCAAGCCTATCCTAACTTGAGCCTTCAACACCATGAACCTACTTCCTAAAGGCAGTCTAAAACTCGTCCAAAACTCAGCCAACACAACTCAACAACAAAACAAGAAAAACGAGGTTTACCCGATAAGATTCATAGGAATTCGATGGTAGAAACTTCGAGACAATAACCTACCGGCGTTAAAACACCTATAACCAACCTTAAACACTAAGTAGACAAAAAAAATTAGGATTACCAACAGCTTCAACAGCCACCAACAGCCCCGAAAAGACACCAAACCACGGACTACTCGCAATTCCCGACTTCCCGACACCAAAACCATGTTGATCCATGGATTCTAACCCCAAAACCAAGGAAAACCATGGAGGGGACTTGAGAGAGGTTTCTTATGAATTAGGTTGCTGGAAAATGAATTTGGATAAAAACAACCGACCAAAGGGGCTTAAATAGCCTTCCACCACCTTAGACCCTTGTGAGGTGCCTGCTTGCGTGGTCTCGCAAAAACATGAATATCTCTCTACTCCGAAGTTGAATTGGAAAACGATTTGATGAACTAGAAACTAGAATCATAGATCTTTAATTTGATAGATTTCACACCCCATAACTTCTTATATATTGGGAGACAAACTTTGAGACATTTGACCTAAATTTCAAAGAATCTCATGAAGGAAATTTTGCGATAACATTTTTCCGAATTTTATTCTACAACTTGATCGGCGTCCAATCTTAAATACGACCATACAGTGACTCAAATAACTCATAACACTTCCCTATTAGCCTATTATGTACTCTTATTCCTACCTCGAAAGTACGATTTTATCGCTCAAATTGTCCGGGGTGTTACAGACACTTTCTAGTGACACCACACCCAACTCGAAGAAGGATGGCCATTGTATGAAAATTGTGACTAGAAGTGGCAAGGTTTTGGAAGATGTGGGTGTGAATACTAAATTTATTGTACACCCAAAAAAAACTAGTGATGAAGTAAACGATCCGGTGCCAAATGCACCAAAGGTTGTGAATGATGAAGAAGAGTTGGATGAGGCAGAAGTTGATGTAACTCCCCTGAAGGATATTGTTGTAGATGAACCGAGAAAAGATGATTTATTTACATAGGACAAGAGCTGAGGATTCCACTTTCGTATCCTCATAGGTTAGTAAAGAAAAAGGAGGACAATCAATTCTAAAAATTCATTGAGATGTTTACTAAATTGTCAATCAATATACCTATAGTGGACGCATTGGTTCAAATGTCTGGGTATGCAAAAGTTTATGAAAGATTTGTGGAACAAAAAGAGGATTGTAGATTCTAGTGTAGGGGAGGTGACACACCATTGCAAGCCGTGATGGAAAGCAATGTTGCTCCCAAAAGAGAGGACCTAGGAGCCCTTACTATTCCCTGCACAATTGGGTTGTGTGTATTTAAAAAGACCTTATGCGATCTTGGGGCAAGCATAAACCTAATGCCTCTCATTATTTTAAAGAAGTTGGGGTTGCGGAGTCCCAAAACCACCTCAATGAGGTTGTCGATGGCTTATGGATCCATAAAGAAATCAGTGTGAGTATTGGAGGACGTCTTGGTTCGGGTCGACAAGTTCATTCTTCCAGCTGACTTTGTCGTGCTTGATCGTGATATGGATGTTGAAGTACCAATAATCTTGGGGAGACCATTGCTTTCCACGGGAAGAGCTTCGGTAGATATCGAGCTTTGTGAGCTGAAATTTCGAGTGGGAGGTGAGGAAGCCACCTTCAAAGAATTTCAAACCCTTGAACCCCCGGATGAGTGTAAGATGATAGGAGTTTTGAATGATGAAGCAGCACAAGAAGAAGGTTATGTTAATGAGGTTGATTTGGAGGATGATCCTATGGATTATTAAGAAATGAGTTTGTATCCATTGTGCGACGACGTTAAATAAGGCGCTTCTTGGGAGGCAACCCAAGTGTTTTTTATTTTAGGCACTTTGATGTTTTTGTTATTTTTTTGATTTGTAGGCAGATTGGATGAAAAACAAGGAAAAAGAAAAATAGGGAAGCCACTTTGCGACACCAGCGAATGCCGGTGCCTAGGTGCGAGGCACTGCCCTATCGAAAGAGGGAAGAAGAAGATGGGCCTGAAAGAGTGGAAGCCGGCATTCGACCGACAAAACGCTGATGGTATTCGCGGAGCCACTGGTCTAGCGCAGATGTGAACCAGTGCACTTTGATATCAAACTGCAAAAGAGTCGGTAGAGACCAAGAGTCGGTATTTGGCCCTCATATCTACTTCGGCCTCCCACGTAGCTCCTTCAACTTGTTGATTCCTCCATAAAACCTTGACTGAAGCTATTTCCTTATTCCTCAATCTACAAACCTGACGGTCTAGGATTTGGACTGGTACCTCCTCAGAGGTGAGACTGTCCTTGACTGCCACATTATCCAATGGCACCATAGAGGTTTCCGATACACTTTTTTAAAAGTGATACATGAAAAATTGGATGTACAACTGCTAGTTTGTGATTCACTGGTGAAATGAAGGTGAAGACCCAAAAAATGCCGGTGGAGTGCAGCTTGAACACAGTGAACTGGGCACATGGGCAGGTCACTAATGTTTGAATCGGCAGTTGCAGGTCTGGCGCCAGTGGAGGTAAGTAAGTTTCTCTTTCAATCTTGATCGATCCATTGACCAACCTAACCCAAGACATTTTAAAAAGCCTAGAACCGGTCAAAATACCATTTTTACCTTTCCAATATTCTTTCTAATAACACCTTTTTCACCTTTCCACCTTCGCCCCATTAAAACCCACCATTAGCATCCACCTTTCCACTACCCAATCACATTCCCCCACTTCAACCTATATAAACCCCCATCTTCATTATTTTATTCTCACTTCTACTCACCCAAAATCTTTCTTAGCAACATAAAATTTCCCTCTTTGCTCCACCATTGTTGTGCAAGCTCTAAGCTTTAACTTATGCACTTCTTTTCAAATTATAAAATTGGTATGTGTCTATGAGCTCTTACATTTATTTAGTATTGCTGATTAATTAAGAATGTGAATCACGTTGCATCTGATATTTTTTATACTCTTGCTGCCCATTACCTATTTTTTGTGCTATTTCATTGATCGACTATTTCTCATACTGTGGATATATTGGGGGTGGTGATAAAAGGCTAAGTATTGATGTGGGTATCTTCAGTGGTAAAATTATTCATTTATGGTATGCTTGATATACTTGTTGGGGGTAAAGTCTGAGTAGCACCATGTGCTTAGAATGCATGATTTGCTCAATGATAGATAGAGTGATGTCTTTCTTAAGGATAAATCATCATTTATATTTTTATTTTGTCGCTTGAGCAAATCAAATGGTAATGTGAAATGAGTGAATGAGTCATGATTGTAATTAAATTCTATTTAATTGAGTTTAGGGATTAAATTCATTGAATGGTACTCGCCAGCGAACCGCTGGTCAGGCCCGATGAAACGCCGATTAAAACACAGGTCGAGGTGCAAGGCTTTAGGCCACTGTCTAGACCCGCATTTTGCTGGCGCTTTGTGGGACAAGACCGAAGAAATGCCAGTGTGGTGCCGGATGAGTGACGGTTACCCAGTCCTTTGTAAAGCACCAACGGCTCATCGATGCCTCACGGGTCTGCACCTACATTTTGCCGACATTCCGCCGGTATTGCCAGTGATTGAATTTTAACGCTTCAATTTAGTTGACATCCAATCTTTATAATTTCCTTTCTTAATTCAAAATAGATGTTATCTTTTATTTCTCCATTACAAAAAATACAAAAAGAAGTATTATTGGTGTGGCACTAACATGGTTTATAGATCTTGACTACATCCAAACAATCCAGCAAGGGAAAAGCCTTGACTACATCCAAAGCAAGGATAAAGGGAAAGCTGAGGGATCCTCGGCCCTCGCTAACATAAGAGAAGCCATCATATTTTGTTTGACCGACATGAAGGGCCACTATGCTATTTGTGAAGGGCGCTCTATCACAATAGAGAAGAGGTTTGAATTGGTGGGGCTAAAGGGAAACTTCCCCAATATCATTTTCCAGTTCAACCACCACCAATTGCATGTATTTGCTAAGCAACAGTCAGAGTATTATACAAACTTAGTGCCTGAGTTTTATACTTCAAACCAGGCACAGTAGGAGGCAATGAAGCACAGAGGGAAAATCTATGAATTCCCATGCCTACCTTCAATCTAGATCAGGGGCGTGGAGGTCGATATCACCCCAGCTGTCGTCAATGCATTATTTTGGGCTAATGAGATTGACCTAGGAACTAAGTACTCTGAAAGAGTGGCCAATAAGGAAAATCAGTTAAGCCAAATAGCTCCGATCATTGGTAGTGGCCAGCTATTTTGAGCATCCATGGGGGGAGGGGGGGAGAGTTATAGGAAGGATTTGATTTTTGAGGCCAAGTTGTGGCTTTATTTACTTTGTGGCCACATCATGCCCTCGAAGAATGATCAACGGGTCAATTTGAAGGCGGTCATTCTCATTGCTTGCACTATGATTGGGGTACCCAAAAACTGTGGAAAGATAGTGGCCGCGCAAATGAAAAGAAAGTCAAGGTATGCTGGAACTTTAATGCCCTATGTTGTGCTCATATCCCATATTTTCCTTAGAGCAGGAGTGCCACTATTCTCGGATGAATCCGCAGCTCCGCTATTGGTATGATTACTATTGACCGGAATAGGGACGCGGAGCCTCCCTAGAGAAAGAGGAAGAGGATGCTAGCCTTTGAGGTCCCCGAGGAGTCAATTTCCCATGGTAGAGATGAAACTCCCATTTCCCCTGATCTCAACATGCCACATCTTAAGGCTTCGATTTGTGCTTCTGGAGAAGCACCTGTTAGAGGATCCCCACCCCCTCCCACATCTTATCTCCCAAGCGGCCTTGGTAAGCTTGTGGACATGACACATTCCAATGAGAGCCACCTCCAAAACTTGTCTAAAATTCTCCCTGCTATCATTGCCAAGACTGTGAAAAAAGAAATGAAATCTATGTATTATAGCTTGAGTATGTTGTTCTCTCCAGTGGATGTTGTGGAGGGGGTTGTCACCTTTCTTTTCCATGAAGTGAGGGAATTTAGAAGTCGGGCACCAATGGAGGTTCTCGACATGAGCGTACTTGATGCAGCCATGGCTGCCCCATCTACATCCTGAGGCCCATAGATGACTTTTGTTCAAGGGATAAGGTGATAATGAGGAGGATTTCAAAGATTACACATTTTGAGTACACTTTTGTCATAAATTACACATTCTCCCTTTGGCTTCTTGATTCACATATGATCTTGTTTTATGACTCTTGATGTGGTAATGAAAATGGTGTGGAACCCTCAGAGGGTGATTCTTTATGGGAAAGATTTTAGTTTAATTCTCTTGCATGAACGATTGTTGAGAACTTTCCCCTAGTGTGAATTAATGTGAAATCCTAGATGTGGTTGTACTTTGAAGATAATTTTAGGCTTTCATTTGGATAGCTACTTTACACATATGACCTCCTTGAAAATGAATCCTTGTCAGCCAATGTTGAACCTTTAAGCCTTTTCCTTGGAAACCACATTACAAGCCCAATACCCCTTTTGTAATCCCTCTTTGGCACCCATCCTCCCTAGTGCTAGTTGTAAGAAGAAATGCAAAAATAATGCCCGAGTCCCAAAAGTGTGGGAATAAGAAAAGGAAATATGAGGAAAAAACCTATGTTTGGGGGTTGCAAGAAGAAAAATGGAAAAACGATGTGAACTTCAATGTGAGGTTGCACCACATCATGAAAAGAATGAATGAATTACTTGAGTGAAAAGAATTAAATTGTAAAAAAGGGTGTTTTCTCTTGCTCATATAAGATGAAAAGTGTTTAATAAGGAGAGATAAGGAGACTCTTGTTTTAAAAGTGGAAATGATGTCAAGGAGAGATAAGGTGAGGGTAATCTAAGAGGAAATGGAGCATGCAACAAGAGTCATAAAAGGGAATTAGGGAGGTTCTAGTCACTAGAACATAAAAGTTATCCTACCTTTACCCCTAGCCTGCATCATGACCTCCATGTCCTAATTGATTTTGAGTGTAGCAACTCTGCAGTAGTGGCGAGTTGCACAAAGGGTAAGCCTATGGGTCAAGTTATGTGCATGAAAATTTCTTCATGAGAGTGAGCGTACTTGTTTAATTCAATAAACCCTTTAGTGTGAATTGATTGATAATTAGATGAGATTCTCTCTTGTTGTGAGTAGCATCACCTCCTTGGTGAACATGCTTGCATGTGCCAAAAGTTATGATTGAGACAAGATTGGGCTAAGCTTGAAGTCAAACTTTGAATGTGAATTTTTAATGACTTGAGATGCTCTATAATCTTGTTGTGACCATCAAGGCCCCTTGTTTTGAATGAAGGAATCAAATGTAAACCATACCAAATAAATTTTGGTTAACTATTGAAGAATTTTCATAAAAAGTTAAATCTCCTCTTTTCCTTTGTGTTGGTGAGCGATCCATGGGTTCTCTAGGCCGTAGTGGTCCCTTGTGCATAATCTCATATGAGATGCTTACTCCTAAGTTCTATCACACCTCGAATCTAGACCCAGGGCGTGACCATCACTCAAACCACTTTCATGATCCAAGCGAACCCTTGGCCTGGCTTATTATCAGTTTAGATCTCAATAAATAATGCGTAAGTTGAAACATAGAGAGCTCAATGTAATGAAAGAGAATTTTTTCTATAACTAAAATAAATGTTAAGAAGTAACATTATTGACTTGATAACTAATCTATCTATGAAGCCTATAAAATTGAAGTCGGGCGCTGGGACATAGCTCGAATGGCTATCTCAAGCTCTATAAAAAAGACTATCAAAACTATGACACTCCGAATGTAGGAGGCCTCACCAAATAGCTAGATGAAGTGAAGTCTTAGAGAAGCATCCCTTGTTATGCCTGTGTATCTAAGTCTGCATCATAAAATGATGCAGTACCAAAAGGACATTAGTACATGGAATGTATTGTATGTCAAATAACTAAATGAAATAATGTAAGCAAGAATATCTCAAGTTACTAACATAACTGGAATCAATAAACTTGACACGAATCAATAAAAGGAAACCCTACTCATGAACTCAATATGATGCATAGGACACAATATGAAAATGTGTAAAATATTTTATGCAATAAAACTTATGCATCAAAACATCTTTATAAATACTTATGCAAGTAAAGTATATCAATAATAGTTTAGGTGGGAGTTTCTCATAACCGACACCATCATGAATGAGCACATGGTGCACAACTATCTTACTCAAGTTTGTAGAGCCATCCAAAACCTTTCTAGAGTAGAGGACAATCACAATATGGGATCCCTAACAATCAAAGTTGTTACTAGGAACTATCTTAGGATTCGCCTAAACCAACGGTGTGGTCCTTTCCTACGTTGGCTACATAGTTATGAAGCTTATGGGTTGTCTGAACCCTTTCATCCACTTGGTGCTAAATACTCCTCCCAAAATAATATTGTTCATGTCCAGTCAAACGCCCTCAGTGAGGAAACATCAAAAACATCATTTTAAAAGTACTTAAGTTATAATATATAATGAATGTTTTAAATCATCTACTGAGCCCTTTCTCTCAAAAATCATCTTTAAACATTCTTACAAGCCTCTCGCTCAAAACATAGTTTAAAACATCTTTAAAACATCATGAAGAGTCTTTCGCTCAAAACATAGATTAAAACATCTTTAATGCATCATGAAGAGCCTTTTGCTCAAAACAATATTTAAACATCAATATGGAGCCTTTCGCTCAAAATATCTCATGAATTTCAAAATAATACTTTATTTATGCTTTTTGAAAATTATGCTAATAATCATTTCTTTATGCTTAAAATATCATCATGCATACCCTCTTGAAAATATGTTCAATCTTTATGAAAATAATGTATTTACTTCCAAAATACATGTTTTAGAATAATGCTTTTCTAAAATAATGCTTTCATTTAACTAAGGTTCATGGGATAAGAGACATGAACCAACCTCAAGAATCAAGAATCAAGAATCAAGAATCAAGAATATAGAAATAAGAATCAAGAAAGAATGATCAATAATCAATAATCAAGAGAATATGATCAACAATCAATGGAGTAGGATTATAATAAAGAGGCATCAATAAACAACTCAATATGATGAATTCAATAATTGCAATTTAACATATATAGATGGAGAAGAAGAAAATTCAAGAATTGGGTAAAAACCCTAGCTTTAATCTCAATAAATTCTTCAATAGATGTAGGGAATAAGGATGAATTGGAACCCTTACTTAGGTTAGCCTTACATACCTGAAAAAATAGAACCTTAGACTCAAGCTTGAAGAACCTTAACTTGGAGAAAAAGACTTTCTAGCTTCTTGAAGAACTTGAGAGCTTTGATCCTTGAATTCTAATTCGAATGGGGAGGAAGAGTGTCTAGGATTTAGGAGTACTTAAATAATACCTCTAGGCATCACAAACTATCTGAACTTCCTAAAATAACATTAAGACCGTATTTGGTAACTTCACGCGTCTTTGACTTTGACCCCATGTCAATTGACAGTTCTTTACTAACATGACTCATAAGTTTTTACTTTAAGCTCTGATTGATGCAAGGTCAGATGCATTGTAAATAAGACTCAAAGAGGTTGAATCACTCAAAAATACTTATTAAACTGGGAGTTATGATTTTTTAAAGTTGACTCTTGTAAGAACTTATATGAAAACTCAATCATTAAGAATGCTCCCAACTCAACTTTGGGCTAGAGGTTCCTTATGACCTTAATTTGTATCTAATGTACTTCTCACAATTAAGAATTGATTTTAACAATTAGAGTCCATAAAATTCATTGGGTTTGAGTCTAACCACATACCTAGAACGGTTTCAAACTTAGCCCGAAAGTCCGAGGCATTACAAGTTCAGATGTAAAGAATTGCATTTCTTGAGGACAAGAAATGGTTCAAGTTTGAGGGTTTGATGATTGGTAATTTACCAGCTCATTAGGCTTTTAAACATGAGCTTCTGCTTAGTTTTCAAGTCAACTAACAGAATTTTTTGCTTTCTCTTTAGTTTTTGCAGGTATATTATTTAAGGAGAAAAAGCAAGAACTTGGCAATAGCATGGATTTAAAGAAGAGGACTAATGGTTGATGGGATGGGACCGGTTCTCCATCGGGTGAGCCAGCAAAATGTAGGCTGGAATGTAGAAGCTTACTGGACCAGAGTGGAATGAGCACTAGTGGAATGCGGGTCAGCACCTGTGAACCGCCTATACCAGCGCCGGTTGGACCCAGCGCCGCTGCCCTTGTACCTGCGGCACAGCGGCATTCCACGGATGGGCATCGGCGGAACACCATTGACTTACAAGTGACACCGCCTGCAGGAAGGGAAAAATCATCAAGCATGGAAATTTAGGAGCATTTTGACCTATTTCTATATATTCTTTTAGAAAGTACCATATCATTCCTTCTAAATTTGTATAGATTAGAATGTTAGAGAGAGATAGAATATTGAGTAGCTTCTTCTTCTTCAAGGTAAACAATCTCTATTGAAGTCAATTGTGAGCTTGAATTTATCTCTTGATGATGAATGTCATGATTTTAGTTGTTGACTTAATGTTGTATTTCTCATCAATGAGGAGCTAAATCTCTTTGTTAGGGGTGTGTGCATGAATTAGGGTTAAATTGGATTGGGTGATGTTAGATTAATCATAGAGTTACTTATTTAATATAAATATGTTGTTTCCTCCCAATTTATAGTTAAATTACTCATAGTTGCAAATGTGGGTGATGTTTACATACTCTATTTTTGCTTGAAAAAGAGAAATTGCGTATGGGTGAGAAAGCAATGGTGGGTAATTTGGTGTTTATTGTGTTGGGTTAGGCCAGAGATAGTTAAAACCCATAATCTTTCACCCATGAGAGATTTGAGGCTAGAAATAGTTCAAATCTGGCCCATGTATTAATGGCTATATAATTTGGGACCTTGGGGTTTGAGAAAACCCGAGGAAAAAGGCACCCTAGTGGTTAAGAAACATCAGGTGCCACCTTGTCCATGGCTATTTATGTTTATGAGTAATAATTTGATTGTCTAGTCAATTGCAATCCAATTGACACCCCATTCAAAAGCATACCGCCATCTCTCGCTCACTTTGTTAATTCAATTTGGTTGTCTTGTTGATTGATCAATAGTTGTTTTTACATTTTAGTTGCAATCTTTTTAACCCCCAAATTTTTATTCGTTTGTTTTAAATACAATGATGCTTCTTAATTTGAATTGATAGACTACTTTCATGCCACTTAAATATTATTCTTATGGGACTTGACCCCGACACTCGCCGGGTATTTTTTTTTTGCCAATGACCGTCTCCACTCTCTCTTTACGAGAGTGAATTTGAACGTCGTCAGGTACTCAATTCACATTTTATTTCTGGACGTCATTCAAGAAGGGTCTCAGTACCCATGTAAAACCAAGTATGTTTCATGATTACCATATGAGCACTATGTATGTTTTGGGAGTAGTATTTAACACAAAGCGGATAAGGATTCTAGACAACCAAATTCCCATTACTAAATGCCACCGTAGGATGAGGGGTCCTCACCAGTTCAGAGTGTCTCCCTCGCCCCTAAACTAAGCAGTCCCTGTCGGTTGAGAGTGTCTTCCTTATGCTACTAGGCTTATGAGTGATATCACGTTTTAATGATTCTTACCCTTGGTAAGGTATGAACATACATCCTAGCTAGGGTTACAAGCTGGACTCCATGTATGCTCACTTGGAGTATGTCGGTGATATGAATCTCCCATTGTTTTACGATTTTCTACACATGTTCATATTTATGCTTCACAATATTATGACTTATGATATTTTTGTTCAAAATACACTTTATGATATTTTACTTATGATTTCAGTCATGTCCAGCTTTATGATCCAATTTTGAAGACCTTGAGCCTTTATATTTAGTTTACAATTAGAATCTCATGTTTTACACTATGTTATACTCATGATTTCTCTTTACTATTTTACTACCATGTTTTACTTATCCTACATAGTCAGTACATACAAAGTACTGATCGCATACTTTTGTATTATATTGTCTCGTGATAGAGGCTCAGGTGAATAGTCTTAACCCCACCACTGGATTCAATCTTGCTCCAGACATAACTCAGTTTTGGTGAGTCCTCAAAATCTGAGGATGTTAGTTTTGATTCATTTCTTTTCATGTCTTTCCAGTTTCAAACTTAGTGGAGCTTGTTGAGGGTGTTATCCCTTCAGCTCATCTTATGAGTAGAGGCTTTTCAGACTATCATGTATAGAAATTCAAATGTTGACTTGTTGTCATAGTTTTGATGTTTTATGATATCTTAGACTTTCTCTTATTTCTTATATTTTATTTGTTCTACTAAGTGTATGCTTATGCTTATGTTATGCATGTTCCATGGGTTTTCTTGGAGCCATTTGGGTTTTAAAGTCTTGTATTACGTCTTGGATTTATGCTCAGGTTATAACAAATTTGGTATCAGAGCATCAGGTTTAGATGTGTCCTAGGGAGTCTGAAAGTCGTGTTAAGTAGATTCTTTTTTCATGGATCTGAAGTACACCACACTTATGAGGAAGGGTGTACTAGACGTCTTAGGAAACTTCCTTTTTTCATGATCTATGTTGTGCGATGAAGTTCAAATCTCTCTATTCTTCTAACTCGTGCTATACATGTTTGTAGAAAATGCATATCCATAAAGTCAATGGAAGGAGGAACAACAATGGCCATCGAAATGGCAATGGAGATGGGGAAGTAAGCCCTACCAGCTCCAACGGATCCTTTGAATGAGCAGGTGACTGGTGTTGAGCTAAGGGTTGCTTTTTAGATGCTAGCCCAAGCTATGACGGCATAGGTAAACCAGAAGGCAGTTGCACCTGTGAACCCCAATGGGGGTGCTGCGATGGAGAGAGTGCAAGATTTCACTAGAATGAACCCTTCAAATTTTCATTATTCTAAGGTGCACAAGGATCCACAAGTGTTCTTAGGAGATCCAGAAGAACACCCAGATCATGGAGATTTTTGGAGAGGAGAGTGCAGATTTGGCCTCCTATCAGCTAAAGGGGGTAGCACACATGTTGTTTAGGTAGAAGAATAAGGGTCATGGAGTAGGTGTGGTCCCTAATGGCTGGGATGAGTTCGTGAGGATCTTTTAATATAGGTTATTTCCACAAGAGATAAGGAAAGCAAGGGTGGCAGAATTCATCAACTTGAAACAGAACATGTCAATTCAGGAGTATGCCCTGAAGTTCACTCAATTGACCAAGTATGCTCCAGAGATTGTTGGCAAGCCAAGGGCTCGCATAATAAAATTTGTTTCAAGGGTCTCAAATTTGGTTGCTAAGGAGTGCAAGATTGCTATACTGATCAGTGATATGGATATCTCTTGACTCATGAATCATGCCTAGCAAATCGATGAGGAGAAGTTGAAGGAGAAGGAGAAGGAGACCAAGCGAAATAGGACAGGGAACTTTGAGTACTCTCAATAGAGGACCGATAGTGGACACCGTTCCTAGTTGCAGCAAAGTCATCAGCCCCAGTTCCATCATCAGCTAGCGTCCCATCTAGGACAGAGGTGATTAGGGAGGTAGAGCATTAGGCTCTAGAGGCAAAAAGAGTGTTTCAGTGAAGCGCACTTTTCTAGTTTGTGAGAAGTGTGGTAAGAACCACTCAAGAGAGTGCTTTATTGGCTCAGATACTTGCTTTGATTGTGGGAAGCCAAGACACAGTGATGTTGGGCATATTCTTATACCCATTTACCATACTTTTACATATCTTTTACCTTATTTTGAGATCATTATTCTTATGAAATGCATAAATCCATGCTTGTGTGTGTTAAATAATCTAACGAGTATTTTTATATGATCGTAGCAGGTAATTAGTGGAAAAGGACTTAAAAATTTTCCAAGGTATGAAGAAAGAAGAGTTTAAGAAAATTTGGCCTGGTGAGATAGCTGGAGTGCCGTGCCAGCCACCCAACTTCAGAGAAAATTATGCCCAACCTGGTGCATTGGGTGATGTAGTGCTCCAGACCTAAAACTTCAAGTGAATTAGGTCAACATCGTGGCGAACAGAGTGGCGTAGCGCGACAGAGGTATTTCAGACTTGGGAAATTTTCTAACACCTTTGTGCAGTGAGAGGTGTGGCCCGTCAGGTCCCAAAATTGTAGCATTTTTACTAATACCTTGGTGAAATGGCTGGTGTGGCATGCCAAAGGCCAAACTTAAGAGAAAAATCAAGTCAATGTATGATGAGATGGGAGGCACGGCGCGCCAGGGCCAATAGGGGGTGGATTTTCATGTCTAAAAGATGAACTTCTCAAGCGCAAAATAGACATTTGATACCTTGTGTATAATATATCATCTAGGGAATTTTGTTAAGCGTCATCATTTTGAAGATCGTCGATTGTACGTACTTTTTGGGGGAAGAGACAAGAAGTGCATTTTCTTCTAGGTTTTCTTCTTTACTTTATGCTTTTGATTTGAATGATGATTTCTTTAGTATTCTGCTTGAACATGAGTTTTGGCCATAGCTGATTTTTGTAGTTTGAATACTCATTTATGCTAGATTTTAATTCTTCATTCAAGATTGTTTATGCTTACTTGTTTTCATTTTTTGTTTGTTAGACTGATCACCTTGCGAATATTATCTGTTGGCTGTTGGTTGAACTCTGGAGATAGAACTAAGATGGATAAAAGTAACCATATAATAGGTTTCAAATATCTTGTCCAATTAGTTCAAGAGATGATTTGTTATTGAGGATAGGGATATACCCTTCAACCCTGTTCAATTGAAAACAAGTATCTTCAACCATTGTCTTATGTTTCTCCTGCAACCATAGGGATATAAGTGTTAGGTATCATGAGATAGTTCTTGCATATTTGGGAGGATAGTAAGAAATGGAATTGTAACTTGGAACTAGCAATTTTAGAAGAGTTTAGCCTAGCCTATTCGAGTCCTAAAACTCTAACTGAAAGCAAAAGTGCCAAGACCCCAGATTCTCTTCATTATTTGAATTAAAAACACTTGTGATAATGATTCTTTTTCATTAGTTTAATTTACATTTCAAAGTAGTAGAATAATCTCCAAAACCGATTCCTTATTCTACCTGTGTTTATTTGAATAGTGAAATAAAATGATTACCTTAAGCAATTAATATGACACGTCTCTAAGGGATCGATATCGAGAATTCATTATCCTATGTTACTTGATGACCACGTGCGCTTGCAAGTGCTTGACGACATCATGTTTTGGCATTGTTGTCAAGGACTTGAATATTGATTATATTTTCGGTTGGAATTTTTATTCCACTATTCAGTATTTTATGTTGGTTGTTCGTTGTTTCATATTTCAAGTGCTATTTGTTAAAGTATTTAATTTTGATAAGTATATTCTATAGTTAGTTTTTTGTGTTTTTTAGTATTTTACCACTTTTCTTACCATGAGATCATTGAATATAAATGGGTCAAATGATGGATATTCATATTTTGGTGATCCGTGTCTGAATTATGGAGGACCCCACTTATGACAATACTGTCATACTTGTGGTGTATGTGGTGGTCTTGATGGCCATTTGAGTAGTTGCCTAAATTCTTATACCCCTTACCCAAACTCCTATTATGATTCTCCAGTTATTTTTTATGATTATAGTAATAATGAAGAGGAGGAGCATCATACTCATATAAACAATATGGAAAAACTAATCCCAGAGCGTATGAAAGTAATGAGGGAGAAATATACTTAACAAAGAAAAGCCTTATAAAGGATGAGCACCAAACTCAGGTAGACAAAGGCGGAGGCTGAAACTTGTAATGATTTGCAAGTCACTATCTTAGCCAATAGTCCAGAGGAACCTCAAGTGGAAGAAATGAGTGAGTTCATGGAAAAAACTCAACAAATAGAATTTTATGGGTCTCTTCGTGATGGTCTTACGCACATGGCTAATCAATTCATGGAAGGGAGAATAGAGTGCAAACAAGAGATAGACCAATTTGGCTCACACATCCATGACCTGCAGGCTCTTTTGAATGAAAAAAATTGAGGCATCTAAGGCTCAACTACAAAGTGTTGTGGGTACTAGCCAATGCATGGTACAGGAAGAAGAATCCCAACCATTAGACTATTACTTGTTAGCTGATGTTGATGTTGTGGAGGTGGATAAAAGTGAGGATATCAATCATAATTCAATCTTGGAGTTAGGGCGTATTAGTCCTCATTCTAAGCACTTTTCGACACTATGTCTGGTGAGCAACCTAGAAATAGAGCAGTCCAAACCTCTAGAGTGATGTGTAGATGTGAAACAATGACCCTATATGTGAAAATTCATTATGGAAAAGAGACACAACGACATCCCTCATTTAAGGTTCAAGAAGGGTAAGATGCAACATTTATTACTTCTCCCTTCATGTTTACACCGCCGCACCCTGAGAATAATAGGAAATTGTAAAGTAAATTGGGGGAGAAATTTATAAGCTCAAAGCAAAAGGAAAAGTGGTGAAACTTGATGGCATTGTGCCACGACGTTAAATCAGGCGCTGGTTAGGAGGCAACCTAATTTGTAATACTGTAGTTTTTCCTATTTTCTATATAGTATCCCTTTTATTTTTTTTTTGGGTGTGCAGGAAAGGGAAAGTCTGAGTACCCGAAATCAAAGCTAATGAGCACGTCTAGAGCTTAATTGTGGGGTTATGCGATCTGTGAATCAAAGATACATGCTACAAGCTAGGCCCTAGATGGCCCCAGGGAGTATTTCTCACCCTTGTATGATTTTTATTTTTATAGATTCTCTAAGGATAGAGCCTGAATTTAAGTGTTGGGTGAGGGCATATCTTAGGAAATTTTTAGGTTTAGGGTGGGTATGCCATCACATTTATATTTGAAATTTTTTGAAAATGGCATGTCTCACCTACCATTAGATTTTTTTATGTCCTCGGTTCTTTTCGAAGTGGGAGACCTTTGAACCAGGTAAATTCTTTAATTTTTAGGAGTAATTTTAATTTTTTAGGAGAAGAAAAGGCTTTTCTCGATGATGGATGGATCATGACTGTCTTGAGAGAAAATTAGTCATATTATTTTATTTTATTTTTATTATTTTAGAGTTAAAAAAAAATATCACCAATTGTGTGTTGTTGATACTCCACATGGGAGATAAGCTAGAAACATGAGGTGTTCATCATGAATGCATGAGAGGTATTATTCCATGAGAGACACATAGGTTCTTTAACATGGCTCAAGAAAACAGACTTTAGGGCTTAAAAATGAAAGAATTCATTTAATTTGATAATGTGGATATGTGGCCATAGGAATCTGACTGAGATCATGATGCCATGAGAGATGAGCTTGAATTATTGTGTTTTGTACACACTGTAACATCTAGAACTTGCCTAAGTGTGTGTATGATATCTAGTTGACAAAGAGGTAAGATGTGATTAAGGCGTTTCTTTGAAAATCCATGGTTGTCCATTGTTGTTGTACCTTCCTTAACACTATCCCTAGTTAACCCCGTTGATCCATAAGCCTTAATTTTTTTTAGCCACAAAAGAAGCCTATTCCTTTGTTGTGTGACCTCCAAACTTTTTGATCTAAAGATAGTCTAAGGCACTTATAGATTTAAGAATGAAAGCTTCCACCGAAGTATAAAGAAATAAGGGAAAAGAAAGAAAAGAGTGTCAATGGCAAGAGGAGGTAATAGAAAGAAGGGTTCCCAAACAAACTAACATGTCTACTTGCTGATAGAACATAAATGAAAGATCTTCAATTGTTGATTATTCTTGTTTAACTTATAAGTAGAAATTAGCAGTCAAGTAGTGTAAAGAAGGGCATGAGAAAAGGAAAGAGGATTAGTGAAGGAAAGGGTGAGCAGTGAGAAGAAGAAAAAGGTGGACAAGAAAGATGAAAGATTGTCTTAAAGTTCTTAGGACTAGTAGTCAATCTAAAAGAAAATCACTCGTACCTGTCCCTTAGTTGACATTACAACCAGGAAAAGTCCTTTTGATCATACTCTCTTTGAAGTGATTAAGTAGTCTGATTGTACATGAGAGGCAAGGCTATGGTATGTTTCATATGTATGATACATCATTTGTGAAAGTGAGTGTTTCTTTATTATTATGTTCAAAGTTTTGAATTGATAATATGAGGGAAGGAACATCACAAATAAGTGAGGGCGTAAGATGGTCAGAGTTTATGTACTATGTGTTACATTTTTCATACTTAATCATATTGGCCCTATTTTGAAAAACTAAGTCAGTTATAAAAGTTATGTTGTTTCGAATGTGAAACTTTTGTGTTTGCATGGTGTGAATTTAATGAATTAGGTATTAGGGTTCATGGGATAGTTCTTATATATTCAGGAGGATAGTAAGAAATGGAATCGTAACTTGAAACTAAGGAATCGTAAAAGAGTTTAGTTTAGCATATTCGAGTCCTAAAACTCAACCTAAAAGTAAAAGTGTCGAGACCCTAGATTCTCATCATCATTTGAGGTACATACACTTGTTAAAATGATTCTTCTTCATTAGTTTAATTTACATTTGAAAGTAGTAGAATAATCTCCAAAATCATTTCCCTATGTGTTTCTTTGAATAGTGAAATAAAATATTAACATTAATTTATTATTGACAAGTATTTGAGGGATGAATATCAAAACTACACCGTCCTATATTACTTAACGACCACTTGCTCTTGTGCGCGCTTCACGACATCACACAGATTCATAGATTTCCCATCAGCAAGACAAGGTGATGGTAGGGGCCATGCTTCGGCTACTAATTTAGTTGCTCCAGTAGCTCGCCTACCTCAGCAGTGTGCATCTTCTAGTAATGGTGCTAGATAGCATCAGAACCAGTTTTATGCACTATCATTCTGCCTGGAGTAGGAAAGCTCAGCAGATGTGGATACCGATATGTTATGAGTTTTCCATCTTGATGTGTATGTATTGCTAGATCCAGGGGCCACATTATCCTTTGTGACTTCTTATGTTGCTATTAGTATTGATGTTAGTCCCGAAATCCTCTCAGAACCCTTCTCAATTTGTACTCCCATCAGTGAGTCAATTATAGCTCGATGGGTATGTAGAAATTGCCTATCACACTTCTTAAGAAGGTCACCTCACCCGACTTAGTAGAGTTATATATGATAGACTTTGATGTTATCTTTGCCATGGATTGGTTGTATTCTTGTTATGCCTCAATCAATTATATAACCAATCAGTAAAAAGTTTTGATTTTTGGGCGAACCAGTCTTAGAATGGAAGAGTAGTTTTGCAGTGCCAGTAAGTCATTTTTTCTCCTACCTTAAGTTCAGGAAGATGATCTCCAAGGGTTGTGTATATCACTTAAATCTAGTTAAGGATTCTAAGTCCAAAACCCCAACTCTTCAGTCTATCCTAATTGTATGTGAGTATCTGGAGTTATTCCCAAATGATCAACCAAGAGCTCCTCCCGAGTGGGAGATGTCTTTGGTATTGACCTTCTCCTTGATACGCAGTGTATATCCACTCCTCCTAATATAATGGATCCAGTCATGCTTAAGGAGTGGAAGGAACAATTGAAAGACCTCATAGATAAGGGTTTCATTAGGCCTAGTAAATCCTCATGGGGTGCTCTAGTTCTCATTGTTCAGAAGAAGGATGGTTCTCTCAGGATATGAATTGATTATCGTTAATTAAACAAGGTAACAGTTAAGAATAAACACCACTTCCCCAGGATTGATTATTTGTTTGAACAGCTTCAGGGTGCCAAATTCTTTTCAAAGATAGAACTTATATCTGGCTACCACTATCTCAGGTTTAGGGATAGTTACATTCCGAAGAAAGCCTTCAAGACTCAATATGGTCGCTATGAGTTTGTAGTTATATCTTTTGGACAAACAAATTCCCCTACAACTTTCATGGATTTGATAAATAGGTTGTTCAAGCAATATTTAGATATGGTTGTTATTGTTTCATAGACAATATCCTTGTGTACTCTCGGAGTTAGGAGGAACATGCTTCCCATTAGAGAATTGTGTTGCAGACTCTTATGAATCATCAGTTCTTTGCTAAGTTTAGCAAGTGTGAGACTTGGCTACACTCAATTGCATTTCTTATCCATGTAGTATCTATTTATGGTGCATAGGTAGGCTCTTAGAAGATTGAGGAAGTGAAGAACTGGCCTATACCTGTCGCTCCTACTGATATTAGGAGCTTTATGGGTTTAGTTGCCTACTATAGGAGGTTCATAGAGGGATTTTCACTCAATGCTGGACCTTTGATTATATTGACCCAGAAAAAGGGCAAATTTCAGTGGTCCGATACTTGTAAGATATGTTTTCAAGCATTAAAGGCTCAACTCATTTATGCTCCGATCTTGACCCTTCTTGAGGGCATGAATGGCTTTGTGGTGTATTGTGATGCCTCCATGATTGGCCTTGATGTATGTTGATACATCATAGGAAGGTCATTGCTTATGCCTCGATACCACTCAAGAATAATAATCTTATGCATAACCTTGAGATAGCACTAGTGGTGTTTTCCATGAAGGTTTGGACGCACTATTTGTATGGGATGCATGTGGATGTGTTTGTAGACCAAAAGAGTCTTCAGTATGTGTTTACTCAGAAGGACTTGAATTTGCGTCAATGAAAATGTCTTGAGCTTCTCAAAGACTATGATATGAGTGTTCTTTATCATCCGGGAAAGACCAATGTAGTGGTTGATGCTCTCAGTAGGTTGTCCATGGAGAGTGTGTCCCATATTAAAGATGGAATGAAAGATTTGGTGAATGATCTCTCCAAGAGAGCACGCAAACGTACGTGGTTGTCAAGAAATTTAGGGTGGTGAAGTCCCGATATTGTACACATAGAGACTTGTCAAATTAACTTCTTAAGCTGAATCTTTATTTCATTAATCAAGAAAACATAAGTAAAATTTGGAAAGAGTTTTGAGATTACTTTCTATTACAACTTGAAATGTAAATCAAAGCTAATAAAATAAATTCATTTGCAACAGAGTTGTAATTCAAATGGGGATTAAAATTCCAGGGTCTTGGCACTTTTACTTTCAGGTTGAGTTTTTGGATTCATATATGATGGACTAAATGCTTCTAAAGACTGCTAGTTGCAAGTTACGAACTCATTTCTCAACTATTCTCCCCAAAATAGCCAAGAACTATCTCACAAACCCTAACAACTATATCCTCACGGTTGCAGGAGAAGCGTGAGATGACAATTGAAGATACTTGACTCAACTAAATAGGGTTGCAGGGTATATTCCTATTTTCAACAACTTAATTAACTCTTAAACTTTCGATAAGAAAATGAAACATACTCTATACTTCTTTTAACCCTCATTAGTTCACTCTCCCGAGTTTAAAAAATGAGCCAATAGATAAGATTTGAAAGGTGATCAGACTAATGAATAAACATGAAATCAAGTAAACATGAACAATCTTGAAAAGAAGAATTAAGCATCAAGCATAAATAAATATTCAAAGTACAATATCATGCTATGGCCGAAACCCTAAAATAGGGGGTTTAGCCCTCATGTTCAAGTGTAAACCCAAAGAAATCATTATTCGAATCCCAAAGATAAAGCGCAAAGAAGAAAAACCAAAGAAGAAAATAAAACTTTTAGTCTCCTCCCCAAGACCTGTGTACAATGTTCGACTACTTCTAACAAATTCCCTATAAATGTATTTATATGCGTGGTAACCAATTCCCCTTTTTCCCTTAAGTAGTTAAGCTTTTGTACATAGAAAACTAACTCCTAGACAAGCCCTAACATGCCACTTCACCTATCTCTCTAGACTTGGCTTGGATTTCTTTTGAAGTTTGGCTTCTGGCATGCCACTTCTCTCAATTCATCGAGGTCTTAGTCAAAATTTCGCAGTTCTAGACCTGGCGCCCACTTCTCTCAATGCACCGAGCGTTAGAGAATTTTCCCAAGCTTGGATCCTCTTTAACGTGCCACTTCTCTCATTTTGCCAATGCGTTGATCAAAATTTCTTCTGATGATCGAGGTCTGGCATGCCACTTCGTCCATTGGACCAACTTGAGCACAAATTCTCTGAAGTTCAGGCTCTGGTGTGCCACTTTTCTCATTTCACCAAACCAAGTTTTCCTCAAATTCTTCTTTCTTCACACCTTGAATTATTTTTTAGTATTTTTGCATGTGTTACCTTCCAAAATCATCTAAAACCAAATGTTAGCTCATTTCACACACACATTCATGAAACCTTTCATTTTTATAAGGATAATCTTCTCAAAACATTACAAAAGATGGGTAAAAATATGACAAATGGGCATAAGAATATGCCCAACATAACCACCCCATACTTAAACCATTGTTCTTCCTCGAACAATCCTTACTTTCATGCAACGATCACTTCTTAACACACCACTTGTCAGCTCTATCAATTCTCACTCAAGCAGCTAAAACAGAGCACATGAATAGGCGGTTCATCAATTCATAAATAATCCATACCATATATACAAGAAAGTTCTTCTCATTTGAATCTACATACTTTCTATAACTAACTCATGTTTTTCAAAATGGGGCCAACATGATTAAGTATGAAAAATATGACGCATAATCTTGTGCCCTCACTTATTTAGTTATGTTCCTACCCTCATAGTATCAATTCAAGAACTTGAAACATATGTCCATAAGGCACACTCACTCTCACAACTGATGTTTCATAGACATGCAACATACCATAGGCTTGCCTCTTATATATAGTCAGATTACTTAATCATTTCAAGAAGAATAAGATCATAAGAACTTTTTCTAGTTCTAAGTTCGGCTAAGGGACGGGTATGATTTATTTTGTCAATAGTAGATACCAATACTAAGCACTTTAAGACATTTGTACTTCATCTTCCTTGTCCACCACATTGTCCTTACTGCTTCCCTCTCCTTTAATCCTCTTTTTCTTTTCTCATGTCCTTTTTTACATTATTTGACTTCTAGTCTCTGCTTACAGGATCTACCAAAATAATCATGTATTAAGAATCCTTTCTTTATGTTTTAGCAGCAAGTAAATAATTTATTTTGTGGGCACCCCTCTTTCCTAGTTTTCTCATCTTGCCATCCACATATTTCTTTCCTTTCCCTTAACATTGTTACACTTGTAGACCTTCATTTTTAAATCTCAATGTGTAGTAGAATATCTTTGGATCAAACTTCTGGAGGTTACACAACAATGGGAATAGGCTTCTTTTGTGGCTAGAAAAAAATATTGGCTTACACCTCAATAGGGTTGACTAGTGTTAATGTTAAAGGATGTACAAAAACAATGGACAAGCATGTGTATATCGAAGAAATGCCTTAATCATCTCTTACCTATTCAGCTATCATGCATACATGTTAGGCACATTCTAGATGTACTCTATGTATAAAACACAATAATTTTAAACTCACCCCTCATGGCATAATGATTTGAGTCTGCTTAGTAACACCCCAAAAAATTTGAGTGATAAATTCATATGTACTTTTGAAGTAGTACTAAGAGTACTTAATAGGCTAAGAAGGAAGTTTTATGAGGCATTTGAGTCACTCTATGATCATATTTGATATTGGACGTCGATCAAGTTATAGAACGAAATTTGACAAAGTTATTGCTAAATTCATTCTTGAGATTCTCTTAAATTTAGGTCAAATATCTCGAAGTCGTTCTCCCAATATATAAGGTTTTAGGGGGCCTACCACCTGTCAAATTAAAAGTCTATGAGTCTAGTTTTCAACTCATCAAACCATTCACCAATCCAGCTTCAAAATAGAGAGATATTCATTTTTTTGCGAGACCACACAAGCAGGCATGTCACAAGCAATCTGTGGTGGTGGAGGACTATTTAAGTCCTTTTGGTCTTCTTTTGGTCATCTAAATTCATTTTCTAGGAAATCCCTTCGTAAGAAACCTATCTACAACTCTTCCTTAAGTGTTATAAGTGTTCTTAAGATCAGACGCCATGGTTCAACATGATTTTGCTGTGGGGAAGTCGAAAATCGCGTGTAGCTTGCATTTTGGTGTCTTTCCTGGGCATGTGGGGATGTTCTATGGTGATGATGTTGGTAAGCCTTCTTTCTTTGGTTTTCCGTAGCTGTTGAGGTTGGTTATAGGTGTATTCACACCGATAGTTTTTTGTCTAAGAGTTTCTACTATTGAATTCGTACGAATCATGTTGGGTAAGATTTTTTGTCTTGTTTCATTATTAAGTTGTGTTGGGTGCATTTTGGAAGAAACTTGAGCTGTTCTTAGGTAGTACCTTGATACATATAAGGGTGGAGGTTTGGATTAGATCAGGTTTTCCAAAAATCGAAGGTATGTTAGGCTTGTCCTTCCCTTTGTTGGCATGAATTCCGTAGCCGTTGTCGTAGGTGTTGATGTATGTTGGCAGTTTTGTGAATCTTTGTATTGTACTGTTATTTAAATCTTGTCCTGGTGTTTATATGATGATAAATGCGTGTATGAGTTGCTGGTTTGGTTGGTGGCTCAGGTTTGAGTGCGGAGATTTGTCGTCATGGAAAATCATTAGGCTTGTGCCTAAAGGCCATCTGTGAGGCATGTGGTTCTTGTAGAAAGTTATGGATGTTTGTGTGAATAATATTAGGTGATGATATTGACAAGTGAATGAGGGTTTAGAGTGATTAAGGTTGAAGGTTGCGATGATCTTTTGTTATATTTTATTTCGGTGGCCGTGTCGATCATGTTAGTGGCACGTTGACGACCGTAGTGATGCTTGGGTTGGCTTGTTTGTGTCTCTTGTTGTTAATGGTGAGTAGAGTGGTTTGTAGTCTATTTGTAAAGATTGGGGATAAATTGGTTAGGATAGTGATCCGTAGCATGGTTAGTGGCTCGTTTGAGGACAGCTAGATGTGCGAGAATACTACTATGTTATGATAGTCGGTTGGTGTAGGTTTGAGAACTGGTTTTGGGCTATTTGAATATGTATTGTTATTGTTTTTTATTGTGAATATTTTGATTGTGTGATTGTGTGTGTGTGTGTATTGAGGCCCTTGAGATTCATGGATACCTAACGCTAAGAGTAGGTCCAGCCACGAGGTTGAGTCCAAGGGGTAGAACAATTGGCCTATGGTGGAGTTGAGTTTGCCTCCTATAGGGACATTCTGACACTTGCAAGACCTATGGGGAAGTACATTCCTCCATAGCATCATATATGTTTATTCTAGCCTTCATAGGATCGCGATTGGCTCTCCCAAATGGATAGAGCTTTACTAACTATGCGCAGCTGAGAGAGGGTCAGGCGGTGCTTGTTTGATGATGTTGATTGACTGGTGTTTTCTTTTGATTTTCCTGGAATTAAATTGTGATTGTTGTTTGTGTTATCGATTATCTGATAGTAGTGGATTATAGATGTTTACTGGTGTTAGTTGAGGCCGTTGAGAGGTCCAGAGGTGATGACAGGGAGCTGTGTTGGCTTGGTGTTGTGCATTGTTGTTTACTTATTGGAATTGACGGGCTTATGTGGGCCAGGTAGGTTTTGTTTGTGTGCTTTCTTGTACTTTCCAGGCTTATGGTAGCTAGGTAGGTTCTATATGGTTATTTAAGTTAAGTTTCTCCCTTGCGATATTAGGTATATCGATTGATCACTAATATAAGTCTTGTAGTTATTTTTGCCTTTCATACTTGGTCCATTATTATACTGACGCCCTAGTCAGGGCATTGCATTTATACTTGTAGGTGGTGGTGGACTTGTAGACCGAGTTGTTAGTTACTGATTGGAGTTCCAGCTGAGTCGGTGATGCTCCAAGTCTTCGAGAATTGCCAGATGTTTGTGTTATGGGTAGTTCAGGGTCCTGTCCTGGACAGTTGATCTTTCTTATATTCCTAGAGGCTTGTATATGTTGTTGTAGTATTAGTATATTGTTGAAGACCAGGTGGGCCTGATTGTATAGTGAGTTTTCCATTCTATGGCCTTGACGGCCTAGTGTATTTAGTTTTTGTTGGTTAGGTGAGCCAGCTTCCACTATAGTTTATCGTCTTACTCTTATTTTATAGTTGTTGCGTTGCTGAACTTTGTCTTTTGTGACCTGTTTTAGTCAGTTATGTGGCAAGGTGTGCTCGATCAGGTGTGGCATAGAGTGCTAGTCATGCCCCTTTAGGTTTAGGGTGTGACAAGTTTCTTATGGCCACATATCCACATAATCATATTAAATAAATTTCCATTATTAAGACCAATTTTTCCTCTTGAATCAAGTTAAAGAACTTATATGTTTCTCTTGGAATTTTCACTTCTCATGCATTCAAGATGAACAATTCATGCTTCTAACTTATCTGCTAAGTGGAATGTCAAGAGCACACAAGTGGTGATTTTTTTACTCTAACATAAAAAATAAAAAATTGTGACTAATTTTCTCCTAAGACGGTCATTATCCATCCATTATTAGGACTAATCACTCCACCTAATAAATTACTCCTAGAAATGAAAATTTTACCATATATAAAGGTCTCCTCTTCAAAAAAGAACCGACGCCATAAGAAAAACCAAAGGGTGGTGGGGACAAGCCATTTTCAAATAATTTCAAATAAACTTGTTGGCATAGCAACCATTAACCTCAAAATTTTGAAAGATATCCCCTCACCCAAGACTTGAAGTCATGCTCTGTCCTTAAAGCATCTACACAACAAAAATCAGACATGGGTGGGAAATTACCCCTTGAGACCCTCTAGGCCTAGCTAGCAGCATGTCTATTTGATTCACGGGTCGCATGACCCCATAATTAAGCTCAAGACGTGCTTGTTGCTGGAAATTTTGGTACTCAAACTTACCCTTCCCTGACCACCAAAAACAAAAAAACATAAGAGACCCTATACAAAAACAAGAAAAACAAAACTATTACAGATTGGGTTGCCTCCCAATCAGCTCCTGATTTAATGTCGTAGAATGACGCTAAGTCTCAGCTTAAGACACCCTCCTCCGTTTTCTCCTCTTTTTTAAAGGTTTTTCAAATTTCTTTCTTCTTCTCTTTTGCTCCACCTCACCACCATTTAGATCATGCTCTACCCACGTACCAACTGTGAGCAACTTGACTTTACTCTCTGCTATCACATCACTATAGAGTTTCTCAACTTCCTCTTTCTCCACCACATAGTTGTCATGGACCACCTATATGATCATGCATAAATCATTGTAGTGTGAAGGTTGTGGAGATAGCTGTATATACATTAAAAGTGGTCTCCTCAGCATGCACTCTCATTGATGATGACCCCTCCAGTAGCTAAGAATGGCCCAACTTAATATGACCGGCACCCTGTTATCTGCTTCAAAATCTAGAATTATTAAGTCATCGGGCGTTACAAACTTACCAACTGGAATAAGCACATCCTCAATAATGCCATCTAGAGTGATATACGATCTATCAGCTAGCTGCAGAGTGATGGAGTGTTCCTAGGTTCTCCAAAACTAAGTGTATTGATTACAAATAACGGCATCAAATTGATCCCCCAAATCACACAGAGCTCGCCCCACTTCACTTTCATCAATTTATTTGGGGAGGGTGAAAATCTCTGGGTCTTTAAGTTTCTGGGGATTCTTAGCAAGCACCCTTAGGATGCACTCTTCGGTGAGTGCAACTGTCTCAAATTCTATCAATGTCCTCTTGCAAGCAACTACATCCCTGAAATACTTTGCATAATTAGGCATCTCTTTCAATGCATCAATCAGATGGATGTTTACATGAGGCTCCTTGAAAATATCAAGGAACTTCTTGCACCTAGCCTCATCCTTGCTTGTGTGAAACCTTTGCGGGAATAGAGGTGGAGGTCTCTCAACTACAATTTAGGCTGCTCAGCAACCTTTTTATCAACTCCTTTTTTGTACACTTTGTGATAGGCACTACAATGAGCCTCTGTGCGAATGGTGGGGGAGGTGTACATTACATCCACACGATTTTCCTGTTGTGTTGTGGCTCTACTTCTTACTTTCTATGCCTTCTTCCTGCACTTCCTTCGAAAGTGGAGCTACAACTAACTCCTTACCACTTCTTAAAGAGATAGCCATTACCTGCTTCACATTCTTCTCTGTGTCGCTCGGTAAGGCGCCTGCAGGCCTAGCTTGCTGCAAAGAATCCATCTGTCCCATCTGCTTCTCAAGCTCATGTATGGACTTCTATATCTCATTTTTAATGCCCTGTAGTTGTGCCATCACATGCTTCATCATCTTCTCTAGAGAACTGCTCGCTTGCATAGGTAGAGGCTGTTGAAAGTTTGTATGAGGTCTATAACCATTCTGATTTACACCCCATGCTTGGCTCTTTGCATTCTAATTGAAATTGTTTCCAAAATGGTGTCCCTAGTTGCTATAACCTCTATTCTGCTTCCCCATATGGCAAAAAAAAATTTATTTAATGGGAAAATCATATAAGAATGACTCTCTCCACAGAGCTCACAAGTTGTTTGAACCTGCTTAACATGTTAAACCTGTGGTGTAGCTACCAGCTTATGTATTGCGCTCAAAAGTTGCCCAATGTCTGATCGGATAGATGTGACATCATCAACTTCTAAAATCCCTAGTCCCTTCTGATTGGTGAACGCTCTGCTCAACTCCTAATTGTCATGACTACCTACAAACATCAAATTCAAACAAGCCTCAATTTCATCATAGCTCTTGGACAAAATTTTCCCTTGAGCTGTAGTATCTAACAATATCTTGGACGCATGCCTCAGTCCTTTGATAAAGTTATGACCAATAATTTTCTTGGGCTGCATATGATGTGAATAATCTATCATATAGATTTTAAATCTCTTCCAAGCCTGAGCCAATGACTCTCCATCCTTCTAAACAAACACTGATATCTTCCCTCTCAACTCTTTTATTTTTCATGAAGAGAAAAATCTATTGAGGAATTTATTTGACAAAATATGCTAAGAGAGGATAGATCCTGTAGGCTCATTTTGTAGACACCTTTTCTTCCCCTATTAGTGAAAAGGGAAAGAGCGTCAACTTTCTATATTTATCTGAGACATTCCGAGAGTGAAAATTTTTGCTCATCTCAACAAATGTGACCAAGTTCTTATGTGGGTCTTCTTGTTGTTTACCCTAATATTGGCATGTATTCTACACCAGTCGCACTGTACGTTCTTTCAAATAAAAATTTCTTGTGATCTCAGGCTTCATAATAGCCTTTAATGCATTCTCCAAGCCAGGCCTGGCAAAGTTTAACACGGGAATCCTTTCTAGTGTTATCTTGCTGTCACAACTCGAGTCTATACCCTGGATGAGACACGGTACTTGTAGTCATAAATAACCCCAAGTCAACCCATGGTCTATCATAACACTGGTAATCTGAGTAATCATAGAAGAAGCTTTAAATAATAACCATTTATGAAGATGAACTAAATAACAAAGATTTTTATACAAATGAAAACAAAACTGAAAAAAATCTGGATCTATTTATGAAAGCCATCTATATCTAATGAGTTGTTGGAACAAGCCTCTAGCTAACTCTGAAGTCTATCTTTATAAGAATAACTTAAGAAAAATAAGCATCATCCTTGAAAGATAAGGACTCACCACTGGTACTACTGATATCACCTGAAGAAGATCTACTAGTTGTACTGAGGCTGAGAACCTGTGCCTGTATCATAATACGATACAACATGGAAGGTATGCGTCCGTACTTTAAATGTACTGAGTAAGTGGGAGAAAAGATAACATAAAGAATAAATAACTAAACTATAATGACATGCAATGAACAACTGAAATACTAAAATGGAGTAAACTGAAGTATAACTGAAATGATCAAAATGACCCTGTCTGACGGTCATAGACATGCCCTAAGTCTGAGATACTAATACAAACTAACGATACTGAACTAACCTGACCTGCATAAACTAAAACTATTCTGAGATGAGCTAATATGAGGCTGAACTGACTAGTGGGAGAGTTAATAACCGACATATAACCACGTGAGCTAGACGTAGAGTTTGATGTATACACCCTATCGATAGTATCCAATATACGTTGCTAGGGTATAAAGGCATGAACTAGATGATCACAGTTCTGGGGCCATAAGGCCAATAAAATAACCTACGATGGCAACATTGTTCTGGGAACCTGAGTGCACTGGAGCCCCGGTCTGCTCGGTGCTAAGTCCTACTCCCACTGGATAGTCCTAGATTGACTACTATCTAATAGCTCAAAAATAGGGCCCAAGACTATGCCAGGAATAACCTATCTGGAAGTACCCTGAGAGTCTTATCAGACCGAATTCTGTAACTGGTGTGCTAAGACTGGCCAGAGCTGCTTATCTTGAAGCGTTGTAACCGTCTAAAGAACAAATTGAAATCTGAAGCTGGGGGTTCTAAGACTAGTCATAGGTTCTTATCTAGAAGTGTCACAACCGTCTAAAGAACCACTAAAACTTGATATCTGAGTCTAATAACAGATAACTAGGAGGCACCACTGACACCTCAAGAGATGACTGTAGTCAAACTGATCAGCTGACATTTCTGGACAATACTAAGTATGCTAATAATCTGACTGAGACTGGACTAACATGAATCTCACTGAGATCTAAACATATACTAACAATTTGGGAATCCCAAAACTGATAGAATCAAGCTACAGGGAAAACTAATTCAACACGCAAGACTCTAATTTTACTGAACTGAGAAACTAGGCTAAATCATTCCAGTAGATGCTAATTTCACAAAATTTCTTGAAATTGGGAAAAATAAAACAATTAATATCATGACTAATATTCCACTTGAAAACTTAAGGAAATTTGTCAGAATACTTTCCACATTTCGTATCCACAAGCTGTAAGTGGTAGAAAAATTAGAGAAGATTTTTGGGGACACAAGGGAAGAACAATTCCCTTGTTGAATTCGCACATACCTGGTGAAGAATTTCGGGAGAAACTCCCTTAAGAGTCTAAGAAGAAGTCAAATGCCCTTGCTCTGTTCTTTCTGCTTCCTGATTGTTTCAATACTTTAGACTTGAGGGAATGGGCGGAATGAAGAGGGAATGTCATTCTATCCCTTTAACTCCCTCCTAAATGAGCCCAAAACAACAACATTTTAAGATAAAAAGACTAGGAAATTACAAAAGTAACCCTGGAATGTAATCTGGAAAACTTCCCAATAGGGGACCAATGGGTCACTCAACGAGTCGTTGGTGGAGGCCACGCCTCGTCGGGACTAGTTACTGGTCCTACTGCCAGAGTTCTAGGGTTCTCTGGATTTGGCAATGAGAGATACCACGACTCGTTGGATGAACCAACAGGTCGTTGGTTCCTCCCATGGTCACTAAATTGAAAAACTGGGAGGCTTGACAATGGGCAACACAAGGTCTCATTGGTGGACCCAACAGGTCGTTGTGTCAGGTCGTTACCTACACTAGAAAAATTTATAAAAATCTATGACATTACATGACTGGTGGTCACAACGACATGTTGTGTGGTACAACGGGTCATTGCTACCACTCGTTGTCACTGAGGAGGACCCTCAACCAATGACTCACACCACTAGTCATTGTATCAAGCGATGACTTGTTGGTTGAGTCGTAGGGTCTTGGAAAAGAGTTCTGAGCTAGGGAACCAACAAGTGACAGGATGACTCATTGTTTCTCACAATGGGTCATTCCATGTCCCGTGGGATCTCGAAGGACTACGTAGACTAACCACGACTAACACAACGAGTCGTTGGAGCTGACCACGACATGTTGTCTCAGTCGTTCTGACACATTTTTTTGATTTCTTCTAGATTTTTCTTGCAAGGTCTGAGCTTGGTATAGGAAAGTTTTGGGGTGTTATATCTCCCCCTTGGGATCATGCGTCCTCGAATGAAGGCTAAAACTACTGAAAAACTAGCAAAAGAGCTATAATTCCCAGAATGATATTATGAGCTAGTTTCTGAAGGAGGAACTGACTTCGAACTTACTTAACAATGCTAACAGAGTTGATGCAACTAGAATACATGTAGAAAATCTGAATAGAGCTGATGAGTGCGAAATTGAACAAAGTACTGAGGAGGGATTTAGTACCTGATGCTGGAAGTAAACTGGAAGGGAATAAGTAACGGGATTTGGCCATCATGTCTGTTGCTGCCTCCTATGTGGCTCCCTCACCTAGCTGGTTCCTCCACAGGACTTTCACCAAAACGACATCCTTGTTTCTCAGCTTACGAACCTGACGGTCAAAGATCTGAACTGGGACCTCTTCATAAGAGAGACTATCTTTTATTCCCACACAGTCTAGTGGCACAACTAAAGTTGGATCAACGATGCACTTCTTCAATAGTGACACATGGAAGACTGGGTGCACCGATGCTAACTCTGGAGGTAGTTCTAACTCATATGCCATATTGCCAATTTGCTTCAGAATTTTGTAGGGTCCCACATATCTCGGACTAAGTATTTCTTTCTTCCCAAATCTCATAAGCCCTTTCATAGGTGAAATTTTTAGATAAACACCAATCATCTACTGAAAATTCTAACTCTCTTCTCCTTACATCAGCATTGGTTTCTGACTGCTTTGCTCTATTTTAAACCTCTCCCTGATAAGTTGCACTTTCTACATACCTTCATGAACCGAGTCTGGCCCTATACCAGTAGCTTCACCAAACTCAAACCACCCTGTAGGAGACCTAAATCTCCTACCATATAATGCCTCAAACAGGGCCATCTGGATCTAGTGTGGTAGCTATTGTTGTACGCAAAATCGATGAGAGGTAGGTGATCATACCAACTTCCCTTGAAATCAATCATACACTCTCTCAACATATCTTCCAAGGTCTGGGTAGTTCGCTCAGCTTATCCATTTATTTGTGGGTGAAAAGTTGTGTTGAGCTTGACCTAGGTACCGAGTCCTTTCCAAAATGAATTCCAAAAATGCAAGGTGAACTGGGTACCTCTATCTGAAATAAAGGACAAGGTCACCCCATGAAATCTAATAATCTCCCGGATATAAAGCCTAGCATAATCCTCCATTGAGTCTGTAGTTTTAACTAGGAGGAAATATGCTGACTTGGTCATCCGGTCTACTATCACCCAGATTGAGTCATTGCCGACGAGTACAAGGTAAACCTATAATAAAATCCGTATTTACTTCTTCCCACTTCCATGTGGGTATTCTGATATCCTAGGTCATACCTCTCGATCTCTGATTTTCCACCTTAACTTGCTTGCAGTTCGGGCACTTAGCCATAAATTCTGCTATGTCTCTTTTCATGTCGTTCTACTAGTAAATATCTCGTAGATCACGATACATCTTAGTAGCTCCTGGATGGATAGAATATCTCAAACTGTGTGCCTTAGCCAGTATATATTGTCTCAGGTCACCCACATCCAACACACATAGCCTACCCTGGTAATGAAGTACACCATCTCCCCGTTAGGAGAAAACCTCAACTTCTTCTATGAGAACTGCTTCCTTTAGCTTAAAAAGTATAGGATCTTTGTCCTGCCTTGACTTAACTTCAACTATTAACGAGGAATCCGATCCACTCTATGCCAGTACTCCTCCTTCATCTGTATCAACCAACTGCACTCCTAATCGGGCTAATCCGTGAATATCTTTTGCCAGTTCTTTTTTGCTCTCTTCAACATGAGCCACGCTCCTAATAGATATCCTTCTTAGGGCATCAACCACCATATTGGCTCTGCCCGGGTGGTACAACACACTCATGTCATAGTTCTTCAATAGCTCCAACCATCTTCTATGATGAATATTTAAATATTTCTGACTGAACACATACTGAAGGCTCTTGTGATAGGTAAAATCATCGACGTGAGCCCGGTAAATGTAGTGCCTCCATATTTTAAATGCGAACACCAATGCTACCAACTCAAGGTCAAAATTCAGATTGTTCTTTTCATGAACCTTGAGCTATCTTAAAGTGTAAGCTAGCACCTTGCCCTGCTGCATCAGAACACAACCAAGTCCAACTCTGGAAGCGTCACAATATATACGAACCCATCTATTCTTTCTGACAAGGTTAACACTAGAGCGGTAGTGAGTCGAGTCTTCAATTTATAAAAACTCTTTTCACATGCATCTGACCACTGAAATTTCACCTTTTTCTGAGCCAACCTAGTCAGAGAGATGCAATAGAGTAGAAGCCTTCCACAAAACATTAGTAATTACCGACTAGACCCAAGAAACTTTTAATTTAACTTGGGGAAGTAGGTCTTGGCTAGTCTTTCACCGCTGCTATATTTTAAGGGTCTACCTGAATACCCTCACCCGAGACCACGTGACCATGAAAAGTCACATACTTTAACCAGAATTCACATTTGCTGAACTTAGTGAACAACTGGTGGTCTTTGAGCATCTGAAGCACTATCCTCAGATGGTCAGCATGCTCTTCCTCGTTTCTAGAGTATACCCAAATGTCATCAACGAAAACAATGAGGACCATGTCTAGATATGTCTTGAAAACCCTATTCATTAGGTCCATGAAAGCTGTGGGGGCATTAGTTAGTCAGAAGGACATAACCACGAATTCGTAGTGACCATACCAAGTTCTGAAAGTTATTTTGGTATGTCACACTCTAACTCTTACTTGATGATGCCCCGACTTGAGATCTAACTTGGAGAAACAACTGGTTCCTTAAAGATGATCGAACAACTCGTCAATCTTGGGTAGGGAATAATTGCTCTTAACTGTGACCTTATTCAACTGACGGTAGTCGATACACATTCTGAGGGTACCGTCCTTTCGCACGAATAATACTGGAGCACCCCATGGAAAGATGCTGGGCCTGATAAAGCCTTTATCAAGGAGGTCTTTTAGCTACTCCTTCAACTCCTTAAGATCTGCTAGAGCCATTATGTAAGGATTGATGGAGATGGGATGAGTGTCTAGAAGAAGGTCTATGCCGAAGTCTATTTCCCTCTTAGGAGGGACTTCGGAAGATCTTTAAGAAACACGTCAGGGAACACGCTAACAATTGAAACTAACTGGATAGTTGGGGTCTCAGAGCTGGAATCTTTGACCTGAACTAGATGATAGATACACCCTTTAGAAATAAGATTCCTGGCCTTATGGTAGGAAATACACGGACCCTTAGGCACTAAACTACTACCTGTCCACTCTAAAAATAGCTCATTAGGGAACTAAAATCTGACAACTCTAGTTCTATAGTCGACTTAGGCATTACCAAAGTGTAACCAATCTATACTAAGACTGAGGTCGAAGTAGACCATGTCTAACTCTACGAGATCAGCTAGAATGACCTTATTAAATATTGAGACTGGGTAGTTTCTATACACCCGGCTGGTTCTAACTGTTTTACCAACTGGGGTAGAGATTGAGAATAGTTCTGAGAGGACTTCTAGACTGATATCAAACTAGACAGCTACATAGGGAGTCATGAACAATAGTGTGGCTCCTAGATCTCGTAGGGTATACACATCTATATGGAAAATACATAACATACCTAAGACACATTAGGTGAACTCTCTTGATCCTGATGGGAGGAAAAAGCATATAAACAGTTTTGGCGTTGACCACCATCCGTACCTATAGTGTTGGCCTGCTAAATTGGTCGGTCTGCTGGAGCTGCTGAAGTGGTGGATTGTGATCTCCCCGTTCATGCTGACGGGCATTCTCTGAGCCGGTGACCTAGTTCTCCACACCCAATGCAACCCACTCGGCCCTAAAGGAATTCCCCTGGATGGTTCTTTCCAAACTTAGGGCAAGATGGGTAGCAGTTGCTGGCACTGAGACTCTGGGACTGTGAGCCAGATGCTCCACCCCTCCGATACTTGTGGTACCGAAAGTAGGGGAGATGGTTGAAGTGGGTGTTGGGGCCCTTGGCTACTGCTGTTGCTGCTGTGGGTTGCTACTATAGCCAAACATCTGGTGGCCATAATCTAATTGGCCAGTCCTTGCCCGCTAATTTTTCCACTCTAAGTCCTTTAGCTTTTTTGCCTCAATCTGCTGGGCATGAACAATGAGGCTGGAGAGGTCAATATCCTTAATGAGAATTATAGTCCTGCACTCCTTAAGGACCAAGTTCAATACTCCATTGACGAACTTCAGCATGCGAGCCCTTGGCGCGACTAGCATCTCCGGAGCATATTTTGAAAACCACGTGAACTCCAGTGCATTCTCTTCCACCATCTTGTTTCCCGATTTAAAATTCATAAATTCATCCACCTTAGCCTCCTTGAGATCCCAGGGGAAGAATCTATCTAGGAAGGTTGTTGTGAACTCCTCCCACTCCATCAGTTCTACTCCTATTGCTCTCCCTTCCTTCCACTGATCGTACTAGATCTGGGATACCCCTTTCAATTAGTAGGCAAACAGGTCAGTACTCTTAAAGGAGCTAACACCCATAATTCGGGTGATCTTCCTAACCTCATCCACGAACTCCTATGGGTCCTCTCCCACCCTAAATTGATGGTAGTCTAGAGGGTTCACTGGCTGAAGTCCCGAACTCAGGCAGCTGCTATGAACCCATTGGTGCAAATTTGAACCACCTACTAGTTCACCTAATTCGTGACTGTTTGTGCTAGTAGCTGGATTGCCGCTCTGAACTCTGCTGAGGACAACAGGTTGTCCAGAGGGGTTGCTGGAGCTGGTGGGGAAGGTCGGTTAGCATTGGCAGCCCTTCTTCCGTTACCGCATCTTGGAGGCATGATTTCACTAAAATGAAATAGATCATGAGTTAGGATGATAAAGAGTATGAACAAAAGGGAGTTTTCCTAATCACATCTCATAGCCTCCCCGTCATAGGTGTGGCACACTTCACACCCATTAAAAATACTCTACTTGATGCGGCTTTCAGACATCCTAGGATACTCTAAAAATGGTGCTCCTATACAAAGTTTTTCACGACCTGAGTTTATACCTTGGATGAGACATGGTACTTGTAGTCACAAATAACCCCAAGTCAACCAATGGTCTATCATAACACTGGTAATCTGAGTAATGATAGTGGATGTTTTAAATAATAACCGTTTATGAAGAATTACTAAATCACAAAGATTTATACAACTAAAAACAAAACTGAAAAAATCTGGATCTCTGTCTGAAAGCCATCTATATCTAATGTGTTTCTAGAACAAGCCTCCAGCTAACTCTAAAATCTAACTATATAAGAATAAATGAAGAAAAATAAACATCATCCTCGAAAGATGAGGACTTACTAATGGTACTACTGATATCACCTGAAGAAGATCTATTAGCGGTACTGAGGCTAAGAACCTGTGCCTGTATCATAATATGATACAATATGGAAGGTATGCGTCAGTACTTTGAACGTACTAAGTAAGTGGGAGAAAATATAACATAAAGATGAAATAACCGAACTGTAATGACATGAAATGACCAACTAAAATACTGAAATAGAATAAATTGAAATATAACGGAAATGGTCAAAATGACCCTGTTTGATGGTCATAGACATTCCCTGAGTCTTACATACTAATAAGAACTAATGGTACTGAACTAATATGATTTGAGTAAATTGAAACTTCTCTTATCTAAGCTAATATTAGACTGAACTGACTAGTGGGAATTCAATAACCGACATATAACCACCTGAGCTAGACTTGTAGTCTGATGTATACACCCCATCGGTAGGAACCCATATACCTTGTTAGGGTATAATAGCATGAACTGTGTGATCACAAGTCTAGGGACATAAGACCAATAAAATAACCTATGGTGGCAACATAGTTCTAGGAACCTGGGTGCATGGAACCCCGGTCTGCTCAGTGCTAAGTCCTACTCCCACTAGATAGTTCTAGACTGACTACTAAGTTGATAGCTAAAAACTGGGCCCCAAGACTAAGTCAGGAATACCTATCTGGAAGTACCCTAAGAGACTTAATAGACCAGATTCTATAACTGGTGTTCTAAGACCAGCCAGAGCTACTTATCTAGAAGCGTCGTAACTGTCTAAAGAATAAATTGAAATCTGAAGCTGCAGGTTCCAAGACTGATCAGAGATACTTATATAGAAGTGTCATAAACATCTAAATAACAACTAAAATCTGATATCTAAGTCTAATAACTAATAACTATGAGGAACCACTGACACCTCAAGAAATGATTATAGTCAAAATGACCAACTGATATTTTTGGACAATATTGAGTATGCTAATAATCTTACTGAGATTGGAATAACATGCATCTGATTGAGATTTCAAAAAATATTAACAACATGGGAATCCAAGAATTGATAGAATCAAGGTATAGGAAAAACTAATTCAATATGCAAGACTCTAATTTTACTAAACCGAGAAACTAGGGCTAAATCATTCCACTAGGTGCTAATTTCACAAAATTTCTATAAATTGGGAATAATAATGCAGTTAATATGGTGAGTAATATTCCACTTGAAATCTTAGAGAAATTTGTCTGAATACTTTCCACATTTCGCATCCATAGGGCTGTAACTGATAGAAGAATTAGAAAAGGGTTTTGGGGACGCAAGGGAAGAATAATTCTCTTGTTGAATTCGTACATACCTGGTGAAGAATATTTGGAGATACACCCTTGAGAATCAAAGAAAAAGTCGAAAGCCCTAGCTCTGTTCTTTTTGCTTCCTAACTGTTTCTACGCCTTAGACTTGAGGGAATGGGTGGAATGAAGGGGGAATGTCTTACTATCCCTTTAAATCTCTCCTAAATGAGCCCAAAATGATAGGGTTTTAAGATAAAAAAGCTAGGAGATTACAAAAATAACCTTGAAATAAAATATGGAAAACTGCCCGACAAGGGATCAACAGGTCACTCAATGAGTCATTGGTTGAGACCGCGACTCATTGGGACTAGTTTTTGGTCCTACTGCCTATGTTCTGGGTTCACTGGATTTGGCAATGAGAGATACCACTACTCATTGGATGTACCAACGAGTTGGTGGTTCCTCCCGTGGTCACTAGATGGAAAAACTAGGATGCTTGAAACGGGCAACACAACGACTCGTTGGTGGACCCAACGGGTCATTCTGTCCAGTCGTTACCTAAACTGGAAAAATTTATAAAAATCTGTGACTTGACACGACAGGTGGTCACAATGACTAGTTGTGTGGTACAACGGGCCGTTTCTACCACTCTTTTCACTAAGGAAGGTTCCTGGGACCCTCAACCAACAATTCACACCATGAGTTGTTGTATCAAACGACAACTCGTTTATTGAGTCGTGGGTTCCTGGAAAAGCGTTCTGAGCTGGGGATCCAATGATTGATAGGATTACTCATTGTTTCTCATAACAGGCCATTCCATGTCCCTTGGGTTCCCAAAGGACCAAGCAGGGCTGACCACGATTGACTCGAGTCATTGGAGATGACCATGACTCATTTTCTCTGTCATTATGAGGCATTTTTTTTGGTTTCTTCTGGATTTTTTGCAAGGTCTGAGTTTCATCTAGAAAGGTTTTGGGGTGTTACACTCGTGAGTCAATCTCGCTTCCTTGTTCTCTAAAAGGTTAGGATTATAAATTTGTTCTACCATTTGTCTTCGGTCTCAGAGTGTTCCCTCAATTTTAGGATCAAGTTGAATCAAGGGATGGACTTGACTTTGAGTATCTGGCATACACTAACCTGTAACCTAAGGGGCACAAAAAATAAGAAAACAAGTAAAAGTTGAACAGCTCAATAAAATTTCAAAATACAAAACAATCTATGCCAAGTCCTTGATATTGGTGCCAAAAATATGATATCGCCAAGCGCACACCCAAGCATTTATATGTTGTGGGTTTACAGTACTATAGACTCTTAAAATTGAGGAAAGATGCATGGCCTTAGGTAAGTTTATACAAATATGAGGTCTTTTTATCTTGTTTTCAGGGAAATCATGTTTTGGAGTTTAATTCTTGAAATTAAGAGGAAAAAGTGCAGAAAATTGGCCAAGTGCAGTTCTCAGTACGAGCCGTATTTGTAACACTGCAATAGTTCCTTAGGTCAGACCCGAGGCTTACAATAGGAAAATAATACCAGAACCAAACAACGAACCTCAGTACAGTTCATTGTAGGGTCCAATGGGTTGTTGGAGGTGCTCATTGTTTCCTGACTACAGAGCTGTCAGAAATTTACCCAAAACCTACGAGGGGATTATATGACAATGGCTTGATTGAATTGACCGTTGTTTGTGGTTGTCACACCCCAAAACTAGGGTAGGGTGCAAATGGCACTTGATTCATGGTCGATCGAGAAGCCGGCTATATAGCATCTACAGATGTAACACTAAGGCTGACCAAACAACCTTTCACAACCAACCAAGATAAATACGGGGCCTATAATGCCTTGACAATTACAAATATGCAACCTGTAAAGCCGACAAGGCTACAATAAAGCTAAGAAAAGCAATAAAAAACCAATACGACTACACAACCCACACTACTATACAAACTAGTCCACATCATCCTCAACAGAGTAAAAAAAAATGCATGGGACAGGGCCCCGGCCTACCCATGCTGTATACAAAACATAAAATAGTACAAATTAGGACATGGCTCCTAGAAGAGAGGAGCATAGCACTATTCTGCGGAAATCTGGCTTCTACTATGTCCGATGATCTGAGCCTTGGCCTGTACCCGCAGTACGATTGCCGGAAGGGTCCCAAGATGATGGGACGTCAGTACGAATAAAATGTACTGATATGTAAGGCTGAAAACTGTAAATATGTAAGATTAAAATGATAACTAGGCCAAAAATAAGGAGTAGTAACAACTCGGAATCTTGAAAACAGAAACCTGACAATAACTCATTATTGAAGTGTAAATGCTACCATCTAATGCACAACAAAGACTATAACTGAAATGCCAGTGGATAGCCGACCATAAAATCTATATACAATTCATCCAACCAGTGTACCACCCCGGGGTAAATAAAATGACTACAGCCGGTATACCATACCGGGGTAAAATCCGTCCAGCCGGTGTACCACACCGGGGTAAAAAAACAACATCTCCAGCCGGTGTACCACACTGGGGTAAAATCAATAAATCTTAGACAAAATCATAAATGGAGCCGAGATGGCTTATACTGGACCCGCTCAATACATACATGGAAATGACAAATACTAAACATGTGGCCTGCATAGGCCTCCTTCGTAATGTATAACTGGAACTGAGTACATATAATATGTACAACTAGAAAATAGAACTTAAATGCATTTATTAAAAATTGTATAAATCATAAGGATCTACGGATGACCTAAGAGTTTAAACAAAATTTATAGATCATGTTCAAGGGACATTAGAGCTCAAAAACTCGCTAGCTTGTCGTTCGGCTTAAGGGAAAGGGATTATGAAACCTCCCTTTGGCCTGAAATATTTCATAACATACACATAAGATTAAGGACAACCATAACCAGGTAATCCTAATTCGATAAGCTCGTTTACCACCTCAATAGCTTGCGACGTTTTTACGTGGCTTAAAATCGTTTACACGTCCTCATCTTGCCTCTTTCACCAATTTCAGTTAACAACCAGACCTTTAAACACATTTAAAATCACATATATATACACATGACATACAGTAAGGACCAGCTAACAATTTCCACGCTGAGGGGTCTCCAACTCAATGTACAAATACGACAACAATCAACACGACATCACACTTTAGATGTCTCACTTCGGCTAGGCATAACCTTAACATTTATCCTCAATAAAACATGGAAATTTAAAGCTTAAATGAAGCTTAACATACAGCCTCAAGACTTTTAAATAGGTTGCTGTCTCATTCGATTCACAACACACGAATCGTGCTTAAAAGAATGATAGACGGGGCGCCTTACATACCTTTCTCCGATGAACTTTTCGCTAGCCAATTTTCTATCTCAATGATCAGCCTTCAACCTCCTTAATCCAATGGTTTTACAGGACAACGACAATCTTAATCTATATCAAAAAAAGCAGCCAAAATAACTAACCATAGGCAGTCACAATAGCAACAACAACACACGGCAACATCAACAACATTTAGCCATTTTCTCAACTAGTTTTCACTAACTTTTGAGGGATAAACAAGACGGAAATTTTACCTTAGTTTCTCTATAATTCTACCCCTCAATATGAAGTATAATTCCAGAAAAACAAACATCCAAAAATCCTAAGGAAAACGAGCAAAACTCAGCTCACAAACAGTCCATCGGCATCTCACTTAGCTGCCAATTTCCAGATTTTCGGTTTGCAATTTGAGAGGTTTAAAAGGGCAGAAATCCTTACCTTTTCTCCTGATTTAAACACCTACTCAAAGATGGATATGTAGGCAGTCCAAATAGATTTTGAAATGCAGAAAAACATCTTCAAAACCTTGCCAAAACGAGCTCCAAAACAGCCCCTAACATACTTGGCAAGGTAATCTCAACTTATCTTGTGATTTTCTTGAACTTTTCTTGATGTTCCTCCTTGATTATCTTTGTCCTAGCTGCTAGAATTGAGAGAGAAATGGAATCCTTAGCAAGCTGTTCGATATATATTTAGCTGAAAATGTTTTGTACAAGTGAAAAATCAAATTTTAAGTAAATAGGGTGGTGGAGGCGCTAGGGCGTCATGCCCGCGTCACCGCTCGTGATGCTTCGGTAAAATGCCCATAACTTCTTACTTTAAAATCCGATTGATAAGAGGTTTGATTTTATGAAAACTAGACTCAAAGACCTTTACTGTGATTAGTTGTGGGGCTTCTAATTCATTATATATTGGGAGATATGATCATTTAAAGTTGACCCTTACTTATGAACTTCACATTCTCTTTGGTTTTTTGATCGTACACATTTCCCTTGTCATCTACGACCAATATACAACCTGTACTTTCATTAACATAGAATAAAAACATCATATAATCACCAAAAAATTTCCAGGGTGTTATATTATCCCCCCTCTTAGGAATATTCATCCCCGAATGGATATTAATTTCACTTAATATGCCACAAAATAGATACTCAGTAGCTTAAGTATCAAAAACATACCTTAACATCACGTCGACATCATAAATAGGTGAGGATATTTATTCTTGATTTCCTCCTCAGCCTCCCAAGTGACTTCCTCAATGTTATTACTTCACTATAATACTTTAACTGAGGCGACTTCTTTGGTTTGAAGTTTCCTGACTTTCCAGTCAATAATAGGAACTGGAACCTCGGTGTAGGTCATCTCCTCAGAAATTCAGACATCATCAATAGGCATAACGCGGGTTGGGTCTCCTATGCACTTCCACAACATCGATACATGAAATATTGGTTTGACTGTCGCTAACTATGGTGGCAACTCAAACACATAGGCCACTTTTCCTATCCTGCGGATAACTCTGTAGTGCCCAACATATCGAGGACTCAGCTTGCCTTTTCGGCCAAATCGCATAACGCCTTTCATAGGTGACACTTTCAGGAAGACCAAATCATTAACAACAAACACCAGTGCTCGACGGTGTACATCTGCATAAGACTTCTGCCTGCTCAAGACTGTCTGAAGTCGATCTCTAATAAGCTTCACCGTGTCAACTTGCTGCACTAAGTCTGGCCCCAATAACTCTGCCGCACTGAGTTCAAACCAGCCCACTGGTGACCTGCATTTTTGCCCATATAAAGCTTCATATGGAGCCATCTAAATACTTGCCTGGTAGATTTTATTATAGGCAAACTAAATAAAGGAAACATGATCATCCCAGCTTCCGCCAAAATCTAAAACACAGGCACGCAACATATCTTCAAGCGTTTGAATGGTGCGTTCAGCCTGTCCGTCTGTCTTAGGATGAAATGCGGTACTGAGGTTTACCTAAGTGCCCAGGCCTTTGTGGAAAGACTTCCAGAACTTTGTTGTGAACTGATCACCTCTTTCAGAAATAATGGACAAGGGGACGCCATGGAGGCGAACTATCTCTCGTATATAAAGCCTAGAATAATCCATTGCAGCAAATGTGGTCTTAACTAGCAAGAAGTGAGCTGATTTAGTTAATCTATCAACTATTACCCAGATAGAATCATGCTTCCTTCTCGTTCTAGGCAATCTTGTAATAAAATCCATATTAATCACCTCCCACTTCCAGGCTGGAATTTCTATATCCTGCACTAAACCTCCAGACCTCTGGTGCTCAACCTTCACTTGTTGGCAATTGGGACACTGAGTCACAAGACCGGTGATGTCCTTTTTCATTCCATTCCACCAATATAGCTGCCTCAGGTCATTATACATCTTTGTGGCACCTGGGTGTACTGAATATCGAGAATAATGAGCTTCATTCATAATTTGTTCCCGTAGTTCACCCACATTAGGTACACATAGAGGGCCCTGGTATCTAAGAACTCTATTGGGTCCACAATCAAATAGACTCTGCTTCTGTTGTGGTATACTTTCTCTCAGTAAGACTAACTCTGCATTATCATATTGTCGTTGCTTAACTTTCACTACCAAGGATGATTCTGCAGTGTTTTTGACAATAACACCCCCATCTTCAGCATCCAGTAACTGAATCTGTAAGTCATCCAACTGTCGTAGAGCCTTCATCATTTAAATACTATCAACCTGAATATGACTCAAGCTACCCATAGACTTGCGACTTAGCGCATTAGCTACAACATTTTCCTTGCCCGGATGATACAAAATGCTAACATCATAATCTTTCAGCAATTCTAACCACCTTCTCTAGCATAAATTCAACTCCTTCTACTGAAACAAATACTGGAGGCTCTTATGATCTGTGAAGATATCAACATGTACCCCGTATAAGTGGTGGCGCCAAATCTTCAATGCAAATACCACTGCGGCCAACTCAAGATCATGGGTAGGATAGTTTTGCTCATGCTTCTTCAACTGTCTAGAGGCATAAGCAATGACCTTTCCATTTTGCATCAAAACACAACATAGCCCAACTCTCGAAGCATCACAATAGACCACATAACCCTTGACACCTTCTAGAAGAGTCTGGACAGGTGTTGAAGTTAGCCTATCCTTCAATTCATGAAAACTTTGCTCACATGACTCTGTCTACTGAAACTTAGCTACTTTATGAGTCACCTTTGTCAATGGTGCAACGATAGTAGAGAAACCTTCCATAAGTCGGCAATAATAACCATCTAACCCCAAAAAACTGTGAAACGCTATAGGATTCAAGGGTCTGGGCCAAGTCTTTACTGCCTCTATCTTCAGACTATCCACTCTTATACCTTCAGCTGTAATTACATGACCAAGGAAAGCCACAGATGTTAGCCAAAACTCACATTTAGAAAATTTAGCATATAACCTATGCTTCTGTAGAGTTTGTAATACTGCTCTGAAATGACCTGCATGCTCGGCCTCGGATCTTGAGTAAATCAGAATATCATCAATGAAGAGGATCACAAATACATCAAGAAAAGGCCTAAACACTCGATTCATCAGGTCCATAAAAGTTTTTGGGGAATTAGTAAGCCCAAATGACATCAGTAAGAACTCATAATGGCCATATCTAGTCCTGAAGGCGGTCTTGTAGATATCAACTTCCCTGACCCGTAACTGATGGTACCGAAAACTCAAATCAATCTTTGAGAAGCATCTGGCACCCTATAACTGATCAAACAGGTCATCAATCTTGGGAAGTGGGTACTTATTCTTAATTGTGACCTTATTTAGCTACCTAAAGTCGATACACATTCTTAACGACCCATCTTTCTTTCGTACAAAGAACACTAGTGCACCCCAAGGCGATAAACTAGGTCAAATGAATCCCTTCTCGAGCAGATCTCTCAACTGCTCCTTTAATTCCCTTAACTCTGTTGGAGCCATTCTGTACGGGGGGGTTGGTATAGGCTGAGTACCTGGAAGTACATCAATAACAAAATCTATCTCCCTTTCAGGAGGAATTCCAGGAAAATCCTCGGGAAAGTCCTCAGGGAACTCATTTACAATAGGAATTGACTGGAGAATCATAGGCTCACATTCCAAGTTTCTTACCCAAACTAAGTGATAAATACAACCTTTGGATATCAACTTCTGAGCTGTAAGGTATAAAATAAAGTTACCTTTGGGCATAGCGGCATCACCTTGCCATTCCCGGACTAGATCGCCAGGAAAATTGAATTTGACAACCTTAGCTCTGCAATCAACATTAGCATAACATGCAACCAACCAATCCATACCCAAAATGACATCAAAATAAAGCTTTTCAAGCTCAACTAGATCAGCTAAGGTTGATCTATCACATACCAATACTATGCAGTTTCGGTAAACTCATCTAGCTAACACAAATTTGCCAATTAGCGTAGAAACAACAAACAGTATAGATAATAACTTAGGGACTGTCTCAAACTGGCTCGAAACCAATGGTGTTACATAAGAGAGTGTAGAACTAGGATCAAGTAAGACATATACTGCACAAGAATAAATAATCAACGTACCTGTAACAACATCAGGTGAGGCCTCCTGATCCTGTCAACCGTCGAAAGCATAAAATCTATTCTACGTAGCCCCAGAACTAGAAGCCTCTCTCCCTCTGCCTTTGCCATGGCCTATTGCTTGCTGAGGTCAGGTGTGGGAGGTCGAACGGAGGATGATGAAGAAACCGCTGACCGCGCCTGATCCGCCTCGACCCTATCTGAAAAATCCCTCATAAAGTGCCCTGGCTGCCCACAACGATAACATACATTCTTCCCCTAATGACACTGACCTGAATGAGATTTCCCACACTGGGGACAAGGAGACAATTGTGGTTGTCTCTGCCCCGCCTGCTCCTGTCGTCGAGAGCTAGATGGAGTTGGGCCTTGGTCCCTTCTCTATCCCTGAAACAGAGGTGGGGCACTCCCTATTGTCCTAACTAACTGTTGTATGACTGAGCCCCTGGGTCACCCTGCGGCCCTCTGTAAGGACCCACAATCCTAGCTCTCTTTCGTTGCTCCCACTATCTCCGAGTATCCCATAAGTTTTTGGAACTTTTCTATCTTTCGTTATGTATTTCAGTTTTCATCTTGTTGAGTTAGTTGGGGTCTTGTCCCATCAACTCATCATGTTTATAGGCTATTCAAACATATGTATATATTCAACTTCGAATTTCATGTTCAGATGATATATTTATGTCAGACTTCCGCTATGATTGTACTGATGGTTGTTCAGTTCTTGATTGAGTTAGATGTATGCTTATGCCATGGGTCGACTTGGGGTCTCTCGGGGCTCCTTGTCCCATTTTACGATCCGGGCCTTCGTTCGAGTTGTGATAAGGCATCATGTAAGCTCTATCCTGATGGTGTCGATTAAGACGAGTCCTCCCATTGTTCGTTATGACTTATGCATGGTTATTATTATGTTACTTTAGCTCAAGTTATGTTTTATAAAGTTTCTCTTATGAACATGATTTATGATTGAAATTATGAATGGTTTGAAAACCTTGAGCCCTTATGTTTACATTACAATATTTACTTCATGATCATGCTCTCCTACTCCTATGCGCTCTTATGTATTTTAACTGTCCATTTTTACTTACCTTGCATACTCAGTACATTCCAAGTACTGACCGCATACTCCATGTTATATTGTTTCATGATACAGGCTCGGACATTTAGGATTCAGTCCTATTGTTATCCAGGTCCTCAGAGTTAGCATCTCTCAGCCAGGGTTGGTGAGTCATCATCCTTCGAGGACCCCTTTTCATCTTGTATTCAATATTTTCAGTTTCTAGTGAGTTAGTTGTGGTCTTGTCCCATTAACTCATCTATATGTAGAGGCTTATCAGCCATAGTATGTTTTCAGTTTTAGATTGTTGTTATGTATTCAGATATTTTATGTATCAAATTTTCAGACATCCTCTATTATGTTTGTTAGACTTCTGCATTATTATGTTGAGTTTTAGATGTCATGTTCATACCATGAGTCAACTTGGGGCCTCTTGGGGTTCTTTGTTCCATATCTCGATCTGGGCCTATGTTCAGGGCGTGACAAACTTGGTATCAGAGAATTAGGTTTTGCAGTGTCCTAGGGTGTCCAAAAGCCGCATTAACTAGAGCATTTTTCATGGGTGTGAAGCGCGCCACACTTATGACGAAGGGGCTATGAAATGTTTTAAGAAATTTCCCTTCTTTCATGATCTATGTCGTGCAATGAGGTATCTTTCTATCCTTCTAACTTGTGTATTCATATACTCCAACGCATAATTCCACTTAGTGGAATAAGAGGAGCTCTCGAATTATTTCTCCTTGAAGGAGTTAAGAGAAGCTAAGGCAAAAGAATTCGTGAACTTGAAGTAAGGAAAAAAAAGAGTGGGGGAGTACGACAGGAGAAGTATGAAGCCTTCTGTGATAGTTTTAGAGGCGAATGGGAATGTAAGATATAGTGATTTCTGCCTAGTCTTATGAAGGGGATCCAATCCTCAGAATGATGACCTTTAAGCTAAGGGGGAGATTATAATGTGAAGGACCAGGTCAAACCTTGAGTTTCTTGTGTGAAGGTCCAGGATTAGTAACTATGGGAGATCGATCCGTGCTGATTCAAGTGTTCTTCCGTACTACAGTCTATGCAATACTCTACTCATGTTGTATGCGAACATGTTATGCCCATGTCTAAGTTCCAAGTACTCCTTATGTGTATTCATACTCAGATTCATAGAGTGAGAAGTGACTACTTCAGATGGTGATTTCAGTCTTCTTCCATGATTCCATAAATCTCAGCTTCATGTCATGACCCTCATTATGTATGTAAACTCATGTCTCTCAGCATGCTCAGCTCTATGGACTCAGTCCTTAAGATTTGCCTTATCAGTTCATATGATCGTGTTATATCATGTATATGCCCAACTTAAATTTTTTGAATGATTCGTGCTCATAATTTCCTTACTCTAAGCCCTATGAATGCTCTCCCATGATGGAAATGATGGTTAAAATGTGTATGTTCGGGATAACTCCTTATCCCCTCCATAGGTGTCAGGTATGTAGAAGTTCAAGAAGCGCAGTTATTAGCCAAGCTTGGAAGTGTAACTGACGTGCCCGATTCGCGCGTCTGCAAGTGTACGGGTCGTGCAAGTAATATAGTGGCTCTTTTTAAGAACCGGATTGTCGAACCCACAGGGGCTGGACCCATTCCTCTAACTATCCATTTCTAGTGTGATCTTAAATACCTCAAGTGTTGGTTATATACATTTTCGATCGAGATTAATTAAGTCTAAGTTTGGGTCAACGAAGTATTCTGAAATTACTCTAGGAGCAACATAGAGTTAAAACCAACTAATCATGCGATACTACGATTTGCAATGGGTTAAGCATGGAACTATCAATTGTTATTTCACATAATTAGAATTTCATGTTTATGGTCTTTCAAGCCTCTAAACACGGCAATCTAGCCTCACTGCATTGTTGTGAGCGAGGAGTTTAATTTCTAGTCGAGGGCAATCAATTATGTTGTGGTTTACGGGGAAACGATTAGGGACTTTCATTCGTCTAACCATTTAACTCAACTTAGCCTCACAACTACTTCTTCGAGTGGTGATGTGACATCCCAAGTTGGTCTTTCATAACCCTCGTGTCTCAACCAAGCACGGTGTTGGGTATATTTCTATCCTGACACAAAAATCTCTCCCGAGATACAAACGTGCTCCTCACATTCTCATGTCCTGACCTAGGTAATGCTTTCTCAAGCTATTACTCAAGCTAACAAATATTCTTTCATGGTAATCAATCATAAAAACAACCAACAATCCAGAATGCAAGACGAAAACAACAATAAATAACTTAATTCCAAAACAATTTCATAAAATCACAATCATAATTCTTGGCTTCAACCCTAGAGGAAGGGTTCTTGCCATTCATGTTCGTAAAACTACACTAACTACTACTAAACTAACATACTTACAGGAATTTGGTAGATGAGAAGGGAATTTGACAAACCCTAGATGAGTTCTCCCACTTCTCCCTTCACTCCTAGGTAGTTTTCCAAAATAAAATCGTGACCGAATGGAATTAGGAGCTAAGGGACCTATTTATAATAAATGGAAAACGTGCTTAATTTAGCCTGTCGTGAAACGGCTCCGTGTCACGGAGTGTATCGCGGAGCATTGCCTCCGTGACATGGAATGTAGTTCCAAGGAAGGGATAGTCACTAATAAAATCTTTCATCTTTATCATGTCCAGCCCTATGTACAAGCCATATCAAGTACTATAGTGATCTTAATTTGACCATCTAACAAACCAAAGCAGAGAAAATAAGGGCAAGCCTATGGTATCTGATGCATAATACTTGTAGTTCTTTGAGAGAGTGCGTGCTTCATTTGCCTAGTTCCATGTTTCAGTTGATACTTCATACTAGAGTGGGGACTTCGTTTTTTGTGAGGGTAGATGGATTATGTTTTCTTTTACCATTGGTCTGTGTGAAACACATAGGTGATGACTTGATTTCTTGTTGATAGCTAGATGACATGTCTTGATCCCTGAATATGATGTTTTGATGTTGCTTGTAATGCATTAGCTAATGATGTTTCAAGAGGAAGGGTCAATAGTGTTTGTATATACAGCGCACAAATTTGTTTGAGTTTTGGCTGTAGTATATTAAGATTATTTTATAGTTGAGCGTCGTGTTTAGTTTTTCTTTTTCTTTTCCTGAGGACATGCACAAGTCTTAAGTTGAGGGTGTTGATGAGCTCTGAATTTATAGCACTATTGACGCTCAAAACTAAGAAAATAGCATGGACTTTGGTGTATTTATGTGGATATGAGGCACTTTTCCTTTGATTTTAGGATAAATGGGTATTGAAACAATAAATTGCGAAAGGAAGCTAAAATTGTGCAAGAAAGGGCAAAAAGCGCAGACCACAATACGATCCGTAGGATGGACCTACGAGTCGTACTGAGCACCTTGATCAAAAGCTGAAAGTTAACCTGGAAGACTGAACTTATGAAACTTGTCATGGATCGTACCGTGGTAGTACGAGTCGTGGTAAGCCAGTTGTGACGAAATCCAGAAGAATTGCACAGAAGGCTAATTCTCAGTACGTGAGCACCCTACAACCCGGGAGATGAAGGTACAAGTCGTACCATACCGGTTGTGGTGAAGTTTAGAAAAATTTCAAAAGATAAGGATCAAGCCGTGGGTGTCATTGTACGAGTCGTAGCACGTTGGTACGAATCATACCTTGGCCCAACACTTAGCCAAAATTCAACCAACACTCCAAGCCACGAGTTGATGTCACAATTCGTGAGAAGCCCCTACGAGTTGTAGGTGGACCGGTGACGAGGTCGGCAGCAGATATGGAAAGCAGTCCTATTAGTTTAGGAAAATGATTCTTGTGTCTTTATAAATACTTTTTATGTTTTATTTTTCACAGAGGACGACGATTAGACTTAATTCTAGTAGGAAAACATTGTAGTAAGCAATTTTATATCATTGGAAGAGAGAATTGAGTTTGTTCAACCTTGTGATCAACCTTTTCTTGAATTCATATTGTTCTTTCCACTTGTTATTCAAGATTTCGTGGTTTAATTAAAGGAATTGTTTTTCTCAATCATCTTTGTAAGTATTGTTATATTTTTTCAATAATGAATACAAATCACAACCTTGCAACTATGAGAGGCTAAGACCTCCATAGCTAGGGTTGTCGGAACCGTAGTGGATTAACTAGTTAGGGTTGCACAAAGTGAGTCTAAAACCAATACTAAATACTTATATTGTATTCTCTTCATCTTTAATGATTCTTAGCGGTGTACAACGTTAGGATGTGCTGGAATTCTTTACTTGCTTTGGTCGAAGAGGTAGAGATTAGGAAAAGAGAATTATCACAGAGCCTTGATCTTGATGATCATTGTATTAACTTGAGTTGTGGTCACATGATAGTTATATCTGGAACTTAGTGATAATGGTTAGTTTGCAAAACTAATGAGACTTGGTCGAGTAATTGAGGATAGTGATTCAATAGGGATTGGTCGATCGTTTGAATGAGTCTAAGTTATCAGTTCTATAAGTAAAGTATCAACCCTAGAGGAAGGGTTCTTGCCATTCATGTTCGTAAAACTACACTAACTACTACTAAACTAACATACTTACAGGAATTTGGTAGATGAGAAGGGAATTTGACAAACCCTAGATGAGTTCTCCCACTTCTCCCTTCACTCCTAGGTAGTTTTCCAAAATAAAATCGTGACCGAATGGAATTAGGAGCTAAGGGACCTATTTATAATAAATGGAAAACGTGCTTAATTTAGCCTGTCGTGAAACGGCTCCGTGTCACAGAGTGTATCGCGGAGCAATGCCTCCGTGACATGGAATGTAGTTCCAAGGAAGGGATAGTCACTAATAAAATCTTTCATCTTTATCATGTCTAGCCCTATGTACAAGCCATATCAAGTACTATAATGATCTTAATTTGACCATCTAACAAACCAAAGCAGAGAAAATAAGGGCAAGCCTATGGTATCTGATGCATAATACTTGTAGTTCTTTGAGAGAGTGCGTGCTTCATTTGCATAGTTCCATGTTTCAGTTGATACTTCATACTAGAGTGGGGACTTCGTTTTTTGTGAGGGTAGATGGATTTTGTTTTCTTTCACCATTGGTCTGTGTGAAACACATAGGTGATGACTTGATTTCTTGTTGATAGCTAAATGACATGTCTTGATCCCTGAATATGATGTTTTGATGTTGCTTGTAATGCATTAGCTAATGATGTTTCAAGAGGAAGGGTCAATAGTGTTTGTATATACAGCGCACAAATTTGTTTGAGTTTTGGCTGTAGTATATTAAGATTATTTTATAGTTGAGCGTCGTGTTTAGTTTTTCTTTTTCTTTTCCTGAGTACATGCACAAGTCTTAAGTTGAGGGTGTTGATGAGCTCTGAATTTATAGCACTATTGACGCTCAAAACTAAGAAAATAGCATGGACTTTGGTGTATTTATGTGGATATGAGGCACTTTTCCTTTGATTTTAGGATAAATGGGTATTGAAACAATAAATTGCGAAAGGAAGCTAAAATTGTGCAAGAAAGGGCAAAAAGCGCAGACCACAATACGATCCGTAGGATGGACCTACGAGTCGTACTGAGCACCTTGATCAAAAGCTGAAAGTTAACCTGGAAGACTGAACTTATGAAACTTGTCATGGATCGTACCGTGGTAGTACGAGTCGTGGTAAGCCAGTTGTGACGAAATCCAGAAGAATTGCACAGAAGGCTAATTCTCAGTACGTGAGCACCCTACAACCCGGGAGATGAAGGTACAAGTCGTACCATACCGGTTGTGGTGAAGTTTAGAAAAATTTCAAAAGATAAGGATCAAGCCGTGGGTGTCATTGTACGAGTCGTAGCACGTTGGTACGAATCATACCTTGGCCCAACACTTAGCCAAAATTCAACCAACACTCCAAGCCACGAGTTGATGTCACAATTCGTGAGAAGCCCCTACGAGTTGTAGGTGGACCGGTGACGAGGTCGGCAGCAGATATGGAAAGCAGTCCTATTAGTTTAGGAAAATGATTCTTGTGTCTTTATAAATACTTTTTATGTTTTATTTTTCACAGAGGACGACGATTAGACTTAATTCCAGTAGGAAAACATTGTAGTAAGCAATTTTATATCATTGGAAGAGAGAATTGAGTTTGTTCAACCTTGTGATCAACCTTTTCTTGAATTCATATTGTTCTTTCCACTTGTTATTCAAGATTTCGTGGTTTAATTAAAGGAATTGTTTTTCTCAATCATCTTTGTAAGTATTGTTATATTTTTTCAATAATGAATACAAATCACAACCTTGCAACTATGAGAGGCTAAGACCTCCATAGCTAGGGTTGTCGGAACCGTAGTGGATTAACTAGTTAGGGTTGCACAAAGTGAGTCTAAAACCAATACTAAATACTTATATTGTATTCTCTTCATCTTTAATGATTCTTAGCGGTGTACAACGTTAGGATGTGCTGGAATTCTTTACTTGCTTTGGTCGAAGAGGTAGAGATTAGGAAAAGAGAATTATCACAGAGCCTTGATCTTGATGATCATTGTATTAACTTGAGTTGTGGTCACATGATAGTTATATCTGGAACTTAGTGATAACGGTTAGTTTGCAAAACTAATGAGACTTGGTCGAGTAATTGAGGATAGTGATTCAATAGGGATTGGTCGATCGTTTGAATGAGTCTAAGTTATCAGTTCTATAAGTAAAGTATCAACCCTAGAGGAAGGGTTCTTGCCATTCATGTTCGTAAAACTACACTAACTACTACTAAACTAACATACTTACAGGAATTTGGTAGATGAGAAGGGAATTTGACAAACCCTAGATGAGTTCTCCCACTTCTCCCTTCACTCCTAGGTAGTTTTCCAAAATAAAATCGTGACCGAATGGAATTAGGAGCTAAGGGACCTATTTATAATAAATGGAAAACGTGCTTAATTTAGCCTGTCGTGAAACGGCTCCGTGTCACGGAGTGTATCGCGGAGCAATGCCTCCGTGACATGGAATGTAGTTCCAAGGAAGGGATAGTCACTAATAAAATCTTTCATCTTTATCATGTCTAGCCCTATGTACAAGCCATATCAAGTACTATAATGATCTTAATTTGACCATCTAACAAACCAAAGCAGAGAAAATAAGGGCAAGCCTATGGTATCTGATGCATAATACTTGTAGTTCTTTGAGAGAGTGCGTGCTTCATTTGCCTAGTTCCATGTTTCAGTTGATACTTCATACTAGAGTGGGGACTTCGTTTTTTGTGAGGGTAGATGGATTATGTTTTCTTTCACCATTGGTCTGTGTGAAACACATAGGTGATGACTTGATTTCTTGTTGATAGCTAAATGACATGTCTTGATCCCTGAATATGATGTTTTGATGTTGCTTGTAATGCATTAGCTAACGATGTTTCAAGAGGAAGGGTCAATAGTGTTTGTATATACAGCGCACAAATTTGTTTGAGTTTTGGCTGTAGTATATTAAGTTTATTTTATAGTTGAGCGTCGTGTTTAGTTTTTCTTTTTCTTTTCCTGAGGACATGCACAAGTCTTAAGTTGAGGGTGTTGATGAGCTCTGAATTTATAGCACTATTGACGCTCAAAACTAAGAAAATAGCATGGACTTAGGTGTATTTATGTGGATATGAGGCACTTTTCCTTTGATTTTAGGATAAATGGGTATTGAAACAATAAATTGCGAAAGGAAGCTAAAATTGTGCAAGAAAGGGCAAAAAGCGCAGACCACAATACGATCTGTAGGATGGACCTACGAGTCGTACTGAGCACCTTGATCAAAAGCTGAAAGTTAACCTGGAAGACTGAACTTATGAAACTTGTCATGGATCGTACCGTGGTAGTACGAGTCGTGGTAAGCCAGTTGTGATGAAATCCAGAAGAATTGCACAGAAGGCTAATTCTCAGTACGTGAGCACCCTACAACCCGGGAGATGAAGGTACAAGTCGTACCATACCGGTTGTGGTGAAGTTTAGAAAAATTTCAAAAGATAAGGATCAAGCCATGGGTGTCATTGTACGAGTCGTAGCACGTTGGTACGAATCATACCTTGGCCCAACACTTAGCCAAAATTCAGCCAACACTCCAAGCCACGAGTTGATGTCACAATCCGTGAGAAGCCCCTACGAGTTGTAGGTGGACCGGTGATGAGGTCGGCAGCAGATATGGAAAGCAGTCCTGTTAGTTTAGGAAAATGATTCTTGTGTCTTTATAAATACTTTTTATGTTTTATTTTTCATAGAGGACGACGATTAGACTTAATTCTAGTAGGAAAACATTGTAGTAAGCAATTTTATATCATTGGAAGAGAGAATTTAGTTGGTTCAACCTTGTGATCAACCTTTTCTTGAATTCATATTGTTCTTTCCACTTGTTATTCAAGATTTCGTGGTTTAATTAAAGGAATTGTTTTTCTCAATCATCTTTGTAAGTAATGTTATATGTTTTCAATAATGAATACAAATCACAACCTTGCAACTATGAGAGGCTAAGACCTCCATAGCTAGGGTTGTCGGAACCGTAGTGTATTAACTAGTTAGGGTTGCACAAAGTGAGTCTAAAACCAATACTAAATACTTATATTGTATTCTCTTCATCTTTAATGATTCTTAGCGGTGTACAACGTTAGGATGTGCTGGAATTCTTTACTTGCTTTGGTCGAAGAGGTAGAGATTAGGAAAAGAGAATTATCACAGTGCCTTGATCTTGATGATCATTGTATTAACTTGAGTTGTGGTCACATGATAGTTATATCTGGAACTTAGTGATAACGATTAGTTTGCAAAACTCATGAGACTTGGTCGAGTAATTGAGGATAGTCATTCAATAGGGATTGGTCGATCGTTTGAATGAGTCTAAGTTATCAGTTCTATAAGTAAAGTATTGGAATAGATGACGAGTGTATACCCAAAGCTGTTATGAACCCATAGGCAACATAAACCCTAGTTATCCTTTAATTATTGAATCACAAATATAATCTTGACTGCTGTTTATTTTTATTATTATTTTTTATTAGAATTCCCCCATTGTGAAGTAATTACCATACAAGTTCATCTACCAGTTGTAATCTAGATATTCCATGGTCCTTATGGGTCGAACCCAATCTATAAGTGTGGGTTCTTTATTGACAACGTCTGCTTCATGCTTCAGTTGGAAATGTGGTTTGAGCGTTATCATGCGGCTCATACCAAGAGTCATACTTGGCCCCAACACTTGTGCATCTCCTTTGGATTTTATCATGAGTGCAAGGTATGGCTTTTACCACTATGATACTGTCACGGCCCGAACATAGGTCCAGATCGAGACACGGGACAAAGAACCCCGAGAGGCTCCAAATCGACCCATTGACAACGTCCGCTTCATACTTCAGTTGGAAGTGTGCTTTGAACGTTATCATACGGTTCATACCAAGTGTCATACTTGGCCCCAACACTTGTGCATCTCCTTTGGATTTTATCACGTGTGCAAGGTATGACTTCTACCACTATGATACTGTCACGATTCAAACATAGGCCTAGATCGAGACACGGGACAAAGAACCCCGAGAGGCTCCAAATTGACCCATGGCATAAGCATTACATATAAAACTAAACATAATAATGCATATGTCCAACATACATAATAGTGGACGTTTGAAAATATATTACATCAAATATCTGAATACATAATAGTGATCTGAAACTGAAAACATACTATGTCTGATAAGCCTCTACATACTGACGAGTTCTTTGGATAAGACCCCAACTAACTCACTAGATACTGAAAATACTGAATACAAGCTCAAATAGGGTCCTCGAAGGATGAGGACTCACCAACCCTGGCTGAGAGATGTTGACCTTACTCGAGGGTACCGATGGCTTCATTGTCTATTGTGATTCTTCGAGAGTCGGACTGGGATGTGTGTTGATGCAGCGTGGGAAAGTGATATCATATGCCTCGAGACAGCTGAAAGTCCATGAAAAGAATTACCCGACCCATGATCTTGAGTTGGCTACGTTGGTGTTTGCATTGAAGATATGGCGGCATTACTTGAATAGGGTCCATGTGGATGTATTCACGGATCACAAGAGTTTGCAATATGTGGTTACATAGAAAGATCTAAATCTTCGGCAAAGAAGGAGGTCGGAGTTACTTAAGGACTATGACATGAGTGTCCTTTACCAATTGGGCAAGACTAATGTGGTTGCAGATGCGCTCAGTAGGCTCTCCATGGAGAGTGTGTCCCACGTGGATGAGGGAAAGAAGGAGTTGGTGAAGGATGTCCACCGATTTGCTAGGCTAGGAGTTATATTGATCGACTCGACCGATGGCAGTGTTGTTGTGCATAACGGATTAGAGTCGTCCTTGGTAGTCGATGTTAAATATAGGAAAGATGAGGATCCAATATTGAGGAAGCTAAAGGAGGCAGTGCGGAGTCAGAAAGTTGAGGTTTTCTCCCAAGGGGGAGATGGTGTGCTGCGATACCAGGGTTGACTATGTGTTCCGAACGTTGATAATTTGAGAGTTCGAATATTGCATGAGGCACATGGTACCAAATATTCTATTCATCCAGGATCCATGAAAATGTATCGGGATTTGCGAGAAATCTGTTGGTGGGATGGCATGAAGAAAGACATTGCGGAGTTCATAGAAAAATGTCCAAACTGTCAGCAAGTGAAAGTCGAACATCAAAGGCCTAGAGGTGTACTTCAGGATATCAGCATCCGAACTTGGAAGTGGGAAGAGATTAATATAGATTTTGTTACAGGCCTACCTCGTACTCCCCGACACTATGACTCCATTTGGGTGGCAGTGGATAGGTTAACTAAGGCTGCACATTTCCTATCTATCAAGACCACGGATTCAGTGGATGATTATGCTAAATTGTATATTCGGAAGTTAGTTCAACTTCATGGAGTGCCCTTGTCTATTATTTCAGATTGAGGTACTCAGTTTACCTCTCAATTCTAGTGTTCTTTTCAAAAAGGACTTGGGACGTAAGTTAAGCTTAGTACAGCCTTCCATCCGCAAACAGACGGACAGGAAAAATGAACCATTCAGACCCTTGAGGATATGTTGAGGACATGTTTCATGGATTCTAAAGGTAGTTAGGATGATCATTTGCCCTTGATCAAGTTTGCTTATAATAACAGTTACCACTCCAGTATCCAAATGGCACCATTCGAGGCTCTTTACGGGCGAAGGTGTAGATCTCCCATCGGATGGTTTGGGGTTGGTGAGGCGGCCATGATAGGCCCAGATTCGGTTCATGAGGCGATAGTGAAGGTTAAGTTGATAATGGACCAGTTCAAAACCGCTCGGAGTCGTCAACAATCATATGCTGATGTGAGGAGAAGAGACTTGAAGTTTGATGTGGACTACTAGGTATTTCAAAAAGTGTCTCCAATGAAGGGAGTCATGCAGTTTGGGAAGAAAGGTAAACTCAGTCCCCGCTATGTTGGTCTTTATCGGGTTGTGAGAAGAGTTGGTTAGGTGGCGTATGAGTTGGACTTGCCATTGGAGTTATCATTAGTTCATCCAGTCTTTCATATGTCACTATTGAAGAAGTGCTTGGATGATCCATCCTTAGTAGTTCAGGTAGACAACATTGGGGTGAAAGATAGCCTCAGCTATGAAGAAATTCCGGTGGATATCCTAGATCTTCAAGTCCATAAGCTAAGGAAAAAAAGAAGTAGCTTCAGTTAAAGTATTATAGGGGAACCAGCATGTTAAGGGAGCTATGTGGGAAGTCGAAGCGGATATGATGGCCAAATACCGATATTTGTTCTCTACCGGCTTAGTTTAGACTTGAGGTATCATTTTTGACCTATGACTCTATTTAGTTTCGATGTTCAGTTTATGTGTGCAAGTTTCTTTTATGTGTATGAATGCATATGTGAAGCGTGAAATAAGTTCAGCCATGTGGTTTGATTCGGAGGTAGTCATTTCGTGAAAATTTCGGTTAAAATGATCAGTATATAGCTATGATAAATTCTATGTTTCTATTTTATGCTTGTTTCCTACATTCGAGGATGAATGTTCCCTAGTAGGAGATATTGTAGTACCCCGAAAAGGCCTAAGAATAGACCTGGGAGTTAAAATTGAAAAGTGTAGAAAACTGGCAAAAATATCACAAAACGGATGACTCAACAACTCGTGGGCGGATACCACGAGTCCTCACATGCATTCGTGGTTTAGGAAGTTAGGGAATCAGAGGAAACAATAGACGGTACAACTACCCATTGTCAGGAACAACGAGTCGTTGTCACCAGTCGTTGGGAGGTTTGGACCTAGGCTGAAGAGGAAGCAATGGGCCATCCCGCGATCCGTGGTGAGAGACAACGACAAGTTGTTTTGAGTCGTTACTTGTTGGTTGAGGTTTCCAGTGCATTCAACGGATGGAAACCATAACTCATTCGAAGTTATAACGAGTCATGGTGAGGCTCGTGGAAAGGGAAGGAAGATTTGGTCAAGGGGCTGACGACGGTCGATTCAACGACCCGTGGTTTGTTGTAACGACTTGTCCTGTCGAGTCGTGGGAAGGATTTGAGAAGTGTCACGGTAGTGGACCTGACAACTCGATACCACGAGTCGTGGTATGATGCCACAACCCGTTGGGTTGGTCGTTGGTCTGTCTAGGCCAGTTTTCAAGGAAATTATTTAAGGGTATTTTCGACCTTTCCTCATTTTTAGCCCCTAAACTAAGTCATTTTGGATATTTTCTGAGTGTGATAAGAGGAGTTAAGTCCCTATTGCATGGGCATTCTCATGCAAGGATTTTAGAGAAGTTTTAGAAGATTCAAAGCCTGCTTCCCTAAATTTTCTTCAATTTCTTTGTGGGTGTTCAAGGAACCTTAAGTACGTCCATTCCCAGGTATGTAGCGTTTTAAAATGGGTGGAATTCTTCCTCACCCATGCCCAATTTCGATTAATTCATGAATTCTCCTACTCAAATTCCATGGGGTTTTTCCCGAAGCATGTCAATGTGATTTCTCCTTATGGGCATGTTTTAATTGAGTTTTAATTATTGAAATATGCATGTTGGGCATCTTTCATATTATTTTCTTCAAAATGATTTTTCAATCTTTTTAAATCTAAATTTCTCATTTATGGAAGTTCATGGAAATTATGATTTTATGATGAATATTCATTACCTTAAGTTTATTGATTATGGAAATGAATGAATCTAAGATACCCATGTTTATGAGTATATTTTTATGAGAAATGGGTGTGATGAAGCATCGGGCAATGCCCACATGATGAAGAATGATTTATGATTTACGAAACAAATTTCATGAATTATCGGTTTATGATGTTGGCCGATATAAAGGGCCTTGATTCTTGGCTAAGCATGTTTTAAAGGCGATCAAGGTTGATAAATGTTATATCTTAGCCAATGAATTTTATACATGATGTTAATGATTTATGTATGAGCGTATATGCATGTTTTTGGAGTCGTGTCTAGCATCGAGCAACCCGGTGTTCAAAGGACTACGTCGGTGTCTCATAACCACGTTCCATAGTGGGTTGTTAATGTTAAGATGTTATGATAATGATTCCCTCAAATGTGATATCACGACTTATGCACGACCCTCACCTGGCAAGCCATGGTCGGCTCTGCCCACTTGAGCGAGACAGTGGGGCATCATGAAAGACTCTACCATGATGGTTTCTGTTTTGACGAGTCCTCCCATTGTTCCACAGGTTTTTTTGAATTGTTATATTTATGTTATTGGCTTAAGTTATATTATGGTAAAATTATTTACGATTATGATAATGAATAGATTACGAATGATTTGAAATTCTTGAGCCTTATGTTTTACTTCGATGATATTTGATATAAGCATTATGTCCTTCTCCTATGTCTATTTATGAGTTTAATGTACTTTTAAAATATCTGTTTTACTTACCTTGCATACTCAGTACATTCCACGTACTGACCGCATACTTTCTATGCTATATCGTTTCATGATACAGGGTCTGGATCTCAGGATCATCCTCCCCTTAGGCCATCTCAGCTTACGCCTTCAGCTTGTTGGTGAGTCCTCATATTTCGAGGGCTGTTTTACAGACTTTCATGTTGTTTACATTTTCTGTGTTGGTTGGGTTAGTTGGGGATCTTATCCCATCAACCCATCTTATGTATTAGAGGCTTTCAGACAAGTATATAGTACTCAGCAATGTAAACGTTGGTATTCCTTGATGCTATGTTATGATTATGTTTCCGCTATATCTTTATGATTATCGTTCCACTTATGTGAATGAGATTAATTTTATGCATGATCATGGGTCGACTTGGGGTCCCTCGGGGTCCCTTGTCCCGTGTCTACGATCTGGGTGTACGTTCAGGTCATGACAGAGTTGGTTCGGGGCCTAGGATATTCCCTGAATCTCCGAACTATGTGCCACCGTAGGTTATGTTTGGGACCTCCTCGTGACTGTCCCTTTTTCCCTACGGGAGCTTCATTAGTGATATCACTCCTTTCATGGTTCATGCCCTTGGCAAGGCATAAATGGCCTCCCGACTAGGCTTACAAGTTGGGCTCCATGTGTTCTCATATGGGGTATGTCGGTTATAGAAATCTCCCATTGCTCCTCATTGTTTTAATGCATGTATGATTATGCTCTTTTGGGCTCAAGTCCTATTTTATGAAATTTTTTCTCTCATGTTATTCCTATGACAGGTTTATGAATATTTTGGAAATCTTGAGTCTTACGATATATGTATGATTCTAGCTTTTATGATCATGTTGTCCCCACTCCTATAACTTCTACATTTTAAGTATTGTTTTGCATACTTCTCATACTCAGTACATTTCAAGTACTAACCCGCATATTCTCTATGTTGTATCATTTTATGATATAGGATCCAGTTCGCAGCTTTAGCATTACTCTTAGCTTGCTCTCAGTTCCCAGTGGTGAGTCATCATGATTTGGGGGCTTCATGTTCGGATTTTTTTTTTCTTTTAGTTGTCAGAATGTTGGGGTTATGTCACGCCCCGCCTTGGGAGGCATGACTAGCACCTGGTGCCCTACTAGGACTTGGACTGCTAGCTAGCTGAGCCTAAGCACTTCTGGTGCCAGACTGGCTCTAACTCTGGATTCAAGAAAACGACGGGCTATATAATGGCTTTAAATGCAGCCTCCGGTCGACTATGCCTATAGCCACCTGTAAGCAAACAACAGCTACCTAGAACAACTGCATTAATAGGGAACCTATGCGGGCCGACAAGGTCACTATGCTGTCTAGTTAGTTCTGAATCAAGAAAACAAGTGCTAAACTGCTACGTGACCGGAAAAGTCACCACTACCAACTGAATAAGGCCCCACACGATCATCATAAATAAACTAAAACATACACACGGCCTCACACGACCGGTACAACTAACCACAGGGAATGTACAATCTGCAAGCCTTTAGGAATAGATATAAGAGGGTCGGGACAGGGCCCCGGCCTACCCATACTGTACAACAAAGAGAAGGAATAAACCTCTAGCTGTCTAACTCCAGATGACTGGAGCTGATGACTCTATGTGCTGACTGGAATCACGAGGGATCAGCTCCTCGTCTATGAGTACCTGCAGGAAAGTAATGTAGTGCCCCAAACGGGCGTCAGTACCGCTGGTACTGAGTATGCAAAGCAACAATTGGAAATAACTGAAAACAAGTCATATAATTGATAGAACTGAAATAGAAAGAAATAGACTGTAAGTGACTGAAAGTATGAGCTTAAGACTGTCCTCAACTATGCTGAAAGGAGTGGGAATCGTACCTGGTAACGTAGCGTTCTACTGTCGATCTATTCATATCTAATGTAACATTGCATAATATAACATCACATACATAACATAGCACACATGAACCATACCTGGCCCCCATAAGCCGGAAGGTACGACCAACACGCAATCTATACCCCTACCTCGGTCATACCATCTCCCATAGTAACTATAAGCACCCTGTCGGTCCCCTGGGTGAGCAGTTGGGCCCGCTGAGCCCCTGACTATAACAGTACCTGAGTCCGAATGACTCTTGAATCAACACCCCGGGCGTACCCACTCGACGGGGGTGTATAAAAGCCGACCAAGGAAAAATATGGGGAAACTGGCATCCCATCTTCGTCCCCAAGGGGACGGCATGCCGCTCCATAGAGCAACGTATCCTCGCCCTCTGGCGAACGAGTAGATACATGTATTAACCCTGGGGCGGTCATGGATGCTAGGTAATCCAACCCAAAATAGTACAATCAAGTCTCAACTAATAATACTAATTGCATAGGATACATGTTGGAACTAATGATAGTAATGTGTATATATAATACATGCTGAAAATAATAATGGTATATATATACTTTCTGTCATACTGTGCTGAATCTGATACTGAAACAAGATATAATATTTCTGCTGAGAATCATGCTGTGTAACTAAGTTTAATGGTAGATATGATTTACTATTTCTAACATGCTTCCTAAAATTCACATTAAGCTACTATTCTATTTATGGAATACTTTACGGGAACTTATATTGCTTTACTAAGTTTCGGCTGAACATGATAATATCCAGACATGCTTTACTAAATTACATACTGGACATGCTGTACTATTTCTGAAACTTCCTACTGGAATTTATATCGTGCTAGTAAGTTTCATGTTACACATAACATGATGTTTATAACATTATACTAAAATTATACTAAACATAATATGCGGCTTCTGAAACATTCTACTGGCTCTTGAACTATTTGACTATACCGGAACTGCTAGCTTGCCGAAGAAACTAGCTTAACATACCTTGTCCGTTACTTTCTGAGTATCTGGCGTAACTCGGCTAATTTGCATCTATTTCTTCCAACTGCATCTATATTCATAGCAATTAGAACTAAATTCATCGATATTATGGAAGAAAATACTACTTTGAGTATATATGTAGCCCAAACGTTGACTTATCAAAAAACAGTCGAAAACTCATTATTTCTCAGAAGTCTAGAAGGGAGAAATACTCAATTTAGGGCTAGAAGTACATTGACACTAAATTGGAGCAATTGCACTTACCTTAGCTTGGTAGGACGATGATTCGCTGGCCGAATTTCGCGAAACTAACTCCGCGGGAATGTTCTCCGCAGCTTTATACTTCGGTATCCGGAGTTAATTTGAGTTTGGTCTGCGTTTGGCAGCATAATTGGACGAATATTTATCAAAACCCTCGTCTCCCTCTTCTCTCTGTTCGTTTTCTAAAAGTTAAGAGTGGACAATTAAATAAAAAACCTATGTAGGGCTTTATATACTTGGGCCTGGAAACCCCCCTCCGTGGCACGTTGGCCATCGCGGAGGGGCTTCCTCCGTGGCACGCTGCCATCGCGTAGGGGGTATGCCTGGTCTCCTCCTGTGATGGTTCGATGCGACGCTCGTCCGGTCTTTCCCAGGGCCTTTTTCTAGCATGTATGGCATTCTAAAACTCTTAACCAAGATACGAATAGGCCATCTACATGTCAAGAATTTACGGGATGTAACATCCTCCCCCCTTAAGAGCATTCATCCTCGAATGTAAACTTCTACTTACAAGAATTTCAACTTACTTGATTTATTTTAGAAAAATTTCGGCAGAGTTTTCCCTGTAACATGGACTATCTCAAAAATCCTAAAACGCAGAAAAGTCCAATACAGGTACTCCACACAACACTAGTATTCATCACAAAGCCAACTATTTCGTTTATTCACATAATCCTATAACATTCATTTCATTAAACTAAAGTCAACATCTCACTTTTGCACGTGAATATAAAGCAACTGTAATAACAACATACCTCTGCTGACTAAGTCTAAAATAACTAAGGATATCTGGCTTACATATCTTCCTCTGCTTCCCAAGTCATTTCCTCTCGGTTCCTGTTCACCGTAATACTTTGAAAGAAGCAATATCTTTAGTTCTCAACCTGCGAGTCTGCCTATCTAGTATGGCTACTGGAACCTCTTCATAAGCCAGCTCCCCCTAACCTGGAAATCCTGAATTGGGACAACTCTGGAGGGGTCTCCTATATATTTCATCAGCATAGATACGTGGAAAAGATGAACAGACTCTAATTCTGGAGGCAAGTTCAACTCGTATGCTACTTGACCTATTCTTCGGCGGATCTGATAAGGCCCAAAAAATCTCGGCCTGAGCTTACCTTTCTTTCCGAATCTCATCACCCTTTCATAGGAGAAACTTTCAAAAACACCTAGTCATTCACATTAAATTCCAGGTTTCTACACCGCACGTCAGCATACGGTGTCTGGCGGCTTTGAGCAGTCAGTAGGCGTTCTTTGATAAGATTTACCTTTTCTTCTGAGTGATGAATAATATCTGGCCCAATCAGCGCTGACTCTCCTACTTCAAACCAGCCAACTGGTGATCTGCATTTTCGCCTATACAAAGCCTCGTAGGGCGCCATCTGGATAGCTGAGTGGTAACTATTGTTATAAGCAAACTCAATAAGTGGTAGGTGCTCATCCCAGCTACCTCCCAAGTCCAATAACACACGCTCGTAACATATCCTCGAGCATCTGAATTGTGCGTTCTGCCTGTCCATCTGTCTGAGGGTGGAATGCTGTGCTCAGGTTAATCTGTTTCCCCAGGCCTCTCTGAAATGATTGCCAAAATTTAGCTGTGAATTGCGCCCCTCTGTCAGAGATAATGGATACTGGAACACCGTGCAGTCTGACTATTTCTCTGATATACAACTCAGCATAATCTTCGTTAGAGAAAGTAGCCCTTACTAGCAGAAAGTGGACTGATTTTGTCAGTCTGTCAACAATTACCCAAATTGAGTCATTCCTATGTCTGGTAGGAGGTAATCCTGCTACAAAATCCATAATTACTGCTTCCCACTTCCAAAGAGGCACAACTATGTCTTGAGTCAATCCGCCTAGTTTTTGGTGTTCCGCTTTTACTTGCTGGCAGTTAGGACACTGGGATACGAATTCTGCTATTTCCCTCTTCATACCTAGCCACCAGTAGATTTCTTTAATATCATGGTACATTTTCGTCGCGCCTGGTGGAGAGAATAGCAGGCATAATGTGCCTCGCTCATAATCTGCTGGCGAAGCCCTGAAATATCTAGAACACAAAAGCGGCTTTTACATTGCAACAATTCATCCTCAGTTACCTGAAAATCCAACGCTTTTCCTTGTTGAACTCTGTCTTTAAGCTGAACTAGGTTAGGATCATCATACTACCGTTCCTTTACCTCCATAACTAATGACGACACTGTGGTATTCTGGATTACCGCTCTGTTGTCCTCTGTTCTGCTACACGAACGGCTAAACTGGCTAATTGGTGTATTTCTTGGGCCAAGTCCCGCTGCTCGGGCTACAAGTACGCCAAACTCCCCATGGACTTACGGCTAAGGGCATCTGCTACTATGTTGGCTCGAGCTGGGTGATACAAAATATTTACATCATAATCTTTCAACAATTCCAACGAGCGACGCTGCCGTAAGTTCAACTCTCTCTGGGTTAAGATATACTGCAGGCTCTTATGGTTGGTGAAAATATCCACATGAATGCCATACAAGTAATGTCTCCATATCTTTAGGGCGTGGATCACTGCGGCTAGCTATAGGTCATGGGTAGGATAATTCTTTTCGCGTTTCCTCAGCTGTCTGGAAGCATAAGCAATCACTTTACCATGCTGCATCAACACATATCCTAACCCAATACCCGAAGCGTCACAATAAACTGCATAACCCTCTGTACCTTCTGGCAACGCTAACACTGGGGCGGAGGTCAACCTGTCTTTCAATTCCTGGAAACTCTACTCACATGCCTCCGTCCACTGAAACTTTACTGCTTTTTGCGTCAGCTTAGTCAGAGGTGCCGCTATGGTGGAGAATACCTCAACAAATCTTCTGTAGTACCCTGCTAATCCCAGAAAACTGCAGACTTTGGTCGGAGTGGTAGGTCTGGGCCGTGTTTTTTCTACTTCTGTTTTCTGCGTGTCTACCTATATACCAGCATCCGACACAATATGCCCCAAGAAAGCTATTGAGTTTAGCCAGAATTCACATTTAGAAAACTTGGCGTACAGCTGACGGTCCCTGAGAATCTGGAGCACTGTCCGCAAATCATCCTGGTGGTCAGCCTCTAAGTGAGAATACACCAGAATGTCGTCAATAAACACTATGACGAACAGGTCCAAGTATGGTCTGAAGATGTTGTTCATCAGGTCCATAAATATTGTTGGGGCATTCGTCAGCCCAAAGGAGGTGACTAGGAATTCAAAATGGCCGTATCTGGTCCTGAAGGTCGTCTTTGGTATGTCCCTTTCACGAACTCGAACCTGATGGTATCCGGACGGTAAGTCAATCTTGGAGAAATATCTGGCCCCCTTTAACTGATCAAACAAATCATCTATTCTGGGAAGCGGATACTTATTCTTGACTGTAACCTTATTCAACTATCGGTAGTCTATACACATACGGAGTGAGTCGTCCTTCTTTCTCACAAATAGAACTGGCGCACCCCAAGGTGAAGTACTCGGCCTGATAAAGCCCTTATCTAACAGATCTTTCAGCTGCTCCTTTAATTCTATGAGTTCAACTGGAGCCATACGATACCGAGGAATTGATATGGGTTGAGTTCCTGGTAGTAAATCAATTGCAAAATCTATTTCCCTTTCTGGGGGAATACCAGGTAACTCATCTAGAAATATATCTGGGAATTCATTCACCACTGGAATAGACTGGAGAGTCGGAGGCTCTACTCGAACATCCTGAACTCTAACAATGTGGTAAATGCACCCCTTAGCTATCAACTTTCTCGCCTGAAGATAGGAAATAAACCTACCTTTTGGCGTAATTGTACTGCCCTTCCACTCTCGTACTGCCTCCCCTGGAAAGTGGAATCGGATTGTCTTCGTCCAGAATTCTACATTTGCATAGCACGGAGTCAACCAATCCATACCCATAATGGCGTCGAAATCAACCATCTCAAATTCTACCAGATCTACTGTGGTCTGACAATCAGCAGCCTCTACTGTACCCCCTCGATAGACCCTTCTGGCTATAATGGAGTCACTGACTGGTGTGGATACTGAAAAGGGTTTCTGAAGAAACTCTGGTGCAACACTAAACTTTCGAGCCACAAATGGAATAACGTAGGACAAAGTAGATCTTGGATCAATCAATACATAAGCAGGGTTTGAGCAGATAGTCATTATACCTGTCACAACATCAGGTGACACTTCTTAATCCTGCCTCCCTAGTAAGGCATATGTGCGGCTTGGACCCGCACCTACACTAGAGGCCCCTAATCTGCCCCGGCCTTTCCCTGCTGAAACTGAGGGCCTGTGCCCTACCGAGGATACTGAAGCTCGTGACCCTGCGGATGCCCTGTCCTATCTATCCCGGTCATCCTGACATCTGGCTAGACAATCTCTCATCAGATGACCCTCTTTGCCACAAATATAACATCCGGTGGAGTCGTATCTACATGCTCCAGAATGGCGTTGACTGCATATAGGGCAAAGTGGTAGGGTATACCTACTCTGATCTGCCCTCCTCTGTAATGATGAATCTGCAGTCTGCAAGCCTCTGCCAGTCTCTGACTTGCCCCAGCGACTAAATATGCCCCTCTACGGCTATGGTGGAGGCGGGGGTTTGGGCGGCCTATCCAACAATCATGGCCTGGGTCCTCCCCAAGCCTCCCTCTATAACTCAACTGGCCTATCCCTACGGCGTTGTTCCTGACTGGTCCTCCTGATCTCCCGCTGCCGCTGCCGCTGCCTGATGCCCTCAATATTTTGGGCTAATGCTTGAACTCGGGCAATATCCATGTCCTCTCGTAGTGTAGCCGTAATACAAGTCTCAACATATTCTGGATTCAACCCAATGATGAAGCGGTGTACTCTGGATGCCATGGTATCAACAAAGGATGGTGCATATCGTTCCAAAGAATCAAACCACAAGGCGTATTCGCGAACACTCTTGGCCCCCTACTCTAAATGTAAAAACTGGTCCACCCGGGCCTATCGAATCTCCCATGGTAAATAGTGATCCAGAAAAGCTCCTAAGAAGCTAGACCAGGTCGGAGGGGAAACATCTCTCCCTCGGGACCTTTCCCAGCTTTCATAGCACAACACGGCGATGTCCTGTAACCGGAATGCTGCCAATTCAACCGATTTTGTAGGTGTGGCATGCATAACCCTGAAAATTCTCTGCATCTGATCTAGAAAATCCTGAAGGTGCTCTGTCCCGTCCGTACCTATAAACTGTGGGGGATTCAGAGCCAAAAATTCCCGGACCCTTGAACTACAAGGCCCTCCTGACGACTATACAACTATAGACGGCATCGGCTGACGCTGAGCAGCCATCATTTGTGCTAGCATGACTACCACACTCCTGACCGCCTGGTCGGAAGGTATCGGTATAGTGACTGCTAGAGGTGGTGTCGCCCTAAGTGTCTTCTGATGTGGTGGAGACTGCTGAGAAGGTTAGGACGACACCTCTATATTGCCCTCTCATCGGGCTGTTTCTAAACGAGGGTGAGGAACCCTGCTGGTGCCTTCCCCTGTTGCAATATCATATCTCTGGTCTGTGATAGGATGTCGCTGGTTTGACATTTTATCTGTCACCAAAGAATATAGTAAGCTCTAGGGACTCAACCCTATACTGTACCGCTCTACAGCACGACTAAATAAGAATAAAAAGCAACCATCCTATAATGCCTTGTAGCCTCCTGCCTATAGTATGTGGTGCATAACAAATCTATAGGCAAGTCTCTACTTAGCATGGCTTGCAGACTCCCTAAGATACGACCTACTCTGATACCAAGTTTGTCACGCCCCGCCTTGGGAGGCATGACTGGCACCTGGTGCCCTACTAGGATTTGGACTGCTGGCTAGCTGAGCCTAAGCACTTCTGGTGCCAGGCTGGCTCTAACTCTGGATTCAAGAAAACGACGGGCTATATAACTGCAATAAATGTAGCCTCCGGCTGACTAGGCTTATAGCCACCTGTAAGCAAACAACAGCAACCTAGAAAAACTGCATTAATAGGGAACCTATGCGAGCCGAAAAGGCCACCATGTTGTCTAGTTATTTCTGAATCAAGAAAACAAGTGCTAAACTGCTACGTGACCGGCAAGGTCACCACTACCGACTGAATATGGCCCCACACAGACATCATAAACAAACTAAAACATACACACGGCCTCACACGACCAGTACAACTAACCATAGGGAATGTGCAATCTGCAAGCCTCTAGGAATACTGATAAGATGGTCGGGACAGGGCCCCAGCCTACCCATACTATAAAAAAAAAGAAAAGGAATAAACCTCTAGTTGTCTAGCTCCGGATGACTGGAGCTGATGACTCTGTGTGCTGACTAGAATCTCGAGGGATCGGCTCCTCGTCTATGAGTACCTGCAGGCAAGTAATGCAGCACCCTAAATGAGCGTCTGTACCGCTGCTACTGAGTATTCAAAGCAACAACTGGAAATAACTGAAAACAAGTAATATAACTGATAGAACTGAAATAGAAAGAAATAGACTATAACTGACTGAAAGTATGAGCTTAAGACTGTCCTTAACTATGTTGAAAGGAGTAGGATTCATACCTTGTAATGTAGCGTTCTACTGTCGATCTATTCATATCTAACGTAACATGGCATAATATAACGTAACATATATAACATAGAACACATAAACCTTACCTGGCCCCCATAAGCCGGAAGGTACAACCAACACGCAATCTACACCCCTACCCCCGTCATCCCATCTCCCATAGTAACTATAAGCACCCTGTCGGTTCCCTGGGTATGTACTTGGGCCCGCTGAGCCCCTGACTATAACTGTACTTGAGTCTGGAGGACTCCTAAATCAACACCTCGGGCGTACCCGCTCGACGGGGGTGTATAAAAGTTTACAAGGGAAAAATATAAGGAAACTGGCATCCCATCTTCGTCCCCTAGGGGACGGTATGCCGCTCCGTAGAGCGACATATCCTCACCCTCTGGCGGACGAGACAATACGGATATTAACCCAGGGGTGGTAATGGATGCTAGGTAATCCAACCCAAAACAATACAGTCAAGTCTCAACTAATAATACTAACTGCATATGATACATGCTGGAACTAATGATAGTAATGTGTATATATATAATACATGTTGAAACTGATAATGGTATATATATACTTTCTGTCATACTGTGCTGAATCTGATACTGAAACAAGATATAATATTTTTGCTGAGAATCATGCTGTGTAACTAAGTTTAATAGTAGATATGATTTACTATTTCTAACATTCTTCCTAAAATTCATATTAAGCTACTATTCTATTTCTGGAATACTTTATGGGAACTTATATTGCTTTACTAAGTTTCGGCTGAACACGATAATATCCTGACATGCTTTACTAAATTACATACTGGACATGCTATACTGTTTCTGAAACTTCCTACTGGAATTTATATCGTGCTAGTAAGTTTCATGCTACACATAACATGATGTTTCTAACATTATACTAAAATTATACAAAACATAATATGCATCTTCTGAAACTTCTACTGGAGCTTGAACTATTTGACTATACCGAAACTGTTAGCTTGCCGAAGAAACTGGCTTAACATACCTTGTCCGTTACTTTCTTAGTATCTGGCGTAACTCGGCTAATTTGAAGCTATTTCTTCCAACTGCATTTATATTCATAGCAATTAGAACTAAATTCATCGATATTCTGGAAGAAAATACTACTTTGAGTATATATATAGCCCAAACTTTGACTTATCGAAAAACAGCCAAAAACTCGCTATTTCTCAAAAGTCCAGAAGGGAGAAATACTCACTTTAGGGCTACAAGTACATTTACACTAATTTGGAGCAATTCCACTTACCTTAGCTCAGTAGGACGACGATTCGCCGGCCGAATTTCATGAAACTAACTCTGCAGGAATGTTCTCCGTAGCTTTATAGTTCGGTATCCGGAGATAATTTGTGTTTGGACTGCGTTTGGCGGCGTAATCGGATGAATATTTATCAAAACCCTCATCTCCCTCTTCTCTCTGGTCGCTTTCTGAAAGTTAGGAGTGGAAATGAAATAAAAAACCAAAGTGGGGCTTTATATACTTGGTCCTGGACACCCCCCTCCGTGGCACGCTGCCATCGCGGAGGGGGTCTGCCCAGCCTCCTCCTGTGATGGTTCGATGCGACACTCGTCCGGTCTTTCCCCGGGCCTTTTTCTAGCATGTATGGCATTCTAAAACTATTAACCAACATGCGAATAGGCCATCTACATGTCAAGAATTTATGGGGTGTAACAGGTTACTTGGGGTCTTGTCCCTTCAAGCCATCTATTATTATTAGAGACTTTCAGACCTAATTGTATTATTCATATATTTTCGCTTGGATCATGTACTTTTGTTTCTTATATTTCATGTCACAGTTTTATTTAATTCATGACTATTAGGATAATTCTTCCGCCTTATGTGAATGGTTTAGTTATATGCTCATGACATGGGTTGACTTGGGGTCCCTCGGGGCTCCTCGTCCCATGTGTACGATTTGGGTGTACTCTTGGGTCGTGACAAACTTGGTATAAGAGCAATAGGTTCAGATGTGTTCTAGGGAGTCTGCAAGCCACTTTAGGTAGAGTCTTTTTCATGGGTGTGCAGCGAGCCACACTTAGGATGAAGAGGCTACTAAATGTTTTAGGAAATGTTCCCTTCTTTAATGATCCATGTCGTGCGATGAAAAGTCTCTCCATCCTTCTAATTCAAGTTATTTGTGATTGAAGAAAATTATGGCCCCCAGAAGAATAAATGGAAGGAGGAACATGAATGATGAAGGCCATGGAGGTGGCAATTATCATGAACATCAGCAAGCCCCACCTATCCAGGAGCCTTAGGCACCAGAGCCAGCCGCCCATGCTGAGTTTCAGGTAGCTATTCAGATGTTGGCGCAGGCCTTGACCGCTCAGGTCAACCATCAAGCTGTTGCCCATGTCCCATAGAATGGTAACGCAGCGGCGACTTGGATTAGAAAATTTTTTAGGATAAAACCTCCCGAGTTCATAGGATCAAAGGTAGACGAGGATCCACACCAGTTTATTGAGGGAATCTTGAAGGTAACTCAGGTCATGGGAGTGACAAATGAGGAGTGTGTTGATTTGGCCTCTAATCAGCTAAAGGAGGTCGCTTATATTTGATACAAGCAATGGAAGGATAGCAGGGCAGCGAGAGCAGGTCCTATTAGCTGGGATGAGTTCCACATGGCCTTTCTCGACAGGTTCTTCCCTTGGGAGATGAGGGAATTGAAAGCAGCGGAGTTTGTTAACCTCAAACAAGGAAAGGTGACAGTGTTAGAATATTAACTTGAGTTCACTCGCCTGTCAAAGTATGCCCCGGAGTTAGTGATGGACTAGAGAGCGCGGGTGAGCAGATTCGTGCAGGGAATAGCCGAGTATCTGGACAAAGGACTGCAGAACAGGCATGCTTCATCAGGATATTGACTACCCATGGAAAGTCCTTTAAGACAAGAAGATGGATGCAACTCATATGAGGATGAGAGAGGCTAAGAAGGCTAGAACTAATAACTACAGGTCCTCCCAGCCAAGGCCAGGAGGTGGGCCTCACCAACAGTCCCAACACAGGTCTATTACACCAACACCATCTTCAGCCAGTACCCCATCCATGCCTCGGGAAGATCAGAGGAGTAGGGCCTCAGGTTTGAGGGCTTAGAGTAGCATGCGCACGGAGCGCACATTCCCATCTTGTGCTAGTTGTGGCAAAAACCACCCAGGGAGGTGTTTTGTAGGCTCAGATGCTTGTTTCGGGTGTGCAAAACCCAGACATAGGCTCAGGAATTTCCCCAAAGCCAGGTCAGGGGGTGATGGAGCTCACACTCTAGCAGCTAGTTCAGCAGCTCCAGTGGCACGTCCTACTCAGCAGGGTACTTCGACTGGTCCAATTGGCGGCCAGTGCAGAACTGGTTTTATACACTTGGCTCTCGATAGGAGCAAGAGACTTCTCTCAATGTGATTACAGATATGTTGCGAGTCTTTGATATTGATGCTTATGATTTGTTAGATCCGGGAGCTACACTGTCTTTTGTGACACCTTACATTGCTAGTAACTTTGTAGTAACTCTTGAAATTTTGTCAAATCCATTTTCTGTGTCTACTCTGGTTGGGGATTCAGTCGTAGTGAGGCGGGTATATAGAGGTTTCTCCATTACAGTATTGCATAAGGTTACCTCCAAAAACTTTGTAGAATTGACTATGATTGATCTTGACATTATTTTTGGCATGGATTGTCTATTCACATGTTATGCTTCTGTTAACTGTAGAACCCGAGCGGTGGAGTTCCGATTTCCAGGTGAACTTGTTTTAGAATGGAGGGGTAATTTAGCGGTATCGGTAGGCCGCTTTATCTCCTATCTCAAGGCCAGGAAAATTATTTCTAAGGGTTGCATTTACCATTTGGTTAAGGTTAAGGATGCCATTTACGAGACCCTACCATTCAGTCAGTTCCTATGGTATGTGAGTATCCCAAGGTATTCTCATATGACCTACCAGGTGCTCTTCCCGAGAGGGAGATTGATTTTGAGATTGACCTTTTACCCGACACGCAGCCCATGTCGGTTCCTCCTTACCTCATGAGCCCAACCAAGCTAAAAGAGTTAAAGGAGCAATTGAAGGATTTGGTATATAAGGGTTTCATTAGACCGTGTAAGTCTCCATGGGGTGCCCTAGTGTTGTTTGTCCGAAAGAAAGATAGTTCCCTTCGGATGTGTATTGACTATAGGAAGTTGTACAAGTTGGCCGTCAAGAATAGATACCCTTTACCCAAGATTGATGACCTATTTTATCAGCTTCAGGGTGCCAAGTATTTCTCCAAGATAAGCCTCAGGTCCGGGTATCACCAGCTTAGGGTTCGGGAGAGCGACATCCCGAAGACTGCGTTCGGGACCCGGTATGGCTATTATAAATTCATTGTTATGTCCTTTTGACTAACCAATGCCCCTGTAGCTTTTATGGGTCTGATGAATAGGGTATTCAAGGCATATCTGGACATTTTCGTGATAATGTTCATTGACGACCTATTGATATACTCCAGGAGTGAGGAGGAGCATGCTGCACACTTGAGGGTAGCACTCCAGACCCTCAAGGATAACCAACTGTACGCCAAGTTCATAAAATGTGAGTTCTGGCTGAATTCAGTTGCATTCTTAGGACATGTAGTGTCAAGCGAAGGTATAAGGGGGGAATCCCAGAAAATAGAGCTAGTGAAGAACTGGCCCAGACTGGTAAACCCTTAAGAGATCAGGAGCTTCATGGGCTTACCGGGTTACTATCGGAGGTTTATAGAATGTTTCTCATCCATTGCAGCCCCATTGACTAGATTAACTCAAAAAAAGGTGAAGTTCCAATGGTCGGAGGATTGTGAGAAGAGCTTCTAGGAATTGAAGGCCCGACTCACTTCAACATCGGTGCTGACTTTACCAGAGGGCACCAATGGCTTTGTGGTTTATTGCGATGCTTCGAGAGTCGGACTGTATGTGTATTAATGCAGCATGGGAAAGTCATAGCATATGCTTCCAGACAACTAAAAATTCATGAGAAAAACTACCAGACCCATGATCTTGAGTTGGCTGCGGTGGTGTTTGCTTTAAAGATATGGTGAAACTACTTGTATGGGGTTCATGTAGATGTATTCACTGAACACAAGAGCCTTAACATGTGTTCGCGTAGAAGGATCTTAATCTTCGGCAATGAAGGTTCTTGGAGCTACTTAAGGACTATGACATGAGCGTCCTTTACCACCAGGGTAAGGCCGACATGGTAGCGGATTCCCTTAGTAGATTCTCTATGGAGAGTGTGTCGCACGTGAGTGAATACAGGAAGGAGTTGGTAAAGGAGGTACATCGATTTGCACTGTTGGGAGTTAGATTAGTTGGCTCGACCGATGGTGGTGTAGTTGTTCAGAACGGATCAGAGTCGTCCTTGGTAATGGAGGTGAAGCCTAAACAAGACGAATATCCAACATTAGTATAGTTGAAAGAAGTTGTTCGCAATTAGAAGGTAAAGGTCTTCTCCAAAGGGGGAGATGGTGTGCTTTGGTACCATGGTCGCTTATCTGTTTCGAACGTGGATGATCGAAGGATCCAGATGTTTCCTAACGCTCACAGATCTAGATATTCTATCCATCCAGGTGCCACCTAGATGTATCATGCCTTGCGGGAAATCTACTGGGGGAATGGCATGAAGAGGGATATCGCAGAATTTGTAGCCAAGTGTCCGAATTGCCAATAAATGAAGGTTGAGCATCAGAGACCGGGAGGTGTACTTCAGAACATCAACATTCCTACTTTGAAGTGGGAAGACATCAACATGGACTTCATAACAGGTTTAACCCGCACTCGTAGGCAGTACGACTCCATTTGGGTTGTGGTGAATTAATTAACCAAGGCTACTCATTTTCTATCGGTCAAAACCACCGATTTAGTGGAAGATTATGCCAAATTATACATCCGACAGTAGGTTAGGCTGCATGGAGTGCCCTTGTCCATCATATCGGATAGAGGTACTTAGTTCACCTCTCAATTTTGGAGATCTTTTTAAAAGGGACTCAGTGATCAAGCTTAGCATGGCATTTCATCCGCAAACAGATGGCCAGGCGGAGCTGACTATCCAAACTCTTGAGGACATGTTGAGGGCTTGCGTTATTGATTTCAGGGGTAGTTGGGATGAGAATTTACCTCTTATTGAGTTTGCCTACAACAACATCTATCACTCTAGCATCTAGATGGCACCGTTCGAGGCTCTTTACGGGCGAAGGTATAGATCGCCTATTGGGTGGTTTGAAGTCGGTGAGGCTTCTTTGGTGGGTCCAGATTCAGTCTATAAGGCTATGGAGAAAATTCAACTGATAAGAGAAAGGCTGAAAATGACTCAAAGTCTCCAAACGTCTTATGCAGATGTGAGGAGGAGGGAGCTTGAGTTCGAGATCGATGATTGGGTATTTTTGAAGGTATCTCCTATGAAGGGAGTAATGAGATTCGGAAAGAAAGGGAAACTCAGCCCCCTCTATATGGGCCCATACTAGATTGTGAGATGAGTGGGTAAAGTAGCCTATGAGTTAGAGTTTGCTTCAGTTCATCACGTATTTCATGTATCGCTCTTGAAAAAGTGCTTGGGAGATCCAACCTTAGTTGTTCCGGTGGAAAGCGTTGGTGTGAAAGATAGCCTCAGTTATGAGGAAATTCCTATTGCAATCTAGGATCGTCAAGTTCGGAGGCTGAGGAACAAGAAAGTGGCTTCGGTAAAGGTGTCATGGAGAAAATAGCATGTGGAGGGAGCTACGTGGGAAGCTGAAGCAATATGATGGCTAGATACCCCCATTTGTCCCCTACCAGCTCAGTTTCAGTGTGAGGTATCAGTTTTTGCCCTAAACCTCTGATCAGTTTTTAGTGTTCCGTTCATGTGTACAAGTTTGTTTTATCATATGATATGTGTATGTGATGTTTAAATTCTGTCCAACTAAGTAGTTCTTTTTGGAGGTAGTTGTTCCATTAGTTTTCGGCTTAATGATTAGTATTCGTATATGGTGATTTCTTGTTTTTGGGTTTTCTGCATGTTTCTAACATTCGAGGATGAATTTTCCCAAGGGGGAGATATTGTTATACCCTGGGAACCCAAGGATCAGACCCAGGAGTCAAACGGGGAAAAATCCGGAAAATGTTGCATCAGTCCAGGATGAGTCATTAGACAACCTGTGAGGAGACCCCATGAGTCATCAGATGGCTCGTGTGATGGTTGGACTTAGATGAGGAGTTGAGGTCCCCACGGTCATGGAACGACTCGTAGTCAGCTACCATGAGTCGTCAGGTCCACCGTAGGGTAAGGTTGAGGGTTCAATAGGAGGTCTGGCAGTGCTCCTAATGGATGGCACCCAACGAGTCGTGGTTAGTCCCAACGACTCATGAGGTGGGTCATGAGCAAGCCAGGGAATTTTACCTGAGGCTAGGGGAAATGTACTTGACGGGCGACACGACACGATGAGTCGTTGCCCGTCCTGACGAGTCATCAGGTCACTCGTTAGGTTCACCTGGCAGTTAATTCCTGCGAATTAGTAAGGGCATTCTCGTAATTTCCTACACTCCTAAGAATTAAACTACGTCATTTTGAGGTCAGGATAGGGTATTTAAAGGGGAAATCATTCATGATAAACCTGATTTGATGCATGTAAAAGCAGAGAGGAAAGAGGAAAGGGATTCAAGTGTTCCTCAAATTCACCAAGTTTCAATCTAGGGCTTTTCAAGGGAGTTAAGAATAAAGAACTTCCAGGTATGTGGGGTTTGAATGGGTGGTTTAGTCCCCACCCATGCCCAATTTCTCCCTAATCCTATGATTAAAACTACCAAATCTCTATGGGTCATAACCTAAGTTTATGTTTCCTTAAAAATCGATATTAGCATGTCAGAGTGTGTCTAAAATCATGGGTTTTAAATCATTGTGCTGTTTTCACTTATTTTATTCGATATTTGATGATTTAATCCCCAAAATCTCATGTGCCCAAATTATGGGGTTTTAGTGAAATTCATGGTTATGGTGGTTTCTCAGGCATGATATGAACTTTTGAATTTTAAGAATGTTTTCAATTACTCATGTTATTATGATCATGTTTCCTATAAATCAAGCATTTCAAGTATGATTCAAATTATGGGAAATGCCCATATGTCGCTTATGATTTATGAACTATGATTTTGGCTGATCCACGGGCCCAAATCCATTGCTAGTATTACAAATTCTCAAGATTTTTATGATCATCATGATTTAACTAGACGTGCGTGTCGTGTATGAATTTCTATGAGCACGTTGCATGTTGTCAGAGTAGTACTTAACATCGAGTAGGTTCGAGGCCTAGGTTACACCCTGAATCTCAAAACTATGTCCCACTGTAGGTTATGTTTGGGACCTCCACAGTGACTGTCCCTTTTGCCTTACGGGGCCTTCATGAGTGATATCATGCCTTTCATGGTTCATGCCATTGGAAAGGCATGAACGGCCTCCTGACTAGGCTTACAGGTCGGGCTCCATCTGTACTCACATAGAGTATGTCGGTTATAGAAATCTCCCATTGTTCCTTATCGTTTTAATGCATGTATGATTATGATCTTTTGGGCTCAAGTCCTATTTTATGAAATGTTTTCTCCCATGTTATGACTATGACAGGTTTATGAATATTTTGAAAATCTTGAGTCTTACGATATACGTATGATTCTAGTTTTTATGATCATGTCGTCCCCACTCCTATAACTTATATTTTTTAAGTATTGTCTTGCATACCTCGCATACTCAGTACATTCCAAGTACTGACCCGCATATTTTCTATGTTTTATCGTTTTATGATACAGGGTCCGGTTCGCAGGTTCATCATCGCTCTTAGCTTGCTACAGTTCTGCTCTCAGTTCTTAGTGGTGAATCCTCATGATTCGGGGGCTTCATGTTTGGATTTTGTCTGTCTTTTAGTTATCAAAATGTTTGGATTACTTGGGGTCTTGTCCTGTCAACCCGTCTATTATGATTAGAAGCTTTTAGACCTAATTGTAGTATTCATCTATTTATGATTGGATCATGTATTGTTGTTTCTTATATTTCATGTCACGGTTTTATTTAATTCATGACTATTAGGCTAATTCTTCTGCGTTATGTGAATGTTATAGTTATATGCTCATTCCATGGGTTTACTTGGGGTACCTCAGGGCTCCTTGTCTCGTGTCTACGATATGGGTGTACTCTCGGGTCGTGACAGTGGTTTCCTGGAGGACCTATATGACAAGATCTAAGTCGTGTGAGGCTATACGATCATTAGTAATAGGTAATTGACATAGCAAGCTACCACTCTAATCATTAGGCAACCCTGGTACCCTTGACTCGAAGGTAAGGCTACTCTATCACGACTCTAATCCTATAGGCGTCAAGGTATGCCATTGGTCTGTAGGCGAGCTTCACTGTATATATAGGCGTCAAACAGAAAGTTATACCATCAAGCTGCGCCCTATGCTGTACAACCTAAAAAAGTATTCTTAACAACTAACTACAATCCTCTAAGGCATTGGTACGGTAGCAAGACATCATTAAACCCTCTAAACAGCAAATAAATGAACTGAGGGATCTCTATGAAGCTTTTACCGATAGTCAAACCAAATATACTTTTCCCAACAGGGGATTCTAGATTACAACCTCAATACTTCTTGTAGCAGTGTAAAAGTCGTATCAACTATACGACGAGAATACTTTCCATAAGAGATTAGTATTAACATTACTTAACAGCCGAATTCTGCTCAACCAATCCTGCTTTGATTAAGAACTCGTAATCCCTCTATATCTTAGATTATACACAAAGGAACAAGGTATTCTAGTTAAAAAGGCCATCCAACAAGATCAATCCCATAAAACACGATGGTACATGTTACAACGAGTTTAATCCGACAAAATCTCACAAATTATTATAAATTAGAAGGGTAGAAGTACTTACTATCACTTGTAGATGTGCTAGCCATAGATAGAGATGATTTTTATGACTTTTACCCACTGGGGCTCCATTAAACCGGGCCAATTTCAAAGATTCAACTCTGTAGATACGTTCTTTGCAGGCCCAAAAATGATTTGGTAAGAAAATTTTTTAATTAGACGCAATTTAGCAGTATAATTTGATGTCAATTTGATGAAATCCTTCTGAGAAAATCACCTAGGCTGAGGGTCCTCTTTGAAAATATTTTAAATGAAACAAAATTACACACTTAAATATATATAGGAGGTGGTAGAGGGAGGTCCGTGGCACGACGCACCGCGGCGCCCGTAGCACCTGCTCCCGGTTCCAACCTCCCGCTTGCTCGATGACGTGCTCACGCATTCCTCCCTCGAGCCTTGTCCCACATGTGTCGTGCTATAGGAAATCTCGATATGAACACACACACGCCGGTTAAACAATGAAAACTCATGGGATGTAACATCATTCCCCCCCTAGGGACATTAGTCTTGGAATGTAATCTAATCTTAAGAGACTTAGTTCTTAGGCTTCGCCGTAAAATTTTGGTAAAGTCTTCCCTGTAATATGGACTATCTGAAAACCTTAAATGTAGAAAAGTTCAGGATAGGAGTTCACAGGATGCTACAACCAACTGAACAACATAGCTCCACAACGAATAAGTGAGATACTAATAACAATAGTATCAAAAACAATAATACAACATCTAAGAACTATCTCACCTCAACTGTAACTGTCTGAGTCTATGTACTATCATCATAGGGTCTGGAATAATTGAGTATATCTAGGCCTCAAGTCGTCCTTAGCCTTCCAAGTCATCTCTTCTACATTTTTGTTCCTCCATAAGACTTTAACAGAGGCTACATCTTTGGTCCTCATTCTGCGAACCTGTTGATCTAGTATAGCTATTGGAGTCTCCTTGTAGGATAGCTCTTTCGTGACCTAAACATCCTCGACTGGGAAAACCTAAGAAGGATCCCCCACGCATTTATGTAACATCGATACATAAAATACTGGATGAACATATTCTGATCTCGAAGGAAATTCTAACTCATAGGCCACTTGGCCTATCTTCTGGAGGATCCATATGGCCCCAATGAATCTAGGGCTAAGATTTCCCTTCTTACCACATCTCATAATGCCCTTCATTGTAAAAACTTTCATAAATATCCAATCATTGATATCAAAATCTATGTATGTACACCGTACATCAGAATAGAACTTTTGACAACTCTGGGCTGTCAGTAAACACTCTTTCATAATTTTAACTTTTTCCTCTGATTGATGTATCATGTCAGGTCCAATCAACCCTAACTCAACTACTTCAAATCATCCTATGGTGGACCTGCATTTTTGTCCATATAAAGCCTCATAAAGTGCCATCTTGATGGTGGAATGGTAATTATTATTATATGCAAACTCAATGAGAGGCAGTTGTTTATCCCAACTTCCTTTGAAGTCTAGCACACACACCCGCAACACCACCTCGAGCGTTTGAATGGTGCACTCTACCTGGCCATCTGTCTAGGGATAAAAAAATTGTACTCAAGTTAATCTATGTCCCCAAAACTTTCTAAAATGACTTCCACAATCTATCCCTAAAATGGGCCGCTCTATCAGATATGATAAACACTGGAACACCGTGCAGTCGGGCTATCTCTTAAATATATAGCTCAGCATAACCTTCAGTTGAAAACATAGCCCTCATTGGCAAGAAATGAGCTGATATCGTCAGTCTATCAACAATGACCCAAATAGAGTCAAACTTTTGCCTAGTCGAAGGTAAGCCTATGACAGAATCCATATTGATTGCTTCCCTCACATAGGCACAGTTATCTCCTGAGTCAGCCCACCAGGTTTCTGATGTTTTGCTTTTACTTGATAGCAATTAGGATACTGAGCTACAAACTCAGTAATATCCTTCTTCATCCCATGCCACTAATAGATCTCCATTATATCATGGTACATTTTTGTTTACTCGAATTTTTATCTGCGAATTTAGTAAGGAAATTTTCGTAATTTCTATGATCCTAAGGCCTAAATTACATTATTTTAAGCTATGAATAGTGATTTTTAAGAGGGGTAAGTTCATTTTAAGGTATTCCTATTCATGCATATAAGTGTAGAGGTCTAGAGAGGTGATTAAGGTAAATTTCTTCCAAGTTCTTCTCAATCTTCATTGGGAAATCAATGGAGTTGTAGAATCAATTTTTGTCAGTATGTAGGGTTATGAATGGATGAAATTGTTCACACCTATTCCCAACTCCTCTCTAATTCATGAAATTTTTATTGATAATTCTATGGTGTTTTATCCCAATTCGTATGAAATCCTTATGATCTATCTATGAGTTAATTCCTCTCATATATCAATTCATGTTTTATGAAACATGGGCTGATTTTATAAATATTTATATTTAAATTTTCTACAAACTATGCACAATTATGAATATTTCATGAATGTTCAACTTATGATTTCACTTTGATTTTGATGTTACTTAAACCATTATGATTTATGACTTATGATATGAATTCTCTCAAATACATTCCATGGATTTATTAGATATCAAGTATATACATGTTTTACAAGTATGCATGAACTTCATGACTTATGAATTTGGGATTATGGACTCACGGGCCTTACTTTCATGGCTAGTCCACGTATTTCGAGCATGCTTATGAGTACCATTATTTTAACTAGCCTATGAATATCATGTATATTATCCTATGAGCACTATGTATTGTTTGGGAGTAGTATTTAACATCGAGTAAACCTGGGGTCCAAGCATACCCCGAGTCTCAAAACTACGCACCAAAGTTTCAATGATGGGACCTTCTTTGTGACTGTCCCATTTTCCCAAATGGGCCTTTCATGAGTGATATCACGTCTATTTCATGGTTCTACCCTTGGAAAGGTATGAACACCCTCCCGACTGGGAGTTTACAGGTCGGGCTCCATGTTTGCTCATGTGGAGTATGTCTGTTATAAGAATCTCCCGCTGTTCCTCATGATTTATGTATGATTATGATTATATAATTCTCAAGTAATATTTAGTAAATATTTTCTGTTATGATTATGATTATGAATGTTTTACGAATATTTTTAAAACCTTGAGCCTTACGTTCCCATTATGATATTTATGTTATGATCATGTTGTCTTACTCTTATGAAATTTTATGTATTTTAACTCTCCATTTTACTTAACTTGTATACTTGGACATTCCATGTACTGATCGCATACTCTATGCTGTATCGTCTTATGATACAAGTTTGAGGGATCTTTCTCAATAGGATCCTTAGCCCCTACTCTCGCACTCAGACCTGTCCAGCTAGCATTGGTGAGTCCTCATCCTCCGAGGACATTCAATATCCATGGTTGTTATGTCTCTTTTAGTTTTAGACTTGTCGGGTTAGTTAGGGTGTTGTCCCGTCAACCCATCAGATATGTTAGAGGCTTTCAGACTCTGCGTAGTAATTAACTTGTCATGTATGATGTGAACTCCAATTCTGATGTTATGTTATGTTTAGACTTCCGCTATATTTATTATGTTAAACCTTCCACTTTTATTAATTGAGTTAGATGTATGTTCATATCATGAGCCGACTTGGAGTCTCTCGGGGCTCCTTGTCCCTTGTCTCGATCTGGGCCTATGTTCGGGTCGTGACAAACTTGGTAACAGAGCAATAGGTTTTCAAGTGTCCTAGGGGGTTCGAAAGACATGTTAAGTAGAGTCTTTTTCATGGGTGTGAAGCGCGCCACACATATGACCAAGAGGCTGCGAGACATTTAAGAAATGTTCCCTTCTTTCATGACTTATGTCGTGCGATGAAATGTATCTCTATCCTTCTAATTCATGTTATTCGCGTCTGCAGAATCATGCCTCCCTGCAGAGTTAATGACAAAAGAAATTGCAATTAAAATGGACACGAGGATGGCAATGGAGACGGGCACCAACAGGCCCCACCATCCCATGAGCACCATGCATCAGAGTTGGTTGCCCACACTGAAGTTAGGGAAACCATTCAGATGCTAGCACAGGCCTTGATCACCCAGGTCAACCAGCAGGCCATAGCTCATGTCCCGAAGAATGGGAATACAGCGGTAGCAAGGGTTAGAGACTTTCTGAGGATGAATCCTCCTGAGTTCCTTGGATCGAAGGTGGACGAGGATCCACATGATTTCATTGAGGAGATTTCGAAGATCACCTAAATTATGGGGGTGACTAGAGAGGCATGTGCTGTTTTGGCCTCATATCAGTTAAAGGGGTCGCACACATTTGGTTCAAATAGTGTAAGGATAGAAGGGCGGTTGGAGAAGGCCCTGTCAGTTGGGATGAGTTTCATGTCGCTTTTCTTGATTGGTTCTTCCCTCGGGAGATGAGGGAGCTGAAGGTGGCTGAGTTTATGAATCTTAAGTAGGGAAAGATGACGGTTTAGGAGTATGTCTTGGAGTTCACATGTCTGTCCAGGTATACACCTGAGTTGGTGGAGGATTAGAGGGCGCGTGTGAGGAGGTTCGTACACTAGATAGTAGACTCCTTAGTCAGGGATTTCCAGACTGTGATGCCTCTCCAGGATTGGCTTTTCTTGGATAGTCTTGTATGCCAAACAGATGGATGCGGTACAGCTGATTGAGCAGGAGAGGGAGCCCAAGAGGACTAGGACTGATAGCATTGGATTCTCCCAACCGAGGCCTAGTGGGCACCATCAGCAGTCCCACCATGGATCTTTATCCCATGCACAATTATCAGCTAGTTTCCCGTCCCGAACCATACGTGATCATAGGGGTAGAGCGTCGAGGAGCCAGGGTAGCATTTAAGTAGATCGCACCTTTCTAGCCTGTGCGAAGTGTGGCAAGAACCACCTAGGGAGGTATTTAGTTAGTTCAGATGCTTGTTTCGGATGTGGAAAACTCGGACACAGGCTCAGAGATTTCCCTTCAGTGAGATCAGGGGATGGTGGAGCCCATATTCCAGCCACTAGTTCAGCAGCTCCGGCGGCACGTCCCTTCGAGCAGGTTGCTTCTACTAGTACAATTGGCAGATAGGGTTAAAACAGATTCTATTCCTTAGCATTTTGCTAGGAGCAGGAGGTTTCCCCGGATGTAGTCACTGATATGTTATGAGTATTCATATTGATGTATATGCATTGTTAGATCTAGGGGCTACCTTGTCTTTTGTGACACCATATGTTGCTAGTAGTTTCGGAGTTAGTCCCAAAATTCTATTAGAACCATTCTCAATCTCTACTCCAGTGAGTGATTTAGTTGTAGCTAGACGGGTGTATAGAGATTCCTGGTCATAGTCCTTCAGAAAGTCACCTCAGCAGATTTAGTAGAGTTAGCCATGACCGATTTTGATGTTATTCTCATCATGGATTGGTTATTGGCATGTTATGCCTTTGTTAATTGTAGAACCCGGGCTGTAGAGATCTGATTTCTAGGTGAGCCAGCCTTAAAATGGAATGGTAGTTCAGCTGTGCCTGTAGGTCATTTTGTTTCTTACCTTAAGGCCAGAAAGATGATCTCTAAAGGTTGCGTGTACCATCTAGTTAGGGTTAAGGATTCCACATCCAAGATCCCAACTATCCAATCTGTTCGAGTAGTATGTGAGTATCCAGAAGTCTTCCCAAATGATTTACCGAGAATCCCTCTCGAGCAGGAGGTTGATTTTGGTATTGACCTTCTTCCCAACATGCAACCTATATCTATTCCTCCTTACAGAATGGCCCAGCTGAGTTAAAGGAGTTGAAGGAGCAATTGAAGGACCTATTAGACAAGGGTTTCATCAGGCCGAGCAAATCCCTATGGGGTGCACCAGTTCTCTTCGTTCGCAAGAAAGATAGTTCTCTTCGTATGTGTATTGATTATCGACAATTGAACAAGGTCACCATCAAGAATAGGTATCCTCTTCCTAAAATTGATGATTTGTTTGACCAGCTTCAGGGTTCCAAGTTCTTTTTGAAGATAGATCTAAAATCCAGATACCATCAACTCAGGGTTCGGGAGAGTGATATCTCGAAGACAGCCTTTAGGATACGGTATGGTCATTACGAGTTTGTAGTTATGTCTTTTGGACTAACGAATTCTGCTGCAGCTTTTATGGACTTGTTGAACAGAGTGTTCAAGCCATACTTGGATATGTTCATGATCGTGTTTATCAAAGACATCCTGAGATACTCTCGGAGTGAGGATGAGAATGCCGCTCATTTGAGGGTTGTGCTACAGACTCTCAAGGATCGCCAATTATATGCTAAATTTAGTAAATGCAAGTTTTGGTTGCACTCAGTGGCATTTCTGGGTCATGTGGTGTCGAGTGAGGGTATAAAGGTGGACTCCTAGAAGATAGAAGCAGTGATGAATTAGCCTAGATCGGTGAATCCTTCAGATATAAGGAGCTTCTTGGGCCTAGAAGGTTATTATCAGAAATTTGTGGAGGGGTTTTCATCTATTGCAGCACTATTGACCAAACTGACCTAAAAGAAGGTGAAGTTCCAATGGTCGGAGGCTTGTGAGAAGAGTTTAGAAGAGTTGAATAATCGACTCACCTCAGCACCGGTGTTAACCCTACCTGAGGGTACTGATGGGTTTGTGGTGTATTGAGATGCTTCTAGAATTAGCCTTGGTTGTGTATTGATACAGCATGGTAAGGTTATAGAATATGCTTCCAGGCAGCTGAGGGTACATGAAAAGAATTACCCGACCCATGATCTTGAATTGGCGGCGATAGGTTTTTCCTTGATAATTTGGAGACACTACTTTTACGGGGTCCATGTGGATGTCTTTACAGACCACAAAATCCTACAAGACGTGTTTACTGAGAAGGACCTAAATCTACTCCAAACAAGGTGGTTGGAGCTACTCAAGGATTATGATATGAGTGTCCTTTACCATCTAGGTAAGGCCAATGTAGTGGCAAACACACTTAGTAGACTCTCTATGGAGAGTGTGTCCCATGTAGATGAGGGGAGGCAGGAGCTGGTGAAAGATGTGCATCGACTTGCAAGGTTGGGAGTTCGTTTAGTTGACTCGCCTGATAGCGGCATTATTTTCCAGAACGGATCTGAATTGTCCTTGGTGACTGATGTAAAATCTAGAGAAGACAAGGACTCTACTTAGGTGAAGTTGAAGGAAGCCGTCTAGAATCAGAAGGTAGAGGTCTTCTTCAAAGAGGGAGATGGCGTGCTTCGATATTAGGATCATTTGTGTGTCCCGAACGTTAATGATTTGAGAAATTGAATGTTGCATGAAACTCATAGTCCCAGTTATTCGATACATCCAGGTTCCACCAAGATGTACCGTAACCTACGGGAAGTCTATTGGTGGAATGGAATGAAGAAGGACATCACTGAATTTGTGGTTGTGTGCCCAAATTGTCAGCAAGTGAAGGTTGAGCACTAGAGACCGGGGGGGGGGGGGGTGTATTTCAGGACATCAACATTCCAAATCAATATGGACTTCATCACAGGGTTGCCTCATACTCGTCGGCAATATGACTCCATTTGGGTGGTCGTGGATAGGTTGACCAAAGCTGCTCATTTCCTATCGGTCAAAACTACTAATTTAGTAGAAGATTATGCCAAACTATACATTCGACAGCTATTTGGTTGCATGGGGTGCCCTTTTTCATCATATCAGAAAGAGGTGCTCAATTTACCTCCCAGATTTGGAGGTCGTTCCAAAAGGGACATGGTACTCAGGTCTAGCTTAGCACAGTATTTCACCCACAAATCGATGGTCAGGCAAAGCGGACTATTCAGACTCTCGAGGACATATTGAGAGCGTGTGTGATTGGCTTCAAGGGTAGTTGGGATGATCATTTGCCTCTTTATTGAGTTTTCGTATAACAACTATCATTCCAGCATTCAGATGACTCCATTTGAGGCTCTCTTTGCGGAGGTGTAGATTGCCTGTTGGTTGGTTTGAAGTCGGTGAAGCTACGGTGATAGGACCAGATTTAGTCCATCAGGCCGTGGAGAAAGTTCAGCTCATAAGGGATAGATTAAAAACAGCTCAGAGTTGCCAAAAGTCCTATGTGGATGTGAGAAGGAGAGAACTTGAGTTTGAAATCGATGATTGGGTATTTCTAAAGGTATCTCACATAAAGGGAGTGATGAGATTTGTAAAGAAGGGGAAACTCAGTCCCCGTTATGTTGGCCTGTACCGGATTGTGAAATGGATTGGCAAGGTGGCATATGAATTGTAGTTGCCCTAAGAATTAGCTTCCGTTCATCCTGTTTTTCATGTATAGCTCTTAAAGAAGTGTTTGGGTGATCTTGCTCTAGTTGTTCCGGTGGACAGTGTCGGTGTGAAAGATAGCCTTAGTTATGAGGAGGTTCCCGTGGAAATATTGGATCGCCAGGTACAAAAGCTAAGGAACAAGGAAGTAGCTTCAGTTAAGGTTTTGTAGAGAAATCAACATGTTGAGGGAGCTACAGGGGAAGCTGAATCAGATATGATGGCTAGATACCCACATCTATTCCCTACCGACTCAATTTCATCTTGAGGTATCAGTTTCCTCCATAGTACTCTATTCAGTTCCATGTTCAGTTCATGTGCCGCAGTTCCTTTCGTGTACATGAATGTATGTATGATTCATGAATTCAGTTCAGTCATGTAGTTCAGTTCGGAGGCAGTCATTCCATCAGTTTTAAGCTTTTACGATCAGTATTTGAGTATGATGATTGTATTTCTCTTCTTTTCTGTATGTTTTCCAACATTCAAGGAAGAATTTTCCCAAGGGAGAGATATGGTTATACCCTGAAAGCCCTAAGATCCGACGCGGGAGTTGAAGCACAGAAAATAGGATTTTCTACACCAGGTCACAGAATTGAGTCGTCCTATAACCCGTCAGGCTGGCCACGAGTCGTTAGGTGACTCATGGTGAGCAGTGTTGACTTAACTGGAAATTTTCAAGTAGGGGTGACCACGAGTCGTACTCAGCCCCACGAGCTGTTAGGTTATCCGTGGTCAAGGGCAGTTGAAAGATGAAGGAAGAGCCAGCAGCATACCCCACGATTGGACACCACGAGTCGTGGTCAACAGTTTGTTAAGGACTTAATGATTTGGGCAGTGGGGCTAACGAGAGGTGACCACGACAGTGACGAATCATTAGGATCCTCGTGGGGGCCCTTTGCGAAAACATGGCCAGTGTACTTGACGATTTTGGCGACGATTCATGGTCAGAGGTAACAACTCATCCAGTCCCTCGTTGGGATTGGCATTCAGTTTTCTCTGCCATTTTTGTAAGGGCTTTTCCGTAATTTCTATGATCCTAAGGCCTAAACTACATCGTTTTAAGATATGAATATTGAGTTTTAAGAGGGGTATGTTCATTCTAAGATATTCCTATTCATGCATCCAAGTGTAGAGGTCTAGATAGGTGATCAAGCTCAATTTCTTCCAAGTTCTTCTCAGTTCTTCATTGGGAAATCAAGGGAGTTGTAGAATCAGTTCTTGTCAGATATGTAGGGTTATGAACGGGTGAAATTGTTCACACCCATGCCCAACTCCCCTCTAATTCATGAAATTATTATTGATAATTCTATGGGGTTTTATCCCAATTCTTGTGAAATCCTTATGATCTATCTATTGGTTAATTCCTCTCATATATCAATTCATGTCTTACGATTCATGGACAAATTTTATAACTATTTAGATTTAAATTTTCTACAAACTATGCCAAATTATGTATATTTCATGAGAGTTCAAGGTATGATTTCACTTTGATTTTGATGTTCCTTAACCCATTATGATCTACGACTTATGATATGACTTCTCTCAAATACTTACTATGGATTTATTAGATATCAAGTATATATATGTTTTACAAATATGCATGAACTTCATAATTTATGGATTTGTTATTCTGGCCGACTCACGGCCTTACTTTAATGGCTAGTCCATGTATTTCAAGCATTCTTATGATTATCATGATTTTAACTAGCCTACGAATCTCATGTATATTATCCTATGAGCACTATAAATATTTTGGGAGTAGTATTTAACACTGAGTAGACCTGGGGTCCAAGCATACCCCGAGTCTCAGTACTACGCGCCAACATAGCCATGACGGGACCTCCTTTATGACTGTCCCTTTTGGCCAAATGGGCCTTTCATTAGTGATATCACGCCTATTTCATGGTTCTACCCTTTGAAAGGTACGAAAACCCTCCTGGCTGGGGGTTTACAGGTTGGTCTCCATGTGTGCTCATATGGGGTATGTCGGTTATAAGAATCTCCCACTGTTCCTCATGATTTATGTATGGTTATGATTATATACTTTGTCTCAAGTCACGTTTAATAAAGATTTTCTCTTATGATTATGATTATGAATGTTTTGAGAACCTTGAGGCTTACATTCATATTATGATATTTATGTTACGATCATGTTGTCCAACTCTTATGAACTTTTATGTATTTTAACTGTCTGTTTTACTTACCTTGCATACTAGGTACATTCCACGTACTGACCGAATACTATATGTTGTATCGTCTCATGATAAAGGTCTGAGGGATCTTTCTCAATAGCATCCTTAGCCCCTGCTCTCTCACTCAAACCTGTCCAGCTAGCATCGGTGAATCCTTATCCTCCGAGGACATTCAATACCCGTAGTTGTTATTTCTCTCTTCAGTTTCAGACTTGTCGGGTTAGTTGGGGTGTTGTCCCATCAACTTATCAGATATGTTAGAGGCTTTCAGACTTTGCATAGTAATCAGCTTGTCATGTATGATGTGAACTCCAGTTCTGATGTTATTTTATGTTTAGACTTCTGCTATATTTATTATGTTAAACCTTCAATTTTTATTAATCGAGTTAGATGTATGTTCATGTCATGGGTTGACTTAGAGTCTCTCAGGGCTCCTTGTCTCGTGTCTCGATTCAGGCCTATGTTTGGGTCATGACAACCTGCTATGTTGGGCATCACGGGATCATCATCCTCGTGATCCATATACCCATCAACCGAACCTTCTCTTTCTTGTGAGTGTTGACTCATATAAAGATCAACCTAGATGGCACTAATCATAAGAGTAAAGTTAAACCAACCAAGATGCAAAAATCAATTCAAAATAACTAACTACTAAAGGCTATCAAACTATATTCCCCGGCAACGGTGCCATTTTTGATAACATCCAAATTCACTCTTCGCAAGGATGGAGTGTAAACGGTCATTGGAAAAATAAATATACCTGACGAGTGTCGGGATCGAATCCCAGAGGGAATAATAGTTGATCACAGAAGAGTTGTCTGTCAAAGTTAAGTAACTTGCATCAATATCTCAAAAACAATTATGTAAAGATTAGGGGAATCACAACTTGTCAATTGAACTACACATTCGCACACGAAAATAGGGACAAAACGTAGAAAATACCAAAGGAGAGAATACTAGGGGTGTGATGTTGTAGGGGCATCATTGGATTGGAATTACTAATAGTTCCTAGCATTAATCAATAGTATAATTAGTTGTGGACGAGGTGGCACCCGATGTTTTTCAACCAATTAGGTGCTTTATACCTCGGGTTTTCTCAAATCTCAAAGTCCTTTTCACAACAACCACAACAACTTGGGTAACAATAAAACTATTTCTAGCTTTAATTGTCAATGGGTGTGTGACAATGGATTTTGGCTATCTCCAGCCCAACCCCACATGATCAACACCCAATTACCCACTAGTGTTTCCTCATCCATACTCTAGATCCCTTTTTCAAGAAAAATTAGAGTACGTAAATTGAACCCACATTTGAAACTACGAGTAATTAGATTAAAACTCAGAGGAAACACTAGAATTATACCAATTGAGTAAATCTAGGATCAACTAAACAATAATTAATCCGAATTAAACCCAATCATTCACACACCCCTAACAAGAAATTTAGCTACTCATTTAAGTAAAGAAGACATTGCATTAGGTAATAATTCAATATCTATTCAACAAAATGAGTAAGAAAATTCAAGCACAAGGTTCTAGTCTCCAATGGAGTTTTTTTTCTACCTTTTAAAAGAAGAAGATGAAGATTTATCTCTCTACAATTCAATTCCAAAACGTCTCTATCTTTCTCTACTTTCTATTCAATATTCGATAGAATGGATGTCACGACCCGAACGGAGGCCCGAATTGAGACACGGGACAAGGAGCCGCGAGAGACTCCAAGTCGACCAATGGCATGAACATACATCTACCTCATTTACTAAAACTGAAAATCAACATAATAATCTTAGCGGAATTTTGAAATAAACAAAATGTCATAAAACACAATCTAAAGTTGGGTACATCGTTTTTGTATGAAAAACCTCTAAACAAGACCCCAACAAACTCGAATAGGCTAAGAACTAAAAATACATAGAGAATTCTAAATAAGCATGGTCCTCGGGAGATGAGGACTCACCAACAAGTGTAAGATGCTAACTCTGAAGAATGGCTATGAACAGGGTCGAGTCTGAGTGCCGAGTCCTGTATCATGAAATGATACAGCATAGAGTATGCGGTCAGTACATGGAATGTATTGAGTATGCAAGGTAAGTAAAACTGTCTAAATAAGTAAAATCATTTAAAGACATGCGTAATGTAAAACATAAACAATAAGAATCTGAGAGTAGGGTCGGCATACATTCTTTCTGAAATCATGATCTCATCATAGCATAATATAACATCATAACTAAATCGATTAACTCAAAGCTGAAATCTAATAGTCACGAGTAAAACTGAACATTGAGTCAGACCTGCTTTAGAACATATACAAATATATAAATCTCATGAATGATGAACATGCATAACTGAAATCACGAGGAACAATGGGAGACTCGTCTTTTAACCGACATACCACGATAGAGCTCACACGGTCCTAACTTTCACACTCAAGTGGGAAGAACCGTCCAAAGCCTTGCCAGGGCTAGCGACGATACCATGATATTGATATTAAGCTCGTGGCCCAATGGGGAAGGGGATAGCTCACAAGGGAGGTCCTGAAGTAATATATATAAGAATAAACCTACGTTGGCGCGTAGTTCTGAGGCATAAGGTGATCGACCCTTAGCCTCTAGACACTACTCTAAAAAACATGCATATGCTCTCCATCGTTTTTCAACGAAGCATACCATCATCAATTAACAAAGCTCAATAATCAAATATATCTCAAATCTGAAATCATGCATATGAGAAGCTTTAACTCAAAACATACCACAAGCTGAAAGATAATTGGGAGTCTTCGCTCCAAAACCATGTGGTAAGCTTAATTCGGGAAAATTATAAATCATAATTAAACATATGGGCATTGCCCACTATGGTAACATACTTGAAAAAACTCAAATCATTTTGAAAATAAGATTATAAACATGGATAGTTTGAAAACATGCTTTTCTTCATAATATCTCATCATAATCATACATTCATCACAAATCTCATCTTTCATGAACTTTCTGTAATTGGGCATTTTGATTTACTAAACTTAGAACATGATTTTTCATTGGAAATAACATAAAACTTTCCCATGAATCATAATTCAATTGAATATACATATTTAAATCATACCCATGTAGAGAATTAAGAATTTCATGCATTGGGTTAAAACTCCATAGATTTGACATTGGAGATTTATGATTTAGAGAGGGATTGGGCATGGTGTGAAAGGATTCACATATTCATAACCCTACATACCTGGGGAAGTCAAATTTCACCATTCTTTGAAAGCCCAATGGAAAATTGAAGAGAACCTTGAAGGATTTGCCTTGATCACCTCTCTAGACTATTACTCTTGAATGCATGGATATAAATTAACCTAGAATAGGTTTTTGTCACGACCCGGGAGGAGACCCAGATAGCAGACACGGGACAAGGGACCCCAAGTCCACCCATGGCATAAGCCTTCACTAACTCATTCAATAAACATGAAGGAAAAAAAAATATAAACTTAGCGGAAGACTAACTAAACATAACAACAAAATGAACATCTGAAGCTGAATGCATGTCTAAGTTTGATAGGCCTCTAATCTGGATGAGCTGATGGGACAACACCCCCAACTAGCTTAGAAATACTGGAAAAAAAAATACGCTCAAGATAACTGAAAGTCTAGTCCTCGGAAGATGAGGACTCACCAAAACAAAAAGGTGCTAGCTCTGATACGCGGCTACGGACGGGGCTGAACTTGAGAACCGAATCCTGCATCATGAAACGATGCAACATAGAAAGTATGCGGTCAGTACGTGGAATATACCGAGTATGCAAGGTAAGTAAAACCGCAAGAATAATAATAGTCTTTTAAAATAATCCATACATATATGATAGCCTTTAAGGATAAGAAAAGATCACAAGCATTCTTTATGAAATCATTCTTATTTTATACATGGTCATGCATGGCTTTAGAACATCATGACTAAATCGAATGACTCAAGCTAAATCATAACATTTATATCAAAAGCTGAATAATGAGTCAAACCTTGTTTTTTTGACATGCATGCATAAGATACTCATCACAAGTAACTGGTATGCAAACACGAATGATAAAGACAGTGGGAGACTCGTCACTTAACCGATATACCATGATAGAGCTTACGTGGTTTCGAGTATTACACTCAAGTGGGCAGAGCCGTCCAAAATCTTTCCAGGGCTAGAGACACTACCATGATCTCGATATCAACCTAAAAGGGCCAATAGGGCCGGGGATAGCTCCCAAGGGAGGTCCTAATAATATAATTGAATCAACCTACATTGGCGCGTAGTTCTTGGCATAGAGTAGTCGACCCTTAGCTCGCTCGGTGCTAGACTCTTCTCCCAAAACATGCAATGCTCTACATCGTAATAATACGAAGCTCAACATTGTCTAGTGATGATGCTCAATATACATAAACTCAACATCGTATAAAAGAAAGCTTAACATTGTCTATTGACAAATCTCATTATGAAATCATGCATACACTAGACATCATATAAATATAAAGCTCAACAATGTTGTCTCGACAAAACTTAGAATGAAATCATGCTTAGACTCAACATCATGTGAAATGAAACTTAATGCTGACATACATATAAGTTATGAATTCATGTGTATGAGAAGCTTTACTATGACACATACCACAAGCTCAAAGAATAATGGGATATTTTACCCCAAAATCATGTGGTAAGCCTACTTTAAGAATATCACTTCATCATCATCATCAATATAAGGGTCTTTCCCAAAACCTTATCATGATTGAACTCATACAATTCATTTGAAAACATTATATTTTGGGAGGTTTTACTCCAAAACGAGGTAATAAAGTAAATTCAAGAAAACCATCATTCATACTCATCATTGGGCACTACCCAAAGCTCCATCATACTTAGGCCTATTTAATCTTCTTTGAAAATATCATACAAATCATGGGTAAGGTTGGAAACATGCTTCTCACCATCTAATCCATCATCATCACATTCTATTATGAACTACCCACACATGGACGTTTTAGATTCAATTTTTAAAAAAATGATTATGTAAAAGAAATTAAGATAGAATTTGTCCAAGCTCACTAAATCACCAATATCAACTCAATTTAATCATACCCATGAGTAGAAATGTAAGAATGATGCAATTAAATTAAGATCCATATTCATTATCACAAACCAATCACAAATTGATAGGTACTGGGCATGGGTATGGAAGGAAGCACCTACTCATAGCCTTACATACCTGGGAATGAAGAACCTTAACTCTTCTTAATCAGCCAGCTGATATTTCCCTTAAAAACCTTGAAATTCTCCTCAATTTCTTCCCTTCAAACCTTCATCCTTGCACGCATGAAGAAAATGGCCTAAGATGGGTTTTTCTCTGCTTAAAACCCTATATTACGAGCTTAAAACGACGTAGTATAGGCCCTTAGAACATAGAAATTATAGAAAAGCCCTTAATGAAATCGCTGAAAATAACTGTCAGGGGGCCTTAACGGAAGACCTGAAGACTCGTTATTAGGGCACATGATCCATTGTTTCACCCATCAAGTTCTCTGCCATCATTCATGAAAGTTTAATTGGCTTGGTATCGGCCCTCCTAACGGGTCATTAGGACTGACGATGACTCATTAGATACCATCCGTTAAGTACATTGGATAAGCTATACTATCTTACTCTAGGACCACCCTACGACTAACATGACGACTCGTGGTGATTGACCACGAGTCATTACATCACCCGTGAGGAACTCGAGTCGTTCATCATCCCAGGCCTTCCCCACGAGTCACTTGACAACTCGTTTGGCCCCTTCACGAGTCGTTAAGTTACCCATTCTGCATCTGCTACAACATTTTTGAGTTTTTCTTCTGATTCACTTTCATGCCCAATTCTTGAATTCTCGATGTATAACAATATCTCCCCCTTGGGAACATTCATCCTCGAATATTAGAATCAAGCAGGAAACAGAAACAAGCAATTATCCTACTCCAATACTAATTATTTTAACTAAAATTTCACCGAATGACTACCGCCGAAAAGAACCACATCGGTGAACTAAATTCAGGCATCACTTACATTTACCATAACATAATTCAAACTTGCGCACAGGAACTGAACATGGAAACTGATTAGAGAGTTAGGGCAAAAACTGATACCTTAAGTTGGAACTGAGCCAGTAGAGAGCAAATGTGGGTATCTAGCCATAATGTCTGCTTCGGCCTCCCACGTAGCTCTTTAAAAATGATGATTCCTCCATAAAACCTTAACTGAAGCTACCTCTTTGTTCCTCATCCTTAGAACATGTCGATCCAAAATTTTAATCGAAATTTCTTCATAACTGAGGCTGTCTTTCACACCAACGTTGTCTATCAGAACCACCAAGGCTGGATCACCCAACCACTGTTTCAAAAGCGATACATGGAACACGGGATGAATTTAAGTTAATTCTGAAGGCAAGTCCAACTCATACGCCACCTTACCAACTCTTCTCACAACCCGATAGGGACCAACATAGCAGGGACTGAGTTTACCCTTCTTTTCAAACCGCACAACTCCCTTCGTGGGAGATACCTTTAGAAACACCTAGTAATCTACATCAAACTCCAATTCTCTTCTTCTCGCATCACCATACGATTTGTGAAGACTCTGAGCGGTTTTCAACCGGTCCCTTATCAACTGAACCTTCACTATCGCCTCATGAACTGAATCTAGTCCTACCATAGTTGCCTTACGAACCTCAAACCATCTGATGGGAGATCTGCACCTTCACCCGTAGAGAGCCTCGAAGGGTGCCATTTGGATACTAGAGTGGTAATTGTTATTATAAGCAAACTCGATCAAGGAAAAATGATCATCCCAACTACATTTGAAATCCATAGCACATTCCCTCAATATATCATCAAGAGTCTAAATGGTTCATTCTACTTGGCCTTCTGTTTGAGGATGAAAAGTTGTGCTTAAGTTAACTTGAGTCCCGAGCCCTGTTTGAAATGAATGCCAGAATTGAGAAGAAAACTGAGTACCTCGGTCTGAAATAATAGACAAGGCCACTCCATGAAGTCGAACCAACTCCCGACTATACAACTTAGCAAAATCGTCTGCTGAATCCGTGGTCTTGACCGTTAGGAAGTGTGCAGCCTTGGTCAACCTATCCACCACAACCCAAATGGAGTCGTATTACCGGTGAGTATGAGGTAGACCTATAGTCGAAGTCCATATTTATCTCTTCCCACTTCCAAGTGGGGATGGCAATATCCTGAAGTACACCTTCAGGTCTTTGATGCTCGGCTTTTACTTGCGGACAATTTGGACATTTTTCTACGAACTCCGCAATATCCCTTTTCATACCATCCCCACCAATAGATTTCTCACAAATTCGAATACTTTTCATGGATCCCGGATGAATAGAATATCTGGTACCATGTGCCTAATGTAATATCCGAACTCTCAAATTATCAACATCCAGAGAACATAGTCGACTTTGGTATCATAGCACACCATCTCCCCCTTGGGAGAAAACCTCCACTTTCTTACTCCGCACCACCTCCTTCAGCTTCCTCAATATTTGATGCTCATCTTGCCTGGATTTAACATCAACTACTAAGGATGATTCCGACCCGTTACGCACAACAACACCGCCATCGGTCGAATCAACCAATCTAACTCCCACCCTTGCAAGCCGGTGAACCTCTTTCACCAACTCCTTCTTCCCTCATAAACATGGTACACACTCTCCATTGAGAGCCTAGTAAGCGTATTCGTAACCACATTAGCCTTACCCGAGTGGTAAAGGAAACTCATGTCATAATCTTTAAGTAACTCCAACCACCTCCTCTGCCGAAGATTTAGATCTTTTTGTGTGAACACATATTGCAAGCTTTTTTGGTCCGTAAATACATCCACGTGGACCCCATACAAGTAATGCCGCCATATCTTCAATGCGAACACCACCGCGGCCAATTCAAGATAGTGGGTCGGGTAATTCTTTTGATGCACCTTCAGTTGTCGAGAGGTATAAGCTAACACCCTTCCCCGCTGCATCAACACACACCCGAGTCCAATTCTGGAAGCATCAAAATACACCACAAAACTGTCGTTACCCTCGGGTAGGGTCAACACTTGTGCTGAAGTAAGTCGAGCCTTCAACTCTTTGAAGCTTTTCTCACAAGCCTCCGACCACTGAAACTTCACCTTGTTCTGAAACAACTTAGTCAAAGGTGCTGCAATGGATGAGAAACCCTCCACAAAACTCCGATAGTTGCCGGCTAGGCCCAAGAAGCTCCGAATATCCAAAGGATTCACCGGTCTGGGCTAATTCTTCACTGCATCAATCTTCTGCGAGTCTACTTTTATTCCTTAGCTAGACACCACATTGCCCAAGAATGCCACGAAGTCTAACAAAAAATCACACTTGCTGAACTTTGCATACAATTGGCGGTCCTTTAGGGTATGGAGCACTACTCTCAAGTGAGCGGCATGTTGCTCCTCGCTCCGAGAGTATACCAAAATGTCATCAATAAACACGATCACGAACATGTCCAAATATTGCTTGAACACCCTGTTCATCAGGTCCATAAAAGTTGCAGGAGCATTTGTCTGTCAAAAAGACATAACTACAAACTCGTAATGACCATACCGTGTTTTGAATGCTATCTTCGGGATATTACTCTCTCGAACTCTGAGCTGATGGTACCCAGATCTGAGATCTATCTTCGAGAAACACTGAGCTGCCTGAAGCTGATCGAATAGATCATCGATCCTGGGTAAGGGATACCTGTTCTTGACAGTGACTTTGTTCAACTGTCGATTGTCAACGCACATACGAAGGGAACCATCTTTCATCCGAACAAATAATACTGGTACGCCCCATGGAGACTGGCTCGGTCAAATGAAACCCTTATCTACCAAATCCTTTAACTGATCCTTCAACTCTTTTAGCTCGGTTGGAGCCATCCTGTAGGGAGGAATAGATATAGGCTGCGTATCAGGAATGAGGTCAACACCGAAGTCAATCTCTCACTTGGGAAGAATACCTGGCAAATATTTCGGAAAGACCTCAGGATACTCACGTACTACTGGGACTGACTGGATAGTCGGGGTTTTGGACTCCACATTATTAACCCTAACTAGATGGTACAAACAACCTTTAGAAATGATCTTCTTGTCCTTAAGGTCGAAAACGAGGCGACCTACTGGCACAACTGAACTACCCTTCCATTCTAAGACTGGCTAACTCGGGAATTTGAACTCTACTGACCAGGTCCTGTAATTAATGGAAGCATAACAAGCATACAACCAATCCATGTCGAGAATAACATCGAAATTGGTCATGTCTAACTCTATCAGATCTGCTGAGGTGACCTTATGGAGAACCAAGACCGGGAAATTTCTATACACCCGTCTAGCTATAACTGAGTCACCTACTGGAGTACAAACCGAGAGAAGGAGTCTGACAAGACATCGGGACTGACTCCGAAGCTACTGGATATATAAGGTGTCATAAAGGACAAGGTAGACCCTGGATCTAACAGAGCATAAAAGACAACATGGAAGACTCGTAACATACCAGTAACCACGTCCAGAGAGACCTCCTGTTCCTGACGGGATGCTAGGGCATAGAATCTATTCTAGCACTTACTGCCAGCTGTACTGGTAGATGCCTCTGATGTTCTGAGTGAGGGGTGGGGCTGCTAAGCTAGAAGCTAGGCCATGGACCCCATAAGTGTGGTGCGCTTTACACTCATGAAAAAGACTCTACTTAACGCGACTTTCAGACTCCCTAGGACACTTTAAACCTAAGGCTCTGATACCAGGTTTGTCACAACCCGGGAGGAGACTCAAATCGCAGACACGGGACAAGGGACCCCGAGAGACCCCAAGTCAATCTATTGCATAAGCCTTCACTAACTCATTCAATAAACATGAAGGAAACGTAAATATAAACTCAGCGGAAGGCTAACTTAACATATCAACAGAATGAACATCTGAAGTTGAATGCATGTCTAAGTCTGATAAGCCTTTAATCTGGACAAGCTGATAGGACAACACCCCCAACTAGCTCAGAAATACTGAAACTGAAAATACGCTCAAGATAACTGAAAGTCTAGTCCTCAAAAGATGAGGACTTACCAAAACAAGCAGGTGCTAGCTCTGATTCGCGGCTACGAACGTGGCTAAACCTGAGAGCTAGATCCTACATCATGAAATGATGCAACATAGAAAGTATGCGGTCAGTATGTAGAATGTACCGAGAATGCAAGGTAAGTAAAACCGCTAGAACAATAATAGTCTTTTAAAACAAGTCATACATATATGATAGCCTTTAAGGATAAGAAAAGATTGCAAGCATTCATTATGAAATCATTCTTATTTTATACATGGTCATGCATGGCTTTAGAACATCATGACTAAATCGAACGACTCAAGCTAAATCATAACATTTATATCAAAAGATGAATAATGAGTCAAACCTTGTGTTACACCCCGTAAGTTCTTGACACTTAGTTGGCCTATTCGCATGTTGGTAAAGAGTTTTAGAATTCCATATGTGTGAGAAAAGGGCCCGAGGAGAGACCAGACAAGCACCAAGTCGGAGCATCGCAAGGCAAATGCGACTTATAAATTGCATTCGACAAATGTGACTTCAAGGCCCCAAGTATATAAGGCTCCCACTTCGTTTTAAATCATTTTCCCTTCATATAATTTCCAGTAAATGAACAGAAATAGAGGGGAACGAAGGGTTTGATTAAATTTCCTTCCGTTTACACCGTCAAACGCAGTCCAAACTCGAATTAACTTCGGGTAGCAAAGTATAAAGCTGCCGGGAGCATTCCTGTGGAGTTAGTTTCGCCAAATTCGGCCGGCGAATCATCGTCACGCCGAGCTAAGTTAAGTGGAATTGCTCAAAACTAGTGATAATATACTCCCATCATTAAAGTGAGTATTTCTCCCTTCTAGACCCCCAAAAAATAGCGAGTTTCCGGTCGTTCTTCGATAAGTCGAAGAATAGGCAGTAGGTATAGCCATAATATGGTTTCTTTCCAAAATAATACTAGAATTAATTCTATTCTTTCGTGAATATGAATACAGTTGGGAGAAATAGTTGAATACTAGCTGAGCTACGCCAATTAATCAGAAAGTCGGCAGTTGAGGTATGTAAAGCCAGTTTCTTTCGGCAAGCTAGTAGTTGTAGTATAGCAAAATAGTACGAATTTCAGTTGAGTGTTTCAAAAGTCGTATATTATGTTCAGTATGAAATTTAGTAAGCATGTTAGAAATATAACACAGTGTTCAACATGAAATTCAGTAAAACAGTATAAGTCCCAGCAGAATATTCCGAAAATATTATTTTAAGATCCAGTATATATATTACATGTGCCTATTGCTATCTGTGGAGACATGATTGTTCTGTGTTGGGCACTCTTAGAGGTTCCTTGACCGCCCCAGGGTTAATAGCTGTGTCGACTCGCCCGTCAAAGGGTGAGGATACGTCGCTCTACAGAGTGGCATGTCGTCCGCCAGCGGACTAAGATGGGATGTAGATTCCCCATAGCAGGATGATCAGCACTATACCATACCCCCTATCGAGCGCTTACGCCCGGGGTGCAGATTTTATATTTCAGATTTCAGATTTCAGGAGTTCTCCAGACTCAAATACAGCTATAGTCTAGGGCCCAGCGAGCCCAAGTTGCATACCTAGGGGGCCGGCAGGATGCTCATAGTTACTAGGTGGATGGTATGACCTGGGTAGGGTATATAGATTATGTGTTGGTTGGTACCTTATGGCTTATGGGGGCTGGTAAGGTTCTTGTATGCTATGTTGTGTTAGTCATTAATAGATAGAAAGTAGACCTCCATGTTATCAGGTATGACTCTTACTCTCTTCAGTAAAGTTACGCTCTTTTAAGTCAGTCTCAGCCCGTCTCCTATTACTTCAGTATCTATCAGTATTATTGTTTGCTTTCAGTTATTTTCAGTTATTGCTTTGCATACAGAGTACCAGTGGTACTGACGCCCATTTTGGGGCACTGCATTACTTGCCTGAAGGTACTCATAGACGAGGAGCAGATCCCTCGTAGTTCCAGCCAACGTACGGAGTCTTCAACTCCTATCATCCGGAGCTTGACATCTAAAGGTTTACTTCCCTTTTTGTTTGTACAATATAGGTAGACCGGGGCCCTGTCCCGACCATGTTATTATTCTTAAAGGCTTGCGGATTGTATATTCCCTTTGGTTAGTGATACCGGTCATGTGGGGCCGTGTGTATGTTTCTAGTTTGCATGTGATGGCCGTATGGAGCCTTGTTCAGTTGTCAGTTGGTGACCTTTTCGGTCACAGATCAGTTTAGCACTTGATTTTACTTTTCAGTGATAACTAGTCAGCATGGTAGCCTTGTCGGCCCACATAGGTTCTCTTATGTTCAGTTGTTTTGGGTAGCTGTTATATTCCTGCAGGTGGCTATATGCCTTGTCGGCTGGAGGTTGTATTTACAGTTGTTATATAGCCCGTTGTTTTCATAAATCCAGAATTAGAGTAAACCTGGTACCAGAAGTTCTTAGGCTCAGTAGTCCAGCAGTCCAGGTCCTAGTAGGGCACCAGGTGCCAGTCTTGCCTCCCAAGGTGGGGCGGGACACCTTGCTTTTTAAACATGCATGCATAAGATATTCATCATGAGTAATGGGTATGTAAACTCGAATGATATAGATAGTGGGAAACTCGTCACATAACCGACATACCACGATAGAGCTTACGTGGTCCCGACTACTACAATCAAGTGGGAAGAGCCATCCAAAACCTTGTCAGGGCTAGGGACGCTACCATGATATCGATATCAAGCTGAATGGGACAGTCAGGCCAGGGATAGCTCACAATGGAGGTCCCAATAATATAATAGAATCAACCTACGTTGGCGCGTAGTTCTGGGCAAAAGGTAGTCGACCCTTAGCCCGCTTGGTGCTAGACTCTTCTCCCAAAACATGCAGTGCTCTACATCGTAATAATACAAAGCTCAACATCGTCCAGTGACGAAGCTCAACATGCATAAAACAACATCGTATGAAACGAAGCTCAACATTGTCTATTGACAAAGCTCATTATGAAATCATGCATACACTAGACATCATTTAAATATGAAGCTCAACAATGTCGTCCCGACAAAGCTTAGAATGAAATCATGTTTAGACTCAACATCATGTGAAATGAAACTTAATGTCGACATACATCTCAAGTATAAATTCATGCATATGAGAAGCTTTACTATAACACATACCACAAGCTCAAACAATAATGGGAGATTTTACCCCAAAATCATGTGGTAAGCCTACTTTAGGAATATCACTTCATCATCATCAATATAAGGGTCTTTCCCAAAACCTTATCATGATTGAACTCATACAATTCATTTGAAAACATTATAATTTGGGAGGTTTCACTCCGAAACGAGGTAATAAAGTCAATTCAAGAAAACCATCATTCATACTCATCATTGGGCACTACCCAAAGCTCCATCATACTTTTGTCTATTTAATCTTCGTTGAGAATGTCATATAAATCATGGGTAAGGTTGGAAACATGCTTCTCATCATCTACTCCATCATCATCATATTGTATTATGAACTACCCACACATGGACGTTTTAGATTCAATTTTAAAAAAATTGATTTTGTAAAAGAAATTAAGATAGAATTTGTCCAAGCTCACTAAATCACCAATATCAACTCAATTTAATCATACCCATGAGTAGAAATGTAGGAATCATGCAACTAAATAAAGATCCATATCGATTATCACAAACCAATCACAAATTGATAGGTACTTGGCATGGGTGTGGAAGGAAGCACCTACTCATAGCCTTACATACCTGGGATTGAAAAACCTTAAGTCTTCCTAATTAGCCAGCTGATATTTCCCTTGAAAATCTTGAAATTCTCCTCAATATATTCCCTTCAAACCTTCAACCTTGCATGCATGAAGAAAATGGCCTAAGATGGGTTTTTTTCTCTGCTTAAAACACTCAATTACAAGCTTAAAACGACGTAGTATAGGCCCTTAGAACTTAGGAATTACGGAAAAGCCTTTAGTGAAATCGCTGAAAATAACTGTTAGGGGGCCCTAACGGACGACCTGACGACTCGTTACTAGGGAATATGATCCGTTGTTTCACCCGTCAAGTTCGCTGCCTCATCATTCATGAAAGTTCAATTGTCTTGGTAACGGCCCTCCTAATGGGTCGTTAGCACTGACGACGACTCGTTAGGTACCATCCGTTAAGTACACTGGATAAGCTATACCATCTTACTCTAGGACTACCCCACAACTTACCTGACAAGTCGTGGTGACTGACCATAGTCATTACATCAGCCATGAGGACCTCGAGTCCTTCATCATCCCAGGCCTTCCCAAGAGTCACTTGACGACTCATTTGGCTCCTTCATGAGTCGTTAAATGACCCGTTCTGCATCCGCTGCAACATTTTCCAGTTTTTCTCCTGATTCACTTACGGACCCAATTCTTGAATTCTCGGGGTATAACAGTTTTACCCTCATAAAACACTGCATTTCAAGCCTTGAATGACGTATTTTAAGACTCTAGGACTTAAAACTAACGAAAATTCCCTTAATGAAACTCCTGAAATTTCTGCACTAGTGGTAACAACGACTTCCTAACGGGTCGTTCTTGAACACCACAACTCGTGGTATCCATCCGTCGTCTCCACTGCCCGACTTCTCATTCTCAGGTTTGATCCTACGACTCAAAAGGACGAACCGTCCCTTTAGACGATGACTCGACAGGACGAGTCATCCCTTCAGACAACGACTCATTATATCGCCTGTTGTTTCCCCCTTCACAACCTGCACCAAGCCTTCCCACGAACCATACAACGACTCATTCCTCCTTCCAATGAGTAGTTGTTTCCTTCCGTTACAATGACTGGAGGTTCTAATACTCCTTCCCATGACTGCTCACTACGATGCGTTGCTCCTCACAATGGGTCGTCCAATGACCCATTACTCCCCCCCCTAGGCTGAGGACTAGTCCCCCCATTACTTCAAACAAAGACTCATGGTAACAAATAACGGGTCATTACTTGACCTGTTACTTCCAACTTCCACCCGACCAGACCTCACCATGGATGCTTCCCACGGGTCGTTGGTTGGACCAACTATCTGTTAGATGACCCATTCTATGAAATTTTTCCCAAATTCTGCCAACTTCTATTTTTAAATCCGGGTCTAATCTTATGCACTTTCGAGGTTTTACAATATCTTCCCTTTTGGAACTTTCGCCCTCGAATGTGGGAAAATATACAGAAAACGGAGAAATGCAATCATTACACTCAAATACAGATCATTTAAGCCAAAACTGACGGAATGACTATCTTCTATTCAAACTACATAGTTGAGTTGAATTCATGAATCACACATACATCCATATACATAAAATAAACTTGGGCACATGAATTTAACATGAAAACTAAAAAGAGTGTTAGGGAAAAAACTGATACCTCAAGCTGGAATTGAGCCGGTAGAGAATAAATGTTGGTATCTAGCCATCATATCTGCTTCGGCTTCCCATATGCTCCCACAACATGCTGATTCCTCCATAAAACTTTCACTAAAGCTATTTCCATGTTCCTTATCCTTCGAACTTGATGATCCAGTAATTCCGCTGGAACCTCCTCATGACTAAGGTTGTCTTTCACACCAACAATGTCCATCGGGATAACTAGAGCTGGATCACCCAAACACTTCTTTAAGAGTGATACATGGAAAACCGGATGCATGAAAGCTAATTCTAAGGGCAACTCCAATTCGTATGCTACCTTGCCAACCCATTTTACAATCCGGTAAGGGCCAATATAATGAGGGTTGAGTTTTCCTTTGTTTCTAAACTGCATCACTCCCTTCATTGGGGATACCTTCAGAGACACTCAATCATCCACCTCAAATTCTAATTCCCTCCTTCTCATATCGGCGTTGGACTTTTGGAGACTTTGAGCTATTTTTAACTTGTCCCGTATGCTGAACCTTCTCTATAGCCTCATGGACCGTATTTGGTCCTATCATCGTAGCTTCACCAACTTCGAACCAACCAATGGGCGATCTACATCTCTGCCCATAGAGACCCTCAAACGGAGCCATCTGAATACTAGAATGGTGTTGTTATTTTATGCAAATTCGATAAGAGGGAAATGATCATCCCAACTACCCTTGAGGTCAATCACGCATGCTCTCAACATGTCTTCGAGAGTCTGAATTGTCCACTCCACTTGACCATCCGTTTGCGGGTGAAATGTTGTGCTAAGCTTAACCTGAGTACCATGTCCTTTTTGAAACGATCTCCAAAACTGAGAGGTAAATTGATTACCTTTGTATGATATAATGGACAAGGTATCTCCATGCAATCGAACTAACACTCAAATATATAGTTTGGCATAGTCCTCCACCAAATCTATGGTTTTGACCGGTAGAAAATGAGCAGCCTTGGTCATCCTATCTACCACAACCCAAATAGAGTCATATTGTCGATGAATGTGAGGCAACCCTTTGATAAAGTCCATGTTGATTTCTTCCCATTTTAAAGTAGGAATACAAATATCCTGAAGAATACCACCTGGTCTATGATGCTCGACCTTCACTTGCTGACAGTTGGTATGATTTCCTACAAATTCTTCTATGTCCTTCTTCATGCCATTCCACCAATAGACTTCCCATAAGTCATGGTACATCTTGGTGGCACCGGGATGGATAGAATACCTGGATCCATGAGCCTCGTACATCATTCGGTTCCTCAAATCATCAACATCTGAAACATATAAGCGACCTTGGTACCGAAGCACACCATCTCCCCCTTTTGAGAAGATTTCTACCTTCTGATTTTGAACCGCTTCCTTCAACTTTACAAAAATAGTGTCCTCATCTTGTCCAGCTTTTACATCAGTCACCAATGATGATTCTGATCCGTTCTGAACAACAACACCGCCATCAGTTGAGTCAACCAACCTAATTCTCAAAATTGTGAGCCGATGCATATCCTTCAACAGCTCCTTCTTCCCCTCAAAACATGAGACACACTCTCCATATAGAGTCTACTAAGTGCGTCTGCTACTACATTGGCCTTACCCAGATGGTAAAGCACACTCATATCATAGTCCTTAAGTAGGTCCAACACCTCCTCTGTCGAAGATTGAGCTCCTTCTGGGTAAATACATATTGTAAACTCTTATGGTATGTAAACACATCCACATAGACCCTATACAAATAATGTTGTCATATCTTCAATGCGAAAACCAGCACGACCAATTCAAGATCATGGGTTGGGAAATTCTTCTCATGAACCTTTAGTTGTCTGGAGGAATAGCCATAACTTTTTTGTGATGTATCAATACACACCCAACTCTAATCCTAGAAGCATCACAATACACCACGAACCCATCAGTACCCTCGGGTAGGGTAAACACCAGTGCTGAGGTAAGTCGAGCCTTCAAATCCTAAAAGCTCCTCTCACATGCCTTCGACCATTGGAATTTCACCTTCCTCTGGGTCAATTTGGTCAAAGGTGTTGCAATTGATGAGAAAACTTCCACGAATCTTTGATAGTAGCCAACTAACCCAAGAAGCTCCGAATATCCGAATATACGAAAGATTCACCGGTCTAGGCCAATTCTTCACTGCTTCTATTTTCTGAGAATCAACCTTTATGCTTTCACTTGATACCACATGGACAAAAAGCACCACTGAGTTCAACCAAAACTCACAGTTGCTGAATTTGGCATATAATTGGCAATCCTTGAGAGTTTGCAGCACTACTCTCAAATTAGCGGCATGCTCCTCCTCACTTTGAGAGTATATCAGGATGTCATCAATAAACACAATCACGAACATGTACAAGTATGGTTTGAACACCCTCTTCATCAAGTCCGTAAAAGTTTTAGGAGCATTCATTAGTCCAAAAGACATAACTACAAACTCATAATGACCATACCGCATCCCAAAGGCTATCTTCGGGATATCGCTCTCCAGAACTCTAAGTTGATAGTACCCGAATCTGAGGTCTATCTTCGAGAAAAACTTGGCATCCTGAAGCTGGTCGAATAAATCATCAATCATTGTAAAGGATACTTGTTCTTGATGGAAACCTTGTTCAATTTCCAATAATCAATAGACGTGAGAAGGGAACCATCTTTCTTTCGGACAAAGAGAACAGGTGCACCCCATGGGGACTTGCTCGGTCTAATGAAACTCTTATCTAAAAGGTCCTCGAACTGTTCCTTCAACTACTTTAGCTCAGCTGGAGCCATTCTTTAGGGAGGAATAGATACAGGCTACATATCGGGAAGAAGGTCAATACCAAAATCAATCTCCCGCTCGGGAGGGATTCCAAGTAGATCATCAGGAAAGACCCCTAGATACTCAGATACAACTAGAACTGACTGGACAGTTGGGGTCTCGGACTCCACATCCTTGACCCTAACTAGATGGTAAACACAACCCTTAGAAATCCTCTTTCAAGCCATAAGGTAGGAAATGAAACGATCTACAGGCACAATTGAACTACCCTTCCACTCTAAGACTGGCTCTCCCGAAAATCTGAACTCTGGTGCCCGGGTCCTACAATTAACTGAGGCATAAAATGCAAATAGCAAATTCATGCCGAGGATAACATCAAAATCGGTCATGGCTAGCTCTATCAAGTCTACTGAGGTGATTTTCTAAAGCACTGAGACTGGACAACTTCTATACACCCGTCTAGCTATAACTGAATCACCTACTAGAGTAGGGACTGAAAAGGGTTCTAACAAGACTTCGGGAATGACTCCAAAGCTACTGGCCACATAAGGTGTCACTAAAGACAAGGTAGCCCCCAGATCTAACATAGCATATAAATCAAGATGGAAAACTCATAACATACCAGTGGATACATCTAGGGAGACCTCCTACTCCTAGAGGGATGCTAAGGCATATAATCTGTTTTGGCATTGACCGCCACCTGTGCTAGTAGATGCCCCCTGATGTGCTGAGCACGCGGATGGGGCTGCCAATCTAGAAGCTGGTCCTCGACCCCCATCATGGTCCTGTCTTGCTACCATGCAATCTATTAGAATGTTGTCGGGCTTCCCACACCCGAAGCAAGTATCTCAACTTGCAAAGAACTGGACCGTGTGCCCCCGACCACTTCTACGGCAAGTTGGGATACTAAAATCTACGTGTCTGCTGCTCTGACCCCTCGAGCCTGATTCTTGCCCCCTTTGATCATGACTAGGCTTGGATGGCACACTCAACACTAAAGATGCTGAGGCTGAAGATCTATGGTAGGTCTGCTGTTAGTGCCCACCACCTGACCTCGGCTGTAAGAATCTATGACTATCAGTCCTGGCCCTCTTGGCCTCCCACTCTCTCATGCGCACCGCCTCCATTTGTTTGGCGTACAAAATTATCCAAGGAAAATTCGTATCCTAGTGGAGCATAGCAGTCCTACAATCCTTGTCCAAATAGCCCACCACACCATGAAAAAATCTTCTTACCCGGGCCCTCAAATCAGCCACTAACTCTGGGGCGTACTTTGATAGGTGAGTGAACTCAAGGTCATACTCCTACACCATCATTCTCCCTTCGTTAAGATTCACAAACTCGGCTGCCTTTAGCTCCCTCGTCTCACGAGGGAAGAACCGATTTAGGAATGCACCATAGAACTCCTCCCAAGTAACAAGACCTGCTCTAGCGGCCCTACTATCATTCCATTATCAAAACTAGATGTGTTCGATCCCTTTCAGCTAGTATGAGGCCAAATCTACACATTCAATCCAATTTACCCCCATGACCTGGGTGATCTTCACAATCTCATCAATGAATTCATGGGGGTCCTTATCTACCTTTGACCCAAGAAACTCTGGCGGGTTCATTCCCAAGAAATCCTTTACTTGAGCTATCGCTGCATTGCCATTTTACGGAACATGTGCAACAGCTTTCTGATTGACTTGAGCGGTCAACACTAGCACGAGCATCTGAATAGCTTCCCGAAACTCAGCATGGGAAGCCGGCTCCGGTGCATAGTGCTCCTGGACTGGTGGGGCCTGCTGGTGCCTGTTTTCGTTGCCATCCTCGTGGCCGTCTCCATTTCCATTCATTCTATCATTTACTCTTTGGGGATCCATGATTCTGCAGTCATGAATAGCACGAATTAGAAGGATAAGGAGACATTTCATCGCACGACATAGATCATAAAAGAAGGGAATATTTTCTAAATGTTTCGTACCCTCTTCGTCATAGGTGTGGCGCGATTCACACCCATTAAAAAGACTCTGCTTAAAGTAGTTTTCAAACTCCGAAGGAAACTTCAAATCTATTGCTCTGATACCAAGTTTGTCATGATCCGAACGGACGCCCGGATCAGGACACGGGACAAGAGGCCTCGAGAGACTCCAAGTTGATCCATGTCATGATCATACATCTAATTCAATTACTAAAACTAAAGAATCAACATAATAATCTTAGTGGAAGCATGAAATAAACATAATATCAGAACACACAATCTAAAGCTGAGTATATCCTTTTTGTCTGAAAAGCCTCCAAACATGATGAGTTGATGGGACAAGACCCCAACTAACTCAAATAAGCTAAGAACTGAAAATACATAGAGAAATTTTAATAAGCATGGTCCTCAGGAGATGAGGACTCACCAACAAATGTAAGATGCTAACTCTGAAGACTGGCTATGAACGGGGCTGAGTCTGAGTGTCAGGTCTTGTATAATGATATAATACAACATAGAGTATGCGGTCAGTAAGTGGAATATACCGAGTATGCAAGGTAAGTAAAACCGTTTAAATAAGTAAAATCATTTAAATACATTCATAATTTAAAACATAAAAAAACTTTGAGAGTAGGGCTTGCATGCATTCTTTTTGAAATCATGATCTCATCATAACATAACATAACATCATAACTAAATCGATTGACTCAAAGCTGAAATCTGATAGTCATGAGTAAGACTGAACATTGAGTCAAACTTGCTTTAGAACATATATAGATGTATAAATCTCGTGAATGATGCACATGCATAATTGAAATCATGAGGAACAATGGGAGACTCGTCTTTTAACCGACATACCATGATAGTGCTCACATGGTCCCAACTATCACACTCAAGTGGGAAGAGCCATCCAAAGCCTTTCCAGGACTAGGGGTGATACCACGATATTGATATCAAGCTCGTAGCCCAATAGGGCTGGGGATAGCTCCAAACATACCACAAGCTAAAAGATAATTGGGAGTCTTCGCGCCAATATCATATGGTAAGCTTAATTCAGGAACATCATAAATCATACTTGAACATGTGGGCATTTACCACTACCTTAACATACTTGAAAATACTCAATTCATTTTGAAAAAATGATTATAAACATGGGTAGCTTGAAAACATGCTTTTCGTCATGATATCTCATCATAATCGTACATTCATCACAAATTTCATCTTTCATTAACTTTCTATAATTGGGCATTTTGATTTACTAGACTTAGAACATAATTTTTCATTGAAAATAACATAAAGCGTGCCCATGAATCATAATTCAATAGTATATACATATTTAAATCATACCCATGTAAAGAATTAGGAATTTCCTACATTGGGTTAAAACCCTATGATTTGACATAGGAAATTCATGATTTAGAGAGGGATTGGACATAGTTGTGAAAGGATTCACCCATTCATAACTCTACATACTCATCATTGGGCACTACCCAAAGCTCCATCATACTTGGGTCTATTTAATCTTCTTTGAGAATATCATATAAATCATGGGTAAGGTTGGAAACATGCTTCTCATCATCTACTCCATCATCATCATATTGTATTATGAACTACCCACACATGGACGTTTTAGATTCAATTTTAAAAAAAATGATTTTGTAAAAGAAATTAAGATAGAATTTGTCCAAGCTCACTAAATCACCAATATCAACTCAATTAAATCATACCCATGAGTAGAAATGTAAGAATCATGCAACTAAATGAAGATCCATATCGATTATCACAAACCAATCACAAATTGATAGGTACATGGCATGGGTGTGGAAGGAAGCACCTACTCATAGCCTTACATACCTGGGATTGAAGAACCTTAACTCTTCCTAATTAGCCAGCTGATATTTCCCTTGAAAATCTTGAAATTCTCCTCAATTTCTTCCCTTCAAACCTTCAACCTTGCATGCATGAAGAAAATGGCCTAAGATGGGTTTTTCTCTGCTTAAAACCCTCTATTACGAGCTTAAAACGACGTAGTATAGGCCCTTAGAACTTAGGAATTACGGAAAAGCCTTTAGTGAAATCGCTGAAAATAACTGTTAGGGGGCCCTAACGGACGACCTGACGACTCGTTACTAGGGAATACGATCCGTTGTTTCACTAGTCAAGTTCGCTGCCTCATCATTCATGAAAGTTCAATTGTCTTGGTAACGGCCCTCCTAATGGGTCGTTAGCACTGACGACAACTCGTTAGGTACCATCCGTTAAGTACACTGGATAAGCTATACCATCTTACTCTAGGACTACCCCACAACTTACCTGACGAGTCGTGGTGATTGACCGCAGTCATTACATCAGCCATGAGGACCTCGAGTCCTTCATCATCCCAGGCCTTCCCAAGAGTCACTTGACGACTCATTTGGCTCCTTCACGAGTCGTTAAATGACCCGTTCTGCATCCGCTGCAACATTTTCCAGTGTTTCTCCTGATTCACTTACGAACCCAATTCTTGAATTCTCGGGGTATAACAGTTTTTCCCTCATAAAACACTGCATTGCAAGCCTTGAATGACGTATTTTAGGACTCTAGGACTTAAAACTAACGAAAATTCCCTTAATGAAACTCCTGAAATTTCTGCACTGGTGGTAGCAACGACTTCCTAATGGGTCGTTCTTGGACACCACAACTCGTGGTACCCATCCGTCGTCTCCACTGCCCGACTTCTCATTCTCAGGTTCGATCCTACGACTCAATAGGATGAGCCATCCCTTTAGACAATGACTCGACAGGACGAGTCATCCCTTCAGACAATGACTCATTATATCGCCCGTTGTTTCCCCCTTCACAACCTGCACCAAACCTTCCCATGAACCATACAACGACTCATTCCTCCTTCCAACGAGTCGTTGTTTCCTTCCGTTACAATGACTGGAGGTTCTAATACTCCTTCCTATGACTGCTCACCACGATGCGTTGCTCCTCACAATGAGTCGTCCAATGACCCACTACTCCCCTCCCCCCCCCCCCAGGCTGAGGACTAGTCCCCCAATTACTTCAAACAAAGACTCATGGTAACAAATAATGGGTCATTACTTGACCTGTTACTTCCAACTTCCACCAGACCAGACCTCACCATGGATGCTTCCCACGGGTCGTTGGTTGGACCAACTATCTGTTAGATGACCCATTCTATGAAATTTTTCCCAAATTCTGCCAACTTCTATATTTAAATCCGGGTCTAATCTTATGCACTTTCCGGGTTTTACAATATCTTCCCTTTTGGAACTTTCGCCCTCGAATGTGGGAAAATATACAGAAAACGGAGAAATGCAATCGTTACACTCAAATACAGATCATTTAAGCCAAAACTAACGGAATGACTATCTTCTATTCAAACTACATAGTTGAGTTGAATTCATGAATCACACATACATCCATATACATAAAATAAACTTGGGCACATGAATTTAACATGAAAACTAAAAAGAGTGTTAGGGCAAAAACTGATACCTCAAGCTGGAATTGAGCTGGTAGAGAATAAATGTTGGTATCTAGCCATCATATCTGTTTCGGCTTCCCATTAGCTCGCACAACATGCTGATTCCTCCATAAAACTTTCACTAAATCTATTTCCTTGTTCCTTATCCTTCGAACTTGATGATCCAGTAATTCCGCTGGAACCTCCTCATGACTAAGGTTGTCTTTCACACCAACAATGTCCATAGGGATAACTAGAGCTGGATCACCCAAACACTTCTTTAAGAGTGATACATGGAAAACAGGATGCATGAAAGCTAATTCTAAGGGCAACTCCAATTCGTATGCTACCTTCCCAACCCATTTTACAATCTGGTAAGGGCCAATATAATGAGGGTTGAGTTTTCCTTTGTTTCTAAACTGCATCACTCCCTTCATTTGGGATACCTTCAGAGACACTCAATCATCCACCTCAAATTCTAGTTCCCTCCTTCTCATATCGGCGTTGGACTTTTGGAGACTTTGAGCTATTTTTAACTTGTCCCGTATGTTGAACCTTCTCTATAGCCTCATGGACCGTATTTGGTCCTATCATCGCAGCTTCACCAACTTCGAACCAACCAATGGGCGATCTACATCTCTGCCCATAGAGACCCTCAAACGGAGCCATCAGAATACTAGAATGGTGTTGTTATTTTATGCAAACTCGATAAGAGGGAAATGATCATCCCAACTACCCTTGAGGTCAATCACGCATGCTCTCAACATGTCTTCGAGAGTCTGAATTGTCCACTCCACTTGACCATCCGTTTGCGGGTGAAATGCTGAGCTGAGCTTAACCTGAGTACCAAGTCCTTTTTGAAACGATCTCCAAAACTGAGAGGTAAATTGAGTACCTTTGTATGATATAATGCACAAGGTATCTCCATGCAATCGAACTAACACTCAAATATATAGCTTGGCATAGTCCTCTACCAAATCTATGGTTTTGACCGGTAGAAAATGAGCAGCCTTGGTCATCCTATCTACCACAACCCAAATAGAGTCATATTGTCGACGAGTATGAGGCAACCCTGAGATAAAGTCCATGTTGATTTCTTCCCATTTTAAAGTAGGAATACAAATATCCTAAAGAATACCTCCTGGTCTCTGATGCTCGACCTTCACTTGCTGATAGATGGTATGCTTTGCTACAAATTCTTCTATGTCCTTCTTCATGCCATTCCACCAATAGACTTCCCGTAAGTCATGGTACATCTTGGTGGCACCGGGATGGATAGAATACCTGGATCCATGAGCCTCGTGCATCATCCGGTTCCTCAAATCATCAACATCTGAAACATATAAGAGACCTTGGTACCGAAGCACACCATCTCCCCCTTTTGAGAAGACTTCTACCTTCTGATTTTGAACCGCTTCCTTCAACTTTACAAAAATAGTGTCCTCATCTTGTCCAGCTTTTACATCAGTCACCAATGATGATTCTGATCCGTTCTGAACAACAACACCGCCATCAGTTGAGTCAACCAACCTAATTCTCAACATTGCGAGCCGATGCATATCCCTCAACAGCTCCTTCTTCCCCTCAAAACATGAGACACACTCTCCATAGAGAGTCTACTAAGTGCGTCTGCTACTACATTGGCCTTACCCAGATGGTAAAGAACACTCATATCATAGTCCTTAAGTAGCTCCAACCACCTCCTCTGTCGAAGATTGAGCTCCTTCTGGGTAAATACATATTGTATACTCTTATGGTATGTAAACACATCCACATGGACCCCATACAAATAATGTTGTCATATCTTCAATGCGAAAACCACCACGACCAATTCAAGATCATGGGTTGGGAAATTCTTCTCATGAACCTTTAGTTGTCTGGAGGAATAGCCATAATTTTTTTGTGACGCATCAATACACACCCAACTCTAATCCTAGAAGCATCACAATACACCACGAACCCATCAGTACCCTTGGGTAGGGTAAACACCAGTGCTGAGGTAAGTCGAGCCTTCAAATCCTAAAAGCTCCTCTCACAAGCCTTCGACCATTGGAATTTCACCTTCTTCTGGGTCAATTTGGTCAAAGGTGTTGCAATTGATGAGAAAACTTCCACGAATCTTTGATAGTAGCCAACTAACCCAAGAAGCTCCGAATATCCGAATATACGAAAGATTCACCGGTCTAGGCCAATTCTTCACTGCTTCTATTTTCTGAGAATCAACCTTTATGCTTTCACTTGATACCACATGGACAAAAAACACCACTGAGTTCAACCAAAACTCACAGTTGCTGAATTTGGCATATAATTGGCAATCCTTGAGAGTTTGCAGCACTACTCTCAAATTAGCGGCATGCTCCTCCTCACTTTGAGAGTATATCAGGATGTCATCAATAAACACAATCACGAACATGTACAAGTATGGTTTGAACACCCTCTTCATCAAGTCCGTAAAATTTGCAGGAGCATTCATTAGTCCAAAATACATAACTACAAACTCATAATGACCATACCGCATCCCAAAGACTATCTTTGGGATATCGCTCTCCCGAACTCTAAGTTGATAGTACCCGGATCTGAGGTTTATCTTCGAGAAGAACTTGGCATGTTGAAGCTGGTCGAATAAATCATCAATCATTGTAAAGGATACTTGTTCTTGATGGAAACCTTGTTCAATTTTCAATAATCAATAGACGTGAGAAGGGAACCATCTTTCTTTCGGACAAATAGAACAGGTGCACCCCATGGGGACTTGCTCGGTCTAATGAAACTCTTATCTAAAAGGTCCTCCAACTGTTCCTTCAACTACTTTAGCTCAGCTGGAGCCATTCTTTAGGGAGGAATAGATATAGGCTACGTATCGGGAAGAAGGTCAATACCAAAATCAATCTCCCGCTCGGGAGGGATTCCAAGTAGATCATCAAGAAAGACCCCTAGATACTCAGATACAACTAGAACTAACTGGACAGTTGGGGTCTCGAACTCCACATCCTTGACCCTAACTAGATGGTAAACACAACCCTTAGAAATCCTCTTTCAAGCCATAAGGTAGGAAATGAAATGACCTACACGCACAATTGAACTACCCTTCCACTCTAAGACTGGCTCTCCCGAAAATCTGAACTCAGGTGCCTGGGTCCTACAATTAACTGAGGCATAGAATGCAAATAGCAAATTCATGCCGAGGATAACATCAAAATCGGTCATGGCTAGCTCTATCAAGTCTACTGAGGTGATTTTCTAAAGGACTGAGACTGGACAACTTCTATACAGCCGTCTAGCTACAACTGAATCACCTACTGGAGTAGGGACTGTTCGGTCGTTTGCTATATGGGTTAAAAACCGACACGCAAGTGCATGTGGTCAAACAAGTAATAAAGTGGCTAAGTAAGCCAAGTATCGAACCAAGGAGACTCTGGATAAGTAAAAATTGCTCAAGTATACTATATTCTATCTTACTTCTATATATGCTGACAACAACGTAACCAAAAGTTAAATAATTTTTGTTTATAAATTATATACTAAAACTATTAACAAATATCTACTTTGAATTGAAACTATGGAATGAGCATGCCAAGGTTAAGAACAAGTAATGAACTTGATTATAATCATAATTTGGTTAATCTTCTCTTCCTGTTGCTAGCCAAGAACATTAGCCTAGAGATTAAAACTCTCGTATTTAATCTCACCTAAGAATCATAAACCATCCGTCTACATTTCTGTGATCAAATGCAATTTATGACCTAGCAATACAATTCCGGTTCCTAAATTGACTAATACGGCTTTCAAGTATATTTCTATCAGGAAAGCACATCAAAACCCAATTTTCCCAAATCAAGTTTAGAACAATACCCTATTAATTCACAACTTTCCAATTTCGTCCTCTCTCGAGTGAAATCGGACTTTTTAGATGTACATTAATGTCGGCCACACACTAATGCAGTAGAAACAAGAATTAATAGAACAACATAGAAGAAGAAGATGAAAAACCATACAATTCAATAATCAAGATTCATCACCAATGTTCATAACCTCAGCAAGGAAGAGAATTAGCCACTCATTTGTGGATTAATCATCCTAAAACAAGTGTTAATCGTACAAACAATTGATTGAAAGAAGAAAGAAAGAGAGAAAAACCCTTAGCTTTTTCGTCCCTCAACTGCCTGTAACCCACGTCCTTGCTCCACCAAGTCTGATTTAATTAAAAATAAGCCTAAGTGTTCTATTTATACTATTGGGAATATTTCCCGGAATAACAAGCAACGTGTCACGGAGGCCAACGCGGAGCACTGCCTCCGTGACACGGCGTGGACGCGGACCCTCATTGGAAATCTAGGGTCCGGGAATAAAGCCTCAACGTGGCACGGCATGCAACGCGGTGGCTTGCCTCCGTGCCACGGAGCTGTCGCGAGGCTTCACTGGAAATTCACAAATTAATCACCCTCCAGGCAGTGTGCCTCCGCGATGGTAGCGTGGCACGGCTCCATCGCGGAGCCCCTTTATATTGTGCAGTCCAATGTCTTTTTCGTGCTCGCATCCAAGTCCAACTCCGATATTGTTCCAACATGCATTTTAGCTCCTCAAAATCATGTTTTACCTACAAAACATTGCTAATCATGTTGGTTAGTATAAATTCACATTTTATTACCAATTACATGAAAATGTATACACATTGCACACTAAACAAGGCCAAAATGATACGTTTGAGTATCACTTGGGCATATAAATTTGCCCAAGATTCACTTACCCCACACTTAAATCCTTGTTCGTCCTCGAACAACACATACACAACTCATGCAAATTACATCCCAACCTTCGCCACTATGGTGCGACAATTTACGCTACGGTCATACCGATCATTCAATATTGTAAATCCTCAAGAAACTATGCACGGTCTTACAATGCAACGACCTTTAATACATCAAGACTTCCTAGACTTTAAGAATCGACCCTCAATATTGGAAAACTCATGCAATTGAGCTAATCAAGATATCCAACACGAACATCAATCTTTCATCAAGCATGTGCCCTCACAACTCAAGAGAATTTTCCCCCTTTTTGTTCATGTGACACACAAACATTCAAGTAGGGGCATGTAAAAATTAATTTCACTCTCTCTCCCAAAAGAATTCACATGCCTCATGTCATGACCCATAGGCTTGCCCTTAGTGTATTACTCCACTAATATAAAGAAATGCAATGTAAGATCATGTAGGACTTTAATGGGTTGTAATGGAAGCTATGGAACTAGTACATATTGGATTAGCCAATAATAGCCACTAGCATCATTAAGCGCCTTTTCAACACATTCCCCTCAACTCATGACATTGTTTCTCTCTTTTCTTTTTTCATCATCCCATTCATGCTGGTTTACTTTCGTATGGCCCATTTCATCAAACACACTTGACATGACACAAAGGTTTTTCATGCACCTTCATTATCATTTCATTATAACAAGTGCCTCTTCCACCTTTTTCTTTTCTTTCCTCACTCTGCTTTTCTTTTTCTTTCTACTATTCTCACTCTTTGACACTTTGGGAAAAAATTTTCTATTCTTGTTAAGCGCTTAAGAGTTTTGTATAGACTTTACGGCTAATGAAAAGAAAGAATTAACCTTAGTTTATACATTTTTGGACAAAAGAAAGAAATAATCGGCTAAAGGCTCAACGGGCTGACTAGGGTATACAATCACATAAAAAGGTAGTGTATGACAAGAAAAAAAAATATACAAACTCTCAGTTAAAACAAAGAAATGCCTACATCCTTTCCAACACTACACCTCCTTCATTTCGTTTTGTACACACACCAGGCAAGTTCTAGACACTTCACAATAGCATGGAATAACAGCACCTCACTTCACACTTCATGCACATGCTCGATTCAAGATGCATTCACAGACTCTTTAATTAGCCAATTACATGAATTCAGAATTAAGCCTCAATCACACCGAATCAAATTCTACAGCCAAGGTAACTCAACATATTTACAAAATTGCATGCTTTCATACGAATCACTTTTACATTTTGATTATCAGTTACAACACGCAACGATAATTTCACAACCATATAGTAACTACAAGTTTCGTGATGTAATCCACCAAAGAAAAACTGAAAACAAATTAGAATCACTACTCATACCGACTACATTTCCCTTAAGACGGTCGTCATCCATCCATCATAGGGAACGGTCACTAACTATGACTTCGGTTCAATGGGACTATTCTCGGTAAAAGAACCGAAAACAAACTCCGAGAAACCCAAAAATAAGAATCAAAAATTTTGGAAAACATCGATCATTTCGATGGAAAAATATTTACAAAATACTTTAATATGTACAAAATATTTTCGCAAAATTTTAAAAATATTGATTATTTCGATAGAGAAAAAAAACATAAGAAAATATTTACAAACTTTTTTTTTCTATAGACTTAGCTGGCAAACCACAACATTTCACAACACACATCATCAATTACCACAAATATATACAGATACAAACCAGTTTGCACTTCACAAACACAGGGAAACATAAACATACATACAAAACAGAGGAAAAACATACAGCAAGCCCGCCTAGCCCCAGCACCTAACTACTCCCCACTCCACACTTAAATCGAACACTGTCCCCAGTGTTCACAAAAATTAAAAATCAGAAAATTGGGTGGTGGCACTCCCTGATCAGTCGAAATATTCGACTTCTTCATCTGGTGCTGCTACCTCATCGCCCATGTCTGAGTCACCTCCGTCGTCGTCATCGGACTCCACATCGGAGTCCTCCCGACGTGTCTCCTCGTCTGTGGGGACATCATCGTCAGTGGGCTCTACAAAGGCTGGCTCCACTCGGCATAAAGCCCTGGCGTTTTCGCCAAATGGGTAATCCAGCTCCAGCTGCCATAGCTCCTCCTCCGTGGCTGGCCTCCCACCAATCCGAAGCTGAAGCATTTGCATACCAAACATCCGTGCCATGTACTGGTTGTCGCGAGCATGTCGCTTGCCAAGTGTCAGCCCTGGCCCGTGTGTGGTGTCGGGGGCCTTAGTTTTGGTCACATCGAGGGCCCTCCGCTCCAACTGCGGGATGTAGTCCAAAGCCTCTTCCTCGACGTCGAGGCCCCGGAGGAAGGTGGTGATAAGTCCTCCGAACCCATACCTGTGGCCCTGGTGTAGTCGGGCTCTCTTCATGGCGGATATGATGACCGCCCCAACATTAATCTCCAGCCCTTTCATTAGGGCATACACCAGGCAGACACGGTCCCGGGTCACATCAGTCATGTGCACCCCCGGGATCAAGCACGAACAGACTATCTTCAGCCATATTCTGGCCTCCCTGTTCATTTGAGAATACGGCAGAGTCTGGTGGTAACCCCTCTCCTTATGTCTGCTCCATCTGGCTGTGGATCGAGCCCCACACAATGTGACTCTGATATCGACATATGGTGGGGTGATGTTCAGCTGGCGGAGAACGTGGGCGTCTGTGTCCCGCGCTCCAATGATGGCATTTAATTGCTGGGGTTCCAAAGTGACAATCTGCCCTCTGATTTTTATTGTGTGGCTTCTGATTGCCGGGTTCCAATTTGCATAGAACTCCCGGACTAGATGTAAGTTGCACTCCTTGGGCTCCTGAAATATGAAGCTGAGCCCAGCTGCCTCGATCCTCTGCACTATGTGGGGGAACTCCTGTGCTAGTGGTTCCCGTGCAAGATGCTCCTCAGGGAAGTATTTGTTTTCCTTGTGTTTAGCATACCACTTCTTCCCTTCATCGGTTACCCACCTCGTTTCGTACTGGCGGCGTTGGCCGCGCGGAACTGCTGGTGCAGCTGGGACTGCTGTGCCCAATCTAAGTTGTTTTCTCCCGGTGCCTGAAGTAGATGCACCTTTACCCTTATCCTGCCTACTTGCCATTGTACCTGTCAATACAAATAAACAAGCACCATGTCAAGCTAAATGCATATTAGCTTCGGCTAAGGTCGGGTTAAGCTAAGTTTACCCCACACTTAGTCCTTAGCTACTGTTATGATACTACGGCAAGGATCACTTTATTTACACCAAAAACAAACAACTATACAATTTATGCTTAGTGCGTTCGCAAAGAAAATTTCGACAGTATAACTTTAGCGTACTACTCAGACTTCATACCGCTAATCCCAATCCTACCATCGCTATCAATTCAACCATCGCACTTAGCAAATAAAACAACAAAACAAAAACAACAACCCAAATTCTATATACACATGAATCTATATAATCAACCAATTCGAACAATTTTCACATTTTTCCCAAAATCCCGAGAATTCGTCGTCTATTACATTAAAACAAATTTTTACAACGACTTATCTCATTCAATACATACAACCCGGCATATAATTCACAAATTTACCCAGTTATCAATTTCGAATTCAACAACCAAGCCCTAGAATTTTAATTTCGCAATCAAATTCGAATCATTCATGCAATCGACAAGTTCAAACGCATATTACAATATTCTGAACATTTATCAATCAAAGAATAACTCAATTTCATGCTAAATTTCGACTTAGGGTAATTTATCTCACCTCCCATGCTCAAATTCGACTAAAATCGACAAAAACTTGAGAGAGAATAGGAAAACATACCTTTAAGTTGGATAATCGAAGAAACTCGGTAATTTATTTGCTTAATACCGTGGCACGTTGATGGGGGAGGGAAATTCGGGTGTTTGGTCGCGGAGAAGTAAGAAAATGAGGGAAAAAGGGGTTTTTTTGGGGTTAAAAATGAAGAAAAATACGCGGGTCACCCGGCAACCCGGTGTGACCCGTCACAAAATAAAGGACAACGTGTCACGGAGGGTAACGCGGAGCCCCTCCTCCGTGACATGGAGCCATCGCGATGGTCGTCTGGAATTTTTAAAAATTCCAGATTAAACCTCAACGTGTCACGGAGGGTAACGCGGAGACCCTCCTCCGGGACACGGAGCCATCGCCCCAGCTCACTGTCTCTTCATTTTATTCATTTTTTCATACCTTGCCTTTTTCTTCCCGATTCCATGCATATTTTTCTCCGTTTGACCTGAAAATCACCTCACTAAACAAAATTGGTTAGATTAATAGATTTCCGTAATTAGAATGAAAAATACAAACTAAAACGAAAAATTTGTACTAAATCAAGAAAAATAAAAATAAAATAAAATCTATTTACACTTTACAAAACAAAAGAAAAAATATTTTTCACGGGTTGCCTCCCGTGAAGCACCTGGTTTACCTTCGCGGCTCGACGTCCTTTATTGTCACTTATCCACTACGGTGATGGATGATTTTTCACGATCATTGTCCTCCCCCCAGTAGTGCTCACCCTTATCTGGTGGTCTTCCCATCAACTCTCGGGAATCATTCATTTGTTTAGCATTCCCATGATCAATTACATTGATCACCGAGAGTTCTTCATTTACCATCGGGAGCTTGGGTGCTTTGTATACATCGAACACCTCTACCTTGTCATGTGCTCGCATTGTAAGTTGACCCGTAGCCACGTCGATTAATGCTTTCCCGGTTGCCAAGAAGGGTCGTCCCAAAATAAATGGGACTTCAGCGTCTGGTTCAAAATCCAGAACAATAAAATCAACCGGAAAAATGAGGGATCCCACTTGCACAAGCACATCCTCAACAATGCCATCCGGCCTAGCTAAGGATCTGTCTGCTAACTGCAAGATTACGGTTGTAGGTCTAGGACTCCCTAGACCCAACTTTCTGAATACCGAAGATGGCATCAGGTTTATGCTCGCCCCCAAGTCACACAATCCACGAGCTCGAATACTCTGCCCAATAGTAAGCTGGATAGTAAAACTTCCAGGGTCTTTTAACTTCGTAGGCAGTCTATTTTGGATCCGGGAAGTGCATTCCTCCGTCAAAGCTACCGTGGCATACTCAGTCAAACGACTTTTGTTGGCCACGATGTCTTTAATATATTTGGCATATTTTGGCACTCCCTGCAAGACATCAACAAGAGGTAAATTAACATGTACCTGTTTAAGCACCTCCATAAATTTCTTGAAACACGCCTCCTCCTTGTGTTTCTTGAGTCGTTGAGGGAACGGGGGTGGAGGCCTTTTTGATTCAGCTTCTTTGGTCTTCCCCCTATCCGAAGTTTGTTCTTCCTCAACATCTGCTGCTCCAGACTTTTGAGGTGGTCTCTCCGGTTCCACCTCCTTCAGCTGCAAACCACTCCGTGTGGTCACTGCAATTACCTGCTTCGGATTAGGATCCGTGTCGCTAGGCAGTCCTCCTCTGGGCCTTGTGTTTTGGGCACTAGCAAATTGCCCAAATTGATACTCAAGAGCCTTGGTCGCTAATTGATTATTCTTCACTTCGGCTGTCAATTTAACATAGTCAGCCTGCAATTGCGCCTGATTAGCGATCATGGTCTTGAACATTTCCTCAATGGTAGGTGATGGTGGTGGAGGAGGGGCATTGTGATTTCTGAATTGAGATTGGTAGTTCTGTTGCCCTCCTTGATTCCTGTGCATACCCTGACCAGAACTTTGGCCTTGTTGGTTGTTGCTACCCCACGAAAAATTTGGATGGTTCCTCCAATTTGAGTTGTAGCCGCTACCAAACTGCTGCTGATTTCTTTGTGCATTGCCCACAAAGTTAACCGAATCTGGGTTTGCTCCACAACACTCAGCTGAGTGCTCACTGCTTCCACACACTTCACACCACATTTGCTGGACCGCATTGACTGAAGCTGAAGGTTGGTTCAAGTTCATGTTGCTGAAGTGGTTGTTCAACTGATTCTGCAAGGCAGCTATCTATGCAGCGATAGCTGTAAATCCATCCACTTCAAGCACTCCTGCTGCTTTCCTTGCTCCACCTCGAGATGACTCAGCATTCCATTCTGGATTTCCCTATGAAATCCGGTTGAGCAAAGTGTACAACTCCTCATAAGTCTTTTCCAGCGCTTGCCCTCCAGCTGCTGAGTCTAGCAAAATTTTAGTATGGGGTTCCAAACCCTCAATAAATGTGTGTACCAACACCTCATTGGACTGATGATGATGAGGACAGTCCCGCAACATGGATTTAAATCTTTCCCAGGCTTGATATAAATTTTCTCCCTCCCTCTATTTGAAACTTAGAATTTGACTTCTAAGTCTGGCTGTTTTACCAGAGGGAAAAAATCTTATCAAGAACTTTCTTGCAAGATCATCCCACGTTGATATAGAATTTGGTGGCTCAGCTTTTAACCACCTCTTGGCTTCACCAAGTAAGGAAAACTGAAATAGTGTGAGCCGAACATAATCAGGTGACACTCCAGCGGGTATATAAGTGTCACTTATCTCCAAAAAGTTTTGGAGATGTTGTTGTGGGTCTTCATGAGGGAGACCGGTAAATTGCCCGCTTGTGTGCAATAGTTGCACCATGTTCTGTTTTAATTCAAATGTCCCTCCAGGCTCTGGTTTGTGGATACTTGAATGTACATTATTGGCATGTGGGATTGCCACCTCGCGAACCGGCCTTGCTGCTGCTTCGTCGGGCACTAATACTGCCCTCACAACCGGTGGATTTTTTTGCTCCATCATAGTCTGTCTGAGCAACTGCAGCTTCTTTTGTAGAGCTTCTCTGCGTTTACTATGAAATTGACGTTCAGGCTCTATATAAGATTCCACCAGCTCTTTGTCCTTTGCCAGTGTTCACAGAAATCAAGTCTGCAAAATACAGGCTAAGACCAAGTTGTCAACACTTTAGAAAATAAAATAAACAATACAGTAAATTTACACTTAATACAATTTCACCAATTGCCTAATCTCCCCGGCAACGGCACCAAAAACTTGTTCGGTGGTTTGCTATATGGGTTAAAAACCGACACGCAAGTGCACGTGGTCAAACAAGTAATAAAGTGGCTAAGTAAGCCAAGTATCGAACCAAGGAGACTCTAGATAAGTAAAAATTGCTCAAGTATACTATATTCTATCTTACTTCTATATATGCTGACAACAACGTAACCAAAAGTTAAATAATTTTTGTTTATAAATTATATACTAAAACTATTAAGAAGTATCTACTTTGAATTGAAACTATGGATATGAGCATGCCAAGGCTAAGAACAAGTAATGAACTTGATTATAATCATAATTTGATTAATCTTCTCTTCCTGTTGCTAGCCAAGAACATTAGCCTAGAGATTAATACTCTCGTATTTAATCTCACCTAAGAATCATAAACCATCCGTCTACATTTCTGTGATCAAATGCAATTTATGACCTAGCAATACAATTCCGGTTCCTAAATTAACTAATACGGCTTTCAAGTATATTTCTATCAGGAAAGCACATCAAAACCCAATTTTCCCAAATCAAGTTAATAACAATACCTTATTAATTCACAACTTTCCAATTTCGTGCTCTCTCGAGTGAAATCGGACTTTTTAGATGTACATTAATGTCGGCCACACACTAATGCAGTAGAAACAAGAATTAATAGAACAACATAGAAGAAGAAGATGAAAAACCATACAATTCAATAATCAAAATTCATCACCAATGTTCATAACCTCAGTAAGGAAGAGAATTAGCCACTCATTTGTGGATTAATCATCCTAAAACAAGTGTTAATCGTACAAACAATTGATTGAAAGAAGAAAGAAAGAGAGAAAAACCCTTAGCTTTTTCGTTCCTCAACTGCCTGTAACCCACGTCCTTGCTCCACCAAGTCTGAATTAATAAAAAATAAGCCTAAGTGTTCTATTTATACTATTGGGAACTTTTCCCGGAATAACAAGCAACGTGTCACGGAGGCCAACGCGGAGCACTGCCTCCGTGACACGGCGTGGACACGGACCCTCACTGGAAGTCTGGGGTCCGGGAATAAAGCCTCAACGTGGCACGACATGCAACGCGGTGGCTTGCCTCCGTGCCACGGAGCTGTCGCGAGGCTTCACTGGAAATTGACAAATTAATCACCCTCCAGGCAGTGTGCCTCCGCGATGGTAGCGTGGCACGGCTCCATCGCGGAGCCCCTTTATATTGTGCAGTCCAATGTCTTTTTCGTGCTCACATCCAAGTCCAACTCTGATATTATTCCAACATGCATTTTAGCTCCTCAAAATCATGTTTTACCTACAAAACAATGCTAATCATGTTGGTTAGTATAAATTCACATTTTATTACCAATTACATGAAAATGTATACACATTGCACACTAAACAAGGCGAAAATGATACGTTTGAGTATCACTTGGGCATATAAATCTGCCCAAGATCAGGGACCGAAAAGGGTTCTAACAAGACTTCGGGAATGACTCCGAAGCTACTGGCTACATAAGGTGTCACTAAAGACAAGGTAGCCCCCAGATCTAACATAGCATATAAATCAAGATGGAAAACTCATAACATACCAGTGGATACATCTAGGGAGACCTCCTACTCCTAGAGGGATGCTAAGGCATATAATCTGTTTTGGCATTGACCGCCACCTGTGCTAGTAGATGCCCCCTGATGTGCTGAGCACGCGGATGGGGCTGCTAAGCTAGAAGCTGGGCCTCGACCCCCATCATGGTCCTGTCTTGCTACCATGCAATCTATTAGAATGTTGTCGGGCTTCCCACACCGACGCAAGTATCTCAACTTGCCAAGAACTGGACCGTGTGCCCCCGACCACTTCTACTGCAAGTTGGGATACTAAAATCTACGTGTCTGCTGCTCTGACCTCTCGAGCCTGATTCTTGCCCCCTTTGATCATGACTAGGATTGGATGGCACACTCAACACTGAAGATGCTGAGGCTGAAGATCTATGGTAGGTCTGCTATTAGTGCCCACCACCTGACCTCGGCTATAAGAATCTATGACTATCAGTCCTGGCCCTCTTGGCCTCCCTCTCTCTAATGTGCACCGCCTCCATTTGTTTGGCGTACAAAATTATCCAAGGAAAATTCGTATCCTAGTGGAGCATAGCAGTCCTACAATCCTTGTCCAAATAGCCCGCGACACCATGAACAAATCTTCTTACCCGGGCCCTCAAATCACCCACTAACTCTGGGGCGTACTTTGATAGGTGAGTGAACTCAAGGTCATACTCCTACACCATCATTCTACCTTCGTTAAGATTCACAAACTCGGCTGCCTTTAGCTCCCTCATCTCACGAGGGAAGAACTGATTTAGGAATGCAACATAGAACTCCTCCCAAGTAACAGGACCTGCTCTAGCGGCCCTACTATCATTCCATTATCAAAACTAGATGTGTTCGATCCCTTTCAGCTAGTATGAGGCCAAATCTACACATTCAATCCAATTCACCCCCATGACCTGGGTGATCTTCACAATCTCATCAATGAACTCATGGGGGTCCTTATCTACCTTTGACCCAAGAAACTCTGGCGGGTTCATTCCCAAGAAATCCCTAACTTGAGCTATTGTTGCATTTCCATTTTACGGGACATGTGCAACAGCTTTCTGATTGACCTGAGCGGTCAACACCAGCACGAGCATCTAAATAGCTTCCCGAAACTCAGCATGGGAAGCTGGCTCCGGTGCATAGTGCTCCTGGACTGGTGGGGCCTGCTGGTGCCTGTTTTCGTTGCCATCCTCATGGCCGTCTCCATTTCCATTCATTCTATCATTTACTCTTTGGGGATCCATGATTCTGCAGTCATGAATAGCACGAATTAGAAGGATAAGGAGACATTTCATCGCACGACATAGATCATAAAAGAAGGGAATATTTTCTAAATGTTTCGTACCCTCTTCGTCATAGGTGTGGCGCGCTTCACACCCATTAAAAAGACTCTGCTTAAAGCAGTTTTCAAACTCCCAAGGAAACTTCAAACCTATTGCTCTGATACCAAGTTTGTCATCATCCGAACGGACGCCCGGATCAGGACACGGGACAAGAGGCCTCGAGAGACTCCAAGTTGACCCATGGCATGAGCATACATCTAATTCAATTACTAAAACTAAAGAATCAACATAATAATCTTAGTGGAAGCATGAAATAAACATAATATTAGAACACACAATCTAAAGCTGAGTATATCCTTTTTGTCTGAAAAGCCTCCAAACATGATGAGTTGATGGGACAAGACCCCAACTAACTCAAATAAGCTAAGAACTGAAAATACATAGAGAAATTTTAATAAGCATGGTCCTCAGGAGATGAGGACTCACCAACAAATGTAAGATGCTAACTCTAAAGACTGGCTATGAACGGGGCTGAGTCTGAGTGTCAGGTCTTGTATCATGATATAATACAACATAGAGTATGCGGTCAGTAAGTGGAATATACCGAGTATGCAAGGTAAGTAAAACCGTTTAAATAAGTAAAATCATTTAAATACATGCATAATTTAAAACATAAAAAAAAATTGAGAGTAGGGCTTGCATGCATTCTTTTTGAAATCATGATCTCATCATAACATAACATAACATCATAACTAAATCGATTGACTCAAAGCTGAAATCTGATAGTCATGAGTAAGACTGAACATTGAGTCAAACTTGCTTTAGAACATATATAGATGTATAAATCTCATGAATGATGGACATGCATAATTGAAATCATGAGGAACAATGGGAGACTCGTCTTTTAACCGACATACCACGATAGTGCTCACATGGTCCCAACTATCACACTCAAGTGGGAAGAGCCATCCAGAGCCTTTCTAGGACTAGGGGTGATACCACGATATTGATATCAAGCTCGTAGCCCAATAGGACTGGGGATAGCTCCAAACATACCACAAGCTAAAAGATAATTGGGAGTCTTCGCGCCAAAATCATATGGTAAGCTTAATTCAGGAAAATCATAAATCATACTTGAACATGTGGGCATTTACCAATACCTTAACATACTTGAAAATACTCAATTCATTTTGAAAATATGATTATAAACATGGGTAGCTTGAAAACATGCTTTTCGTCATTATATCTCATCATAATCATACATTCATCACAAATTTCATCTTTCATTAACTTTCTATAATTGGGCATTTTGATTTAATAGACTTAGAACATAATTTTTCATTGAAAATAACATAAAACGTGCCCATGAATCATAATTCAATAGTATATACATATTTAAATCATACCCATGTAAAGAATTAGGAATTTCCTGCATTGGGTTAAAACCCTATAGATTTGACATAGGAAATTCATGATTTAGAGAGGGATTGGACATAGTTGTGAAAGGATTCACCCATTCATAACTCTACATACCTGGGGAAGATCAATTTCACCACTCCTTGAAAGCCCAATGGAAAATTGAAGAGAACCTTGAAGGATTTTCCTTGAACCTCTCTAGACTAGCACTCTTGCATTTATGGATATGAATGAGCCTAGGATAGGTTTTACCCTCATAAAACATTGCATTTCGAGCTGTAAATGACGTAGTTTAGGAACCTAGGACTTAGAAATAACGAAAATGCCCTTAATAAAATTCCTGAAATTTCTGCACTATGGTAACAATGACAGTCGTAACAGGTCGTTCTTAATGAGCTTGGAAAATGTAGTGGACTAAGAACGAGAGAAACCATGAGTCGTTGTTTGTTGGTACGATCTATGGTTCTTGGAAATTGTTTTTTAATTACGTGTTCCCAGGGGTACTTTTATAAATTCCTAAGCTCCTAACTTCCTAGTGACATCCATTTGAGCTTTGTAATGAGTGTTTTAAGAGGGTTTAACCTAGCATAAGTCATTATTCTCCCATGCAGGCATAGATTTTAAATCCTCTTCTAAGATCAAACTAGAATTCCTCCTCAACTTCTTCCTCAATTCTTTTGGGCTATCAAGACCAGTTTGGAAATTAGTTTACCCAGATATATAGGGCCATAAATGGGGGGTTCCTTCCACCCTCATGTCAAAATTTCTTCTCTAATTCATGAATTCAAGTTACTAATCAAGTGTAATGATTTCTAGGGTTTTAACCCAATTCTATGAAATTATCTAAGCTATGTTTACAATCCCAATCCCCTCATGTTACATTGTAAAAATTAAGTCTAATGGCTATATTTCACACTCAATCTGATTATAAATTCATGATTTCAAAATATTATAAATTATGCCCTATTATGCAAGTTTTATGAAAATTCAAGCCTATGATCCATGATTTCAAGCATGATGATTTACCTTGTTTGAATGAATATTTATGAACTCTCAACTTATGAATCCATGATTCTTACTTATGAAGTCTATTTCAAGTATTATTGATTTTATGATTTGGTCAAGCCCATGCAAGTTAATTATTCTTATTATGATTTTAGCCAAGGCTAACAAGATCAGTTTATGATATGACTTGGAGTCAAGACTCCCAATGTTTAGATTTAAGTTATGTTTTGTGAATATGATTATATGAGCAATAAGCATATTTTGGGAGTAGTATCTATCACCGTGTAGGCCATGGAGAGGTTCCCCGATCTCATTAACTATGCACCAACATAGGTATATATTTGGAACCTCTCAAGAGAGTGCTTCCCCCGCACAAGGGCACACCGTGATTCCACACCTTATTTGTCCTTTGTCCTATCAAGGCCTAGGATTTCTATCCTCCATGTGGGTAAGACGTGGGATCATCACGCGCTCATACACGGTGGTTGTTGGTTATGACGAGTGTTCCATTATTTCTCATAATTTCAGTTACTCATGTTCATGATTTATGATATTATGTTTCATATAATGTTTGACCCAATGATCAATTAGTGAGCTTTTACTTACAATTTCAAGTATGACAAGTCATATGATATCTATTTTTAAATCTTAGGTCATTATGTTTAGTTTATGATGAATAGTCTATGATTATGTATATCTTAGATGTGGCCTTTAGCATGTAGTCCTTACTCTCATGATCTATTTAATTTATATGCATGATTTCAACTAAAATTTTACTAAGAATGTTTTACTTACTTTACTTACTCAGTACATTCAAAGTACTGACCGCATACTCTATGCTATATTGTCTCATAATATGGTTCAAGTGATCCCTCCCAGTCTCATCACTAGCTCGCACCCGCTCAGTTCAGCTCCATCCTACTTTGGGTGAGTCCTCATCATCCGAGACCATCTATCAGTTTAGACTTGTTATGTTTTGTTTAGTTTCAGAGTTGGAATTAGCTAGGGGATTATCCCAGCATCTCATCAGATAGTAGAGGCTTTTCAGACATAGACTTAGTACATTCAGCTTTGTGATATTATCATTTTGTTTATGCTCTATGATATTTAGTCTTCTGTTTTTCCATGCTCATGGTGTTTTCTGCTTGATTATGCTTTTAAGTCATGTTATAAATGTACCTTGGGTTATCTTGGAGCCATTCATGGTTCTAAGTCCTATTTCTAGATCCAGAGTCCTAGCTCGGATCATGATAATGATGAATTATCAAAGAATGCATGATTTTTTTATGAATTCTTAACTTATGATTTTATGATTTTGAATTATGTAGCTTATTTCAAGTATGTATTATTTAATTATTTGGGCAAGCCCATGTAAGTCAAGTATGTTTTATCACGTTTTTAGCCAAGGCTTACAAGATTAGTTTTATAGAGATGTTTGGAGTCAGGACTCCTAATAAATAGATTTAAGATATGTTTTGAGAATATGATTATGAGCAATATGCATGTTTCAGAGTAGTGTCTAGCACTGAGTAGACCCAGGATTTTGAGGACCCGGGTCTCACAGCTAAGCATCATCGCGTGTGTGTTTATATATATATATTCTTATTTTGAACCTCTCAAGAGAGTTCTTCCCCCGTCTATGGGCACATCAGAGATATCACACCTTCATTGTTCTTTGCCCTGGAAAGGCTTAGGACAACACTGCCAGTTGAGCGAGATAGTTGGGGCATCACGTAAGCTCTTCCATTAAGGTGTCCATTATGACGAAGCCTCCCATTGTCCCTTATGTTTTCAGTTACTCATGTTCATGTCTTATGATATTATGTTTTATTGAATATTTGATCCATCAATCTATTTATGAGTTGCCACATATGATTTCAAGTATGGCATGCTATATGTTTTCTATTTCTAAATCTTGGGTCATAATGTTCAGCATATGATGAATACCTCATGATTATGATTACTTCAGGAATATGACATTTAGCATGTTTTCCTTACTCTCATGTTCTATCTTTTTTTATATTCATGATTTCAGAGAATCGTGTTACTAGTATGTTTTACATTCTCTACATACTCAGTAAATATCAAGTATTGACCGCATACTTTATACTATATCATCTCATGATATAGATTTGGGTTATCCGTCACAGTCCCATTGTTAGCTCACTGATGTCACCCAATCACACACAAGAGCATGTGGTCATCAAGTAATATAGGACAATGAAGTCCTGATTATCGATCTCTCAGAGACTTGTCAGATTAATTGCTCAATGTTAACACTTTATTTCACTATTCTAATAACATAGGTCAAAATGGGGAATGGTTTGGAGATTAAACTACTAAACTTGAAAAGTTAATTAACTAATGAATTGAACGCTTTTCACAAATGTTGTAATTCAAATGACAATAGAATCTAGGGTATTAGCACTTTCACTTCAGGTTGAGTTTTAAGACTTGAATACGCTAGACTAATTGTTCATCAGGTTGCTAGTTGCAAGTTACTATCCTATTTCTTGCCATTCTCCTGAACATCCAAGAACTATCCCATAAACCCTAACGCTTAAATCCCTATAGTCAAAGGAGAAGAATGACATGACGGTTGTGGCTACTTTTATTTAATTGAATAGGGTTGAAGGGTGTATTTCTATCCTCAACAAAAAAATCTATCCTTGATGCCATGAGTCAAGGGTCTTTGAAACCTATTCTAAACTTACTTTTAACCCTCTTGGTTCCCTCTCCTGAGTTCAACCAAAAGCTAACAGGTATATTCGTGAGGTGATCAAGCTAACGAATAAGCAATTAACATAAGTATAAAAAACCTTTAAGAAGAACTAAACATTAGCATAAAAAAACTTTCAAATTTCAACCATCTGCTATGGCCAAAACCATAGAACAAGAGTTTAGGCACTCATTTTCAAGTGGAAAACTAGAGAACTCATCATTCGAATCAGTGTAAAAGATAAATATGAAACCTATAAAATGAACTTGTCTCTTCCTCCAAGGACTACATACAAAAAGTGATCAATACGATAATTACTCCTAACAAAATGCCCTAGATATTATATTTATAAGCATAGGATTCAATGACTCTTTTTCCCTTGAGAAATGCAGCTTTTAAACATGAAAATCCATCCCGGAATGGGTCTGGCGCGCTGCACCATCTACTTGTTAGGACTCGAGCTATAACCTTAGATCGAGACCCTGAATCTAGAACCACGAATGGCTCCAACCTAACCCATGGTCAATTCATAGCATGACTTTATAGCATAATCAAGTGGAAAACAAGATGAACATGAGTAAGCATAAGATTGAATATCATAAAGTGTATATCAAATGATAACATCACAACACTGAATCTCAAAGTTGAACATACTAGTCTATATCTGAAAAGCCTCTACTATTTGATGAGATGTTGGACAAGCCCCCAACTAACTCAATGTCTAAAAGTAAACTGACATAACAATTCTAAATTGATATATGTCCTTGGATGATGAAGACTCACCCAAAGTAGGGGTTGAACTGAATTGATATGGGAGCAAGCTATTGGAGAGATTAAGCTAGATCACCCAAACCAATATCATGAGATGATATAGCATAGAGTATGCAGCCAATACTTGAAATGTACTTAGTATGTAAGGTAAGTAAAATATGCTTAGTAAAATGTTAGTTGAATTCATGCATATAAATCAAGAGGATCATGAGAGTAAGGACTACATGCTAAAATCCATGTATTTGAGATATACATAATCATGATCTAGTTATCATTACTGAACATAATGACCTAAGATTTAAAAATAGAAATTACATGACTTGTCACATTAAAAATCGTAAGTAAAAACTCATAAACTAATCTTTGTTTCAAATCTGCTGTAAAACATAATATCATGAGTCATAAACATAAGTAACTAAAATCATGAGGAACAATGAGAGATTCGTCATAACTGACAACAACTATGTATGAGCGCATGATGATCCCATGTATTGTCCACATAGAGGAGAGTTATCCTAAGCGTTTCTATGGCAAAGGATGAATAAGGTGTTATATAATGTTGTGCCCTCAGTCGGGGAAAACAATCTCTTTTTGGAGGTCGCAAATATATATACCTACGATGGCGTATAGTTTATGAGACCAGGTAACCTCAGAACCCCAAGCCTACTTGATGCTAGAAACTACTCCCAAAACATTCATAGTTCTCATAAAATCATATTCTCAAAACATAGCTTGAATCTACACATTGGAAATATTGACTCCATATCATATCATAAGCTACATTAGGAGTCTTGACTCCAAATTAGTTCATAAACTGATCTTATTAGCCTTGGCTAAATCATAATAAACATACTTAACTTGTATGGGCTTTCCCAAATCATGCATACTTGAAATAGACTTCATAAGTCAAAATCAAGGAATCATAAGTTGAGAGTTCATAAACATTCATGCATACTAGATAACTCATCATACTTGAATTCATTGAACATAAGCTTGAATTTTTATAAAACTTGCATAATAGGAAATATTTATAATAACTTTAAATTATGAATTTATAATCAAATTGAGTGTAAAATATCCCCATTAGACTTAAAACATACATTAAATCATTAGGGGTTTAGACCCATAAACATAGCATAGGCAGTTTCATAGAATTGGGTTAAAACCCTAGGAATCAATACACTTTACTAGAAACTTGAACTCGTGAATTAGAGAAGAAGTTTGGGCATGAGGGTGGAAGAAATCCCTCATTCATAGCCCTACATACCTGGATAAACTGATTTCCATGATAGTCTTGAAAGCCCAATAGAATTGAGGAAGAAATTGAGAAGAAATTCTAGTTTGATCTTTGTAGAGAAATTCAATACTATTCATGCATGGGAGCCTAATTACTTAGACTAGGTAAAACCCTCATAAAATACTCATTTCTAGGCTTAAAACGACGTCATTAAAGAATAAGGAGTTTGGGAAATTAAAAAACAACCCCCGAGAAATTGCATGAAAAATCTTACTACCAGCTACAATGACCCATCCAATGAGTCATTGTAGGACTTGGCAACTCATTGGACCATCCATTGCTTCCTAGGTATTTTGGGTACTCTTCTAGTTCTCTAACCAATGGTCGAACAGGATGAATCATTATATGAAATGATGAATCGTCACTCCTTTCATTCTTGCAACTGCTTTTCATCTATCTTGCTCCAAAATCTAGATAATAGATTCTTACAACAGGTCGTTACTAGCCCCAATGGGTCATTGCTCCTTTGCAATTCCACTAAAACATATTTGAACCCTTTCTAAACTCCATTCAACAACCACTTACGGCAACTTATTGAATCACCCGAAGAGTCATTGCTAGGCTCGTTGTTTCTGGGGGGCCTTAACTAGATGCTTACAACAAATCACACAATGAGTCATTGTTTCCAATGACAACTCGTTCCTTGAGTTTTTTTGTGACTCTGGTGGAATTTTTCCTATTTTCTCTTATTCAAACCTCAGGTCTGATATTAGGGACTTTTGGGGTGTTACATTATCTCCCCTTTGAAAAAATTCATCCTTGAATTTAGACTAAGCAAACTATATGGCTGGGGAAGCAACTGCAATCCGAAAGCTAAACAACTGAAGCTGAAAACTAACAGAGTGATTGACTCCGGACTGATATACATGATTGAACTGAATTAATGAAATATACTCTATACTATGACATGAAAGAAACATAGGGACATGAACTTTACATGAAACTGAATAGAGTACAAAGAAGGAAATTGACACCTCATGCTGGAACTGATCCGGAAGGAAAAAGATGTGGGTATCTAGCCATCATATCTGCTTTGGGTTCCCATGTATCTCCTTCAACAAGATGATTCATCCATAAAACCTTTGCTAAAGCTACTTCATTCTTCCTCAACTTCTGAACCTGATGATCAAGGATCTCAACTGGATCCTCCTCATAGATAAGGCTATCCTTCACAGCCAGGCTCTCCACTGAAATAAATACAGCTAGGTCACCAATGCATTTCTTCAATAGAAATATGTGGAAAATTGGATGTACTGAAGCTAACTCTACTGGTAACTCCAACTCATATGCCACCTTGCCAACTTGCCTCATAATCCAATAAGGACCAACATATCAGGGACTAAGCTTCCCTTTCTTCCCGAACCTCATCATTCCCTTCATGGGAGACACCTTCAGAAACTCCCAATCATCAACCTCAAACTCAAGATCATTTAGCCTAATATCCGGATATGATTTCTGATGACTGTAAGATATTTTCAGCCTCTATCTTATAAGATGAACTTTCTCCATCACCTCATGAACTAAATCTGGCCCTATCATTATAGCCTCACCTACCTCAAACCATGCAATAGGTGATCTACACCTCCGCCCATTAAGACCCTCAAATGGTGCCATCCAAATACTGAAGTGATAACTATTATTGTAAGCAAACTCTATTAGAGGTAAGTGATCAACCTATATACCCTTGAAATCTATCATACACACTCTCAAGATATCCTTAAGATTTTGAATGGTCTGCTCGGCCTGGACATCTTTCTGCAGGTGAAAATCTGTGGTAAGCTTTACCTAAGTACCAGGGCCCCTCTTAAATGACCTCCAAAACTGAGAGGTGAACTGAGTACCCTTATTTGAGATGATGGACAAAGGAACTCCATAAAATCGAACTAACTCCCAAATGTATAATCTACAATAATCCTTAGCTGAATCGGTAGTTTTGGCTGGTAAGAAATGAGCTGATTTAGTCAATCTGTCCACAATCACCCATATAGAGTTATATTGTCGGTTAGTATGAGGAAAGCCTGTAATGAATTTCATATTGATCTCGCCCCAAATTAAAGTAGGAAAACTAATATCTGAAGCATACCTCCACATCTCTGATGCTCAACCTTCACCTGTTGGAAATTCGAACACTTAGCCACAAACTCCGATATGTCCTTCTTCATTCCATTCCACTTATAGAATTCCGATGTTATGCCCCAGGAGCCCAAGGATCAGCCCCGTGAGTTCAAATAGGGAAAACTGGAAATTTTGCACTAGGTCACAAGACGAGTCGTTTTGTGACCCGTGAGGATGGTCCACGAGTCGGAGGGTGACTCGTGGTGAGGGACAGGGCCATGTTTGAAAGATGGAACTTTAAGTCACCACGGGCCTAACCATGAGTCATGGTCAGTCCTCACGACTCATGGAGTCAGCCGTGGTCAAGGGAAGTAAGCTGAGGAAGTTGGGTTGGCAATGCACTTCATGGAAGCTGACCACGAATCGTTGGAGGAGGTAATGAGTCATGGTGAGAGTCGTAGGAAAGGGGTGAGTGAGAAATGATGAAGTGGGGTAATGTACTCAACGAGTGGTGACCACGAGTCCTGGCCTTCTCTAATGAATCGTGAAGTGACCCGTTACGAGCCAAGGAGACAAGGTAAGGTATTGTACATGACGAGCCAAGTAACGAGTCGTGCCCTGTGAGGACAAGTTGTGAGGTCATCCTTTAAGACCACATGGCAATTATTTTCTGTGAATTTAGTAAGGGCCTTTTCGTAATTCCTAAGTTCCTAAGGTTTAAACTGTGATGTTTTGGGGTATTAATAATGACCTTTTATGGGGTTAAGTTCAGATTTCTGATTCTTCTCACCCATGCATGAAAGTTACAAAAATTTTGGAGAGATCAAGCTATTCTTCAAGCTTCTCCCTATTATTTCATCTTTGGGCATTCAAGAACTTTAAAATCCGATCTTGCCCAGGTATGTAACATTCCAAATGGGTGTTTCCGTTCACACCCATGCCTATTCTCTATGAATTCATGAAAATCTATCAAAAATCTTATGGGGTTTTGAAGTTTAATTTTGAGAAAAAATAATGAATTACTAATGGGTTTTTCTAATTTATGATATATATCATATTTAAAGGATTTAGATCATATTCTACCATTAATTTTGTTTATAAATTCATTGATTTCGATTTCTACCAAATCAAGTCTAGTTATGCATGATTTGTGATGAATCGATTTATGATATACTCTCTAATTGTTGATATTTACAAACACAATATGATCTATGATTTGAAATATGAATTTATTCAATTACCCATCATGATTTGAGGATTTACAAGTTATATGTGTGATCTACATGTATGCATGGATCCTATGATTTATGAATTTATGTTTTGGCCGACTCACGGGCCTTGGTTCATGGCTAGTTCACATATTTACAAGCATGTTTATGATTGTCATGAATTAACTAGCCCATGAACTCATTCATGATATACAATGAGCACTATATTTTTTAGGAGTAGTATCGAATATCCCGAAGACTGTCTTTTGGACTAACCAATGCTCCTACAATATTTATGGACTTGATGAAGAGGGTGTCCAAACCGTACTTGGACATGTTTGTGATTGTGTTCATTGACGACATCCTTATATACTCTCGTAGCATGCCACTAATTTTAGAGTAGTGCTCCAGACCCCCAAGGATCACCAGTTGTATGCCAAGTTCAGCAAATGCATGTTCTAGTTGAACTTAGTGGCATTTTTGGGCCATGTACTATCAGGCGAGGGCATAAAAGTAGATTCTCAGAAAATTGAGGCGGTGAAGAATTGGCCTAGACCGATGAATCCCTCGGATATTTGGAGTTTCTTGAGTTTAGCTGGTTACTATCGGAGGTTCATTGAGGGTTTTTCATTAATTGCAGAACCTTTGACCAAGTTGACTAAAAAAAGGTAAAGTTCCAATTGGTCGGAGGCTTGTGAGAAAAGCTTCCAAGAGTTGAAGGCTCGACTCACTTCAGCACTGGTGTTGACCCTACCCGAGGGTACAGATGGTTTTATGGTGTATTTTGATGCTTTGAGAATTGGAATCGAGTTTGTATTGATGCAGCGAGGGAAAGGGATAGCATAAGCCTCAAGACAGTTAAAGGTCCATGAGAAGAATTACCTACCTACGATCTTTAATTGGCCATGGTAGTATTTGCATTGAAGATATGGCGACATTACTTGTATGGGGTCCATGTGGATGTTTTCACGAACAACAAGAGCTTGCAATATGTGGTCACGCAGAAGGATCTAAATCTACATCAAAGAAGGTGGTTAGATCTACTCAAGGACTACAATATGAGTGTTCTTTACCATCCGGGTAAGGCTAATGTGGTAGCGGACGCACTTAGTAGGCTCTCTGTGGAAAGCATGATGAGGGAAAGAAGGAGCTGGTAAGAGATGTGCATCGACTTGTACAGTTAGGAGTTAGATTGGTCAACTCGATCGATAGTGGTGTTGTTGTGTAAAACGGATCAAAATTTTCCTTGGTGACTGATGTGAAAGCTAGACAAGGTGAGGATCCAATTTTGGTAAAGATGAAAGATGTCGTTCGGAGTCAGGAGGTAGAACTCTTCTCCCAAGGGGGAGATGGTGTACTGCAGTACTAGGATCGTCCATGTATTTCAGATGTTGATAATTTGAGGGGCCGAATATTGCATTAGGCATATGGATCCAGGTATTCTATCCACCCAGGTGCCACCAAGATGTATCATGACTTACGAGAAATCTATTGGTGAGATGGCATGAAGAAGAATATTGCACAATTTGTAGCCAAGTGCCCGAATTGTCAGCAAGTAAAGGTTGAGCATCAAAGTCCAGGAGAGTACTTTAGGATATTAGCATTCCCACCTAGAATTGGGAAGAGATTAATATGGATTTCATTATAGGCCTACCTCATACTCAACGACACTATGATTCAATTTGGGTGGTGGTAGATAGGTTGATCAAGGTGCACATTTCCTACCGGTGAAAACCACAGATTCAGCGGATGATTATGCCAAACTGTATATTTTTGAGTTGGTTCGATTACATGGTGTGCCCTTGTCCATTATTTTAGACCGAGTTACTCAATTTACCTCACAGTTTTGGTAGTGTTTTCAAAAAGGGCTTAGGACTTAAGTTAAACTTAGCACAGTATTTGTTGCACAAATATATTGTCAGGTGGAGTGGACAATACAAACTCTCATAGACATGTTGAGAGCTTGCGTGTTGGACTTTAAAGGTATTTGGGATGACCACTTTCCCCTGATCGAGTTCGCTTACAATAACAACTATCACTCCAGAATCCAAATGGTACCCTTCGAGGCTCTCTATAGGCGGCGATGTAGATCGCCCATCGGATGGTTTGAGGTTGGTGAGACAACTATGATAGGGCCATATTTGGTTCATGAGGTTATGGTGAAGATTTAGCTGATAAGGGACTGGCTGAAAACCGCTCAGAGTCGTCAAAAGTCATATGTTGATGTGAGGAGGAGAGAGTTGGAGTTCGAGGTGGACGATTGGGTATTTCTGAAGGTATCTACTATGAAGGGATTAATGTGGTTTGTGAAGAAAGGAAAATTCAGTCCCCGCAATGTTGGTCTCTACTGGATTATGAGAAGAGTTGGTAAGGTAGCGTATGAGTTGGACTTGCCCTCGGAGTTATCTTTCGTGCATCCTATGTTTCATGTATCGCTTTTGAAGAAATGTTTGGGAGTTCTAGCTTTAGTAGTACCAGTGGAAAGAGTTGGTGTAAAGGATAGCCTTAGCTATAAGGAAGTTCCGGTGGAAATACTAGATCGACAGGTTCAAAGGCTATAGAAAAAAGAAGTAGCTTCAGTTAAAGTCTTATGGAGGAATCAGCATGTTGAAGGAACTACATGGGAAGTCGAAGCAGATATGAAAGCTAGATACCCACATTTATTTCATACCGGCTCAATCTCATCTTGAGATCAGTTTTGACCTAAAACTTTATTTAGTTTCATATTTAGTTCATGCACGCAAGTTCCTTTTATGTATATGGGTGTGTATGTTATTTATTAACTCAGTTCATCTATATATGTTGAATTGAAGGTAGTCATTCTGTCAGTTTACAGTTTAAATGATCAGTATTGATAATGATAATTGCATATTTCTGCTTCTCTATGCATTCTCCAACATTCGAGGTCAAATGTTCTTAAGGGGGAGATATTGTTATACCATAGAGCCTAAGGTTTAGACCCGCAAATGGGGAAAACTGGAAATTTTGCACCAGGTAACGAAACGAGTCGTTATATGACCCGTGAGGATGGACCACGAGTCATAGGGTGACTCGTGGTGAGGGACTAGGCCAAATTTGAAAGACGGAACTTTAAGTCACCACGGGCCTGACCACGAGTCGTGGTAAGTCCACACAACTCGTGGAGTCAGCCATGGTCAAGGGATGTAAGCTGAGGAAGTTGGGTTGGTAGTGTACTTCACGGAAGCTGACCACGATTCATTGGAGGAGGTAACGAGTCGTGGTGAGAGTCATAGGAAGGGGGTGAGTGAGAAATGAAGAAGTGAGGCAGTGTACTCAATAAGTGGTGACCACGAGTCGATGCCTCCCCTAGCGAATCATGAAGTGACCCGTTACGAGCCCATGAGACAAGGTAAGGCAGTGTACATGACGAGCCAAGTAACGAGTCGTGGCCTGTGAGGACGAGTCGTCAGGTCATTCCTTAGGACCACCTGGCAGTTATTTTCTACGAATTTAGTAAGGGCCTTTTTGTAATTCCTAAGTTCCTAAGGCCTAAACTACGACGTTTTGGGGTATGAATAATGACCTTTTATGGGGTTAAGTTCAGATTACTCATTCTTCTCACCCATGCATGCAAGTTAGAACAATTTTGGAGAGATCAAGTTATTCTTCAAGCTTCTCCTAATCAATTCATCTTTGGGCATTCAAGAACTTTGGAATCCGATCTTACCCAGGTATGTAAGGTTCCAAATGGGTGTTTCCGTTCACACGCATGCCCATTCTCTATGAATTCATGAAAATCTATCAAAAATCTTATGGTGTTTTAAGTTCAATTTTGAGAAAAACTAATGAATTACTAATGGGTTTTTATGATTTATGATATATATCATATTTTATGGATTTAAATCAAATTCTACCATTAATTTCAATTATAAATTCATTGATTTTGATTTCTACCAAATCAAGCCTAATTATGCATGATTTGTGATGAATCGATTTATGATCCACTCTCTAATTGTAGATATTTACAAATCCAACATGATCTTGATTGAAATATGAATTTATTCAATTACCCATAAAGATTTGAGGATTTACAAGTTATATGTATGATCTACAAGTATGAATGGATCCTATGATTTATGAATTTATATTTTGGCCGACTCATGGGCCTTGATTCATGGCTAGTTCACGTATTTACAAGCATGTTTATGATTATCATGAATTAACTAGCCGATGAACTAATGCATGATATACTATGAGTACTATATATGTTTTGGGAGTAGTATCGAACATCGAGTAGGTTCAGGGCTGATGTGCCATGATTTTATGGCACTTTCGATGCTTAAAACCAAAAAATTATGCACATTCCGGGTATGTTTATATGGGCATGATGTGTTTCAGGCTTAATGCTACAGGAAAACAGGTTTGGGAGTGAACTGGTTGAATTAATGCTTAAAACAATTGAAAAGGTGACTGTCAGGCACTTCACGAGTCGTTGGTAGGAGGCACAACTCGCTGCTTAAGGCATGGGCAAAAGATGAATTTATGAAGATGCAAGACAATGTACCTGATGAGTTGATGAAATGACTCATGACAACTGGTAATGAGTCGTGAGGTCAACCGTGAAAGCTAAAAGAGGAAATCTTAAGAAGTTGCCAATGTAGTTGAAGATAGACATCATGAGTTGTCACGTGAAGAAATGACTCGTTGGGAGATCACTGAGACCAACTGTAAGGTGCATTGGAATTTTGGAGGAATGAGACCACGAGGGACCAAATGAGTCTTGCTCAGGCACGATGATTCATTAGGTGACTTGTTGCCACAACTGGGTATGTTGTTGAGAAAGACTGTTTTAAGAAAGGAACGACTCGTCAAAGGACCAAGCGAAGCGTCACCAAGCCCTTTGCCGCTTCCGACCTAGTTTCCTGTTTTAATTAGGAAAAGGATTTCTTGGAACTATAAATACACAATTTAGGTTTATTTTTGAAAAAGGGGGATTCTTCAGACGATTTTTGTTACAGTTATAGAGTAATTGAGGGAGCCTATTTACTTAGTTTTTAACTAGAATTTTGGAATTGATCAATTGTTCTTGATTCAAGAAAAAAAAAGCAGCATTGGATTTTATTCATCTATTGTAGAGTTTTTATTCAATCTACGTGGTTTTTCTTCTATGATAATTTGTAAGTTGCAACTATGATTTATTCAATAATTTGTGATTGTGATAAAACAAGCATGAGTAGCTAAACCCATAAACTAGGTTTGTGGGAACCAAGATGAATTAACACACATAGGTAGAAACACTTAGTGATTCTTGAACGGGGTTTTATGCATGTATTATTTTTCCCTTCGTTTTGATTGATTCTTGACGGTTGCAAATATTAGGACTTTCCTTATTCTTACTTACCGGACCAAGGAGGTAATGAATGGGAAAGGGAATTCACAACGGAGATTTGAGGCTAACAATCCTCATCTAATAGATTGAACTTGTCCGGGGATAGCTAATTTGATATTAAGGGTAAGGGTCAACTAAAGTACACCCGTATACGGACCAAGTTGCATGGTGATAATCATCTAGATAGGGGACCAACCATTTAGGTGAACCTAACTTACCAATATTGCATGTTAAACACCGGAATATATCACTAGTGTATATGTCTTGTGGTTACATAATCTTGGGGAACACAATCCTAGTCAAGTCATTAATTGAATACAAACCGAATTTGATTTTAGCATTCAGCAATTTTACTTTGTTTATTATTCTATATTTTTCCCCCTTTGGAAATAAGTAACTCAATAGTAATAGTTATTCGCATTAACTTAAGTTCTTACCATATTCACTGTGGGATTGACCTCAATCTTTGTTGGGCTCTATATTTGACAATCGGCCGCTTATATCTCAATTGCGAGGTGTAATTTAGGCAACATCAAATTTTGGCGCCGTTGTCGGGGAATACGGCTAAGGCGTTTGTTAATTGTGTTAACTTTACTATTGGTTCTTATTTCGTCTTTTTATTTTTCTTTTGTTGTTTTGGTTGCATAACAGGTCTTAGGTTTGTGCATGCCCGATACTACAAGCCAAGGAAATCCCCTGGTTCCAATTGATCATGAACTTGAGCTAACGTTAAGAAATATGAGAAGAATGGCCAACATCCAAGTGTAGGAAACCATGGCCCAAGCCACAGCAAGAATGTTGGCTGAAGAGCAAGCTCGAGCTAAAGATATTGAGTTAGCCAGAGTTGATGAAGAGCAGCATCTAGCTGCAGAAGCTGAACGAGCTAGATGACACATAGATCCTGAACACTAGAGACACCGATATTTTGATGAGGAAGATGATGCGGATATAGATGAAGCCAGTTCCACTGGAGCTTGTAGTCCCTTCTCCTTTTACTATTGGAGCGAAGTTTGACATTACCAGTGCGATGATCCAACTTCTTAATTGAAGGGAATATTTGCGGGTCATGCATCTGATGATGCCCACGCTCACCTGACAAATTTCTTGGGAATATGCAAGGCATACAAGCAACCAGGGGTGAGCCAGGACGCTATCAGACTGAGGTTATTTCCATTCTCCCTAGGGAGTGAGGCAACGATGTGGCTGACTAAGTTGCCAAATGACCCATCACTACTTAAGAAGAGCTTAAGAGAGCTTTTCTCGAAAGGTTCTTCCCACCATCCATAGCATTGAAGTTGAAGGATGAGATATATAACTTCAGACAGTTGAATTCTTAGGCACTCCATGAGACCTGGCTGCGTTTCAACAAAAAGATCAAAAGGGTGCCAAATCACAGGATTCCAGATGATACATTGGTGGAGATCTTCCATAGGTCTCTGAATGCCAACACCAGGGCGGTGGCTAATACCGTCTCCGGAGGAACTTTTATGAGTCACACCTATGTAGAGGCTGCGGAGCCGCTAGATAGGATCACCAAAACCAACCGAGCTTGGCACACTAGAGAGTTGGAGGTTCCGGCTAGTTCTTATGCGGTTGGTATGTCTGCTGAACAAAGGAGAAAAGATGAAGTGCGTGATGAAGATATCACAGAGATAAAGACCACCAAAGGGTTTCTTGCTAAGCACTTGATGGTAGTCGGAGCAGAAAAGGTAAATGTTGTAGGTTCTCAGGGCAAGGCCCCAAGAAATGATGGTGGTGAATCTTAGTCGGAAGAGGAAGTTAACTATTTTAATGATCAGAGGGTGGGTTTCTGGACCAACACCCAGGGGTATAACCAAGACTCTTGGCTTCAAGGTCAAGGGAACCAAGGTCGGAACATCTACAAAGATAATAATTACAACCGGGGCCAATACCAAGATAATGGGGACTGGAAGAAGTGCGAGGAGTTCAAAAATGATAGAGGTGGTCTGTACGTTCCACCACGAAACCGTGATCCAGAGTCCAGTGGTTCAAGGGTTGGGGACATGCTCTCCAAAGTACACAAGCAGATGGAGACAACAGATAGCCACTTTAAGGAGCTCCAGGCTGATATTTCTGGTTTAAATCAAAAAGTTGAGTCTCATGCCATGGAGATTAGGCAGATTGAGCAGTAGATGAGTTAGATTTCTGTTGCAATGAATCAGAGGAAAAAAGGCACAATTCACAGCAATATTGTGCAAAATCTGAAAAATGACAGTCACTGCATGGCAGTCACTACTAGGAATGGGAAGGCCACATTTGATCCCCGAGGCTAGTTGTAGTTAAGGAGTCAGAGAAGTACCTTGTTGATAAATGATGATGGTGTAGAGGATTATGAAAACCCAACTTTGGTTGGGGACTTATAGGTGCAAACTGCTCCAAGTAGTGCAAAGGAGCAAGGAGTTGTCCATGGGATGGAGAAGGAGGCACACCAAAATCTGACAGCAATCCCTAGGCCCCCTCCTCCTTATCCATAATGTTTGAAAAAGAAAGCTGAGGATGGGAAGTATCAAAAGTTTACCTCTATGCTTAAGTAGCTGTCGATAAACATCCCATTGGTAGAGGCACTTGAGCAAATGCCTGGATATGCCAAATTCATGAAGGACCTCGTTACAAGAAAAAGGACTATAAGTTTAAAACTGCCGGTAATTTGCACCACTATGGTGCCATCACTACTAGGGTTCTAGCTCAGAAGAAGGAATACCCAGGTGCGTTTACTATACCTTGCACCATTAGGGAGGTTGAGTTTGTAAGGGCGATTTTTGACTTGGGAGCTAGCATAAATCTGATGCCACTAGCAGTGTTTAAAAAGTTAGCTTAGAAACCCCCACACCGGCTACTATACGACTACTGATGGCTGATAGAATAGTTAAAAAGCCGGTGGGGATTTTGTTCTATGTACTAGTCAAAGTAGACAAATTCATATTCCTAGCAGACTTCGTGATTCTGGACTACGAAGTTGATTCTGAGTTCCCCATTATTTTTGGGCGACCATTCCATGCAAAATATAGGGCCCTAGTAGATATGGAGGCAGGCCAGTTGAAATTCAGGTTGAACAAAGAAGAGGTCACCTTCAACATTAGCCGGACCATGAAACAGCCAAAGGAATTCAACATAATCTTAGCATTCAAGGATGGAGAAGAGTCACTTGATGAATTCTGAGTAGTCAAGTGTCTTGTGTCATACCGCAACGTTAAATCTTGTGCTGCATGGGAGGCAGCCCATGGAGGTGTTTTGGTGAAGTCTGAGTAGCCAAAACACCCACGTCGTGCTGCGACATTAACTCAAGCGCTTCTTGGGAGGCAACCCAAGTTGTAAATGTATGAAATAAGTAGTGTTCACGTTTGTTGATGGGTGCAGGTATATAAGATGGAAAATCTGAAGTTGGAACTAAAAACTGGAACTTCAGTTCTGGTGCAGAAAAATCACAGAACGAGTCGTCTTCTTACTTGATGACTCGTTCAATCAATTTGTGAAGAGAATTGCAGCAAACAGGGGAGCAACAGGTGACTTAATGATTCGTGTCTTCAAGAAATGAATCATGTCCCCCGTCATGTACACTAGAGCAAAGTCTAAATAAAAAGGAAAAGGTTGATAACAGCTCACTCAATGAATCGTTGGGAGACCAAATGAGTCATTAAGTGACCCGTCTTGAAGCTACATCAAGCCAAGGACCACGACTCAGGCAATGACTCGTTGGGTGACACCACGAGTCTTTACTTGACTTGTTAGGTCCAAGGTAAGTTGTCGGAACTCAGGTAAAAGAATGAAGGGTCAAAAAGAGTCATCTCATTACTTAACAACTCGTGTAGTTAGTCGTCAGGTATTTTATTTAATTGCTATACGAGCTGACCCGGGAGTGGAATTGGGGTTCTTTTAAGTTATATAAACTAAAAATCCGATATTTTCCCTTTTCCAAAATCGCACCAGTATCCCTCCCCAAACACTTCAAATTTCCCTCTTCTTCTTAACCTTCATCACTCAAACCCCATCGGCAATACCTTCACCAGTGCACGCCCAGTCAGTCAAGCACAATCACGAATAATTGCACTCTATCTCTGATCAAGCACATTGTGAGTAATCTTCCCCATTAAAGTTTGAATATTGTAGAAGTTGAACAAGAATTGTTGAGGACCCATGTTGTGAATGAGCTTGAATGTATTTCGATTAATGTTGTGTTTATCTATGCCTCTTGATGAAAATAAACCCTAGGAAGATTTAAATAAAATTTCGATCGTATTTCACTTTGGTTGATAGTAGATTATGAAGCTCTGTGTTTGTGGAATTGAAATTTAGGGAAAAGATGAACTCAAACCATTTGATGTCACCCAAATTACACCTCGCAATCGAGATATAAGCGGTCGATTGTCAAATTTAGAATCGAACAAAGGTTGAGGTCGATCCCACAGGGAATATGGTAAGAACATAAGTTAATGCGAATAACTATTACTATTGAGTTTCTTATTTACAAAGGGGAAAAATACAGAATAATAAAAAAGTAAAATTGCTCAATGCTAAAATCAAATTTGGTTTCTATTCAATTAACGACTTAACTAGGATTGTGTTCCCCAAATAACCACAAGGCTTATACACTAGTGATCTATTCTGGTGTTTAACATACAATATTGATAAGTTAGGTTCACCTAAATGGTTGCTCCCCTATATAGATGATTATCACCATGCAACTTGGTCCATATACAGGTGTAATTTAGTTGACCCTTACCTTTTAGTATCGGATTAGCTATCCCTGGACAAGTTCAAGCTATTAGATGAGGGTTGATAGCCTCAAATCTCTGTTTTTAATCCCTTTTCCCATTCATTACCTCCTTGGTCTGGTAAGTAAGAATAAGGCAAGTCCTAACATTTGCAACCGTCAAGAATCAATCAAAACGAAGAACAAAATAATCCATGCATAAAACCCCGTTAAAGAATCACTAAGTATTTCTACCTATGTGTGTTAATTCATGTCGGTTCCCACAAACCTAGTTTATAGGTTTAGCTACTCATTCTTGTTTTATCACAATCACAAATTATTGAATAAATCATAATTGCAACTTAAAAATTATCGTAGAAGAAAAACCAAGTAGATTGAATAAAAACTCCACAATAGATGAATAAACTCCAATGTTGCTTTTGTTTCTTGAATCAAGAACAATTGATCAATACCAAAATTCTAGTTAAAAACTAAGTAAATCGGCTCCCTCAAATACTCTGTAACTGTAAGAAAAATAATCTGAAGAATCCCTTCTTTTCAAAAATAATCCTAAACTGTGCATTTATAGTTCCAAGAAATCCTTTTCCTAATTAAAACTGGAAACCAGGTCGGCAGTGGCAACGGGCTTGGTATGATTTGTTTGGCCTTCTGACGAGTCGTTCTTTGCTAAAAATAGTCATCCTCAGTAACGTACCCAGTTGTGGCAATGGGTCACCCAATGACTTATCGTGCCTAAGCATAACTCGTTAGGTCCCTCATAGTCTAATTCCTGAGGAAGAAAGTGCACCCTACGATTGGTCCCAGTGATCTTCCAATGAGTCATTCCTTTATGTGACGACTCATGATGTCTGTCGTCAACTACACTGGTCACTTTGTTATGATTTCCTTTCTCAGCTTTCACGGTTGACCTCACGACTCGTTATTAGGTGTAACGAGTCCTTTCCTCAACTCGTCAGGTACACTGTCTTGCATCTTTAAAAATCCATCTTTTGCCCACGCCTTAAGCAACAAGCCTTGTCTCCTGCCAATGACTAGTGAAGTGCCTGGCAGTCACCTTTTTAGTTGTTTTCAGCATTAATTCAGCCAGTTCACTCCCGAACCTGTTTTCCTGCAACATTAAGGACAAAACACATCATACCTATATTAACATACACGTAATGTGTATAATTTCTTGATTTTAAGCGTCGAAAGTGCCATAAAATCATGGCACATCAACACCCTCAACTTAGAACTTTTGTTTTTGCTGACGGTGCAAAGAAGCATCATCCTCAACACTTACCTCCTCACGAGGCCTCTTCCCCTAATCATGTGACACAGGCTCCTCTGTGATAAAGTTAAAAATAGGTGGCAATTCCTCTTCAAACTCATCATCTATCACGGGAAGTACCGGTGGAGGTACTACAGCTACCTATCGTGCGACTAAGTCCCGCACCTCGGATTGTAGCCCTCCTAGCTTTGAGTACCATCGAGATAACTCCGGTGCCCATAACTGTGCAAGGCGCTCATCCATTCTCCTCTCAAATGTATCCAGTCGGCCAAGCACTGAACTGGACAGTGTCTCCAACTACTTTGACACCCACGACTTTACTTGTTCCATTAGAACTCTAACCTGTAGAGTTGTGTGTGCCTGCTGATTTTCAGCCTTAGCTAGCCGCCTAGCCATATAAACTAAAAACTCTTGTGAAACCGTGACTAGGCCGGCTGTGGTGGCTCATGGAGGTGCAACTGGTGGTCTCGGGGCTGCTGCAGTAGATGATGACTGAGGAACATCGGCAGGTGTAAAGGTATCTGTTGCATCTGTAGACTCAGGCTGGCTACCTGTCTCTCTACCCTCCATAGACTTAGATTCCATCTTAGCGATCTATGCTGCATCAGTCTGCATCCTGCTGCCAAACGCCTCCGCTAATATTGTCGCTCCCGCGGGTGCAGCTACTTGAGTCCTCGCCCTCGATACTGGATTTGTATCATCTTGAATCAACTCCATATCAGTAATCTTCTGTACTACTACTCTATGGTACACTGATGGCAATACTGGCACCTTTGACTCCTGATAGAGTCTATCTATCAAACATGAAAATGGAATGGTAGTGCCGTCATTGATTGCCCGCTCTCGAATCTCCTCAACAATGTATCGCAGGAAGTTGATGGCATACCAAAGTAACTCTGTCAGGTGATAGGATGTTTTCATTGCTGGTCGGTACCAGCCTGTGCCGCACTAGTGACCACCAAAACTTTGCCTGAAAATTCAATGTAGCCTTCTTTATTTGTGACTTTGTACCATGCAGCCATTCAACTAGCGGACCTATCGTAGCAATAATCCGAGAAAACCAAGTGTACTAGATGCGCTCTTGGCTATTCAACTTCTTTGTCCTGACTTTATTCAGCTTAGATAGCCTGTGATCAGATTCTACCGTGTTCAACGGAGCCTGATAATCCGGCCCTTATAGCATCCTGGAGATCGTCTACTCTGAAATGTCAACTGGAGTCTCGCGCACCAACACCTGATTCAATGTGGGCCTCTTCTTCCAATACTTGCCCCGTAATGCTAATTGTTGCAATGTGGCTACATACGCTGCATAAAATTCTCTAACTAAACACGGGCTATAGTTGCCTGAAGGATCGGTCAACCACCCAAACTTGTATTTATCAAACACTGCCTGTAGCTTTGGAAGATCTTTAATCCCTATAGTGACTAGCCTCAACTCCTAGTATATGCTCCTCTTCCAATTGCATTTTTCGTTGGGAGAAATATATCAGTTGTATATAACCTACGTGCCATGGACACACCATCTCCGTACATTTCTCGGTTGCTCATTTGATGTGTCCGAGGGCTCCGTCAGCTCATTATCAGAATCCCCTCGCTGAGCATGTGATTCATCAACTCTCTATGTGTGCTTCTCAGCTGTGGGAGCCTCGGGAACAAGTGCAGCTACAGCCCTAGCATTCTCATCAGTGCGGTTGGGCGGATCTCTTGCAAGTGGAGTGGGAGTATCAACCACGGCTGTCAAATATGAAGTTTGTTGAGCCCTAGCCCTAGTTTTCCTCCTCACTATCTGCTCCTCCGATACTTCATATTCCTCTTCAGAGCCACTCGACTCTTAAGAGGATGATGTATCATCACGCAGTCTACGGTATGAGGGTTGATTTCACTTAGGTGCTTGCTTCTTCGTTGGACCCTTCTTTGGTGTACCTTTGGGAGCTATTGTACCTGTGGAAACAATGTTAGCGTGCAAGATTAGATGAAACAAAAAACATTTTTGGGCTGGTGCCCAGTGGTCCTGACGGGTGACTAAGCGAGTCAACGACACTGGCGATGACTCGTGAGGTCACTCATCGTCTTAGACTAGTCTTCCATCAAGTTGGTCCAGTGTACTTGACGACTGGTCTCAACGAGTCATTTCCTAAGGCAACGACTTGTTAGGTCGGTCGTTAAGTGCACTGCCTCATTAGCTTAATTTTTCCACTCAGGATGAGTTACACAATGAGTCGTTTGGTGATCCAACACCTCGTGATGTAGCTCGTGCTCAAGAGTTTCAATTCATATGAGTCGAGTTCATCTTTTTCCTAAATTTCAATTCCACAATCACAGTTCATAATTTACAATCAACCCAAGTGAAATACAATCGAAATCTTTATTTAAATCTTCCTAGGGTTTATTTTCATCAAGAGGCACAGATAAACACAATATTAATTGAAATACATTCAAGCTCATTCATAACATGGGTCCTCAACAATTCTTCTTTAACTGCTACAATATTCAAAATTTAATGGGGAAGATTACTCACAATGTGCTTAATCAGAGATACAGTGCAATTATTCGCGAGTGTGCTTGAGTGACTAGGCGTGCAATGGTGAAGGTATTATCGATAGGGTTTGAGTGAAGAAGAAGAACAAGAAGAGGGAAATTCGAAGTGTTTGGGGAGGGATACTGGTGCGATTTTGGAAAAGGGAAAAATCAAGTTTTTAGTTGATATAACTTAAAAGCACCCCAATTCCACTCTTGGGTTGGGTCAGATAGCAATTAAATAAAATACCTGACGACTAACTACATGAGTCGTTAAGTAATGAGATGACTCATTGTTGACCCTTCATTCTTTTAACTAAGTTCGGTAACTTTCCTGGGACCTAACGAGTCAAGAACACTGGACAAACTTGATGGAAGACCAGTTTGAGACGACGAGTGATCTCACGAGTCGTTGCTAGTGGCAACGACTCGTTTAGTCACTCGTTAGGACCACCGGGCACCAGCCTAAAAATATTTTTTGTTACATGTCATCTTGCACACTAACATTGTTTCCACAGGTACAATGGCTCCATGAGGTACACCAAAGAAGGACCCAACAAAGAAACAAACACCTGACCTCAGTCAACCTTCATATCATAGACTGCGTGATGATTCGTCCTCCTCTAAAGAGTCAAGTGGATCTTAGGAAGAGTATGACATATCAGAGGATCAGTTAGTGAGGAGATCGACCAAGGCTAGGGCTCAACAAAGTTCAAATCCAAAAGCCCTAGTCAATACTCCCACTCCACTAGCAAGGGATCTGCCCAGCCGCACTGATGAGAATGCTGGGGCTGCTGCTACACTTGTTCCTAAGGCTCCCACAGCTGGGCAAAACACCGCGAGGGTTGATAATCACATGCTCAGCGAGGGGATTCTGATAATGAGCTGATAGAGACCTCAGACACATCAAATGAGCAACTGAGAAATGTGCGAAGATGGTATGTCCATGGAATACGGGCAACATACAACCGAGATATTCCTCCCAATGAAAAATGCAATCCTAAGAGGAGCATATACAAGGAGCCATCAGGTAGCTACAACCCATGCTTGGTTTAAGAGTTTTATGTAGCGTATGCAGCTACATTGCAGCGGTTGGTACTAGAAGGCCAAGATTGGAAGAAGAGGCCCGCATTAAATCAGATGTTGGTGCATGAGACTCCAGTTGATATCTCTGAGCGTACAATCTCCAGGATGTTGTATGGGCTGGATTATCAGGCTCCGATGAACATGGCAGAATTTGATCACAAGCTATTTGAGCTGAAGAAAGTAACAACTAAGCAGTAGAATAGCCAGGAGCGCATCTAGAAGTACACTTGGTTGTCTCGGATTATTGCTACGAGAGGTCCGCTAGTTAAATGGCTGCATGGTACAGAGTCGCAAATAAAGAAGGCCACATTGAATTTTCAGGCAAAGTTATGGTGGTCACTAGTGCGGCACAGGCTGGTCGCAACCAGCAATGACAACATCATATCACCTGATAGAGCTTCTTTGGTAGAAAGTATAAAGGAGGTGTATGCCATCAACTTCCCGCGATACATTACTGAGGAGATTTGAGAGTGGGCAATCAATGACGGCACTACCATTCCGTTTCCATGTTTGATAGATAGACTCTGTTAGGAGTCAAAGGTGCCAGTATTGTTATCAGTATACAATAGAGTAGTTGTCCAGAAGATTACCACTATCGAGTTGATTCGAGATGATACAAACCCGGTACCAAGGGCGACGACTAAGGCAGCAGCATCTGCGGGAGCGAAAATATTAGCAGAGGCATTTGGCAGCAAGATGTAGACTGATGCAACATAGATCGTTGAGTTGGCAGCTGAGCCTATTGAGGGTAGAGAGACAGGTAGCTAGGCTAAGGCTACAGATGTAGTGGATACCTCCACACCTGCCGATGTTCCTGAGTCATCATCTATTGCAGTAGCCCAGAGACCACCAGTTGCGCCTCCACGAGCCACCACAGCCGGCCTAGTCACGGTTTCACAGGAGTTTTTAGTTGATATGGCTAGGCGGCTAGCTAAGGCCGAGAAGAAGCAGGCACACACTGCTCTACAGGTTAGAGTTCTGATGGAGCAGGTAAAGTCGTGGGTGTCAAAGGAGTTGGAGACACTGACCAGTTCAGTGCATGGCCGACTATATGCATTTGAGAGGAGAATGGATGAGCGCCTTGCACAGTTATAGGTGTCAGAGTTATCTCAATGGTTCAGATCTAGGAGCGCTACGATCCGAGGTATGAGACTTGGCTGCACGACAGGTACCTGCAGTACCTCCACTGGTACTTCCCATGATAGATGATGAGTTTAACAAGGAATTGCCACCTATTTTTGACTTTATCATAGAGGAGCCAGTGTCACAAGATAAGGGGAAGAGGCCTCGTGAGGAAGCAAGTGTTAAGGATGATGCTTCTCTGCTACGTTAGCAAAACCCAGGGCGGAGTGAGATGGAGAGAGCACTGCATGAATCGAGAGAGGAGATTCGATAGAGAGATGAGATTGAGGCAGCGAGAGTTCGTGGAGAAGGAACGAGCTTTGTTGGATCTGATAATGCACCAATTTAAGCTGGTAATATTAGAGATGATATTAGAGGCGTATCTACACCCTCTACCGACCAGGTAGCTGACACCTAGGTCACACAGGTATATTCCCTATTTCCTTATTTTTTTTTGGTTTATATATGCGTCGAGGATGACGCATGCTTTCTTGAGTGTGGTGGGGAGGGATACCTGTGCATTTTTTTGCTGAACATAACCCGAGGGCTTTTCTTGCCGGATATCTTTTCCCTTGGGTGTTCCATATCTAGTAGAACTAGCATGTTTAGAATTTTATTTTATGTTTTTTATATGTCAGTTGAAAGAAAGTATGAAAACTGAAAACAGTCAAGAGCTGAAATTGTTGAAAATAACTACTGTTTGATAATTTGATACCCCTCCAAAAAATTTGTATATGTGTATGTGAAAGTTGACAAGTATGACCTTTGTGAACTTTTCATGGCGATGAAACTATGAACTTGTTTATCATTGTATGGTTGTACCTAAACTAGCGATTGGTAGAAATGATGTTGTTGACCTATATGTGAGTGAGGTTTAATAGCTGAATTCAGTTGTGTGTGTCAATCTAGATCTTGCTTAGTCAGTCGGACCGAGATAGAGGATTGGCAACTAGGAAAGGATTATAGGTCATTTTTGATGTATGAGTCCATTTTAGCCTTAAAGACCCACCAAAAGAGAATAAAAATCCCTTGATCCAAATGTTTGAGCTTAAATTGACCTTTCTTTTTTTTACACCAATACACCTGTCTGATTTTATTATGAAAGAACCTATTTTGGCCCTGCTCCCTCCTTGGATATTGTGAACCTCAACTCAGGAAAATCGCCTAAAGTTGGGGATGGCTATTATAGGGGTGATTAAGAAGAGTCGGGTGGAAAGAAAATTGGGTAATGAAAAAGGAAAAGAGCAGGTGTAGTATGCATGATGAAAAGAAAAATTAAAAAAATTGTTGTAAAAAATCAAGAAAAAAAAGAATAATAATGTGTGACATCAATGAGTGTTGAATAAAGAGAAATCGCATCAGTAGTTGCAAAAGCAAATAAAAAAGAAGCAGCTAAAGGAAAAAGGGAGAAAATAAGAAAAAAGGTGAAAAGTGGAGCCAAGAAGTGTGTAGTGCCAATGAGGGTTGAGCTACAATTCCATATGTACCATACCCAAGCCTGAGCCTACGTTACAAGCCTAGAAAGTCCTATAGTGATCCTAGCTACTTGTTCAAAAATCGAGGCATTGAAAGTAAAGACAAGCCTATGGTATTGTATGCACGCAGTTCAAATTTTTTTTATGAGAGCGAGTGGATCTTACCTAGTACCAAGAGAAATATATCGAGTTATTCAAATACACATGTGTGAGTGTGGGACTTCTTTGAGGTGAGAGCATTTGGTCAACAAAATCGTCTGCAAATTGTCTGTGGAAGTGGTATAGATTTATGTGCGTGGTTGCAGGTGATAGTATTTTGCCATGTTTTGATTCCTCTGTGTTATGGTTGGAAATTTTGCATATATGTAGTGATTTGAGTTGACACGTTTAGGGAGGGGTTATAAAATTTGATTTTGATGTGTAAGTGTGACTGCTGTAAGTTTCCTAGAGTTCTTTCAATTGAAGCATCGAAGTAGTTTGTTTTATTTTATTTTTTCCTGAGGACATGCAAAAGTTCTAAGTTTAGGGTGTTGATGTCCCGTGATTTTACAGCACTTTCGACGCATAAAACCAAGAAATTATGCACATTCTGGGTATGTTTATATGGGTATGATGTGTTTTGCTCTTAATGCTGCAAGAAAACAAGTTCAGGAGTGAACTAGTTGAATTAATGCTTAAATCAACTGAAAATGTGACTGCTAGGCACTTCACGAGTCGTTGGCAGGAGGCATGACTCGTTTCTTAAGGCATGGGCAGAAGATGGATTTTTGAAGATGCAAGACAGTGTACCGGACAAGTAGAGGAAACGACTCGTTACAACTGGTAAAGAGTCGTGAGGTCAACCATCAAAGGTGAAAGAGGAAATCTTAACAAAGTGGCCAGTGTAGTTGATGATAGACATCACGAGTCGTCACATGAAAGAACGACTTATTAGCAGATCAGTAAGACCAACCATAAGGTGCATTGGAATATTTGAGGAATGAGACCACAAGGGACCTAACGACTCATGCTCAGGAATGACGAGTCGTTAGGTGACCCGTTGCAACAACTACGTACATTGCTGAGGACGACTATTTTAAGCAAGGAACAACTCGTCAGAGGGCCAAAAGAATCGTCACCAAGCACGTTTCCACTACCGACCTGGTTTTCAGTTTTAATTAGGAAAAGGACTTCTTGAAACTATAAATTACACAGTTTAAGTTTATTTTTGAAATGGGGGGATTCTTCAGATGATTTTTCTTACAGTTATAGAGTGATCGAGAGAGCCGATTTACTTTTTTAACTAGAATTTTGGTATTGATCAATTGTTCTTTATTCAAGAAACAAAAGCAACATTGGAGTTTATTCATCTATTGTGTAGTTTTTATTCAATCTATGTGGTTTTTCTTCTACGATAATTCGTAAGTTGCAATTATGATTTATTCAATAATTTTTGATTGTGATAAAACAAGCATGAGTAGCTAAACCAAAAAATTAGGTTTGTGGGAATCAAGATGAATTAACACACATAGGTAGAAACACTTAGTTATTCATGAATGGGGTTTTATGCATGTATTGTTTTTCCCTTCGTTTTGATTGATTCTTGACGGTTGCAAACGTTAGGACTTGCCTTATTCTTACTTATTGGACCAAGGAGGTAATGAATGGGAAAAGTGATTAACAACGGAGATTTGAGGCTATCAACCCTCATCTAATAGCTTGAACTTGTTCAGGGATAGCTAATCCAATATTAAGGGTAAGGGTCAACCAAAGTGCACCCGTATACGGACTAAGTTGCATGGTAATAATTGATCTTTGGCATAATGGCATGCCCAAGGGATACTTTACTACATAGTTTTGTCTTGTTTAGCTACTTATTTATATACATTCTCATGTAATTTTATGTAAATGTGAATATATATACTAACCAACATGATTAGTTCTAGTTTTTGTAGGTTTTAAATGAATTTGAGGAACTAATCTATGATTTGGCGAACTGGAGGAATGGAATCGAAAGCAAAATGTGAAAGTCGGCAAGGAGGACACGCGAAACAGCCCACCCGTGAGACAGCAACATGCCACGGCAAGCCAGGCTGTGCGACAAGGGAGGGTCACGACCCCTAATGTGCTGCACAAGCAGCGCGCCATGCTGCCATCGTGGCAAGGGGCTGCCTGGCGTGTATTTTATGCAAATTCCAGATTACCTACGCGATGCCTCCGTGTCACGGAGGCAAATTGGCGCGATAACCTCCATGACACTGAGATATTCCATGCCGAGCATAATTTTATATATTTATAATTCACTATAAATAGGTCCCTTAGCTCCTAAAAACATTTGGTCACGTAATATTTCTGAAAAACTACTAACGAGTGAAGGGAGAAGTGGGAGAACTCACCTAGGGTTCTTAAATTTCATCTTCTCTTCTACCAATTCTTGTAAGTAAGTTACTCTAATTATGTTTTCTTGTAATTATACGAACTTGAGTGGCTATAACCCTTCCTTTAGGGTCGAAGCCACAAGATTTGATTGTGACTATGTGAATTTGTTTTGGTTTTAAGTTATTGATTGTTGTTTTGTCTTACATTCTTAATTATGGTTGAGTTCTTACGTATTTCCTTTTAGATTTGAATAGAGAATGAGAGAAATGTTTAAAAAGTTAGGCTTAGGAACCCCCACACTGACTACTATGCAGCTACTGATGGCTGATAGAACAGTTAAAAAGCCGATGGGGATTTTTTTTTGATGTACTAGTCAGAGTAGACAAATCCATATTCCCAGCAGACTTCATGATTCTGGACTGCGAGGTCGATTCTGAGGTCCCCATCATTTTGGGGCGATCATTCCTTGCAACAGGTAGGGACCTAGTATATGTGGAGGCAGGCTAGTCGAAATTTAGGTTGATCAAAGAAGAGGTCACCTTAAACATTAGGCAAACCATGAAACAACCAAAGGAATTCAGCATAATCTCACCATTGGAGGATGGAGAAGAGTCACTTGACAAATTCTGAGTAGTCAAGTAACTTGCGTCGTGCTGCGACGTTAAATAAGGCTCTGCATGGGAGGCAACCCATGGAGGTGTTTTGGTGAAGTCTGAGTAGCCAAAATACCCATGTTGTGCCGCGACGTTACATCACTGCTAGATTTTTCCATAGATGGATATTTTTAAGATAGATTGTTTTTATTTTTTGTTTATCTAGCTCTGATACCAATTTGGGGGTGGGGTTGCAGAATTGAGAGAAAATAGAGAGAATTGAGGAATGTGGATCGGCTTGCCTTTGGCTTCCGTCCTGATTTCTATTTATAGACAAATTTACAATGACCTTTACTATTCATGACTTTTACTATTCATGAATAGTAACTGACCTCTACTATTTACATAGTATCTGACTCTTACTGGAAGCCAAAGGCAAGCCGATCCACATTCCTCAATTCTCTCTATTTTCTCTCAATTCTGCAACCCCACCCCCAAATTGGTATCAGAGCTAGATAAATAAAAAATAAAAACAATCTATCTTAAAAATATCCATCTATGGAAAAATCTAGCAGTGATGCAAAACTACAAACTGAGGTATGTCTATTCATAATTATGAATAACTAAACTGTTATATTCCTGATAATCTGCTAAGTATTATTTGTTAATATCTTCTTGTTATATCGTTTTTATGAATACCTGATTAAGTTTGCTATGTACGTGTTTAGTAAGTTATGAATAAGTATGCCCAGACTAAGACATCCTAACGTGGAAACCGGTAAGGCCAGGAGAGCCGTTTTAGGGGAGTACACAGAGTTGAAGTCATTGTTAGGGTAACTAATCATAACTGAAAACGCATAGTAATGACCCAAAAGGATAATTCAGAATAACGATGTAAGAATTAGATAATTTCAAATAATGCCTAAGGAGATTAAAAGGAATATTATGTTTACAAAAATTCATGAAATGAATTCAGACCTATCAGAAACGAATCACAGATATGAACTACTTATCTTTTGCATGATAAAAATATTGTTTCAGATATTAGAAGAAGTAATAGAATTAGAAGAAACTATGAAACTAGTTAACCAAGACTGGACGGAAATGACTATAGAAGAAATTAGAAAATTATGTTAGAATATGTAAAAAGAATTAGACTTAGAAATAAAATATATTGGGAAGAAAGAAGGCTAAATAATAATTTAAAAATCCAAATAAAAAATCTACAAGGATATTTAGAATATATAAATTTTCTATTAGCTAATAACCAAGCACTACTTAATCCACCAGATCCAGGTATTATTTACTTTTCAGACAGATTCAGTGAAGATACAATTAGATATAAAGAATCTATAATTAGAGAAATAGGTAGATTAGAATGAGAATTACATTTCAGCAAGATAAGATTAAGAATTGATATACAAAATAAAAAGATAGAATCCTCTATAGGGTAAAAATAGACCAATTAAAAAATTTTAGTATCTAAAAACATAAAGAAATTACCACTAAAAATAAAAAATTATACACAAGATTAATGAATAAAGAACTACAAAAGCCAAGAAAAGGACATATTAAGAAAAAGGTTAAAAAATTAAAAAACCAATTAAAAATATTATACCCAGAATATAAACAGCTAAGTTTAAACAAAACAAATAATGATAGACTTGAAAATTTGATAAACCTAATTTCAGAAACAGAATACAAATATATAAAATATCTGAAAAAGAAAACATGAAAAATAATATAGATAACGACGAAAAATACAGACGTCAATTAATCAACAAAATAAATGAACTGACAGATGAAATTGAATTTAGGAAGGAAAGATTAAGATACAATATATTTGCAGGAGTATGTAGCACATCAATAAAAACACAAAGAAAAGAAATATTCTATCTAGAAATAAAACTACAACACCTAGAATATAAATTACAGCACGGACTACCATGAATAAAGAAGAATATGCAGTAGAAGAAGAAAAATATATAAGTCAAAAAGGAACAGAAATAAAAATTATACACTCAAATTTAGGACGAAGATTTAAAGTAATAGGAAATCAATTATATTTAATGTTAGAAAAAGAATCAGCAAAACTAGAAGACAGCCTAACAGCAATGGTAAGGATAAACAGAGAAAATGAAGAAATAGACAGGAAAAAGGAAATAGAAAAAATTAAAAAACAAGCACAAACAGAAGTTCAGCAAATTAAAGAAGAAAAAGACACGAAAATCCAAGAACTAGAAAAAGAATTACAAAAACATAAACAATTATATGAAGAAAAATTAAAAGCTAAAGAAAAACAAAAAGAAGAGTTAAAACTTACAGAAGAAATAGAAAAATTTAAAATATTACTAGAAGAATCAGGAACAATAGAGAATCAACCTAAAATAGGAATAGACGACATAAGCGAACAAGATGATGAAGAAAACTTAGATCAATGTTCAGAAACCTCAGAAACCTATACTAACCTAATAGAAAAGGAAAACAACATAGAAATCAATGTAGAAGATATAGATGAAAAACCTAGTACGTCAGGAACTAGAAGTCCGAAAAGATTAAACACTACACCAACTTATTATACCTATGAAAGAGAAAATAGAAGTAGAACACTATGGGATAAAAGATTAAATAAAAAATGGACACCTAAACAAAATATAGAACAATATAATTTCTTAGACTTAGATTGTGTAGCAGACACAAATAAAACAATCCAATTATGGATAGGATATATTCCAAAACAATTAATAGACAATAAAATATTAATAACAGATGCCCCTGGATATATAGAAAGAATACTAATAGGAACAGCTAAAATATGGTTACAAAATTTATCACCAGAAAGTTTAGAAACATTAAGAAATAATAAGAAAATTAATAATGAACCAACAACAACATCTATAGATATACTAAACAAATACGAAATGGCAATTAGAAATGAATTCAGTAGTATGACTACAGAAATAGATGAACGACAAAAAGATAAAGAACTAAACAGAAATCTAATGAATAAATTAAGTATATGTAAAATGAGTTATATGGATGAATACACATGTGCATTTAAAGAATACTATTATAAAGGACTATACACGAATGAACAAAGTAGAGAAATAAGAAAATTATACTATACAAAACTACCAGAACGATTTAGTTCAAAAGTAACTAAAGAATGGCAAGAATCAGGACTAGTAGATACATTAGGATCTAGGATAAAATTTCTACAAAAATGGTTTACAGAACTATGTGAAAAACATAAAGAAGATATGAAAATGGAAAAAATATTAGTAAAAAATTTAGCATGTTGCACAACTAGAACAGCACCGCAATTCGGATGCACAAATAAATATAAATATAAGAAAAGAATTAAAAAATACAGACCATTTAGAACCAAATACAAGTATAAAAAACCAAGAAAAAGATACTATATAAAAAATTATAAACAAAAAAGACCTCACAGAGCTAAGAAAAATATATCAGAATGGAAATGCTACAATTGTGGTAAATTAGGACATTTAGCTAGAGACTGTAAAGTACCTAGAAATATGAATAAAAAACAAATATCAGAAGTAGAAATAATAATCGAAAATGAACAATACAAACAAATAGATTACATAGACTATGATTTAAATGATGAAGATAGTATATACGGATTAACAGAATATGAAAAAACAGATAATGAAAACGAGATAGAAGAATATGAAACAGATAATGACTAAAACAGATATAAAAATTATAAGTAGAGAAGAATATCAAGATAGCGAAAGTTTAGAACAAAAAATAATATTTGATAATAATATGTTTGAATAAATAAAAGGAAAAGAATTAGATTTAAGTATAGATAAAATATTAGAAGTACCTAAATTAAGAAATTTCTTTAAATTAAGACAAGAAGAGTATTATGTAGTAAGCTAAAAAGAACACATAATAGATTGCAAATATGCCCAAGGAAGAGCTAAAATACCTATAATAAATAAAAAGATAATAAACAAAGAAATCCAAGAAATAAAAGCAAAAAATCCAATAAAATATGTACACTTAGGAGCAACAGAGATACTTATAAAAGCATATTTTAGGGAAGGAATAGATACACCAATTGAACTATATTTAGCAGATGACAGAATAGTTCACCCAATAGAAAAAAGCGTAATAAGTGCAGTTAAGGGAAACTTAATATATCAAAAATTTAAGTTTATAATAAGTGCAAACTACTCAGTAGCAATAGATGATAGAAATATAGACAAATCACTAGTACTATACTGGAAAATGTCAGGAATAGAGCTGGCACCAGGTAGTAAAATATTTACAGCTAGATGTACAAACTTATATGTATTAACAACAAAACATAAAATAATAGCCAAAAATAAAATTCAAAGAATTAAAATAGAAAATCCTTTTGATAAAATAGTTACCGTCATTGATAATAATGACTACAGTTACAAAGAAATGGATATTGAAGAAGATTTAGAAATAGTAAGAGAAAGATTAAGTACATCAAAAAGAATAAATTATGATACACCATCATCATCTAAAAATAGTACCTCAAAAAGGATAGATTATGAAATACAACCAAGATTACTAGAACAAATAATGGATGAAATACAACCCTACCAATATTATATAACAGGAATATTAAACCAACGAAAATACTTAATAAAAATAGATACAGGACAAAATGAAAGCTATGTTACAATAGAACTAATAAGAGAAGAAGAAATTAATAAAACCGAAAATGTGAACACAGAACTACCAGGAATATTAACAAATATGGAACAAAATACAGAACAAGAACTAATTATTGGAGGAATACCAATAAAGATAAAATTCAAAATATATCAAAGAAAAGATAATATTACTCTAGGAATAAAATGGCTGGAAACAGTAAAACCATATAATATAGATGAAAAACAACTAACAATACATTACGAAAATAAAAAGATAATCATTAAAAGAACTTTAATATGAAAGAATGACAAAAATCTATATATTAATGAAAATAATAGTAGAAGGCTATTACAACAGATATTACACACCTATGGTAGATACGGGAGCAGGGGCAAATATGTGTAAACATAACTGTTTACCAGAAGATAAATGGGAAAAGTTGAAAACACCATTAATAGTTACTGGATTTAATAATGAAGGAAGCATGATAACACACAAAGCTGGAAACATAAAAGTACAGATATGGGATAAAATACTAATAATAGAAGAAATGTATAGTTACGAATTTACCAATAGAGATATACTATTAGGAATGCCATTTTTAGAAAAGCTATACCCACATACTATAACAAAAACACATTGGTGGTTTACTACCCCATGTAATAAGAAAATAGGAGCAAAAAGAGTAAATAATAAAATAAGGAAAAATACGCCTTGGATTAAAGGAAGCGAAACAATTACTCAAAAATTAGAAAATACAACAACTAATGACCAAAAAATTGAAATGATAATATTTACAATAGACAAGGTGCAAATATTACAAGATAAATTAGAATTATTATATAATGAAGACCCACTAAGCATAAAACGAAAGTAAAAATCGAACTAATAGATGAGAATAGCATAATAACACAAAAACCACTAAGATATAATTTTGAAGATCAAAAAGAATTTCAGATGCATATAAAAGAACTACTGGAAAATAATTACATACAAGAAAGTAATAGTAAACATAACAGTCCGGCATTTATAGTAAATAAACATAGTGAACAAAAAAGAGGAAAAAGTAGAATGGTAATAGACTACAGAAATCTAAATGCAAAAACTAAAACATATAATTACCCAATTCCAAATAAGATACTAAAAATAAGACAAATACAAGGATATAATTACTTCAGTAAATTTGACTGTAAGTCAAGATTTTATCACCTAAAGCTAGAAGAATATTCAAAACAATTAACAGCATTTACTGTACCACAAGGGTTCTACGAATGGAATGTATTACCCTTTGGATACAAAAATGCACCAGGAAGATACCAACACTTCATGGATAATTATTTCAACCAACTAGAAAACTGTATAGTATACATAGACGATATACTACTTTACTCAAGGACTAAAGAAGAACATATAAGACTATTAGAAAAATTCATATACATTATAGAAATATCAGGAATAAGTTTAAGCAAAAAGAAAGCTGAGATACTAAAAAACCAAATAGAATTTCTAGGCATACAGATAGACAAAAATGGAGTAAAAATGCAAACACATATAGTACAAAAGATAATTAATTCTGAAGAATTATTAGATACTAAGAAAAAATTACAATCCTTCTTAGGATTAGTTAACCAAGTAAGAGAATATATACCAAAGTTAGCAGAAAATCTAAAACCATTACAAAGAAAATTAAAAAAGGATGTAGAATATCATTTTGATGAAAAAGACAAAAGCTATATAAAAAGGATAAAAGAAATGTGTAAGAAACTACCAAAATTATATTTCACAGATGAAAATAAACAATTCACCTACATAGTAGAATCAGACTCAAGTAATCATAGCCATGGAGGAGTATTAAAATATAAATATGAAAATGAGAAAATGGAACATCATTGTAGATACCACTCAGGATCATACACAGAACCACAAATTAAGTGGGAAATAAACAGAAAAGAACTATTTGCATTATATAAATGTTTACTTGCATTTGAACCATATATTTTTTATAACAAATTTATTGTTAGAACAGATAATACACAAGTAAAATGGTGGATAACTAAAAAAGTACAAGATTCTGTAACAACAAAGGAAATAAGAAGATTGGTATTAAATATATTAAATTTTTCATTTACAATTGAAGTTATCAAGACTGAAAAGAATACAATTGCAGATTACATCTCAAGATACAAAGACTGATGAAGGAAAAATGGATCAGATACTCGGACTCCTGAGTACACTTTGCAAAAAAGTGGAAAATATGGAGGAAGAGATACAAAAGCTGAAAAGCAAAACTAGCAGTCAGCAGCATGACTTAAAAAATGCGGAGCTATGTCGATCGAAAGACATAAAACTTCCAGAGCTAAAAGGAGACGTTGGGAAACTCCATAAAACCCAAGCTAACAATTCATCTATTTCAGTTGCAGGTACTTCAGGACCTAAAGAAAGGAGAGATATAATCAGAAAACAGTTATTTGATAAACCTTTTACACCTAAGAAAAACATACCACCTACTCCACCACCACAAAGAACTACCTACAGAGAAAGTTTGAACCAAAACAAACAAACCTACAACCATATCACTACCAAATATATACAAAACATATATAGAATCCAAACTTTCCTAAATAAAAACCCAAGATCTGCCACTACAACAAAACCCAAAGAAGATTATGTAACCCAACATCTACAGGGATACAACAAGTTAATCGCACAACCAAAAACTAGTGCCAATCTGGTAAGGACATGCTATGACTACGGATTACTTAACACCGTGTATATGGCAACCGGAGAAGAAATAGCTATGATACCAGAAGTATATAAGGCATTCACCACCTATAAGAGAATTACCAAAGAAAAAATCGAACAACAGGACGAGATAACACACGAAGTGATACCTGAGTTCTACTCTAACAAGAGGATAATAGGACTTGCAACTATACTAAACGAACTAGCAAACAACTATCTGAATGGAAATTCAGTATGGAATTATTACTCAAGAGATAACACAATCATCTATGCCAACTCAAAAGAATACAAGGAAGCAGATATGGAGGAGTTAAGTCAATGGATAGTAAGTTTGTTAAAACCAGAGCAACCACCAACCACTAGAGCTATAAGAAAAAATTTCATCTCTTCAGCTTTGTTAACAAGATACTGTAAAACTATCGGTCAAAAATATCCAGACCACCATTGCACAAAATGCCATGGTGAAGAAAGCAGCCAGATACCAGATGTACAGTTAGAATAAATCCAACGAAAAACAGACAAGACAGGAAGAAAACGACAAAGAAAGAAGCTGAAAGAAGAAAGAGAAAAAAGATAAAAGAAAAAGGTGTCAACCAACAATGTCGGTCAACAAGAAAAGAAACAGAAAAAGAAGAAAACTATGTAAAGTAAAGTTTTTAAAGTTTTTGTTTTATTACTTTTTGTACAAAAGTCGTAGAAGGCGGCTACTTTAGTCGCAAAGTTTTTTTTGTTTTTATGTAAAAAATCGTAAAGTAAATAGTAGTGAATAGTAAAAGTCAGTTACTATTTATAAATAGTAAAGGCCGAATACTGTGCAAACAGTAAAAGGCAAACACTATTCATAAATAGTAAGAGTCAGATACTATGTAAATAGTAGAGGTCAGTTACTATTCATGAATAGTAAAAGTCATGAATAGTAAAGGTCATTGTAAATTTGTCTATAAATAGAAATCAGGACAGAAGCCAAAGGCAAGCCGATCCACATTCCTCAATTCTCTCTATTTTCTCTCAATTCTGCAACCCCACCCCCAAATTTGGAGGTTTCTTCTGTAAGTTTTAACTCTTCTTTTTGTTTTTCTTTAGCTTTTAATTTTTCTTCATATAATTGTTTAAGTTTTTGTAATTCTTTTTCTAGTTCTTGGATTTTCGTGTCTTTTTCTTCTTTAATTTGCTGAAATTCATTACGCTTTTTTCTATTGGGTGAATTATTCTGTCATCTGCTAAATATAGTTTAATTGGTGTATCTATTCAGAACTACCAGGAATATTAACAAATATGGAACTGTAAGAAATAAGTAGTGTTCACATTTGTTGATGGGTGCAGGTGAATAAGATGGAAAATCTGAAGTTGGAACCAAAAACTGAAACCTCAGTTTTTGTGCAGAAAAATCACAGAACGATGACTCGTTCAATCAATTCGTGAAGAGAAATACAAAAAATAGGGGAGCAACAGGCGAATTAATGATTCGTCTCTTCAAGAAATTAATCGTCATGTCCCCCATCATGTACACTAGAGAAAAGTCTGAATAAAAAGGAAAAGGTTGATAATGGATCACTCAACGAATCGTTGGGAGACCAAATGAGTCGTTAAGTTACCCGTCTTGAAGCTACACCAGGCCAAGGACCACAACTAAAGAAATGACTCGTTGGGTGACACCACGAGTTGTTACTTAACTCATTAGGTCCTAGGTTAGTTATCGAACTCAGGTAAAAGAATAAAGGGTCAAAATGAGTCGTCTCATTACTTAACGACTCGTGTAGTTAGTCGTCAGATATTTTATTTAATTTCTATCCGACTCGACCTAGGAGTGGAATTGGGGTGCTTTTAAGTTATATCAACTAAAAACCCGATTCTTTCCCTTTTCCAAAATCGCACCAGTATCCCTCCCCAAACACTTCAAATTTCCCTCTTCTTCTTCTTCTTCTTCTTCACTCAAACCCCATCGACAATACCTTCACTTGTGCATGCCCAGTCACTCAAGCACACTTACGAATAATTGCACTTTATCTCTGATCAAGCACATTGTGAGTAATCTTCCCCATAAAATTTTGAACATTGTAGCAGTTAAACAAGAATTGTTGAGGACCCATGTTGTGAATGAGCTTTAATGTATTTTGATTAGTATTGTGTTTATCTTTTCCTCTTGATGAAAATAAACCCTAGCAAGATTTAAATAAAGATTTCGATCGTATTTCACTTGGGTTGATTGTAGATTGTGAAGCTTTATGTTTGTGGAATTGAAATTTAGGAAAAAGATGAACTCGAATCATTTCGTGTCACCCAAATTGCACCTCACAATTGAGATATAAGTTGTCGATTGTCAAATATAGAACCAAACAAAGGTTGAGGTCGATAGCACAAGGAATATGGTAAGAACATAAGTTAAAGCGAATAACTATTACTATTGAGTTTCTTTTTTCCAAAGGGGGAAAATATAGAAAAATAAACAAAGTAAAATTGTCAAATTTTAAAACCAAATTTGGTTTGTATTCAATTAACGACTTGACTAGGATTGTGTTCCCCAAGATTCCATAACCACGAGGCTTATACACTAGTGATCAATTCCGATGTTTAACATGCAATATTGGTGGGTTAGGTTCACATAAATGGTTGGTCCCCTATCTAGATGATTATCACCAGGCAACGTGGTCCGTATACGGGTGTACTTTAGTTGACCCTTACCCTTTATATTGGATTAGCTATCCCCGGACAAGTTGAAGATATTAGATTATGGTTGATAGCCTCAAATCTTTGTTGTTAATCCCTTTTTCCCATCCATTACCTACTTGGTCTGGTAAGTAAGAATAAGGCAAGTCCTAACGTTTTCAACTGTGAATAATCAATTAAAACGAAGGGAAAAACAATACATGCATAAAACCCCGTTCAAGAATCACTAAGTGTTTCTACCTATGTGTGTTAATTCATCTTGGTTCCCACAAACCTAGATTATGGGTTTAGCTACCCATGCTTATTTTATCACAACCACAAATTATTGAATAAATCATAATTGCAACTTACAAATATCGTAGAAGAAAAACCACGTAGATTGAATAAAAACTCCATAATAGATGAATAAACTCCAATGTTGCTTTTGTTTCTTGAATCAAGAAAAATTGATCAATACCAGAATTCTAGTTAAAACCTAAGTATATCGGCTTTCTCAATTACTCTATAACTGTAAGAAAAATTGTTTGAAGAATCCCCTATTTTCAAAAATAAACCTAAACTGTGTATTTATAGTTCCAAGAAATCCTTTTCCTAATTAAAACTAAAAACCAGGTCGACAGTGGCAATGGGCTTGGTGATGATTTATTTTGCCTTCTAATGAGTCGTTCTTTGCTTAAAACAGTCATCCTCAACAACGTACCCAGTTGTAGAAACGGGTCACCAAATGACTCCTCAAGCCTAAGCATGAGTCGTTAGGTCCCTCGTAGTCTAATTCCTCAGTAAGTCCAGTGCACCCTACGGTTTGTCCCAATGATATGCCAATGAGTCGTTCCTTCATGTGACGACTCGTGATGTCTGTCATCAACTACATTGGTCACTTTGTTATGATTTCCTTTCTCAGCTTTCTCGATTGACCTCATGACTCGTTACCAGGTGTAACGAGTCGTTTCCTCAACTCGTCAGCTACACTGTCTTGCATCTTCAAAAACAGATCTTTTGCCCACGCCTTAAGCAATGAGTCGTGCCTCCTGCCAATGACTCGTGAAGTGCCTGGCAGTTACATTCTCAGTTGTTTTAAGCATTAATTCAACCAGTTTACTCCTGAACCTGTTTCCCTGCAACATGAAGCATAAAACACATCATACCTATATAAACATATCCCAAATGTGCATAATTTCTTTGTTTTAAGCATCGAAAGTGTCGTAAAATTACGGCACAACAATACCCTCAACTTAAAACTTTTGCATGTCCTCAGGAAAAAACAAAATAAAATAAACTACTTTGATGCTTCAATTGAAAGAACTCTAGGAAACTTACAGCAGTCACACTAACACATCAAAATCAAATTTTCTAACCCCTCCCTCATCGTATCAACTCAAATAACTATACATATGAAAAATTTCCAACCATAACACAGAGGAATCAAAACATGGCAATACTGTCACCTGCAACCACACACATAAATCTATAACACTGCCTCAGACAATTTGTAGACGATTTTGTTGACCAAATACTCTCACCTCAAAGAAGTCCCACACTCACACATGTGCATTTGAATAACTCGATATATTTCTCTTGGGACTAGGTAAGATCCACTGCATGCTTACAATACCATAGGTTTGCCTTTACTTTCAATACCTCCGATTTTCGGACAAGTAGCTAGAATCACAATAGGACTTTCTAGGCTTGTAATGTAGGCTCGGGCTAGGGTATGGTACATATGGAATTAGTAGCTCAACCCTCCTTGGCACACACACCTTTTGGCTCCACTTTTCACCTTTTCTCCTATTTTTTTCCTTTAACTTCTTCTTTTTTCTTTACTTTTGCAACTATGGATGCAGTTTCTCTTTATTCAACACTAATTTATGTCACACATTATTATTCTTTTCTTTTCTTGCTTTTTGACAATAATTTCTTTATTTTTCTTTTCATCATGCATACTGGAACCGCTCTTTTCCTTTTTCATTACCCAATTTTCTTTCCACCTGACTTTTCTTAATCACCTCTATAATAGCCACCCTCAACTTTAGGCGATTTGCCTAAGTTGAGGTTCACAATGTCCAAGGAGGGACCAGGACCAAAACTGGTTCATTCATAATAAAATCAGGCAGGTGAATTGGTGTAAACAAAAGGAAAGGTCAATTTAAGCTCAAACATTTGGATCAAGGGGATTTTATTCTCTTTTGGTAGGTCTTTAAGGCTAAAGTGGACTCATACATAAAAAACGACCTATAATCCTTTCCTAGTTTCCTATCATCTATCTCAGTACGACTGACCAGGCAAGTTCTAGATTTACTTACACAACTGATTCAGCTATTAAACCACACTAACACATAGCACAAGTCAACATCATCATTTATACCAATTGCTAGTTTAGGTACATCCATACAATGATAAACAAGTTTACAGTTTTAATGCCATGCAAAGATTCACAAAGGTCATACTTGTCAACTTTCACATACACATATACAAATTTTTCGGAGGGGTATCACATTATCAAACAACAGTTATTTTCAACAATTTCATCTCTTTACTTCTTTCAGTTTTCCTACTTTCTTCCAACTGACACAAAAAAAAACATAAAATAAAATTTTAAACATGCCAGTTCTACTAGATATGGAACACCTGAGAGAAAAGATATTCGACAAGAAAAACCCTCGGGTTATGTTCAGCAAAAAAAAATGCACAGGTATCCCTCCCCACCCCCATCAAGAAAGCATGCGTCATCCTCAATGCATATATATACCAAACAAAAACAAAGGAAATAGGGAACATACCTGTGTGACCTAGGTGTCAGCTACCTGGTCGGTGAAGGGTGTAGATACACCTCTAATATCATAAATATTACCGGCTTGAACCGGTGCATTCTTAGATCAAGTAGAGCTCGTGCCTTCTTCACGAACTCTCGCTACCTCATTCTCGGCTCTCTGTCAAGTATCCTCTCTCGATTCATGCAGCGCTCTCTCCATCTCACTCCGCCCCCATTTTTACTGACGGAGCAGAGAAGCATCATCCTCAACACTTGCCTCCCCATGAGGCCTCTTGCCCTTATCATGTGCCACTGGCTCCTCCATGATAAAGTCAAAAATAGGTGGTAATTCCTCTTCAAACTCATCATCTATCACGGGAAGTAAAGGTGGTGGTACTGCAGCTACCTGTCATGCGGCCAAGTCCTGCACCTGGGATCATAACGCTCCTAGCTCTGAGTACAATTGAGATAACTCCGACGCCTGTACCTATTCAAGGTGCTCATCCATTCTCCTCGAAAATGCATCCAGTCGGCCATGCACTAAACTGAATAGTGTCTCCAACTCCTTTGATACCCACAAATTTACCTGCTTCATTAGAACTCTAACATGTAGAGCCATGTGTGCCTGCTGCTTCTTAGCCTTAGGTAGCCGCCTAGCTATATCAACTATAAACTCCTATGAAACCGTGACTAGGCTGGTCATGGTGGCTCATGGAGGCACAACTGGAGGTCTAGGGGCTGCTGCATTAGATGATGACTCAAGAGCATCGGTAGGTGTGGAGGTATCCATTGTATTTGTAGCCTCAGGCTGTCTACCTATCTCTCTACCCTCCATAGGCTCAGCTGCCAACTCAGCGATCTATGCCGCATCAGTCTGTATCCTGCTGCCAAATGCCTCTTCTAATATTGTCACTCCCGTGGATGCAACTGCCTGAGTCCTCGACCTTTGTACTGGGTTTGTATCATCTCAAATCAACTCGATATCGGTAATCTTCTAGACAACTACTCTATAGTCCACTGATGGCAGTACTGGCACCTTTGACTCCTGACAGAGTCTATCTATCAGACATGGAAACTGAATGGTAGTGTCGTCATTGACTGCCCGCTCTCGAATCTCCTCAACAATGTATCGCAGGAAGTTGATGGCATACCACTCCATTATACTTGCTACCAAAGTAGCTCTGTCAGGTGATAGGATGTTTTCATTGCTGGTCGGTACCAGCCTGTGCCACACTAGTGACCACCAAAACTTTGCCTGAAAATTCAATGTGGCCTTCTTTATTTGCGACTCTGTACCATGCAGCCATTCAACTAGAGGACCTCTCGTAGCAATAATTCGAGACAACCAAGTGTACTGCTGGATGCGCTCCTGGCTATTCAACTTCTTTGTCCTGACATTATTCAGCTCAAATAGCCTGTGATGAAATTCTATCGTGTTCAACGGAGCCTGATAATCCAGCCCATACAGCATCCTGCAGATCGTCCGCTCAAAAATGTCAATCTCTAGGATTCTATATGGGCCGAATTATCAAGATCCGATGAACATGGAAAAATTTGATCACAGGCTAACCGAGCTGAAGAAAGTCACAACAAAGAAGTTGAATAGCCAGGAGCACATACAACAGTACACTTGGTTGTCTCGGATTATTTCTATGATAGGTCCGCTAGTTGAATGGCTTCATGGTATAGAGTCGCAAATAAAGAAGGCCACATTGAATTTTCAGACAAAGTTTTGGTGGTCACTAGTGTCGAACAGGCTGGTACCGACCAGCAATGACAACATCCTATCACCTGACAGAGCTGCTTTGGTAGCAAGTATAATTGGGTATGTCATCAACTTCCCGCGATACATTACTGAGGAGATTCGAGAGCGGGCAATCAATGATGGCACTACCAATCTGTTTCCATGTTTGATAGATAGACTCTGTCAGGATTCAAAGGTTCCAGTATTGCCATCATTGGACCAGAGAGTAATGGTCCAGAAGATTACCGATATCGGGTTGATTTGAGATGATACAAACCCGGTATTGAGGGCGAGGACTCAGGCAGCTGCATCTGCGGGAGCAACAATATTAGTAGAGGTATTTAGCAGTGGGATGCAGACTGATGCAACACAGTTCATTGAGTTGGCAGCTGAGCCTATGCAGGGCAGAGAGACAGGTAGCCAGCCTGAGGCTACAGATGCAGCGGATACCTCCACACCTACTGATGTTCCTAAGTCGTCATCTACTACAGCAGCCTCGAGACCACCAGTTGTGCCTCCACGATCCACTACAGCCTACCCAGTCATGATTTTGCAGAAGTTTTTAGCTTATATGGCTAGGCGACGAGCTAAGGCCGAGAAGAAGCAGGCACACACAGCTCTATAGGTTAGAGTTTTGATAGAACAGGTAAAGTCGTGGGTGTAAAAGGAGTTTGAGACACTGTCCAGTTCAGTCCATGGCCAACTGGATGCTTTTGAGAGGAGAATGGATGAGCACCTTGCACAGTTAAAAGTGTTGGAGCTATCTAGATGGTACTCAGGGCTACGAGCGCTACGATCCGAGGTGCCAGACTTGGCCGCACGACAGATATGTACAGTACCTCCACCGGTACTTCCTGTGATAGAGGATGAGTTTGACAAAGAATTGCCACCTAATTTCAACTTTATCACGTAGGAGATGGTGGCACATGCTAAGGGGAAGAGGCCTCGTGAGGAGGCAAGTGTTGAGGATGATGCTTCTCTACTCCGTCAGCAAAAATGGGAGCGGAGTGAGATGGAGAGAGCATTGCACGAATCGAGAGAGAAGGTTCGACAGGGAGCCAAGACTGAGGTAGAGAGAGTTCATGGAGAAGGCACGAGCTCTGTTGGATCTGAGAATGCACCAGTTCAAGCCGATAATATTGGCGATGATATCTACACCCTCCACCGACTAGGTACCAAGATAGAGGATAGGAAAGAAGGAAAGGATCATAGGCCATTTTTGAGGTATGAGTCCACTTTAGCCTTAAAGACCTACCAAAAAGAGAATAAAAATCCCTTGATCCAAAAGTTTGAGCTTAAATTGACCTATCTTTTTGTTTACACCAATTTACCTGCCCGATTTTATTATGAGTGAACCTTTTTGACCCTGGTCCCTCCATGGACATTGTGAACCTCAACTAAGGAAAATCGCCTAAAGTTGAGGGTGGCTATTATAGGGGTGATTAAGAAGAGTTGGTGGAAAGAAAATTGGGTAATGAAAAAGGAAAAGAGCGGGTTGAGGTATGCATGATGAAAAGAAAAATAAAAAAAATTGCTGCCAGAAATTAAGAAAAGAAAAGAATAATAATGTGTGACGTCAATGAGTGTTGAATAAAGAGAAACCGCATTTGTAGATGCAAATGCAAAGGAAAAAGAAGCAGTTAAAGGAAAAAGGGAAAAAATATGAAAAAAGTTGAAAAGTGGAGCCAAAAGGTATGTAGTGCCAAGGAGGGTTGAGCTACTAATTCCATATGTACCATACCCAAGCCCAAGCCTACGTTACAAGCCTAGAAAGTCCTATAATGATCCTAGCTACTTGTCCAAAAATCGAGGTATTGAAAGTAAAGGCAAGCCTATGGTATTGTATGCACGCAGTTTGAATTTCTTTTGTGAGAGCGAGTGGATCTTGCCTACTCCCAAGATAAATATATTGAGTTATTCAAATGCACATGTGTGAGTGTGGGACTTCTTTGAGGTGAGAAATCGTCTGCAAATTGTCTGGGCGGTGTTATAGATTTATGTGCGTGGTTGCAGGTGACAGTATTTTTCCATTTTTTGATTCCTCTGTGTTATGGTTGGAAATTTTGCATATGCATAGTGATTTGAGTTGATACGATGAGGGAGGGATTAGAAAAATATATTTTGATGTGTAAGTGTGACTGCTATAAGTTTCCTAGAGTTCTTTCAATTGAAGCGTCGAAGTAGTTTGTTTTATTTTATTTTTTCCTGAGGACATGCAAAAGTTCTAAGTTGTGGGTTTTATGTGCCATGATTTTACGACATTTTTGACGCTTAAAACCAAGAAATTATGCACATTCCGGGTGTATTTATATGGGTATGATGTGTTTTATGCTTAATGCTGTAAGAAAATAGGTTCGGGAGTGAACTGGTTGAATTAATGATGGAAACAACTGAAAAGGTGACTGCCAGGCACTTCACGAGTCATTGGCAGGAGGTACGACTCGTTGCTAAAGGCATGGGAAAAAGATGGATTTTTGAAGATGCAAGACAGTGTACCTAACGAGTTGAGGAAATGACTCGTTACAACTGGTAACGAGTCGTGAGGTCAACCGTGAAAGATGAAAGAGGAAATCTTAACAAAGTGGCCAGTGTAGTTGACGACAGACATCATGAGTCGTCACATGAAGGAATGAATTGTTGGCAGATCACTTAGACCAACCATAAGGTGCACTGGAATTTTGGAGGAATGACACCATGAGGGACCTAACGACTCGTGCTTAGGCACGATGAGTCGTTAGGTGACCCATTGCCACAACTGGATACGTTGCTTAGGATGAATGTTTTAAGCAAGGAACGACTCCTCAGAGGGCAAAAGGAATCGTCACCAAGCCCGTTTCCACTGCCGACCTAGTTTTCAGATTTAATTGGGAAAAGGATTTCTTCGAACTATAAACACACAGTTTAGAATTATTTTTGAAAAGGGGGGATTCTTCAAACGATTTTTCTTACAATTATAGAGTAATTGAGATAGCCGATTTACTTAATTTTCAACTACAATTTTGGTATTGATCAATTGTTCTTGATTCAAGAAACAAAAGAAACATTGGAGTTTATTCATCTATTATGGAGTTTTTATTCAATCTAAGTGGGTTTTCTTCTACCATAATTTGTAAGTTGCAATTATGATTTATTCAATAATTTGTCATTGTGATAAAACAAGCATGAGTAGCTAAACCCATAAACTAGGTTTGTGGGAACCAAGATGAATTAACAAACATAGGTAGAAACACTTAGTGATTCTTGAACGGGGTTTTATGCATGTATGTTTTTCCCTTCCTTTTGATTGATTCTTCACAGTTGCAAATGTTAGGACTTGCCTTATTCTTACTTACCGGACCAAGGAGGTAATGATGGAAAAAGGGATTAATAAAGGAGATTTGAGGCTATCAACCCCCATCTAATAGCTTGAACTTGTCCGGGGATAGCTAATCCAATATTAAGGGTAAGGGTCAACTAAAGTACACCCGTATACAGACCAAGTTGCATGGTGATAATCATATAGATAGGGTACCTACCATTTAGGTGAACTAACTTACCAATATTGCATGTTAAACATCGAAATAGATCACTAGTGTATAAGCCTTGTGGTTATGAAATCTTGAGGAACACAATCCTAGTCAAGTTTTTAATTGAATACAAACCGAATTTAATTTTAGCATTCAACAATTTTACTTTGTTTATTATTCTATATTTTCCCTTTTGGAAATAAGTAACTCAATAATAAAAGTTATTTGCATAACTTAAGTTCTTACCATATTCCCTTTGAGATCGAACTCAACATTTGTTGGGTTCAATATTTGACAATCGACCGCATATAACTCAATTGCGAGGTGTAATTTGGGTGACATCAGGGGCCTAGGTTTTGCCCCGAATCTCATAAACTACGTGCTACCATAGGTATGTTGGGACCTCCTTTGTGACTGTCCCCGACCCAAATGGCCCTCTTCATGGTGATATCACACTTTCATGGTTCTTCCCTTGGCAAGGTACGAAAGGCTTCCCGACTAGGATTACAAGTCGGGCTCTATGTGTGCTCATATGGGGTATGACGGTTAAGAGAAGTCTCCCGTAGTTCCTTATGATTTATGCATGATTATATTTATGTAGATTGGCTCAATTCGTGTTTAATAAAGCTTTCTCCTATGATTATGATTATGATTGTATTGTGAATGTTTTGAAAACCTTAAGCCTTATGTTATATTATGATACTTATGTTATGAGCACGTTTTCCAACTCTTATGATTATTTATGAGCTTTATATATTTTAAATGTCTGTTTTACTTACCTTGCATACTGACCGCATACTTTCTATGCTTTATCTTCTTATGATACAGGTTCCGGCTCTTACGCTCATCCTCATATCTAGACCCCTTTCAGAGTGTACTTTCATCTTACTGGTGAGTCCTCATGTTCCGAGGGCCATTTGATAGACATTCATGCTACTCATGTTTCAGTACTTTCTCGCGTTAGTTGGGGTGTTTTCCTATCAACCAATCGTATATAGTAGAGGCTTTCAGACAATGTGTAGTACTCGGACTGTGTATTTCAAGTGATTTCATACGCCATGATATGCTATGTCACGTTTACGTTTCTGCTATGTTTTATATTTATTCTTCTGCTTAATGTGAATGAAGTTAGATATGCTTATGCCATGGGTTGTGACACGCCCTTATTCGTGCGTCCGCAAGTGTACGGGTCATGCAAGTAATATAGTGGCTCTTTTTAAGAACCGGAATGTCGAACCCACAGGGACTGGACCCATTCCTCTAACTATCCATTACAAGCATGATCTTAAATACCGAAAATCTTGGTTATAGAAGTTTTCGAGGGAGATTTTTAATTAAGTCTAAATTTGGTCAACGAAATGTTCTGAATGCACTCTAGAAGCAACATAGAGTTAAAACCAGATAATCATGTGATGCTACGATTTGCAATGGGTTAAGTATGCAACTATCGATTGTCGTTTCATATAATTAGAATTGCATGTTCATGGTCTTTCGAGCCTCTAAACACGACAAACTAGCCTCACTGCATCATTGTGAGTGAGGATGCTACTTCTAGTTCGTGGGCAATCAATTATGTTGCGGTTTACGTGGAAATGATTCGGGACTTTCATGCATCTTATCATTTAACTCAGCGTAGCCTCACAACTATTTCTTTGAGTGGTGATGTGATAATCCTAAGTCGGTCTTTAAATACCCCCGTTTTATCAACCAAGCAAGGTATTAGGTATATTTCTATCCTAACACGAAGTTATATCGTGAGATATAAACATGCTCCTCACATTCTCATGTTCTGACCTAGGTCACTGCTTTCTCAAGCCTATGCCCAAGCTAACGTATATGTTTTCATGGTGATCAATCATAAAGACAACCAACAATCCAGAATACAAGATGAAAGCAACAATCAATAACTTAATTCCAAAACAATATCATAGAATCACAATCATAATTCATGGCTTCAACCCTAGAGGAACGGTTCTATCATGTTCGTAAAACTACAAGAAACTACAACTAAATTAACATACTTACAAGAATTTGGTTGATGAGAAGGGAATTTGACAAACCCTATATGAGTTCTTCCACTTCTCCCTTCACTCCTAGGTAGTTTTCCAGAATAAAATCATGACAAAGTGGTTTTAGGAGCTAAGGTACCTATTTATAATAAATGAGGAACGTGCATAATTTAGCCTATCGTGGAATGGCTCCGTGTCACGGAGTGTATCACGGAGCACTGCCTCTGTGACACAAACGTAACGCGGAGGCTCTCTAGAAATTACCTCCGGAAGCCAAAACTGCCGAGTGTCACCATGCTGCCGGTGTGACATGCTACTCATGCAGCGGGTTGGCAGTCCCCTGTCGCGGAGCTGGCATGGCGTGGCACGTTGTTTGCGCGCTGGTGCTGCCTGCCTGCCTGCCGCATCTGCTCGCGTGCTTGGCTGAGGCGTGGCACGACGCTGGGCGCGGCACACGCATAGCGTGGCACGCTGCCTGGCTCGGCTAGCCTTGCCATGGCCTGCTCCTTGTCGACTTTCACCCATTGCTCCCGACTCCATTCATCTCCTTCACCAACTTATGAATTAGTTCCTCAAAATCATTGAAACCTACAAAACAAGGACTAATCATGTTGGTTAGCACATATATTCACATTTATGTAAAATCACATGAAAGTGTATAAAATAAATTAGATAAACAAGACTAAATTAAGGTATAAAGCATCACTCCGGCATGCTATTTTTGCCCACGATCACCTACCCCACACTTAAAGCCTTGTTCGTCCTCGAACAAACCTTTTACATCTCATGCATATGGAGACTCACACATAGCTAATTTAGCAAGATACTTCAAGCTACAGCTATAATTATTACGTAAGATAACAAGCTACAAATAGAGCGTGCACGATTTAATCATTGAAATTAAATACAACTCCGCTAAGACTTCTTAACCTCAAGAAGCGACTCTCAATCTTAGCAAACTCATGCAAATCAAATGATTAAGAAATCCCACATGAATTATATCCTTCATTCAACATGTGCCCTCACGGAACGAGAGTTACCCCTTTTCACACACAAAAACTTTTTAAATCACAACATGTGTGGGTACATGAATAGAATTATGCTCACTCTCACAAAGGATTCACATGCATCATGTAATGACCTATAATATTGCCCTTAGTATTTTATTCCACTAATTTAAGGATGTGTGAATGTAAGATCAAGTAGGACTTAATGGGTTGTAATATAAGCTAAGGGACGGGTAGGTACTATTCTGGCCAATAATAGTGACTATCTTTTCCAAGCTCTTTTAATACATTACGCCCTCATTACAAACTTCCCTTCCCTTACTTCACCTTTTTCTCCTTTCAGCTTTCTTTTTCCTCTTATGTTCCCCCTTTCTTTAGGCACTTTTAGCTTATTAGTAAGGATCTCGATAAATAATTTTTCATTAATTTGTTTTCTTACTCCTTAATAATAATCAACCATTTTCACACAAGTGCACCTTTGTCCTTTTCTCCACTTCTACAACTTGCTACTTTTTGTTTCTTTTCCTTCTTCTCACTCCTTTACTCCTTCATATTTTTTCCTTAAGCGCTTAGGAGTTTTGGATCAAGTTCAAGGATAATGAAAGAAAAAGAATTAAGCTTATGTTGCAGCTGTCAAAGAATAGGCTCAAGGCTCAATGGGGCTAACTAGGATTAATTTTTCAAGGTAGGTAAAATGAGGGATAAAAATTTGGTTCATTCAAAGAAATTCCTAAATCATCTCCTACAATTCACATCCTTCATTTTGTTTTATAAGCACACCAGGCAAGTTCTAGACAATCCACAATAGCACAGAATACTCAAAAACCTTACACTCATGGCACATGCTCAATTCGAGACACATTCAGCAGACTCTTAACCCAGTTAATTGCAAGAATTCAAAATTAAGCTTCAATCATATTGAGTCAAATTCAAGAGCCTAAGTATCTCAACCAAAGTTATACCACTAGCATGCTTCAACACTAACCAAACTTGCATCTTACAATCATGTATAGCACATAACAAGAACATCAAGAACCAATTAGTTATGGTTTCAAAAACCCAAAACCTATCGACTAATTTTTTCTCAAGACGGTCGTCATCCATCCATCATCGGAAACAGTCCCTAACTATGACTAAAAACATAATATACATACAAAGAAAAGAAAAAGAAAATTTTTATTCTTCGGTTCTGTCACACCCCGCCTTGGGGGGTATGACTGGCACCTGATGCCCTATTGGGACCTGAACTGCTGGACTACTAAGCCTGGGCACATCTGGTGCCTGGCTGGCTCTAACTCATATTTCTGGAAACAAAGGGCTATATAAAGGCTGTAAACACAGCCCCCGGCCCATTGGCCTATAGCCTCCTGCACCTGTACTAACAGCTGACCAGAAACATATCTATTCAGGGAAACCTATGCGGGCCGACAAGGCCACCATGTTGTCTAGTTATCTGTAACTCAGCAATAACATACTAGAAGACTACGTGACCGGCAAGGTCACCACTACTGTCAACTTATGGCCCCACACGGCCAATATAAAAGAAGCAAAAGTACTAATAGCTAACAACTGCACGGCCTCACACGACCGGCTCATCTGACCACAGGGAGATATATATAGACTGCAAGCCTCTAGGAACAGCAATAGAAATGATCGGGACAGGGCCCCGACCTACTCGTACTATACAACAAAGGAAACTGGAATACACCTCTGGAATTCAGTCTCCGGATGACAGGAGCTGAATACTCGATTGCTGATAGGAATCACGTGGTATCGCCTGCTCATCTACGAGTACCTGCAGGCAAGTAATGCAGCGCCCCACCGGGCGTCAGTACCGCTGGTACTGAGTATGTAAAGCAATAACTGAAAGAAACATCTGAAAATGATAATATAACTGATGAAACTGAAGTAGAGAGAATAGATTAACTGTCTGATAATGTAAGTCATACCTTCTCTCAATCTTTACTGGAAGGAAATAGGAGTCATACCTAGAGACATATCCCTCTACTGCTGATCTACTCGTATCCAACGTAACATGGCATAACATGAAATAGCATAACATGGCACACACAAATCTTACCCGGCCCCCATAAGCCGGGAGGTACAACCAGCACAGAATCTACACCCCTACCCCGGTCATCCCCTCTCCTATAGTGGCTGTAAGCATCCCGCCGGTCCCCTGGGTATGCACTTGGGCTCGCTGAGCCCCTGACTATAACTGTACCTGAGTCCAAAGGACTCCTGAATCAACACCCGGGCGTATCCGCTCGACAGGGGTGTGTAAAAGCCGACCAAGGCAAAATATGGGGAAACTAGCATCCCATCTTCGTCCCCTGGCGGGACAGCATGCCACTCCGTAGAGTGACGTATCCTCATCCTCTGGCGGACGAGTCGATACAGCTATTAACCCTGGGGCGGTCGTGGATGCTAGGTAGTCCAACCCCAAACAATACAATGGTCTCAACTAGTAATGCTGTCTGTGTATCTCACATGCTGAGGGTAACAGGGGTAAGGTATCGTATACATTACATGCTGAACTAATAATAATAATCTGTACGCATTCGATACGTGCTAAGGCTGGTAAATATATATATATATATATATATGAATATAGTCTCCTGCCAAACTGTACTGGGGCAAATACTATACAAGATAGTGTTTCTGCTGAAAACTATGCTGTTTACTGAGTTTCTGTATTATCATGATTTACTATTCCTAACATGCTTTCTCAACTTTAGTTTTAGCCTGCCATTTTATCTCTGAAGTACTTTACGGATATTGCATCACTTTACGGGGTTTCAACTGAATACAATAATATCTTAACAGTTCATATTACATCACATACCTAGCATACTGGGCAGTTTCTAACACTTGTGTTAGAATCTAGGTCGTACTAGCAAGTTTCACGCAAGTTACAACTCGATGCTTCTCATATCGTATCAACATTCACAATAAATGTAACACTCGACTTCTGAACATTCTACTGGTCTGTAAATTACTACACTGTACCGATATTACTTAACTTGCCGAGGGAACTTAACTTTACATACCTTATCCTTGAACTATTTGTCTGTCGGATGAGGCTCGGCCGGTACTTCAACTATTTTCTCCCAACTGCATTCATAAATATGTCAATCAATACTAAATACAACTTTATTTAAAAAGGCAACGTCACTTTCGATATAGTTTATAGCCTAAACTTAGGCTTATCGAAAGACGGCCAGAAACTCACTATTTTTCAGAGGTCCAGAAGGGAGAAATATTCACTTCACAGCTAGGAACACATAGACACTAGTTTAGAGCAATTCCACTTACCTTAGCTCGGTGGCTCGACGATTCGTCGGCCGTATTTTATGAAACTGAATCCGTAGGAGTGCTCTCTGCTGCTAAATACCTCAGTATCTCGAGTTAATTTGAGTTTGGGCAACGTTTGGCAGCGTAATCGGACGATAATATATTACCTTCCTTCGTCCCTCTCTGCCCTCTGCGTTTTCTCGAAATTTTCATAAGTTTTTATCATTTAAAACCGAAGTGGGGCTTTATATACTTGGGCCTGGACAAGGCCAACGTGTCACGGAGCCAACGCGGAGGCTCCTCCTCCGTGACACGCTGCCATCGCGGAGGGGCTATGCCTCGGCTCCTTCCGCGATGGTTCGACAGGCTTCTCGTCCGATCTTTCCCCGGGCCTTTCTCTAGCACGTATGGCCATCAAATATGCTTAACCAACGTGCGAATAGGTCATCTAGGTGCCGGGAATTCTATGGGGTATAACAGGTTCAAAGGCCCCCCGTCGGAAAAGAACCGAAAAGAAAAACCGATGGGTGATGAAGTCATGCTTAATTCACAAAATTTTTTCAAATTTCTCCCAAATTTCACACAAACATTCCATTCACCAAAAACTTGTTTTATCCCAAATTTCACACAAGCATTCCATTCACCAAAAAACTTGTTAAGCACAAAAATTTTGAAATTTTTCTCACCCCACACTTAAATCATGCTATGTCCTCATAACATCGAATTAACATTTAAAGGATGAGAAATACTCCCTGAGCCTCTATGCCAAGCCAAAAGCATGCTTTCCTTTCAAGTTTTCAGAGGTGGGTGTTTGACCCCACACTTCTTTTATTCCGTGCTCTTTAGCTTCCACCTTCTTGGTACTCAGACTTCCCTCCATCCGTGCTTAACTTTCCACCAAAAACACAAACAAAATGAAAATAAACAAAAATCAACTCAAATGCAAGAAATTAGAATGATACCTGTGGTACCCTTGGGTTGCCTCCCAAGCAGCGCCTAATTTTACGTCGCGGCACGACGTGGACTGTCCTTTTCAGGACCTCCTCATACCTGGGTTCTCTTTCGAGAACCATCTCCTTTTCTCTTTTTGTTTAGAGGAAGCAGCCTCCACTTTGTTCCTCTCTTTCTCCAACTTCTTCTCAATTTGAAGTCCTCTATCAGACTCGGGCTGAACACTTGACATTGCCTTTGGCTGTGCACCTGTGGAATCCTCCACCCCACACTCATCCTCTGATAACACACTAACCTGACAAAGGTTTCTATAGTGTGCGGATGGGTTCGTTTCTTGGTAAATGCGGAAGAGTTCTTCTTCATCTTCGACCCTCATTTTCAGGGTCCCTGCTCTTAAATCAATCACCGCTCCTCCGGTGGCCAAGAATGGTCGTCCCAAGATCAGGGGTACCTGGTCATCAACCTAAAAATCTAAGACAATAAAATCAGCAGGTATAATGAACTTACCTACTTTGATGAGAAGGTCCTCTATTATTCCATCAGGAGTCACTCGCGACCTGTCAGCCAGCTGCAGTATCAACCTTGTTGGCCTCGGTTTTCCCAACCCCAGGGTGTTGAATAAGGATAGGGGCATTAGATTAACTGTTGTCCCTAGATCACACAAAGCTCGTAGCACCTCAGCTTTACCAATTTGTATGGGGAGGGTAAAACTCCCTGGTACTTTGAGCTTCTTTGGAATCTTGCTCAATACCCTGTGACTGCACTCCTCAGTCAGTGCTACAGTCTGGATGTCCACCAACCTAACTTTGTTTGACATCATATCCATCAAGTATTTAGCATACTTGGGCATTCCCTGCAAAACATCAATAAGAAGGAAATTTATTTTAAGTTCTTTGAAGCTCTCAAAGAACTTTTTGAAGCATTCCTCCTCCTTGCTCTTTCTGAATTTCTGAGGGAATGGTGGTGGTGGTCTCCATGCTGGCTGCAATGCAGGTTGCACAGTTTGTTGCCTAGCACTCTGATTCGCTTCAGTGTCGGTGGATGTCCTGGTCTAACCAACTCCGACTGCACCTTCTTCCTCATCTCTTTAGGCACTGCATCAGCTAATTGCTTTCCGCTTCTAAGATTGATTACATTGATCTGCCGGGGGTTAGGATCTGCGTTGCTTGGTAATCCCCCCTGCGATCTCATGTTTTGAGCAGCTTCTATCTGATCCACTTGTTTTTCCAGATTGTGGGTGGCTACTTCCTGATTCAGTAAGTCTGTTACCATCCTCGCCTAATTTTCTGCTAACTGATTCTGGGTCTCCATAATTTTCTGTAGTGTTTCATCAATGCTGCTGTGAACTTGCCCATCATTCTGCCTATTCTGCTGATACTGCTGTTGTAGAGGGTGTTGATACCCTTGCTTTTGGTTTCCACCCCAAGAAAAATTCGGGTGGCCCTGCCAATTTCCGTTGGCGTTGTTTCCAAAATTCTGATTCCTATACACATTACCAACAGAATTGACTGATTCCGGATTGGCTCCACAAGATTCTGCATTGTGCCCAGTATTACCGCAAATTTCACGCCGACTAGGAGCTTGCTGAACTGCATTAACCTGGCCCTGGTGTTGGTTCATACTTAGTTTATTAAACTGAATCATCATCTGATGTTGGAACAAAGCTAACTGTGCTGCCAAGGAATTCATTCCATCAACCTCTATCAACCCCGATCTCCTTCCTGCCCCTCTCGATGACTCGCTATGCCACTCTGGATTTCCCTGTGCAATTCTGTTCAACAAAGTGTACAACTCATCATATGTCTTCTCCAAGACTTGCCCACCCGATGCAGAGTCTAGTAATATTTTTGTGTGTGGGTCTAGACTTTCTACAAAGGTATGGGCCAGCACTTCATTTGATTGCTGGTGATTGAGACAGTCTCTCAACAATGACTTGAATCTTTCCCAAGCCAAATATAAGTTCTCATCAGGCTTCTGCTTGAAACTAAGTATTTCACTTTGCAGCTTTGAGTGCAGGTTGAAGGAAAGAATTTGATAAGGAACTTCTTAGCCAAGTCATTCCATGAAGTTATGGAGTTCGGTGGCTCCGCCTTCAACCACTTTTTCACCTCTCCCAACAATGAAAATGGGAAGAGGGTCAATCAGACATAATCTGTGGACACACCCGTGGGGACAAACGTGTTACTAATCTCTAAAAAGCTCTGTAAGTGCTGCTGCGGGTCCTCATGTTCCATTCCAGTGAATTGACCACTAGAATGTAACAGCTGCACCATGTTCTATTTAAGCTCAAAGTTCCCTCCCAGCTCCAGTTTACGGATACTAGAGGTCACATTCGTCGCCAGTGGTATTGGCACTTCACGAATTGGTCTTGCTGCCATTGCTTTCGATGACAATTGTTCCTGTGCCGCAGGTGGTTGTTGTTGTACCTTTTCTTGAAGTCTCTTCAGCTTTTGCTCTAGAGCTACTCTCCTTTGCAAATGGATTTGACGTTCAGGTTCAAGCAACGGTTCCACAAGCTCTCTATTTTAAGCCAGCTCGGTAGGACAACCTATCACCTGCAAATAATCAGACTAAGACCAAGTTTCTCAACACTAAAGGAAATTTAAAAGTAACACAAAAACAAATAAATTATCAAAACTTCGCCGAGTCCCTAGCAAAGGCGCCAAAACTTGACGCGCCCTTATTCGCGCGTCCGCAAGTGTACGGGTCGTGCAAGTAATATAGTGGCTCTTTTTAAGAACCGGAATGTCGAACCCACAGGGACTAGACACATTCTTCTAACTATCCATTACAAGAGTGATCTTAAATACCGAAAATGTTGGTTATAGAAGTTTTAGAGGGATATTATTAATTAAATCTAAATTTGGTCAACGAAATGTTCTGAATGCACTCTAGGAGCAACATAGAGTTAAAACTAGATAATCATGCGATGCTACATTTTGCAATGGGTTAAGTATGCAACTATCGATTGTCGTTTCACATAATTAGAATTGCATGTTCATGGTTTTTCAAGCCTCTAAACACGACAAACTAGCCTCAATGCATCATTGTGAGCGAGGATACTACTTCTAGTTCGTGGGCAATCAATTATGTTGTGGTTTACGTGGAAATGATTAGGGACTTTCGTTCATCTAATCATTAACTGAACTTAGCCTCACAACTACTTCTTCGAGTGGTGATGTGATAATCCTAAGTCGGTTTTAAATACCCCCGTTTTATCAACCAAGCAAGGTATTAGGTATATTTCTATCCTAACACGAAATTATATCGTGAGATATAAACATGCTCCTCACATTCTCATGTTCTGACCTAGGTCACTGCTTTCTCAAGCCTATGCCCAAGCTATCGTATATGTTTTCATGGTGATCAATCATAAAGACAACCATCAATCCAGAATGCAAGACGGAAGCAACAGTCAGTAACTTAATTCAAAAACAATATCATAGAATCACAATCATAATTCATGGCTTCAACCCTATAGGAAGGGTTCTACACATGCATGTTCGTAAAACTACAAGAAACTACATATAAATTAACATACTTACAAGAATTTGGTAGATTAGAAGGGAATTTGACAAACCCTAGATGAGTTCTTCCACTTCTCCCTTCACTCCTAGGTAGTTTTCCAGAATAAAATCATGACAAAGTGGTTTTAGGAGCTAAGGGACCTATTTATAATAAATGAGGAACGTGCATAATTTAGCCTTTCATGGAATGGCTCCATGTCACGGAGTGTATCGTGGAGCACTGCCTCCGTGACACGGAGGTAACGCGGAGGCTCTCTAGAAATTGCCTCCGGAAGCCAAAACTGCCGAGTGTCACTGCGCTGCCGGCGTGACACGCTGCTCATGCAGCGCATTGGTAGTCCCCTGTCGCAGATCTGGAACAGCATGGCACGCTGCCTGGCGCAGCCAGCCTTGCCATGGCCTACTCCTTGCCGACTTTTGCTCATTTCTCCCGACTCCATTCCTCTCCTTCACCAACTTATGAATTAGTTCCTCAACATCATTGAAACCTACAAAACAAGGACTAATCGTGTTGGTTAGCACATATATTCACATTTATATAAAACCACATGTAAATGTATAAAATAAATTAGATAAACAAGACTAAATTAAGGTATAAAGCATCACTCAGGCATGCTATTTTTGCCCACGATCAGGTTGACTTGGGGCCTCTCGGGGTTCCTTGTCCCGTGTTTACGATCCAGGTCTACCCTCAGGTCGTGACACTGGATGGATAGAGTACCGAGAGACATGAGCCTCGCTCAACATCCACTCTCTCAAGTCATCTACAGCTGGCACATACAATCAATCTTGATATCGAAGTACTCCATCTCCCCATTGGAAGAAAGCCTACACCTTTTGATTCCAGACAGCTTCCATTAGCTTCAATTGGATAGGATACTCATCTTTCCTAGCTTTTACTTTTGTCAACAAGGAAGATTCAATACCATTATGGAAAATCACAGCACCATCCGCCGAATCTGTAAGGCGAACCCCCAAACAAGCAAGCCTATGGACATCCTTCACCAACTCCTTCCTCCCATCCTCCACATGAGACATACTCTCCATGGATAGCCTACTATGAGCAACTTCCACTACATTGGCCTTGCCCGGATGATAAAGGACACTCATGTCATAGTCCTTGAGAAGCTCTATCCATCTCATTTGCTGCAAATTCAGGTCCTTCTGAATGAACACATACTGAATGCTCTTATAGTCCATGAATACATCCACATGCATCCCATACAAATAGTATATCCATATATTTAAGGCAAACACCACGGCTGCCAACTCTAGGTCATGTATTGGGTAATTCATCTCATAGGTCATAAGCTGTCTAGAGGCATACGCAATGAACTTACCATGCCACATTAGTTAAACCCCGTAAGTTTTCATTATTTAACCGATGTGTGTGTGCATGTTGAGAGTTTTTGGAAAATGGCACATGTAGGAGAAGGCTGGGGGGTGGAACGCGTGAGCACGTTATCAAGTGAGCGGACAGTTAGAACTGGAGGCAGGGCACTATAGGCGCGCGTCGTGCACCCCTCTCCCACGCAGGGAGCAGCACATCGCGCCACTACTCCGCTGCAGGGAGAGGTGAACCGCGGACCTCCCTCTACAGCCTCCCTATATATATATATATATATATATTTATATTTAAATTCTTCATTTAGTTTAATTAAAAATATTTCAAAAGAGGACCCTCGGCTTATGCAATTTTCTTATGATAATTTCATCAATTTGAAGTCAAATTATGCTGCTAAATCACATCTAATTACAAATTCTCCTTTGGTAATGATTCCTAAGCCTATGAAGAACATATTTATGGAGTTGAATCTTTGAAATTGGATAAGTTCGACGGAGTCCCTCCGAGTAGAAATCGTAGAAATCACTTTTAATCAAAAATCCTAACCGTTTACAAGTGATAAGTAAATATTTATACCTTTCTAATCTACAAAATTTCATAAGATTTCATCGAGTTGAACTCATTTTGACATATTGTCATTATGTTAGTGGGCTATGAATTTCTGGCCTAATTCTTGAATAATAATAGCCCTGTTCCCTTGGTGTAAAAGCTAAAATAAAGAGGGATTACAAGTTCTTGATCACAGAAGGATTGATTGAGTAGAATTCAGCTATTGAGGTATGTTAAGGCTAACCTCCTTCGGCAAGTTATTCTTGTCATATAGTCAATATGACTTGTACCATTGTAGTAGCTTATAATTATACATGTTATGGTTAGATGCTATGAGGCGAATTGAGGTTGTAACATAATATCCCTTGTCCGAAAAGATTACATTCAGTTTTAACAATCACTAGAAGCAACAAAGAGATTCCCTGTTTAGTTATTCACCGTCTAAAGAGACTAGTAATGTTTTTCTGCCATACTGAGGCCAAAGAGGCCTGTGGTTAGCTGCTAACATACTTGGTTAAGTTAGGCGCATAGGGCAAAATTTGGCATTATAACTTCCTATTTGACGCCTATATATATACAGTAAAGCTCGCCTACAGGCCATTGGCATACTTTGACGCCTACAGGACTAGAGTCATGATAAAATGGCCTTACCTTTGAGTCAGTGGCAGCAGGGTTGCCTAATGAATTAGGTGGTAGCTCTCTAGGTGATCTACATACTGCCAATGATTGTATAGCTTCTTTCGACTTACAGTTGGTCGTATCGATTAGTTAGGAAACCACCCTAGTTGCCAGAAGTCTAATGGATTACGTGATATTCTAAGTAAGTATCTTCGTATGCCATTATATGTGGGGCTAACGCCTTTAGCTATTCATACAAATTCCCACGTACATGTTCCTAGAAGGGCTAATTCTAAGTATACCTACCTACGGGGCTACAGATTGCTCACGAGAACTATATATTGTTTGGAAAGATCAGATTGATGACTATGAACAAGAACCTTAGTATTATGGTTTATTCTTCGGGTTAGTAATTACTGTGGCTTCCCATAGGACTATTTTGGTTGATTACCTAGTATCATATCATGTTATTGGTATCCCTATAATCATTCTAGGAGAGGGAACCATATAGTTGGTCGCCTACGACCTTGTTGTCCACTGATGAACGACTATTGTACTAGTATGACTTTCAGAGTTTTGCTAGGTCACCCTAAACCTCGCCTTCCTTTCTTAGCCAGCTAATTTTATAATTACTTCCATGACTATCAGACTAGCTGTGGACACATAGAATACGTCTATTAGCTGCTATTTAGGAAGTTACAAGAGCCCTGACGGCTCACATACAGTTACAGGAGCCCAAATGGCTCAATTACAGTTACAGGAGCTTAGATGGCTGAAAATACAATTATAGGACCCCAGGAGGTTCAGATACAATCACAATAGCCCAAATGGCTCATATACAGTTACAGTGGCCCAGACGGCTCATATACAGTTAGAGGAGCCCAGAAGGCTCAGATATGATTACAAGAGCCCAAAAGGCTCACATACTATTATAGGAGCTCAGATGGCTCAGACACAATTGCAGAAGCCCGGAAGGCTTGGATACAGTTTTAGAGGCCGAGTATGGTTTAGTTACGTTTGCCTAAGGGGCTACAGTGAAATAGATAGGAGTAATAGTTTGTTTGCACTTATCGGGGCTTATGGGGGCCCAGGTGGGTTGTTCTTGCACCTTCCAGCTTAAGGGGCCAGGCGTTATACCTCGAGAACCCAAGGATCAGATCCAAGAGTCAAAATAGTGAAAAACTAATATTTCGCACCAGATAAGGAGGCTCGTGAGGAGTAACCGCGAGTCGTGAGGTGACTCGTGGTCCAGCGGGGTTGGAAGGAGGTGTTGAGAATACCAAGGGCATGACCACGAGTCGTGGTCAGGCCTCACGACTCGTGAGGTCTCCCATGGCCTAGAATGCTTTTTTGGCAAGGAGGCTTTGGGCAGTAGAAGCCATGGATGGTGACCACGAGTTGTGGCCACCCACCACGAGTCATGAAGTCTTCCATGAGGTCTCCTAGTTATTTTGAGCAGTGTACCATACGAATCATGGCCATGAGTCATCCCGTCCCTCGTGGGGACTGGCAGTCAGCCAAATTTTGCGATTTTAGTAAGGGATTTTCCGTAATTCCTAAGTACTAGGGGCCTATACTACGTCGTTTAAGGCTCATTTTATAGGGTTTTAAGAGGGGAAAGCCTATTCTAAGCTAATTCATTCCATGCACACAAACTTGAGAGTTTGTAGAGAGGATTTAGAGAAAGTCTTCAAGGTTTCCATTGGAATCTCATCTTGGGAAATCAGGGAAGTGGTAGAATCATCCCTTCCAGGTAGGTAAGGTTATGAGCGGGTGTTTCTTTCCTCACCCATTCCAAATCTCTATCTAAGTTAGAGAAATTACTATGATCAAGTTATGGGGGTTTACCCAATTGCATAATTCTTCAATTTCTATACATGGGTACGATTAGATTATATTTACATTGATGAATTGTGAAGCTTGCGAAGATTTTAAATTGTTTTCAATCAAAAATTGTGTTTTCTAAATTATGAAATAAAATCCCCATGGATGAGAAGTTTATGAAAGAAGAGAATGATGATGAATGTATGATGATGATGAGATTTGATGATGAAAAACATGTTTCTAAAACTACCCATGATTATGATATTGTTTTCCACATGAATTGAGTAGATCCAAACATGATAATGTTTTGGGAAAGGCCCTTATATCAAGTATGACGATGTAGTATCTCTAAAGTAAGCTTACCACATGGTTTTGGAGTAGACGCTCCCACTTATATTTGAGCTTGTTGGTATGTTTCTAAATAAAGCTTCTCATATGCATGAATTTATAATTGAGATGTATGTATTATTGAGCTTTGTTTTCATATAATGTCGGTTCTATGCTTGATTTCATTATTGAGCTTTGTTAAATGACAATGTTGAGCTTCATCTCATGCGATGCTGAGTTTCTGCATGATTCCATTGTTGAGCTTCGTCAATAGATGATGTTGAGCTTTGTTATATACGATGTAGAGCATTGCATGTTTTTGGAGAAGAGTCTAGCATCGAGCTGGCAAAGGGTTGATCACTCTATGCCCCAGAACTACGCGCCAACGTAGGTTGATACTATTATGTTATTGAGACCTCCCATGTGATCTATCCCCGACCCTAATGGCCCATGAGCTTGATACCGATATCATGGTAGCGTCCTTAGCCCTAGCAAGTTTTTGGACAGCTCTGCCCACTTGAGTGTGATAGTCGGGACTGCATAAGCTCTATCGTGGTATGTCGGTTAAGTGACGAGTCTCCCATTGTCTATATGATTCAGATTTATATTTATTACTCATAATTATCATTTTAAGCATGCGTGTACTAAAAGTAAGGTTTGACTCATTGTTTAGCTTTTCTACAAATGTCAAAATTCATCTTGGAGTCACTTGAGTCAGTTATGATGTTATGAAGCTATGCATGGTCTTAATATGAAAAGATTACGATTTTAGGATGAATTCATGTAGTCCTTCCTCTCAGATTCGCAAGCTTATGATATGTTATGAAATGTTTTAAATGATTTACTTTACTCAAGTGGTTTTACGTACCTTGCATACCAAGTACGTTCCTCGTACTAACCACACACTTTCTATGATGTATCGTTTCATGATGCAGGACCTAGCTCCCAGGCTAAACCCCGCTCGTAGTCGATTGTCAGAGTTAGCACCTACTTGGTTGGTGAGTCCTCATACTTTGAGGGCTATACTTTTAGTTAGCCTTATGTATTTTCAGTTTTAGTATTATTGAGTTAGTTCTGGTCTTGTCCCATAAACTTGTCTAGATTAGAGGCTTTTCAGACTTTGTATGTGTTTAGCTTTGGATGCTTATTCTGATGTTATGTTGAGTTAGACTTCTGCTGCATTTATATTGATGATTTCTTCCATTTATCGAATGAGTTAGATATATGCTTATCCCATGGGTAAACTTGGGGTCTGTCGGGGTCCCTTGTCCCGTGTCTACAATTCGTGCCTCTATTCGGGTCGTGACACCAGGTCAGGTTCTTGTTTGCATCCTTGTTTGATAGATATAGTTTATGTATGTAGAATCATTCAACTTAAGTCCTATTTGTATAATGGTCTACTAGACGCGAGCTATGATTTTGAAAATATACATGTTAACTTTTTCCCTTTTTCGCTAAGTACTTTCAATTCTTTATCAGCTTTTATTTAGTTATTGTTGTTGCCTTACATATTTAGTACATATTGTATTGACCCCCATACATGGGGCATTGCATGCTTGCCTGCAGGTTCAGACAGACAGGTTTTGCGTCCTTTTTAGCAGCCATTGAGAGTCAGTAGAATGGTCAACTCCTTTCCTTCGGAGTTGCCATATAGTAGAGGTTTTCCTGTCTTTTATTAGATAGATTTTGGGTAGGCCGGGGCCTTGTCCCGATCAATATTTCACTCTTAGGGCTTGCAAAGTATAGTTTTTTGTTAGTTATGCATTATTGGCCGTGTGAGGCCTATATGTGCTATGATAGGTGTTGTTGGCCATGTGGGGCCTAGTTATGCTATCTGTTAGCAGCATAGTGGTCTTGTCAGCCCACATAGGATGATATTACTGTTGTTGTTGAGTTAGCTGATTTACTACAGGTATTGTATAGTGGCCTCGTTGGCCTAGGGTTATGTTTACAGTCGAGATATAGCTGTTTGTTTTCTTGGTTATGTGCTGCTGGCATACACCAGAACTGTAGATTGATCACGGGCAAAAATATATGCCCGAGATACTCTTTATTACTTAAATTAGTCTTGTTTATCTAAGTTACTGTATACATTTTCATGTAATTTTATATAATGTGGAGATATGTGCTAACCAACATGATTAGCCTTTGTTTTGTAGGTTTTGATGATGTTTGAGTAACTAATCCATGAGTTGGTGAAGTAGAAGCTTGGAAACAGAATTAACACGCGAACGTCTGCAAGGAAGAGGCACAAAACAGCCCACCAGCGCGTCGACAAGGTGCCACGGCAGGCAGGCTGCTCAAAACAGCCCACCTGCGCGTTGGCAACGTGCCACGGCAGGTGGCCTCCACGACCAAGGGGCTGCAACGCGCTGCCCAGGCAGCGTGACACGCTGCCAACGTGGCAGGGTGCTGCCTGGGCTAATTTCGGGTGATTTTCCAGAGAGCCTCCGCGTCCGTAGCGTGTCACGGAGGCCGTGCTCCGCGATGCACTCCGTCACACGTTGCTTGTTATTCCGGGAAAGATTCCTACTAATATAAATAGCACACTTAGGTTTATTTTTGAGAATTAAGACTTGGTGGAGCTAGGACGTGGGTTAGCAGCAGTTGAGGGAAGAAAAAGCTAAGAGATTTCTTCTCTTCCTTTCTTCTTTCTACCAATTGTACGTATGATTTACACTCATTTTAGGATGATCAATCCACAAATGAGTGGTTAATTCTCTTCCTTGCTAAGGTTTTGAACATGTGTAGTGAATTTTGATTGTAAATGATATGGTTTTCTTCTTCTTCTTTCATGTTGTTCTATTAATTCTTGTTCTTACTGCATTAGTGCTTGGCCGACATTAATGTACATCTAAAAAGTCCAATTTCACTCGAGAGAGAAAGAAATTGGAAAGTTGTGAATTAACAAGGTATTGTTCTTAACTTGATTTGGGAAAATTGGGTTTTGATGTGCTTTCCTGATAGAAATATACTTGAAAGTCGTATTAGTCAATTTAGGAACCGGAATTGTATTGCTAGGTCGTAAATTGCATTTGATCACAGAAATGTAGACGAATGGTTTATGATTCTTAAGTGAAATTAAATACGAGAGTTTTAATTTCTAGGCTACTGTTCTTGGCTAGCAACATGAAGAAGAGATTAACCGAATTATTATTATAATCGAATCATTACTTGTTCTTAACCTTGGCATGCTCATATCCATAGTTTAAATTCACAGTAAATAATTGTTAATAGTTTTAGTATATATTTTATAAACAAAAACTCATTTAACTGTTGGTTACGTTGTTGTTAGCATAATTAGAAGTAAGATAAGAATATAGTATACTTAGGCAAATTTTACATATCCTGAGCCTCCTTAGATCGATACTTGGCTTACTTAGCCACTTTATTACTTGTTTGACCACGTGCACTTGCGTGTCGGTTTTTAACCGTAGCAACAAACCGCGAACAAGTTTTTGGCGTCGTTGCCGGGGAGGCTAGGCGATTTGTGAAATTGTGTTAAGTGTAAATTTACTGTATTTTTGTTTTATTTTCTTAAGTGTTGACAACTTGGTTTTGGTATTTGTTTTAATTCGTTGTTCATTTTAATTTTTCTCTCTTTTGGATACCCTCATTGACATGACATCTTGGAATATAAATGGTGGATACGCATATTTCGGCGAATCTTGCATGAATTGTGGAGGACCCCACTTGTGGAAAAACTGTAACACGTGCAATGTATGTGGGTGTCAATATGGCCATTGGGGTGATTGTCCAAAGGCATATTTCCCTCCCCCAAGCCCCTACTATGATCATTCTGTTGTTTTTGCTGAATATAGGCATGTTGAAAATGAGGACTTGGGACACCAAGTTCAAATAGAGGACATGATGAAACAACTCCTGGAGCAATCAGAAGCAATGAAGGAGTCGGTGGCAGAATTGATAATTCAGCAAAAGGAGAATGCAGAGGTTGTAAGCAGGATGAGCGTCAAACTCACAGAGATGTGTGCTGAGGCTGAAGCTTGTGATAATTTGCAGGTGACAGTTTTAGCCGATATTCAAGAGGAACTACAAGAGGAATACAAGGGTGAATTTTTGGATGAAGCCCCACAATTAGAATCTCTTGAGTGTCGCCGTGATCGGCTCATACCTATAGAAATTCCATTCATGGAAGAAGAAAAAGAATATCTCCCATTTGACCTTAATGGAGAAATAGATGTCGATGTTGAAAAGGTGTACACAAGTAAGGAAGTCAAGCACAAAGCAATTTCAGAGTTGAGATTGATTGGACCACACTCGAAGCATTTTTCGACATTAAGTTTGGTTGACAACACAGAAATAGAGTCTTCCAAGATTATAGAGAAATGTCTAGAGGAGGACCAAGCCCCGTATATTCTGAAATTTGCTAACTCGAAGCAACAAAATGACTTCACTTACTCAAGGGCCAGTAGGTTCAAAAGAAAACATCTACTGCTTGGTCCTTACAATTTTTCACCACCACCCCTAGAGCATAAGAGGAAATTAGAAAAGAAATTAGGGGTGAGATTCATATCCTCAAGGTGGAGGAAAAAGTGGTGAAACTTGGTACGTCGTGCCGCGACGTAAAATTAGGCGCTGCTTGGGAGGCAACCTAAGGGTACCACAGGTACCATTTTAATTTCTTGCAATTGAGTTAATTTTTGTTTATTTTCATCTTGGGTTGTTTTGGTGGAAAGTTAAGCACAGATGGAGGGGAAGTCTGAGTACCCGTGGAGGAGGAAGCTAACAAGCATGGAAGAGAAAAAGTGTGGGGTTGAACACCCACTTGTGCAAAGTCGAAGAAACGCATGCTGTTAGCTAAGCCTAAAGGCCCCAGGGAGTATTTCGCACCCTTTGTAAATTTTAATTTGATGCTATGAGGAAATAGCATGATTTAAGTGTGGGGTAAGGGAAATTTCAAGAAATTTCAAAAAATTTTGTTGTGCTTAACGATTTTTGGTGAATGTAATGCTTGTGAAAAATTTGAAAAATTTGAAAATTTTTTGTGAATTAAGCATGACTTCATCACCCATTGGTTTTTCTTTTCGGTTCTTTTCCGATGGGGGGTCTTTGAACCGAAGAATAAAAATTTTCTTTTTCTTTCTTTCCGTTGTCTGTATATAGTGTTTTTAGTCATAGTTAGGGACTGTTTCCGACGATGGATGGATGACGACCGTCTTGAGGAAAATTAGTCGATAGGTTTTGGGTTTTTGAAACCATAACTAATTGGGGCTTGATGTTCTTTTTATGTGCTATACATGGTTGTAAGATGCAAGTATGTTCAGTATGAAGCATGCAATTGTATAACTTTGTTTGAGACACTTAGGCTCTTGAATTTGACTCAATATGTTTGAAGCTTAATTCTGAATTCTTGTGATTAGCTGAGTAAGAGTCTACTGATTGTGTCTTGATTTGAGCATGTGCCATGAGTGTAAGGTTTTTGAGTATTCTATGCTATTGTGGAATGTCTAGAACTTGCCTGGTGTGTATATAAAACGAAATGAAGGATGTGAATTGTAGGAGATGATTTAGGCATTTCTTTGAATGAACCAAACTTTTATCCCTCATTATACCTACCTTGAAAAATTAATCCTAGTTAACCCCATTGAGCCTTGAGCCTATTCTTTGACAGATGCAACATAAGCTTAATCCTTTTTCTTTCATTAGCCTTGAAATTGAACCAAAACTCCTAAGCGCTTAAAGGAAAAATCCGAAAGAGTAAAGGAGTGAGAAGAATGAAAAAGAAGGGAAAGTAGCAATTGTAAAAGTTGAGAAAGGGTCAAGGGTGCACTTTTTTTGAATATGGGTGAGTATTAGTAGGGAGTAAGAAAACAATTAAATGAAAAGTTACTTATAGAACTCCTTACTAATAAGTTAAAAGTGCCTAAAGAAATGGGGGAACAAAAGAGGAAAAAGAAAGATGAAAAGTGAAAAAGGTGAAGTGAGGGAAGGGAAGTTCGTAATGAAGGCGTGATGTATTAAAAGCGCTTAGGATAGATAGTCACTATTACTGATCATAATAGTACCTACCCGCACCTGAGTTACATTACAACCTAAAAAAGTCCTACTTGATCTTACATTCATACATCCTTAAATTAGTGGAATAAAACACTAAGGGCAAGCTTATGGGTCATTACATAATGCATGTGAATTGTTTGTGAGAGTGAGCGTAATTCTATTCATATACCCACACATGTTGTGATATAAAAATTGTTTTTGCGTGTGAAAATGGGTAACTTTCTTTCCGTGAGGGGCACATGTTTAATGAAGGATAAAATTCATGTGGAATTTCTTAATCAGTTAATTTACATGAGCTTGCTAAAATTGAGAGTCGACTCTTGAGGTTAAGAAGTCTTAACACAGTTGTACTTCATTTCAATGATCAAATCAGGCATGCTCTATTTTTAGCTTGTATCTTACGTAATCATTATAGTCGTAACTTGAATTATCTTGCTAAATTAGTTATGCGGGAGTCTCCATATGCATGATATGTAAAAGGTTGTTCGAGGACGAACAAGGCTTTAAGTGTGGGGTTGTGATCACGGGCAAAAACATATGCCCGAGATACTCTTTATTACTTAAATTAGTCTTGTTTATCTAAGTTATTGTATACATTTTCATGTAATTTTATATAATGTGGATATATGTGCTAACCAACATGATTAGTCTTTGTTTTGTAGGTTTTGATGATGTTTGAGTAACTAATCCATGAGTTGGTGAAGTAGAAGATTGGAAACGGAATTAACACGCGAACGTCGGCAAGGAAGAGGCACAAAATAGCCCACCGGCGCGTCGACAAGGTGCCACGGTAGGCACGCCGCTCAAAACAGCCCACCTGCGCGTTGGCAACGTGCCACGGCAGGTGGCCTCCGCGACCAAGGGGCTGCAACGCGCTGCCCAGGCAGCGTGACACGCTGCCAATGCGGCAGGGTGTGCCTGGGCTAATTTCGGGTGATTTTCCAGAGAGCCTCCGCGTCCGTAGCGTGTCACGGAGGCCGTGCTCCGCGATGCACTCTGTGACACATTGCTTGTTATTCCGGGAAAGATTCCTACTAATATAAATAGCACACTTAGGTTTATTTTTGAGAATTAAGACTTGGTGGAGCTAGGACGTGGGTTAGCAGCAGTTGAGGGAAGAAAAAGCTAAGAGATTTCTTCTCTTCCTTTCTTCTTTCTACCAATTGTACGTATGATTTACACTCGTTTTAGGATGATCAATCCACAAATGAGTGGCTAATTCTCTTCCTTGCTAAGGTTTTGAACATGTGTAGTGAATTTTGATTGTAAATGATATGGTTTTCTTCTTCTTCTTTCGTGTTGTTCTATTAATTCTTGTTCTTACTGCATTAGTGCTTGGCCGACATTAATGTACATCTAAAAAGTCCAATTTCACTCGAGAGAGCAAGAAATTGGAAAGTTGTGAATTAATAGGGTATTGTTCTTAACTTGATTTGGGAAAATTGGGTTTTGATGTGCTTTCCTGGTAGAAATATACTTGAAAGTCGTATTAGTCAATTTAGGAATCGGAATTCTCAGAAGATCGAGGCGGTAAAGAACAGGCCCAGACCGGTGAACCATTAGATATCAGGAGTTTTTTAGGCCTAGCGGGTTACTATCGGAGATTTGTGGAGGGTTTTTCATCCATTGTCACACCATTGAATAAGTTGACTCAGAAGAACGTGAAGTTTCAATGGTCGGAGGCTTGTGAGAAAAGCTTCCAAGAATTGAAGACCCTACTCACTTCAGCACCAGTGTTGACCCTACCTGAGGGTACTGATGGTTTTGTAGTGTATTGCGATGCTTCGAGAGTCAGACTCAAGTGTGTGTTGATGCAGCATGGGAAAGTGATAGCATATGCCTTGAGACAATTGAAAGTTCATGAAAAAAATTACCCGACCAATGATCTTGAATTGGACGATGTAGTGTTTGCATTGAAGATATGGCGGCATTACTTGTATGGGGTCCATGACGGATCGTAAGAGCTTGCAATAAGTGTTCACACAAAAAGACCTCAATCTTCAGCAGAGGAGGTAATTGGAGCTACTTAAGGACTATGATATGAGCGTCCTTTACCATCTGGGTAAGGCTAATGCACTAGAGGATGCACTTAGTAGACTATCTATGGAGAGTATGTCTCACGTGGAGGAGGGAAAGAAAGAGTTGGTAAAGGATGTCCATCGACTTGTGAGGTTTGGAGTTAGGTTGATCAACTCGACCGATGGCGGCGTTGTTGTGCAAAATGGATCAGAATCCTCCTTGGTGATTGATGTCAAATCTTGGCAAGATGAGGATCCTATTTTAACAAAGCTGAAGGAAGCTGTTCAAAGTCAAAAGGCGAAGGTCTTCTCCCAAGGGGGAGATGGTGTACTGTGGTACCAGGGTCATCTATGTGACCCAAATGTCGATAACTTGAGGGAACGGATATTGCATAAGGCACATGGATCCAGGTATTCTATCCGTCCGAGTAATACCAAGATATATCATGACTTGCGGAAAATATATTGGTGGAACGACATGAAGAAGGATATTGCATAATTCGTAGCCAAATGCCCAAACTGTCAGCAAGTGAAAGTTGAGCATCAAAGGCTGGGAGGCGTATTGCATGATAATAACATTCCTACATGGAAATGGGAAGATATTAACATGGAATTCATTACCAACCTACCTCGTACTCGCCGACGGTATGACTCCATTTTGGGTGTGGTCGATAGGTTGATCAAGGCTGCACACTTCCTACCAGTCAAAACCATAGATTCGACGGATGATTATGCCAAATTGTACATTTTGGAGTTGGTACGACTTCATGGAGTGTTGTTTTCTATTATTTCAGACCGAGGTACTCAGTTTACCTCTCAGTTTGGCGGTCATTCCAGAAAGGGCTTGGGACTCAGGTTAAGCTCAGCACAGTATTTCATCTGCAAATGGATGGCCAGGCGGAATAGACAATTCAAACTCTAGAGGATATGTTGAGAGCCTGTGTGATGGATTTTAAAGGTAGTTGGGATTACCACTTTCCCTTGATTGAGTTCACTTACAATAACAGTTATCACTCCAGTATCCAAATGGCACCTTTCGAGGCTCTTTACGGGCGGAGGTGTTGATCCCCCATCGGATGGTTTGAGGTTGGTGAGGCAGGTATAATAGGGCTAGACTCGGTTCATGAGGCAATGGTGAAGGTTCAGTTGATAAGGGACCGTCTCGAAACTTCTCAGAGTTGTCAAAAGTCATGCGGATTTGAGGAGAAGAGATTTGGAGTATGCAGTTGATGATTGGACATTTATTAAGATTATCTCCCATGAAGGGAGTCATGTGGTTCGAAAAGAAAGGAAAACTCAGTCCCCGCCATATTAGTCCTTACCGGATTATGAGAAGAATTGGTAAGGTAGCGCATGAATTGGACTTGCCATCAGAATTATCTTCCGTTCATCCCATCTTTCACGTATCGCTCTTGAAAAGTGCTTGGATGATCCAGCTTTAGTAGTCCCAGTGGAAAGTGTTGAAAGTGGAAATTCCAATTGTAATCTTGGATTGTCAGGTGCAGAAGCTGAGGAACAAATAAGTAGCTTCATTGAAGGTGTTGTGGAGAAACCAGCAGGTTGAGGCAGCTACGTGGGAAGCCGAAGTGGTTTTGATGTCTAAATACCCCCACCTGTTCCCTACCGGCTAAGTTTCAGTTTGAGGTATCAGTTTTTACCTGTTACACCCCGTAAATTCTTAACATATAGTAGGCCTATTCGCATGTTGGTTAAGAGTTTTAGAATGTCATACGTGCTAGAAAAAGGGCCCGGGGAGAGACCGGACAAGCGCCAAGTCGGAGTGTCGCAAGGCAAATGCGGCTTATAAATCGCATTCGACAAATGCGACTTATAAATCGCATTCGACAAATGTGACTTAAAGGCCCAAAGTATATATAGCCTTCCCACTTTGTTTTAAATCATTTCCCATCTTTTAATTTCCAATAAGCGACAAAAAATAGAGGAAGACGAGGATTCCATACAAATATTCGTCTGATTATGCCGTCAAACGCAGTCTAAACTCAAATTAACTTCGGGTAGCGAAGTATAAAGCTGCTGGGAGCATTCCTACAGAGTTAGTCTCGTGAAATTCGGTCGGCGAATCGCCATCTCACCGAGCTAAGGTAAGTGGAATTGCTCCAAATTAGTGTCAATATACTCCTAGCCCTAAAGTGAGTATTTCTCCCTTCTGGACTTCCGAGAAATAGCGAGTTTTTGGCTGTTTTTTGATAAGTCAAATTTTGGGCAGTATATATATTCAAATTAGTGTTTTCTTCCAGAATATTGATGAATTTAGTTTTATTTGGTATGAATATGAATGCAGTTTGAAGAAATAGCTAGATATTGGTCGAGTTACGCCGGTTAGTCAATAAGTCGGCAACTGAGGTATGTAAAGCCAGTTTCTTCGGCAAGATAGTAATTCTAGTATAGTAAAATAGAATAAATTCTAGAATAACATTTCAGAGCCGACTATTATGCCCAGTGTGAATTCAGTAAGCATGCTTGAATAATTATTATATCATATTCAGAATAAAAGTCAGTAAATTAGTATAAGACAGCGAGATATTATTCCAGACTCAGTATAACTCAGTATCAGATTCAATTTAATTCAGCAAGAGATTCAGAATAGAATATCAGATCATGGACAGTATTATCAGATTTAATATATATGTTATATGTGATTAGTGTTGTTTGTAGAGACCTGATTGTTCTATGTTAGGCACCCTTAGAGCTTCCTTGCCGCCCCAGGGTTAATAGTTGTATCGACTTTCCCGCTAGAGGGTGAGGATACGTCACTCCAAGGAGTGGCATGCCGTCCGCCAGAGGACGAAGATGGGAGGCAGCATTCCCCATAGCAGGTTGATCAGCATTATAGCACAACCCCCCCTCGAGCGCTTGCGCCCGGGGTACAGATTACAGATTACAGATACAGATCTCATATCACAGTTTATAGGAGTCCTCCAAACTCAGATACAGCTATAGTCAGGGGCCAAGAGAGCCCAATTATGCTATCTGATAGAGAGGCCTATTTTATAGCTAGATTTTGGATATCATTTTAGAAAAGCTTAGGAGAGTGCACTTTTTATCCCCAGATAGATGGACAAGCAGAGTGCACTATTCAGACGCCCAAAGATATGTTATGGGCATGTGTGCTAGACTTCACGGAAAGTTGGGAGGAATATCTACCTCCTGTTGAGTTTGCATAATAACAACTACCATTTCACCATCTAGATGGCGCCTTATGAGGCTTTGTATGATCAGAATCGTATGTTCCCCGTAGTATGAGTTGAAATAGGTGAGTTAGGGTCGCTTGGACCTGACATGATACATTAGGAAGAAGGAAAAGTTAAAGCTCATTAGAGAGCATTTATCGATAGCTCAGAGTCGCTAGAAGTCCTATTTTGATATACAACGTGGAGACTTAGAGTTCTGTGTTGATGACTGGGTATCCCTGAGAGTTTCGCCAGTGAGGGGAGTTATGAGATTTGATAAGAAGTTCAAGCTTAGCCCTAGATTTATCGGGCCGTATCAGATTTTTTCGGAAGATAGGCCAAGTGGTCTGTGAGTTAGAATTGCGTTCGGAGCTAAAATCTATTCATCCAATCTTTCATGTTTCAATGTTACGCAAGTGAGTTGGAGACACTTCTCGGGTTATCCCAGTCGAGGATGGTTAGGTCATAGAGGAATTATCCTATGAAGAGACTCTAAAAGTTATAACTAGGTTGAGAAGGTTGCAGATTGAGAACAAAAAATGTAGCCTCTGTTAAAGCTCTACGGAGGAACAGAAAGGTAGAAGAGATGACTTGGGAAGCTGAGAACGAAATGAGGTCTGGGTACCCTCACCTGTTCCATACCCATGATGATAGTAGACAACTCAGATAGTTGTAGTTGAGATGAGATAGTTCTCAGGTCTTTTGTAGTTTCTTTTGTTGCTATTATTGTCAATTGCTTACATATATGTTGTGGAGATATACTATTCAGTTATTTGTAGCATCCCATGAGACGCCTATGTTAGACTTTTCTCCGTTTTAGGTTTCTAGACTGGATACTCTGCCCAAATTTTTGGGGCAAAGCTTAAGGAACAAAATCTCCTGAGGATAGAATACATTCGAGGAGGAATGTCCCTGGGGGGGGGGGGGGGAATGATGTTACACCCCATAAGTTTTCATCATTTAACCGACGTGTGTTGTACATGACAAATGCAGGAGAAGACTCAGGGCTGGAACGCACGAGTGCATTATCAAGTGAGCGGGAAGTCAGAACCGAAGGCAAGGCGCTACAAGTGCCACATTGCGCACCCCTCTCCGACACAGGGAGTGGCACATCGTGCCACTGCTCCGCCGCAGGGAGAGGCCCGCTGTTGACCTACCTCTACTTCCTCCCTACATATATTTAAGTTTGTGATTTAGTTTCATTTAAAACATTTAAAAAGAGGAACCTCAACTTAGGCGATTTTCTTACGAGAATAGCATAAATTTGAAGTCAAATTACTCTGCTAAATCGCGTCTAATTACAAATTCTTCTTAGGTAATAGTTTCTAGGCTTACGAAGAACATATCTACAGAGTTGGATCTTTGAAATTGGCCTAGTTTGATGGAGTCCTGTCGCGTAGAAGTTGTAGAAATCACTTCTAATCAAGTCCTAACCATCTACAAGTGATAAGTAAGTATTTCTACCTTTCTAATAATTTGTAAGATTTCATCGAGTTGAACTCGTTTTGACATATTGTCATTACGTTATTGGGCTATGAATTGCTGGCCTAATTCTTGAATTATAATAGTCGTATCCCCTTGGTGTAAAACCTAAAATATGGAGGGGATTATGAGTTCTTGATCGCAGTAGGATTGATTGAGCAAAATTTGGCTATTGAGGTATGTTAAGGTTAACCTCCTTCGGTATGTTATTCTCTTTGTATAGTCAATACAATTTGTACTATTGTAGTAGCTTATGATTATACATGTTGTGGTTAGCTGCTATGAGGCGAATTGCGGTTGTAACATAGTATCCCTTGTCGGAAAAGATTACATTCAATTTTATTACATTCAATTTTAACTATTGCTAGAAGCGACAAAGAGATTCCCTATTCAGTTATTCACCATCTAGAGAGACTTGTAATGTTTTGCTGCCATACTAAGGCCAAAGAGGCATATGGTTAGTTGTTGGCGTACTTGGTTAGGTTAGGTGGTATAGGGTGTAGTTTGGCAATATAATTTCCTATTTGACGCCTATATATATATATATATATATATAGTAAAGCTCGCCTATAGGCTATTGGCGTACTTTGACGCCTACAAACTAGAGTCATGATAGAATAGCCTTACCTTCAAGTCAGTGGCACCAGGGTTGCATAATGAACTGGAAAGTAGCTTTCTAGGTAAACTACCTACTGCCAGCGACCGTGTAGCTTCTTTCGACTTACAGTTGGTCGTATTGGTTGCTCACGAAACCACCCTAGTTTCTAGAAGTCTAATGGATTGTACGATATCCTAAGTAAGTATCTTAATAAGTTGTTATACGCGAAGGTAACGCCTCTAACTATTCATACAGATGCCCACGCACATGTGCCTAGAAGGGCCAAGTCAAAGTGTACCTGCCTATGGGGCCACAAATTGCTCACAAGAGCTATAGATTGACGCCTATGAACTTGAACATTACTATTATGGTTGACACTTCAGGTTAGTAATTGTTGTGGCTGCCCATGGGACTATTGTGGCAAGTTATTGGCCGACCTGTAGTCATTCTACGCGAGGGAACTATATAGTTGGTTGCATACGACCTTGTCGACCACTATTGAATGACTATTGTATTAGTATGACTTTTTGAGTGTCGCTAGGTCACCCCAGACCTTGCCCTTCCTTTTTGAGCAAGCTAATTTTATAATTACTTCCATGACTGTCTAACTAGTTGAGGACACATAGAATACACCTGTTAGTTTCTATTTAGGAAGTTACAGGAGCCCAGATAGCTCACATACAGTTACAGGAGCCCAGATGACTCATATACAGTTACAGGAGCCTAGATGGCTCATACATACAATTACAGGAGCCTAGACAGCTCACATATAGTGACAGGAGCCCAGATGGCTCACATATAGTCACAAGAGCCCAGATGGTTCATAACAGTTATAGGGGCCCATACGGCTCATATACATGCACAGGAGCCCAGATGACTCATATACAGTTATAGGAGCCCGAAAGGCTCAGATATTATTATAAGAGACTAGAAGGCTCACATACAATTACAGGAGCCCAGATGGCTCACACACAGTTGCACAAGCCTAGAAGGCTCGGATTTAGTTTCAGAGGTCGAGTATGGTTTAGTTACAGCTTCCCTACAAGGCTACAGTGAAACAGATAGGAGTAATAGTTTACATGCACTTTCTGGGGCTTATAGGGGCCTAGGTAGGTTGTCTTTGTATTTCTTGCACCTTCCAAGCTTATGAGGGCCAGGTTAGGTTCTTGTTTGCATACTTGTTTGCTAGAAAGTTTATGTATGTAGAATCATACAGCTTAAGTCCTATTTGTATAATGGTCTATTAGATGCAGGCTATGATTGTAAAAACGTATAGGTTAAGTTTTTCCCCTTTTTGCTGATTATTTTTAGTTCTTTATCAACTTCTATTCAGTTATTACTATTGCCTTACTTATTTGGTACATATTGTACAGACGCCCATGCATGGGGTGCTCTACACCTGCCTGCAGGTTCAAACAGACAAGTTTCGAGACCTTCTTAGCAGCTATTCAGAGTCAACAAAATGGTCAACTCCTTTCCTTCAGAGTTTCTAGATAGTAGAGGTCTGCCTATCTTTCATTAGATAGTTTTTGGGTAGGCCTAGGCCCTGTCCCGACCAATATTTCACTTTTAGAGGCTTGCAGACTATAGGTTTTTGTTACTTATGTGTTATTGGTCGTATGGGTCCTATATGTTTTATGATAGGTGCTGTTGGCGATGTGGAGCCTAATTATGCTATCTGTTAGGATCATGGTGGTCTTTCCGGCCCGCATAGGATGATATTACTGTTGATGATGAGTTAGTTGATTTACTGTAGGTATTGTGTAGTGGCCTTGTTGGCCCAGGGTTGTGTTTATAGCCGAGATATAACTATTTGTTTTCTTAGTTATGTGTTGTTGGCATACAGTAGAAGTGTAGATGTCCAGCCAGGTCAGCTCCGAGTCTAGTGTGGCATGAGGTGCCAGTTACACCTCCCAAGGTGGGATGTGACAGCATCAATACAAAATTGATACCAACCCTAGAGGCATCACAATACAGAATAACATTGTCCTTCCCCTCCATTAGGGTCGATACTGGGGCTGAAGTGAGTTGAGTATTTGACTCCTGAAAACTCTTCTCACAAGTATCCGACCACTGAAATTTAACCTTCTTCTAGGTAAACTTAGTTAACGATGCTTCAATGGATAAAAATCCCTCTATGAACCTCCAGTAGTAGCCAACTAAACCCAAAAAAACTGCTAATACCTGTAGGACTAATAGGTTTAGGCCAATTCTGCACCGCTTCTATCTTTTGAGAGTCCACCTACAGTCCATCGCTAGACACTACATGGCCCAAAAATTAGCGGTATGCTCCTCCTCGCTCTGAGCGTAATGAGAATTCATCTATGAAGATAATAATGAACATATCCAAATATTTCATGAATACCCTATTCATCAAATCAATAAAAGTTTTAGGAGCATTAGTTAGTCCAAAAGACATTACTACAAACTCACTATAACCATACCGAGTCCTGAAGGCTCCCTTCGGAATATCACTCTCCCTAACTCTGAGCTGATGATATCCGAATATGAGGTCTATCTTGAAAAACACTTAGCACCCTGAAGCTGGTCAAACAAGTCATCAATCCTTGGAAAGGGATAATGTTCGGTTGTTTGTTGGGTATAAAACTACACGCAAGTGCATGTGGTCGAACAAGTAGTAAAGTGGCTTAAGTAAGCCAAGTATCGATCCCACAGGGACTGGGATAAAGTGCAATCTGCTCAAGTGTACTATATTTCAATTCTAAAAATGCAGACAATAGTGTAACCAAGAGTTTCATATTTTTGATTTCTAATAATTATGCTAAGTCTAAAACAATTATCTAATGTGAGTCTGAACTATGAATGTGAGCATGCTGAAGTTAACCGAACATGTAATGAAATTAATTGTCGATATAATTTAGTTAGCCTTTTCCTCCGGTTGCTAGTCAAGAATTATTGCCAAGGGATTAAAACTCTCGTATTTAACCCACATAAGAATCATGAACCATCCACCTACATTTCTGTGATTAAATGCAATTCATGTTCTAGCCATACAAAACTGATTCCTAAATTGACTAATACGACTTTCAGGTATATTTCTATCCTGAAGGTAAATCAATTCTCAATTTTCCCAAACTAAGAAAGGATCATATCCTATTAATTCACAACTTTCCAATTTCTTGCTCTCTCAAGTGAAACCGGACTTTTTAGATATACATTAACGTAGGCCACACATTAATGCAGTAAGAACAAGAATCAATAGAACAACCATGGAAGAAAAGATGAAAAACCAAAGAATCAATAATCACATTTCATTACAAGTGTTCTTAACCTCAGCAAGAAGATGAATTAGCCACTCATTTGTGGATTAAACATCGTTAAATGAGTGTTAAACATACAAGCAATTGAATACAAGAAGAAGGAAAGAGAGAAAAACCCTGATAATTTCATCCCCTCAACTGCCTGTAACCCACGTTCTTGCTCCACCAAGTTAGAATATTGAAAAATGAACCTAAGTGTTCTATTTATACTAGTGGGAATTTTTCCCGGAATAACAAGCAACGTGTCACGGAGTGCATCACGGAGCACTGCCTCCGTGACACGCCACCGATGCGGACCCTCACCGGAAATTGGGGGTCCAGGGAATAAGGCCCAACGTGGCACGGCGTGCAACGCGGAGCCAGGCCACAGTGCCACGGACCCATCGCGAACCCTCACTGGAAATAGGCTAAAAATTCCCTCTCCAGGCAGAAGGCCTCCGCGATGGCAGCGTGACACGGCTCCATCACGGAGCCCCTTTATTTTGTGCTTTCCAATGCCTTGTCCCTTGCTCACATCAGAGTCCAACCCCGATATCTTCCAACGCGCATTTTAGCTTCCCGAAATTACATTTTTCCGGCAAAACAATGCTAATCATGTTGGTTAGTATAAATTCACATTTTATTACCAATTACATGAGAATGTATAAACATTGATAGATAAACAAGGCTAAAATGACACCTTTGAGTATCACTTGGGCATATAAATTTGCCCAAGATCACTTACCCCACACTTAAATCCTTGTTCGTCCTCGAACAACAATCTTACACCTCATGCAATTTACATCCCACCCTCGCTACTTTGGTTTGACAATTTAGGTTACGGTCATACCGATTATTCAATACAGCAAATCATCAAGAAAACATGCATGGTCCTATCAATGGAATGACCTTCAATACATCAAGACCTCCTAGACTTAAGAATTGACTCTCGATAGTGGCAAACTCATGCAAATCAGCTGATCAAGACATCCGACACGAAAATTAATCTCTCATCAAGCATGTGCCCTCACAACACAAGAGAATTTTCCCCTTTTTGATCATATGAACTCACAAAATTTCAAGCAGGGGCATATAAACACAATTTCGCTCTCTCTCCCAAAAGAATTCACATGCATCATGTCATGACCCATAAGATTGCCTTTAGTGTACTACTCCACTAATATAAAGAAGTGTGATGTAAGATCACGTAGGACTTTAACGGGTTGTAATGGAAGCTACGAAACTAGTAAATATTGGGGTAGCCCATAATAGCCACTAGCATCCTTAAGCACCTTTTCAACACATCCCATCAACTCATGGACATTGTTTCTTTCTTCATCCTCCCATTCTTGAAGTTTATCTTTAGTTTGGCCCATCTTATTAAGCACACTTGACACAAAACAAAGATTATTCATACACCTTCATTATAGTTTATTTATAACAAGTGCACCTTCAACCTTTTCTTTCCTTCCATCTCTCTGCTTTTCTTTTCTTTTCACCATTCTCACTCTGTTGACACTTTGGGAAAATTATTTTCTCTTCTTACGCGCTTAAGAGTTTTGGATCGACTTTACGGCTAATGAAAAGAAGGGATTAAGCTCGGTTTACACTTTTTGACAAAAGAAAAAAAATAATAGGCTAAAGGCTCAACGGGCTAACTAGGCTACACAATCAAGGTGGGTACGATAATGAAAAATAGAAACTTTCGGTTAAAAACAAAGAAATGCCTACATCCTTTCCTACAATACACCTCCTTCATTTCGTTTTGTACACACACCAGGCAAGTTCTAGACACTTCACAATAGCATGGAATAACAAAACCTCACTTCACACTTATTGCACATGCTCAATTCAAGATGTATTCACAGACTCTTCAATCAGCTAATTACAAGAATTCAAACATTAAGCCTCAATCACACTTAATCGAACTCTATGGCCTAGGTATCTCAACATATTTACAAAGTTGCATGCTTTCATACGAATCACCTTTGCATTTCAAATATCACGTACAACACGTAACCATAAAGTAACTACAGGTTTTGGGATGCAACCCATAAAAGAAAAACAACTGAAAGATAATTGAAAAATCTACTACTAACGACTACATTTCCCTTAAGACGGTCGTCATCTATCCATCATAAGGAACGGTCACTAACTAGGACTTCGGTTCAATGGGACCATTCTCGGTAAAAGAACCGAAAACAAACTCCGAGAAACCCAAGAAGTGAAAAAAAAAAATTTTAAAAATATCGATCATTTCGATAACAAAAATATGTACAAAATCAGCTAGCAACATTCAGCAACACACCACAGCTTCACATATAATTACAATACAGAACAACAACTTACAATCACAAATCACAGGGTCAGCAAATTTTGTTCACAGACACAACAACAGATTAGGACATACATAATAGCACAACCAGCACCTAGCTACTCCCACCCCACACTTATCTCGAACACTGTCCCTAGTGTTCACAAAAAATTAAAATAGCACAAAAATTGGGTGGTGGAACTCCCTGATCAATCAAAGTATTCCACTTCTTCATCAGGTGCTGCTGCTTCATCTCCCATGTCTGAATCACCCCCATCGTCATCATCAGACTCCACATCGGAGTCCTCCCGATGTGTCTCCTCATCCGTGGGGACATCATCATCCGTGGGCTCTACAAATGCTGGCCCCACTGGGCATAGAGCCCTGGCGTTTTCGCCAAAAGGGTAGTCTAGCTCGAGCTACCATAGCTCCTCCTCTGTGGCCAGCCTCCCACCTATCCTCAGCTGGAGCATCTGCATCCCGTACATGCGAGCCATGTACTGATCATCATGAGCATGTCGCTCGCCTAGTGTAAGCACTGGCCCGTGGGTGGTGTCGGGAGCCTTAGTTTTAGTGACATCTAAGGCCCACCGCTCCATCTGCGGGATATAATCAAGGGCCTCTTCCTCAACATCTAGGCCCCTCAGGAATGTGGTGAGTAGCCCACCAAATCCGTATCTGTGCCCCTGATGCAACCGGGCTCTCTTCATGGCGGAGATAATCACCGCCCCCACATTGATCTCCAGCCCTTTCATAAGGGCGTACACCAGGCATACACGGTCTGGGTTACATCCGTCATATGTACCCCCGGGATTAGGCAGGAACAGACGATCTTTAGCCATATTCTGGCTTCCCTGTTCATCTATGAATAGGGCAAAGTCTGATGGTAGCCCCTCTCCTTGTGTCTGCTCCATCTAGCTGTCGATCGGCTCCCACACAAGGTGCGTTTGATGTTCGTATACGGTGGAGTGATGTTCAGCTGACGAAGCACGTAGGTGTCTGTGTCCCGCACCCCTATGATAGCATTGAGGTGGTGGGGCTCAAAGGTGACTATTTGCCCTTTGATTTTTATGGTGTGACTTCTGAGCGTCGGGTTCCAGTTGGCATAGAATTCCCGAATCAGGTGCAGGTTGCATTCCTTGGGCTCTTCAAAGATGAAATTGAGCCCGACTGCCTCGATCCGGTGTACAATCCTAGGGAACTCTTGTGCCAACGGTTCCCAAGCTATGTGTTCCTCGGGGAAGTACTTGTTCTCCTTGTGCTTGGCATACCACTTCTTCCCCTCTTCTATCACCCACCTGGTTTCGTATTGGCGGTGTTGGCTGCATGGAACTGCTGGTGCTACTGGGACTGATGTGCCCAGTCTGATTCGCTTTCTTCCGGCGCCAGATGTTGATGCACCATTCCCTTTTTCTTGCCTGCTTGCCATTTTACCTGTCAACCCAAGTAGACAAGATCAATGTTAAGCCAATGAATATTAACTTCGACTAAGGTCGGGTTAAGCTAGGCTACCCCACACTTAGTCCTTAGCCAAAATTACAACATTCCGGCAAGATCATGCTTATTTACACAGATAAACAACCAACTATACAAACATGCTTAGTGCATACGAAGAATTCGACGGTGTATATTCTATGTACTACTCAGACTTCGTACAGCTAACCACAATCATTACCCTTGATAACCTTTTATTCCATCGCACTTAGCAAGGAAAAACAAAGAAACGAAAACAATAAGAATTTGTCTACACGAACCTATACAACTCACCCAATTCTTGCAAATGTCACTATTCCCCTAACCCGTGAATCCGTCGGTCTTTTAACATCATAACAATTAGCACATCGACTCATTTCACTCAACATGTACAACCCGACATGAATTTCAATGTTCACTACATTTTTCCACTTCAAATTCAAAAACAAGCCCTAGATATGATTGTACCAACAAAATTCGATTAAATTATGCAATTAACGAGTTCAAGCAATCACCATGATACTCCGAACATCCATCAACACTAGTTCAATTGAATTCACACTTAATTTGTACTTAGGGCAAACTTAGCTCACATCACATGCTCAATATCGAAGAAAATTGATAAGAAATGAGATGGAATCGAAGAACATACCTTGAAATTGAAGAATTGAAGAAAACTCAATGAATTTCTTGGCCTATTCCGTGTCACGCTGAAGGGGGAGGGGTTTTAGGGAGTTTGGTCGCAGAGTGTGTGAGAAATAAAGAAAATTGAGGGGGATTCGGGGTTTAAAAGTGGAAAAATCATGCGGGTCACCCGGCGACCCGGTGTGACCCGTCGCGATATACGCAGCAACGTGTCATGGAGGGCATCGCGGAGCACTGCCTCCGTGACACGGAGCTGTCACGAGGGCGTTTTGGAATTTTTTAAAAATTTCGGATTTATACCTCAACGTGTCACGGAGGGTAACGCGGAGGCCCTCCTCCGTGACACGGAGCTATCGCCCTAGCTCACTATTTTACCACTTTTTATTGATTTTCATACCTCGAATTTTCCTTTGCGATTCCTTGCATAATTTCCCTCCGTTCGACCTGAAATTCATTCTACTACAAGAAATTGGTTAGAATTATAGGTTTCACTCAAAATAAAAATAAAAACAAAAATAAAAACTAAAAATTTTGTTGTTAATCAAGAAAAAGAAAAAGAAAAATCTATTCACAATTTACAAAGAAAAATTTTCACGGGTTGCCTCCCGTGCAGCGCCTGGTTTACCGTCGCGGCTCGACGTCATTCAGCTCAGTTGTCCTTTAGGGTGATGGACGATTTCTCTCAACCACCGTCCTCCCCCCTGTAGTGCTTAGACCGTTCCGGTGGTTTTCCCAATAACTCTCGTGAATCCTTACTCTGCTCATCATTGACTTGATCAATCACATTGATCACCGAGAGTTCTTCGTACACAGTCGGGAGCTTGGGTGCCTTGTACACATTGAACACTTCCACCTTGTCATGTGCTCGCATTGTTAGCTGCCCCGCAGCTACATCAATCAACGCTTTCCTGGTCTCCAAGAAAGGACGTCCCAAAATAAATGGGACTTCCGCATCTGGTTCAAAATCCAGCACGACGAATTCTACCGGGAAGATTAGGGAGCCCACTTGCACCAGAACGTCCTCCACAATGCCATCAGGTCTGGCTAAGGACCGATCTGCCAATTGCAAGATCACTGTTGTGCGTCTAGGACTCCCTAGACCCAGCTTTTTGAATACCGATGAAGGCATCAAATTAATGCTTGCTCCCAAATCACACATTCCACAAGCTCGGATACTCTGCCCAATAGTAATCTGTATAGTAAAGCTCCCAGGGTCTTTGAGCTTTGTGGGCAGTCAGTTTTGTATCCGGGAAGTGCACTCCTCCGTGAAAGCCACCGTAGCATACTCAGTCAACCGAATTTTGTTTGCCACGATGTCCTTTATATACTTGGCATATTTCAGCACTCCCTGCAAAACATCAACAAGAGGTAAGTTAATGAGTACCTGTTTTAGCACCTCCATGAATTTCTTGAAACACGCCTCCTCCTTGTGTTTCTTTAATCGTTGAGGGAACGGGGGTGGTGGTCTTTCTGATTCCGCTTCCTTAGTCTTCCCCCTCTCATCACTTTGCTCCCTCTCGACTTCTCCTGCTCCCGATTGTTGAGGTGGTCTTTCTGGTTCCACCTCTTTCAGCTGCAAACCACTCCTTGTGGACACCGCATTCACCTGCTTGGGGTTGGGATCTGTGTCGCTCGGAAGTCCTCCTCTAGGTCTGGTGTTTTGGGCTCCAGCAAATTGCCCAAATTGATATTCAAGTGCCTTGGTAGCTAACTGGTTGTTTTTCACCTCGGCTGCCAATTTCACATAGTCAGCCTGCAATTGAGCTTGATTAGCTATCATAGTCTTGAACATATCCTCAATGCTAGGTGATGGTGGTGGAGGAGGTGCATTGTTGTTTCTGAATTGTGCTTGATAATTCTGCTGCCCTCCTTGGTTCCTTTGCATACCCTAACTCGAACTCTGCCCCTGATGGTTGTTGCTACCCAGGAGAAATTTGGGTGATTCCTCCAATTGGAATTGTAGTTGTTGCCATACTGTTGGTGGTTGTTCCTTTGTACATTTCCCACAAAGTTCACCGAGTCGGGATTTGCTCCACAACACTCAGCTGAGTGCTCACTGCTTCCGCACACTTCACACCAAATCTGCTGCACTGCATTAACTGGGGCTTGAGGCTGGTTCATTGTCATGTTACTGAAGTGGGTGTTGAGTTGAATTTGTAAAGCAGCTATCTGTGCAACAATAGCTATAAACCCATCCACTTCTAGAGCTCCTGCTACTTTCCTTGTCCCTCCTCTTGACGAATCGGCATTCCATTCCGGATTGCCCTGCGAAATACGGTTCAACAAGGTATACAGCTCCTCATAAGTTTTCTCAAGCGCTTGTCCCCCAACTGCTGAGTCTAGCAATATTTTTGTATGGGGTTCCAAACCCTCTATAAAAGTGTGCACAAACACATCATTGGACTGATGATGATGAGGACAATCCCGCAACATGGACTTGTATCTCTCCCAAGCCTGATATAGATTCTCTCCCTCTCTCTGTTTGAAACTTAGAATTTGACTTCTAAGTCTTGCTGTTTTACCAGAGGGAAAAAATCGTATCAAGAACTTCCTTGCAAGATCATCCCATGTAGAAATAGAATTAGGTGGCTCAGCATTCAACCACCTCTTGGCTTCTCCCAATAGTTAAAATGGGAACAATGTAAGCCGGACGTAATCTGATGACACTCCAGCGGGGATACAAGTGTCACTTATCTCCAAAAACTTTTAGAGATGCTACTGTGGATCTTCATGAGGGAGACCTGTAAACTGCCCGCTTGTGTGCAGCAATTGCACCATGTTCTGCTTAAGTTCGATCCTCCCTCCTGGCTCAAGTTTGCGGATGCTAGATGTGACATTATTAGCATGTGGGATTGCCACCTCGCGAACCGGCCAAGCTGCTACTTCTTCGGGCACTAACATTGCCCGTACTACCGGTGGATTCTATTGTTGCTCCATGATTGTCTGTCTGAGCAACTGCAGCTTTCTTTCTAGAGCTTCTCTCCACTGATGATGAAATAATCTTTCTTGCTCCAAATACGAGTCCACCAGCTCCTTGTCTCTTGCCAGTGTTCAACAAAGATTAAATCTGCAAAATACAGGCTAAGACCAAGTTGTCAACACTAAGAAAATAAAAATATAGTAGATTAACACTTAAGACAAATTCACCAATTGACAAGTCCCCGGCAACGGCGCCAAAAACTTGTTCGGTTGTTTGTTGGGTATAAAACTACACGCAAGTGCACGTGGTCGAACAAGTAGTATAATGGCTTAAGTAAGCCAAGTATCGATCCCACAGGGACTAGGATAAAGTGCAATCAGCTCAAGTGTACTATATTTCAATTCTAAAAATGCAGACAACAGTGTAACCAAGAGTTTGATATTTTTTATTTCTAATAATTATGCTAAGTCTAAAACAATTATCTAATGTGAGTTTGAACTATGAATGTGAGCATGCTGAAGTTAACCGAACATGTAATGAAATTAATTATCGATATAATTTGGTTAGCCTTTTCCTCCGGTTGCTAGTCAAGAATTATTGCCAAGGGATTAAAACTCTCGTATTTAACCCCACTTAAGAATCATGAACCATCCACCTACATTTCTGTGATTAAATGCAATTCATGTTCTAGCCATACAAAATCGATTCCTAAATTGACTAATACGACTTTCAGGTATATTTCTATCCTGAAGGTAAATCAATTCTCAATTTTTCCAAACTAAGAAAGGATCATATCCTATTAATTCACAACTTTCCAATTTCTTGCTCTCTCGAGTGAAATCGGACTTTTTAGATATACATTAATGTAGGCCACACATTAATGCAGTAAGAACAAGAATCAATAGAACAACCATGGAAGAAAAGATGAAAAACCAAAGAATCAATAATCACATTTCATTACAAGTGTTCTTAACCGCAGCAAGAAGATGAATTAGCCACTCATTTGTGGATTAAACATCGTTAAATGAGTGTTAAACATACAAGCAATTGAATACAAGAAGAAGGAAAGAGAGAAAAACCCTGATAATTTTGTCCCCTCAACTGCCTGTAACTCACGTTCTTGCTCCACCAAGTCAGAATATTGAAAAATGAACCTAAGTGTTCTATTTATACTAGTGGGAACTTTTCCCGGAATAACAAGCAACGTGTCACGGAGTGCATCGCGGAGCACTGCCTCCGTGACACGCCACCGACGCGGACCCTCACTGGAAACTGGGGGTCCATGGAATAAGGCCCAACGTGGCACGGCGTGCAACGCGGAGCCAGGCCACCGTGCCACGGACCCATCGCGAACCCTCACTGAAAATAGGCTAAAAATTCCCTCTCCAGGTAGAAGGCCTTCGCGATGGCAGCGTGACACGGCTCCATCGCGGAGCCCCTTTATTTTGTGCTTTCCAATGCCTTGTCCCTTGCTCACATCCGAGTCCAACCCCAATATCTTCTAACATGCATTTTAGCTTCCCAAAATTACATTTTTCCAGCAAAACAATGTTAATCATGTTGGTTAGTATAAATTCACATTTTATTACCAATTACATGAGAATGTATAAACATTGATAGATAAACAAGGCTAAAATGACACCTTTGAGTATCACTTGGGCATATAAATTTGCCCAAGATCAGATACTTGTTCTCTATTTTGACTTTGTTCAACTGTTGATAGTTAATGCACATTCTAAGGGAACTAATGTTGCCCAAGTGCACGTGGTTGTCAAGTAATATAGGACAGTGAAGTACTGATTATTAATCCCTCAGAGACTTGTCCGATCAGTTGTTTTGATTCTATTAATTTTTTTCACTATTCTAATAAACAGTTAAAATGAGGAATAGTTTGAGGAATTAAACTACTAAAAACTTGAAATGTAAAATTAACTAAAGACTAAGATTGGTGCAAACTTGTTTGTACTTGAAATGATGATGATAATCTAGGAAATTGGCACTTTAGTTTTGGGTTGAGTTCTCAAGACATGATTACGCAAGATTGATTCCGCCTAAGGTTGCTAGTTGCAAGTTACTATCCCATTTCTTGCCACTCTCCCTAGCAATCAAAAACTATTTCATGAACCCAACACCTATATCCCCAGAAACAATAATTATGCCTATTTGTATTTCAACTAAATAGGGTTGAAGGGCATATCCCTATCCTCAAAAACAACTTCTAACCTTCAACCAATGGGACAAAGGATCTACAAATTTCTATTTTACATTTACTTTTAACCCTTTCAGTTCCCTTTCCCAAGTTCAACCAAAAGACAATAGATTTACCCACAAGATGATCAGTCTAGTGAATAAGCTATTAAAACAAGTAAATATAAACAACCTTTAATGAAGAATTAAAACTAGCATTAATCAATCTTTCAAACTTCAATTATCAACTATGGAGAAAACCCTAGAAGGGGCATTTAACCACTCATAGACAAGCGAAAAAACAAAGATAACATCATCATTCTTAGTAAAATAATAGAGAAAAGAAGAAACTTAAGTAGAACTTGTCTCTCCTCCAAAAGTTGCATCTACGAACTTCGATCATCAAACAAAATGAAGTTTGATATAATTAATTCTCCCTAGATGTTATATTAATAGGTGAGCCTTCAAATGATGCTTTAGCTCTCAAGTATTTGTCTTACAAATTAGCAAAATCTTTTCTACAAGGGTTTGGAATGCCGCCCAAGGCATAGCCCCAAGGAGTTAGTGAAATTTCCTTTGAAGAATAACTCCGGGCGCCACATTCCAACCATAGCACTAAGGACTTAGCCATATTTCTGCACTTCTGAGACCTCTGGTACCCCACTCCATTCATAGAACCAAAATGTTAGTCAAATTCTTGAGCTTGAGGACCCTTCTGGTGCCCTACATCATCCATAGCCTAGAATTTTAGGAAATTTTTTTAAGTCTGGGATGCTTCTGGGGCTCCACACCATCCATTTCGCTAAGGTGTTAGTCAAATTCTCATCTCCAGAGCTAGGGAACCTTGAACCCCACACCATCTATAGCACCAACTTTGGTGCATTTTTTTTCTGAAACACAAGTGTTGGACATGCCACGCCAGCCATAGCCCAAGACGACTTTCACGAACTCTCCTTCTTCACACCTTGAGTCATTTGTTGGTCCTTTTTCCTTGATTTCCTGCTCAAAACATCTAGAAACATTTATTATCTCAGAAGACACATCAAACCATGAATTCATACATCTCATAGGGATGAACTCAAAACAAGGCAAAGTATGGATAAAAATATAGCAAATGCGCATAAGAATATGCCCAATATCACCACCCCATACTTAAACCATTATTCATCCTTGAACAACCCTCAACTTCACGCATAAACTCATATTTTCTCACCACTTGTCACCTCTATCAATTCACACTCAAACAACTAGTAGAGAGCATATGATTAATTTGTTCATCACCCAAGTAATTCACATCAAGCACATGCAAAGTTATTCACACTCAAGATTACACTTTTTCTATAACTGACTCATTTTTTAAAATAGGGCAAGCATGATTACACTAACTTCAACATCTTATGCCCCTCACGTTTAGTGATGTTCCTCTCTCAAATTATCAATGTAAAGAAAGGAACATAATAAGTAAGGCACACTCACACTCAGAAATGATGTATCATGCATATGCAACATATCAAGCTTGCCCTTCATATACACTGAGACTACTTAGACATTTCAAGAGATTACGATCATAAGGACTTTTCTTGGTTGTAATGTAGGTTATGGGACAGGTGGAATGATTTTTCGTTTATAGTGCTACCAGTCCTAAGCACTTTGAAAACATTTTTTTTCAAGTCCCGCACCCTTTCCTTGTTGTTAACCTTTCAATTTTCACTCACCCTTTTTTTCTTTTCATGCCCTTTTTTTACTACTTGACTGCTAGCCTTTGCTTATAAAATTACTAAGAATTTTCTCTCTTAACTCTCGTTCTTTCATTGTCCCACTAGCAAGTAAACCATATATTCTTGTGGGAACCCCTTCTTCCTACTTTCTCCTGTTACGTTCCACGCATTTTCTTTCTTTCCTTTCCCCCATCATTCATGCATTGGTAGACCTTCACTCACAAGTCTGAAAGTTCCTAAGACTACTTTGGATCAACAATTCTGGAGGTCTCACAATAAAAGGGAATAAGCTACTTTTGTGGCTAAGAAAAGAATAAGGCTTAAAGCTCAAGGGGGTTACTAGGGAACATGTTCAGGAAGGTAAAACAAACATGGGAAATTATGGCCTTTTCAAAGAAATGCCTTAATAATCTCTTAACTCTTTACACAACTAGCCATCCAACATATACCAAGGCAAGTTCTAGAAGCACAATACGTACAAAACAAAGTAATTAATCTCATCTCACATGGCATTAAGATTCAAGCCAGTTTCCTATAGCTACACATTCATACAATCATATTGAATGACATTCTTCATTATTAAGCCCTACAAGTATATTGAGTCAAGTTAAAAAACTATGTATGTCTCTCATGGAATTCTCACTTAAGATGACCACTTTATTGCCTCTAGCTTAACGTCTAAGTCGAATGTCAAAGAAAACACAAGTGACATATGTCTGACTCCCCAACACAAAAAAATAAAAATTCACGTGACTAAATTCCCATAAGATAGTCCTCATTCATCAATCATAGGGAAGGATCACTACTCTATTACTACAACGACTTATAAAAATAAAAAAATTTACCCGGTTCAAAGGTGTACACTTTGGAAAAAAATTGAGGCAGTAAGAGAAATCGAAGTGTGGGTGAGACATGCCATTTTAAAAAATTTTCAAATAAAAACTTGATGGTGTACTCACCCTTAATCTCAAAATTTAGGGAGACATACCCTCACCCGACACTTAAAGTGTCACGACCTGAGTCTATACCTTGGACACGAGACGGTACTTAGGGCCACAAGTGATCCAAAGCTAACCCACGGCATAGCATACTATCGAAACTCTGAATACTATATGAGATCTATAAGCGGAAGCTTCATCAGGATAACTGAGCAAAATACTTTTAAGAAAAACAATACATCTGATAACACACTGAATTACTAACTCTGTCTGAAAGCCATCTAAGAACTAAAGAGTTGTTGGGACAAGCACCCTGCTAACTCTAAAGTCTGAACTGAAATATCAAAATACTGTAATCTGGGAAGGAAACTCCAGCACTAGGAAAATAAGGACTCACCACTGAACTCTGTTGAGTTTCGCCAAAAGAACTACTAATGATGTTGAGACAGAGAACCAGCGCATGGATCATAAGATGATACAACATAGAGAGTATGCGTCAGTACTTTGAATGTATTGAGTAAGTGAGATATGAAGTAAATGTAAAGTACTGAGATTCTATAAGGTGAGTTAACAAAAGACGCAATGACCATAACTGAAATCATAAATACTAAAGTATTGAAAATCTATCAATACTGTGAGTACTAGCAACTACCTGAAGGTCATACACATATCCTGAATTTCGAAGGACTGAACTGGACTGGAGACTGTGACTGTACTGGACTGTGCTGTACTGTAATATACGGTGGGAGAAACTATAACCGATATGTAACCATATGAGCTAGATGTGAAATTCGATGTATACCCCCCATTGAAGAAGGCCCACTATACCTTGCCAGGGTATAGTAGCTGAATTCGATGTATACCCCCCATCGGAGAAGGTCCACTATACCTTGCCAGGGTATACTAGCTGAATTGCGTGATCACTGTCTAATTCCCATTTGGCTAATAACTTACGGTGGCAACGTAGTTCTAGGAACCTGGGTGTGCTAAACCAGGCTCCGCTTGGTGCTAAGTCCTACTCCCACTGGAAGTGCTAATTATGTCTAACTAGACTGATTGCTCGAAACTGGTGTCCTAAGACTTATGTTAGAACTATTTTTCTGGAAGTGTCTAGAGAGTTTAAGGACCTGAAAGTAACTATGTTCCAAGACTCGTTAGAGATGCTTTATCTGAAAGTGTCATAATGATCTAAGAAACAATTGATAAACTGATAACTAGTACTACTGAGGTTATTGAGTTCCTCAAGTCTAAAAGTAGTCCAACTGATCAGCTGACAGTTCTGTAGAGAACTGAGTGTACTTAGTGTTGATGGAGACTATAAGACTGAGAAAGTCAAAAACTATCTTCAAATCATGAATCTGTACTAGCATTAGTAATTTTAAAGGAATTATGCAGACAAATAATATTCATGTCTAAATTCTCAATTATTCAAGTCCCATTCAAATCATATCTGCAGATTAGGGATATAATATGTACTGTATGAAATGAAATAACAAGCATGAATTACCACTGATAATAACCTAGGAAAAACACAAGAATTATCATAATAAAGGAATTGATAAATTGTCTGAAGGAAAACAGTAGTTTCGATATTCTACAGGGTCGGAACTAAGGAGATTGCTGTAAAGAATTTGGGATAGAAGGGTGAGAGAAATTCCCTTACTAGAATCCCTCATATCTGTAGTAGAATTTCTTTGAGAAAATACTTAAGAAATTTGAGAAGAAAAGATGTAACCCTTGATCTTGCCCTGCACTTCCTATCTGAGTTCTTACTTATTTCCTTTAAGAGTTGAGGAGAGAACGAGAGAAATGTTCGATCAACTCCCTAATTCCCCTTCAAAATGCACCCCAAACGACATGGTTTATTCATTAAAGTAATAGGGATTGACAAAAATTCCCCTGAAACAATTATTAAAAATTTTTGCTTATCAGGTGGTACGACTCAACCTACGAGTCGTACCAAGGTCCTATGACCCGTACCTTAACTCGTGGTTGGGGACTCTACTCCACACCATTTCTTTGAAGTTTTCCATATAAGTCTTCTGTGATCCATATAAGCGTCCTATGAGTCATATCTCGATCCGTGATTTCCTTCTCAACACTCCTCTAACTCAACTCACGACTCAGTGTACGGTTAGTATCAACATACCACGCGTCATACCATGGCTCATGGTTACCCATGATTTCCCTAATCATTTCTCTGAACTTATCCATGACTGGTTAGTATGATTTGTACCATCTTGGTACGATTCAAAACATGTACTCGTGATTCCTCCAATCACACTTACTATTTTCCTCCAACCCTTCTGTTATGAGTCCAGATACAGCTTGTACCATGATTGTACGAGTCATACTATGCCTCATACTGAGGTCTTATTCCCTATTTCTGCATGATAAAGTTTTAAATCTAACTGCTTGTCTCAGAAATTTTTGGGGTGTTACAATATATCCCCCTTAGGAATATTCATCCTCGAATGAAGGCTAACTAAGTTGAAAGACTGGGGGAAAAGAGCTGAAATCCCTCACAGAATTTTGTAAACTAACTACTGAAGGAGTGTCTGACTCCCAACTGAGGTGAAGCATACTAATTGGATCTATGCAACTAGGGTGCACATTTCAAACATGAACAGGGCTGACAAGTATGGAACTGAATAGAGTACATCGGAGGGACTTAATACCTGATGCTGAAGTTGAACTGGAAGGGAATAATGAGGGTATTTATCTATCATGTCTGCTTTTTCTTTCCATGTAGCTCCCTCAACTAGTTAGTTCCTCCATAATACTTTTACTTAAGTGGCCTCCTTATTTCTCAACTTACGAACGTGACGGTCTAAGATCTGAACTAGAGCTTCTTCGTAAGAGAGACTGCCTTTTACATCAACAGTCTCTAAAGGAAGTACTGAGGTCGGGTCTCTAATGCATTTATTCAACATGGACTCATGGAAGACTGGGTACACAGATGCTAAATCCATAGGAAACTCTAGCTCATAAGCATCATTGCTAATGCATCTTAGGATTCTATAAGGGCTGATGTATCTAGGACTGAGCTTTCCTTTCTTCTTGAATCTCATCACCCCCTTTATATGTGATATTTTTTTAGGTATACCCAATCATCCATAGAAAAATCCAGCTCCCTTATCCTAACATCTGCATATGATTTCTATCGGATTTGAGTTGTTCTCAGCCATGCCCTGATAATTTGAACCTTCTGCATAGCCTCATATACTGAATCTGGACCTGTCAAGGTAGTTTCACCAACTCAAACCATTGTATAGGAGATCTGCACCTCCAACCATATAAAGCCTTGAATAGGGCTATCAAAATAATTGTGTCGTAGATGTTGTTGTATGCAAATCAGATGAGAGGTAGGTGATCATCCCAACTACCCTTGAAGTCGATCATGCACGCCCTCAACATATCTTCCAAAATTTGAATAGTCCGCTTGGCCTGGCCATCTGTCTGTGGGTGGAAAGCTGTGTTGAGCTTAACCTGAGTACCAAGTCCTTTCTGGAATGACTTCTAGAAGTGCGAGGTGAACTGAGTACCCCTATTTGAGATGACAGACAAGGGAACTGCATGCAGTCTGACTAACTCCTAGATGTATTGTCTAGCATAATCCTCTACTGAATCTGTAGTCTCAATTGGCAGGAAATGTGCTGACGTAGCCATCTGGTCTACGACCACCTAAATTGAGTCATTTTATCGGTGAGTATGAGGTAAACCTGTGATGAAGTCCATATTCACTTCTTCCCACTTTCAAGTAGGAATACTGATATCCTGAGTTATACCCCTATGTCTCTGGTGTTCAACATTGACCTGTTGGTAGTTTGGACACTTAGCCACAAATTCTGCGATGTCCTTCTTCATGCTATTCCACCAGTAGATTTCTTGTAGATCACGGTAAATTTTGATGGCTCCTGGGTGGATAGAATATCTAGAGTTGTAGGCTTCCATTAGTATCCGCTATCTCAAATAATCTACCTCTGAAACACATAATCTGCCCTGGTAGCGAAGCATCCTATCTCCCCCTTTGGAGAAAGCTTCTACCTCTTTTCTTAGAACTGCCTCCTTCAACTTGAGTATAATTGGGACTTCATCCTGCGTTGACTTAACCTCTACCACCAGTGAGGATTCTGACCCACTTTTGATTACAACTCCTCCACCAGATGAATCAACTAACTGTACTCCTAACGGAGCCTATCTATGAATATCCTTTGCCAGCTCCTTTCTACCTTTTTCAATATGCGCAACACTTCCCACAGACATCCCACTCAGGGCATCAACCACTACATTGGCCTTGCATGGGTGATACAATACACTCATGTCATAATCCATCAATAATTCTAGTTATCTTCTCTGAAAAAGATTCAAATCCTTTTGACTAAGCACATATTACAAACTCTTTTAATCAGTGAAAACATCTACATGAACCCCTTAAAGATAATGCCTCCAAATCTTCAAGGTGAACACTACCACTGCCAATTCAAGATCATGAGTCGGATAGTTCTTCTTATGAACCTTGAGCTTTCTAGAGGCGTGCGATGAATTTCCATGTTGCGTCAGAACATAACCAAGGCCAACTCTAGAGGCATAACAGTAGATCACAAACGCGTCTGAATCTTCTTGCAGAATCAGAGCTAGGGTTGTAGTGTGTCGAGTCTTCAACTCCTGAAAACTTTTCTCACATTCATCAGACCAGTGAAACTTTACCTTTTCCTGAGTTAGTTTTGTTAAAAGCGAGGAAATAGGGGAGAACCCCTCAACAAACCATCTGTAGTAGCCGGCTAGACCTAGGAATCTCCCGATGTCTGTCAGAGAGGTGGGTCTTGGCCAGGCTTTAACTGTCTCCATCTTCTGAGGATCCACCTAAATACCCTCTCTAGATACCACATGACCGAGTTAGGCAACTAATTTTAGCTAGAATTTACACTTGCTGAACTAGGTGAATAACTCGCGGTCCTCGAGAGTCTGTAAAACTATTCTCATATCGTCTGCATGTTCCTCCTCTATTATGGAATAAACCAAGATTTCATCTATAAAAACAATGACGAACATATCCAGGTACGACTTGAATAGTATGTTCATCAAGTCCATAAAACTATAGTAGCATTGGTTAGTCCAAAAGACATAATTATAAATTCGTAGTGACCATACCGAGTTTTGAAGGCTATTTTCAGAATGTCACATTCTTTGATCCTGAGCTGGTGGTATTGTCACGACCCAAACATACACCCGAATCATAGACACAGGAAAAGGAGCCCCAAGAGACCTCAAGTCAACCCATGGCATGAGCGTACGTCTAATTCAATCACATAAGCAGAAGACTTAACATAAGGACACATAAACATGCTATAACAACGAAGAAAAGACAATTCATGATCCATACATGATGGTTGAATACAACTTATTGTCTGAAAACCATCTAATCATGAAAGATGGGTTGATGAGACAACTCCCCAACTAACCCAACAAATATGAAACTGAAGGAAAAGCATAGATTTTGAACATACGACCCTCGAAACATGAGGACTCACCAAATAAGCTGATAACTATCTCGGAAGCATTACTGAGGAGGGTGAGCCTAAGAGTCGGGTCCTATATCATGAAACGATACAGCATAGAAAGTATGTGATCAGTATTTGGAATATATTGAGTATGCAAGGTAAGTAAAACGAACAATTAAATAGAAATTTCATAAGTGATCATAAGAGTGGGACATCATGCTCATATCATAAATATCGTACCATAACATAAAGCTTAAGGTTTTCAAAACATTCGTGATACAATCGTAATCATAATCATAAGAGAAAATCCTTGTTAAACAATACTTTAGCCCATATACATAATCGTAAACATGCATAAATCATGAGGAAAATGGGAGATTCTCTTAATCGACATACCCTATATTAGCGCACATGAAACTCGACTTGTAACCCTAGTTGGGAGGGTTTCCGTACCTTGCCAAGGGTAGGACCATGAAAGTGTGATATCACCTTCAGAAGGGCCATTTGGGCCAGGGACAGTAACATAGGAGGTCCCAACATACCTACAGTGACACGTAGTTTATGAGATCTGGGGCAGAACCTAGGCCCCGAACCTACTCGGTGTTCGATACTACTCCCAAAACATATATATATATATATATAGTGCTCATAGTATAACATACATGAATTCATGGGCTAGTTAAATTACGATAATCATAAATATATTGGTACATATGTGAACTAGCCATGAAACGAGGCCTGGAGTCGGTCAAAACATAATTCATGATTCATAAGGTGCATACATACTTGGAGATCATGTATATAGCTTGAATTTCATAAAAAATCATAATGGGTAACATAATAAATTCAGGATTTAAATCATAATTCATATAGGGCTTGTGAATATCATCAATGGGAGAGTCGTTTATAAGTCGATTCATCATGGGACATGTATAATTAGGCTTAAATACATGGAAACCAAATCAATAATATTATAATTAGTTTAAGCTACAAAAGTTGATCAAAACCCATAGATTATAATTGGATTCAAAAATCATAAAGCCCATTATCAACCATTAGAATTTTAATTAAGTCAAATTCAAAACCACATGAGTTTTTATTGATATTTTAGTAAAATTGAAGAGGAAGGGCATGGGTGTGGAAGAAACCACCCATTTAGAACCTTACATACCTGAGAATAACTAGTTCTTAACCTCTCTTGATAACCCAAGAAGAAATTGCAATAAATTGATGAGTTCTAAGCTTGAATGACTCTCCCAATTCCCAAACCTTGCACACATGAATGAATGAAGTGAAAACTGAATTTAACCCCTTTAAATTTCCCTATTACAAACCCAAAACGTCGTAGTTTAGGCCTTAGGATTTTAGGAATTTATGAAAAAGCCCTTACTAATTCATAAAAAAACTGTCAGGGGGTCCCAATGAGGGACCTAACGACTCGACATGAGGGGCCACAACTCGTGGATTCATTCATCAGGTACACTGCTTATAAAATCTCCTAGGCTCGTCACAGGTGACTTAATGATCCGTTGCTTGTGACCACGACTAGTGGTCACCTCCCGTCATGTACACTACTTAGTCTCAAATAAAAATTACCCTGCTTGATCACGATTCATCCCATGAATCGTGGGGACTGACCACGACTCGTGGGGTCCTTCCATTAGGTACATTGGTTTACTTCCTTCATTTATTCTTCACCCTCACCCCACAGCTGACTTGATGACTGACCACGAGTTGTTCCCATGCCCGTGGGGACCCTTGCACTTCAATTCCTCCAGGCCTCCCCACGAGTCACTTGACAACTCGTGGGATCCTCTCACGAGTCATCCAATGACTCGTCCTGCAACTGAAGCACCAATTTCTAGTTTTTCCCTGTTTCAACTCCCGGGTCCGATCATTGAGTTCTTGGGGAATAACAGTATCTCCCCCTTGGGAACATTCATCCTCGAATGTTAGAAACACACAAAAACCCAGAAACATGCAATCATCATATGCAAACACTGATTATTTAAATCGAAAATTGATGGAATGACTACCTCCCAAAAAGAACTACATAGCTGAACTGAATTCAGACATCACATACATCTATCATAACATAAATCATATTTGCGCACATGAACTAAACATGGAAACTGATTATAGAATTAGTGAAAAAACTAATACCTCAAAATGAACATAGCTGGTAGGGAACAGGTGAGGGTATTTAGCCATCATAGCCGCTTCAGCTTCCCACGTAGATCCATCAACATGCTGGTTTCTCCATTAATACCTTCACCAAAGCTACTTATTTGTTTCTCAGCCTCTGAACCTGGCGATCCAAAATTGCAACTGGAATTTCCTCATAACTGAGGCTATCTCCCACACCAACGCTTTCCATCGGGACAACTAAAGATGGATCACCAAAGCACTTTTTCAAGAGCGATACATGAAAGACAGGATAAACTGAAGATAATTCCAATGGCAAGTCTAACTCATACGCTACCTTACCAAGTCTTCTCATAACCTGGTAGGGACCAATATAGTGGGGACTGAGTTTTCCTTTCTTTCTAAACCGCGTGACTCCCTTCATGGGAGACACCTTTAGAAATACCCAATCATCCACCTCGACTCCAACTCTCTCCTTCTCACATTCGCATATGATTTTTGACGACTCTGAGCGATTTTCAGCCTATCCCTTATAATCTGAACTTTCACCATGGCCTCATGAACCGAATCAGGTCCCATCATTGTTGCCTTACCAACCTCAAACCATCATATGGGAGATCTACACCTCCGCCCGTAAAGAGCCTCGAACTGTGCCATTTGGATGCTGGAGTGATAGTTATTATTGTAAGCGAACTCGATCAAGGGCAAGTGATCATCCCAACTACCTTTAAAGTCCATCACACAACCTCTCAACAAGTCCTCGAGAGTTTGGATTGTCTGCTCCGCCTGACCATCCGTTTGCGGATGGAATGCTATGCTGAGCTTAACCTAAGTCCCAAGCCCTTTTTGGAAAGACCGCCAAAACTGAGAGGTAAACTGAGTACCTCGGTCTGAGATAATAGACAAGGGCACTCCATGTAATCGCACCAACTCCAGCATATACACTTTGGCATAATCACCCGCTGAATGTATGGTTTTGACCGGTAGGAAGTGTGCAACCTTGGTCAACCTGCCTACTACCGCCCAAATAGAATCATAGTGTCGGCGAGTACGAGGTAGGCCTGTAATGAAATCTATATTAATATATTCCCACTTCCAAGAAGGAATGCTAATATCCTGAAGCACGTCTCCCGTCCTTTGATGTTCGACTTTCACTTGCAGACAGTTCTGGCACTTGGCTACGAATACTATAATATCCTTCTTCATGTCGTTCCACCAACATATTCCCTGCAAATCATGATACATCTTGGTGGCACACGGATGGATAGAATACCTGGATCCATGTGCCTCATGCAATATCCGGTCCGTCAAATTATCCACATTTGGAACACATAGGCGCCCATGGTACCGCAGCACACCATCTCCCCTTTGGGAGAAGACCTCCACCTTCTGACTTCCAACAGCTTCCTTCATCTTTACTAAAATCGGATCCTCATCTTGTCTGGATTTCACATTTGTCACCAACGACAATTCTGATCCATTTTGCACAACAACACCGCCATCGGTCGAGTCATCCAATCTAACTCCCAACCTCACAGTCGATGGACATCTTTCACCAACTCCTTCTTTCCCTCATCCACGTGGGACACACCCTTCATAGAGAGCCTACTAAGTGTGTCAGCTACCATATTAGCCTTACCCCGATGGTAAAGGACACTCATGTCGTAGTCCTTTAGTATCTCCAACCACCTCCTTTGCCGAATATTGAGATCTTTCTGCGTGAACACATATTGCAAGCTCTTATGATCTGTGAATACATCCACGTGGACCCCATACAAGTAATGCCACCATAACTTCAAGGCGAACACCACCGCAGCCTACTCAAGATCATGAATTGGGTAATTCTTCTCATGGATTTTCAATTATCTTGAGGCATATTCTATCACCTTCCCATGCTGCATCAACACATGCCCAAGTTCGATTCTCGAAGCATCACAATATACCACAAAACCATCGGTACCCTCGGGTAGGGTCAACACTGGTGCTGAAGTTAGTCGAGTAGTCAACTCTTGAAAGCTCTTCTCACAAGCCTCTGACCATTGGAACTTTACCTTTTTCTATGTCAACCTGGTCAATGGTGCTGCAATTGATGAAAATCCCTCAACAAATCTCCGGTAGTAACCTGCTAGGCCTAAGAAACTCTGAATTTATGAAGGATTCACCGGTCTGGGCCAATTCTTTACCACTTCAATTTTATGAGAATCCACCCTTATGCCCTCACTCAATACCACATGGCCTAAAAATGCCACGGAGTCCAACCAAAACTCGCACTTACCGAACTTTGCATACAATCGGCAATCCTTGAGAATTTGCAACACTACTTTCAAATGAGCGGCATGTTCCTCCTCGCTCCGAGAGTATATAGAATATCATTGATGAACACAATTACAAACGTATCTAGATATTGCTTGAACACCCTATTCATCAGGTCCATAAAAGTTGCAGGGGCATTTGTTAGTCCAAAAGACATAACTACAAACTCGTAATGGCAATACCGTGTCCTGAAGGCTGTCTTCAGTATATCACACTCCCGAACCCTGAGCTGATGATACCCGGACCTGAGATCTATCTTTGAGAAACATCTAGCACCATGGAGCTGGTCAAACAAATCATCAATCCTGGGTAAGGGGTACCTATTCATAACGGTGTCCTTGTTCAACTATCGGTAATCAATACACATGCGAAGGGATCCATCCTTCTTTCGGACAAAGAGGACCAGTGCACCCCATGGAGACTTGCTCGATCTAATGAATCCCTTATCCAACAAGTCCTTCAACTGCTCCTTTAACTCTTTTATCTTGGCTGGAGCCATCCTGTACGGAGGAATATAGATAGGTTGCGTGTCGGGTAGGAGATCAATACCGAAGTCACTTTCCCTCTCAGGAGGAACACTTGGCAAATCATTGGGAAAAACCTTCGGATACTCACACACCATCGGAACTGACTAGAAAGTCGGGGTCTCGAACTCAACATCGTTAACCCTAACAAGGTGATACACACAGCCCTTAGAAATCATTTTCTTGGTCTTAGGATAAGAAATAAAACGACCGACCGGTACAGCTGAATTACCCTTAGCCTTTCCTGAATTATAGCTTTTCAGCTCAGTGCATTTGCCACCACGTTAGCCTTTCTTAGAAGATACAGGACCGTGATATCATAGTCCTTAAGTAGTTCCATCCACCTTTGTTGTCTTAGGTTGAGATCCTTCTGAGAGAACACATATTATAAGATGTGATGGTCTGTGAACACTTCACAGTGGACCCATGTAAGTAATGCCTCCAGATTTTCAATGTGAACACCATAGCTGCCAATTTCAAGTCATGCATGGGGTAGTTATTCTCAAGCACTTTCAGTTGTCTTAAAGCATACACAATCACCTGTCTTTCCTAGAACAACATAGTGCCCAAACCAGATCATGAGGTGTCACACTAAACTATGAAGTCTTACCTTCTACTAGTAGTGCCAAGATAAGAGTTGTGGTCAATAGGTCTTGAGCTTTTGAAAGCTCTCTTCACACTCTTCTGACCACTGAAAGGGCACATCTTTTTGAGTCATCCTTGTAAATTTAGAGGCAATATGTCATGACCCGAACGTAGACCTAGATCGTAACACAGGATAAGGAACCCTGAGAGGGTCCGAAGTCAACCCATGGCATAAGCATACATCTACTTCATTCATTAAAGGCGGAAGACTAATCACAAGGCATAGCGGAAACGTAAACATAATCATATCGTATTATAACATAAGGAAATCTCTAGACATATATGCAAGATGAGTACTACATACTGTATAAAAGCCTCTACTACATACGATGGGTTGATGGGACAACACCCCCAACTAACCCAGACAAGTACTAAAACATATAATAGCATGAATGTTTGTCAAACGGCTCTCAGAACATGAGGACTCACCAATAAGTTGGAAGTGCATTCAGCTATGATCTAGATATGAGGATGAGCCTGAGAGCCGAAACCTGTATCATAAGATGATACAACATAGAATGTGTGTGGTCAGTACGTGGAATGTACCAAGTATGCAAGGTAAGTAAAACGGAAATTAAAATGTGTGAAAACTCATAAAATAGCATAAGAGTAGGACGTCATGCTCATATCATAAATATTGTAACATAACATATCATAAGGCCCAAGGTTTTCAAAACATTCGTATTACAATCGTAACCATAATCATGAGAGAAAAGCCATAATAAATAGTACTTGATCCAACATACATAGTTATAAACATGCATAAATCATGAGGAACAGTGGCAGATTCTCTTTACCGATATACCCCATATGAGCACACATGAAGCCTAACTTGTAACCCTAGCCGAGAGGGTGTCCATACCTTACCAAGGGTTGGACCATGAAAGTGTGATATCACCATGAAAAGGGCTATTTGGGTCAGGGACAGCCACAAAGGAGGTCCCAACAAACCTATGGTGGCACGTAGTTTAAGAAATTCGAGGCAGAACCTAGGACCCGAACCTATTCCCAAAATATATAGAGTGCTCATAGTATAACATGCATGAATTCATGGGCTAGTTAAATCATGATAATCATAAACATAATTGTACATATGTGAACTAGCCATGACATAAGGCATGTGAATCATCCAAAACATAATTTATGAATCATAGGTTTCATGCATACTTGTAGATCATACATATAACTTATAGATCGTGATGGGTAATTGGATAAATTCATATTTAAAATCATAAATCATGTTGGGCTTGTAAATATCATCAATTGAAGAGAAGATCATAAATCGATTGATAATAAATCATGCTTAAATAGGCTTAATTTAGTGGAAATAGAATCAATAATTTTATAATCGGGAATAGTTGTAAAATTTAATAAAAATTCATAAAATATGATGTAATTCACAAATCATAAAAACCAATTAGTTAATGATTAGATTTTCACAAAATTGATTTCAAAACCCCATGAGATTTTTAATGGATTTTCATAAATTAATAGAGATTAGGCTTGCGTATGAACGGAAACACCCATCAATAACCTTACATACCTGAAAAGGCTTGATTCTACCACTTCTCTAATTGCCCAAGAAGGATTTGAATGAGAACTTAGAAAACTTGCTCTAGATCACCTCCTCAACCTCTCAAGTTTGCATGCATGGAAGGAAATAACTTGGAATAGGTTTTCCCCCTTCTAAAACCCACTAAAATGAGCCTTAAACGACGTAGTATAGGCTTTAGGAACTTATAATTTAAAAAAAGGCCCTTACTAATTCGCAGAAAATTAACTGCCAGGAGGTCCCGACAAGGGATCCAACAACTCGTCCTCACTGGCCATGACTCGTCATGTCGATCGTCAAGTGAACTGCCTTGCTTTGTCTCCTGGGCTCTTAACGGGTCACATCATGACACATCAGGGGTGAGCACGACTCATGGTCACCAGTGGTTAAGTACACTATCTCATCCTTCCTTTTCCCATTATGTTTCTTCCCCACGGCTGACCCAACGACTTGTGGGTCCTGACCACGAGTCGTGGCATCGCCCGTGGGGTCTAAACTCTTCGAGCACTTTTGTCAACACCTAGGCCTTCCCCACGAGTCACCTAAGGACTCGTGGGCTGTCCTCTCGAGTCGTGGGATGACTTGTCCTGAGACTACAAAATCAATTTCCACTTTTTCCTCATTTCAACTCCAGGGTCCGATCTTTAAGCTCTCGAGGCATAACAATATCTCCCCCTTGGGAGAATTCATCCTCGAATGTCGGAAACAAGAAGAAAATAGAAACATGCAATCATCATATTCAAATACTGATCATTTAAACCAAAAATTAACAAAATGACTACCTCCGATTCATATCACATAGCTGAACTGATGTCATGCTTCACATACACATCCATACACATAAAAGAAACTTGAACACATGAACCGAACATGAAAACTAAATAGAGTCATAATGCAAAACTGATACCACAAGTCGAAATTGAGCTTGAAGGGAATAAGTGTGGGTATTTAGCCATCATATCCGCTTTGGCTTCCCACGTAGCTCCTTTAACATGCTGATTTCTCCATAATACTTTAACTGAAGCTACTTCCTTTGTCCTCAGCCTCCAAACTTAATGATCTAATTTTTCAAATGGAACTTCCTCATAGCTAAGGTTATCCTTTACTCCAACACTGTCCATCGAGACTACTAGGGCTGGGTCTCCTAAACATTCCTTCAAAAGCGACACATGAAACACAGAATGCACAGAAGAAAACTCTGAGGGTAAGTCTAACTCATACGCTACCTTACCAACTCTTCTCATAACCTGGTAGGTACCAACATAGCGGGGATTGAGTTTCCTCTTCCCAAACTACATGACCCCCTTTATGGGGGATACCTTTAGAAATACCCAATCGTCCACCTCGAACTCCAACTTTCTCATCCTCATATCAGCATATGACTTTTGACGACTCAAAGCAATTATTAGCCTGTCCCTTATCAACTGAACCTTCACCATAGCCTCATGAATCAAATCTGGCCCTATCATAGCAGCCTCACAAACCTCAAACCATCCGATGGGCGATCTACATCTCTGCCCATAAAGAGCCTCGAACGGTGCCATTTGAATGCTAGAGTGATAGTTGTTATTATAGACAAACTTGATTAGGGGAAAGTGATCATACCAACTACCTTTGAAGTCCATCACACATGATCTCAACATGTCCTCGAGAGTCTGGATCGTTCGTTCTGCTTTGCCATCCATCTGCAGATGAAAGGTTGTATTGAGCTTAACCTGAGTCCCAAGCCCCTTCTCAAAAGACCACCAAAATTGGGAGGTGAACTGAGTACCTCAGTCTGAAATAATAGACATGGGCACTCCATGTAATTGAACCAACTCTTGTATATATATCTTGTCATAATCATCCGCTTAATCTGTTGTTTTCACCGGTAGGAAATATATAGCATTGGTCAACCTGTCTACCACCACCCCAATAGAATCATAGTGTTGGCGAGTATGAGGTAGGCCTGTAATGAAATCCATATTGATCTCTTCCCACTTTTAGGTGGGAATGCTAATGTCCTGAAGTACACCTCCCGGACGTTGATGCTCGACCTTTACTTGCTGATAATTCGGGCATATAGCTACGAACTCCGCAATATCCTTCTTTATGCCATCCCACCAATAGATTTCTCAAAAACCGCGATACATCTTGGTAGATTTCGGATGGATAGAGTACCTGGTCCCATGTGCCTCATGCACTCTCCTGCTCCTAAAATCATCAACATCTGGAACACATAGGCGACCCTTGTACTGAAGCACACCATCTCCCGTTTGGGATAAAACCTACACCTTCCGACTTAGAACGGCTTCTTTCAGCTTTACCAAAATCGGATCCTCATCTTGTCTATCTTTTACATCAGTCACCAAGGATGATTCTTGTCACACCCCGCCTTGGGAGGCATGACTAGCACCTGGTGCCCTACTAGGACCTAGACTGTTGGACTACTAAGCCTAAGCACTTCTGGTACCAGGCTGGCTCTAATGCTGGATTTATGAAAACAATGAGCTATATAACGGCTGTAAATACAGCCTCCGGCCGACAAGGCCTATAGCCACCTATAGGAATATAACAGCTACCTAGAACAACTTAACATAAGGGAACCTATGCTAGCCGACAAGGCCACTATGCTGACTAGTTATCACTGAAAAGTAGAATCAAGCGCTAAGCTGATCTGTGACCGACAAGGTCACCAACTAACAACTGAACAAGGCCCCACACGACCATCACATGAAAAGGGCATCTGCCACCACATTGGCCCTTCCTAGGTGATACAGAATATTCACATCATAGTCTTTCAAACGCTCTAACCAGCGATGCTACTGCAAATTCAGTTCTTTTTGGGTGAAGATACACTGTAGGCTCTTATGATCGGTGAAAATATCCACGTGGATGCCATACAAGTAATGTCTCCATATCATCAAGGCGTGAATCACTGCAGCCAATTCTAGGTCATGGGTAGGATAGTTCTTTTCATGTTTCCTCATCTATCTGGAAGCATAAGAAATTACTTTACCATGCTGCATCAACACACATCCTAACCCAACACCCGAAGCGTCACAATAAACTACATAACCTTATGTACCTTCTGGCAATGCTAACACTGGAGTTGATGTTAGCCTGTCTTTCAATTCCTGGAAGCTCTACTCACATGCCTCAGTCCACTAAAATTTTGCTGCCTTCTGCGTAAGTTTAGTCAGAGGTGCTGCTAAGGTGGAAAATCCTTCAACAAACCTCTTGTTGTACCCTGCTAACCCCAGGAAATCACGCACCTTGATCAGAGTGGTAGGTATGGGCCATGCTTTTACTTCTATTTTCTAGGTATCTACTTGTATACCAGCATCCGACACGATATGACCCAAATAGGCTACTGAATTCAGCCAGAATTCACATTTCTAGAACTTGGCATATAGCTGACGGTCCCTAAGAATTTGGAGCACTATCCACAAATAATCCTGGTGGTCTTCCTCTGAGCGAGAATACACCAGAATATCTTCAATAAACACTATCACGAACAAGTCTAGGTATGGTCTGAAATAATGTTCATCGGGTCCACAAACATGGTTGGAGCATTCGTCAGCCCAAAGGACATGACTAAGAATTCAAAATGGCTGTATCTGGTCCTAAAGGCAGTCTTTGGAATGTCCCTTTCACGAACCCGAACCTGATGATATCCGAACCTTAAGTCAATTTTGGAGAAATATCTAGCTCCCTGTAACTGATCAAACTGATCATCTGTCCTGGGAAGCGGATACTTATTCTTGACAGTAACTTTATTCAGTTGTCGATAGTCCATACACATGCGAAGGGAACCATCCTTCTTTCTGACAAACTGAACTGGCGCACCCCAAGGTGAAGTACTCGTCCTGACAAAGCCCTTGTCTAACAAATCTTTGAACTGCTCCTTTAGTTCTCTGAGTTTAGCAGGAGCCATGCGATAAGGGGGAATTGATATGGGCTGAGTTCCTGGTAATAAATCAATTGCAAAGTCTATTTCCCTTTCTGGGGGAATATCAGGTAGCTCATCTGGGAAAATATCGGGGAATTCATTAACCACTGGAACAGACTGGAGAGTCGGGGGCTCTACCCGAACATCCTGAACTCTGACAATGTGGTAAATTCACCCCTTGGCTATCAACTTTCTCGCCCAAAGATAGGAAATAAACCTACCTTTTGGCATAGCTGTACTGCCCTTCCACTCTGGTACTGCCTCTCCTGGAAAGTGGAATCGGACCATCTTGGTCCAACATTCTACATTGGCATAGCATGGAGCACACCAATCCATACCCATAATGGCGTCAAAATCAACCATTTCTAACTCTACCAAATCTGTTGTGGTCTGACAGTTAGCAACCTATACTGTACACCCTCGATAAACCTTTTTGGCTATGATAGAGTCACCGATGTGTGTAGATACTGAAAAGGGATACCGAAGCAATTCTGGTACAATACTGAACTTTCGAGCCACTAATGGGGTAACATAGGACAAGGTAGATCCCGGATCGATTAATACATATGCAGGCTAAGAGAAAATAGTCATCTTACCTTTCACAACATCTGTAGACACCTCTAAATCCTGTCTCCCTGGTAATGCATAGGTACGGCTTGGGTCCGTATCTGAACTAGAGGCCCCTAATCTACCTCGAACTCTACTTGCTGAAACTGAGGGCCTGCGCCCTGCCGGGGCTGCTGGAGCTCACGAACCTACCGATGCCCTGTCCTGTCTATCCCTGTCACCCTGACCCCTTCCTAGACAATCTCTCATCACATGACCCTCCTATCCGCATATATAACACCCTGTGGAGCCAAATCTGCAAGCTCTAGAGTGGCGTCGACTGCAAATAGGGCAAAGTGGTGCTGTATACCTTCTCTGTTCTGCCTTCCTCTGTTGCGATGAATCTACTATTCTAGAACTTTCGCCGGACTCTGACTGTCCTCGGCGACTGAATCTACCCCTCTACTATTGTGATGGAGGCTGGGGTCTAGGTGGTCTATCTGACAACCGTGGCCTAGGCCCTCTCCGAATCTCCCCTATTACTCATCTGACTTGTCCCTGCGGTGTTGTTCCGACTTGTTTGTTTGCTATCCTGTTGCCGCTATCTAAGGCCCTCAATAGTCTGAGAAAAAGCCTGTACTCGAGCAATATACATATAATCCCGCAAAGTAGCTGTCATACAGGCTTCAATATACTCTGGGTTCAGCCACATAATAAACCGGTGGACCCTGGATGGCATGGTGTCTACAAAGGCTGGAGCATATCGGGCCAAAGAATCGAACTGCAGGGCGTATTCTCGAACACTCATCGCCCCCTGCTCCAGGTGTAAAAACAGGTCCCTTCAGGCCTGTCGGATCTCTCGTGGTAGATAACGATCCAGGAAGGCCTCTAAAAAGCTGGACCAGGTCAGAGGGGCAACATCTTTCCCTCGAGACCTTTCCCAACTCTCATACCAGAACACAGCAATATCCCACAGTTGGAATACCGCCAATTCGACCGACTCTGTAGATGTAACATGCATTACTAGGAAAATCCTTTGCATCTGATCCAGGAAGTCCTAGGGGTCCTCTGTTTGATCTGTCCCAGTAAACTGTGGGGGACCTAGTGCCAGGAATTCTCGAACCCTCGAACTACCAAGCCCACCTGATGATTCTGCCGCTGTAGGTGGCATTGACTGGCGCTGAGTTGCCATCATTTGCGCTAACATAACTACTGCACTCTTGACCTCCTAGTCAGATGGTGTAGGTATAGGAACTGTCCGAGGTGGTGTCGTCCCGAGTGATTCCTGATGGGGTGGATACTGCTGAGAAGGTCGGGATGATGCCTTTGTATCTCCCACAGATCGGGCTGATTCTAAATGAGGCTGAGGCATCCTGCTGGTACCCTCTCCTACTGCTATGTCCAATCTTCTTCCTGTGATAGGATGTCGCTGATCCGACATTTTATCTGTAAACAAAGAGTATAATAAGCTTTAGGGACTCAACCATATACTGTACTACTCTATGGCATAACTGAATATGAAGAAAGAGTAACCACCCTATCATGCCTTGTAGCCTCCTGTCTATGGTATATGGTGCACAACACATCCATAGACAAGACTCTACTTAGCACGACTTGCAGACTCCCTGGGATACGACCTACTCTGATAACAAGTTTGTCACACCCCGCCTTGGGAGGCATGACTGGCACCTGGTGCCCTACTAGGACCTGGACTGCTGGACTACTGAGCCTAGGCACTTCTGGTGCTAGGCTGGCTCTAATTCTGGATTTATGAAAACAACGGGCTATATAACGGCTGTAAATACAGCCTCCAGCCGACAAGGCCTATAGCCACCTATAGGAATATAACAGCTACCCAGAACAACTGAACATAAGGGAACCTATGCAGGCCGACAAGGCCACCATGCTGACTAGTTATCACTGAAGAGTAGAATTAATAGCTAAACTGATCTGTGACCGACAAGGTTACCAACTGACAACTGAACAAGGCTCCACATGGCCATCACGTGCAAACTAAAAACATACACACGACCCCATACGACAGGTACATCTAACCACAGGGAATATACAATCTGCAAGCCTCTAAGAATAATAAGATGGTCGGGACAGGGCCCCGGCCTACCTATACTGTACAAACAAAAAAGGAAGTAAACCTTTAGCTGTCAAGCTCCGAATGATAGGAGCTGAAGACTCTGTGCGCTCGCTGGAACTATGAGGGATCTGCTCCTCGTCTATGAGTACCTGCAGGCAAGTAATGCAGCGCCCAAAAACGGGCGTCAGTACCCCTGATACTGAGTATGCAAAGCAATAACTTAAAATAACTGAAAGCAAACAATAATACTGATAGATACTGAAGTAATAGGAGACGGGCTGAGACTGATTGAAAAGAGCGTAACTTTACTGAAGAGAGTAAGAGTCATACCTGATAACATGGCGGTCTACTTTCTATCTATTAATAACTAACACAACATAGCATACAAGAACCTTACCAACCCCCATAAGCCGTAAGGTACCAACAAGCACTCAATCTATATACCCCTACCCGGGTCATACCATCCACCTAGTAACTATGAGCATCCAGTCGGCCCCTTGGGTATGCAACATGGGCTCGCTGGGCCCCTGACTATAGTTGTATCTGAGTCCGGAGGACTCCTTAAATCTGAAATCTAAAATCTAAAATCTGTAATCTGAAAACTGTAATCTGCACCTGGGCGCAAGCGCTCGACAGGGGGTGTGGTATAGTGCTGATCAGCCTGCTACATGGAATCTTCATCCCATCTTCGTCCGCTGGCGGACGACATGCCACTCCGTAGAGCGATGTATTCTCACCCTCTGGCGGGCGAGTCGACATAGCTATTAACCCTGGGGCGGTCAAGGAAACTCTAAGGGTGCCCAACACAGAACAATCATATCTCCAAAGATAGCACTAATTGCATGTAATATATATACTGAATCTTATAATAATAGTTATATTGTGGTATTCTGTTCTGAATCTCATACTGAAATATACTGAATCTGATACTGAAATATGTTGAATCTGATACTTAAATATACTGAATTTTATACTGAGATATACTGAGTCTGAAATAATATTTCTGGAATATTCTGCTGGAAATTATACTATTTTATTGAGTTTCATGCTGAACACTGTATAATAATTCTAACATGCTTACTGAACTCATACTGAACATAATATACGGCTTCTGCAACATTCTACTGGAATTTGTTCTATTTTACTATACTAGAACTACTAGCTTGCCGAAAGAAACTAGCTTTACATACCTCAACTGCCGACTTTCTGATTAACTGGCATAGCTCGGCTAATATTCAGCTATTTCTCCCAACTGTATTCATATTCACGAAAGAATAGAATTAATTCTACTATTATTTTGGAAAGAAACCATACTTATGGATATACCTACTGCCTATTCTTCGACTTATCGATGAATGGTCGAAAACTCGCTATTTCTCGGAAGTCTAGAAGGGAGAAATACTCACTTTAATGCTGGGAGTATATTAACACTAGTTTGGAGAAATTCCACTTACCTTGGTTCGGCTTGATGAAGATTCTCCGGCCGAATTTTGCGAAACTAACTCCACAGGAATGCTCCCTGCAGCTTTATACTTCGCTACCCGAAGTTAATTTGAGTTTGGACTGCATTTGACGGCGTAAACACAAGGAAATTTAATCAAACCCTTCATTCCCCTCTGTTTCTATTCGTTTAATGGAAATTATATAAAGGGAAAATGATTTAAAATGAAGTGGGACCCTTATATACTTGGGGACTTTAAGTCGCATTTGTCAAATGCAATTTATAAGTCGCATTTGTCGAATGCGATTTATAAGTCGCATTTGCCTTGCGACGCTCCGGCTTGGCGCTTGTCCGGTCTCTCCCCGGGCCCTTTTCTCGCGCGTATGGCATTCTAAAACTCTTAACCAACATGCGAATAGGCCAACTAAGTGTCAATAACTTACGGGGTGTAACAATTCTGATCCATTCTGGACAACAACACTGCCATCGGTCGAGTCGACCAACCTAACTCCCAACCTTTCGAGTAGATGTACACCTTTCGCCAACTCCTTCTTTCCTTCATCCACATGGGAAACACTCTCCATAGAGAGCCTACTAAGTGTGTCCGCTACCACATTAGCCTTACCCGAATGGTAAAGGACACTCATATCGTAGTCCTTGAGTAACTCCAACAACCTTCTTTGCCGAAGATTGAGATCTTTCTATGCGAACACATATTGTAAGCTCTTGTGGTCCGTAAAAACATCCACATGGACCCCATATAAGAAATGTCGTCGTATCTTCAATATGAATACCACTGCCACCAACTCTAGATCATGGGTTGGGTAATTCTTCTCATGGATCTTTAACTGTCTAGAGGCATATGCTATTACAATCCCTCACTGCATCAATACACACCCCAGTCCGATTCTCGAAGCATCACAATACACCACAAAACCATCTATACACTCAGGTAGGGTCAACACTGGTGCTGAAGTGAGTTAAGTCTTCAACTCTTGGAAGCTCTTCTCACAAGCCTACAACCATTGGAATTTCACCTTCTTCTGAGTCAACTTGGTCAATGGTGCTGCAATTGATAAAAAACCCTCAACAAACCTTCGATAGTAGCCTACTAGACCCAAGAAACTCTGAATATCCGAGGGATTCACCCATCTAGGCCAATTTTTCACCACCTTCATTTTCTGAGAATCTACTGTTATGCCCTCACTCTATACCACATGGCCCAAAAATTCCATCGAGTTCAACCAGAACTCTCACTTGTTGAACTTGGCATACAACTGGAGATCCTTGAGGGTCTGAAGCACTACTCTCAAATGAGCGGCATGCTCCTCCTCACTCCGAGAGTATATAAGGATGTCATCAATGAACACAATCACAAACATGTCCAGATATGGCTTGAAAACCCTATTCATCATGTCCATAAAAGCTGCAGGAGCATTTGTTAGTTCAACAGACATAACTACAAACTCATAATGGCCATACCGCATCTTGAAGGCTTTCTTCGGGATATAACTATCTCGAACTCTAAGCTAATGATACCCAGACCTGAGATCTATCTTTGAGAAACACTTGGCACCATCAAGCTGGTCAAACAAATCATCGATCCTGGGTAAGGATACCTGTTCTTAACGGTGAGCTTGTTCAATTGACAATAGTCAATGCACATCCGTAGTGACCATCCTTCTTCCGGACAAATAAAACTGGTGGATCCCATGGAGACTTGCTCAGTCTGATAAAACCCTTATCTAACAGGTCCTTCAACTACTCTTCTAACTCTTTTAGCTTGATTGGAGCCATCCTATAAGAAGAGATAGATATAGGTTGTGTATCTTGTAGAAGGCCAATACGAAAATCAATCTCCCGTTCGGGGGGAACACATGGCAAATCATCGGGAAAGACCTCTGGATACTCACACACCATCGGAACTGACTGGATCATCAGGGTCTCGAACTCCACATTCTTAAACCTAATTAGATGGTACATCCAACCCTTAGAAATCATTTTCTCGGCCTTAAGAAAGGAAATAAATCGACCTACTGGTAAACTCGAACTACCCTTCCACTCCAAAACTGATTCTCTCGGAAAACAAAATTCCACCACACGAGTTCTACAAAATACAGAAGCATAACATGCATACAACCAATCCATGCGAAGAATAATATCAAAGTTAGTCATGGCTAACTCTACAAGGTCTGCGAAAGTGACTTTATGCAATATTGTGACTGGGCATCCTCTGTATACTCGCCTAGCTACAACTGAATCTCCGACAGGAGTACAAACCCTATTGAGGAGGGTGTGCTGCTGGAGCAGAAGAACTGGCTGCTGGCATATGGGCGCCACCGACCCTTGATCTGTCCAAAGGGCAATCCCTGAGTCTATATCCGAGTTTTCCACACCAGAAACAAGCATCTGAGTCGACTAGGAACCTCCTGGGATGATTCTTGTCGTACTTTGCACAAGCTGAAAAAGTGCGCTCTATCTGCATGCTTCCCTAGTGTCTCGAATTTGGAATCCTGCTCCTCTGATCCCCTCGGAATCTAGATGGCGTACTGGCCAATGATGGTGATGGAGAAATAGACTTATGCTGAGACTGCTGATGTTGTCCACCCCTTGATCTGACATGAGAAGTCCCGTAACTGTCGGTCCTGGCCCTCTTGTCCTCTCTCTGCCTCCGATATACCGACTCTATTTGTTGAGCATGCAGCACAATGCAAGGAATATCTATATCTCGATGCAACATGGCAATCCTGTATCCTTTATCAACATAGTCTGCCACTCCATGTACAAAACGGCTCACTCGAGCCCTCTAGTCTTCCACCAATTCTGGTGCATATTTAGATAGTCAGGTGAACTCCAATGCATACTCCTGAACTGACATGTCACCCTACTTAAAGTTAATGAACTCGGCTACCTTTTGCTCCCTCATCTCCCGAGAGAAGAATCGATCTAAGAATGTTGTGTGGAACTCTTCCTAACCAATAGGGCCTGCACCCACTTCCTTAGCATTTCTCAACTTTTTGAACCATATGTGGGCCACCCCCTTTAGCTAATAGGAGGTCAAATCTACACAATCTCCATTGGTCATCCCCATAATCTAGGTGATCTTTAGAATCTCCTCGATGAAATTGTATGGATCCTCATCCACCTTGGACCCAAGGAACTCCGAAGGGTTCATCCTCAAGAAGTCTCTAATTTGGGCCACTGCCGCATTGCCATTTTGTGGGATATGCCCAACAGTCTGCTAGTTGACCTGAGAGGTCAAAGCCTGCACCAACATTTGGATAGCCGCCCAAAACTCATCATAGGAAACTGGCTCTAGTTCTTGGGGCTCCTGAACAGGTGGGGTCTACTGATTCCCAAGATCATTGCCATCTCCGTGGCCTTCATCGTTCCTATTTCTCCTTCCGTTCACTCTCTTGGGAGCCATGATTGTACAATAGCGAATAACACGAATTAGAGGTATAGAAGGACTTTTCATCGCACGACATAGATCATGGAAGAAGGGAACATTTCCTAAATGTCTCGTAGCCTTTTCGTCATAAGTTTGGCGCACTTCACACCCAAGACAAAGACTCTATTTAACGCGACTTTCAAAAAATCTAGGACACTTCAAATCTATGGCTCTAATACCAAGTTTGTCATGACCCGAATATAGATCCGGATCGTAACACAGGACAAGAAACCCCAAGAGGGTCCCAAGTCGACCCATGGCATAAGCATACATCTACTTCATTCATTAAAGGTAGAAGACTAATCACAAGGAATAGTGGAGACGTAAACATAATCATATTGTATCATAACGTAAGGAAATCTCTAGACATACACGTAAGTTGAGTAATACATATTGTCTGAAAGCCTCTACTACATATGAAGGGTTGATGGGACAATACCCCTAACTAACCCAGAAAAGTACTGAAACATATAATAGCATGAATGTTTGTCAAATGGCCCACGGAATATGAGGACTCACCAATAAGCTGGAAGTACATTCTACTATGATCTAGATATGAGAAAGAGCCTGAGAGTTATAAAACAGACATTTAAAATGTTAAAAACTCATAAAACAGCATAAGAGTAGGATGAGATACTCATATAATAAATTTCGTAACATAACATATCATAAGGCCCAAGGTTTTCAAGACATTCGTATTACAATCGTAACCATAATCATGAGATAAAAGCCATAATAAAGAGTACTTGAGCCAACATACATAGTCATAAACATGCATAAATCATGAGGAACATTGGGTTATTCTCTTAATCGACATACCTCATATGAGCACACATGAAGCCCGACTTGTAACTGATCTTGGGCAGATTTATATGCCCAAGTGATACTCAAATGTGTCATTTTGCCTTGTTTATCTATCGATGTTTGTACATTCTCATGTGAATTGTAATAAAATGTGAATTTATACTAACCAGCATGATTAGCGTGGTTTTGCAGGAAAAATATAATTTTATGAAGCTAAGACGAAGGTTGGGAGAAATCGGGATTGGACTCGAAAGCTAGCAAGGAAAAAAGCACAAGGAAAGCACGAAGTAAAGGGGCTCCGTGATGGAGCCGTGTCACACTGCGATCGCGGATGCATTCTGCCTGGATGCTGAAATTATGCCAAAATTCCAGTGAAGGTGTGCGTTGGGGCCATGTCATGTTGGCCTAGCCCCGCGTTGCACGCCGTGCCACGTTGGGTTTTAAAACTTGGACGATCGGATTCCAGTGAGGGTCCGCGTTGGTGGCATGTCACGGAGGCAGTGCTCCGCGATGCACTCCGTGACACGTTGCTCGTTATTCCGGGAAAAATTCCCACTAGTATAAATAAAACACTTAGGTTTATTTTTAATTATTCTGACTTGGTGGAGCAAGAACGTGGGTTACAGGCAGTTGAGGGGACAAAAATCTCAGGGTTTTTCTCTATCTCCTTCTTCTTGATTTCAATTGCTTGTATGATTAACACTCATTTAACGATGTTTAATCCACAAATGAGTGGCTAAATTCCCTTTTTTGCTGAGGTTAAGAACATTTGTATTGAAATGTGATTATTGATAAATTGGTTTTTCATCTTTTCTTCCATGGTTGTTCTATTGATTCTTGTTCTTACTGCGTTAATGTGTGGCCATTGTTAATGTATATCTAAAAAGTCCGGTTTCACTTGAGAGAGCAAGAAATTGGAAAGTTGTGAATTGATAGGATATGATCTTTTCTTAGTTTGGGAAAATTGAGAATTGATTTACCTTCAGGATAGAGATATACCTAAAAGTCGTATTAGTCAATTAAGGAATCGGTTTTGTCTGGCTAGAACATGAATTTCTTTTTATCACAGAGATGTAGGTGGAAGGTTCATGATTCTTAAGTTGGGTGAAATACGAGAGTTTTAATCCATAGGCAATAATTCTTGACTAGAAACCGGAGGAAAGATCAACTAAATTGTATCGATAATTTATTTCTCTACATGTTCATTTTAGCCTCAACATGCTCATACTTATAGTTCAGACTCAAATTATATATTCGTTTTGGACTTAGTATAAAATTAGGAAACAAAATATCAAACTCTTCTTCACACTGTTGTCTGCAATTTAGAGTTAAAGTTTATTGACACTTGATTAGATTGATACCTTAGTCCAGTCCCTGTGGGATCGATACTTGGCTTACTTGAGCCACTTTACTACTTGTTCGACCACGTGCACTTGCGTGTAGTTATTCCAAACAGGCCGAACAGTAACCCTTGCCGGGAGGGTTTCCATACCTTGCCAAGGGTAGGACCATGAAAGTGTGATATCACCATGAAAAGGGCCATTTGGTCCGGGAAAAGCTACAAAGGAGGTCCCAACATACCTACGGTGGCACGTAGTTTAAGAAATTCGGGGAAGAACCTAAGCCTCGAACCTACTCGGTGCTCGATACTACTCCCAAAAACATATATAGTGCTCATAGTATAACATGCATGAATTCATGGGCTAGTTAAATCATGATAATCATAAACATATTTTGTACATATGTGAACTAGACATGACACAAGGCCCGTGAGTCGGCCAAAACATAATTTATGAATCATAGGTTTCATGCACACTTGTAGATAGTACATATAACTTTAAATCGCCAAATCATGATGGGTAATTGGATAAATTCATATTTAAAATCACAAATCATGGTGGGCTTGTAAATATCATCAATTGAAGAGAAGATCATAAATCAATTCACCATAAATCTTGCTTAAATAGGCTTGATTTAGTAGAAACCGAATCAATAATTTTATAACCAGGAATAGTTGTAAAATCTTATCAAAATTTATAAAATATGATGTAATTCACAAATCATAACAATCCATTAGTGAATCATTAGATTTTCACAAAATTGAATTCAAAACCCCATGAGATTTTTGAAAGATTTTCATAAATTAATAGAGATTGGGCATGGTGTGAATGGAAACACCCATTCATAACCCTACATACCTTAAATGGCTTGATTCTACCACTTCTCTAATTGCTCAAGAAGGATTTGAATGAGAACTTAGAAAACATGCTCTAGATCACCTCCTCAACCTCTCAAGTTTGCATGCATGGAAGGAAATAACTTGGAATAGGTTTTCCCCCTTCTAAAACCCACTAAAACGAGCCTTAAATGATGTAGTATAGGCTTTAGTAACTTAGAATTTACGAAAATCTCCTTACTAATTCACAATAAATTAACTTCCAAGAGGTCCCAACGAGGGGCCCAATGATTCGTCCTCACTGGCCACGACTCGTCATGTTGATCGTCAAGTGCACTGCCTTGCTTTGTCTCCTGGGCTCTTAATGGGTCACATCACGACTCGTCAAGGGTGACCAAGACTCGTGTTCACCAATTGTTAAGTACACTGTCTCATCCTTCCTTTTCACATTATTTTCCTTTCCCACGGCTGACCCAACGATTCGTGGGTCGTGACCACGAGTCATGGCCTCGGTCGTGGGGTCTCAACTCTTGTAAGACTTTTCTCAACACCCAGGCCTTCCCCAAAAGTCACCTGACAACTCGTGGGTTGTCCTCACGAGTCATGGGATGACTCGTCCTGAGACTACAATATTAATTTCCACTCTTTCCCCATTTTAACTCCCGGGTCCGATCTTTGAGCTCCCGGGGTATAACACAATAACTGTGAAACCTTTCACAAACCTGCGATAATAACTTGCTAGCCCTATAAAGCTATGAACTTCTGTCACTATGGTGGACCTAGCCCAATTCCGGACTGCTTCCACCTTTTGTGGATCCATCTTGATCCCTTCCTTGAAGACTACATGCCCCCAAAAGAACCCTGATTCTAACCAAAATTCACATTTGGTAAACTTTGCATATATTTGTTTCTCCTTTAGCAACCCAATACAATCCTCGGGTGATTCTCATGTTCCTGCTTATTAGTCTTGGAATACACCAAAATATCGACAATGAAAATAATTCTAAAACTATTCAGATAAGGTTTAAAAATACCATTCATCAGGCTCATGAAAGCTACTGGAGAATTAGTGAGCCCAAATGACATGACCAGGAATTTATAATGCCCATACCTAGTCCGAAAAGTTGTCTTCAGAATATCCTCAGCACGGATTTTCAGCTGATGATAACCCAATCTCAAATCAATCTTTAAGAACATTGTTATACCCTGAAGCTTATCAAACAAGTCACCTATACAGGTAAGGGGATACTTGTTCTGAATGGTAACCTTATTCAACTGATGATAGTCAATGCACATCTGCATGCGATTTTCTTTCTTCTTCACAAAAAACACAAGGGCACCCCATGGAGAGACAACAGACCGAATAAACCCCTTACTAAGCAATTCCTGCAACTGGAGGCCCACATTCGATCCCTTAATAAATTGCTTGATTCTCTCCTTCTCTGTGGATAGTAATGGTAGGGCATACCTGGACAATGAGTGAAATTGGGTCCCATAGGCTGCAATAGAGGAGGTTCCCTACTTAATGTTGGTGAACTCATCTCGCCGCTGGTCTCACAGGATACAAGGCACATACTTCTCCAAAAAATGGAGTAGAACTAAGTCCATGTCAATGGCGGTGATCCCGTCGGTCTCACTCCACAAACGCTCTCTACCAGAGCTTGGCATCACCCATCAGCTGAAAGGTGAATAATTCCACCCAGTACTTCTCCATTGCCCCCCCCCCCCCTCATCTTATGGAGTCTCTCGTGGAATTCAATGATGAACTCATAGGATCATCCGCCTTAGTTCCTTAGGAAGTGGGAGGCTTCATCTTCATAAACCTCAAAAATAAATCATGCTCCTCTTCATTCATCACTGGTCCAGCCACCGGTCTCGGGAACATAACTCCTTAGAAAAGTCGTCCATGCGAGGAGCTAGAGCTACTACATGTTGTACCCCCAAGTAATATCCTTCTGGAGTTGTTGGTGCTACTCCATTACTCAGAAGGCCACTCAGAAGATTTAGCACCTGAGCTAGGACCTCAGAGGAAGCTTGAGCGGCCGCAGCATATCCCCGTGTCGGTACTCTAACTCTAATGCCACTCGGTCCTGAACTGCTGGAGGTACTGGGGATTTGATCTCTCCCAAATAGAATTCAGAGCATGGGCCTACCTCTGGTAGTAGCAGGCCTTCACCCGCGACCTTAGCCTCATCCCCTATTGCAATGCGACTACCACCACTATCTCTGGCGCCTCGTCTCTGACTCCTCCTGCATGTGTCCTCACCATCAGTGAGAGAAAGAAAGAAGTTATTAGATACCAATGTGGATCACCAAATATGAATTAGAATCAAGTAATAGAATGAAAGAGAGAGAAGGAATAGAGTTTTCCTAAAGTCCTGTAGCCTCCCGAAGATAAGTGATGGACATCTTCGCACTGATCCACGAGACTCTACTAGACTCGTCCTTGTACAATGAGATTAACGAACCTAGGGCTCTGATACCAATTTTTTTCATGACCCAAGTGGCCATGATTGGAACTCACACTACCCCCCCCCGGAGGGCGAACCAACGTTCCCTCAACTTGTTCATCCAATTAGAACATTCATACTACTAAATAAGCACTCGTAAAATCAAAAGACGGAAGTCTTGTATGAAATAAAAGAATACTTGCAACATCTATACTTTACATCCAAAGAACTGAAAGTCATCGCAATCTACCTAAGCATTATCTACAAGTATCAAACAAATTAAATAAGTTCTTATCTAGAACAGAGACATCTTCTTCAAGAGGATTACAGTAGCCCAGAAAAGTAAACCAACTCACCCTCGCTACAATTGAGGTCAAGTGGAACTTCTTGAATCACAGTCTGCACTCAAAAAAGAAGTGCAAGAGTAGCATCAGTACAAACACTATGTACTAGTAGGCATCATAGGCTGACCATAAGTAATAATTAACCGATAAGACGATTTAACAATAATACGACATCCCAAATAGTTTTAAGACTCTTAAATACTTAACCAAGAACATACTACTTTGAACAGCTTAGGCAGATCCGACACTACTTAAGGTCCCACTGTAGTGGTTACTTGACCGCCACCGCATTCTCACTACAACAGAAATTCTTCTGTAGAAGCGATCTACTTGGGCAGTAGCTCGACTCCACTGTACTTATTCAAATTTCCTACAACATATATAGCAGGTTACCACCTCAGTTTCTTCATCTCTTTAGCTATCATCCATCACGAATATAACCATAAATTGCACATAAAATCAGAACATGCTTAAAGTTTTACAATACTCAAGAATACAATAAATTCATTCACACTTAGCACACATATAAAAAACATCAATATCCCCATAAGTTCACAATATTCATACCTACCCGTCCTCATACCAACCTCTCTTAACCATCACCATGTCTCATATCGAAGTACCAATAATTACCCCATGTATCCTAATTCATAACCACACCGTCCGTATTTCTAATCTTTCGACTGTCACACCCTAGTACACCCAGCCCTACGTATCATTCCATATACCTGTCTATGTACACCTATCTGAACATATCCATCGCATCACTATAACAACACTGTCATCATTGTAAACTATGTACACACATACCAACGGGTCTTATTTCTTCCCTTTCAGTCAAGACCTGTAGGGGAATCTAGAAATTCATGTACTGCAAACCCAACTATATAAACTCTTTGTCTCATACCTGTCTGTGTACTCATACTTGTACACCCAGCCGTATGAACATTATATCATACCTGTCCATGTATTCATACCAATTATTGGTCTCCATCACCCCATCGTTCAATACTCATTAGTTACCCTTCCATGGGCTATCATCTGTGTCAACTCAAGTGACAATCATAAATATATAGTACTACATAACTCCCATATCAACCGACCAATGCAAATTAAAATAAAGGGACATACAAGTCAAAAATTATCAAAGTAATTTCACTGTTATTTAGTCAACAACAGGAAAATTCATAAGGCATATTTTCCAACACAATCTAACATATTTTACATGTTTCACCTCATCGATACATATGAAAACTCATGGATACAACTAAATTCACATAACATCACTTCAACACATGTTCACAATCACGACTATGATCATTAATATTCCCCATTAAATTGTAGTACAAGCAATTATTAATTAAAGTCTAACTCCTTATAAATCATAACCTACCTCGATTCTGGAAGAGAAAATTCAGCTATTTCGGAAGAGCTTTGCCCTTTCGTAAGGCCTCAAAATGTTCAAAATCTAACACAAGAAAAGTAAAATTACAGTCAACCATTTATACTTTATTCAGACCTAGGACTTCATTTCTAACCCCTATTCTATCCGATATCCCAATCAAATTCACTGTTCTAAGGGGTAATGTTTCACGTCCTACCCCTACACCAGTTATCTCAACTTGTTTTCAAGAATTTTTTACTTCAAAACCCTTTTAAATCATTTTTAACTCAACAAGGTCCAACCTTCATCAATTTTAGGTCTCAGACCATGGAGAAATGGTGTTCTATAATCATGTTACTCTTAAGAAGTGTTAATTACTCACTTTTAGGCCTAGGAATCAAAAACTAACTCATTTTTCCTTCAAGCCTCCCTAGTTTCATAACCTAGGGTTTTCATCTTAAAGAACACCAACTAGGACCACCCATTAATTCTAGGGTGTTAGGAAATTAAAAGGGAAGAAAACTAGTTAAGATTGCTACCTTGGGATGAACAATCGCTTACCCTCACGCTTCCCTTCTCAAAAGTCATGTCTTAGTGTTATAGGTGAAAAACCCTAAAATCCCTACTTAAAATCGTCTTACTACATATTATCATCTGCTCTAGTAGTCACATTTCTGCTATAGCAGACCTGTTACGGTGAGGACCATACCACGACGGAGCCAATAGCGTAGCCCTTCCTCCCAGCTATAGCGGACCTCCGACCGTCATGACGGTCTTGCTGCAGCAACAATTCAACCACTGTAGTGGTCTCCGTTAACCAATAACTCAAAATTCTTGAACAATTTCCCTTACTCAAACTCAAGTCCAAATCCAACTTCCCTAACAGTTCCCTCCATGGACCTAGGCACAGATAGGATTTTCTAGATATACTTCCCCATAATGACAGACGATCATTACAGACTATCACTATTGAGGTAATTTTGATAATAGTGATAATATAAATGTGCCACATCTGTGTGGTTGATTTTTCTGAAAGTGATCAATTTGCTACTAATACTTTTATTTATTTATTTATTAGGAGTAACTACTCCATTTGTACATGTTTAAATTTTACTTCTAATAAAATTCATACCTCCCAAAATTTTCATGTTCATAACTCCGAAACTTTAATTTGTAAATTTTTGATACCTTATGGTATTCTTTGATTTTGTGTATATAAACTCTGATTTTATTTCATGAAGACTCACATTCAAGGCTATCCTTTCTCTTCTCCATCACATTGACTTGTAAAATGAATTAACATGTAACATTAAAGGAATATATAAAAGCAAGAAATATTTCATTCTCAAATCTTTCTTTTTATTTTTATGTACTTGATTGCGTCTTCTGTTATAAATGTATTTGTATTATAGTGAATTCTATAAAGGTATTTGTATTGTAGTGAATATGTGTATTTATATAATGGTGAAAGTCTATCATTTGGAGAAAAGTTAGGAGGAATTATCCATATAAATAGTAGGGTTCTCCTTCATTGTATTTCATCTCATCAAGAGAAATAATAACTTCTCTCCTTCTCTCTTTCTCTATAATATTCTTGTTCTTTCTTTATTATTTTATAACATATTATCAGCATGAATCTCTGCCTTGAGCACTTACTTTGAAAAGATCTGAGGTAAGAAAAATCAAAGTTTCTTTGAAAAGATGAAGGTTAGTATTTCTTGATATTTATGTCTTTACTAATAACAATATCGATTTTGTATATGAATTTGAAAGGAACGACTTATTGATTTACTTTGCAATTCATCTCTCATATTTGTTCCAGAAGAACAATATTGTGAAAATATATTTGTTCTAGAAGAACAATATTGTGAAAATATATTTGTTCCAGCAGAAGAATATTGTGAAAATATATGATGATATTAATTTGATATCCATTAATGAGCAAGAATGAGAATTTGTAAAAAATATATGATAACTAGAAGTGATAATATTTTATAGGCTTGTTACAATTACAACTGAAAATATGTAAAAGAAATCATCTATGTTATATGCATTCCTCGGTTTGCTCCCAAAGTAGCAATATATTAAAAGAGGTTTCAAGCTATCATAATTTAATATGATAAATCACCTTTAGATAATTATGTTCCATTACCGAAGAATGAGAACTTTTGATAAATGTTACAAATATAGATCTAATACAGATCTAGTCCCTTAAGTGAATGTGAAAATACTTAATAAAATCTTGAAATTTACTCCCGAAGTACTAAATCTAAAGTTTACTTCCGAAGTAGTAAATATGAAATTTACTCCTGAAGTACTAAGACTCTGCAAAAGTAAATCTTGCAATTTACTCCTGTCTTGCAATTTACTCCTGAAGTAGTAAAACTTGCAATCTACTCTCGAAGTAGTAAAAGTTTGAAATAATGAAGTTTAGAACTCAATATTTACTGTTTATTTCATGACACTAGCAGTGTCTGAATTTGCTTTCATGATACCAAAAATATTTAAGCAACATTAGATAGTATAAATTAATGATCAAGGTCTGCAAAAGAACCTGATTGTTTGTCAACAAGAATCATGACACCAGTAGTGTCCAAATAATATTATGAAAAATAAATTGAAAGTTCACGAAGAGTTTATTTATTATTATGTCATTCATCCCGTATTGTAGTACAAAGTTATTATGATCCAAACACAAATTGTAGTAAACCTAAGGTTTACCAAAAATAATAATGGTTATCATATTGAGACTACAAATGATTGAAAGATTAATAATCTTCAAATTACTATGGGTAAGAAATATGTTTAGGAAAAGTTACCGATTTGTACTACAAATATATGCATGATAAAATTACATGCTATAGTAAACCAGAAGTTTATTGATGTGCAATTCATAACATAGTAAATATGTAATTTACTAAAATAAATAACACATATCATGGTAAACCTGAAGTTTACTAGTACAGATTATTTTATCAGTTGACATGACCGGTTTGATCATCCTGATATGATGTGTTAATTGAGTATTCAAAATATATTGAAGAAATAGAAGATTCTTGAAGAAATCTTTTGTATTGCTTGTTCTCATGATAAGTTAATTGTACCAGCAAATGTTGGGACTGAATCTCCCAAATTCTTAAAAGTATAAAAGGTGGATATGGGCCCATTCACCTGCCATGTGAAATCATAAATAGATGCATCTTATAGATGACCACATGTGCATTTATTGTCAATATACAGTTTGATATTCACAAAGTTGCTTGATCAATATTAATTGAGTTAAAAGCATAATTTTCAAATTATGTAATCAAGAAAATACATCTTGATAATGTTGGTTTATATCCAAGGTGGTTTGACATTGAATGTCTCTGCTAAATAGTTGAACCATTACTTATGAGAACAAATCTTAGTGTGTTTGGTATATGATATGATATATTATATACAAAAACACTTGTATGCATTAGATCAATAAATTATGATTAATTCCGCCTCTGCTCAATTGGTTCAGGGTTAGGAACTAAATAGTTTTCATCTAATAGCTTTTGATGTGCAGTATATGATTAATGTATCTATCACGATGCACACAGATGAATTTCCCAAAGATGATCAGGGTTGCATGTTAGTTCTACTAACATGAGGGGTAGTGAATAAGAAGCTATGAAATATATCGTGAATTATCATTAGTGTGATCCTCACTCAAAATAATTCAAGTCAAATGCCCGAAGCATTTGTTGATGTAAAATTAATTTTATATTTCATCTACAAAAGCTCCTATTAAAATTTATGTCTCTGAAGGACAGATTTTACAGTATGCATGAAGCATTGTAGATCAATCAGTTTCTATTGCAATAATCTTTGAAAAAGGAATGGAGCAACTGATCATATTAAAGAGGCAGTGTGCTCTTGAAGAGCTTATGACATAACACTTCATGAAATCTTTTGAGAGGTTTAGGTACCTAAGAAAATATTGAAATTGATGAGATCTCAATGAGTTATGTCCAATTGCAAACCAATATAAATTATATACCGTTGACAATATCTTTGATACAATATAGTGCACAATATTGTAAAAGCTTTTGAGGATCTGAATTCTACGTCTATTAAAGCATGTTGATGTACAAAAGTGAAATGATGCGTATTGATAAGCATAAAGCTTACTGGACCTGTAGTCCAGACACCAGAAGATGTCACGCATTTAAATACTAATGAATGTTATCACTTCATAAAATTTATATGAAAATCATGAAGGATTCAAAATGTCGGAAGCATTTACAAGTTTCTTTAAACTTGTTCATAATTCTTATATGAGGAGAATCAAATAAGAAAAAACCATCGGAGTTTGTTGTACTTGCTAGTTATGCTAATGACATAAACCTCAGTGCAACTGCAGCAGAGCGTCAAAAGACAATTGGTTGTCTAAATAAAGAATTTGAGATGAAAGATCTAGGAAAGACAATATTGTCTTGGTCTGCAAATTAAACATTTAGCAGATGATATCTTTATACATCAATCAGCATATATTAAGAAAGTTTTAAAATAATTTTATATGAATGAAGCACATCCATTAAATACTTTGATGGTTGTTCGATCAGTTGATGTGAATAATGATTGATTTCGACCTCAAGAAAAGAATGAGGAAATACTTGGTCCTGAAGTACCATATATTAGTTTGGTTGATGCACTAATGTATCTTTCAATACTATAAGGCATGACATTTGGTTTATTCATTAGCAAGATGATCTTGTTGGTTACGCCGATGCAGGATATTTATCTGACCACACAAAGTTTGATCTCAAATTGGCTATGTGTTCATATATGGGGAGTACTGTCATATCTTGGAGATCTACAAAATAGCCTATTGTGATTACTCCATCAAATCATGTTGAGATAATAGTTATTCATGAAGCAAGCCGAGAATGTGTGTGGTTGAGGTCCATGATACATCTCATCAGAGAAAAATATGGTTTGAAATGTGACAAAGTATCCACAATTTTATATGAAGAAAATGCAACATGCATAATAAAACTAAAGGGATTATTCATAAAAGGAGATAGAACGAAGCACTTTTCGCCAAACCTTTTCTACACACATGAGCTCCAAAAGAATGGTGATGTCAATATGCAACAGATTCGTTCAAGTGACAATGTGACTGATTTATTCACTAAATCTCTACCAACTGCAACTTTCAAGAAGATGGTCTACATGATCGAGATGCATAGATTCAAGGATGTTCTCATTAGGGGGAGTTAATACATGTTGTACTCTTTTTCCCTTATGAGGTTTTGTCCCACTGGATTTTCTGTTATACCACATAAGCCCAAAGATAAGACCTGGGAGTTGGAATGGAGAAAAACTAAAATTTGGCATCAGGTCACAGAACGGGTTGTGAGGTGGCCCATTGGGGCAGCCCATGAGTCATGAGGTGACTCGTGGGGAGGCCTAGGAGATGAATTTGAAATTTGAGAAATGGGATCCCATGGACATGACCATGAGTCATGGTCAAACCCCATGACTCCTTATATTTTTTCGTGGGGTTGGTCAGTAAGAAAAAAGAAGAAAGAGGGGTAGTGAACTTAACGGGAGGACCCCACAAGTCGTGGTCAGTCCCCATGATTCGTGGGAGAGTCCTGACCAAGCAGGGAATAATTTTATTGAGACTGAGGCAGTGTACATCATGGATTGTGACCACGAGTCGTGGTCACCAGGCAAAGAGTCGTTAAGTCTACCGTTTTTAGCCCAACAGATTTGAGAAGAAGTGTACTTCACCGATGACTCCATGAGTTGCGGCTCTTGATAACGGGTCATTGGGTCCCTCGTTGGGGCCATCTGGCAGTTATTTTCGGTGAATTTAGTAGGGGCTTTTCTTGTCATTCCTAAGATCCTAAGGCCTAAACTATGTCATGTTGAGTTATGAATGATGACTTTTAAAGGGGTTAAGTTCATTTAAGGCCATATCCATTCATACATACAAGGTAGAAAGTGAGAGAGGTTGATCAAGCCTAGTGTTCCTCAATTTCTCTTCAATTTATTTTTGGGCTATCAAAGAAGTGTAAGAATCAGCTACCAACAGGTATGTAGGGTTATGAATGGGTGAATCCTTTCACACCCATGCCCAATCCCTCTCTAAATCATGAGATTTCTATGTCTAATCTATGGGGTTTTAACCCAATGCATGATATTCCTCAACTCTTTACATGGGTATGATTTAAATATGTTTCTACCATTGAATTATGAAGCATGGGAAAGTTTTATAATGTTTTCAATTAAAAATCATGTTTCTAGCTTTATGAATGAAAAAGCCCATTGATGAAAAGTTCATAAAAGATGAGATTTGTGAGGAATATATGATGATCATGAGATATTATGATGAAAAGCATGTTTAGCTAACCATGTTTATAATAATGTTTTCGATATGAATTGAGTATTTTCAAGTATGATAAAGCTTTGGGAAATATGCACATATTAAAAGTATGATTTATGATTTCTCAAATTGAGCTTACCACATAGTTTTGAAGCGAAGACTCCCAATTATCTTTTAGCTTGTGGTATCGTTTGAGTTGAAGATTCTCATATGCATCATTTCATATATGAGATGTATTTGATTATTGAGCTTCGCCAATAGACGATGTTGAGCTTCATTGAATAACGATGTAGAGCATATGCATGTTTTTGGGAGTAGTGTCTAGCACTGAGTAGGCTAAGGGTCGATCACCCTATGCCTCAAAACTACGCGCCAACGTAGGTTTACACTTATATATGTTACTTTGGGACCTCCCTTGTGAGCTATCCCTGGCCCTATTGACCCACGAGCTTGATATTGATATCATGGTATTGTCCCTAGCCCTGGCAAGGCTTTGGACGACTCTACCCACTTGAATGCGATAGTTGGGATCACATAAGCTCTATCATGGTATGTCGGTTAAAAGTCGAGTCTCCCATTGTTCCTCATAATTTCAGATATGCATATTCATTACTCATGAGATTTATATATCTATATGTGTTCTAAAGCAGGTTTGACTCAATGTTCAGTTTTACTTATAAATATTATATTTAAGCTTTGAGTCAATCGATTCAGTTATGATGATATGATATGTTAGGATGAGATCATTATTTCAGAAAGAATGCACGCAAGCCGTACTCTCAGATTCTTAATGTTTATGTTTACTTTATGCATTGTCTTTAAATGATTTTACTTACTTAAGTGATTTTACATACCTTGCATAGTCGGTACATTCCACGTCTGATCTTATACTCTATGTTGTATCATTTCATGATACAGGACCCGGCTCTTAGGTTAAGCCTCGTTCACAGTCTATCTTCAGAGCTCGCATCTTGCGTTGTTGGTGAGTCCTCATCTCCCGAGGACTAGACTTATTCAGACTTTCTCTATGTACTTTTAGTTTTAGTTTGGTTGAGTTAGTTGGGGTCTTGTCCCATCAACTCGTCATGTTTAGAGGCTTTTCTGACATATGGGTGTATTCAGCTTCAGATCGTGTATTATGATGTTAAGTTAAATCTCGACTTCCGCTATGATTATCTTATTGATTTATTCAGTTTTAGTGAATAAGTTAGATATATGTTCATCCCATGGGTTGACTTAGAGTCTCTCAGGGCTCTTTGTCTCATGTTATGATCCGGGTCTAAGTTGGGGTCATGACAAACTTGGTATCAGAGCAATAGGTTTGAAGTGTCGTCTGAAAGCCGTGTTAAGTAGAGTATTTTTCATGGGTGTAAACCGCACCACACTTATGACGAAGAGGCTACCAGACGTTTAGAAAATGTTCCCTTCTTTCATGATCTATGTTGTGCGATGAAAAGTCTCCCTATTCTTCTATCTCGTGCTATTCGGGATTGCAGAATCATGGATCCCAGAAGAGTAAATGGTAGAAGGAATGGGAAGGGAGATGGCCATGAAGATGATGATGGTAATGGGCACCAGCACGCCCCACCAGTTCAGGAGCACCAGGCACCAGAGCCCGCTGCCCATGCTGAGTTCTAGGGCGTTATTCAAATTCTTGCGTAGGCCTTGACCGCTCAGGTAAATCAGCAGCCAGTTGCGCATGTTTCACAAAATGGCAATGTAGTGGTAGCTCGAGTCCGAGAATTCTAGAGAATGAACCCGCCAAAGTTCCTCGGGTCAAAAGTAAATGAGGATCCGCATGAGTTTATAGATGAAATTGTGAAGATCACCCAAGTCATGGGGGTGAATGGAGTGGAGTGCACAGAGTTGGCCTCATACCAGTTAAAAGGGGTCACACATATCTGGTTTCGCCAATGAAAGGATAGTAGGGCCGTTGGAGAAGGTCTTATCACATGGGAAGAGTTCCATGTTGCATTTCTCGATCGGTTCTTCCCTCGTGAGATGAGGGAGATAAATGCAGATGAGTTAGTAAATCTGAAGCAAGGGAGAATGATGGTGTAGGAGTATGCCCTTGAGTTCACCCCCTATCAAAGTACGCCCTCGAGTTAGTAGAAGATCATAGGGCACGAGTGAGCAGGTTCGTTCATGGAGTGGCAGGATATTTGGACAAGCATTGTAGGACCGCCATGCTTTATCAGGATATGGATTTCCCTCGAATAGTCTAGTACGCCCATCAGATAGAGGTGGCATATCTAAGAGAGTGGGAGGCCAAGAGGGACACGACCAATGACCACAAATTCTCACAGCCGAGGTCAGGAGGTGGGCACCGACAACAGACCCACAAGAGATCCTCAGACCTAGCATCTTCAAATTAAGTGTGCCATCCAGGCCTAGGCACGATCAAAGAGGGAGAGCATCAGGATCTAGGGGTCAGAGTAGCAGACTCACAGATTCTAGTGTTCTAGCTTGCCGTAAGTATGGTTGGGGTCACACAGGTTAGTGTTTAGTAGGTACAGGTGCTTGTTTCGGGTGTGGGAAGCCCGTACACACGCTCATAGATTGCCCAGTAGTGAGGCAAGATCACGATGGGGGCCTAGGACCAGCTTCTAGTTCCACAGCCCCACCCGTACGCTCAGCACATCAGGGAGCATCTACTAACATAAGTGGTGGCCAGCGCCAGAACAGATTTTATGCCTTAGCATCCCGCCAGGAGCAGGAGGTCTTCCAGGATGTAGTCACTGGTATGTTACGAGTTTTCCATATTAATGTTTATGATTTATTTGATCCGGGGGATACCTTGTCTTTTGTGACACCTTATGTGGCCAGTAGCTTCGGAGTCAGTCCCAAAGTCTTGTCTGAACCCTTTTAAGTCTCTACTCTATGAGGTGACATAGTTGTAGCTAGATGGATGTATAGAGGTTGCCCAGTCTCAGTCCTTCAGAAGGTCATCTCAGCAGATTTGAGAGTTAGCTATGACCAATTTTGATGTTATTCTCGGCATGGATTGGCTATTTGTATGTTATTCTTTAGTTAATTGTAGAACATGGGCAGTAGAGTTCAGATTTCCGAGAGAGCCTGTCTTAGAATGGAAGGGTAGTTCAGTTGTGGTTGTAGGTCGTTTCATTTCCTACCTTAAGGATAGAAAGATGCTCTCCAAAGGTTGTGTATACATTTGGTTATGGTTAAGGATGTGACATCTGAGACCTCGATATCCAGTCTATACCAGTACTACGTGAGTATCCAGAAGTCTTTCCTGAAGATTTGTTGGGAATCCCTCCCATGTGAGAGATTGATTTTAATATTGACCTTCTTCCTGACACGTAGCCTATATCTATTCCTCCCTATAGAATGGCTCCAGTCGAGCTAAAGGAGTTGAAGGAACAATTAAAGGACCTGTTAGATAAGCTTTCATTAGATTGAGCAAGTCCCCATGGGGTGCACCAGTTCTCTTTGTCCGAAAGAGAGATGGTCCTCTTCAAATATGTATTGATTATCGGCAATTGAACAAAGTCACCATCAAGAATAGGTATCCTCTAATGTAATACCCCGAAAGTACCTAAGAGTAGACCTGGGATTTAAATTAGAAGTTGGCTGAAAACTGAGGAAAAATCCCACAGGACGGACAACCCAACGGATCGTTGGTCCAACCAAAAAAGTGGGGGAAGCAGTCCTGGGAAAGATGAGGCCTGGTGATAGTGGAAACAATGAGCGAAGTAATGACTCATTGTTGGTTACAACAAGTCATCATTTGGATCCATGGTGGGTACTGGACCTCAGCTTAAGGGAAGGTAACAGGTCATCCCACGACCCATCGTGAGAAGTAATGGGTCGTGGTCACCAGTCATTGTATGGGGATAAATGTATTTTCCAATAGAACTAATGGAAGGAAACCACGACTCATTGGAGGATGTAACGAGTCGTGGTAAGGCTCGTTGGAAGGAGTAGTGCAGGGCTTGAAGGAGGGAGCAACGGAAAAAACAATGACCCGTTGTTTGTTAGGAAAAGTCATCATGTCGATTTGTGGGCTCGAATCTAAGATAAAGGATTTTGGCAGTGCAAGAAATGGATGGATACCACGAGTGGTGGTATCCTCCAACAACCCGTTAGTCCGGCCGTTAGTTCACCAGTTCAGGTTTTTCATTAAGGGAATTTTTGTCATTTCCATGCTCTAAGGTCCTAAACTACGTTGTTTTAAGTTATTTTATAGATGTATTAAGATAGGTTAAGCCCTTCTAGCCTATTCATTCTCATGCATGCAAAGTTAGAAAATTGAGAAGGTGATCAAGCTTGTCCTCAAGGTTTTTCTTCATCAATTTTCATTGGGCTTTCATTGAGTGGTGAGATTTGATTTTCCCCAGGTATTTAAGGTTATGAATTGGTGAATCCTTTCACACCCATGTCCAATCTCTCTCAATTTATGAAAATTCCTATAAAAAATCTATGGTTTTTTTACTCAATGCATGAAAAATTTGATTTCTCTACATTGGCTTGATCTAATTGAATTACTACCATTGAATTCCGAATTATGGGAATATTTTACATTGTCTTTCATTACACATCATGTTTCAAGTTTTATAAATCAAATTGCCCATTTATGAAAAGTTCATGAAAGTCAAAGTTTATGATAAATGTTCAAGTATTATGAATTGATGATGATGAAAACCATGTTTTCAAGTTACCCATGTTTATAAGCATGTTTTCGAATGAATTGAATATTGTAAAGAATGTTAAAGTTTTGGGAAATTCCCATATGTTGAAGAATGATTTACGCTTTATGAAATGGATCTCATGATTTATGGATTTATGATGTCGGCCAACTAAAGGGCCTTTAAGTCTTCAATAATCATATTTTAATGGGGATCAATGAATGATAAATGTTTATTTAGCCATGAATCTTAATGAATTATGTTATTGATTTATACATGAGCCTAATGTGCATGTTTTTGGGAGTTGTGTCTAGCATCGAGTAGCCCGGCATTCACATGGCTAAGCTGGGGTCTCATAATCACGTGCCATGTGGTTTTATAATGATACATTACAATGACAATGATCTCCTCTTTTGTGATATTGCATAATGCATGCCCCTCTCCTGGCAAGCCAGGGGCGACTCTGCCTAGTTAAGTGAGATAATTGAGGCCTCATGTAAGGCTCTACCATGATGGTGTCAGTTATGATGAGTCCTCCCAATGTTCTGCATGTTTTATGAATTGTTATGTTTATGTTATTGGCTCAAGTGATAATTTGATAGAGTTTCTCTTATGATTATGTTAATGAATTGTTTACGAATGATTTGGAAAACCTTGAGCCGTATGTCATCCTATGATATTTATGATACGAGCATGATGTCCTTCTCTTATGATCATTTATGAGTTTTTATGTATTTTCAAATGTTCGTTTTACTTACCTTGCGTACTTGGTACATTCCATGTACTGACTGCATACTCTATGTTGTATAATTTTATGATATAGGCTTCGATCTTTAGATCTAGCATCGTCATTAGCTTGTTATGGATTTTCGCATCCAGCTTATTGGTGATTCTTCATTCTCCGAGGACCATTTGATTCAGACATTGATGTTTTCTTTTAGTTTTAGTTGCCGGTAGTTGGGGATGTTGTCCCATCAACCCATCTGTTATGTAGAGGCTTTTAGACTATATGTAGTACTCCGCTATTATGTATTTAGTCCGTACCGATTATCATGCTATGCTATGTTATATTCACGCTTCCTATATGTTTATATATATTAAGTATTCTGTTCGATGATATGAAGTTAGATGAAAGTTCATGCCATGAGTCGACTTGGAGTCTCTCGGGGCTCCTTGTCCCATGTTACGATCTGGGTCTACGTTCGGGTCATGACATCTACCTAGGATTGATGATTTATTTGACCAGCTTCAGGGTGCCAAGTGTTTCTCAAAGATATATCTCAGGTCTGGGTACCATCATCTCAGAGTTCGGAATTATGACATCCCGAAGACAGCCTTCAGGATGTTATATGGCCATTATGAGTTTGGAGTTATGTCTTTCGAACTAACGAATGCTCTTGCAGCCTTTATGGACTTGATGAACAGGGTTTTCATGCTGTATCTAGACATGCTCATGATTATGTTTATTGATGACATACTGATATACTCTCAAAGCGAGGAGGAGCATGTCATTCATTTGAGAATAGTGCTTCGGACTCTCAAGGATCACTAATTATATGCCTAATTCAGCAAGTGTGAGTTTTGGTTGAACTCCGTGGCATTTTTGGGCCATGTGGTATCAAGAGAAGCCATAATGGTGGACTCTCAGAAAATAGAAGCGGTGAAGAATTGGCCTAGACCAGTGAATCCTTCAGATATTTGAAGCTTCTTGGGTTTAGCTAGCTACTATCGGATATTTGCTGAGGGTTTCTCATCTATTGTAGCACCCTTAACCAAATTGACCCAGAAGAAGGTGATGTTCTAATGGTCGAAGGCTTGTGAGAAAAGCTTCCAAGAGTTGAAGACTCGACTCACTTCAGTATCGGTGTTAACTCTACCGGACGGTACCGATGGGTTCGTGGTGTATTGTGATGCTTTAAGGATCAGACTGGGGTGTGTATTGATGTAGCACAGGAAGTTTACAACATATGCCTCTAGACAGCTACAAGTCCACGAGAAGAATTACCCGACCCATGATCTTGAATTGGCTGCAATGGTATTCGCCTTGAAGATTTTGAGACATTACTTGTACGGGGTCCATGTGGATGTCTTTATGGACCATAAGAGCTTACAATATGTGTTCAAGCAGAAGGATCTCAATCTTTGGCAAAGGAGGCGGTTGGAGCTACTCAAGGACTATGATATGAGTGTCCTTTACCATCTAGGTAAGGCCAATGTAGTAGCGGATGCACTTAGTAGCTCTCTATGGAGAGTGTGTCGCATGTGGATGAGGGGAAGAAAGAGATGGTGAAGGAGGTGCATCGACCCGCAAGGTTTGAAGTTAGGTTGATTGACCCGACCGATGGTGGTGGTGTTGTTCAGAATGGATCAGAGTCGTCCTTGGTGACTGATGTAAAAGTGAGGCTAGATAAGGACTTGATTTTGGTAAATTTAAAGGAAGTCATTCAGAATAAGAAGGTAAAGGTCTTCTCCAAAGGGGGAGATGGTGTGCTTCGGTACCAAGGTCGCCTATGTGTTCCGGATGTTGGTGATTCGAGGAGCAAGATATTGCATGAGGCTCATGGATCCAGGTATTCTATCCATCCAGGTGCCACCATGATGTACCATGACTTATGGAAAGTCTATTGGTGGAATGGCATGAAGAAGGATATTGAAGAATTCGTTGCAAAGTGTCCGAACTGTCAGCAAGTAAAGGTAGAGAATTAAAGACTGGGAGGCATGCTTCAGGATATCAGTATTCCTACTTGGAAGTGGGAAGAGATCAAGATGGACTTCATCACAGGTTTACCTCGTACTCACCAGTAATATGACTCCATTTGGGTTGTGGTAGATAGGTTGACCAAGGCCGCTCATTTTCTACCGGTCAAAACCACTAATTTGACGGAGGATTATGCCAAACTATATATCCGGGAGCTAGTTCGATTGCATGGAGTGCCCTTATTCGTCATTTCAGACAAGGGGTACTCAATTTACCTTTCAATTTTGGTAGTCGTTTAAAAAAGGACATGGTACTCACTTAAGCTCAGCACAACATTTCACCCACAAACGGATGGTCAAGCTGAATGGAAAATATATACCCTCGAGGACATGTTGAGAGCATGCGTGATTGACTTCAGAGGTAGCTGGGATGAGCATTTGCCACTTATCGAGTTTGCATACAATAACAGTTATCATTCCAGTGTCCAGATGGCACTGTTCGAGGCTCTCTATGGGTGGAGATGTAGATCTCCCATTGATTGGTTTGAGGTTGGAGAAGCAGTGATGATATGACCAGATTCGGTTCATGAGGCAATGGAGAAGGTTCAGTTAATAAGGGGCAGGCTGAAAACTGCCCACAGTCGCCAAAAGTCCTATGCTGATGTAAGGAGAAGGGAATTAGAATTTGAAGTTGATGATTGGGTATTTCTGAAGGTGTCTCCCATGAAGGGAGTGATGAGGTTCGGAAAGAAGGGGAAACTCATTCCCCGCTATGTCGGCCTGTACCGGATCGTGAGACATGTTGGCAAGGTGGCCTATGAGTTAGAGTGCCCTCAGAATTAAATTCCGTGCATCTTGTTTTTCATGTATCCCTCTTAAAGAAATGTTTGGGTGATCCAGCTCTAGTCATCCCCGTGGAAAGTGTTTACGTGAAAGACAACCTCAGTTATGAGGAGGTTGCGATAGAAATATTGGATCGTCAGGTTTGAAGTCTAAGGAACAAAGAAGTAGCTTGAGTCAAAGTTTTATGGAGTAATCAGCATGTTTAGGGAGCTATGTGGGAAGCCGAAGCGAATATGATGGCTAGATACCCACATTTATTCTCTGCCGGCTCAGTTCCAGCTTAAGGTATCAGTTTTACTCTCAAACCCTATTTAGTTTTCATGTTCAGTTCATATGCCCAAGTTCCGATTATGTATATGGATGTTTGTATGATTCGTGAATTCAGTTTAGCTATGTAGTTTGAGTTAGAGATAGTCATTCCGATAGTTTTCGATTTAAATGATCAGTATTTGAATATGATAATCACATTTCTCTACTTTTCTGTATGTTTTCCAACATTCGAGGAAGAATGTTCCCAAGGGGGAGATATTGTTATACCCAGGAAGCCCAAAGATCAGACCTAGGAGTTGAAACGTTGAAAAAACTAAAATTTGGCATCAGGTCATAGAACGGGGGGTGAGGTGGACCGTTGGTGCACCTCACGAGTCATGAGGTGACTCGTGGGGAGGCCCAGGAGATGAATTTGAAATTTGAAAAATGGTATCCGACGGACATGACCATGAGTTACGGTTAGACCCCACGTCTCGTTAGGTCTGTCGTGGGGTGGGTGAGCCAAAAAAGAGAAGGAAGAGGGGCAGTGAACTTAACAAGAGGACCCCATGAGTCGTGGTCAATCCCCACGATTCGTGGGGTGAGTCGTGACCAAGTAGGGAATAATTTTATTAAGACTGAGGCAGTGTACATCATGGATGGTGACCATGTGTCGTGGTCACCAGGCAATGAGTCGTTAAGTCTACCATTACAAGCCCAACAGATTTGAGAAGCAGTGTACTTCATGGACAACTCCACGAGTCACGACCCTTGATAACGAGTCGTTGGGTCCCTCGTTGGGACCGTCTGGTAGTTATTTTCTTTGAATTTAGTAGGGCTTTTCCATCATTCCTAAGATCCTACGGCCTAAACTACGTCGTTTTGAGTTATGAATTATGACTTTTAAAAGGGTTAAGTTCATTTTAGGTCATATCCATTAATGCATGCAAGGTAGAAGGTGAGAGAGGGTGACCAAGCCTAGTGTTCCACAATTTCTCTTCAATTTCTTTTTGGGCTATCAAAGAAGTGTAAGACTCAGCTAGCGACAGATATGTAGGGTTATGAATGGGTGAATCCTTTCACACCCATGCTCAATTCCTCTCTAAATCATTTATGTCCAATCTATGGGGTTTTAACCGAATGAATGATATTCCTCAACTCTTTACATGGGTATGATTTAAAGATGTTTCTAGCATTGAATTATGAAGCTTGGGAAAGTTTTATAATGTTTTCAATTAAAAATCATGTTTCTAGCTTTATGAATTAAAAAGCCCATTGATGAAAAGTTCGTGAAAGATGAGATTTGTAATGAATGTATGATGATGATGAGATATTATGATGAAAAGCATGTTTTCAAACTACCCATGTTTATAATCATGTTTTCAATATGAATTGAGTATTTTTCAAGTATGATAAAGCTTTGGGCAATGCCCACATGTTCAAAAGTATGATGTATGATTTCTTGAATTGAGCTTACCACATGATTTTTGAGCAAAGACTCCCAATTATCGTTTAGCTTATGGTATGGTTTTAGTCGAAGCTTCTCATATGCATGATTTCATATATGAGATGTATTTGATTATTGAGCTTCATCAACAGAATATGTTGAGGTTCGTTGAATAACGATGTAGAGCATATGCATATTTTTGGGAGTAGTTTCTAGCACCGAGTAGGCTAAGGGTCGATCACCTTATGCCTCAGAACTACACACCAAGGTAGGTTTATACTTATATATATTACTTCAGGAACTCCCTTGTGAGCTATCCCCGGCCCTGTTGGTCCACGAGCTTGATATCGATATCATGGAATTGTCTCTAGCCCTAGCAAGGCTTTGGACAGCTCTACCCACTTGATTGTGATTGTTGGGACCACGTAAACTGTATCGTGGTATGTTGGTTAAAAGACGAGTCTCTCATAGTTCCTCATGATTTCAGATATGCATATTCATTACTCATGAGATTTATATATCTATATATGTTGTACAGTAGGTTTGACTCAATGTTCAGTTTTACTTATAAATATCATATTTCGGCTTTGAGTCAATCGATTCAGTTATGATGATATGATATGTTATGATGAGATCATGATTTCAAAAAGAATGCATGCAAGCCCTATTCTCATATTCTTAATGTTTATGTTTACTTTATGCATTGCCTTTAAATGATTTTGCTTACTTAAGCTATTTTACTTACCTTGCATACTTGGTACATTCTATGTACTGACCACATACTTTATGCTATATTGTTTCATGATGCAAGACCTGGCTCTCAGGTTCAGCCCCATTCATAGTCTGTCTTCAAAGCTCGCATCTTGCATTGTTGGTGAGTCCTCATCTCCCAAGGATTAGACTTATTCAGACATTGTCTATGTATTTTCAGTTTCAGTTTGGTTGAGTTAGTTGGGGTCTTTTACCATCAACTCGTCATGTTTATAGGCTTTTCAGACATACGGGTGCATTCAGCTTCAGATTGTGTATTCTGATGTTAGGTTAAATCTAGACTTCCGCTATGATTATCTTGTTGATTTATTCAGTTTTAGTGATTGAGTTAGATATATGTTCATGCCATGGGTTGACTTGGAGTCTCTCAGAGCTCCTTGTCCCATGTTAGAATTCGGGTCTACGTTCGGGTCGTGACGTTTTCCTTGTAAGGTTTTTAATGAGGCAGCCAAAATGCGTATTATTAGATATGTATACTCTTTTTCCTTCACTAGATTTTTTTCCACTAGATTTTTCTAGTAAGATTTTAACGAGGTACATTATCTATCAAATAAACATTCAAGGGAGAGCGTTATAAATGTATTTGTATTATAATGAATGTCTATAAAGGTATTTGTATTGTAGTGAATATGTGTATTTATGTTATAGTGAAAGTCTATCCTTTGGAGAAAAGTTAGGAGGAATTATCCTTATAAATAGAGGGGTTCTCCTTCATTGTATTTCATCCCATCAAGAGAAATAAGAACCTCTCTCCTTCTCTCTTTCTTTACAATATTCTTGTTCTTTCTTTATTATTTCATAACATTTTCTTAATTTTAGCATATTTTCTTTATATATGTACTATCATCCTCCAAGCAAGTATGATAAGAAAATCTTCAAGGCCATCAATATCGAGGTAATTTTGGTAGTAATGATATTTTAAATATTCCTCATCTATGTAGTTGATTTTTCTAAAAGTGATCAATTTGCTATCGGAACTAACTTAATAATCGTAGTGTTGTTTGATCATAATATTTGTTAGAATTCAAGAGATAATGATTTTTGATTGTTTATATAGTTAAAAAAATAATTTAAAAAGATATTTTATAGTTTAGGTTTCTGCTCTTTTCTAGATATAATTATTCTTTTATTGGTATAATTCAAATAAAAATATTATAAATGTCATACATAATACTTAGTATCATATTAATAATTGTCTATATCTTTTTATATTATGATAATTAATAATTTATTTTATTCATTTATAATTATGTTTAGAAAAACTTTTTAATTGGTAGACTATGATAAAGAGTTTTAATATATCTTTTGCGAGCACACATGATGGTGGATCTACTTCCAAAGGAAGATAGTAAAATAATTTTTTTTAAAGCATTATAAGAACTTACTTTTGATATAGATTTTCTTACTTTTTCTAATTGGAATGGTAACTTAGCTACACATATTGACAACACTACTTATTTGGTCATCTATGATCCTACTTTTTGTTATGAAGCATAATTTATATAATTATCTTATTTCAATTAAAAGAATTATGATGATGAGCTTCATATTATTATTCTACCAAAGAAAATTAAAAGGTGAAATAATTTATTCGATGATGTCAATACTTTATTGTTTTTGTATGTAACAATTTGCTTTTGTCAAATTCTCTTTTTGCTCTAAATGTATTTATAATTTTTTGTTATTATATTGATTACATTGTGTATAATAGTATAAATTATTTATTATTTGTTTTAGCAACATAACTAAGAAAATTTATGTCTATGTATGATATAATTATGGCCTTTGAAAGAGTAATGTGTCACATCTCTTATGAAATCAAATCATTTATCTTTCTTGTTTCTTTTTTCACTTTCCCTTTATTTTCATCATTTATTTATTTATTTATTTTTACAAATGAAATTAATGCAGAATGATTAATGTATTTAATTTCTAACAAAATTATATATTCAAATTGTTAGTAACTCATATTTTTTTATTTTTTTTATAACTTCTATTCTTAAATATTATTCACAACTCTTGTCTGTTTCATTTTTCATTATTCATAAAAATATTTATTTAATATATAAAATATTATAGTAAATAAATATAAATTAAAGAGATAATATAGAAGTCTATATTTCAAAAGCTTTTTTTAAGAAATTAGTGTTTGCATATATGGAGGGTCAAGCACTCCTACAAACACTAGAGAAAATTAAAACAAAAAATAATATTTTTAACTAAATACAGTAGATTGTTGTTTCAAAATATCACCCCATATTTCATTTATTTCACTACCAATACACTCTAATTTTTTTCGTTTACTATGTACATATGAATGATTTATACTTAAAAAGAATCAAATAATTTCTATTTTGCATATTAAAAGGAGATGAAAGAACATTTCATGTCCCAGACGAAGACAAAGATCTAATTGTCTTTTCTACACACACCTGAATATAAATGTTATATACTACTTAATTAAAATAAAAAAACTATTAATATATGTGTGTGTGTATATGTGTGTGTTGTAATGGCCCCTCCAACCGTTATAGAATGGTTAGGGCCATAACAACCTGGTAGAACTCTTATACAAAAATTTAGTTAATAAAAACTCAAAATGGAATGGTTGCAAAAGTTGAATAGGCCTGGGGTTGGTTGTAGTTTCCATGTTGTGTTTCCTTTAAGGGGTAACCTTGCAAACTAGACCTCCATAGAAAATTTTGAGACTATGAATGAATTTAGTAGCGTTGTTTTACAGTTGGGTACTCTATCAAAAATTGTTGGAAAGTATAAATAAAAGACATAGTTTTAGGATGGGAAAATTGTTTAGAATTACTGAGCTACTGGTTAACAGGAACCCCTATAGTGATAGGATTCTCGTTGCAATGAGACTGCTATAGTGGTCTGATTCCACTGTAGCTATCAAAGATGGAATCGTCAGGTCCACCATGGCGAGGCCTTGGCCACTATAGCTAGTCTACTACAGGGGAAATGGATGGCTGCAAGGAACAACAGGAGGCAGAATGCCTATTTTAAGTTAGAGTTTCAGGACTTTCACCCCGTTTTTCGAAGGTACAAACTTTGAGAGTTGAGAGGAAATTTTTCAAGGCTAGAGAAATTTCTTCTTCCCAAAGTAACGTTTCTTGACTATTCATTACCTCTTTCAATTCCCCAACACCCTAGGATCAATGGGTAATTTTTAATGGTGAATTTCTAGCTAAGAACCCTAGGTTTGTGAAAGATAGGGGCTAGTGATATGGAAATAATTGAGTGTTCATTCTTAGGCCTAAAAATGAGTAATTAATACTTCCTAGGGTAAATGTGATTGTAAAACTCCAGTCATGTGGTAGTGTGAGACTTAGAACTCGATGAAGTTGGAGCCTTGAACCGTAAAAACTACTTCTAGGGGGGTTTAGAGAAGTAAGACCACCATGAGCTATGTTGGAATGATCAAGGTAAGATCGGGTTATGATAAATTAACCTTGATTATTGAATTAGAATGTAATAATGGGAAGAATTGGGTGGGCTAGAACTCCCAATCCCTTGGTTGAAAAGATGAAAAATTGAATATTAGTAGATTTAGACTTTTAATCGTCCGAGGCGTTGAGAAAAGGTAAAGCTCCCACAAAGTAGCTTGATATTTGAGCCTTCAATTGAGGTAGGTTATGGTTTATGAGGAGTCAGACTTTATATATTGACTTGTATGTGTTATGATTTGACGAACATAGTTAAATTGGTCTTCAGACACTGATTGTGCTAGAAATTATGGTGATTTCGTTATGCTTGTGAATGAACTCTGAGATGTATAAATCATGGTTGTTGTGATTTAAAGTGCATTTATGATAACCAATGTGTACCTTTGAATTATCATATATGTTGATTGATTAATGGCATATTGAATTGCGCTGATGAATGTTGGTTTAAGCAGATAATATGATCTTATCTTGAGAGGAGTGGCTCATGTATGAGCTGAGCGTCCGAAAGAGCTAGATGGCGATTGCTGAGTATATAAAAATACTTAGAGATAAGTGATTCGTGTTTGAGGGTAGCATCCAGATGAGCAGATGAGTGGAATGGGTACTACGTCGGTACTATATGATTCTATAGTCCCCTGAAGGTCATGATTGGAAAGGAAAACATAAGATCCTTTCTCATGTGTATACAGTTATATGACAGAGTAATGTGATAGAAATTATACAGATATGTTACCCTAGTGTGTATAGCCATTAGATGATATGATATTGATGAGTAGTCTATGTGAGACCAAGTTGGTATAGAGATGAGAAATGATGAGACAGTCTATTTACCTGTGTTTCAGTGTGCATGTGATTTATTACATTATTGGTGTCTTGTTTATATTTTGAGCATATAGTGTCTTATGAGTTGATTGTTGAGGATTATCTACATGTTTTAGTTGATTGATGATATCATACTTGATGTAGTGAATAAACTGTTGGTTGTGAATAGTTACAGAAAATGTGGAAAAATAAGGATTTCTAGCAAAGTCGAGCTACTACTACCTAGAGCAGTACCATTGCAGCGGTACAATTCTAGTTGTGGCGTGACTGCGGTGGCAGTCTAGTTACCGTTGCAGTGTTGCATGATGAAAATCTTGCACATGAAGAGGAGCCATTTCCTATTCTAGATAGAGAGGTCCAAAAGCTGAGACCTAAAGAGATCACGATGGTGAAGATCTAGTGGAAGAACCATCCTGTGGAAGAGGCCTCTTGAAAAATTGAGGCAAACTTATGTGTGACAAATATCCTCAGCATTTCATGGAGTTAGGTGCTTTCTATTCCCTTGTTCCTTTTGGCTGTTCGAGGATGAATGATGATTTAATTAGTATCCAATGTAAAGACCCCTCCAACCATTATAAAATCATTAGGGCCTTAGCAACCTGGTAGAATTTCTATGCGAAGTTGAGTTAATAAAAACTCAAAATGGAGTGGTTATAAAAATTGAATAGGTCCGGGGTTGGTTGTAGTTCATGTGTTATGTTTCCGTTCGGGGGTGACCTAGTAAAGAAGACCTCCGTAAGGAATTTCGACACTATGAATGGATTCATAGCATTGTTTTATGACTAGGTACACTATCAAATATTGCTGGAAAGTCTAGATGAAATACTTAGTTTTTGGATTGGAAAACTACGCAGAATTACTGAGCTACTAGTTAACAGGGACCACTGTAGTGGTAGGATTTCTGTCGTAGCAGTCAGAGAGAAAACCTGGGTACACCATAGCGAGACTCTAGTCACCATAGTGGGTTCTTTGCAGAGAATGATGGGAGGCAGAATGCCTATTTAAGTCAGAATTTTAGGACTTTCAACGTATTTTTTAGGCATGAACATTGAGAGCCGAGAATCGATTTTTTCAATGCCAGAGCAGTTTCTTCTTCCCAAGGTAAGGTTTATTGACTATTCATCCTTCTTTCGAATCCCCAACACTCTGGATCAACGGATGGTCTTTAATGGTGAATTTCGAGCTTAGAACCCTAGCTTTGTGAAAGTTAGGGCTAGTGATATGGGAATGATTGGGTGTTAATTTCTAGGCCAAAAAGTGAGTAATTAACACTTCTTAGGGTGAATGTGATTGTATAACTTCATTAATGTGGTAGTGTGAGACCTAGAACTTGATTGAGTTGGAGCCTTTAACTATAAAAACTGCTTCGATAGGGGTTTAGAGGAGTAAGAACTTCATGAACTAGGTTGGAATGATCAGGGTAAGATTGGGTTATGATAATTTAACCTTGAATATCAAAGTAGATTGTAATAATGAGTAGAATTGGATGGGTTGAAACTCCCAAGCACTTGGTTGAAAACATGAATAATAGAATATTCTTTTATTGTTATTGTTTTAGACTTTGAACGATCCGAGATGTTGAGGAAAGGCAAAGCTCCCGTGGAGTAGCTTGATATTTGAGTCTTCGGTTGAGGTAGACTATGGTTTATGAGGAGTCAAACTTTATGTAATAACTTGTATGTTTTATTATTTGACGAACATGGTTAATTGGTCTTCAGACACTAATTGTGCTAAAAATTTTGGTGATTCAGTTATGCTTGTGAATGACCTCTGAGATGTATAAATTGTGGTTGTGGTTGTGAGAGGAAAATCTATCCTAGGCTCATTCATACCCATGCATGCATGTTGAAGGGGTTTAGGAGGTGAGCAAGTCAGAGTTCTTCAAGTTTTCCTTCAATCCTTCATTGGGCTTTCAAAGAGTGATAAAATCTGATCTTTTCCAGGTATGTAGGGTTATGAATGGGTGAATTCGTTCACACCCATTCCCAATCTCTCTCTAAATCATGAAATTCCTATATTGATTCTATGGGGTTTTTAACCAAATGCATGAAATTTCTAATTCTCTACATGGGCATGATTTAAATGAGTTTCTATTATTAAATTATGAATATGGGAATGTTTTACGCTGTTTTTCATAAAAATCATGTTTCAAGCTTTTTATGTTAAAATACCCACTTATGAGAAGTTCATGAAAGTTATGATTTATGATGAATATTCATGTATGACGAAGTATTGATGACGAAAAGCATGTTTTCAAGTTACTTGTGTTTATAATCATGTTTTCAAGTGAATTGAGTATTTCTAAGCATGTTAAAGTATTAGGCAATGCCCACATGTTCATGTATGATTTATGATTTATGAAATGGATCTCATGCTTGATCGATTATGACGTTGGCCGATTAAAGGGCCCTTGATTCATGGCTAAACATGTAAGTAAATGGGAATCAACAATGTTAATATTTATTTGGCCATAAATCTCAGGAATGATGTTTACGATTTATGTACGAGCCTAATGTGCATATTTTTTGGGTGCAGTGTCTAGCACCGAGTAGCTCGGCATTCAAAGGACTACGCCGGAGTCTCATAACTACGTACCACTGTAGGTTCATGTTGATACATTACAATGTTAATGGATCACCTCTTTCGTGATACCACATAATGCACGTCCCTTGCCTTGCAAGCCAGGGACGACTCTGCTCACTTGAGTGAGATAGTTGGGGCATTATGTAAGGCTCTACCATGATGGTGTCAGTTATGACGATTCCTCCCATTGTTCTACATGTTTTTATGCATTTTTACATTTATGATGTTTTGGCTCAAGTTATGATTTATAAAGTTTCTCTTATGACTATGATAATGAATAAATTACGAATATTTTGAAAATCTTGAGTCTTATGCTGCACTATGATATTTATGTTATGAGCATGTTTTCCTACTCTTATGATTTCTTATGAACTTTTAAGTATTTTAAATGTCCTTTTTACTTACCTTGCAATACTCGGTACATTCCACGTACTGACCACATACTCTATGTGGTATCGTTTCATGATACAGGCTCCGATCTTCAGACCCAGCACCATCATTAGCTCGTTCTCGGAGTTAGCATCCAGCTCGTTGGTGAGTCCTGATTCTCCAAGGATCAGTTGATATCTGTTATCTCTTTACGTTCAATTTCTAGACTTGTCAGTAGTTGGGAGTGTTGTCCCATCAACCCATTTGATATGTTGAGGCGTTCAGACTATGTGCAGTATTCAACTGTTATGTATGAAGTACGTTTAGCTTCCCATGTTATGTTATGATTATGCTTCCGCCATGTCATTACGCTGAGTATTCCTCTTTATTGATATTGAGTTAGATGTTGCTCACGCCATGGGTCAACTTGAGTATCTCGGGACTTCTTGTCCCGTGTTGCGATCCAGATCTACATTCGAGTCGTGACAAATTTAGAGATCGATCAGTAGGGGATCAGTGACCACAAGACTCAGTACGAGTCGTGGTAAGGATCTACGAGTCGTAGGTTGGGTCGTGGTCACTAACGGGCAGATTTCTTATATGAGTTTATAAGGGTATTATCATAACTTCTTATGCTTTTAACTCCAAAACTAGGTCTTCTTGGATTTTCTAAGATTGGTATTTAAGGGTTAAAATAAGCCTAAACCCTTATTTCTTTCAAACACTGGGGATTGAAGATTAAACCTCTCAAAGCTCTCAAGCAATTAGGTTGTTCTTCTTCTCAACTCTAGTGGGTCTCGGGTCTAAGCAAGAATCCATCAAAGCAAAGGTATGTGGGATCATGAATGGGGGATTTCTTCCACCTTCATGCCTAATTCCAAGCTCAGTTACATTATTTCAATTCCATCAGGTCTGTAACTATGATTTTCATGAATTTCTAGGGTTAGACCCTTTTTGATGAAAAATCCTATGATCTTTTATGAAATTGATTCTCTCATGATTCTATTTATGTTTTATAATTACAATTACAAAATTATTATGAAAAACTCTTACGAATCTATATTTTCAAGATCTGATGATTTACTCAATTATGTATGAGTTTCATGAATCTCAAGCTTATGTATCATGGCTGAATCTTCATCATTATTTTCATGACTAGTTCACATATGTCTAAAATTTCATGATTTTAACTAGCACACCCAAGTCTCAGAACTACGTGCCACGGTAGCCATTATGGGTTCCTACTTGAGAGTGTCTCCCATGCTCAAATAGCCCATGAGTTATATCACGCCTTCATAGTTATTACCCTTGGAAAGGTATGAATGCACCTCCCAGCTAGGGTTATAAGTTAGGCTCCATGTATGCTCACTTGGAGTATGTCAGTTATAAGAATCTCCCACCGTTCCATGATTTTCTACACATGCTTCTGTTTATTCTTCCATGATTCGTCAAGGTGTTGATTAAAAATTCTTTTGAAGTTTGAGGTCTAAATTGCCACACCAGCCATAGCACCAACCTGAGCACAATTTTTATGAAGTATAGGCTCTGGCTCACCACTCCAACTATCTCACCAGGCTAAATTTTTTTAGAACTCTTATTTCTACACACCTTGCACCATTTTTGAGTTTTTTTTCATGTGTTACCTACTAAAATAAGCTAAAAACATTTATTAGCTTTTTTCACGCACATTCATGAAACCATGCATTATATAAGAATCTTAAAACATGATAAAAGATGGGAAAAAGTATGGCAAATGGGCATAAGGATATGCCCAACATCACCACCCTACACTTAAACCATTATTGGTCCTCGAACAATTCTTACTTTCATACAACAAACACTTCTTTTCACACCACTTGTCACCTCTATCAATTACCACTTAAGCAACTAGAACAGAGCACATGAATAAGTGGTTCATCAATTCATAAACATTCCATAACCGATACACAAAGAAGTTTTTCACATTTGAAACTACATTCTTTCTGTAACTGACTCATATTTTATTCAAAACAGGGCAACATGATTAAGTATTCACAATATAGTACATAATAGACCAACTCTGACCATCTTATACCCTCACTTATTTATAGATGTTCCTAACTTGGAACATACATCAATCAAGGCGCACTCATTGTCACAAATAATTTTTCATACACACAAAACATACCATAGGCTTGGCTCTCATGTGTAGTCAGATTACATAATTACTTCAAAAAGAATAAGATCATAAGGACTTTTTCTGGTTGTAATGTCGGCTAAGGATGGGTAGGAATGATTTTCTTCAATAGTGGCTACAAATCCTAAGCACTTTAAGACATTTTGTTCTTCATCTTTCTTGTCCACCACTTCTCCTCACTGCGCACCCTTTCTTTCACTAATCCTATTTTCTTTTCTCATGCCTCTTTTTACACTACTTGACTTCTAGTTTCTTCTTGTAAGATCGACAAAAATAATTAACTATTAAGAATATTTTCTTTTATGTTCTAGCAGCAAGTAAACATTTTATTTTGTGGGCACCCCTCCTTCCCATTTTCTCATCTTATCGGCAACAATTTTTTCTTTCCTTTCCCTTAACATTATTACACCACTGGAACTTTTCATTCTTAAATCTCAAAGTTCCTTAGACTTTCTTTGAAATGCCTTAATCATATCTTGCGTCTTTGGATACTAGCTATCATATACACATTTAGTCAAGTTCTAGATGTCACACTATGTATAGAATATAATAATTTCAAGCTCACCCCTCATGGCATCATGATCTGAGTTAGTTTCTTATGGCCCCATATCCACACAATCATATTGAATGACTTTCCATTATTAAGTCCTAGGATTTATTTTCTTGACTCAAGTTAAAGAACCTATGTGTTTCTCATGGAATTGTACTTCTCATGCATTCATGATAACCACTTCAGTGCTTCTAGCTTCACCTCTAAGTGGAATGTCAAGAGCACACAAGTGGTGATTTTTGAATCCAACCTAAAAATAAAAAAATGTGACTAATTTTTACTTAAGACAGTCATCAACCATCCATCATCGGAACTTGTCACTACACCTATGACGGACTTTAAAAAAATAATTTGACTCTTAATTAACTAAAATGAACAGCCAGAGACGAACAATCATATAACATAGCATCATTGTGGTTTTAACAGCCATCCACATACTACTTATTATAGACTAAGCTAACTAACACAAAAGTTTTATAACTATTGCTACAACCAATTCTAAAAATTTAGCAAAGATAGAATAAAAAGGAAATCTATTTCCTCCACGCCACACTTAAACAGTGCACTATCCCCAGTGCACAAACATATCATATAAAGTAAGGAGAGAAAAAAACTTCCTGGGCCTCTAAGAAAAGGTATCATTATCAGGATTATACTCCTGATTATCATCATCATCTCCTTCATCGTCGTCCTGCATATCTCCAGTGATGGCATCATCCTCCTCCTCATCATCATCGTCATCAACTACATCAGTGAGCATTGTAGGCTCATAATCATCTAGTTAATCCTCCAATGCTGGTCCCACCTTGTGCATCATTATGGCACTGTCTGTGAGTGGGTACTGCTCCTCTAGTGCAATCATCTCCTCAGTAGTTGCATGTCTACCCCAAATCTTCAGCTACAACTCAAAACATCCCAAACATATGACCTCTCCATGGGGTTAATGAGGTGGTTGGCTCCTTGAGCTTTGTAACATCAATCATTTTTCTTTCCAAGTGCCCTGCTAAGGGTAGATGAAGGTGGTCAGCCTCCTCTTCCTTAATATCAAGCTCCCTCAAGAACTAAGTCAATAAGCTGACATAGCAATACTTCCAACAACAATTGTCCCTAGACCACCGCATGTTATCCCTAAGCACTGTTCCAAAGTTAATTGGCAACACCTTCATCAGCATATACACCAATACTACTCTCTCTCAAGTGATCTCAGTGGTGTGTGTCCCTGGGAGGAGTATAGAACAGACCAACTTGACCCAACTCTGGCCTCCTTAGTCAAGTAGGAGAATAAGTGTCTCGATTGAGTGTCATTTTCACCTCTTTCCCACCAGGCAGCTGAATGCTCTTCGCACAATATGTGGCGAATGTCATGGTATGGGGGCTTCTCAATCAATAAGAAATACATCTTTGGGTCCACCACTAGCATGCGAAGGAATGAATTGAAGGACCTGGTATTGAAATGGACCACTTGACCCCATACCTTTATCTTTATACTCTCTCCATAAGAGGTGTTCCAATTGGCATAAAATTCCTTCATTAAGGTGAGTTTGCACTCCTCTGGCTCAGCAAAAACATACCCCAGCCCTAAATATGGGGCATACTTGGCTTCTTTTTGGGCATTGAACCATTTCAGCCTATGCTCCTCCATAGTCTTAGCTCCAAACCTCCTAACAAGGGGTGCCTTTTAGGCTGATGAGCTCGATGCAACTCCTTTCTTCATCCTTTTCAACCCCTTTCTTGAGGTTGCTATCTCTTTGACTTTGTTTGCTCTTGAGGCCATAGCACCTGCCAATCAACAACAACATCCTCACAAAATTAGTTCATGAACAACAAGGCTTGCTAATTAGGTGTAGGAGGTGCAAAACGACTCCACACTTAATTCGCTAGCACAATTGTTAGAATTTGTCAAGTAGGGTACTCAAACTTCCCCTATTATCATGCAAAATCTCATTAACCTAATTTATTCACAAACTTTATAGTACGAACCACATTCATGGTTTTCTTCACACTCCTCATTTTTTTCTATTTTCTTTTCACAAGAGTGCTTCAAGTTAGCCACTCACTTCACTTTTCCAATTCTCAATTCACAATTCACAATGACCGAAGTGTGGAAGTAGTCACAATTTATTCAACCAATAATTTACATGAATTTGATTAACTTTCCACAATGAATTAGTATAAATTTTCAACAACCCAATATTTTAAAAATTAAAGCATCACTTTGTTCAAGCATTTCATCCTCCACAAAAGTACTCCAAATTCACTAATTTATGAAACTTTCTACCGCCCATTCATTACCCTCTTCACACCCATTACTTAAAACCACAAATTTCAACCAAAAAAATTAACCCAATGAAGGATATAATATTATTATGGAAGAACATATGATATTTAATCCATGGAAACCCACATTATAAAGTTCAAGATTCTTGCCCAAAAGTAGTGATTTTGGGTTTTTTAATTTGGGGAAGAGAGGGTAATGGGAGCATTCTTACCAAATAAATAGTAAAGGAGGGAAGAAACTTACTTACTTAAGTTGAAGATTCTTGCTTCACCAAGCTTTTTAGAGAAGACAACAATGGGGGATTGGGAGAAGGGGAGTTACGGCTATAAGAGAGGAGAGAAAGAACTCTTTTTTCTTTTCTTTTGACATTTAGAGAGAGAAGATGAATGGGAATTAAAGTAAAAGGTATGGGTCATGGGTTTTTATTAATTTAGGGTCCTTGGGTCAGATTTACCCATGGATCCAAAAAGGTTTTGCCCAAAATACCCCTGGCGCGGTGCGCCACCTACTTCACCATACACTTAGAAAAAAAGTTTCTTGGTGAATTTCCCCTGGCGCGACACACCAGCCACTACCCTTAGCTAAAAAAAATTTTCTTCTGATGTTTACCACCTGGCGCGCCATGCTAGGTACTTTGCCCCAGAATTAATATAGTCGTCAGCTTCCTTTCTCTACTTTCTCTTCTCAAATGCCCAGTTCGCTCAACAAAACAAAAATGTGTTAGAAAGATGGGTTGCCTCCCATCAAGAGCATTACTTATATTCGTGGCATAACATTCACAGTTTTCCTCCAGTGCAGCTTATCACTCCTTCGATTGAGTGAGATGATTTGTAACCTGAGTTCCTGCTAGTTCTTCTTGGAACACTAGCTGCTCTAAAGCCTGCTTAGACCTTCCAAGCTCTACTATTGTGCTAGACTTAAGCTCCTCATAGTAGGGTGCCAATCTTGCCACCCTAAATACATCAAAAACCATTTCTTTAACATTCACAGTCACTAACATCATACCTAACTTCACCCTTATAACTGCATCAGCAATAGCTAAGAATCCTTTTCCAAAATGATGTAAACTGCTTCATCAGCTTCCTATTCAAGGATGATAAAGTCCACCAGCAAGATTAACGTTCCCACTTTGATTAACACATCTTTAATAATTCCTTCTGGATAAGTGATGGACCTATCAGCGAACTGCAATGTCTCTGTGGTGGGACGTGGTTCTCCTAAGCCCAATGTTCTAAACAGTGATGCAGGCATAATATTGATGTTTGCACCCATATCACACAATTTTGAGTCGGCCTCTCGGTTTCCAATGATGACTGGAATAGTGAAGCTCCCGGGATCTTTCAACTTCTTCAGAATCTTGTTTTGCGCCACGGAACTGCACTCCTCTGTAAGAGCTATAGTCTTAAACTCTGTGAGGCTTCTTTTATTGGCCACATTATCATTAAGATATTTGGCATACTCTGGAACCTCTTGCAACAACTCTACTAATGATAGATTCACATGAACCTGTTGCGTCCTCCTTCTACTTTCTGAATCTTTATGGCAATGGAGGAAGTGGTCTAACTTCTACTACTTTTGGCTGTGAGTGACTTGACCTCTTGCTTTGACTTTGCAACTTTTTTTGCTTCTTCCTTATTATCTCTGGGTATCATTTCACCTAGCTCGTTTCCACTGCACAAAGAGATTGCGCTGACATTCTTCTTGGGGTTCTTCTCAATGTTACTTGGAAGTGCCCCTTGAGATTTGTTTGTCTACTTAATGGCCAATTGGCCCACTTGCCTCTCCAACTCGTGGATAGATTTCTTCTTTTCATTAACAACATGAGTTTGCTGAACCATCCACTACTTCAGGGTCTCCTCTAAAGACCTGCTAGGCTACTGGCCCTGAGATCTTTAGAAGTTACTCGGGGGACTCTGAAAATTCTGATTTCCTCCCCATGAGGGATTAGCTGCATTCCTGTACCCCTGATTATAACTGCTTCCCGCAAATCATCCACTGTGACCTTGTTGCCCCACAAAATAGATAGATTTTGGGTTTAGTGGAAAACCTGAATAAGCATGATTTCTCCATATGCCTCATTTGATGCCGGGGGAGTCTGAACTTGCTGAACCTGATGAACCTGACTTACTGCTGGTGTGATCCTAACTTGCTGATCACATTCACCAACTGACTGATATCTGCCCGAATTACCACTACACCATCAACCTCAAGTTTCCCTAGAACTTTGGTTGCTATAAAACCTCTACCTGAATCCTGATAATCTTGACTCCCAACTAACATGAGATTCAACAAAGACTCTATCTCATCATAGCTTTTAGACAATATTTGCCCCTGTGCAGTAGCGTCAAGTAGAATCTTAGACTTTGCCCCTCTATGAAGTTGTGCCAAATGATCTTCTTTGGCTACATAGTGTGGGCAATCTCACAAGTATCCTTTGTATTTCTCCAAAGCATAAGCCAAGGTCTCACCATCCTTCTTAATGAATCTCAATATCTTTTCTCTCAACTTCTTTGTTCTCCTCGCAGAGCAAAAACTATTTATGAACTTGTTGGAAAGAGCTTCGCAGGTGTGATGGACCCTGCTGGCTCATTCAGAAGCCACTCCTCTTCTTCTCAATCATTGAAAATGGGAATAAAGTGAGCTTAGCATACCTATCAGAAACATTTTGATAATGGAAATTCTCACTAAGTTCCACGAATATCAAGACCCGAGCTAAGACCCCAGACCAGGACACGGGACCTAGAACCACTAATGGCTCCAAGCTAACCCATGGTATATACATAGTATGATTTAAGAGCATTACTAAGCGGAAAATAGAGCATGAACATGACATTAGTAGAAGTTAGCATAGCATATCTATATAAATGTAACACAAACCAACGTCACTGAAAAATATCTAAACAAGCTATTTGAAAAGCCTCTAAACCTCTGATGAGCTAGTGGGACCGCACCCCCAACTAGCTTGCTAAAGACTGAAACTAAAAGACATGGACGTAAAGCATATACTGATAAGTGTCCTCAGATCATGAGAACTCATTAAAAGCGGGACAGAGCTGGACTAAGCAAGAGCGAGCTAATGACGAGGCTAAGACTGGTCATCCGGACCTATATCACAAGATGATATAGCATAGAGTACATGGTCTGTACTTTGAATGTACTGAGTATATAGAGAAAGTAAAATATGCTAGTCAATGATAGTATGAAATCATGAATATAATTAAAAATAGATCATGAGGGTAAGATAAACATGCTAAAAGCCATATATTTGAAGTATACATAGTCATAAGCTATTTATCATAATCTGAACATAATGACCCAAGGTTTAGAAAAATAATCATATAGCATGTCATACTTAAATACATAAGTGAAAGCTCATAAACTGATAAATGGGAAAATATACTATGCAATATAATATCATAAGACATTAGCATGAGTATCTGAAAACATTAGGAACAATGGGAGGCTTCATCTTAACCTAAACCATCATGATATAGCCTACATGGTTCCCCAACTATCTCACTCAAGTGGACAAACCCATCCCAAACTTGCTAAGGCTAGGAACGATTTAAGGCGTGATATCACTTATGAGTCCCCGTAGGGTTTTATCATGAGTATATACCTATGATGGCACGTAGTTTTAAGACTTGGGGTTTTCCTGAACCCCTAGCCTACTCGGTGCTAGACACTATTCCCAAAAATATGCACATGGCCCATAATCATTATCGTGAAAATATACTTGAACTTGCATGGGCTAGCCTAAAAATGAAATCATAATCATACTTGACATGCGTGATATATTCTTGAAAGGATGCCATAGAATCGGCCTTGATACTTGAAATTAAATTTCATGAAAATAATACATACTTGAATAAAGATTCATAACTTCAAAATCATGGAATCATAAGTTTCGGATTTCATAAATAGTCATACATACTAGATAGTTCATCATACTTGAAATCATGGCTTATAAGCTTGAAATTCCTAAATCATGCATAATAGGGCATAATCATCATAAACTTTAAATCATGTCTTAGAAAGTAATTGATGGTTAAATCTGCCCAAATAGCCATTGAAACATAAGAGAGTTGAACCCATAGGATAGCATGGAAGATTGCATTGAATTGGGTTAAACCCTAGAATTTTAACTTGACATGCTTAGAGACTTGAAGTTATAGAATTGAGATGAAATTAGAATGAAGGTGGAATAATTTCCCCTATTCATAACCCTAAATACTTGGTAATTGACTCCTAAACATTCCTTGAAAAGCCCAAGGACATTTGAAGAGGTTTGATGAAGAACCCTAGCTTTGATCTTGAGGGAAAATTCCAACTATCACTTTTTGAATTAAATGAAGAATTTAGCTAAGTTAAACCCCTTTACGCTGACCCTTAAGAAGCCTAAAATGACTTTATTTAGGAGTTAGAAGTATAAGAATTTATAAAAATACCCATGAAAACACATAATTAAAAACAGACTATCAGGTACCATGAGTCGTACCATCAAACAACGACTCGTGGTTTCCTTCCATTGTTTATTGGTCAAAATTTCTAGTTCTCTGGTTCTCCAACCATAGGCGATACCACGACTCTTTGTTTCCTACAATAAGTAGTACCTTGACTAATGGTTAGGGGTCCCATTCTCTGCACTACCACCCCATGACTATCTGCAATGACTCGTTGTTTCCTACAATGAGTGGTACCATGACTCGTGACCTTGGACCTTCCCTCGGTAGACCCAAACCACAACTACCTTCCACGACTCATTGTTCCCTACAACGAGTCATACCTTGACTTGTTACTGCCTCTTATGACTCATACCATGAGTCTCATTACTGGACCAGGAGAAACTGTTGCTTACCACAACTACTCCTACGACCCGTAACTTGAAACCACAACTTGTACGACGAGTCATTTTGAGAAAAATTACTAATTTTTCTACTGATCAGATTCCAAATCCTGAGCCTAATCTTAGAGAACTTTTGTTGTTACATTACCTCCCCTTTGGGAACATTCGTCCTTGAGTGGAGACTAATTAAGTAGAAAAGATAGGGAAAGAGCTGCAATCCCAGAACTAAAAGCTATAGACTGAAAAACTGACAGAGTGACTGACTCCGGACTGAGACACATGACTGAACTGAATTCATGAAACATACATGCATGCTATAATATGAAAGGAACTGAGATACATGAAATTCACATGAAACTGAATAGAATACTAAGAAGGAAACTAGTACCTCGTACTAGAACTAAACTGGAAGGGAAAAAGATGCGGGTATCTAGCCATCATATCTGCTTTAACTTTCCACGTAGCTCCCTCAACAACCTGATTTCTCCATAAAACTTTCATGAAAGCTACTTCCTTATTTCTCAACTTCCGAACCTAACTATCAATGATCTTAACCAAAACCTTCTCATAAGTGAAATTATCCTTCACCCCAATGCTCTCTACCGAAATAACTAAGGCTGGGTTGCTAATGCACTTCTTCAATAGAAATACACGAAAAAACTAGATATATCGAAATTAACTCTGCTGGTAGCTCCAACTCATATGCCAGCTTGCCAACACACCACAAAATCCTATAAGGACCAACATATCAGGGACTAAGATTCCCTTTCTTACTGAACCTCATGACTCCCTTCATGGGAGATACCTTCATAAACACCCAATCATCGACTTCAAACTCAATCTCTTCTCCTAATATCTGCATAGGATTTTTAACGACTCTGAGCTATTTTTAGCCTTTCTCTAATGAGTTGAACTTTCTCTATAGCATCATGAACTAAATTTGGCCCTATTAACATAGCCTCACCTACCTCGAACCATCCAATAGGTGATTTACACCTTTCCATAAAGAGCCTCAAACAGATCCATCTAAATGCTGGAGTGATAATTGTTATTTTAGGAAAACTCGATAAGAGTCAAGTGATCATCCCAACTACCCTTGAAATTAATCACACTCTCTCAACATTTCCTCAAGAGTTTAGTTGGTCCACTCGGCCTGACCATCTTTCTGCGGGTGAAAAGTTGAGCTAAGCCTCACCTAAGTACCAAATCCCTTTTGAAACGATCTCCAAAACTGAGAGGTGAACTGAGTACCCCTATCCTCAGATGATGGAAAAATAAACTCTATGCAACCGAACTAACTCATGAATGTAGAGTCTAGCATAATCCTCGGTTGAATGCGTAGTTTTGACTGGTAAGAAATGGGTTGATTTGTTCAAGCTATACACAATCACCAATACAGAGTCATACTATAGGCGTGTACGAGGCAAACCTATAATAAAGTCCATATTGATCTCTTCCCACTAACAAGTAGGAATGCTGATGTCGTGAAGCATACTTCTAGGTCTCTGATGCTCAACCTTCACCTGTTCGAAATTCAGACACTTAGCCACAAACTCCGCTATGTCCTTCTTCATGCCATTCTACTAATAGACTTCCCCTAGGTCATGGTACATCTTGGTGGCACCTGGATGGATAGAGTAGAGAGAGCCATGAGCCTCAGTGAACATCCGCTCTCTCGAGCCATCTACAATCGAAATACATAATTGGCCCTGATATCTGAGTACACCATCTCCCCCTTGGGAGAAAACCTCTACTTTCTAATTCCAGATAGCTTCCTTTAGCTTCACTAAGATAGGGTCCTCATCTTGACTTGCTTTAACCTCCACCACCAATGAAGATTTTGACCCATTCTGAATAATAACACCACCATCCATCAAATCGGTAAGGAAAACTCCTAAACGAGTAAGCCTATGGACATCCTTCACCAACTCCTTTCTCCCATCCTTGACATGGGACACACTCTCCATGGATAGCCTACTAAGAACATCCGCCACTACATTGGCTTTGCCTAGATGATAAAAGACACTCATGTCATAGTCCTTAAGAAGCTCTAGCCATCTCCTTTGCCCCAAATTTAAATTCTTCTGAGTAAACACATATTGTAGGCTTTTGTGATATGTGAACACATCTACAAGCACCCCATATAAGTAGTGCCTCCAAATCTTCAAAGCAAACACAGCTGTTGTCAACTCTAGGTCATGCATCAATTAATTCTTATCATGAGTCTTAAGCTGTCTAGAGGCATATGCAATGACCTTACTATGTTGATCAACACACTACCAAGGCATCACAAAATATACAACAAAACCATTCGTGCCCTCAAGCAGGGTCAGTATAGAGGCCGAAGTGAGTCGAGGTTTTAGCTCCTGAAAACTCTTCTCACAAGCATCCGACCACTGAAATGTGAGCTTCTTCTGGGTCAACTTAGTCAGTGGTGCTGCAATGGATGTAAATCCCACTACAAACCTACTGTAGTAGCCATCTAAACCCAAAAAGCTCCTAATATCTATAGGATTGACAAGTCTAGGCCAATTCTTCACTGCTTCTATCTTTTGAGAGTCCACCTGCACACCCTCACTTGACACCACTGATCTTGAGCATATTTACATGCCTAGATGCTATTTTATAACTTAGTTTTAGTCATGTTTGTCAATTTAATTAATTACATTCTCATGTGATTTTGTATATTTATGTGCATAAACTAACCAATGTGATTAGCCTTTGGCTGTAGGTGAAAAATGCAAAGGATTAGCGTAATATGATGATACTGAAGATAAAGGAAGCTTGGGATTGAGTGCAAAGAAAGGTGGAATGAAATGTGCATGAAAATATCAATGTCGCACTGCCCAGCATGCCACGCCGGAAGACCTGCGCAACCAGCATCGTGTCACTGTGTTCATAGACAAATTTTGGTGTATTCCAGAAATGAGGAGGAGCATGCTAACCATCTAAGAATAGTGTTGTAGACTCTCAGAGACTGCCAGTTGTTCGCTAAATTCAGCAAATGTGAATTTTTGCTGAAGTCTGTGGCTTTCCTTGGTCATGTGGTTTCAGGTGAGGGTATTCAGGTAGATCCTCAGAAGGTAGCAGCGGTAAAAGACTGGCTGAGACCTACTTCCCCAACAGATATCAGAAGTTTCCTAGGTCTAGTTGGTTATTACCGACGATTTTTAGAGGGATTTTTTTCTATTTCATCTCCTCTTACTAAACTTACTCAGAAAAAGGTAAAGTTTTAGTGGTCAGATGCATGTGAGAAAGTTTCCAGTAGTTGAAGACTCGACTTACTATATCTCTAATTTTGACCTTGCCAGAAGGAACAGATGGATTCGTGGTCTATTGTGATGCTTCAAGAGTTGGCCTCGATTGCGTTTTGATGCAGCAGGGTAAGGTGATATCTTATGCCTCTAGATAGCTCAAGGTTCATGAGAAGAATTATCCGACTCATGATCTCGAGTTGGCAGCGGTGGTGTTTGTTTAGAAGATATGGAGGCATTATCTTTATGGGGTTAACGTGGATGTTTTTACTGATCACATGAGCATTCAGTACGTGTTCAGTAAGAAAGATTTAAACCTTTGTCAGAGAAGGTGGTTGGAGTTACTAAAGGATTATGACATGAGCGTGCTATACCACCCGGGCAAGGCACAAAATGGTGGCTGATGCCCTAAGCAGAATGTCCATGGGGAGAGTTGCTCATGTTGAAGAGGATAGAAAAGAACTAGCAAAGGATATTCACAGGTTAGCTTGGTTGGGAGTGCAATTGGTGGATTGAACTGAAGGTGGAGTAGTACTGCAGAATGGGTCAGGATCCTCGTTAGTTGTTGAGGTTAAGTCAAAGCAGGACGAAGATCCCATACTTCTTAAGATGAAAAAAGCAGTTCTAAGAAAAGAAGTGGAGGCTTTCTCCAAAGGGGGAGATGGTGTGCTTCGTCACCAGGGCAGACTATGTGTTCCGAATGTAGGTGACTTGAGGCAGCAAATAATGGCAGAAGCCCACAACTCCAGATATTCTATCCACCCAGGTGCCACTAAGATGTACAGTGACCTACGGGATATCTACTGGTGAAACAGCATGAAGAGAGTGTCATGACCCAACATACACCTGGATCGTAGACACGGGACAAGGAGCCCCAAGAGACCCCAAGTCGACCCATGGCATGACCATACATCTAGTCCAATCACATGAGTGGAAGACATAACATATATGAACGTAAACATAACATAACCAAAGAGAAATATCAATACAAGACTAATACAATACGATTGAATATAACTTGTAGTCGATAAGCCTCTTAACATGAAGGGCAGATTGATGGGACAACTCCCCAACTAGTCCAACATCCAGAAACTGAAGAAACAACATAAAGGATGAACATACAACCCTCGAAACATGAGGACTCACCAAGAGCGCTGAGAGCGAATCTGAAACTATCTAGGGGTGAGGATGAGCCTGAGAACTGCGACCTGTATCATGAAACGATACAACATAAAAAGTATGCGGTCAGTACGTGGAATGTATTGAGTATGCAAGGTAAGTAAAATGGACATTTAAAACATATATGAAATTCATAAATGATCATAAGAGTAGGACGTCATGCTCGTATCGTAAATCATAATAACATATCGTATGGCTCAAGGTTTTCAAAACGTTCGTAACATAACATAATCATAATCATAAAAGAAGAGATTTACTTAACATGACTTGAGCCAATATACATAATAATAACATGCATAAATCATGGGGAACAGTAGGAGATTCTCTTAACCGACATACCCCATATGAGCACACATGAAGCCCTACTTGTAACCCTATCCGGGAGGGTGTTCGTACCTTGCTAAGGGTAGAACCATGAAAGTGTGATATCACCATGAAAAGGGCCATTTTGGCTAGGGACTAACATGAATGGGGTCCCAGCATACCTACGGTGGCACGTAGTTCATGAGATCTAGGGCTTAACCTGAGCCTCGAACCTACTCGATGTTCGATACAACTCCCAAAACATATATAGTGCTCATAATAATACATACATGAGTTCATGGGCTAGTTAAATCATGATAATCGTAAACATGCTCGAACATATGTGATCTACCCATGACATGAGGCTCGTTAGTCGGCCAAAAGCATAATTCATGATTAATAAGATTCATACATACTTATAGATCATGCATATAGCTTGAATTTCATAAAATCATAATGGGTAACATAATAAATTCATAATTCAAAACATAATTCATGTTGGGCTCGTAAAGAATATCGATAGGATAATAGATCTTAAATCGATTCATCATGGGGCATGCATAATTAAGCTTAATTGCTTAGAAATCAAATCAACAATATTATAATCAATTTAAATCCTAAAAGATGATCAAAATTAGTAGATTATGATAAGATTTCGAAATCACAAATCCCATAATAAAATCATTAGATTTTATATAATCAAACACAAAATCCCATGAGTTTTTGACAAATTTTAAATAAAATCATAGAGTAGGAGCATGGGTGTGGAAGAATTCACCCATTGATGACCTTACATACCTGGGATTATCTGGTTTTTAACTTCCCTTGGTAGCCCAAGATGGAATTTAGAGGAATTGAGAAAGAACACCTTGAATCCCTTCTAATCACCTCTCTATACTCTTGCATGCTTGAATGAGGCTTAATATGGACTAATCCCCCTTAAAAGACCCTATTCATACCTTAATAGTTTAGGCCTTAGGAATTTAGGAATTTTGAAAACACCCTTACTAAAAACGTAGAAATTCCTGGTTGTCAGTCCCCACGAGGGACCTCATGAGTCGTTTCCAGGGGGCACAACTCGTGGCTAGGATCAGTTATGTCCACTTCCCAAACAAGCTCAGGGCCCCCCATTAATCGTGGTGGCTAACCACGACTCGTGGTCACCACCCGTGGTCCCTACTGCCTCAAATCTCTAGCCATGTATTCCATCCTCACCACGGGTGACCTCACGATTCGTGAGGTCTGACCACGACTCGTGGTCACCCCCGTGGACTCCTAATACTCTGCCAAGCCTAGTCTAACCACAAGTCACTTCACAACTCGTGGTCTCTCTGAACTAGCCATCTCACAAACCGTCCTTTGACCTGGTGTGACTTTCCAGTTTTTCTCTGTTTTTTCTTTTGAGTCTGATCCTTAGGTTCCCAGGGTATAACAACATCTCCCCCTTGGGAACATTCATCCTCAAATGTTAGAAACATGCAGAAAACTCAGAAACCAGCTATCACCATACACAAATACTGATCATTTAAGCCAAAAACTGCTGGAATGACTACCTCCGAAAAGAACTACATAGATGAACTGGATTCAGACACCACATATATATACCATATCATAAAACAAATTTGTATGCATGAACTGAACATGAAAACTAACTATAGGTTTAGGGAAAAAACTGATACCTCAAACTGAAACCGAGCCAGTAGGGAACAAATGTGGGTATCTAGCCATCATATCCGCTTTGGCTTCCCGCATAGCTCCTTCAACATGCTAATTTCTCTATAATACTTTAACTGAAGCTACTTCTTTGTTCCTTAGCTTACAGACTTGACAATCTAATATTTCCACGGGTGCTTCTTCATAACTGAGGTTGTCTCATACACCAATGTTGTCCACCGGGACTACTAAAGCTGGATCACCCAAACACATTTTCAAAAGTGACACATGAAACACAGGATGAACTGAAGATAGGCAAGTCCAACTCATACGCCACCTTACCAACTCTCCTCACAACCCGGTAGAGGCCAACATAGCTGGGCCTGAGTTTCCCTTTCTTTTCGAACCGCATGACTCCCTTTATGGGAGATACCTTTAGAAATACCCAATTGTCCACCTCAAACTCCAAATCTCTTCTCCTCACATCGGCATATGATTTCTGACGATTCTAAGCGGTTTTTAGCCTATCGCTTATCAACTAAACCTTCACCATAACCTTGTGAATCGAATCTGGCCCTATCATAGCTGCCTCACCAACCTCAAACCATCTGATGGGAGATTTACACCTCCACCCATAGAGAGCCTCGAACGGTGCCATTTGGATACTAGAGTGATAGGTGTTATTATAAGAAAACTCGATTAAGGGAAAATGATCATCCCAAATACCTTTAAAATACATAACACATGGCCTCAACATATCCTCAAGAGTCTGGATTGTTCGCTCGGCTTGGCCATCCATTTGCCGATAAAGGCTGTACTGAGCTTGACTTGAGTCCCAAGTCCCTTCTGAAAAGACTGCCAGAAATGGGAGGTAAACTAAGTACCTCAATCTGAAATAATAGAAGAGGGCATTCCATGAAGTCGAACCAACTCCCGTATATACAATGTGGCATAATCATCTGCCGAATTCATGGTCTTGATCGATAGAAAGTGTGCAGCCTTGGTTAACCTGTCCACAACAACCCAAATGGATTCATAGTGTCGGCGAGTACAAGGTAGGCCTGTAATGAAATCCATATAAATCTCTTCCTACTTTCAAGTGGGAATGCTAATATCCTGAATGACTCCTCCCGGCCTTTTATGCTCGACCTTCACTTGCTAATAGTTTGGACATTTGGCTACGAACTCTACAATATTCTTCTTCATACTATCCCACCAATAGATTTCTCGCAAGTCCCGATACATCTTTGTGGATCCCGAATGGATAGAATATCTGGTACCATGTGCCTCATGCAATATCCAGACTCTCAATTCAGCAACATCTGGGACACATAAGTGATCGTGCTATCATAACACACCATCTCCCCCTTGGGAGAAGACCTCCACCTTATGACTCCACACTGCTTCCTTCAGCTTCCTCAAAATCGGATCCTCATCTTTGTTAGATTTGATATCAACCACCAAGGATGATTCTGAACCATTTCGCACAACAACGCCGCCATCGGTCGAGTCAATCAATCTAACTCCCAACCTTTCAAGCCAGTGGACCTCCTTCACCAACTCCTTCTTTCCCTCATCCACGTGGTACACACTCTCCATAGAGAGCCTACTAAGTGCATCCACCACCACATTAGCCTTGCTCGGGTGGTACAGGACACTCATATCGTAGTCCTTTAATAACTCCAACCACCTCCTTTGTTGAAGATTGAGATCTTTCTACGTGAACACACATTGCAAGCTCTTGTGATTCATTAATACATCCACGTGGACCCCATACAAGTAATGCCACCATATCTTCAATGCAAACACCACTGCGGTCAACTCGAGATCATGGGTCGGGTAATTCTTTTCGTGAACCTTTAACTATAGAGAGGCATATGCAATTACCTTTCCATGCTGCATCAACACACATCCCAGTCTGACCCTCAAAGCATCACTATATACAACAAAGCCATCTATACCCTCGGGTAACGTCAACACTGGTGTTGAAGTGAGTCGGTTCTTCAATTCCTGGAAGCTTTCCTCACAAGCCTCCAACCATTCGAACTTTACCTTCTTCTAAGTCAACTTTGTCAAAGGTGCCATAATAGATGAGAAACTATCAACAAATATCCAGTAGTAACCTGCTAGGCCCAAGAAACTCTGAATTTTCAAAGGACTCAGCGGTCTAGGATAATTCTTCATCGCCTCGATTTTCTAAGAATCTACTTTTATGCCCTCACCTGATACCACATAGCCTAGCATTGCCACCGAGTCCAACCAAAACTCACATTTTCTGAACTTTGCATACAACTGACGATCCTTGAGGGTCTGAAGCACGATTCGCAAGTGAGCGGCATCCTCCTCCTTGCTCCGAGAGTATATAAGGATGTCATCAATGAACACAATCACGAACATGTCCAGATATTGCTTGAACACCCTATTCATCAGGTCCATACAAGCTGCAGGAGCATTGGTTAGTCCAAAAGACATAACAACAAATTCGTAGTGACCATACCGAGTCCTAAAAGCGGTTTTCAAAATGTCACTCTCCCGAACTTTGAGCTGGTGATATCCGGACCTTAGATCTATCTTCGAGAAACACCTAGCACCCTGGAGCTGGTCAAAAAAATCATCGATCTTGGGCAAGGGGTACCTATTATTGACAGTGACCTTATTCAGCTGCCGATAATCAATACACATCCGAAGGGATCTATCCTTCTTTCAAACAAAGAGAACCGGTGCACCCTATGGAGACTTTCTTAGTCTAATGAAACCGTTATCCAACAAGTCCTTCAATTGTTCTTAAACTCTTTTAGCTCGGTTGGAGCCATCCTATAAGGAGGAATGTAGATAGGCTGCGTAACAAGCAATAGATCAATACCGAAATCAACTTCCCTCTCCGGAGGAACACCCGACAAATCATCAGTGAAAACCTCTAGATACTCACACACCACTAGAACTGACTGAATAGTCGGGGTCTCGGATGCTACATCCTTAACCCTAACTAGGTGGTACATACAACCTTTAGAGATCATTTTCCTAGCCTTGAGGTAAGAGATAAAGAGACCTGCAGGTACCGCTGAACTACCCCTCCATTCTAAAGTTGGTTCACCCAAAAAATGGAACTCCATCGCTCGCTTTCTATAGTTAACTGAAGCATAACATGCAAACAACTAATCCATTCCCAGAATAATATCAAAATTAGTCATAGCTAATTCTACTAAGTCTGCGGAGGTGACCTTATGCAATACTATAATGGGGAAACCTCTATATACCCGCCTAGCTACAATTGAATCACCGACTAAAGTAGACACAGAGAATGGTTCTAAAAAAATTTCAGGGATAACTCCAAAGCTACTAGCAATGTAAGGCATCACAAAAGATAATGTAGCTCCCGGATCTAACAAAGCATAAGCATCAATATGAAAGACTCGCAACATACCCGTGACCACATCTAGCGAAGCTTCCTGCTCCTGGCGAAGCACTAGGGCATAAAACCTATTTTGGTGATGACCACATGCTGAATTAGTGGAAGTGTCCTACTGAGGGAGTCATGCTGCCAGAGTGGTACAACTAGCTGCAGCTCAATCTCTGATCCTGTTTTCGGGTTTGCCACACCCAAAAAAAGCATCTGCGTTGACCAGGCACCTTCTGGGATGATTCTTGCCACACGCGCACAAAGTGGAAAAGTGTGCTCCACCTGCATGCTACCATGATCCCTCGAGCCTGTAGCCTTGCTCCTCTGGTCTCCCCTGAACCTGGATGGCATGCTGGCTGATGATGGAGCTGCAACAATGGACCTATGTTGGCTCTGCTGATGTGGTCCACCCCCTAACCTAACTTGAGAAACCCTATAGTTGTCGGTCCTATTCCTCCTGGCCTTCTCTGCCTCCTGTAGACTGACTCCATCTGCTGCGCATGTAATACAATACGAGGAAAATCAATGTCTTGATGAAGCATGGCGATTTGAAAATCCTTTTCCACGTAATCTGATACTCCATGCACAAAATGGCTCACCCGAGCCCATTGATCCACCACCAACTCCGGAGCATATTTCGATAACTGGGTGAATTCCAATGCATACTCTTGTACAGACATGTTACCCTACTTCAGATTCACAAACTCGGCCACCTGGAGCTCCCTCATCTCCCAAGGGAAGAATCGATCCATGAATGCAGTGTGAAACTCATCCCAACCTATCGAGCTTGCACCCGTCGCCCTGGCATCCCTCCATTGCTCAAACCATATATGTGCTACCCACTTTAGCTGGTAGGAGGTCAAGTCAATGCATTCCCTATTATTCACCCCCATAACCTGGGTGATCTTCAGAATCTCCTCAATGAAATCATGTGGGTCCTCATCCACCCTTGACCCTGTGAACTCTGGAGGGCTCATCCTCAAGAAATCCCTTACCTAGCTGCCGCTGCATCCCCATTCTAAGGGAAATGCGCCACTGTCTGATTCTGGACCTAGGCAGTCATGTCCTATGCCAACATCTGAATCGCTACCCTAAACTCAGTCTGGATAGTTGGCTCTAGTACGTGCTCCTCGTGAAAAGGTGGAGCTGGCTGATGCTCACCATCATGGGCACCTTCATGATCATTTCCGTTTCTGTTTCTCCTAAAGTTTACTTGACGTGGAGGCATGATTCTGCAAATGCGAATAGCATGAATTAGAGGAGTAAAGGACGTTCATCACATGACATGGATCACAAAATAAGGGAATATTTCCTAAATGTCTAGTAGCCTCTTTTTCATAAGTTTGGCGCGCTTCACACCTATGAAAAAGACTTTACTTAACGCGGCTTTTAGACTCCCTATGAAACTTCAAAACCTATGCCTATGATACCATGTTTGTCATGATCCAAACGTACACCCGGATCGTAGACACAAGACAAGGAGCCTCGAGAGACCCAAAGTCGACCCATTGAATGAGCATACATATAGTCCAATCACATGAGCTGAAGACTTAAAATATATGAACGTAAACATAACATAGCCAAATAGAAATATCAGTACAAGACTTATATAATACGGCTGAATACAACTTGCAGTCTGATAAGCCTCTAAACATGAAGGGCAGATTAATGGGACAACTCTCCAACTAATCCAACATCCATAAAATGAAGAAACAACATAAAGGATGAACATACAACCCTCGAAACATGAGGACTCACCAAAAAACCTGAGAGAGAATTTGAAACTATCTAGGGTAAGGATGAGCCTGAGAACTAGGACCTATATAATGAAACGATATAGAAAAGAAAGTATGCGGTCTGTATGTGGAATATACTGATTATGTAAGGTAAGTAAGACGTACATTTAAAACATATATGAAATTCATAAATGATCATAAGAGTAGGACGTCATGCTCATATCGTAAATCATAATAAGATATCATATGGATCAAGGTTTTACAAAGGTTTGTAATATAACATAATCATAATCATAATAGAAGAGATTTACTTAACATGACTTGAGCCAACATACATAATAATAACATGCATAAATCATGAGGAACGGTAGGAGATTCTCTTAACCGACATACCCCAATGAGAACACATGAAGCATGACTTGTAACCCTAGTCGGGAGGGTGTTTGTACCTTGCCAAGGGTAGAACCACTAAAGTGTGATATCACCATGAAAAGGGCCATTTGGGCCAGGGACTAACATGAAAGGGGTCCCAACATACCTACGGTGGCACGTTCTTCATGAGATCCGGGGCTTAACCTGAGCCCTGAACCTTCTCGGTGTTCAATACTACTCCCAAAACATATATAGTGCTCATACTAATACATACATGAGTTCATAAGCTAGTTAAATCATGATAATCGTAAACATGCTCGAAAATATGCGATCTAGCCATGACATGAAGTTTGTGAGTCGGCCAAAAGCATAATTCATGATTAATAAGATTCATACATACTTATAGATCATGCATATAGCTTGAATTTCAAAAAATCATAATGGGTAACATAATAAATTCATTGTTCAAAACATAATTCATGTTGATCTCGTAAAGAATATCGATGGGATAATAGATCATAAATCGATTCATCATGGGGCATGCATAATTAAGATTAATTTCTTACAAATCAAATCAACAATATTATAATCAATTTAAATCCTAAAAGATGATCAAAATCAGTAGATTATGATAAGATTTTGAAATCACAAAACCCATAATTAAATCATTAGATATTGTATAATCAAACACAAAACCCCATGAGTTTTTGATAAATTTTAAATAAAATCATAGAGTAGGAGCATGGGTGTGGAAGAATTCACCTATTGATGACCTTAGATACCTGGGATTATCTGGTTCTTAACTCCCCTTGGTTGCCCAAGATGGAATTTAGAGGATTTGAGAAAGAACACCTATAATCCCTTCTAATCATCTCTCTATATTCTTGCATGCATGAATGAGGCTTAACATGGACTAATCCCCATTAAAAGACCCTATTCAGACATTAAAATGACATAGTTTAAGCTTTAGGAATTTAGGAATTACGAAAACACCCTTACTAAAAATGTAGAAATTCCTCGTTGCCAATCCCCACGAGGGACCTCACAAGTCGTTGCCATAGGGAAAGACTCATAGCTGGGATCCATGATGTCTACTACCCAAACAAGCTCAAGGGACCCCACGAGGGACCTCACAAATTTTGGTGGCTAACCACGACTCGTGGTCATCACCCGTGGTCCCCACTGCCTCAAATCCCTAGCCATGCATTCCATTCTCACCACGAGTGACCTCACGATTTTGAGGTTTGACCACGACTCGTGGTCACCCCCGTGGCCTCCGAATACTGTGCCAAGCCCAACCTGACCACGAGTCACTTCACAACTCGTGGTCCCACCTAAAGAGCCACCTCACGAACCGTCCTTGACTTGGTGTGAATTTCCAGTTTTTCTCTATTTTGGCTCCCAGGTCTGATCCTGAGTTCCTAGGGTATAGCAGAGAGACATTGCAGAATTTATGGCTAAGTGCCTGAACTACCAGCAAGTTAAGGTGGAACATCAGAGACCTGGGGGTTTGATTCAGGATATCAACATACCAACATAGAAGTGGAAAGAAGTGAATATGGACTTTATTACAGGTTTACCTCGTACTCGTCGGCAGCATAGTTTAATTTGGGTGATAGTGGATTAGATGACGAAGTAAGCACATTTCCTCCCAGTTAAAACTACAGACTCAGCTGAGGATTATGCTAGACTGTACATTCAGAGTTGGTCAGACTACATGGAGTTCCCTTGTCCATCATTTCAGATAGAGGTACCTAGTGCACCTCACATTTTTGAAAGTCATTTTAGAAAGGACTCGATACTCAGGTCAAGCTCAGCATAGCTTTTCACCCTCAGACAGATGGATAAGCTGAGAGGACTATTCAGACCATAGAAGATATGCAAAGAGCTTGTGTGATCGACTTCAAAGGCAGTTAGGATGATCACTTATCTTTCATCAAGAATTCATACAACAACAGCTACTACTCTAGTATTAAGATGGCCCCGTTTGAGGCATTATATGGTAGGAGTAGGTCTCCTATAGGGGTGTTTGAAGTTGGCGAAGCTACCTTGATAGGACCAGACTCAGTTCATGAAGATATGCAGAAAGTGCAACTTATCAGGGAATGGTTGAAAACAACTTAGAGCCGATAGAAATCATATGTTGATGTGAGGAGAAGAGAGTTAGAATTTACAGTAGATGATTGGGTGTATCTGAAAATTTCACCCATGAAAGGGGTGATGAGGTTTGGAAAGAAAGGAAAACTCTGTCCAAGGTATGTAGGACCCTATAGGAATCTGAGGCGAATTAGCAATGTGGCCTATGAGTTAGAACTACCCTCAGAGTTAGCATCTGTGCACCCAGTCTTCCACATGTCATTGTTGAAGAAGTGATCGGTGATTCGACCTCAGTTATGCCACTAGACAGTGTGGGAGTGAAGGATAGTCTCTCTTATGAAGAAGTTCCAGTTCAGATCCTAGACCGTCATGTTCGTAAGCTGAGAAACAAGGAAGTCACTTCAGTGAAAGTCTTGTGGAGGAACCAGCTAGTTGAGGAAGCCACATGGGAGGCAGAAGCAGACATGATGGAAAAATACCCTCATTTATTCCCTTCCAATTCAGTTTCAGCGTCAGGTATTAAATTCTTCCTCGATACTCTATTCAGTACAGTATTCATTAGCTCTATTAAGATTTTCAATATGCATCCTAGTTGCATCAACTTAGTTAGCATGGTTAAATTAGTTCGGAGCCAGTCACTCCTTTAGAAATCACTTTATAGTCTCAGTCTAGAGATTGCAACTCTTTTCCCAATTTTCTAGCAGTTTTACCCTTCATTCAAGGGTGAATGATCCCAAGGGGGAGATATTTTAACACCCCAAAACTTTCCTAGACAAAACTCAGACCTTACATGAAAAACCTGGGGAAACCAACAAAAATTTTCTCAAAATGACCGAGACAATAAGTCATTGTCAATAGTAACGACCCATTGTCTAGGTCGTGGTCAGCCCTGTTAGTTTTCTTTTGGAAACCAACGAGACATAGAATGACCCGTAGTGAGGAACAATGAGTCGTCTTGTCAACCGTTGTCTTCCCAGCTCAGAGATCAGTTATTCCCTTTCTAGGAACCCACGAGTCAAACAACGAGTCATCATTTGATGTAATGGCTCATGGGGTGACTCGTTAGTTGAAGTCCAGTTATTGTTGAAAATCTTCTTTCTATAACAACGAGAGGCAACAATGACCCGTTGAATCGCACAAGTCTTGTTTCCAATGGTGACATCAAGTCCAAAAATCCCTCAGTTATTTCATTTTTGACCACGAGCAGTCATAACAACCCGTTGGTTCTACCAATAAGTCATTGTGTCGTCCATTGCAAAGGGGCCAAGTTTTTCAAGCCAGTGACAATGAGAAGTACCAACGACCCATTAGTGTATCCAATGAGTTGTGGACCCCTCGTTGCCAATTTCCATAGAGCCAAATTCCAGGCCAGGACCAACGACTGGTCCCAATGAGTCGTGGTGTCAACTAAAGACTCGTTGTGTGACCTATTGGTCCCTATCGGGCAGTTTTCCAGATTTTCTTTCAGGGGTATTTTAGTAACTTCCCAACTTTTTAATCCCTAAACTACGTCATTTTAGGCATGTTAAGGAGAGAATTAAAGGAGTGATCGACGTATTCCTCTCATTCCTCTCTCAACACTCAGACTCAGTACGAAGATGTTACAAACAAACTTCTCAAGGAAAAGCTAGGGAATTCAATCTTCTTCTGAATTTCTCAAGGATTTTTTTCAGGAATCTTCCACCATGTATGTGGGGATTTAATAGGGGATTGTTCTTCCCTTGTGTCCCAAAACCCTCCTATAATCTCTTATCAGTTCCAGCCTTGAGATTTCGAATTAGAGTAATTTTTTTGTTAGATTCTGATTAATTCATTGGAATGTTGTTAATATAATTTGTTACTATATTTCCTCTACTTAGTGATCGCGTTGATACTTGTTTCCTGTAAAATGATTTTAGCCCTAGTTCTTGAATGTAATAATTTGGGTCTTTTATAGTTTATCAGACATTAATGTTGCTTGACACTGTTAGTGTTGGAAATTCTATGTTATTACTATCGCATGAATTCTCAGTCAGTTGCATGCTAGTTCAATCTCAGTTAAAATGTTAGTATCTTCAGTATCTTTTGGTAATGTCAGCTGATCGGTTTGACTATAGTCGGTTCTTGAGGTGTTAGTAATGCCTCTCAGCTATCAGTTAGTTCTTTAGATGGTTACAGCGCTTCCAGATAAGAAGCTCTGGCCAACCAGTTACAGTTATCCTATTCAATAAGACTCTCAGGATACTTCTAGATAGGTATCCCTGACTTAGTCTTGGGCCCCAACTTCGAGTTATTAGCTTAGTAGCTAGATTAGGATTATCCAGTGGGAGTAGGATTTAACACCGAGCGAACTGGGTTCCAGCGCACCCAAGTTCCTAGAACTGCATTGCTGCCATAGGTTATTTAGTCCAAACGGGTTCATGCCATTATACCCTGGAAAAGTATATCAGGTCCTATTGATGGGTTGTATCCATCGAACTCCATGTTTAGCTCACGTGGTTATATATCAGTTATAGACTCTCCTACTTCTCAATACAATCTCAGTTCAGTTCAGATCAGTTTAGCTCAGCTCAGTATCTCAGTTCTAGTACATGTTTATGACCATCATCTAGGGTCATTATTGACCATATCAATCATAGTTTAGTTTTACTAGTTTACAGTATCTCAGTTGGTCATTTCATGTTATTACAGTTTAGTTACTTATTCTCTCATGCTTATTGTATCTCTCACTTTATCAGTACATTCAAAGTACTGGCGCAAACTTTTCATGTTGCATCGTATTATGATACATGCGTAGGTTCTCAGTCCCAGCATCATCAGTAGTTCTCTTAGAAGATATCAGCAGCAGTGTTTGGTGAGTCCTCATCTTCCGAGGACGACATTTGTTTAAGTTAGTTCTTATTTAGATAAATTTTAGAGTTCGCTGGGGGGCTTGTCCCAGCAACTCTTTAGTTAGTAGTTGTCTTTAAGACACAGATATGAAGTATTGTTTCTTTTGATATATTGACTCTTATCAAATCAGTATTTCTTGAATGATTGTATTTTTAACACTTTCGTTTATATTTACTCAGTTTACCAGTGTAATGATAGACCATGGGTTAGCTTGGGGTCACTTGTGGTACCAAGTACTGTGTCTCATCCAGGGTATAGACTCGGGTCATGACACTCTGAAAGGAGAATTGTTATGGTAGAATGAGGAACAGAGGAAAGTATTCTTATCTTTGCTATAAATTAAAGATAGGATTCGCGTGTGGGATAGAAATATACCTCCAATGCATATTCAGTCAACGAAGGGAACAAATGCTTTTAGACCTAACATGAATGATTTCATCACAATTTAATACGTGTAGTTGCAAAATTCATAATTATGCAATTGGCTAGAGGTTCAAAAGACCATAGTCAGACTTTAATCCCTCATAACCAGAAACCTGATAGAGAATGTAGTTGAAGAAAAATATAATGTGCACATGATTGCGTCCCATGCCTTAACCTTGAAACATTCTTACTTATTGATTTAACAACATTCTTTGCTTCATTGATTGTTACTTTCTAGATTTATATTTATAAAACTCTTAACTTATTGAGTTACTTACATACTTGTGTAGAACAATTGTGAATATTAAAATAGAAAAATCACTAAGTCATAGTCCTTGTGGGTTCGATATCCGGCTTGATAGAGCCACGACATTACTTGTGCAACCACGTGCACTTGCATGTACTTGGGCGACAATAAGTTGTTGGCTCGGTTGCCGGGGACTGGAAAAATTAGTGAAATTTTGGGTTTTAGTTTTGTTATTTTTTGTACAAGTGTTGACAACTTGATCTTAGCTGCTACACTTGCAGGTACAGGGAAATTTCTGAAAGCTGGCAGGAATAAAGTACTGGTGGACCCATTGTTGGAGCCTGAATGATAGTTCTATTTGCTAAGAGAGAAGCTCTCGAAAGAAAATTGCAGTTGTTATAGAGAGAGATTCTGGAACAACAACAACATCCACTAGTTGGGAAGGAAGATTTGTTGCCCTAAATAATAGAAGCAAGACTAGAGCGCGAGGTGGCAATCCCACACGTAAACAATGTTACCTTTGGCATCCGCAGGCCAGAGCCAGGAGGTAGATTCGAGCTAAAATAGAATATGGTACAGCTCTTGCATACCAGCGGATAGTTTATAGGTCTTCCCCATGAAGACCCGCAGTAGCACCTAAAAAAGTTTCTGGAGATAAGTGACACATACATACACATAAGAGTATCATAAGACTGTGTGAGGCTTACATTGTTCCCATTTTTCTTGTTGGGGGAAGCGAAGAGGCGGCTAAAAGCTGAACCACCTAACTCTATAACCACATGGGATGTCTGGCAAGTAAATTTTTTATTAGGTTCTTTCCTTCTAGGAAGACAGCAAAGATCAGAAGTCAGATACTAAGTTTCGAACAAAAAAATGGTGAGAACCTGTATCAAGCTTGGGAGAGGTTCAAGTCTATGCTGAGAGATTGTCCTCATTATCAGTAGTCAAATGATGTATTGGTGCACACTTTCATAGAAGGCTTGGAGCCTCACACCAAAATCCTTTTAGACTCAGCAGCTGGTGGGCAAGCCTTGGAAAATACGTATGAGAAATTGTACACATTGTTGAACCGAATTTCGCAGGGAAACCCAGAATGGATGCTGACACACCTAGAGGTGTGGTGAAGCGAGCAGCAGGTCTCTTGGAGGTAGATGGGCTAATAGTTATTGTTGCAAAGCGACCTGCATTACAGAATCAAATGAACACTCACTTTAGTAGCACGAGCTTAAGGCAGCCGCAAGCTCCAGTCAATGTAGTCCAACAAGTATGGTGTGAAGTTTGTGGTAGCAGTGAACACTCAGCTAAGACATGTGGTGCTAACCTAGATTCAGTTTATTTTGTAAAAATGCACAAAGGAGCAACAATCAGTATTATGGCAATAATTACAACCCTAACCGGAGGAATCATCTAAATTTTTCATGGGGTGGTAATAGTCACCAAGGCCAAAGTTTGAATCAGGGTCCACAAAAAATCAGAGGACAAATCAGAATTTCCAGCCCCAGTTCAAAGGGAATAATGCTCCTTATCAATCCAGCAACATCGAGGATATATTGAAGAAAATTATAGCCAACCTAGCTCAGATGACAGCTGACCAAGTAAAATTGATAGCTGACATGAAAAATCAATAGTTGGCTACAATGGCTTGGGAGATTCAGCTAGGACAGCTAGTTGGAGCATGGAATACTCGACCCGGGGATGGGTTGCTGAGTTATACAGACACCAACCCGAAGAAAGTAAATGTTGTCACCACCAGAAGTGGTAAATAACTGAAGGAGTTGGTGCGAAAAAAGTCAACACAAAGAACTGTAATTATAGAGGAGGAGACCGAGGACAATGATAGAGAAGTGGGGAGTGGAAATTCTACAAGAGCTGTGAAGTCACCACCACCACCACCATTCCCTCAAAAATTGAGGAAGCATAAAGAAGAAGCATGCTTCCAAATATTTATGGAAGTATTAAAGCAGGTATATATTAATCTTCCAATGGTGGATGTTTTGCAGGGTATTCCAAAGTATGCAAAATACATAAAAGATATTGTGGCGAACAAAAGCATACTGACGGAATATGCAACTATTGCACTTACTGAGGAGTGTACATCAGGGATATAGAACAGACTGCCTACAAAGGTTAAAGATTCGAGAAGTTTTACTATCCAGATCACCATTGGGCAGTCCTTTAGAACCCGTGGTTTATGTGATCTTGGGGCGAGCATTAATTTGATGCCTACCTCATTGTTCAAGAAGTTGGGTTTGGGTTTGTGCCTAGGATGTGAGAGCTCTCAGCCACATGGATAGTTCAATATGCTCATCATCGCCTAGAACGAGTACACTTATTTTTCAAATGATTCATATCATCAAGTACGCCCATTCCAAATTTCAGCCCAATCAAATGATCAGTGAACCGCTCATTGACCATACCAGATGGAATTGTGGAGGATGTGCTAGTGCAAGTAGGCTACTTATTTTTTCGGTGGATTTCATAATTCTTGAGTTTGAGACAGACTCAAAAGTCCCATTTATTTTGGGACATCCCTTTTGGCAACTGGACGAGCCTTGATAGATGTAGCTGCAGGGCAGCTAACTATGAGAGCCCATGACAAAGTGGAAGTGTTTGATGTCTATAAATCCATGAGGCTACCTGCTATTTATGAGGAGCTGTCAGCCCTTACTATTATTGACCAAAATTCAGCACTTCAGCTCATTAGACCAAAGGATCCCTTGGAAATAGCATTGGTGGGACATGATCCATTCGGGGATGTTGCAACTTATGAAATGGAAGAAGCTTTGAATGTTGCCAACATGTTCTTTCAAAAGTGGGAGTTTGAATCCCTACAGAGATTTTTGGAGCCTCTAACCAAGCCACCTGTTGAGGAGGCCCCCAAACTGGAGCTGAAGGCATTTCCTCGACACCTCAAGTATGCATTCTTGGGAGAAGCTGATACATAGCCGATCATTATCTCTTCAGGACTAATAGATTCACAGGTTCAAGAAGCGTTGGTGGTTTTGAAAAAGAGAAACAGAGTCATAGGATGGAAAACGTCAGACATCCGTAGAATTAGTTCGGCCTTCTGCATGCACAAGATATTAATGGAGGAAGGATCCGAACCGATTGTACAAAATCAAAGAAGGTTGAACCCAGTGATGAAAGATGTGTTGCGGAAGGAGGTAATTAAGTGGTTAGATGCGGGAGTGGTCTATCCTATCATTGACAGTGAGTGGGTCTGCCTGATTCAGTGTGTCCCAAAGAAAGGGGGCATGATAGTTATAATGAGAAGAATGAGTGGATTCCTACTCGCATGGTCACATGCTAGAGGATTTGCATGGACTACAGAAAATTAAATGAGGCCACTAGGAAAGACCACTATCCCATCCCATTCATTGACCAGATATTAGACAGACTTGCAAGCCAGGAGTATTATTTCTTTCTGGAGAGTTTCTGGCTATAATCAAATAGACATAGCCCCATAAGATCAAAAGAAGACCATATTTACCTGTCTATATGGGACGTACGCATTCAGGCGTATGCCATTTGGGCTATGCAACGCACTGGCTACTTTCCAATGATGCATGATGGCTATATTTCATGACATGGTGGAAGACTATGTGGAAATATTTATGGATGATTTCTCTATTTTTGGTAACTAGTTTGTTGTATGTTTGCAGAATCTGGACAACGTCTTGGCTAGGTGTGAAGATACGAACCTGGTGCTGAATTGGGAGAAGTGCCACTTTTTAGTCAAGGAAGGCATCGTCCTTGGCCACAAAGTGTCACAAAGAGTATTGGAGGTTGACCGTGCCAAGGCAGAGGTAATTGAGAAGTTGCCACTACCGGTGTCTATTAAGGGTGTCCGCAGTTTCTTGGGACACGTTGGGTTTTATAGGCTGTTCATTTGGTATTTTTCAAAGATATCCAGACCAATGTGCAAACTACTGGAAAAATATGTAAAGTTTGAGTTTGGGGCAAAATGTGTTAGTGCTTTTGAGGAGCTAAAGAAGAAGCTAGTGGAAGCTCCTATTCTAATTGCTCCAGATTGGGAATGCTCGTTTGAGTTGATGTGTGACGCTAGTGATGTGACCGTGGTTGCAGTACTGGGGTAGAGGAGAGAAAATATTTTTCGCTCCATATAATATGCAAGCAAAATGTTGGATGCTGCTCAGGCTAATTATACTGTCACAGAGAAGGAGATGTTGGCACTGGTGTATGCATTTGATAACTTTAGGTCCGATCATGTTAGGACAAAAGAGGTGGTGCACACGGATCATGTTGCGATCCGATACTTATTCAATAAGAAGGATGCTAAGCCCAGGTTGATTAGGTGGATATTACTTCTGCAGGAGTTCGACTTGGAAATTCGATACAGGAAAGTGTAATGCCCCAGAAACTCAAAGACTAGCCCCGGGAGATAAAATGGAGAAAACTGAAAAATTTGCACTAGGTCATAGAACGAGTCATTCTGTTACAGTGGGGGTGACCACGAGTTGTTAAGTGACTCATGGTGAGGACTTTGGACTTGGTTGAAAATTTCGGAAAAGGGGGTGACCACGGGTGTGACCATGAGGCATGGTCAACACCACGAGTAACATGGTGACCCATGGTCAGGGTTTGAATGGGAGTTAGAGAAGGCAGGCAGTGTACACGACAGGTCCTCACCACGACACGTTTGGGACCCCACGAGTCGTGGTATCTCTAGGAGAATTTTAGGTAGTGGACCTAATGAGTGGGTCACCACAAGTCGTCAGGTACACCATGACTCGTGGTGTCCCCCGTGGTGACTAGTATGAGATTTTTGGCAGTGCACTTGATGATTATGACCATGAGTCGTGGTCACTTGGCATGACCCGTTAGATTCCTCGTGGGGGACTGGCAGTCAATTTCCCCTGCGAGTTTTTCAAGGGTTTTTTAGTAATTTTCTAGCCTCCTAGACTCTAAACTACGTCATTTTAAGTATACTTTTAAACTATTAGAGGGGTTAAATGGTTTGTTCCATCATTTTCCCCACTCAGACTTTCAGAAAACAACGTAGAATTCCTCTTAGAGCATTTCAGAGCAAGAACTAGGGTAGTCCATTTCTCCTCGATTTCTCAAGGAAATTCTTCGGGCTTCTTCACCAGGTATGTGGTAATTCAATAAAGGAATGGTTCTTCCCTTGTGTCCCAGAATTTCTGTTATACCCCGTAGAGTTTCTGGCACTTAGATGACCTATTCGCACATTGGTTAAGCATATTTGAAAGCCATACGTGCTAGGGAAAGGCCCGGGAAAAGATCGGATGAGAAACCCGTCGAACCATCGCGGGAGGAGCCGAGACAGAGCCCCTCCGTGATGGCAGCGTGTCATGGAGGAGAGGCCTCCACGATGGCTCCGTGACACGTTGCCCAGGTTCAGGCCCAACTATATAAAACCCCCACTTCGGTTTAAATTCATTTAACACTTATAAATTTCCAGAGAAACATAGTGAAGCCGAGGAAGACGAAGAAAATTATATATTTTCGTCCGATTACGCTGCCAAACGCTGCCCAAACTCAAATTAATCCCAGATACCCTAGTATTTAGCAGCAGAGAGCATTTCTATGGAATTAGTTTCGCGAAATACGGCCGACGAATCGGCGAGCCACCGAACTAAAGTAAGTAGAATTGCTCTAAATTAATGTCTATGTGTTCCTAGCTGAGAAGTGAATACTTCTCTCTTCTGGGCCGCTGAAAAATAGCGAGTTTTCGACCGTCTTTCGATAAACCTAAGTTTAGGCTATAAACTATATCGAAAGTAACGTTGCTCTTTACAATAAAGCTGTATTTAGTATTGATTGACGTATTTATGAATGCAGTTGGGAGAAAATAGTTGAAGTACCGGCCAAGCCTCGTCTGACGGACGAATAGTCGAAGATAAGGTATGTAAAGTTAGTTTCCTTCAGAATGTTAAGTAATATCAATATAGTGTAATAAATTACGGACCAGTAGAATGTTCAGAAGTCGAGTATTGCGTTATTATGAATATTGGTACGATGTGAGAAACATTGGGTTGTAATGTATATGAAACCTATCAGTATGATACAGATTCTAACACAAGTATTAGAGATTGCCCAGTATACTCAGTATGTAATGTGACATGCCATGTCAGGATATGGTTTTATTCAGTTGAAACCCCGTATAGTAATGCAATACCCGTAAAGCACTTCAGAAATAGAATAGCAGACTAAAATGAAGTTCAGAAAGCATGTCAGGATTAGTAAATCATGTTACTATAGAAAGTCAGTATACAGCGTAGTTTAGCAGAAAGATTATATTCGTACATACATATATAGTACTTCCAGCCTCAGCATGTATTAAGTATGTACTTATTTCTATCACCAGTCCAGCCTATAGTGTATACTGAAACTTAGTAAACAACAGAGTTTTCAGTAGGAACATTATCTTATATAGCATTTGCCCAGTACAGCCCGGCAGGAGACTATATTCATATTTATATATCTTTACCTGCCTCAGCACGTATTAAATACGTACAGATTACTATCATTAGCCCAGCATGTAATATATATGATACTTTACCCCTAGTAGCCTCAGCATGTGAGATACACAGATAGTATTACCAGTTGAGACCGTTGTATTGTTTGGGGTTGGATTACCTAGCATCCATGACCGCCCAGGGTTAATAGCTGTATCGACTTGTCCGCCAGAGGACGAGGATGCGTCACTCTACAGAGTGGCATGCCGTCCCGCCAGGGGACGAAGATGGGATGCCAGTTTTTCCCCATATTTGTGCCTTGATCGGCCTTACACACCCCAGTCGAGCGGATACGCCCGGGTGCAGATTCAGGAGTCCTCCGGACTCAGATGCAGTTATAGTCAGGGGCTCAGCGAGCCCAAGTGCATACCCAGGGGACCGGCAGGATGCTTACAGCCAGTATAGGAGATGGGTTGACCGGGGTAGGGGTATAGATTCTGTGTTAATTGTACCTCCCGGCTTATGGGGGCCGGGTAAGGTTGTGTATGCCATGTTATGTTATGTAGGTTATGCTATATTACAGTAGATATGAGTAGATTAGTAGTAGAATGATACGTCTCCAGGTATGATTCCTATTCCCTTCAGCATGATTAAGAACAGGTACGATCTACATCATCAGATAGTTAATCTAGTTCTTCTTATTCCAGTTTCGTCAGTTATGTTATTGATTTCAGATATCTCTTTCAGTTGTTGCTTTACATACTCAGTACCAGCGGTACTGACGCCCAGTGGGGCACTGTATTTCTTGCCTGCAGGTACCCATAGACGAGCAGGCGATACCACGTGATCCCCATCAGCGGTTGAGTATTCAGCTCCTGTTATCCGGAGACTGAATTTCTAGACGTGTAATCCAGTTCTTTTTGTTGTACAGTACGGGTAGGTCGGGGCCCTGTCCCGATCATTTATTATCTTTCCTAGAGGCTTGCAGTCTATTTATATTCCCTGTGGTCAGATGAGTCGGTCGTGAGAGGCCGTGCAGTTGCATAGTTGTTAGCATTCCTTCTTTCTATTGTGACGTGTGGGGCCATAGTTATCAGTAGTGGTGACCTTGCCGGTCACGTAGCTTTTTAATACGTTATGATTGAATGGCAGATAACTAGACAACATGGTGGCCTTGTCGGCCCGCATAGGTTCCCCTAAATTACCATGTTTCTGGTCAGCTGATAATACAGGTACAGAAGGCGATAGGCCATTAGGTCGGGGGCTGTATTTACAGCCGTTATATAGCCCTTTGTTTCCAGAAATGTGAGTCAGAGCCAGCTAGGCACCAGAGGTGCCCAGGCTTAACAGTTTAGCAGGTTAGGACCTAGTAGGGCACCAGGTGCCAGTCATACCCCCTAAGGCGGGGTGTGACAATTTCTCCCTATTTCTCTCTATCAGTTCTAGTCCTGAAGCTATCAAATGTTAGGAAATTATCAGTGATACTTCGTTTAATTCATGTGGAATATTATTTTATGTTAATTATAAATATTTTCCACCAGCTTGTGACTAAAATGATGTTTGTTCTTGTAAAGTGAAATTTAACCCTAGTCCTTGAACGTAGAAAATCTAGAAGCTTGCAATAATGATTTAAAAAGTGAAATTTTCTTGATTCCTTCAGTGTTGAGGATTCCCATATTATAGTTGGTGCTGAAAATTTAATTAGATTGATGTTAGTGTAGTTTAGTTAAAATGTTAGAACACTCAGTGTTAGTTAAAAATATCAGCTGATTAGTTTAACTATAGAAATTCCCGAGGTGTCAGTAGTACCTCCCAATTATCAGAATCAGACTCAAAACTCAGTTTTAGTGGTTCACTAGGAGGTCATGACACTTTTAGACAAGAAGCTTTGACCAGCCTTAGGACCCCAGTTACAGATTATAGCTTGTTCTTTAGATGGTTACGACGCTTCCAAATAAGAAGCTCTGACCAGTCTTAGAACCCAGTTCCAGAATACGGTCCGATAAGACTCTCAGGGTGCTTTCAGATAGGTGTTCCTGACTAGTCTTGGGCCCTAGTTTCAAGCTATTAGCTTAGTATTCAGTCTAGGACTATCCAGTAGGAGTTGGACTTAGCACTGAGCGGATCGGTTTTCCAACGCACCCAAGTTCCCAAAACTACATTGCCACTGTGGGTTACAGTTTTATTGGCCTCCTGGCCTTAGACTCTTGTGATCACCCAATTCATGCCTCTATACCCTGTCAAGGTATATTGGGTCCTACCGATAGGGTGTATACATTAGACTCCATGTCTAGCTTACATGGTTATATGTCGGTTATAGACTCTCCCACTAGTCAATTCAGTATCAGTTTAGTCCAGTTTAGCTCAGTCTCAGCTTAGCTCAATTTAGAACAATTTCAGACTATTCAGTATATTTATGAGTTCAGTATAGTCTTATAGACTAGTATCTCATATTCAGAGCATGTCTTTGACCATTAGACAGGGTCTTTCAGACCATCTCAATTATTTCAGTTATTTAGTTTAGTAGATTCAATTGGTCATTGCATGTCTCTTCAGTTCCGCACTTTTTATTTCTTGTGTATGGTTTCTCTCACTTACTCAGTACATTCAAAGCACTGACACATACTTTTATGTTGTATCGCTTTATGATACAGCTGCAGGATCTCAGTGTCAGCCTCGCTAGCCAATCGCTCTCAGAAGACTTCCGCTGTCCTATTTGGTGAGTCCTCATCTTTCAAGGAAGAAGATTATTTTATTCAGTTTTGCTTTCTTCTATTAGAGTTGGAGTGAGATGGGGGCTTGTCCTAATAACTCATCAGTTGTAGTGGCTTTCAGACACAGATATGGATTTTCAAACTATCACGCCCCACCTTGAGAGGCATGACTGGCACCTGGTGCCCTACTAGGACCTGAGCTACTAAACTGACTGAGCCTAAGCACCTCTGGTGCAGGGCTGGCTCTAACTCTAGAATCAACAAAACAACGGGCTATATAGCAGTTGTAAGTACAACCCTCGGCCGACAAGGCCTATAGCCACCTGTGAAAATAAACATCTAAATAGGGCCTCACACGGCCAACACACATAATCTGAAACACATGCAGCCCCACACGGCCGATACATCTAACCACAGGGAAGTAATGCAATCTGCAAGCCTCTAGGAGTAATAAGATGGTTGGGACAGGGCACCAGCCTACCCATACTATACAACAAAAAGATGTAAACCTCTATGGCACAAGTTCCGGAAGAAGGGAGCTGATGGCTCTGTACGGTTGACCAAGACTATGAAGGATCTGCTCCTCATCTAGTTGTACCTGCAGGCAAGTAATGCAGTGCCTAAAAAAGGGCGTCAGTACCACAGGTACTGAGTATGTAAAGCAATAGCTATAAATGACTAAAAGTAAGAAATAAAGCTGACCATAGCTGAAGTAAAGGAAATGGACTGAAGCTAACTGAAGTAGTGAAATTAGGACTAAACATAACTGTAATAAGAAGGGTAGGGTTCATACCTGACAAACGAACATCTTACTATCTAACTATCAGTAACTAAAGCAACATAAACATAAACCTTACCTGGCCCCCATAAGCCGGAAGGTACAATCAACACAAAACAACCCACACTGGCCCCTATTAGCCCTAGCGAGTACATCTCAATCTATATACCCCTATCCAGGTCAACATGAGTCACCTAGCAGCTATAAGCGTCCTGCCGATCCCCTAGGTCTACAACTGGGCCCGCTCGGCCCCTGACTATAGTTGTGCTTGAGCTCGGAGGACTCTTGAAATCTACACCCCGGGCACAAGCGCTCGGCGGGGGTGTGTATAGGACAACCACGGAAAAATATGAGGAGTTGGCTCCCCATCTTCGTCTCTTGTGGAAGGCATGCCGCTCCGTAGAGCGACGTATCCTCACCCTATGGTGGATGAGTCGACACAGCTATTAACCCTGGGGCGGTCACAGAAGCTATATACAACCCAAAATAATGCAATCAAGGTATCAACTGATAACAATAACTGCACATAATAACATACTCCGGACATGCTTTACTGAGATTTCTACGGGGTTACTACACTGAAGAAACTAATTGGTCAATCTATCTGTATAACATGAGCGTATCTGGCCTTTTGGGCCTCATACTAATGCTACTCGTTTCTAGGATAATCTGTATGGCTGTCTGCAGGCACACCATGTGCATGTATTTGATTAGAGGACCCTAATAGTGATCATGATCTCTAATAATCTGGGATGAATGAAGCAAGGTCTAAAGTGGCCTAACAACACTCTAAATGTTCCGCTCGGACCTCTATAACTCATGAATAACTGTGGGGTTGCGGATAGCTAACTACTTTATTCTTCTAATTAAACAACTATAGGGCTAGGCTTCTCCTGGCACTCTGTACCTGAATACCTTATAGCAACTGGCTAGGGTGCTGGCTCGTCACTGACTACTGATATGGACCCCTCCTTAGGGTACCCACAGGTTTATCTGACTCTGATGACTGTGCTGGCTTGTTGGCGTCATACATGATAACTGTCAGGTTGACTAAGACTAACAATCACTGATAAGGCTAAAGGGATGGTAGCCCATCACTCAATACACTGGAGAACCCTAGTGTCGCTAACTCTAGAATATACCTATTTGTCTCTATTTTTGGTTCTGGAATGTGTTATAATGTCAATGACCTCTAGGGATGCTTTTCTGCCAATACAGGCACCAACTGGTCGTTAGACCGCCTACTGCGCCCATACTGCTTAACCAACTGATTTGAGCCGATAACTCTTACGAGTTTCTGAAGTCAAGGCCTGACAACAAGCATATGAGTCTACCATCTCAATAAACTGAGAACTAGAAGAGTTTCCATAGCGTCCATAACGTGAATCACATTTAACCTGTTCCCTTTTAGTGAGGGATCCTACAGTATGATGTGTATACGTTTTCTAGCAGCTAACCATAAGTTATATAACTGTAATCCCTGCTAGAAGCTACCCGCAACATATCTAATATTCACATATCTATATCAATAACAGCTAATTATAACATATCAAACTACAATCTAATGCTAGCAACTATCTGCTGCATTTGAGATCATTATTTCTGTTCGAGAACATAAGTCGTAACACTGTACGACTAGGATACTTGCCGAAAGTTAAGCCTTACATACCTAGATCGCTATTTATCGATTAACTGGCGAGTTTCGGCTCGTGTTCAACTGCCCTTCTCAACTGAAATTGTGTTACTGGAAAGATAGGATTAGTTTTATCACTAAATTCGGCAAAAGGGAAAACTTTATATAGAAATATTAACTATATTTCTAATTAAACGGAACACGGTTTAAACCTCGTTATTTCTCAAAGATCTAGAAGGGAGAAATACTTACTTTAAGCCTGGGATCATATTGACACTAGTTTGGAGCAATTCCAACAACTTTGGCTCGGCGGGACGACGATTCGCCGGGCGAATTTCACGAAACTAACTTCGTAGAAATGCTCCCTGCAACCTTATACTTCGATACCCAAAGTTAATTAGTATTTGGATGGCGTTTGACAGCATAATCGGATGAAAATTATATATTCCTTTCGTCCTATCCTCTGTTCTGATCGAAATAAATGTGAGAAATGACATAATGTTAAAGGGTGAGTCCTACATATACTTGTAGAAAAATACAAGGGAACATGGCACGTTGGCCAACGCACCGTTTTGGCTCCGTGCCATGTTGGCTAACGCGGAGGTCTCAGCTTTGTGCCACCTTTCCCCTCTGGGCAGCGCAGTTTGGCCTCCTCTTGCGAAATTCCAACTTGGCACTCGTTCGGCCCTTCCCCTGGCCACTTTCCTCATATGTGTGGCACTCTAAAACTCTCAACCAACATATGAATAGGCCATCTAAGTTCTAAAAACTTACGGGGTGTAACACAAACTTATAGTTCTGCTCAAATGTTTAAAACTTTATGATCCAGCTCTATTTCATAAATGTTTTGTAGTTTACTTTAAAGCTTCCGCTATATTTTATGTTTACTCAGAATGCCAGTGTATGATAAACCAGGGGTTGACTTGGGGCTACTTGTGACTCCAAGAACCATGTTCTAGCTAGGGTGTAAGCTCAGGGCGTGACAAACTTGGTATCAGAGCCCTAGGTTTAGAGTATCCTCAGAGCTTGAAATCTGCATCGAGTAGAGTCCTTTTCATGGGTGTGAAGCACACCACCCTTATGACGGGGAGGCTATGAGATGTTATTAAGAAAACTCCCTTTTATTCATACTCTTTATCGTGCGTTGAAATTCAATTCCAGAATCCTTCTCCTAACTCGTGCTCTATTTCATTTCAGTGAATCATGCCTCTGCGATGTGGTAATGGGAGAAGGGCCGGTAATGCTCACTGACCTGCCTCACCAGCTCTAGTAGCCCCTTAGGATGACTCACTATCTACCGTAGAGTTTAAGGTGGCCATCCAACTACTCGCTCAGACGGTTACTAACCAAGTGACCCAGTAAGTGGTTCCAATTAATAACAATGGTTTTGTAGCTGCTGCCTGAGTGCGGGATTTCACTTGGATGAACCCTCCATATTTTCACGGATCTAAGGTGGGAGAGGACCCATAAGGGGTTCGTGGATGAGATTAAAATGATCACCCTAATTATGGGTGTCAGTCCCTCAGAGAGTGCCGACTTGGCTGCCTACCAGCTGAAAGGGGTAGCCCAGGTCTGGTAAGAACAGTGGAAGGAGAGGAGGCCAGTGGAAGTAGGATTGGTGGAATGGGAGGAGTTCACTACAGCCTTTCCATACAGATTCTTCCTTCAAGAACTTAGGGAGAAAAAAGTGGAGGAGTTCATGAATCTGAGACAGGGAAACCAGATAGTAGAAGAATATGCTCTGGAGTTCACTAGGTTGTCCAAATATGCTCCAGAGATGGTGGTCGAGCCCATAGCTCACATGATGAATTTTGTTAATTAGGTGTTGAACCTTGTCCTCAAAGAGTGTAGGACAGCGATGCTGATTAAGGATATCGACCTCTCTAGCCTTATTATCTATGCCCAACAGATTGAGGCAGAAAAACTGAGGGACATGGAGTGAAATAACAAGCGGGCAAGGACTGGCTAATCAGATTATGGCGACAAGAGGTATGGCGGTAGTAGCCGCCCACAGCAACAGTAGTGGGATCCAACACCCAGCTCAGCTAGCGCCCCTACCATTCGGTCCTGCCATGATTGGAGGGATGGAGCATCTGGCTCTCAATCCCAAAGCTACAGTGCCGGCAATAGGTATCCAGCTTGCCCCAAGTATGGCAAGAACCACCTAGGAGAGTGTATTCAAGGTCGAGAGGGTTTTTCTGGTTGTGGACAGCTTGGTCATTGGCTTAAGGAGTGTCTATCAGCAGGATGGGGAAGGTCACAATCCACTACCTCAGCAGCTCCATCAGGCCGGCCAGCTCAGTAGGCCAACCCTTCAGGTACGGATGGTGGCCAACAAAAAAACTATTTTTATCCATTATCTTCTCATTAGGATTAGGAGAGCTCATCTGACATAGTCACGGGTATGTTACGCCTTTTTCATCTCGACGTGTATGCCCTACTTGATCCAAGAGCCATGCTATCATTCGTTACTCCCTACGTAGCAGTCCAGAGGTCCTCTCAGAACCATTTTCAGTCTTCACCCCAGTTGGTGAGTCAGTTAGAGCCATCCGGGTATATAGAAACTGCTCAGTCTCAGTCTTCAATAAGGTCATTCCAGCTGATCTTGTAGAATTAAACATGGTCAATTTTGACCTCATCCTTGCCATGGATTGGTTACACTCTGGTTATGCCTCAGTCGACTGCAGATTTTGTGTTGTTAGGTTTTAGTTTCCAAATGAGCCATTATCAGAATGGACAGGTAGTAGTTCAGTGCCTAAGGGTAGGTATATTTCCTACCTTAAGGCCAGGAAGCTTATTTCCGAAGGGTGCATTTACCATTTAGTTTGGGTCGAAGACTCTAGTTATGAGACCCCAACTATCCAGTCAGTCCCAGTTGTTAGGAAGTTTCTTGATGTGTTTCCTGATGATCTCCCCGGAGTTCCTCCTGAATGTGAAATTGACTTTGGTATAGATCTCCTCCCAAATACTCAGCCCATCTCTATTCCTCCTTATAGAATGACTCTAGCTAAACTTAAGGAGTTGAAGGAGCAGCTAAAAGACCTTCTTGATAAGGGTTTTATCAGAACCCAACATCTCTCCTTGGGGTGCTCCATTACTATTCGTGCAAAAGAAAGATGGTACCCTCAGAATGTGCATCGATTACCGTCAGTTGAACGAGGTCACAGTCAAGAACAGGTATCCCTTACCCAGAATTGATGACTTGTTCGACCAACTTTAGGGAGCCAGCTATTTCTCCAAAATAGATCTCAAGTCGGGGTATCATCAACTAAGAGTCAAAGAGCGTGACATATCGAAAACAGCTTTCAGGACTCGGTATGGTCACTACGAATTTGTGGTTATGTCCTTCGGACTAACAAAAATCCCCTACAGCCTTTATGGACCTAACGAATAGAGTTTTTAAGCAGTATCTAGATATGTTCGTCATTATATTTATCGATGACATTCTGGTATACTCCAGAAATGAGGAAGAGTATGCTAATCACCTAAGGATAGTGCTTTAGACACTCAGGGACCGCCAGTTATTCGCCAAGTTCAGCAAATGCGAATTCTGGTTGAAGTCCTTGACTTTTTTGGGTCATGTGGTCTCGGATGAGGGTATTGAGGTTGATCCTCAAAAGATAGCCGCATTAAAATAATGGCCCAGACATACCTCCCTAACCGAAATCAGAAGTTTCTTGGGTCTAGCCAGATATTATCGACACTTTGTGGAAGGCTTTTCTTCTATAGCCTCCCTTCTAACTAGGTTGACTCAGTAGAAGGTGAAATTCCAGTGGTCAGATGCATGTGAGAAGAGTTTCCAGGAGTTAAAAACTTGACTCACTATTGCTCCAGTGTTGAACCTACCGGAAGGATCAAATGGGTTAGTACTGTATTACGACGCTTCCAGAGTTGGACTCGGTTGCATTCTTATGCAGCGGGGCAAGGTGATAGCCTACGCATCCAGACAGCTCAAAGTTCATGAAAAGAATTATCCGACACATGACTTGGAGTTGGCAACAGTGGTGTTTTCATTGAAAATATGGAGACACTATCTGTACCGGGCTCACGTAGATGTTTTCGTCAATCACAAGAGCCTTCAGTATATATTCAGTGAGAAAGATCTAAATCTTCATCAGAGAAGGTGGTTACAACTCCTGAAGGACTATGACATGAGTGTGCTATATCACCCAGGGGTAGCTGATGCCCTAAGCAGAGTGTCTATGGGGAGTGTGTCTCATGTTGAGGAAGGAAAAAAGGAACTAACGAAGGATATTTGATCACGGGCAAAAATAGCATGCCCGAAATACACTTTATGACTTAAATTAGTCTTGTTTATCTAAGTAATTGTATACATTTTCATGTAATTTTATATGAATGTGAGGATAAGTGCTAACCAACATGATTAGACTTTGTTTTGTAGGTTTTGATGACTTTTGAGCAACTAATCCATGAGTTGGTGAAGTAGAGGCTTGGAAACGGAATTAACTCGCGAACGTCGGCAAAGAGGAGGCACAAAACAGCCCACCTGCGCGTCGGCAATGTGCCATGGCAGGCAGGCTGATAACAACAGCCAACCTGCACGTTGGCAACGTGCCACGGCAGGTTGGCTGCGCGACAAGGAGGTGTCAACGCGCTGCCCAAGCAGCGTGACACGCTGCCAACGCGGCAGGGTGCTGCCGAGGCCATGTTCGGGTGATTTCCAGAGAGCTTTCGCGACAGTGGCGTGTCACGGAGGCAGTGCTCCGCGATGCACTCCGTGACACGTTGCTTGTTATTCCAAGAAAAAGTCCCACTACTATAAATAGCACACTTAGGTTCATTTTTCATTATTCTGACTTGGTGGAGCAAGAACGTGGGTTACAGGAAGTTGAGGGGACGAAAATATCAGGGTTTTTCTCTCTTTCCTTCTTCTTTAATTCAATTGCTTGTATGTTTAACACTCATTTAACGATGTTTAATCCACAAATGAGTGGCTAAATCCTCTTCTTGCTGAGGTTATGAACAATTGTAGTGAAATGGATTGTTGATCATAGTGGTTTTTCATCTTTTCTTCCATGTTGTTCTATAAGTTCTTGTTCTTACTGCATTAATGTGTGGCCTACGTTAATGTACATCTAAAAAGTCCGTTTTCACTCGAGAGAGCAAGAAATCGGAAAGTTGTGAATTAATAGGATATGATCTTTTCTTAGTTTGGGAAAATTGGGAATTGATTTACTTTTAGGATAGAAATATACCTGAAAGTCGTATTAGTCGATTTAGGAACCGGGTTTGTATGGCTAGAACATGAATTGCATTTAATCACAGAAATGTAGGTGGATGGTTCATGATTCTTAAGCGAGGTTAAATACGAGAGTTTTAATCTCTTGGCAAATGTTCTTGGCTAGCAACCGGAGGAAAAGACTAACCAAATTATGTCGATAATTAATTTCATTACATGTTCGTTTAACCTCAGCATGCTCTCATTCATAGTTTAGATTCAAATTAGAGAGTTGTTTTAGCTTTAGCATAAAAATTATAAAACAAAATATCAAACTCTTGGTTACACTATTGTCTGCATTTTTAGAATCGAAATATAGTACACTTGAGCAGATTGCACTTCATCCCAGTCCCTGTGGGATCGATATTTGGCTTACTTAAGCCACTTTACTACTTGTTCGACGACGTGCACTTGCGTGTGAGTTATATACCCATATAACACCCCGAACAAGTTTTTGGCGCCGTTGTCGGGGATTGGCAATTGGTGAATTTTTCTTAAGTGTAAATTTACTATATTTTGTTTTTCTTAGTGCTGACAACTTGGTCTTAGTGTTTGTTTTAATTCTTTTTCATTTTATTTTTTTCTTTTTCGGATACCCTTATTGACATGACATCGTGGAATACAAATGGTTTAAATGGCGAATACTCATATTTGAGCGAATCTTGTCTGAATTTCGGAGGACACCACTCGTGGCAACACTGTAACACGTGCAATATATGTGGTGGTCAAGATGGCCATTGGGATGGCTGTCTGAATGCATATTCCCCTCCCCCAAGCCCCTACTATGATCCTTCTGTTGTTTTTGCTGAATATAGGCATGCTGAAAATGAGGACTTGGGACGCCAAGCTCAAATAGAAGACATGCTGAAACAACTCCTGGAGCAATCAGAAGCAATGAAGGAGGCGATGGCAGTATTGAGAATTCAGCAAGAAGAGAATGCAGAGACTCTGGAAAGGATGAGCATCAAATTCATGGAGATGAATGCTGAGGCTGAAGCTTGTGATAAATTGCAGGTAACGGTTTTAGCCGATATTCAAGAGGAACTACAAAAGGAAGACAAGGGTGAATTTTTGGATGAAGCCCAGCAATTAGAATCTCTTGAGTGTCCCCGTGATGGGCTCACACTTATGGAAAATCTATTCGTGGAAGAAGAGATAGAGTATCCCCTAGTTGACATTAATGGAGAGATAGATGTCGATGCTGAGAAGGAGTATACAAGTAAGGAGGTCAAGCACAATGCAGTTTCAGAGTTGAGGTGTATTGGACCACACTCTACGCATTTTTCGACATTAAATTTGGTTGACAACATAGAAATAGAGTCTTCCAAGTTTGTAGAGAAATGTCTAGAGGAGGACCAAGCCCCGTATATTTTGAAATTTGCTAACTCGGAGAGACAAAATGACTTCGCTTACTTAAGGACTAATAAATGCAAAAGGCAACATCTACTGCTTGGTCCTTACAATTTTTCACCACCACCCCTGGAGCATAAGAGGAAATTAGAGAAGAAATTAGGGGTGAGATTCATATCCTCAAGGTGGAGGAAAAAGCGATGAAACTTGATACGTCGTGCCGCGACGTAAAATTAGGCGCTGCTTGGGAGCCAACCCAAGGGTACCATGGGTACCATTTTAATTTCTTGAATTTAAGTTGATTTTATTTATTTTTCATCTTGTGTTGTTTTGGTGGAAAGTTAAGCACAGATGGAGGGGAAGTCTGAGTACCTGTGGAGGAGGAAGCTAACAAGCATGGAAGAGAAAAAGTGTGGGGTCGAACACTCACTTGTGCAAAGTTGAAGAAAGGCATGTTGGTTAGCTAGGCCTAAAGGCCTCGGGGAGTATTTCTCATCCTTTAATTGTTATTTTGATGCTATGAGGACATAGCATGATTTAAGTGTGGGGTGAGGGAAATTTCTGAAAAATTTGAAAATTTTTGTGCTTAACGAGTGTTTGGTGGATGTAATACTTGTGTGCAATTTGTGAGAAAATTGAAAATTGTTGGGAGTCAAGCATGAATTCATCACCCGTTGGTTTTTCTTTTCGGTTCTTTTCTGACGGGGGGTATTTGAACCAAAGAATAAAAATTTTCTTTTTCTTTCCTTGGTCTGTATATAATGTTTTTTTAGTCATAGTTAGTGAATGTTTCCGACGATGGATGGATGACGACTGTCTTGAGGAAAAATTAGTCGGTAGGTGTTGGGTTTTTGAAACCATAACTAATTGGTGCTTGATGGTCTTGTTATGGGCTATAAATGGTTGTAAGATGCAAGTATGTTCAGTGTGGAGCATGCAAGTGTATAACTTTTTTTGAGAGACTTAGGCTCTTGTATTTGACTCAATATGATGGAAGCTTAATTCTGAATTCTTGTGATTAGCTGAGTAAGAGTCTACTAATTGTGTCTTGATTTGAGCATGTGCCACGAGTGTAAGGGTTTTAAGTATTCTATGCTATTATGAAATGTCTAGAACTTGCCTGGTGTGTATATAAAACGAAATGAAGGATGTGAATTGTAGGAGATGATTTAGGCATTTCTTTGAATGAACCAAATTTTTATCCCTCATTTTACCTACCTTGAAAAATTAATCCTAGTCAACCCCATTGAGCCGTGAGCCTATTCTTTGACAACTGCAACATAAGCTTAATCTTTTTTTTCTTTCATTAGCCTTGAATTTGAACAAAAACTCCTAAGCGCTTAAAGGAAAAATCCGAAAGAGTAAAGGAGTGAGAAGAATGAAAAAGAAGGAAAAGTAGCAATTGTAAAAGTTGAGAAAGGGCGAGGGTGCACTTGTTTGAATACGGGTGAGTATTAGTAGGGAGTAAGAAAACAAATAAATGAAAAGTTACTTATAGAACTCCTTACTAATAAGCTAAAAGGGCCCAAAGAAATGGGGAACAAAAGAGGAAAATGAAAGATGAAAGGAGAAAAAGGTGAAGTAAGGGAAGGGAAGTCCGTAATGAAGGCGTGATGTATTAAAAGCGCTTAGGAAAGATAGTCACTATTACTTATCATAATAGTACCTACCCGCACCTGAGTTACATTACAACCTAAAAAGTCCTACTTGATCTTACACTCATACATCCTTAAATTAGTGGAATAAAACACTAAGCGCAAGCTTATGGGTCATTACATAATGCATGTGAATTCTTTGTGAGAGTGAGCGTAATTCTATTCATATACCCACACATGTTGTGATATAAAAATTGTTTTTGCGTGTGAAATTGGGTAACTCTCTTTCCGTGAGGGGCACATGTTGAATGAAGGATATAATTCATGTGGGATTTCATAATCAGTTGATTTACATGAGTTTGCTAAGATTGAGAGTCGATTCTTGAGGTTAAGAAGTCTTAACATCGTTGTATTTCATTTATGTGATTAAATTGTGCATGCTCTATTTGTAGCTTGTTATCTTACGTAATCATTATAGTCGTAACTTGAATGATCTTGCTAAATTAGTTATGCAGGAGTCTCCATATGCATGATATGTAAAAGGTTGTTCGAGGACGAACAAGGCTTTAAGTGTGGGGTTGTGATCACGGGCAAAAATAGCATGCCCGAGATACGCTTTATGACTTAAATTAGTCTTGTTTATCTAAGTAATTGTATACATTTTCATGTAATTTTATATGAATGTGAGGATAAGTGCTAACCAACATGATTAGCCTTTGTTTTGTAGGTTTTGATGACTTTTGAGAAACTAATCCATGAGTTGGTGAAGTAGAGGCTTGGAAACGGAATTAACTCGCGAACGTCGGCAAAGAGGAGGCACAAAACAGCCCACCTGCACGTTGGCAACGTGCCATGGCAGGTTGGCTGCGCGACAAGGAGGTGTCAACGCGCTGCCCAAGCAGCGTGACACGCTGCCAATGTGGCAGGGTGCTGCGAGGCCAAGTTCGGGTGATTTCCAAAGAGCTTTCGCGTCAGTGGCGTGTCACGGAGGCAGTGCTCCGCGATGCACTCCGTGACACGTTGCTTGTTATTCCGGGAAAAAGTCCCACTACTATAAATAGCACACTTAGGTTCATTTTTCATTATTCTGACTTGGTGGAGCAAGAACTTGGGTTACAGGCAGTTGAGGGGACGAAAATATCAGGGTTTTTCTCTCTTTCCTTCTTCTTTAATTCAATTGCTTGTATGTTTAACACTCATTTAACGATGTTTAATCCACAAATGAGTGGCTAAATCCTCTTCTTGCTGAGGTTATAAACAATTGTAGTGAAATGGATTGTTGATCATAGTGGTTTTTCATCTTTTCTTCCATGTTGTTCTATTAATTCTTGTTCTTAGTACATTAATGTGTGGCCTACGTTAATGTACATCTAAAAAGTCCGTTTTCACTAGAGAGAGCAAGAAATCGGAAAGTTGTGAATTAATAGGATATGATCTTTTCTTGGTTTGGGAAAATTGGGAATTGATTTACTTTCAGGATAGAAATATACCTGAAAGTCGTATTAGTCAATTTAGGAACCGGGTTTGTATGGCTAGAACATGAATTGCATTTAATCACAGAAATGTAGGTGGATGGTTCATGATTCTTAAGTGAGGTTAAATACGAGAGTTTTAATCTCTTGGCAAATGTTCTTGGCTAGCAACCGGAGGAAAAGACTAACCAAATTATGTCGATAATTAATTTCATTACATGTTCGTTTAACCTCATCATGCTCTCATTCATAGTTCAGATTCAAATTACATAGTTGTTTTAGCTTTAGCATAAAAATTATAAAATAAAATATCAAACTCTTGGTTACACTGTTGTCTGCATTTTTAGAATTGAAATATAGTACACTTGAGCAGATTGCACTTCATCCCAGTCCCTGTGGGATCGATATTTGGCTTACTTAAGCCACTTTACTACTTGTTTGACCACGTGCACTTGCGTGTGAGTTATATACCCATATAACACCCCGAACAATATTCACAAACTAGCTCGATTAGGGTTGCAGTTGGTTGAATGGTAATGCAAAGTGGGTCAGATTCCTCATTGGTTGTTGAAGTTAAGTCCAGACGAGATGAAAATCCCATCCTATTTCAACTTAAGGAAGTGGTTCTCAGAAAAAAAAGTTGAGGCTTTCTCCAAAGGGGGAGATGGTGTGCTGCGTTACTAGGGAAGATTGTGTGCACCAGACGTCGGTGACTTAAGACAGTAGATACTAGTTGAAGCGCATATCTCAAGATACTCCATCCACCCTGGTGCTACTAAAATGTGCCATGATTTATGGGATATTTATTGGTGTAACGGCACGAAGAGAGACATCGCCGAATTTGTAGCTAAGTGTCCGAGCTGCAAACAGGTCAAAGTAGAACACCAGAGGCCGGGAGGTATGACCCGGGATATCAGCATACCCACCTGGAAGTGGGAAGAAATGAATATGGATTTTATTATGGGTCTACCTCGGACTCGTCAGCAGCAGGATTCTATCTGGGTAGTAGTAGACCAGATGACTAAGTTAGCACACTTCCTCCCTGTTAAAACTACAGATTCATCTAAGAACTATGCCAGACTTTATATTAGGGAGTTGCTCAAATTTCATGGGGTGCCATTATCCTTTATCTCAGATAGAGGTACCCAGTTCACCTCGCATTTCTGGAAGTCTTTTCAGAAGGGAGTTGGTACCCAGGTCAAGCTCAGCATAGCTTTTCACCTGCAGACAGATGGGCAAGATGAGCGGACAATTCAGACCCTAGAAGATATGCTTGTATCTCGGGGCGTGACAATCTTTGTATCAGAGCCCTAGCTTTAGAGTATCCTTGGAGGTATGAAAGCCGCATCGAGTATAGTACTTTTCATGGGTGTGAAGTGCACCACAGTTATGACGGGGAGGCTATGAGATGTTATTAGGAAAACTCCCTTTTATTCATACTCTTTATCGTGCATCAAAATTCAATTCCAGAATCATTCTCCTAACTCGTGCTCTATTTTGTTTCAATGAGTCATGCCTCCGCAACGTGGTAATGGGAGAAGGGCTGGTAATGCTCACCGACCTGCCTCACCAGCTCCAATAGCCCCTCAGGACGAACTCAATGTCTACCGCAGAGTTTAGGGCAGCCATCCAACTGCTTGCTCAGGCGGTTACTAACCAGGTGACTAGCAAGTGGTTCCAATTAATAACAATGGTTCTGCAGTCGCTGCCCGAGTGCAAGATTTCACTCAGATGAACCCTCCAGGTTTTCATGGATCTAAGGTGAGAGAGGAACCACAAGGGTTCATGGATGATATTAAAAAGATCACCTGAATTATGGGTGTCAGTCCCTCAGAGAGTGCCGACTTGGCTGCCTACCAACTAAAAGGGGTAGCCCAGGTCTGGTAAGAACAGTGGAAGGAAAGGAGGCCTGCGGAAGTAGGACCGGTGGAATGGGAGGAGTACACTACACCCTTCTTGGACATATTCTTCTGTCGGGAGCTCAGGGAGAATAAAATGGCGGAGTTCATGAATCTGAAACAGGGAAACCGGACAATAAAAGAATATGCTCTGGAGTTCACTGGGTTGTCCAAATATGCTCCAGAGATGGTATCCGAGCCCAGAGCTCGCATGCTTAAGTTTGTTAATGGGGTGTCGAACCTGGTCCTCAAAGAGTGCAAGATAGGGATGCTGATCAAGGATATCGACCTCTCTAGCCTTATGTCTATGCCCAACAAATTGAGGTAGAAAACCTGAGGGACATCGAGTGAAATAACAAGCAAGCAAGGACTGGCCAATCAAATTATGGCCACCAGAGGTCTGGCGGTAGTAGCTGCCTACAGCAGCAGCAGCAGTGGGAACAGCAACAGTAGAGGGATCCAACACCCAACTCAGCCAGCGCCCCTACCTTTCGGTCCCGCCAGGATCGGAGGGGTGGAGTATCTGGCTCTCAGTCCTAGAGCTACAGTGTCAGCAACCGGTATCCAGCTTGACCCAAGTGTGGCAAGAACCACCCAGGAGAGTGTCTTTAGTGTTGAGAGGGTTGTTTTGGTTGTGGACAACTTGGTCATCGGCTTAAGAAGTGTCCATCAGCAGGACGGGAAAGGTCACAATCCACTACCTCAGCAGCTCCATCAGGCTGGACAGCTTAGTAGGCCAACCCTTCAGGTACGAATGGCGGCTAGCGCTAAAACCTTTTTTTATGCATTGTCTTCTCGTCGAGATCAAGAGAGCTCACTTGACATGGTCATGGGTATGTTACGCCTTTTTCATCTAGACGAGTATTCCCTATTAGATCCAGGAGCCACACTATCATTCCTTACTCCCTACATAACAGTCAAGTTCAATATCAGTCCATAGGTCCTCTCAGAACCATTTTCAGTCTCCACACCAGTTGGCGAGTATGTTAGAGCCATTCGGGTGTATAGAAACTGCCGAGCCTCATTCTTCAATAAGGTCATTCCAGCTGATCTTATAGAATTAGACTTGGTTGATTTTGACCTCATACTTGGCATGGATTGGTTACACTCCAGTTATACCTCAGTCTACTGCAGAACTGGGGTAGTCAGGTTTCAGTTCCCATATGAGCCAGTGTTAGAATGGATGGGTAGTAGTTTAGTGCCTAAGGGTAAGTTTATTTCCTATCTTAAGTCCAGGAAGCTTATTTCCAAAGGGTGCATTTACCATTTAGTTCAGGTCAAAGACTCCATCTTTGAGACCCCAACTATCCAGTCAATCCCAGTTGTTAGTGAGTTTCCTGATGTGTTTCCTTAAGATCTCCCTGGAGTTCCTCCTGAATGGTAAATCGACTTCGGTATATATCTTCTCCAAAATACTCAGTCCATCTCCATCCCTCCTTACAGAATGGCTCCAACTGAACTTAAGGAGTTGAAGGAGCAACTAAAAGACCTTCTTAATAAGGGTTTTATTAGAACCCAGCATCTCTCCCTGCGATGCTCCAGTATTATTCGTGCGAAAGAAAGACGGTACCCTCAGAATATGCATCGATCACCGTCAGTTCAAAAACATCAAAGTCAAGAGTAGGTATCCCTTACCTAGAATTGATGACTTATTTGACCAACTTCACGGAGCCAGTTGTTTCTCAAAAATAGATCTCAAGTTGGGGTATCATCGGCTAAGAGTCAGAGAGTGTGACATACCGAAAATAGCTTTCAGGACTCGGTATGGACACTACAAATTTGTGGTTATATCCTTCGAACTAACAAATGCCCCTGCAGCCTTTATGCACCTGATGAATAGAGTTTTCAAGCCGTATCTAGATATGTTCATCATTGTATTTATGGACGACATTCTGGTATACTCTAGAAATAAGGAAGAGCATGCTAATCACCTGAGGATAGTGCTTCAGACACTCGGGGACTGCCAGCTATTCGCCAAGTTCAGCAAATGCGAATTCTAGTTGAAGTCTGTGACTTTCTTGGGTCATGTGGTCTCAGGTGAGGGTATTTAGGTTGATCCTCAAAAGATTGCCACATTGAAAGACTTTCCTAGACCTACCTCCCCAACTGAAATCAAAAGTTTCTTGGGTCTAGCCAGGTATTACCGATGCTTTTTGGAAGGCTTTTCTTCTATAGCATCCCCTCTGACTAGGTTGACTCAGAAGAAGGTGAAATTCCAGTGGTCAGATACATGTGAGAAGAGTTTTTAGGAGCTAAAAACTTGACTCACTTATGCTCCAGTGTTGACCCTACCAGAAGGATCAGATGGTTAGTAGTGTATTGCGATGCTTCCAGAGTTGGACTCGGTTGCGTTCTGATACAACGGGGCAAGGTGATAGCCTACACCTCCATAAAGCTCAAAGTTCATGAAAAGAATTATTCAACTCTTTACTTGGAGTTGGAAGCGGTGGTGTTTGCATTGAAAATATGGAGACACTATCTGTACGGGGTGTTCGGTCTTTGTTATATGGGTATATAACTCACACACAAGTGCACGTGGTTGAACAAGTAGTAAAGTGGCTTAAGTAAGCCAAGTATCGATCCCACAGGGACTGGGAAGAAGTGCAATCTGCTCAAGTGTACTATATTTTAATTCTAAAAATGCAGACAACAGCGTAACCAAAAGTTTGATATTTTGATTTATAATTTTATGCTAAATCTAAAACAACTATCTAATGTGAGTCTGAACTATGAATGAGAGCATGCTGAGGTTAAACGAACATGTTATGAAATTAATTATCGACATAATTTGGTTAGTCTTTTCCTCCGGTTGCTAGTCAAGAACTATTGCCAAGAGATTAAAACTCTCGTATTTAACCCCACTTAAGAATCATGAACCATCCACCTACATTTCTGTGATTAAATGCAATTCATGTTCTAGCCATACAAACCCGGTTCCTAAATTGACTAATACGACTTTCAGGCATATTTCTATCCTGAACAGTAAATCAATTCTCAATTTTCCCAAACTAAGAAAAGATCATATCCTATTAATTCACAACTTTCCAATTTCTTTCTCTCTCGAGTGAAACCGAACTTTTTAGATGTACATTAACGTAGGCCACACATTAATGTAGTAAGAACAAGAATTAATAGAACAACCATGGAAGAAAAGATGAAAAACCAAAGAATCAATGATCACATTTCATTACAATTGTTCATAACCTCAGCAAGAAGAGGATTTAGCAACTCATTTGTGGATTAAAAATCGTTAAATGAGTGTAAAACATACAAGCAATTGAATACAAGGAGAAGGAAAGAGAGAAAAACCCTGATAATTTCATCCCGTCAACCGCCTGTAACCCACGTTCTTGCTCCACCAAGTCAGAATATTGAAAAATGAACTTAAGTGTTCTATTTATACTGGTGGGAATTTTTCCCGGAATAACAAGCAACGTGTCACGGAGTGCATCGCGGAGCACTGCCTCCGTGACACGCTACGGACGCGGACCTTCACTGGAACTGGGGGTCCAGGAAATAAATCCCAACGTGGCACGGCATGCAAAACGGAGCTAAGCCACCATGCCACGGACCCATCGCGAACCCACACTGGAATTGGGCTAAAAATTCCCATCCAGGCAGAAGGCCTCCGCGATGGCAACGTGACACGGCTCCATCGCGGAGCCCCTTTATTTTATGCTGTCCAATGTCTTGTCCCTAGCTCGCATCCAAGTCCAACCCCGATATCCTCCAACATGCATTTTAGCTTCCCGAAATTACATTTTACCTGCAAAACAATGCTAATCATGTTGGTTAGTATAAATTCACATTTTATTACCAATTACATGAGAATGTATACACATTGATAGATAAACAAGGCAAAAATGGTACTTTTGAGTATCACTTGGGCATATAAATTTGCCCAAGATCACGGGGCTCACACAGATGTTTTCACTAATCACAAGAACCTTCAGTATGTATTCAGTCAGAAAGATCTAAATCTTCATCAGAGAAGGTGGTTATAGCTCCTGAAGGACTATGACATGAGTGTGTTATATAACCTGGGGGTGGCTAATTCCCTAAGAAGAGTGTCTATGGGGAGAGTGTCTCATGTTGAGAAAGGTAAAAAGGAACTGGAAAAGGATATTCACAGACTAGCTCGATGAGGGGTGCCGTTGGTTGATTCAACTCAGGGTGGAGTGGTAATGCAAAGTGGGTCAGATTCCTTGTTGGTTGTTAAAGTTAAGTCCAGAAAGGATGAAGATCCCATCCTACTTCAACTTAAGGAAGCGGTTCTCAGAAAAGAAGTTGAGGCTTTCTCTAAAGGGGGAGATGGTAAGCTCCGTTACCAAGGCAGATTGTGTGCAGCGGACGTCAGTGACTTGAGACAGCAGATACTTGTCAAAGCACACAGCTCGAGATACTCCATCCACCCTGGTGCTACTAAAATGTACCGCAATTTACGGGATATTTACTGGTGGAATGGCATGAAGAGAAACATCGCCGAATTTGTAGCTAAGTGCCCAAACTGCCAGCAGGTCAAAGTAGAACACCAAAGGCCAGGAGGTATGACCCAGGATATCTGCATACCCACCTGGAAGTGGGAAGAAATGAATATGGATTTTACTACGGGTCTACCTCAGACACGTCGGCAGCATGATTCTACTTGGGTAGTAGTAGACCGGGTGACTAAGTTAGCATATTTCCTCCTAGTTAAAACTATAGATTCAGTTAAGGACTATACTAGGCTTTATATCCCAGACTTGGTCAGACTTCATGTGGTGCCGTTATCCATTATCTCAGACAGAGGTACCCAGTTCACCTCGCATTTCTGGAAGTCTTTTCAGAAGGGACTTGGTACCCAGGTCAAGCTCAGCATAGCTTTTCACCCGCGGATAGATGGGCAAGCTGAGTGGACTATTCAGACCCTAGAAGAAATGCTGAGAGCGTGCGTGATAGATTTCAAGGGCAGTTGGGATGATCACTTGCCTCTCATCAAGTTTGCTCACAACAACAACTACCACTCTAGTATCCAGATGGACCCGTTTGAGGCATTGTATGGCAGGACGTGTGGATCTCCTATCGGGTGGTTTGAGGTTGGTGAAGCTACCTTAATCGGGCTAGACTCAGCCCATGAATCTATGCAGAAGGTATAGTTCATCAGAGAGTGATTGAAAATGGCTCAGAGCCGTCAGAAATCTTATGCTGATGTAAGGAGAAGAGAATTGGAGTTTGTTGTGGATGACTAGATTTATATGAAAATTTCACCCATGAAAGGGGTAATGAGATTTGGGAAGAAATGAAAGATCAGTTCGAGATATGTGGGACCCTACAAAATTAGGATATGAATTTGCAAGGTAGCTTATGAGCTGGAATTACCTTCAGAGTTGGCATCTGCACATCCAGTATTCCATGTGTCACTATTAAAGAAGTGCGTTGGTGATCCAACTTCAATTGTGCCATTAGACAGTGCGGGAGTGAAAGATAGTTTCTCATATGAAGAGGTCCCAGTCCAGATCCTTGACTGTCAGGTTCGTAAGCTGAGGAACAAGGAGGTAGCTTCAGTAAAGGTCTTATGGAGAAATCAGCAGGCTGAGGGAGCTACGTGAGAGGTCGTAGCAGATATAATGGCTAGATACCCCTATTTATTCCCTTCTGGCTCAGTTTCAGTTTAAGGTATCAATTTCCTCACCAAAATTGCTCTTAGTTTGTATGTTTTAGTTTCTTTCATGTAAATGAATATGTGTATGATTAGTGAATTCAGTTAAGATTTTTGATTTAGTTCAGAGGTAGTTATTCACTTAGTTTTCAGCTGTCATGATTAGTAATTGAGCATAAAGATTGCCATTCTCTTCTTTCCTGGATGTTTTCCAACTTTCGAGGTGGATGTTTCCAAGGGAGAGATTGTAATGCCCCAAAAACTCAAAGACTAGCCTCGGGAGTTAAAACAGAGAAAACTGAAAAATCTGCACCAAGTCACAGAACGAGTCGTTCTATGACCCGTGGGGGTGACCACGAGTCGTTAACTGACTTGTAGTGAGGACTTTGGACTTGTTTGAAAATTTTGGAAAAGGGGGTGACCACGGGTGTGACCACGAGTCGTGGGGTGACCCATGCTCAGGGTTTGACTAGGATTTTGACAAGGCAGGAAGTGTACACGATAAGTTCTCACCAAGACTCATTTGGGACCCACGAGTCATGGTGTCACTCGTGGTGTCTCCAGGAGAATTTTAGGTGGTGTACCTAATGAGTGGGTCACCACAAGTCGTCGGGTACACCTTGACTCGTGGTATCCCCCGTGGTGACTAGTATGAGAGTTTTGGCAGTGCACTTGACGATTGTGACCATAAGTCGTGGTCACTGGGCACGACCCATTAGGTTCCTCATGGGGGACTGGCAGTCAGTTTCTCCTGCGAGTTTTTCAAGGGTTTTTTAGTAATTTTCTATCCTCCTAGACTCTAAACTATGTCACTTTAAGTATATTTTCAGACTATTAGAGGGGTTAAATGGTTTCTTTCCTCATTTTCCCCACTCAAACTTTCAGAAAAGAACATAGAATTCCTCTTAGAGCATTTCAGAGCAAGAACTAGGGCAGTCCATTTATCCTTAGTTTCTCAAGGAAATTCTTCGAGCTCCTTCACCAGGTATGTGGGTATTCAACAAGGAAATAGTTATTCCCTTGCGTCCTCATAATTTCTCCCTATTTCTCTCTATTAGTTCTAGCCCTGAAACTATCGAATGTTAGGAAATCGTCAGTCATACTTCGTTTAATTCATGTGGAATATTATTTTATGTTAATTATAGATATTATCCACCAGATTGTGACTGAAATGATGTTTGTTCTTGTAAAGTGAAATTTAACCCTAGTCCTTGAACATAGAAAATCTAGAAGCTTGCAATAGTGATTTAAACAGTGAAATTTCCTTGATTCTTTCAGTGTTGAGGATCCCCATATTGTAGCTGGTGCTGAAAATTTAATTAGATTGATGTCGGTGCAGTTCAGTTAAAATGTTAGAATACTCAGTGTCAGTCAGAAATGTCAGCTGATCAGTTTGACTACAGAAATTTCTGAGGTGTTAGTAGTACCTCCCAGTTATCAGAATAAGACTCAGAACTCAGTTTTAGTGGTTCACTAAGCAGTCATGTCACTTTCAGATAAGTATCTCTTACCAGCCTTAGGACCCTAGTTACAAATTATATCTTGTTCTTTAGACAGTTACAACGCTTCTAGATAAGTATCTCTGACCAGTCTTAGAACCTAGTTCTAGAATCCAGTACGATAAGACTCTCAAGGTGCTTTCAGATAGGTGTTCCTGACTAGTATTGGGCCCCAGTTTTGAGCTATTAGCTTAGTATTCAATCTAGGACTACCCAATGGGAGTAAGACTTAGCACCGAGCGGACTGGGGTTCTAGCGCACCCAGGTTCCCATAACTATGTTGCCACCGTAGGTTATAGTTTTATTGGCCTCCTGGCCCCAGACTATTGTGATCACCCAGTTCATGCTTCTATACCCTATTAAGGTATATTGGGTCCTACCGATGGGGTGTATACATCGGACACCACATCTAGATCACGTGGTTATATGTCGGTTATAGACTCTCCCACTAGTCAGTTCAGTATCAGTTTAGTCCAGTTTAGCTCAGTCTCAGCTTAGCTCAGCTCAAAACAATTTTAGACTACTCAGTACAGTTTGAGTTCAGTATAGTCTTATAGACCAGTATCTCAAATTCAGAACATGTCTTTGACCATCAGACAGGGTCTTTCAGACCATATCAATTATTTCAATTATTTAGTTTAGTAGCTTCAGTAGGTCATTGCATGTCTCTTCAGTTCAACACTTTTTATTTCTTGTGTATGGTTTCTCTTACTTACTCAGTATATTCAAAGTACTGACGCATACTTTTATGTTGTATCTCTTTATTATATATCTGCAGGATCTCAATCTCAGCCTCGCTAGCCGATCGCTCTCAGAAGACTTCAGTTGTCCTATTTGGTGAGTCCTCATCTTTCGAGGACGAAGATTATTTTATTAAGTTTTGCTTTCTTCTATTAGAGTTGGAGTGAGTTGGGGGATTGTCCCAACAACTCATCAGTTGTAGTGGCTTTCAAACACAAATATGGATTTTCAGACTTGTAGTTCTGGTCAGATGTTTTAAACTTTATGATCCAGCTCTATTTCAAAAATGTTTTATAGTTTACGTTAAAGCTTCCGCTATATGCCAGTGTATGATAGACCAGAGATTGACTTGGGGTTACTTGTGACTCTAAGTACCGTGTTCCGTCCAAGGTGTAAGCTCGGGGTGTGACATAATGGCAGCGAAAAGCAAGTAGCAGACCATTTATCTCGGCTAAAGAACAGGTGACATGTGAGTGATGTTGGGCACATCCAAGAAGAGTTCCCTGATGAGCAACTCTTGGCACTAAGTGGTGGAACCACCTTGGTATGCGGACATAGTGAACCTGATAGTAAGTGGAGTGTACCCACAAGAGGCAACCGCTCAACAATGAAAGAGGCTGAAGTATGAGTCCTGCTTCTACATGTGAGATTAACCATATTTATTCAAGAAGGTTCTAGATCAAATGCTGAGACGGTGCATTCCGGAGAGCCAGGTGACACAGGTGTTGAGAAGTTATCATTCCTTACCGTATGGCGATCATTATGGAGGAGAGCGAACTGCTCATAAGGTGCTCTGGTCAGGTTTCTTTTGGCCAACTTTATTCAAGGATGCAGCAGCATATGTCAAGGGATGTGATCAATGCCAGAGGATGGGCACAATTAGCAGAAAACATGAGATTCCTCTGCATAACATCTATGAAGTCGAGGTATTCAACGTATGGGGAATAGATTTCATGGGGCCATTTACACCGTCATTCGGCAATTAATACATTTTGGTAGCGATGGACTATGTCTCCAAATGGGTTGAGGCCACAGCATTCCCCACTACTGATGCCAAGGTAGTGGCCAAATTTTTGAAGAAGCAGATCTTTTCTACGTTTGGAACCCCATCAGCTATTATTAGCGACGGAGGTTTGCACTTTGTAAAAAACTAGTTCTGAAACCTATTGGCTAAGTATGGAGTCCGGTATAAGGTTGCTACAGCATACCGCCCTCAAACTAGTGGACAGGTTGAAGTATCGAACGGGGAAGTCAAGCAGATTCTACAGAAAATCATGAATGCTCAATGAGAGGATTGGGCAAGCAAACTATATGATGCTTTGTGGGAATATAGGACTGCCTATAAGATGCCAATTGGGACTTCACCATATTAGGTGGTTTATGGGAAGGCCTGTCACTTGCCTGTGGAGCTTGAACATCAGGTATATTGGGCTGTAAGGAAGTTGAACATGGATCCTAAGTTAGCGGGGAAAAAGCGATTGTTGCAATTGCATGTACTAGAAGAGTTTTGATGGCACACCTATGAGAGTGTGAAGTTTTATAAATAGAAGACCAAGATATGGCACGACAAGCACATAGTGCCTCGAGTCTTCAAGCCTGGGCAGATGGTGTTACTATTCAACTCCCGGTTGAAGTTATTTCCAGGGAAGTTAAGGTCCAAGTGGTCTGGACCATTTGAGGTGGCTAGGATGACCCCATATGGGACAGTTGAATTATGGAAAGAATATAAAAGTTCCACAGTTTTGGTGAATGGTCAAAGGTGGAAGCATTATTAGGGTGAGGGCGTTAATCGAGAGAAGACGCTATCTCCTTATCTGACGAATGAGTTTGAGTTAGGTCATGTAGCGACGGTAAATCAGGCACTACACGGGAGGAAACCCATGATTGTAATGTGATATTTAGGACTTATTTGCAAAAAAAAAAAAGTCGTGCCACGACTAAAGCTATGGCGCTGGGTGGGAGGAAACCCACTATTTTCTAACTTATTGGTTTTTTTGGATGAATTGTAGGATGAGATAGTGCTGAAAATTGATTTAGGGAACAAACACATTGAAGGAGTAAAAATTAAGGCTGGAAGTGAAAATGTAAGTGAAAGGGGGAAAGTTAGGCTCAGACAGTAAGCCTACGCAATAACACCGTGCCATAGAGATGGACCTCTGCGTTAGCCTCCGTGTCACGGAGGCATTGAAAATGCAAATCCAGGAAACAGTAAGGGTTCGAAATAGCTTTGTTTCACAGAGTTGGATCTCTGCGTCAGGCTCCCTGACACGACAAGGCTAAATTTTTTCCAGGTTCATTAAATAGTTAGGTAGACCGGCTCCAAATCCCCTTCTTTTTATTTTTATTCTTCATTTTCAGCCCTAAACCCCTAGTTCTGCCACAATAAGACCCCAAAAATCCCCTCCCCCTCTCCAAAATTCACTCCATTGTGAATGTGTCACGACACTACTCTTCCCATTCTTTTTCTCTCGGCTTAAGCACAAGAGCATCAGGTAAGGTCTCTTACGTTTATCCCTCTTGTCCTTCAAATTATTTTGTTTGAACATGTGGGTTAGAATAGAGGCAACTAGAATCATGTTTTGGGTGGAACATCATGGTAGAAGTTGTTGAGACGTTCCTCTTACGAGTCATAGACCACTGGTTGTTTGTATTTTTGCTTGAATAAAAGAAAAATGTGAAGTGTGTAATTCTTGGAGGGTGAGAGAATGTGAAAGGGGTGAAAAGTTCATGACTGTGTTCTAAAATTAGTGTTGCTAAGATTGTTAAAATTGCATTGTTTTCCTCTGAGTATAGTCAAAATGGGGTGAGTGAAAATGGAAACATGGTATAGTGATAAGGTAATCATGAAGGGTCGGGGGGACTTTTCTCTTTGTTTCGCTGTGCATCTTGAATTAGGATAGCAATGTTAGGCTGTGACATAGGAATTGTGCATTATCGGTTACATGTAGTTTGTAAGGACATTCTAGATGATACTACATACTATACTATGCTTATGCCCCATCGTGAAAAATTCTATTCTTTGTAAATGTGGCATGCATAAATTGTAAATGTTCCTAATTACAAGTTCCCAATTGCTTGAAGTCTGAGTAAAGCAATATGAACTTCATGTAAATGCTAGTGTCATGAATATGAGTTATTTGATTGTACGAAGTCTTAGTAGTACAAGATAATTGCCAAGTTTAATCTCTCAGTGCAAATTTCCTTAAGGGACAATGTTGTATACTGTTGTGTTTGCTTAATTTGGTCACATTGCTAATGATGTTTTAGTATGGGAAAAACTAGTCAATGAGGTTTGAATAGGGGAAGCCTGAGTACCCGATAATTATGACTAGGGAACCCATGCTACCAACTAAGTATGGGGTAACCACCGAAGCTCGGACTTAGTATTGGCTAGCCATGTTAAATGCCGACTTATTTGGTCTCTGTGCTTTGAATGAACAGGTACAATGTCTGCCAGACAAGACAAAGGAAAAGGTGTTCGTCCTTTGACAAAGGCCGAAAGAGGATCAGACTTGGTGCATCTGTGCTAGCTGCCCCACCAGTTCCTAGGGGCTAGAGAAGGAGATTTGGTATTCGATGGGTGGTCGATGAATGCAAGAAATGGTATGCCAAGAATAAGGAGTCGAAATACTTCATGGAGGAGCGGATGACCGGAAGAGTTTGGCATTGGAGTTCCCCCACATAATGCAAAGGCTACACACCCTGGGCATGGACTTTATTTTCAGTGAGCCTAGGGAGTGTAATTTACATATGGTTTGGGAATTCTGCACAAATTAGGACCCCATTTTCTTCATCCACACAGTCAAGATCCGGGGTCAAGTCATACCATTTGAAGCATATCACTTGAATGCAATCCTGGGTACACCTGACACGGATCCACATCCACTCTGCCAGCTTAATATCACACCTCCATATGCTGAAATTCGGCACACATTATGTGGGAAGCGATTGACAGCCTGGTGGATTCACCATAAAGAGAAAGGGTATCACCAGACCTTGCCATATGCATATATGAACAGGGAGGCACGTGTCTGGCTGAATATTGTTTACAGCTGCCTCATTCTAGGGGTACACATGACTGATGTCACCAGGAACAGGGTCTACTTGGTATACGCCTTGATGAGAGATGTTGAGATAAATGTGGGGACTGTGATCAAATCAATCATGAAAAATGTGAGGCTGCATCAGGGACGCAGGTACGGCTTTGGTGGTTTACTCACCACCTACCTTAGGAGCCAGTACATTGAGGAGGAGGATTTGGACTACATGCCAAGGGTAGAACGGTGCGTTGTAGATGGGACAAAGACTAAGGCTCCAGATACTGCTTATGGGCCAGTCCTCACATTAGCCGAGCGACACGCTCGAGATGATAGCTATGCTGCCAGGATGTTTGGCCTGCAAATGCTGCAACTTCAAATTGGTTCACGGCCAACGACAGAGGATGAGCTATGGCAGGTGGATAGGGACTACCCCATGAATGAACATGCCAGAGCCATGTGTAAGATTGGGCCAGCATTTGTAGAGCCGGTGGATGATGATGTACCCACCGATGAGGAGAGACACCGAGAAGACTCATACATTGAGTCAGATGACGATGATGAGGCAGATGACTCTGACCTCGGTGAGGAGGCCTTTGCACCATGTGAGGAGGTTGATACAGTTGTTTGATCAGGGAGTCTTTACCACCCTAACTTTATTTTTACACTGATTTGTTGCAAGCACTGGGACAGTGCTAATTTTAAGTGTGGGGTGGTCATTCTGTGTTTGTTGTCTCTCTCTATGTGATTCTCTAAAAAGTGTGGCATGTATTTAACTGGTAACAAATAGACATTGTGGAATGTAATGTGTAGCTAGGAACAAGACTTAGTACTTGGTATGCAATAGCTAGTAAGATCTGTTTCTGTTACTATGTTGTTGTTGCTGCTATTTGTAATTATTTTTCTTTATTCTTTTTTTCTTTTTAGGGTTTCTCAGCTTTTGTTTTTGATGCTTTTCCTGAGAATAGTTCCTTTAAACTGAGTAGATTTCTTTTTTTTAGTCATAGGTAGAGACTGTTCCCTATGATGGATGGATGACGATCGTCTTAAGGGAAATTAGTCATGTTTATGGAATAAATAAAATCATCGTTGATGGGCTAGAGTATTCCACTTGGCCAGATGCTAGACTTCATGAGATATACATTCAAAAAGAAAACAGTGATGAGACTAATGGTGGGATCAAATAAGGCCTTAGTATTTAACTCTAAACTAAAAAATTGTAGGCTTAAATGTGTGGGTTAAACAATGTGGATGAAATAGTAAAAGAGGTCGAGGCTAACCAAGTTTGAACCTCTATGTCATGTGTGCTGAGAACTTGCTATATTTCTTGCTAACTAGCATTTAGAATTTTCCTTGTGTGTACGAACAGATGAAAGTGGCATTAAACTTGGCGGATATGATTAAGGCACTTCTTTGTGAACCTAACTTTTTGACCTATATCACTCATTGTGCCTCACCTTGATGTTATCTCTAGTGAGCCCCGTTTGATCCTTCCCTAATTTTGTTGGAACAACCGCACTAATTGTCCTTACCCTATTTTTTCAAATGGCCTCAATGTTAATTTGATCCAAATAGGTCCTATTTCACTTTATGAAGACATTATCTCAAAGGAAATGATCAAATGAAAGGGTGAATAGTAAGGAGAGAAAGGATTGGTGTGTGTACTCAATTTGTTGTTCACAAGCTAAATATTATAAAAGATATATATATTATAAAAAAATGATGTATATATATGTATGGATATATATATATATATATATATAATGTATTGATTAGTCTAATACATGGGTACACACTCCTTACATCTTGGATAAGAATAAGTAAGTGAAGGGAAAAACAATCTTCAAAGGAGTGAAGTGCTAAGAAAATAAACCGCTGAAAAGGAAATGTGTAATTGTTATAAAGTGCATAGGGATAAGAGTCACTATGACCCAAATAATCCTACCCATCCCTTAGCCAACATTATAGCCCTGAAAAGCCCTTTTGATCCTATAGGTGATGTTATGCTCGATTGAATAGTACACTACAGGCAAACTCATGGCGTATTAGATATGCTTGTAATAATCTTTGGAACGTGAGTGAATCATTTGTAGAATGTGCTTAATTGTGGACATATTGGTCTCATGAGAATAGGGACAATATATACAAGTGAGGGCACATGAGGTTAAGACTTTGGTGAAGCTAATGATCACTACTATGATGTAACCATGTCGGCTAGATTTTTGGTTGAAAAGTTATTCATTAGGGATAGTGTAATTCTACATATGAATGAGTGATAACCATGCTTCATTAAATAAATTATATTCAATTATTAAATTGTTTAGCACAACTAGGTGTGAACTATCTATTTCCATTGATGATGGTAATGTTTAAATCATGTCAAGGATGTTAAAGGATTGTTCGAGGACGAACAAGGTTTTAAGTGTGGGGTGGTGATATTGTGCGTATTTATACAACCCAATGCCATATTTTCACCCATATTAGAGCCTAGCTGAGGATAATATTGATTTATTCATGCATGTTTTGAATGAATTATGTTTGTGGATTAATAAACATGATTAGACTATTTTCAGGTGGAAAATACAATAATTTCATATTGATGTTGCAGATGGACGCTCGGAAATGAAGTGTGGGATGTTAAGAGAGCTTAAAATTGATATTGGAAGTTAGTGCCATGCCTCGGTGGAGATTTTTCGCATTCAAAAACATGTCATGTGCACTTGGTAGAAAATTTTGAAGTTGGAAGGCAACAGTGAGCCTCCGCGACATCAACGTGCCACGGAGGAGGTTTGGTGCGATAGCCTCCGTGACACGATGAGGTGTTGTAAACCAGTGGAGGGTTCCAGTGAGGGTCCACGTTTGGTTTGTGTCACGGAGCACATTTGGCACGTTAAGCTCCATGACACGGAGCTTGGCTTCCCATAACTCCCTCAATTCCGGTGATCCTCCACGACAGCTTCGTTTCACGGAGCTATTCCTCTATGACAGCTTTGTATCACGGAGTTGTTCCTCTGCGATAGCTCCGTGTCATGGAGTTGTTCCTCCGCGATGAGCTCCGTGTCACGGAGCTAGTTATTCACTGTGTATTTTTTCACTTGTATAAATAGAACACTTAGATTTTTTATTTTTCATTATCTAAAATATTAGCAAGAATGTGGGAAACGGCAGTTGAGCTGAAGAAAACTCTAGGGTTCTTTCTCTTCTCTTTTCTTTAAAATTTCAATTGTTCTTATGCTAAAAACTTGTTTGGATATGTTTAATCAAACAATGAGTAGTTAATTCACCTCATTCTGAGGTTGAGGCTATTTGCATGATTATATGATTTTATTTTATTTTCAGCTTGATGTTCTTCTATCATGAATGGTTATTCTTCTATTCCTGCTCCTTGTATTTTAGTGTTTGGCAAACATTAAGATAAATTCATAACCTTAATTTGACTCTGAAAGGAGAATTATTACGGTAGAATGAGGAATAGGGGAATGTGTTCTTATCTTTGTTGTAAATTAAAGATAGGATTCACGTGTGGATAGAAATATACCTGCAATGCCACATTTGGTTAACGAAGGGAACAAATGCTTCTAGACCTAAGATGAATGATTGCATCATAATTTAATACGTTTAGTTGCAAAATTCATAATTATGCAATTGGCTAGAGGTTCGAAAGACCATAGTCAGACTTTAATCCCTCATAACCATCAACCCGATAGAGAATATAGCTGAAGAAAAATATAAGGTGTACATGATTGAATCTCATGCCTTAACCTTAGCATATTCTTACTTATTGATTTAATCAACGTTCTTTGCTTCATTGATTGTTACTTTCTAGATTTATATTTATAAAACTCTTAACTTATTGGGTTACTTACGCACTTGTGTAGAAAAATTGTGAATACTAAAATAGAAAAATTACTAAGTCATAGTCCCTGTGGGTTTGATATCCGACTTGAAAGAGACACTCTATTACTTGTACGACCACGTGCGCTTAGGCGACAACACATCCCCACTCAATGATGTAGGTGTGAGACTACTTTGTTGTGTTTAGAGGCTCGGAAGACCATGAACATTACATATTAACTATGTGAGACAACAAATGATTTTTCATATACTTGAACCATTGTGAAATTTAGCATTGCATGATTGTTAGGCCTTGACTCTAGATGCTTCTTATTACTATTTTTCGAATTATTTGTGATCATACTTAGATTTATAATCAAAATCAAATCTTTGAAACCAACACTTGTGAAATTTAATTTAGCACCTAAATTGATTATTTGCTGAAATAGCCAGTCCCTGTGGGTTCAACATCCGGCTCTTTAGAGCCACTACATTACTTGTACGATCACGTGCGCTGGGGCGCAACAACCACATGACCCAAGAATGCTGTTCAGTTAAGCCAAAACTCACACTTGCTGAATTTAGCAAGCAGCTAGCGATCCTTGAGAGTCTGCAACACAATCCTCAAATGAGTGGCATGATCCTCATCGCTCCGAGAGTATATGAGGATATCGTCTATGAAGACAATCACGAACAATATCCAAATACTACTTGAACACCCTTTTCATCAAGTCCATAAATTTGTATGAGCATTCTTTAGTCCAAAAGACATAATTACAAACTCATAGGGATCATACTGAGTCTTGAAGGCTATCTTCGGGATGTCACTCTCCCTAATTGTGAGCTAGTGATAGCTAGATCTGAGGTCCATCTTAGAAAAGCACTTAGCACCATGAAGTTGGTCAAACAAGTCATCAATCTTGGGGAGGGGATAATTATTCTTGATTGTGACTTTATCCAACTATCGATAATCAATGCACATCCTAAGAGAAACCATCCTTTTTCCAATCAAAGAGAACTAGGGCACCCCATAGGGACTTACTAGGCCTGGTGAAACCCTTATCTAGGAGATCCTTCGACTACTCCTTCAACTCCTTTAGCTCATCTGGAGTCTTTTTGTAAGGAGCAATGGATATGGGTTACATACCAGGAAGAAGGTCCATACCAAAGTGAATCTCCCGCTCTAAGGGACTCCTGGTAGATCATCTGGGAACACCTCGGATACTCACAGACAATAGGAACTGAATGAAGAATTGGGATCTCGGATGTAAAATCCTTGACCCGAACTACATGGTACACACAGTCCTTGGAGAACATCTTCCTATCCTTGAGATGGAAAACAAAGAGACCTACAGGAACAGCTTAACTAACCTTCCACTCTAGGATTGGTTCACCCAAAAACTGAAACTCCATCGATATGAGTTCTACCATTAACTGAAGCATAACAAGTATGTCCATATCGAATATAACATCAAAATCGGTCATATCTAACTCCACTAAGTCGGTAGAGGTGACTTTATGAAGAATCATGAAAGGGCAATTTCTGTATACCCATCGAGCTCAGACTAACTCACTGATGGGAGTAGAGACTGAGTAGAGTTCTAACAAGATTTCAGAACTGATTCCAAAACTAACAGCAACATAAAAAGTCACAAAAGACAATGTAGCCCCTGGATCTAACAATACATACACATCAAGATGGAATACTCATAACATACCAGTGACCACATCGAGAGAGACCTCCCGCTCCTGCCGAGATGATAGTGCATAGAACCTTTTATGGCGTTGTCAACCCGCTACACTGGAAGAGGCGCCCTATTGAGATGAGCGAGTTGATGGAGCTGCTGAAGTGGTGGTTGGGGCATGGCCTCTACTGTCGCCCTGCCTAACCAAAGGACAATCCCTATGCATGTGTCCGGGCTTCCCACACCTAAAGCAAAAATCTGAGCCAACCAAGCACTCTCTTGGGTGGTTTTTACCACATTTACTGTAGACTGGAAAAGTGCGCTCTACTGTCGTGCTCCTCTAGCCCTTAGAACCTGATTCCCTGAGGTCTAGATGGAATTCTAGCTAATGATGGGGTTGGGCTGACGACCTCTAGTGGGACTTAGGGCGATGTCCACCATCAAATCTCTGTTGGAACTATCCATAGCTCCTTATATAGGCCTTCTTGGCCTCTCTCTCCTTCTCCTTCATTTGTTCTGCTTCTATCTGCTAGGAATATATGATTAGTCAAAAGATATATATATCTTTAATTAGCATGGCGGTCCTGCACTCGTTGACCAATGAATCTGCCATCCCATTCACGAACCTTCTCATATGAGCCCACGGATCATCCAACATCTCTAATGCATACTTTGAAAGCCGGGTAAACTCTAAGGTATACTCTTGGACAGTTATGTTGTTCAGCTTTAGATTGACGAACTCAACTGCCTTTGCCTCCCTTAACTCTCGAGGAAAGAATCTGTCCAAGAAAATGATAACAAACTCATCTCAACCAATGGGAACTGCACCAACTCCCCTGCTCTCTTTCCACTATTGGAACCATATATGAGCAACCCCCTTCAGCTCATAGGAGGCTAAGTCTGCACTCTCCTCTCCAGTCAACCCCATAATTTGTGTGATCTTCTGAACCTCCTCTATGAACTCATGTGTGTCCTCATCCACCTTGGACCCAAGAAACTCAGGTGGGTTCATCCTAAGAAAGTCTCATACTCTCGCCATTGCCGCATTTCTATTCTGGTTCACATGAGCCACAACTTGTTATTGATCTGGGTTGTCATAGCCTGAGTCAATATTTGAAAAGCGACCCTAAAATTGGCATGAGTAACCTACTCTAGTAAAGGATCAGTTGGAGGTGGTGGGGCTGGCTGGTGACCATATTCATTGCCATTGCCATGGCCATTTCCATTGCCATTTCTTCTTCCATTGACTTGGCATGGAGGCATATTTCTGAAAAAGTGTATAGTAAGAGTTAGAGGAGTAGAGAGATGTAATTCATTGCACGACATAGATCATGAAAGAAGGAAAATTTCCTAAAACGTCTCGTAGTCTCTTGCCCATAAGTGTGGTGCGCTTCACACCCATGGAAAAGAATCTACTTAACACTGCTTTCAGACACCCTAGGACACACCTAAACCTTCGCTCTGATACCAAGTTTGTCAAGACCTGATCTAAGACCCTGGACCAAGACATGAGACCTAAAACCACAAATGGATCCAAGTTAACCCATGGTACATACATAGCATGATCTAAGAGCATTACTAAACCAAAAATAGAGAAAGAACATGATATAAGAAGAAATCAGCATAGCATATCGACATAAATGTAACACAAACCAATATCGCTAAAAAACATATAAAAAAGCAGTTTGAAAAGCCTCTAAACCTCTTATGAGCTGATGGGACAGCACCCCCAACTAGCTCGCTAAAGACTGAAACTAAACGACATGGGCGCAAAGCATATACTGATAAGTGTCCTTGGATCATGAGGACTCACCAAAAGTGGTATTGAGCTAGACTGAGCGGGAGCGAGCTAATGACAAGGCTAACACTGGTCATTCGGACATATATCATGAGAAGATATAGCATAGAATAGACAGTCAGTACTTTGAATATATTGAGTATATAGAGAAAGTAAAACATGCTAGTAAACGATAATATGAAAATCATGAATATAATTCAAAATAGATCATGAGGGTAAGAGCAACATGCTAAAAGACATATTTCTGAAGTATACATAATCATAAGATATTCATTGTAATTTGAACATAATGATCCAAGGTTTAGAAACAAAAATCATATAGCATTTCATACTTGAAAACATAAGTGAAAACTCATAAACTGATGAATGGGTAAAATATAGTATGAAACATAATCTCATAAGACATGAACATGAGTATCTAAAATAATAAGGAACAATGGAGGCTTCACTTTAACCGACACCATCATGATAGAGCTTACATGATGCCCCAACTATCTCGCTCAAGTGTGCAGATCTATCCCAAATTTGCCAAGGTTAGGAATGATTTAAGGAATGATATCACTTATGGGTCCCCGTAGGGTTTGAACATGAATATATACCTACGGTGGCACGTAGTTTTGAGACTCAAAATATGCTTGAACCCCTAGCCTATTCGGTGCTAGATACTACTCCCAAAAACATGCACATGGTTCATAATCATTATTGTGAAAACATAATTGAACTTGCATGGGCTAGCCAAAATATGAAATTATATCATACTCGACATGCATGAAATATTCTTGAAAGGATGCCATAGAATTAGACATGATACTTGAACTTGAATTTCATGACAATAATACATGCTTGAATAAAGCTTCATAACTTCAAAATTTTAGATCATAAGTTTAGGATTTCATAAATATTCATATACACTAGATAGTTCATCATACTTGAAATCATGGATCATAAGCTTATAATTCATAAATCATACGTAATAGAGCATAATCTTCATAAACTTGAAATCATGTATTAGGAAGTAAATTGAGGGTTAAATCTACCCCAATAGACATAAAACATCAATTGAAACATGAGAGAAATAAGCACATAGAGATAGCATGGAAGATTGCATTGAATAGGGTTAAACCCTTGAATTTTAACTTGACATGCTTAGAGACTTGAAATTATAGAATTGGGATGAAATTGGGCATGAGGGTGGAAGAATTTCCCCCATTCATAACTCTAAATACCTGGTAATTGACTGCTAAACTTGCCTTGAAAATGCCAAGAAGATCTGAAGAGGTTTGACGAAGAACCCTAACTTTGATCTTGAGGAAAAATTCCAACTATCGCTCTTTGAAGGAATTAAATAATTTAGCTAAGTTAAACCCCTTTATTATGACCCTTAGGAAGCCTAAAATAACGTTATTTAGGAGTTAGAAGTATAGAAATTTACAAAAAACACCCATAGGAACACGTAATTAAAAACTAACTGCTAGGTACCACGAGTCGTATGATCTTGGGCAAATTTATATGCCCAAGTGATACTCAAAAGTGTCATTTTAGCCTTGTTTATCTATCAATGTGTATACATTCTCATGTAATTGGTAATAAAATGTGAATTTATACTAACCAACATGATTAGCATTGTTTTGCAGGTAAAATGTAATTTCGGGAAGCTAAAATGCATGTTGGAGGATATCGGGGTTGGACTTGGATGCGAGCAAAGGACAAGACATTGGACAGCATAAAATAAAGGGGGCTCCGCAATGGAGTCGTTTCACGTTGCCATCACGGAGGCCTTCTGCCTGGATGGGAATTTTCAGCCCAATTCCAGTGTGGGTTCGCGATGGGTCCGTGGCACGGTGGCTTGGCTCCGCGTTGCACGCCGTGCCACGTTGGGCTTTATTTCCTGGACCCTCAATTCAAGTGAAGGTCCGCGTCCGTAGCATGTCACGGAGGCAGTGCTCCGCGATGCACTCCGTGACACGTTGCTTGTTATTCCGGGAAAAATTCCCACTACTATAAATAGAACACTGATCTTGGGCAAATTTATATGCCCAAGTGATACTCAAAAGTACCATTTTAGCCTTGTTTATCTATCAATGTGTATACATTCTCATGTAATTGGTAATAAAATGTGAATTTATACTAACCAACATGATTAGCATTGTTTTGCAGGTAAAATGTGATTTTGGGAAGCTTAAATGCATGTTGGATGATATGGGGGTTGGACTTGGATGCGAGCAAGGAACAAGGCATTGGACAGCATGAATTAAAGGGGCTCCGCGATGGAGCCGTGTCACGCTTCCATCGCGGAGGCCTTCTGCCTGGATAGGGAAAATTCGCCCAAATTCCAGAGAGGGTCCGCGTCCGGTCCGTAGCACGGTGGCTTGGCTCCGCGTTGCACGCCGTGCCACGTTGAGCCTTAATTCCTGGACCCCCAGTTCCAGTGAGGGTCCGCGTCCGTAGCGTGTCACGGAGGCAGTGCTCCGCGATGCACTTCGTGACACGTTGCTCGTTATTCCGGGAAAAATTCCCAGCAGTATAAATAGAACACTTAGGTTCATTTTTCAATATTCTGACTTGGTGGAGCAAGAACGTGGGTTACAGGCAGTTGAGGGACGAAAATATCAGGGTTTTTTCTCTCTTTCTTTCTTCTTTAATTCAATTGCTTGTATGATTAACACTCAATTAAAGATGTTTAATCCACAAATGAGTGGCTAATTCCTCTTCTTGCTGAGGTTATGAACAATTGTGATGAAATGTGATCATTGATTCTTTGGTTTTTCATCTTTTCTTCCATGTTGTTCTATTAATTCTTGTTCTTACTGCATTAATGTGTGGCCTACGTTAATGTATATCTAAAAAGTCCGGTTTCACTCGAGAGAGCAAGAAATTGAAAAGTTGTGAATTAATAGGATATGTTCTTTACTTGGTTTGGGAAAATTGAGTATTGATTTGCTTTCAGGATAGAAATATACCTGAAAGTCGTATTAGTCAATTTAGGAACTGGGTTTGTATGGCTAGAACATGAATTGCATTTAATCACAGAAATGTAGGTGGATGGTTCATGATTCTTAAGTGAGGTTAAATACGAGAGTTTTAATCTCTTGGCAATTGTTCTTGGCTAGCAACTAGAGGAAAAGATTAACCAAATTATGATGATAATCAATTTCATTACATGTTCATTTAACCTCAGCATGCTCTCATTCATAGTTCAGACTCAAATTAGATAATTGTTTTAGCTTTAGTATAAAAAATTATAAAACAAACTATCAAACTTTTGGTTACACTGTTGTCTGCATTTTTAGAAGTAAAATATAGTACACTTGAGCAGATTGCACTTCATCCAAGTCTCTGTGGGATTGATACTTGGCTTACTAAAGCCACTTCACTACTTGTTCGACCACGTGCACTTGCGTGTCGTTTTATATACCCACAAATCACGCGAACAAGTTTTTGGCGCCGTTGCCGGGGACTGGCAATTGGTGAATTTTTCTTAAGTGTAAATTTACTATTTTTTTTCTTAGTGCTGACAACTTGGTCTTAGTGTTTGTTTTAATTCTTTTTCATTTTATTTTTTTTTTTTCGGATACCCTTATTGACATGACATCGTGGAATACAAATGGTATAAATGGTGGATACTCATATTTTAGCGAATCTTGTCTGAATTTCGGAGGACACCACTCGTGGTAACACTGTAACACGTTCAATATATGTGGTGGTCAAGATGGCCATTGGGATGGCTGTCCGGATGCATATTCCCCTCCCCCAAGCCCCTACTATGATCCTTCTGTTGTTTTTTCTGAATATAGGCATACTAAAAATGAGGACTTGGGACGCCAAGCTCAAATAGAAGACATGCTGAAACAACTCTTGGAGCAATCAGAACCAATGAAGGAGGCGATGGTAGTATTGAGAATTCAGCAAGAAGAGAATGCAGAGGCTCTAGAAAGGATGAGCGTCAAACTCACGGAGATGATTGCTGAGGTTGAAGCTTGTGATAAATTGCAGGTGACAGCTTTAGCCGATATTCAAGAGGAACTACAAGAGGAAGACAAGGGTGAATTTTTGGATGAAGCCCAACAATTAGAATCTCTTGAGTGTCCCCGTGATGGGCTCACACTTATGGAAAATACATTCATGGAAGAAGAGATAGAGTATCCCCCAGTTGACATTAATGGTGAGATAGATGTCGATGCTGAGAAGGTGTATACAAGTAAGGAGGTCAAGCACAATGCATTTTCAGAGTTGAGGTTTATTGGACCACACTCGAAGCATTTTTCGACATTAAGTTTGGTTTAAAACATAGAAATAGAGTCTTCCAAGCTTATAGAGAAATGTCTAGAGGAGGACCAAGCCCCGTATATTTCGAAATATGCTGACTCGGAGAGACAAAATGACTTCGCTTACTTAAGGGCTAATAAGTGCAAAAGGCAACATCTACTACTTGGTCCTTACAATTTTTCACCACCACTCCTGGAGCATAAGAGGAAATTAGAGAAGAAATTAGGGTTGAGATTCATATCCTCAAGGTGGAGGAAAAAGCGGTGAAACTTGATACGTCGTGCCGCGACGGTAAACCAGGCGCTGCACGGGAGGCAACCCGTGAAAAATTTTTCTTTCTTTTTGTAAAGTGTAAATAGATTTTTCTTTTCTTTTTCTTTTTCTTGATTGACTACAAAATTTTTTCGTTTTAGTTTTTGTTTTTATTTTTTTTATTTAGATTGAAATATATAATTCTAACCAATTTTGTTAGTGAGATGAATTTTAGGTCAAACGGAGGAAAATATGCACGGAATCGCGAAGGAAAAGTCGAGGTATGATAATTAATAAAAAGTGGCAAACAGTGAGCTGGGGCGATAGCTCCGTGTCACGGAGGTGTACCTCCGCGTTACCTCCGTGACACGTTGAGGTATAATCCGGAAATTTTAAAAAATTTCCAGAACAGTCTCGCGATGGCTCCGTGTCACGGAGGCAGTGCACTGCGATGCACTCCATGACACGTTGCCGTGTATATCGCGACGGGTCACACCGGGTCGCCGGGTGACCCGCACGATTTCCCTACTTTTTAACCCCGAAAACCCTCCCTTTTCCCTCATTTTTTAATCTCTCCGCGACCAAACCCCCCAAAACCCATCCCCCATCAACGTGACACGGAGTAAGGCAAGAAATTCAACAAGTTTTCTTCGATTCTTCAAAGTCAAGGTATGTTTTTCGATTTCCTCTCAAATTCTTGTCGATTTTCTTCGATATTGAGCATGGGAGGTGAGCTAAATTGCCCTAAGTAGAAATTAATCATGAATTCGAGTTAATTGTTGTTGATGAGTGTTCGGAATATCGTTATGATTTCTTGAACTTGTCAATTGCATAAATTAATCGAATTTGCTTGATAATATCAATTCTAGGGCTTGTATGTTGAATTTGAAGTTGAAAATGTAGTGAACTTGTGAGTTTCATGTCGGGATGTATATGTTGAATGAGATGAGTCGATGTACTAATTGTTGGGATGTTAATAGAACAACGGATTCTCGAGTTAAGGGAATGTTGAAATTTGTAAGAATTTGGTTGGTTGTATAGGTTCGTGTAGATAAATTTTTGTTGTTGTTTTTGTTTCTTTGTTTTTCTTTGCTAAGTGTGATGGGTAAAATGTTAGCGATGGTAGTGATTGTGATTAGCTGTACAAAGTCTAAGTAGTACGCAGAAGATATACCGTCGAATTTTTCGAACGCACTAAGCATGATTGTATAGTTGGTTATTGTGTGTAAATAAAGATAATCTTGCCGTATTGTTGTAACTGTAGCTAAGGACTAAGTGTGGGGTAACCTAGCGTAACCCGACCTTAGCCGAAGTTAATATCCGTTAGCTTAAAATTGATCTTGTCTACTTGGGTTGACAGGTAAAATGGCAAGCAGGCAAGAGAAAGGGAAAGGCGCATCAACTTCGGGCGCCGGAAGGAAGCGAATCAGACTGGGCACAGCAGTCCCAGCAGCACCAGCAGTTCCACGCGGCCAATGCCGCCAATACAGAACAAGATGGGTGACTGATGAGGGGAAAAAGTGGCACGCAAAGCACAAAGAAAAAAAATATTTCCCCGAAGAGCACATAGCACGGGAACCATTGGCACAGGAGTTCCCTAGGATGGTCCACCGAATCAAGGCCGCTGGGCTCAATTTCATTTTTGAAGGGCCCAAGGAATGCAATCTGCACTTGGTTCAAGAATTTTATGCCAACTGGAACCCGACGATCAGAAGTCACACCATCAAGATCAGAGGGCAAATAGTCACCTTGGAGCCCCACCACCTCAATGCCATCATAGGAGCGCGGGACACAGACGCCCACGTACTCCGACATCTGAACATTACCCCACCGTATGCAGACATCAGACGCATATTGTGTGGGACCCGATCGACAGCTAGATGGAGCAGACACAAAGAGAGGGGCTTCCACCAGACTTTGCCATATTCACAGATGAACAGGGAAGCCCGAATCTGGCTGAAGATAGTCTGCTCATGCCTAATCCCAGGGGTACATATGACAGATGTAACCCGGGATCGTGTATGCCTAGTGTACGCCCTGATGAAAGGGCAGGAGATCAACGTGGGGGCGGTAATTATCTCCGCCATGAAGAGAGCCCGGTTGCACCAGGGGCACAGGTATGGCTTTGGTGGACTAGTCACTGATCTTGGGCAGATTTATATGCCCAAGTGATACACAAACGTATCATTTTCGCCTTGTTTATTGTGCAATGTGTATACATTCTCATGTAATTGGCAATAAAATGTGAATTTATACTAACCAACATGATTAGCATTGTTTTGTATGTAAAACATGATTTTGAGGAGCTGAAATGCATGTTGGAACAATATCGGAGTTGGACTTGGATGCGAGCACGAAAAATACATTGGACTGCACAATGCAAAGGGGCTCCGCGATGGAGCCGTGCCACGCTACCATCGCAGAGGCACACTGCCTGGAGGGCGATTTAATTGTCAAATTCCAGTGGAGCCTCGCGACAGCTCCGTGGCACGGAGGCAAGCCTCCGCGTTGCATGCCGTGCCACATTGAGGCTATATTCCCGGACCCCAGATTTCCAGTGAGGGTCCGCGTCCACGCCGTGTCACGGAGGCAGTGCTCCGCGTTGGCCTCCATGACACGTTGCTTGTTATTCTGGGAAAAATTCCCAATAGTATAAATAGAACACTTAGGCTTATTTTTAATTAATTCAGACTTGGTGGAGCAAGGACGTGGGTTACAGGCAGTTGAGGGACGAAAAAGCTAAGGGTTTTTCTCTCTTTCTTTCTTCTTTCAATCAATTGTTTGTATGATTAACACTTGTTTTAGGATGATTAATCCACAAATGAGTGGCTAATTCTCTTCCTTGCTGAGGTTATGAACAATGGTGATGAATTCTGATTATTGAATTGTATGGTTTTTCTTCTTCTTCTTCTTCTATGTTGTTCTATTAATTCTTGTTTCTACTACATTAGTGTGTGGCCGACATTAATGTACATCTAAAAAGTCTGATTTCACTCGAGAGAGCACGAAATTGGAAAGTTGTGAATTAATAGGGTATTGTTCTTAACTTGATTTGGGAAAATTGGGTTTTGATGTGCTTTCCTGATAGAAATATACTTGAAAGCCGTATTAGTCAATTTAGGAACCGAAATTGTATTGCTAGGTCATAAATTGCATTTGATCACAGAAATGTAGACGGATGGTTTATGATTCTTAAGTGAGATTAAATACGAGAGTTTTAATCTCTAGGCTAATGTTCTTGGCTAGCAACTAGAAGAGAAGAATAACCAAATTATGATTATAATCAAGTTCATTACTTGTTCTTAACCTTGGCATGCTCATATCCATATTTTAAATTCAAAGTAGATATTTGTTAATAGTTTTAGTATATAATTTATAAACAAAATTATTTAACTTTTGGTTACGTTGTTGTCAGCATATATAGAAGTAAGATAGAATATAGTATACTTGAGCAATTTTTACTTATCCAGAGTCTCCTTGGTTCGATACTTGGCTTACTTAGCCACTTTATTACTTGTTTGACCACGTGCACTTGCGTGTTGGTTTTTAACCCATATAGCAAACCACCGAACAAGTTTTTGGCGCCGTTGCCGGGGAGACTAGGCAATTGGTGAAATTGTGTTAAGTGTAAATTTACTGTATTTTTGTTTTATTTTCTTAAGTGTTGACAACTTGGTCTTAGCCTGTATTTTGCAGACTTGATTTCTGTGAACATTGGCAAAGGACAAGGAGCTGGTGGAATCTTATATAGAGCCTGAACGTGAATTTCATAGTAAACGCAGAGAAGCTCTACAAAAGAAGCTGCAGTTGCTCAGACAGACTATGATGGAGCAACGAAATCCACCGGTTGTGAGGGCAGTGTTAGTGCCCGACGAAGCAGCAGCAAGGCCGGTTCGCGAGGTGGCAATCCCACATGCCAACAATGTACATTCAAGTATACGCAAACCAGAGCCTGGAGGGAGATTTGAATTAAAACAGAACATGGTGCAACTATTGCACACAAGCGGGCAATTTACCGGTCTCCCTCATGAAGACCCACAACAACATCTCCAAAACTTTTTGGAGATAAGTGACACTTATATACCCGCTGGAGTGTCACCTGATTATGTTCGGCTCACACTATTTCCGTTTTCCTTACTTGGTGAAGCCAAGAGGTGGTTAAAAGCTGAACCACCAAATTCTATATCAACGTGGGATGATCTTCCACGAAAGTTCTTGATAAGATTTTTTCCCTCTGGTAAAACAGCCAGACTTAGAAGTCAAATTCTAAGTTTCAAACAGAGGGAGGGAGAAAATTTATATCAAGCCTGGGAAAGATTTAAATCCATGTTGCGGGACTGTCCTCATCATCATTAGTCCAATGAGGTGTTGGTACACACATTTATTGAGGGTTTGGAACCCCATACTAAAATTTTGCTAGACTCAGCAGCTGGAGGGCAAGCGCTGGAAAAGACTTATGAGGAGCTGTACACTTTGCTCAACCGGATTTCACAGGGCAATCCAGAATGGAATGCTGACTCATCTCGAGGTGGAGCAAGGAAAGCAGCAGGAGTGCTTGAAGTGGATGGATTTACAGCTATCGCTGCACAAGTAGCTGCCTTGCAGAATCAGTTGAACAACCACTTCAGCAACATGAACTTGAACCAGCCTTCAGCTTCAGTCAATGCAGTCCAGCAAATGTGGTGTGAAGTGTGTGGTAGCAGTGAGCACTCAACTGAGTGCTGTGGAGCAAACCCAGATTCGGTTAACTTTGTGGGCAATGCACAGAGAAATCAGCAGCAGTTTGGTAGCGGCTACAACTCAAATTGGAGGAACCATCCAAATTTTTCGTGGGGTAGCAACAACCAACAAGGCCAAAGTTCGAGTCAGGGTATGCACAGGAATCAAGGAGGGCAACAGAACTACCAATCTCAATTCAGAAATCACAATGCCCCTCCTCCACCACCATCACCTACCATTGAGGAAATTTTCAAGACCATGATCGCTAATCAGGCACAATTGCAGGCTGACTATGTTAAATTGGCAGCCGAAGTGAAGAACAATCAATTAGCGACCAAGGCTCTTGAGTATCAATTTGGGCAATTTGCTAGTGCCCAAAACACAAGGCCTAGAGGAGGACTGCCTAGCAACACGGATCCTAATCCGAAGCAGGTAAATGCAGTGACCACAAGGAGTGGTTTGCAGCTGAAGGAGGTGGAACCGGAAAGACCACCTCAAAAGTCAGTAGCAGCAGATGTTGAGGAAGAACAAAGTTCGGATAGGGGGAAGACCAAAGAAGCTGAATCAGAAAGGCCTCCACCCCCATTCCCTCAACGACTCAAGAAACACAAGGAGGAGGCGTGTTTCAAGAAATTTATGGAGGTGCTTAAACAGGTAGATGTTAATTTACCTCTTGTTGATGTCTTGCAGGGAGTGCCAAAATATGCCAAATATATTAAAGACATCGTGGCCAACAAAAGTCATTTGACTGAGTATGCCACGGTGGCTTTGACGGAGGAATGCACTTCCCGGATCCAACATAGACTGCCTACGAAATTAAAAGACCCTGGAAGTTTTACTATCCAGCTTACTATTGGGCAGAGTATCCGAGCTCGTGGATTGTGTGATTTGGGGGCGAGCATAAACCTGATGCCATCTTCGGTATTCAGAAAGTTGGGTCTAGGGAGTCCTAAACCTACAACCGTAATCTTGCAGTTAGCAGACAGATCCTTAGCTAGGCCGGATGGCATTGTTGAGGATGTGCTTGTGCAAGTGGGATCCCTCATTTTTCCGGTTGATTTTATTGTTCTGGATTTTGAACCAGACGCTGAAGTCCCATTTATTTTGGGACGACCCTTCTTGGCAACCGGGAAAGCATTAATCGACGTGGCTGCGGGTCAACTTAAAATGCGAGCACATGACAAGGTAGAGGTGTTCGATGTATACAAAGCACCCAAGCTCCCGATGGTAAATGAAGAACTCTCAGTGATCAATGTAATTGATCATGGGAATGCGAAACAAATGAATGATTCCAGAGAGTTGATGGGAAGACCACCAGATAAGGGTGAGCACTACTGGGGGGAGGACAATGATCGTGAAAAATCGTCCATCACCCTAGTGGATAATTGAGCATAAAGGATATCGAGCCGCGACGATAAACCAGGCGCTGCACGGGAGGCAACCCGTGAAAAATATTTTTTTTCTTTTATTTTATAAAGTGTAAATAGATTTTATTTTATTTTTCTTTTTCTTGATTTAGTACAAAATTTTTCGTTTTAGTTAGTATTTTTTATTTTAATTAGGGAAATCTATTAATCTAACCAATTTTGTTTAGTGAGGTGATTTTCAGGTCAAACGGAGAAAAATGTGCACGAAATCGGGAAGGAAAAGGCAAGGTATGGAAAAATGAATAAAATGAAGAGACAGTGAGCTGGGGCGATGGCTCCGTGTCACGGAGGAGGACCTCCGCGTTACCCTCCGTGACACGTTGAAGGTTAATCTGGAATTTTTTTGAAAATTCCAGTAAGCCATCGCGATAGCTCCGTGTCACGGAGGAGGGGCTCCGCGTTACCCTCCGTGACGCGTTGCCCTATATTTTGTGATGGGTCACACCGGGTTGCCGGGTGACCCGCGTGTTTTCCTTCATTTTAAACCCCGATTTTAGGCCCTTTTTCCTCATTTTCTCTCTTCTCCGCGACCAAACACCCAAATTTCCCACCCCAACCAACGTGCCACGGTATTAAGCAACCAAGTTGTCGAGTTTCTTTGATTATTCAACTTAAAGGTATGTTTTCCTCGTCTTTCTCAAGTTTTTGTCGATTTTAGTCGAATTTGAGCATAGGAGGTGAGATATATTACCCTAAGTCGAAATTTAGCATGAAATTAAGTTATTCTTTGATTGATAAATGTTCGGAATGTTGTAATACGCGTTTGAACTTGTCGATTGCGTGAATGATTCGAATTTGATTGTGAAATTCAATTCTAGGGCTTGGGTTGTTGAATTCGAATTGGGTAACTTGGTAAATTTGTAAATTATATGTCAGGGTGTGCTTGTGAATTGAGATAAGTCATTGTAAATATTGTTTGAATGTAATAGACGATGAATTCTCGGGATTTTGGGAAAATGTGAAAATTGTTCGAATTGGTTGAGTATATAGGTTCATGTGTATATAGAATTTTTGTTGTTGTTTTTGTTTTGTTGTTTTCTTTGCTAAGTGCGATGGTTGAATTGCTAGCGATGGTAGGATTGGGATTAGCTGTATGAAGTCTGAGTAGTACGCTAAGGTTTTACTGTCGAAATTTTCTTTGCGAACGCACTAACCATAAATTGTATAGGTGTTTGTTATTGGTGTAAATAAAGTCATTCTTGCCGTAGTATCATAACCGTAGCTAAGGACTAAGTGTGGGGTAAACTTAGCTTAACCCGACCTTAGCCAAAGCTAATATGCATTTAGCTTGACATGGTGCTTGTTTATTTGTATTGACAGGTACAATGGCAAGTAGGCAGGATAAGGGTAAAGGTGCATCTACTTCAGGCACCGGGAGAAAACGACTTAGACTGGGCACAGCAGTCCCAGCTGCACCAGCTGTTCCACGCGGCCAACGCTGCCAATACGGAACGAGGTAGGTAACCGATGAAGGGAAGAAGTGGTACGCTAAACACAAGGAAAACAAATACTTCCCTGAGGAGCATATTGCGCGGGAACCACTAGCACAGGAGTTCCCCCGTATAGTGCAAAGGATCGAGGCAGCTGGGCTCAGCTTCATATTTCAGGAGCCCAAGGAGTGCAACTTACATTTAGTCCGGGAGTTCTATGCAAATTGGAACCCGGCAATCAGAAGCCACACAATAAAGATCAGAGGGCAGATAGTCACTCTGGAACCCCAGCAATTAAATGCCATCATTGGAGCGCGGGACACAGACGCCCACGTTCTCCGCCAGCTGAATATCACCCCACCATATGCCGATATTAGACGCATATTGTGTGGGGCTCGATCCACAGCCATATGGAGCAGACATAAGGAGAGGGGTTACCACCAGACTCTGTCGTATTATCAAATGAACAGGGAGGCAAGAATTTGGCTGAAAATAGTTTGTTCGTGCCTGATCCCGGGGGTGCACATGACGGATGTGACCCGGGACCGTGTGTGCCTGCTGTATGCCCTGATGAAAGGGCTAGAGATTAATGTTGGGGCGGTCATCATATCCGCCGTGAAGAGAGCCCGACTACACCAGGGCCACAGGTATGGGTTCGGCGGACTTATCACCACCTTCCTCCGGGGCCTCGATGTCGAAGAAGAGGCTTTGGACTACATCCCGCAGTTGGAGCGGAGGGCCCTTGATGTGACCAAAACTAAGGCCCCCGACACCACACATGGGCCAGTGCTGACACTTGGCGAGCGACATGCTCGCGACGATCAGTACATGGCACGGATGTTTGGTATGCAAATGCTTCAGCTTTGGATTGGTGGGAGACCAGCCACAGAGGAGGAGTTATGGCAGCTGGAGCTGGATTACCCATTTGGCAAAAACGCCAGGGCTTTTTGCTGAGTGGGGCCAGCATTTGTAGAGGCCACTGATGATGATGTCCCCACGGATGAGGAGACACGTCGGGAGGACTCCGATGTGGAGTCCGATGACGACGATGGAGGTGACTCGGACATGGGCAATGAGGCAGAAGCACCGGATGAAGAAGTCGAATATTTCGACTGATCGGGGAGTTCCACCACCCAAAATTTTGTGATTTGAATTTTTGTGAACACTGGGGACAGTGTTCGATTTAAGTGTGGGGTGGGGAGTAGTTAGGTGCTGGGGGCTGGGCTGGTTTGCTTGTATGTTCTTTCCTCTGTTTGTTTTGTATGTTTAAGTTTCCCTGTGTTTGTGAAGTGCAAACTGGTTTGTATCTGTATATATTTGTGGTAATTGATGATGTGTGTTGTGAAATGTTGTGGTTTGCCAGCTAAGTCTATAAAAACTTTTGTAAATATTGCGAAAATATTTTGTATATATTAAAATATTTTGTAAATATTTTTCCATCGAAATGATCGATGTTTTGCAAAATTTTTCGATTTTTATTTTGGGTTTCTCGGAGTTTGTTTTCGGTTCTTTTACCGAGAATAGTCCCATTGAACCGAAGTCATAGTTAGTGACCGTTCCGTATGATGGATGGATGATGATCGTCTTAAGGGAAATGTAGTCAGTAGGAGTAGTGATTTTACTATGTTTTCAGTTTTTTTTTGGTGGATTGCATCACGGAACCTGTAGTTACTATATGGTTGTGAAATTATGGTTGCGTGTTGTAACTGATATTCAAAATGTAAAAGTGATTCGTATGAAAGCATGCAATTTTTTAAATATGTTGAGTTACCTTGGCTGTACAATTCGATTCGGTGTGATGGAGGCTTAATTTTTGAATTCATGTAATTGGTTAATTAAAGACTCTGTGAATGCATCTTGAATCGAGCATGTGCATGAAGTGTGAAGTGAGGTGTTGTTATTCCATGCTATTGTGAAGTGTCTAGAACTTGCCTGGTGTGTGTACAAAACGAAATGAAGGAGGTGTAGTGTTGGAAAAGATGTAGGCATTTCTTTGATTTAACCGAGAGTTTCTATTCTTTTCTTGTCATACACTACCTTTTATGTGATTGTATACCCTAGCCAGCCCGTTGAGCCTTTAGCCGATTATTTCTTTCTTTTGTCCAAAAATTGTATAAACTGAGCTTAATTCTTTCTTTTCATTAGCCGTAAAGTCTATACAAAACTCTTAAGCGCTTAAGAAGAACAGAAAATTTTTTCCCAAAGTGTCAAAGAGTGAGAATAGTGGAAAGAAAAAGAAAAGCAGAGTGAGGAAAGAAAAGAAAAGGTTGAAGAGGCACTTGTTATAATGAAATGATAATGAAGGTGCATGAAAAACCTTTGTTGTTGTGTCAAGTGTGTTTGGTGAAATGGGTCATACGAAAGTAAATCAGCATGAATGGGATGATGAAAAAAAGAAAAGAGAGAAACAATGTCATGAGTTGAGGGGAAGGTGTTGAAAAGGCGCTTAATGATGCTAGTGGCTATTATTGGCTAATCCAATGTGTACTAGTTCCATAGCTTCCATTACAACCCCTTAAAGTCCTACGTGATCTTATATTGCATTTCTTTATATTAGTGGAGTAATACACTAAGGGCAAGCTTATGGGTCATGACATGATGCATGTGAATTATTTTGGGAGAGAGAGTGAAATTAATTTTTACATGCCCCTACTTGAATGTTTGTGTGTCACATGAACAAAAAGGGGAAGATTCTCTTGAGTTGTGAGGGCACATGCTTGATGAAAGATTGATTTTCGTGTCGGATATCTTGATTAGCTGATTTTCATGAGTTTGCCAATATCGAGGGTCGATTCTTAAAGTCTAGGAAGTCTTGATGTATTAAAGGTCATTGCATTGTAAGACCATGCATGTTTTCTTGATGATTTACAATATTGAATGATCGGTATGACCGTAGCTCAAATTGTCGCACCATAGTGGCGAAGGTTGGGATGTAATTTGCATGAGTTGTGTATGTGTTGTTCGAGGACGAACAAGCATTTAAGTGTGGGGTAAGTGATCTTGGGCAGATTTATATGCCCAAGTGATACTCAAACGTATCATTTTCGCCTTGTTTATTGTGCAATGTGTATACATTTTCATGTAATTGGCAATAAAATGTGAATTTATACTAACCAACATGATTAGCATTGTTTTGTAGGTAAAACATGATTTTGAGGAGCTAAAATGCTTGTTGGAACAATATCGGAGTTGGACTTGGATGCGAGCACGAAAAAGACATTGGACTGCACAATGCAAAGGGGCTCCGCGATGGAGCCGTGCCACGCTACCATCGCGGAGGCACACTGCCTGGAGGGCGATTTAATCAAATTCCAGTGGAGCCTCGCGACAGCTCTGTGGCACGGAGGCAAGCCTCCGCGTTGCATGTCGTGCCACGTTGAGGCTATATTCTCGGACCCCAGATTTCCAGTGAGGGTCCGCGTCCACGCCGTGTCACGGAGGTAGTTGGCCTCCGTGACACGTTGCTTGTTATTCCGGGAAAAATTCCCAATAGTATAAATAGAACACTTAGGCTTATTTTTAATTAATTCAGACTTGGTGGAGCAAGGATGTGGGTTACAGGCAGTTGAGGGACGAAAAAGCTAAGGGTTTTTCTCTCTTTCTTTCTTCTTTCAATCAATTTTTTGTATGATTAACACTTGTTTTAGGATGATTAATCCACAAATGAGTGGCTAATTCTCTTCCTTGCTGAGGTTATGAACAATGGTGATGAATTCTTATTATTGAATTGTATGGTTTTTCTTCTTCTTCTTCTATGTTGTTCTATTAATTCTTGTTTCTACTGCATTAGTGTGTGGCCGACATTAATGTACATCTAAAAAGTCCGATTTCACTCGAGAGAGCACGAAATTGGAAAGTTGTGAATTAATAGGGTATTGTTCTTAACTTGATTTGGGAAAATTGGGTTTTGATGTGCTTTCCTGATAGAAATATACTTGAAAGCCGTATTAGTCAATTTAGGAACCGAAATTGTATTGCTAGGTCATAAATTGCATTTGATCACAGAAATGTAGACGGATGGTTTATGATTCTTAAGTGAGATTAAATACGAGAGTTTTAATCTCTAGGCTAATGTTCTTGGCTAGCAACTAGAAGAGAAGAATAACCAAATTATGATTATAATCAAGTTCATTACTTGTTCTTAACCTTGGCATGCTCATATCCATAGTTTAAATTCAAAGTAGATATTTGTTAATAGTTTTAGTATATAATTTATAACCAAAATTATTTAACTTTTGGTTACGTTGTTGTCAGCATATATAGAAGTAAGATAGAATATAGTATACTTGAGCAATTTTTACTTATCCAGAGTCTCCTTGGTTCGATACTTGGCTTACTTAGCCACTTTATTACTTGTTTGACCACGTGCACTTGTGTGTCGGTTTTTAACCCATATAGCAAACCACCGAACACTCACCACCTTCCTCAGGGGCCTAGATGTCGAGGAGGAGGCCCTTGACTATATCCCGCAGATGGAGCGGCGGGCCTTAGATGTTACTAAAACTAAGGCTCCCGACACCACCCACGGGCCAGTGCTTACACTTGTCGAGCGACATGCTTGTGATGATCAGTATATGGCTCAAATGTACGGGATGTAGATGCTCCAGCTGAGGATAGGCGGGAGGCCGGCGACAGAGGAGGAGCTATGGCAGCTCGAGCTAGACTACCCCTTCGGTGAAAACGCCAGGGCTCTATGCCGAGTGGGGCCAGCATTTCTAGAGCCCACAAATGATGATGTCCCCACAGATGAGGAGACACGTCGGGAGGACTCCGATGTGGAGTCCGATGATGACGATGGGGGCGACTCGGACATGGGAGATGAAGCAGCAGCACCCGACGAAGAAGTGGAATACTTTGACTGATCAGGGAGTTCCACCACCCGATTTTGTGCTATTTTAATTTTTGTGAACACTGGGGACAGTGTTCGAGCTAAGTGTGGGGTGGGAGTAGTTAGGTGCTGGGTTGGGCTGTTTTGTAGGTATGCTCTATTCTGTTGTCGTGTATGTGAAAATTTGTTTGTCCTTGTGAGTTGTGAATTGTTAAGTTGTTGTTCTGTTTGTAAATTTATGTGAAATTGATGTGTGTTGCTGAATGTTGCTAGCTGATTCTAATTCTGTACATATTTTTGTTATCGAAATGATCGATATTTTTTTAAAAAAAAATTTAAAATATTTTGTACATATTTTTTCTATCGAAATGATCGATATTTTCAACATTTTTTTACTTCTTGGGTTTCTCGGCGTTTGTTTTTGGTTCTTTTACCGAGAATGGTCCCATTGAACCGAAGTCATAGTTAGTGACTGTTCCCTATGATGGATGGATGACGACCGTCTTAAGGGAAATGTAATCGTTAGGAGTAGATTTTTTTCAATTATTTTTCAGTTTTTTTTCTTTGGTGGGTTGCATCCCAGAACCTGTAGTTACTGTATGGTTGCAAAATTCTGGTTGCGTGTTGTACATGATATTTAAAATGCAAAGGTGATTCATATGAAAGCATGCAACTTTGTAAATATGTTGAGATACCTAGGCCATAGAATTCGATTCAGTGTGATTAAGGCTTAATGTTTGAATTCATGTAATTAGTTGATTGAAGAGTCTATGAATACATCTTAAATTGAGCATGTGCAAAAAGTGTGAAGTGAGGTTTTGTTATTCCATGCTATTGTGAAGTGTCTAGAACTTGCCTGGTGTGTGTACAAAACGAAATAAAGGAGGTGTATTGTAGGAAAGGATGTAGGCATTTCTTTGTTTTAACCGAGAGTTTCTATTTTTCCTTGTCGTACACACCTTGATTGTATACCCTAGTCAGCCCATTGAGCCTTTAGCCTATTATTTTTTCTTTTGTCATAAAGTGTAAACCGAGCTTAATCCCTTCTTTTCATTAGCTGTGAAGTCTATACAAAACTCTTAAGCGCTTAAGATGAGAAAATCATTTTCCCGAAGTGTCGAAGAGTGAGAATGGTGAAAAGAAAAAGAAAAGCAGAGTGAGAGAAGAAAAGAAAAGGTTGAAGGTGCACTTGCTATAAATAAACTATAATGAAGGTGCATGAATAATCTTTGTTGTTGTGTCAAGTGTGCTTAATATGATGGGCCATACTAAAGAAAATCATCAAGAATGGGATGATGAAAAAAAAAAGAAACAATGTCCATGAGTTGATGGGATGTGTTGAAAAGGCGCTTAAGGATGCTAGTGGCTATTATTGGCTAATCCAATATTTACTAGTTCCGTAGCTTCCATTACAACCCGTTAAAGTCCTACGTGATCTTACATCGCACTTCTTTATATTAGTGGAGTAATACACCAAGGGCAAGCTTATGGGTCATGACATGATGCATGTGAATTCTTTTGGGAGAGAGAGCGAAATTGTTTTTACATGCCCCTGCTTGAATTTTTGTGAGTCATATGAGCAAAAAGGGGAAGATTCTCTTGTGTTGTGAGGGCACATGCTTGATGAAAGATTAATTTTCGTGTCGGATATCTTGATCAGCTGATTTGCATGAGTTTGCCAATATCGAGAGTCGATTCTTAAAGTCTAGGAGGTCTTGATGTATTGAAGGTCATTGCATTGATAAGACCATGCATGTTTTCTTGATGATTTGTTGTATCGAATAATCGGTATGACCGTAGCCTAAATTGTTGAACCAAAGTAGCGAGGTTGGGATGTAAATTGCATGAAGTGTAGGATTGTTGTTCGAGGACGAACAAGGATTTAAGTGTGGGGTAAGTGATGTTGGGCAAATTTATATGCCCAAGTGATACTCAAAAGTACCATTTTAGCCTTGTTTATCTATCAATGTGTATACATTCTCATGTAATTGGTAATAAAATGTGAATTTATACTAACCAACATGATTAGCATTGTTTTGCAGTTAAAATGTGATTTTGGGAAGCTTAAATGCATGTTGGATGATATCGGGGTTGGACTTGGATGCGAGCAAGGAACAAGGCATTGGACAGCATGAATTAAAAGGGCTCCGCGATGGAGCCGTGTCACGCTGCCATCGCGGAGGCCTTGTGCCTGGATAGGGAAAATTCGCCCAAATTCCAGAGAGGGTCCGCGTCCGGTCCGTGGCACGGTGGCTTGGCTCCGTGTTGCACGTCGTGCCACGTTGAGCCTTAATTCCTGGACCCCCAGTTCCAGTGAGGGTTCGCGTCCGTAGCGCGTCATGGAGGCAGTGCTCCGCGATACACTCCGTGACACGTTGCTCGTTATTCCGGGAAAAATTCCCACCAGTATAAATAGAACACTTAGGTTTATTTTTCAATATTCTGACTTGGTGGAGCAAGAACGTGGGTTACAGGCAGTTGAGGGACGAAAATATCAGGGTTTTTTCTCTCTTTCTTTCTTTTTTAATTCAATTGCTTGTATGATTAACACTCAATTAAAGATGTTTAATCCACAAATGAGTGGCTAATTCCTCTTCTTGCTGAGGTTATGAACAATTGTGATGAAATGTGATCATTGATTCTTTGGTTTTTCATCTTTTCTTCCATGTTGTTCTATTAATTCTTGTTCTTACTGCATTAATGTGTGGCCTACGTTAATGTACATCTAAAAAGTCCGGTTTCACTCGAGAGAGCAAGAAATTGGAAAGTTGTGAATTAATAGGATATGTTCTTTACTTGGTTTGGAAAAATTGAGTATTGATTTGCTTTCAGGATAGAAATATACCTGAAAGTCGTATTAGTCAATTTAGGAACCGGGTTTGTATGGCTAGAACATGAATTGCATTTAATCACAGAAATGTAGGTGGATGGTTCATGATTCTTAAGTGAGGTTAAATACGAGAGTTTTAATCTCTTGGCAATTGTTCTTGGCTAGCAACTGGAGGAAAAGATTAACCAAATTATGATGATAATCAATTTCATTACATGTTCGTTTAACCTCAGCATGCTCTCATTCATAGTTCAGACTCAAATTAGATAATTGTTTTAGCTTTAGTATAAAAAATTATAAAACAAACTATCAAACTTTTGGTTACACTGTTGTCTGCATTTTTAGAAGTAAAATATAGTACACTTAAGCAGATTGCACTTCATCCAAGTCTCTGTGGGATCGATACCTGGCTTACTAAAGCCACTTTACTACTTGTTCGACCACGTGCACTTGCGTGTTGTTTTATATACCCACAAATCACGCGAACAAACACTTAGGTTCATTTTTCAATATTCTGACTGGGTGGAGCAAGAACGTGGGTTACAGGCAGTTGAGGGGACGAAATTATCAGGGTTTTTCTCTCTTTCCTTCTCCTTGAATTCAATGGCTTGTATGTTTAACACTCATTTAATGATGTTTAATCCACAAATGAGTGGCTAATTCATCTTCTTGCTGAGGTTAGAACAATTGTAATGAAATGTGATCATTGATTCTTTGGTTTTTCATCTTTTCTTCCATGGTTGTTCTATTGATTCTTGTTCTTACTGCATTAATTTGTGGCCTACGTTAATGTACATCTAAAAAGTCCGGTTTCACTCGAGAGAGCAAGAAATTGGAAAGTTGTGAATTAATAGGATATGATCTTTTCTTGGTTTGGGAAAATTGGGAATTGATTTACTTTCAGGATAGAAATATACCTGAAAGTCGTATTAGTCAATTTAGGAACCGGGTTTGTATGGCTAGAACATGAATTGCATTTAATAACAGAAATGTAGGTGGATGGTTCATGATTCTTAAGTGAGGTTAAATACGAGAGTTTTAATTTCTTGGCAATAGTTCTTGGCTAGCAACCGGAGGAAAAGACTAACCAAATTATGTCGATAATTAATTTCATTACATGTTCGTTTAACCTCAGCATGCTCTCATTCATAGTTCAGACTCAAATTAGATAGTTATTTTAGAGTTAGCATAAAAATTATAAAACAAAATATCAAACTTTTGGTTACACTGCTGTCTGCATTTTTAGAATCGAAATATAGTGCACTTGAGCAGATTGCACTTTATCCCAGTCCTTGTGGGATCGATACTTGGCTTACTTAAGCCACTTTACTACTTGTTCGACCACGTGCACTTGCGTGTAAGTTATATACCCATATAACAAACAGACCGAACAAGTTTTTGGCACCGTTGCCGGGGAACTGGCAATTGGTGAATTTGTTTTAAATGTTAATTTACTGTATTTTTATTTTCTTAGTGTTGACAACTTGGTCTTAGCCTGTATTTTGCAGACTTAATTTCTGTTGAACACTGGCAAGAGACAAGGAGCTGGTGGACTCGTATATAGAGCCAGCAAGAATATATCATAGTAAGCGGACAGAAGCTCTAGAAAGAAAGCTGTAGTTGCTCAGACAGATGATCATGGAGCAACAACAGAATCCACCGGTAGTCCGGGCAGTGTTAGTGCCCGAAGAAGTAGCAGCTCGACCGGTTCACGAGGTGGTAATCCCACATGCTAATAATGTCACATCTAGCATCCGCAAACCTGAGCCGGGAATGAGGTTCGAACTTAAGCAGAATATGGTGCAATTGCTGCACACTAGCGGGCAGTTTACCGGTCTCCCTCATGAAGATCCACAGCAGCATCTCCAAAATTTTTTGGAGATAAGTGACACTTACATCCCCGCTGGAGTGTCATCAGATTATGTCCGGCTTACATTGTTCCCATTTTCTCTATTGGGAGAAGCCAAGAGGTGGTTGAAAGCTGAGCCACCGAATTCTATTTCTACGTGGGATGATCTTGCAAGGAAATTCTTGATACGGTTTTTTCCCTCCGGTAAAACAACAAGACTTAGAAGTCAAATTCTAAGTTTCAAACAGAGAGAGGGAGAGAATTTATATCAGTCCTGGGAGAGATTCAAGTCCATGTTGCGGGATTGTCCTCATCATCATCAGTCCAATGATATGCTGGTATCACTTTTATAGAGGGTTTGGAACCCCACACAAAAATATTGCTAGACTCAGCAGCTGGAGGACAAGCGCTGGAGAAAACTTATGAGGAGCTGTATACCTTGTTGAACCGTATTTCGCAGGGCAATCCAGAATGGAATGCTGATTCATCAAGAGGTGGGACAAGGAAAGCAGCAGGAGTGCTATAAGTGGATGGGTTTATAGCTATTGCTGCACAGATAGCTGCATTACAAAATCAACTTAACACCCACTTCAGCAACATGACAATGAACCAGCTCCAAGCCCCAGTTAATGCAGTGCAGCAGATGTGGTGTGAAGTGTGTGGAAGCAGTGAGCACTCAGCTGAGTGTTGTGGAGCCAATCCTGACTCGGTAAACTTTGTGGGTAATATACAAAGGAACAATCACCAACAGTATGGTAATAGCTACAATTCCAATTGGAGGAATCACCCTAATTTCTCCTGGGGTAGCAACAACCATCAGGGGCAAAGTTCGGGTCAGGGTGTGCAAAGGAACCAAGGAGGGCAGCAGAATTATCAAGCACAATTCAGAAACAACAATGCACCTCCTCCACCACCATCACCCAGCATTGAGGAGATGTTCAAGACCATGATAGCTAACCAAGCTCAATTGCAGGTTGACTATGTGAAATTGGCAGCCGAAGTGAAAAACAACCAGTTAGCTACCAAGGAACTTGAATATCAATTTAGGCAATTTGCTGGAGCCCAAAACACAAGGCGTAGAGGAGGACTTCCGAGCGACACAGATCCCAATCCCAAGCAGGTGAATGCAGTGACCACAAGGAGTGGTTTGCAGCTGAAAGAGGTGGAACTAGAAAGACCACCTCAACAATCGGGAGCAGCAGAAGTTGAGAGGGAGCAAAGTATTGAAAGGGGGAAGACTAAGGAAGCTGAATCAGAAAGACCACCACCCCAGTTCCCTCAACGATTAAAGAAACACAAGGAGGAGGCGTGTTTCAAGAAATTCATGGAGGTGCTGAAACAGGTACATATTAACTTACCTCTTGTTGATGTTTTGCAGGGAGTGCCGAAATATGCTAAGTATATAAAGGACATTGTGGCAAACAAAAGTCGATTGACGGAGTATGCTACGGTGGCTCTAATGGAGGAGTGCACTTCCCGAATTCAAAACAGACTGCCCACAAAGCTCAAAGACCCTGGGAGCTTTACTATACAGATTACTATTGGGCAGAGCATCCGAGCTCGTGGATTGTGTGATTTGGGAGCGAGCATAAATTTGATGTCGTCATAGATATTCAAAAAGTTGGGTCTAGGGAGTCCTAGACCCACAACAGTAATCTTGCAATTGGCAGATCGATCCTTAGCCAAACCTGATGGCATTGTGGAGGATGTTCTGGTGCAAGTTGGCTCCCTAATTTTCCCGGTAGATTTTGTCGTGCTGGATTTTGAACCAGACGCGGAAGTCCCATTTATTTTGGGACGTCCTTTCTTGGCGACTGGGAAAGCACTAATTGACGTAGCTGCGGGGAAGCTAACAATGCGAGCACACGACAAGGTGGAGGTGTTCAATGTGTACAAGGCACCCAAGCTCCCGATGGTGCACGAAGAACTCTCGGTGATCAATGTGATTGATCAAGGCAATGATGAGCAGATTAAGGATTCACGAGAGTTAATGGGAAAACCACCGGATCGGTGTAAGCACTACTGGGGGGAGGACGGTGATCGAGAGAAATCGTCCATCACCCTAGAGGACAACTGAGCTTAACGACGTCGAGCCGTGATGGTAAACCAGGCGCTGCACGGGAGGCAACCCGTGGGAAAAATTTTTTTTTTTTCTTCTTTGTAAAGTGTAAATAGATTTATCTTTTTCTTTTTCTTGATTTACTACAAAATTTTGGTTTTTTGTTTTGTTATATTTTTATTTAGAGTGAAACCTATAATTCTAACCAATTTTGTATAGTGAGATGAATTTCAGGTCAAACGGAGGAAAATATGCAAGGAATCGCAAAGGAAAATTCGAGGTATCAACATTAACAAAAAGTGGCAAAACAGTGAGCTGGGGCGAAAGCTCCGTGTCACGGAGGTGGACCTCTGCGTTACCCTCCGTGACACATTGAGGTATAATCTGGATTTTTTAAATTTCCAGAACAGGCTCGCGACGGCTCCGTGTCACAGAGGCAGTGCACCGTGATGCACTCCATGACACGTTGCCGTGTATATCGCGACGGGTCACACCGGGTCGCCGGGTGACCCGCGCAATTTTACTACTTTTTAACCCCGAAAACCCCTCCCTTTCTCTTATTTTTCAACCACTCCGCGACCAAACTCCCCAAAACCCATCCCCCTTCAACGTGACACGGAGTAGGCTAAGAAAATCATCAAGTTTGCGTAAATTCTTCAAATTCAAGGTATGTTCTTCAATTCCATCTCATTTCTTGTCGATTTTCTTCTATATTGAGCATGTGAGGTGAGCTAAGTTTGCCCTAAGTAGAAATTAATCATGAATTCAATTGAATTGTTGATGATGAATGTTCAGAATGTCGTTATGATTGCTTGAACTCGTTAATTGCATAAATTAATCTAATTTGCTTGATAATATCATTTCTAGGGCTTGTTTTTTAATTTGAAGTGAAAAATGTAGTGAACTTGTGAAATTCGTGCCAGGATGTACATGTTGAGTGAGATGAGTCGGTGTGCTAGTTGTGATCATGTTAAAAGACCGACGGATTCTTAGGTTAGAGGAATATTGAAATTTGCAAGAATTGGGTTGGTTGTATAGGTTCGTGTAGATAAATTTTTGTTATTGTTTTCGTTTCTTTGTTTTTCCTTGCTAAGTGCGATGGGTTAAAAGGTTATCGATGGTAATGATTGTTGTTAGCTGTACGAAGTCTGAGTAGTACCTAGAATATATACCGTCGAATTTTTCGTATGCACTAAGCATGTCTGTATAAGTTGGTTGTTTATTTGTGTAAATAAAGATAATCTTGCCGGTATGTTGTAATTGTAGCTAAGGACTAAGTGTGGGGTAATCTAGCTTAACTCGACCTTAGTCGAAGTTAATATCCATTGGCTTAACATTGATCTTGTCTACTTGGGTTGACAGGTAAAATGGCAAGCAGGCAAGAAAAAGGGAAAGGCGCATCAACTTCTAGCACCGGAAGGAAGCGAATCAGACTGGGAACAGCAGTCCCAGCAGCACTAGCAGTTCCACGCAGCCAACGCCGCCAATATGGAACAAGATGGGTGACAGATGAGGGGAAGAAGTGGTACGCAAAGCACAAAGAAAACAAATACTTCCCCGAGGAGCATATAGCATGGGAACCGTTGGCACAGGAGTTCCCTAGGATTGTACACCGGATCGAGGAAGCTGGGCTCAAGTTCATCTTTGAAGAGCCCAAGGAATGTAACTTGCACCTGATTCGGGAATTTTATGCCAACTGGAACCCGACTATCAGGAGTCATACCATCAAAATCAGAGGGCAAATAGTCACTTTGGAGCCCCACCACCTCAATGCCATCATAGGAGCGCGGGACACAGATGCCCACGTGCTCCGACAGCTGAACATTACCCCACCGTATGCGGACATCAGACGCACCTTGTGTGGGACCCGATCGACAGCTAGATGGAGCAGACACAAAGAGAGGGGCTACCACCAGACTTTTCCCTATTCACAGATGAACAGGGAAGCCAGAATATGGCTGAAGATTGTCTATTCCTGCCTAATCCCTGGGGTACATATGACAGATGTAACCTGGGATCGTGTATGCCTGGTGTACGCCCTGATGAAAGGGCTGGAGATCAACGTGGGGGCGGTGATTATCTCCGCCATGAAGAGAGCCCGGTTGCACCAAGGGCACAGGTACGGCTTTGGTGGACTACTCACCACCTTCCTCAGGGGCCTAGATGTTGAGGAGGAGGCCCTTGACTATATCCCGCAGATGGAGCGGCGGGCCTTAGATGTTACTAAAACTAAGGCACCCGACACCACCCACGGGCCAGTGCTTACACTTGGCGAGCGACATGCTCGTGATGATCAGTATATGGCTCGCATGTATGGGATGCAGATGCTCCAGCTGAGGATAGGCGGGAGGCCGGCGATAGAGGAGGAGCTATGGCAGCTCGAGCTAGACTACCCCTTCGGCGAGAATGTCAGGGCTCTATGCCGAGTGGGGCCAGCATTTGTAGAGCCCACGGATGATGACGCCCCCACCGATGAGGAGACACGTTGGAAGGACTCCGATGTGGAGTCCGATGATGACGACGGGGGTGATTTAGACATAGGAGATGAAGTAGCAGCACCCGACGAAGAAGTGGAGTACTTTGATTGATCAGGGAGTTCCACTGTTCGGTTCGCGTTATATGGGTATATAACTAAACGCAAGTGCACGTGGTCGAACAAGTAGTAAAGTGGCTTTAGTAAGCCAAGTATCGATCCCACAAGGACTGGGATGAAGTGCAATTTGCTCAAGTGTATTATATTTTAATTCTAAGAATGCAGACAACAGTGTAACCAAGAGTTTGATATTTTGTTTTATAATTTTTATGCTAAAGCTAAAAAAATTATCTACTTCGAATCTGAACTATGAATGAGAGCATGCTAAGGTTAAACGAACATGTAATGAAATTAATTATCATCATAATTTGGTTAATTTTTTCCTCCAGTTGCTAGCCAAGAACATTTGCCAAGAGATCAAAACTCTCGTATTTAACCTCACTTAAGAATCATGAACCATCCACCTACATTTCTGTGATTAAATGCAATTCATGTTCTAGCCATACAAACCCGATTCCTAAATTGACTAATACGACTTTTAGGTATATTTCTATCCTAAAAGCAAATCAATACTCAATTTTCCCAGACCAAGTAAAGAACATATCCTATTAATTCACAATTTTCCAATTTCTTGCTCTCTCGAGTGAAACCGGACTTTTTAGATGTACATTAACGTAGGCCACACATTAATGCAGTAAGAACAAGAATTGATAGAACAACATGGAAGAAAAGATGAAAAACCAAAGAATCAATTATCACATTTCATTACAATTGTTCATAACCTCAGCAAGAAGAGGAATTAGCCACTCATTTGTGGATTAAACATCTTTAAATGAGTGTTAATCATACAAGCCATTGAATTCAAGAAGAAAGAAAGAGAGAAAAAACCCTGATATTTTCATCCCTCAACTGCCTGTAACCCACGTTCTTGCTCCACCAAGTCAGAATATTAAAATTGAACCTAAGTGTTCTATTTATACTGGTGGGAATTTTTCCCGGAATAACAAGCAACGTGTCACGGAGTGTATCGCGGAGCACTGCCTCCGTGACACGTTGTGTATCGCGGAGCACTGCCTCTGTGACACGGTGTGTATCGCGGAGCACTGCCTCCGTGACACGTTGCTATTCCACCACAGGCCAAATTTTGCATTTTTTCCTTGTTGACATCCGAGTCCAACCCCAATCTCTCCCAACACGCATTTTAGCTTCCCAAAATTATATTTCACCTGCAAAACAACGTTAATCATGTTGGTTAGTATAAATTCACATTTTATTATCAATCACATGAGAATGTATAAACATTGATAGATAAACAAGGCTAAAATGACACCTTTGAGTATCACTTGGGCATATAAATTTGCCCAAGATCACTTACCCCACACTTAAAGTCTTGTTCGTCCTCGAACAAACCTTTTACATCTCATGCACATGAAGACTTACACATAGCTAATTTTAGCAAGACAATTCAAGCTACAGCTACAATGACTGTTTAAGATAGCAAGCTAAAAATAGAGCATGCACGATTTAATCATTGAAATGGAATACAATTATGTTAAGACTTCCTAACCTCAAGAATTTACTCTCTATCTTAGCAAACTCATGCAAATCAACTGATCAAGAAATCCAACATGAATTATATCCTTCATTAAACATGTGCCCTCACAACAAGAGAGTTACCCCTTTTCACACGCAAATTTTTAAATCACAACATGTATGGGTAAATGAATAAAATTACGCTCACTCTCACAAAGAATTCACATGCATCATGTAATGACCCATAAGCTTGCCCTTAGTGTTTTACTCCACTAATTTAAGGATGTTTGAACGTAAGATCAAGTAGGACTTAATGGGTTGTAATGTAAGCTAAGGGACGGGTAGGTACTATTCTAGTGACTATCTTCCCCCAAGCGCTTTTAATAACTTCAACCTTCATTAAGGATATCTCTTCCCTTACTTCACCCTCATTCTTTTCAATCCTGAATTTTCTCTTCTTGTTCCCATTTGTTTAAGCACACTCAGCTTAGTAGTAAGGAGTACTTAAGCAAAAAAAAAATTTTCATTCATTTTTTTTCTTACTCCCTACTAATAATCAACCATTTTTACACAAGTGCACCTTTGTCCTTTTCTCAACTTTCACAAGTTCTACTTTTCCTTTTTTTTCATGCTTCTCACTCCCTCATTCTTTGGAATTTTTTCACTTAAGCGCTTAGGAGTTTTGGATCAAATTCAAGGCTAATGAAAGAAAAAGGATTAAGCTTATGTTGTAGCTATCAAAGAATAGGCTCAAGGCTCAATGGGGCTAACTAGGATTAAATATTCAAGGTAGGTAAAGTGAGGGATAACATTTATGTTCATTCAAAGAAATGCCTAAATCATCTCCTACAATTCACATCCTTCATTTCGTTTTATATACACACCAGGCAAGTTCTAGACATTCCACAATAGCACGGAATATTCGAAAAACTTACACTCACAGCACATGCTCAATTCAAGACACATTCCGTAGACTCTTAACTCAGCTAATCACAAGAATTCAAAATTAAGCTTCAATCATATCAAGTCAAATTCAAGAGCCTAGGTGTCTCAAACATAGGTATACCACGTGCATGCTTCAACACTAAACATACTTGCATCTTACAATCATTTATAGCACATAACAAGAATATCAAGCCATCAATCAGCTACGGGTTCAAAAACCAACCTACCGACTAATTTTCCTCAAGACGGTCGTCATCCATCCATCGTTGGAAACAGTCTCTAACTATGACTAAAAACATTATATACAAACAAAGAAAAATTTTTATTCTTCGGTTCAAAGACCCCCCATCGGAAAAGAACTGAAAAGAAAAACCAACGGGTGATGAACTCATACTTGACTCACAAAAAAAAAATCCTTTTTTTTTTCAAATATTTCTCACAAGCATTACATTCACCAAAAATCGTTAAGCACAAAAATTTTAAAATTTTCCTCACCCCACACTTCAATCATGTTATGTCTCCATAGCATCAACTTAACATTTAAAGAGGGTGAGAAATACTCCCTGAGGCCTTTAGGCCTAGCTAACAGCATGCCTTTCTTCAACTTTGCACAAGTGGGTGTTCGACCCCACACTTTTTCTCTTCCATGCTTGTTAGCTTCCTCCTCCACGGGTACTCAGACTTCCCCTCCATCTGTGCTTAACTTCCACCAAAACAACACAAGATGAAAAATAAATAAAATAAACTTAAATGCAAGAAATTAAAATGGTACCCATGGTACCCTTGGGTTGCTTCCCAAGCCGCACCTAATTTTTCGTCGCGGCACGACGTATCAAGTTTCACCGCTTTTTCCTCCACCTTGAGGATATGAATCTCACCCCTAATTTCTTCTCTAATTTCCTCTTATGCTCCAGGGGTGGTGGTGAAAAATTGTAAGGACCAAGCAGTAGATGTTGCCTTTTGAACTTATTGGCCCTTAAGTAAGCGAAGTCATTTTGTCTCTCCGAGTTAGCAAATTTCAAAATATACGGGGCTTGGTCCTCCTCTAGACATTTCTCTATAAGCTTGGAAGACTCTATTTCTATGTTTTCAACCAAACTTAATGTCGAAAAATGCTTCGAGTGTGGTCCAATAAACCTCAACTCTGAAAATGCATTGTGCTTGACCTCCTTACTTGTATACACCTTCTCAGCATCGACATCTATCTCTCCATTAATGTCAACTGGAGGATACTCTATCTCTTCTTCCATGAATGGATTTTCCATAAGTGTGAGCCCATCACAGGGACACTCAAGAGATTCTAATTGTTGGGCTTCATCCAAAAATTCACCCTTGTCTTCCTCTTGTAGTTCCTCTTGAAAATCGGCTAAAACTGTCACCTGTAATTTATCACAAGCTTCAGCCTCAACAATCATCTCCATGAGTTTGACACTCATCCTTTCTAGAGCCTCTGCATTCTCTTCTTGCTGAATTCTCAATACTGCCATCGCCTCCTTCATTGCTTCTGATTGCTCCAGGAGTTGTTTCAGCATGTCTTCTATTTGAGCTTGGCGTCCCAAGTCCTCATTTTCAGCATGCCTATATTCAGCAAAAACAACAGAAGGATCATAGTAGGAGCTTGGGGGAGGGGAATATGCATTCGGACAGCCATCCCAATGGCCATCTTGACCACCACATATATTGCACGTGTTACAGTGTTGCCACGAGTGGTGTCCTCCGCAATTCAGACAAGATTTGCTAAAATATGAGTATCCACCATTTATACCATTTGTATTCCACGATGTCATGTCAATAAGGGTATCCGAAAAAGAAAAAAATAAAATGAAAAAGAATTAAAACAAACACTAAGACCAAGTTGTCAGCACTAAGAAAAAAATATGGTAAATTTACACTTAAGAAAAATTCACTAATTGCCAGTCCCCGGCAACGGCGCCAAAAACTTGTTCGGGTCTGTGTTATATGGGTATGTAACTACATGCAACTGCACGTGGTCGAACAAGTAGTAAAGTGGCTTTAGTAAGCCAAGTATCAGGGACTGGGATGAAGTGCAATTTGCTCAAGTGTACTATATTTTAATTCTAAGAATGCAAACAACATTGTAACCAAGAGTTTGATATTTTGTTTTATAATTTTTATGCTAAAGCTAAAACAATTATCTACTTTGAATCTGAACTATGAATGAGAGCATGCTGAGGTTAAACGAACATGTAATGAAATTAATTATCATCATAATTTGGTTAATCTTTTCCTCCAATTGCTAGCCAAGAACATTTGTCAAGAGATTAAAACTCTCGTATTTAACATCACTTAATTATCATGAACCATCCACCTACATTTCTGTGATTAAATGCAATTCATGTTCTAGCCATACAAACCCGGTTCCTAAATTGACTAATACGACTTTCAGGTATATTTCTATCCTGAAAGCAAATCAATACTCAATTTTCCCAAACCAAGTAAAGAACATATCCTATTAATTCACAACTTTCCAATTTTTTGCTCTCTCGAGTGAAACCGGACTTTTTAGATGTACATTAACGTAGGCCACACATTAATGCAGTAAGAACAAGAATTGATAGAACAACATGGAAGAAAAGATGAAAAACCAAAGAATCAATTATCACATTTCATCACAATTGTTCATAACCTCAGCAAGAAGAGGAATTAGCCACTCATTTGTGGATTAAACATCTTTAAATGAGTGTTAATCATACAAGCCATTGAATTCAAGAAGAAAGAAAGAGAGAAAAAACCCTGATATTTTCATCCCTCAACTGCCTGTAACCCACGTTCTTGCTCCACCAAGTCAGAATATTAAAAATGAACCTAAGTGTTCTATTTATACTGGTGGGAATTTTTCCACAAGCAACGTGTCACGGAGTGTATCGCGGAGCACTGCCTCCGTGACACGTTGTGTATCGCGGAGCACTGCCTCCGTGACACGGTGTGTATCGCGGAGCACTGCCTCCGTGACACGTTGTTGTTCCACCACAGGCCAAATTTTGCATTTTTTCCTTGTTGACATCCGAGTCCAACCCCAATCTCTCCCAACACGCATTTTAGCTTCCCAAAATTATATTTCACATGCAAAACAACGCTAATCATGTTGGTTAGTATAAATTCACATTTTATTATCAATCGCATGAGAATGTATAAACATTGATAGATAAACAAGGCTAAAATGACACCTTTGAGTATCACTTGGGTATATAAATTTGCCCAAGATCATCCACCACCCGATTTTTGTGCTATTTTAATTTTTGTGAACACTGGGGACAGTGTTCGAGCTAAGTGTGGGGTGGGAGCAGTTAGGTGCTGGGCTGTGCTGTTATGAATGTATGCTCTAATCTGTTGTCGTGCCTGTGAAATTTTTTTGTTCCCTGTGATTGATGAATAGTTAAGTTGTTGTTCTGTATTGTAAATTTATGAGAAATTGATGTGTGTTGCTGAATGTTGCTAGACGATTTTGTATATATTTTTGTTATCGAAATGATCGATATTTTTAACAAAAAATATTTTGTACATATTTTTTCTATCGAAATGATCGATATTTTCAACATTTTTTTAACTTCTTGGGTTTCTCGGCGTTTGTTTTCGGTTCTTTTACCGAGAATGGTCACATCGAACCGAAGTCATAGTAGTGACCGTTCCCTATAATGGATGGATGACGACCGTCTTAAGGGAATTGTAGTCGTTAGGAGTAGTTTTTTTTCAATTATTTTTCAGTTTTATTCTTTGGTGGGTTGCATCCCAAAACTTGTAGTTACTGTATGGTTGCGAAATTCTGGTTGCGTGTTGTACATGATATTTAAAATGCAAAGGGGATTCATATGAAAGCATGCAACTTTGTAAATATGTTGAGATACCTAGGCCATAGAGTTTGATTCAGTGTGATTGAGGCTTAATGTTTGAATTCCTGTAATTAGCTGATTGAAGAGTCTGTGAATACATCTTGAATTAAGCATGTGCAAAAAGTGTGAAGTGAGGTGTTGTTATTCCATGCTATTGTGAAGTGTCTAGAACTTGCCTGGTGTGTGTGCAAAACAAAATGAAGGAGGTGTATTGTAGGAAAGGATGTAGGCATTTCTTTGTTTTAACCGAGAGTTTCTATTTTTCCTTGTCGTACCCACCTTGATTGTATACCCTAGTCAGCTCGTTCAGCCTTTAGCCGATTATTTTTCTTCTCTTTTGTCAAAAAGTGTAAACCGAGCTTAATCCCTTCTTTTCATTAGCCGTAAAGTCTATACAAAACTCTTAAGTGCTTAAGAAGAGAAAATCATTCTCCCGAAGTGTCAAAGAGTGAGAATGGTGAAAAGAAATGAAAAGCAGAGTGATAGAAGAAAAGAAAAGGTTGAAGGTGCACTTGTTATAAATAAACTATAACGAAGGTGCATGAATAACCTTTGTTGTTGTGTCAAGTGTGCTTAATAAGATGGGCCAAACTAAAGAAAAATATCAAGAATGGGATGATGAAAAAAGAAACAATGTCCATGAGTTGATGGGATATGTTGAAAAGGCGCTTACGGATGCTAGTGGCTATTATTGGCTAACCCAATATTTACTAGTTCCGTAGCTTCCATTACAACCAGTTAAAGTCCTACGTGATCTTACATCGCACTTCTTTATATTAGTGGAGTAATACACTAAGGGCAAGCTTATGGGTCATGACATGATGCATGTGAATTCTTTTGGGAGAGAGGGCGAAATTGTGTTTACATGCCCCTGCTTAAAATTTTGTGAGTCATATGAGCAAAAAGGGGAAGATTCTCTTGTGTTGTGAGGGCACATGCTTGATGAGAGATTAATTTTCGTGTCGGATATCTTGATCATCTGAGTTGCATGAGTTTGCCAATATCGAGAGTCGATTCTTAAGTCTAGGAGGTCTTGATGTATTGAAGGTCATTGCATTGATAGGACCATGCATGTTTCTTGATGATTTGTTGTATTGAATAATCGGTATGACCGTAGCCTAAATTGTCGAACCAAAGTAGCGAGGTTGGGATGTAAATTGCATGAAGTGTAGGATTGTTGTTCAAGGACGAACAAGGATTTAAGTGTGGGGTAAGTGATCTTGGGCAAATTTATATGCCCAAGTGATACTCAAAAGTGTCATTTTAGCCTTGTTTATCTATCAATGTGTATACATTCTCATGTAATTGGTAATAAAATGTTAATTTATACTAACCAACATTATTAGCATTGTTTTGCAGGTAAAATGTAATTTTGGGAAGCTAAAATGCATGTTGGAGGATATCGGGGTTGGACTTGGATGCAAGCAAAGGACAAGACATTGGACAGCATAAAATAAAGGGGGCTCCGCGATGGAGCCGTGTCACATTGCCATCACGGAGGCCTTCTGCCTGGATGGGAATTTTCAGCCCAATTCCAGTGTGGGTTCGCGATGGGTCCGTGGCACGGTGGCTTGGCTCCGCATTGCACGCCGTGCCACGTTGGGCTTTATTTCCTGGACCCTCAATTCTAGTGAAGCTCCGCGTCCGTAGCGTGTCACGGAGGCAGTGCTCCGCGATGCACTCCGTGACACGTTGCTTGTTATTCCGGGAAAAATTCCCACTAGTATAAATAGAACACTTAGGTTCATTTTTCAATATTCTGACTGAGTGGAGCAAGAACGTGGGTTACAGGCAGTTGAGGGGACGAAATTATCAGGGTTTTTCTCTCTTTCCTTCTCCTTGAATTCAATGGCTTGTATGTTTAACACTCATTTAATGATGTTTAATCCACAAATGAGTGGCTAATTCATCTTCTTGCTGAGGTTAGAACAATTGTTATGAAATGTGATCATTGATTCTTTGGTTTTTCATCTTTTCTTCCATGGTTGTTCTATTGATTCTTGTTCTTACTGCATTAATGTGTGGCCTACGTTAATGTACATCTAAAAAGTCCGGTTTCACTCGAGAGAGCAAGAAATTGGAAAGTTGTGAATTAATAGGATATGATCTTTTCTTGGTTTGGGAAAATTGGGAATTGATTTACTTTCAGGATAGAAATATACCTGAAAGTCGTATTAGTCAATTTAGGAACCGGGTTTGTATGGCTAGAACATGAATTGCATTTAATCACAAAAATGTAGGTGGATGGTTCATGATTCTTAAGTGAGGATAAATATGAGAGTTTTAATCTCTTGGCAATAGTTCTTGGCTAGCAATCGGAGGAAAAGACTAACCAAATTATGTCGGTAATTAATTTCATTACATGTTTGTTTAACCTCAGCATGCTCTCATTCATAGTTCAGACTCAAATTAGATAGTTATTTTAGAGTTAGCATAAACATTATAAAACAAAATATCAAACTTTTGGTTACACTGCTGTCTGCATTTTTAGAATCGAAATATAGTACACTTGAGCAGATTGCACTTCATCCCAGTCCCTGTGGGATCGATACTTGGCTTACTTGAGCCACTTTACTACTTGTTCGACCACGTGCACTTGCGTGTGAGTTATATACCCATATAACAAACAGACCGAACATCGTATAACCAAACAACAACTCATGGTTTCCTTCCGTTGTTTGCCGGTCAAAATTTCTGGTTCTCTTGTTCTCTAACCACAAGCATCACCACGACTCATTGTTTCCTACAATGATTCATACCTTTACTCGTGGTTAGGGGTCCCATCCTCTACACTGCCACCCCACGACTGTCTACAGTAACTTGTTGTTTTCTACAATGAGTTCATATCAAGACTCGTGACATCGAACCTTCCCTCAGCAGACCCAAACCATGACTGCCTTCCATGACTCGTTCTTCCCTATAATGAGTCATACCTTAACTCATTATTGCCTCCTATAACTCATACCATGAGTCGTCATTACTATACCAAGAGAAACTACTACTCCTACAACCCGTAACTTCAAACCACGACTCGTACGATATGTCATTTTGAGAAAAATTGCATATTTTTCTGCTGATCAGATTCCAAATCCCAAGCCTAATATTAGGGAACATTGAGGTGTTACCATGAATGTCATCAAATTCCTGTGGGGATCCTCGTGCGGCTTGCCCTAATATTACCAAGTGTTTTGAAACAAACTCATGGTTTCCTCCTTCAACTTAAAAATTCCAATGATGGACGGCTTGATGATCGCTTTGGAAGCATTCTCCATGTTTGCCCGAGCAAAGTTGAGCACTCAAATCCTTTCTTGGTTGTTTCCCTATGCATGCTCATTATTATCTCCCATTGCTAACTGACGAAAAGTTCTTTCAATTTCTATATCAAAGTGAGTCAAGGGTTGTCCCTGACTTTTAGTAGCTGGCATACACCAAACAAACACCACCTGAAATTTTCAACAACCAATGACAAATGTAAAATGTAGAATAGAGGAATAAAAATTTCGACCTACAAATAATTAGTCAATATTTAAGTCTCCAGCAACGGAGCCAAAAACTTAATGTCGTGAAACGCAGGCAAGCCCACGTGGTCATCGAGTAATATAGGACGGTAAAGTACGATATCAGACCTACAGAGGCTTGTCAGACTAATTGCTAAGATTGACCCTTTATTTCAGTAGTCACGAAAACACAAGTAAAATGGGGAAATGGTTTTGAGATTATTACACTAAACTTGGGATGTAAATTAAACTAATAAACTAAATTCATCTGCAATAGAGTTGTAATTCAAATGATGATTAAAAATCTAAGGTCTTGGCACTTTTACTTTTAGGTTGAGTTTTAGGATTCAAATACGCTAGATGAAATTCTTCTAATACTGCTAGTTGCAAGTTACAAACTCACTTCTTCTCCCAAAAAGCCAAAAACTATCTCATGAATCCTAACACCTATATCCCTATGGTTGCAGGAGAAACATGAGACGAGGGTTGAAAATACTTGACTCAACTGAGTAAGGTTGCAGGGTATATCCTTATCATTAATAACAAAATCAACTCTTGAACTTTTGAGTAAGATATTGAAACCTACTCTATACTTCTTTTAACACTCATTAATTCCCTCTCTCGAGTTTAACCAATGAGCCAATAGATAATATTCAAAAGGTGATAAGTCTAATGAATAAGCATATAATCAAGAAAGCATAAATAATCTTTAAAAAAATAAACATCTAGCATAAATGTATTCAAAATACAACTATCAGGCCATGGACAAAACCCTAGGAAAAGGAGTTTAGTCACCCATGTTCAAGTGCAAAACCAAAGAAATCATCGTTCGAATCAATAAAGATAAAAGTAAAGAAGAAAACCTAAGAAGTAAATGGACCTCTTATCTGTTTCCCTAAAGACTGCGTACAATGATTGATTATTGATAGATGCCCTAACAAATGCCCTAGACAAGGATTTATAAGCACGGTAACAAATGACCCTCTTTTCCTTAAGTAATTTAGCTTTTGGACTTAGAAAAATACATCCGGGATAGGCCCTGGTGCGCCACTTCTGCTATTTCGCCAGACTTGGATCTAATTTCTTCTGAAGTTTGGCGTCTAGCATGCCACTTCTCCCATCTTGCCAAGGTGTTAATCAAAATTCTGCATTCTTGGATCTAGCGCGCCACTTTTGTCAATGCACCAAAGTGTTACAAAATTTTCTCAAGCTCGGGACCCCTTTGGCACGCCACTTCTCTCATTTCATCAAGGTGTTGATCAAAAATTCTTCTAAAGTTTGAGGTCCGGTGTGCACACCAACCATTTCACTAACCTGAGCATAATTTCTCTGAAGTACAGACTCTAACGCGCCACTCCAACTATCTCACCAGGCTAAATTTTTCTTGAATTCTTGTTTCTTTACACCTTGCGTTATTTTGAGTATTTTTCCATGTGTTACCTTCTAAAATCATCTAAAAATATTTGTTAGCTAATTTCATAAATGCATTCATGAAACCATGCATTATATAAGGATAATCATCTCAAAACATGATAAAAGATGGATAAAAGTATGGAAAATGGGCATAAGAATATGCCCAACATCAAGGACCGGTGGTGGGCACCATTCGTAGCCACAACAGAGGTCATCAGCCCTAGTTCCATCATTAGCCAGTGTTCCATCTAGACTAAGGGGTGATTAGAGAGATAGAGCATCAGGCTTTAAGAGTCAGGGGAACATGTCCGGGGATCGCACTTTCCTAGCTTCCAAGAGGTATAGTACGAACCATCCAATAGAGTGTCTTATTGGAAGGGATGCTTGTCATAGGTATGGTAAGCCCAGACACATACTCAAGGATTGTCCTTCATCCAAATAGGGTGATGATAGAGGTCGTGCCCCAGCTACCTCTTCAACAGCTCCTACAGCTTGCCCATCCCAACAGAGCACATCATCTAGTGTAGGTGACAGATAGTTCTAGAATTGTTTCTATGCCCTTTCATCACGCAAGAAGCAAGAGAGTTCACCATATATGGTCACGGGTATGTTATGAGTTTTTCATCTTGATGTTTATGCATTACTAGATCCAGGGGCTACATTATCCTTCGTGACTCCCTATGGTGCTATCAATTTCGGTGCCAGTCTCAAAATTCTCTTAGAACCCTTATCAGTCTCTACTCCCGTTGATGAGTCAGTTTTAGCATGAAAAGTATACAGAAATTGCCCAGTTACAGTCCTTTTAAGAGTCACCTCATCTAAACTAGTAGAGTTAGACATGACAGACTTTGATGTTATCTTTGGAATGGATTGGTTGCATTTTTTTATACCTCAATCAATTATAGAATCCGATCATAGAGTTCTGATTATCGGGTGAACCAGTCCTAGAGTGGAGGGGTAGTTCAATAGTGCCTGTAGGTCGTTTTGATGTTTATATGCTAGGTTAAGGAAAGTACGGGTTGTATATTGGTCGTAGATAACAAGGGAAATGTGTACGATCAAAAAACAAACCAAAGAGTATGTGAAGTTCATAAGTAAGGGTCAAATTTAAACGATCATATCTCCCAATATATAATGAATTAGAAGCCCCAGAACCTATCTAAAGTCTTTGAGTCTAGTTTTCAGAGCATCAAATCGCTTGTCAATCAGAGTTTGGAATAAGAAGTTATGGGCATTTTACCAAAGCATCGCGAGCGGTGATGGGGGAATGACGCCCTAGCGCCTCCACCACCCTATTTATTTAAAATCTACTTTTTCACTTGTAGAAAACATTTTCAGCTAAATCTAAATCGACCAGCTTACTAAGGATTCCATTTCTCTCTCAATTCCAGCAGCTAGGACAAAGAAAATCAAGGAGGAACATCAAGCAAAGTTCAAGAAAATCACAAGATAAGTTGAGATTACCTTTCCAAGTATGTTAGGGGCTGTTTTGGAGCTCGTATTGGAAAGATTTTGAATAAGTTTTTCTGCATTTCAAAATCTATTTGGACTGCCTATATATCCATATTTGGGTAGGTGCTGAAATCAGGAGAAAAGGTAGGGATTTCGCCCCTTTTAAACCTCTCAAATTGCAAAGCGAAAATCTGGAAATTGGCAGCTAAGTGAGCTGCTGATGGACTGTTTGTTAGCTGAGTTTTGCTCGTTTTCTTTAGGCTTTTTGTCTGTTTCTTTTGCTGGAATTATACTTCATATAGAGGGGTAGAATTACAGAAAAACTAAGGTAAAATTTCCGTCTTGTTTCTCCCTCAAAAGTTAGTGAAAACTAGTTGAGAAAATGGCTAAATGTTATTGATGTTGCCGTGTGTTGTTGTTGCTATTGTGACTGCCTCTGGTTAGTTATTTTGGCTGTATTTTTTTCTATAGATTAAGCTTGTCATTGGCCTATAAAACCATTGGATTAAGGAGGTTGAAGGATGATCATTGAGATAGGAAATCAGCTAGAGAAAAGTTCATCGGAGAAAGGTATGTAAGGCGCCCCGTATATCATTCTTTTAAGCACGATTCGTGTGTTGTGAATCGAATGAGACAGCAACCTATTTAAAAGTCTTGAGGCAGTATGTTAATCTTCATTTAAGCTTTAAAGTTCCATGTTTTATTGAGGATAAATGTTAAGATTATGCCTAGCCGAAGTGAGACATCTAAAGTTGATATTGTGTTGATTGTTGTCGTAGTTGTACATTGAGTTGGAGACCCGTCAGCGTGGGCATTGTTAGTTGGTCATTACTGTATGTCATGTGTATATATATGTTATGTTAAATGTGTTTAAAGGTCTGGTTTCTAACTGAAATTGGTGAAAGAGCCAAGATGAGGATATGTAAATAATTTTAAGCCACGTAAAGTCGTCGCAAGCTATTGAGGGTAAACGAGCTTATCGAATTAGGATTACCTGGTTATGGTTGTCCTTTATCTTATGTGTATGTTATGAAATATGTCAGGCCAAGGGGAGATTTCATAATCTCTTTCCCTTAAGCCGAACGACAAGCAAGCGAGTTTCTAAGCTCTAATGTCCCTTGAACACAATCTATAATTTTTGGTGAAACTCTTATGTCATCCGTAGTTCCTTATGATTTATACAAGTTTTTAATACATGCATTTAAGTTCTATTTTCAAGCTTTACATGTTAGATGTACTCAGTTCTAGTTATGCATTACGAAGGAGGCCTATGCAGGCCACATGTTTAGTATTCGTCATTTCTATGTTGTACGTATTGAGCTGGTCCAGTATAAGCCATATCAGCTCCATTTATGATTTTTTATAAGATTTATTGATTTTACCCCTGTGTGGTACACCGACTGGAGGTCTTGTTATTTTACCCCGTTGTGGTACACCGGCTGGAGGCATTTTTATTTTTACCCCAGTGTGGTACACTGGCTGGACGAATTGTATATAGATTTTATGGTCGGCTGTCTGCTGGCATTTCAGTTATATTCTTTATTGTGCATTAGATGGTTGCATTTACACTTCAATAATGAGTTATTATCAGGTTTCTGTTTTCAGGATTCCGGGTTGTTACTACTCTTTATTTCTGGCCTAGTTATCATTTTTATCTTACATGTTTATATTTTTTAGCCTTACATACCAGTACATTTTATTTGTACTGACGTCCCTTCATCTTGGGACCCTTCCTGCAATCGTGCCGCAGGTACAGGCCAAGGCTCAGATCATCGGACGTAGTAGGAGCCAGATTTCAGCAGAATAGTGGTATGCTCCTCTCTTCTAGGAGCCATGTCCTAGTTTGGACTATTTTCAGTTTTGTGTACAGCATGGGTAGGTTGGGGCCCTGTCCTGTGCATTTCAGTTTGTTTACTCTGTAGAGGCTGATGTGGACTAGTTTGTATAGTAGTGTGGGTTGTGTAGTCGTATTGGTTTTTCATTGCTTTGCTTAGCTTTATTGTAGCCTTGTCGGCTTTTCAGGTTGCATATTTATAATTATCAAGGCATTATTAGCCTAGTATTTTTCTTGGTTGGTTGTTACAGGTGGCTTCGTCAGCCTTAGTGTTACATTTATAGATGCTATATAGCCGGCTTCTCGATCAACCATGAATCGAGTGTCAGTTGCGCCCTACCCTAGTTCGGGGGCGTGACAGACTTTGTATCAGAGCGAAGTCGTGTCCTAGGGAGTCCACAAAGCCGTGTCTAGTAGAGTCTTGCTTATAGGTATTGTGCACCATACTTATAATCAGGAGGCTACAGGACATTTAGGAATTGTTTCACTTCTTTTACTAATAGTTCGTGCTGTAGGTCGAGCTCATAAGTACTGTGATATCTAAATCGTGTTATTGTTTAGGAGTATGCCTGTGACAATGAAGATGATTACAAGGTTGATTAGCACAGCTTTTGGGGAGGGTACTAGTCTCCCTCCAGTGGATCAGAGAGACAAGTCAGAGGCTCAGAGTGAATCTCCTGCCCCAAGTATTATAGTTCCTCCCACGCCGGCCAACGCAATGGCAGGTAGACCTCCAGCTCCTCCCACACCAGCAGTACTTGAGGGTAGTAGAGTGGCAGACCCTCCCATGCCTGTGGTACCTCTAATTACTCTAGAAGGAAAGGATCTTGAGGGAGTTGTTCAGCTGATGGCTCGTATAGCCGCAGGTCAAGAGCGATGATTGGAGGCGATGGAGAGACATAGAGGCTAGACAACTGAGAGTTCCAGGGCTTGTGAGTTCTTGAGTTTGAGCCCTCCTATATTCACTGGATCAGACCCGAGTGAGGATCCTCAGGACTTTATCGATCAGACTTATAGGGTGTTAAAGGTGATGCGAGCTACAACGACTTAGGAAGTAGAGTTGTCGACCTTCAGACTACGTGATGTGGCCATATTGTGGTATGAGGCTTGGGCTCAATCCAGAGGAGCCGATGCACCACCAGCTGAGTGGGAAGAGTTCTCCGAGGCCTTTATGCACCACTATCTACCCCGAGAGCTTTGACAGGCTTGAGCTGAGAAGTTTTTGCACCTAGAGAAAGGAAGTATGAGTGTGCGTGAGTATTGTCTTCAGTTTAATTCTCTTGCCAGGTATGCTCCTCACATGGTTCATACGATGGAGGATAGTGTTACACCCCGTAAGTTTTTACCGTTTAATTTGCCTATTCGTATGTTAGTTAAGAGTTTTAGAGTTCCATACGTACGAGGAAAGGGCTGGGGAAAAGGCCGAATGAGTGCCAAGTCAAGATTTCGCGAGAGGAGGCCGAACCAAGCTGCCCAGAGGGGAAAAGTGGCACGGAGCTGCTCCTCCTCGTTAGCCAACGTGGCACGGAGCAGAATCAGCGCGATGGGCAGCGTGCCACATTGCCTTGTCTGCTGCCTCAAGTATATAAAGGTCTCACACTTAGAAATGAGATCATAATTCATACAATCACAACCAGCAGAGATGAGAATGAAGGAAAACATTTAATTTTCATCCGATTATGCCGCTAAACACCGTCCAATCCAAATTTACTTCGAGTATTAAAGTATAAGGCTGCAGGGAGCATTTTTATGGAGTTAGTTTCATGAAATTCGCCCGGCGAATCGTCGTCCCACCGACCCAAAGTTGTTGGAATTGCTCCAAACTAGTGTCAATATGATCATGTGCTTAAAGTAAGCATCTCTCCCTTCTAGACTTTTGAGAAATAACGAGGTTTCGACCGTGTTCCGTAAAGTTGGAATATAGTTAATATTTATATATAAAGTTTTCCTTTTTGCCAAATTTAGTGTTAAAACTAGAACTATCTTTCCAGTAACACGATTTCAGTTGGGAAGAGTTATTGAATACTAATTGGAACCTATCAGTTAATCAGAAATCGGCAATCGAGGTATGTTAAGACATTTTCTTTTGGCAAGTTAGTTTCCTCAGCATAGTAATCCAGTATGAATCCCAGTAAACCATGTCAGGAGTATGTTATCATTTTTAGTTGTTGTTGTCAGTTGAGACTCATAAATTGTATTGTTTTGGGTTGTATTATACCTGTATAGCTTCCGTGACCACCCCAGGGTTAATAGCTGTGTTGTCGCCCGCCATAGGCGAGGATACATCGCTCTACGGTGCAGCATGTCTTCCGCAAGGGATGAAGATGGGGATCCAGATCCTCATATTGCCGTGGTTGGCATTATACACACCCCCGCCGAGCGTTTACACCCGAGATGTGGATATCAGGAGTCCTCCGAACTCAGACACAGCTACAGTCAGGGGCTGAGTGGGCCTAGTTGCATACCCAGGGGATAGGCAGGCCGCTTATAGCTGGTAGTTGACTCAGTATGACCTGGATAGGGGTATATAGATTGAGGTGTAATCACTAGGGCTAATGGGGGCCCAGGTGGGTTGTTCTGTGCTGATTGTACCTTCCGGCTTATGGGGGCCAAGTAAGGTTTATGTTTCCTTTAGTTACTGCTAGTTAGACAGTAAGACACCTCGTTTGTCATGTATGACCCCTACCCTCCTTATTGCAGTTATGTTTAGCCTTGATTTCACTACTTTAGTCATCTTCAGTCCGTTTTCTTTACTTCAGTTATTGTCAGTTCTATTTCTTACTTTCAGTTATTTAAAGTTACTGCTTTACATACTCAGTACCTGTGGTACTGATGCCCTCTTCTGGGGCACTGCATTACTTGCCTACAGGTGAAGATAAACGAGGAGAAGGTCCCTCATAGTTCCAGTCAGCCGTACACAGTCATCAGCTCCCTTCTTTCGGATCTTGTGTGATAGAGGTTTACTTCTTTTGTTTGTACAGTATGGGTAGGTCGGGGCCCTGTCCCGACCATCTTATTACTCCTAGAGGCTTGCAGATTGCATTAATTCCCTGTGGTTAGATGATATCAGCCGTGTGGGGCCCATATGTGTTTTAGACTATGTGTGTTGGCTGTGTGGGGGCCTGTTTAGCTGTTGATTGGTGGCCTTATTGTTCATAGCTCAGTTTAGCGTCTAAATTTACTTTCCAGTTATAACTACATATCATGGTGGCCTTGTCGGCCCGCATAGGACTCCCTATGCTTGTTTGTCTCTGGTTAGCTGTTTATTTTCACAGGTGGCTATAGGCCTTGTCGGCCGGGGTTGTACTTACAGCTGCTATATAGCCCGTTGTTTTCTTGATTCTATAGTTAGAGTCAGCCCTGCACCAGAGGTGCTTAGGCTCAGTCAGCTCAGTAGTTCAGGTCCTAGAAAGGGCACCAGGTGCCAGTCATGCCTCCCAAGGTAGGGCGTGACAAACTTGGTATCAGAGCAGGTTGTATCCCAGGGAGTCTGCAAGCCATGCTAAGTAGAGTCTTATCTATAGATGTGTTGTGCACCACATACTATAGGCAGGAGGCTGAAGACATGATAGGATGGTTACTCTTTCTTCTTATTCAGTAGTGCTATAGAGCGGTACAGTATAGGGTTGAGTCCCTAAGCTCGTTATACTCTTTTGCTTACAGATAAATGTCAGACCAGTGACACCCTATGACTGGCAGGAAGCTAGAGGTAGCAGCGGGAGAGGGCACCAGCAGGGTGCCTCGGCCTCGGTCAGAATCGGCCCGATCTGAGGATGATACGGAGGTATCATCTTGACCTCCCCAGCAGTCTCCACCACGTCAAGAGCCTCTTGGGAAGGCCGGTGTGACGGCACCACCTCCGGCAGTTTCTATACCCGTACCATCCAACCAGGAGGTCAGGAGCGCGGTGGTTATAGTAGCCCAGATGATGGCTGCTCAGCGCCAGCCAGTGCTACCTACAGCTGCAGAATTTTTAGGAGGGCCTGGTAGCTCGAGGGTCCGAGAGTTCCTAGCACTAAGTCCCCCACAATTCACAGGGACAGATCAGACCGAGGACCCTCAGGACTTCTTAGACCAAATGCAGAGGATTTTCAAGGTGATGCATGCTACACCCATAGAGTCAGTTGAGTTGGTGGTATTCCAACTACTGGACATCGCCATACTGTGGTATGAGAGTTGGGAGAGGTCCCGAGGGAGAGATGTTTCCCCTCCAACCTGGCCCAACTTCTCAGAGGCTTTCTTGGATCATTACCTACCGCGGGAGATTCAACAGGCCCGGGTTGATCAGTTCCTACACTTGAAGCAGGAGTCGATGAATGTCCGGGAATATGCCATGCGATTTGATTCCTTGGCTAATTATGCGCCAGCTTTTGTCGACACAATGCCAGCCAGGGTACACGCTTTATTATGGGGCTGAACCCGGAATATGTTGAGACCTGCATCATACCACACTACGAGAGGATATGAATATCGCCCATGTGCAGGCTTTTGCTCAGAATGTTGAGGGTATCAGACAGCGGCAACGGGAGATTAGGAGGACAAGTCAGGAGCAGCGCCGCAAGGACAAACCGGATAAATTATAGGAGGAGTCCCGGAGAGGACCTAGGCCACGGTTACTAGATAGGCCGCCTAGACCCCCGCCTCCACCGCAGCGGCAGAGAGCAGGTCTAGTCGCCGAGGGAAGCCAGAGCCCGGCGAAGGTTCGCGAGCAGTAGGTTTACAGTAGCAGAGGAGAGTGGAGCAGAGTGGGTTTACAATACCACTTTTCCATTTTACAATCGACGCCACTCTGGAGCATGCAGGTATGGTTCCACAACATGCAACATTTGTGGACAGGAGGGTCATCAGATGAGGAATTGTCCAGCTAGGGGTGAGGGTGACCGGGATCGACAGGATAGGTCCTCGGCAGGATCACGAGCTCCAACATCCCCGGCAGGGCATAGGCCCTCAGTTTCAGCAAACAGAGACCAAGGAAGATCAGGGGCCTCCAGTTTAGGTGCCTGCCCAGACTGTACTTATGCACTACCGGGGCAAATTTTGTGAAAATAACTTTGTAGAAATGCTCCCTGTAACCTTAAACCTCAACACCTGAAGTTAATTTGAATTCGGACGGTGTTTTGCAGCGTAAACGGATGAAAATTTATTGATTCCCTCGTACCTTTCACTCTCTGGTTTTGGGTTGATTTGGAAATGAACTTAAAATGATAGAGGGCTTTATATAGGAGGTGATTCACCAGGGAGGCACCTCGTGCCATTCATCGCGGCATCCTTTGTGTCGCGTCGCGCCTGGCATCGCACCAAGGTGCTGGCGCGCCGCGCTGGCTGGTTCCCTGTATGGCCTGGCCTCGCTCAATCTAACTTCTGAGGCTTCTTTACATGCATCATACTCTCTTTATCTATTTCAAATTCATGCATACGTTTACTAATCGTCAACTTTTACGGGGTGTAACATCCTCCCCCCCCCCCTCTAGGTACATTCGTCCTCGAATATCAACTACAATTTTTAGGAGTTTAACTCTTTTAACTTATTATTCTAGAAAAAATTTGGCAGAGTCTCCCCTGTAATATGGACTATCTGAAAACCTTTAAACATAGAAAATTCCAATATAGGCACTTTATATAACACTATAACAATTATTTCACAGCAAGGTTGGAGTCAATTGAGCAATATGTATAACACCAATCATGAAACAGCAACTGAATCAATAACTTACCTTAACTGCATAATCTGGACTAAGCCTGGAACAAATGAGGAAATATGGATTTCATATCATCCTCGGCTTCCTAGGTCATCTCTTCTCTATTCTTGTTTCTCCACAATACCTTAATGGAAGCGACATCTTAAGTTCTCAACCTACGAACCTGTCAATCTAATATAGCTACTGGAACCTTTTCATAGGCTAACTCCTCAGTGACTTGGAAATCCTCTACTGACACCACTCTACACGAATCCCTTATGCACTTTCGTAGCATCGAAAAATGAAAGACCGGGTGAACGGATTCCAACTCCGAAGGCAAATCTAGCTCGTATGCCACCTGGCCTATTCTCCGAAGTATTCGATACGGTACAATAAATCTTGGGCTAATCTTACCCTTTTTACCAAACCTCATTACGCCCTTCATTGGTGAGACTTTCAGAAACACCCAGTCGTCTACATTGAGCTCCAAGTTCCTACACCATACATCAGCGTAAGATTTCTAGCTGCTTTGAGCTGTCAACAGGCGTTCTCTAATGAGCTTCACTTTCTCCTCTAACTAATGGATCATGTCTGGTCCAATTAACTCTGATTCTCCAACTCCGAACCAACCAATAGGAGATCTGCACTTCCGCCCATATAAGGCTTCATATGGTGCCATCTGGATTGTTGAGTGATAATTGTTATTGTAGGAAAACTCAATAAGTGGTAAGTGTTCATCCTAACTTCCCCCAAAATCCAGCACACACGCCCGTAACATATCCTCGAGTGTCTAAATTATACGTTATGCTTGCCCGTCTATTTGAGGACGGAAGGTTGTACTCAGGTTAACCTGTGTCTCCAGACCCTTCTAGAAGGATTGCCAAAATTTAGCTGTAAATTGTGCCCCTCTATCAGAAATAATTGATACCGGAACACCATGCAATCGGACTATCTCTCTAATATATAGTTCAGCATAGTCTTCAGCTGAGAAAGTAGCCCTCACTGGCAGAAAATGAGCTGACTTTGTCAACCTGTTGATAATTACCCAGATAGAATCAAATTTATGCCTGGCACGAGGTAACCCTGTCACAAAATCCATATTAATTGCCTCCAATTTCCACATAGACACTGCTATTTCCTGCGTCAATCCACCAGGTTCTGATGTTCAACCTTCACCTGTTGGCAATTAGGACATTGTACTACAAATGTTGCTACCTCCTTTTTCATTCCAGGACACCAGTAAATCTCTTTTATATCATGATACATCTTTCTTGAACCGGATGAAGAGAATAATGGGAATAATGTATCTCACCCATAATTTGCTGGCGAAGTCCTCCCGCATTCGAAACATTAAGGCAACCCCTATATCTCAAAACTCCATCTTCGGTTACCTTGAAATCTGTTACTTCCCCTTACTGAACCTTATCTCTGAGCTGAACCAGGTTAGGGTCTTCGTACTACCGTTCTTTCATTTCCACGACCAATGATGATACTGGCGTATTTTGAATTATTGTTCCATTGTCTCCTGAATCTACTATACGGATAGCTAAATTGGCTAAGTGATGCAGTTCTCGGGCCAGCTCCCACTGTTTTGGCTTCAGGTGTACTAAACTCCCCATGGATTTGCGGCTAAGAGAATCTGCTACGACATTGTCCTTCCTTGGATGGTACAAAATATTCACATCGTAATCTTTTAATAATTCTAATCACTGGCGCTGCCGCAACTTCAACTCCTTTTGTGTGAGGATGTACTAGAGGCTCTTGTAATTAGTGAAAATATCTACATGAACGCCATACAGATAGTGCCTCCATATTTTCAAGGCATGGATGACTGCGGCTAATTCCAGGTCATGGGTGGGGTAATTCTTTTCATGCTTCCTCAATTGTCTTGAAGCGTAAGCAATCACCTTATCATGTTGCATCAGCACACATCCTAACCCGACACCTGAAGCATCACAATATACTGCATACCCCTCTGATCCGTCTGGCAAAGCTAATACTGGTGCTGACGTCAGCCTATTTTTCAGCTCCTGAAAACTCTGTTCACATGCTTTGGTCCAGTGAAATTTAGCTTCTTTCTGAGTTAACTTGGTCAAGGGCGCTGACAGAGTAGAAAACCTTTCTACAAACCTCCTGTAATACCCGGCTAACCTAGGAAACTACGTACCTCAATCGGGGTGATAGGTCTAGGCCATGTTTTTACTGCTTCAATCTTCTGCGAATCTACCTGTATATCAACATCTGACACAATGTGTCCTAAAAAGGCCACTGAATTCAGCCAAAACTCACATTTAGAAAACTTTGCATATAACTGACGATCCCTGAGAATTTGGAGTACTGTTTGAAGTGATCTCGGTGTTCTTCTTCTGAGTGGGAATATACCAGAATATCATTAGTAAATACTATCACAAACAGGTCTAGGTATGGCCTGAAGATGTTGTTCATCAAGTCCATGAACAGTGCTGGAGCATTCGTCAACCCGAAGGACATAACTAGGAATTCAAAGTGGCCATACCTGGTCCTGAAAGCGGTTTTTGGAATGTCTCTCTCCCGAACTCGAACCTGATGATACCCAGATCTTAAGTCAATTTTTGAAAAGAACTTTTCCCTCTGTAACTTGTCAAACAAGTCATCTATTTTGGGAAGCGGGTACTTATTCTTGATAGTGACTTTATTCAGTTGCCGGTAATCTATACACATACGGAGGGAGCCATCCTTCTTCTTCACAAACAGAACTAGTACTCCCCACGATGAAGTACTTTGCGTGATGAAGCCCTTATCTAACAGATATTTCAACTGCTCCTTTAATTCTCTGAGCTCAGCAGGAGCCATTCGGTACGGAGGAATAGATATAGGCTGAGTACTTGGTAAATCAATTGAAAAATCAATCTCCCGTTCTGGGGGGATACCAGGAAGTTCATCTAAAAATACATCTGGAAATTCATTGACTATTGCAATGGACTAAAGAGTCGGAAATTCTGCTTGGACATCCTGAACCCTAACAATATGATAAATACATCCTTTCGCTATCAATTTTCTCGCCCGAAGATAGGAAAGAAACCTACCTTTTGGTGTGGTTGCACTACCTTTCCACTCCCGTACAACCTCCCCTAGAAAGTGGAATTGGACAGTCTTAGTCCAACATTCTACATTGGCATAACATGGCGCTAGCCAATCAATACCCATAATTGCATCAAAGTCAATCATCTCTAGTTCTACCAAATCATCTAAAGTCTGACAACTAGCAACCTCTACCGTGCATCCTCGGTAGACCCTCTTAGCTATGATAGAGTCACCGATGGGAGTAGACACTAAAAAGGTTGCTGAAGAAATTCTGGCGTGATACCAAACTTCTGAGCCACTAATGGGGTAACATAAGACAAGGTGGATCCTGGATCTATTAATACATAAATAGAATGAGAGCAAATGTCCAGCATACCTGTCACCACATCCGGCGACGACTCTGACTCCTGTCGTCCTAGTAAAGCATAAGTGTGATCTAGACCGGTACTTGAGCAAGATGCCCCTGGTCTGCCTAGGCCTCTATCGGCTGGAGCTGAGGGCCTACGCCCTGCTGGAGATGCTGGGGCACGTGACCCTACTAAAGATCTATCTTGTCAGTCCCGATCACTCTGACCCCTGGCTGGACAATCTCTCATTCGATGACCCTCCTATCCACAGGTATAACATGATGTGGAACCATACCTGCATGCCTAAAAATGACGCCGACTGCAAATAGGGCAAAGTGGCATGGTGAAATACTCTACTCCGCTCATCTCTGTTGCTATGAACCTGCTGATCGTGAGCTCTCGCCAGTCCCTAACTGCCCCCGATGACCAGGTCCACTCCCCTGCTGTTGTTGTGGGGTTGGGGGTCTAGGTGGTCTGTCTAAAAATCATGGCCTGGATCCACCTTGGGACTCCACCTACATGTCACTAGGTCTGGCCCAGCGGCGCTGCTCCTGATTTTCCTTTCTTATCTCCCTTTTCCGCTATCTGATCCCTTTAATATTCTAAGAAAAAGCCTGAACGCGGGCAATATCCATGTTCTCTCACAGAGTGGCCATAATACAAGTCTCCACATATTCTGGATTCATCCCCATGATAAACTGGTGCACCCTAGCCAGCATGGTATCTACAAAAGCTGCTGCATATCGGGCCAAGGAGTCGAATCTCATAGCTTACTCCCAGAAACTCATTGACCCCTGCTCTAAATATAGAAACTGATCAACCCGTGCCTGTCGAATTTCCCGTGGCAGGTAGTGATCCAGAAAAGCCTCTGAAAAGCTGGGCCAAGTCGGAGGGAAACACCTCTCCCTCGGGACCTCTCCCAACTCTCGTACCATAATACTGTGATGTCCCGTAGCCGAAATACCGCTAACTCAACCAACTTTGCAGATGTCGCATGCATCACCCTAAATATCCGCTGCATCTGATTCAAGAAATCCTGAGGGTCCTCCGCTTGATCTGTCCTTGTGAACTGCGGGGGACTCAGTGCAAGAAACTCCTAGACCCTCAAACTACCAGGTCCTTCTAAGGACTCTGCGACCACGGGCGCCACCGGCTGATGCTGTGCCGCCATCACCTGAGCTAGCATAATAACAGCACTCCTAACCTCCTGATCCGATGGTACCGGTATAGAGACCGCTGGAGGTGGCACTGACGCATCTTCTGCCTTGGGCGGCTCATGACGGGGCGAAGACTATTGGGGAAGCTGAGATGGAGTCTCCCTATAGCCCTCAGATCGGGCTGACTCTAACAGGGGCACCCTGCTAGTGCCCTCTCCTGCTGCAACATCCAATCTCCTTCCAGTCGTGGTGGGTCGCGGGTCTGCCATTTCTTTGTAGATAAAAGAATATGGTAAGCTTAGGGATTCAATCCTATATTGTACATCTCTATAGCACGACTGGATAATAAGAAAGAGTAATCATTCTATCATGTCTCGCAGCCTCCTGCCTATAGAATGTAGTGCACAACACATCCATAGACAAGACTCTACTTAGCACGGCTTGCAAACTCCCTGGGATACAACCTACTCTGGTACCAAGTTTTTCACGCCCCACCTTGGGAGGCATGACTAGAACTTGGTACCTTACTAGGATCTGAACTGACTTAACTATGCCTGTGCACACTTGGTGTAGACTTACTCCCCAAATCAAGAAAACAATGGGCTATATCTCAACTGTAAATACAACCTCTGGCCGACAAGGCCTTATAGCCACCTATAAAGGAAAACAGCTAAGCAGAAATAGGCAATAACAGGGAATCCTATGCAGGCCGACAAGACCACCATGATATCTAGTTATGACTGTAAAGTAAATCCAGTGCTAAGCTAAACTATGGCCGACAGGCCACTAACTGGCAGCTAAACAAAACCCCACACAGCCATCACATAAACTAAAACAGATATGGGCACCACACGGCCAATAACAGCTAACCACAGGGATATAGAAATAATCTGCAAGCCTCTAGGAGTAATATAATGGTCGGGACAGGGCCTCGGCCTACCAAAAAATGTACAAGCAAAAGAAGTAAACCTTCTATCTACAAGCTCCGTGGGAAAGGAGCTGACCTTCCAAATAGTACTGGCTGAAGGCTAAGAGGGACCAGCTCCTCGTCTATCTGCACCTGCAGGCAAGTAATGCAGCGCCCCAAGAAGGGTGTCAATAGAATATGTACTGAATATGTAAGGCAATACCTGTAATTGACTAAAATAAAGAGATAGAATTGAGAATACTAAAATGGAGGAATAGAGATCATACCTAAGTACTTAAACTTTCTATTGTCTAATTTATAAATAACTAAAGCAAATAAGAATCTTACTTGGCCCCCATAAGCCGAAAGGTACAACCAGCATAGAATAACCCACCTGGGGCCCCCATAAGCCCTGGTGAGTACACTACAATCTACATACCCCTAGCAAGGTCATAATGGGTCAACTAGTAGCTATAGCCGTCCTACCAGTCCCCTGGGTCTGCAACTGATCCCACCCGGCTCCTTACTGTAGCTGTGTCTGAGTTTAGTGGACTCCAGATAGCTGCACCCTGGGCACTAGGCTCGACGGGGGTATGTAGAGCCAACCACGGCATGTAATAGCTCACCCATGGAATGGACTGTATGAGGACCTGGGAACCCATCTTCGTCCCTCGGGGATGGCATACTGCTCCGTAGAGCGACGTCATCTCGCCCCTAGCAAGCGTCGACACAGCTAACAACCCTGGGGTCGGTCATGAAGGTTATACAAGCATAATCCATCCCAAACTAAACATGGAATACGAGTTTCAGCTAATAACAACAACTAATCACAATAGACATGCTTCTGGTATTCTTACTGGGATTCAAACTAAGTTATCATGCTAAAGAAACTAACTTGTCGAAGGAAACTGCCTTAACATACCTCATTCACTGATTACTGATTAACTGGTGAGTTTCAGTTTGTATTAAACTGCTCTTTTCAACTGCAATCGTATTATTGGGGAAATATGACTAGTTTCACTACTAAATTCAGCAAAAATGATAACTTTATATATAATATTAACTATATTTCAACTTAACGGAACACGATCGAAAACTTGTAATTTCTCGAAAGTCCAGAAGGGAGAAATGCTTACTTGAAGCCTATGATCGTATAAAAATTAGTTTGGAGCAATTCCGACGACTTTGGCTCGGCGGGGTTACAATTTTACAGGCGAATTTCGTGAAAATAACTCCATAACAATGCTCCCTGTAGCCTTAAACCTCAATACCCAAAGTTAATTTGAATTTGGCCGGCATTTTGCAACATAAAGAGATGAAAATTTATTGATTCCCTCATACCTTTCCTCTCTGGCCGTGGGTTGATTTGGAAATGAACTTAAAATGATAAAGGAGGGCTTTATATAGGAGGGAGGTGCACCAGGCAGGCGCCTCGCGCTAGTCATCATGGCAGCCTTGGTGTCGCGTCGTGCCTGGCATCGCGCCAAAGTGTTGGCTGATGCCCTACCGGTTGGCACGTCGCGCTGGCCTTGTATTGCCTGGCCTCGCTCGACCCGACTTCTGAGGCTTCTTTACACGTGTCGTACTCTCTTTATCTATTTCAAATTCATGTGTACGCTTACTAATCGTCAACTTTTACGGGGTGTAACAGGGTATTTTCGACTTTTTCACAATATAAGGCCCTAAACTATGTCGTTTTTGTGTATTTTCTGAGTGTGATAAGATGGGTTAAGTCCCTAATGCATGCCCTTTCCCATGAAGAGCTTTTAGAGAGGTTTTAGGGAGATTCAAGGTCTTCTTCTCCAAGTTTCCATCAATTCCTTTGTGGGTGTTCAAGGAAAGTAGAAATCATTCTATTCCCAGGTATGTAGGGTTTAGAATGGGTGATTTCTTCCACACGCATGCCCAAATTTCGAATTTAATCATGAATCCTCCTATTCAATTCTATGTGGTTTTATCCAAATGTATGAAAATGTGATTTCTCTTTGTGGGTTTGACTTAATTGAGTTTTAATTGTTGAATTATGAATGATGGGCAGGTTTTATATTACTTTCTTGAAAATTTTATTTCAAGCTTTTTAAATCTAAAATGCCCATTGATGAGAGTTCATGAAAGTTATGATTTATGATGAATATTCAATATTTTGAGGTTATTGATGATGAAAAAGCACGATTTCAAGTTACCCATGTTTATGAGCATATTTTTGAAAAAATTGAGTATGTTAAAGTATTGGGCAATGCCCACATGTTGAAGAATGACTTACAATCTATAGACAAATTACATGATTTATCGATTTATAATGTAGGCCGATGAAAAAGGCCTTTGATTCTTGGATAAGCATATTTTAAAGGGGATCAACGATGCTAAATGTTATACTTTAGCCAATGAATTTTAATGTATGATGTTATTGATTTGCGTATGAGCCTATATGCATGTTTTTGGGAGCAGTATCTAGCACCGAGCAGCCTGGCATTCAAAGGACTACGTCGGTATCTCATAACCACATGCCACCGTGGGTTCTAATATTATATATTGTGTTGATACCAATCCCCTCAAATGTGATACCACGCCTAATGCACGACCCTCTCCTGGCAAGCCCGGGTCGGCTCTGCCCACTTGAGTGAGACAGTTGGGGCATCATGAAAGGCTCTACCATGATGGTGTCGGTTAAGACGAGTCCTCCCATTGTTGCACATGTTTTATGAATTGTTATATTTATGTTATTGGCTCAAGTTATGTTTTGATTAAATTTACATATGATTATGATAATGAATGATTTATGAACGGTTTGAAAGTCTTGAGACTTATGTTTACTTACGAAGTTTATGATACAAGCATGATGTCCTTCTCCTATGTTTATTTATTAGTTTATTTTACTTTTAAATTTTCATTTTAATTACCTTGCATACTTGATACATTCCACATACTGACCGCATACTTTCTATGTTGTATCATTTCATGATACAGGGTCCGGATCTCAGGCTCATCCTCATCTTTAGTTTATCTCAGCTCCCGCTATCAGTTTATTGGTGAGTCCTCATATTCCGAGGGCCATTTGATAGACTCTTACGTTATCTTATGTTTCAGTATTGGTCGGGTTAGTTGGGGATGTCCCATCAACCCATTTTATGTAGTAGAGGCTTTCAGACAGTATGTAGTACTCAGCTTATGTGTATGTCTAGTACTTCTAAATGTTATGCTATGGTTATGTTTCCGTTATATTTTATGTTTAGTATTCCGCTTATTTAAATGATATTAACTGTATGCATGTGCCATGGGTCGACTTGGGGTCTTTCGGGGTCCCTTGTCCCATGTCTACGATCCGGGTGTACGTTCGGGTCATGACATTGTCTATGGGGTGTGTGTCTCATGTCGAGGATGGAAAGAAAGAATTGGTGAAATATGTCCAGGGCTTGCTTGTTTGGGGGTTCGCCTTACTGATTCAGCAAATGGTGGTGTTGTGGTTCAGAATGGTGTAGAGTCTTCATTGGTGTGGAAAGTTAAGCAACGTAAGATGAGGATCCTATCTTGGTCAAGTTAAAGAAAGCAGTCCAAAATCCGAAAGTGGAGGTTTGCTTCTAAGGGGGAGATGGTGTACTCCGATATAGGGGCCGACTATATGTTCCAGATGTGGATGAATTGAGAGAGCGGATGTTGAGAAAGGCTCATAGCTCTCAATATTCTATCCATCCAGGTGCCACCAAGATGTACCGTGATCTTTGGGAAGTCTATTGGTAGAATGGCATGAAGAAAGACATTGTGGAATTTATGGTAAGTGTTCAAATTGCCAACAGATGAAGGTTAAGCATCCGAGACTAGGAGGTATGGTTCAGGATATCAGTAGTCCTTACTAGAAAGTAGGAAGAGATAAATATGGACTTCATCACAAGTTTACCTCGTACATGTTGACAGCATGATTCTATATGGGTGATTATGGACCGGATGACTAAGTCAGCACATTTCTTACCAGTTAAGACTACGGATTCAGTCGAGGATTATGCTAGACTTTACATAAAGGAATTAGTCAGGTTGCATTGGGTCTGGTTATCTTTCATTTCAGATAGGGGTACTTAGTTCACTTCATAATTTTAGAAGTCATTTTATAAGGGCCTTGGTACTCAGGTCAAGCTTACCACAGGTTTTCATCTACAAACAGATGGTCCGGTAGAGCAGACCATTCAGACCTTAGAGGACATGTTGAGAGTTTGTGCAATCAATTTCAAAGGCAGTTGGGATGATCACTTGACTCTCATCGAGTTTGCCTACAACAATAGTTAACCACTCAAGCATTCAGATGGCTCCATTTGAAGCTCTTTATGGTGGAGGTGTAAATCAATTGGACGGTTTAAAATAGGTGAGGCTACATTGATAGGGCCAGATTCAGTTCATGATGCTATAGAGAAAGTTTAGCTTATCTAAGAAAGGATGAAAATAGCTCAGAGTCATCAGAAATCATATCCATATGTTAGGAGGAGAGAGTTTGAGTTCACAGTTGATGATTAGATTTTTTTGAAGGTGTCACCCATGATGAGGGTTATGGGTTTGGAAAGAAAGGGAAGCTTAGTCCCTGATATGTTGGTCCTTATAGGAATTTGAGGCGTGTTGGCAAGGTAGGCTACGAGTAGGAGTTTCCAGCAAAATAAGCTTCAGTACATCCATCTTTTCATGAGTCATTATTTAAGAAGTGCATTGGCAATCCGACTCTAGTTGTGCCTGTAGGGAGTATTAGTGTGAAGGATAGAGGAGGTTCCGGTTGAGATTCTTGACCCTTAGGTTCGCAAGTTGATGAACAAAGAGGTAGCTTCTGTGAAGGTTTATGGAGAAATCAACTTGTTGAAGGAGCTACATGGAAAGTCAAAGCAGATGTGATGGCCAAATACCCACATATTTTCCCCTCTAGTTCAATTCTAGTTTAAGGTACTAGTTTCCTCCTCCATATGGAATTCAGCATCATGTCTCTCAGTTACCCTCACATTTTAGCATGTATGTATGATTCATGAATTCAGTTCAATATGTATATCTTAGTTCGGAGTCAGTCACTCCATCAGTATTCAGTGTTTAGCTTTCAATTTTGGGATTGCAACTCTTTCCCTATCTCTTCAGCTCTGTTAGTCTCCATTCAAGGACGAACTTTCCCAAGAGGGATATAATATAACACCTCAAAATTCCCTAAGATTACATCCTAGATTTAAAGTTGAAACCAACAGAAAAATCTGCGATTTTGCCTCAGGACGGACCGTACCATGAGCCGTGGTATGTGGATACAATCCTTGGTAAGGGCCATGGTAGGGGGGTTCAAAGATTAACAAAAAACAGTCCATATACCACAAAAGGAACCTACGAACCGTACCATGATGGTATGAGTCGTGGTATGCCTCTCGAGTTCTGAAAATGCCCAATATGGCTTGGAAGGTACGAGTGGCATGTAGCAGACCGCGGTATCTTGGTACATGCGCAACATGCATTCACATGAAGGAATTCAAAGATCGATCAGCAAGGGACTAGTGACCGCGAGACTCAATATGAGTCGTGGTAAGGACCTCGGGTCATAGGTTGGGTCGTGGTCATTGACGAGCAGATTTCTAATGCGAGTTTCTAACGGTATTAGCGTAACTTTTTATGCTTTTAACTCCTAAACCAGGTTGTTTTGGGTTTCCTAAGAGGGGTATTTAAGGGTTAAACTAATCCTAAACCCTCATTCCTTTCAAACACCGTAAATTGAAGATTCAACCTCTCAAGGCTCTCGAGCAATTAGGGTTCTTCTTCTTCTCAACTATCTTGGATCTCGAGTCTAAGCAAGAATTCATGAAAGCCTAGGTATGTGGGATCATGAATGGGAGATTTCTTCCACTCTAATTCCCAATTTCAAGCTCAATTATATGATTTCAATTCCTTCAAGTCTCCAAACATGATTTTAATAAATTTCTAGAGTTAGATCCTTTTTGATGAAAAACCCTATGATCTCTTACGAAATTGATTTTCTCATGATTCTATTTATCTTTATGATTATAATCACAAGATTTCTATGAAAAACTCTTATGAATCTATATTTTCAAGTTATGATGATTTACTCAATTATGTATGAATTTCATGAATCTCAAGCTTATGTATCATGGCTGAATCTTTAGCATTGTTTTCATGGCTAGTTCACGTATGTCAAGCAAGTTTATGAAATTTCATAATTTTAACTAGCCAATGCAAAATCAAGTATGTTCCATGATTATGATATGAGCACTATATATGTTTTGGGAGTAGTATTTAATACCGAGTAAGCCAGAATTTCAGCACACCCAGGTCTTAGAACTATGTACCACCGTAGCCATAATGGGGTTCTCCTTGAGATTGTCTCCCATGCCCGAACGGTCACATTAGTGATATCACGCCATCATGGTTCTTACTCTTAGCAAGGTATGAATGCACCTCCCAACTAGGATTATAAGTTGGTCTCCATGTATGCTCACTTGGAATATGTCAGTTATAAGAATCTCCCACTGTTCAATGATTTTCTACACATGTTCATGTTTATGCTTCACGATATTATGACTTATGATAATTTGTCTCAATATACACTTTATAATATATTACCTATGATTTCAGTCATGTCCAGCTTTATGATTTAGTTTCGAAAACCTTGTGTCATTATACTCAGTTTATGAACAGATACTCATGTTTTAGCTTATCTTATACTCATGATTTCAAAATATTATTTTACTATCATGTTCTACTTATCCTACATATTCAATACATTCAAAGTACTGACTGCATACTTTTTTGTTATATCATCTCATGATATAGGTTTGTGTGACCAGTATCAGCCCCGTCATTAGATTCTCTCTTGCCCCAGTTCAGCACAGTCTCAGCTTTGGGTGAGTCCTTATCATCCGAGGACATCAGTTTAGCCTTTTGTTTTGCTTTTATGTCTTTCAATTTCAGACTTAGCCGAGCTAGTTGGGGGCTTTTCCTAACAGCTCCTCTTATGGTTAGAGGATTTTCAGATATTTATGCATAGATTCTTAGCGGTGTTAACTTGTAGTCTTATTTATGTTTTATGGTACCATAAACTTTAGCTCATGCTTTGTATTATGATTTATTCCACTTAGTATATGCTTATGTTATATATGTACCATGGGTTAGCTTGGAGCCATTTGTGATTCTAGGTCCTATGTCGCGTCTGGAGTCTATGCTCGGGTCGTGATAATTACCTTAGTGTGTGCAGCCATCAGATGATATGATACTGATGAGTAGCCTATGTGAGACTAGGTTGGTATAGAGATGAGAAACTAATGAGATAGGATTATTTACCTGTGTGTTTCAATGTGCATATGATTTATTTCATAATTGGTGTCTTGTTTATATTGTAAGCCTGTAATGTCTTGTGAGTTGACTGTCGAAGATTATCTACATGTTTTGGATGATTAACGATGTTAGACTTGATATAGTGAATAAACTATTAGTTGTGAATAGTTATAGGAACTGTGGAAAAATGAGGGTTGCCAGCGAAGTCGAGTTACTTCCTAGAGCAGTACCGCTGCAATGATACAATTCCCGTTGTGGTGAGACTACAACAGCGGTCTAGTTACCATTGCAGCAACTGTGTGCAGGCCAGGCTTATGGCTAAGAGCTGGTATATATTAAACTGTGACTTGGATATTTTTGTCTGTTTCGAGTGCTGGATTTTTTATTGAATCATGATATATACTTGTTATTATCTAAGGTCGGCCTATTATGTCTGCCAGTACATAGTGTTTATACTAATGTTACTCCTGCACTAATTTTTTGAGTGCATATTGCAATTCAAAAAGTTCATCCCTACCACATCTCTAGCGCGACAGCTTGATTTTTCGATCTGAAGGTGAGTTGACTTCTATCCAGGCTGTCGCAGATGCTCCTTTGCAGGTGTCTTTGTTTTCAAACATTGGATATTGTTTTGTTTTATTTCTTTTCACTACTCTTAGATATTATTTAAGTTAGTGTCCTATGTACAATGAGTTTAAGTTCTTGGGAAGTATAATAGTTAGTTTGCGCATGGATTGATTTTATATTTATTTATTTAAGACTTCCGCTAATTCTTTTATAATTATATTTTCTTATTGAAATGCGTAAATAAGTGAATAGGCAAATGGGAAAATGATGGTTCGCCTACCGTGGGGTACCAATCACAACCAATTATGTTGTGACATATATAAAGAGTGAAACAATTGACTAAGAAACAAGGATCGGGTGGAGATACCAAATAATTTAAATGTCAGTCATTTCAGCATGTTTTAATTAATTCGTTGACCCCTAATTGCATAGACGCAACAAGATCTTCATTAATTTTTTTATATTCACGCAAAGTGCGGACAATTTCACTAGTTCTATATATTTGGGAGATGAGAATTTCTAAGATTATGCCACTTAATTCTGGTGAAAGTTAATTAATTATACTTGAATATAATTAATAATTACAATTACATGTTAACTTATTAAATGTATCTGAAATGTGTCTTACTATATAAGGAAAGATTGTGAAAATTTATTGCTTACAATTAATTATGGCACTCGTGTATTTGAATTTAAATCAAATACTGCTATGAAAAAGTTAATATTATTTATAATATAGATTAGAATATATCATATAATTAGAGACATCGATAGCACATAATTATATAATGTAATACTTGCATTTAAGTAATTTAGATAAGTTTAATTAGAAGGATTTTGTTGCCAAACAAAGAGTTCTAAGAATCTATATATAAATTTGAAAAATGAATATTTGATTAGCAATTATGCGATATATATGAAAAGAAAAACACGCGACTAAGAGTCATCCTAAAATTAAAAAATCCTGCGAAGAATTCTATATATTTGGGAGTATTCCTTCAATATAATATGGACGTTTCAGAGTATACAACAAATAGGAAAAAAAACTACCTTGAAGTCATTACTTCCTTCAAATATTCTTCAAAAAAATGTCTAGTAAAATTGGCTTCATCACTGAAATATCCGAAATAAAGATGCAATGATATTTGAAAGTTCTTGCCGTGCGATTATTGTCACACCCCACCTTGGGGGGTATGACTGGCACCTAGTGCCCTACTGGGACCTGAACTGTTGAACTGCTAAGCCTGGGCACATCTGGTGCCTGGCTGGCTCTAACTCATATTTCTGGACACAAAGGGCTATATAACGGCTGTAAACACAGCCCCCGGCCCATTGGCCTATAGCCTCCTGTACCTGTAATAACAGCTGACCAGAACATGCAACTATAGGGAAACCTATGTGGGCCGACAAGGCCACCATACTGTCTAGTTATCTGCAACTCAGCAATGAAATACTAGAAAGCTACGTGACCGGCAAGGTCACCACTACTGTCAAACTTATGGCCCCACACGGCCAACATAAAAGAAGCAAAAGTACTAACAGCTAACAACTGCACGGCCCCGCACAACCGGCTCAACTGACAACAGGGAAATATACAGACTGCAAGCCTCTAGGAATAGCAATAGAATGATCGGGACAGGGCCCCGACCTACCCGTACTATACAACAAAAGAAAACAAAATACACCTCTGGAATTCAGACTCCGGATGACAGGAGCTGAATACTCAATAGCTGGCTGGAATCACGAGGGATCGCCTCCTCGTCTATGAGTACCTGCAGGCAAGTAATGCAGCGTCCCACTGGGCGTCAGTACCACTGGTACTGAGTATGCAAAGCAACTGAAGTAATACAACTGAAAACAACTGAATATAGATAGCATAACTAGCATTTCTGTATAGCAGGAGATAGCTGAATCTGAAGAAGCTGATATAAACTGACTCAAGCTTTCTGTACTGATAAGGCAGAGGCGTACCTGTAGACGCGATGGCCTATTGTCTAGTAGCTAGTATATAATATATAGAGCACATAAATGGATATACAAGTAGCAAACAAGAGCTAATACCAACCCCCATAAGCCGGATGGCGCCAAGCAAGCAAACAATCTATATACCCCTACCCGGGTCAAAACCAACCAAAATAAAGTCACACCACTCATCTGATAACTGTGAGCTCCTCCTACCGGCCCCCTTGGGTACGTAGCTCAGGCCTTGGCCTCTGACAATAAACTGTGTCTGAGTCCGAAGAGGCGCAAGTGCACACGGGGTGTGTAATAAAAACTGCCCCTGGGTGCAAGCACGCAACAGGGTAATTTTATAAAAAAATCTGTATCTGAGTCTGCCCCCGACCACAAGCGCACACAGAGTGTTCTTCCCCTGTAAACAGGGTGGACTGGCTCTGCGCAGAGTAAACTGAACTACCCCTGCAAGCAGGGTGGTCTGGACCGTATTATCATGGTGGTCGGCCATCATCGTCCTCTAGGCGGACGGCATCGCCCAGCTGGTGGCGGTATCTGAATCTGGTATCGACACAGTAACCCAGGGGCGGTGGGGATGCTAAAAGGGTGCCCACATGCCACAACAAGTCTCAACAAACAAATAGCACATAGAAATAGCAAGCATGTATAACTGAAAAGACTATCTGGAATCTAACTTCTTATTCTGATTTGTTTCTATACTGAACTGATTCTTTACTGATTATACTGATTCTGAAATCTCTGTTTAACTGTATGGCTAATCCGTAGCCAAGATACTGTCTGTCTGAATGGCTAGTCTGTAGCTATAACTGTCTGTCTATCTGATCTTTCTTTACTGACTTTTATTATGAAAATCTGTCCCTTTTTATTCTACAATATGCTTGCTATTCACATAATAGGCTATACTGAATCTGAAATACTAACTTGCCCTTGGGCACATGCTTTTCTAACTTTCAGACTGAATACGATATAACAACGCAAACTAGGTTTACTGAACTTTGCACAATACTTAACATTCAACTCTGGGAATTCTACTAGGGAGTCTATCGTACTATACAGGGCTAAAACTACTAACTTGCCAAAGGAACTAGCTTTACATACCTTATCCTTGAATTATTTGTCTGTCGGACGAGGCTCAGCCGGTACTTTAACTGTTCTCTCCCAACTGCATTCATAAATATGTCAATCAATACTAAATACAACTTTATTTCAAAAGGCAACGTCACTTTCGATATAGTTTATAGCCTAAACTTAGGCTTATCGAAAGACGGCCAGAAACTCACTATTTTTCAGAGGTCCAGAAGGGAGAAATATTCACTTCACAACTAGGAACACATAGACACTAGTTTAGAGAAATTCCACTTACCTTAGCTCGGTGGCTCGACGATTCGTCGGCCGTATTTTACGAAACTGAATCCGTAGGAATGCTCTCTACTGCTAAATACCTCCGTATCTAGAGTTAATTTGAGTTTGGGCAGCGTTTGGTAGCGTAATCGAACGATAATTTATATTCCCTCTTCGGCTTCCTCTGTTTTGCTGTGCTTTCTGGAAATTATATGAATGATTAATGAATTTCAACCGAAGTGGGGCTTATATACTTGGGCCTGAACCTGGGCAACGTGTCACGGAGCCATCGCGGAGGCCTCACCTCCGTGACACGCTGCCATCGCGGAGGGGCTCTGCCTCGGCTCCTCCCGCGATGGTTCGACGGGTTTCTCGTCCGGTCTTTTTCCCGGGACTTTCTCTAGCACGTATGGCCTTCAAATATGCTTAACCAACATGCGAATAGGTCATCTAGGTGCCGGAAATTCTACGGGGTATAACAATTATGGATAGTTCATGAGCGCGAAAAGATAGATAATCCAATTTCAATAGAAATGTTACTGCAGAATGAAAAGATATATATATTTCATCTTATTAAAATTAAGTTTACATATGTTGACTACCCTCATATGAATATAATATAAAATATTAATTTTTTTGTAAGGAAATCGTCTCCAGCAACTATGTGTAAGTATATCATCCATATGTTCATAATAAAAATAAATGAGTTAGAATTGTATACCATGAAATATTATTTGTTGGTCCAAATAATGCGAAATAAGACCAATAAACACAAGTTTAGGTTCATGATATTTACTAATAAAACAACTGTGAATAAAATAAATGATCCTTAATTCGGTTTACATATCTTAAATCTATGGCCTTGTGGGCAGTTAATTACCAACTTGATGTTGATAATGACCTATTTTGTAATTATCAAATTCGCTTTTTATTTACATTGATTTTTTTTAACAAACTGATCATGATTTTCTTTTAAATGTACTAGATATTATAGGAGAAATTATTAGACACGGAGAAGTGCAATCACACAATCAAAGGTGGTAAGATTAGTATTTTTATGAATGTAGTGCTACAATATCACGAGTAAACTCACAAACATGATTAAAATCATTATATAGATTTCAATGTTATTATTTTCCTTAATATGAATTTGTGTTTTTTGATGAAGATATTTTAGCTACTTTTTGGAGTGAATTTGTAAAACAAATTATCCCATACTTAGAATCTAGCATATAACCCTGTTGTAATAGCTAATGCAGCTCATCTGCGCTCATAAAGAGGAGCCTAGTGACTTTGTTAATTCTGTGAAAAGTCAAAAGTTTGATTATCACATATGTGCCAAACTCACGTAAGAAGAAAGCAATAGTGGTAATAGATGCATGGAAACTTCTAAAGTACTTGAAGATGACCTTTTTACGTGAAAGAAAAAAGAAGAAAGACTTCTTTAATACGTAGATTGAACTAAATTTGCTTCTTGGAAAAATATAATTGTTTGTATTGTTTTTATACTCTTTTTAACATATGGTTGAATTGTCAATAAGAAAGTATTTATCTTAGTGAACACGTTTGGAATAATATGAGGTGGAATATTATAAACAATTCAGGAAAATAAGTCATCCTCAAACCATTATCTTGCAGCCATGTGAATCCAACTGTCTTTCGCGATATGAAAAAGCTTGTTTCTTGGCATTAGCCTTTCATACACAGAATTGAATAGTGTCAGGTGGTGTCTAAATAGCAGTAAATCCATTGAGTTTTGATTGACTATTGTGTTTACGCTTTTATCATTTTATCATTGTTTTGACGTCTCTTAGTTGTTCAAATTTTTAAATGTCAAATTTAGTAATTGTGTCGAAGTTTATAGTCATTGTGATGCTTTATTTAGTTTTAATTAAGAGATAATTTATAATGGACTAATTTTTATGGGGCATACGATAAATCATGAACTAAAAAAGACGTTGATAATTAATTCATTAGTCTTTATTAATCTACCTATTGGTCAAGAAAAAAAATTATGATCAATCATTCATTTATTTGGTAATTTACAAATCTAAATTATTTTTTAATCTATATTTTTCTTTGCACGGATACTAATACTAGTAATACCAGATCACTGGCTGGGAGGAAGAAGGATGGAAAAATTAGTACATGGAAATTAAGGCATATTGAGAATTGCATTGACCTTTCTAATTTGACCGTCTAATTTGTACTTCGCCAATCATGGTTTGGATTTCCTAGTTTCACTATTGCTGGCGATTCTTTTCCTTTTCTTTCTCTGAGAGAAACTTTATTTGTCCTAATTGGTGTGAAGCAAAGTAGTATGGTGGCTATGAAAATGGTTGGCTATAAAGTTGAATTGCTGGAAGGTGTAGAATGAAATTGTCCTTTCCTAATAAGTTTGTTGACACCAACACAACCCAATGGGTAAATGCAGAAAAAAAATTATCATTAGCAATTTGCTTTGTATCTCGAGCAAAACTTAGTAACAATGAGACTGATAATGTACATTCAAAAGCAACAAACCTTCTATATTTCCACCTTACCTATGACATATTTAAAGCCATAAAATCGAACATTTTAATACATTTTACATATTTTTAATAACTACAAGATTGAAAAATCTCTTTACTTTCTTAAACTCCAAGAGAAATCATTTGATGCATTAAATACTCTTATGGTATTAAGGCCGTAATACTAAAGGCGCAAAATTATGATTTTTCGTACAAAAATTAAATTCAACAAAATCTCCTTTTGGTCCTTGTAAAATAAATGTCACCGAACTTTTGGGAAGTAGTGAGGGGAAAAAGAATTACTTCACATGTTGCAACAGACAACATTACCTGGAGAATATACTATTAACTTAAGAAGTAAGAAATGGTGAGGGATGATCAATACCATAAACATAACCTGAACCAAAGAAAACTAGATAGCACGTATGAAGCTGACCAATAACATAGTTTGGAACCAGAAAGCTGCATGCATCAATACTTGCTAAGAAGATAATGACTTCCCTCATTATTAGTTCCAAGGTAAATTAACTGCTACATGAAAAACTTGGTACAAATGGATATGCATTGATGGAATAGAAAAGATTCATTCGAATTAAAAATAACACCCCAGATTCCCCTCTTCTTCTGTTTCACTAACTTGTCTTCTCTACAGTCATCTGCCTTGATAGTAAGCAACTTCAAGCTTTGCTAGTCTTGATACTGGACTCCCACTATAACAAATTTGGTCACAACATACCAAGCAAAAGACGTTTTAAGGCTACATATGGTTTCTCATAGCAATGGCAGAGTCTGCAAATTACTTATCTAAGCAAGATCGCCCCATCTTACTTTATATTTAGCTGCAAGGTAATGTGCTCCAATAGGTCCTCGACTTCCATAGGGATAGCTTTCCGGAACTATTTTCTTATGCTCAAGTTCTTTCAACACTGGTGTGAAAAGAGACCAAGCAGCATCCAGTTCATCACTGCGGATGAAAAGCCTACGTTCACCTTCTATGGCATCAAGAAGTAGCCGTTCATATGCATCAGGGATCTCCTTCGAGTATCTGCAGATAAAGGAAATCTTCATAGTTAAAGAAAAGATATATCATGACAAGGTTTTCACTAATTGCCAAGAAAATTAGGGTGAAAAGAGCATACTGAATCCAGAAGCCAAAATTACACTGAAGCAATGAATCAGAATTTCTGAAAGAATTGGAACATTTGAGCCTTATAACATGAAGCCAAAAAATGCATAGACTTCATCATAGTTTATATCTCAGTTATGCACCACTTAAAAGTTCATTTTAATTACTTCCAAATTAGCAAAAGATGCACTAATTTTCATAGTGTGAGACATAGACACAATGGTAATCATTTTAGCAATCATCTCGTACTGATATAAAAACAGTGGACAAACCTCAGCTAATCATTACATATGCAGTTGATTTATGTGATCCAAATTTAGATGTTTAAGGTAGCTTTATCTAGCTTGGAATTGAGCTGTGGTAGTTGTTGGTGTTGTTGTAATGTGGCTTTAATCTAAATGAATAGCAGAAGCAATGAAGGAGAGTTTTACAGTCATGGGTTTTTCTTCTTTAGGGTAACAAAATTTAGCTTGCATCTTGTATGTATGTCAAACAATTTAATAATAATTTTTTAAATGTCTCATTTTCTCTATGTTCAAACTATCCCCTTAAATTAAAGTAACAGCCACAAATATGAAATTGACGCATTACATATTTGTCATCAGTACCTTGCTGAGTAAAGAAGATTAAGGTTACTGCGATCCAATCTCATTCCTAGACCGGGAACTTTGTTATTGATCTTTAGGTATATAGCTTCATCAGGCTGAACACGGATAACAAGCTCGTTCGTCGCCAGGTCTAGATCAGAGCCAAAGTTCTTATTGTATAAATTTCCTGGTACATGCCTGAATTGTACTCTTATTTCCGCACTGGCAAAGGAAAAGCAAAGAGGTATGAAGTGGTAAGTGAAAAATAAGGAAGGAATTAAAAAGGATGTATTATTTTTCTGATTGGTTTCACTAACCTCCTGGTATGTAAAGCTTTCCCTGCCTTCATAAGGAAAGGCACCCCATCCCATCTTGCGTTATCTATGAAAAGAGCAGCTGCAGCAAAAGTTGGGGTTAGACTGTCCTTTGGTACAGTCTTGTCATCGGTGTAACCGGGATAGGTAACACCCCCTTTTGTGTGACTTTTGTACTGCCCAATGACAACATCATCTAGTTGTAAAGGTCTCATAGAACGCAGAACTTTTACCTGGCATATAATAGGGAATTAGTTATGGAACTAGGAAACAACAAACTCCTTCAAAGAAAATCTGTCATAAAGGAATAAAACCTTTTCGTTCCTGATATCTTCTGCATCCAAACTGACAGGTGTTTCCATGGCAAAGAGGGCAAGAATTTGAAGCAGATGATTTTGCATAATGTCTCTAATTATCCCATAATGATCAAAATAACTGGAGACATGTATAAAAGTAAAACAATAAGTTCTGAAATCTAGTTCTATACCACCTAAAACTCCAACTTTGAGAAAGAGAATTACCCTCCGCGTCCTTCAGTGCCAAAATCTTCAGAGAAAAGAAACTGCACATTCCTTATATACTGTCTTGACCATAAGGGTTCAAATATCAGGTTGGAGAAACGAAGGACAGAAAGGTTTTCCACAAGTTCCTTCCCCAAATAGTGATCAATCCTGTTGATGTAAAACAGAAATGAGGATAAAATATACCAGTTAAATAATAGTGTTTTTCCTTCAGTTGGTCTAACACAATTCAGCTTTAAATAACTGCACCTGAAAATTTGATCTTCCTTCAAGTATTGCTTGAGTGCTCCTGTTAATGCAGCAGAGGATTCAGAATCCCGACCAAAGGGTTTCTCTACAATGACTCTAGTCCATCCATGAGCAGATGATGCAGACAGGCTTGCACATCGTACAGCATTTATAAAAATATTTGGTGGAATGGACAAGTAGAACAGACGATTGGAAAACCTTCCGACCTACAAAAGCTATTATTGTCAACACCGAGAATTGCAAGTAAATAGAAATTATATTAAACTTCATATTAGAATTATGGAAACTGCAACAAAGAGATGGATTTGGCTGAAGATCTTAGCAGAAGTTACCAATCATTAAAGCTCTTCTATTTTCCAGGAAAAGGAGGAGAGAAACGTGATAGAATGAGGCTGTATCATGACTTAAAGGAAAAGTTCAACCAAAAAATTCATAATGCTGATATATATACAGAGCGGATGAGTTTCTACTGGGTGGTGTTCACAATGCCCATTCTCAAGTATAAAGTTCCCCCTTTATCATATCCTGCAGGGCTTTCACGAGAGGGGTTGGGTGTTTTAAGATGAATTTGCAAGCCCTTACAATTCCCACCAAATAACAAAATACTGCACATTTCCATTATGAATAAGACCAGCAGAGGCTTCATTTTATGAAAAACAAACTCAACTACCTCAAAATCTAAAGATCACAAAACTCAGTATATCATCCCTAATTACCTCATGTTCCTTCAGCTTTCTATCAAGCTCTGCAAAGTTTTCCTGGGAATCATATTGTCCACTATAGTAGAAACACCTTTCTAGAAACTGCTCCATCTTTTCACCACAATTTTCCCTGAATAACAATGTTAAGCACAATTATATCAATCCCAGTCACTTTGATTTAACCATTGCTCGAAATAAAACAACTATGCCTCAATCCCAAACAAGTCGGGGTCAGCTATAGGAATCCTCACGGATCATGTTTCTCCATTTAAATTCATCTTAGCCCAATATTACATTGCTCGAAATAAAACATGAAGAAAACCGAAATGTCCTATATGCAAAACGGAAAAGATTGGAATTATGTATGTTACTGATCAAATCAAATCACACCTCTTATCTATCCTACAAGTAAGGGTCTTGCTGACCATGTTCCTGAGCTCGGCATCAGTCATCTTACTCCGTGCATAGCCAAAAATAGTGAAATGCTGCATTAACAAAAAGCATTATTTTGTGAGACCTCATTCTCCTGTATCCAAGTATACATCCAGAAAAGTAATGAAGGATATAAAATTAATTTAAAATCATCAGTAACCTCAAAATAACTGGACAAATATGGGACACACCTCAGGGAGGCAACCCTCATAATAAAGTGCAAAAAGAGCAGGAAATATCTTTTTCTTGGCAAGATCTCCTGAAGCACCAACGACAGTAATACTGACAGTTGATTTATCTTTGTTGCTATCAAAATCAAACGTATCTTTCTGCTCCTTTGGAGGTGTGACTGATAAAATTCCATCTTTTAATTTCTTCAAAGGAGTTTGATTTTCGGTTTTGCTAGGCGGAGACGCTACAGCACCTATAGAACATTAAATTCAACATAAGAAAACAACAGAGAGAAAGATATATGTCCCAGGGTAGTTTTCTAAGAACAATTGTACCATAAACGGGTTTAGCATAACCCACTTTCAAGAACAATAATAAGCAGCAGACTTTTACATTTTCACACAAAAGGTAAACCAGCTCAACAAGCCCCAATTACTGTATCTTTTTTTTTCTTAACTCTCTCTTGCACCAGCAGAAGGAGATAGGATTACTAATAAATCAAAAGCAACTTGATTTAAGAGATAAAAATTGAAAAAATCACATTGAGGGTCTCATAATGCAGCTTTACTCTGTGCATGGATAATTTACACAACCCAAAAATGAAACAAACTGAAAATTTATGATGTGAACTCAATAAAGACTTCCATAAATCTCTCTCTTTTTCCTTTTTGTTGGAGAACAAGTTCCTACAACTCCACTAACAAGGAATAAATTGGGACAAAATTTACCATGGTCAACTTATAAATCCCGATGAGAAAAAAAACTTATAAAATGGAAAATATTAATCAAATTTAGCGTTTGTCTAGATCGGGAAAAGAAGAAACATGAAAAACAGACTCAAACTTTATTATGTGAACCCAATAAAGAATACTAGAACTCGAAGAAAATTCATGCAACTTAGTACAGTCAACATGTTAATCAAATTTAGTATTTGTTTCTGTTAGGAACAAAAGGAAAAAAACTTCCTTATCTTCTGGATAATTGGATAAAAGATTTAGCAGAAAAAGACTGAAAAATAGCTGAACATAAACTTGTAACAAGGATAAGGGGCGCAAAAAAGCTAACCATCCTGCATGCGAACGGCATTACAAAATGGCGTCTGATTAATTTGCAAGGAAATCTTCTGGGAACCAAACTTTGTCGAAGAAATTACTAAGTTGTTATGATATTTGTAAAATCCAATAGAAGAATTGGAGTAAGAGGCAGCTGGCCCAGAAGATGATGAACAGTGTGTGGAAAGGGAAGAATGAAGGATCACCATTTCTTGAAGAATCTGTATCTTCAGATCATCTGTATGTACCTAGTCTAGAGATAGAATTGACAAGAAGGGATTCGGTAGATATGAGGGGAATAGGTTATGGTGTAAGAGGACTTCGGATTTGTCGAAGGGTTAGTCTCTTGAGATCTCCGAAAGGGCGTCCTTACATTTACGGCTTTGCAAACCCAAAAAAAGGATTAATTTTTTCCGGCAAGTTGAGAAGGAATGCTGGTATGATGCCATTCATTAATACCAGCACTACCCTATTTATTTATTGATTGTAAATTAGGTTATCATCTAATTGCATTTATCATCCCCGATGTTTTCATCAAGTTTTGATCTAACCTCAAACTTTGGTTATGTTAATAATTTGTCAATCTGGAACAAATGATTTTTTAAACTTTTTTTATAAGTAATTTTCATTTTTACATTTAAAACATATTTATTTTTATATAAAAAAAATTTTAAAAGATTATTATTTTTTAATTACTTTTTAATTGTATAAATATTTTTAATTTTTACGCATAAAAAATATAAAAGAATCACTTCTTTTATAATTTTTCTAAAAGAATAAAATATTTCAATTTTTTCTATGTTCAACTCATAGAGGCATGTGGAGAATGATATGCAATTTGCATTATAGTTTCCACTATGGACTATGACGTTTGAATTTGTGCATCATAATGTCATTTACACCAACTTTCTTAATTAAATATTTTAATTTGAAATAGAATACCTAAATTTTTATATTTTATTTTTAAAAAGTTATTTTTTAGCTTTTTATCAAAAAAATTTAGTTTTATAATTTTTTTATGAGAAATTTTATTTTTAATTATAAGAGATCATATTATTTAAATATAAGAGATATCAAAAGGTCATTTTCTTATATTTATATTGTAAAATGGTAAAAAAATTTATTTCCTCTTATTTATTTATGTCTGTACCATTTTCATATTATGTAACGTAAGTAGAATGTAATATCATTCATACTTTTTTCTATTTTTTACTTTTTGAAAAAAAAAACTAGAAGAATAAAATAGATTTTTTTATATTTAGTGAGTTAAAAAAAAAAAAATTTCTCAACCTACTGGAAGCAACTGACCTTTTATCAACAATTAAACTGTTTATTCCTAATAAAATATAAATATATCTCTATATTCATATATATTTTTAATAATTTGATAAAAATAAACATGACAATTTTTTTTCTCAAACAAATAAGGTATACTTGAAGTGGTCCAGATATTTAATGAAAGTTTTAACCACTAGATTCCAAAATATTCAATTAAAAAAGGAGCAAATGTACGTAATGTGATGATCATCAAAATCATGCTTCATGAGTAGTAGCTTAAATTTTCGAATTCGATAAATATAGAGGGCATAGGGCCCTTCATTGCCTCCGATCTATCCAAATAAAAGCCTTTCATTTTTTCTTAAAAGTGATGGTGGTCAAGAAATAAATTGACAATTAAAAAAAAGTATATGTCAGATGATTTTAAGAAATTGCAAACATGAGTTGATGTTTATTTAACATACATGGCCTATTTAACATCAAACATAAAAAGGAATAGTTGTTATAACTAAGACATCGACAGACAATATAAATAAAATAGTTGATGTTTATTTAGTTATTGAAGCAAAGGTAACAGATCTTGTATAAGTTGTAATCTCTTTTCTGCAAGTTCGCCCATGTCAAACAATCATTTTGCAATATTATTCACATAAAACCAATTGATGTTGAGTGAAACCTTACATTTCTATTTAAGTTTTCATTTTCATTCATGAAAATGAGGGTTTAGGTGAGAAGTCTATTACAAGACTTGACAGAATCGTTTTATTCACATCTTTCTTTCAGATCATTCTATCATGTCCTGTTATAGGAAAACGAATTGCATGCAATTTGAAATTTTTTGTCAGTAAGTATGAAGTATATCTTCATTAATATATTCAGAAACCTAGGTTTCAAAAGGGAATTATAACTAGAATAAAAACATAGATCTACAGTGAGTAGTGATATGTATTTTCAATGTTACACCATTATTAAATGTCGTCAAAGGTTCTTGTTTGATATACAAATGTAGATGATACAGTATTCATTCTTACAAAAAAAAAAAAGATCTCATAATTCATAATTTTATTCACGATTGAAGTAAGAGATTCACATATAAATTAAAATATTAGTAAGTTACCAGAATTCATTGATAGTAATTACATTTAAAAAATTAAAATTTAGATGAATTTTCATTTACTTTTTATTCCAAAAGAGGTCATATGAGTTGAATAAAATGTTGACTATATACTTATAGTGAATTTATAAATCAAAAATAATTTTCAAAACTTTTTAATTGCGCTAATAAATCAAATATCAAATTTTTTTTATTGCCATCGGAGGTGGAAAGTAATTGTCCTTGCATACCATTTGAAAGTTTTACTATTTTACATTAAGTAAATTTGAAAATGTTTAAAGCACTAGCTCTATATTTGTATTATTATAAACATAACTCATAGTCGCATTCATGTGAAAAAATTGATTGATATATACTAAACATTATATCTTATGCATCATAATTTAAATATTTCCTCTATCTTATTTCACGTTTTCGATATTTTGTAGACATTTGAAAGATTTAATAGTACACTTGTATGAAAAACGTTAACATATATAGATAATATTTTTCATACATTTCTCTCTTCAGTGATTAAATAAATTTTAATTATAGAGGGGTTGAAAAAAATCAAAGAAAAGTGTTGTTTAATACCACTAATAGACTATAGGTGCTCTTTGTGCGACTACTCCTTAAAAAAATAGAAAAATAAAAAATTTCTATTTTCATATTTATACGATCAATTAATGATCTTGCATAACAACATTCACAATATCAAAATGAATATCTATCAATATTAATTTTTTCTTAGATTAATCTCAACTTTCATATTTCTCTTCTCTTTTTTAGGAAATCCGTCAATTTAGGGGTTTGATTTTAATCAAAGAGAAAAAATAGAGAATCAAGTCAATCATATACTATTATTAACAATATTTTTTATTAAAAATAAATAACATTATCTTTTGAATCCTCAGTGATAGATGAGCATGTTGTAATTTTTTTTTTATAAAAAATCGACAAAAGTTGAATTTAATTATTTAAGGTATATCATCAAATATCTTATATGAATCGTTTTGCATAATATTATTATAGTGAAAATCGTTAACATTAACATCACATTTAGCAAAGTACTTAGGAAAGAAGAATAGAAAAGCCAGAAGAAAAGAACTGCTTGTTTTAGAGCACCTTCTTGATAATAAAATAAATAAAGAATTATACCAAATAAGAACAGGTCTTCATCTATGGTGGCATCAATTGTATCCTCAGGTTCAACAACTTCTAAAAACGGTAAGGGTTTAACAAATGAAAAAAGAAAGAGAAGAGTAATAATTCGACGCAAGGACGAGACAACCAATTCAAAATATAATCAAAACATGTACATAAAGATTGCAATCAAAATATAGTAGCAGAAGACTTGGTTAGTCTATGCAAAAAAAAAATAGTGAAGAGGCTGACGATGTAGTATACGTGGTCTACTAATATAGTGTGCAATTCATGTGCGACCTTATGAAATAAAGACAAGGGATATAAAAAAAATTGCACAAAAGGGTGAGGGTATGAAAAGTAATAGAAATTAGTTAGTTTAGTAAAAACAACACAAAGTACAAATACAAATTTTAAACCAATTATTCATCCTCCAACTCCCATTTTTATAATATAGATGTACACCTTCATCAAATAAGAAATAATATTTTAATTTTATTTTTATCACGATTCAAAATTCATTGAATCGTGAGAGTATTCACCATCCCTGTAGGCAAACTTCATTTATTATCAATCATTTAAGATGACTAAAAAGTAAAAATAGAAATAAATCTTTAATTTGAACCATATAGCTTTGAAGTATGCATAAATGAAAATAACCCTAAGATTGGTGATACAAGCATAAGGGAATCAACAATCTAATACAAGTCTAGAAAACTACACAAACTTTCTCAAAAGAAGAAAGATAATAAATGAAAATAGTAATGGAATCCAGTGCTACTGCGTTAAACTACTCACCTTGAACTCTAGAAAATCTCCTCAAGTTTGAAGATGAATCAACCACCACTTGAACCTAAAACTGATCTGCACACAAAAAATGCAGCAATCAAGAGTAAATATGTAAAATACGTGTACTCAATAGCATCGTTGACTGACCCTTTTAAGAAGTGATGGGAAATGTTGGTCCTATCACTATTTTTCTCAATATTTATCATAAATATCATAATGAAACTCTCAATTAAAAATAGTTCAACAATCAACAAAAAAATTAGATCAAAGTGAGTGAAATATATGATATTCAACCGAGTAAAAGAATCTATCACAGTTTGTCTCCGAGATAGTAAAACAACGTATTCGATCATTTCAACCACTTTGCTACTCAGCACGCAAAATTAATATGCAATAAAATGAAATGCAAATGCACTGGCTTATAATCTGCAAATATCTGCCTCCTCTATCTGATGGTCGGGACTCATAGGAGACTTGCAGGATCCATATATGTATCCTGTATCGGAACACATTAAAGGAATATCCTAGATGCAATATCTTGTATTAAATAACCCTAAATCAAAAATATCCTGAATGACTGTCTATTAGGATTTTATCCTTTCACTTCTAAAATATCCATGTCCATGAATGTCATGTACATATTAATGAAATATTTTAACACATACATCATAATCAACTCCAAATCAACATATAAGAGTAAGAAGGTGAAAGTATAATCAAATGAGCAAATGTATAAGCCTCAAGCCAAATAAACACCATCAAGAATCATGCTCATTAATAATGAAATCATCAATCAAGTAGCTAATTATCAATTTACATAAAAATTGCATTGGTACTCACGTAAATACTCGTCATCTCATCTATATGAGACACCCGTTACCCATTACCCCTTAATTGAACAATTAAACAACTCTAGCACTTCATACAAAGTCAAGAAAGTTTTGACTTGCCTTAATCGAAGCTCAAATGGTTAAATTACAGACTTGCCCTTCCGTGATGCCTCTAAATGATCCCAATATGGTCAAATACACAATCTAAATAAGCATTTAAGTCCATAAACACCTATATTACTATATTATTTTTCCGTGCTTAAAAGTCAACCTCGAGCTCCCAAGTTCAAAACAATAAATTGACACCAAAAGCACTTTACTCATAAGGTCAAAAGTTTATGCACCAAAAATCATTAAAAATTGAGAACTAATCGACCCCCCGAATAGAAGAAATATCAATATTCAACTACTGATAATAAAACCTCTAATTTCTAATAAATTTTAGGGATCAAATCATAAATTAATGAGGATGTAGTAGAAAAATAGTAAATACTAGATTATACTTTTACCCCAAGATTAAATGAGAAAAACCCCTCTGAAATCGCCCAAAATCAAGCTCTCCCAAAATCGATTTTAAAACAATGAATTCATAATTAGAGAAATATCATTATTCAAGTATAGTGATCTTCACATAAGTGGAAAACTAACTATAATGGAGAAAAACACATAGAAGCAAAGACCACTTAGCCCCATCAACTCTGTAGAAGCGATCCTCGTCGTGTAGTAGTGGACACGCAGATATGAGCCAACCCTGCAGGCACGATATCGCCGATGCGACTGAAACCTTACAGAAGTTGTCTCCCCTAACCAAGACCATTTATGTAGAAGTGGATCCCAACACGATGATGTATCTTCTTTGGTAAGGTCCGTAGGTTGCGGGAGGTTGCACCTATCACGCCCCAAGCCTGCACCCCAGACATCGATCGACACTCAGACTACTTTCATGATTCAAGCGAACCTTTGGCCTAACTTACTATCAATTTAGATATCAATAATAATAAACAATAAACAATAAGTAATGCAGAAGCCGAAACTTAGTGAGATCAATATAATAAAAGAGAATTTGTTCTACAACTAAAATAAATGTTAGAGAGTAACATTATTGACGCAACATCTATCTCTATCTATGAAGACTCTATAACCATAGAAGGGGTGTCAGGACATAGTTCCCATGGATACCTCAAGCTCTATAAATAAAAGACTCAATCAAAATCGTGACACTCCGGATGTAGGAGGCCTCACCAAAAGCTGAGTGTGGATGAAGTCCTAGCGAAGCATTCCTTATTGTTCTTGTCTATTTGATTTGCTCATAATAAGATGCAGTGCCAAATGATGTCAGTACGTAGAATGTATAGTAAATAATAAGGCTGAGAAAAACATGATTAGTAAAAATATCTCAATCGAAAGGTATAACTAGAAATAATAACATCACATGACTAATGTCATGACCCGAGCTGGGACCCCAGACCGAGACATGAGACCTAGAACCATGAATAGCTCTAAGTCGACCCATGACATGAACATAACAACTAAAAAGAATATATTAAAGCGGAAACAAATAGCTTAAATATGAATAAGCGAAAGTTTGAATAACATAACAAATGTTGAACGATAACATCACATGCTACATCTCAAGATGAACGTACTAGTCCATTTCTGAAAAGCCTCTACTAACTGATGAGATACTAGGATAGGCCCCCAACTATCTCCAAGTCTGAAACAAAATAACAACATCAAACTGAAATGATAAATGCCCTCGAACAATGAGGACTCACCTAAGGCAGGACTGGACTAAGCTGGTAATAGGAAGCGAACTATCGGCAAGATTGAACTGGATCACCTGAACCTATATCATGAAATGATATAACATAGAGTATGCGGTCAATACTTTGAATGTACTGAGCATGTAAGGTAAGTAAAACATGCTGAGTAAATGATAATTGAAATCATGCATATAAATATAAATCATTAGATTATAAGTAAGGACTGCAGGCTGAAAACTGTATCTGAGACATACGTAGTCATAAGTTGATTATCATATCTGAACATAGTGACCCAAGATTTAGAAATAGAAATTATATGAATTGTCATAGCTGAAATCGTAAGTTAAAGTTCATAAATTGATCATTGGGTCAAACCTATTGTAAACATAATATCATAAGTCATGAACATGAATAATTGAAATTATGAGGAACAATGGGAGACTCGTCATAATTGACACCATCACGATAGAGCTTATGTGATTCCCGAACTATAACAGTCAAGTGGGCAGAGTCGTCCAAAACCTTGCCAGGGCTAAGGATGATACCATGATATCGATATCAAGCTGAGGCCCTGTCACGACCCGAATCCTAGACATGGGACAAAGGACCCCGAGAGACCTCAAGTCGACCCATGGCATAAGAATTCAACTAACTCATTCAATAAACATGAAGAAAACATAATTATAACTCAGCGGAAGTCTCATACAACAACACATCAGAATAATATTCGAAGCTATACATACATAAGTCCGAAAGCCTCTAGTCTAGATGAGTTGATGGGACAAGACCCCAACTGACTCCATAAAATATGAAAATGAAATACGACATGAAATTGAAAGTCTAGTCCTCGAAAGATGAGGACTCACCACTCACGCAGGTGCTAACTCTGATAAGCGATTATGTACGGGGATGAACCTGAGAAACCAATCCTGCATCATGAAACGATACTACATAGAAAGTATGCAGTCAGTACATGGAATGTATCGGGTATGCAAGGTAAATAAGACTTCTTAAGTAAAATAAATCATTTAAAACATTTCATAACATATCATAAGCTTTTAAATGTAAGTAGTAGGCTACATGCATTCATTCTAAAATTGTACTCTTATCATAACATGACCATGCATAGCTTTAGAACATCATGATTGACTCGAATGACTCAAACATAACATTTATACCAAAAGATGAACAATGAGTCAAACCTTTCTTTTTGAACATGCATGCATAAGTAATCATCATGAGTAATGAATATGTAAATCTAAATGATATAGACAGTGGGAGACTCGTCATTTAACCGACATACCACGATAGAGCTTACGTAGTCCAAGCTATCACACTCAAGTGGGTAGAGCCATCCATAACCTTGCTAGGGTGATGGATGATACCATGATATCAATATCAAGCTAAAGGGCTAATCGGGTCGGGGATAGCTCACAAAGAAGGTCTCAATAATATAATAGTATCAACCTATGTTGGCGCGTAGTTTTGGGGCATAGGGTAAATGACCCTTAACCCGCTCGGTGCTAGAATCTTCTCCCAAAACATGCAATGCTCTACATCATATATAATGAAGCTCAACATTGTTTATTGACAAAGCTGAACATCGTTCCTTGACGAAGCTCAAGATGAAATCATGCATAACTCAACATCATATGAAACGAAGCTCAACATTATCTATTGACAAAGCTCATAATGAAATAATGCATAAACTAGACATCATATGGATATGAATCTCAACATTGTCTACTGACAAGGCTCAACATTGACATATATCTCAATTATGAATTCATGCATATAGGAGGCTTTATTTCAAAACATACCACAAGCTCAATCATAGGTGGGAGTATCTACTCTAAATCATATGGTAATCTACATGTAGAAATATTTGCTCAACATACCACCAGCTAGAATTTATAATAAAAATTGGGAAATTTCACTTCAAACAATGTGGTAAGCTTATGTCGAGAAAATCATCACTTTGTGGGCATCACCCAAAGCTTTATCATACTTGGATCTAATCAATTCATTTTGAAAACAACAACATAATCATGGGTAGTTTTAGAATGCTTTTCACCATCAACCTCATCATCATCACGCATTTGTCATAAATCACTTCTTTTATGAACTCATTATCCATGGGCGTTTTAGATTCAGAATTTGAAAAATAATTTTTATAAGGAAAAACAACTTAGAATCCGCCCAAACTTCATAATCGATCAATATAAATACAATCTAATCATACCTATGTATAGAAATTGAAGAATCATGCAATTGGATAAAAACCCATACTTGATCACAGACAATTTATCCTATTTTGATAGAAATTGGGCATGGGTGTGGAAGAAGACACCCACTCATAGACTTACATACCTGGGACGAATGATTTTAGCACTTCTCTAATTTTTCAAGATGAGATTCCAATGGAAACCTTCAAGACTTGTTCTAAATCCTCCCTTCAAGCTCTCAAGTTTGCATGCATGGAATGAACTAGCTTAGAATGGGTTTTCCCCTCTTAAAACCCTGTAAAACGAGCCTTAAACGACGTAGTATAGGTCTTAGGAATTATGAAAAGACCCTTATAGAATTCGCAGGAAAACACTGCAGGTGGTCCTAACGGATGACCTGATGGATCGTCACTGGCCCAAATGACTCGTTATGTCACTCGTCGGGTGCACTGGTTAAGTGATCCTTTAGGGCTCACAACGGGTGACTTAACGACCCGTTGCCACTGGTCACAATTCGTTGCCACCTCCCATCATGTACACTGCCTTAACATCAAATGGAACTCACCTTGCTTGATCACGACTCACCTCACGAGTCGTTGGGACTAGCCACGACTCATGAGGTCCCTTCCGTTGAGTACACTAGAAAAATCCTCCTATAAATATTCCAACTCCACCCCACAATTGACATGACTACTCGTGGTGGCTGACCATGAGTCGTTCTCTCACTCATGGGGACCTCAATCTTTTATTTCCCCCAGGCCTCCCCACGAGCCACCTGACGACTCGTGGGGTCTCCTCACAAGTCGTCCAACGACTCGTTCTGTAACTGAAGTGCCATTTTCTAGTTTTTCCCCATTTCAACTTCCGGGTCCAATCCTTGAATTCTCGGGGTATAACAGCCCCCTTGGGGGTAGGTAAAAACTCTCTTGAGAGGTCCCAACATATATATATATATATATATATTCTTACATTGGCACATAGTTCTGAGACCAGGGAATCTTGAAACCCCAAGCCTACTCGATACTAGACAATGCTCCCAAAAACATGTATAGTGCTTCCATCATTTTTCAAAAAAGCTGAAATCATAATTATATGCTCTGGAATCTAAATATTGGGAGTCTTGACTCCAAAACATATGATAAGCTGATTTTATTAGTCTTGGCTAAATAATAAAAATATACATAACTTATGTAGGCTTTCCCAAATCGTAAAATCATGCATAACTGAAATAGACTTCGTAAGTCAAAATCATGGATTCATACACAGGTAATTTATAAACATTAATTCATGCTAGATATCTCATTATACTTGAAATCATGCACAATAGGGCATAATTTCTAATAACTTTAAATCATGATTTATTATCAATTTGTGTATAAAAATCTGCCCACTAAACTTAAAATATGCTTTAGAACATGAGGGGATTAGACCCATAAATATATCATAGAGAATTTTATAAAATTGAGTTAAAACCCTATAAAACCATATACTTAAATTAGAACTTGAATTCATGAAGTCGAGGAGAATTTTGGGTATGAGAGTGAAAGAAAACTCTCATTTATAGCCTAAATACCTGGGTAAACTAATTTTCAAATTTTCCTTGAAGGCCCAAGAGAATTGGGGAAGAATTAAGAGAGTTCTAGATTGATCTTCAAAGAGAAACTCAAACTTTTGCATGCATGGGAGCCTAATGACTTGAGATAGGCTAAACCCTCTTAAAACACTCCTTTCAAGGCTTAAAATGATGTAGTTTTGGACTTAAGAACTTAGGAATTATTGAAATATCCTTAATGATTTGCCTGGAAAATAGACGCTGCCAGTTACAACGATCCATCCAATGAGTCGTTGTAGGATACAATGGCTCGTTGGATCATCTGTCGATCCTTGGGGCATTTTTGGAACTCGGCTAATCCCTCACCAGCAATTGACAGGACGGGTCGTTACTCTCTCCAACTGGTCATTGCACCCGCCCATTGTATCTAAAGCACATCCAGTATTCTACTGAGGTTCTAACCAACAACTGCTCAGGAGGGTCATTGTACAAAACAATAACCTGTTACTCCATCCGTTGCTTCTAGGGAAATTTCTGATACTCTTCAGATTCTCTAACCAATGATCAGATAGGATGATTCGTTACTTGGAACAACGGCTCATCGAATTCTCTCATAGTCACTGACTCAATTTTGGGCATTTCCTGAACCCCATTCAATGACAACTCAGGATGACCTATTGGACATTCAAATGAGTCATTGGTAGGCCTATTTCTTGCTGGAAAATTCTAATTGGGGACTTACCACGAGGGACACAATGGGTCATTGTTCCTTACAACGACTTGTACCTTGAGTCGTTCCATGACTTTGATGAAATTTTCCCTGATTCCTCTAATTCATTCCTCGGGTCTGATCTTAGAGACTTCCTGGGTGTTACATTATCTCCTCCTTGGGAACATTTGTCCTCGAATGTAGATTAAGCATACTGAAAGCTAGGAAAGTAACTACAATCCCACAACTGAACAGTTGTGCTGAAAATTGACGGAGTGACCGACTTTGGATTGAAATACATGACTGACTGAATTCGTGAAACATATATACATGCTAAGACATGAAAGGAACTGACATGAATGAACTTGACATGTAACTAAGTTGAGTACAATGGAGGAAACTTATACCTCATACTGGAACTGATCCAGAAGGGAAAAGATGTGGGTTTCTATCCATTATATCTGCTTCGGCTTCTTAAATAGCTCACTCAACGAGTTGATTCCTCCACAAAACCTTTATTGAAGATACCTCCTTATTTTTCAACTTTCAAACTTGACATTCAAGGATCTCGATTGGAACCTCCTCATAGGTAAGGCTATACTTCACACTTATGCTCTCCATCGAAAAAACTAAGGATAGGTCACCAATTCACTTCTTCAGTAGAGATACATGGAAAACTGAATGTACCGAAGCCAACTCCGCTGGTAGCTCCAACTCGTATGTCACTTTTCCAACTCACCTCAGAATCCTATAAGGGCCAACATATCGGGGACTAAGCTTCCCTTTCTTTCCAAACCTCATTACTCCATTTATTTGAGACACTTCAAAAATACCCAATCATCAACCACGAACTCAAGCTCTCTCTGTCTAACATCCACATAAGATTTTTGAAAATTCTGAGTTGTCTTCAGCTTTTCCCTAATAAGTTGGACATTCTTCATGGTCTCATGAACTGAATCTGGCTCTATCAATGTAGCCTCACCTACCTCAAACCAACCAATTGGTGATCTACACCTCCATCCATAAAGTTCCTCAAACAGAGCCATCTGAATGCTGGAGTGGTAACTATTATTGTAAGCAAACTCAATGAGAGGAAAATTATCATCCCAACTACCCTTGAAATCAATCACACACGCTCTCAACATATCCTCAAGAGTCTAAATGGTCTGTTCAGCCTGACCATCTATTTGCGGGTGAAAAGCTGTGCTAAGCTTGACCTGAGTACCAAGAACCATATGAAACGATCTCCAGAACTGAGAGGTGAACTGAGTACCCCTATATGAAATGATGGACAAAGGAACTCCATGCAACTGAACTAACTCTCAAATATACAATCTATCATACTCATCGAATGAATCTGTGGTTTTGACATGTAGGAAATGTGCTGCTTTGGTCAACCTGTCTACAACTACACATAAAGAGTCATACTATCAGCGTGTATGGGGTAGACCTATAATGAAGTCCATATTGATATCCTCACACTTCCAAGTGGGAATACTAATGTCCTGAAACATACCCCTGGGTCTCTAATGCTCAACCTTCACCTGTTGCAATTCAGACACTTAGCCACAAACTCCACTATGTCCATCTTCATGCCATTCCACCAATAGACTTCTCGTAGGTCATGGTACATCTTGGTGGAACCATGGTGGATAGAATACCGAGATCCATAAGCCTTGCCCAACATCCACTCTCTCAAGTCATCAACAACTGGCATGCACAGTCGATCCTGATATCGAAGTACACCATCTCCCCCTTGGGAGAAAACCTCCATCTTCTGATTCTAGATAGCTTCCTTTAGCTTTACCAAGATAGGATCCTCATCTTTTCTAGCCTTGATGTAGGTCACCAATGAAGATTCTGACCCATTTTGAATAATAAAACCACCATCTGTCGAGTCAACAAGGTGAACCCCTAAACAAGCAAGCCTGTGGACATCCTTTGTTAACTTCTTTCTCCTATCCTCAACATGAGACACACTCTCCATGGATAGCCTACTAAGAGCATCTGCCACTACATTGTCCTTGCTCGGATGGTAAAGGACACTCATGTCATAGTCCTTGAGAAGCTCTAGCCACCTACGTTGTCGCAAATTCAGGTACTTTTGAGTGAGAACATACTGAAGGCTCTTGTGATTTGTGAACACATCCACATTCACCCCATACAAGTGGTGCCTCCAAATCTTCAATGCAAACACCATTGCTGCCAACTCTAAGTCATGCATCGGGTAATTCTTCTAATAAATCATAAGTTGTCTAGAGGCATGCACAATGACCTTACCATGCCGCGCCAACACACAACCAAGAATAACTCTAGAGGCATCACAATACACAATGAAACCATCCGTGTCCTCTGGTAAGGTCAATATTGGGGCAAAAGTGAGTCGAGTATTTAACTCCTAAAAACTCTTCTCACAGGTATCTAACCACTGAAATTTGACCTTCTTCTGGGTCAACTTAGTCAACGGTGCTGCAATGGATGAAAATCCCTCAACAAACCTCCTATAGTAGCCAGCTAAACTCAAAAAGCTCCTAATGTCCGAAGAATTAATTGGTCTAGGCCAATTCTTCACCGCTTCTATCTTTTGAGAGTCCACCGGCACACCCTCGCTAGACACTACATGGCCAAAAAGGCTATTGAGTTCAGCCAAAACTCACACTTGCTGAACTTAGTAAATAGCTGGCGATCTTTGAGAGTCTGTAACACAATCCTCAAATGAACGGCATGCTCCTTCTCGCTCTGAGAGTATATAAGAGTATCGTCTATAAAGATAATCACGAACATATCCAAATATTGATTGAATACCCTATTCATCAAGTCCATAAAAGCTGCAGGAGCATTCATTTGTCCAAAACACATAACTATGAACTCATAGTGACCATACCGAGTCCTGAAGGCTATCTTCAGGATGTCACTCTCTCTAACTTTGAGCTGATGATAGCCACATCTAAGGTCTATCTTTGAGAAGCACTTAGCTCCTAGAAGTTGTTCAAGCAAAGTATCAATTCTGAGAAGGGAATACTTGTTCTTGATTATGACCCTATTCAACTGTCGATAATCAAAGCACATCCTAAAGGAACCATCCTTCTTTTGGATAAAAAGAATCGGAGCACACGACAGAGATTTACTAGGCCTAATGAAGCCCTTATCTTGGAGATCTTTCAACTACTCTTTCAATTCCTTTAGCTCGGCTAGAGCCATTTTATAAGGAGAAATGGATATAGGCTACATATCAGGGAGAAGGTCGATACCAAAGTCAATATCCCACTCAGGAGGGACTCTTGATAGATCATCTGGAAACACCTTCGAATACTGATAGACTATAGAAACTGACTGAAGAGTCGGGGTCTTGGATGTAGCATCCTTAACCTGAAATAAATGGTACGCATAACCTTTAGAGATCATATTCCTAGCCTTAAGATAGGAGATAAAACGACCTACAAGCACTGGTGAACTACCTTTCCATTCTATGACTGGCTCACCCGAAAATTAAAACTCTACCGTACGGGTCCTACAATTTACTGAGGCATAACATGCAGCAACCAATCCATGCCGAAGATAACATCAAATTTGGTCATATCTAACTCCACTAGGTCATAGAGGTGACTTTCTAAAGGACTATGACAGGGCAATTTCTGTATACCGGTCGAGCTATAACTGACTCACTGATTGGAGTAGAGACTGAGAAGGGTTCTGACAAGAGTTCAAGACTGCCTTTGAAACTAATAGAAACATATGGAGTCATAAAAGATAAAGTAGACCCTAGATCTAACAATGCATACACATCAAGGTGGAATACTCGTAACATACCAGTGACCACATCGGGAGAGACCTTCAGCTCCTAATGAGATGATAGTGCATAAAATCTATTCTGGCGCTGACCGCTACTGCACTAGTGGATGCACCCTACTGAGCTGAGTGTTTTGGTGTAGCTACTAAACTGGTGTCTGGGTCACGAACTCTTCTATGGTCCTGTCTGGCAGAAGGGCAGTCTCTAAGTAGATATCCAGGCTTTTCACACTCGAAGCACGTGCCTTAACCAGCTAAGCACTCTCCGGTGTGCTTCCTACCACATCTCCTGCAAACAGAAATGTTGCGCTCTTCTGACATGCTCCCCTAACATCTAGAGCCTAATTCTCTACCCCTCTAATCATGCTTAGGTATGGATGGAACACTGGGTGATGATGGTGTGGGGGCTGACAACCTCTGGTGGGACTGATGGCGATGTCTTCCACTAGACCTTTGCTTGAACTTTCCATAACTCCCTTTCCTGGCCCTCTTGGCATCTCTCCTTCTCCATCATATGATCCGCCTCTATCTACTGTGCGTATATAACCAACCGCGAAAAATATAGGTCACTATTCAGCATAGCGGTCCTGCACTCCTTGACCAAGCAAATCTGATACTTTATTCAGAAACTTGCTCATACAAGCCCTTTGATCCGAAACTATCTCCGGCACATAGTTAGATAGCCGAGTAAACTCTAAGGCATTAATGTCGGCCAAATTACAACTCGTAATGAGATATAAAGCGATCAATGTTCCAATATAAAACCCAACCAGGGTTGGGATCGAATCCCATAAGGAATATGGCAAGGATCTCTGTTAATGCGTTTAGCTATTACTATTGGCTTACTTATTTCCTAGAGGGGGGGGGGAAGCAACAAGAAATAACATAAAATGGTGGAGAGCAATGAGTTTCTACTTGGTTTAAAATTGATTGTATTCAAAGAGTGAGTTGACTAGGATTGTGTTCCCCATGACTTCATAACCACATGACGTTTTATACTAGTGATCTATTCCGGTGTTTAACATGCAATATCGGTAAGTTAACTTCACCTAAATGGTTGATCTCCTACTTAGATGATTATCACTACGCAAATTGATCCGTATGCATATGTATACTTAATTAACCCTTACCCTTGATATCAAATTAGCTATTTCCGGACAAGGTCAAGCTATTAGATGAGGGTTGATAGCCTCGAATCTCTATTGTTAATCCCTTTTCCCATTCATTACCCCTTTGATCCGGTGAGTAAGAAGAAGGCAAATTCCAATGTTTGCAACAGTTAAGAAGAAATTAAGACGAAGGGAAAACAATACATGAATAAACTGCATTCAAGATTCACTAAGTATTTTTGCCTATATGTGTTAATTCATCATGGTTCCCACAACCCTAGTTATAGGTTTAGCTACTCATGCTTGAAAAATCACAGTTAAGAATTATAGAAGAAATTATAATTGTAACTTACAATAATTCGTAGAAGAAACCACACGTCTTGAATAAGTCAACAAGAATCTAAGATTAATACTCCAAAGTTGTTTTAGTCACTGAATTCAAGAACAAAATTATGAAAGTTGTTTCTTGAACCTTAGTGTCGATCAACAACAATGAAAAATATGGTAGAATATCGTAATAAAGCATAAACTATAAAATAAACCTAAACAAGATATTTATAAACATAAGACAAATCCTTTCCTAAATCAACTTAGATTCTGGTATCGCTAGGTACTACGGTCCATCGGAAGATTCAACGGCCCATTGGAGTGTTCGTTGGTTCAGTCGTTGTTCCCCTCAGACTTATCTTATTTTTTTCTAGCATCTAGCTTCAGACAACGGATCGTTGTAAGATCCTACGAGCCGTTGGTTTCGTCAGTTGCTTCCTAGCCTCCTGAACACGGTCTCTGATCCTCGGAGTACGGGTGCTCAATATGACCCGTCCTTTGATGACACGACCCGTTCTGTCTGTCCGTTGAATGAGGCCTTCTCTAATCACTCATCTCTGATCCTTCCCATGACCAGACAGAATGGCCCGTTATAAGTTCATATGGTCCGTAGGATTCATCCGTTGAATGAGATTCATTTTGACATCCTCTCTGATTCAACCCGCGATCGAACAGGATGTTTCGTTGTATGCTCCTACGGTCTATGGGCTTCATCCGTTGCTTGGCACTCTACTTAACCACTTCTCTTAATTGGATGCAACGGATGCTTAGGACAACCTGTGGTAAGGACCAACGGACTGTAGTAAGGATCGTCTGAGGCACTTTTCCCCTTTTACTATTTTTTCTCAGTTTTAACTCCCATGACCTTTTTACCTGCAAAACTACCAAAACACGTCATATCCACATAAATGTACCTAAATTCATACACATTCACAGGGTTTTAAGCATTTCTAGTGCCGTAAAATGATGGCACATCAACACCCTCAACTTAGCAGGTTTGCATGTCCTCAGGTAAACAAAATAAAATCAACCCATGACGATGCTTAACTAGAGAAAACCTAAGAGATGCATAGCAGTCCAAACTCACAAAGCATACAAGTTGTTCACTCAATCAAACTCCCTCCTATAGTGTTAAAAAAGAAATTGGTGTGATGACTCAGCACTTCTCAGCGTGACACAATAGGATCAAAGGATGGCATTATATTATCACTACACAACTAAGCACAAATAACTGGCATTTCTCCTAGGTACCCTAGCAATCAACCAATGAAATCACGGGCCCTCACCGTAAAGAAGTCCCACACACAGACACACATATAAGATCATGACAATGTTTTATCTTGGGACTGGGTAAGAATTCACTCGCTCTCGCAAAGGAATTCTAAATGTGCACATACAACAGCATAAGCTTGCCTTTACTTTCAATACCTTGATTTTCGTATGGTTGAACTAGGATCACTATAGGACTTTTTTTCTATCTTGTAATGTAGGCTCGGGGTTGAGTATGTTAGATATGGGAATAGTAACTTAACCCTCCTTGGCACTACACTGACTTTGACTCCACTTAACCTCTTTTTTACTTATCTCCCTTTTTCCTTTGCTTTCCTCTTCTTTGTCTTTATTTTAGAACTACGGGTGCGATTTTCCTCCTTTCAAGCATTTCTTTTTTTTATTTGCTCCTTTTTTTATTTTTTTATTTTTTTATTTTTTTGCGGCCCGCACTCGTCTTTTGTTTGCATTACTCAATTTTCCCCCCTACCCCTCTTTTTATTCACCCCTATAATAGCCACCATCAACATAGGCAATTTTCTTGAGTTGAGGTTCACAGTGTTCAAGGAGGGACCAGGGCCAAAACAGGTTCATTATAATCACAACAGGAAGATGAATGAGCTAGACAACAAAAAGGGACAATTTCATCTCAAAAGCGAGATCAAAGGATACTTAATTCTATTTGGTAGGTCCTTTTAGGCTAAAATGGACTACTCATCAAAAATGATCTATGATCCTTTCATAATCTCCTGCATACCCCGGTATGACTGACTAGGCAAGTTCTAGATTGACACACACAACGGAACTAACTCTATATCTCACTCACACAAGCACTTGATTGCACGACTATGTTCCATCTACCAGGTTCATGCACAACTTAGGCATTAACTGTCCTAGTCATACCTATGATTCCATACAAAAATCCACACTGATCACGCCTCACAACATAAGTACATTCACACAAAAGCATTTAGGAGGGGTATCATTTTAACATACATCACAAAATCAGTTCATCACATGATTTATTTGACTGCTCAACAAAAGTAAAACATGGGAATAGAAATATACCTGGGCATCCTAGAAGCTTATGCTCTAGACAATAGGGTTGCAGATGCAACCCTAGAATCCTCAGCAGCTGGAGTCTCAGTCACGACCCTAGCCCGTTAGCAGTGTCACCTTCTGTGGGCTTGTGCATTCTACGAATCTGTCCGCATGGGGGAATTAACTGTTCCCCCACTCTCCTCGAGCACCGCCCCCAGACCAGAGCTTCCAGCACCTTTCAAACTCTCCTGTATCTCTCTCTTCTGCATATCGGTGGTGTGTTGGCTATCTTTGAGGGATGCCTTCAATGCTCGCTTTTCCTTCTTTTATTTTCTTCTTTCCTCATCCTTCGCTCCCTCGGTTGCCCGCTTCTTTTTGCCTTTTTCATGGGGGGTCGGCTCGAGGTCAAAGAACTGAGAAATATCTACATCCAGGTCCTCCTTTATTATTGACAAAGTCTGCGGTGGTAATAGAAGAGTCGGTCCGGATGAAAACTATAGTACGGAGGCTCTCTCTCTTCCCATCGTGTCCCAGTCCCAGGTCTGAGAATCAGACCAGAACTGGTTGAGGCATACCTCAAAACTATCCAATCTCATGTCTAACCCCCATGCTATATCTTCTATCTCCTTTTTTACCCACGACTTGACTTGCTCGAGCAACATGTCAATCTTCTGCTCCGCAATTGTCAATCTCTTGGCCATCTTTCTCATGTTAGTATTTGGGACCAGCAAGTACCCAGTGGGAATGGACTGGGCTATGCTGCTTGATGGAATAGGAGTGGTAGCTGTGATATCATCGACTTGAGTAGAAGGAAACTCCATGGACTTCTCAACCTGGCCAGATGTATCACCCTACTCTCCTCCGTCTGGTGCACTCTCAATCAATCTGGGTCCACCAAATGGAACTCGGACCCGGCGACTGAATTTAAATCATCCTTAATATATTCTATGTCTGTCATCCTGATGTTAGTAATCAAATAATAAATATTTGGGAAGACAGACATTCCAGACTGCATGCATAACTGGTCAACCAGGCTCCGGAACAGAAACGTAGTGTGATCCTTGACCGCTCGCTCCCGAATCTCTATGGTAATAAACCGAGGGATGTTCAGCAGGTATTCAGACATAATTCATACAACCAAATCTGCCTTATCCACTCTCAAAACATTATCATTCACTGTAGGCACGAGCCGATGTCGGACAATGGACCACCATGACTTGGCCAAGAAGTTCAAAGAAGCCTTATTGATTGGTTTCCTACCTGTGGCCCATTCTGCTTCCTCCTTATCCTCAGCAATAATGTTAGCCATCCACCTAAAATGTATCAACTTGTCCTTGGTGCTTAATTTCTTGATCCCCTTGATAGCCTCCCTCCGATGGTTATACTCAGTAGTTTGGGTCGGCACTGTATAGTCACCATCCATCAAGACCCGGGTGATGGTCCACTTGTATATGTCAACTGGGATAGCTCTCACCCGTACAAAGTCTAGCACGGGCTCCTTCTTAGTTGCATTCTTTTAGGGGGCCTTTGTTTCTAGGGTGCAGTAGAAATTTTTGTAGAACTCACGCACCATCTCCATGCTATATTTGCCCGGAGTCTTGGCCATCTAGTGCATGTTGTAGCCCTCGAAGAGCCTTTTGTGCGCTGGAACCTCATTTAGGGCATTGATTCGTATCTTGGGCTCCTCTTGAATACTGCAGCTGGGGTTCCCTTTGTAATTGAGAGCCAGCCCTGCATAATACACATCTCGAGGAGACCTCACTTCTGGTGTGGTAGCTAGATCTGAGTCCTCCACTTGCTTGCCAAACTTCTCAGTAACACTCTCCTTGTCACCAGACTCCTCTGCCTCATTATCATCATCCCCTGACTCCTCAACATCATCATTGCCCTCCCCTACATCATCCGTAGGAGGGACTTCACTATCAAACTCGGCCTCTTCTCCTCCCTCTTTAGATTGGGAAAGTGGAGAAGTAGCCACTGCAGCTTCCTGGGCTTTGGATTTTTCCCTAGTGGTAACCACTAGAGACTCGTTGGAGGTTTCAATGTTATGGTGCACCTCCAAACCACTAGAGCTGTCCGATTCTGACTCATCCCGAAGTTACCGCTTTTTAGCAATTTCCTTCCATGTGGCAGCTTCCTGTTGCTTCTTTCCTATTGAAGTCATTGTACCTGTGAGACAAATCATTAGATTCACAAAAGAAGGACATGCTATATATTAATATTGTTGCTCTGTCATAATAGATGATTGTCAGTACGGGTCGTTGTACGAAATGATGACCCATTTTTGCGGTTGAATCAATCTCTAAAAGTTGTCAATTCAGTCTCTACCCACGAGCCAATATAATGGACCATTGTAAGAAACAATGGTTCGTCTGAGTGGTCCATGCTAAGAGAGTATAGGGCTTTAGGTTTCAGAACTTCGCACAACGACTAGTTCAACGATCTATTATGTGAACCAATGATTCATTGAATTAGTCGTTGTGAGACTAGTGTCTGGGATCCTTAAGCAGTCCTAATGACTCGATCAATGAGCCGTTGTGGGGTACAATGGGTGGTTGATTGGGTCACACAGCCTGCCCTCACCCGCATATGTTCCATGCAAGCGTTGGTAAAACCCAAGTGTTATTTTAGGCATTTGAAGAAAATGTTGGGGATTACTCAGCCTTTACCCCCCATCACAATTTCATACTACACAGGTTAGTTAGTCGAGTTATTAGGCTTTGACTTAGTTTTAAAATCTGGCCATACTCCCCCCAGCCGTTAAATTCCATTGTTAGGGTATCATGAGGGATAAGATTTTGACTTCATCATTCAAATAGAAATTAAGAAGGCTTGATGCCTTATTAACAAGAAAGGTATCCGCGATTGGAATGATGAAGCACAAATATGTTTACGAAAAAAATAAAAAAATTGAACTCACTTTAGTAGGGACGGACGAAATCAAGCTTTTTAGATATGGGGGATTTGTCTATTCAGTCCCGTACTTGTGGGAGCCGTGCTTTTCATATAGGTTTCTGTTGTCATTTGGAGGGTGTAATGGCCGAGAATGTTGTTTCGATTTTGAATATTAAGTGAGTGAAATTAGGTTTGTGGGGTTTTAAACAAGAGTGGTCTAGGCGAGTCGGGTCGGACTGCTATATGATAGGAATTTATATTTGTAACCACTACTCGTCCAATGGGTCATGTAAGGTAACAATGACCCATACCTTCTTCTCGTTAGTGGAGTTCAGAAAAACTTACCTGTGGAACCTATGGGCATATAGGACGGGCCGTTTGTTCTCACAACGACACATACTGTGCGTCTGTAGGTTTGTTCCATGAACTTCAAGCCTACAGGAAGTGATTAGAATAGGCGATCCCACGACCCATCTCAACTAAGTATAGTCCATTTTGAGTGCCCGTTGGATCACTTCTAAAAGTGGGCACTCAGGGTAGCAACAACGACTTGAAACCATGAGCTATACCAAGTTATAACGGCTCATTCTGAGGCTCGTGGTTTTAGGTCTGAACTGAATCATTCGAGTTTCCTTTTTGCCTTAAACTTGCACATTTTAGCACCTATGAACACTATATATATTACAATTACAACTTGGGTTGCCTCCCAAGAAGCGCCTGATATAACGACGCAGCACGATGCAGGCATCTTGATTACTCAAACTTCATCAAGATACCTCCATGGGTTGCCCCCCATGCGGCTCCTGATTTAATTTCACGGCATGATGCAAGTCCCTGGGTTACTCAGACTTCACGCAGAGCCCAAAGGTCCATCAATTTGATTTCTTCACTCTTCCCCAGATATGCTTCACCTGTTGGCCATTCACCTTGAATTGTATTCCTTCATGATTTTCCAACTCAATTGCACCATATGAGAATACTTGGACCACTCGAAATGGTCCCAACCATTTGGACTTCAACTTGCTAGGAAACAACTGAAGCCTATAATTAAATACAACACTATATTGCCAGGGCTGAACTCTCTTTGCTCAATCTTACGATCATGCTGTATTCATCCTCATTTTGTAAATTTCTGAACTTTCATAGGCTTTCAAACAAAAGTCATCTATCTCATTCAACTGATCAAGCCTCGAGTTTGCAGCATCGCTCCAATTTAGATTCAGCTTCTTGAGCGCCCACATGGCTTTATTCTCAAGCTCGATTGGAAGATGACATGCTTTCTCATACACAAGCTGATAAGGAGACATACCTATAGGGGTCTTGAATGCAGTCTGATAAGCCCATAATGCATCATTCAGCTTCCTAGACCAATCTGTCCGGTTAGCATTCACAGTCTTCGCTAAGATGGTCTTTATCTCCCGATTGGAGACCTCAACTTGCCCACTAGATTGTGGATGATAAGGTGTTGCTACCCTGTGTTTCACCCCATATGTTTTAAACAAAGTCTAAAATAACCGGTTACAAAAGTGCGAACCACCATCACTAATGATTTCTCTAGGAGTCCCTAATCTGGAGAATATATTCCACTTCAAGAATGTTGTGACACTCGTACCTTCATTGTTTGGAAGCACAATTGCCTCCACCCACTTAGAAACATAGTCCATAGCTACAAGGATGTACTTCATCCCATTTGAGCTCACAAGCGAGCCCATAAAATTAATGCCCCAAACATCAAACATCTCAATGATCAGGATGGGAGTAAGAGGGAGCTCATGCCTCCTTGCCTTTGGCATGCATCACATGCCTTTGCAAAATCATGTGCATCTTGGTGAATGGTTGGCCAATAGTACCCACATTGCAGAATTTTATGGGCTGCGCGAATCCCGCTGTGATGACCCCCAACAGGGGATAAGTGACAAGCCTCCATTATGCTCAACATTTCAGCCTCGGGCATACATCTCTGAATTACCCCATTAGCACATATGCGGAATAAGTAAGGCTAATCCCAAAAAAACTTCCACACATCAGACATGAAATTTATTTTGCTGTTGAAATGATAAATCTTCCGATACCACATCACTCATCAGATAATTAATGAAGTCCACAAACCATGGACTAAGATCCTGGGAAGTAGCCAGAACCTTCTTGTCGAGGAATGTGTCATCTATATCAAGCTCATCTCTAAGTGTTACATTTGCTTCTAATCTCGACAAGTGATCTGCCACCTGATTTTCGATCCCCTTCCGATTCTTAACCTCAAACTCAAACTCTTGCAGAAACAGAACCCATCCAATCAACCGTGGTTTGGCATCCTTCTTTTCCATCAAATAAGGCAGAGCTGCATGGTCTGTATGAACTATCACCTTAGTTCCAAGCAAGTATGCCCAAAACTTTTCGAATGAAAATACCACAGCCAAGAACTCTTGTTTTGTCACGATGTAATTCTTCTGAGCTGAATTAAGTGCCTTGTGATCACGGGCAAAAATATATGCCTGAGATACGCTTTACGACTTAAATTAGTCTTGTTTATCTAAGATTATTGTATACATTTTCATGTAATTTTAGATAAAGTAAAGATATGTGCTAACCAACATGATTAGCCTTTTTTTTGTAGGTTTTGATGACTTTTGAGCAACTAATCCATGAGTTGGTGAGGTAGAGGCTTGGAAACGGAATCAACACGCGAACGTCGGCAAAGAGGAGGCACAAAATAGCCCACCGGCGCATCGACAAGGTGCCACGGCAGGCAGGCCACTCACAACATCCCACTTGCGCGTTGGTAACGTGCCACGGCAGGTGGCCTCCGCGACCAAGGGCTGCCAACGCGCTGCCCAAGCAGCGTGACACGCTGCCAACGCGGCAGGGTGCTGCCCGGGCCGATTTCGGGTGATTTCCAGAGGGCCTCCGCGTCCGTAGCGTGTCACGGAGGCCATGCTCCGCAATGCACTCCATGACACGTTGCTTGTTATTCCGAGAAAGAGTCCTACTACTATAAATAGCACACTTAGGTTTATTTTTCAGAATTCAGACTTGGTGGAGCAAGGACGTGGGTTACAGGCAGTTGAGGGACGAAAAAGCTAAGGGTTTTTCTCTCTTTCTTTCTTCTTTCAATCAATTGTTTGTATGATTAACACTTGTTTTAGGATGATTAATCCACAAATGAGTGGCTAATTCTCTTCCTTGCTGAGGTTATGAACAATGGTGATGAATTTTGATTATTGAATTGTATGGTTTTTCATCGTCTTCTTCCATGTTGTTCTATTAATTCTTGTTTCTACTGCATTGGTGTGTGGCCGACATTAATGTATATCTAAAAAGTCCTATTTCACTCGAGAGAGCACGAAATTGGAAAGTTGTGAATTAATAGGGTATTGTTCTTAACTTGATTTGGGAAAATTGGGTTTTGATGTGCTTTCCTGATAGAAATATACTTGAAAGCCGTATTAGTCAATTTAGGAACCAAAATTGTATTGCGAGGTCATAAAATGCATTTGATCACAGAAATGTAGACGGATGGTTTATGATTCTTAAGTGAGATTAAATACGAGAGTTTTAATCTCTAGGCTAATGTTCTTGGCTAGCAACTAGAAGAGAAGAATAACCGAATTATGATTATAATCAAGTTCATTACTTGTTCTTAACCTTGGCATGCTCATATCCATAGTTTCAATTCAAAGTAGATATTTGTTAATAGTTTTAGTATATAATTTATAAACAAAAATTATTTAACTTTTGGTTACGTTGTTGTCAGCATATATAGAAGTAAGATAGAATATAGTATACTTGAGCAATTTTTACTTATCCAGAGTCTCCTTGGTTCGATACTTGGCTTACTTAGCCACTTTATTACTTGTTTGACCACGTGCACTTGCGTGTCGGTTTTTAACCCATATAGCAACCCACCGAACAAGTTTTTGGCACCGTTACTGGGGAGACTTGGCAATTGGTGAAGTTGTTTCAATGTCAATTCACTATTTTTTTCTTAAGTGCTGACAACTTAGTCTTAGTGTTTGTTTTAATTCTTCTTCATTTTAATTTTTTTCTTTCTTCGGATACCCTGATTGACATGACATCGTGGAATACAAATGGTTTAAATGGTGGATACTCATATTTTAGCGAATCTTGTCTGAATTGCGGAGGACACCACTTGTGGCAACACTGTAACACGTGCAATATATGTGGTGGTCAAGATGGCCATTGGGATGGCTGTCCGAATGCATATTCCCCTCCCCCAAGACCCTACTATGATCCTTCTGTTGTTTTTTCTGAGTATAGGCATGCTGAAAATGAGGACTTGGGACGCCAAGCTCGAATAGAAGACATGCTTAAATAACTCCTGGAGCAATCAGAAGCAATGAAGGAGGCGCTGGTAGTATTGAGAATTCAGCAAGAAGAGAATACAGAGGCTCTAGAAAGGATGAGCGTCAAATTCACGGAGATGATTGCTGAGGCTGAAGCTTGTGATAAATTTCAGGTGACAGTTTTAGCCGATATTCAAGAGGAACTACGAGAGGAAGACAAGGGTGAATTTTTGGATGAAGCCCAGCAATTAGAATCTCTTGAGTGTCCCCGTGACGGGCTCATACTTATGGAAAATCCATTCATGGAAGAAGAGATACAGTATCCCCCAGTTGACAGTGATGGAGAGATAGATGTCGATGCTGAGAAGGTGTATACAAGTAAGGAGGTCAAGCACAAGGCAGTTTCAGAGTTGAGGTTTATTGGACCACACTCGAAGCATTTTTCGACATTAAGTTTGGTTGACAACATAGAAATAGAGCCTTCCAACCTTATAGAGAAATGTCTAGAGGAGGACCAAGCCCCATATATTTTGAAATTTGCTAACTCAGAGGGACAAAATGACTTCGCTTACTTGAGGGCCAATAAGTTAAAAAGGCAACTCCTATTGTTTGGTCCTTACAATTTTTCACCACCACCCCTGGAGCATAAGAGGAAATTAGAAAAGAAATTAGGGGTGAGATTCATATCCTCAAGGTGGAGGAAAAAGTGGTGAAACTTGGTACATCATGCCGCGACGTAAAATTAGGCGCTGCTTGGGAGGCAACCCAAGGGTACCACAGGTACCATTTTAATTTCTTGCAATTGAGTTAATTTTTGTTTATTTTCATCTTATGTTGTTTTGGTGGAAAGTTAAGCGTAGATGGAGGGGAAGTCTGAGTACCCGTGGAGGAGGAAGCTAACAATCATGGAAGAGAAAAAGTGTGGGGTCGAACACCCACTTGTGCAAAGTTGAAGAAAGGCATGTTGTTAGCTAGGCCTAAAGGCCTCAGGGAGTATTTCTCACCCTTTGTAAATTTTAATTTGATGCTATGAGGACATAGCATGATTTAAGTGTGGGGTGAGGGAAATTTCAAATTTTTTTGTGCGTAACGATTTTGGTGAATGTAATGCTTGTGAGAAATTTGAAAAATTTGAAAATTTTTTGTGAATCAAGCATGACTTCATCACCCGTTGGTTTTTCTTGTCGGTTCTTTTCCGACGGGGGGTCTTTGAACCGAACAATAAAAATTTTCTTTTTCTTTCTTTTCTTTGTCTATATATAGTGTTTTTAGTCATGGTTAGGGACTGTTTCCGACGATGGATGGATGACGACCGTCTTGAGGAAAAATTAGTCGATAGTTGTGGGTTTGTGAACCCGTAGCTAATTAGTGCTGGATGTTCTTTTTATGTGCTATACATGGTTGTAAGATGCAAGTATGTTCAGTGTGAAGCATGCAAGTGTATAACTCTATTTGAGACACTTAGGTTCTTGAATTTGACTCAATATGATGGAAGCTTAATTCTGAATTCTTGTGATTAGCTGAGTAAGAGTCTGCCGAATGTGTCTTGAATTGAGCATGTGCCATGAGTGTAAGGTTTTTGAGTATTCTATGCTATTGTGGAATGTCTAGAACTTGCCTGGTGTGTATATAAAACGAAATGAAGGATGTGAATTGTAGGAGATGATTTAGGCATTTCTTTGAATGAACCAAACTTATCTCTCATTATACCTACCTTGAAAAATTAATCCTAGTTAACCCCATTGAGCCTTGAGCCTATTCTTTGACAGCTACAACATAAGCTTAATCCTTTTTCTCTCATTATCCTTGAAGTTGAACCAAAACTCCTAAGCGCTTAAAGGAAAAATCCGAAAGAGTGAAGGAGTGAGAATTGGGAGAAAGAAGGAAAAATAGCAAGTTGTAAATAGTTGAGAAAAGGAAAAAGGTGTATTTGTGTGAAAATGGTTGATTATTAGTAGGGAGTAAGAAAAGAAATGAATGAAACATATTGCTTAAGTACTCCGTACTAATAAGCTAAAAGTGCCTAAAGAAAGGGGGGAACAAAAGAGGAACAAGAAAGATGAAAAGAGAAAAAGGTGAAGTGAGGGAAGGGAAGTTTGTAATGAAGGCGTGATGTATTAAAAGCGCTTAGGAAAGATAGTCACTATTACTAATCATAATAGTACCTACCCGCACCTGAGTTACGTTACTATACTGTACCGATATTACTTAACTTGCCGAGGGAACTGGCTTGACATACCTTATTCTTGAACTATTCGTCCGTCGGACGAGGCTCAGCCGGTGCTTCAACTATTTTCTCCCAACTGCATTCATAAATACGCAATTAATACTAAATACAGCTTTATTGTAAAGAGCAACGTTACTTTCGATATAGTTTATAGCCTAAACTTAGGCTTATCGAAAGACGGTCGAAAACTCGCTATTTTTCAGCGGTCCAGAAGGGAAAAATATTCACTTCACAGCTAGGAACATATAGACACTAATTTAGAGCAATTCCACTTACCTTAGCTCGGTGGCTCGACGATTCGTCGGCCGTATTTTACGAAACTGAATCCGTAGGAATGCTCTCTGCTGCTAAATACCTCAGTATCTGGAGTTAATTTGAATTTGGACAACGTTTAGCAGCGTAATCGAACGAAAATTATATAATTTCTTCGTTCCTTTTTCTCCCTCTACGTTTGCTCTCTATTCTCTGGAATTTTTAAATGTTTTTATCATTTAAAACCGAAGTGGGGCTTTATATACTTGGGCCTGGACAAGGCCAACGTGTCACGGAGCCAACCCGGAGGCCCCTCCTCCATAACACGCTGCCATCGCGGAGGGGCTCTGCCTCGGCTCCTTCCGCGATGGTTCGACAGGTTTCTCGTCCGATCTTTTCCCGGGCCTTTCTCTAGCACGTATGGCTTTCAAATATGCTTAACCAACGTGCGAATAGGTCATTTAGGTGCCGGGAATTCTACGGGGTATAACATTCTCCCCCCCTTAAGAACATTCGTCCTCGAATGTACACTGTTATCTAGAGGACTACTTACTTTACTTTCTAAAAAAAAAATTTCGGCAGAGTTTCCCCTGTAATATGGACTATAGCAAAAACCTGAAATGCAGAAAAGTCCAACACAGGTACTGCACATAGTAGTCTAGGATCCACTGGATAACTAAGTATCAATCTTTCTCATTCACACACATACAATTATAAGGTACTGCATAAGTAACAATACGGACATACCTGTCGCCTGACTAGGCCTGAAATAAGTGAGGGTATCTGGCTTTCATATCTTCTTCAGCTTCCCACGTCATTTCCCCACGGTTCCTGTTACGCCACAATACTTTGACAGATGCAACATCTTTAGTCCTCAACCTGCGAATCTGTCTGTCTAAGATAGCTACGGGAACCTCTTCATATGCTAACTCTTCTGTGACCTGGACATCCTGAACTGGAACTACTGTAGAGGGGTCCCCTATGAACTTCCTTAACATAGAGACATGAAATACTGGGTGAACAGATGCTAACTCCAGAGGCAAGTTCAATTCGTATGCAACTCGACCTATTCTTCGCCGAATCTAATATGGCCCAATGAACCTCGGGATAAGCTTGCCTTTCTTGCCGAATCTCATCACCCCTTTCATCAGAGATACTTTCAGATATACCCAGTCATTTACCACAAATTCTAGATTTCTACGCCGCATATCTGCGTAAAACTTCTGGCGGCTCTGAGCAGTCAGTAAACGTTCTCGGATAAGCTTTACCTTTTCCTCCGACTGCCGAACAATGTCTGGGCCAACCAATGCTGATTCTCCTATTTCAAACCAACCAATTGGCGATCTACATTTCCGTCCATATAATGCTTCAAAGGGCGCCATCTGAATGGCTGAATGGTAGCTGTTATTATACGCAAATTCAATTAACGAAAGATGCTCATCCCAGCTACCCCCAAAATCTAGCACACACGCTCGCAACATATCTTCGAGCGTCTGAATTGTACGTTCAGCCTGCCCATCTGTCTGAGGGTGGAATGCTGTGCTCAAGTTAATCTGCATTCCCAAACCTTTCTGAAACAACTGCCAGAATCTAGCTGTGAATTGTGCTCCCCTATCTGAAATAATGGATACTGGCACTCCGTGTAATCTAACTATTTCTCTGATATATAATTCGGCATAATCCTCAGCCGAGAAGGTAGCCTTCACTGACAGGAAATGAGCTGATTTTGTTAGCCTGTCAACTATTACCCAAATGGAATCATTTCTGCGTCTGGTACGGGGTAACCCTGCCACAAAATCCATATTCACCGCTTCCCATTTCCAGAGAGGCACAGCTATGTCCTGAGTTAACCCGCCTGGTTTCTGATGTTCTGCTTTCGCTTGTTGGCAGTTAGGACACTGGGCTACAAATTCAGTAATTCCTCTTTTCATATCTGGCCACCAGTAGTTCCCTTTGATGTCATGGTACATTTTTGTCGTACCTGGGTGGAGAGAATAGCGGGCGTAATGCGCCTCGCTCATAAGCTGCTGGCGATGCCCCCAAAATATCTGGAACACAAATGCGACCTTTATATCGTAACACTTCATCCCCGGTTATCTGAGAATATGTCACCTTTCCTCACTGAACCTTGTGTTCAAGTTGAACCTGGATGGGGTCTCTATACTGCCGTTCCTTTACTTCCACCACTACCGACAACACTGCGACATTCTGTATTATCGCTCTGTTATCCTTTATTTCTGCTATGTGAACGGCTAAACCGGCTAACTAGTGTAATTCTCGGGTCTATTCTCGCTGTCCAGGCTGCAAGTATGCCAACTCCCCATAGATTTACGGCTAAGGGCATCTGCTACCATATTAGCCCTTCCTAGGTGATACAAAATTTTCACTCTTTAAGGCATAAACTACTGCAGCTAACTCCAGGTCATGGGTAAGATAATTCTTTTCACGTTTCTTCAACTGCCTGAAAGCATAAGCTATTACTTTACCATGCTGCATCCACCCTCTGTACCTCCTGGCGATACTAACACTGGAGCTGATGTTAACCTGGCTTTTAACTCTTAGAAGTTCTGCTCACACGCCTCAGTCTACTGGAACTTTGCTGCCTTCTGTGTCAATTTAGTCAAAGGTGCTGCTAAGGTGGAAAATCCTTCCACAAACCCTCTATAGTACCCGGCTAACCGCAGGGATTGCGTACTTCGATCGGAGTGGTAGGTCTAGGCTATATCTTCACTATTTTGATTTTCTGTATATCTATCTGTACACCAGCCTCTGACACAATGTGACCAAAAAGGCTACTAAACTCAACCAAAATTCACATTTGAAAGGAATTGGCATATAACTAACGGTCATACTGGTTTATGATGCCGGAGAATCTGACAAGTAATCTACCGGTATAGCTAGAGCTTATCTGGACTTCTGGCCGTATGCTAAGGCTACTTGTTGCTCAGGTAACCTGAACGACCGTCTGCGCACCTTGTGCCTTTATCTGATCAGAGGATCCTGATATTGACCATGACCTCTAATGATCTGGCTGCATAACCTTAAATAACTGAATAGTCGGGTTGAATGACCCGAATGTGGCAGTAGTCTAACGATGCTCTAACTGTTCTACTTAAATACTTATAGTTCATGCATGACTGCAGACTTGTGGACATCTAATTGCTTTGTTATTTTGCTTGAACCACTGTAAGGCTGGGCTTAATCAAACTTACTCCCAGGCGATCAATCTCTGGGTCTCCACGGGGGATCTACTGATCCCCTGGTCTTAGTAAACACTGTGCTAGCAGGGTACTATCAATCTCTTACGCCTTGTGTGTATCCACTTAGATTTATACTGCTATTCTGGGGAATTCTCGGTCTTATGAGCTATTCTGTAAATACTGGCCTTCTGCCAGGGCTCCGCATCTGAATATCTTACGAGAACTGGCTGAAGCACTAGTCTATCGCTGACTACTGATGTGGACCCTTCTTTGGGGTACCCACGGGTATTCTGACTAGGGCGGCCGACTGACTTATGGGGTGTTTCACATAATAACTGCTAGGTTAACTAAGGCCGACTCTCACCTACAAGGCTGGGAAAATGACGTACGACCACTTAACATACTAGAACAATTCTGGTATTGCTAATCTCTGAAATTTGCCTATTCGGCCTCTAATCTTGATTCTAGCATATGCACTAATGTTACCGATCTTCAGGAATGCTTCCCTGCTAATATAAGCGCCAGCTAGTCATTAGACCATCTAACTGTGCTCTTATCATCTAGCCATCTGATTCAGGCCATTAACTCTGATAAGCTCCTAGAGCCTAGATCTGGCAACAACATATAAGTCTATTAACTTAATAACTGAGAACTGAGATAGTTTCTATGACTTCATACGTGACTCACACTTAATCTGTCCTTTCTCTTCTCCTTTCCCTTTCTCCTTTCTTCCCTCTTCTCTCTCTTTTTCTCTTTTTTTTTGGCAACAATTTGTACATGCTTTCTATTACTAATCAGTATCTGTGATTATATCCCTTAGGCAGCTACTCACAGCATACCTATTATCTATATATATATATATCGCTAGCTACGTACAATATGTACTGAATTCTGCGGTAATACATAATCTCTGACATGCTCTGCTGAGTCTCATGCCGTATATGATACACCGCTTCTACGGTCTAATAATATCTCCTGCCCTGACTTATTATTTCATTGCATTGTCACCCCATTTTGAAAGTAACAAACATAAACACTTTAGTTATTGTCTGCTATATGAAATTCCGCCACTCCTGCGATGTGGGGTCAACGTTCGAATCTTGTGGCCTTACTTGGCTTATATTAAGAGCCCATGACTGTCTGCTAGGCCTTATCTCTAGGCCACACTAGATTAGAATTGCTGTATCAGTAATTTCTTAACTTCTCCATGAACAGGCATACTGCGGTATTCTAAACCGCAATCTTACTGTCAGCCTGAGGCTTAATCCTTAAGACGATACTCTATCAATCTGGGGGGGAGGGGGGTAACCCTGATTTCCCCATAAAATCTGGCATTCCTGCTTCTTCCTCTCATCTTGCTTAAGCTGAACTCTGGGGTTCAAGGTACCTGCCTTTCGTTGCTAATGAGATTACTGATCAAGCCTCGACCTATACTTCTTCTGGCTTATATTCAAGCCCATCTGATTCACATGACCTCTATATCTGATGTCACAACTGGATCATAACTATAATCTTACAGGTATGTCTTGCTATCTGTTAGCGTATATGGCGGACTTGGCCTTTTTCTGACTCAAACTTGACTATTATTAGGCATTCATCACTAGCAGGTCTTTTACCCCTACTTCGGGTAAGCTAACAGTCTTGCTTGCTCTTCTGACTTATTACCGTGAGGGTCTGCACAACTTACATAATCATAAGGGCTCCTTACTCTTTCTAACACTTATCTGATAATCTAATATTGTCTACTATCTTAATCAGGTCTTATATATATATATATATATATATATATATATATATATATATATATATATATATATATCTAACAAATAAATCGACTCATTTATACGTTATGCTTATGACTTCCTATTCTGAAGTTATCGACATATACTGGGGACGGTACCAATAAAAGAGATAATATTGGGAGGTCCCTATTACCTCCTCCTGCGGCTGTAGTTACCTTGTAACTGGCTAATGCCTTCTTCTGTTGTTATATCTGATCTTCTGCCTGTAGTAGGGTAATGCTGATCTACCTTTGTATTTGTAATCAAAGAATACGGTAGGTTTTTAGGGACTCAACCCTATACTGTACCGCTCTAAAGCACGACTGACTGAGAAGGAAGGGTAACCATCCTATCATGCCTCGCAGCCTCCTGCCTATAGTATGTGGTGCACAACACATCCATAGACAAGACTCTACTTAACACGGCTTGCAGACTCCCTGGGACACGACCTGCTCTGATACCAAGTTTGTCACGCCCCGCCTTGGGGGGTATGACTGGCACCTGGTGCCCTACTAGGACCTGAACTACTGGACTGCTAAGCCTAGGCACATCTGGTGCCTGGCTGGCTCTAACTCACATTTCTAGAAACAAAGGGCTATATAACGGCTGTAAACACAGCCCCCGGCTCATTGTCCTATAGCCTCCTGTACCTGTAATAACAGCTGACTAGAACATGCAACTATAGGGAAAACTATGCGGGCCGACAAGGCCACCATTCTGTCTAGTTATCTGTAACTTAATCATAGAATATTAGAAAGCTACGTGACCGGCAAGGTCACCACTACTGTCAAGCTATGGCCCCACACGGCCAACATGAAAGGAACGGAAGTACTAACAGCTAAACAACCGCACGACCTCACACGATCGGCTCATCTGACCACAGGGAGATATATACAGACTGCAAGCCTCTAGGAATAGTAATAGAAATGATCGGGACAGGGCCCCGACCTACCCGTACTATATAACCAAAAGACAATGAAATACACCTCCGGAATTCAGTCTCCGGATAACAGGAGCTGAATACTCGATCGCTGACAGGAATCACGTGGTATCGCCTGCTCGTCTATGAGTACCTGAAGGCAAGTAACGCAGTGCCCCACCGGGCGTCAGTACCACTGGTACTGAGTATGTAAAGCAATAACTGAGAGCAAAATCTGAAAACGACAATGTAACTGATAAAACTAAAGTAGGAAGAAATAGATTAACTTGTCTAATAATGTAAATCATACCTTCTCTCAATTATATTGGCTAGAAGGAGTAGGAGTCATACCTGAGGATTTATCGTTCTACTGTCGATCTACTCGTATCTACTGTAACACAGTATAACATATCATAACATATATAGCACACACAAACCTTACCCGGCCCCCATAAGCCGGGAGGTACAACCAGCACAAAATCTATACCCCTACCCCGGTCATCCCATCTCCTATAACCCCTGTAAGCATCCTGCCGGTCCCCTGGGTATGCACTTGGGCTCGCTGAGCCCCTGACTATAACTGTACCTGAGTCCGGAGGACTCCTGAATCAACACCCCGGGCGTACCCGCTCGACGGGGGTGTATAAGGGCCGACCAAGGCACAAAATGGGGAAAGCTGGCATCCCATCTTCGTCCCCTGGGGGACGGCATGCCACTCCGTAGAGCGACGTATCCTCGTCCTCTGGAGGACGAGTCGATACAACTATTAACCCTGGGGCAGTCATGGATGCTAGGTAGTCCAACCCCAAACAATACAACGGTCTCAACTAGTAATACTGTCTGCGTATCTCACATGCTGAGGCTAATAGGGGTAAAGTATCGTATATATTACATGCTAAACTAATGATAGTAATCTGTACGTATTTAATACGTGCTGAGACTGGTAAATATGTATATATGAATATAGTCTCCTGCCAAACTGTACTGGGGCAAATGCTATATGAAACATAGTATTTCTGCAGCAACCTACACTGTATACTGAGTTTCTGTATTAACGTGATTTACTATTCCTAAAATGCGTTCTAAACTTTATTTTAGCCTGCCATTCTATTTCTGAGGTGCTTACGGATATTACATCGCTTTACGGGGTTTCAACTGAATACAATAATACCTTAACATTTCGTATCACATCACATACTGAGCATGCTGAGCAGTTTCTAATACTTGTGTTAGAAGCTATGTCTTATTAGTAAGTTTCACGCAAGTTACCATCTGATGCTTCTAGTACCGTATCAACATTCACAATAAATGTAACACTTGACTTCTGAACATTCTACTGGCCTGTAAATTACTATACTGTACCGATATTACTTAACTTGCCGAGGGAACTGGCTTGACATACCTTATTCTTGAACTATTCGTCCGTCGGACGAGGCTCGGCCGGTGCTTCAACTATTTTCTCCCAACTGCATTCATAAATACGTCAATTAATACTAAATACAGCTTTATTGTAAAGAGCAACGTTACTTTCGATATAGTTTATAGCCTAAACTTAGGCTTATCGAAAGACGGTCGAAAACTCGCTATTTTTCAGCGGTCCAGAAGGGAAAAATATTCACTTCACAGCTAGGAACATATAGACACTAATTTAGAGCAATTCCACTTACCTTAGCTCGGTGGCTCGACGATTCGTCGGCCGTATTTTACAAAACTGAATCTGTAGGAATGCTCTCTGCTGCTAAATACCTCAGTATCTGGAGTTAATTTGAATTTGGACAATATTTAGCAGCGTAATCAGAAGAAAATTATATAATTTCTTCGTTCCTTTTTCTCCCTCTACGTTTGCTCTCTGTTCTCTGGAAATTTTAAATGTTTTTATCATTTAAAACTGAAGTGGGGCTTTATATACTTGGGCCTGGACAAGGCCAACGTGTCACGGAGCCAACGCGGAGGCCCCTCCTCCGTGACACGCTGCCATCGCGGAGGGGCTCTGCCTCGGCTCCTTCCGCGATGGTTCGACAGGTTTCTCGTCCGATCTTTTCCCGGGCCTTTCTCTAGCACGTATGGCTTTCAAATATGCTTAACCAACGTGCGAATAGGTCATTTAGGTGCCGGGAATTCTACGGGGTATAACAACCGGATTCCAGCGAGGGTCCGCGTTTGTGGCGTGTCACGGAGGTAGTGCTTCACGATTCACTCCGTGACATGTTGCTTGTTATTTCGGGAAAAATTCCCACTAGTATAAATAGCACACTTAGGTTTATGTTTAATTATTTTGACTTGGTTGAGCAAGAACGTGGGTTATAGGCAGTTGAGGGGACGAAATTCTTAGGGTTCTTCTCTAACTCTTTCTTCTTTATTTCAATTGTTTGTATGATTTACACTCATTTAACAATGTTTAATCCACAAATGAGTGGCTAAATTCACTTCTTGCTGAGGTTAAGAACATTTGTAGTGGAATGTAATTATTGATCATCTTGGTTTTTCATCTTTTCTTCCATGGTTGTTCTATTAATTCTTGTTTTTACTGCATTAATGTGTGGCCAATATTAATGTATATCTAAAAAATTCGATTTGCGCTCGAAAGAGAAAGAAATTGGAAAGTTGTGAATTAATAGGTTATGATATCTTCTTGGTTTGGGAAAATTGAGAATTGATTTACCTTCAGAATAGAAATATATCTGAAAGTCATATTAGTCAATTAAGGAATCAGTTTCGTATGGCTAGAACATGAATTTCTTCTTATCACAGAAATGTAAGTGGAAGGTTCATGATTCTTAAGTTGGGTTAAATACGAGAGTTTAATCCATAGGTCATAATTCTTGACTAGCAACCGAAGGAAAGGTTAACCAATTTGTATCCATAAATTGCTTCCCTGCATGTTTGTTTTAGCCTCAGCATGCTCATTACTATAGTTCAGACTCAAATTGTACATTTGTTTTAAATTAGTATAAATTAGGAAACAAACTCCCAAAATCTTCTTGAAACTGTTGTCTGCATTATTAGAGTTAGAGTTTATTAACACTTAATTAGATTATTACCTAGGTCCAGTCCCTGTGGGATCGATACTTGGCTACTCTAGCCATTTTACTACTTGTTCGACCATGTGCACTTGCGTGTAGGCATTCCAAACCACCGAACAAGTTTTTGGCGCCGTTGCCGGGGACTGTCAATTTGTGAAATTGTTGTCTTAAGTGTTAGTTTATGATTTCTTATTAGTGTTGACAACTTGGTCTTAGCTTGTCTTTTGCAGATATTGAATTCTGTTGAACACTGGCAAGGGACAAGGAGTTGGTGGATTCACACTTAGAGCCAGAAAGACAATTCCATCGTCAAAGGAGAGAAGCTCTAGAGAGAAAGCTGAAGTTGCTTAGACAGACAATCCTGGAGCAACAACAGAATCCACCCATTGTAAGGGCAGTGTTAGTGCCCGAGGAAATGGCTGCTAGGCCAGTTCGCGAAGTGGAAATCCCACATGCTAACAATGTTACATCTAGCATTCGCAAACCTGAGCCAGGAGGGAGGTTCGAGCTTAAACAGAATATGGTGCAATTGCTGCACACCAGTGGGAAATTCACAGGTCTCCCTCACGAGGATCCACAACAACATCTCCAAAACTTTTTGGAGATAAGTGACACTTACATCCTGCTGGAGTGTCACTCGATTATGTCAGGCTTACATCGTTCCCATTTTTCACTTTTGGGAGAAGCAAAGAGATGGCTGAAAGCTGAGCCACCTAATTCCATCACTACTTGGGATGATCTTGCAAAGAAATTTTTGATACGGTTCTTTCCATCACGTAAAACAGAAAGACTTAGAAGTCAAATTCTAAGTTTTAAACAAAGAGAGGGGGAGAATCTGTATCAAGCCTGGGAACGATTCAAATCTATGTTGCGGGGTTGTCCTCATCATCACCAATCCAATGACGTGTTGGTGCATACTTTCATAGAGGGTTTGGAACCCCACACAAAAATCTTGTTAGACTCAGCAACTGGGGGACAAGCATTAGAAAAAACTTATGAGGAGCTGTATACCTTGTTGAGCCATATTTCGCAGGGAAATCCAGAGTGGAATGCGGACTCTTCTAGAGGAGGAACAAGGAAAGCGGCAGGAGTCTTGGAAGTGGATGGTTTTACAGCTATCGCTGCACAGATAGCTGCGTTATAGAATCAACTCAATACCTACTTCAGCAATATGAGCATGAATCATTCTCAAGGCCCAGTGAATGTAGTGCAGCAGATTTGGTGTGAAGTGTGCAGCAGTAATGAACACTCAGCTGAGTTTTGTGGTGCGAATCCTGATTCAGTGAACTTTGTTGGTAATGTACAAAGAAATAATCACCAACAGTATTGCAACAACTACAACTCTAATTGGAGGAGTCACCTGAATTTCTCTTGGGGTAGTAACAACCATCAAGGGCAGAGTTCGAGTCAGGGGCACAGAGAAATCAAGGAGGGCAGCAGCACTATCAGTTGCAATACAGAAGCAACAATGCACCTCCTCCACCACCATCACCCAGTATCGATGAAATGTTCAAAACGATGATAGCTAACCAAGCTTAATTGCAGGCTGACTATGTGAAATTGGCAGCCGATGTAAAGAACAATCAGTTATCTACAAAGGCATTGGAGTATCAGTTTGGGCAACTAGCTGGAGCTTAGAACACCAGGCCAAGAGGAGGACTTCCAAGTGACACTGACCCCAACCCCAAGCAAGTGAATGCAGTGACCACAAGGAGTGGTTTACAACTCAAGGAGGTGGAACCAGAAAGACCACCACAACAGTCGGGAGAAGTGGAGAATGAGAGGGAACACAATGATGATAGTGGGTAGGAGAAGGAAGCTGAACCAGAAAGACCACCACCCCCGTTCCCTCAAAGATTAAAGAAACACAAGGAGGAAGTGTGTTTCAAAAAGTTCATGGAGGTGCTTAAACATGTACACATTAATTTGCCTCTTGTTGATGTTTTGCAGGGAGTGCCGAAGTACGCAAAATATATCAAGGACATCGTGGCAAACAAAAGTAGGTTGACGGAGTATGCTACGGTGGAGCTTACGGAGGAGTGCACTTCACCGATACAAAATAGGTTGCCCACAAAGCTCAAAGACCCTGGGAGCTTTACAATTCAACTTAAAATTGGGCAGAGTATCTGAGCTCGTGGATTATGTGATTTGGGCACGAGAATTAACTTGATGCCGACATCGGTATTCAAGAAATTGGGGCTAGGCAGTCCGAGACCGACAACAGTGATCTTGCAACTAGCGGATCATTCTTTGGCCAGACCAGATGGCATTGTGGAGGACGTGCTGGTGCAAGTGGGCTACCTTATCTTCCCGGTTGACTTCATTATGCTGGATTTTGAGCCGAATGCGGTAGTCCCATTTATTTTGGGACGTCCTTTCTTGGCGACCGAGAAAGCACTGATTGATGTAGCTGCAGGGCAGCTAACCATGTGGGCACACGACAAAGTGGAGTTATTTGATGTGTACAAGGCCGCGAAGCTTCCGGCCGTGTATGAGGAACTCTCAGTGATCAATGTGCTTGATCTAGCGAATATTGCTCAGAGTATTGATTCGCGAGAGCCAGTGAGAAAACCACCGGTGAAGGACCCCCCAAAATTGGAATCGTGGCAAGAAGATCAAAGTGCCACGTTCTTAGTCAATGGGCAGCAATGTAAGCATTACCGGGGTGAGGACGGTAGTCGAGAGAAGACATCCGTCACCCTAGAGTATGACTAAGCTTCAATGACGTTGAGCCGAGACGGTAAACCAGGCGCTGCACGGGAGGCAACCCGTGAAATTGTTGTAATACTTGAGTAGATTTAGTAGAAAAGAAAGAAAAAAAGAAAGAAAAAAATAGAAAAAATAAAAATAAAAACAAAAATTGTATTTTATGTGAAACCTATGAATTCTAACCAATTTCTTGTTGTGAGATGAATTTCAGGTTGAACGGAGGGAAAAAATGCAAAGGATCGCAAGGGAAAAATCAAGGTGAGAAAAATAATAAAAAGTGGCAAAACAGTGAGCCTGCGCGATGGCTCCGTGTCACGGAGTAGGGCCTCCGCGTTACCTCCGTGACACGTTGAGGTGTAATTCTAGAATTTTTTTAAAATTCCAGAATACCTCCGCATTGGCTCCATGTCGCGGAGGGGGTGCTCCGCGTTACCCTCCGTGACACGTTGAGGCTTTAATCGCGACGGGTCACACCGGGTCGCCGGGTGACCCACGCAAAAATTCCCCCTTTTTAACCCTGAATTCCCTCAATTTTCCCTCATTTCTCACCCCTCCATGAAAAACAACCAAAAACTCCCCCTTCCCCAACGTGACACGGACCTAGGCACAAGTTTTCTTCGACTTTTCTTCAATTTCATCGAATTAAAGGTATGTTATTTAAATTCATCTCAATTCTAGTCAAAGTTTTTGATTTTGAGCATGTGAAGTGAGTAAAACTTGCCCTAATTGTAAATTGAGCTTGAATTCATTTAAGTTATTGTTGATTGATGTTCGTAGTATCATTTTGATTGTATGAACTCGATAAATACATGCTTGATCGAATTTTGGTGAAATATGTAGCTAGGGTTAGAATTTGATTGCAAAGAAACTAAATGTGATTGAAAATGTGGAAATTATGGGTTGGGCATGTTGGGTAAGATGAATTGTGTTGTGCTTGATGTGAATATGCTAAGTAAACGATGGATTTTCGGGAGAATGAAATGGTTGAATTGCATAGAACTTGGTGAATTGCATAGGTTGTGTTGAGAGAAGTTTTTTTTGCTAAGTGCTGTGTGATGAAATGGTATCGATGGTGATATTTTGATTAGCTGTATGAAGTCTGAGTAGTACGTAGCATTTATTCCATCGAATTCTCTGAATGCACGAGTCATGTTGTTGTTTTTTTTGTAAAGTTGAAAGTGAGAATCGTCTTGCTGTAATGTCATAATTGTGGCCAAGGACTAAGTGTGGGGTGGCCTAGCTCAACCCAACCTTAGTTGAAGCTAATTTTGATTTGAATAACATTGGGACTGTCTGTTTGATTTGACAGGAACAATGGCAAGAAAACAAGACAAAGGAAAGGGCGCATCTACATCGGGCGCCGGAAGGAAAAGAATTAGACTGGGAACAGTAGTCCCAGCAGCACCAGCAGTTTCGCGTGGCCAACGCCGTCAATACGGAACCCGATGGGTGACAGATGAAGGGAAGAAATGGTACACAAAGCATAAGGAGAACAAATACTTCCCAGAGGAGCATATTGCAAGGGAGCCGTTGGCACAGGAATTCCCCAGAATGGTACACCGGATTGACGCTGCCGGGCTGAACTTCATTTTTAAAGAGCCCAGGGACATGCTGCGGGAGCGGCTGAATTGGCTGCTGGCATGTGGGCTCCACCACTCCCTGATCTGGCTGAAGGGAAATCCCTAAGTCTATGTTCGGGTTTGCAACACTTGAAACAAGCATCTGAACCAACTATGCACCTCCCTGAGTAGTTCTTACCGCACTTCATACAACTTGGAAAAGTGTGCTCCATCTGCATGCTACTATGGCCTCTCGAGTTTGGGGCCTGCTCCTTCGATCCCCTCTGAATCTAGACAGCGTACTGGCAAATGATGGTGCTGGAGAAATAGACCTATGCTAAGACTGTTGACGCTGCCCACTCCCTGATCTGGCCTGAGATGCCCCATAGCTATCGGTCTTGGCCCTCTTGGCCTCTCTCTGCCTCCGATACACCGACCCCATCTGCTGAGCATGCAACACAATGCGGGGAAAGTCTATATCCCGATGCAACATGGAGATCCTGCAGTCCTTATCCAGATAGTCCATCACTCCATGTAAAAAATGGCTCACCCGAGCCCTCTGGCCTGCAACCAACTCTGGCGCATGCTTGAATAGATGGGTGAACTCTAATGCATACTCCTGAGCGAACATGTCACCCTACTTCAAGTTAATAAACTCGACCTCCTTAAGGTCCCTCACTTCTCGAGGGAAAAATTGATTCAAGAATGCCGCGTGGAACTCTTCCCAACCTATAGGGCCTGCACCCACTGCCCTAGCATCCCTCCACTACTTGAACCATATGTGAGCCACCCCTTTTAGCTGAAAGGAGGCCAAATTAATACAATATCCATTGGGTCACCCCCATAACCTGGGTGATCTTTAAAATCTTTTCGATGAAATCATGCGGGTCCTCATCCACCTTGGACCCAAGGAACTCCGGAGGGTTCATCCTCAATAAATCTCTAATTCGGGATTCTTCCGCATTGCCATTCTGTGGGATATGCGCAACAGCCTGCTAGTTGACCTGAGCTATCAAGGCCTGCGTCAACATCTGAATAGCCGCCCGGCACTCCGCATGGGCAACTGGCTCTAGTGCCTGGGGCTCCTAAACAGGTGGGGCTTGCTAATGCCCATGATCATTTCCATCTCTATGGCCCTCACAGTTTCTGTTCCTTCTTCCATTCATTCTTCTAGGAGCCATGATTCTGCAATCACGAATAGCACGAATTAGAAGGATTGAAAGACTTTTCATCGCACGACATAGATCATGAAAGAAGGGAACATTTCCTAAACGTCTCGTAGCCTCTTCGTCATAAGTGTGCCGTGCTTCACACCCATGAAAAGACTCTACTTAATGTGGCTTTTAGACACCCTAGGACACTTCAAAACCTATTACTATGATACCAAGTTTTTTACGACCCGAGCATAGACCCAAATCATAACACGGGTCAAGGAACCTCGAGATGCCCCAAGTCGACCCATGGAATAAGCATACATCTAAATTCATTCACTTTAAGTGGAAGGCAGAACATAAGGAATAACAGAAATGTAAACATAGCATAACATATCATAACATAAGGAATCCCCAGACATATACAAGGGTTGAGTACTACATACTGTCTAAAAGCCTCTACTGCATAAGATGGGTTAATGGGCCAACACCCCCAACTAACCTGGCCAAGAACTGAAATATAAAATAACATAAGGTCTAGTCAAATGGCCCTCGGAACATGAGGACTCACCAACAAGCTGAAGGTGAACTTTGAGATGATCTAAAAATGAGGATGAGCCTAAGAGTCGGGTCCTGTATCATGAAATAATACAACATAGAAGGTATGCGGTCAGTACGTGGAATGTACCGAGTATGTAAGATAAGTAAAATGGACATTCAAAATATGTAAAACTCATAAAACATTATAGGAGTAGGACATCATGCTCATACCATAAATATCGTAACATAACATAACATAAGGTTTAAGGTTTTTGAAGCATTCATAATACATTCATAATCATAAGAATGAGATTAAACTATATTGAACATAAATTGAGACAACATATATAATCATAAACATGCATAAATCATGAGGAACAGTGGGAGATTCTCTTAACCGACTTACCTCATATGAGCACACATGAAGCCTGACTTGTAACCCTAGTCGGGAGGGTGTCCATAACTTGCCAAGGGTAGAACAATGAAAGTGTGATATCACCATGAAAGGGCCATTTGGGCTCGGGACAGTCGCATAGGATGTCCCAACATACCGACAGTGGCATATAGTTTATGAGATCCGGGGCAGAACCTAGGCCCCGAACCTACTCGGTATTCGATACTACTCCCAAAATATATATAGTGCTCATAGTATAACATATATGAATTCATGAGCTAGTTAAATCATGATAATCATAAACATTCTTGTACATACGTGAACTAGCCATGACATAAGGCCCGTGAGTCGACCAAAAATATAATTCATGAATCATAGGTTTCTTGCATACTTGTAGATCATACATATAACTTGTAAATCATCAAATAATGATGGGTAATTGAATAAATCCATATTTAAAATCATAAATCATGCTGGGCTTGTAAATATCAACAATTGAGACGTAAGTCATAAATCGATTTATCATAGATCATGCATAATTAGGCTTAAGTTGGTAGAAATTGAAATCAATAATTTTATAAGTAAAATAAGTGTAAAATCTAATCAAAATCCATATATATGATGTAAATCATAAATCATAATAGCCCATTAGCAAAACATTGGATTTTCACAAAATTGAATTCAAAACTCCACGAGATTTTTGATAGATTTTCATAAATTCATAGAGAATGGGAATGGGTGTGGATGGAAGCACCCAGTCGTAACCCTACTTACCTAATGGAGGCTGAATCTTACTTTCCCTTGAATTCCCAAAAGAAGGTTTAAAGAGATTGAAATTTCTAGCTTGATCACCCTCTCAAATCTCTTCTACTTTGCATGCATGGATGGAAAAAGAGTAATATGAACTTAACCTCATAAAAGGCTATTATTCATACCCCAAAACGTCATAGTTTAGGCTTTAGTAACTTTAGAATTACAAAAAGGCCCTTACTAAATTCACAGAAAATAACTCCCAGGTGGCCCTAAGGAAGACCTAACGACTTGTGGCCTTGGGCAACGACTCGTGGTGTCAACCGTCATGTGCACTGCCTCACTCTCAGCAATTTCTCATATGACTGGTAATGATTGACCCCACGACACATGGTGATTGACCACGATCCATGGGATCCCTCCGTTAGGTTCACTGCCTCCTCTTCTTCATTTCTCAATTGCCATTACCCCACGACTGACTTAAAGAGTCGTGGTGACTGACCACAACTTGTGGTCTTTTTCGTGGGGTACCTTTTTCCAGAATTTCAGACTTCATCCCTGGTCTCCCCCACGAGTCACATCGTGACTCGTGGGTAGCTCCAACGGGTCTCATGATGACTTATTCTATGACTGGTGCAAAAATTTTAGTTCTTCCCTGTTTAAACTCCCAGGTCTGATCCTTGGGCTTTCGAGGTATAACAAATACAAAGACAATGGAGACTAGAAAAAGTGAGAGGAGCACTGGAATGATAGAAGTGGTCTATGTGTTCCTTCAAGGAACCGTGAGCCAGAGTCTAGTAGTTCGAGGGTGGAAGACATGTTGTTTACTTAAGCTGACAGAGGTGACAAATGGCCATTTCAAGGAGCCCTGCGCTGATATTTCTGGTATCAACCAAAAGGTGGAATCACATTCTGTGGCCATTAAGCAGATTGAACAGCAGTTGAGTCAGATGTCTGTTGCGATGAACTAGAGGCAAAAAGGCATACATCCTAGTAATACAGTTCAAAATTCAAAAAATGACAGTCATTGCATGGCGGTCACTACTAGGAGAGGGAAGGCGACAAGTGATCCTCCGAGGACGGTTGTAGTTGATGAGATAGCAGAGCCCTTAGTGATTGATGATGATAGGAGGCAGATTCCAAGGATCAGACCTTGGTTGATGATTCAGTGGAAAAGACCGCTCCTAGTTATGCAAAGGAGCATGGATTTGGCAAAGAGAAAGGAGAAGGAGGCACCGCAAAAGATCACACCTATTCTTAGACCTCCTTCCCCTTTTCCACAATGCTTGAAGAAAAAGGTTGAAGATGGAAGTATCACAAGTTCATTTCCATATTGAAACAATTATCTCTGAACATCCCATTAGCTGAGGCACTTGAGCAGATGCTGGGCTATGCTAAATTCATGAAGGATCTTGTGACTAGAAAGAGGGCTGTAAGATTTGGACCTGCAGATAATTTGCACCACTATAGTGCAATAGCATCCGGTTCTCTTGTCCAGAACAAGGAAGATGCTTGAGCGTTCACCATACCGTGCACTATTGAAGCCTTTAATTTTGCTAAGGCACTATGTGATCTGGGTGCTAGTATTAATTTGATGCCGCTAGCAGTGTTCAGATAGTTGGGCTTGGGAGCCCCTAAACCGACTATAATGCGGCTTTTGATGGCAGATCATATGGTAAAGAATCCGGTGGGAATTCTCTATGATGTTCTAGTGAAGGTGGAGTCCTTTATATTTCTGGCCGATTTTGTCATTGTGGATTGTGAGGTTGATCTTGAGGTCCCCATTATCTTGGGGAGACCATTCCTCGCCATCAGATGTGCTTTTGTAGATATGGAAATAGGACAGCTGAAGCTCCGGTTGAACAATGAGGAGGTGACATTCAATGTATGCCGATCCATGAAGCAGCCAAATGACATGAGGGTGGTCTTAGTAATTGCCGTTGTGGAACCTGAGTTTCCAATTACACCCATTGGGGAGTTATTGATTTGTGATGACTTAGTAGCAATTTTGATGAATGTTGGTGCTGAGGAGATCCATGGGGGTGAGGAGATAGTTAGTACACTTGCTGGTATGGGGTCATATACTTATGCTCCAAAGAAGATTGATCTTGACCTGAAAGAATCAGGTGACCCCACCAGCCAGGCCATCTATTGAGGAGCCTCTAGTATTGGAGCTCAAACACTCCTGTCTCACTTGCGGTATATATTTTTGGGAATCGGTAACACTTTACCGGTCATTGTTGCAGCTGACCTGGAGGAATGGCAAGTAGAGGATTTGGTCTCCATTTTGAAGAGATATAAAAAACCCATCGGGTGGACCATTGCAGACATTATTGGAATCCCAGCCGGTATTTGCACTCATAAGATCTAGCTAGAGCCAGATTGTATTCCAAGAATTGAGCATCAACACAGGTTGAATCCACCTAAGTAAGAGGTGGTCAAGAAGGAAATCATCAAGTGGTTGGATGCAAAAGTGGTTTATCTTATTACTGACAGCAAATGGGTGAACCCAGTTCAGTGTGTACCGAAGAAGGGAGGAATCACGGTGGTCCCAAATGCTAACAATGAGCTCATTCCACTCAGACCAATCACCGTTTGGAGAGTATGCATGGACTATAGGAAGTTGAACTGTTGGACTCAAAAAGATCACTTTCCTATGCCATTCATGGACCAGATGTTAGACCGACTTGCAGGTAGAGGATGGTACTTTTTTTTATGGTTATTCAGGGTACAATAAGATTTATATAGCCCTCGAAGACTAAGAGAAAACTACTTTCACTTATCTATATGGTACATTTGCATTCAAGAGGATGTGGTTCGGGTTATGTAATGCGCCTGCCACTTTCAGCGTTGCATGATGTCCATATTTTCTGACATGGTGGAGGACATCATTGAAGTCCTTATTGATGACTTTTCGGTGGTGGGTGATTCATTCGGAGATTGTTTGGCTCATTTGAGCAAGGTGCTGCAGCGATGTGAAGAGACCAACTTGGCGCTTAGCTGGGAAAAGTTCCATTTCATGGTCAAAGAAGGTATAGTGTTAGGACATAAGATTTTTGGTAAGGGTATTGAGGTGGACAGGGCCAATATTGAAGTAATTCCTAGTCTACCACCTCCAATTTCTGCGAAAGGTGTTCGAAACTTTTTAGGTCAAGCATGGTTTTATAGAAGATTCATCCAGGACTTCTCCAAAATTGCACATCCTTGGTGTAAACTGCTTGAGAAAGAGGTGAAATTTGTTTTTGATGAGGCATGTCTGAAGGCATTTGAATGCCTAAAAGAGAGATTTACCATTTCCCCGATTATAGTAGCACCAGACTAGTCTTTACCATTCGAGTTTATGTGTGATGCTAGCAGAGTGGCCCTGGGAGCTTTGTTGGGTCAGAGGTGTGAACAGATTTTCCATCCTAATTATTATGCTAGCAAGGATCTTAATGCAACTCAGAAAAATTACACCATGACAGAATATGAGCTGTTGGCTATAGTTTTTGCATTTGAGAAGTTTCGAGCATACTTTCTTGGAACTAAGGTGATAGTCCATACATACCATGTAGCTTTAAGATATCTGATGGCAAAGAAGGATGCCAAGCCAAGGTTGATTCGATGGGTTCTGCTACTACAAGAGTTTGAGTTCGAGGTAAAAGACCGAAAAGGGACCGAAAAGCAGGTGGTGGATCACTTATCAAGATTGGAACCAGATGCAACACTTTGAGATGAGCTTGACATAGATGATGCATTCCCCGATGAGCTGGTTTTAGATGCCTTGCAGGATCTCATCCCATGGTTTGCAAACTTTGCTAATTATCTGGTAGCGATATTGTACCGGAGAACTTATCTTCTCACCAGCGAAAGAAATTCATGTTTGAAGTGTGGAAGTTTTTCTGGGATGAGCCTTACTTATTCTGCATATGTGCTGATGCAGTGATTCGGAGATGCGTGCCTGAGGTGGATATGTTAAGCATATTGGAGGCCTGCCACTCATCCCCTATTGGGGGTCACCACAGCAGGATTTGCACAACCCCTAAAATTCTACAATGTGGGTACTATTGGCCAACCATTCACCAAGATGCACATGATTTTTCAAAGGAATGTGATGCATGCCAAAGGCGAGGAGGCATATCAAGGAGGCATGAGCTTCCTCTTACTCCCATCCTTGTAATTGAGCTATTTGATGTGTGGGGCATTGATTTCATGGGCCCATTTGTGAGCTCAAACAAGATGAAGTACATACTTGTTGCTGTGGACTATGTTTCGAAATGAGTGGAGGCAGTTGCACTTCCAAATAATGAAGGGAAGAGTGTCACAACATTCTTGAAATGGAATATATTTGCTAGATTTGGCACTCCCAGAGCCATCATTAGTGATGGGGGTTCGAACTTCTGTAACCGGTTGTTTTGTACTTTATTGGAAAAATATGGGGTAAAACACAGGGTGGCAACACCCTACCATCCGCAGTCTAGTAGGCAAGTTGAAGCCTCCAACCGGGAGATAAAGACCATCTTGGCGAAGATTGAGAATGCTAATCGGACAGATTAGTCTGGGAAGCTTGATGATGCTTTATAGGCTTATCGGACTGCATTCAAGACTCCTATAGATATGTCTCCATATTAGCTTGTGTATGGGAAAGCATGTCATCTTCCGGTTGAACTTGAGAACAAAGCTATGTGGGCGCTCAAGAACCTGAATTTGAACTAGAGTGAAGCTGCGAACTTGAGGCTTGATCAGTTGAATGAGCTGGGTGAATTTCTTTTGAGAGCCTATGAGAGTTCTGAAATTTATAAACTAATGATGAAAATTCAACATGACGGGAAGATTGAGAAGAGAGAGTTCAACCCGGGTGTTATGGTTTTACTATTCAATTCAAGGCTTCACTTGTTTCCTATCAAGTTGAAGTCCAAATGGTTGGGGCCTTTTCGAGTGGTTAAAGTATTCTCCCATGGGGAAATTGAACTAGAAAACCATGAAGGAAAGTGCTTTAAAGTCAATGGTCAACGGGTGAAAGCATATTTGGGGAAAAGTGAAGAAATAAAGCTGGTGGATCTCTGGGCTCTGGGTGAAATCTGAGTAAACCGGGGATTGCGTTCTGCTGAGATGTTATCAGGTGATTCATGGGAGGAAACCCATGGATGTGTTTTGGTGAAGTCTAAGTAGTCAAAAGACCCACGTCGTACTGCGACATTAAATAAGGTGCTTCTTGGTTGGCAACCCAAGTTGTAATTGTAAGAAAAATATAGTGTTTACGTGTGTTGATGTGTGCAGATGAGTAAGATGGGAAATTTGAAGCTAAAACAAAAAAATCTGAACTTGAGTGCTGGTGCCAAAGAGCACCGAACGAGTCGTCATCAGACCAAACGACTCATTAACTGGATCGTGGTCACTGCCATAGAAAACAGTGTAGACAATTATTGACCAAACGAGTCGTTGCTAGTCAAAATGAATCGTGGGGTCTTCCGTTAAGTCTACTGGACTAAAAAGGGAATTAAGATATTCAAGGTGCCAACTAATGACTTAACGAATCATTTGGAGTCCCAACGATTAGTCAAGTGACCCGTCATGAATCTACTGCAGTTCAGGGCCTACGACTCATGCCACGACTCGTTGGGTAACGCCAAGAGTCGTTACACGAGTCGTTAGGTCCCAGGTAAGAATCTAAACCCAGTCAATTGAATGAACAACCAAATGAGTCATTGCTCTTCTTAACGACCCGTTACATGGGTCGTGGTATATTTTTAATTAATTTCCACTTGACCCGACCTACATACCAATTAGGGTAAATTGTTTTTTTAAAAGCATCTAAACCACCTGATTTTGCCCTCCTAAATTTCACCTGAACTTAAGCTCAAAATATAACTTCAAATTCCCCACTTTTTCATCCTCTCAATATCACCTCTCACTCGTAAAGCGCACATACACACACGATCATATTTGAATCTTCCCAGGTGACAAGATCAATTTGCAACTGTGCACTACAATCACCTGTTGCTAAAAACCTCGTCCGTTAATTTTGATCATTGTGAGTACTAGTTTCTTTCTCTTTTTAAGTGTTTTAATCTACTCATCCCTGTAAACTTTCTATGCCTTGATGATCTATGTTTGATATCAGATGAAAACACTAGGATGTTTGGAACTTAAAATCATTCTCAACAAGTGAATGCAATGCTATAAAGAAATTTTATCCTTGTGATGGTTAGATTGAAATGAGTAATTGATGATGAATATGAGATTGTTTGAGTTATGATGAAATGCCCGATAAACCCTAGTTGCCATTTAATTTCAAGTTGAAATGAATCACTGTTATTTGAGGAAAAATGGGATATATGCTTGTGAGATTGCAATTTAAGTTGAGATGAACATTGGGTAATGTTGTTTTTCATAAGACCAGTGATGACGACTCATATAAAAGCTCTTGGGCAAGCCCAATGAGTCGTTACATGAACCCGTCACCACCACTATACACCCAGTGATTAAACTCTTGAGCACGAGCCATATAACGAGTCGTGGTATCTCCCAACGACTTATTGTGTAGCTCGTCCTGAGTGGGAAATGGAAGATACAGACCAGTATACCTCACGACTGGTCTAAAGAGTCATTGCCATAAATAACAACTCATTGTGACCAGTTGTTAAGTCCACTAGTCCAACAAAGAAAATAATGACTTGTAGACAACGAGTGACCTCACGAGTCGTGGCCAGTGGCAATGACTCGTTGAGTCCATCGTCCTGTCTGTAGGGACACAATAAAAAAGTTGATTTTGTTTCATATAATTTTGCATACTAACCATTATTCCATAAGTACAATGGCATCAAAGGGTACACCAAAGAAGGGTCCGGCCAAGAAACAAGTGTCGTAGAGGAGTCAGCTATCCTCCGAAGAGTCGAGTAGCTCAGAGGAGGAATATGAAGTTTCAAAAGAGCATCTTGTGAGAGATCCACCAAGGCTAGGACACAATGACCTACAAATCCAACAGCCCTGTTTGATGCTCCTATTCCACTTGCAAGAGACCCACCAAGCCGAGCAGAAGAGAATGCTGGGGCCACAGTCCCGATTGCTCCCGATGGCACCACAGTTGCGGAAAATGCAGAAGTTGTTGATGAGTCACGTGATCAATAGGGGAGAACAGATGATGAGCTAACAGAGGCTTCAAATACATCTAATGATCAACCACGACAGGTGAGGTGATGGTGTGTTCGTTGTATGCAGGCCATTTATAACAGGGACATTTCTCCGAATGAAAAAGGCCATCCAAAGAGGAGCATCTATGAGGAGCCCAAACTGGTCACCACGGGGCTCAAGGACCTCCTTGAGCTGTAGGATTGGTTTGATAGATACAGGTTCAGGTGATTAATTTAGCCATCGGGGAGCTACAACCTTTGCCTGGTCAGAGAGTTTTATGTAGTGTATGCAGCCACTTACAGTGTCTAGCATTGGGAGGCCAAGACTAGAAGAAGAGACCCGCATTGATGCAGGTGTTGGTTCGGGAGACACCTATAGATATCTCTGAGAGGACCATCTCTAGACTTCTTTATGGTCCGAACTATCATGCCCCTATGAATACAATAGAGTTCGATCACAGATTGTCTGAGCTCAAGAAATTCAAAACCCAGAAGAACAGTGTAGAATGAATCAGGAAGTAAACTTGGCTATCACAAGTCATTGCCACAAGGGGTTCACTGGTTGAGTGGTTGCATGGCACCGAGTCCCAAATAAAAAAGGCCACATTGAAATTCCAAGCTAAATTCTGGTGGTCATTGGTTCAGACAGGCTGGTATCGACTAGCAATGATAATGTTCTTTCACTTGACAGAGCTACACTGGTAACTAGCATCATGGAGGGGTATGCCATAGACTCCCCGCAGTATATTGCTGAAGAGATTCGAGAGCGGGCGATAAATGATAGCACTAACATTCCCTTTCCATGCCTCATTGATAGACTCTGTCAGGAGTCAAAGGTGCCAGAATTGCCGTGGTCGATCAACGAGTGGTGGTCCATAAGACCATCGATATCAGGTTGATAAGAGATGAAACAAACCCGGTATCGAGAATGAGGAGTTAGTCTGCTGCATCCGCTGGAGCGATTTTATTGGCAGAGGCATTGAGCAGTGGTTTGTAGACTGCTCGGTGCTTTGTGGTACAGGTAAAAACCGACATGCAAGTGCACGTGGTCAAACAAGTAATAAAGTGGCTAAGTAGCCAAGTATCGATCGAAGGAGGCTCAAGATATGTAAAATTGCCTAATTTACTATATTTCTATTTAACTTCTAATTATGCTAACAACAACGTACCCAAGAGTAATTGAATTTTTGTTTCTAAACTATATACTATAATTAATACAAACTATTTACTTTTGAATTCAGACAATGGATATGAACATGCCAAGGTTAAGAACAAGTAATGAACTTGATAATCATGATAATTTTGGTTAATTCTCTTCTTCATGTTGCGATCCAAGAACATTTGCCTAGAAATTAAAACTCTCGTATTTAATTTCACTTTAGAATCATAAACCATCCGTCTACATTTCTGTGATCAAATGCAATTTACGACCTAGCAATACAATTCCTGTTCCTAAACTGACTAATACGGCTTTCAAGTATATTTCTATCAGGAAAGCACATCAAAACCCAATTTTCCCAAATCAAGTTAAGAACAATACCCTATTAATTCACAACTTTCCAATTTCTTTCTCTCTCGAGTGAAATTGGACTTTTTAGATGTACATTAATGTCGGCCAAGCACTAATGCAGTAAGAACAAGAATTAATAGAACAATATGAAAGAAGAAGAAGAAAACCATATCATTTACAATCAAAATTCACTACACATGTTCAAAACCTTAGCAAGGAAGAGAATTAGCCACTCATTTGTGGATTGATCATCCTAAAACGAGTGTAAATCATACGTACAATTGGTAGAAAGAAGAAAGGAAGAGAAGAAATCTCTTAGCTTTTTCTTCCCTCAACTGCTGCTAACCCACGTCCTAGCTCCACCAAGTCTGAATTATGAAAAATAAACCTAAGTTTGCTATTTATATTAGTAGGAATCTTTCCCGGAATAACAAGCAACGTGTCACGGAGTGCATCGTGGAGCACGGCCTCCGTGACACGCTACGGACGCGGAGGCTCTCTAGAAAATCACCCGAAATTGGCCCAGGCAGCACCCTGCCGCGTTGGCAGCATGTCACGCTGCCTGGGCAGCGCGTTGCAGCCCCTTGGTCGCGGAGGCCACCTGCCGTGGCACGTTGCGAACGCGCAGGTGGGCTGTTTTGAGCGGCCTGCCTGCCGTGGCACCTTGTCGATGCGCCGGTGGGCTGTTTTGTGCCTCTTCCTTGCCGATGTTCGCTTGTTAATTTCGTTTTCAAGCCTCTACTTCACCAACTCATGGATTAGTTACTCAAAAGTCATCAAAACCTACAAAACAAAGGCTAATCATGTTGGTTAGCACATATCTCCACATTATATAAAATTACATGAAAATGTATACAATAACTTAGATAAACAAGACTAATTTAAGTAATAAAGAGTATCTCGGGCATATATTTTTGCCCGTTATCACAACCCCACACTTAAAGCCTTGTTCGTCCTCGAACAACCTTTTACATATCATGCATATGGAGACTCCCACATAAATAATTTAGCAAGATAATTCAAGTTACGGCTATAATTATTACGTAAGATACAAGCTAAAAATAGAGCATGCCTGATTTGATCATTGAAATGAAGTACAACTGTGTTAAGACTTCTTAACCTCAAGAGTCGACTCTCAATTTTAGCAAACTCATGTAAATTAACTGATTAAGAAATTCCACATGAATTTTATCATTCATTAAACATGTGCCCCTCACGGAAAGAGAGTTACCCAATCACATGCAAAAACAATTTTTTACATCACAACATGTGTGGGTACATGAATAGAATTACGCTCACTCTCACAAAGAATTCACATGCATTATGTAATGACCCATAAGCTTGCCCTTAGTGTTTTATTCCACTAATTTAAGGATGTATGAATGTAAGATCAAGTAGGACTTTTTAGGTTGTAATGTAACTCAGGTGCGGGTAGGTACTATTATGATTAGTAATAGTGACTATCTTTCCTAAGCGCTTTTAATACATCACGCCTTCATTACGAACTTCCCTTCCCTCACTTCACCTTTTTCACTTTTCATCTTTCTTTTTCCTCTTTTGTTCCCCCATTTCTTTAGGCACTTTTAGCTTATTAGTAAGGAGTTCTATAAGTAACTTTTCATTTATTTGTTTTCTTACTCCCTACTAATACTCACCCATATTCAAAAAAGTGCACCCTTGACCTTTCTCAACTCTTACAATTGCTACTTTCCCTTTCTTTTCATTCTTATCACTCCTTTACTCTTTCGGATTTTTCCTTTAAGCGCTTAGGAGTTTTGGATCAAATTCAAGGCTAATGAAAGAAAAAGGATTAAGCTTATGTTGCAGCTGTCAAAGAAAAGGCTCAAGGCTCAATGGGGTTAACTAGGATTAATTTTTTCAAGGTAGGTATAATGAGGGATAAAAGTTTGGTTCATCCAAAGAAATGCCTAAATCATCTCCTACAATTCACATCCTTCATTTCATTTTATATACACACCAGGCAAGTTCTAGACATTCCACAATAGCATAGAATACTCAAAAACCTTACACTCATGGCACATGCTCAAATCAAGACACAATCAGTAGACTCTTACTCAGCTAATCACAAGAATTCAGAATTAAGCTTCAATCATATTGAGTCAAATTCAAGAGCCTAAGTGTCTCAAACAAAGTTATACACTTGCATACTTCACACAGAACATACTTGCATCTTACAACCATGTATAGCACATAAAAAGAACATCAAGCCCCAATTAGTTATGGTTTCAAAAACCCAAAACCTATCGACTAATTTTCCTCAAGACGGTCGTCATCCATCCATCGTCGGAAACAGTCCCTAGCTGTGACTAAAAACTTTATATACAGACCAAGGAAAGAAAAAAGAAAAATTTTATTCTTCGGTTCAAATACCCCCCGTCGGAAAAGAACCGAAAAGAAAAACCAACGGGTGATGAAGTCATGCTTAATCCATAAAAATTTTTCAAATTTTTCAAATTTTCTCACCAACTTTTGCACAAGCATTACATTCACCAAAATCGTTAAGCACAGAAAATTCTGAAATTTCCCTTGAAATTTCCCTCACCCCACACTTAAATCATGCTATGTCCTCATAGCATCAAATTAAAATTTACAAAGGGTGCGAAATACTCCCTGGGGCCTTTAGGCTTAGCTAATAGCATGCGTTTCTTCGACTTTGCACAAGTGGGTGTTCAACCCCACACTTTTTCTCTTCCATGCTTGTTAGCTTCCTCCTCCACGGGTACTCAGACTTCCCCTCCATCTGTGCTTAACTTTCCACCAAAACAACACAAGATGAAAATAAACAAAAATTAACTCAATTGCAAGAAATTAAAATGGTACCTGTGGTACCCTTGGGTTGCCTCCCAAGCAGCGCCTAATTTTACGTCGCGGCACGACGTACCAAGTTTCACCACTTTTTCCTCCACCTTGAGGATATGAATCTCACCCCTAATTTCTTTTCTAATTTCCTCTTATGCTCTAGGGGTGGTGGTGAAAAATTGTAAGGACCAAGCAGTAGATGTTTTCTTTTGAACCTATTGGCCCTTATGTAAGCGAAGTCATTTTGTCTCTCTGAGTTAGCAAATTTCAGAATATATGGGGCTTGGTCCTCCTCTAGACATTTCTCTATAAACTTGGAAGACTCTATTTCTATGTTGTCAACCAAAGTTAATGTCGAAAAATGCGTAGAGTGTGGTCCAATACACCTCAACTCTGAAATTGCTTTGTGCTTGACTTCCTTACTTGTGTACACCTTTTCAACATTGACATCTATTTCTCCATTAAGGTCAAATGGGAGATATTCTTTTTCTTCTTCCATGAATGGAATTTCTATAGGTATGAGCCGATCATGGAGACACTCAAGAGATTCTAATTGTGGGGCTTCATCCAAAAATTCACCCTTGTATTCCTCTTGTAGTTCCTCTTGAATATCGGCTAAAACTGTCACCTGCAAATTATCACAAGCTTCAGCCTCAGCACACATCTCTGTGAGTTTGACGCTCATCCTGCTTACAACCTCTGCATTCTCCTTTTGCTGAATTATCAATTCTGCCACCGACTCCTTCATTGCTTCTGATTGCTCCAGGAGTTGTTTCATCATGTCCTCTATTTGAACTAGGCGTCCCAAGTCCTCATTTTCAACATGCCTATATTCAGCAAAAACAACAAAAGGATCATAGTAGGGGCTTGGGGGAGGGGAATATGCCTTTGGACAATCACCCCAATGGCCATATTGACACCCACATATATTGCACGTGTTATAGTTTTGCCACAAGTGGGGTCCTCCGCAATTCATGCAAGATTCGCCAAAATATGCGTATCCACCATTTATATTCCAAGATGTCATGTCAATGAGGGTATCTGAAAGAGAGAAAAATTAAAATGAACAAAGAATTAAAACAAATACTAAGACCAAGTTGTCAACACTTAAGAAAATAAAACAAAAATACAGTAAATTTACACTTAACACAATTTTACAAATCGCCTAGCCTCCCCGGCAACGGCGCCAAAAACTTGCTCGGTGCTTTGGGGTACGGGTAAAAATCGACACGCAAGTGCACGTGGTCAAACAAGTAATAAAGTGGCTAAGTAGCCAAGTATCGATCCAAGGAGGCTCAAGATATGTAAAATTGCCTAATTTACTATATTTCTATTTAACTTCTAATTATGCTAACAACAACGTACCCAAGAGTAATTGAATTTTTGTTTCTAAACTATATACTACAATTAATACAAACTATTTACTTTTGAATTCAGACAATGGATATGAACATGCCAAGGTTAAGAACAAGTAATGAACTTGATAATCATGATAATTGTGGTTAATTCTCTTCTTCATGTTGCTAGCCAAGAACATTTGCCTAGAAATTAAAACTCTCGTATTTAATTTCACTTTAGAATCATAAACCATCCGTTTACATTTCTGTGATCAAATGCAATTTACGACCTAGCAATACAATTCCGGTTCCTAAACTGACTAATACGACTTTCAAGTATATTTCTATCAGGAAAGCACATCAAAACCCAATTTTCCCAAATCAAGTTAAGAACAATACCCTATTAATTCACAACTTTCCAATTTCTTGCTCTCTCGAGTGAAATTGGACTTTTTAGATGTACATTAATGTCGGCCAAGCACTAATGCAGTAAGAACAAGAATTAATAGAACAACATGAAAGAAGAAGAAGAAAACCATATCATTTACAATCAAAATTCACTACACATGTTCAAAACCTTAGCAAGGAAGAGAATTAGCCACTCATTTGTGGATTGATCATCCTAAAACGAGTGTAAATCATACGTACAATTGGTAGAAAGAAGAAAGGAAGAGAAGAAATATCTTAGCTTTTTCTTCCCTCAACTGCTGCTAACCCACGTCCTAGCTCCACCAAGTCTGAATTATGAAAAATAAACCTAAGTGTGCTATTTATATTAGTAGGAATCTTTCCCGGAATAACAAGCAACGTGTCACGGAGTGCATCGCGGAGCACGGCCTCCGTGACACGCTACGGACGCGGAGGCTCTCTGGAAAATCACCCGAAATTGGCCCAGGCAGCACCCTGCCGCGTTGGCAGCGTGTCACGCTGCCTGGGCAGCACGTTGCAGCCCCTTGGTCGCGGAGGCCACCTGCCGTGGCACGTTGCCAACGCGCAGGTGGGTTGTTTTGAGCGGCCTGCCTGCCGTGGCACCTTGTCGACGCGCCGGTGGGCTGTTTTGTGCCTCTTCCTTGCCAACGTTCGCGTGTTAGTTCCGTTTTCAAGCCTCTACTTCACCAACTCATGGATTAGTTACTCAAAAGTCATCAAAACCTACAAAACAAAGGCTAATCATGTTGTTTAGCACATATCTCCACATTATATAAAATTACATGAAAATGTATACAATAACTTAGATAAACAAGACTAATTTAAGTAATAAAGAGTATCTCGGGCATATATTTTTGCCCGTGATCATAGACTAAGGCTGCATTGTTTACTAAGATTGCAGCAGAGCCTACACAGGCTAAAGAGATTGGTAGCCAGCCTGAGGCTACAGATGCAGCCGGCATTCCCGCACCTGCTGAGGTTCTAGAGTCCTCCTCCTCAACAGCAGTACCTCGACCACCTATTGCACCCTCATGTGCTCCTTCAACCGATCTAGTCACTATTTCCCAAGAATTCTCAACCGAGATGGCTTGGCGGTTGGCGAAAGCTGAAAAACAGCAAGCACACATGGCTCTTCAAGTTAAAGTACTAATGGAGCAAGTTAACCCGTGGGTTACAAAGGAGTTGGAGGCTCTCTCTAGCTTAGTGCATGGCTAGTTAGATGCTTTTGAGAGGTGCATAGATGAGCGCCTTACACCGTTACAGGCACCCGAGTTGGCAAGGTGGTATGCGAGGTAGCAGCACTCCAAGCAGAGGTGCAGGAGTTGTCCGCACAATAGGTAGCTGCGATCCCCCCACCTGTGCTTCCAGTGATGGATGACGAGAGCGAGGCAGAGCTGTTGCCAATATTTGATTTTATCACTGAGGAGCTGATGTTACAGGATAAGGGCCAAAGGCCTCGTGAGGAGGCACGTTTTAAGGAGGATGATTCTCTACTCTGTGAGAAGAAGCGAGAGCGAATAGAGATGGAGAAAACATTATAGTTATCCAGAGAGGAGGCTCGATAGAGGACCGTAGTTGAGGCAGCGAGAGCTCGTGGAGAAGGTACGAGCTCAGTACGTTCTGAAAACGCATCGAGTCAAGCCGGTGGTATAGGAGATAATACAGGAGGAGTATCTGCACCCTCCACCGACCAGGTCGCAGATGCCTAGGTCGTATAGGTATATTCCCTGTTTCCATGATTTTATTTTATATATATGCGTCGAGGACAACACATGCTTTTCTTGATGGGGGTGGGGAGGGATACATATGTATTTTTGCTGAACATAACCCGAGGGTTTTTCTTGCTGGATATCTTTTCCCTCAGGTGTTCCTTATCTAGTAGAACCGACACGTTTAGGTTTTTATGTTTTTGTGTTTGTTTGTGTTTAGTCGAAAGAAAATTAGGTGAACCTAAGGCAGTTAGTAGCATGAATTTTTTTTGAATTTAGTTGAACTGATATTGTGATGCCCCTTCTAAATTTTTATTTATGTGTGTGTTAAAGTTGACAAGTATGACCTTTGTGAATCTTTGCATGCCATTAAAACTGTGAACATGTTTACCATTGTATGGCTGTACCTGAATTAGCAGTTCGTAGAAGTGATGATGTTGGCCTATGCTATGTGTGAGTGAGACTTAATAGTTAAATTCTGCTCTGTGTGTCAATCTAGAACTTCCCTAGTCAGTCCTGCCGAGGTGGAGGATGGGAAACTAGGAAAGGATCATAGGCTATTTTTGATGAATGAGTTCACTGTAGCCTTAAAAGCCTTAAATTGAGCTTTCTTTTTGTTAACACCAATTCACCTTCCTGCTTTAACTAAAATGAACACTGTTTTGGCCCTGGTCCCTCCTTGGACACTGTGAACCACAACTCAGGCAAATCGCGTAAGTTGAGGGTGGCTATCATAGGGGTGATTAAGAAGAGTAGGGTGGAGTGAAATTGAGTAATGCAAATGAAAGAGCAGGTGCAGTGTGCATAATGAAAGAAAAGAAATAAAAACAAAAATGTTGTTAGAGAGAAAAAGAGCAAGAAAAGAAAAAAGAAAAATGTGAAAGTAATGAATATTTGAATGAAGGAACACCACACTCATAGATGCAAAGGAAAGTAAAAGAAGAAGAAAGCAAAGGAAAAAGGGAGAAAATATGAAAAGAAGGGTAAAAGTGGAGTCAAAGTGTGTGTAGTGCCAAGGAGGGTTAAGCTACCAGTCCCATATATACCATACCCAAACCCGAGCCTACATTACAAGTTTAAAAAGTCCTATAGTGATCCTGGTTACCCGTCTGAAATTTGAGGTATTGAAAGTAAAGGCAAGCTTATGGTATTGCATACTCACAGTGAGAATTTCTTTGAGAGAGCGAGTGTGATCTTACCTAGTCCCAAGAGAAATATATTGATATGATCATATACACATGAGTGAGTGTGGGACTTCTTTTTCGTGAGAGCATTTGGTCAACAAAATTGTCTATAAACTGTCTAGGTCAGTGTTATAGATTTATGTGCATGGTTGCAAGTGAGTATTTTTTCATGTTTCGATTCATCTGTGTCATGGTTGAAAATTTTATATATGCATTGTGATTTAATTTTGTATGATAAAGGGGTGGTTAGAAAATTTGATTAGATGAAGAGTTGTGACTGTCGTAAGTTTCCTAAGGTTCTTTTAATTGAAGCATCAAAGTAGTTTATTTTATTTTGTTTTTGCTTAAGGACATGCAAAAGTTCTAAATTGAGGGTGTTGATGTGCCATGATTTTATGGCACTTTCGACGCTTAAAACTAAGAAACTATGCATATTCCTGGTATGTTTATGTAGATATGATGCGTTTGTGTCAAATGTTGCAGGAAAACAGGTCCAAAATAGGAACTGGGCAAAGTAAGGCAAAAATGGACAAAACTGTAGGCTTATACCCAGGCCATGAGTCATCGTCTCAATGAACGACTCAGAACTGGAGTTGTGGGAAGAAATTGAGTTTGATGAATAAGATCCAGTGTACCTCACGAGTTGAAGGCACGACTCATTACATCTGATAACGAGTCGTTATGACATTCATGGAGATTGGGAGAACAATTTCAGAAGAATGCCTAGTGAAGACAACGAGTGACATAACGAGTCATCAGGTGAAGTGACGACTCGTCACTAGGTGAAGTGACGTCTCTTCATCATCCGTCAAGTGCACTGGAGGATTTGGTGAGCCAGGGCTACGAAGGACCTAATGACTCGTGCCCAGGCCTAACGAGTCGTTAGGTGACCGATCAGCAACACTGGACAAATTGCTGAGAATGAGTCAAATTCACTGGCCATGACTCATTGGGAGACCTAATGAGTCGTTATGTGGCCCGTTACCCCTGCCGACCTGGAGTCCAATTTTAGTTAGGATAAGATTAATTTGGAACTATAAATACAATATTTAGGTTTATTTTTTGAACATAGTTTATTTTACCACTTTTCACATAAATCTTGGTGTTGTTAACGATCATTCTTGGTTCAAGAAACAAAGTTTGTAATTTTGTTCTTGATTTTTAGAATTTAACGACATTGAAGATTTGTTCATCGGTTTTGGTGTTTTTATTCAATTCACGTGGTTTTCTTCTACAAATCTTTGTAAGTTACAATTATGATTTATTCTTCATTTTGTGATTGTGATCATTCATATATGAGTAGCTAAACCCATAACTAGGGTTATGGGAATCATGATTAATTAACACACATAGGTAAAACACTTAGTGATTCTTGAATGGGGTTTTATGCATGTATTACTTTTCCCTTCATTTTAATTATTCCTTAATGGTTGCAAACGTTGGAGCTTGCCTTATTCTTACTTACCGGATCAAGAGGTAGTGAATGGGAAAAGGGATTAACAACGGATATTTGAGGCTATCAACCCTCATCTAATAGCTTTGACTTGTCCGAGAATAGCTAATCCGATATTAAGGGTAAGGGTTAATTAAGCATACACTCGTATACGAATCAAGTTTCATGGTGACAATCATCTAGATAGGGAACCAGCCATTTAGGTAAACTTAACTTACCAATATTGCATGCTAAACACCGGAATAGATCACTAGTGTAAATGCCTTGTGTTTACGAAGTCATGGAGAACACAATCCTAGTCAATTTGTTGATTGAATACAACCGAAATTGATCTAAACATCTACTAGTCTTTACTCTTGTTCGTTATTTTGTTTTTTCAATTCTTTCCTCCCTAGGAAATAAGTAAGCCGATAGTAATATCTAATCACATTAACTCAAGTTCTTTCCATATTCCCTGCGGGATCGACCCCAACTTTGTTGGGTTCTATATTTGATATCGACCGCTTTATATCTCAATTATGAGGTGTAATTTGGGAGACATCACACGGGTTTTATAATTGACTGAGGCATAGCATCCATATAGCCAATCCATGTCGAGAATAACATCAAAATCGTTCATGGCTAACTCTACTAAATCTGCTGAGGTGACTTTCTGAAGGACTATGATTGGGAAATTTCTATATACCCGTCGAGCTATAACTGAATCACTAACTGGAGTAGAGACTGAGAAGGGTTCTGATAGGATTTCGGTACTGACTCCGAAACTACTAGCAACATAGGGTGTCAGAAAAAATAAAGTAGCCCCTGGATCTAACAATCATATACATCAAGGTGGAATACTTGTAACATACCAGTGACTATATTTGGGGAGACTTCCTACTCCTAACGGGATGCTAGGACATAGAATCTATTTTAACACTAACCACCACCTGCACTAGTAGATGCCCCCTGCTGGGCTGGGCGTGCTGGTGGAGCTGCTGAACTGGAGGTTGGGCCTCGACCCTATCATGACCCTGTCTGGCTGCTAGGAAATCCCTAAGCATATGTCCAGGCTTTCCACACCCAAAACAAGCACCTGAACCTACTAAGCACTGACCCACATTTCTCCCACCACATCTGCTACACTTTGGAGTGCTGGTCTCTTCGGGTCTGCTACCCTGACCTCTAGAGCTTGACGCTCGTCCCCTCTAATCATTCCTGGATCTAGATGGCACACTCATAGCTGAAGGTGCTGGGGTTGAAGATCTGTGGTTGGACTGCTGACGGTGCCCACTAGGTCTCTGTTGGGAGAATCCGAAGCTATCAGTCCTGGCCCTCTTAGCCTCTCTCTTCCACTCACTCATCTACACCGCCTCTATCTTCTGGGCATACAGGACTATTCGAGCAAAGTCAATGTCCTGAAGAAACATCACAGTCCGTCAATCTCTGACCAAGTAGTATGCTATGCCATGTACGAACTGACTCACTCGGGCTCTCTAATCTGACACCATCTCAGGTGCATACTTGGACAAGCGAGTGAACTCCAAGGCATACTCCTGAACTATCATTATTCCTTGCTTTAGGTTCACAAACTTGGCTGCTTTAATCTCCCTCATTCACGAGGGAAGAACCGATCCAGAAATGCGGCATGAAACTTATCCCAACCAATAGGGCCTGCTCCAACTGCCCTACTATCCTTCCATTGCTTGAACCAGATGTGTGCAACCCCTTTCAACTGATACAAGGCTAGATAGGCGCACTCCTCTACAGTCACCCCCGTGATTTGGGTGATCTTCAGAACCTCATCAATAAACTCATGTGGATCTTCGTCCACCCTTGACCCAAGAAATTCCGGAGGGTTCATCGTTAGAAAATCTCTGGCTCTTGTCACTGCTGCATTCCCGTTCTGAGGGGCATGTGCTACTGCCTGTTGATTGACCTGAGCAGTCAAGGCTTGAGCTAGCTAGCATATGTATGGCTGCACTGAACTCAGCATGGGCAATCGACTCGGGTACATGCTCCTCATGGGCTGGTGGGGCCTATTGGTGCTCATCTCCATTGCCATCCTCATGGCCATTTCTGTTCCCATTTCTTCTTTCACTAACTCAGCTAGGAGACATGATTCTAAAAATGCATATAACATGAGTTATAAGGATAGAGAGACATTTCATCCCACGACTTAGATTATGAAAAAAGGGAACATTTCCTAAATGTCTCGTAGCCTCTTCATCATAAGTGTGGCGCGCTTCACAACCATGAAAAAGAGTCTACTTAACACGCCTTTTAGACACCCTAGGACACTTCAAAACCTAATGCTCTAATACCAAGTTTGTCATGATCCGAACATAGGCCCAGATCAAGACACGGGACAAAGAACCCCGAGAGGCTCCAAGTCAACTCATGGCATGAACATGACATCTAACTCAATTATAATAAAGTGAAAGATCAACATAATTAACATAGCGGAAGTCTGATAATCTCATAACATCAAAAAATATAACCTAAGTCCTAAACTGAATACTAAATACGCACCATGTCTAAAATGTCTCTACTACTGACGAGTTGATGGGACAAGACCCCAACTAACTCACTAAAGTCTGAAATTAAAAGTACTAGATACAATTGAAAAGAAGGGCCCTCGAAAGATGAGGACTCACCAACTTTGGCTAATAAGTGCTAATGCTGCAGATCTAGCTAATGACGAAACTGATCCTGAATATCCAAGCTTGTATCATGAAATGATCAGCATAGCATATGCGGTCAGTACGTGGAATATACCGAGTATGTAAGGTAAGTAAAACCGCTAAGTAAAATCATAAATCATGCATATCATAAAATATAATCAAGATAAGATTTTGAGAGTAGGGCTTGCATGCTATTTTCTGAAATCATGATTTGAACATAACTGAAGATCATAGCTGAACGAATGACCCAAAGTTAAAAATTAATAATCATAAGTAAAACTGAACATTGGGTCAAACCTGCTGAAAAAATAATATCATGATTGATGAAAATGCATAATTGAAATCATGAGGAATAATGGGAGACTCATCATATAACCGACATTAACACGATAGAGCTTACATGGTTTCGACTATCACATTCAAGTGGGCAAAGCCATCCAAAGCCTCGCTAGGACTAAGGACGCTATCATGATATCGATATCAAGCTGAAGGCCCCTTGGGGGCAGGGGAAACTCACAAAGGAGGTTCCAAATAATCTGAACATACCTTCGTTGGGCATGTAGTTCTGAGGCATAGGGTTGACTGACCCTTAGCCTACTCGGTGCTAGATACTACTCCCAAAAAACATGCATATGCTCTCCATCATTTTTTAATGAAGCTGAACCATCGTCTAGTGACAAAGCTACATCATGGCATACATGCGTAATTTGAAATCATAACATGAGGAGCCGTAGGCTCAAACAATACCACAAGATGAAAAAGAGTGGGAGTCTAGACTCCAAAATCCATGTGTAGGCTAATAACATGAAATTTACATAAATCATGAAACATACGTGATCATATGGGCTTGCCTAATACTTAAACATGATTAACATAGACTTGACCATTTGAAAACATGAACACAGACATGGGTAATTTGAAATCATACTTTCTGCATATACATCTCATCATGCTTGGTTACATATTTCATAGATCTCAACTTTCATGAAATTTCATGGGTGGGCATCATAGTTTATATAACTTGAAAACATAATTTATGATTGAAACATTGTAAAATATTCCCATCAATAATAATTCAACATTAGAAACATGCTTAGATCGTACCCATGATAGAAACTTAGAGAATTCGCATGTTGGGTAAAAACCCCATAGATTCATCAACTAGAATTTTTATGAATTGAGAGGGGATTAGGCATGGGTGTGGAAAATTACCCCCATTCATAACCCTACATATCTGTAGAAATCTAATTTCACAACTTCCTTGATTGCCCAATGAGAATTTGGGGAAGAACTTGAGGAATTTAGGCTTGATCACCTTTAGGAGCTTTTAGACTTGCATGCATGGAAGTAAATAGGCCTAGAATGAACTTACCCCTCTTAAAACACTCTATTCTGAGATTAAAATGATGTAGTTTAGGCCTTAGGAACTTAGGAATTACAGAAAATCCCTTAATAAATTTGTAGGGAAAAACACGCTGCCACTCCCAATGAGCGACTGGACAACTCGTGCCCCATCACCACAACTCGTGGTCTGCTCTCATTGCCTGCACTGGGAATTCATCACCACTGGTCACCACGAGGGACACCACGACTTGTGGTGTACCCTACAACTCGTGGTGACTAGTTGTTAGGGATACTGCCAAAAATATTCAACCTTCAACCAACTCTTGACCATGGACTACTCAATGAATCATGGTGGTAACCACGACTCGTGGTCCCACCTGTGGTCAGCCTCAAATCCCAAAACTCAACCAAATCCAAACTTGTCACACCCTGCCTTGGGGGGTATGACTGGCACCTGGTGCCCTACTAGGACCTGAACTGCTGGACTGCTAAGCCTGGGCACATCTGGTGCCTGGCTGGCTCTAACTCACATTTCTGGAAACAAAGGTCTATATAACGGCTGTAAATACAGCCCCCGACCCATTGGCCTATAGCCTCCTGTACCTGTACTAACATCTGACCAGAAACATATCAATTCAGGGAACCCTATGCGGGCCGACAAGGCCACCATGCTATCTAGTTATCTATAACTTAATCATGAAGTACTGGATAGCTACGTGATCGGCAAGGTCACCACTACTGTCAAACTTATGGCCCCACACGGCCAACATAAAAGAAACGAAAGTACTAACAACTAATAACTGCACGACCTCACACGACCGGCTCATCTGACCACAGGGAACATATACAGACTGCAAGCCTCTAGGAATAGCAATAGAAATGATCGGGACAGGGCCCCGACCTACTCGTACTATACAACAAAAGAAAATGAAGTACACCTCTGGAATTCAGTCTCCGGATGACAGGAGCTGAATACTCGATCGCTGACAGGAATCACGTGGTATCGCCTGCTCATCTATGAGTACCTGCAGGCAAGTAATGCAGCGCCCCACCGGGCATCAGTACCGCTGGTACTGAGTATGTAAAGCAATAACTGAAACAAATATCTGGAAACAATAATATAACTGATGAAACTGAAGTAGAGAGAAATAGATTAACTGTCTGATAATGTAAGTCATACCTTCTCTCATTTATACTAGAAGGAATAGGAGTCGTACCTGGAGACGTATCACTCTACTGCTGATCTACTCGTATCTAACGTAACATAGCATAACATAACATAACACACACAAACCTTACCCGGCCCCCATAAGACGGGAGGTACAACCAGCACAGAATCTATACCCCTACCCCGGTCATCCCATCTCCTATAAACCCTATAAGCATCCTGCCGGTCCCCTGGGTATGCACTTGGGCTTGCTGAGCCCCTGACTATAACTGCATCTGAGTCCGAAGGACTCCTGGATCAACACCACGGGCGTATCCGCTCGGTGGGGGTGTATAAGGGCCGACCAAGGCACAATATGGGGAAAACTGGCATTCCATCTTCGTCCCCTATGGGACGGCATGCCACTCCGTAGAGCGACGTATCCTCGTCCTCTGGCGGACGAGTCGATACAGCTATTAACCCTGGGCGGTCATGGATGCTAGGTAATCCAACCCCAAACAATACAACAGTCTCACTAGTAACACTATCTGCATATACCACACACTGAAGCTAATGATAATAAAGTGTTTGTACATACTGCATGGTGAACTGGTGATAGTGATATGTACGTATTTAATACATGCTGAGACTGATAATAGTATATATATGTAGATATAATCTCCTTCCATACTGTACTGAGTCTAATGCTGAACATGATATAGTATTTCTGCTGAAAACTATGCTGTATACTGAGCTTCTATAGTAACATGATTTACTAGTTCTAATATGCTTTCTAGCTTCACTTTGACTTATCGTTCTATTTCTGAGATGTCTTATAGATATTACATTGCTTTACTGGGTTTCAACTGAATACAATGATATCCTAACATTCTGTGTCACATCACATACTGAGCATACTGTGTAGATTCTAACACTTGTGTTAGGATCTATATCGGGCTAGCAAGTTTTGCGCAAATTATAACTCGATACTTCAAATACCGTACCAACATTCATAATAAGCATAACACATGACTTCTGAACATTCTACTGGCCTCTAGATTACTGTACTATACCAAGATTACTAACTTGCCGCGGAAACTAGCTTTACATACCTTATTCTCGAACTATCCGGCTGTCGGACGAGGCTCGGCCAGCACTTCAACTATTTCCTCCCAACTGCATTCATAAATATGTCAATTAATACTAAATACAACTTTACTTTAAAGAGTAACGTTGCTTTTGATATAGTTTATAGCCTAAACTTAGGCTTATCGAAAGACGGTCGAAAACTTGCTATTTTTCAGAGGTCCAGAAGGGAGAAATATTCACTTCACAGCTAGGAACACATAGACACTAATTTAGAGCAATTCCACTTACCTTAGCTCGGTGGCTCGACGATTCGTCGGCCGTATTTCACGAAACTGAATCCTTAGGAATGCTCTCTGCTGCTAAATACCTCAGTATCTGAAGTTAATTTGTGTTTGGACAACGTTTAGCAGCGTAATCGGACGAAAATTATAATATCTCCTTCGTTCTTACCTTCTCTCTACTGCTTACTCTCTGTTTTCTGGAAGTTAATAAGTGATTAAATGATTTAAAACCGAAGTGGGCTTTATATACTTGGGCCTGGGTAAGGCCAACGTGTCACGGAGCCAACGCGGAGGCCTCTCCTCCGTGACACGCTGCCATCGCGGAGGGGTTCTGCCTCGGCTCCTTCCGCGATGGTTCGACAGGTTTCTCGTCCGATCTTTTCCCGGGCCTTTCCCTAGCACGTATGGCCTTCAAATCTGCTTAACCAACGTGCGAATAGGTCATTTAGGTGCCGAGAATTCTACGGGGTATAACATTCTCCCCCCCTTAAGAACATTCGTCCTCGAATGTATACTGCCATCTAGAGGACTACTTAACTTACTTGTTTAGAAAAATTTCGGCAGAGTTTCCCCTGTAATATGGACTATACCAAAAATCTAAAATGCAGAAAAGTCCAATACAGGTACTGTACACAATACTGTAGGATTCACTGGATGGTTACGTATCAATTTTCCTCATTTATACATATACAACCATAAGATACTACATAAGCAATAATACGGACATACCTGTCGCCTGACTAGGCCTGGAATAGGTGAGGATATCTGGTCCTCATATCTTCCTCCGCTTCCCAAGTCATCTCCTCTCGGTTCCTGTTACGCCCAATACCTTGATAGACATAATATCTTTAGTCCTCAATTTGCGAATCTGTTTGTTTAAGATAGTTATTGGAACCTCTTCATAGGCCAGCTTTTTCGTAACCTATCAAGCTCCAATTTTTCTGTGCCGCATATCTACATATGATTTCTGGCGGCTCTGTGCAGTCAGTAAGCATTCTTCGGATAAGCTTTACCCTTTCCTTTGATTGCTGAACAATGTCTGGGCCAACCAACACTGATTCTCCGATTTCAAACACCGTTTGGCGATCTGCATTTTTGCTCGTATAATGCCTCAAAAGGCACCATCCGGATGGCTGAATGATAGTTATTATTGTAGGCAAATTCAATTAACGGTAAATGCTCACTTTGGCTACTACCGAAATCTAGCACACACGCTCGCAACATGTCTTCGAGCATCTGAATTGTGCGCTCAGCCTGCTCATCTGTCTGAGGGTGGGAAGTTGTGCTTAGATTAATCTATGTCCCCAGCCCCTTCTGGAACAATTTCCAAAACCTAGCTGTGAACTGCGCTCTTCTGTCTGAAATAACGGATACTGGCACTACATGCAATCTGACTATCTCTTGGATATACCACTCCGCATAATCTCCGGCCAAGAAAGTAGTTCTAACTGGCAAGGAATGAGCTGATTTAGTCAATATGTCAACTATTACCCATATAGAGTCATGTATGTGTCTAGCACGGGGTAATCCTGCCACAAAATCCATATTCACCGCTTCCCATTTCCAGAGAGGCACAGCTATGTCTTGAGTTAACCCGCCTGGTTTCTGATGTTCTGCTTTCGCCTGTTGGCAATTAGGACACTGGGCTACAAATTCAGCAATTTCTCTTTTCATATCTGGCCACTAGTAGTTTTTTGTTGATATCATGGCACATTTTCGTCGTGCCTGTGTGAAGAGAATAGCAGGCGTAATGCGCCTCGCTCATAAGCTACTGGCGATGCCCCAAAATATCCGGCACACAAATGCGGCCTTTATATCGTAACACTTCATCCCCGGTTATCTGAAAATATGTCACCTCTCCTTACTGAACCTTGTGTTCAGGTTGAACCTAGCTAGGGTCTCCATACTTCCATTCCTTTACTTCCACCACTAACGACAACACTGCGACATTCTGTATTATCGCTCTTTAAGGCATAAACTACTGCAACTAACTTCAGGTCATGGGTGAGATAATTCTTTTCACGTTTCTTCAACTTCCTGAAAACATAAGCTATTACTTTATCATGCTGCATCAACCCTCTGTATCCCCTGGCGATACTAACACTGGAGCTGATGTTAACCTGGCTTTTAACTCTTGGAAGTTCTGCTCACACGCCTCAGTCTACTGGAACTTTGCTGCCTTCTGTGTCAATTTAGTCAGAGGTGCTACTAAGGTGGAAAATCCTTCCACAAACCCTTTGCAGTACCCGGCTAACCGCAGGGACTGCGTACTTCGATCGGAGTGGTAGCTCTAGGTTATGTCTTCACTACCTCGATTTTCTGTGTATCTATCTATACACCAGCCTACGACACAATGTGACCAAAAAGGCTGCTAAACTCAACTATGACGGTCATACTGGTTTATTATACCGGAGAATCTGACAAGTAATCTACCGGTATAGCTAGAGCTTATCTGGCCTTCTGGCCGCATGCTAAGGCTACTTGTTGCTAAGGTAACCTTGCACGGCTATTTGCACACCGTGTGCCCGTATCTGATTAGGGGGTCCTGATATTGACCATGACCTCTAATGATCTGGCTGCATAACCTTAAGTAACTGAATAGTCGGGTTGAATGACCCGAATGTGGCTGTAGTCTAACAATACTCTAACCGTTCTACTTGAGTGGTTATATTTCTTGCATAACCGCAGACTTGTGGGCATCTAATTGCTCTGTTATTTTGCTTAAACCACTGTAAGGCTGGGCTTAATCAAATTTACTCCCAGGCGATCAATCTCTGGATCTTCACGGGGAGTCTACTGATCCCCTGGTCTTAATAAACACTATACTAGCAGGGTACTATCAATTTCTTACGCCTTGTGTGTATCCACTTGGATTTATACTGCTATTCTGGGGGTTTATCGGTCTTATGAGCTATTATGTAAATACTGGCCTTTTGCTAGGGCTCTGTATCTAAATATCTTACGAGAACCAGCTGAAGTACTAGTCTGTCGCTGACTACTGATGTGGACCCTTCCTTGGGGTACCCACGGGTATTCTGACTGGGACGGCCGGCTGTCTTATGGGGTGTTCCACATACTAACTGCTAGGTTAGCTAAGGCCGACTCTCACCTACAAGGCTGGGAAAATGACGTACGACCACTTAAAATACTAGAACAATTTTAGTATTGCTAATCTCTGAAATTTGCCTATTCGGCCTCTAATCCTGGTTCTAGCACATACACTACTGTTACCGATCTTCAGGGATGCTTCCCTGCTAATGCAGGCGCCAGCTGGTCGGTAGACCGTCTAACTGCGCCCTTATCATCTAGCCATCTGTTTTAGGCCATTAACTCTGATAAGCTCCTAGAGCCTAGATCTGGCAACAACACATAAATGTATTAACTTAATAACTCAGAACTGAGATAGTTTCTATGACTTCATACGTGACTCACACTTAACCTGCCCTTTCTCTTCTCCTTTCCCTTTCCCCTTTCTTCTCTCCTTTTCTTTCTTTCTCCTCCATTTTGGCAAGGGGGGGGGGGGTCCCGCAATGCAATCTGTACATGTTTTCTATTGCTAATCAGCATCTGTGATTGTACCCCTTATAGGCAGCTACTCACAACATATCTATTATCTATATATATATATATATATATATATATCAATAGCTACATACAATATGTACTAAATTCTGCGGTAACACATAATCTCTGACATGCTCTGTTGAGTCTCACGCCGTACATGATACACCGCTTCTACGGCCTAATAATATCTCCTGTCCTGACTTATCATTTCATTGCATTGTCACCCCATTCTGAAAGTAACAAACATAAACACTTTAGTTATTGTCTGCTGTTTGAAATTCCGCCACTCTTGCGATGTGGGGTTGATGTTCGAATCTTGTAGCCTTACTAGGCATATATTGAGAGCCCATGACTGTCTGCTGGGCCTTATCTCTAGGCTACACTAGATTAGAATTGTTGTATCAGTGACTTCTTAACTTTTCCATAGCGGGCATACTGCGGTATTCTGAACCGCAATCTTACTGTCAGCCCGAGGCTTAATCCTTAATACGATATTTTATCAATCCGGGGGTAATTCTAATTTCCCCACAAGATCTGACATTCCTGCTTCTTTCCCTCATCTTACTTAAGCTGAACTCTGGGGTTCAAAGTACCTGCTCTTCATTGTTAACAAGATTGCTGGTCCAGTATCAGCTCATACTTCCCCTGACTTGCAGTCGGACCTATCTGATTCACATAACCCCTCACCCTTTCGATATCGCAATCGGACCATAACTACAATCTCACAGGTATGTCTTGCTATCTGTTAACATACGTGGCGGACTTGGCCTTTTTCTGACTCAAACTTGACTATTACCCGGCATTCCTCACTAACAGGTCTTTTACCCCTGCTTCGGGTAAGCTAACGATCTTACTTTCTCTACTGGCTTATTATTATAGGGGTTTGCACAACTTACGAAATCATAGGGGCTCTTTATACTCTCTAATACTTACTAGGATCAATCAGCCCATCTTTAATTACTACTTGATTTGGCAACCCCATCTCAAGTCTTACGCCCCTTTACTATACTGGCATCAGAATCAAGAGGTAGGAATAACCCTTTTCTTGTTGCAACAGATAGAAACATATAACTGTACCACATCTGAAAAGATGTGTTTGGGATTCCTGCATTTCCCTCTCTTTCTTATACTTACCTGGTGGTCTGACCTTATCTGTAATCTTAATCAGATCTTATATAGCTAATAAATAAATCAACTCGTATGTACATTACATTCCTGACTTCCTATTTTGACGTTATCAACGTATACTGGGGATAGTACCGATAAAGGTATCATGCTGGGAGGTTTCAGGTACCTCCTGCTGCTGCTGTAGTTATCATGTAACTGGCTGATGCCCTCTTCTGTTATTATCTGATCTTCTGACTGTAGTAGGGTAATGCTGATTTGATTTTATATCTGTAATCAAAGAATACAGTAAGTTTTTAGAGACTCCACCCTATACTGTACCGCTCTAAAGCACGACTGACTGAGAAGGAAGGGTAACCATCCTATCATGCCTCGCAGCCTCCTGCCTATAATATGTGGTGCACAACACATCCATAGACAAGACTCTACTTAGCACGGCTTGCAGACTCCCTGGGATACGACCTGCTCTGATACCAAGTTTGTCACACCCCGCCTTGGGGGGTATGACTGGCACCTGGTGCCCTACTAGGACCTGAACTGCTGGACTGCTAAGCCTGGGCACATCTGGTGCCTGGCTGGCTCTAACTCACATTTCTGGAAACAAAGGGCTATATAACGACTGTAAATATAGCCCCCGACCCATTGGCCTATAGCCTCCTGTACCTGTACTAACAGCTGACCAGAAACATATCAATTCAGGGAACCCTATGCGGGCCGACAAGGCCACCATGCTGTCTAGTTATCTATAACTTAATCATGAAGTACTGGATAGCTACGTGACCGGCAAGGTCACCACTACTGTCAAACTTAAGGCCCTACACGACCAACATAAAAGAAACAAAAGTACTAACAGCTAACAACTGCACGACCTCACACGACCGGCTCATCTGACCACAGGGAACATATACAGACTGCAAGCCTCTAGGAATAGCAATAGAAATGATCGGGACAGGTCCCCGACCTACCCGTACTATACAACAAAAGAAAATGAAGTACACCTCTGGAATTCAGTCTCCGGATGACAGGAGCTGAATACTCGATCGCTGACAGGAATCACGTGGTATTGCCTGCTCGTCTATGAGTACCTGCAGGCAAGTAATGCAGCGCCCCACCGGGCGTCAGTACCGCTGGTACTGAGTATGTAAAGCAATAACTGAAAGAAATATCTGGAAACAATAATATAACTGATGAAACTGAAGTAGAGAGAAATAGATTAACTGTCTGATAATGTAAGTCATACCTTCTCTCATTTATACTGGACGGAATAGGAGTCATACCTGGAGACGTATCACTCTACTGCTGATCTACTCGTATCTAACGTAACATAGCATAACATAACATAACACACACAAACCTTACCCGGCCCCCATAAGCCGGGAGGTACAACCAGCACAGAATCTATACCCCTACCCCGGTCATCCCATCTCCTATAAACCCTGTAAGCATCCTGCTGGTCCCCTGGGTATGCACTTGGGCTCACTGAGCCCCTGACCATAACTGCATCTAAGTCCGGAGGACTCCTGGATCAACACCCCGGGCGTATCCGCTCGACGGGGGTGTATAAGGGCCGACCAAGGCACAATATGGGGAAAACTGGCATCCCATCTTCGTCCCCTATGGGACGGCATGCCACTCCATAGAGCGGCGTATCCTCGTCCTCTGGCGGACGAGTCGATACAGCTATTAACCCTGGGCGGTCATGGATGCTAGGTAATCCAACCCCAAACAATACAACAGTCTCACTAGTAACACTATCTGCATATACCACACACTGAAGCTAATGATAATAAAGTGTTTGTACATACTGCATGGTGAACTGGTGATAGTGATATGTACGTATTTAATACATGCTGAGACTGATAATAGTATATATATGTAGATATAATCTCCTTCCATACTGTACTGAGTCTAATGCTGAACATGATATAGTATTTCTGCTGAAAACTATGTTGTATACTGAGCTTCTATAGTAACATGATTTACTAGTTCTAATATGCTTTCTAGCTTCACTTTGACTTATCGTTCTATTTCTGAGATGTCTTATAGATATTACATTGCTTTACTGGGTTTCAACTGAATACAATGATATCCTAACATTCTGTGTCACATCACATACTGAGCATACTGTGTAGATTCTAACACTTGTGTTAGGATCTATATCGGGCTAGCAAGTTTTGCGCAAATTATAACTCGATACTTCTAATACCGTACCAACATTCATAATAAGCATAACACATGACTTCTGAACATTCTACTGGCCTCTAGATTACTGTACTATACCAAGATTACTAACTTACCGCGGAAACTAGCTTTACATACCTTATTCTCGAACTATCCGGCTGTCGGACGAGGCTCGGCCAGCACTTCAACTATTTCCTCCCAACTGCATTCATAAATATGTCAATTAATACTAAATATAGCTTTACTTTAAAGAGTAACGTCGCTTTCGATATAGTTTATAGCCTAAACTTAGGCTTATCGAAAGACAGTCGAAAACTCGCTATTTTTCAGAGGTCCAGAAGGGAGAAATATTCCCTTCACAGCTAGGAACACATAGACACTAATTTAGAGCAATTCCACTTACCTTAGCTCGGTGGCTCGACAATTCGTCGGCCGTATTTCACGAAACTAAATCCGTAGGAATGCTCTCTGCTGCTAAATACCTCAGTATCTAAAGTTCATTTGTGTTTGGACAACGTTTCGCAGCGTAATCAGACGAAAATTATAATATCTCCTTCGTTCTTACCTTCTCTCTGCTGCTTACTCTCTGTTTTCTGGAAGTTAATAAGTGATTAAATGATTTAAAACCGAAGTGGGCTTTATATACTTGGGCCTGGGCAAGGCCAACGTGTCACGGAGCCAACGCGGAGGCCTCTCCTCTGTGACACGCTGCCATCGCGGAGGGGTTCTGCCTCGGCTCCTTCCGCGATGGTTCGACAGGTTTCTCGTCCGATCTTTTCCCGGGCCTTTCCCTAGCATGTATGGCCTTCAAATCTGCTTAACCAACTTGCGAATAGGTCATTTAGGTGCCGAGAATTGTACGGGTTATAACAAAACTTCTCCTATGAGTCACTCAACGACTCGTGGTGCAGCCAACGGGTCACTGGACGACTTGTCTTGTGACCTAGTGTAGAAAATCCTGTTTTCTCCGTTTCAACTCCTGGTTCCTATCTTAAAATTTTTGGGGCATTACAATAAATTAAACCCTTAGTTTCAAAAATCATTTATCACAAAAATATTTTAGGAAGAACGGAGAGGAGCAAAGGGAGAACGAAGGAACTTCTACTTAGGGTTTGATTTCTCTTATTCTCTTTTATCCATTTTTGTAAATACATTAATTCAAAGTTTTTTTTGAATGATTTATGAACATCAGTGGCTAAAACCATTCTTTTAGGGTTGAGTCCATATGATATGAATGTAATTGCATGAATTCATCTTTGGTTCGAGTTTTCATTATTGTTTTGTCTTGCATTCTTAATTATTGTTGTTTTTATACTTGATCACCATTGAAACGAATTTGTTAAACTTAGGAAAAAGTTCAAAAGAGTAATCCTAGGTTAGAATGAAAGAATGCAGGGAGAAAGTTCTTGTCTTCAAGATAGGAATCGCGATTAGGATAGTAATTATACTTAATTTGCCTTGCTTGGTTAATTAAACGGGAAGATAGCTAGACACCGACTTAGAATTGTCACATCACCTCTTGTAGAAGTAGTTGTGAAACTAAGTTAGGTTAAATAATTAGAGGTACGAAAGCCCATAATCAAGGGCATAAACCCCGTAAACCATATCCATAGTGTTAAATTTCTCACAAATTAGGATGTCACATCCCCACTCAATGTTGTAGGTGTGAGACTAGTTTATTGTGTTTAGAGGCTCAAAAGACCATAAACACTGCATATTAACTTTATGAGACAACAATTGAATTTCATATACTTGAACCATTGTGAATTGTAGCATTTCATGATTGTTAGGCCTTAACTCTAGATGCTTCTCATTATTGTTTCCCGATTATTTTGTGATCAATACTTAAATTTAGTTAAAACAATCAAAATCTCTAAAACCAACACTTGTGAAATTTAATTTAACGCTCAAACTTGAATATTCGCTATAATAGTTTAGTCCCAGTAGGTTTGACATCTGACTCTTCAAGACGCGCTTTACTACCTGTATGACCGCGTATGCTTGCGCGTGTGCTGGGGCGCAACAAGTTTTTAGCGTCGTTGCTGGGGATTGGTAGAGTTTAGTGAATTTTTAGTTTTTGTGTGAATTTTATTTTTCTCAAGTGTTGAAAAACATGGTCCTAGTCTATTCTATTGCAGGTAACAGGTTGTCCTTGAAGAACTGGCAAGGAATAGAGAGCTAGTGGAACCAATATTGGAGCCTGAACGACACTTGCATTTTCTCCAGAGAGAGGTCCAGAGCGGAAGTTGAAGCAGTTACAGGAGTAGATACAACAGAATCCACCAGTTAGGCAAGAAGAGTTTTTGCCTAAGCCAATGGCAGCCCGACCAATTCATGAATTGGCAATCCCATTAGTGACAAATGTGATCTCCAGTATCCGCAAATCGGAGCCCGGAGGAAAATTTGAGCCTAAGCAGAACATGGTATAGTTGTTACATTCTAGTGGTTAATTTACTGGAATGACACATGAGGACACACAACAGCACTTACAGAACTTTTTAGAGATCAGTGACACTTCTGTCCCTGCTGGAGTGTCGACCGATTATGTTCGACTTACCCTCTTTCCATTTTCACTATTAGGAGAGGCGAAGAGGGGTTGAATGTAGAGCCACTAAATTTCATTACCTCTTGGGATGACCTAGCAAGGAAGTTCCTCATCAGATTCTTCCGTTCAGGTAAGACTGCCAAGCTCAGAAGCAAAATTTTAAGTTTCAAGCAGTGACATAGGAGAGGTTCAAGTAATTGTTGAGAGACTACCCACCAACACCAGCAGTCTAATGAGGGCTTAGCCGGGTACCTTTTTGTAGAGTCTAGACCCCCATACTAAAATCTTGCTAGACTCTGCATCGGGTGGGTAAGCACTTGAGAAGACATATGGTGAGCTGTACACTCTACTAAATAAATTGCTCAAGGAAATCTAGAGTGGCACAATGAATGATCCAGAGGGGCAGGAAAAAAAGCGGAAGGGTTGATTGAGGTAGATATATGTCAATTCCTTGGTAGCACAGTTAGCGTCACTGCAGCATCAGGTGATGACTCAGTTCAGCAAACTGAGTATGAACCAGCCACAGGGACAAGTTAATGCAATTCAGCAAGCTCCTAGCTGGTGTGAGATTTATGGAAACAATGGGCACAGTGCAGATTTTTGCGGGGCCAATCCAGAGTCAGTCAATTTTGTAGGTAATGTACAAAGGAACAATTAGAGTTATGGGAACACATACAACAAAAACTGGCAGAGGCACCCAAATTTTTCTTGGAGTGGTAATCAGAGTCAGAGCTACCAAAGCCTCAGCAGCAACAGTACATGAAGAACAATGACCAATCCAACACTAGCAACATTGAGGAGATGTTGTAGAAAATCATGGCTACTCAGACCCAGCTGGCAGAAAATCAAGTGAGGATGGCTTCAGACTTGAAGATTTAGCAGATGGCCACCAGAAATATAGAAAAGCAGGTGCGTCAGTTGGCAGCTACTCAACACACCAAACCGCAGGGAGGGTTACCCAGTAATATAGACACAAACCTCCAACAGGTCAGTGCCATCAGTCTGAGGAGTGGCAAGCAATTGGCTGATGCACCACCGAAGGAAAAGAGAAATGAGGTGCAGCCAGAGCTAGTCAAATAGGGTTCATTGGCTGATAGGGAAGATAATCAGAGTGTTGCAAAACACAATGCACAACCATCATTGTAGCCAACACAAAGACCACTATCACCATTCCCACAAAGGCTCAAGAAGGGCAAGGAGGAAGAATGTTTTAAGAAGTTTTTTGATAATTTCAAGGAACTTCACATCAATTTGCCTCTACTTGATGTTTTACAGGGTATGCCAAAGTACGCAAAGTACTTAAAAGACGTGGTGGCCAACAAAGTATGACTGGTGGATGTCTAGACAGTGGCACTTACTGAGGAGTGCAGCTACAGGGTGATGAGAAAAATGCAAAAAAAGCTCAAGGACCCAGGGAGTTCACCCTCCCCATACAAATTGGTGAAGCTGAAGTCATAAGAGCTCAGTGTGACTTAGGGGTGGCAGTAAATTTAATGCCCCTATCTCTATTTAACACCCTAGGTTTGGGAAAGCCAAGGCCCACAAAAGTAATGCTGCAGCTGGCAGACAAGTCAATAGTGGCACCTGAGGGAATTATTGAGGATCTTCTCATTAAAGTAGGTAAATTTATTATACCTGCTGATTTCATTATTCTTGATTTTAAGTTTGATGATAAGGTACCCCTGATCCTGGGACGTCCATTCTTGGCTACTGGTGGAGCAATAATCAATGTGAGAGTTGGTACCCTTAAAATGAGTCAATGATGAGGAAGAGCTCTTCAGAGTCTATCAAGAAATCAACCCACCCACACACTACAGAGATATTTGTAAGATCAGTGTGGTTTCATATTCTAAGTGTGGGGTGGTAGATTCCATGGGTCCACTAGTACAGGACATATTGACACTTCAGTCCAAATCTAATGGAGGGCACAAATGGAAGAAGATGATGGAAGAAAAGAGGGACCGGGTTGCGGTTGTTCCCTTAAAAACAAAAAGAGGAGAAGATGGTTCCCAAAAGGGAACACCTATTTGAGAATATCCTAAAGAGGATATTCCATGTCATGCCGCGACGTAAAATCAGGTGCTGCTTGGGAGACAACCCAAGAGTACCACAGGTAAAATGTCTATTCATTTTGTTTTGTATTTTGTTTATTTTCACTTTTTGTTTTTGTTGTGGTGATTTAAGCACATATTGAGGGTAAGTCTGAGTACCCTTAAAAGAGGAAGCTAAGGAGCATGAAAAATTGCAAGTGTGCGGTTGATGCCCACGTGTTCGAAATTGGAGGAAAACATGCTTCTAACTAGGCCTAGAGGCCTCAAGAAGTATCTCTCACCCTTGTTTTAATTGTAAATGATGCTTTGGGGACATAACAAATTTTTTTTAAGTATGGGGTGAGGGAAATTTTAAAATTTTGTGCTAAGTGATTTCGGGTGAATTCGGTGCTAGCTATGATGTTTTTGTTAAAAAGGTTGTTAGTTGAGCACAATTCACCCGCCCTTTGGTTTTTATTTTCGATTCTTTTCTGAAGGGGGCACTTTGAACCGTGAAATGAAAATTTTCCGTTGTCTGTATATAGCTATTTAGTCATAGTTAGGGATTTTTCTCGACGATAGATGGATGACGATCGTCTTGAGAAAAAAATAGTCAATAGGTGTTGTGCTTGAACCCTTAGCTGATTGATAGCTTAACACTCTTTTTATGTGCTATACATGATTGTGAGATGCAAGTGATGTTAATGGAGAAGCATGTTAAGAAGTTGCATAACTTTGTTTGAGACACCTAGGCTCTTGAATGTGACTCTATGTACTTAAAGCTTAATTTTGAATTCTTGTGATAAGATGAGTTAAGAAGTCTACCGAATTTGTCTTGAATTGAGCATGTGCACTGGGAGTAAGGTTTTTGTATATTTCATGTTATTGTATAGTGTCTAGAACTTGCCTGGTGTGTATACAAATGAAACAAGGGATGCCGATTGTAGGAGATGATTTAGGCATTTCTTTGAATGAGCCTAATTCTTGTCCCTTGATTACCTACCCTTGATATATGATCCTAGTTAGCCTCATTGAGCCTTTAGCCTATTCTTTGCTAGCCACAATAAAAGCCAATTCCCTTCTTTCAATAAGCTTTGAATTTGATCAAAAACTCCTAAGCACTTGAGTGAAAAATATGAAAGAGTTACGGAGTGAGGATTCTAAAAAATGAGGGAAATAGTAGTTATGGAAGTTGAAGGAAAGATTAGAGGTGCGCTTGTTTAAAATGCATGTGTTAGAAGGGAGTAGAAGTACAAAAGAATGAAAAAGTTACTTAAGTACTCCTTACTAATAAGCTAAGTGTGCTTAAAGAAATGGGGAAACAAAAGAGAAAAGTGATGAGTAAAAAGAATAAAGGTGAAGTAAGAGAAGAGATGTTTGTAATGAAAGTGTGATGTATTAAAAGTGCTTATGGAAGATAGTCACTATTACTGGCCAGAATAATATCTACCCGTCCTTTAGCTTACATTACAACCTGATAAGTCCTACTTGATCTTACTTCAAGACATTCCTAAATTAGCAGAGTAAAACACTAAAGGCAAGCTTGTGGGTCAATGCATGTTGCATGTGAATTCTTTGTGAGAGTGAGCTGAATTCTTATTCATATACCCATACATGTTATAATTGGAAAACTTGCGAGTGAAAAATGGGTATCTCTGTTATTGTAACGGAACATGTTTGATGAAGGATAAAATTCATGTCGGATGTCTTTATTGGTTAATTTGCATGAATTTTCTGAGTTTGAGAGTTGATTCTGGAGACTAGGAAGTCTTAACTTAGTAGTATGTGATTTCAGTAGTTATCGATTGCATGCTCATTTTAAACTTGCGTCCTAAAACAATTGGTGTAGTCTTAGCTTGAGTCATCTTGCTTCAGTTAGTCATATGTGAGTCCTTCGTGTGCATGAGATGTAATAGAGTTGTTCGAGGATGAACAAGACTTTAAGTGAGGGGTAGTGATCTTGAGCATATTTACATGCCCAAGTGCCAACTTATAACTTAGTTTAGTCATGTTTGTTAATTTATTTAATTACTTTCTCATGTAAATTTATGTATACGTGTGCATGAACTAACAAAAGTGATTAGCCCATGTTTTGTAGGTGAATTATGCTTAGGAGGGGTTTAATTGGATGATGCACGAGCAAGAAGGGAGTTTGGAAGGAGATAGAATGAATATGGAAAGAAGATGGCAAGTGGAACGCTGCTCGCACTAGGCGCCGTGACACACAAGGCGTATGTCACGCTTGGGCACTGTGTCACACACATGGTGTGCACACGAGACCTATGCCAAGAAGTGTACTAGCGCGATAGCGCCGTGCCACGCAGGCCAGGCTCCGCGCCAACAGGCGTGTCATGCCCCTGCTACTCCGCATCCAACAGTGTTCCACGACAGGCAATGTGGCACTTCCCTCGCCCAAGACTTGTCAAGACGCCCCATTCCACTAAAGGTACGTGATGCCTCTGTGCCACAGAGCTGATGCTGTGGGATAGGCGGCGTGGCACAGGGCTGTTCCATGTCCAGCCAAATTTTGCAAAATTTCATTTACTATAAATTAAAACCTTAGCTTCAAAAATCATTTATCACGAAATATTTTGGGAAGAATGGAAAGGAGCGAAGGGAGAATGAAGGAACTTCTACTTAGGGTTTGATTTCTTTTATTCTCTTTTATCCATTCTTGTAAATGCTTTAATTCAAAGATGTTTTTGAATGATTGTATGAACATGAGTGGCTAAAACCCTTATTCTAGGGTTGAGGCCACATGATATGCATGTAATTGCACGAATTCATCTTTGGTTTGAGTTTTCATTGTTGTTTTGTCTTGCATTCTTAATTTTTGTTGTTTTTATGCTTGATCACCATTAAAACTAATTTGTTAAGCTTAGGAAAAAGCTCAAAAGAGTAACCCTATGTTAGAACGAAAGAATGCAGGGAGCAAGTTCTTGTCTTCAAGATAGGATAGTAGTACGGGAAGATAGCTAGACTTAGAATTGTCACATCACTGCTTGTAAAAGTAGTTGTGAAACTAAGTTAGGTTAAATATTTAGAGGTACGAAAGTCCATAATCAAGGGCATAAACCCCATAAACCACATCCATAGTGTTAAATTCCTCATGAATTAGGATGTCACTTCCCCCGCTCAACGATGTAGGTGTGAGATTAGTTTGTTGTGTTTAGAGGATCGAAAGACCATCAACACTGTATATTAACTCTGTGAGACAAAAATTGAATTTCATATATTTGAACCATTGTGAATTGTAGCATTGCATGATTGTTCGACCTTAACTCTAGATGCTTCTCATTATTATTTCCTGATTATTTTTTTATCATCACTTAGATTTAGTTTAAACAATCAAAATCTCTAAAACCAACACTTGTGAAATTTAATTTAATGCTCAAACTTGAAAATTCACTGAAATAGTCTAGTCCCTTTGGGTTTGACATTCGACTCTTCAAGAGTCGCTTTACTACTTGTATGACCGCGTATGCTTGCGTGTGCATTGGGGTGCAACAATAAAGTATAAAGTGAACATTGTCAAATATAGTAATCCAACTAGGTTGGGGTAGATCCAACAGGGAATAAGAAATAAATAATATGTTAATGATGAATAAATCAACCGGTAGTCAATATTTCGAAAAAGGGGTTGCAAATAAAAGAAACAGTAATTCTTGTCATGCCCTACCTTGGGAGGCGTAATTGGCACCTAATGCCACACTGGACTATGAGCTGCCCTAGATTGACACATACACCTCTAGTGCATAACAACAACACATAATCAAGAAAACAATTAGCTATATCATGGCTCAAAATATAACCTTGGACCAACAAGGCCGCAACATACACCTGCGCAAAAACAACTAACCAAACTGTCGAAATAATAACATCATCTTGTGCGGCCACAAAACCTCCATGCTGTCTAAATCATATCGAAAGGAAGATAGACACACATATGCAAATATACAAGCCCCCAAGGCCACCAACTAATAACACAATTAGGCCCCACAGACCAACAACACATGTTTTAACCAAAACTGTAGTCTGTAATGCTCTAAAGAGTAAGTTATTGGTTAGGACAGGGCCCCGGCCTACCAAAAAACTATACACCAAAAGACAGGAAAACCTCTAATCAAATGGCAACTCTGGAGGAAAGGAGCTGGCCAGTCTATTGAAGCTGAACGACTACTAAAGAGATCTCGGAACCTATCTGTCTGGACTTGCAAGCAAGTATGCAGCGCCCCATGCGTGGACGTCAATATAATATGTATCGAATATGTAAGACAGTAATAATAAACTAAATAGAAGCTGATAGAGGAACTGAAAGTAATCAGCAATAAGGTCTAGAAGTTAACCTGCATGATTTCATAAACATGAACTACAAATAACAAGTAATATTCAAACAAGAACCTAACCTAGTCCCCATAAGCCTGGAAGGTACTAACAACACTGAAAAACCTACCTGGGCCCCCATAAGCCCCAGCAAGTATAAATCAATCTATATAGTTCTAACTGCACCACTATAGCCCCGCAGGCAAGCAATTGAACATACTCATCACTTAAGATTGTATCCGAGCCTTCTAGGCTCCTGTGACTATGTCTAAGCCATTTGGGCTCCTGTCACTGTATTTGAGCATTTTGGGCTCCTATAACTATGTCTAAGCCTTTAGAACTCCTATAATAGCATCTAAGCTAGGCTCTTGTAATTGTATCTGAACCTTCTGGGCTCCTGTAACTGCACCCCTAGCACATAAGACTCTACTAAGAGTTAGTGATGCCACTACAACATAAGGGAAGTTCATAACTAAATAGACTTTAATATGGCTTTTCAGGCCTCAATTTATTCTTTTCGGATATCATATAGCTCCTGTGAGCAAATTGTAGCCCCATAGGTAGGTATACTGGAACTTATCCCTTCTAGGCAACATGTATGTGGGCATCTACATGATTAGCCGGAGGCATTAGCCCCACGTTTGACAGCTGATGAGATCCCAACTTAGTATATCACATAGTCTATCAGATTACTAACAGCTAGGGTGGTTTCCTGAGCGACCTATACAACAAGCTTTAAGTTATATGAAGCTTATACGGTCACTGGCAGTAAGTAGTTCATCTAACAACCTACCACCCAAATCACTAGGCAACCCTGGTGCCACTAACTCAAAAGTAAGGCTACTTTACTAAGAGTCTAGTTCTGTAGGCGTCAAGGTACGTCAACGGCCTGTAGGCGAGCTTTACTATATATAGGTGTCAAATAGATAGTTGTATCACCATACTGCACCCTATGCTACCTAATTTAACAAAGTATGCTCAACAACCAACCACAACCTCTATGGCCTTGATATGGCAGCAAAATATCACTAGCCCATCTAGACGGGAAATAAATAAATAGGACATCTCTATGTCACTTCAAGCGACAGGAAAAATTGAATATAGTCCTTCCCGATAAGGGATACTACTCTACAACCTCAATTCATCTCATAGTAGCTAAACACAACACACACAATCACAAACTACTATGAAGATACAAGTCCTATCAACTTTATGACAATAATAGCTTGCCGAAAGAGGTTAGCCTTAACATACCTCAATTGCTGAACTCTTCTCAACAAATCTAGTTTCTATTAAGAACTTGTAACCCCTTCGTATATTAGCTCATACATCAAGGAAACAAGGCTATTTACTTTCAAGAAGTAGGCCAACAACCTTATCCCACAAAGCACAATGACAACGAACCACAATGAGTTCAATTCAACAAAATCTTACAAATTCTTATAGATTATAAGGGTAGAAATACTTACTATCACCCGTAGAAGTACTTTCCTCAGTTAGAGATGATTTCTATGACTTCTACTCTCTAGGGCTCCATCAATTTGAGCCAATTTTAAAGATTCAACTCTATAGATATATTCCTCGTAGGCGCGAGATTCTTACCTGAGCATAATTTGCAATTAGACATGATTTGACAGCGTAATTTTGGCTTCATTTTGATGAAAATTTCGTGAAGTAATCGCCTAAGACATGTTCTCTATTTTGGGAAATTATTAAATGACTAGCACATCTCACAACTTTATATATATAGGGGAGGTAAAGAAGGGGAGTCCGCGGCATGCCTCCCATCATGGTGGAGCAGAGGCGTGATGCATCGCTCCCTGCGTAGGAGAGGGGTACGCGGCGCGGCACCCGTGGCGCCTGCCCCCAATCTCCTTCCAGCTGCTTGCTAGATAATGCGCTCGTGCGTTCACCTTCGAGCCTTCTCCCACATGTTCCGTACTCTAAGAACTCTCAACATGTACATGCACACGTCGGTTAGACAAAGAAAACTTATGGGTGTAACATTATGCCCCCTTAGGGACATTCATCCTCGAATGTAATTCAATCTTAAGAGACTCAGTTCTTAGGTATTGCCAAAGAACTTTCGGCATAGTCTCCTCTATAATACAGACTATCTGAAAACCTGGAATGCAGAAAAGTCTTACATAGGTGTCTCATAGGATGCTACAACAACTATATAACATAGCTCCACACAAATAATTGAGCAACCAATAATAATAATAACAAAAGAAACAAACAACATCTGAGAACTATTTTACCTCAACTGTAACTACCTGAGTCGATGTGCTATCGTCATAAGGTCTTGAACAAGTGAGGGTATCTAGACTTCATGTCGTCCTTAGCTTCCCAACCTATTTCCTCCATATTTTTGTTCCTCCATAAGACTTTAACGAAAGCTACATCTTTGGTTCTCAATCTACGGACCTATCGAACTAGTATAGCAATTAGAGTCTCCTTGTAGGATAACTCTTCTGTGACCTTAACATCCTCAACTGGGACAACCCAAGAAGGGTGTCCTACGCACTTGCGTAGCATCGATATATGAAAGAATAGATGAATAGATTTTAGCCCCGAAGGCAATTCCAACTGATAAGCCACTTGGCCTATCTTTCGGAGGATCTAGTATGGCCCAATGAATCTAGGGCTAAGCTTTCCCTTCTTGCCAAATCTCATAACACCCTTCATAGGTGAGACTTTAAGAAATACAAAGTCATCTATATCAAACCTTAAGTATCTACGTCGTACATCGTAATACGACTTCTGATGACTCTGCGCTATCAATAATTGTTCTCTAATGAGCATAACTTTCTTTTCTGACTGATGTATCATGTCAGGTCCAATCAACCTTAACTCACCTACTTCAAACCATCCTATGGGGGATCTGCGTTTCCACCCATACAAAGTCTCATAAGGCGCCATCTTAATGGTAGAATTGTAACTGTTATTATATGAAAACTCAATAAGAGGTAGGTGATCAGCCCAACTTCCTTTGAAGTCTAGCATGCACGCTCATAACATATCTTCAAGTGTCTGAATCGTGTGCTCAGCTTGACTATCTGTTTGGGGATGAAAAGCCATACTCAAGTTAATCTGCATCCCCAAACCTTTCTGAAATGACTTCTAGAATCTAGCTGTGAGTTGTGCCCCTTTGTTAGAGATGATAGATACTGGGACACCATGCAGTTGGACTATATCTTTAATGTACAACCCAGCATAATCTTCCGCTGAAAATGTAGTCCTGATTGGCAAAATATCGGCTGATTTCATCAGCCTTTCAATAATGACCCAAATAGAGTCAAATTTATGCCTGGTCCTAGGTAAACCTGTAACAAAATTCATATTGACTGCTTCCTATTTCCACATAGGCATGGCTATCTCCTGAGCTAGCCCGCCAGATTTCTGAAGTTCGGCTTTTACCTACTGGCAATTAACACTGTGCTACAAACTCAGCAATATCTTTCTTCATCCCATGCCACCAATAGATCTCCTTTAAATCATGGTACGTTTTCGTCAAACCTGGGTGAAAAGAATAACGGGAATAATATACCTCTTCCATAATCTGCTGGGAAGCCCTGCTATGTCCGAAACACAAAGTCGACCTCTAAACCTCAAAACTCCATCTCCTGTTACCTCAAAGGCTAAAAACCTAGTGAGCCTTGCCTCCGAGATTTTCCAGGCTAGGGCCTTCGTACTGTCGCTCTTTCACCTCCACAACTAGAGATGACACCATAGTATTTTGGATCACGACCCCACTATTATCTGAGTCCATTAATCAGACTCCTAAACTGCCAATTAGTGCAACTCTCGAGCTAATCCTCTCTTTTTTGGCCTCAAATATGATAGACTGCCTATGGATATGTGACTAAGGGCATCGACTACAGTGTTAGCCTTCCCCGGATGATGCAAGATATCTATGTCATAGTCCGTAAGCAACTCAAGCCAATGACATTTTCGCAAATTCAAGTCTTTCTATTTAAAAATATGTCATAGTCCTTCAGCAACTCAAGCGAACGACATTGTCCCAAATTCAAATCTTTCTGTTTAAATATATATTGGAGGCTCTTGTGATTAGTGAAGATGTCTACATGAACTCCGTATAAGTAATTTCGCCAAATCTTCAAAGCATGAACAACTACAGCTAATTGTAAATCATGGGTAGGGTAGTTCTTCTCATGCTTCCTTATCTGCCTCGAGATATAGGAAGCAACCTTGCTATGCTACATCAGAACACTTCCTAATCCAATGCCTAAAGCATCACAATATACTGCATATCCCTCTGAACTCTCTGGCAAGGCTAATACTGGAGCGGATGTTAATCTGTCTTTTAACCCCTGGAAGCTCTACTCACAAGCCTCAGTCCATTGGAACATAGCTGCTTTCTGAGTCAACTTTGTTAATGGTGCTGATATGGTAGAGAATCCTTCCACAAACCTTTTATAGTACCCAGCCAACCCCAGAAAGCTGCGAACTTTAGTTTGAGTCATGGTTCTGGGCCAAGTCTTTACAGCCTCAATCTTCTGTGAGTCAACTTAAATGCCTGCATCTGACACAATATGGTCTAATAAAGCTATAAATTTTAACTAGAACTCACATTTAGAGAATTTTACATATAGCTTGCAGTCTTTGAGGTCTTGGAGATTTTTTTACAAATATTCTCTATGCTCCGCTCCTAAACGTGAGTGTACCAGGATATCATCAATAAACACTATTACAAAAAAATCTTGAAACGGCTTTAATATTCTATACATAAGGTCCATAAACTGTTATACCCTGAGAACCCAAAGATCAGACTTGGGAGCCAAAATGGAGAAACACTAGAAATTCGCACCAGGTCATAGGACGGTTTGTGAGGTGGCTCGTTAGATGGCATCACGAGTCATGAAGTGACTCGTAGTCAGGCTGGGCTTGGTAGAGTATTGGGAGGCCATGGGGGTGACCATGAGTCGTGGTCAGACCTCAAGACTAGTGAGGTCACCCGTGGCGAGGATGGAATGCATGGCTAGGGATTTGAGGCAGTAGAGACCAGGGGTGGTAACCACGAGTCGTGGTCAGCAACCACGATTCGTGGGTTCCCTCATGGGATCCCTTGAGCTTATTTGGGTGGTATACATCACAGATCCTAGCCACGAGTCATGCCCCATGGCAAATGACTCGTGAGGTCCCTCGTGGGGACAGGAAACCAGGAATTTTTGTATTTTTTATAAGGGTGTTTTCGTAATTTTTAAATTCATAAGGCCTAAACTATGTCATTTTAAGGTCTGAATAGGGTCTTTTAAGGGGGATTAGTCCATGTTAAGCCTCATTCATGCATGCAAGAGTATAGAGAGGAGGTTAGAAGGTGATTCAAGGTGTTCTTTCTCCATTTCCTCTAAATTTCATCTTGGGCTAGCAAGGGATGTTAAGAACCAGATAATCCCAGGTAAGTAAGGTCATCAATGGGTAAATTCTTCAACACCCATGCTCCCACTCTATGATTTTACTCACAAATTATCAAAAAAAAAATCATGGGGTTTTTGTATTTGATTATATAAAATATAATGATTTAATTATGGATTTTGTGATTTTGAAATATTATCATAATCTATGGATTTTGAACATCTTTTGAGATTTAAATTGATTATAATATTATTAATTTTGATTTTCTAAGCAATTAAGCTTAATTATGCATGCCCCATGATGAATCGATTTATGATCTATTATCCCATCGATGTTCTTTATGAGCCCAACATGAATTATGATTTGTATTATGAATTCATTATGTTACCCATTATGATTTTTATGAAATTTAAGCTATATGCATGATTTACAAGTATGTATGAATTTTATCAATCATGAATTATGTTTTTGGCCGACCCACGGGCCTCAAGCCATGGCTAGTTCTTATAAGTTCAAGCATGTTCACGATTATCATGATTTAACTAGCCTATGAACTCATGTACGTATTATTATTAGCACTATATATATATATATGTGTGTGTTTTGGGAGTAGTATCGAACACCGAGTAGGTTCGGGGCTCAGGTTAATCCTCGGATATCATGAACTACGTGCCACCATAGGTATGTTGGGACCCCTTTCATGTTAGTCCCTGGCCCAAATGGCCATTTTCATGGTGATATCACACTTTCATGGTTCTACCCTTATCAAGGTACGAACAACCCTCTCGACTAAGGTAACAAGTTGAGCTTCATGTGTGCTCATCTGGGGTATGTCGGTTAAGAGAATCTCCCACTATTCCTCATGATTTATGCATGTTATGATTATGTATGATGGCTAAAGTTATGTTCAAGAAAAGCTCTTCTAATATGACTATGACTATGTTTATGTTACGAATGTCTTGAAAACCTTGAGCCGTAAGATGTGCTATTATAATTTACGATACGAGCACGATTTCCTACTCTTATGATCATTTATGAACTTTATACATGTTTTAAATGTCCATTTTACTTACCTTGCATACTCAGTACATTCCACGTACTGACCGCATACTTTTTATGCTGTATTGTTTTGTGATACTGGTTCCAGTTCTCAGGCTCATCCTTACCTGTAGATAGTTTCAGATTTTCTCTTAGTACTCTTGGTGAGTACTCATGTTTTGAGGGCTGTATTTTCATCCCTTATGTCGTTTCTTTTAGTTTCTGGATGTTGGATTAGTTGGGGAGTTGTCCCATCAATCCGCCCTTCATGTTTAGAGTCTTATTAGACTACAAGTTGTATTTCGCTATATTGTATAAGTATTGTATTGATTTTCCCCTTATGCTATGTCATGATTACGTTCTTTATGTTAAGTTTTCTACTCATGTGATTGAATTAGATGTACTCTTATGCCATGGGTCGACTTGGGGTCTCTCGGAGCTCCTTGTCCCATGTCTATGATCCGGGTGTATGTTTGGGTCGTGAAAAACTTGGTATCAGAGACATAGGTTTATGTGTCCTCGGGAGTCTGAAAGCTGCGTTAAGTAGAGTCTTTTTTGTGATTGTGAAGCGGGCCACAATTATGACAAACAGGCTACTAGACATATAGGAAATGTTCCCTTCTTTCATGATCTATGTCGTGCAATGAACGTCCTTTACTCTTCTAATTCATGCTATTCGCGTTTGTAGAATCATGCCTCCATGTCAGTAAATGCCAGGAGAAACGATAATGGAAATGATCATGAGGGTGCCCATGATGGTGAGCATCAGCCAGCTCTACCCGTTCATGAGGAGCACGTACAAAAGCTAGCTGTCCACGCCGAGTTTAGGGCAGCAATTCAGATGCTGGCATAGGCCATGACTGCCCAAGTCCAGAATCAGACGGTTGTGCATTTCGCTCAGAATAGGAATGCAGTGGCACCTAGGGTGAGAGATTTCTTCAGGATGAGCCCTCCAGAGTTCACGAGGTCAAGGGTGGATGAGGATCCACATGATTTCATTAAGGAGATTCTGAAGATCACCCAGGTTATGGGGGTGAACAATAGGGAATGTGTTGACTTGATCTCCTACCAACTAAAGGGAGTAGCACATATATGGTTTAATAAATAGAGAGATGCCAGGGCGGCGGGTGCAGGCCCGATAGGTTGGGATGAGTTTCACACTACATTCATGGATCGGTTTTCACCTCGGGAGATAAGGGAGCTCAAGGCAGTCGAGTTTGTGAATCTGAAGCAGGTAACATGTCTGTCTAGGAGTATGCATTGGAATTCACCCGGTTATCTAATGTGCTCCAGAGTTGGTGGTGGATCAGCGGGCTAGGGTGAGCCGTTTTGTGCATGTGGTAGGAGATTACTTGGACAAGGATTGCTGGATCTCCATGCTTCACTAGGACATTGATTTTCCCCATATTGTATTGCATGCGCAACAAATGGAGTTTAAGGGGGCCAGGACCGACAACTACGAGGTTTCTCAAGCCAGTCAAGGGGTGGACCATGTTAGCCGACCTAACACAGGTCCATTGCTCCAGCTCCATCATCGACCAGCACGCCATCTAGGTTCAGGAGAGAGCAGAGGAGCAGGGCTACAGGCTCGAGGGATCATTGTAGCATGCAGGTGGAGCGCACTTTTCCAGTTTGTGTGAAGTGCAGCAAGAATCATCCCGGGAGGTTCCTGGTCGGGGCGGATGCTTGTTTCGAGTGTGGAAAACCCGGACATAGGATCAGAGATTGCCTGTAGCCAGTTCTACCGCACTGGAAGTGCGACCCCTTCAGTAGGGTGCCTCCACTAGTTCAGCAGGTGGTCAGCACCAAAATAGGTTTTATGCCATAGTGCCTCGCCAGGAGTAGGAGGCTTCACCAAATATGGTCACGGGTATGTTGCAAGTATTCCATATCTTTGTTAGATCCAGGAGGTACATTGTCTTTTGTGAACCCTTACATAGCTAGTTGCTTTGGAGTTAGCCCTGAAATTTTGTCAGAACTATTCTCTGTGTCTACTCTAGTCGGTGATTCAGTTGTAGCTAGGCGGGTATATAGAGGTTTCCCCATTACAGTATTGAATAAGATCACCTCCGCGGACTTAGTAGAATTAGCTATGACTAATTTTGATATTATACTGGGCATGGATTGGTTGTTTGCATGTTATGCTTCGGTTAACTGTAGAACCCGAGCGGTGGAGTTCCGTTTTTTGGGTGAACAAGCTTTAGAATGGAGGGGTAGTTTAGCGGTACCTGTAGGTCGCTTTATTTGATGCCCTAAAGCTAGGAAAATGATCTCTAAGGGTTGCATGTATCACCTAGTTAGGGTTAAGGATGCAGAGTCCGAGACCCCGACTATTCAGTCAGTTCCAGTGGTGTGTGAGTATCCGAAGGTTTTCCCTGATGATTTGCCAAGTGTTCCTCTGGAGAGAGAAATTGATTTCGATATTAATCTATTACCCGATACGCAACCTATCTCCGTTCCTTCTTTCCGGATAGCTCTAAAAAAGAGTTAAAAGAACAATTAAAGGACTTGTTGGATAAGGGTTTTATTAGACTAAGCAAGTCTCCATGGGGTGCAGTATGGTCACTACGAATTTGTTGTTATGTCATTTGGATTAACCAATGCTCCTGCAACTTTTATGGATATGATGAACAGGGTGTTCAAATAATATCAGGACATGTTTGTGATCGTGTTCATCGATGACATTCTTATATACTCCCAGAGCGAGGAGGAGCATGCCGCTCATCTGAGGATAGTGCTGCATACTCTCACGGATCATCAGTTGTATGCAAAGTTTAGCAAGTGTGAATTTTAGCTAGGCTCGGTGGCATTTCTGGGCCATGTGGTGTCGAGTGAGGCCATAAGGGTGGATTCTCAGAAATTGAAGCGGCAAAGAATTGGCCCAGACCAGTGAATCCTTTAGAAATTTGGAGTTTCTTGGGCCTAGCAGGCTACTACCGAAGATTTGTTGAGGGCTTCTCGTCAATTGCAGCCCCATTGACCAAGTTGACTCAGAAGAAGGTGAAGTTCCAATGGTCGAAGGCTTGTGCGGAAAGCTTCTAGGAATTGAAGACCTGACTCATTTCAGCACCAGTGTTGACTTTACCCGAGGGTACGGATCGATTTGTTGTATATTGTGATTCTTTGATGGTCGGACTGGGATGCGTGTTGATGTAGAATCGGAAGGTAATATCATATACCTCTCGACAGTTAAAGGTTCACAAAAAGAATTACCCGACCTATGATCTCGAGTTTTCTGCGGTGGTGTTCACATTAAAGATATGGCGGCATTACTTGTATGGGATCCACGTGGACGTGTTCACGAATCACAAGATCTAGCAATATATGTTCACGTAGAAGGATCTCAATCTTCGGCAAAGGAGGTGGTTAGATTTATTAAAGGACTACAATATGAATGTTCTTTACCACCCAGGTAAGGGTAAAGTGGTGGCGGATGCACTTAGTAGGATCTCTATGGAGAGTGCCACGTGGATGAGGGAAAGAAGGAGTTGGTGAAGGATGTCCACCGGCTTGCAATATTGGGAGTTAGATTGATCGACTCGACCGATGGCGACATTATTGTGCAAAATGGGTTAGAATCATCCTTGGTGGTCGATGTCAAATCTAAGCAAGATTAGGATCCGATTTTGAGGAAGTTGAAAGAAGCAGTGTGGAGTTAAAAGGTGGAGGTTTTCTCCCAAGGGGGAGATGGTGTGCTACGATACCAGGGTCAACTATGTGTTTTGGACATTGATAATTTGAGGGCTCGGATATTACATGAGGCACATGGTACCAAATATGCTATCCATCCAGGTTCCACCAAGATGTCTCATTACTTGTGGGAAGTTTATTGGTGGAATGGCATGAAGAGGGATATTGCAGAATTTGTAGCCAAGTGTCCGAATTGCAAGCAAGTGAAAGTTGAGCATCAAATATAGGGACGTGCACTCCAAGATATCATCATTCCTACTTGGAAGTGGGAATAGATCAACATGGACTTTATAACAGGTTTGCCCTGCATTTGGAGATAGTATGACTCCATTTGGGTTGTTGTGGATAGGTTAACCAAGGATGCACACTTTCTAGCGGTCAAGACCACAAATTTGGCGGATGATTATGACAAGTTGTATATTCTGGAGTTGGTTCGACTTCATGGAGTGCCCTTGTCTATTATTTCAGATCGAGGTACTCATTTTACCTCCCAGTTCTGGTGGTCTTTTCAGAAGGGACTTGGGACTCAAGTCAAGCTCAGTATAGCCTTTCATCCGCAAACGGATGGCCAAGCCGAGCGAACAATCCAGACTCTTGAGGACATGTTGAGGGCTTGTGTCATTGATTTTAAAGGTAGTTGGGATGATCATTTTCCCTTAATAGAGTTTGCTTATATTGACAGCTATCACTCTAGTATCCAAATGGCACCGTTTGAGGTTCTCTATGGGCGGAGGTGTAGATCTCCCATCGGATGGTTTGAGGTTTGTGAGGCAGTTATGATAGAGCCAGATTTAGTTCACGAGGTGATGGTGAAGGTTCAGTTGATAAGGGACAGGTTTAAAACCGCTCAGAGTCGTCAAAAATAATATTCCAATGTGAGAAGAAGAGAATTTGAGTTTGAGGTGGATGATTGGGTATTTCTAAAGGTGTCTCCCACTAAGGGAGTCATGCGGTTCGTAAAGAAAGGGAAACTTTAGTCCCCGCTATGTTGGCCCCTACCGGGTTGTGAGGAGAGTTGGTAAGGTGGCGTATGAGTTGTACTTTCCCTAGAAGTTATCTTTAGTTCATCCTGTGTTTCATGTGTCACTTTTGAAAAAGTGTTTGGGTGATCCAACTTTAGTAGTCCCGGTGGACAACGTTGGTGTAAGAGACAACCTCAGTTATGAAGAAATACCCTTGGAAATATTAGATCGTCAAATTCCTAAGCTAAGGAACAAAGAAGTAGCTTTGGTTAAAGTATTATGGAGAAATCAGCATTTTGAGGGAGCTACGTGGGAAGCTCAAGCAGATATGATGGCTAAATACCCTCATTTGTTCCCTACCAACTCAGTTTTAGTTTGAGGTATCAGTTTTTTCCCTAAAACTCTAATTAGTTTTCATGTTCAGTTCATGCGTACAAGTTTGTTTTATGATATAGTATATGTATGTGGTGATAGCTAGTTTATGACTTTTCTGCATGTTTCTAACATTTGAGGATGGATGTTCCCAAGGGGGAGATATTGTTATACCCCGGGAACCCAAGGATCAGACCCGAGAGCCAAAACGGAGAAAAACTGAAAATTCGCACCAAGTCACAAGACGGTTCGTGAGGTGGCTCGTTATGTGGTACCACGAGTTGTGAAGTGACTCGTGGTCAGGCTGGGCTTGGCAGAGTATTGGGATGCCACGCGGGTGACCACGAGTCGTGGTCAGACCTAACGACTCGTGAGGTCACCCATGGCGAGGATGGAATGCATGGCTAGGGATTTGAGGCAGTAGGGACCACGGGTGGTGACCATGAGTCATGGTAAACCACCATGATTTATGGGGTCCCTGGTGGGGTCCCCTGAGCTTGTTTGGGCAATATAAATCACGGATCCCAGCCACGAGTCATGCCCCATGGAAACGACTTGTGAGGTCCCTCGTGGGGTCTGGCAACGATGAATTTCTGCATTTTTAGTAAGGGTACTTTTGTAATTCCTAAATTCCTATGGCCTAAACTATGTCATTTTAAGGTCCGAATGGGGTCTTTTATGTGGGATTAGTCCATGTTAAGCCTCATTCATGCATGCAAGAGTATAGAGAGGAGGTTAGAAGGTGATTCAAGGTGTTCTTTCTCCATTTCCTCTAAATTCCATCTGGGGCTAGCAAGGGAAGTTAAGAACCAGATAACCAAGTATTTTGTAAGGTCATCAATGGCTTAATTCTTCCACACCCATGCTCCTACTCTATGATTTTACATATAAATTATCAAAAAAAAACTCATGGGGTTTTGTATTTGATTATATAAAATCTAATGATTTAATTATGGGTTTTGTGATTTTGAAATATTATCATAATCAATGGATTTTGACCATCTTTTGAGATTTAAATTGATTATAATATTGTTGATTTTGAGTTTATAAGAAATTAACCTTAATTATGCATGCCCCATGATTAATCGATTTATGATATATTATCGCATCGATGTTATTTACGAGCCCAACATGAATTATGTTTTAAATTATGAATTTCATTATATTACCCATTATGATTTTTATGAAATTTAAGCTATATGCATGATCTACAAGTATGTATGAATTTTATCAATCATGAATTATGTTTTTGGCCGACCCACAGGCCTCAAGTCATGGCAATTCTTATATGTTCAAGCATGTTTACGATTATCATGATTTACCTATACCATGAACTCATGTACGTATTATTATGAGCACTATATATATGTTTTGGGAGTAGTACCGAACACCAAGTAGGTTCAGGGCTTAGGTTAAGCCCTAGATCTCATGAACTACGTGCCATCGTAGGTATGTTGGGACCCCTTTCATGTTAGTCCCTGGCCCAAATGGCCCTTATCATGGTGATATCACACTTTCATTATTCTACACTTGGCAAGGTATGAACACCCTCTCGACTAGTGTTACAAGTCGGGTTTCATGTTTGCTTATATGGGGTATATCGGTTAAGAGAATCTCCCACTGTTCCTCATGAATTATGCATGTTATGATTATGTATGTTGGCTCAAGTTATTTTAAGCAAAGCTCTTATAATATGACTATAACTATGTTTATGTTGCAAATGTTATGAAAATCTTGAGCCGTATGTTGTGTTATTATAATTTATGATACGAGCACGATGTCCTACTCTTATGATCATTTATGAACTTTGTACATGTTTTAAATGTCCGTTTTACTTACCTTGCATACTCAGTACATTCCATGTACTGACCACATACTTTCTATGCTGTATCATTTCATGATACTGGTCCCAGTTCTTAGGGTCATCCTCACCTGTAGATAGTTTCAGATTCGCTCTCAGTGCTCTTGGTGAGTCCTCATGTTTCGAGGGATGTATGTTCATCCCTTATGTTGTTTCTTTCAGTTTCTTGATGTTGGATTTGTTGGGGAGTTGTCCTATCAATTCGCCCTTCATGTTTTGTGGCTTATCAGACTACAAGTTGTATTCCGCTGTATTGTATAAGTCTTGTACTAATTTTCCCTTATGCTATGTCATGATTACGTTCTTTATATTAAGTTTTCCACTCATGTTATTGAATTAGATGTACGCTCATTCCATGGGTAGACTTGGGGTCTCGCGGGCCCCTTGTCTTGTGTCTACGACCGGGTGTACGTTTGGGTCGTGACATAAACACTGCAGGGGCATTCATCAACCCGAAGGACATAACTAGGAACTCAAAAAGGCTATCTCTTGTTTTGAAGGCTGTCTTCAGAATATATTTTTCTCTAACTCGTACCTGATGGTATCTAGACCTTAAGTCAATCGTTAAGAAGTATTTTTCCCCCTACAGCTGATCAAACAAATCATCTATCCTTGGAAGAGGATATCTATTCTTAATAGTGACTTTATTCCGCTTCCTAATCTATACACATTCGTGGTGAGCCATCTTTTTTTTCACGAATAAGACTAGTGCACCCCATGGTGAGGAACTAGGCCTAATGAAGCATTTATCTAACAAGTCTTTCAGCTGATCCTTAAATTCTTTCAGCTCGACTGGAGCCATTCTGTACAGATGAATAGATATGGGTTGTGTATCTGGTAGCATATCAATGAGAAGTCAATTTCCTGTTCTGGGGGAATGCCAGGAAGCTCATCTGGAAATACATCTGGAAATTCACTAGCCACCGGATAGACTGAAGAGTTGGGGATTTTGCCTGCACATCCCAAGCCTTGACAACATGATAGGTACAATCCTTCGCAATCAACTTCCTTGCCTGGAGATAGGATATGAACTTACCTTTCGGCGTAGCTGCATTTCCTTTCCATTCCCACACTATCTCCATTGGGAAGTGTAATCAGACAATTTTTGTCCAGCACTCAATGTTGGCATAACATGGCGCTAGCCAATACATTCCCATAATTACATCAAAATCAATCATTTCTAGCTCTACTAGGTCTACAGAGGTTTGGCGGCGAATAATCTCCACCATATAACCTTGATAAATTTTGCTGGAAATAATAGATTCACCAACAGGTGTAGATATAGAAAATGGTCGTCAAAGAAACTCTGGTGCTATACCAAACTTTCGGTGCCACTTGCGGAGTAACATAGGACAAGGTAGAGCCTGTACCTATCAAAGCATAAACCTAGTGGGAGCAAACATTCAATGTACCTATCACAACATCGGGTGACGTTTCAGAATCCTGTTGCCCTACTAAAGCATAAGTACGATCCGAACTACTGCCAGAACTAGATGCCCCTGATCTATCTCTACCTCTATCTATTGGAGCTGAGGACTTGTGCCCTACAAAAGGTATTGGAGAATGTGACCCTGTTGAGGACCACTCTGCTGGTCTCGATCACTCTAATCTCTAGTCGAAAAATCTTTCATCATGTGACCTTCCTTCCCACAAGAATAACAAGCAGTTAAACCATATCTATATCTCCCCAAATGTCGCCTACTACAAGTGCTACAATGTGGTATCGCCGGTATAATCTGGTCTGGGCCTCTCTGCTATTGCGAGTCTTATGCCCGTGAACTCTTGTCGGGACCCGACTATCCATAAAAATTTGATTTGCTGCCCTGTCGCTGCTGAGGTGAGGGCCTAGGTGGCCACCTGATAAGTGAGGCTTGGGCCCACCTTGAAATTATGCCTAAAAACAGCGGGTCTAGCCCTCCGACGCTGCTCTAGATCTGCCCTTTCAGCCCATACTGATAATGTATGATTTCTTCTTTATTCTGAGCAAAGGGATGAATTCGCGAGATATCCATGTCCTCTCGCAATGTGGATGTAATACAAGACTCCATATACTCTAGTGCAAGTCCCATTATAAATCGGTGTACCCTTGCGGGCATAGTATCAACAAATGCTGGCGCATATCTAGCCAAGGAATCGAACCTCAATGCGTATTCTCGGACACTCATCCTGCCCTGATCCAGATGAAGAACTTCTCTACTTTGGCCTGTCGGATCTCTCAAGGAAACTAATGGTCTATGAAGGCCTCAGAGAAACTAAGCCAAGTAGGTGGAGGCGCATCTCTATCTCTGGACCTTTCCTATCTTTTGTACCACAGAACCACTATATCTCGTGGCCGGAATACTGCTAACTCAACCGACTCTGCAGATGAAGCATGCATGACCCCGAATATTCTCTTTAACTAATCTATAATGTTTTGAGGGTCCTCTCTATAGTCTATCCCCGTAAACTATGGAGGATTCAACGCAAGGAACTCATGAACCTCAAACTTTCGGGTCCCTTAGTAAGCTCAACAACAACTGGTGCTATTTGCGGACTCTTCACAATCATCATCTGAGCCAACATGTATATTGCACTCCTAACATCTTGGTCTGAAGGTGTAGGAAGAACTGGAAGTGGTGTTGGCGCTTCTGTTGCCCTAGGAGGTTCCTGATGCTGTGGAGAATGATGGGGAGATTGGGAAGATGTCTCCCTTTCGCCCTCAGGCTGGGCTATCTCTAACGGTGGCACCCTACTAGTACCCTCTCCCTCTACTGTATCCAGCTCTCGACTGGCTATAGTCTGTCTCATATCAGACATCTCTGTAGAAAGACATAACAACGTAAGCTAGGTAGTCAATCCTATATAACTCAGCTCTATAGCACAATTTGAGAAAAAATAGGGGTAACCATACTATCATGTCTCATAGCCTCCTTCTTACAAAATGTGGTGCACAACATATTTATAAACAAGACTCTACTAGACACAACTTGCAGACTCCTTAAGATATGACGTTGCTCTGATACCAAGTTTGTCACACCCCACCCTGGGAGGCGTAAATGGCACCTAATACCACACTAGACTCTAGCTGTCCTGGCTGGACATATACACCTCTGGTGCATACCAGCAACACATAATCAAGAAAACAATTAGCTATATCTAGGCTTAAAACATAGCCTTGGGCTGACAAGGCCACAACATACATCTACGTAAAAATAGCTAACCCAACAGTTACAATAATAACATCATCCTGTGCGGGTTGATAAAACCGCCATGCTGTCTAAATCATATCAATAGGAAGACAGGCACACATATGCATATATACAAGCCCACAAGGCTTCTAACTAATAACACAATTAGGCCCCACATGGCCAACAATGCATGTCTTAACCAAAACTATAGTTTGCAAGCCTTTAAAGAGTAAGGTATTAGTCCAGACAGGGCCGCGGCCTACCCAAAAGCTATACACCAAAAGACAGGAAAAAACCTCTAATCGAATGGTAGCTCTGAAGGAAAGGAGATGGCCAGTTTGCTGAAGCTGAACGGCTACTAAGGAGGTCTCAAAACCTATCTGTCTGAACCTGTAGGCAAGTATGCAGTGTTCCATGCATGGGCGACAATACAATATGTACCAAATATGTAAGGCAGTAATAATAATTTGAACAGAAGCTGATAGAGGAGCTGAAAGTAATCAGCAATAAGGGCTAGAACTGAACCTGTACGATCTCACAAACATGAATTGTAACTAATATGTAATATTTAATGAAGAACGTAACCTGGCCCCCATAAGACTGGAAGGTACAAACAACACAGAAAGACCTACCTAGGCCCCCATAAGCCCCGACAAGTACAAACCAATCTATATACTTATAACTGCACCACTATAGCCCTGTAGGCAAGCTGTAACTAAACATACTCGTCTTCTGAGATCGTATTCGAGCCTTCTGGACTCCTGTGATTGTGTTTGAGCCATTTGGGCTCCTGCAACTATATCTAAGCCTTCTAGGCTCTTGTAACAGTATCTGAGCCTTCTGGGCTCCTATGGTTGTGTATGAGCCATCTGGGCTCCTATAACTGTATTTGAGCCTTTTGGGCTACTGTGATTCCACCCCTAGAAGAAAAGACTCTACTGAGGGTTAGTGATGCCATTACAACATAAGGGAAGTCCATAAGTGAATAGACTTCAATCTGGCTCTGCAGGCTTCATCCTGGTCTTTCCAGATATCATATAGCTCCTGTGAGCAAACTGTAGCCCCATAGGCAGGTATACTGGAACTTAGCCCTTCTAGGCAACATGTACATGGGCATCTACATGAGTAGCCGGAGACGTTAACCCCACGTTTGATAGCTGATCCCTACTTAGGATATCACATAGTATATCAGATTACTAACAGCTAGGGTGGTTTCCTGAGCGACCTATATGACAAACTGTAAGTCATATGAAGCTTATACAATCACTAAATAAGTAGTTCATCTAACAACCTACCACCCAAATCACTAGGAAACCCTGGTTCTACTAACTCTAAGGTAAGGCTACCTTATCAAGAGTCTAGCTCTGTAGGCGTCAAGGTATGCCAATGGTCTGTAGGCAAGCTTTACTATATATATAGGTGTGATACAGAAAGTTGTATGCCAAGATGCGCCTATGCTACCCAATTTGACAAAGTTTGCTCAGTAGCCAACCACAAGCCTCTATGGACCCAGTACAGTAGCAAAACATCACTAGCCCCTCTAGAAGGAAAATAAATAAATAGGAAATCTCTATGTCACTTTTAGCGATAGGAAAAATCGAATATAGTCCTTCTCGACAAGGAGTACTATGCTACAACCTCAATTCATCTCGTATTAGCTAAAAACAACACACACAATCATGAACTACTATGAAGATAAAAGTCGTATCAACTTTATGAAGAGAATAACTTGCCAAAAGAGGTTAGCCTTAACATACCTCTATTGCCAAAATCTGCTCAACCAATCTTGTTTTGATTAAGAACTCATAATCCCTCCGTATCTTAGCTCATACATCAAGGAAACAAGGCTATTCACTTTCAAGAAGTAGGCCAACAACCTTATCCCACAAAGCACTACGACAATGAGTTCAATTCGACAAAGTCTTACGAATTATTATAGATTAGAAGGGTAGAAATATTTACTATCACTCGTAGATGTACTTGCCTTGGTTACAAATGATTTCTACAACTTCTGCTCGCTAGGGCTCCATCAATCTGAGCCAATTTTAAAGATTCAACTCCGTAGATATGTTTTTCGTAGGCCCGGGATTCATTACCCTAGAAGAATTTTCAATTAGACATGATTTAACAACGTAATTTGGCTTCAATTTGATGAAAATCTCATGAAGTAATCTCCTAAGACATGCTCTCTTTTTTGGGAAATTATTAAATTAGTAGCGCATCTCATAAATTTATATATTTAGGGTAGGTGGTGCAAGGGGGGGTGTGCGGCATGCCTACCGTCGCGGTGGAGCAGAGGCGCGACGCGCCGCTCCCACCGTAGGAGAGGGGTACACGACGCAGTGCCGTAGTGCCTACCCTCAGATTCCTTCCACCCGCTGGATTGATAACACACTCACGCATTCACCTTAGAGCCTTTTCCTATGCATACCGTACTCTAAGAACTCTCGACACACACACGCACATGTCGGTTAGATGAAGAAAACTTATGGGGTGTAACAATTCTAAACAATGATTACGTGGTTATCAAATTAATGAGACAAAACTAGGATTGTGTTCCTCATGATTTCATAATTTAGTAGGCTAATTTTATTAGTGATCTATCCTGGTGAATTTTTTGTAAAACTGACGATTGAGTTCATGTAATGTCTCTAACCTACATAGATGAATTTCACCTAAATCCTATTGAACCTTAAGTGTGTATATTTTTCCCTCGCCAAAAGTCTTGGATTAACTATCTTCATTTAGAGCTCAAGTTAATCAGATGAGGGTTGGTAGCCTCAAATTATCATTATTATTCTCTTTTCCTAACTTCAACCTCTTTGGTCGAGCAAGTTGAGGATATAGGAAAGTTTCAACATTTTCAACCGCTAAACTCATTAAAACAAATAGAATAATAATCCACTCAATTCACCATTCAAAATAACTATTTATTTTGCCTAATTCCGTTAATCCATCATGGTTCCCACAATCCTAGCTCAAGAGATTTAGTTGCTCATATTTAAATACACAATAACATAAGATTTATAAGAATTCATAATGAAATACTTACAATATTATGAAGTTGTTTGATAAATCTCTAAAGCTACTTAGAATCACAAGAACTTGATGAAAATTTTTCACACTTACAACAATTCAATGCGTAAATATTTTGTTTGACTCTAGAAGTCTGGATGTCTAAAATTGTGTTAGAAAGGGGTATATATATTAGTAGAATTAAATCTTCATTATTCCTATTTGGATTGGGATTGGACTTTGCAACTTCTATTCCTACTCGAATTGGGATTGGATGCTAGCCACGCCTAGGACATCAGTGCGTTTCATGCTGCTCATCGCGTTAAGAGGCTGGTGTATCGTGCCTCTCCATGTTCTACTTCTGCCTGCACGTCATGCAGGCCATAACACAGTTGTGCCTATGCAATGCCAACCTCTACCATGCTATGGCACTTACTTCTTTTAAGCTCAACTTGGCAACACTTGCTCGTTTAAGCCTCAAATACTTCCAAATTTGTCATTTTAATCCCTGCAAACATCTAATTATACGCATTAGCTCTTTTTCAAAAATATGATATAAAATAAAAGAAACAAGACATTATTTATTCTCAAAAGATAGTTAAGGATGGAAAAATATGGAAAATAAGTGCATAATTACGCCCAACATCACTTAGGCAACAACTGATCTAGCTAAAATACTCAAACTCAAGTTATGTAACACAAATCATACTAAGGAACTTAATGACAACGAAATGGAATATAAAACCAACCAAAATGCCATAGAGGAAACTATTACCTCATGGTGACTCTGAACAAGGAGGTAATAGGAGGGGGTACCTGGCCATCATATCTGCTTCAGCTTCCCAAGTAGTAATGTTAACAAGCTGATTCATCTATAGCACTTTCACCGAAGAAACCTCTTTGTTCCTAGGCTTACAAACCTAATGATCTAAAATCTCAACTTGGATCTCCTCATATGACAGGTTATCCTTAACTCTAACACTTTTTGTAGGCACAATGAGTCAGGTGTCTCCCACACACTTCTTAAGCATAGAGATGTGGAAAACTAGATGGACTAACACTAGCTCAGCCGGTAGCTCTAACTCATAAGCTACCTTGCCAACTCTCCTAGAAATTCGGTGTGGACCAATATAGCGGGGACTAAGCTATCCTTTCTTATCAAATCTCCTAGCACCCTTCATGGGTGAAACCTTCAAGTAAACCAATCATCTACTTCAAACTCCAAGTCCCTGCGCCTAACATATGTATAAGAATTTTGGAGACTCTATGCAATCTTCAATCTTTCCTGTATGATCTTAAATTTCCCATAGCTTGTTGTGCTATGTCTGGTCCTATCAACTCTGCTTCACCAACTTCAAACCAACCAATAGGAGATATATACCTCCGCCTATAGAGAGCCTTATTAGGAGCCATCTGAATGCTAGAGTGATAACTATTGTTATTGCAAATTCTATGGAGGCAAATGGTCATCCCAATCTCCCTTGAAATAAATAACACATTTGGAGAACTTGGCAAATAAGTCCTTGTCCTTAAGTGTCTGCAGGACTACTCTGAGGTGACTAGCATGCTCCTCTTCACCTTGGAATAAACCAAGATGTCATCAATGATCACAATAATAAACATGTCCAAATATGGCTTAAATACTCTGTTTATGAGATCCATGAATGCTGCAGGAGCATTAGTCAAACCAAAGGACATAACCACAAACTCAAAGTGATCATATAGGGTTTGAAAGCTGTGTTGGGGATATCACATTCTCTCACCTTCAATGATGATACCCCGATATGAGGTGTATCTTCGAGAAACACTTGGCACCCTGAAGCTAGTCAAATAAATTATTAATTATAAGAAGGGGGTACTTATTATTTATGGTGACCTTGTTCAACTATCTGTAATCTATACACATTCTAAAAGTACCATCCTTATTATGCATGAAGAGAATAGGAGAACCCCAAGGTGAAACACTAGGGCAGATAAAACCCTTAACTAGAAAATCTTTTAACTACTCTTTCAACTCGGTTGGGTCCATTCTATATGGTCAAATAGAAATAAGCTGAGTATTAGGAATAACATCAATTCCGAAATCTATTTCCCTATCTGGAGGGACTCTTGGATGATCATTAGGGAAGACCTCAGGAAACTATCAGAGTCACTCACTCTAACTAAATGATAGACACACCACTTAGAGATTAAATTATTGGCCTTAAGGTATGAAATAAAGCAATCCTTAGGCATGAAGGAACTACCTTCCAAAACTAGAACTGGCTCATTTGGAAATCGAAAATCTACTACTCGGGTCGTACAATCAATTGTGGAATAATAGGAATATAACCAATCCATTCCTAGAATAATATAAAATACCACCATATCTCGCTCAATCAAGCCAACTGTGGTGTCTCTATGATGGATTGAAACTGTACAATCTCTATGGAATTCTCTTAGCTACAACTAATCACTGACCGAAGTAGAAACACTATAAGGATCAAAGAGTTATTCATGAAACTTTTTGAATTTAATGGATAGATATGGATTCACAAAAAATAAAGTAGCATCTAGATCAAGTAAGCCATAAATGTAAATGGAGAAGACTTTTAAATACCCATAATAACATCGGGGAGTTCTCAAAATCCTAATGACTGGACATAGCATAAAGACAATTTTGACCTCCGCTTGTCCCTAAAGTATTGCCTTTTTGGGTAGCTCTACCTGTGGATGGAGTAGGCTGGGCTTTATTGCCCCCACTGCCTTATCTATGTCACGACCTGAGTTTACACCCTGGACGTGACACGGTACTTAGGATCACAAGTGACCCCAAGAAAACCCATGACAAAGCATAACCCTATTAAGACTGATCTATTGTAAAAAAATATTAAGTGGACGCTATTTAAAACCAATAGCAAAACACTGAATAAATAAAGAACATCCGCTAAATTACTAATGTTTACTCAAACACTTGAACTCAAGCTGAAACTAACATATTCTGTCTGAAAGCATTCTAAAAGGAACCAATGAGTTACTGGGACAACCCCCCAGCTAACTCTAAGGTCTGAAACTAAACTAAAAATAACAATATTGAATATGAAAACTCCGACCCTCGGTAGATGAAACTCACAACTGTCAATTGTTGGAAAATCGCTGAGAGAATCTAGCTACGGAGCTAAAGCTGGGTACCTAAGTCTATATCATAAAATGATATAACACATAGGAATATGTGACACTACTTTGAATGTACTAAGTATGTGATATGTAATTAAACACATATATACCAGTAACTCATAACTGAACTAAAGTAGCATGCAGAGACCTTATCTGAAAACGTAAATACAATAAGTAGTCTGACATATATGGAAAAATTATAAGAACTGATAAACTGAGTTAGTGTCATAAGCATATCCTAAAAACTAATAGACTGGATTGGACTGGACTGAGGACTCTAATTATACTGTACTGTGAGAGAACTTATAACCGACATATAACTACGTGAGCTAGACGTGGAGTTCGATGTATACACCCCATCAAATAGAGCCCACTGTACCTTGCCAGGGTATAGTGGCTGAGCTGTGTGACCACTATCTGGGGCCTATTCGGGCTAATAACCTTCGATGGCATGTAGTTCTAGGAACCTGTGTGTGCTGAACCCCGGGCCACTCGGTGCTAAGTACTACTATTAACTGGAATTTTAGTTATGTCTAACTGTGTTGATAGCTCAAAATTGATGTCGTAAGACTAAGTCAGAACTACTTATCTGAAAGCGTCCTGAGAGTCTAAGCACTTGATAGAAACTGTGTCCTAATACTTGTTAGAGTTTCTTTATCTAAAAGTGTCATGAAAGTCTAGAGAACATGCTGATAAACTAATAAGACTGAATATACTGAGTACTGACAATTTTACAGAGACTGAACATATGAAAGGCATTGATTTTCCATCAAAGCATCTGTGCTAAAATTCATACTTTGAGTGAAAATATCATGATAATACAATATTTCTATTTGAATTCTAAATCATACAAGTTTAATTCAATCATCATGCTAAAGATCAGGGCTAGGAAAGCACACTGTGTGGATGAAACCAAGACATGAATTTCAGCTAGTAATAGTCATGAAAACTTAATGAATCATCAAGATTAAGGAATTCTTAAGCTTTCTGAAAAATGCTAGCTTCTAATTTTCTATAGGGATGGAAATCATAAAGTTTTTCTGGATATAATTTGGGATGAAAGGGGAAAGGAAACCGTTGTTGATGTCCCATATACTTGAAGAAGAATCCCAGAGAATTAGCTTGGAAATTATGAGAAGAGATGGATGCCCTAACTCGTGGCTTGAGAGGACAACTCTCAACTCTACGTACTGTTCCTTTAAGTCTGGGAGAGAAAGAGAGGAGAATGTCAACTTAATCCCCTTGTTATGCCCCAGAAGCCCAAAGATCAGACCTGGGAGTTGAAATGGAGAAAAAATTAAAAACTGGCACCAGACAGAGAACGAGTCATGGGGAGACTCGTGAGATCAACCCACGAGTCGTGATGTGATTCATGGGGAAGGCTAGGGAATGAAATTGAACTCGAGAAGGTGATACCCCATGGGCATGACCACGACTCGTGGTCAGACCCCACAAGTCTTTAGGTCAGTCGTGGGGTGAGTGAGAAGTAAAAGAGAAGAGGGGAAGCAGTGTACTTGACAGAAAGACCCCATGAGTCATGGTCAGTCCCCACGATTCGTGGGGAGGGTCGTGGCCAACTAGTAGATAAAATACTTGGTATGGAGGCAGTGTACATAACGAATGGTGACCACGAGTTGTGTTCACCAATAACGGGTCATGAGGTTTCTCGTGATGAGCCCAGGTAATCATATGAGCAGTGTACTAGATGGATCAAGCAACGAGTCATGACCATTGACCACGAGTCATTAGGTCCCTCATTGGGACCACTTGAAAGTTATTTTCTGTGAATTTAGTAAGGGATTTTCCATAATTCCTATGCTTCAAAGGCCTAAACTACATCGATTTAAGTTATTAATAATGGCTTTTAACGGGGTTAAGTTCATTTTAGGCCTCATTCATCCATGCATGAAAGGTAGAAAGGTTAGAGAGGGTGATCAAGCTAGTATTCATCAATTTCTCCATGATTTCCTACTGGGTATCTAAAGAAGTGTAAGAATTAGCTACCAACAGGTATGTAGGGTTATGAATGAGTGATTCCTTTCACACCCATGCCCAATCCCTCTCTCAATCATGAACGATCTATGAATAATCCACGAGGTTTTAACCCAATGCATGAATTTCCTAATTCTTTACATGGGTATGATTTAAATATGTTTCTACTATTTAATTATGAAGAATGGGCGAGTATTATAATGTTTTTAATTAAAAATCATGTTTCTAGCTTTATGAATGAAAAATCCCATCGATGAGAAGTTCATGGAATATGAGATTTGTAATGAATGTATGATGATGATGAGATATTATGATGAAAAGTATGTTTTCAAGCTACCCATGTTTATAATCATGATTTCAATATGAATTGAGCATTTCAAGTATGATAAAGCTTTGGGCAATGCCCCATGTTCAATGTATGATTGATGATTTCTCGAATTAAGCTTACCACATGGTTTTGAAGTAAAGACTCCCACTTATACTTTCAACTTGTGGTATGGTTTTAGTTAAAGCTTCTCTTATGCATGATTTCTGCTTTGAGATGTATTTGATTTATGAGCTTTATAAATAGACGATGTTGAGCTTCATTGAATAAAGATGTAGAGCATATGCATATTTTTGGGAGTAGTTTCTAACACCGAGTAGGCTAAGGGTCGATCACCCTATGCCTCATAACTATGCACCAATGTAGGTTTATACATTATGATTCTGGGACCTCCCATGTGAGCTTCCCTTGCCCGAATGGACCTTCAGCTTGACATCGATGTCATGGTATCGTCTGTATTCCTGGTAAGGCTGGACATATCTACCTACTTGAGTGTGATAGTTGGGACCACATAAGCTCTATTGTGGTATGTCGGTTAAAAGACGAGTCTCCCATTTTTTCTCATGATATCAGTTATGCATGTTCATTACTCATGAGAATTACATATGTAAGCATGTTGTAAAATAGGTTTGACTCAATGTTCAACTTTTCTTATAAATATTAGATTTCAGCTTTGAGCTAATCGATTATGTTATGATATGTTATGATGATATATTATGTTATGATGAGATTATGATTTCAGAAAGAATGCATGCAAGCCCTACTGTTAAACTCTTAATGATTATGTTTTATATTATGCATTGTCTTTGAATGATTTAAATTACTTTAGCGGTTTTACTTACCTTGCATACTCAGTACATTCCACATACTGATCGCATACTCTATGCTGTATCATTTTATGATACAGGCTCCAATCTTCAGATCCAGCATTGTCATTAGCTTGTTACAGAGTTTCACATCTAGCTTGTTGTGAGTCCTCATTCTTTGAGGACCATTTGATTTAGACATTGATGTTTTCTTTTAGTTTCAGTTTCTGGGTTAGTTGGGGATGTTGTCCCATCAACCCATCTATTATGTTAGAGGCTTTCAGACTATATGTAGTACTCCATTGTTATGTATTTAGTTCGTACCAATTATCATGCTATGGTACGTTATATTCATGCTTCTAATACATTGATTTGTTAAGTATTCCGTTATAATATGAAGTTAGATGAATGTTCATGCCATGGGTTGACTTGGAGTCTCTCAGGGCTCCTTGTCCCATGTTACGTTTCGGGCCTACGTTCGGGTCATAACAAACTTGGTATCAGAGAAATAGGTTTTGAAGTGTCCTAGGGTGTCTGAAAGCCGCGTTAAATAGATTCTTTTTCAAAGGTGTGAAGCGCGCCACACTTATGACGAAGAGGCTATGAGACATTTAGGAAATGTTCCCCTCTTTCGTGATCTATGTCGTGTGATGAAAAGTATTTCTATCCTTCTAATTCGTGATATTCGCTTTTTACAGAATCATGACTCCTCGAATAATGAATCTTAGAAGAAATGGGAATAGTGAAGACCACGAGGATGGCAACGACAACGGGCACCAGCAAGCCCCACTAGTTTAGAAGGCCCAAGCACCTGATCCAGTTGCTCATGCTGAGTTCCAGATCGCTATTCAGATGCTTGCATAGGCCTTGATTGCTCAGGAAAATCAGCAGGCTATTGCACATGTTCTGCAAAATGGTAATAAAGCATCGGCTCGAGTTGGAGACTTCTTGAGAATGAACCCGCAAGAATTCCTCGGGTCAAAAGTAGATGAGGACCCACATGAGTTCATAGATGAGATTGTCAAGATCACCCAAGTCATAGGGGTGAGTGGATTTGAGTGCACAGAGCCTCGTACCAGTTGAAAGGGGTCGCGCATATCTGGTTTCGCCAATGGAAGGATAGAAGGGTCGTCGGAGCAGGCCCTGTCACTTGGGAAGAGTTTCATGTTGCATTCTTGGATCGGTTCTTCCCTTATGAAATAAGGGAGCTCAAGGCAGCTAAGTTCATAAATTTGAAGCAAGGGAAGATAACGGTACAAGAGTATTCCCTCGAGTTCACTCTCCTATCAAAGTACGCCCCAGAGTTAGTGGCTGATCAGAGGGCGCAAGTGAATGGATTCGTTCATGAGTAGCGAGCTATTTGGACAAGGATCGTAGGACCTTTATGCTCCATTAGGATATGGATTTCTCTCGAATAGTCTTGTATGCCTAGTAGATGGAGGTGGCACATCTGAGAGAGAGGGAGGCCAAGAAGGCCAGGACCAATGACCACAGATTCTCAAATACTGATCGCATACTCTATGCTGTATCATTTTATGATTTTATGCTGTATCATTTTATGATACAGGCTCCAATATTCAAATCCAGTATTGTCATTAGCTTGTTACAGAGTTTCACATCTAGCTTGTTGTGAGTCCTCATTCTTTGAGGACCATTTGATTTAGACATTGATTTTTTCTTTTAGTTTCAGTTTCCGGGTTAGTTGGGGATGTTGTCCCATCAACCCATCTATTACGTTACAGGCTTTCAGACTATATGTAGTACTCCATTGTTATGTATTTAGTTCGTACTGATTTTCATGCTATGGTACATTATATTCATGCTTCTAATATGTTGATTTGTTAAGTATTCATTGATAATATAAAGTTAGATGAATGTTCATGCCATGGGTTGACTTGGAGTCTCTGGGGGCTCCTTGTCCAGTGTTACGTTCCGAGCCTACATTCAGGTCGTGACAAACTTGGTATCAGAGAAATAGGTTTTGAAGTGTCCTAGGGTGTCTGAAAGCCGTGTTAAATAGATTTTGTTTCATGGGTGTGAAGTGCGCCACACTTATGACGAAGAGGCTATGAGACATTTAGGAAATGTTTGCCTCTTTCATGATCTATGCCGTGTTATGAAAAGTCTTTCTATCCTTCTAATTTGTGTTATTCGCAATTGCAGAATCATGACTCCTCGAAGAATGAATCTTAGAAGAAATGGGAATGGTGAAGACCACGAGGATGGCAACGACAACGGGCACCAGCAAGCCCCATCAGTTTAGGAGCCCCAAGCACCAGATCAAGTTGCTCATGTTGAGTTCCAAACCGCTATTCAAATGCTTGCACAAGCCTTGGCTGCTTAGGACAATCAGCAGGCTATTGCACATGTTCTGCAAAATGGTAATGAAGCGGCGACTCTAGTTGGAGACTTCTTGAGAATGAACCCACAAGAGTTCCTTGGGTCAAAAGTAGATGAGGACCCACATGATTTCATAGATGAGATTGTCAAGATCACACAAGTCATAGGGGTGAATATATTTGAGTGCACAGAGTTGGCCTCGTACCAGTTGAAAGGGGTCGCGCATATCTGGTTTCGCCAATGGAAGGATAGCAGGGTCGTCAGAGCAGGCCCTGTCACTTGGGAAGAGTTTCATGTTGCATTCTTGGATCGGTTCTTCCCTTATGAAATGAGGGAACTGAAGGCAGCTAAGTTCATAAATTTGAAGCAAGGGAAGATGACGGTAGAAGAGTATGCCCTTGAGTTCACTCGCCTATCAAAGTACGCCCCAGAGTTAGTGGCTGATCAGAGGGCGCGAGTGAGTAGATTCATTCATGAGTAGCGGGCTATTTGGACAAGTATTGTAGGACTGTTATGCTCCATTAGGATATGGATTTCCCTCGAATAGTCTTGTATTCCCAGAAGATGGAGGTGGCACATCTGAGAGAGAGGGAGGCCAAGAAAGCTAGGACCGATGACCACAGATTCTCATAGCTAAGGTCAGGAGGTGGGCACCGACAGCAAACCCACCATAGATCATCAGCCTCAGCATCATCAACATTGAGTGTGCCATTTAGACCGATGCACAATTATAGGGGGAGAGCATTAGGCTCTAGGGGTTAGAGAAGTAGACCCGTGGATTCTAGGTTTCCAGTTTGCCGCAGGTGTAACCAGGGTCACACGGGTCAGTGTGTAGTAAGTACAGGTTCTTGTTTCGAGTGTGGGAAGTCTTGACACATGCTCAGTGATTTCCCAGAAGTGAGGTAGGATCATGATGGGGCCCGAGGCCCAACTTCTAGTTCCACAGCCCCACCCGTATGCTCAGCACATCAGGGAGCATCTACTAGCATAGGTGGCGGTCAGTGCTAGAACAGATTCTATGCATTAGCATCCCGCCAGGAGCAGGAGGTAACCCTGGATGTGGTCACTAATATGTTACGAGTTTTCCATCTTGATGTCTATGCTCTATTAGATCCGGGGGTTACCTTGTCTTTCCTTACACCTTATGTGACTAGTAGCTTCAGAGTCAGTCCCGAAGTCTTGTCAGAACCCTTCTCAGTTTCTACTCCAGTAGGTGACTCAATTATAGTCGTACGGGTGTATAGAGGTTTCCCGGTCTTAGTCTTTCAGAAAGTCACCTCAGTAGATTTGATAGAGTTAGCCATGACAGGTTTTGATGTCATTCTCGACATGGATTGGCTATTTGCATGCTATGCTTCATTTAATTGTAGAACCCGAGCAGTAGAGTTCAGATTTCCGGGTGAGCCAATCCTAGAATGGAAGGGTAGTTCAGCTATGCCTGTAGGTCATTTCATTTCCTACCTTAACGCTAGAAAGATGATTTCTAAGGGTTGTGTGTACCATCTAGTTAGGGTTAAGGATGTTGAGTCTGGGACCCCGACTGTCCAGTCAGTTCCAGTAGTATGTGAATATCCAGAGGTATTTCTAGATGATTTACCTGGAATCCCTCCCAAGCAGGAAATCAATTTTTGTATTGACCTTCTTCCTGACACATAGCTTATATTTTTTCCTCCCTACATAATGTCTCCAGCCGAGCTAAAAGAGTTGAAGGAGCAGTTGAAAAACATGTTAGATAAGGGTTTCATTAGACCGAGCATGTCCCCGTAGGGTGCACCAGTTCTCTTTGTTCGAAAGAAAGATGGTTCTCTTCACATGTGTAATAATTATCGGCAATTGAACAAAGTCACCGTCAAGAATCGATATCCTCTACCTAGGATTTATGATTTATTTGACCATCTTCAGGGTTCTGAATGTTTCTCAAAGATAGATCTCCGGTCCAGGTACCATAAGCTCAGATTTCGAGAGTGTGACATCCCGAAGACAGCCTTCAGGAGGTGGTATGGTCATTATGAGTTTGTAGTTATGTATTTTGGACTAACGAATGCTCCTGAAACTTTTATGGACTTGATGAACAGGGTGTTCAAGCTATACATGGATATGTTCGTGATTGTGTTTATTGATGACATCCTGATATACTCTCGGAGCGAGGAGGAACATGCCGCTCATTTGAGAATAGTACTTCAGACTCACAAGGATCATCACTTATATGCCAAGTTCAGAAAGTGTGAGTTTTGGTTGAACTCCTTAGCATTTTGGGCCACGTGGTATCAAGTGAAGGAATAATGGTGGACTCTCAAAAAATAGAGGCGGTGAAGAACTGACCTAGACCGGTGAACCCTTTGGATATTTGGAGTTTCTTGGGTTGAGCTGGTTACTATCGAAGGTTCATGGAATGTTTCTCATCAATTGCAGCACCTTTGACTAAATTGACTCATAAGAAGGTGAAATTTCAATGGTCGGAGGCTTGTGAGAAGAGCTTTCAAGAGTTGAAGGCTCGACTAACTTCAGCACCGGTGTTAACAATACTGGAGGGTATTGATGGGTTCGTGGTGTACTGTGATGCTTCAAGGATCATACTTGGGTGTGTGTTGATGCAACATGGAAAGTTATAGCATAAGCCTCTAGACAGATGAAAGTTCATGAGAAGAATTACCCGACCCATGATCTTGAATTGGCCGCATTGGAATTTGCCTTGAAGATATGGTGAAATTATTTGTATGGGGTTCACGTGGATGTATTTACGGACCACAAGAGCTTGCAATATGTGTTCACGCAGAAAGATCTCAATCTTTGGCAAGGAGGTAGTTGGATCTACTCAAGGACTACGATATGAGTATGCTATACAATCCGGGCAAGGCGAATGTGGTAGTGGACGCACTTAGTAGACTCTCCATGGAGAGTGTGTCCCATGTGGATGAAGGGAAAAAGGAGTTGGTGAAGGATGTACATCGACTTACAAGGTTGGGAGTTAGGTTGATAGACTCGACCAATGACGGTGTTGTGGTTCAGAACGGTTCATAGTCGTCCTTGGTGACTAATGTAAAAGCTAGGCAAGATGAGGACCCGATTTTGGTAAAGTTAAAGGAAGCCGTTCAAAATCAGAAGGTAGAGGTCTTCTCCAAAGGGGGAGATGGTGTGATTCAGTACCAGGGTCGCCTATGTGTTCCATATGTTGATGATTTGAGGAGCCGGATGTTGCATGAGGCTCATGGATCCACGTATTCTATCTATCCAGGTGCCACCATGATGTATCGTGACTTACAGGAAATCTGTTGGTGGAACGACATGAAGAAGGATATTACAGAATTCATAGCCAAGTGTCCGAATTGACAGCAAGTAAAGGTTGAGCAATAGAGACTGGGAGGTGTACTTCAGGATATCGGCATTCTCACTTGGAAGTGGGAATAAATTAATATGGATTTCATCACAGGCTATAACTCGTACTCGTTGACAATATGATTCCATTTGGGTTGTGGTAGATAGATTGACCAAGGATGCACATTTTCTACCGGTCAAAACAACAGATTCGACGGAAGACTATGCCAAACTATATATCTGGGAGCTAGTTCGATTGCATAGAGTGCCCTTATCCATCATTTCAGATAGAGGTACTCAATTTACCTCCCAGTCTTGGAAGTCATTTGAAAAAGGACTAGGTACGCAAGTTAAGCTCAGCACAACATTCCCCCTGCGAACGGATGGTCAAGCAGAGTGGACAATCCAGACCCTCGAGGACATCGTAATTGACTTCAAAGGTAGTTGGGATGAGCATTTGCCAATGATCGACTTTGCCTACAATAACAACTATCATTCTAGTATCCAAATTAAGCCGTTCAAGGCTATCTATGCGTGGAGATATAAATGGCCCATCGGATGGTTTGAGGTTGGTGAGGCAGCAATGATATGGCCAGATTTGGTTCATGAATCCATGAGGAAGGTTTAATTAATAAGGGATAGGTTGAAAACTGCCTAGAGTCACCAAAAGTCTTATGCTGATGTGAGAAGAAGAGAATTAGAATTTGAAGTCGATGACTGGGTATTTCTGAGGTTGTCTCCCATGAAGGGAGTGATGAGGTTTGGGGATAAAGGGAAACTTAGTCCCCGCTATGTCGGCACGTATCAGATAGTGAGACGTGTTGGCAAGGTATGAGTTGGAGTTGCCTTCAGAATTAGCTTCTATGCGCACTGTATTCCATGTGTCACTCTTGAAGAAGTGTTTAGGTGATCCAACTCTAGTTGTCCCGGTGGATAGTGTTGGTGTGAAAGATAGCCTCAGTTATGAGGAGATTCCATTTGGAATACTGGATCTACAGGTTCAAAGGCTAAGGAACAAGGAAGTAGCTTTAGTGAAAGTGTTATGGAGGAATCAGCATGTTGAGGGAGCTATGTGGGAAGCCAAAGTAGATATGATAGCTAGATACCCACATTTATTCTCTACCAGCTCAGTTTCAACTTGAGGTATCAATTATGCTCTCAAACCCTATTTAGTTCTCAAGTTCAATTCATATGCCCAAGTTTCCTTTATGTAAATAGATGTGTGTATGGTTTGTGAAATCAATTCAACTATGTAGTTTGAATCTGGGGGTAGTCATACCATCAGTTTCAGTTTAAATGATTAGTATGTGGATATGATAACTACATTTCTCTGCTTTTATGTATGTTTTGCAACATTCGGGGATGAATTTTCCTAAGGGGGAGATATTGTTGTGCCCCAGAAGCCAATAGATCACACCCGAGAGTTGAAACAGAGAAAATATTAAAAACTGGCACTAGGCACGAAATGAGTCATGGGAAGATTCATGCATTCAACCCACGAGTCATGATGTGATTCATGGGGAAGACCAGGGAAAGAAATTGAACTCGAGAATATGATACCCCACGGGCATGACCACGACTCGTGGTAAGAGCCCATGATTGTTACTTTAGTCATAGGGTGAGTGAGAAGTAAAATAGAAGAGGGGAGGTAGTGTACTCGACGGAAGGACCCCAACAGTCGTGGTCAGTCCCCACGATTCATGGGGAGGGTTGTGGTCAACTAGTTTAGAAAATACTTGGCATGGAGGCAGTGTACATAATGGATGGTGAGCACCAGTCGTGGTTGCCCATGGCGAGCCCAGGTGATTAGATGAGAAGTGTACTAAACGGATCAAGCCACGAGTCGTGACCCTTGACCACGAGTCGTTAGGTCCCTCGTTGGGACCACCTAATAGTTATTTTTCGCGAATTTAGTTAGGGCTTTTTCCATTCATCCATGCATGCAAGGTAGAAAGGTTAGAGAGGGTGATCAAGCTAGTATTCATCAATTTCTCTTCAATTTCCTATTGGGTATCTAAAGAAATGTTAGAATCAGCTACCAACAGGTATGTAGGGTTATGAATGGGTGATTCCTTTCACTCCCATGCCCAATCAATCTCTAAATCATGAATGATCTATGACTAATCCATGGGGTTTTAACCCAATGCATGAATTTCCTAATTCTTTACATAGGTATGATTTAATTATGTTTCTACTATTTAATTATGAAGTATGGGCGAGTTTTATAATGTTTTCAATTAAAAATTATGTTTCTAGCATTATGAATGAAAAAGCCCAAAGATTAGAAGTTCTTGAAAGATGAGATTTGTGATGAATGTATGGTGATGATGATGAGATATTATGATGAAATGTATGTTTTCAAGCTACCCATGTTTATAATAATGATTTCGATATGAATTGAGCATTTCAAGTATGATAAAGCTTTGGGCAATGCCCCCATCTTCAAAGTATGATTGATGATTTCTCGAATTAAGCTTACCACATGGTTTTGGAGTGAAGGCTCCCATTTATACTTTCAACTTGTGGAATGGTTTGAGTTAAAGCTTCTCTTATGCATGATTTCTACTTTGAGATGTATTTGATTTATGAGCTTCTCCAATAGACGATGTTGAGCTTTATTGAATAACAATATAGAGCATATGCATGTTGTTAGAGTAGTGTCTAGCACTGAGCCGGCTAAGGGTTGATCACCCTATGCCTCAAACTACACACCAATGTAGGTTTATACATTTTGACTCTGGGACCTCCCTTGTAAGCTTCCCCTGCCCGAATGGGCCTTCCGCTTGATATCAATGTCATGGTATCGTCCCTAGCCCTGGTAAGGCTTTGGACGGTTCTATCCACTTGAGTGTGATAGTTGGGACCATGTAAGCTCTATCGTGGTATGCTAGTTAAAAGACGAGTCTCCCATTGTTCCTCATGATTTCAGTTAGGCATGTTCATTACTCATGCGATTTACATATGTAAGCATGTTCTAAAGAAGGTTTGACCCAATGTTCATCTTTTCTTATAAATATCAAATTTCAGCTTTGAGTCAATCAATTATGTTATGATGATATGTTATGTTATGATGAGATTATGATTTCAGAAAGAATGCATGCAAGCCCTACTCTCTATATCTTAATGATTATGTTTTATATTATGCATTGTCTTTGAATGATTTTAATTAGTTTAGCGGTTTTACTTACCATGCATACTTGGTACATTCCACCTACTGACTGCATACTCTATGTTGTATGTTTTATGATACAGGCTCCGATCTTTAGATCCAGCATTGTCATTAGCTTGTTATGGAGTTTCGCATCCAGCATGTTAGTGAGTCCTCATTCTCCGAGGACCATTTGATTCAGACAGTGATGTTTTCTTTTAGTTTTAGTTGCCGGGTTAATTGGAGATGTTGTCCCATTAACCCATCGTTTACATTATAGGATTTCAGACTATATGTAGTACTCCTCTATTATGTATTTAGTCCGTATCGATTATCATGCTATGCTATATTATGTTCATGATTTCGAAACGTTGATATGTTAAGTATTCCGTTTGATAATATGAAGTTAGATGAATGTTCATGCCATGGGTTGACTTGGAGTCTCTTGGGGCTCTTTATCCCATGTTACGATCTGGGCCTACATTTGGGTGCTGACACCCCTCTAAAAATACCCCAATACAATGTAGTTAGTGAGTTAGGAGCTTAAGATTTTACAAAAATGCCCCTGGGTAACCGTTTCAAAATCTGACTGTCCAGATCCAATGGCCTCACAACGAGTCATTGGTTGTGACCACGGTTCGTTCGAACTAGTTGTTGGTTCTGGGCTTGGAATGTAAGTTTCTTGTTATACCCCGGGAACACAAGGATCATAACCAGGAGTCAAAATGGACAAAAACTGGAAATTTGCATCAGGTTACAGGGCGACTCGTAAGGTGGGTTGTGAGGAGTGACCACGAGTCATGATGTGACTCATGGTCAGCAGGCAGGGCTAGCTCAGGTTGAGGAGGCCACGGGCCTGGCCACATGTCGTGGTCAGACCTCACGACTCGTGAGGTCACCTGTGGTCTACATTGGAGGGTTGGTCAAGGTATTGGGGTAGTAGGGGTCACGGGTGGTGACCATGAGTCGTGATTAGCCACCACAATTCTTAGGGTCCCCTGAGTGTTTTGGACAATGGACTTCACGGGTCCTAGCCACGAGTCGTGCTCCTTGGAAACGACTCATGAGGTCCCTCGTTAGGGGCCCTGACAGTGTTTTTCCTGCATTTTAATATGGGTGTTTTCATAATTTCTAAGTTCCTAAAGCCTAAACTACGTCATTTTAAGCTCTAAATGGGGTCTTTTAAGGGGATTAGTCCATGTTAAGCCTCATTCATGCATGCAAGAGTATAAAGAGGAGTCTAGAAGGTGATTCAAGGTGTTCTTCCATGATTGCTCTAAATTCCATCTTGGGATTTCAAGGGAGATTAAGAATTAGTGTTTCCAGGTATGTAAGGTCATCAATGGGTGGTTCCTTCCACACCCATGCTCCTACTCTATGATTTTACTTATAAATTATCAAAAACTCATAGGGTTTTGTAATTGATTTGTAAAAATTTAATAATTTATGGGTCTTGTGATTTTGAAATCTTATCATAATATACTGATTTTGATCATCTTTTGGGATTTAAATTGATTATAATATTGTTTATATTGAATTTCTAAACAATTAAGCTTGATTATGCATGCCCCATGATGAATCGATTTATGATCCATTGATCCAATGGGTTTTGATAAGACCAACATGAATTATGAATTTATTTATGAATTTATTATGTTATCTACTATGAACTTATGAATTTCAAGCTACATGCATGATCTACAAGTATGTATGAATTTTATCAATCATGAATTATGTTTTTGGCCAACCCACGGGCCTCAAGTCATGGCTAGTTCTCGTATGTTCAAGCATGTTTACGATTATCATGATTTAACTAGCCCGTGAACTCATGTATGTATTATTATGAGCACTATATATGTTTTAGGAGTAGTATCAAACACCGAGTAAGTTCGGGGCTCAGGTTAATCCTCGGATCTCATAAACAACGTGCCACCATGGGTATGTTGGAACCCTTTCATATTTGTCCCTGGCCCAAATGGCCCTTTTCATGTGTGATCACTCCCTTCATGGTTCCTACCCTTGGCAAGGTAGGAACACCCTCCCGACTAGGGTTATAAGTCAAGCTTCATGTGTGCTCATATGGGGTATGTCGGTTAAGAGAATCTCCCACTATTCCTCATGATTTATGTATGTTATGATTATGTATATTGGCTCAAGTCATGTTAAGTAAACCTCTTCTATTATGATTATGATTAAGTTATGTTACAAATGTTTTGAAAACCTTGAACCATATGATATGATATTATGATTTACGATACGAGCATGACGTCCTACTCTTGTGATCATTTTATGAATTTCATATTCTTTTAAATGTTAATTTTACGTACCTTTCATACTCATTACATTCCACGTACTGACCGCATACTTTCTATGCTGTATCCTTTCATGATACAGGTCCCAGTTCACCCGTAGCTAGTTTCAGCCTTGCTCTCAGCGCACTTGGTGAGTCCTCATGTTCCGAGGGCTACATGTTCACATTCTATGCATTTTTTTAGTTTCTGGATATTGGATTAGTTGGGGAGTTGTCCTATCAATCCGCCTTTCATGTTTATGGGCTTATCAGACTATATGTTGTTTTCTGCCTTATTGTATAATTTAGTATTGTTTTTCCCTTATGCTATGTCATGATTACGTTCTTTATGTTAAGTCTTCCGCTCATGTGATTGAATTAGGTGTATGCTCATTCCATGGGTCGACTTGGGGTCTCTCAGGGCTCCTTATCCCGTGTCTACGATCTGGGGGTATGTTTGGGTCGTGACATTTCTGGACTCTGACCAATGGACAGATAGGACAACTCGTTAGATGCAACAATGTGTCCTTGTATCCATTTATAGTCACAGGAAGGATTTCGAACAACTTCTAAACTTCTCCTACTGAATGGGCAAAACAACCCGTTAGCTGAAACAACGGGTCATTTTTTCCAACCGTTGTCACTGGGAGAAATTAAGCACTTTTTGAATATCCTCTAATGGCTCGCTAGGAAGAGTCATTATATCAAAGAACGACTCATCGTCTAGCTCGTGCATTGGAAGATAAACTTTAGATCACTTTATGAACTTGATCGAATGGGCAATACAACAATTCATTGCCACCAATGATGGGTCGTTGTAACATTTGTTGAATATGAGGAATGAAAATATTAGGGCTGACAATAACTCAAACAACGGGTCATTATTACTGACAATGACTCATTGGTTGAGTCATTTTGAGTAAAAAATTTCTGGTTTCTTTTCTGATTTTTCATTCCAAGTCTGTGTTTGGTCTAAGGAACATTTAGGGTGTTACAATATGTCCCTTTGGGAACATTTTTCCTCGAATAACAGCTAAGTAATCTAAAAGACTTGGGAAAGAGCTGCAGTCGCAAACTGAAGACTATAAACTCATTACTGAAGAAGTGACTGACTCCGTACTAAGATAGACATACTAACTGAATTTACACAACTAGGGTGTACATTAAAACATGAATAGAGCTGAAGTGTATCGAACTGAATAAAGTACTAAAGAAGAATTTAGTACCTGATGTTAAAGCTGAGCTAGAAAGGAATAACTGAGGGTATTTAGATATCATATCTGCTTCTGCTTCCCATGTAGCTCCCTCAACTAGCTGGTTTCTTTGTAAAACCTTTACTGAAGTGACCTTCTTGTTCCTCAACTTACAAACCTAATGGTCTAGGATTTGATCTGGAACCTCTTTGTAAGACAGACTATCCTTTGCACTAACACTCTCTAGAGGCACTACTGAGGTCAGATCACCAATGCATTTCTTCAGCAAGGACACATGGAAGACTGGGTGCTTCGATGCCAACTCCGCAGGAAAATCTAGCTCATAGGCCACAATGCCAATGCGTTTCAGGATTGTTTAAGGACCAATATATCTAAGACTGAGCTTTCCTTTCTTCCGGAACCTCATCACACCTTTCATAGGTGAAGTTTTTAGATATACCTAATCATCCACAACAAACTGCAGCTCCCTTCTCTTTACATCTACATAGAATTTCTATTGGCTTTGAGCTATTTTCAATCATTCCCTGATAAGCTGAACCTTCTGCATAGCCTCATGCACCTAATTAGGTCCTATTAAGGTAGCTTCACCAACCTCAAACCACCCTATAGGAGATTTGCACCTACTACCATATAATACCTCAAACAGGGCCGTTTGAATACTGGAGTGGTAGCTGTTATTATATGCAAATTCAATGAGTGGTAGGTGATCATCCCAACTACCCTTGTAATCGATCACATAAGCCCTTAGCATATCCTACAGAGTCTGAATGGTCTGCTTAGCCTGGCCATCTGTCTTAGGGTGAAAAGTCATATTGAACTTGACCTGAGTACCAAGTCCTTTCTGAAATGACTTCCAAAAATGTGAAGTGAACTGAGTACCCCTATCTGATATGATGGAAAAGGGTAGTCCATGCAATCTAACTAACTCCTGAATGTATAGTCTAGCATAATCCTCTACTAAATTTGTGATCTTAACTAGTAGGAAATTTGTTGCCTTAGTTATCCGGTCTACAACCACCCAAATTGAGTCATGCTGTCGGGGTGTACGAGGTAGACCTATAATGAAATCCATGTTCACTTCTTCCCACTTTCAAGTAGGAATAATAATATCCTGAGTCATACCCCTAGGTCTTTGATGTTCACCCTTGACCTGTTGGTAATTTGGACACTTAGCCACAAATTCTGCAATGTCCTTCTTCATGCTATTCCACTAGTAGTCTTCCCGTAGGTCATGGTACATCTTAGTGGCACCTGGGTAGATAGAGTACCTGGTCCTATGAGTCTCTGTTAGTATCCGCTGTTTCATATCATCTACATCAGGCACATAATTTGCCCTAATAACGGAGCATACCATCTCCCCATTTGGAGAACGCTTCCACCTCTTTCCTTAGGACTATTTCCTTCAACTTAAGTAGAATTGGGTCTTCTTTATTCTTTTACTTTATGTCCACCACCAGGAAGGATTCTGACCCACTCTGGACTACAACTCCACCTTCTGTTGAATCAACCAACTGGACCCCTAATCGAGCTAGTATATGAATATCCTTTGCAAATTCCTTTTACCCTCCTCAACATGAGCAACACTCCCCGTAGATAACCTGCTGAGGGCATAAACCACTATATTGGCCTTGCCCAGGTGATACAACATACTCATTTTATAATCCTTTAATAATTCTAGCCATCTTCTCTAACGTAGATTCAGGTCCTTCTGAATGAACACATTATATAGGCTACTGTGATCAATAAAAACATCCACATAAACTCCATACAGGTAGTTCCTCCAAATCTTCAAGGAAAATACTACCGCTGCCAGCTCAAGATCATGAATCAGATAGTTCTTCTTATAAACCTTGAGTTTTGTGGAGGAATAAGTTATTACCTTACCATGATTCATCAGAACCCAACCAAGGCCAGCTATGGAGGCATCACAATAGATCACAAACCTGTCTAAATCTTCTGGAAGAGTTAGAATTGGGGTTGTAGTGAGTCGAGTCTTCAACTCTTGAAAGCTCTTCTCACATTCATAAGACAACTGAAACTTCACCTTCTTTTGAGTTATTTTGATCAAAGGAGAGGCAATTGAGGAGAACACTTCTATGAAACATTTGTAATAACCAGCTAGGCCTAAGAAACTCCTAATGTCTAATAAAGAAGTGGGTCTGCGCCAGTCCTTAACTGCAGCTATCTTTTGAGGATCCACCTGAACACCCTCATTGGAGACCATATAACCGATGAATGCAATTGATTTCGGCTAGAATTTACACTTGATAAATTTAGCGAACAATTGGCGGGCCCTGAGAGTCTGCAAACCTATTCTCAGATGGTCTGCATTCTGCTCCTCTATTTTAGAGTAAATCAGAATATCATCTATAAAAACAATAACGAACATGTCCAGGTATGGCTTAAATACCCTATTCATCAAATCATAAAAGTTATAGGGGTATTAGTTAGTCCAAAAGACATAACTACGAATTTGTAGTAACCATACCGAGTTCTGAAGGCTGTTTTCAAAATGTCACATTCTATGACCTTGAACTGGTGGTATCCAAATCTGAGATCTACCTAGGAAAAACAACTAGCTCCCTTAAGTTTATTGAACAAATCATCAGTCCTGAGTAGAGGATACATGTTCTTGACTATGAAATTGTTCGGCTGACGGTAGTCAATTCACATTCTGAGTGTACCATCTTTCTTTCACATGAATAGGACTAAGGCTCCCCAAGGAGAGATTCTAGGTCCGATGAAGCCCTTATGAAAAAGGTCTTTCAGCTATTCTTTTAACTCCTTAAGATCGGCTAGATCCATCTAGTAAGGAGGAATAGAGATAGGCTGTGTATCTGGGAGAAGGTCTATGCCAAGTCTATTTCTCTCTTGGGAGGGACTTCGGGAAAATCTTCGAGAAACACATTGGGGAATTCATTTACTGTTAGAACTGACTGATGTTTTGGGGTCTCAAAACTAGAATCTTTGACCTAACTAAGTGATAGATGTACCCCTTAGAGATCATTCTCCTAGCATTAAGATATGAAATGAACTGACCCTTAGGCGCTGAAGTATTACCCTTCCATTGTAGAACTGGTTCGTTAGGAAACTAGAATCTAACGACCCTGGTTTTGTAGTAAACTGAGGCATAGTAAGAATGTAACTAGTAGATGCCAAGAATGATGTCGAAGTCGACCATATCTAACTCTACTAGATCAACTATGGTGACTTTATGTAACACTATGACCAATTGGAGTAAAGACTAAAAATAGCTCGGAGAGGATTTCTAGGATAATGTCAAACTAGAAAGCAATGTAAGGTGTCATGAAAGAGAGTGTGGCTCCTGGATCTAGTAAAGGTTATAAGACTATCTAAAAGAGAGGTAATATACCAATCACTATGTCAGGTGAGTTCTCCTGTTCCTGACGGGAGGACAGAGCATAGAAGCGGTTTTGGAGCTGACCACCACCTGTACTACAGGTAGTACCCTGTTGAGCTGAGCAAATAGGCGGAGCTACTAATGCGGTGGATTGGGACTTCCCACGTCCTGCTGACTAGCAATCTCTCAACCTGAGACCTAGTTGGCCATAACCAAAACCACCCTCCTTGCCCAGAAGACATTCGCCCGGATGGTTCTTACCACACTTAGGACATACTGGGAAAGTGCGGCTACTGGAGACATGGCTCTGGGACTGGGACCTTAATGATCCACCTTTTCGATCTTTGTGAGGTGTGGGAGAAGGTGCACTAGATAATAAGGGTGCTGGAGTTCTTTGTTGTTGTTTTGGGCGACTACTACAGCCCGACCTCTACCGAGAATAGTCAAACTGACCTGTCTGTGCCCATTTACTCTCCCTCTCTATCTCCTTTAGTTTCTCTACCTCTATCTGCTATGCGTGGATAATGAGTCTAGAGATGTCAATTTCATTTATAAGCATGGCGGTCCTGCAATCTTTGACTACCAAATTTGAGACTCCATTCATGAACTTGAACATGTGAGCCCTCGACTACGCAATAATTTCTGGAGCATACTTCGATAGTTGGGTGAATTTTAACGCGTACTCCTGCACGATCATGTTGTTCTTCCTCATGTTTACAAACTCAGTGGCCTTAGATTCCTTAACTGCTGGGGAAAGAATCTATCAAGGAATTCAATCACAAATTCATCCCACTCCACCAGACCTGCACTATTTTTCCTTCCCTCTTTCCACTACTTGTACAATATCTGAGCCACTCCTTTTAACTGCTAAGTGTCCAAGTCTACACTTTCTATAGAAGTAACACCTATGATTTGGGTGATCTTCTATATTTCATCAATGAACTCCTAGGGGTTCTCATCTATATTACACCCGTGAAATGCTAGGGGATACATCCAAGTAAAATCCTAGACTCTGGTAGCAGCTGCAGACATATTAGTATTGACTGGTACAATGACCTGCTGGTTGACCTAATTTGTCATTGCCTGAGCCAGATTTGAATGGCAGCACAAAACTCTGCATGTGATACCTGATTGTCCTGAGGGGCTACGGGAGTTTGTGGGGCTGGATGGTTAGCATTAGCATTCCTCCTTCCATTTCCTTCTTTAGGAGGCATTGACAACACTGAAAAGGGTAGAGCATGAGTTAGGAGGACAATTTTAGAGATTAAACTCTACGTATGATAAGAATCAAGAAGAAAAGAAATTTTCCTAAAAATGCCTCGTAGACTCCCCCTCGTAAGTGTGGTGTGCTTCACATCCATGAAAAAGAATCTACTCGATGCACCTTGTAGACATCCTAGGACACTCTATACCTGAAGCTCTAATCCATGTTTTTTACAAGCCGAGTTTACACTTTGGACGCGACATGGTACTTAGAATCACAAGTGATCCCGAGTAAACCCATGGCAAAGCATAACTCTATTAAGACTGATCTACTGTGAAAGAATATTATGCGGAAACTGTTTAAAAACAATAACCAAACACTGTATAAAGAAAGATCATTTGATAAATTATTGACATTTGCTCAAAGACTGGAACTCAAGCTGAAATTAACATGTTCTGTTTGAAAGCCTTCTAAAAGAAATCGAAGAATTGTTGGGACAAACCCCCAGCTAACTCTAAGTTCGGAAACTAAAACTAAAAATAACAAAGCTAAAGATGAAAACTGTGGCCCTTGGCAGATGAGAACTCACCATTGTCAACTGCCTGAAAATCACTGAGAGAATTTAGCTGCGGTACTGAGGCTGGGTACTTAAGCCTATATCATAAAATGATATAGCACATAGAAATATGCAATTAGTACTTTTAATGTACTGAGTATGTGAGATATATTTAAAAGTAGATATACTAGTAACTCATAACTGAAATGAAGTAGCATGCAGATACCCTATCTTAAAATGAAAATACAATAAATAGACTGACATCTATGGAAAAACTATAAGAATTGATAAACTGAGTTAGGGTCATAAGCATATCCTAAAAACTAATAGACTGGACTGGATTGGGGACTCTGACTATATGTACTATAGGAGAGCCTATAACTAACATATAACTATGTGAGATAGATATGGAGTTCGATGTATACACCCCATCAAAGAGAGCCTACTGTACCTTGCCAGGGTATAGTGGATGAGTTGTGTGATCACAATCTGGGGCCCCTTTGGGCTAATAACCTGCGGTGCCACGTAGTTTTGAAAACCTGCATGCACTAAACCCCAGCCCGCTTAGTGCTAAGTACTACTCCAAACTGGAATCTAATTATATATAACTGATAATAGCTTGAAACCAATGTCCTAAGACTATTTCATAACTACTTATCTGGAAGCATCATGGGAGTCTAAGGACTTGAAAGAAATTATGCCTTAAGACTTGTTAGAGTTACTTTATCTAAATGTACATAAGAGTCTAAAGTACAACGAACATGCTGATAAACTAATAACACTGAATATACTGAGTACTGACAATATTACTGAGACTTAACATACTAAAAGCATTAACATTCCATCAAAGCATCTGTGCTAAAATTCATACTTCAAGTGAAGATATCATGATAATACAATATTTCTATCTGAATTCTAAATCATGCAAGTTTTTTTCAAAAATATCATGCTAAAGATCAGGATTAGGATAGCACAATGTGTGGATGAAACTATGATATGAATTTAAGATAGTAATAGTCATGAAAACTTAAAGAATCATCAATATTAAGGAATTCTTAAGCTGACTGAAAACCCTAGCTTCTAATCTTCTACAGGGCTGGATATAAAGTTTTTATGAAAATAAGTTGGACACAAAGGGGACACAAACCCTAGTTCTTGGATTGAGAGGACAACTCTGAGTTCTACATACTATTGCTTTAAGTCTGGGAGAGAATGATAGAAGAATGTCAACTTAATCCCCTCTAAACAGACCCCAATACGACATAGTTAATGAGATAGGAGCTTGTTATACCTCGGAAGCCCAAAGATCAGAGCTGGAATTTGGAATAGATAAAAGCTTAAAAATGGGCACTAGGCACATAACGAGTCGTGGGATGACTCGTTGGTGCTGCCCACGAGTCGTGATGTGACTCGTGGGGAGGCAGTGGGGAGTTTTGGAAGTTTGAGGAAAAGGAATCCCACGGGTGTGACAATGACTCTTGCTCAGACCTCACGAGTCATTAGGTCAGTCGTGGGGTGGGTAAGGAAATAAAAGAGAAGAAGGAAGGCAGTGCACTCAACGGGAGAACCCCACAAGTCGTGGTCAGTCCCCACGATTCGTGTGGTGAGTCATAGTCAAGCAGGGAAGGTTTTTGTCGAAGCTCTGGCAGTGTACATCAGGGCTGGTGACCATGAGTCGTGTTCACTAGGAACGAGTCGTTAGGTTTTCCGTTATGAGCCCTGAAGACTTGAGACGTAGTGAACCACATGAGCTAAGGCACAAGTCATGACTGGTGATGACGAGTCGTTAGGCCCTCCATTAGGACCACCTGGCAGTTATTTTTTGAAAATCTAGTAAGGGCTTTTCTGTAATTTCTAAGTTCCTATGGCCTAAACTACAACATTTTGAGTTATGAATAGTGACTTTTAAAGGGGTTAAGTTCATTTTAGGCCTCATTCATTCATGCATGCAAGGTAGAAGACTTGAGGGTGCAAGCTTAGCATTTTTTCATTTTCTTTTCCATTTCCTGTTGGGAATCAAAAGAAGTGTTAGAATCAACTACCAACAGGTATGTAGGGTTATGAATGGGTGATTCCCTTCACACCCATGCCCAATCTCTCTCTAAAGTATGAAATTCCTATATCTAATGCATGAATCTTCTAGTTCTATACATGGGTATGATTTGATTATGATTCTACTAATGAATTATGAAGCATGGGCAATTTTCATATGGTTTCCAATTTCAAATCATGTTTCTGGTTTTGTGAATTAAAATCCCATTGATGAGATGTTCATAAAAGATGAGATTTGTGAAGGATATATGATGATGATGAGATATTATAACAAAAAGCATTTTTTGAAGCTATCTATGTTTAAAATTGTTTTTTTGATAAGAATTGAGTATTTCTAAGTATAATAAAGCTTTGGGCAATGCCCACATGTTAAGTATGAATAATGATTTTTACGAATTAAGCTTACCACATTGTTTTGGAGTGAAGGCTCCCAATTATATTTTCAGCTTGTGGTATGTTTTGGGTTAAATTTTTTCTATACATAACTTACCTCATGGTTTTGGAGCGAAGGCTCCCAATTATATTTTCAGCTTGTGGTATGTTTTGAGTTAAAGCTTCTCATATGCATGATTTCATACTTGAGATGTATTGATTATTGAGCTTCGTCAATGGACGATGTTGAGCTTCATTGTAAAATGATGAAGAGCACATGTATGTTTTGGGAGTAATGTCTAGCACCGAGTATGCTAAGGGTCAATCACGTTATGCCTCAGAAGTACACACCAACATAGGTTTACACTATTATATAATACTTGGGGACCTCCCTTGTGAGCTTCCTCTTCTTGAATAGGCCTTCAGCTTGATATTGATATCATGGTGTCGTCCCTTGCCCTGACAAGGCTTTGGACAACTCTACCAACTTGAGTGTGATAGTTGGGACCATATAAGCTCTATCCTGGTATGTCGATTAAAAGATGAGCCTTCCATTATTCCTCATGATTTCAGATATGCATATTTTTTAGTCATGAGACTTATATATTTATACATATATGCATGTTTTAAAGCAGGTTTGGCTCAATGTTCAACTTTACTTATAAATGTCAGAATTCAGCTTTGAGTCAATCGATTCAGTTATGATGTTATGAAGTTATATTATGTTATGTTATGAAGAGATCATGATTTTAGAAAGAATGCATGCAAGCCCTACTCTCAGTTTCTTAATGTTTATGTTATATTATGCATTGTCTTTAAATGATTTTGATTACATTAGCGATTTTACTTATCCTGCATACTCGGTACATTCCATGTACTGACGCATACTCTATGCTGTATCATTTCATGATACAAGACTCGGCTCTCAGGTTCAGCCTTGCTTGTAGTCAGCTTATCAGAATTAGCATTTGCATTATTGTTGAATCCTCATCTATCAAGGACTAGACTACTCAAATTTCTTACGTGTATTTCTATTTTAGTTTTGTTGAGTTAGTTGAGGTCTTGTCGCATCAACTCGTCATGTTTCAAGGATTTTCAGACATATGTATGTATTTAGCTTCGGATTTCGTATTTTGATGTTGTGTTTAAGTTAGAATTTGCTATGAGTATTTTATTGATTATTCAGTTTCTTGATTGAGATTAGATGTATTCTTATGCTATGGGTTGACTTGGGGTCTGTAGGGTCTCCTTGTCTCGTGTTATGATCCAGGCCTCCGTTCAGGTAGTGACAAACTTGGTATTAGAGCAATAGGTTTGAACTGTCCTAGGGTGTTTGAATGCTGCGTTAAGTAGAGTATTTTTCATGGGTTTGAAGCATGCCACACTTATGACGAAGAGGCTATGAGACATTTAGGAAATGTTCCCTTCTTTCATGATCTATGTTGTGCGGTGAAAAGTCTTTCTATATTTCTAATTCGTGCTATACACAATTGTAGAATCATGGCTCCTCAAAGAGTGAATGGTAGGAGAAATGGAAATGGTGAAGGCCATGAGGATAGAAATTGGAACGGGCACCAGTAGGCCCCACCAGTTCAAGAGTACCAAGCACGGGAGCCAGTTGCTCATGCTGAGTTCCGGGATGCTATTCAAATGCTTGCGTAGGCCTTGACCGTTCAGATCAATCAGCAGAACGTCGCGCATGTTCCGCAAAATGGAAATGCAGCGGTTGCTCGAGTTAGAGACTTCTTGAGGATGAACTCGCTGGAGTTCCTTGGGTCCAAGGTAGATGAGGACCCGCATGAGTTCATAGATGAGATAGTGAAGATCACCCAAGTCATGGGGGTGAATGGAGTTGAGTATGAAGAGTTGGCCTCTTACCAGTTGAAAGGGGTCGCGCACATCTGGTTTCGCCAATGGAAGGATAATAGGGTCGCTGGAGTAGGTCTTGTCACTTGGGAAGAGTTTAATGTTGCATTCTTGGATCGGTTCTTCCCTCGTGAAATGAGGGAGCTGAAGGTATCTGAGATTGTGAATTTGAAGCAAGGGAGAATGACAGTACAAGAGTATTCCATTGAGTTCACTCGCCTATCGAAGTACGCCCAGAGTTAGTAGTTGATCAGAGGGCGCGGGTAAGCAGGTTCGTGCATAGAGTAGCGGGCTATTTGGAAAAGGATTGTAGGACCGCTATGCTCCACCAGGAAATGGATTTCCCACGGATAGTGTTGTATGCCCAGCAGATGGAGGAGGCACATCTGAGGGAGAGGGAGGCCAAAAGGGCCAGGACCGATGACCACAGATTCCCCTAGCCAAGGTCAGGTGGTGGGCACTGACAGCAGGCTCACCAGAGATCATTAGCTCCAGAATCTTTGGCATTCAGTGTGTTGTCCAATACTAGACATGATCAGAGAGAGCGAGCATCAGGCTCGAGGTCTTAGAGAAACAGACCCGCAGATTCTAGCATCCAAGCTTGTCGCAGATGTGGTCGGGGGCACACAGGCTAGTGCTTAGTAGATTCAGGTGCTTGTTTTGAGTGTGGGAAGCCTGGACACATGCTTAGAGATTGCCCAACAGTGGACAAGATCAGGTTGGGGGCCGAGGTACAGTTTCTAGTTCAACATCCTCTTCCGCACGCTCAGCACATCAGGGGGCATCTACTAGCATAGTTGGCGGTCAGCACTAGAGTAGATCCTATGCCTTAGCATCTCGTCAAGAGCAGGAGGTATCCCCAAACATGGTCACTGGTATGTTGCGAGTTTTCCATATTGATGTTTATGCTTTGCCAGATTTGGGGGCTACCTTGTCTTTTGTGACACCTTATGTGGCCAGTAGCTTCGGAGTCAGTCCCGAAGTCTTGATAGAACGCTTCTTAGTTTCTACTCCAATAGGTGACTCAGTTATAGCTAGATGGGTGTATAGAGGTTTCCCAGTCTCAATCCTTCAGAAGGTCAGCTCAGCAGATTTGATAGAGTTAGCCATGACCGATTTTGACATTATTCTCAACATGGATTGGCTATTTTCATGCTATGCGTCAGTTAATTGTAGAACCTAGGCAGTAGAGTTAAGATTTCTGGGTAAGCCAGTCTTAGATAGAAGGTAGTTCAGCTATGCCCGTAGGTCATTTCGTTTCCTGCCTTAAGGCTAGAAAGATGATTTCTAAGGGTTGTGTGTACCATCTAGTTAGGGTTAAGGATGTTGAGTTCGAGACCCCGACTATCCAGTCAGTTCTAGTAGTATGTAAGTATCCAGAAGTACTTCCAGATGATTACCAGGTGTTCCTCCCGAGAGGGAAATAGACTTTGGTATTGACCTTCTTCCCGACACGCAACCTATATCTATTCCTCCCTACAGAATGGCTCCAGCTGAGCTAAAAGAGTTGAAAGAGCAGTTGAAGGACTTGTTAGATAAGGGTTTCATTAGAATGAGCAAGTCTCCATGGGGTGCACTAGTCTTATTTGTCTGAAAGAAGGATGGTTCCCTTCGAATGTGCATTGACTATCGATAATTGAACAAAGTCACTGTCAAGAATAGGTATCCTCTACCTAGGATAGATGATTTATTTGACTAGCTTCAGGGTGCCAAGTGTTTCTCAAAGATAGATCTCAGATCCGGGTATCATCAGCTCAGAGTTTGGGAGTGCGATATCCCGAAGACAGCCTTTAGGATGTGGTATGGTCATTTTGAGTTTGTAGTGATGTCTTTTGAACTGACGAATGCTCGTGCATCTTTTATGGACTTGATTAACAGGGTGTTATATCCATACCTGGACATGTTCGTGATTGTGTTCATTGATGATATCCTTACATACTCTCAGCGCGAGGAGAAACATGCTGCTCATTTGAGAGTAGTGCTTCAGACTCTTAAGGATCGCCAATTGTATGCCAAGTTCAGCAAGTGCGAGTTCTGTTTGAACTCTGTAGCCTTTTTGGGCCATGTGGTATCAAGTGAGGGCATCAAGGTGGATTCTCAAAAAATAGAGGCGGTGAAGAATTGGCTTAGGCTGGTGAATCCTTTACATATTTGGAGTTTCTTGGGTTTAGCTGGCTACTATCAGAGATTTGTTAAAAGTTTCTCATCCATTGCAACACCTTTGACCACATTGACCCAGAATAAGGTGAAGTTCCAATGGTCGGAGGCTTGTGAGAAGATCTTCCAAGAGTTGAAGACCTGACTTACCTCAGCACTGGTGTTGACCCTACCCAGGGGTACCGATAGATTCATGGTGTATTGTGATGCTTCAAGAATTGGACTTGGGTGTGTATTGATGCAACACAGGAAAGTCATAGCCTATGCCTCCAGACAATTGACAGTCCATGAGAATAAATACCCGACCCATCATCTTGAATTGGCCGCAGGGGTGTTCACATTGAAGATATGGTAACATTACTTGTATGGGGTCCACGTGGATGTGTTTACGGACCATAAGAGCTTACAGTATGTGTTCATGTAGAAAGATCTCAATCTTCGACAAAAGAGGTGGTTGGAACTACTCAAGGACTATGATATCAGTTTCCTTTACCATCTGGGTAAGGCTAATATGGTAGCAGACGCACCTAGTAGACTCTCTATGAAGAGTGTTCCCCATGTGAATGAGGGGAAGAGGGAGCTGTTGAAAGATGTGCATCGACTTGCAAGGTTGGGAGTTAGGTTGATCGACTCAACCGATGGTGGTGTTGTTGTGTAGAACGGATTAGAATCATCCTTGGTGACTGATGTGAAAGCTAGACAAGATGAGGACCCAATTTTGGTAAAGTTGAAGGAAGCCGTTCAAATTCAGAAGGTGGAGGTCTTCTCCCAAGGGGGAGATGGTGTTCTTCGGCACCAAGGTTGCTTATATGGTCCTAACGTAGATGATTTGAGGATCCGAATATTGCATGAGGCTTATGGATCAAGGTATTTTATCCATCCCGGTGCCACCAAGATGTACCGTGACTTACAGGAAATCTATTGGTGGAACGACATGGAGAAGGATATTGCTAAATTCATAGCCAAGTGTTCGAACTGTCAGCAAGTAAAGGTTGAGCATCAAAGGCCAGGAGGCGTACTTGAGGATATCAACATTCCCACTTGGAAGTGGGAAGATATTAACATGGATTTCATAACAGGATTACCTCGCACTCTTTGATAATATGATTCCATTTGGGTTGTGGTAGACAGGTTGACCAAGGATGCTCATTTTCTACCAGTTAAAACCATGGATTGGGCAGAGAATTATGCCAAACTATATATCTGGGAGTTGGTCCGATTGCATGGACTGCCCTTATCCATCATTTCATATTGAGGTACTCAATTTACCTCTCAGTTTTGGAAGTTGTTTCAAAAAGGATTGGGTACACAGATTAAGATCAACAACATTTCACCCACAAATGGATGGTCAAGCATAGCGGACAATCCATACCCTTGAGGATATGTTGAGAGCATGCATAATTGACTTCAGAGGTAGCTTGGATTAGTATTTTCCACTTATCGAGTTTGCATACAATAAAAACTATCACTCTAGTATTCAGATGGCGCTGTTCGAGGATCTCAATGGGTGAAGATTTAGATCGTCCATCGGATTGTTTGAGGTTGGTGAGGTGGCGATGATAGGGCCGAATTCGGTTCATGAAGCAATGGAAAAGGTTCAGTTTATAAAAGATAGGTTGAAAACTGCCTAGAGTCACCAAAAGTCTTATGCAGACGTGAGAAGAAGAGAGCTAGAATTTGAATTCGATGAATGGGTATTTTGAAGGGCGTCTCTCATGAAGGGAGTGATGCGGTTTGAATAGAAAGGGAGGCTTAGTCCCTGTTATGTCAGCCCGTATCTGACAGTGAGATGTGTTGGCAAGGTGGAATATGAGTTGGAGTTGCCTTCAGAATTAGCTTTTGTGCATCCTGTATTTTATGTATCGCTTTTGAAGATGTGTTTGGGTAATCCAACTCTAGTTGTCCCTGTGGACAGTGTTGGTCTGAGAGACAACCTTAGCTATGAGGAGGTTCCGGTGGAAATATCAGATCGTCAGGTTCGAAGTCTATGGAATAAGGAAGTAGCTTCATTTAAAGAGTTATATAGGTATCAGCATGTTGAAGGAGCTACGTGGGAAGCTGAAGCAAATATGATGGCTAGATACCCGCATTTATTCTCTACCAGTCCAGTTTCACCTTGAGGTATCAGTTTTGCACTCAGACTTTATTTAGTTTTCATGTTTAGTTCATGTGCGCAAGTTTCTTTTATGTATATCGATGTGTGTATGATTCATGAAATCAATTCAGTTATGTGGTTTGAGTCGGAGGTAGTCATTCCGTCAATTTTCAGTTTAAATGATTAGTATTTGAATATGATAATTGCATCTCTATGCTTTTCTATGTGTTTTCCAACATTTGAGGACGAATGTTCCTAAGGGGGAGATATTGTTATATCCCGGAAGCCCAAAGATTAGACCTGGGAGTTGAAACGGAGAAAAGCTTAAAAATTGGCACCATGCACAGAATGAGTCGTGGGATGACTCGTTGGTGCAGCCCATGAGTCTTGATGTGACTCGTGGGGAGGCCAATGGGGAGTTTCGAAATTTTGAGAAAAAGCAATCCCACGGGCATTACAATGACTCGTGGTCAGACCGCACAAATCGTTAGGTCAATCGTGGGGTGGGTAAGGAAAGAAAAGAGAAGAAGGAAGGCGGTGCACTCGACTGGAGGACCCCACATGCCATGGTCAGTCCCCACGATTCGTGGGGTGAGTCGTGGTCAAGCAGGGAAGGTTTTTGCTGAAGCTTTGGCAGTGTCCATCACGGTTGGTGACCACCAGTTGTGGTCACCAGGAACAAGTCATTAGGTTGTCCGTTATGAGCCCTAAAGACTTGAGAAGTAGTGAACCCCACGAGCTAAGCCACGAATCATGACCGGTGACGACTAGTCGTTAGGTCGTCCATCAGGACCACCTAGCAGTTATTTTCTGTGAATTTAGTAAGGGCTTTTACATTATTCCTAAGTTCCTAAGGCATAAACTACGATGTTTTGAGTAATGAATAGTGACTTTTAAAGGGGTTAAGTTCATTTTAAGCCTCATTCATTCATGCATGCAAGGTAGAAGACTTGAGAGGGTGATCAAGCTTAGCATTCATCAATTTCTTTTCAATTTCCTATTGGGAATCTAAAGAAGTGTTAGAATTAGCTACCAACAGGTATTTAGGGTAATGAATGGGTGATTCCCTTCACACCCATGCCCAATCCCTCTCTAAAGTATGAAATTCCTATGTCTAATCCATGGGGTTTTAACCCAAATGCATAAATCTTCTATTTCTATACATGGGTATGATTTGATTATGATTCTACTAATGAATTATGAAGCATGGACAGTTTTTATAATGTTTCCAATTTAAAATCATGTTTCTAGTTTTGTGAATTAAAAGCCCATTAATGAGATGTTCATAAAAGATGAGATTTTTGAAGGATATATGATGATAATGAGATATTATAATGAAAAGCATGTTTTGAAGCTACCCATGTTTACAATTGTGTTTTTGATGAGAATTGAGTATTTCTAAGTATAATAAAGCTTTGGGCAATGCCCACATGTTAAGTATGAATGATGATTTTCCCGAATTAAGGTTACCACATTGTTTTGGAGCGAAGGATCCTAATTATATTTTCACCTTGTGGTATGTTTTGAGTTAAACTTTTCCTATGCATGGCATACAACATGGTTTTGGAGCGAAGGCTCCCAATTATAATTTCAGCTTGTGGTATGTTTTGAGCTAAAGCTTCTCATATGCACGATTTTATACTTGAGATGTATTGATTATTGAGCTTTGTCAATGGACGATGTTGAGCTCCGTTGTAAAATGATGTAGAGTACATGCATATTTTGGAAGTAATGTCTAGCATTGAGTAGGCTAAAGGTCGATCACCCTATGCCTCAGAACTACGTGCCAACGTAGGCTTACACTATTATATATTACTTCGGGACCTCCCTCATGAGCTTCCCCTTCCCGAATGGTCCTTCAGCTTGATATCGATATCATGGTATCGTCCCTAGCCCTAGGAAGGCTTTGGACGACTCTACCTACTTGAGTGTGATAGTTGGGACCATGTAAGCTCTATCGTGGTATGTCGGTTAAAAGAAAAGTCTCCCATTGTTCCTCATAACTTCAGATATGCATATTCATTACTCATGAGACTTTTCTTAGTAGGTTTGACTCAATGTTCAGCTTTACTTATAAATGTCAAAATTCAGCTTTGAGTTAAGCTATTTAGTTATGATGTTATGAAGTTATGTTATGTTATGTTATGAAGAGATCATGATCTCATAAAGAATGCATGCAAGCCCTACTCTCAGACTCTTAATGTTTATGTTATATTATGCATTGTCTTTAAATGATTTTGCTTACTTTAGCGGTTTTACTTACCCTGCATACTCGGTACATTCCACATACTGACCGCATATTCTATGCTGTGTCATTTATTGATATAAGAAGCGACTCTCAAGTTCAGCCCCGCTCGTAGTCAGCTTATCAGAATTAGTGTTTGCATTGTTGGTGAGTCCTCATCTCTCGAGGACTAGACTACTCAGATTTCTTACGTGTATTTCAGTTTCAATTTTGTTGAGTTAGTGAGGGTCTTGTCCCATTAACTTGTCATGTGTAAAGGCTTTTTATACATATGTATATATTCATCTTCGGATTTCGTATTTTGATGTTGTGTTAAAGTTAGACTTCCGCTATGAGTATTTTATTGATTATTCAGTTTCTTGAATGAGATTAGATGTATGCTTATGCCATGGGTCAACTTGGGGTCTCTCAGGGCTCCTTGTCCAGTGTTACGATCTAGGCCTCCGTTTGGGTCGTGACAAACCTTAGGATTTTATGAAGATGCCCCTGGGTAACTGTTTCAAAATTTGACTGTCCAGATCCAACAACCTCACAATGATTCATTGGTACCATGGCTCGTTGGAACCAGTCATTAGTTCTTAGCTTGAGAAGTCAGTTTTTGGACTCCGACCAATGGATGGACAGGATGACTGGTTAGACACAACAATGGGTCATTATATCTAGTCACAGTCGCGGGAAGGATTTCAAATAACTTCTGAACTTCTCCCAACAGATGGATAGAACAATCCATTATCTGAAACAACAGGTCGTTGTTTCCAACCTTGCCACTGGGAGAAATTAAGCACTTTTTGAATTTGTTCTAATGGCTCCCTAGGATTAGTCATTATATCAAACAACGACTCGTCTTCTGGCTCATGCCTTGGAAGACAAATTCTTGATTACATTTAGAACTTGACAGAATGGGCAACACAGTGACTTATTGCCACCAACGACGGGTCTTTGTACCACTCGTTGAATTTGAGGAATGAAAACTATAGGGCTGACAACGACTCAAATAACGGGTCATTGTTATTGACAGTACTTGTTGGATGAGTCATTATTAGACAAAATTTTTTGGTTTCTTTTCTAGTTTTTTATTCCAAGTCTGGATTTGGTCTAAGGAAATTTTGGGGTATTATAGTCTAGTTGGATAATCTCTTAGATAGTGGCCCTGTTGACCATACCCACAACATCCGTACCTACACAAATGATGCTCCCCTAAATGGACATTACTACACTTGGCACAAGGTGGATGTCGTTGGGTTCCATGAACTATACTATCCTGTCTCTATGAAACTCTACTCATTCCCGTGACTCTGAGTTGGTGCAGTAGTGGTAGAAGATTCAGATCCAGAGGATCTCTTCTGAAAGAAGGGCTTGTTACTATTTCCACTCATATACTGTGTATGTAGCCTCATTATCGGCTAGTTTAGCTCTCTTGCTCTGGTCTCTTCCCTATGTTTCTTCTTGTATTCCTCTAACTACTGTGCATATACTATTAGCCTCCAAATATCCATCTCATTAATCAACAGAGAGAATTTGCATTCCTTCTTCACATGTTTAACCAGACCAAACATGAACTTCGAAATTCTAGCCCTCATGTCCTGTACCATCTCTAGAGCATATCTAGATAACTAGATGAACTTAAGGTTGTACGCCTTCACACTGATAGTATCTTGCCTAAGATTCACAAATTTCTCTACTTTTGCCTCTCTTAGCTCTTGGAGGAAGAAGTTGTTTGGAAAATTTTCCTCAAAACTATCCCAAGTGACTAGAGCTACATTATAACCTAGCCCTTGCTCCAACTGGTCATACCATATTACATCCTTGATCTAGTAAGAAGAAAACTCAACTCCCTTGGTCTCAGTGGCGTGTATGGAATTCAAAATCTTCTAGATCGTATCAATGAAGTTCTGAGGGTCCTCATCAACCTTGGATCTTGTAAATACTAGAGGATTTATCCTCAAGAACTCTCTAATCCTTGATTCTCCTGAATCGTGAGAACTAAAACTAGCTAGTGCTGAGTTCTAACGTCCTGACTGAGCAGCCACCAACTTAGTGAGCATCTGAATAGCCCCTCTAACTCTGCCTCTGAAGTACCCATGCTAGGGGCTGAGGAACTGGCATCTCTGGAATCCTGCCACTAGTAGTTGGTCCATCTTGGACTCCAAACACTAAACCCCTGGACTAGATTATGGGGACCATTTGTGGTCTGCATCCTAGTCTATGGGGGGCATGATAGCTATGTTCCTCGCGCTGACACTATGTTTATGAGGCATGATCTAAAACACATGAATTCATGGGTCAGGAGGAAGTCTTTATAAAGTTCAACTCTATCGCATGATTGATGATGGACGTATTTACGCACTTATTTGCCATATTTGGCCCACACTGAGCTATGTTTCGAGAAAAAATAATTTTTGATTGCTTTGGTTTTATATGATATTGTGAAAAAGAGCTAATACACATGATTAGATATTTATAAGGATTAAAGTGATGGATTTGAATTTATTTATGGCCTAAAAAGCAAGTATGGCAAAATTGGGTTGAGAAAAACAAGATTGAAGAAGGTTGGCATGACACAGGAATCCCAATGCACTATACTATGCAAATGGAGGCCACACCAGCACACCATGATGCGCGATATGGAGGCATAGAGGTGCATTGGGAGGCGCAATGCAGACTAATGGTGGCTGACTCAATATCTGCAAAGTCCAATCCCAGTATAATTAGGAACAGATGCGGATTTATTCTATTACTATATATACCCCTTCTTAGAATACTTTAGGTGTTGAAAATTAGTCCAAGTAAATGTGGAAGCTGAATTCACCACTTAATTCTTGATCATCATTATTGTAAATGTGGAAAACATTATTCCTTACAAGTGTTAGAGAAGACATCAAGTTCTTGTGATTCTATTTAGATTTTGAGATTTGTCAAACAATTTCATATTATTATAAATATTTCACTATGACTTCTTATAAATCTTATGTTGTTGTTTCTTCAATCATCAGCGACTAACTCTCTTTTGCTAGGGTTGCGAGAACTATGATGAATTAACGAAAGTAGGCAAAATAAAATAGTGATTCTTGAGTGGTGAATCAAGTGGCGTTATTCTATTCGTTTTAATGAGTTTTAGCGGTTGCATATGTTAAAACTTGCTTGTATCATCAACTTGTGCAATCAAAAAGGTTGAAGTTAGGAAAAAGGAATAACAATAGAAATTTGAGGCTACCAACCCTGATCTAATTAACTTGAGCTCTAACAGAGGATAGTTAATCCAAGAGTTATGGTGAGGGAAAAATATAAACACCTAAAGTCTGAGAGAATTTAGAGTGAAATTCATCTATGTAGGACGAGAGACATTAGATGAACTTAATCGTCAGTCTTATACAAAATTTACCAAGATAGATCACTAATACAATAAGTCCGCTATATTATGAAATCAAGGAGAACACAATCCTTATTTTATCTCATCAATTTGATAACAACTTAATCATTGTTTTAAATTACTTTTTCTTTTATTTGCAACCCTCTTCCAAAATATTGACTACCAGTTGATTTTCTCATCATTAATATATTATATCTATCCTATTCCCTGTGGGATCGACCCCAACCTAGTTGGGTTACTATATTTGACAATGACCATTTTATACTTCATTGCGAGGTGTAATTTGGGCGTGACCAAATTTTAGCATCGTTGCTGGGAAATACAATTCAGAAATAGTTAATTGGTATTTAAATTCTTCTTATAGTCTTTATCTCCTACTTGTATCACTTTGTTTTGTTTTTTTTTGTTTTAGTTAGTTTTTATTTTTATTATGGCATCATGGAATGAAAAGGGGTTTGGTAGTGGTAACCTATATCTTGATGACCAATGTCCATGTTGTGGAGGACCCCATTTTTGGCAGGATTCTAAATATACCCCCAGAAGAGAGATGTGTGCACCTTCTCACTTCTATGATGGGTATAATTGCACTTTATATGGCGGTCAAGAGAGACATTAGAGGGACTGTCCCAATTATTTTTCTTATCGACCCAGTTGCTATAATAAATATACTAGTTGTGCTTTTGAGTTTGACATGGACGATGACATGGCATGTGAAGGACAAAGCACTGTATACAAACATATGGAAGACATGCTCCAAGCTTTTTTGGAGTGGGAGTCTAACTTGGCGAAGGATGTTGACTCCTCAATGTCCATGCAATTTTCTCCACCTCAAGAAGAACTAGTTGAAAAAGATATTTCGAGCTCAAAGTATGAGCCAAAATATCATTATCATGTGTAGTTGGTAATTTACCAACTCATTACGCTCTTAGACATGAGTTTTTGCTCGATTTTCATGTCTTTTAGGTGGAGTTTATGCTCTTTCTCGTTGATCTTTGCAGGTATTTAAATTGAGTAGAAAACACATAAAATTGAGCAAAAAGCATGAAAACAGAGATAAGGACCGACGTTCCACCAGAGGACACCGGCGAAATGTTGGTGGACTGCAGATGCGTACTATACCGACGAAAATTGGCTACCGCCAAATTATTTTGGAATTCACTAGCCATCATCTATGACCGATTGGAAAATCACGGACTAGCAGTGACAAACCACTAGTGTCTCACAAGTGACACCCATCAGAAAAGGGAAAAAATGTCCAACTCAGAAAAAAGAGGAGAAACTTTTACCCTACTTTTGTACATCTCAAAAAGGATCTAAACATTCTATTCCATAATTATTCTAATAGCATTGTATTGAATTAGAGAGAAGTACAGAGAGAAGCACTCATCTTCTTCTTTGAAAAGGTAGAAAACTCCATTAAGATCAGAACCTTGAGCTTCAATTTTTCTTACTCATTTTATTGAATAGATATTTAATTATTATTGAATGCAATGTCTTCTTCTACTTACATGAGTAGCTAAATTCCTTGGTAGGAGTGTGTGAATGATTGGGGTTGATTTGGATTAGGTATTGTTCAATTGATCTTAGATTTACTCAATTAGTATAATTCTAGTTTTTCATCTAAGTTTAAATCTAAATACTCATAGTTGCAAATGTGGGTTGTATTTACTTACTCTAATTTTACTTGAAAAAAGGAATTTATAGTATGGGTGATGAAATATTAGTGGGTAATTAGGTGTTGATCATGTGGGGTTGGGCTACAAATAGCCAAAACCCAAATAAAGCTAGAAATAGTTGATTCTTACGCAGTTTGATGTGGCTGTTGAGAAAAGGCCTTTGTGGTTTGAGAAAACCCGAGGTGTAAGGCATCTAATTGGTTGAGAAACATAGGATGCCACCTTGTCCATGACTAATAATACTATATAGTAAGGCTAGGAGATGTTAATAACCCGATCCAGTGATGGCCCGATAATTTCACACCCCTAGTATTCTCTCCGTTGGTATTTTCTACACTTTGTCCCTATTTTCATGAGAAAATTTTGTAATTCAATTGACAAGTTGTTATTTCCCAAATTTTAAATTTATCATTGTTGAGACATTAATGCAAGTTACTTCAATTTGATAAACAATTCTTGCGTGATCAACTACTATTTCTTTTGGGATTCGACCCCAACACTCGTCAGGTATATTTATTTTTCCAACGACCGTTTACACTCTCTCATTAAGAGGAGTGAATTTGGAAATTATCAAAAATGGCACCGTTTCCAGGGAATGTAGTTTTATAGCCTTTAGTTGTTTGTTATTTTGAATTGATTTGTTGCATCTTGGTTGGTTTGACTTTACTCTTGTGATTAGTGCCATCTAGGTTGTTTTTGATATGAGTCAACACTCACAAGAAGGAGAAGGTTCGGTATGGATCATGAGGATGATGGTCCCGTGATGCCCATTGTTGTACATTCCATTCGCCTACCTCCTATGGTAAGGAATGCAATATTTCATGTGACGAGTATAAAGCTACACTTACTCCAAATGAAGGGGCTCTTCGAAGGAATGCACAGTGAGGATCAAATAGGAATCTTCAAAATTTTCTTGAGATTTTTCAACCCTTCAACATTGCAAATACAAGTCAAGAGTTGACCAGATTGAGGCTCTTCCCATTTTAACTAATCGGGGAAGCAACCGCTTGGTTGGAGGAGTTGCCTCCTGGGTCTATTACCTCTTGGAATGAACTCATAGAAGCATTGTTGGATAGGTTCTTCCCTCCTTCAAGTATGCTATAGCTGAGGGATGACATTACCAACTTCTGACAACTTGCTGGGGACAACTCTATGAAGCATGGTTGAGGTTCAAGAAAAAAATTTCCATTTTCCCGAACCATGGTTTTCCCAATGGGGTTCTACTTCAGAGCTTCTATCATTCATTGTATTCTATCTATAACTTTGTGGAAAATAATTTAGCAGGTGGTTCCGTCATGGATCAGCCCTATGGAATAGCCAAAGCACTTCTTTACATAATGACTATGATCAATCGAGCATCGCATACTAGAGAAGTAGAGGTATCTTCTAGTGGTGTTGCTCCCAACCTTATAAATGTTGTGATTAGAAAAAAGGATGAGGCTAGAGATGAAAGTCTTATGAAGATGATGATCCACCTAGAGTTGATGACGAAACATGTGATTGGAGGTTGTGCAACGAGTGTGAATGTTATAGGTACCCAAAGCCATCTTCAATTTGATGATGACACTTTACCCCCGAGATATGAGGAGGAGTGTCAATACATGGCGGGAAAATTGGGGCGTTCTCGCCCTGGGTATCAAGGTGCCAATCAAGGCCCTTGGCGTCAAAGGGAGGAGAATCAAGGTTGGAGAAATCGTGATAATCAAGGATGAGGGATAGAAATGATTGATGGGTGAATAGAGATCAAAATTAAGAAGGAGAGCAATACCACTGAAGTGCTAACCCCTATGTGCCTCCTCCAAAAGAAGAAGAATCTCAAGGGCAGCCAGGAGTGAGAGATATGGGAAATTCAAAGATTGAAGACATGTTGTCTTGGGTGTTGAAGAAGGTAGAATCCACCGATAGTGGGGTTAAAGAATTAAAAGGGGAGGTGTCTAACCTCGCCCAAATAATAACTTACAACTCAACATCGATCAAGCACCTTGAAGCCCAAATGAACCATTTGTCTTCACAAATGAACCCCTGCTTGAAGGATTCACTCCCAATTGACATTGTACCCAATTCAAAGAAAGATGGCCATTGCATGGTAGTGAATAGGAGTGGAAAGATATTTAATGATGTTGATGTCAAGCCCAAAGACGTTGTTGCCCCAACGGCAAAGGACGAAAATGTTCTGGAAGAGGTGCCAAACACACCAAGTGTTTCTGATGATGAAAAAGGGAAGAATGAGGGAGAAGTTTATTTGAATCCTTCATATGATGTGATTAGAAATGAAGGCAAGAAGGCCCCCAATGACAGATATCTAGAAACAAGAGTTCCACCTCCATATACACAACGACTAACCAAGAAAAAGGAAGATACTCAGTTTTGCAAGTTTATAGAAATGTTCAGTAAATTATCTATCAAGATACCACTTGTGGATGGTTTGATTCAAATGCCAGGCTATGTGAAGTTTATGAAAGAGCTCTTGAAGAAGAAGAAGCTAGTGGATATGGGCATAGATGAGGTGACCCATCATTGTAGTGTTTTCATGACCAGCAACCTTGATCCAAAACATGAGGATCCTGGAGCATTTACCATTCCTTGCACAATTGGCTTGTGCATATTCAAATAAAGCCCTTTGTGACCTTGGTGCTAGTATTTACTTGATGCCTCTGGTCATTTTCAAGAAACTCGGATTGGGGAGTCCCAAAAAGACATCCATGAGGCTCTTGATGGCGGATAGGTCGATTAAATGACCCATTAGAGTTTTAGTTGATGTCCTTGTAAGAGTGGAAAAATTCATACTTCCAGCTGATTTTGTTGTGCTAGATTGTGAGATGGACATTGAGGTGCCAATTATCTTGGGGCACCCACTTCTAGCAAAGAGAAGAGCTTTGATTGATGTAGAGCTTGGGGAGCTTAAGTTTTGAGTAGGTGGTGATTAGGTCACCTTCAATGTGTGTCAGCCTATAAAGCCCCCAGATGAGTGTAAGGTCATGAAAGTTCTTGATGGTGAAGTGGAGCATGAGGAACCATTTGATGATGAGATTGAATCAGAGGATGAACTTCCAGAGCGTTGAAGATTGAGAAGATTTTGTTCATGCCACAATGTTAACTAAGGAACTTCTTGGGAGGCAACCAAGGCATTTTTACTTTGAGTACTTTAACATTTTTGTTGTTTTTGATTTTGTAGGAAAATTGGATGAAAAACAAGGAGAAGAAGAATAGTGCAGACACAACGCTTGACCGGTGAAACCCTGGTCCACATGCACGAAGCGCCTCTTTAATATGAGTAAAGTGCAGAAGGTTGGGAAGTATAGGGTAAAATCGATGAGTTGCTGGCAGAACGCCGATGCCAAACTGCGTGCTACCGGAGGTAGCACCGGTGCAAACCAGAACACCTAGGAATTGAAGCACAATTGGTGATGAAATCAGTGAAATACAGGTGCAAACCCGCGAATCGCTGGTCAACCACTGTGTACAAAGCAGTGAACTAAACATGGTTTTTGTCACCTACGTTAAGGCGACGAAACACCGGTACCCACCGGTGACCATCGGTTAACCGCTGGCCAATGTACGCAGTGTAATAAAATATTGACCAACCCAACCCAGGGATTTCAAAATTAGGTCAAAACCTCTCCAACTCTCCATAAACCCTTTTCTCTACCTTTCCATTTCCCTATTTAGACTTTTTAACTTCCCCATACATTACCTTTCCACCTTCCCACTATTAAACCCATCTCCTCACCTACCACTCCTATCCACTTCTTCTATCCTATAAATTCCCTACTCCTAGTCCATTTATTTCATCACTTCTTACTCATCTTTCGACTATACTAAGGCAAAAATCTTGTGGAAACACCATTGTTGGCAACACCAAGCTTTGATCTTTCTTTGCTCTTTGTTCTCAAATTCATTCAATATGTGTCTCCTACTTTGATTTTAATTATTGTTTGAAGATGTGAATCAGTTTGAGCATGCTAAAGTCGATGTTTTCCCCACTCATGTTTCCCCATTACCTTGTTCTTATGCTTTTCATTACTTGTGTATTTTTCATATTGTCAGTATGTGGGGTTGTGATAAAATGTTGAATGACAATGTGGGTATGCTCTACAGTATAATGCTTGATTCTTGATGTGTTTGGTTTTAGTTAGGGGTGAAGTCTGAGAAGCTCCATGTGTGCTTAAGGGTAAATTGTCATTTTTATGTTGTTTTTGTTGTTGTTGTTGTGTTGGGTGAGTGAATCTTTGATATGAAAATTTTGTCTTTCATTGAGTTTTGGGATGAAATACAATGAACAGAGTTCACCGGTGAACTACCGGCGACAAAATGCCAGATGAAGCGTAGGTTGGGGTACAAGGCTTCAGGCTATTGTCCCGGACTTGTGTTACACTGGCGCTACGCGAGTCAAGACCAGCGAAACTCCGATGTGGCTTTGGATGAATCATGTTTTTCCCAATTTTCTATAAATGACCAGTAGCTAACCAACGGTTCGCGGGTCTCCACCTACGTTTCGCCAGTGTCCCATCGGTACTGCCAATGCTTAACCTCTGAACTCTTCAAATTGTTTGCTATTCAATTTTTATAATTCCTTACCTTTGCTTAGAATAGATGTCATTTTTTAGTTTTATAAGCAAAAATACAAAAAAGAAATATTGTTGTATAGCACTAACATGGTCTTGCAGAGTATGTCTTCATCCAGGCAACCAAGAAAGTGCAAGGCCCCTGCCTCATCTAAAAGCAAAGGAAATGGGAAAGCAAGGGCGACCCCAACCTCGAACACTAGAGAAGGTATTATCTTTTGCTTGTTTTAAATGGAGGGGCACTATGCTATTTTCAAGGGGTGCCCTATCATGGTAGAGAAGCGCTTCGACTTGGTGGGGCTACTAGGTGACTTCCCCAAAATCACAACATAATTCACTAACCACCAATGGCAAATCTTTGCCAATCCTCTACCTGACTTCTTCTATAGTCTAGTGCCTTAGTTTTATGCATCATACCAGGCTAGGGAAGAGAGCATGCATTATAGAGGCAAGGTTGACGAATTCCCCTACCTTCCCTCAGTTATGGTGAGGGGTGTAGAAGTGGACATCACCACCGGCGACCATCAATTCTTTATTCTGGGAGGACTATTTGACCCCGAAACTGAGTATTCAACTAGAATTTCCAACAAAGAGGATCAATTCAGTTGGATTGCACCTACCATTGCAGCTGATACACCTTTCTGGGACTTTAAGGGTGGCGAGATATCCCAACATGATTTAAAGTTTGAAGCCAAGTTGTGGTTGGATTTTATTTGCGGCCGCATTATGCCCTCGAAGAATGAGAAGAGGGTGAATTTGGAGGCGGCCATCCTTATCACTTGCATCATGAGAGGGGTCCCCATAAACTTTGGGGAAATAGTGGTCATTCATATGAAGAGAAAGGCAAGGCAAGCTGGCACCTCAATGCCCTATATTTTAGTCATATTTCAGTTGTGCCTTCAAGCTGGAGTGCCACTTTTCCCAGATGAGGCCTCCAGCGCCGCTACTGGTGTGATCACAGTTGATAGAAAAAGGGACACGAATGCTCCCAAGAGCAAGTGAAAGTGGATGCAAGCCTTCAAAGTCCCCGAGGAGTCTATCTCTCATGGATTAGAGCAGGCCCCAATGGCACCCAATCTCAACATGCCACATCCTGAGGCATCGGGCCAAGATTCAAGAGAAGCACCTACTAGGGGAGCCTCACCTCCTTCCACATCTTCCCAGTCAAGTAGCCTCCACAAACATGTGAAGATGACACACTTCCATGAGAGGAAGCTTTAGAGATTGGCTAAAAGTCTCCCTGAACTGATTGCCAAGACGGTGAAAAAGGAGATGAAGTTAATATATGATAGCTTGAACAGGTTATGCTCACCTGTGGATGATTATGAGGCAGCTATGGCAGCTATGGCTACCCTTTCTATAGTCCAGGCCCCATTAACAACTTTTTTGAGGGCTTAGGGGATGATTATGAGGACCTAGGAGATGAAGGCCATGATGGGGATACTGAGGCTGAATATGATGAGGATGACAACGAGTGACCACTTCAGGGAGTTTTTACCCCCATTTGTTTTGTATCCATACATTGGGGATAACATATTATTTTAGTTGGGGTGGGATGAGTGTATCTTTTATTGTGGTCAATATTATTGATGATTGATATTGCCCTTGTCAGGCTTTTGTTCATGAGTTGTGAGCCTTTGTCGGGCTTATTTTTATTGATGATTGATGTTGCCTTTGGCGGGCTATTGTTTTGATAATTGTTGAATGGTTGTTGAACCTTTGTCGGGATTAGAGTGGATGAAAATAAAAAAAAATTGTTTTGAATTATTAGTGCATGTGATTGGGTCCTTATTTAAATTGCTAAATGTTTCATGACCCAAGTTTTATTTCCCCTTTGTAAATAGTAGGTAGTGAATAAACTCCAAGAATTTTCTTTATACCACGGTTCTTTCCCGAGGAGCAATTTCTTTTCTTTTCTTTTTCTATTGTCGAACTGGGTGACATTTCCCAATAATAGATTGTAAGGAGACTTTCTTAAGGGAAAATGCCATGTTTTTGAGTCTTGCTGAAATTGTTTTTGAGGGGTACCACCAAATATTTTTTGTGTGGCATGAAAAAAAGGGTTTTGAAGAAATGGGGCATTTGAAACGAAAATTGTATCACTCTCTTGTCATATATTGCACATTCCTTGTTTGTCTTGTCGATTCACATGCTCAATTGTCTTAAAAACGTAATCTGGCTGTGGTGTTGTAATGTGAACTCCTTGGAGTGTGATGCCTTGTATCGTGAAGTTGATTGAATGATTTTCATGCATATACTTTTATCTAGAACTTGCCCTAAGTGTGATTCAAGGCGATATCCTAGAGGTATCTACACTTAGAACATGATTTTAGGCTTTCTATTGTTAGTCACTTCACCCAAAATGACCTACTAAAACATATTCCTTTGCCAGCCAATGTTGATCCTTTGACTGTTTTTATCAGAAACCGCTAATGTGCTATGAGTTTACAACACTTTTGATGCTTAAAACGGAGAAAATAACATGGTATTAGGTATGCTTATATAGATATGAGGCACTTTTACTTTGATTTCAGGGAAGATAAGTGTCGGAGCAAAATTGTGCAAAAGAAGCTTAAAAATGCAGAAAACCAACCAAAGTACTGTTCGGTGCTGATTCGGTTAGTATTAAATATTATCAACCGACACGCAAGTGCACGTGGTCAAACATGTAATAAAGTGGCTAAGTAGCCAAGTATCGATCCAAGGAGGCTGCTCTAGATATGTAAAACTGCCTAGTTTACTATATCTCTATTCTATTCCTAACTATGTTAACAACAATCCAACCAAGAGTTGAGTGAGTTTTTGTTTCTAAACTATTTATATACTACAATTAATAACAACTATTTACTTTTGAATTTAGACAATGGATATGCACATGCCAAGGTTAAGAACGAGTAATGAACTTGATAATCATGATAATTTGGTCATCCTCTTCTTCATGTTGCTATCCAAGAACGTTTGCCTAGAAATTAAAACTTTCGTATTTAATTTCACTTTAGAATCATAAACCATCCGTCTACATTTCTGTGATCAAATGCAATTTATGACCTAGCACTACAATTCCGGTTCCTAAATTGACTAATACGGCTTTCAAGTATATTTCTATCAAGAAAGCACATCAAAACCCAATTTTCCCAAATCAAGTTAAGAACAATACCCTATTAATTCACAACTTTCCAATTTCGTGCTCTCTCGAGTGAAATTGGACTTTTTAGATATACATTAATGGTGGCCAATCAATAATGTAGTAAGCACAAGAATTAATAGAACAACATGCAAGAAGAAGAAGAAACCATATCAATTATCACCAAAATTCATTACACAAGTTCAAAACCTCAGCAAAGAAGGGAATTAGCCACTCATTCTTGGATTAATCATCCTAAAATGAGTGTAAATCATGCATACAATTGAAGGAAAGAAGAAAGGAAGAGAAGAAAACTCTTAGCTTTTCTATTCTTCAACTGCCACAAACCCACGTTCCTGCTCTCCACTTCTGAACTCAGTCTAAAAACTAAAACTGATTAAAAATAAAACTAAGTGTGCTATTTATACTAGTGGGAAATTTTTCCCGGAATAACAAGCAACGTGTCACGGAGGCCAACGCGGAGCACTGCCTCCGTGACACGGCGTGGACGCGGACCCTCTCTGGAAATTGCAGGGTCCGGATAATTGGCCTCAACGTGGCACGAAGGCCATCGCGGAGGCCTATCTCCGTGCCACGAAACTGACGCGCAGACACACTAGAAATTGCCTAATTAATTCCTGCCCAGGCAGTGTGCTACCGCGATGGCAGCGTGGCACGGCTCCATCGCGGAGCCAGTGTAAAATGTGCCATCCAAGGTCTTTTCCACGCTCGCATCCAAGTCCAACTCCGACATAGTTCCAACACGCATTTTAGCTCCTAAAAATCACATTATCCTGCAAAACAAATGCTAATCATGTTGGTTAGTATAAATTCGCATTTTATTACCAAATACATGATATTATATACACATTGCACAACAAACAAGGTAAAAAATGATACGTTTGAGTATCCCTTGGGCATATAAATCTGTCCAAGATCACTTACCCCACACTTAAATCCTTGTTCGTCCTCGAACAACACATACACAACTCATGCAAATTACATCCCAACCTTCATCCCTATGGTGCAACATTTTACGCTACGGTCATACCGATTATTCAATTCTTGCAAATCATCAAGAAAACATGCTTGGTCGTACAAGACAATGACCTTAATACATCGAGGCTTCCTAAAATTTTAAGAATTGATTCTTGATATCGGCAAACCCATGCAAATCAACTAATCAAGAAATCCGACACGAAAATCAATCTTTCATCAAGCATGTACCCTCACTACTCGAGAGAAACTTCCCCTTTTATGTTCGTGCAGCACACAAACATGCAAGTAGGGGCATATAAAAATTAATTTCACTCTCTCTCCCAAAAGAATTCACATGCATCATGTCATGACCCATAGGCTTGCCCTTAGTGTATTACTCCACTAATATAAAGAAATGCAATGTAGGATCAATTATGACTTTTAATGGGTTGTAACTGGGCTATGGATCTAGTATATATATATTGGATTAGCCAATAATAGTCGCTAGCATCCTTAAGCGCCTTTTCAACTCATTCCCATCGACTCATGGACATTGTTCCTCTCTTTTCTCTTTTTCTCCCATTCATGCTGGTTTACTTTCATACAGCCCATTTCATCAGGCACACTTGACACAAAACAGAGGGTTTTCATGTACCCTCACTATCATTTAATTACAACTAGTGCCTCTTCAACATCATCTTTTCTTTCCTCACTTTGCTTTTCTTTTCTTTTCACTCTTTTCACTCTTTAACACTTTGGGAAACATTTTCTGTTCTTTGTAAGCGCTTAAGAGATTCTTATAGACTTTAAGGCTAATGAAAAGAAGGAATAAAGCTTAGTTCATACAATTCTGGACAAAAGAAAGAAATCGGCTAAAGGCTCAACGGGCTGACTAGGGTATACAACATATAAAAAGGTAGAATTTGACAAGAAAAAAATGGAAACTAACGGTTAAAAAAAAGAAATGCCTACATCCTTTCCGACACTACACCTCCTTCATTTCGTTTTGTATACACGCCAGGCAAGTTCTAGACAATTCACAATGACATGGAATAGCAAAACCTCACTCACACTTCATGCACATGCTCGAATCAAGATGCATTCACAGACTCTTTAATTAGTCAATTACATGAATTCAAGATTAAGCCTCAATCATAATGAACCAAATTCTATAGCCTAGGTAACTCAACATATTTACAAAATTGCATGCTTTCAAACGAATCATTTTCACATTTTGAACATCAATTACAACATGCAACGAAATTTTATCAACCATAAGCAACTACAGTTTATTGATGCAATCCACCAAAGAAACTAAAAACAAAACATCTACTCCTATCGACTACATTTCCCTTAAGAGGGTCGTAATCCATCCATCATAGGGAACGGTCACTAACTATGACATCGGTTCAATGGGACTATTCTCGGTAAAAGAACCGAAAACAAACTCCGAGAAACCCAAAAATAAAACTTCAAAAATTTTTGCAACACATCGATCATTTCGATAGAAAATATTTACAAAATATTTTGATAAGTGCAAAATCTTTTCGCAAAAATTTTGAAAAATAGCGATCATATCGATAAAGAAAAAAAAAATTTACAAAATTTACAAAATATTTACAAAGGCAACCATAACTTTCAAAAACACACATCATTAGCCACAAACAAATATATACACATAAATCACAAATCAGTTCACAACAACAGGGAAAGCACAGACATACATAAACGTCAAGGAAAAATTATACAGCAAATTTAGAGCCTATGACCCAGCACCTAACTACTCCCCACCCCACACTTAAATCGAACACTGTCCCCAGTGTTCACAACAATACAAAGCACAACATATGGGTGGTGGAACTCCCTGCTCAGTCGAAATATTCGACTTCCTCATCCGGTGCTGCGGCCTCGTCGCCCATATCTGAATCATCTCCATCGTCGTCATCGGACTCCACATCGGAGTCCTCACGACGTGTCTCCTCATCAGTAGGGACATCATCATCAGTCGGCTCCACGAAGGCTGGCCCCACCTTGCATAAGGCTCTGGCGTTCTCGCCAAAGGGGTAGTCCAGCTCCAGCTGCCATAATTCATCCTCGGTGGCTGGTCTCCCACCTATCCGTAGCTGCAGCATCTGCATGCCGAACATACGGGCCATATACTGGTCGTCACGAGCATGTCGCTCGCCCAGAGTCAGCACAGGTCCGTGTGTAGTGTCGGGGGCCTTGGTCTTTGTCACATCGAGGGCCCTCCGCTCCAACTACGGAATGTAATCCAAGGCTTCTTCCTCAACGTCGAGGCCTCGGAGGAAGGTGGTGATGAGTCCGCCAAACCCGTATTTGTGGCCCTAGTGTAGTCTGGCTCTCTTCATGGCGGATATTATGACCGCCCCCACATTAATCTCAAGCCCTTTCATAAGGGCATACACCAAGCAGACACGGTCCCGGGTCACGTCTGTCATATGAACTCCCGGGATCAAACACGAACATATAATTTTTAGCCAGATTCTGGCCTCCCTATTCATCTGCGAATAAGGCAGAGTCTGGTGGTAACCCCTCTCTTTGTGTCTACTCCATCGGGCTGTGGATCGAGCCCCACACAACGTACGTCTGATGTCGGCGTACGGTGGGGTGATGTTTAGCTGGCGGAGGACGTGGGCGTCTGTGTCCCGCGCTCCCACGATGGCATTAAACATCTGGGGTTCCAGAGTGACAATCTGCCCTCTGATTTTAATAGTATGGCTCCTGATGGCCGGGTTCCAGTTGGCGTAGAATTCCCAGACCAAGTGAAGGTTGCACTCCTTGGGCTCCTGAAAGATAAAGCTGAGCCCAGCTGCCTCAATCCTCTGTACGATGCGAGGGAACTCCTGTGCAAGTGGTTCCCTTGCAATATGTTCCTCCGGGAAGTATTTGTTCTCCTTATGCTTTGCGTACCACTTCTTCCCTTCCTCGGTAACCCATCGTGTTCCGTATCGGTGGTGTTGACCGCGTGGAACAGCAGGTGCAGCTGGGACAGCCGTGCCCAGTCTCATTCTCTTTCTGCCGGTGCCTGAGGTTGAAGCACCCTTGCCTTTATCTTGTCGACTGGCCATTGTACCTGTCAATTTACACAAACAAGCACAACGTTAAGCTAAAAACTTGTTAGCTTCGGCTAAGGTCGGGATAAACAAAATTTACCCCACCCTTAGTCTTTAACAATATTTACAACATTTTAGCAAGGATAGCTCTATTTACACCCCAAACACAATCAACTATAAACATATTGCTTAGTGCGTTCACAGAAATTCAACAGCATAACGGCTAGCGAACTACTCAGACTTCATACAGCTAACCCAATCCTACTATCGACAGCTATTCACCCATAGCACTTAGCAACAATAACAACAACAAAATAGAAACAACAATACAAACATTATATATACAACTAATCTAAGCAATTCAACCAATTCACATATTACGCAATTTCCCACAAAAATTCGAGAAGTAGTCATCTTTCAACAATTATACAATATTTACCACCACTTATCTCAAATAATAAACACACCCCGACATCAATTTCGTCAAACTATCAAGTAACCCAAGTTAAAATTCAACAACCCCAAGCCCTAGAATACAATTCGACAATCAAAATCGAATTATTCAATCAATCGATAAGTTCAAATGTCAACTACAACAATCCGAACATAATCAATCACAAAATAATTCACATCATGTTTAATTTCTACCTAGGGTGATATATCTCACTTCACATGCTCAAAATTGACAAAAATCACCAAAAATTTGAGATAGACGATGAAAACATACCTTGGATTTGAAGAATCGACGAAAACTTGACGTTTTCCTTGCCTATTAACGTGGCACGGAGCTTGGGGGTAGGGGAATGGGTGTTTGGTCGCGGAGGGAAGAGGGAATGGGGAAAATAGGGGCGAAATCGGGGGTTTTCATTAAGAAAACACGCGGGTCACCCGGAAACCCGGTGTGACCCGGCACTGGATAAAGGCAACGTGTCACGGAGGGTAACGCGGAGCCCCTCCTCCGTGACACGGAGCCAACGCGTTGGCTTACTGGAATTTTGAAAAATCCAGATTTGCCTTCAACGTGTCACGGAGGCCAACGCGGAGCATTGCCTCCGTGACACGGCGCCAACGCGCCAGTGCTCTGTTTCACCATCAAATTTTATTTTTCATACCTCGCCTCGTTTCCTCGATTCCAAGTATTTTTCCTCCAGTATACCTGAAAATCACCTCACTAAACAAAAATTGGTTAAATTAATAAATTCCCTACTAAAAATAATAAAAAAAATTACTAAATTACTAAATAAAAAATTACTAAATAAAATGCAAATCTAAGCCTAGTCACGAAAAAGAAAAGAATATAAAATAAAAGAAAAACTTTACACTAAAGAAAGAAAAGAATATTTTTCACGGGTTGCCTCCCGTGCAGCGCCTGGTTTAACGTCGCGGCTCGACAACCTTTATGCTCACGTGTCTACTAGGGAGATGGACGATTTGTCCCGATCCTGGTCATCTCCCCAGTAGTTCTCAACCTTGTCTGGTGGCCTACCTAGTAGCTCTCGGGAATCACTCAATCCATTTGCATTCCCATGATCAATCACGTTGATCACCGAGAGTTCCTTATAGACAGTCGGGAGCTTAGGTGCCTTGTACACGTCGAACACCTCAACCTTGTCGTGTGCTCGCATTGTGAGTTGACCCGCAACTACATCGATCAATGCCTTTCCGGTTGCCAAAAAGGGTCGTCCCAAAATAAATGGGACTTCCGCATCTGGTTCAAAATCCAGAACAATGAAATCTACCAGAAAAATGAGGGAGCCTACCTGCACTAGCACATCCTCAACAATGCCATCTGGCTTAGCTAAAGACCTGTCTGCTAGCTGCAAGATCACTATTATAGGTCTAGGATTCCCTAGTCCTAACTTTCTGAATACCAAAGATGGCATCAGATTTATACTTGCCCCCAAGTCGCATAACCCACGAGCTTGGATACTTTGCCCAATCGTCAGCTGGATAGTAAAACTTCCAGGATCCTTCAGTTTAGTGGGCAACCTATTCTGAATACGGGATGTGCATTCCTCCGTTAAAGCCACCGTGGCATACTCAGTCAAGCGACTTTTGTTGGCCACGATGTCTTTGATATACTTCGCATATTTTGGCACACCCTGCAAGACATCAACAAGAGGTAAGTTAACATGTACCTGTTTAAGTACCTCCATGAATTTCTGGAAACACGCCTCCTCCTTGTGTTTCTTAAGTCATTGAGGGAACGGGTGTGGAGGCCTTGCTGGTTCAGCTTCTTTGGTCTTCCCCGTATCTGAGGTTTGTTCTCCCTCAACATCTGCTGCTCCTGACTTCTGAGGCAGTCTTTTCGGTTCCACCTCCTTTAATTGTAAACCACTCCTCGTGGTCACTGCATTCACCTGCTTAGGATTGGGATCCGTGTCGCTAGGTAGTCCTCCCCTTGGTCTAGTATTTTGGGCACTAGCAAATTGCCCAAACTGATATTCAAGAGCCTTGGTTGCCAATTGATTGTTCTTTACTTCGGCTGCCAATTTGACATAGTCAGCCTGCAATTGTGCCTGGTTGGCAATCATGGTCTTGAACATTTCCTCAATAGTCGGTGATGGTGGTGGAGGAGGGGCATTGTGATTTCTGAACTGATTCTGATAGCCTTGTTGCCCTCCTTGGTTTCTGTGCATACCCTGCCCTGAACCTTGGCCTTGTTGATTGTTGCTACCCCACGAAAAATTCGGATGATTCCTCCAATTCGAGTTGTAGCCACCACCAAATTGCTGTTGATTCCTCTGTGCATTGCCCACAAAGTTGACAGAATCAGGATTTGCACCACAACATTCAGCTGAATGCTCACTACTACCACACACTTCACACCACATCTGTTGGACTGCATTGACGGAGGCTGAAGGCTGGTTCAAATTCATATTGCTGAAGTGAGTGTTTAACTGATTTTGCAAAGCAGCTATCTGTGCAGCGATAGCTGTGAATCCATCCACTTCAAGCACTCCCGCTGCTTTCCTTGCTCCACCTCTTGAAGAATCTGCATTCCATTCCGGATTGCCTTGTGAAATTCAGTTGAGCAAAGTGTACAGCTCCTCATAAGTCTTCTCCAGCGCTTGCCCTCCAGCTGCTGAGTCTAACAAAATTTTAGTGTGGAGTTCCAAACCCTCAATAAAAGTGTGTACCAACACCTCATTTGACTGATGATGATGAGGACATTCCCGCAACATGGACTTGAATCTTTCCCAGGCTTGATAAAGATTTTCTCCTTCCCTCTGTTTAAAACTTAGAATCTGACTTCTAAGTTTAGCTGTTTTACCTGAAGGGAAAAATCTGATCAAAAACTTCCTTGCAAGATCATCCCACGTTGATATAGAGTTGGGTGGTTCAGCTTTTAACCACCTCTTGGCTTCACCAAGTAAGGAAAATGGAAATAAGGTGAGCCGAACATAATCAGGTGACACTCCAGCGGGTATGTAAGTGTCACTTATCTCCAAAAAGTTCTGGAGATGTTGTTGCGGATATTCGTGAGGGAGATCGGTAAACTGCCCGCTAGTGTGCAAAAGTTGCACCATATTTTGCTTTAACTCAAATCTCCCTCCAGGCTCTGGTTTGCGGATGCTGGAATGTACATTATTAGCGTGTGGGATTGCCAGCTCGCGAACCGGCCTGGCTGCTACTTCCTCGGGCACTAACACTGCCCGCACAACTAGTGGATTTGGTTGCTCCATCATAGACTGTTTAAGCAACTGCAGCTTCTTCCGAAGAGCTTCTCTATGTTGACTGTGCAATTCACGTTCTGGCTCTAAGTAAGATTCCACCAGCTCCTTGTCCCTTGCCAGTGTTCACAGAAATAAAAATCTGCAAAATACAGGCTAAGACCAAGTTGTTAACACTTAAGAAAATAAAAACACAAATACAGTAAATTTACACTAAACAAAATTTTACAAATCGCCTAGCCTCCCCGGCAACGGTGCCAAAAAGTACTGTTCGGTGCTGATTCGGTTAGTATTAAATATTATCAACCGACATGCAAGTGCACGTGGTCAAACAAGTAATAAAGTGGCTAAGTAGCCTAGTATCGATCCAAGGAGGCTGCTCTAGATATGTAAAACTGCCTAGTTTACTATATCTCTATTCTATTCCTAACTATGTTAACAACAATCCAACCAAGAGTTGAGTGAGTTTTTGTTTCTAAACTATTTATATACTACAATTAATAACAACTATTTACTTTTGAATTTAGACAATGGATATGCACATGCCAAGGTTAAGAACGAGTAATGAACTTGATAATCATGATAATTTGGTCATCCTCTTCTTCATGTTGCTAGCCAAGAACGTTTGCCTAGAAATTAAAACTTTCGTATTTAATTTCACTTTAGAATCATAAACCATCCATCTACATTTCTGTGATCAAATGCAATTTATGACCTAGCACTACAATTCCGGTTCCTAAATTGACTAATACGGCTTTCAAGTATATTTCTATCAAGAAAGCACATCAAAACCCAATTTTCCCAAATCAAGTTAAGAACAATACCCTATTAATTCACAACTTTCCAATTTCGTGCTCTTTCGAGTGAAATTGGACATTTTAGATATACATTAATGGTGGCCAATCAATAATGTAGTAAGCACAAGAATTAATAGAACAACATGCAAGAAGAAGAAGAAACCATATCAATTATCACCAAAATTCATTACACAAGTTCAAAACCTCAGCAAAGAAGGGAATTAGCCACTCATTCTTGGATTAATCATCCTAAAATGAGTGTAAATCATGCATACAATTGAAGGAAAGAAGAAAGGAAGAGAAGAAAACTCTTAGCTTTTCTATTCTTCAACTGCCACAAACCCACGTTCCTGCTCTCCACTTCTGAACTCAGTCTAAAAACTAAAACTGATTAAAAATAAACCTAAGTGTGCTATTTATACTAGTTGGAAATTTTTCCCGGAATAACAAGCAACGTGTCACGGAGGCCAACGCGGAGCACTGCCTCCGTGACACGGCGTGGACGCGGACCCTCTCTGGAAATTGCAGGGTCCGGATAATTGGCCTCAACGTGGCACAGAGGCCATCGCGGAGGCCTATCTCCGTGCCACGGAACTGACGCGCAGGCACACTAGAAATTGCCTAATTAATTCCTGCCGAGGCAGTGTGCTACCGCGATGGCAGCGTGGCACGGCTCCATCGCGGAGCCAGTGTAAAATGTGCCATCCAAGGTCTTTTCCACGCTCGCATCCAAGTCCAACTCCGACATAGTTCCAACACGCATTTTAGCTCCTAAAAATCACATTATCCTGCAAAACAAATGCTAATCATGTTGGTTAGTATAAATTCGCATTTTATTACCAAATACATGATATTATATACACATTGCACAACAAACAAGGTAAAAAATGATACGTTTGAGTATCCCTTGGGCATATAAATCTGCCCAAGATCAAAGTCTCAGTATGAGCTATACCTTGATTGTACGAGCCATACTGAGAACCCTAATAAAAGTTAGAAGGCTGGAACGAGGGGAAGGCAACATAGGACGCTCAGTACGAGCTGTAACTAGAATCGTGGAATTGTTTAGAGAAACATGCACAAAGGTGGACTCTTCGTACGGATGGACTCATGGATCGTAGCATGAACATACAACCCGTACCATGAGCCGCAGTGAACTTCAGAAGATTCTTCAAAACTTGGAAGAACTTCAGACACAACAAAGAGTACGAGTGGTAGGAAGAAGGTATGAGTCGTACCACAACACTTGTGGAAAATTTCAGAAGATGTCAGAGTTCTCAGGGCCAAACCATAGAAGCATTGTACGAATCGTAGGATTTTAGTATGAGTCGTACTAGCTTGCCAACACATACAAAAATATATGGCAGCCAAGGACATACAAGAAAAAGGTACAACCTGTACAATGCTACTATGGATCACAGGTCCAGTCGTGACACAGTCAGCGCTAGATATGGAAAATTCCCTATTAGCTTAGGAAAAAATTTCTAATGTCTGTATAAATAGCCTTGATGTTTTATATTAGCATAGAAAACATAGAAACAAAGTAATAGACGTGTGAAGAATAATATTTATGAATTTTTATCTAGTTTTGGAGAGCAATTCTTGGGATCAAATTCTTGAATTCCTACATTGTTCTTGAGATTGTTCTTCAATATTCAGATCTGGTTTTCTTCCAATTGTTGCTGTAACTATTCAATTATGTGTTTGTCTTTGAATGAAAATTATAATCTTACAACCATGAGAGGCTAAAACCTCTACAACTAGGGGTTGAGAACCATTGTGGATTAATGAAATAGGGTTACACAAAAGTGATTCAAAACCAATGTGAAATGGTTGTATTGTATTCTCTTCATCTTTAAATGTTTCTTAATGGTGTACAACATTACGACTTGTGAACCCGGAACCAAATTAAGCCACAATAAGTTAATAAATACTGAAATAGGCCTCTTTTTTAATTTGATACTAAGATAGGCTTAACGGACTAATTTAGTCCGTTATGCACTTTTTTTAACGTGAAACTAGACGCCATCTAAGCATGTATATCAGACTAAATTAGTCCGATGTATATAATGGACTAATTTAATCCGTTATGTGCTTCTTCACCAAAATAGGGCCTGACCTGTAACTGAATATAATAATAATTTTACATATTGAAAGAAAATAAAATAATTATTATAAAGGAAAGTCTTTAACATAATAAAATGGATGGAAAAAGGTACTACAAAATAAAAGGAAACATAACTTCACTTTTTGAATTTGATCTGACTTATAGTAACAAAAATATTGATATTTCATAAAATTATACTAATTTAACATTTTAGAAAATAATTTTGTTTTGGGTATCGTATATTTTTCGAGCAAAGATTTTCTTTCATATTCTCTCTCCAGATCAATGTCAGCTATCGTGTTCTTTGCTCATTTAAAACCATTCTCAATCTTTCATTCTATTAAAGAAAAAAATCAATTGTTAAATTTCTGCAAATCGAAGAAAAAATTGATGAGACAAATACGTAAAAAAAGGATTGCATCGTGTAAGTTGATGAACTGATCAATTTGAATCCTCTGTTTATCAATCTGGGTTACTACAAACTGGGAAAAGGCATTGAAGAAGCATATAATGGACTAAATTAGTCCTTTATATATACTGGACTAATTTTGTCCGATATAGATGCTTAGAAGGCGTCCAGTTTCAGGTTTAAAAAAGTGCATAACAAACTAAATTAGTCTGTTTAGCCTATGTTTGTATAAATTTAAAAAAAGGCCTATTTCAATATTTGTTAACTTATTGTGACTCATTTTTGTTCCGCTTTCAGAACTTTCCCAAACTCTTCACTTGCTTGAACCTAGCGAAGTAGAGATTAGGAAAAGAAAATTACCACAAAGCCTTGGTCTTTATGATCATTGTACTAACTTGAGCTATGGTCGCAGGATAGTTAAATTTGAAATGTATTAATAATGATTAGTTTGAAATCTCTCATAAGACCTGACTTGGTGATTGAGTATAGCCATCCAATAGGGATGAACCATTCTTTTGGATGAACCCTAGTTATCAATTCTACAAGTAAGTATTGGGATTGATCACATTTGTATAACTGAAGTAGTTATGAACCCATGGGGAACACTTACCCTAGTTGTTTGAAAATCATTATTTAAATCACTAATATAATCTTTTCTTTAATATTGTTTTCTATGAAACCCCCCAGTTTGGAGATAACTCACCAACAAGTTCAATTACGGGCATTAGTCTAGATCTTACCCTATTTCTTGTGGTTTCGAACCCAACCTCATATTTGTGTTCTTTATTCACAATGACTGCTTCATACTTTGTTAGAAAGTTTGAGTTTGAGTGTTATCAAAAATAGTGGTGCCATTGCCAGGGAATACGGCTAAGATTAGTTTAATTGCTTGTATTTGACTTTTGGTTGTTACTTCTTGAATTACGTTTCTTTTTATTTTCAGATATCCACAAGTTGTAGCTTGGTGAATGCCTAGTACTCGTCGGAGTAGAAACCCCCTGATTCCGTTGGATCTCGAAATAGAAAGAACATTGCCAAAGATGGAAAACCAAGAGCAGAGAGATGCCCATATTGCTAAAGAAGATAGGCAAGCCAAGCTAGCTCGATAAGCTGCACTTTAGGATGCGAAAGATGCTCGAGATAAGGTTGTTAATGCTGGTCGACATGGAAGGAGCAACATAGGTCAAAGATATGCCCCTCAGTTCTTCGATGAAGATGACCAGACATTGATAAAGTCGGGTCAATTGGAGCTATCATACCACCACCATTGCCTGATGGAGCTAAATTTGACATCACTAGCACCATGATCCAATTATTAAATATGAAAGGGGTGTTTAGTGGTCACGCGCTGATGATGCCAACCTGCACCTGATGAACTTTGTTGGAACATGCAAGGTGTACAGGTTGCCCGAAGTCAGCCAGGATACTATACGACTAAGAATCTTCCTTTTTTCTCTACCTAGGGAAGCCATATTATGGTTTTGGAGTTACCCAACCACTCCATTATCAACTAGAGGGAGCTCAAGCTAGCTTTCCTAGAGAGATTCTTTTCAACCTCTAGGATGCTGCAGCTTAAGGATGAGATATATAATTTAAACACCTTATGAGACCTGGTTGAGGTTGAAGAAGAACTTGACCAAGTGCCCGAACCACTAAATTCCTGATGACAGTCTATTGGAGATTTTCTATAGATCATTGAACAATAGTACAAAAGTAGTAGTAGACACAATGGCGGGAAGACAACTGATGAGCCACACCTGGGAGCAAGCTGCCACAATTCTAGATAGAGTAACCAAGACAACAAAGCATGGCACACCCGGGAAGTAGAAGCAGCGGCTGGTACATATGTTGTTTGTTTGATTGCAGACCAACGAAGGAAAGAAGAAGAACGTGACTAGGAATTGGCTCATATGCGTACCTCATTGGATTTGCTTACTAAGAATATCATGGGAGCTGGAGAGATAAAGGTTAACGTAGTAGGGACACAAGGACAGGAGCCAGGGCAGGACCACTCAGACTCTGAGGAGGAGGAAAACTTCTTGGACAACTAGGTGGCAGGTTTTCAAGCCAACGCCCAAGGGTCTGTACATGACACTTGGCGCCAAGGTTCTGGAAACCAAGGTCAGAACCAATATAGAGACAATTACAACCGAAATGGGTACAAAGATAGAAGCCGAGTTCATGAGCGCAAAGGAGATTGGAGAAGGAATGATGATTACCGCAACTACCGAGCTGGATTGTATGTGCCTCCTAATGCACGTAAGGGGAAGGATGGATAGTCAAAATTAGATAGCATGATGGCTGAGATGCAAAAGAAGGTGAGATCCACAAATGATCAGCTGAAAGGAATCTAAAGTGATATGTCGAGCAGGGGTCAGAGAGCGGAGTCATGTGTGACGGGTATCACACAGGTCGAACAGAAGCTAGGGCAATTGTCAGCATCTACGAACCCTAGGAAAAAGGGTACACTACCTAGAAACATAGTCCAAAATCCAAAGAATGATGGTTACTGCATGGCTGTGATGACTAGAGGTGTAAAGACCATATTTGAACCCCCTCTACTGGTTGTAGTTTAAAGGAAGAAAGAAAGCAAGATTGATTATAAAGAAGATGTTGCTAAGAAGGAGCATAATCAGGATGCTAAGTTGACTAAGGCACCAAATGTAGAAAATGGGCCTAAAGTTGAACAGGGAGAAAGTAAGGAGCTATGCAAATTTACAAGGCTGTTCCATGACCACCGCCACCATTCCCTCAAAGAATTAAGAAGAAGGTGGAGAATGGTAAGTTTTAGAAATTCTTTTCAATGCTCAAACAGTTATTTGTAAATATACCATTGGTCGAGGCATTGGAATAGATGTCAGGATATGTAGAGTTTATGAAGGACCTTGTGACGAACAAGAGGTCCATTGGTTATGATCCTATCGATAATGTACATCATTATAGTGCAATAGCCTCACAGGTCCTTTCCCAGAAGAAGGAAGATCCAGGTGCCTTTACTATTCCATGCACAACTGGTGATGTTGAGTTCGCAAGGTCATTCTGCAATTTGGGAGCAAGCATCAATCTGATGCCATAGGCTGTGTTTCAGCAGCTGGGCTTGGGAGCCCCCACACCGACTACCATGTGGCTGCTGATGGCCGAAAGAGTTGTGAAGAAGCCTGTAGGGATCCTATTCGATGTGCTTGTTAAAGTTGGTATATTCATATTCCTAGAGGACTTCGTGACCCTTGATTATGAGGTCTATTTTGAGGTCCCCATCATTTTGGGGCGACCATTCCTTTCCACTACGAGAGCCTTAGTAGAAGTGGAGGTTGGCTAGCTGAAGTTCAGACTCAATAAAAAAGAGGTCACCTTCAATGTCTGCCGACTAATTAAGCAACCGAAGGAATATAGAGTTGTCTAAGCAATAGAAGACGAATTCGAGTTCCTTGACGAAGTTTGAGTAGCCAAGAGACTTGCGTCATGCTGCAACGATAAATCAGGCACTTCTTGGGAGGCAACCCAAGTGGTGGTTTGATGAATTTTGAGTAACCAAACCACCTGCGTCGTACAATGATGTTAAATCAAGCGCTTTTTTGGAGGCAACCCAAGTTAATTAACTTATGTGTGCTCAGTGTGCAGGGGAAACAAATATAGGTGGTAGAAAAATGGCTGAACAGGCAGGTGCTACGGGTCTCAGTACGACTTGTGAGAGGGTTGTATGAGCCATGGCACGAGTCATGGTGAGAATCAGAGATATATTTCAATGCATGAGTTCAAGGTATGATTGGTCCGATGACTCGTAACCTCATTGTATGGGTCATAGTACTCACTGTGGCTATGAACTATGCATGGCATGGATCACAATGGAAGAAAGACCTATGACTCATAGCACGAATTGTACCCACATAGTATGAGTTGTAAGATGTACACAATCCACTACCTTGATCCACTTGGCTACATCCGCCCCCTTGCCTACTTACATTCCATTTTTACATTATTTAAATTCGAAAACAAAAGATTCAAGTTCGAATATTTCTCTTCTTTCTTATTTCAATGATATTATTATTTCAAAGATAAGAATATGAAGTAAAAATTCGATTTTTTTTGAAATGAAATAAAATAGTAACATTAGAAACAAGAGGAACAAGTTCTATTTCGACAATTTTAAAGAAGTACAAAATAAAAATAGAATACTCAGCCCTTTCCTTTATCATATTTAATGTAGCAAATTTGAGCTCGCCAATCAATCTTTGAGAGAAAGGAGCTCTAAGCGCTCACTTCATCCCTCTCCTTTCAGTCGAGTCACTTCATCCCTTTCAGGTGCAGATGAATATGCTATTTATCTTGGGACTAGGGCTTATGATCCTTCTCTTAATGGTAGAACAAAAATCAGGAAGGAGCTCTCCTAACCTAAGCAATCCGCGGAGTCGCAGACCATTGCTTTAAAGATGGGATGGAATCTTTCTGATCCTAAGCTATGAACTCATGGTCAAATGGCTTCCGAGGTGTGCTTTCCCATTCCTATGATGGCGTAATATAGGGTGGGGTGGTCCACCAGTGAGAGCCAGACGGGAAAGACATAGATGGCACCAATCTAATCTTCAGAACTCTAGTTCAACCATTTCTGTGTTGCTGACTGGGGTAGGTCCATAGGTAAGTTTCTCAATCTCTCTGTTACAGGTGCAAAGGATGATTCATAGGGCCTTTCTACGTATCGTGGTATGAGTTGTGACGGGTAAAAAAATTTAAAAACACCTGACTCGGCCCATATTTTTCAAATTCGCCCTATAACCTATTTAAACTCAAAACCATTTGTACCTTCCTCCCCCGATTTCCAAACCAAAGTCATGACCATAAACTCATACCCGCAACTCAACGTTAAAGATTAATTGAGCATGTTCTTACTCAGATTACACCAAGAACCCCAATCTAAACTCTAGTTTTGATTGACAGTCGTCATTATAAGCATTCCAGTAAGTGTATTTCTTTGAATTTGATAGATATGACTTGTGTTCTTGATGCAAATCGACCAAATCCGTGAGATTCCTCTCAGTGCTTGAAAAATTAAAAAAAAGGATAATGACTAAGGATGTAAACAAGTTGTGTACGACTGGATAGGGGCTTGAACTGTTAAAATTGAAGTTAGGTGTCGTGATTAAAAAGGGGAGGAACGGTTAACTGCAAAACTTGTTAAATGCATGTCTGGATTTGGGGAATTCTGAGTATCCAACAATAAATTAAAACCTCCTGAAAACTAAACCAAAAATAAGGTAGGGACAGGCCTCAGAAGTTTTCCTACGACTCGTGGTTTTGTAGTATCACTCATAGGATGGCTCGTTGGGACTGTCCAAAGCAAAATTTTAAATAATCATGAGGTATGAATCCTAGTACGGCTTGCGGTTTACTGCTACGAGTCCTACCTAGCAATCATACCAAGAATTTGAAAAGGGTCAAGTCCACAAGTAATAGTACAACCCTTCCTATGACTCGTGGAATCAACATATGGGTCGTACCATGAGTCACGTACAAATAAAGAAAAATTGTTTTAAAGGTAAATCCTTATACAACTCATGCTACGGAGCGTACCTTCGTGATACGAGTTATACCTCAGAGGCGTAACATTGACCTGAGATATTATGGGTCTCAGTAGGAATCATACCTCCAAGGTACGACCCGTACTATTGACCCGTGATAAATTACAGAGGAATTTTTTCTTGCTTTCTTTTTCTCATATTTGGAATTCTAACCCTTTTTCTCCATAGGTACAATGACGATGAAACATAAAGCATCAAAGGCAAATGCTCGAAGGACATTGCTTGATGAGACCTTCGAATCTGATCAAGCGTGCAACTCCCCTAGTGGTCAGGGTTGATACGTTGGATACTGATGGGAGCCAAACCAAAATGGCGATGGCCAAAGCCCAGGTTGTGGCGGCCACTTCCACATCTGCCGGTGCTCCCCAATCTGAGGAGGGAGAAGAGGAATGAGCCCAAGAGTCTGGAAGCATCTCTAATGAAGAAGAGGGGTCCAAGGAGGCCTAATCTGGAGATGAAAGTAGTGAGTCCAGATCAGCAGAGGAGGCACCAAATGCCGAGAAGGAGCAGACTCCGCCTAGGGAGAATCGTACTATCCCATGGAGAGTACTAGGAGAACAGGAAATATATAGATAGGGCATTACTCTCATCGCTAAGAAAAAACCTAGGAAGAGCATTCAAGAAGAGCCGAAGATCCTCACGAATTCATTGAATGAGGTGTCAGAGATGAAGCAGATATTCAACTTCTATAGATTTGAGCGCATGGACAGGGCCCCGAACCGATACTCTTTAGAAATCGTTCGGGTTCTACGCTAGTTATTTGGAGACCATGGAGAAGAAGGAGAAAGAAGGGAGAAGTTGAAATATCATCCCAAGCTGTAGAGCGTTCTAGTTAGAGGCCGAGAAGTTGATATATCCGAGCACACTATTGCTTGAATATTATATGGGCCCCAGTGCATATCACCACATGCTATGCCAGAATATGACTATTGGGTGGAGGCATTGAAATAGATTAAGCATCTCGATTTTGATGAGAGGTGGAGGCAAATACAGTGGTTATTTAGCATGATTGTTGAGGACAAAGAAGAGGCAGAGTAGGTCACTAGCAACAAGCAGGTCACAAAGAACACTCTAAATCTCATAACAAATGCCTGTTGGACATTAGTGTGCTACCGGTTGGCACCGATTTGTTAATGATAATACTCTCAACATAGACATGGTAGCTTTGGTGGCTTGTATCATGTCCAGATACCCCATTAATATTTCAAGGGTCATTGCAGAGGAGATGCGCGATTGGGCCATGGGATTGAGTACTACCATCCCATTCTTGAGTCTCGTTTTTAGATTGTGCATAAAGGCGGGAAACAAGGTGCTTCATGATGAGGACCACCTAATTGGAGGACAGCATATTGCTGACATGGCCTAATATGGGATGAGATGAGTAGGTCCCGACTTTCCACCATAGTCCTACTATCACGGGTAGTTGGGGGTGTACAGGTGAATGCCCCCACTTCGAAAGAGCAGCGCGAGACACTAGCTACAGATGCTGGTCATTCAAATGTAGCTCCTAGCACCTCTATTTCACCACATCCTATTGCCTTAGGAATTTCTCCAAAAGCTGGCCAAAAAACTGACCTTAGGTGAGAAAAACATTCAGCCAATGATGGAGAATGTCAAGCCTTGGGTAAAGGCTAAGATAGAAACAGCTGCATAGACCCTACACACCAGTTTAGATGGTTTTGAGAGAATATTCAACATGTGCATGGCTGAGCAGACTGATACGGGAAGCCTCTGTGAGGAGTTGGGGGCTTTTTAGAGTTAGGTGGTCGAGATATTATCACTGCATCCGGCAATCATAGCAGCTTCCACTCTTCCTGACCTCGATGCTAGTATTGATGAGGAGATTGATCTGGCGGCTTATTGGGAGCCCACAGTAGCAGACAAAAGAAAGGGAAAAAGAGGGTCTCCGAGGATGTTGGAGATGAGACCCCAAAGAAGAAGAGGAAAAGAGAGCGCAAGCAGGTGCGATTAGAGAGTCAGAACACTCATGATGTGCCTCAGTCAGAGATGCTTGAGAGAGCCAGAGGAGCAGGTAGCTCCACTATAGCCTAGACAGAGGTTGCGAGTGGCAAGGACCCTTCCGGTGAGCCACATTAAGTCCCGACGATTCCAGAGGCTATAGAGATGGTTGATACTGCTGAGGGGTAACTACCGCCCCTATTGATACACCACTGAGTGCGCCGGTGGTAGCAAAGGTACCTCCTCTGTAGGACAACAGGAGCGCTTAGAGTGCCACAGGTATGTTCCCTTCCCTATGTTTTTTACATACTATTCTTCGGGGATGAAGCATGCTTTTTGAAATAAGGGAGGGAGTGTACTTGTCATTTTTGGGATTTTGATTTGTCCAAGGATTTTTCTTGCCATGTTTCTTTTTCCTCGGGCATGCTAGCTAGTAAAACCGGCATGTTTAGGATTTTATTTTTGTGTTTTTTTGTTTAATTAGAAAGTAGCTTAGGAGTACTCAGCTAATAAATTGCACTAGTTTTTGATTTGTAAAAAATTGACCATGTTTTAAAAAAATTTTGATGATTAGCTGTGTATTTGTGATTGCAAGCATGATTTCTGTGGATCTTTTTATGTCATTTAGTATATTAGCATGTATGGTTTTTGTTAAGTCACGTATAAACCAGGTAGGTGGAATGAATGTAAGTCATGTACCATGAGTGAGTGAGGTATAATACCTAGTTTAGTACTGCGTAGAGGATTTAGAACTTGCCCAGTTGGTCTTTACATAGGTTCTAGGATGTAATACCTTCAAATCCCTAGGATCAAACAAGAGTTGAACTGGAGAAAATAGGATTTTCTGCACCAGGTCAGAGGACGAGTCATCTAGTGACCCATTGGGTTCGCCACGAGTCATTAAGTGATTCGTGGGGAGGAGGTTGGACATCGTTGAGATTTTGAGATATGAGGTGACCATGAGTCGTGGTCAGCACCATGATTCGTTGAGTGGTCCATGGTTAAGAGTTTATTGAAGTTTGAATGTTTTCGGCACTGTCCCTAACGGGTTGTCACCACGAGTCGTAGGGTACACCACGACTCGTGGTTTCCTTCGTGGTGACCAGTATTGGCAATTTCTAGTGCATGTGATGAATAGCAAACCACGAGTCATGGTGATGGGGAATGAGTCATCCAGTCCCTCATGGGGACTGGCAGTGTATTTTTCCCTGTGAATTTATTAACGACTTTTCCATAATTCCTAAATTCCTAAGACCTTAACTACGTCATTTTAAGTTCAGAATAGAGTGTTTTAAGAGGGGTAAATTCATTCTAGGCCTATTCACTTCCATGCATGCAAGTCTAGAAGCTCCTAAGGGTGATCAAGCCTAAATTCCTTAAGTTCTTCCCCAAATTCCCATTGGGCAATGAAGGAAGTTGTGAAATTAGATTTTTATAGGTATGTAGGGTTATTTATGGATGTATCAATCCAGTCCCATCCCCAATCCTTCTTCAATTTTATGTTATTTCTAAGTTGATGAATCTATGGGGTTTTAACCCAGTATGTGAATTCTCTAAGTTCCAATCATGGGTATGATCTAAGCATGTTTTGAATGTTGAATTATGATTGATAGGCATATTTTACAATGTTGTCAATTATAAATTAGTTTTCAAGTTTTATAAATTATGGTTCCCATCCATGAAAGTTCATGAAAGTTGAGATCTATGAAATATGTATTCAAGCATGATGAGATGTATATAAACATAGTATGATTTCGAATTACCCATGTCTATGTTCATGTTTTCGAATGATCAAGTCCATGTCAAACATGTTTAAGTATTGGGAAAGCCAATATGATCAAATATGTTTCATGAATTTATCTAAACTTCATGTATTATCTTACCACATAGATTTTGGAGTGTAGACTCCCACTGTTTTCAGCTTGTGGTATGGTTTGATCCCAAGGCTCCTCATGTTATGACTTCAGATTTATGCATGTAGTTATGAGTCAGCTTCATCATTAGACGATGGTTCAACTTCATTGAAAAATGATGGAGAGCATATGCATAGTTTTGGGAGTAGTGTGCAACACTGAGTAGGCTAAGGGTCAATCAAACCTATGCCTCATAACTACGCACCAACGTAGGTATGTTCAGAATTTTTGGGACCTCCCTTATGAGCTTCCCATACCCCCAAGGGGCCATAAACTTGATATCGATATTATGGTAGCATCCTCAGCCCTGGAAAAGCTTTGGACAGCTTTTTCCACTTGAATGTGATAGTTGGGACCACGTAAGCTCTATCGTGGTAATTTTGGTTATATGGTGAGTCTCCCATTGTTCCTCATGATTTCAGTTATGCATGTTCATCAGTCATGTTATTATGTTTTTAGCAGGTTTGGCCTAATGTTCTGTTTTATTCATAATTATTAGTTTTCAACTTTGAGTCATTCAATTCAATTATGATATATAGTTATGTTCAAATCATGATTTTAGAAAATAGCATGCAAGCACTACTCTTAGAATCTTATCTTAATTATATTTTATGATATGCATTGAGTTATGATTTTACTTATATAGCTGTTTTACTTACCTTGTATACTCAGTATATTCCACGTACTAACTGCATACTCTATGTTGTATCATTTCATAATACAGGCTTAGCCCTGCCATTAGCCAGACTCTCAGTATCAGTATCTCCCAATCTCAGTTAGTAAGTCCTCATCTTTTGAGGGCCCTTCTTTTAGGTCGCATTTGTATTTTTAGTTTCAGACTATAGTGAGTTAGTTGGGGTATTGTCCCATCAACTCATTAGTAGTAGAGGCTTTTCAGACATAGCATGTAAACAACTTCGGTCTTGAGTTATATATTCTGATGTTATGAGATCATCAGACTTCCACTATATTAATTATGTTGATTATCCAATCCACTTTATTCTATTTGAGTTAGATGTCATATTCATGCCATGGGGCAGCTTGGAGCCTCTCGGGGTTCTTTGTCACATGTATCGATCCAGCCTTATGTTCGGGTCGTGAGAAGGATGGTTGGTTAGGAAAGGATCATAGGCCATTTTTGTTTAGCCCATTTTTAGCTTAAATGACCCTACCAAAAATGATATGATTCCCTTGATCCCAATTTTGAGCCTTAAATAGACCATTTTTCTTTGATTAACCAATTAACCGTACCCATTTTTATAATGAACTTGTTTTGGCCCTGGTCCCTCCTTGGACATTGTGAACCTCAACATAGGCAAAATTGCCTAATTTGAGGATGGCTAGAGTAGGGTTGCATAAATGGTGGGAAGGTGAAAAAGGAAGAGAAAAACAGAAAAGGTGAAAAATGAGGTGTGGTGTGACAATAGAAAAAGAAAAGGAAAAGAAAATTCAAAAAAAGAATGATGTATGCAAAACTTGAAGAAACACACCACACTCATACACATGCATAAAAAGTGTGAAAAGGGAGGAAAAAGTAGAAAGAAGCAAAAAGGGTGGAAAAGAGTGAAAAAAATGGAGCCATATGTATGTAGTTCCAAGGAGGGTTTAGTCACTCAAAAAGATCCCATATCTACCATACCTAGCCCAAAAGCCTACATTAAAAGCCAAAGAAAGTCCTATAGTAATCCTAGCCTGATCATTTGACAAACCAAAATAGAGAAAATAAGGGCAATCCTATGGTATCCGATATGCAGTATTTGGAACTTCTTTGTAAGAGTGAGAGTCTTACTTGATCAGTCCCATGTTTCAGTTTTTACTATATTTTTGAGTGGAGGACTTCATTTGCTGTGAGGGTACATGGTTTGTGTTTAACTCTACCAGTGGTCTATGTAAAAAGCATTGGTAATGACATGACTATCTGTTAATAGCTAGATGACATATCTTGATCCTTGTTTATCATGTTTTGTGGTTTCTTGTAGTGCATGTGCTGATTTAGTTCATGGGAGAAAAGGGTCAATGGTGTTTTTGAGTTCATAGTGCAAGTTTTGTTTTATGTTGGCTGTAGTATCCTAGGTTTTTTTTTCTAGTTAAGCGTCGTGTTTAGATTTTTATTTTCTTTGCCTGAGGGCATGCAAAAGTATTAAGTTGAGGGTATTGATGTGCTTTGATTTTATAGCACTTCCGACGGTTAAAACTGAGAAAATAGTATGGTCTTAGATATGTTTATACGGATATGAGGCACTTTTACTTTGATTTCAGGGAAAATAAGTGTTGGAGCAAAAATGTGCAAAATAAGCCTAAAAATGTAGAAAATCAGTGAAAGTACAGTCTCAGTACGAGCCATACTGAGAATCGTGATGAAAGTCAGAAGGCTGGAATGATGGGAAGGAAACATACGACTCTCAGTATAAGTCGTACCAAGATGGTACGAGCCGTAACTAGAGTCATGGAATTGTTTAGAGAAATTTGCACAAAGGTAGACTCTTGGTATGGATGGACTCACGGATCGTAGCATGAACATACGACCCGTACCATGAGCTGTGGTAAAATTTAGAAGATTCTTCAATACTTGGCAGAACTTCATAAGCAACAAATAGTACGAATTGTAGGAAAAAGGTACGACTCGTACCACAACACTTGTGGAGAAGTTCAGAAGATGTAAGAATTCTCAGGGCCGAACAATGGAAGCATTGTATGACTCGTAGGACTGTGGTATTAGTCATACCAGCCTGCCAATACATAGACAAATCTATAGCAGCCAACGACGTACGAGAAGCAATTACGACCCATAAAATACTGCTACGGGTCATAGGTCCAGTCGTGACATAGTCGGTGCCAGATATGGAAAATTCCATGTTAGCTTAGGAAAAGATTTATAATGTGTGTATAAATAGCCTTTATGTTTTATTTTAGTATAGAGAACATAGAACAAACTAGTAGACATGTGAAGACCAATATTTGTGAATTTTTATCAAGTTTTAGAGAGAAATTCTTGGGATCAAATTCTTGAATTCATAGATTGTTCTTGAGATTGTTCTTCGATATTCAAATTTGGTTTTCTTCCAATTGTTGCTGTAAGTATTCAATTATATGTTTGTCTATGAATGCAAATTGTAATCTTACAACCATGAGAGGTTAAAACCTCCACAACTAGGGGTTGTGGGAACCATGGTGGATTAATGAAAAAGGGTTATGCAAAAGTTATTCAAAACCAATTCAAAATGCTTGTATTGTATTCTCTTCATCTTTAAAAGTTTCTTAACAGTGTACAATATTAGTACTTGCCTGAACTCTTTACTTACTTGAACCTAGAGAAGTAGAGATTAGGAAAAGAGAATTAAAACAAAGCCTTTGTCTTTATGATCATTGTATTAACTTGAGTTGTGGTCACTAGATAGTTAAATTTGGAATATATTGATAATGGTTAGTTTGAATTCGCTCATGAGACCTGATCTGGTGATTGAGTTAGTCATCCAATATGGAAGAACCAGTCATTTGAATGAACCCTAGTTATAAGTTATACAAGTAAGTATTGGGATTGATCACGTGTGTATACTCAAAGTAATTATGAACCCATGGGAAACACTTACCCTAGTTGTTTGAAAATCTTGATTTAAATCACGAATATAATCTTTGCTTTAACATTGTTTTCTTTGAAACCCCCCAATTTGGAGATAACTCACCAACAAGTTCAATTACCAGCATTAGTCTGGATCTTACCCTATTCCCTGTGGGTCCGACCCCAACTTCTTAGTTGGGTCCTTTATTGACAACGACCACTTCATACTTTGTTAGGAAGTCTGAGTTTGAGTGTTATCAACCGCATTACAAGCCTAATGACCCTTTTTAATCCCCGTATTTGGCACCCCTCCTAGTTTCTAGTGGTGGAAGAATGAAAAATGGGCCTGTAGGCCCAGGAATCGGGAGAAATAAGGAAATGTATGAAAATAAGGAAAGAGCCTAAGTTTGGGGGTGCACAAGAAAAGGGAGAAATGTGGTAGCTTCAATGTGAGGTAGCACCAAATTGTGAATAAAAATGAATGAATTGGTTGGTTGAAAAATTGTGAATCATTGAAAAGAGAAATAATAGTGAAAGGTGTTACCTCTTGCTTAGATGAGACGGAATGTGGAATCCAAAAGTGTTATAAGGGTGGCTCTTGTTAAACAAAATATGAAGATTATGAGTAAGGAGAAATAAGGTGGAATGATCTCAAAAGTGTGATAGGATGTTGAAAATGCTCACAAATAGGAATTAGGGAGGTTCTAACCACTAAAACTCATTGTTTATCCTACCTTTACCCCTAGCCTTCATTATGACCCCCAAGTCCTAATTGATTCTAAGTGTAACAACTCTAAATTAGTGGAAAGTCACATGAAGGGCAAGCATACGGGTCAAGCTGTGTGCACGGAGAATTTCTTTGTGAGAATGAGCTTTATTGTCCTATTCTATAATCCCTTGTGAGTGCATTGCTTGATGATAAAAAATGGAATTCTCTCTTCTTCTGAGTGGCATCACCCCCTTGGAGAACATGCTTGCATTTATGTGAAAAAGTGATTGGGACATTAGTGTTGTGATCTTCAACGCAAACTTTGAATGTGAATTTTGTAATGATTTGAGATTCTATGTGTGCTTGTTTTGAGAAACCATCCTTGGTTTTGAAAATGAAAACATTCGTGAATCATTCCTATTTATTGTGGTTACCTCTTGAAACTTTTGAAACATATTTTGGGGAGTCTCTTCTCTTTTTCCTTGAGTGGCTGAGCAATTTTTGGGTGCCAAAGAAGATTGGCTACCTACGGACCGCGGATCAGCACCGACGAACCACCGGTGTCAATGACGAATTATTCTGGAATTCACTGGCCATCATCTATGACCGATCAATAGACCACAAACTAGCACTGGCGAACCATCGGTGTCACACAAGTGATGCCTGTTAGAAAAAGGCAAAAGTGTGCAGCTCAGGAAAAGAGGTGCATTTTTGTACCCTTATTTTGTAAATCTCAAAAAAATCTGAATATTCTATTCCATAATTATTCTATTGGCATTGTATTGAATTAGAGGGAAGTAGAGAGAGAAGCACTCATCTTCTTTTTTGAAAAGGTAGAGAACTCCATTGGAGATCAGAACCTTGAGCTTGAATTTTTCTTACTCATTTTGTTGAATGGATATTGAATTATTATTGAATGAAATATCTTATTCTACTTACATGAGTAGCTAAATTCCTTGCTAGGGGTGTGTGAATGATTAGGGTTGATTTGGATTGGGTATTTTTCAATTGATCTTAGATTTAGTCAATTAGTATAATTCTAGTGTCTCATATAAGTTGTAATCTAAATACTCATTGTTGCAAATATGGGTTGTATTTACTTACTCAATTTTTTGTTGAAAAAGGAATTTAGAGTATGTGTGATGAAACACTAGTGGGTAATTGGGTGTTGATCATGTGGGGTTGGGATAGAAATAGCCAAAACTCATTGTCAAACACCAATTGAGAATCAAAGGTAGAAATAGTTGATTCTTACCCAAGTTGATGTGGCTGATGAGAAAAGGCCTTTGGGTTTTGAGAAAATCCGAGGTATAAGGAATATAATTAGTTGAGAAACGTAGGATGCAACCTCGTCTAAAACTAATTATACTATATAGTAAGGCTCAGAGAGGTTAATTGATCTTGGGCAGATTTATATGCCCAAGTGATACTCAAACGTATCAATTTTACCTTGTTTGTTGTGCAATTTGTATATAATATCATGTAATCGGTAATAAAATGCGAATTTATACTAACCAACATTATTAGCATTTGTTTTGCAGGTAAATATGATTTTTAGGAGCTAAAATGCATGTTGGAACTATATCGGAGTTGGACTTGGATGCGAGCGTGGAAAAGACATTGGAATGCACAATTTATAGGGGCTCTGCGATGGAGCCATGCCACGCTACCATCGCGGTAGCACACTGCCTGGACAGGAATTAAAATGGCAAATTCCAGTGTGCCATCGTGTCAGCTCCGTGGCACGGAGAGAGTGCTCCGCATTGGCCTCCGTGCTACGTTGAGGCTAATTTACCGGATCCTGAAATTCCAGTGAAGGTCCGCGTCCACGCAGTGTCACGGAGGCAGTGCTCTACGTTGGCCTCCGTGACACGTTGCTTGTTATTCCGGGAAAAATTTCCCACTAGTATAAATAGCACACTTAGGTTTATTTTAAGCAGTTTTTAGTTTTTAGACTGAGTTCAGAATGGAGAGCAAGGACGTGGGTTAGGAGCAGTTGAGTAACGAAAAAGCTAAGGGATTTCTTCTCTTCTTTTCTTCTTTCTATCAATTGTACGTATGATTTACACTCATTTTAGGATGATCAATCCACAAATGAGTGGCTAATTCTCTTCCTTGCTGAGGTTTTGACACTTGTAATGAATTTTGATTATAATTGATATGGTTTTCTTCTTCTTCTTCCATGTTGTTCTATTAATTCTTGTTCTTACTACATTAGTGTGTGGCCGACATTAATGTACATCTAAAAAGTCCAATTTCACTCGAAAGAGCAAGAAATTGGAAAGTAGTGAATTAATAGGGTATTGTTCTTAACTTGATTTGGGAAAATTGGGTTTTGATGTGCTTTCCTGATAGAAATATACTTGAAAGCCGTATTAGTCAATTTAGGAACCGAAATTGTATTGCTAGGTCATAAATTGTGTTTGATCATAGAAATGTAGACGGATGGTTTATGATTCTAAAGTGAAATTAAATACAAGAGTTTTAATTTCTTGGCGAATGTTCTTGGCTAGCAACATGAAGAAGAGATTAACCAAATTATCATGATTATCAAGTTCATTACTTGTTCTTAACCTTGGCATGTTCATATCCATTGTCTAAATTCTCAGTAAATAGTTGTTATTAATTTTAGTATATATAGTTTAGAAACAAAAACTCAAGTAACTGTTGGTTACATTGTTGTTAGCATAATTAGAAGTGAAATAGGAATATAGTAAACTAGGCAACTTTACATATCTTGAGCCTCCTTGGATTGATACTTGGCTACTTAGCCACTTTATTACTTGCTTGACCACGTGCACTTGCGTGTCGGTTTTTAACCTATACCGGAACACCAGAGCAAGTTTTTGGCGCCGCTGCCGGGGAGGCTAGGCAATTGGTGAAATTGTGTTAAGTGTAAATTTACTGTATTTTTGTTTTATTTTCTTAAGTGTTGACAACTTGGTCTTAGTATTTGTTTTAATTCTTTGTTCATTTTAATTTTTCTCTCTTTCGGATACCCTCATTGACATGACATCTTGGAATATAAATGGTGGATACGCATATTTCGGCGAATCTTGCATGAATTGCGGAGGACACCACTTGTGGCAAAACTGTAACACGTGCAATATATGTGGGCATCAATATGGCCATTGGGGTGATTGTCCAAAGGCATATTTCCCTCCCCCAAGCCCCTGCTATGATCATTCTGTTGTTTTTGCTGAATATAGGCATGTTGAAAATGAGGACTTGGGACGCCAAGTTCAAATAGAGGACATGATGAAACAACTACTGGAGCAATCAGAAGCAATGAAGGAGTCGGTGGAAGAATTGATAATTCAGCAAAAGGAGAATGTAGAGGCTGTAAGCAGGATGAGCGTCAAACTCACGAAGATGTGTGCTGAGGTTGAAGCTTGTGATAATTTGCAGGTGACAGTTTTAGCCGATATTCAAGAGGAACTACAAGAGGAATACAAGGGTGAATTTTTGGATGAAGCCCAACAATTAGAATCTCTTGAGTGTCCCCGTGATCGGCTCATACCTATAGAAAATCCATTCATGGAAGAAGAGAAAGAATATCTCCCATTTGACCTTAATGGAGAAATAGATGTCAATGTTGAAATGGTGTACACAAGTAAGGAAGTAAAGCACAATGCAATTTCAGAGTTGAGGTTGATTGGACCACACTCGAAGCATTTTTCGACATTAAGTTTGGTCGACAACATAGAAATAGAGTCTTCCAAGATTATAGAGAAATGTCTAGAGGAGGACCAAGCCCCGTATATTCTGAAATTTGCTAACTCGAAGCAACGAAATGACTTCACTTACTCAAGGGCCAATAAGTTCAAAAGAAAACATCTACTGTTTCGTCCTTACAATTTTTCACCACCACCCCTGGAGCATAAGAGAAAATTAGAAAAGAAATTAGGGGTGAGATTCATATCCTCAAGGTGGAGGAAAAAGTGGTGAAACTTGGTACGTCGAGCCGCGACGGTAAACCCGTGAAAAATATTTTCTTTCTTTCTTTTTAGTGTAAATAATTTTTATTTTCATTTTTCTTTTCTTGATTCGGTATATATTTTTGTTTTAGTTAATATTTTTCATTTTAGTTAGGGAAATCTATTAATCTAACCAATTCTGTTCAGTGAGGTGATTTTCAGGTATAACGGAGGAAATATACATGGAATCGAGAAAATGAGGCAAGGTATGAAAAAATAAATTAATTGAAGAAACAGTGCACTAACGCGTTGGTGCCGTGTCACGGAGGTAGGGCTCTGCGTCACCCTCCGTGACACGTTGAAGGCAAAATCCAGATTTTTCAAAAATTCCAGTAAGCCAACGCGTTGGCTCCGTGTCACGGAGGTAGGGCTCCGCGTTACCCTCCGTGACACGTTGCCGTGTATTTGGTGCCGGGTCACACCGGGTTGCCGGGTGACCCGCGTGTTTTCTTAAATTAAAACCCCCGATTTTGCTCCATTTCTTCCCATTCCCTCTTCCCTCCGCGACCAAAACACCTATTTCCCCCTCCCCAAGCACCGTGCCACGTTCCTAGGCAAGGAATACGTCAAGTTTCTTCGGTTTCTCAATTCAAAGGTATGTTTTCATCGTCTATCTCAATTTTTTTGGTGATTTTAGTCAAATTTGGGCATGTGAGGTGAGATATATCACCCTAGGTAGAAATTAAACATGGATGTTGAGTTATTTGTGATTGATATATGTTGGGATTGTTGTATTTAGCATTTGAACTTATCGATTGCGTAAATAATTTGAATTTGATTATAGAATTGTATTCTAGGGCATGAGTTGTTGAATTTAACTTGAGTGACTTGATAAGTCGGCAAATTAGATGCCGGGGTGTGTTTGTAAATTGAGAGAAGTCGTGGTAAATATTGTGTAAATGTTAAAAGACGACAAATTCTCGAATGTTTTTTGGGAAAATGCAAAAAGTGTGTAAATTGGTTAGATTGTTTGGATTAGATTGTATATAGAATGTTTTTATCGTTGTTTTTATTTTGTTGTTGTTTTTGTTGCGAAGTGCGATGTGTGAATGGTTAGCGATAGTAGGATCGGGATTAGCTGTATGAAGTCTGAGTAGTACGCTAACCGTTATGCTGTCGAAATTTTTTTTGTGAATGCACTAAGCATGAAGTGTATAGTGTTGTCTGTGGTGTAATTAGAGTTATCCCTGCCGTAATTTTGTATAAGTAGCTAAGGCCTAAGTGTGGGGTAAATGTTGTGTAACCCGTCCTTAGCCAAAGTTAACAAGTTTTTAGCTTAAATTTGTGCTTGTTTGTGTAAATTGACAGGTACAATGGCGAGCAGACAAGATAAAGGCAAGGGTGCTTATACCTCAGGCACAGGTAGGAAAAGGATGAGACTGGGCACCGCAGTCCCAGCTGCACCCGCTGTTCCTCGCAGCCAACGCCGCCAATACGGAACAAGATGGGTAACCGAGGAAGGAAAGAAATGGTATGCTAAGCATAAGGAGAACAAGTACTTCCCGGAAGAACATATTGCACGGGAACCACTCGCACAGGAGTTCCCTCGCATTGTACAGAGAATTGAAGCAGCTGGGCTCAGCTTTATTTTTCAGGAGCCCAAGGAGTGCAACCTTCACTTGGTCCGAGAGTTCTACGCAAATTGGAACGCGACCATCAGAAGCCACACAATAAAAATCAGAGGGCAGATTGTCACTCTGGAACCCCACCAATTTAATGCCATCGTCGGAGCGCGGGAAACAGACGCCCACGTTCTCCGCCAGCTAAACATCACCCCACCGTACGCCGACATCAGACGTATGTTGTGTGGGGCTCGATCCACAGCCCGATGGAGTAGACATAAGGAGAGGGGTTACCACCAGACTCTGCCTTATTCGCAGATGAACAGGGAGGCCAGAATATGGCTGAAGATTGTGTGTTCGTGTTTGATCCCGGGAGTTCATATGACGGACGTGACCCGGGATCGTGTCTGCTTGGTGTATGCCCTTATGAAAGGGCTTGAGATTAATGTTGGGGCGGTAATAATATCCGCCATGAAGAGAGCCAGACTGCACCAGGGCCACAGATACGGGTTTGGCGGACTCATCACCACCTTCCTCCGAGGCCTCGACATTGAGGAAGAGGCTTTGGACTATATTCCGCAGTTGGAGCGGAGGGCCCTCGATGTGACAAAGACTAAGGCCCCCGACACTACACACGGACCAATACTGACTTTGGGCGAGCGACATGCTCGTGACGATCAGTACATGGCACGTATGTTCGACATGCAGATGCTTCAGCTACGGATTGGTGGGAGACCAGCCACCGAGGAAGAATTATGGCAGCTGGAGCTGGACTACCCCTTTGGCGAGAACGCCAGAGCCTAATTTCGGGTGGGACCAGCCTTCGTGGAGCCGACGGATGACGATGTCCCTACTGATGAGGAGACACGTCGGGAGGACTCCGATGTGGAGTCCGATGACGACGATGGAGCTGACTCAGATATGGGCGACGAGGCTGCAACACCGGATGAAGAAGTCGAATATTTCGACTAATCAGGGAGTTCCACCACCCGAATTTTTTGTGTTGTAATTTTTGTGAACACTGGGGACAGTGTTCGATTTAAGTGTGGGGTGGGGAGTAGCTAGGTGCTGGGACTTGGGCTCTAATTTGCTGTATGTTTTTCCTTGGTTTGGATGAATGTTTGTGCTTTCCCTGTTATGAACTGATTTGTGGTGTATGTGTATATATTTGTTTGTGTGGTTAATGATGTGTGGTATGAAAAGTTGTGGTTGCCAGTGTAAATATTTTGTAAATATTTTTGTTTTCTCTATCGACATGATCGATATTTTTCAAAATTTTTGCGAAGATATTTTGCAATTATCAAAATCTTTTGTAAATATGTTTCTATCGAAATGATCGATGTGTTGCAATATTTTTCGATTTTTATTCTCAGAGTTTGTTTTCGGTTCTTTTACCGAGAATAGTCCCACTGAACCGATGTCATAGTTAGTGACCGTTCCCTATGATGGATGGATGACGACCGTCTTAAGGGAAATGTAGTCGGTAGGAGTAGGATTTTTATTTGTTTTTAGTTTTTCTTTGGTGGATTGCATCAATGAACTGTAGTTGCTTATGGTTGCTACAATTTCGTTGCGTGTGTAATTGATGTTCAAAATGTGAAAATGATTCGGTTGAAAGCATGCAATTTGATAAATATGTTGAGTTACCTGGGCTATAGAATTTGATTCAGTATGATTGAGGCTTAATCTTGAATTCATGTGATTGGCTAATTAAAGAGTCTGTGAATGCATCTTGATTCGAGCATGTGCATGAAGTGTGAAGTGAGGTATTGCTATTCCATGTCATTGTGAAGTGTCTAGAACTTGCCTGGTGTGTATACAAAACGAAATGAAGGAGGTGTAGTGTTGGAAAGGATGTAGGCATTTCTTTGTTTTAACCGATAGTTTCCATTTTTTCTTGTCAAATTCTACCTTTCTATGTGTTGTATACCCTAGTTAGCCCGTTGAGCCTTTAGCCGATTTCTTTCTTTCTTTTGTCCAAAATTGTATAAACTAAGCTTTATTCCTTCTTTTTATTAGCCTTAAAGTCTATACGAAACTCTTAAGCGCTTACAAAGAAAAGACAATGTTTCCCAAAGTGTTAAAGAGTGAAAAGAAAAAGAAAAGCAGAGTGAAGAAAGAAAAGATGATGTTTAAGAAGCACTTGCTATAATTAAATGATATTGAGGGTACATGAAAACCCTTTATTTTGTGTCAAGTGTGTTCGATGAAATGGGCAGTACGAAAGTAAACCAGCATGAATGGGAGAAAAAGAGAAAAGAGAGGAACAATGTCCATGAGTCGATGGGAATGAGTTGAAAAGGCGCTTAAGGATGCTAGCGACTATTATTGGCTAACTCAATATATATATATAGATCCATAGCCCCGTTACAACCCATTAAAGTCCTACGTCATCTTACATTGCATTTCTTTATATTAGTGGAGTAATACACTAAGGGCAAGCTTATGGGTCATGACATGAGGCATGTGAATTCTTTTGGGAGAGAGAGTGAAATTAATTTTTATATGCCCCTACTTGCATGTTTGTGTGTTGCATGAACAAAAAGGGGAAGATTCTCTCAAGTTGTGAGGGCACATGCTTGATGAAAGATTGATTTTCGTGTCGGATATCTTGATTAGCTGATTTGCATGAGTTTGCCGATATCGAGAGTCGATTCTTAAAGTCTAGGAAGTCTTGATGTATGAAAGGTCATTTGCATTGTAAGACCATGCATGTTTTCTAGATGATTTGCAAAAATTGAATAATCGGTATGACCGTAGTATAAATGGTCGCACCATAGTGACGAAGGTTGGGATGTAATTTGCATGATTTGTGTATGTGTTGTTCGAGGACGAACAAGGATTTAAGTGTGGGGTAAGTGATCTTGGGCAGATTTATATGCCCAAGTGATACTCAAACGTATCAATTTTACCTTGTTTGTTGTGCAATGTGTATATAATATCATGTAATCGGTAATAAAATGCGAATTTATACTAACCAACATGATTAGCATTAGTTTTGTAGGTAAATATGATTTTTAGGAGCTAAAATGCATGTTGGAACTATATCGGAGTTGGACTTGGATGCGAGCGTGGAAAAGACATTGGAATGCACAATTTATAGGGGCTCCGCGATGGAGCCGTGCCACGCTACCATCGCGGTAGCACACTGCCTGGACAGGAATTAAAATGGCAAATTCCAGTGTGCCATCGCGTCAGCTCCGTGGCACGGAGAGAGTGCTCCGCGTTGGCCTCCGTGCCACGTTGAGGCTAATTTACCGGATCCTGAATTTCCAGTGAAGGTCCGCGTCCACGCCGTGTCACGGAGGCAGTGCTCCGCGTTGGCCTCCGTGACACGTTTCTTGTTATTCCGGGAAAAATTTCCCACTAGTATAAATAGCACACTTAGGTTTATTTTAAGCAGTTTTTAGTTTTTAGACTGAGTTCAGAAGTGGAGAGCAAGGACGTGAGTTAGGAGCTGTTGAGGAACGAAAAAGCTAAGGGATTTCTTCTCTTCTTTTCTTCTTTCTATCAATTGTACGTATGATTTACACTCATTTTAGGATGATCAATCCACAAATGAGTGGCTAATTCTCTTCCTTGCTGAGGTTTTGACACTTGTAATGAATTTTGATTATAATTGATGTGGTTTTCTTCTTCTTCTTCCATGTTGTTCTATTAATTCTTGTTCTTACTACATTAGTGTGTGGCCGACATTAATGTACATCTAAAAAGTCCAATTTCACTCAAAAGAGCAAGAAATTGGAAAGTTGTGAATTAATAGGGTATTGTTCTTAACTTGATTTGGGAAAATTGGGTTTTGATGTGCTTTCCTGATAGAAATATACTTGAAAGCCGTATTAGTCAATTTAGGAACCGGAATTGTATTGCTAGGTCATAAATTGCATTTGATCACAGAAATGTAGATGGATGGTTTATGATTCTAAAGTGAAATTAAATACGAGAGTTTTAATTTCTAGGCGAATGTTCTTGGCTAGCAACATGAAGAAGAGATTAACCAAATTATCATGATTATCAAGTTCATTACTTGTTCTTAACCTTGGCATGCTCATATCCATTGTCTAAATTCTCAGTAAATAGTTGTTATTAATTTTAGTATATATAGTTTAGAAACAAAAACTCAAGTAACTGTTGGTTACATTGTTGTTAGCATAATTAGAAGTGAAATAAGAATATAGTAAACTAGGCAACTTTACATATCTTGAGCTTCCTTGGATCGATACTTGGCTACTTAGCCACTTTATTACTTGTTTGACCACGTGCACTTGCGTGTCGGTTTTTAACCTATACCGGAACACCCGAGCATTAATAATCACAATCCGATGATGCCTCGATAATTTCACACCCCTAGTATTCTCTCCTTTGGTATTTTCTACACTTTGTCCCTATTTTCATGAGAAAGTTTTGTAATTCAATTGACAAGTTTTGAGTTTCCCAATTTTTACTTTATTATTGTTGAGAGATTGATGTGAGTTACTATAATACCCTGGAAGTGCCTAAGCCTAGACTCAGGAATTTAAAATGAGAACAACAAAAAGAATTTGACATTTGACTTAGAATGACTCATGGTACGAGTCGCGGGAAGGTTTACCGACCCGTGTGAACCACCTGTGGTCAGATTCTATAGTCGGAGGCTCAGTGGTATTAAGTCCAGGGACAACCCATTGGGTGATGTAATGGGTTGTGGGTTGAGGTCGTTGTTTGTTGCTGCGGTCCCAGAGTTGGATGGTACGAGTCATGGTATGACTCATTAAAAGGAAGATCGAGTCATGGTAAGTGCTCGTGAGGAGGTGTAGTGAGAATTTCATCGAGGTAATGGATGGGACCAACACCCATGGATTGGAGGTATGAGTCATTAGTTGACTCGTGGTGGAACTTTCAAAAATTTTTTACATGTGGAGTCAATGGTGAAAACAAGAGGACACAATGGGTCGTTGTATCAAGTAATGACTCATTCTGTTGAGTCCTCATCGTAGGACCTGAGAACTGAAGGAATGTTTGGAGGAAGTAAAGGATGGATACCACGAGCCGTGGTATCAAAGGATGACTCGTGATATTGGTCCTGGTCACAGGCAGTGTTAAATTTTCAGATTTTTCATTAAGGGTATTTTCGTAATTCCTAAGATCTAAAGTCCTAAAATACGCCGTTTTAAGCTCAGTTAGAAGGGTTTTAAGAGTGCTAAACCTATCCTAATCCTTACCATTCCATGCATGCAAGTTTGAAGTCCTTCCTTGGAGATCAACCTTGAGAAATTCCTCAATTCCTTCTCTAATTCCGATGGGCTTTCAAAGAGGAGTGTAAATCAGATTTACCCAGGTATGTAGGGCTATGAATTAGAGTTCCTTTCACTCTCATGCTCAAAATTCTTCTCCAATCCATGAATTTAAATTCCAGATTCAAATTCATGATCTTATGGGATTTATTCCTAATTTTTGTGAAATTCTCTATGATCTATCTATGGGTCAATTCCTTTCATGTATAAAATCATGTTTTAAGATCTATGAGTAGATTTTAAACCTATTTTGATTGTTAATTCATAGTTTTATATTTTATTTAAATTATTCCCAATTATGAAAGCTCAATGAAAAGTCAAGTTATGATTCTATTATGATTTTGGTCTTACATAGTCTGAATTATGATTTATAATTCATGTTATGATTTCTCTTCAAGTACTCCTCATGGATTTATGAATATCAAGTATATGTATTTTCACAAGTATGCATGTCATTCATAATTTATAAATTTATGACTCTTGCCCGACTCACGGGCCCTTGTTCATGGTTAACCATGTATTTCAAGTATGAAGCATGTTATGATTTATTTGTCCATGGACTTCACGAATGATTCACGATTATGATATGAGCCTCATGCGCATATTTTTGGGAGCAGTTTCTAGCACCGAGTAGACCCGGCGTTTAGGTAAACCCCATGGTCTCAGAACTATGTGCCACCGTAGGTATATACATATATTTATGGATCCCCTATCATATCACATCATGCATGTCGCTTTCCTGGCAAGCCTAGGATAGCTCTGCCACTTGAGCAAAAAGTTGGGGCATCATGCAAGCTCTATCATGATGGTGTTGGTTAAGACGAGTCCTCCCATTGTTCCTCATAATTTATGCATGGTTATGTTTTACGTTACTTTGGATCAAGTTATATTTTATAAAGTTTCTCTTATGCCTATTATTCTGATTTGATTATGAATGGTTTGAAAACCTTGAGACCTTATGTTTACATTATGATATTTACTTTATGATCATGCTATCCTACTCTTATGAACTCTTGTGTATTTTAATTGTTCATTTTTACTTACCTTGCATACTCAGTACATTCAAAGTACTGACTGCATACTTTATGCTATATCATCTCATGATACAGGTCCGAGGGATCAGTCTCAGCCGCATCATTAGTCCTACATTCCCCCTAGGCCTTTCCTAGCCAGCATTGGTGAGTCCTCATCCTACAAGGAAATTAAGTTATCCATTTTTACGTTGTTTCAGTTTCATACTATTGTCGGGCTAGTTGGGGATGCTGTCCCATCAGCTCATCAGTTATGTTAGAGGCTTTTCAGATAGTATGTAGAAAATCAACTTGTCATTATTGACTTTGTTTTAGCTGATATGTATGCAGATCATCGCTTAAGCATGTTTAATTATTTCAGTTTCACTTATTGTATGCTCTTAGCTACTATGTTCTTGCCATGGGTCGACTTGGAGCCTCTCGGGGTTCCTTTTCTTGTGTCTCAATCCGGGCATGTGTTCAAGTCATGAAAAACTTAGTATTAGAGCATTAGGTTTTGAAGTATCTTAGGGTGTCTGAAAGCCTTATTAAGTAGAGTCTTGTTCATGGGTGTGAAGTGCACCACACTTATGACGAGAGGCTATGAAATGTTATAGGAAATTTCCCTTATATCATGATCTATGTCAGGCGCTAAAATATCTCTCTATCCTTCTAACTCATGCTATATGAATTTTCAGAATCATGCCTCCTCGCCGAGTTAATGGAAGAAGAAATGGGAACGAAAATGGCCATGAGAATGAAAATAGCGATGGGCACCAACATGCCCCACCGATCCCCAAGGTTCATGTGCCCGAGAAGGTTGCCCATGCAGAGTTTAGGGTAGCCATCCAAATGTTGGCACAGGCATTTGACCGCCTAGGTCAACCAGCAGGTGGTAGCCCATGTGCCTAGAATTCGAATGCGACAGCGACAAGCGTCAGGGATTTTCTTAAGATGAATTATTCGGAGTTTCTCGGATTGAAGGTGGGTGAGGATCCGCATGAGTATATTAATAAGATTCAGAATATCACCCAGATCATAGGGGTGACGGGGGAGGAGTGCGCAAACCTAGCCTCTTATTAGTTGAAAGGGGTTGCACATATCTGGTTTAGATAGTGGAAGGATCGCAGAGTAGTTGGAGCAGGTCCCATTAGTTGGGATGAGTCTCTTTCCGCATTCTTGGATCAGTTCTTTCCCCATGAGATGAGGTAAATCAAGGCAACTAAGTTTGTGAACCTGAGGCAGAATAATATGATAGTCCATGAGTATGCTTTGGAGTTCTCCCATTTGTCCAAATATGCATCAGAGTTGGCAACTGATCAGAGAGCTCGGGTGAGCAGGTTTCTGCGTGGAGAAGCGGACTACCTAGTCAAGGATTGTAGGACCTCTATGCTTCATCAGGACATCGACTTTGCTCGATTGGTTTTGTATGCCCAGCAGATGGAGGCGGTGAATCTGAGAGGGAGAGAGTCCAAGAGGGCCAGGATAGACAATTATGGGTTCTCCTAACAGAGATCGGGAGGCGGACATCATCAGCAGTCCCATCAGAGGTCATTAGCTTCAACGCCATCATCGGCTAGTGCTCCATCTAGAATGCGAGCTGACCAAAGAAGTAGAGTATCAGGATCGAGGGGATAGAGGAGCATGCAGGAAGAGTGTACCTCTTTGGTCTACGGGAAGTATGGCAAAAATCACATAGGGGAGTGCTTGATTGGGTCAGATATCTATTTTGGGTGTGGTAAACTTGGGCACAGGCTTCGAGAGTGTTCTTTGGCTAGGAAGGATGATGGTAGAGGCTGTACTCAGGCTACCAATTTAGTAGCATCACCAGCACGTGCAGCTCAGCAGAGTGCGTCCACCAGTGCAGGTGGTGGTAAGTGCCAGAATCGATTTTATGCCATTGCATCTTGTCAGGAGTAGGAGACTTCACCAGATATGGTTAATGGTATGTTACGTGTATTCCACCTTGCTATATATGCATTGTTAGATCCAGGGTCTACCTTATCTTTTGTGACGCCCTATTTTGCTAGTAGTTTTGGAGTTATCCCCGAAATCCTATAAGAAACCTTCTCAATCTCTACTCCAGTCAGTGATTCAATTATAGCTCGAGGGGTCTATAAAAATTTCCCTGTCACAATCCTTTAGAATGTCACCTTAGCAAATCTAGTAGAGCTAGCCATGATAGATTTTGATGTTAGCTTTGGCATGGATTGGCTACATACATGTTATGCCTCAGTGAATTATAGAATCCATGCGGTAGAGTTCTGATTTCCGAGTGAGCCAGTCCTAGAGTGGAAGGGTAGTTCGATTGAGCCTGTAGGTCATTTAATTTCCTACCTTAAGGCTAGAAAGATGATCTCTAATGTTGTATGTACCATGTAATTAGGGTTAAGGATGCTACATACGAAACCCTGACTATTTAGTCAATTCTGTAGTGTGCAAATATCTAGAAATGTTTCCAAATGATTTACCGAGAGTTCCTCCCGAGCGGGAGATGGATTTTGGTATTGACCTTCTTCCCAATATGCATCCTATATCTATTTCTCCTTATCGAATGGCCACAACAGAGTTTAAGGAGTTAAAGGAGCAGTTGAAGGATCTTCTACACAAGGGTTTCATCAGATCTAGCAAGTCTCTGTGGGGTGCACCAGTACTCTTTTTCCAAAAGAAGGATGGTTCCCTCCGGATGTGCATCGACTATCGGCAGTTGAACAACGTCACCATCAAGAGCAGGTATCCCCTCCCCAGAATTGAGGACTTGTTCGACTAACTTTAGGGTGCCAAGTTTTTTTCGAAGATAGACCTCAAATCTGGATATCATCAACTCAGAGTTAGAGAGAATGACATTTCGAAAATATCTTTCAGGACTCGGTATGGTCATTATGAGTTTATAGTTATGTCTTTTGGACTAACGAATATTCATGCAGCTTTTATGGATTTGATGAACAGGGTGTTCAAGTAGTATTTGGACATGTTAGTGATCATGTTCATAGATGACATTCTCATATACTTTTGGAGAGAGGAGTAGCATGCCACTCATCTGAGAGTGGTGCTACTGACTCTTTAGGATCGCTAGTTGTATGCTAAATTCAGTAAGTGTGAGTTTTGGTTGGAGTCGGTAGCATTTTTTGGGTCATGTGGTGTCAAGTGAGGGTGTATAAGTGGACTCTCAAAAGATAGAAGCTATAAAGAATTGGCCTAGACCAGTTAGTCCTTTAGATATCAGGAGTTTCATGGTGTAATACCCCAAAAACCCTAACATCAAACCTGGGAGTTGAAATAGAGAAAACAGGATTTCTGCACTAGGTCACAGGATGAGTCATCCAGTTACCCATTTGGGTGCACCACAAGTCGTTGAGTGACTCATGGGGAGGAGATTGGACTTGGTTGAATTTTGGGATTTGATATTGACCACGGGTGCGACCACGAGTTCGGGTCACCACCACGAGTCGTTAAGAGGGTCGTGGTCAGTGTTTGATTTGAAGGATGAATGCACGAGTCGTCAGGCAAACCACGAGTCATGGTGTCCCTCGTGGTGACCATTGTTGAGAATGTCTAGTGCAGATGACGAGAGGAGGACCACGATTCATGGTGATTGGGCATGAGTCGTCCATTCCCTCATTGGGACTGGCAGTATCTTTTTCCCTGCGAATTTATTAAGGGATTTTCTGCAATTCCTAAGTTCCTAAGGCCTAAACTACGTCATTTTATGCTTATAATAGTGTGTTTTAAGCTCAGAATAGTGTGTTTTAAGAGGGGTAATTTCATTCTAGGATTACTCACTTCCATGCATGCAAGTCTAGAAGCTCCTTAGGGTGATCAAGCCTATATTCCTCAAGTTCTTCCCCAAATTTACTTCGGGCAATAAAGAAAGTTGTGAAATCAGATTTTTATGGGTATGTGAGGCTATGAATTGGTGTATCCATCCACAACCATGCCCAATCCCTCTTCAATTCATGAAATTCTAGTTGATGAACCTATGGGGTTAAACCCAATATGTGAATTCTCTAAGTTTCAATCATTGGTATGATCTAAGCATGTTTCTAATGTTTAATTATGATTAATGGGCATATTTTACAATGTTTTCAATTATAAATTACGTTCTCAAGTTTTATAAATTATGATGCTCATCCATGAAAGTTCATGAAAGTTGAGATCTATGAAATATGTATTCAAGCAAGATGAGATGTATATGAAGAAAATATGATTTCAAATTACCCATATATATGTTCATGTTTTCAAATGATCATGTCTATGTCAAGCATGTTTAAGTATTGGGCAAGCCCATATGATCAAGAAGGTTTCATGGTTTATCTAAACTTCATGTATTAGCTTACCACATGGATTTTGGAGTCTAGATTCCCAAAATTTTAAGCTTGTGGTATGGTTTGATCCCAAGGCTCCACATGTTATGATTCCAGATTTATGTATGTATGTTATGAGTCAGCTTTTTCATTAGATGATGGTTCAACTTCGTTTAAAAATGATGGAGATAATATGTATGTTTTTGGGAGTAATGTCTAGCACCAAGTAGGCTAAGGGTCAGTCAACCCTATGCCTCAGAACTACGCGCCAACATAGGTATGTTGAGATTATTTGGGACCTCTCTTGTGAGTTTCCCCTACCCCCAAGGGGCTTTCAGCTTGATATCGATATCATGGTAGCGTCCTTATCCCTGGCAAGGTTTTGGATGGCTCTGCCCACTTGAGTGTGATAGTCGAGACCATGTAAGATCTATCGTGGTAATGTCGGTTATAGGACGAGTTTCCCATTGTTCCTCTTGATTTCAGTTATGCATGTTCATCAGTCATGATATTATGTTTTTAGCAGGTTTGACCCAATATTCAGTCTTACTTATGATTATCAGTTTTTCAGCTTCGGATCATTCTATTCAATTATGTTCAGATCATGATATCAAAAAATAGCATGCAAGTGCTACTCTCAGAATCTTATCTTGATTATGTTTTATAATATGCATGATTTATGATTTTATTTAGGGGTTTTACTTACCTTACATACTCGGTATATTGTTCGGTGTTTCTTTGGGCATATAACTACACGCAAGTGCACGTGGTCGAACAAGTAGTAAAGTGGCTCAAGTATGCCAAGTATCGATCCCATAGGGACTGGGCTAAGGTAGCAATCTAATCAAGTGTCAATAAACTTTAACTCTAAAAATGTAGACAACAGTGTGAAGAAGAGTTTGATATTTTGGTTTCTAATTTTATACCAAGTCTAAAACGAATATACAATTTGAGTCTGAACTATAAGTATGAGCATGCTGAGGTTAAATGAACATGTAGAGAAATAAATTATCGATACAATTTGATTTATCTTTCCTCCGGTTGCTAGTCAAGAATTATTGTCTATGGATTAAAACTCTCGTATTTAACCCAACTTAAGAATCATGAACCTTCCACCTACATTTCTGTGATAAAACGAAATTCATGTTCTAGCTCTCTCAATTCAGGTAAATCAATTCTCAATTTTCCCAAACTAAGAAAAGATCATATCCTATCAATTCACAACTTTCCAATTTCTTGCTCTCTCGAGTGAAACCGGACTTTTTAGATATACATTAATGTTGGCCATACATTAACGCAGTAAGAACAAGAATCAATAGAACAACCATGGAAGAAAAGATGAAAAACCAATTAATCAATAATTACATTTCAATAAAATTGTTCTTAACCTCAGCAAGAAGAGGATTTAGCCACTCATTTATGGATTAGACATCGTTAAATGAGTGTTAATCATACAAGCAATTGAAATAAAGAAGAAGTAGATCGAGAGAAACCCTGAGATTTTCGTCCCCTCAACTGCCTGTAACCCACGTTCTTGCTCCACCAAGTCAGAATAATTAAAAATGAACCTAAGTGTTCTATTTATACTAGTGGGAATTTTTTCCGGAATAACAAGCAACGTGTCACGGAGTGCATCGCGGAGCACTGCCTCCGTGACACGCCACCAACGCGGACCTTTACTGGAATCCAGACGTCCAGGTATTTAGGCCCAACGTGGCACGGCGTGCAACGCGGGGCTAGGCCAACATGCCACGGCCCCAATGCGCACCTCCACTGGAAATAGGCATAATTTCACCATCCAGGCAGAATGCATCCGCGATGGCAGCATGACACGGCTCCATCGCAGAGCCCCTTTAATTCGTGCCTTCAAGTGCTTTTTTGCCTTGCTAGCTTCCGAGTCCAATCCCGATCTCTCCCAACATGTATCTTAGCTCCCTAACATTATATTTTTCCTGTAAAACAACGCTAATCATGTTGGTTAGTATAAATTAACATTTTATTACAAATCACATGAGAATGTATAAACATCGATAGATAAACAAGGCAAAATGACACATTTGAGTATCACTTGGGCATATAAATTTTTCCAAGATCACTTACCCCACACTTAAATCCTTGTTCGTCCCCGAACAATAATCTTACACCTCATGCAATTGACACCCCATCCTGGCTACTTTGGCTCGACAATTCAAGCTACGGTTATACCGATTATTTAATACAGCAAATCATCAAGAAAACATGCCTGGTCTTATCAATACAATGACCTTCAACACATTAAGACCTCCTAGAATCAAGAATCGACTCTCGATATCGGCAAACTCAAGCAAATCAGCTGATCAAGATATCCGACACGAAATTTAATCTTTCACCAAGCATGTGCCCTCACAACACAAGAGAATTTTTCCCCCTTTTTAATTACATGAACTCAAAGACATTACATGCAGGGGCATATAAACACAATTTCACTCTCTCTCCCAAAGTCATTCACATGCTTCATGACATGAACCATAGGCTTGCCTTTAGTGTATTACTCCACTAATATAAGGACGTGTGATGTAAGATCACGTAGGACTTAACTGGTTGTAATGTAAACTACAGAACTAGTAAATACTAGGCTAACCAATAATAACAACTAGCATCCTTAAGCGCTTTTTCAATACATCCCATCAACCTTATGGGCATTGTTTCTTCCTTCATCCTCCCATTCTTGAAGTCTGTCTTTATTTTTTGCCCCATATCTTTAAGCACACTTGACTCAATAACAAAGATTATTTATACATGTTCATTATATTTAATTTATAACGAGTGCACCTTCAACCTTTGATTTCCTTTCATCACTCTGCTTTTTCTTTTCTTTTCACGATTCTCACTCCTTAACACTGTGGGAAAATTATTTTCTTTTCTTGAGCGCTTAAGAGTTTTGGATCAAATTCATGGATAATGAAAAGAAGGGGATAAGATCAGTTTACACCTTTTTGACAAAAGAAAAATAATAGGCTAAAGGCTCAATGGGCTAACTAGGATGTACATTCAAGGTGGGTACGATAATGAAAAAAAAGAAACTTTCGATTAAAGCAAAGAAATGCCTACATCCTTTCCTACAATACACATCCTTCATTTCGTTTCGTACACACACCAGGCAAGTTCTAGACACTTCACAATAGCATGGAAGAAACGAAACCTCACTATACACTCATTTCACATGCTCAACTCAAGACATATTCACAGACTCTTCAATCAGCTAATTACAAGAATTCAAACATTAAGCCTCAATCACACTGAGTCGAACTCTATGGCTTAGGCATCTCAACATATTTACAAAGTTGCATGTTTTCATACGAATCACCTTTGCATTTCAAATATCATGTACAACACGCAACCAGAATTTCGCATCCATAAAGTAACTACAGGTTTTGGGATGCAAACCACCAAAAGAAACAAAAAACTAAAAAAGAAAAAATGAACAAAGAAATCTACTCCTAACGACTACATTTTCCTTAAGACGGTCGTCATCCATCCATCATAGAGAACAGTCACTATTACGACTTCATTTCAATGGGACTATTCTCGGTAAAAGAACCAAAAACAAACGCTGAGAAACCCAAAAATTTAAAAATTCATGAAATTTTTTAAAAATATCGATCATTTCGATAAAACAAAGATATGTACAAAACCAGCTAACAACATTCAACAGCACACAACGGCTTCACCTTAATTACAATACAGGCATACACAAAAATGACAGGGTCACAAGTTTATCCAAGCACAACAACAGAACAGAGGCATTAATAATAACAACAGCAACCGACACCTAACTACTCCCACCCCACACTTAAATCGAACGCTGTCCCCAGTGTTCACAAAATTAAGCATAGTACGAAAGTAGGTGGTGAAACTCCCTGATCAATCAAAGTATTTCACTTCTCCGTCAGGTGCTGCTGCCTCATCTCCCATGTCTGAATTGCCCCCATCGTCATCATCTGACTCCACATCAGAGTCATCACGACGTGTCTCCTCATCTGTTGGGACATCATCATTAGTGGGCTCCACAAAAGTTGGCCCCACTCGGCATAGAGCCCTGGCATTTTCACCAAACGGGTAGTCTAGCTCGAGCTGCCACAGCTCCTCTTCTGTTGCCGGCCTCCCGCCTATGCGCAGCTGGAGCATCTGTATCCCGAACATGTGAGCCATGTACTGATCATCTCGAGCATGTCGCTTGACTAGTGTAAGAACTGGCCTGTGAGTGGTGTCGGGTGCCTTAGTTTTGGTGACATCTAAGGCCCGCCTCTCCATCTGCGGGATGTAGTCAAGGGCCTCCTCCTCAACATCTAGCCCCTCAGGAACGTGGTCAGTAGGCCACCAAACCCATACCTGTGCCCTTGATGCAATCGGGCTCTCTTCATGGTGTAGATAATCACTACCCCCACATTAATCTCCAGCCCTTTCATCAAGGCGTAGACCAAGCATACATGATCCCGGGTGACATATGTCATATGCACCCCCGGGATCAGGAAGGAACAAACAATCTTCAGCCATATCCTGGCTTCCCTGTTCATCTGTGAGTAGGGCAAGGTCTGATGGTAGCCCCTCTCCTTATGCCTACTCCAACGTGCTGTAAACATGTTCCACACAAAGTGCATCTGATATCCGCGTATGGTAGAGTGATATTCAGCTGCCAAAGCACATGGGCGTCTGTGTCCCACACCCCCAAGATGGCATTAAGGTGATGGGGCTCAAAAGTGACTATCTGCCCCCTTATCTTGATGGTGTGACTTCTGAGTGTCGGGTTCCAGTTGGCATAGAATTCCCGAATCAGGTGCAGGTTGCACTCCTTGGGCTCTTCAAAGATAAAATTCAGACCGTCTGCCTCAATCCTGTGGACAATCCGGGGGAATTTCTGTGTCAATGGTTCCCTAGCAGTGTGTTCCTCGGGGAAGTATTTGCTTTCTTTATGCTTGGCGTACCATTTCTTCCCCTCCTCTGTCACCCATCTGGTTCCGTATTGACGGCGTTGGCCGCGTGGAACCGCTGGTGCTGCTGGGACTGCTGTTCCCAGCCTAATTCTTTTCCTTCCGGCGCCTTATGTTGATGCGCCCTTCCCTTTTTCTTGTCTGCTTGTCATCGTTCCTGTCAAACCCAAAAGACAGTCCCAATGTTATTCCAATTAAAATTAGCTTCGACTAAGGTTGGGTTAAGCTAGGCTACCCCACACTTAGTCTTTAGCCACAATCACAATATTATGGCAAGATCATACTTATTTCCAAAAACAAACAACAAAACATAACAAATATGCTTAGTGCATTCAGAGAATTCGACGGTACACATTCTATGTACTACTCAGACTTCGTACAGCTAGTCACAACATTACCATCGATAACATTTCATCACATAGCACTTAGCAAGGAGAAGCAAAGAAAAAAAATTTATGTACATGAACCTATACAATTCACCCATTTCTTGCATCTCACAAATTTTGTTACCCCGAGAATTCGTCGGTCTTTTACCATATTAAAAGTTAGTACAACCAACTCATCTCACCCAACATACACAACCCATCAAGAATTTCAAAGTTCAACTAAATTTTCCCTTTTTAAACTCAAACTCAAATCCTAGCTATCATTTCGCAAGAATTTCAATCAAACATGTATTTATCGCGTTCATCCCATCACAACGATAATAGGAACTTCAATCAACAATAATTTACATGAATTCATGCTCAATTTACACTTAGGGCAAGTTTTCCTCACTTCCTATGCTAAAAATAGGAAAAATAAGGTAAGAAATGAGATGAAGTTAACAAACATACCTTAAATTCGATGATATCAAAGAAAAGTTGATAAAATTGAGCTCCTAGGCCGTGTCACGTTGGGGAAGGGTGGAATTTTGGGTTGTTTGTCGTGGAGGATGTGAGGAATGGGAAAAAATGAGGGAAAACGGGGTTAAAAAGGGGGGGTTTTCGCGCGGGTCACCCGGCGACCCGGTGTGACCCGTCGCGAAATACACCTCAACGTGTCATGGAGGGTAACGCGAAGCATGCCCTCCGTGACACAGAGCCATCGTGCAGGTGTTCTTCAATTTGTAAAAATTCCAGAATTACCTTCAACGTGTCACGGAGGGTAACACGGAGGCCCTCCTCCGTGACACAGAGCCATCGCGTGGGCTCACTGTTTTGCCACTTTTTATTTTTTTCATACCTCGATTTTTCCTTTGCGATCCTTTGCATATTTATCCTCCGTTCACCCTGAAATTTATCTCACAACAAGAAATTGGTTAGAATTATAGGTTTCACATAAAATACGAATTTTGTTTTTATTTTTATTTTATATTTTTCTCATTATTTTTCTTTTTTTTTCTACGAAATCTAATAAAATATTATAAAATTTTTCACGGGTTGCCTCCCATGTAGAGCCGTGACACGTCATTCAGCTCATTCATCCTCTAGGCTGATAGACGTTTTCTCTCGACTACCGTCCTCACCCCAGTAATGCTTACATCGCTCCGGTGGTTTCCCCAATAACTCCCGTGACTCAACTCTCTGGACACCATCAGCTCGATTAATCACATTGATCACCGAGAGTTCCTAATACACAACCGGGAGCTTGGTGGCCTTGTATACATCAAACACCTCCACCTTGTCATGTGCTCGCATAGTTAGCTACCCTGCAGCTACATCAATAAGTGCTTTCCCGGTAGCCAAGAAAGGATGTCCCAAAATAAATGGGACTTCCGTGTCTGGCTCAAAATCCAGCACAATGAAATCTACTGGGAAGATAAGGGAGCGCACCAGCACGTCTTCCACAATGCCATCAGGTCTGGCTAAGGAATGATCTGCTAGTTGCAAGATCACTGCTGTTGGTCTAGGACTCCCTAGACCCAACTTCTTGAATATCAATGACGGCATCAAGTTAATGCTCGCTCCCAAATCACATAATCCACGAGCTCGGATACTCTGCCCAATTGTAATTTGTATTGTAAAGCTCCTAGGGTCCTTGAGCTTTGTGGGCAACCTGTTTTGTATCCGGGAAGTGCACTCCTCCATAAGAGCCACCGTAGCGTACTCCGTCAACCTGTTTTTGTTCGCCACGATGTCCTTAATATACTTTGCGTACTTCGGCACTCCCTGCAAAACATCAACAAGAGGTAAGTTAAGGTGTACCTGTTTAAGCACCTCCATGAACTTTTTGAAACATGCCTCCTCCTTTTGTTTCTTTAATCTTTGAGGGAACGGGGGCGGTGGTATTTCTGGTTCAGCCTCCTTTTTCTTCCCCCTCTCATCACTTTGCTCCCTCTCAATTTCTGCTGCTCCCGATTGTTGAGGTAGTCTTTCTAGTTCCACCTCTTTAAGCTGCAAACAACTACTTGTGGTCACTGCATTCACTTGCTTGGGGTTTGGATCTGTGTCGCTCGGAAGTCCTCCTTTAGGCCTGGTGTTTTGGGCTCCAGCAAATTGCCCAAACTGGTACTCCAGCGCCTTTGTAGGTAACTGATTGTTCTTTACCTCGGCTTCAAATTTCACGTAGTCAGCCTACAATTGATCTTGGTTAGCTATCATTGTCTTGAACATTTCCTCGATGCTAGGTGATGGTGGTGGAGGAGGTGCATTGTTACTTCTATATTGTGCCTGATAGTTCTGCTGCCCTCCTTGATTCCTCCGCGCCCCCTGACTTGAACTTTGCCCTTGATGGTTATTGCTACCCCAAGAGAAATTTGGGTGATTCCTCCAGTTGGAATTGTAGCTGTTGCTATACTGTAGGTGGTTGTTTCTCTGTTCATTTCCTACAAAGTTCACCGAATCAGGATTTGCTCCACAACACTTAGTTGAGTGTTCACTACTCCCGCACACTTCACACCAAATCTGCTGCACTACATTCACTGGGGCTTGAGTCTGGTTCATGCTCATGTTGCTGAAGTGGGTATTGAGTTGAATCTGTAAAGCAGCTATCTGTGCAGCAATAGCTGTAAAACCATCAACTTCTAGGACTCCTGCTGCTTTCCTTGTTCCTCCTCTTGATGAGTCCGCATTCCACTCCGGATTTCCCTGCGAAATACGATTTAACAAGGTATACAACTCCTCATAAGTTTTCTCCAATGCCTGTCCCCCAGCTGCTGAGTCTAGCAAGATTTTTGTGTTTGGTTCCAAACCCTCTATGAAAGTATGCACCAGCACGTCATTGGATTGGTGATGATGAGGACAATCCCGCAACATAGATTTGAATCTCTCCCAGGCTTGATACAGATTCTCTCCCTCTCTCTGTTTAAAACTTAGAATTTGACTTCTAAGTCTTGCTATTTTACAGGATGGAAAAAACAGTATCAAGAATTTCCTTGCAAGATCATCCCACGTGGTGATGGAATTTGGTGGCTTAGCTTTCAGCCACCTCTTGGATTCTCCCAAAAGTGAAAATGGGAACAATATAAGCCTGACATAATCTAATGACACTCCAGCGGGGATGTAAGTGTCACTTATCTCCAAAAAAATTTGGAGATGTTGTTGTGGATCCTCATGAGGGAGGCCTGTGAACTACCCGCTGGTGTGCAGCAATTGCACCATGTTTTGTTTGAGATCGAACCTCCCTCCTGGCTCAGGTTTGCAAATGCTAGATGTGACATTATTAGCATGTGGGATTGCCACCTCGCGAACCGGCCTAGCTGCCATTTCCTCGGGCACTAACATTGCCCTTACAACTGGTGGATTCTGCTGTTTCTCCAGGATTGTTTGTCTGAGCAACTGCAGCTTTTTCTCTAGAGCTTCTCTCCTTTGACGATGAAATTGTCTTTCCGGCTCTAAATATGAGTCCACCAGCTCCTTGTCTCTTGCCAGTGTTCAACAGAAATAAGTTATCTGCAAAATATAGGCTATGACTAAGTTGTCAACACTAAGAAGAAATAGTAAACTAACACTTAAGAAAAATTTACCAATTGCCAGTCCCCGGCAATGGCGCCAAAAACTTGTTTGGTGTTTCTTTGGGCATATAACTACACGCAAGTGCATGTGGTCGAACAAGTAGCAAAGTAGCTCAAGTAAGCCAAGTATCGATCCCACAGGGACTAGGCTAAGGTAGCAATCTAATCAAGTGTCAATAAACTTTAACTCTAAAAATGCAGACAACAGTGTGAAGAAGAGTTTGATATTTTGGTTTCTAATTTTATACTAAGTCTAAAACGAATATACAATTTGAGTCTGAACTATAAGTATGAGCATGCTGAGGTTAAATGAACATGTAGAGAAATAAATTATCGATACAATTTGATTTATCTTTCCTCCGGTTGCTAGTCAAGAATTATTGCCTATGGATTAAAACTCTCGTATTTAACCCAACTTAAGAATCATGAACCTTCCACCTACATTTCTGTGATAAAACGAAATTCATGTTCTAGCCATACAAAACCGATTCCTTAATTGACTAATACGACTTTCAAGTATATCTCTATCCTAAAGGTAAATCAATTCTCAATTTTCCCAAACTAAGAAAAGATCATATCCTATCAATTCACAACTTTTCAATTTCTTTCTCTCTCGAGTGAAACCGGACTTTTTAGATATACATTAACATTGGCCATACATTAACGCAGTAAGAACAAGAATCAATAGAACAACCATGGAAGAAAAGATGAAAAACCAATTCATCAATAATTACATTTCAATACAATTGTTCTTAACCTCAGCAAGAAGAGGATTTAGCCACTCATTTGTGGATTACACATCGTTAAATTAGTGTTAATCATACAAGCAATTGAAATAAAGAAGAAGGAGATAGAGACAAACCCTGAGATTTTCGTCCCCTCAACTGCCTGTAACCCACGTTCTTGCTCCACCAAGTCAGAATAATTAAAAATGAACCTAAGTGTTCTATTTATACTAGTGGGAATTTTTCAAGGAATAACAAGCAACGTGTCACGGAGTGCATCGCGGAGCACTGCCTCCGTGACACGCCACCAACGCGGACCCTTACTGGAATCTTGACGTCCAGGTATTTAGGCCCAACGTAGCACAGCGTGCAACGCAGGGCTAGGCCAACGTGCCACGGCCCCAACGCGCACCTCCATTGGAAATAGGCATAATTTCACCATCCAGGCAGAATGCATCCGCGATGGCAGCATGACACGGCTCCACCACGGAGCCCCTTTAATTCGTGCCTTCAAGTGCTTTTTTTCCTTGCTAGCTTCCGAGTCCAATCCCGATCTCTCCCAACATTCATCTTAGCTCCCTTACTTTATATTTTTCCTGCAAAACAATGCTAATCATGTTGGTTAGTATAAATTCATATTTTATTACAAATCACATGAGAATGTATAAACATCGATAGATAAACAAGGCAAAATGACACATTTGAGTATCACTTGGGCATATAAATTTGCCCAAGATCATATATTCCACGTACTGACTGCATAATCTATACTGCATCATTTCATGATACAGGCTCGAAAATTCAGTCTCAGTCCCGTCATTTGCCAGACCTGCAACATTAGTACTTATCAGCCAGAGTTGGTGAGTCCTCATCTTTTGAGGGCCCTTCTTTTCAGTCGATCAACTACTTTCAATTTCATACTTTAGTGAGTTAGTTGGGGTCTTCTCCCATCAACTCATCAGTATTAGATGCTTTTCAGACATAGTGTGTATATAGTATTCAGCTTCAGACTTGAGTTATGTATTCTGATGTTATGAGATTATCAGACTTCTGCTATATTAATTATGTTGATCTTCCACTTTATTATGACTAAGTTAGATCTCATGTTTATTCCATGGGTCGACTTGGAGCCTCCTAGGGTTATTTATCTCATGTCTCGATTCGGGCCTATGTTCGGGTCGTGACAAACTTGGTATCATAGCATTAGGTTTTGAAGTGTCCTAGGGTTTCTGAAAGCCACGTTAAGTAGAGTCTTTTTCATGGGTGTGAAGCGCGCCACACTTATAGCGAAGAGGCTATGAGATTTTTAGGAAATGTTCCCTTCTTTCAAGATCTAAGTCGTGCGATGAAATGCCTCTCTATTATTCTTTCTCATGTTATATGCATTTTTAGAATCATGCCTCCTCGCCGAGTTAAAAGAAGAAGAAATAGGAATGGAGATTGCCACGAGAATGGCAATGGAGATGGGCACTAGCATGCCCCACTGGCCCATGAGGAGCATGTACTCGAGCAGGTTGCCCATGCAGAGTTTAGGGCATCCATACAAATGCTAGCTCAGGCCTAGACCGCCCAGGTCAATCAACAGGTGGTAGGGCATGTACCTTAGAATGGTAATGCGGCAGCGGCAAGAGTCAGATATTTTTCGAGGATGAACCCTCTAGAGTTTCTTGGATCAAAGGTGGACGAGGATCCACATGAGTTTATTGATGAGGTTCTAAAGCTCACCAAGATCATGGGGGTTACCGGAGAGGAGTGTGCTGATCTAGCCTCATACTAGTAAAAAGGGAGTGCGCACATCTGGTTAAAGCAATGGAACGATAGTAGGACAGTTGGAGCAAGCCCTATTGGTTGGGATGAGTTTCATACCGCATTTATTGATCAGTTCTTCCCTCATGAGATGAGGGTGATTAAAGCATCCAAGTTTGTGAGCCTAAAATAAGGAAAAATGACAGTTCAAGAGTATGCCATGGAGTGCACTCACATGTCCAAGTATGCACCTAAGATGGTGTTAGATCAGAGAGCCCGAGTGAGTCGCTTCGTGCATGGCATAGTAGACTACTTGGTTAGGGATTGCCGAACCACAGTGCTTCTTCAGGATATTGACTTTGCTTGAATATTCCTGTATGCCCAGCAGATATAGGCGGTGCATATGAGTGAGCAGGAGAGAGAGGCCAAGAGGGCCAGGATTGATAGCTTCAGATTCTCCTAGACGAGACCTAGTGGGCACCATTAGCAGTCCCACTAGAGATCTTCAGCCCCAGCGCCTTCGACTTTGCGTGTGCCATCCAGATCCAGGCGCGATCTAAGGGGACGAGCATCAGGCTATAGAGGTCAGGATAGCAGACCCACAAAGACCAGCATTATAGAGTCTAGCAGATATGGCCGGAGACACGTGGGTCAGTGTTTAGCTGGTTCAGGTGCTTGTTTCGGGTGTGCGAAGCCCATACATATGCTTAGGTATTGCCCAGCAGCCAGATAGGGTCATGATAGGGATCGAGGCCTAGCCTATAGTTCAGCAGCTCCACCAACATGTCCAGCTCAGCAGGGGGCATCTACTTGTGCGGGTGGTGGTCAGCGTCAAAACAAATTCTACGCCTTAGCATCTCGTCAAGAGCATGAGGTCTCCCTAGATGTAGTCGCTGGTATGTTACGAGTATTCCACCTTGATGTATATGCATTGTTAGATCCAGGGGCTACTTTATCATTTGTGATGCCCTATGTTGCTAGTAGTATTGGAGTCAGTCCCGAAATATTATCATGACCCTTCTCAGTCTCTACTCCAATTGGTGATTCAGTCATTGCTCGATGGGTATATAGAAATTTCCCTGTCATAGTACTTTAGAAAATCACCTCAGTAGATTTAATAGAGTTAGCCATGACTGATTTTGATGTTATCTTCGGCATAGATTGGCTACATGAATGTGATACCTCAGTCAATAGTAGAACCCATGCAGTAGAATTCAGATTTCTGAGTGAGCTAGTCCTAGAATGGAAGGGTAGTTCAGCTGTCCCTATAGGTCGCTCCATTTCCTACCTTAAGGCTAGAAAGATGATTTCTAAAGGTTGCATGTACCATCTAGTTAGGGTTAAGGACGCTCGTCTGAAAATTTGACTATCCAGTCAGTTCCTATAGTGTGTGAGTATCCAGAGGTGTTTCTGGATGATTTCCTGGGGATTCCTCCCAAGAGGGAGATCAATTTTGGAATTGACCTTCTTTCCGATACGCAAGGTATATCTAATCCTTCTTATAGAATGGCTCCATCCAAGCCAAAGGAGTTGAAGGAGTAGTTGAAGGATCTTCTAGACAAGGGATTCATCAGAACGAGCAAATTCACATGGGGTGCACTAGTTCTCTTTGTTCGCAAGAAAGATTGTTCTCTGGTAGGTGCATTGATTATTGGTAATTGAACAAATTTACCATCAAGAACCAGTACCCTCTTCCCCGTATTGACAATTTTTTGGACCAGCTTCAGGGTGCGAAGTTCTTTTCAAAGATAGACCTCAGTCCAGATACCATCAGCTCAGAGTTCGGGAGAATGACAACCCGAAGACAACCTTGAGGACTCGATATGGTCACTATGAGTTTGTAGTTATGTCTTTTGGACTAACAAATGCTCCTACAACTTTTATGGATTTGATGAATAGGTTGTTCAAGCCATATTTGGATATGTTCGTGATTGTGTTCATAGATGACATCTTATATACTCTCGGAACAAGGTGGAGCATTCTGCTCATTTGAGCGTGGTTCTACAGACTCTTAAGGATTGCTAGTTGTATGCTAAATTCAGTAAATGTGAGTTTTGGTTGAACTCAGTGGAATTTTTAGGCCATGTGGTGTCAATTGAGGATGTACAGACGGACTCTCAAACGATAGAAGCGGTGAAGAATTGGCCTAGACTAGTGAGTCCTTTGGACATTCGGAGTTTCTTTGATTTAACTGGTTTTTATCGGAGGTTTTTGAAGGGTTTTCATCCATTGCAGCACCATTGACTAAGTTGACCCAGAAGAAAGTGAAGTTTCAATGGTTGGAGGCTTGTTAGAAGAGCTTCCAAGAGTTGAAGAGTCGACTCACCTCAGCACCGATGTTGACCCCACTTGAGGGTATTGAGGGGTTTGTGGTATATTTTGATGCCTTGAGGATTGCCTTTGTTGTGTACTCATGCAGAACAGTAAGGTTATAGCCTATGCTTGCAGGCAGCGGAAAGTCCATTAAAGAACTAGTTGGCTCATGATCTCGAATTGGCGGCGGTAGTATTTACCTTGAAGATTTGGAGACACTATTTGTATAGGGTCCATGTAGATGTGTTTATGGACCACAAAATCCTACATTATGTGTTTATCCAAAAGGATTTGAATCTACGTCAGAGAAGGTGGTTGAAGCTTTTGAAGGATTATGATATGAGTGGTCTCTACCATCCGGGCAAGGTTAATGTGGTGGTAGACGCTCTTAGTAGGCTTTTCATGGAGACTGTGTCCCATGTAGATGAGGAAATGAAGGAGTTAGTGAGGGATGTACATCATCTTACAAGGCTAGGAGTCTGTCTTGTTGACTCGACAGATGGTGGTGTCATTATTCAGAATGGGTCAGAATCATCCTTAGTGACCGAAGTTAAAGCTAGACAAGATGAGGATCCTATTGGGGTAAAGTTAAAGGAAGCCATTCAAAATCAGAAGGTAGAATTCTTCTCCAAAGCAGGAGATGGGGTGCTTCGATATGAGGGTCTCTTGTGTGTTTTGGGTGGTGATAATTTGAGAGATCCGATGCTCATGGTTCAAGATACTCTATACATTCAGGTGCCACTAAGATGTACTGTGACCTATGGGATGTCTATTGGTGGAGTGGAATGAAGAAAGACGTAGCATAATTTGTGGCTAAGTGTCTGAATTGTCAACAGGTGAAAGTGGAACATCAAAGACCTGGTGGTGTGCTTCAAGACATTAGTATACCTACTTGGAAGTGGGAGGAGATCAATATGGACTTCATTATAGGGTTGCCTCACACTCGTCGACAATATGACTCTATTTGGGTAGTTGTGGATGGATTGACTATAGCAGCTCATTTTCTACCTATCAACATTATCGATTCAATGGAGGATTATGCTAAGTTGTACATTCAGGAGTTAGTTAAGTTTCATGGAGTGCCTATGTCCATCATATTAGATAGAGGTACTCAGTTTACCTCCTAGTTTTGGCGATTATTTCAAAAGGGACTTGGTACTCATGTCAAACAAAGCATAACCTTTCACCCACAAATGGATGGTTAGGTAGAGAGGACCATTTAGACTCTTGAGGATATGTTGAGAGTGTGTGTTATCTCTTTCAAGGGTAGTTGGGATGATCATTTGCCTCTCATTGAGTTTGCCTATAACAATAACTGCTATTCTAGCATCTAGATGGCTTCGTTTGAGGTTCTTTATGGGCGAGGTGTAGATCACCTATTGGTTGGTTTGAGGTCGGTGAAGCTACAATGATAGGTCCAAATTCATTTCATGAGACTATGGAGAAAGTTTAGCTAATAAGGGACAGGTTGAAAACAGCTCAAAGTCGCCAAAGGAGAGAAGGAGAGAACTTGAGTTTGAAGTCAATGATTGAGTGTTTCTAAAGGTGACTCCCATGAAGGGAGTGATGAGGTTCGAAAATAAAAGGAAACTCAGCCCCCGTTATGTTGGCCTGTACCAGATTGTGAAACGGGTTGGCAATGTAGCATATGAGTTGGAGTTGCCTTCAGAATTAGCATCAGTCCATCCAGTTTTTCATGTATCACTCTTAAAAATATGTTTGGATTATCCAGCTCTAGTTGTTTCGATGGATAGAGTCGGTGTGAAAGATAACCTTAGTTATGAGGAGATTCTGGTGGAAATACCTGATCGTCTGGTTCGAAAGCTAAGAAACAAAAAAGTAACCTCAGTCAAGGTTTTCTGCAGGAACCAGCATGTTAAGGGAGCTACATGGGAAATAGAAGCAGATATGATGGATAAATTCACATCTATTCCCTTTCGTCTTAGCTTTATCTTGAGGTATCAGTTTCCTCCTTAGCATTCCATTTAGTTTCATGTTCAACCCATGTTCCCCAGTTTCTTCATGTCAATGAATGTATGTGTGATTCATGAATTCAGTTCGATCATGTAGTTACGTCAAGAGTCAGTCACTCTGCTAGTTTCAAGCCTGTATGTTTAGTATTTTAGTATGATGATGGCATTTCTCTGCTTTTCAGTATGATTTTCAATATTCGAGGATGAATGTTCTCAAGAGGGATATATTGCAATACCCCAAAAACCCTAAGATAAGACCAAGGAGTTAAAACGGAGAATATAGGATTTTCGGCACTAGGTCACAAGATCAATAGTCCAGTGACCCATTGGGTGCACCATGAGTCGTTGAGTGACTGGTGGGTAGCAGATTGGACTTGGTTGAGTTTTGGGATTTGAGGCTGACCACAGGTGGGACCACGAATCGTCAAGAGGGTCGTGGTCAGTGTTTGGTTTGAAGGATGAATGTTTTGGCAGTGTCCCTAATGACCAGTCATCATGATTCGTCAGGCAAACGATGAGTCATGGTGTCCCTCATGGTGACCAGTGTTGAGAATGTCCAGTGCAAACGATGAGAGGAGGACTACGAGTAGTGGTGATCGGGCACGAGTCATCCAGTCCCTCATTGAGACTGACAGTATGTTATTCCCTATAAATTAATTAAGGGCTTTTCATTAATTTCAAAGTTCCTAAGGCGTAAACTACATCGGTTTAAGCTCAAAATAATGTATTTTAAGAGTGGTAAATTCATTCAAGGCTTATTCACTTCCATGCATGCAAGTCTAGAAGCTCTTAAGGGTGATCAAGCCTAAATTCCTTAAGTTCATCCACAAATTTTCTTTGGGAAATCAAGGAAGTTGTGAAATCAAATTTCTACAGGTATTTAAGGCTATGAATGGGTGTTTCCATCAGCACCCATGCCCAATCCTTCTTTAATTCATGAAATTCTCGTTGATGAATCTATGGGCTTTTAACCCAACATGTGAATTCTCTATGATTCAATATGGGCATGATCTAAGCATGTTTCTAATGTTGAATTATGATTAATGGGCATATTTTACAATGTTTTCAATTATAAATTATGTTCTCAAATTTTATAAATTATGATGCCCATCCATGAAAGTTCATGAAAGTTAAGATTTGCACAATATGTATTCAAGCATGATGAGATGTATATGAAGAAAGTATGATTTCGAATTACCCATGTCTATGTTCATGTTTTCGAATGATCAAGTATATGTCAAGCATGTTTAAGTATTCGACACACCCATATGATCAAGTAGGTTTCATGATTTATCTAAACTTCATGTATTAACTTACTACATGGATTTTGGAGTCTAGACTCCATTATTTTCAGCTTGTGGTATGGTTTGAGCCCAAGGCTCCCCATGTTATGATTCTAGATTTATGCATGTACGTTACTAGTCAGCTTCTTTATTAGACAATGGTTCAGCTTTGTTGAAAAATGGAGAGCAAATGCATGTTTTTAGGAGTAGTGTCTAGCACAAAGTAGGCTAAGGGTCAGACAACCCTATGCCTCAGAACTACACACTAATGTAGGTATGTTCAGATTATTTGGGATCTCCTTTTTGAGAATCCCCTGTTCCCCAGGGGCCTTCAGCTTGATATTGATATCATGATAGTGTCCTTAGCTTTGGTAAGGTTTTAGACGACTTTGCCCACTTGAGTGTGATAGTCGGGACCACATAAGCTCTATCGTGGTAATTTCAGTTATATGTTGAGTCTCCCGTTGTTCCTCATGATTTTAGTTATGCATGTTTATTAGTCATGATATTATGTTTTTAACTGGTTTAACCCAATGGTTTGTTTTACTTATGATTATTAGTTTTTCAGTCATTCGATTCAGTTATGATGTTCTGTTATGTTCAGATCATGATTTCAGAATATAACATACAAGCCCTACTCTCAGAATCTTATCTTGATTATGTTTTATAATATGCATGATTTATAATTTTTCTTACTTAGTGGTTTTACTTACCTTACATACTCGGTACATTTCACGTACAGACTGCATACTCTATGTTGTATCATTCATAATACATGCTCAGATATTCAGGCTCAGTCTTGTTATTAGCAAGAACTGCAACACTAGCACTTATCAGCCAGAGTTGGTGTGTCCTTATCTTTTGAGGGCCCTTCTTTTCAGTTGTATCTAGTACTTTCAATTTCACACTTTAGTCAGTTAGTTGGGATATTGTCGCATCAACTCGTCAGTAGTAAAGGATTTTCAGACATAGTGTGTATTCAGTATTCAACTTCAGACTTGAGTTATGTATTCTTATGTAATGAGATTATCAAACTTCTGCTATAGTAATTATGTTGATCTTCCACTTATTATGATTAAGTTAGATGTCATGTTCATGCCATGGGTCGACATAGAACCTCTCAGGGTTCTTTATCCCATGTATCAATCTGGGCCCATGTTTGGGTCATGACACATGGGCTTAGCTGGTTATTACAGAAGGCTTGTCAAAGGAATATCATCCATTGCAACACCTTGACTATGTTTTCCTAGAGGAAAGTGAAGTTTCAATGGACGGAGACCTGTGAGAAGAGCTTCTAAGAGTTGAAGTCTCGATTCACCTTAGCACTAGAGTTGACTCTACCTGAAGGTACCGATGGGTTTGTGGTTTATTGTGACACCTCAAGGATCGGCCTTGGTTGTGTATTAGTACAACACGGTAAGGTTAGAGCCTATGTCTATAGGCAACTGAAAGTCCATTGACGAACTATCCGACCCACGACCTCGAGTTGGCGGCAGTAGTGTTTTCCTTGACGATTTGGAGACACAATCTATACGGGGTCCATGTGGATGTGTTTATGGACCATAAAAGCCTACAGTACATTTTTACCCAGAAGGATCTAAATCTACGTCAAAGAAAGTGGTTAGAACTTCTTAAGAATTATGATACGAGTGTCCTTTATCATTTGGGCAAGGCTAATGTGGTGGTAGACACTCTTAGTAGGCTTTCAATGGAGAGTGTGACTCATGTAGATGAGGAGAGGAAAGAGTTAGTGAAGGATGTGCATATTCTTGCAAGGTTAGGAGTTCATCTTGTTGACTCGACATATAGCAGTGTCATTGTTCAGAATGGATCAAAATCTTCCTTGGTGACTGAAGTCAAGGCTAGACAAGATGAGGATCCTAGTTTGGTGAAGTTGAAGGAAGTTTTTCAGAACCATAAGATGGAGTTTTCTCCCAAGGGTGAGATGGACTACTAAGATGTGAGGGTCGATTGTGTTTACCGGGCATTGATGACTTAAGGGAGCGGATTTTTCATATGGCTCATGGTTCTAGATATTCCATACATCCAGGTGCCCCCAAGATGTACCGCGACCTACCAGAAGTTTATTGGTGGAATGGCATGAAGAGGAACATAGCAGATTTTGTGGTTAAGTGTCCAAATTGTCAACAGGTGAAAGTTGAGCATCAAAGACCTGGAGGTATGCTTCAAGACATTAGAATCCCTACATAGAAGTGTGAGGAAATCAATATGGACTTCATCATAGGGTGGCATTGTACTCGTCGATAGTATGATTCTATTTGGGTGGTTGTACACAGGTTGACTAAAGCAACTCATTTTCTATCTGCCAAAACTACCAATTTGGTGGAGGATGATTCTATGTTGTACATTCAAGAGTTAGTTTAGTTGCATGGATTTCCCTTGTCCATCATATCATCTAGAGGTACTCAGCTTATCTCTCAGTTTTGGAGATCATTTCAGAAGGGACTTGGTACTTAGGTCAAGCTCAGTACAGCTCTTCACCCACAAACAGATGGTCAGGCTGAATAGACCATTCATACTCTTACGGATATGTTGAGAGCGTGTGTGATTGATTTTAAGGGTAGCTGGCATATAACATTCCAGCATTTACCTCTCATTGTGTTGCCATACAACAACAATTACCATTCCAACATTCAGATGGCTCCATCTGAGGCTTTTTATTGGCGGAGATGTAGATCGCCTATTGGTTGGTGAAGCTATGTTGATAGTACAAGATTTAGTTCATGAGGCTATGGAGAAAGTATAGGTTATAAGAGAGAAGTTGAGCACAACTCAAAGTCACCAAAATTCCTATGTGGATGTAAGGAGGAGAGAAATGGAGTTCGAAGTTGATGATTAGGTGTTTTTAAAGGTGTCTCCCATGAAGAGAGTGATGAGGTTCAGAAAGAAGAGGAAACTTAGTCCCCATTATGTTGGCCCATACAGGATTGTGAGATGTGTTGGCAAGGTGGCTTATGAGTTGGAATTTCTCCTGAATTGGCATCAGTACATCCACTTTTCCATGTATCTCTTTTGAAGAAGTGAATGGGTGATCTGGCTTTGATTGTTCCGGTGGAGAGCGCGAGTGTGAAGGACAGTCTTAGTTATGAGGAGGTTCCAGTTTAGATCCTTGATCGTCATGTTCAGAAGCTAAGAAACAAGGAGGTAGCTTCAGTGAAGGTTTTGTGGAGAAATCAGTAAGCCTAGGGAGCTACGTGGGAATTTGAAGCAGATGTGATGGTGAAATACCTTCATCTATTCCCTTCCGGTTCAATTCTAGCTTGAGGTATCTGGTTCCTTCTTAGTACTCCATTCAGTTTAATGTTAAGGTCATGCGTCCCAGTTTCTTTATTGTCAATGTATGTATGTGTGATTCAAGAATTCAGTTCATTCAGGTATTTCGTTTCGGAGTCAGTCACTCCATCAGTTTTCAGCATTTGATGTTTAGTATTTGGGATGACAAGTTTTCCCCAATGATTCTGTATGTTTACCCCAACATTCGAGGATGAATGTTTCAAAAAGGGAGATACAGCAATACCCTGGAAGTGCCTAAGACTAGACCAGGGAGTTAAAATGGAGAAAATAGGATTTTCTACACTAGGTCACAAGATGAGTCGTCAGTGACCCATTGGGTGCACCATGAGTCGTTGAGTAACTCGTGGGGTGGATTGGACTTGGTTGAGTTTTGGGATTTGAGGCTGACCACAGGTGGGACCACGAGTCGTCAAGAGGGTCGTGGTTAGTGTTTGGTTTGAGGGATGAATGTTTTGGTAGTGTCCCTAATGACCAGTCATCATGAGTCGTCGGGCACACCATAATTCATGGTGTCCCTCATGGTGACCAGTGTTGAGAATGTTCAGTGCAAACGATGAGAGGAGGACCACGAGCAGTGGTGATCGGGCACGAGTCATCCAGTCCCTCATTGAGACTGATAGTATGTTATTCCCTATAAATTTATTAAGGGCTTTTCCTTAATTTCAAAGTTCCTAAGGCCTAAACTATGTCGGTTTAAGCTCAGAATAGTGTATTTTAAGAGGGGTAAGTTCATTCTAGGCTTATTCACTTCCATGCATACAAGTCTAGAAGCTCCTAAGGGTGATCAAGCCTAAATTCCTTAAGTTCTTCCCCATATTTCCTTGGGCAAATCAAGGAAGTTGTGAAATTAGATTTCTACAGGTATGTAAGGCTATAAATGGGTGTATCCATCAACACCCATGCCCAATCCCTCTTTAATTCATGAAATTCTAGTTGATGAATATATGGGCTTTTAAACCAACATGTGAATTCTCTAAGATTCAATCATGGGCATGATCTAAGCAAGTTTCCAAAGCTGAATTATGATTAATGGGCATATTTTACAATGTTTTCAATTATAAATTATGTTCTCAAGTTTTATAAATTATGATGCCCATCCATGAAATTTCATGAAAGTTAAGATCTGTGAAATATGTATTCAAGCATGAAGAGATGTATATGAAGAAAGTATGATTTTGAATTACCCATTTCTATGTTCATGTTTTCGAATGATCAAGTCAATGTCAAGCATGTTTAAGTATTGGGCAAGCCCATATGATCAAGTAGGTTTCATGATTTATCTAAACTTCATGAATTAGCTTACTACATGAATTTTGGAGTCTAGACTCCCATTATTTTCATCTTGTGGTATGGTTTGAGCCCAAGGCTCCCTATATTATGATTCCATATTTATGCATGTATGTTACGAGTCAGCTTCTTCATTAAACAATGGTTCAACTTTTTTGAAAAATGACGGAGAGCATATGCATGTTTTTGCAAGTAGTGTCTAGCACCAAGTAGGCTAAGGGTCAGTCAACCCTATGCCTTAGAACTATTCGCCAATGTAGGTATGTTCAGATTATTTGGGATCTCCTTTTTGAGCTTCCCCTTCCCCTAAGGGGCCTTCAGCTTAATATTGATATCATGATAGTGTCCTTAGCCCTGGTAAGGTTTTGGACGACTCTGCCCACTTGAGTGTGATAGTCGAGACCACGTAAGCTCTATCGTGGTAATTTCAGTTATATGTCGAGTCTCCTATTGTTCCTCATGATTTCAGTTATGCTTGTTTATCAGGCATGATATTATGTTTTCAGCAGGTTTGACCCAATGCACAATTTTACTTATGATTATTAGTTTTTCAGTCATTCAATTCAGTTATGATGTTCAGTTGTGTTCAGATCATGATTTTAGAAAATAGCATATAAGCCCTACTCTCAGAATCATATCTTGATTATGTTTTATAATATGCATGGTTTATGATTTTACATACTTAGCGGTTTTACTTACCTTACATACTTGGTACATTTTATGTACTAACCACATACTCTATGTTGTATCATTCATGATACAGGCTCGGATATTCAGGCTCAGTCTTGTTATTAGACAGAACTGCAACATTTGCACTTATTAGCCAGTTGGTGAGTCCTCATCTTTCTAGGGCCCTTTTTTCAGTTGTATCTGGTACTTTCGGTTTCAGACTTTATTGAGTTAGTTGGGATCTCTTCGCATCAACTCGTCAGTAGTAAAGGATTTTTAGACATAGTGTGTATTCAGTATTCAACTTCGGACTTGAGTTATGTATTCTGATGTAATGAAATTATCAAACTTCAGCTATATTAATTATGTTAATCTTCCACTTATTATGATTAAGTTAGATGTCATGTTCATACCATGGGTCGACTTAGAGCCTCTCAGGGTTCTCTATCCCGTGTCTCAATCCAGGCATATGTTCAGGTCGGGACACATGGGCTTAGCTGGTTATTACAGAAGGCTTGTCGAAGAAATATCATCCATTGTAGAACCATTGACTTAGTTGACCTAGAGGAAAGTGAAGTTTCAATGGTCGGAGACCTAGGAGAAGAGCTTCTAAGAGTTGAAGACTCGACTCACCTCAGCACTAGTGTTGACTCTACCTGAGGGTACCGATGGGTTTGTGGTTTATTGTGATACCTCAAGGATCGGCCTGGGTTGTGTATTAATGTAGCACGATAAGGTTATATCCTATATCTATAGGCAGCTGAAAAGTCCATGGAAAGAACTATACGACTCATGACCTCGAGTTGGCGGCAGTAGTGTTTGCCTTTAAGATTTGGAGACACTATCTGTACGGGGTCCATGTGGATTTGTTTATGGACCATAAAATCCTACAATACGTTTTTACCCAGAAGGATACAAATCTACGTCAAAGAAAGTGGTTGGAACTTCTTAAGAATTATGATACGAGTGTACTTTATCATCTGGGAAAGGTTAAGGTGGTGGCAAAAACTCTCAATGGGCTTTCTATGAAGAGTGTGACCCATGTAGATGAGGAGAGGAAAGAGTTAGTAAAGGATGTGCATCGGCTTGCACGGCTAGGAGTTCGTCTTTTTGACTCAGCAGATAGAGTGTAATTTTTCAGAATGGATTACAATTTTTGTGAAGTTGAAGGAAGTTTTTTAGAACTAGATGATGGAGGTTTTTTCCCAAGTGGGAGATGGAGTACTACGATATGAGGGTGCATGGAGTGCCCTTGTCCATCATATCAGATAGAGGTACTCAGTTTACCTCCCAGTGTTGGAGATCATTTCAGAAGGGACTTGGTACTCAGGTCAAGCTCCGCACAACTTTTCATGGGGAAAGAACTGATCCAAGACTACTTACCTAGCAGACTCAGTACATTCCAAGTACATACCACATACTCTATGTTGTATCGTCTCATGATACAGGTCCGAGGGATCAGTCTCAGTCGCATCATTAGTCCTGCTTTCCTCTTAGAACTGTCCTAGCTAGAATTGGTGAGTCCTCATCCTCCGAGGACATTAATTTATCCATTATTATGTTATTTTAGTTTCTAACTGCTGTCAGGTAGTTGGCGATGTTGTCCCATCAACTCATAAGTTATGTTAGACGCTTTTCAGACAGTATGTAGAAAATCAGTTTGTCATTGTTGACTCTATTTTAGCTTGATATGTCTACAGACCTCCGCTTAAGCATGTTTTATTATTTCAGTTCCACTTGTTTTACGCTCTTAGCTACTATGTTCATGTCATGGGTCGATTTGGAGCCTTTCGGGGTTCCCTGTCCTGTGTCTCTACCCGGGCCTATGTTCGGGTCGTGACAGTTACTTTAATTTGATATAGAACTCTTGCATGGTCAACTACTATTCCCTGTGGGATTTGACCCGGCACTCATCGCGTATATTTTTTTTGCCAACTATCATTTACACTCTCTCATTAAGAGGAGTGAATTTGAATGTTATCAATAAAAACAATGAAAATTGTGGAATTGAAGAATAGCAAAAATTTGAAGAAGAAATATCCAGCTCTCAAATAGAAGAAGTTGAGGAGATTGGTGGGAAAAAGTGCAGCATGATGATGGGGAAATTATCCATAATATGGATTTTTTTCATGGGAGGATTTTTTCAAGAATTACAAAGTTACCACTATGAAGCAAAACCTGACCAAGTGGAAATTATAAGTAACGATTGCTAACCAACCAACCCAATAATAATGTAAAATGCAAAAATTGAAGAAATGACACTAGAGTTGCAAAGAAAAGTCCATCAAATCATTTTTGAGAACTCTAATGCATTTAAGAGAGAGGATGTCAAGAATGAAGTATGCTTGAAAATGGAGAGACTTAGACCTCACTCCAATCATTTTTCCACATTCTACTTGGTTGACAGTATAGAAATTGAGGCAACCAAGTCGATGGAGGATTTTGAAGAGGAATATCAATGTAACTTCATTTTAAAGTTTGTCATGCCAACAAGGCAAAATCACATCCCTCATCTAAGGGCCAAGAAGTGTAAGATGTGACATCTATTAGTTGATAGATATATTTATATAGTACCAGCCCTCGAGCGGACTAGGAAATTGGAAAAGAAATTAGGGGTGCAATTCATAAGTTCAAAGTGGAAAGAAAAAATGGTAAAATTGATGACGTCATTTGATGACGTCAAATTAGGCGCTTCTTGGGAGGCAGCCCAAGGAACAAAATCACATATGTAAAAGGAGATTCACACTATGGAAGGATGAAACTAGGTAACAATAGCATATCTCCATATGGAGTTGTGTGAAGTGCACCAGGATCCCGCGGAGGGGACTCTGCGAAGCGAGATAGTACCACCGTTGGGAGGTCCGTGACGCAGAGTAGGTTTCCAGTAAAACTTTTTATCCCATAGACGATGAGGAGTAGGACCAAGGAGGTCTTCTTTCACCCTTGTACTTGTACTTTATTGTTTAGTACCGAGGACAGTGCTATTGGTTATGTGCTGGGTGGGAACATTGAATTTTCATTTATGCTTTAATTACTAAAACTATTATGGTCCTAAATTTCTTTTTTGATATGTGACTTGATTCCTAATAGCTTTTAGTATTATGGTATGTTTTTGTTTGGGTCCCCCAGTTTTTATTTTCAGTACTTTTCCTATAGATACTCCCTTAGAACTGATTAGAGGGCCTAGATTTTTTTTTGAGTCATAGTCCTGACTCCATCCATCATCAGGAAAAATTAGTCATTGGTAGGAGAACAAGAAATTGAAACCTTATGAATACTAGGTAGTTCACTCAGGATATCATTAAGACTTTGTATGTTTTACTCACAAATGCATGAAAAGGTAGAAACACTTAGACTTTTGAAACATAACTCTTATGAATGAAAAATTGGGCTTAATAATGTGAGACATTAAATATGGACATATGTGTTTATGTAATCTTGATTGCCATTATTGAATCATTTGTGCCTTTGTACGTCTGAGATATTTTTGCGTATACCCCATGCTTGCAATTTGAGGTCTAGAACTTGCCTGGTGTGTGTGCTAAGCAAAGTGAGAAGGTTGAATCTAGGAAGTGATATAGGCATTTTTTTGGTAGCCTATTTGTATCCCAATCTTTTCGTATCTTAATGGATTGTCCTAGTTAGCCATTTTGAGTCTCAGCCTATTCTTTTGATAGCCCTATTACAAGCTCAATCCCTTTTGTTCTATTGACCATTGTTTGACCAAATGGCTTCTGGAGCATTTTAATTGAAAATTTTGCATAAAAGGAGCACAAGTGGTGAAAAAAGGGAAAAGCTAAAGTGTAGAAATTATAAGAAAAGAAAAGAGTGAAAATTGCTAAATAAGGAGGGTGATGTTAGTGGGGAAACAAAAAGAAGAAAAATCTTTGAAAAGAAGAAAATGAATGAATGAAACAAGTATGAAAAGCAAGAAAAAAAAAAGTGAATGAGCTTAATGTCAAGTATTCCCTACTAGTCACCTAAATTGCAAGGTGAGAGCAAAAGGGAGGTGTAAGGAGAAAAATAAGGAGATTGGGGAATGTGCTAAAAAAGTCAAAGAGTTGTGTTGTATTAAAGTTCTTAGGAAGATTAGTCACTATCTTGGCCATATAGTTTATACCCATCCCATAGCCTACATTATAACCATCTTAAGTCTTAATTGATCTTATATTTGATGTTCTATATTAGTAGAGTATTTACACTAATGGAAAGCCTATGGGTCATCTTTTCCATGCATGTTGAGTTCTTTGGGAGAGTAAGTGATATTGTTCTATTTATGTGTAATCCTTCAGAATTTCTAAGTTTGAAATCGTTCTAGGTATGTGGATAGACCTAAACCTGATGAATTCTATGGAAACTTGGTATTAGGATCAATTCATAAGTGTGAGAAGTGAATTGGATACAAATAAAGGTCAAAAGGAACCTCTAGCACAGAGTTGAGTTTAGAGCCTTCTTACCGATTGAGTTTTCTTATAAGTTCTTACAAGGAAAAATTCAAATAACCATAACTCCTAATTTCAAAGTATATTTGAGTGATTCAACTTATCACATTAAAGACCTTTGATTCTTATTTCCAATGCATCCATCCTTGCCTCAATCGGAGTTCAAAGTAAAATGTCATGAGCATTTTAGTGAAGCATTGTCAAGTGACACGTCATCATTGGACGGGCCAAATTCACTGACAAGTGATGTCACAAAAAATAATATTAAGGTTATTTTAGGAATTTTCCATGGTTTAATTACCTAAAAGAAGATGTTTTGGGATTCGTAAAAGTTCTTTTTAAGTACTCTTAAAGTCTAAACACCTAAATCTTCCACTACAATGCAGAATTCAAGGATCAAAGCTCTCATGTTTTTCAAGAAGCCGGGAAGTCTTCTTCTCCAAATTAAGGTTCTTCAATCTTGAGTGTATGGTTTTATTTTTCTAGGTATGTTATGCTAACCCAAGTAAGAATTTCTTATCATCCTTATGCCCTATATATATGCAAGAATTTATTGAGATTAATGCTAGGGTTTTTGCCCAATTCTTGAATTGTTTTCCTCCCTATCTAGATATGCTGAATTGCCATTGTTGGATTCTTCATATTGAATTTTTTATTGATGCTTCTTGATTGTAATCCTACTATTTGATTGATGACCATACTCTCTTGATTCTTGATTCTTAATTTTTAATTCTTGATTGTTGAGGTTGGTTCATGTCTATTATCCCATGAACTCTAGTTGGATGAAAGCATGATTTTTAAGAAGCATGATTTTAAAAGCATTGTTATTTAAGAAAAATGAACTGTTTTAATCAAGATTGAGCAGATTTTTAAAAGAGTTTCACGAAGAGATTTTGAGAAAGAAAGTATGATTTTCAAAAGCTAAAGTAAAATCTTGGTTTGAAAATCAAGAATTTTGAAGCATAGAGATTCCAAGTTTTCAAAGGGATTTTTGAGCCAAGTCTCAATAGAGATTTTAAACATCTATTATATCTATAGCTAAACTGCTTTATGAGAGATGTTTTTTAGTTGTCTCAGATAGGTCTATATATATATATATATGAGCATATATTATGGGAAAATTATCTAGCACTGAGCTGAGTGAATGGGTTTAGACAATCCCCAAGCACTAGAACTACGTAGCCAGTGTAAGATAAGGTCGTATCGTTGGTTCGACCAACTCCTCAGATAAGTTTCTTGTAAGGACTTTAGTTATGAATACACAATTTATTTTTTTTCCTCAGGCCTAGCAAGACTTTACCTAGCACTCTCCACGTGGGCCAGGCGTAGGATCATCATACGCTCATTCATGACGGCTGTCGGTTATGAGAAACTCCCAATTTAATGATATAGATTACTGTCATAGGTATTTATAAAGACTATTATGATGCATGAGTTTTATTGCATAAAATGTTTTACTGTCACGATCCGAACATAGGCCCAGATGTAGACATAAAACCTAGAACCATAAATGGCTCCAGGTCGACCCATGGCATGAACATGACAACTAAAGCTTGGCATAGCAAATGCCGAAATCTAACATTTTAAATAGCAAAAGTCTGAAAATATTATAACATCTGAACAACGAAATACATAACATTGATCCAAAGATGAATACATGCTATGTCTGATAAGCCTCTAAAATCTGACTAGTTGATAGGAAAAGACCCCAACTAACTCACTAATAAACTGAAACTGAAAATAAACTGGTAAGAGGGTCATCGAAGGATGAGGACTCACCAACAAGCTGGGAAATGCTAACTTTGAGGATCTGGCTAATGGCAGGATAGAACCTGAACATCTGAGCCTGTATCATGAAACGATACAACATAGAGTATGCGGTCAGTACTTGGAATGTAATGACTGTGCAAGGTAAGCAAAAACAGACAATTAAAATACATAAGAGTTCATAAGAGTAGGACAGTCTAATCATGAGGGATTATCATAATATAAACATAAGGCCTCAAGGTTTTCAAACCATTCATAATCTAGTCATAGTCGTAATTATAAGAGAAGCCTTATAAAAACATAACTTGAGCCAAAATAACATAAACATGACAATGCATAAATCATGAGGAACAATTGGAGAACTCGTCATAACCGACACCATCATGATAGAGCTTACATGATGCTCCAAGTATCTCGCTCAAGTGGGCAGAGCTGTCCCAGGCTTGCCAGGCAAGGAATGTGCATGATGTGATATCACAATGGGGTCCATGAATACATATACCTATGGTGGCACGTAGTTCTGAGACTATGGGGGTTTACCTGAACACCGGGTCTACTTGGTGCTAGACATTGCTTCCAAAATCATGCACATGAGGGCTCATATAGTAATTGTGGAATCATTCTTTAAGTTTATAGCCAATAAACCATAGCATGTTGGTCTACTTGAAATACATGATTAGCAATGAATAATGGCCCATGAGTTTGCCACAAGTCATAAATTCATAAATCATAAAGAGCATGCATATTTGTGAAAATTCATGCACTTGGTATTCATAAATCCATGAAGAGTACTTGAAGAGAAATTATATCATAAATTATAAATCATAATTTAGGCTTAGGAAGATCAAAATCATAATACAATCATAATTTGATCTTTCATAAAAATTTGCATAATTGGGTATAGATTGAGTAAGATTTGAAATCATAAAATTATAATCAATTTAAGTATAAAATCTATCCATAGGTCTTAAAAAAACATTTAGAACATAAAGAGAAATGACCCATCTATATATCTATATAAAAGAGGATCCTACGCTCGCTGATGTGGCGCAACTATAACACAAGATTGATAATTATCTATTTTTACAATTTTTTTATAGTTTTTGGCATAAAAGAGGATCCTAGGCTCGCTGATGTGGTGCAACTACAACACAAGATTGATATTTATCTATTTTTATAATTTTTTATAATTTTTGGGCAATAAAACCTAAGCAGCGACAATCCAAACCACCACTTCACCGAAAAGGTGCGATCAAATCCCTCTTCTATTGTTCCCTTAATTCTTCATCCCCTCTTCTTGAATTGAAATTGACTAACTATACATAATTAAAGAATCCCTATTCTATCATCACTTTTCCTGTTCTTCTTCAAGGTGCACCAAATTCAAGATTTGCTACTTTCCCATTCTCAGCCATTTTTAACAAATTGTCTCATCAAAGGACCCTGAACATCACCATTTCCAAAATAGATTCTTAGTTTGCAGTTTCACTATAAAAGAAGATTCTAGGCTCACTGATGTGGCCCAACTACAACACAGGATTGGTAATTACCTATTTTTAAAATTTTTTGATAATTTTTGGGCAATAAAACCTAAGTCGCGCCTATATAAAAATAAGCTGCTTAAGAAGCGACAATTCAAACCACCACTTCATCGAAAAGGTGCAATCAAATCCATCTTCTATTGTTCCCTTAATTCTTCATCCTATATTTCCACTTCTTGAATTGAAATTGACTAACTATACAAAATTAAAGAATCTCTATTGTATCTCTCTTCTTGTTCTTCTTTAAGGCGCATCAAATCCCAGATTTACTACTTTCCCATTCTCAACCATTTTCTAACAAACTGTCTCATCAAAGAACCCCGAACAATATTCTTACGTTTGCAGTTCCTCCAAACAATTAAAGGCTCTTTTGTGGTTTATGTTTAACCCTCCTTCCCCTTAATGCTTTCATCATTCGATCAAATTTTCTTGCCAAATTATATGGGACTTTCAAGGTTATCAATTTTGAGTGCTTTATGATTTTGTAATTTAAATTATCCCCCGTTCTCGCCAGCATATCTTTCATTCAGTTTTTCCTTTCAGAGGCCTTTGAAATTCTCCTTAGCGATGCACAAACTTCCCGGGGAAAACCTACAACTGGCCCACTCTATGCTACCTTTTCTTTTCTCTACCAATTTATTTTACTCTTCTAGCAATAAATATTTGCATGAACATTTCATTGACTTTGTTTGGTTCCTTACAATTTGACTCCCATATGTTTTGGGTAAAAAAAATTATATTTCATAAGCACTTTAAAATATTCATGATTCTTACGATATATGGGGTTTTTTCAAATTCCAACCCGACCAACATTAGTACATATTAAGCGTAAAAATCCCATGAATCTCTGAAAGTATAAGTGTTATTGAGAGGAAGTTTGTTTTCTCTCAAGAAGTAAATTTTAATTTTCTCTATTAAAACGGAAATTTCTTTGCTTCTAAACTATTTTAACTTGTAACCTTCACCAAACATTATCACATTCAATGTCATTGTACCAATTCAATTAAATTAAGACTGATATACTTTATAACCCCGTTTCCATTGTCGTCACCTATAATTTTTGCATATTGCTTTATTGTGCAAATATTCACTATAATAATCATCATCCATCACACTAGAAAATGCAAACAACCATTACTGAGTTACATGGAGCACTGGCTGTTAAATGGAATTTGTGATGCAAGTTTTATGTTTTGAGATAATAGATCAATATGTTTTAGAGAAGCTTTAAAAAAACAACACTTACCTGAAGAAATCAATTTTTAGGAATGACATGCCTGTTTCGTTAGGAATGATTCATTCAATTTCTTCTTTTCAATGGTCGTTTTAACAACATCTGTGATTCAAATATATATATATAGTGAAATTAAGGTACGTTTCAAAAATACTAAACTACTAATAATAAGATACATTTGAGGAAGAGACTTTTACACGATGAAAAGTATGAAATTTTTAGTTCTATGTTTGAGATAACATGCTAAAAGTAGTTACTATATAATGTTAATTTATAAATCTGAATTGCATTATTTGGTTAGCAACAATAATGGGCTTGCACTAATGTTTCTCAACTTACTTAATTTAATTCAATGTTGAATTAATTTTATGAATTTATACCCTCGAAATAGTATAAGGAAAAAGGATTAGTCTTCACGGTTAAGGGTTCAGCTCAAATTTATTCCTCGCCATCGAGGTAAATCTCCTTTTTCTCTTTTTGAGTACTTAAGGTTTTCTTTTATATTTAGTTGATGTTTAATGTATCTTTATATCTTATATTCTCAATTTCCTACTTTATTTATGTTTATTGCAGAATCAAAATTGCACTGTTTTGTTTAATTTGTGGCTTGTTTATGAGACTCAATTAATATTGAGCTGAATATACAAAAGAATTACATTCTTACACTTAAAGGATTGTAGTGATACCGATTTTTTTGGAGTTTTATAAAAATAAGATGCAAAATTCAAAGATACAAAAGTTTTAGGCTCTTCCACCCTTCCATTTTTTCTACCACACAATGAGTTGGAGTCTTTTAGGAGTTTGATGATAAGTTCAAGTTACTTAGAATTATAATAATTAGATGTGTAAAATAATTTCATAATAAGTTCTACATTTTATTCTAAGATCCACACCATGGGTCTCACCCTTGAAAATTAATGAAATATTGCACACCAATACTCACCAACCACTTTCATAAAAAATATAATATTTTTTAAAAAACTAATTATCTGATGGAGTATTAATTTCTATCATCAAAAAGACAATCAAACTTGACTATCAATATTATTCCACATAATGGGTTGTTGGTAATTATATAGCACACAACTTTTTCTTTAAACATGATATAAATGTGCTAATGTACTAAGCTCTCGCTATGACTTTGTTCAATAGAAGGACCGACAATACAGGGTATTATTTATGCACATTACTTTGCATTTTTTCAAGAGGTTATTTTGTAGCCTAAACATGTAACCTGGTCAAATGATGATAACTTTTACAGTTGCGTGAGGCTCGCCCAAAGTTGGCTTAAACTTGACAACCAACATAAATTTTTGAATTTTAAAAATATTAATAATTTATATATAAGCAAGTTAAAATTTTGATTATAACGTTGAGCCTCATTCATTTTCAGGAAGAAACAAAATAGACTAGGAATAGCAAATTCTATAGTGCATCCCATTTTGGTACATTAATGGCATGATAATGTTATACCCCAGGAACCCGTGGATCAGAGCTAGGAGTCAAAATGGAGAGAAGATGGAAATTTGCACCAGGTCACAGAAGGACCCATGAGGTGGGTCGTGAGGGGTGACCATGATTCGTGGAGTGACTCGTGGTCAAGCAGGGAAAGTTTGGGGGAGACCACAGGCATGACCACGAGTCGTCGTCATGCCACACGACCCTTTAGGTCTCCCGTGGCCTAGGTGGACTAGGTGGCAAATTGGGAAAGGACAGTGAAGACCACGGGTGGTGACCACAAGTATTGGTCAGCCACCACGATTCGTGGGGTCCCTTGTGGAGTTTGCGAAGTAAACATGACAGTTTCAGGCTACCAGTCGTGCCCCCTAGCAAAGACTCATGAGGTCCCTCGTGGGGACTGGCAACCAGAATATTTCCTGCATTTTAGTAAGGGTGTTTTCATAATTTCTAAGTTCCTAATGCCTAAACTACATCATTTTAGGCTGTAAATGGGGTTTTTAAGGGGGATTAGCTAATGTTAGGCCTCATTCATGCATGCAAGAGTTTAAGGAGGAGGATAGAAGGTGATTTAAGGTGTTCTTCCCCAATTCCTCACAATTCCACCTTGGGCTTTCAAGGGAGATTAAGAATCAGTGTTTTCAGGTATGTAAGGTGTTCAATGGGTGGATTCTTCCACACCTATGTTCCTATCCAGTGATTTCACTCAAAATTTATTTAAAAACTCATGGGGTTTTATATTCGATTTGTATAAAATTTGATGATTTAATTATGGGTCTTGTGATTTTAAAAGCTCATCATAATCTACTGATTTTGATTATCTTTTGGGATTTAAATTGATTATAATATTGTTATTTTTGAATTTCTAAATAATTAAGCTTGATTATACATGCCTCATGATGAATCGATTTACGATCCATTGATCCATTGGTGTTTTCATAAGCCCATCATGAATTATGAATTTATTTATGAATTTATTATGTTACCTACTATGAAATTATGAATTTCAAGCTATATGCATGATCTACAAGTATGTATGAATTTTATCAATCATCAATTATGTTATTGACCGACCCACGGACCTCAAGTCATGGCTAGTAACAAAATAAAAGAGAATCCAATGAATTCGAGGTTAAAACCCTATATGATAATCCAATTTACTTTACTACTTCAATTCATGAACATGGAGGAAATTTGGGGCATGAGAGTGAAGAGGGACTCTCATTCACAACCCTACATACTTGGGTAATCTGATCTTAAACTCTCCCTTGAAAGCACAAAGAAATCGGAGAAGAAATTGGAGACTTCTAGGCTTTACTTTTAAAGAGGGACCTCTACTCTTGCATGCATGGGAGTTGAATGAATTAGGATAGTTTTACCCCTCTCAAGATCCTCCTAACATAGCTTAAAATGACAAAGTTTAGGACCTTAGAGCTTAGGATTTATGAAAATACCCTTAATGAAAAACCTGGAAATTAAACACTGTCAGGGACCACAACTCATACAATGAGTCGTACCATGAAGTAATTACTCATGGTCACCTCTCGTTGTTACAACTGATAAGGGGACTGATTCCTGAAGACCACGCCACGGGCATCTGTCACAGGTCGTTACATGGCACCTGGGTTGTGAGACTACCCATTGCCACTATACCCCGACATTTCTCTAAACCTTCCCAAGATTACATCCCACGACTCGTGGTTCCCCACCATAGGTTGTGACACCATCCGTGGCATCATCTCAATACCCGTAAACCACGACCCTTATCATGATCTATTACAATGAAAAATGAGACGTACGATAGCTTGTTAGTCCAGATCTTCATACCGAGCAGCTTACCACAACTCCCACCAATTTGTCATCGTTCCTTCCCACGAATTGTACGACAAGTCGTCCTGTGATATTTCCCAAACTTTTCTGCTAATCTCTTTTCTAATTCCAAACCTAACCTTAGGAAACTTCCGCGGTACTACAATATCTTCCCCTTGAAAAAATACGTCTTTGAATGTGGCGTAAATGTACTGAATCACTGGGAAAAAAACTGTCATCCCAAACACTGAACATCTAAAGCTAAAAACTGATGGAGTGACTGATTTCGGACTGAAATAAATGACTGAACTGAATTCATGAATCACGCATACATGCATTCATATGGAAGAAACTGGGACACATGGACTAAACATGCAACTGAATAGAGTACTAAGGAGGAAACTGATACCTCAAGCTGGAACTAAATTGGAAGGGAAAAGCTGTAGGTATTTAGCCATCATATATACTTTAGCTTCCCACGTAGCTCCCTCAACATGATGATTTCTCCACAAAACATTTACTGAAGCTACTTCTTTGTTTCTTAGCTACTGAACCTAATGATCAAGTATTTCAACTGAAACCTATTCGTAGTTAAGGCTATCATTCACATATACACTTTCCACCAGAACAACCAAAGCTAAATCACCCATGCACTTCTTTAAAAGCGACACATGGAAAACTGGATGTACTGAAGCCAATTCTGAGGGCAACTCCAACTCATAAGCAACCTTGCCAACACGTCTCACAATCCTGTACGGGCAAACATACTGGGGACTAAGTTTCCCATTCTTTACGAATCTCATCACTCCCTTCATGGGAGACACCTTCAAAAATACCCAATCATCAACTTTAAACTCAAGTTCTCTCCTCCTCACATCCGCATAGGACTTTTGGTGACTGGGCTGTTTTTAACCTTTCCCTTTAAGCTAAACTCTCTCCATAGCCTCATGAACTGAATCTTTTCCTAACAACATAGCTTCACCGACTTTGAACCAACTAATAGGCTATCTACACCTCTGCCCATAAAGAGCCTCAAACAGAGCCATCTGAATGCTGGAATGGTAACTGTGGTTATATGCAAATTTGATGAGAGTTAAATGCTCATCCCAATGACCCTTGAAATCAATCACAAATGCTCTCAACATATCCTCAAGAGTCTGAATGGTTCGTTCAGCCTAACCTTCTATCCACGGGTGAAAAGCTATACTAAGCTTTACTTGAGTACCGAGTCCTTTATGAAATGACCTCCAAAGCTGGAAGGTAAACTAGGTACTTCTACCTGATATGATGGACAAGGTCACTCCATCCAACCAAACTAACTCCGAATATACAATTTAGCATAATCCTCCACTGAATCGGTAGTCTTGACCAATAGGAAATGAGCTGCTTTGGTCAACCTATCCACAATCACCCATATGGAATCATATTATCAACGAGTACGAGGCAACCCTATAATCAAATCCATATTAATTTCCTACCACTTCCAAGTTGGAAAACTAATTTCTTGAAGCACACCTCCATGTATTTGATGCTCAACTTTAACCTGTTGACTATTCGAACACTTTGCCACAAACTCTGCTATATCTTTCTTCATGCCATTCCACCAATAGACTTCACGCAGGTCACGGTACATCTTGGTCGCACCTAGATGTATAGAATATCTAGAACCATGAGCCTTATGCAACAGTTGCTCCATCAAGTCATCAACACCCAAAACACATAAACGACCCTAATATCGTAGTGCACCATCTCCCCCTTAGGAGAAAACCTCCACCTTCTAATTTTGAACCGCCTCCTTTAGCTTTACCAAAACTGGATCCTCGTCTTGCCTGGCCTTGACTTCGTTAACCAAAGAAAACTCTTCCATTCTGAACAATGACACCACCATCAGCCAAGTCATTAAGATGAACTCCTATTCGTGCAAGCTGGTGCACATCCTTCACTAACTCTTTCCTCTCCTCATCTACATGGGACACACTCTCCATAGAAAGCCTGCTAAGAGCGTCTACCACCATGTTAGCGTTTCCTGGATGATAAAGGACACTCATATAATAATCCGTAAGCAGCTCCAACCAACTTCTTTGATGTAGATTTAGATCTTTCTAGGTAAACACATATTGTAGGCTTTTCTGGTCTGTAAACACATCCATATAGACCCCATACAAATAGTGCCTCAAAATCTTCAAGGCAAATACTACTACTGCCAACTCGTGGTCGTAAGTAAGATAGTTCTTTTCATGGACTTTCAGCTGCCTGGAAGCATAGGCTATAACCTTACCGTGCTGCATTAATACAAAACCAAGGCTGATCCTTTAGGCATCACAATATACCACAAACCATTGGTACCCTCAGGTAGAGTCAACATTGGTGTTAAGCTTAGTTAAATCTTCAACTCTTGAAAGCTCTTCTCACAGGCCTCTGACCATTAAAACTTCACTTTCTTCTGCATCAACTTAGTCATCGGTGTTGAAATGGATTAAAACCCTTCAACAAACCTCTAGTAGTAACTAGCTAAGCCCAAGAAACTCCTGATATCTGAAGGACTAACTGGTCTAGGCCAATTCTTCACAACTTCTATCTTTTGAAAGTCCACCTGTACACCCTCATTTGACACCACATGACCCAAAAATGCTACTGAGTTTAACAAAAACTCACACTTGATGAATTTAGCTACAACTGGCGATCCATAAGAGTATGTAGCACCACCCTTAAATGAACAACATGCTCCTCCTCGCTCTGATAGTCTATGAGAATGTCATCTATGAACAAAATTACGAACATGTCCAAATATGGCTTGAACACCCTGTACATCAAATCCATACAAGCTTCAGGGGCATTGGTTAGTCCAAAAGACAACAAACTCACAGTGACCATACCGAGTCTTGAAAGCTGTCTTTGAGATGTCACTCTCTCTAACCTTGAGCTGATGATATAAGGATCTGAGGTCTATCTTTGTAAAGCACTTGGCACCCTAAAACTTGTCGAACAAGTCATCAATTTTGGGTAGAGGATACCTGTTCTTGACGGTGACCTTGTTTAACTGCCGATAGTCGATGCACATCCAGAGTGAACCATCCTTCTTCCGGACAAAGAGTACTGGTGCACCCCACGGGGATTTGCTAGGTCTGATGAAACCCTTGTCTAAGAGATCCTTCAACTACTCCTTCAACTCCTTTAGCTCAGCTAGAGCCACTCTGTAAGGAGGAATATATATAGGCTGCATATCGAGAAGAAGGTCGATGCCAAAGTCGATCTCCCGCTTGCAAGGAATAACCAGTAGATCATCTAGAAACACTTCTTGATATTGATACACTACAGGAACTGACTGGATAGTCGGGGTTTCAGATATAGCATACTTAACCCTAATTAGATGGTACATGCAACCTTTAGAGATCATCCTTCTGGCCTTAAGGTAGGAAATGAAGCAACCTACAAGCACAGCTGAACTACTCCTCTGCTCTAGGACTGGCTCACCTAGAAACCGAAACTCTACTGCATTGGTTCTACAATTCACTGAGGCATAACATGCATGTAGCCAATCCATGCTAAAGATAACATCAAAATCTTTCATGGCTAGCTTTACTAAATCTGTTGAAGTGACTTTCTGAAGGACTATGATAGGGAAATTTCTACACACCCATCAAGCTATAACTGAATCACCGACTGAAGTAGAGATTGAGAAGGGTTCTGATAGGATTTCAGGACTGACTCCAAAACTACTAGCAACATAAGGTATCACAAAAGATAAAGTAGCACCTGTGTCTAATAATGCATATATATCAAAGTGGAATACTCGTAACATACCAGTGACTACATCTGGTGAAGTCTCCTGGTCCTGACAAGATGCAAGGGCATAAAACCTGTTCTGGCGCTGACCACCACTACACTAGTGGACGCACCCTGATGAACTGGGTGTGCTGGTGTGGATGATGAACTAGTAGCTTGAGACGACCCCTACCATCACCCTGCCTAGCCAACAGACACTCTCAGCGCCTGGTATCCTGAGTACAGCCCCTCCTTGCCCAGACAACACTCACCCAGATGGTTCTTACCATACTTAGAGCATACTGGAAAAGTGTGGCTACTGGACACGTGACTCTGAGTCTAGGAGCTCAACGCTCCACCCCTCCGATCCTTACGGGGCTTTGATTCAAGAGCACTAGCTAACGGGGGTGTTGGATGTCTTTGTTGTTGCTGTGGGAAACTACCACCGCCCGATCTCTACTATGAGTACTCAAATTGACCTTTTCGTGCCTGTTTACTCTGCCTCTCTATCTTCTTCAGTTTCTCTGCCTCTTTCTAGATGCACCCCATATAAATAGTGCTTTCAAATCTTCAATGCAAACAGCACAACTGCCAACTCTAGGTCATGTGTCGGATAATTTTTCTCATGAGTCTTAAGCTGTCTAGAGGCATGTGTAATGACCTTACCATGCTGCTTCAACACATAACCAAGACCAACCCTAGAAGCATCACAATACATAACAAAGCCATCTATGCCCTCTGGTAGGGTCAACGCTAGGGTTGAAATGAGTCAAGTCTTCAACTGTTTAAAACTCTTCTCACAAGCATCATACAACTAAAATTTTACCTTCTTTGAGCTAACTTAGTCAACGGTGCTGTAATGGATGAAAATCCTTATACGAAGCTCTGGTAGTAGCCAAGTAAACCCAAAAAGCTCCTAATATATATAGGAATGATAGGTCTAGGACAATTCTTCACCACCTCTATATTTTGAGAGTCCACCTGTACACCCTCACTAGATACCACATGACCCAAGAATGCTATTGAGTTAAGACAAAACTCACACTTGCTGAATTTAGCAAACAACTGGCGATCCTTGAGAGTCTGCAACACAATCCTCAAATAAGCGGCATGCTCCTCCTCGCTCCGAGAGTATATGAGGATATCATCTATGAAGAAAGTCACGATCGACATTTATGAAGGCAATCATGAACATATTCAAATACTTCTTGGACACCCTATTCATCAAGTTCATAAAAGCCGCAGGAGCATTCGTTAGTCTAAAAGACATAACTACAAACTCATAGTGTCCATACCAAGTCTTGAGGGCTATCTTTAGAATGTCACTCTCCCTAACTCTGAGCTGGTGATAGCCCGATCTGAGGTCTATCTATGAAAAGCACTTAGCACTTCTGAAGTTGGTCAAATAGGTCAATGATCCTAGGGAGGGGATATTTATTCTTTATTGTGTCCATGTTTAACTGTCGATAATCAATACACATCCTAAGGGAACCATCCTTCTTCCAAACAAAAAGAAGTGGAGCAACCTATGGGGACTTACTAGGCCTGATGAAACCCTTATCTAGGGTATTTTTCAAATACTCGTTCAACTCCTTTAGCTCGGCTGGAGTAATTTTGTACAGAGGAGTGGATATGGGTTGTGTATTAGGGAGAAGATCAACACTAAAGTCAATCTCTTGCTTAGGAGAGACTCCTTATACATCATTTGGAAACACATTTAGTTACACACATATAATAAGAACTGACTAAAGAGTCGAGGTCTCGAACGTAGCATTCATAACCTGAGTTAGATGGTATATACAACACTTAGGGATCATCTTTCCATCCATGAGATAGGAAACAAAGTGGCCTACAGGAACCCCTAAACTACCCTTCCACTATAAGACTACTTCAGCCAGAAATAGGAACTCTACTGTATATGTTTTACGATTGACCAAGGCTTAACAAGCATGTAACCAATCCATACCCGAAGATAACATCGATATCGATCATATCTAACTCCACTAGTTGGCTGAGGTGATTTTTTGAAGAATCATGACAGAGTAATATCAGTATACCCATCGAGCTCAAATTGATTCACCGACTCAAGTAGAGACTGAGAAGGGTTCTGACTGGATTTTGGGACTAACACCAAAACTAACACTAACATAAGGAGTCAAAAAAGATAATGTATCCCATGGATCTAATAATGCATATATATCAATATGGAATACTCGTAACATACCAGTAACCTTATCGGGTGAGCACTCGTTCTCCTAGTGAGATAAAAGTGTGTAGAACCTGTTCTAGCACTACCTGCCACCCGCACTAGAAAAGGCACTCTACTGAAATAGGAGAGCTACTGGAGCTGCTGAAGTGGTGGCAAGGGCATGACCTCTATTGTCATCCCATTTAGATGAAGGACAATCTCTAAGCATATGTCTTGGTTTCCCACATTTGAAACAACCATCAATACAAACCAAGCACTCTTTGGGATGCCTCCTGCCACACTTCCTACAAGATGGTAAAGTGTGCACCCCTAATATGCTCCTCTAAACCCAAGAGGATTTTACTCTACCTCTTTGATATCCTCGAGATCTGGATGGAATGCTGGCCAATGATGGAGTTGGAGCTGATGACCTATGGTGAGACAGTGGGTGATGTCCTCCCCCTGACTTCCATTGGAAGTGGCCATAACTACCTGTCCTAGCCCTCTTGGCCTCTCTTTCTCTCTCCACTTCATTTTCTCCTCCATCTGTTGTGCATGTATAATCAAGTGAGAGATATATATATCACTGATCAATATGGCAGTCCTACACGTCTTGACTAATGAATCTGCTACCCTATTCACAAGCTTGCTCATACGAGCTGTTGGATCATCAACCATCTTTGGAGAATAATTTGACAACTGGGTAAACTCCAAGGCATACTCCTGCATAGTCATGTTGTTTTGCTATAGATTAAGGAATACGACTTCCTTTTCCTACCTCAACTCTCAAGAAAACGATCTATCCAAGAAAGTAGTAACAAACTCATCCCAACCAAAGGGAACTGCACCAACTCCCTTGCTTTCCTTCCACTATCGAAACCACATATGAGCAACCCCCTTCAGCTGAGAGGAGTCCAAGTCTTTACTGTCCTCTCCAGAAACACCAATCACCTGGGTAATCTTTTGGACCTCCTCAATAAACTCTTGTGGATCCTCTTCCACCTTGGAACCTTGGAACTCCGATGGGTTCATACTTATGTAGTCTCGCACTCTTGCCACTACCGTATTCCTATTCTGGTGGACACGGGCCACTACTTATTGGTCGACCTGGGTTGTCATAGCCTGAGCCAACATCTGAAAAGTTACCCTGAACTCGGCATGAGTAACCTAATCGGGCAAGGGATCCGTTGGAGTTGGTGGGCTGGCTGATGCCCATCTCATTGCCATTGCCATTTCTTCTTCCATTGACTCAACACCGAGGCATGTTTCTGTAAAAAGCATATTAGTTAAAGGAGTAGAGAGAGGTACTTTATCGCACAACATAATTCATGAAAGAAGGGAAATTTGTAAAACGTCTCATAGCCCCTTCCCCATAGGTGTGGTGTGCCTCACATTCATGGAAAAGACTCTACTTAACGCCGATTTCAGACACCCTAAGACACACCTAAACCTTTGATCTGATACCAAGTTTGTCACGATTGGAGCTAGATCCCATATTGAGACACGGGACCTAGAACCATGAATGGCTCCAAACTAACCCATGACACATACATAGCATGATTAAGAGCATAGATAAGTAGGATTAAAGCATGAACATAACATAAGAAAAAGTCTGGAACATATAGCATAAAAACATAATGAAAGACCAAAAAATCATGGTGTCAGGGGTGTGGTGTAACAGTTCATGGTATGACTCATAATAAGTAACAACAAGTTGTGGTTAGGAATTGGCAGGTGAAGGGGGGTGATGTCATGATTGACAATATGTCTTGTGGTAGGGCACTATGTATTGTGATATGCAATCGTGGTGAGATTCAAAAATGCTGCAGAGAGGAGCAGTATTGACCAGGAGAGGTAACCACGAGTTGTTACTTTATGGCATGACTCGTGTTGAGAGTCATGATGACTGACAGTTCCTATTTTCCAGATTCTTTATTAAGGGCATTTTAATAATTCCTAAGCTCCTAAGTCATGAACTACATCATTTTAAGCTATGTTAGGAGGATTTTAAAAGGGTTTAACCAGTCCTAATTCATTCAACTCCCATGCATGCAAGAGTAGAAGTTTCCCTTTGAAGATCAAGCTTGAAACCCTCTAATTCTCCTCTAATTCTCTTGGGCTTTCAAGGAAGAGTGTGGAATCAGATTTCCCAGGTATGTAGGGCTATGAATGAGAGTTCCTTTCACTCTCATGCTCAAGTTTCTCCTCAATTCTATGAATTTAAGTTCTAGATCAAGTTTATGATCTTATGGGGCTTATTTCTAATTTTTATGAAATTCTCTATGATTTATCTATAAGTCAATTCCCTTCATGTTTCAAGTCATGTTTTAAGATCTATGGTCAGATTTTATACCTATTTTGATTATTAATTCATGTTTTCAAATTCTAACCAATTTATGCCCAATTATGCTAGTTTCATGAAAAGTCAATTTCACGATTCAATTATGAATTTGATTCTCCTAAGCCCTAAATTATGATTTATGATTTATTATATGATGTCCTACAAGTACTCTTCATGAATTTATCAATTTCAAGTATAGTGATTTTTTCAAGCATGTGTATTCTTCATGATTTATGAGTTTATAATTTTGGCCGACTGTCGGGCCCTTATTCATGGCTTATCATGTATTTCAAGTATGATCAAATATGTTATGATTTATCTAGCCATGAAATTCATGTATGAATTCATGATTACTATATGAGCCTTCATGTGCATGTTTTTGGAAGCTGTGTCTAGCACCGAGTAGGCCCGACGTTTGGGTAAACTCCATGGTCTAAGAATTATGCTCATGGACTTTAGGTCGATCCCTATTAGTGATATCATGCCATGTACGTCCTTGGCTTGAATAGTCTAGGATGGCTCTTCCCACTTGAGTGAGATAGTTTGGGCATCATGTAAGCTTTATCATAATGGTGTCAGTGAAGATGAGATCTCTCATTTTTCCACATGATTTATGCATTGTCATTTTTATGATACTTTGGCTCAAGTTATATTTTACAAGGTTTCTCTTATGATTATGATTATGACTAGATTATGAATAGTTCTGAAAATCTTGAGCTTCATGTTTATGTTATGACTATCATTTAGTGTTTTGAACTGTCCTACTCTTATGAATTGTTATGTATTTTGATTAGTCCATTTTATTTACCTTGCATACTTAGTATATTCCAAGTACTGACCACAGAGCCTATGCTATATCGTTTCATGATACAGGCTCAGACGTTCAGGGCCAGTCTCTTCGCTAGCCGGTCATCAAAGTTCGGTTCAGCCAACTATTGGTGAGTCCTCATACTTTAGGATATTAACGAGCTAGTTTGGATCTTGTCCCATCAACTTGTCTGTATTTAGAGGCTTTGACATAGTATTGTATTCAATTTCGGACTCAATGTTATGTATTTTTGTTGTTCAAATGTTTAATAATCAGAATTCCACTATTTCAGAATTCAATTTCTTCCCCCTTGATTAGGTTGAGTTAGTTATCATGTTCATTCCATGGGTCGACTTGGAGCCATTTACTATTCTAGGTTTCATGTCTCGATCTGAGTATATATTTGGGTTGTGAAAAAATTTGTATCAGAGCAAAGGTTCAGTGTTTTCTAGTGTGTCTGAAATCCGCGTTAAGTAGAGTCTTTTTCATGGGTGTGAAGCTTGCCACACTTATGACGAAGACTCTACGAAGAGTTTTAGGAAATTTTCCTTCTTTCATGAACTATGTCGTGCGATAAAATGTTGCTCTATCCTTCTAATTTGTGCTATACGAATTTTCAGAACCATGCCTCCAAGCCGAGTTAACGAAAGAAGGAACGGCAATGCAAATTGAATTAGCCATGAGAATGGCAATGGAGATGGGCACCATCAAGCCCCACCAATCCCAGAGAATCAGGTGCCTGAGCAGGTTTCCCATTCTGAGTTTAGGGTATCCATGCAAATGTGTAATACCTCGGGAACCCAAGGATTAGACTCGAGAGTCAAAGTAGAGAAAAACTGGAAATTCGCACCAAGTCACAGGATGGTTCGTGAGGTGGCTCGTTAGGTGGGACCATGAGTCGTGGTCAGACTTCACGACTCGTGAGGTCACCCGTGGCAAGAAGGGAATGCATGGCTAGGAGGTTGAGGTCGTAGGGACCACGGGTGGTGACCACGAGTCGTGTTCAGCCACCACGATTCATGGGGTCCCTAAGGTAATTTTTGGCAGTATACCTGATGACTCAAGGCCACGAGTCGTGGTCCTTGGTGATGAGTCGTCCAGTCCCTTATGGGGACTGGCTGTCTGCAAAATTCTGCGAGTTAAGTAAGGGTGTTTTCATAATTTCTAAGTTCCTAAGGCCTAAACTATGTCATTTTAAGGTCTAAATATAGTCTTTTAAGAGGGTTAAGTTCATGTTAAGCCTCATTCATGCATGCAAAAGTTTAGGGAGGAGAATAGAAGGTGATTCAAGGTGTTTTTCCCCAATTCCTCTAAATTCCATCTTGGGCTTTGAAGGGAGATTAAGAATCAGGTGTTTCTAGGTATGTAAGGTCATCAATGGGTGAATTCTTCCACACCCACGCTCCTACTCTAAGATTTTACTTAAAATTATCAAAAACTCATGGGGTTTTATATTTGATTTATATAAGATCTAATGATTTAATTTTGGGTTCTGTGATTTTGAAATCTTATCATAATCTACAGATTTTGATCGTCTTTTGAGATTTAAATTGATTATAATATTATTGATTTGATTACTAGGCAATTAAGCTTAATTATGCATGCCCCATGATAAATCGAGTTATGAGCTATTTTTCCCCATTGATGTTCTTTACGAGCGCAATCTGAATTATGTTTCGAATTATGAATTCATTTTACTACCCATTATGATTTTATGAAATTCAAACTATATACATGATCTATAAATATGCATGAATCTCATTATTCTTGAATTATGTTTTTGGCAGACTCACGGGTCTCATGTCATTGCTAGATCACGTATGTTCAAGCATGTTTACGGTTATCATGATTTAACTAGCCCATGAATACATGTATGTATTATTATGAGCACTATATATGTTTTGGGAGTAGTATCAAATACCAAGTAGGTTTGGGGCTCACGATTAAGCCCTGGATCTCATGAACTACGTGCCACCAAAGGTATGTTGGGACCCCTTTCATGTTTGTCCCTAGCCCAAATGGCCCTATTCATATGTGATCACACCCTTCATGGATCCTACCCTTGGCAAGGTACGAACAGTCTTCCGACTAGGGTCACAAGTCGAGCTTCAAGTGTGCTCATATGGGGTAATGTCGGTTAAGAGAATCTCCCACTGTTCCTCATGATTTATGAATGTTTGATTATGTATGTTTTCTCAAGTCATGTTAAGTAAACCTCTTCTATTATAATCATGATTATGTTATGTTACGAGTGTTTTGAAAACCTTGAGCCATGTGATATAATATTATGATTTACGATATGAGCATGACGTCCTACTCTTATGATCATTTATGAGTTTCATACATGTTTTAAATGTCTGTTTTACTTGCCTTGCATACTTATTACATTCCATGTACTGACTACATTCTTACTATGTTGTATCATTTCATGATACAGGTCCTAGTTCCCAGGCTCATCCTCAATTGTAGCTAGTTTCATCCTTGCTCTCAGCACACTTTGTGAGTCCTCAAGTTCCGAGGGCTTCATGTTCACACTCTATGTTATTTCTTTCAATTTCTGGATGTTGGATTATTTGGGGAGTTGTCCCATCAATCCATCTTTCATGTTTAGAGGCTATTCAGACTACACGTTGTATTTCACCGTACTGTATAAGTCTAGTACTACTTTTCCCTTATGCTATGTTATGATTACGTTTTTTATGTTAATTCTTCCTTTTATGTGATTGAATTAGATGTATGCTCATGCCATGGGTCGACTTGGGGTCCACGGGCTCCTTGTCCCGTGTCTATGATCCGGGTGTACATTTGGGTCATGACAAACTTGGTATCAGAGCCATAGGTTTACGTGTCCTAGGGAGTCTGAAAATCGCATTAAGTAAAGTCTTTTTCATGGGTGTGAAGCATGCCACACTTATGAATAAGAAGCTACTAGATGTTTAGGAAATGTTCCCTTCTTTCATGATCTATCTCATGGAGTGAACGTCCTTAACTACCCTAATTCGTGCTATTTGCATTTGCAGAATCATGTTTCCACTCCGAGTTAATGACAGGAGAAACAAAAATGGTAACGATCATGAGGGTGCTCATGATGGTGAGCATCACCCAGCTCCACCCATTCATGAGAAGCATGTACCAGAGCCAACCGCCCACGCTGAGTTTAGGGCGGGGATTCAGATGTTGGCACAGGCCATGACAGCTCAGGTTCAGAATCAGACTGTGGCACATTATCCATAAAATAGGAATGCTAAAGCTGCAAGGGTGAGGGACTTCTTGAGAATGAGCCCTTCGGAGTTCATTGGGTCGAAGGTAGACGAGGACCCACATGACATTTATTGAGGAAATTCTGAAGATCACCCAGGTTATGGGGGTGAATAATGGGGAATGCGTTGATTTGACCTCCTATCAGCTCAAGGGGGTAGCACATATATGGTTCAAGCAATGGAAGGATGCTAGGGCAGCGGGTGCAGGCCCGATAGGTTGGGATGCGTTTCACATCGCGTTCATGGATCAGTTCTTCCCTCGGGAGATGAGGGAGCTTAAGGCGGCTGAGTTTTTTAACCTGAAGCAGGGTAACATGTCGGTCCAAGAATATGCATTTGAGTTAAGCCAGTTATCTAAACATGCTCCTAAGTTGGTGGCGGATCAGCATGCTCGGGTGATCCGCTTTGTGCATGGAGTAGCCGATTACTTGGACAAGGATTGTCGGATTGCCATGCTTCACCGAGACATCATCTTTCCTCGTATTGTATTGCATGCACAATGGATGGAGTCGGTCCATAGGTGGCAGAGAGAGGTCAAGAGGGTTAGGACCAATAGCTACAGGGTTTCTTAGGCCAGGTCAGGAGTGGACCACGTCAGCAGTCCCAGCACAGGTCTATTTCTCCATCTCCATCATCGGCCAGCACGCTATCCAGGTTCAGGGGATACTAGAGTAGAAGGGCTAAAGGCTCGAGGGATCATGGTAGCATGCAGGCGGAGCACACTTTCCCAGCTTTTGCGAGGTGCAACAAGAATCATCCCGGGAGGTTCCTGGTCGGCGTCGATGCTTCCTTTGGGTGTGGAAATCCCAGACACAAGATTAGAGATTTGCCCTGCATCCATTTCTATCGCTCCAGCAGCATGACCCCCTTAGTAGGGTGCCTCTACTAGTGCGGCAGGCGGTCAGCACCAAAATCGATTTTGTGCCTTAGTACCTCGAGAGGAGTAGGATGCGTCGCCAAATGTGGTCATGGGTACGTTGCAAGTATTCCATACTAATTCTTATGCTTTTTTAGATCCAGGAGCTACTTTATCTTTGGTGACCCCTTATATTTCTAGTAGTTTTGGAGTTAGTCCAGAAATTTCGTCAGAACCGTTCTCCGTATCTACTCCAGTTGGTGAATCAATTGTAGCTAGGTGGGTGTATAGGGGTTTCCCCATTATGGTGTTGCATAAGGTTACCTCTGTGGACTTAGTAGAAATTACCATGACTGACTTTAACATCATTTTGGGTATAGATTGGTTGTTTGCATGTTACGTTTTGATTAACTGTAGGACCCGTGCAGTGGAATTCCGATTTCTGGGTGATTGAGTATTGGAGTGGAAGGGTAGTTCGGTCGTCCGGTCGGTTTAATTCATACCTTAAGGCCCGAAAAATGATCTCTAAGGGTTACTTGTACCACCTAGTTAGGGTTAAGGATGTAGAGTCTGAGACCCGACTATTCAGTCAGTTCCAACAGTGTGTGAGTATCCGGAAGTTTTCCCTGATAATTTGCCAGGTGTTCCTTCGGAGAGGGAAATCTGTTCGGTATTGATCTATTACCCGATATGCAACCTATCTCCATTCATCCTTACAGGATGGCTCCAGTCGAGCTAAAAGAGTTAAAAGATCTGTTGAAGGACTTGTTAGATAAGGGTTTCATTAGACCGAGCAAGTCTCCATGGGCTGCACCTTTTCTCTTTGTTAGAAAGAAGGATGGATCCCTTCAAATGTGTATTGACTAATGGCAGCTGAATAAGGTAACAATCAAGAATAGGTGCCCCTTGCCCAATATTAATGATTTAGTTGACTAGCTCCAGGGTGCCAGGTGTTTCTCGAAGAAAGATCTCAAGTCCGGATACCATCAGCTCAGAGTTCGGGAGTGTGATATCCCCAAGACAGCCTTCAGAACGCGGTATGGCCATTATGAGTTTGTAGTTATATCATTTGTACTAACCAATACTCCTACAGTTCTTACGGAACTGATGAATAGGGTGTTCAAGCAGTATCTGGACATGTTTGTAATTGTGTTTATCGATGATATACTTATATACTCCCGGAGCAGGGAAGAGCATGCTACTCACTTGCGTATAGTGCTTCAGGTCCTCAAGGATCGTTACTTATATGCAAAGTTCAGCAAATGTGAATTTTGGTTGGAGTCGGTGGCATTTCTAGGAGATGTTGTTTCAGGTGAGGGCATTAAAGTAGATTCCCAAAAAATTGAAGCGGTGAAGAATTAGCTTAAACCAGTGAATCCTTCAGAAATTTGGAGTTTCTTGGGACTAGCAGGTTACTACCAGAGATTTGTTTAGGGTTTCTCATCTATTACGGCACCTTTGACCAAGTTGACTCAGAAGAAGGTAAAGTTCCAATGGTCGGAGGCTTGTGAGTAAAGCTTCCAAGAATTGAAGACCAAACTCACTTTATCCCCAGTGTTGACTTTACCCGAGGGTACGGATGGCATTGTTGTATATTCTGATGCTTCGAGAGTTCGACTAGGATATGTGTTGACGCAACATAGGAAAGTAATAACATATGCTTCTTGACAACTGAAATTTCTCGAAAAGAATTACTCGACCCATGATCTCGAGTTGGCCGCGGTGGTGTTTGCATTGAAGATATGGCGGCATTACTTGTATGTGGTGCACGTGGATGTATTCACAGATCACAAGAGCTTTCAATATGTGTTCACGTAGAAGGATCTCAATCTTCGGCAAAGGAGGTAGTTGGAGTTACTAAAGGACTACGATATGAGTGTTCATTACCACCCGGGCAAGGCTAATGTGGTTGTGGATGCACTTAGTAGGCTCTCTATGGAGAGTGTGTCCCATGTGGATGAGGGAAAGAAGGAGTTGGTGAAGGACTTCCACCGACTTGCAAGATTGTGAGTTAGATTGATCGACTCGACTGATGGCAACATTATTGTGTAGAATGGGTCAGAATCGTCCTTGGTGGTTGATGTCAAATTTAAAAAAGATGAGGATCCAATTTTGAGGAAGTTGAAGGAAGAAGTGCGGAGTAAAAAGGTGGAGGTTTTCTCCCAAGGGGGAGATGGTGATCTACGATACCAGGGTCGGTTATATGTTCCGGACGTTGATAATTTGAGAGTTTGGATATTGCAGGAGGCACATGGTACCAGATATTCTATCCACCCGGGATCCACGAAGATATATCGGGACTTGCGGGAAATCTTTTGGTGGGATTGTATGAATAGGGATATCACAGAGTTCATAGCCAAATGTCCTAACTGTCAGTAAGTGAAGGTCGAGCACCAAAGACCGGTAGGCGTACTTCAGGATATTAGCATCCCCACTTGGAAGTGGGAATAGATTAATATGGATTTCATTACAGGCCTACCTTGTACTCAACGACACTATGATTCCATTTGGGTGGTGGTAGACAGGTTAACTAAGGCTGGCCATTTTCTACCATTCAAGACCATGGATTCAGAAGATGACTATGCCAAGCTATATATTCGGGAGTTGGTTCAATTTGATGGAGTTCCCTTCTCTATTATATCAGACTGAGGTACTTAGTTTACCTTCCTGTTCTAGCAATCTTTTCAGAAGGGACTTGGGACTCAAGTTAAGCTCAGCACAACCTTTCATCTACAAACAGAAGGATAGGCAAAATGAACAATCAAAACTCTTGAGGATATGTTGAGGGCATGTGTTATGGATTTTAAAGGTAGTTAGGATGATCATTTACCCTTAATCGAGTTTTCCTATAATATCAGTTATCATTCTACTATCCAGATGGCACCGTTTGAGGTTCTTTATGGGCGAAGGTGTAGATCACCATCGGATGGTTTGAGGTTGGTGAGGCAGCCATAATAGGACCTGATTCAGTTTATGAGGCCATGGTGAAGGTCCAGTTGATAAGGGACTGATTGAAAACTGCTCAGAGTCGTCAGAAATCGCATGCTCATATGAGGAGAAGGGATCTGGAGTTTGATGTGGATGATTGGGTATTTCACAAGGTATCTCGAATGAAGGGAGTCATGCGGTTTTGAAAGAAAGGGAAACTCAGTCCTTAAAATGTTGGCCCCTACCGAGTGGTGAGAAGAGTTGGTAAGGTGGCGTATGAGTTGGATTTGCCATCAGAGTTATCTTCAGTACATCCTGTGTTTCATGTGTCGCTTTTGGAAAAGTGTATGAGAGATCAAGATTTAGTGGTTCCAGTTGACAACGTTGGTGTAAAACATAGCCTTAGCTTCAAAGAAGTTCCGGTGGAAATATTAGATCGTCAGGTCCTTAAGCTAAGGAACAAGGATGTAGCCTCAGTTAAGGTTTTATGAAGAAACCAACATGTTTAGGGAGCTATGTGGGAAGCTGAAGTAGATGTGATGGCTACATACCCACAGTTATTCTCTGTCAGCTCTGTTCCGACTTGAGGTATCAGTTTTACTCTATGATTCTACTCAATTTTCATGTTCAGTTCACGTGTTCAAGTTTCTTTTATGTGTATGAATGTGTAAGTGAAGTATGGGATCAGTTCAGCTATGTGTTGTGAATCGAAGGTCGTTATTCAGTAAAAACTTCAGTTAAAATGATCAATAATTGCATATGATGATTGCTTGTTTCTGAGTTTTCTACACGTTTCTAACATTTGAGCACGAATGATCCAAGGGGGATATATTGTTATACCCCGAGAACCCAAGGATCAGACTCGGGAGTCAAAACAAAGAAAAATTGGAAATCGCACTAGATCACTTGATGGTTCATGAGGTGGCTCGTTAGGTGGGACCATGAGTCATGAAGTGACTCGTGGTTAGGCTGGTCTTGGAAGTGTATTGGGAAACCAGGCTCAGACCTCATGACTCATGAGGTTCCCAGTGGCGAGAAGGGAATGCATGGCTAGGAGGCTGAGGCAGTAGGGACCACGGGTGGTGACCACGAGTTGTGGTCAGCCACCATGATTCGTGGGGTCCCTAAGGTAAATTTTGGTAGTATACCTGATGACTCAAGGCCACGAGTCGTGGTCCCTGGCGACGAGTCATCCAGTCCCTCGTGGGGACTGGCAGTCAGCAAAATTTGCAAGTTAAGTAAGGGTGTTTGCGTAATTCCTAAGTTCCTAAGGCCTAAACTATATCGTTTTATGGTCTGAATAGAGTATTTCAAGGGGGTTAAGTTCATGTTAAGCCTCGTTCATGCATGCAAGAGTTTAGGGAGGAGAATAGAAAGTGATTCAAGGTGTTTTTTCCCCAATTCCTCTAAATTCCATCTTGGGCTTTCAAGGGAGATTAAGAATCAAGTGTTTCCAGGTATGTAACGTCATCAACAGGTGAATTCTTCCACACCAATGCTCCTACTCTATAATTTTACTTAAAAACTATCAAAAGCTCATGGGGTTTTGTATTTGATTTATATAAAATCTAATTATTTAATTATGGGTTTTGTGATTTTGAAATCTTGTCATAATCTACGAATTTTGATCATCTTTTGAGATTTAAATTGATTATAATATTGTTGATTTGACTTCTAAGAAATTAAGCTTAATTATGGATGCAGCATGATGAATCGAATTATGAGCTATTTTCCCCATTGATGTTCTGTACGAGCCCAATATGAGTTATGTTTCCAATTATGCATTAATTTTACTACCCACTATTATTTTACGAAATTCAAGCTATATACATGATCCACAAATATGCATGAATCTCATTATTCTTGAATTATATTTTTGACTGACTCAAGGGCCTCATGTCATGGCTAGATCACATATTTTCAAGCATGTTTACAATTCTCATGATTTAACTAGCCCATGAACTCACGCATGTATTATTATGAGCACTATATATGTTTTGGGAGTGGTATCAAACACCGAGTAGGTTCAGGGCTCACGATTAAGCCCCGGATCTCATGAACTACGTGCCACCATAGTTATGTTGGTACCCCTTTCATGTTTGTCCCTGGCCCAAATGGCCCTTGTCATGTGTGATCACGCCCTTCATGGTTCCTACCCTTTGCAAGGTACGAAAACCCTCCAGACTAGGGTCACAAGTCGGTCTTCATGTGTGCTCATATGGGGTATGTCAGTTAAGAGAATCTCCCACTGTTCCTCATGATCTATGCATATTCTGATTATGTATGTTGGCTCAAGTCATATTAAGTAAACCTCTTCTATTATGATTATTATTATGCTATGTTACGAGTGTTTTGAGAACCTTGAGCCACATGATATGTTATTATGATTTACAATACGAGCATGACGTCCTACTCTTATGATCATTTATGAATCTCATACATGTTTTAGATGTCCGTTTTACTTACCTTGCGTACTCAGTACATTCCACATACTGACCACGTACTTTCTATGCTATATCATTTCATGATACATGTCTCAGTTCTCAGGATCATCCTCACCTGTTGCTAGTTTCATCCTTGCTCTCAGCGCACTTGGTGAATCCTCATGTTCCGAGGGCTACATGTTCACACTCTATGTTATTTCTTTCAGTTTTTTTATGTTGGATTAGTTGGGGAGTTGTCCCATCAATCCGTCTTTCATGTGTAGAGCCTATTCAGATTACACGTTGTATTTTGCCGTATTGTATAAGTCTAGTACTGCTTTTCCCTTATGCTTTGTTATGATTACGTTCTTTATGTTAAGTCTTCTGCTCATGTGATTGAATTAAATGTATGCTCATGCCATGGGTCGTCTTGGAGTCTCTCAGGGCTCCTTGTCTTGTGTCTACGATCCGGGTGTATGTTTGGGTCGTGACAAGACATTGGCACAGGCGTTGACCACTCAGGTAAATCAACAAGTGGTGGCTCATGTTCCCTAGAATGGGAATGAAGCAACGGCTAGAGTCAGGGATTTCCTCAGGATGAATCCCCTTCGGTTTCTTGTGTCAAGAGTGGACGAGGACCCATATGAGTTCATTGAGGAGATTTAGAATATCACTCAGGTTATGGGAGTGACGGGGGAGGAATGTGCATACCTACCTCTTATCAGTTGAAAGGGGATGCTTCTTTTTGGCACAAACAGTGGAAGGATGTCGGGGGAGTTGAAGTGGGTCCCATTGGTTGGGATGAGTTTCTCACCGCATTCTTGGACTAATTCTTTCCCCGAGAGATATAAAAAAATCAAGGTAGTAGAGTTTGTGAATATGAGACAGAACAACATGATGGTTCAAGAGTATGCTCTAGAGTTCACCCGTTTGTCCAAGTATGCGCCGGAGATGGTTGCCGATTAGAGGGCCCGGGTGAGCAGATTTATGAATGAGTAGAGGACTACTTAGTTAAGGATTGCAGGACAACTATGCTACATCAGGACACCGACTTCACCCGATTGGTTTTTTATGCCCAGTAGATAGATGTTATAACTTGAGAATTCAAGAATCAAACCCGAAAGTGAATCAGGAGAAAATCTAGAAAATATTGCAGCAATTGCAGAATGGGTCACTTAACGACTCGTGAGGAGGCATCACGAGTCGTCAGGTGGCTCGTGGGGAAGGCCTGAGATGTTGGAGGACTCGAGGTCCTCGCGAGGGATGTAAAAACTCATGTTCAGTCACCATGAGTCATCAAGTCAATTGTTGGTTGGCCCAGGGAAAGTTAGCAAGGCTTATCTAGTGTACCTGACGGGTGGCACCCGATGAGTCGTCATCAGTCCTGACGACCCGTTGGGTTAGCCATTACCAAGCCAGTGGAAATTTCTTGAATGATGAGGAAGTGTACTTGATGGGAGATCAAACGGATCGTGAGCCCTAGTAACGAGTCGTCAGGTCGTCCTTTAGGACCCTCTGACAATTAGTTTCAGCAATTTCAGTAAGGGCTTTTCAGTAATTCCTAAGTTATAAGGGACTATACTACATCGTTTTGAGCTCGTAATAGAGGGTTTAAAGCTGAGATAAACCCATCTAGGCCATTTTCTTCATGCATGCAAGGGTGAGAGCTTGAAGGGGAGAAAGTGAGGAGAAATTCAAGGATTTCAAGGGAAATCTCAGCTGGGTAATTAGGAAGAGATAAGATTCTTCAATCCCAGGTATGTAAGGCTGTGAGTGGGTGCTTTCTTCCACACCTATGCCCATTCCCTATTAATTTGTGACTTATTTCTGATGATCAAGTATGGGTTTTCACTCAATTGCATGATTCCTACCTTTCTAATCATGGGTATGATTAATCGAGTTGATATTGATGATTTATTGACCTTGGGCGGATTCTATCTTAATTTATTTTACAAAATTGTTTTTCTAAAAAAAGTTTGAATCTAAAACTCCCATGTGTAGGGAGTTCCTATGATAATGTTATGATGAGGGAATGGGTTATGAAAAACATGTTTTCAATCTTACTTGTGATTTTGATGATGCTTTCAAAGAAGGTTAAATAGACCCATGTAGGATGAAGCTTTGGGTAGTACCCAATGTTGAGTATGAATGTCGATTTTATTGAATTGATTATAATATTTCATTTTGGTGTCAAACCTCCCAAATTAAAATGTTTTCAAATGATTTGAATGGGTTCAAGCATGATAAGGTTTTGGAAAAGGTCCCTATGTTATAATTCTAAAGTAGCCTTACCACATTATTTTGGAGGAAAGCCTCCCACTTTCTTTGAGCTTGTGGTATATGTTGTAATAAGACTTCTCATATGTATGAATTTCATAAATGAGATGTATGTTGTCATTAAGCTTCATTTAGCATGATATTGAGTCTAAGAATGATTTCATTCTAAGCTTTGTCGAGACGACATTGTTGAGGTTCATATTTATATGATATCCAATGCATGCATGATTTAATAATGAGCTTTGTCAATTGAGTTTCGTTTCATACGATGTTGACTTTATGCATGACTTCATTTTGAGCTTTGTCAGTAGACGATGTTGAGCTTCGTACTTATACGATGTATAGCATTTCATGTTTTGGGAGAAGAGTCTAGCACCGAGCGGGCTAAGGGTCGACTACCCTATGCCCCAATACTACATGCCGACGTAGGATTGATTCTATATATTGTTGGTACCTCCCTTGTGAGCTATCCCCGACCCGATTGGCCCTTGAGCTTGATATCGATATCATGGTAATGTCCATCGCCCTGGCAAGGTTATAGACAGCTCTACCCACTTGAGTGTGATAGTTGGGACCACATAAACTTTATCGTGGTATGTCGGTTAAGTGAAGAGTCTCCCATTGTCTATATCATTTGAATTTGCATATCCATTACTCATGATGATTATCTTATGCATGCATGATGAGAAAGTAAGGTTTGACTCATTGTTCAGCTTTTGATATAAATGTTATGATTTAGCTTTGAGTCATTCAAATCAATCATGTTGTTCTAAAGCCATGCATGTGCACGTTATGAGGAAGTTCGATTTCAGAACTAATGCATGTGTCCTCCCACTTACTCTCAAAGTTTATCATATATATGTATGACTGGAATTACCTGATTTTATTATCGAAGAGGTTTTACCTACCGTGCCTACTCGGTACATTCAATGTATTGATCACATACTTTCTATGTTGCATCGTTTCATGATGTAGGATTCGGTTCTCAGATTCTGCCCCGTTCGTAGCCACTATCAGAGTTAGCATTTGTTGCTTGGTGAGTCCTCATCCTCCGAAGACCAGACTTTCAGTTATTTTGATCGTAGTTCTAGTTTCAGTATTTCTGAGCTAGTTGGGGGTGTTGTCCCATCAGCTCGTCCAGATTAGAGACTATTAAGACTTAGACATGTAGTCAGCTCAGATGTTTATTATGTTTTTATGCTAAGCTAGGTTTCTGCTGAGTTATATTTATGTTTCCTTCATATTTATGGAATGATATAGTGAATGCTTATGCCATGGGTTGAATTGGGGTCTCTCGGGGTCCCTTATCCCGTGTCTACGATCCGGGTCACCTCTCAGGTTGTGACAAACTTGGTATCAAAGCCATAAGTTTGGAGTGTCCTAAGGAGTCTGAAAGCCACGTTAAGTAGAGTCTTTTTCGTGGGTGTGAAGCGCGACACACTTATGACGAAGAGGCTAAGAAATGTTTTAGGAAATGTTCCCATCTTTCATGATCTATGTCGTGCGATGAAGAGACTTTCTATCCCTCTAATTCGTGCTATTCGCGATTGTAGAGTCATGGCTCCTCAAAGGATGAATGGAAGGAGAAATGGAGATAGTGAAGGCCATGAGGATGGCATAGGTCGTGGCATCAGCCAATCCCACCAGTTCAGGAGCCTCAAGAATTGGAGCCAACCGCTCACGCGGAGTTCCAAGCCGCTATCCAGATGCTTGCGCAGGCATTGACCGCTAAGGTCAATCAGCAGGCCGTTGCGCATGTACCGCAGAATGGAAATGCAGTGGTGGCTCAAGTCAGGGATTTCTTGAGGATGAATCCGCCGGGGTAGTTGGGGTCCAAGGTAGGTGAGGACCCATATTACTTCATTGATGAGATCATCAAGATCACCCAGTTTATGGGGGTAAGTAGTGTTGAGTGCGGGGACTTGGCCTCCTACCAGTTGAAGGGGGTTGCACATATCTGGTTCTGTCAATGGAAGGAAAGAAGGGTCACCGGAGCAGGTCCGGTCACTTGGGAGGAGTTTCAGGTTGCATTCCTTGATCGGTTCTTCCCTCGAGAGATGAGGGAGCTAAAGGAAGCTGAGTTTGTAAATCTGAAGCAAGGGAGAATGACAGTACTAGAGTATTCCCTTGAGTTCACTCGCCTATCGAAGTACGCTCCTGAGTTAGTGGCTGACTAGAGGCGCAAGTGAGCAGGTTTGTTCATGGGATAATAGGTTACTTAGATAAGGAATGCAGGATTGCTATGCTCCATCAGGATATGAACTTTCCTCGGATAATGTTGTACGCCCAGCAGATGGAGGCGGCACATTAAGAGAGAAAGAGGCCAAGAGGCCAAGGATTGAGGACCACAAGTTTCCCAGCAGAGGTCCGGCGGTGGGCACCGTCAGTAGACCCACAAGAGATCATTCGCCCTAACTTCATCAGCCTTGAGTTTTCCATCTCAGCCTAGGCATGATCATAGAGGATGAGCATCAGGCTCGAGGGTTCATAGTAGCAGGCCCGTAGATTAAGGTGTTCCAGCTTGTCGAAGATGTCGCCGAGGGCATACAGGCCAGTGGTAGGTAAGTTTGGGTGCATGTTTCGGGTGAGGGAAACCCGTACACATGCTTAGAGATTGTCCAGTGGTGAGACAGGATCAGATTGGGGGCCGTGGCCCAGCTTGTAGCTCAGTAGCTCCACCCCCTCTCTTAGCACATCAAGGGGAATCTACCAGTGCAGCTGGCGGTCAGCCCCAAAATAGATTTAATGCCCTAGCGTCCCGTCAGGAGCAGGAGATCTCCACAGATGTGGTTATTGGTATGTTATGACTCTTCTATGTTGATGTTTATGCATTATTAGATCCAGGGGCCACCTTGTCCTTTGTGACACCTTATGTAGCCAATAGCTTCGGAGTCAGTCTTGATGTCTTGTCAGAATCCTTCTCAGTTTCTACTCCAGTAGGTGACTTAGTTATAGTTAGACAGGTGTATAGAGATTGCCCGGTCTTGGTTCTCCATAAGGTCACCTTAGCGGATCTGATAGAGTTAGCCATGACAAATTTCGATGTTATTCTTTGCATGGATTGGTTGTATGCTTGTTATGCTTCCATTAACTGCAGGACCTGGGCAATAGAGTTTAGATTCCTGGGTGAGCCAGTCTTATACGGGAAGGGTAGTTCAACTGTGCTTGTAGGTCGCTTCGTTTCCTACCTAAAGGCCAGGAAGATGATTTCTAAGGGTTGCATGTATCACTTAGTTATGGTTAGGGATGTGGAGTCCAAAACCCTGACTATCCAGTTAGTTCTTGTAGTATGTGAGTATCCAGAGGTCTTTCCTGATGATTTGCTAGGTATTCCTCCTGAGCGGGAGATTGATTTTGGTATTGGCCTCCTTCCCAATATGCACCCTATATCTATTCCAACCTACAAGATGGCTCTAACCAAGTTAAAAGAGTTGAAGGACCAATTAAATGATTTGCCAGATAAGGATTTCATTAGACCGAGCCATTCCCCATGGGGTGCACCAGTACTATTTGTTCGGAAGAAAGATGGTTCCCTTTGTTTGTGCATTGATTATCGACAGTTGAACAAAGTCACTGTCAACAACAAGTATCCCTTACCTAGGATCGACGATTTATTCAATCATCTTCATGGTGCGAAGTGTTTCTCAAAGATAGATCTCAGATCTGGGTATCATCAGCTCAGAGTTCGGGAGAGTGATATCCCGAAGACGGCATTTAGGACACGGTATGGTCATTACGAGTTAGTAGTTATGTCTTTTGGAGTAACGAATTCTCCTGCAGCTTTTATGGACCTGATGAACAGGGTGTTCAATCCATATTTGGATATGTTCGTGATCATGTTCATTGATGACATTTTGGTATACTCTCGGAGCCAGGAGGAGCATGCCGCTCACTTGAGAGTAGTACTCCAGACCCTAAAGGACCGCCAATTGTATGCAAAGTTCAGCAAATGTGAGTTTTGGTTAGACTTCGTGGCATTCTTGGGCCATGTGGTGTCTAGCGAAGGCATAAAAGTTGACTCGGAGAAAATTGAGGCGGTGAAGAATTGGCCCAGACCAGTGAATCCTTCGGATATTCGAAGTTTCTTTTGCTTAACTGGCTACTACCGGAGGTTTGTTGAGGGTTTCTCAACCATTGTAGCGCCTTTGACTAAGTTGACTCAAAAGAAGGTGAAGTTCCAGTAGTCGGAGGCTTGTGAGAAAAGCTTCCAAGAGTTGAAGGCTCGACTTACCTCAGCACCAGTATTGACCCTACCCGAGGGTAACGATGATTTCGTGGTGTATTGTGATGCTTCCAGAGTGGACTTGGATGTGTATTGATGCAGCGGGGAAGAGTGATAGCTTATGCCTCTCAACAGCTGAAGGTGCATAAAAAGAACTATCCGACCCACGACCTTGAATTGGCTGCAGTGGTGTTTGCATTGAAGATACTGCAGCATTACTTGTATGGGGTCCATGTGGATGTATTTACGGACCACAAGAGCTTCCAATATGTATTTACACAGAAGGATCTAAATCTGCGGCAAAGGAGGTGGTTGGAGTTACTTAAGGAGTATGACATGAGTATCCTTTACCATCCGGGCAAAGCTAATGTGGTTGCGGATGCTCTTAGTAGGCTCTCAATGGAGAGTGTGTCCCATATGGACGGGGGAAAGAAGGAGTTGGTGAAGGATGTTCACCGGCTTGCAAGGCTTTGAGTTAGACTGATCGATTCGACTAATAGTGGTGTTGTTGTGCATAACTGGTCAAAATCGTCCTTGGTAGTTGATGTTAAATCCAGGAAAGATGAGGATCCAATATTGAGGAAGCTGAAGGAGGCGTTGCGGAATCAGAAGGTGGAGGTTTTCTCCCAAGGAGGAGATGGTGTGCTACTATCCAAAGTCAGCTATGTGTTCCGAACGTTGATAATTTTAGAGTTCAGATATTGCATGAGGCACATGGTACTAGATATTCTATTCATTCAGGATCCACGAAAATGTATCGGGATTTGCGAGAAATCTATTGGTGGGATGATATGAAAAGGGACATCGCGGAGTTCGTAGAAAAGTGTCCAAAATGTCAGCCAGTAAAAGTCGAGCATCAAAGACCTGGAGGTGTACTTCAGGATATTTCCATCCCCACTTTGAAGTGGGAAGAAATCAATATGGACTTCATTACAGGTCTACCTCGTACCTCGCCAGCAATGCGACTCCATTTGGGTTGTGGTGGACAGGTTGACCAAGGTTGCACACTTCCTACCGATCAAGACCACGGATTCAGCAGATGATTATGCTATGTTGTATATCCGGGAGTTGGTTCGGCTTCATGGAGTGCCCTTGTCTATTATTTCAGATCGAGGTACTTAGTTACTTCTCAATTCTGGCATTCATTTCAAAAAAGGCTCGGGACTCAGGTCAAGCCAAGCACAACTTTTCACCCTCGGAAGAAAGGCCAAGCAGAACGAACCATTCAGACTCTTGAGGATATGTTGCGGGCATGTGTGATGGATTTCAAAGGTAGTTGGGATGATCATTTTCCCTTGATCGAGTTTGCTTATAATAATAGTTACCACTCTAGTATCCAGATGACATAGTTCCAGGCCCTCTACGGGCGAAGGTATAGATCTCCCATCGGATGGTTTGAGGTTGGTGAGGCAGCCATGATAGGTCCAGACTCTATGCATGAGGCGATGGTGAAGGTTCAGTTGATACGGGACCGGTTGAAAACCGCTCATAGTCGTCAGAAATTGTATGCGGATGTGAGTAGAAGAGATTTGGAGTTTGATGTAGATGACTAGATGTTTCTAAAGGTATCTCCCATGAAGGGAGTCATGCGGTTCGGAAAGAAAGGTAAACTCAGTCCCCGCTATGTTGGTACGTACTGGGTTGTGACGAGAGTTGGTTAGGTGGCGTATGAGTTGGACTTGCCTTCAGAATTGGCTTCAGTTCATCCCGTGTTCTATATATCGCTTTTGAAGAAGTGCTTGGGTGACCCAGCCTTGGTGGTTCCGATAGACACGTTGGTGTGAAAGACAGTATCAGTTATGAGGAAGTTCCATTCGAAATTTTGGATCGACAAGTTCGGAGGCTGAGGACAAAGAGGTAGCTTCAGTTAAGATTTTATGGAGGAATCAGCATGTTGAAGGAGCTACTTCACAGGCTGAAGCGGATATGATGGCTAAATACCCCCCTTTGTTCCCTATCGGTTCAGCTTCAGTTTGAGGTATCAAATTTTTGCCCTAGACCTCATTCACTTATTCATGTTCTATTCACGCGAATAAGTTTGTTTTATGATATGATATGTATATGTGATGTCTGAACTTTGACCAGCTATGTGGTTCTCTTTGGGGGTAGTCGTTCCATCATTTTTCGGTTTGAAAGTCAATGATTAACATTTATATATGTAGTGATTGTTGTTTCTGGGTTTTCTGCTTGTTTATAACATTCAAGGATAAATGTTCTCAAGGGGGAGATATTGTTATACCCCGTGAATTCAAAAAGCAGACCCAAAAGTGAATGAGGAGTAAAACTTGAAAAGATTGCAGCAGTTGCAAAATGGGTCACTTGACGACTCGTGAGGTGGCATAACCAGTCGCCAGGTGGCTCGTAGGGAAGGCCTTAGATGTTGGAGGACTTGAGGTCCTCACGAGGGATGTAATGACTCATGGTCAGTCACCACAAGTCATCAAGTCAGTCATTGGTTGGCCTGGGGGAAAGTTAGCAAGGCTTATCCAGCGTACCTGACGGGTGGCACCCGATGAGTCGTCGTCAGTCCTAACCACCCGTTAGGTTTGCCGTTACCAAGCTAGTGGAAATTTATTGAATGATGAGGCAGTGTACTTGATAGGTGATCAAATGGATCATGAGCCCTAGTAACGAGTCGTCAGGTCGTCCGTTAGGACCCCCTGACAGTTATTTTCAGCGATTTAAGTAAGGGCTTTTCTGTAATTCCTAAGTTGTAAGATCCTATACTACGTCGTTTTGAGCTCGTAATAGAGGGTTTTAAGATGAGATAAACGCATCTAGGACATTTTCTTCATGCATGCAAGCGTGAGAGCTTGAAGGGGAGAAAGTCAGGAGAAATTCAAGGATTTCAAGGGAAATCTCAGCTGGATAATTAGGAAGAGATAAGATTCTTCAATCCCAGGTATGTAAGGCTATTAGTGGGTGCTTTCTTCCACACCCATGCCCATTCCCTATTAATATGTGACTTATTTGTGATGATCAAGTTTGGGTTTTCACTTAATTGCATGATTCCTACCTTTCTACTCATGGGTATGATTAATCGAGTTGATATTGAAGATTTATTGATCTTGGGCGGATTCTATCTTAATTTATTTTATGAAATTATTTTTCTAAAAAAAAGCTGAATCTAATATGCCCATGTGTGGGGAGTTCCTATGATAATGTGATGATGAGGGAATAGATGACGAAAAGCATGTTTTCAATCTTACCTGTGATTTTGATGATGTTTTCAAAGAAGGTTAAATAGACCCATGTAGGATGAAACCTTTCGGTAGTGCCCGATGTTGAGTATGAATGTCGATTTTATTGAATTGATTATAATATTTCGTTTTGGAGTGAAACCTCCCAAATTAAAATGTTTTCAAATGATTTGAATGGGTTCAAGCATGATAAGATTTTGGGCAAGGTCCCTATGTTGATGATAATGAAGTGATAATTCTAAAGTAGCGTTACCATATGATTTTGGAGGAAAGCCTCCCACTATCTTCGAGCTTGTTGTATGTGTCTTAATAAAGCTTCTCATATGTATGAATTTCATAAATGAGATATATGTTGTCATTAAGTTTCATTTCGCATGATGTTGATTCTAAGCATGATTTCATTCTAAGCTTTGTCGAGACGACATTGTTGAGCTTCATATTTATGTGATGTCTAATGCATGCATGATTTCATAATGAGCTTTGTCAATAGAAAATATTGAGTTTCGTTTCATACGATGTTGAGTTTATGCATGACTTCATGATGAGCTTCATCACTAGATAATGTTGAGCTTCGTACTTATACGATGTAGAGCATTTCATGTTTTGGAAGAAGAATCTAGCACCGAGCGGGCTAAGGGCCGACTACCCTATGCCCCAGAAGTATGTGCCAACGTAGGAGTGATTCTATTATATTGTTGGGACCTCCCTTGTGAGCTATCCCCGGCCCGATTGGCCCTTGAGCTTGATATTGATATCATGGTATCTTCCATCGCCCTGGCAAGGTTATGGACGGCTCTACCCTCTTGAGTGTGATAGTTGGGACCACGTAAGCTCTATATTGGTATGTCGGTTAAGTGACGAGTCTCCCATTGTCTATACCATTTGAATTTTCATATCCATTACTCATGATGATTATCTTATGCATGCATGTTGGGAAAGAAAGGTTTGACTCATTGTTCAGCTTTTGATATAAATGTTATGATTTAGCTTTGAGTCATTCGAATCAGTCATGATGTTCTAAAGCCATGCATGTGCACGTTATGATAAAGTTCGATTTCAGAATTAATGCATGTTTCCTCCTACTTAATCTCGAAGTTTATCATATATATGTATGACTAGAATTAGCTGATTTTATTATCAAAGAGGTTTTACTTACCTTGCATACTCGGTACATTCCACGTACTGATCGCGTATTTTCTATGCTGCATCGTTTCATGATGCAGGATCCGGTTCTCAGGTTCAGCCCCTTTCTTAGCCGCTATCAGAGTTACCATTTGCTGCTTGGTGATTCCTCACCCTTCGAGGACTAGTCTTTAAGTTATTTTGAGCGTACTTTCAGTTTTAATATTTCTGACCTAGTTGGAGGTGTTGTCCCATCAGCTTGTCTAGACTAGAGGCTATTCACACTTAGACATGTATTCAACTCAGATGTTTATTCTGTTGTTATGCTAAGCTAGGATCCCATTGAGTTATGTTTATGTTTCCTTCATGTTTATGGAATGAGATAGTGAATGCTTATGCCATGGGTTGACTTGGGATCTCTCAGGGTCCCTTGTCTTGTCCCGTGTCTACGATCCGAGTCTCCTCCCGGGTCGTGACAATTAGAGTTAGTATATTTGAGGGAGAGGGAGAGAGAGGCCAAGAGGTCCAGGACAAATAGTTTTGGGTTCTCCCAGCAAAGGTCGCGTAGTGGACATCGTCAACAGTCCCACCAGAGATCATTGGTCCCAGCGCTGTGATCAACTAGTATTTCATCCAGATCTCGGGGTGATCAGAGGAGCAAGGCATCAGGTTAGAGGGGACATAGGAACATGCAGTAGAGCGCAACTTTCCAATCTAGGGAAAATATAGTAAGAACCACATAGCAAAGTGCTAAGTCGGATTAGAAATTTTCTTCGGGTGTGGGAAACTTGGACACATGCGCAGGGAGTGTCCTTTGGCTAGGCAGGGTGATAGCAGGGGTCGTACTCTGGCTACCAGTTCTGCAGCGGCTCCAGCAGCACATCCTTCTCGACAGGGTGCATCGACTAGTGCAGGTGGTGGTCAGCACCAGAACAGGTTTTATGCCCAAGTGTCTTGTCAGGAGCAGGAGGTCTCCCCAGATGTAGTTACTAGTATGTTATGAGTATTTCATCTTGATGATTATGTATTGTTAGATATAGCGGCTACTTAATCTTTTGTGACACCCAATGTTGCTAGTAGTTTCACAGTCAGTACCTAATAACGCTCAAATATACTCCTCGTTTAGAGAAAGTGTAAGTGATTGTTGTATTGAAACAAATATTCCCGATGGATGTCACGGTCAAATCCGATAGAGAAGAGTGAATGATTTGCACGAGCATTGTTTTAGAAAATTTGAATTAACTCGCACCAATTAAGAAAAAAAATAGTAACTTTTGGGGGGGGGGGGGAGAATGAAGTTAACAATATTGTGGATTTTAAATCAGCTTGCAAAAATAGCAAAACAATCAAAATTGATAGACAATAATGTTAGAAGACTAGAGGGATGGTGTACATGGGGTGCTAATCAAATAATAATATGCTAGAACATCAAATCATTGTGAATAAGTGTAAATAACTTTGGATGAGATGATACCCTATGTTTTTCAACCTCATGGATGCCTTTTTCTCGCGTCCTTTCGAACCTCAAGACACAATTCAATTAGCCTAATCGAGTTTGGGTTAATTTCTGAGCTATTTGTAGCCATCAACTACTAAATGGGATTATGAATATGGGTTTTGGCTATTTCTAGCCCAAGTCCACACAATCACATCCATTCCACCATCAAATTCTCTCCCAATACTTGAATTCTTCTCTTTGAAGCTAAAAATCAAGTAAGAAAAGGAACCAACATTCGCAACTATGGATCATCAATTATAAATTGGAGAGAACTCAACAGATTTACACAAATTAAGCAATATTAGGTGAATCTAGCAATACCCATTCTAATTAAGCACCCATCATCACACACCTCTAATTGATGGTTTAGCTTCTCATGATTAGGAAACTAAAGATTATATTCATCAATAAACTCAATGATTTCATTTGTAAGGGAAAGAAAAGTCAAACTCAAAATATGTCTGCAAAAATGGTTATACCTTGCTAAGGAAGAAGATGAAAATAAGAAAAGAAATATTCAACAATCTCCTTCAATGGGGTTCTTCTCTTTCTAAAGAAAAAGGAATGTTCAAAAAGCTAAAAAGTATAAAAGCAATGTATAGAGTACTTTCTTCTAGACTATATACAAAAGTAGGGAAACCAATATCCTCTTTCTCCAGTGCTGGACATAATTACCCCTATTCGGGTATTTTGTCACTTGCGGGGGAGCCGACGGATCACCGGTTGCATTTTGCAAACTGTCGTCCGTCATTTTCTATACTTCCAGTGATTTTCCAGGATAATTCAGCGACACCTTCGGCGGTTCGTCAGCCTTCATCTGCGATCTGCCAATTCCTTTACTCCTCAGTCTAGAATGTGCAAGCACCTATAGGCTATTTAACCGGCGAGTCGCCTGTTTTTGTCCACGACTGCCAATTGCGTATTCTCCTCAAGTCAGTGGTCATCTATTTTTGACCGGCGTTCCACCAGTGTCCTCCGATGGAGCACTGATTTTCACCGGATTTCATCCTTTTTACTCCACTTCTTGCACTTTCTGTTCCACTCATTACCTGCACATAAAAAGGCAAGAAAGGGCATAAAATTCATCTAAATGACTTCAAAACTAAGCTAAAGCTCATGCTCAAGAGTCTAATGAGTTGGTAAATTACCAACTCATCAAACCCCCCAAACTTGAACCATTGCTTGTCCTCAAGTAATGTAATTCTTATCAGTTAAGAAACATGCCATTCCACAAGAGTTTAGACCTCAATGACCACTTACTCCATGATAACCCAAAGCAAATGCTCACCAACTCACTGAAAAAGATAATCAAATTCCCCAAATAAATCAAATAAAAATACATGAAAACATTTCATGAGGCCTCCACAATTTAAAGGCATGATTCACAAATGCTTTCATTTTGTAAAACAATGGCATGGCTTATTGTCACGACCTAAACATGGGCCCGGATCGAGAGACGGGACAAGGAGCCCCGAGAGACTCCAAGTCGACCCATGACATCAACATACATCTAACTCAATAAATAAAGGCGAAAGATTTATCATAATAAACATAGGGGAAGTCCAAGTACAACATAACATTAGAATACAATGCAAATATGAATCTGAATACAATCTATGTCTGATGAGTTGATGGGAAAAGACCCCAACTAACTCTCTAAGTCTGAAATTGAAAATGTACAGAAGCAACTGATAAAGGAGGGTCCTCGGGAAATGAGGACTCACCAACTGAGACTCGATGCTAACTCCAGAAGCTGGCTAGTGATGGGGCTGAGTCTAGAAATGGAACCTGTATCATAAAACGATACAACATAGAGAATGCGGTCAGTATGTGGAACGTAATGAGTATGCAAGGTAAGTAAAACCGCTTAAGTAAGTAAAATCGTCAAAACATGCACAATATAAAACATAAATCAAGATGAGAATCTGAGAGTAGGGCTTGCATGCTACTTTTTGAAATCATGAACTGAACAAAACTAAACATCATAACTGAACCGAATGACCTAAAGCTGAAATCCGATAATCATAAATAAAACTGATCATTTGGTCAAACCTGCTTTAGAAAAATATATATATATATATATATATATGTATATATATATATATCATGAACGATAAACATGCATAACTGAAATTAGGAGGAACAATGGGAGACTCATCATATAACTGACATTACAAAGCTTACATGGTCCCGACTATCACATTCAAGTGGGAAGAGCCGTCAGAAACCTTGTTAGGGATAAGGAAGCTACCATGATATTGATGTCATGCTGAAGGCCCTAGAGGCAAGGGAAAGCTCACAAAAGAGGTCACAAATAATCTAATCATACCAATGTTGACGCGTAGTTATGAGATATAGGGTTGACTGACCTTTAGCCTACTCGGTGCTAGACACTTCTCCCAAAAATATGCATATGCTCTCCATCATTTTTCCACGAAGATGACCATCATCTAGTGAAAAAGCTAAATAATCATGTACATATATTATCTAGAATCATACATAAGGAGCCTTGGCTCAATCCATACCACAAACTAAACATAATTGGGAGTCTTGACTCCAAAACCATGTGGTAAGCTAATTTTGACATGAAATCATAAATCATACTTGAATATGTGGGCTTTACCAATATTTAAACATGCTTGAAAATACTTAATTCACTTGAAAATATGATCATAGACATGGGTAACTTGAAAACATGTTTTTCATCATAAGTATCTCATCATACTTGAACTTGCATCATAGATCTTAATTTTCATGAACTTCTCATGGATGGGCATCATAATTTATAAAACTTGAAAACATGATTTATAATTGAAAACATTGTAAAACATTCCCATGAATCATAATTCAATAATGGAAACATACTTAGATCATATCCATGGCAGAAACATATAGGAAATTCATGCATTGGGATAAAACCCCATAGGATCAACATATAGATTATCATGAATTAGAGAGGGATTAGGCATGGGTGTGAACGAATTCACCCATTCATGACCTTACATACCTGAGAGAATCTGATTCTACAACTTCTCTGACTGCCCAAGGAAGAATTGAGAAAAACTTGGAAGGAATTAAGCTTGATCACTTCTCTAGCCCTCAAAGCTTGAATGCATGAATAGGAACAGCCTAGAATGAACTTACCCCTCTTAAAACTCACTATTCATTGCTTAAAATGACGTAGTTTAGTCCTTAGGGTCATAGGAATTACGGATAAGCCCTTACTAAATCTGCAGAGAAAAAATTATTGCCAATCCCATCTAGGGACTGGACGAGTCGTTACCACTGGGCACGACTCATGATCTCCTGTCGTTAAGTACACTGGCCATGATTCCTTGAAGGGTCCCCACGAGAAACTTAATGTTTCATCAGTGGTGACCACGACTCATGGTCACCTCTCGTTACCTCCATTATCCATAACACTTCAACCTTAACCAATAGCTTACCTCGACTCACCTAATGAATCTTGGCATTCACCACGACTCGTGGTGTCCCACCGTGGGGTACATTGTCGGCTCTTCCTTCATCTTTCAACTGCCCTTGACCAAGGGTGACCTAACAGCTCGTGGGGATGACTATGACTCATCGTCACACCCGTGGTCACCCCAACATGAAAATTTCTAGGCAAGTCAACACTCCTCACCACGAGTCACTTAACGAATCGTGGTCAGCCTGATGGGTCACATGATGACTTGTTTTACGACCTGGTGCAGAAAATCCTATTTTCTCCATTTCTACACCCGGGTCTGATTATAGGGATTTAAGGGTATAACAATATCTACCCCTTGGGAACATTCATCCTCCAATGTTGAAAATCATATAGAAAAGTAAAGAAACACAATCATCATACTCAAATACTGATCATATAAGCTGAAAACTAATGGATTGAGTACCTCTGAACTGAACTACATGGTTGAATTGAATTCATGAATCATACGTAGATACTTTTACATAAAAGAAACTGAGGTACATTAATTGAACATGAAACCGAATTGAGAATTAAGGCAAAAACGGATACCTCAAGATGAAATTGAGCCGGTAGGGAATAGATGTGGGTATCTAGCTATCATATCTACTTCGGCTTCCCACGGAGCTCCTCAACATGCTGATTTCTCCACTAAACCTTAACTAAAGCTAATTGCTTGTTCCTTAGCTTTCAAACCTGACGATCCAGCATATCTACCAAAACCTCCTCATAACTAAGGCTGTCTTTCACACCGACACTGTCCACTCAAACAACTAGAGCTGGATCATCCAAACACCTCTTTAGGAGCGATACATGGAAAACTAGATGGACTGAACTAATTCTGAGCGATACTCCAATTCATATGCTACCTTGCAAACCCGTCTTCCAATCCGGTATGGGCAAACATAAAGGGGACTGAATTTCCCTTTCTTTCCAAATCTCATCACTCCCTTCATGGGAGACACCTTTAGAAACAACCAATCATCAACTTTAAACTTGAGTTCTCTCTTTCTCACATCCGCATAATACTTTTGGCGACTCTAAGCTATTTTCAACCTGTCCCGTATGAGCTAAACCATCTCCATGGCCTCATGGACTGAATCAGGTCCTATCATTGCAGCTTCACAAACTTCAAACCAACCAATAGGCGATCGACATCTCCGCCCATAAAGAGCCTCAAACGGAGCCATCTGAATGCTGGAATGGTAGTTGTTGTTATACGAAAACTCAATAAGAGGAAAATGATCATCCCTACTACCCTTGAAGTCTATCACACACTCTCTCAACATGTCCTCGAGAGTCTGAATAGTCCGCTCTGCCTGACCATCAGTTTGCGGATGGAATGTTGTACTGAGCATTACTGAGTACCAAGTCTCTTTGGAAATGATCTCCAAAACAGAGAGGTAAACTGAGTACCTCTTTCTAATATGATGGACAAGGGCACTCCATGCTACCGAACTAGCTCTCCAATGTATAGCTTGGCATATCCTCTGCTGAATCAATAGTTTTGACCGGTAGGAAATAAGTAGCTTTGGTCAACCTGTCCACGACCACCCAAATAGAGTCATACTATCGATGAGTGCGTGGCAACCCTATGATGAAGTCCATATTGATCTCCTCCCACTTAGAAGTAGGAATACTAATATCTTGAAGCACTCCTCCTGGTCTCTGATGCTTAACCTTCTCCTGTAGATAATTTGAACACTTTGCCACAAAGTCTGTAATGTACTTCTTCATACCATCCCACCAAAGACTTCCCGTAGGTCACGGTACATCTTGGTGGCACCTGGATGTATGGAATACCTGGAACCATGAGCCACATGCTACATCCGATTTCTCAAATCATCAATGTTCGGGACACACAAACGACCCTAATATCAAAGCACACCATCTCATCCTTTGGAGAAGACCTATACCCTCTGATTCTGAATGACATCCTTTTAACTTTACTAGAATAGGGTCTTCCTCTTATCTACCTTTTACATCAGTCACCAAGGACTATTCTTATCCGTTCTGATAACACCGCCATCGGTAAAGTCAACCAAATGATCTCCCATACTTACAAGTCGATGCATATCTTTCACCAGCTCCTTCCTCCCTTTATCCACATGGGACACACTCTCCATAGAGAGTCTATTAAGTGTGTCTTCTACTACATTGGCCTTACCTGAATGGTAAAGGACACTCATATCATTATCCTTGAGTAGCTCCAACCACCTCCTCTGACATAGATTTAGATTTTTCTGAGTAAACACGTATTGTAGGATTTTGTGGTCCGTAAATACATCTACATGGACCCTGTACAAATAGTATCTCCAAATCTTCAAGGAAAATACCATTGTCGCCAATTCAAGATCAAGGGTTGGGTAATTCTTCTCATGAACTTTTAGATGCCTCGAAGCATATGCTATAACTTTACCGTGCTGCATCAATACACAACCAAGGCCAATCCTCGAAGCATCACAATACACCACAAACCCATCGGTACCCTCAGGTAGGGTTAACACCGATGCTGAGGTAACTCGATTCTTGAACTCTTGAAAGCTCCTCTCACAAGCCTCCAATCATTGGAACTTCACTTTCTTTTGGGTCAATTTGTCCAATGGCGCTACAATAGATGAAAAACCCTCAAGAACTCTGTGATAACACCCAACTAAACCCAAGAAACTCCTAACGTCTAAAGGATTCACTGCTCTAGGCCTATTCTTCACCGCTTCTATCTTTTGAGAGTCCACCTTTTTACCCTCGCTTGACACCACATGGCCCAAAAATACCACTAAGTTCAACAAAAACACACACATGCTGAATTTACCATATAATTGGCGATCCTTGAGAGTCTATAGTACCACCGTCAAATGAGTGACATGCTCCTCCTCGCTCCAAGAGTATATCAAGATGTCATTGATAAACACGATCACAAACATATCCAAGTATTACTTGAACACCCTATTCATCAAATCAATAAAAGTTGTAGGAGCATTTGTTAGTCCAAAAGACATAACTACAAACTCATAATGACCATACCGAGTCCTAAAGGCTGTGTTCAGAATATCACTCTCCCGAACCTTGAGCTGATAGTATCCAGGTCTGAGGTCTATCTTCAAAAAGCACTTAGTACCCTGAAGCTGGTCAAATAAATCATCAATTCTGGGAAGAGGGTGCCTGTTATTGATTCTGACCTTGTTCAATCGTTGATATTCAATACACATACGAAGAGAAACATTTTTTTTTCAAAAAAAGAGAACTGGTGCACCCCATGGGGATTTACTCGGCCTGATGAAACCCTTGTCTAATAGGTCTTTCAACTGCTCCTTCAAGTCCTTTAAATCAGCTGGGGCCATTCTATAAGGAGGAATAAATATAGGCTGCATATTGGGAAGAAGGTCAATACCAAAATCAATCTCCCATATGGAGGGATTCTTAGCAGATCATCTGGGAAGACTTCTAGATAATCACATACTACTGGAACTGACTGGATAGTTGGGGTCTCGTACGTAGCATCCATAACCCTAACTAGATGGTACACACAACCCTTAGAGATCATTTTTCTGGCCTTGAGGTAGGAAACAAAACGACCTACAGGCATAGCTGAACTACCCTTCCATTCTAAGACTGGCTCACCCGAAAATCGGAACTCTACCGCATGGATTCTACAATTAACTGAGGCATAACATGAAAATAGCCAATCCATGCCGAGGATAACATCAAAGTAGGTCATGACTAACTCTACTAGATCTGCTGAAGTGATTTTTTGATGAACTATGATCGGGCAATCTTTATACACCCGCCTAGCTATAACTGAATCACCGATTGGCGTAGAGACTGAGAAGGGTTCTCATAGGATTTTGGTACTGACTCTGAAACTACTAGCAACATAGGGCATCACAAAAGACAAAGTAGCCCTTAGATCAACAAAGCATAAACATCAAGGTGGAAAACTCGCAACATACCAATGACTACGTCTGGGGAGACCTCCTTCTCCTAGTGAGATGCTAAGGCATAGAATCTGTTCTGGTGTTGTCTGCCACCCACACTAGTAGATGCGCCATGATGAGATGGGCGTGCTAGCGGAGCTATTGAACTGGAAGCTGGGCCTCAGCCCCTATCATGGCCCTGTCTAGATACTGGGAAATCTCTGAGGATATGTCTAGGCTTTCCACAACCAAAACAAGCACCTGCACCCGCCAAACACTAACCTGTGTATCTCCGGCCACACCGGTTGCAAACTAGAATACTGGAATCTGTGAGCTTACTGCTCTGATCCCTAGAGCCTGATGCTCGTCCCCTCAGGTCATGCCTAGGTCTTGATGGCACACTAATAGTAGAAGATGCTGGGACTGAAGATCTCTGGTGGGACTACTATCGGTGCCCACCACCTGGTCTCGACTGGGAGAAGCTATAGCTATCTGTCTTGGCCCTCTTAGCCTCTCTCTTCCTTAGATGCGCCTCCTCTATATGTTGGGTGTACAAAACTATTTGAGGAAAATCCATATCCTAAAGGAGCATAGCAGTCCTGTAATCCTTTTCCAGGTAGTCCGCCACTCCATGAACAAACCTACTCACTCGAGTCCTTTGGTCAACCACTGACTCTGGGGTGTACTTGGAGAGGTGAGTGAATTCTAAGGCATATTCCTAGACTGTCATCTTTCCTTGTTTTAGATTAAAAAACCTGGCTACTTTCAACTTTCTCATCTCATGAGGGAAGAAACAATCTAGAAAAGTGACGTAAAACTTATACTAACTGATAGGAACTACTCCAATTGCCCTGCTATCTTTCCATTGCTTGAACCAGATATGCGCAACCCCTTTTAGTTGATAAGAGGCTAAGTCGGCACACTCCTCTCCATTCACCCCCATGACCTGGGTGATCTTTAGAATCTCGTCAATAAATGCATGTGGATCCTCATCCACCTTCGACCCAAGGAACTCTAGGAGGGTTCATCCTTAGGAGATCTCTAACTCTTGCTGCTATCGCATTCCCATTCGTAGTGACACGCGCTACTTCCTACTGATTGACTTGGGCAGTCAAGGCTTGTGCTAGCATCTTGATGGCTGCCCTAAATTCAGCATGGGCAACCGACTCTACTGCATGGTACTCATGGGCTAGTGGGGCTTGTTGGCGCCCGTCCCCATTGCCATCCTCATGGCCATTGCCTTTTGCATTTCTTCTGCTGTTAACTCTGTGAGGAGGCATGACTTTGCAAACGCATATAGCATGAGTTAGAAGGATAGAGAGACATTTCACTGCTTGACATAAATCATGAAAGAAGGGAACATTTTCTAATTGTCTTGTACCCTCTTTGTCATAACGCGCTTCACACCCATGAAAAAGACTACTTAATGCGACTTTCAGACACCCTAGGATACTTCAAAACCTATTGCTCTGATACCAAGTTTGTCACGACACGAACATGGGCTCGGACTGAGACAAGAACAAGGAGCCATGAGAGACTCCAAGTCGACCCATGGCATGAACATATATCTAACTCAATCAATACAGGTGGAAGATTTATCATAATAAACATAGAGGAAGTCCAAGGACAAAATAACATCAGCATACAAATGCAAATCTGAAGCTGAATACAATCTATGTCGGAAAAGCCTCTACGTCTAATGAGTTGATGGGACAAGACCCCAACTAACTCTCTAAGTGTAAAACTAAAAATATAATGAAGCAACTGATAAGGGAGGGTCCTCGAAAGATGAGGACTCACCAACTGAGATTGGATCCTAACTCCGGAAGCTGGCTAGTTACAACGCTAAGTCTAAAAATCAGAGTCTGTATAATAAAATGATACAACATAGAGCATGCGGTTAGTACATGGAATATACCGAGTAAACAAGGTAAGTAAAACCGCTAAAGTAAGTAAAATAGTCAAAACATGCACAATATAAAACATAAATCATGATGTGAATCTGAAAGTAGGGCTTGAATGTTATTTTATAAATTCATGAACTAAACATAACTAAACATCATAATTGAATCTAATGACCCAAAGCTGAAATATGATAATCATAAATAGAACTGAACATTGGGTCAAACTTGCTTTAGAACATATATATATATATATGTGTGTGTGTGTGTGTGTGTGTGTGTGTGTGTGTGTGTGTGCGTGTATCATGAACGATAAACATGCATAACTGAAATTATGAGGAACAATAGGAGACTCTTCATATAACTGACAATACCACGATGGAGCTTACGTGGTCCCGACTATAACACTTAAGTGGGCAGAGCTGTCCAAAGCCTTGCTAGGGCTAAGGACGGTACCATGATATCGGTATCATGCTGAAGTGCCCTTGGGGCAGGGGAAATCTCATAAAGGAGGTCCCAAATAATCTGATCATACCTACATTGGCGCATAGTTCTAAGGCATAGGGTTGACTGCACCTTAGCCTACTCGGTGCTAGACACTACTCCCAAAAATATGAATATGGTCTCCATCATTTTTTAATAAAGCTGACCATCATCTAGTGACGAAGCTTAATAATCATGTACACATGTTATCTAAAGTCATACATGAGGAGCCTTGGCTTAAACCATACTACAAGCTTAATATAATTGGGAGTTTTGACTCCAAAACCATGTGGTAAGATAATTTTGACATGAAATCATAAGTCATACTTGAACATATGGGCTTGCCCAATATTTAAACATTCTTGAAAATACTTAGTTCACTTGAAAACCTGATCATAGACATGGATAACTTGAAAACATATTTTTCATCATAAATATCTCATCATACTTGAACATGCATTATAGATCTTAATTTTCATGAACTTCTAATGGATGGGCATCATAATTTATAAAACTTGAAAACATGATTTATAATTGAAAACATTGTAAAACATTCCCATGAATCATAATTCAATAATGGAAACATACTTAGATCATACCCATGGTTGAAATTTAGTAAATTCATGCATTGGGTTAAAACCCCATAGGATCAACATATAAATTTTCAGGAATTAGAGAGGGATTGGGCATGCGTGAGAACAAATTCGTCCATTCATAACCTTATGTACCTGAATAATGTGATTCTACAACTTCTCTGATTTCCTAAGAAAGAATTGAGAAAAACATGGAAGGAATTAAGCTTGATCATTTCTCTAGCCCTCTAAGCTTCCATGCATGAATAGGAATACATTTGAATGAACTTACCCCTCTTAAAAAAAACTATTCAAAGCTTCAAACGAAATAGTTTAAGACTTAGGGTCATTGGAATTATAGATAATCCCTTACTAAATTCGCAGAGAAAAACTAACTGCCAGTCCTAATGAGGGACTGGACAAGTCATTACCACTGGGCATGAGTCGTGATCTCCGGTCATTAAGTACACTGGCGATGATTCCTCAAAGGATCCCCACAAGGGACCTAACAATTTGTCACTGGTGACCACGACTCGTGGTCACCTCTCATTACCTCCACTATCCATAACATTTAATCCTAACCAATAGCTGACCACAACTCACCTAATGAATCATGGAATTGACCTTGACTCGTGGTGTCCAGTCGTGGGGTACACTGCCAGCTCTTCCTTCATCTTTCAACTGCCCTTGACCACGGGTGACATAACGGCTCTCGGAGCTGACCAGGACTCGTAGTCATACCCGTGGTCAACCCAACTTGAAAATTTCTAGGCAAGTCAACACTCCTCAGCACGAGTTACTTAACGACTCGTGGTCAACCTGATGGGTCACAGGATGAGTCATTCTGTGACTTGGTGCAGAAAATATTATTTTCTCCGATTCAACTCTCGGGTCTGATCTTAGGGTTTTCGGGGTATAACACATAGCCAAAGGAATACACATAGCATATCAACTCATAATCACTACACATAAAAAGCTTTCCTAGGAGCTCGCACTACTCATGCCTCAATCACAGATTTACCTAAATGCAAGTGTGTCCTCAAAAGGAATGATGCCACTCACAAAGGAGAGAATCCTTTTTTTATATCATGAATTAATGCACACACAAGGGATTTTAGAAAAATATGGGCACACTCACCTTCCCGAGAGAAATCTTCATGCACACAGCTCGACCCATAGGCTTGCCCTTAGTGTAATTCACCATTAATAAAGAGCAAATACACTCAAAATCAATTAGGACTTGCAGTTCATGATGAAGGCTAGGGGTAATGGTAATAAAATTATTTGTCTTTAGTGACTAGATCCTCCCTAATTCCTTTACCTGAACACTTCAACCCTTCCCATCCAACTTTTTATATCGCTCCACCTTATTCCTCCGTTTGCAACCATTTTCTATTTTTGTTGTTCAAAGCTCTTCCTTGTAGCTCCTTTGACTATCACATTTATCCTTGTCTAATCAAGAGGTAACACCATTCCACTTCATTTTTCTCTTTTGGTACATTAAGGTTCCTTAGCTCATCATTTCATTCTTTTTCTCACAATTTGGTGCTACCTTAGATTTATGTTTCTTATATATCCCCCTCTCTTGAAAACCCCCAAACTTAGGCTCTTTGTCTCTTACTCACAAATTTCCTTATCTCTCCCTAGGCCTTTGAGTCTACGGCCCCCTTTTTTTCTCATTCGCTCACCATAGAAATTAGGGAGGATGGGTGCCAAGAAGAGGGAATAAAAAAGGGACATCGGCTTGTAATGTGGTTTTGAAAAATAAACATTTCAAAAGGCTCAACATTGGCTTGCAATGGAAGACATTTTTGGAGGCCATTTTGGGTAGAGTGACTAGTCAAATGAAAGTATAAAATCATGTTCTAGGTGTAGCTACATCTAGGATTTCGACTTGAGTCATACTTAGGGAAAGTTCTAGACAAGAAGTTATGCATGAGATTCACAAAGATCTTTACCACACAAGGCATCACACCCAAAGATTCCACAAAAGTCATGATCATCACAAGATATTGATTCAATACATCGGAGCATGCAAATTGATCAGCCAAATAAGGAATCTACAATGTATGATAGAAGAGTGCTACATCTCGCATTTCAAATGCCCTTTTTTTTCACTTCTCATTTTCATGCCACATTTCAAAATTTTTGGTGGTACCTCTCAGAACAGCTCTACAGAAGACTCAAGAAAGACATCGAATTTTCCCTTAAGAGAGTCGCCTCATAATCTATCATCAGGAAGTGCGAACCCGGTTTGACAACAAAAGAAAAAGAAAAAGAAAAATGCTCCTTGGGGAATGAACCGTGTTATGAGGAAACCCTTGGATTTTGGTTACTATTGTACTATTTAAACAGGAGAACAAAAGATTTTGGGTCACAAAACAGCATTTGAAAATTCAAAGCAAGGACCCATTTTTCAGCACTAACACACTAACATCATTCATTTCATTCATTCAAAATTTTTTCAACACCACCAGCCCAACAAGGGAATCTATCAGCAATACTAAAAAAATTTAGCCTGACAAATTCTCACCACTCTTAATCAGATAAAAAGAACAAAAGCCCGATAAGGGCTACATCAAAACATCAACAAAATAAGATGCCAGATAAAACACTCATCACACCCCTAACTTAAAGGCTACATTATCCCCAATGCATGTATGGAAAATAAAGGGTGTGAGAGTCTTCCTGAGTGGGTCACTCCTTATCATCCGCATCATCATTTGCACTTGCTCCTGCCTCACCATCAGAGCCTGTATCACCCGAATCTTCATTGTCATCTCCCAAGCCCTCAAACAAATCATCTAAAGGGCCTCTAACTGTAGAAGGCACAGCCATTGCAGCATCAAGAACACTCAAATCAGGTACCTCTACGGATGTCAGACTTTTCCACTCCCTTACTTCAGTTCGGAGAGAGGTAACAGCCCCCTCCACAATATCTATCCATTTTCACAATGTGAAAAGACTCTCATACATAGACTTTATATCCCTTTTACCATTCGGGTGATGAGGGTAGGGAGGCTCCTAGCCAACTTTTGAACCTAGCCCTCATAAGAGTTGGTCATTTCCACCAGCTTGTGGAGACTGCTTAATTGGGAAGAATGTTTGATATCTCTAGAGGCATGACCTGAAGTTTCTGGGTAAGGCATATTAAAATTTGAGGCTTGTGGCGACTCCTGAGTACCATGAGACAGAGAATCCTCTGGCAAATCAAAAGCCTACATCCGCCTCCGCTTGACCTTGGGTTCCTCTGCATCCCTTTTCCGATCTAATGTCGTTACACCCGAAGTAGGAATAGGGGTCTCATCTTGGATGTCACACCCCACCTTAGGGGGTATGATGGGCACCTGGTGCCTACTAGACTCTGGCTCTATTTCAAGAAACAAATCGGCTATATAGCGGCTGTAAATACAGCCCCCGGCCGATTAGGCCTATAACCACCTGCAATGCACAACAGCTAACCAGAACAATGACACTATAATATGAAGCAACCGCTATTCACATTTGTGACCGACAAGGTCACTAACTATAACTAGAAGAAGGCCCCACGCGGTCAACATCAACAACTAAACACATATATACATGCACGGCCCAAAACCACCGGCTCCACCACCACAGGGAAACATCAAACTGCAAGCCTCTAGGAAGTAATAATAGAATGGTAAGGACAGGGCCCATGACCTACCCAAACTGTAATAAAAAAGGAAATAGGAACAACCTCCGACTATCTAGCTCCGGGGGATAGGAGCTGATAACTCTGCTGACTGGATCACGAGGGATCGACTCCTCGTCTATGTGTACCTACAGGCAAGCAATGCAGCACCCCCACGGGCGTCAGTACCACAGGTACTGAGCATGTAAAGAAAACTAAAATATACAACTAAAATGGGTAACAACAACAACATGACATATAAGCAGGAAGTAACTGAGTCTATCTAGCTGAGGATAACTGGGGAGAGTTTACCTATTCTATAACTAAACTGGGCGTACCTGACGACGTGTCCTCCTACTATCTATCAGTATCTAATAGCACATATAGATATACATATAAAAACACACAATACCTGACCGAACCCCATAAGCCGGAAGGTGCCAACCAACAGAACAATCTATTTACCCCTACCCGGGTCTAAGCCAACAAAACATAAGTCACTCCACTCATCTGATAACTGTGAGCTCCTCCTACTGGCCCCCTTGATTACGTAGCTCAGGCCTTGGACTCTGACAATGAACTGTGTCTGAGAGACTCCTGCCTCTGGGCGCAAGCGCTCAACGGGGTAATCTGCTGTTGTATCTGTGACTGAAACTGCCCCTGGGTGCAAACACCCAACAGGGTAATTTTATAAAAATCTGTATCTGAAACTGCCCCCGGCCACAAGTGCACACAGAGTAGTCTGCCCTTATAAACAGGGTAATCTGGTTCTGCTCAGAGCGAACTGAACTACCCCCGCAAGCAGGGTAATCTGGACCATATTATTATGGTGGTCAACCATCATCGTCCTCTAGGCGGACGACATCGCCCAGCTGGGGGCGGTATTTGAATCTAGTATCGACACGGCTATAGCCCAGGGGCAGCGGGGATGCTAAAGGATGCCCACATGCCATAACAAGTCTCAACATGCAAAACACATACACAGCAAGCATGCTCAAATGCAAAATACTAATCATATTCTCTTCTTTTATTTCAAGGCCAGTCCGTATTAAACAACTGATGCTATATTCTATTTTACACTATTTCTGATTGTTGGGCTAACTGCTACCTGGTCTTTATTTGTTTATCTGATTATTGTTATCTGTGATCTGAAGCTATATCAGTTTCTAGAGACATATCTGTATCTGGAGCTATATCAGTGTTTGGAGCAATTTCTATATCTGATTACTGATCTGATTATATCTGGATATAACTCAATAACATAGAACATGCCATTTATAACTGGATATAGCTCAATAATATAAAATGTGCCATCTATTACCGGATACAGTCTTATCAAATGTAATACATACTATCTGTAATCTTGCTAATTCATTATACTGCTTCTACAACTTCCATTCTGGGTATTACTTAAGAACATGCTGAGCTACTAGCGGATACCACATTACTATCTGAAATCATCTGACTATCCGTTATTCTGATTATCGCATGATACGTAACGATATACTAGCATGCTTGCTGGAAATTGTACTAAAATCATTTATGTACGCTGGGTATCTGTTAATAGCCTTTATTCTATTTATTTTCTAGACTGTACTTCCTGGCTTGCCGAAAGAATAACTTTACATACCTGGTATCTGAGTACCCGACTGACCGATGTGATTTCCGTCAGTACTTCTGCTGTTTCTCCCAACTACATTCATATACATGTCAATTAGAACTAAATACATTAATATCCGGGAGAAATTATCACTTTTGATATATATTTATCCCAAGCTTCGACTTATCAGAAAACAGTCAAAAACTCGTTATTTCTCGATAGTCCAGAAGGGATAAATGCTTATTGTAAGGCTAGGAACACATTGATACTAATTTAAAGCAATTCTATTTACTTTACCTCAGTAGCACGACGTTTCGCCTGCCAAATTTCACGAAACCAACTCTGTAGAATTGCTCTCTGCAGCTTTATACCGCGGTATCTAAGCCGGAATGGAGTTTAGACTGCGTTTCATAGTGTAATTGGAAGGAAATATATATAATTGTTGTGGGTTTTTCCTTAATATTGGCTACACCCTCTGTTTTTTTGAAATTCTAGTTATATTAGAGAAAAAACCGACTTTCCTCTTCTTTTTTTTTTTTTTTAAATCCCTTAATCAACATGCCATTAGGCTATTTATTCATTGAAAATTTACGGGTTGTAACATAGGAGCAATGGCACTCTAGCTTGCAAGAACAGTTGAGAAATGAGCATGGCATATGGCATGGAGGTGCAGGCCTATCTTGCTTTCCTCTTCATTTGTAAAGTCGCAATCTCCCTAAAGTTTATGGGAACCCCTGTCATGATGAAAGCTATAAAGATAGCCTCTACCAGGCCGACCCGCTGCGTATTCATGGAGGGTATGATGCAGCCACAAATGAAATCTATCCACAACTTGGCTTCAAATTCAAATCACGGAGAGAAATTTTGCCTCTCATAGTAGCCTAGAAATGTGTGTCTGCAGCAATAATAGGCGCTATCCATGTGAATTGGTTCTCTTTGTTAGCAATCCCGGCCATGTATTCTGATCCAGTGTCAATCTCATCTTCCCAGAACAGATAGTTGATGGCTTCTCGAGTGATGTCAACCTCCACCCTTCTCACTATGATTGATGGTAGGCAGGGGAATTCATTGACTTTGCCTCTATTATTCATGCTCTCCTGCCTAACCTGGTAGGAAGCGTAAAACTCTAGCATTATGCTTGGACAGTAATCTGGGAGAGGATTGGCGAAAGTGTGTCGTTGCCTGTCCATGAACTGAGCAGTGATGTTAGGAAGGTTACCGTGTAGCCCCACCAAATTAAACCTTTTTTCAGCATGATGGCCTCTCGAGAGTCCGTGGGCACTACGAATGCCTTTTCCTTTACTTTGCCCTTTGTGGATGAGGAGGTTGGGGTTCTTCCCTTATTGGGGTTCTTGGATGAAGTCATTTTTTGCAAACACAATGTTAGTGGAATCCACAATGTATTGTTTTTTATTTTTCCAATGATAAAAGGAAACAACAAATAACTACTCTAAAATTTAAATTAGAAACAAGAGGAAAAATTAGAAACTAATGAACTGGAAGCATCGGCGAAACACCGACAAACCATAGGAGGTTATCTGCGGACAGTCGAGGAACCACCGGTGATAAGAAGAGAACTTGGGTAAAAAATATTCCACTGGTGATAGATTGGCAAAACACTGGTCTCGATCCATGAACCCCCGATGTAACACGGGGTTAGGGTAGTGTCCTGAAGCCAATATTAGCCCGAACCGGTGTTTCATCGGTGTATCGCCGGACCTGACTAACGAATAGCTGGTGGTCATTGCCCCCAATGCTTCATGATGAACTCCAATATATAAATTCTCAAACACTTACTGACATCATATCAAAGCATTACCTACACACATGGAAAGGGGCCAGAATGGCGATTTACCCTTAAGAATGGCGTCACTCAATCTATCATAGGGAAAATTGGGTCTTTTTAATCCCTTGGGATTACTTAGACTTCACTCAACAGAACTACATAAGAACAACCATTTCCCCCACACCCATTTAAGCATCAAGTGTCTATCACCCCACTAATTTCACATAGTAGCAACTGACTTCATTCAACAAGTATGGTATCAATCATGAAAATGTTGGGGAGAAGGGCAGTAAAAACAAGTGGGATGTATGTCATAACAACATCTATATGAGACAAGATTACCATTGATGAGAAAATAAGGAAGTTAAGAGTACATTACCACAATCAAGAGGAAGAGTGCAAAGAATAGCTCTGGAAGTTGGAGGGTGCTCAACAATGATGAAATTCTGGGACTTTTCTAGTAGAGTGGTATGAAGAAAACCCTACAAGACTTTTGCATTCAAGAGGATGAGTTTTTGTCTTTGCAATGCTCCTTCCACTTTCCAATGATGTATGACGTCCATATTTTAAAATATGGTGGAGAACACTATGGAGGTCTTTGTGGATTACTTCTCAGTTGTGGGGGATTCATTTGAAGAACTTTTTTTATACCTAGAAGAGGTATTGAAGAGATGCGAGGAGACAAGTCCTCAATTGGGAAAAATGTCATTTCATGGTAAAAGAAGGGATTGTCTTGGGACACAAAATCTTTGAGAAAGGAATTGTGGTAGACCAAGCCAAGATCAACACCATTTCTTAGTTACCTCCACCAAGCACGGTGAAGGGTGTTAGGAGTTTCCTTGGGCATGTGGGATTTTACTACCATTTTATTAAGGATTTCTCCAAGATAGCTCATCCTTTATTTTGTCTATTAGAAAAGAGGAAAAGTTGAATTTCTATGAGAGGTGTATGAAGGCCTTTGAGGAGCTGAAGGAAAGGTTGGTGTCCTCTGCAATCATTACAACACCTGATTGGTCAAAGCCCTTTGAGCTCATGTGCGATGCCAGTGGGGTAGCATTAGGGGAAGTCCTTGGTCAACAGAAAGACAAGATGTTTCACCCTATTTAATATGCTAGCAACGCCCTAAATGATGGATAAATAAACTATACGGTGACTGAACAAGAGTTACTCGTTATTGTGTTTGCATTTGAGAAGTTTTTGGAATATTTGTTGGGAACCAAAATAGTGGTGCACATGGACCATGCGACACTCAGGTATTTGATGTCCAAGAAAGATGCTAAACCCAGGCTTATTAGGTGGGTTCTATTGTTGCAGGAATTTGAATTTGAAGTGAAGGATCATAAGGGGTGTGAGAATCAAGTGCCCAACCATCTATCATGCCTAGAGACAAATGGTTAGCTGGAAGTCCACGAGGAGATTAATGATAACTTCCTGGATGAACATATTCTAGATGCCCATGACTTAACACCATGGTTTGTCGATTTTGCTAATTATTATGCAAGCAACATCATGAGTTTAAACTTTCATCAAAAGAAGAAATTCATGCATGATGTATGGAAGTTTTATTGTGATGAACTTTACCTTTTTCATAGTTGCGTGGATGGTTTATTTTGACGGTGTGTCCTCGAAGTGGAAATGGTACAAATTCTTGACGCTTGTCATTCTTCACCTGTTAGGAGACATTATGGAAGTGTTCGGATAGTCGAAAAGGTGTTACAGTGTGGATTTTATTGGCCTACCCTACATCAGGATGCCCATGACTTTGTGACGAAATGCGATCTGTGTCAACGAATAGGGAGTATTTGAAGGAGGCATGAACTTCCATTGACACCAATCCTAGAGGTTGAGTTGTTCGATGTTTGGGGGATCGATTTCATGGGCCCCTTTGTGAGCTCATACAGAAATAAGTATATCTTGGTAGCAGTTGATTATGTCTCTAAGTAGGTAGAACTGTAGAATTAGCCAACAACGAGGGGCAGAGTGTAATAACCTTTTTGAAGAAGCACATCTTCTAACCGGTTTGGCACTCCTAGAGCTATCAGTAGTGACAAAGGATCACATTTATGCATTCTACTGTTCACCACCTTGTTAGCAAAATATGGTGTGAAGCACAAAGTTGCCACCCCTTATCGCCCACCGACTAGTGGTCAAGTTGAAATTTCAAATGGGGAGATCAAATCTATATCGACTAAAACAGTCAATGTGAATAGAACAGATTGGACACGGAAGTTAGATGATGCCTTGTGCGCATATCAGACTGAATTCAATACATCAATTGAAATATCTCCATATCATCTTGTTTTTGGCAAGTCGTGCCACCTCCTTGTTGAGACAAAATCTAAGGCCTTGTGGGCATTGAAGAGATGGAGCCTTGAATGGGGGAGAGCCGTCCAAGGGCGAGTAGAAAATCTTCATGAATTGGATGAATTTAGAATGAGGGAATATGAGAATGCAGCTATTTACAAAGCTCGTCTGAAGCATTATCATGATCGAAAAATTTTGCAGCAGAATATTGCTCCAGGGGACTGGGTGTTGTTGTTCAATTCACGACTGAGATTATTTCCAGGGAAGCTAAAATCTAAATGGTCAGGGCCACTCAAGGTATCCCAAGTTTACAAAAATGATGCCATGGAACCTCAAGGAGAAAATGGGGCAAAATTCAAGGTTAATGATCAAAGGGTAAAAAGATATGTGGGAGTGTTGGAGGAGGTTGGGAAAATAGAGGTCTTGTACCTAGATGAACCATAAAACTTAAGGGACCCCCATCGTTCCACGACATTAACTAAGGAGCTTCTTGGGAGGAAACCCAAGCATTCTTATTTTCTATTCTCTTTGAACTTTTTAATGCATTGTAGTTTTTTTTATTTTCGTAGGTAAATGCAATTAAGGACAAAAGGGGAAAGGCCATGACTAGTGCTAAATCAGTGGAACGCCGATGCAAAACCGCGGGGCACCACTGATAATGCTCAAACTCACACCTCCTGCTGAAGTATGAAGCGAACGTTGTCAATAAAAGAACCCAATAAAGAGGTTGGGGTCGAACCCACAAGGAATATGGAAGATCTAGACTAATGCTGGTAAACTAACTTATTGGTTAATTACTCCAAATTGGGGGTTTTAAGAAAACAATGATTAAAACATTACTAAAATTATGATTTAAATCAAGATTCAAGAATAACTAGCATTTGTGTTCCCTATGGGTTCATAACTACTTCGGGTATACACATGTGATCAATACCAGTGCTTACTCGTAGAACTGATAACTAGGGTTCATCCAAATGACTGGTTCGTCCCTATTGCATGACTCTACTCAATCACCGGGTCAAGTCTTATGAGGGGTTTAAAATTATCCATTATCTATATGTTCCAAATTTAACTATCTGCGACCACAACTCAAGTTAATAAAATGATCATCAAAATCAAGACTTTGTTGTAATTCTCTTTTCATAATCTCTACCTCTCTAGGCTCAAGAAAGTAAAGAATTCGGGCCAGTCCTAATGTTATACACCATTAACTCATAGGCAGCTCATCTCTAATTGGATTTCCTTTTCTAAATGGATTTTATTCCAAAGATGTGATCTTAGAGCTCGCTTACACTAAGTATACCATCAGTGGGAACTTTTGAAGATGAAGAGATTATAATTCAAACATTTTGCATTGGTTTTGAATCACTTTTATGTATCCCCAGCTTGTTAATCCACCTTGGTTCCCACAACCCTAGCTGTGGAGGTTTTAGCCTTACGTAGTTGCAAGGTTGTGATATGCATTCATAATTAAATACATAATTCAACACTTACAACAATTGATGAGAGAAAAACTTCTTTGAATATGTAAGAAAAATCTCAAGAACAATTGATAGAGATCAAGCAAGAATCTAACAAAAGGTTAATCACAAGTTAGACAACTCAATTCTATGTTTTTCTCTCGAATCCCTATTGATTTCAAGCTTCTCTAACTTCTTTAATGAAAATAAAACATAAAAGGTATTTATACATACATAAGTATCCTTTTCTTAAGCTAACAAGGTGATTTTCTATAATTGGCACCACCTGAGCCATGACTGATCATACGACTCGTAGTAGGATTGTACAGGTCGTACCTGCTATCTGTAAGTCCTTGGCTTGTTGAAATTTTGGCTAAGTGTTGGGCACTGGTACGTCTTGTTCATGCTTCCTACGAGTCATACTATGCTTCCATGGTCTGGCTCTGAGAACTCTGACATCTTCGAAAATTATTCACGAGTGTTGTGGTATGACTTGTACCTCCCAACCACGAGTCGTACTGTCTGAAGTTCTGCTTAGCATTGAAAATCCTCTGAAGTTCACCACAGCTCCTGGTACGATTTGTAGATGGTTTCCACGATTCGTAAATCTATCCATATCAGGATACAACCTTTGTGCAATTTGTTCTGAATATTTCCACGACTCTAGTTACAGCTCGTACTACTGTGGTGCTACTCATACAAAGAATCATACGTTGCATTCTTCCCCGTTTCGCCATTTGAAACTTATCACGGTTCTCGGTACGACTCATACCATCAACGTACGGGTCATACTGAGAGTGCCACTTTAGCTCATTTTCTACACTTTTAGGCTTCTTTTGCACATTCTTACTTCAACACTTAATTATTCCTGAAATCAAAGAAAAAGTTCCTTATATTCATATAAACCCACCTAAGTTCATGCTATTTTCTTAGTTTTGAGTGTCAGAAGTTCTGTAGACTCATAGCACATCAACAACCTCAACTTAAGTCTTTTGCATGTCCTTAGGTAAAGAAAAGAAAAAACTAAACACGACGCTCAACTATAAAATTAATCTAAGATACTACAGCCAATACAAAAAAAAATTTACACTATAAATCCAACAACTTTTGACCCTTCTTCCGTGAACCAATATCAACACATGCACTACAAGCAACCACAATACATGATAAGCAGGGATCAAGACATGTCATCTAGCTATTAACAGGCAATTAAGTCATCACCGATGCTTTTTACACAGACCACTAGTAAGATTAAACATAAACCATGTATCCTCACAGTAAACGAAGTTCCCACTCACACATATAGTAACAAATATGGCCTAGGACTTAACAAGCACGACTCTCACTCTCAAAAAGAAGTTCCAAATGTTGTGTATCAGATACTATAGGCTTTCCCTTATGTTCTATACTTCGGTCTGTCAGATGGTTAGATTAGGATCACTGTGGACCTGATTCAGCTTATAATATAGGCTTTACGGCTTGACAAGACATATATGGGATCTTTTTAAGTGACTAACCCTTCTTTGGCACTACATACATTGGATTCATCTTTCACCTATTTCACCTTTCTTTGCTTTTCCTTCTTTTTCCTCCCTTTTCACCCCTTTTATGCTCTTATGCGGGTGTGGTGCATTTTCAACCTTTTTGAAGCATTATTTTCTTTTTGAATTTTCTTTTTCAATTATTCTTCTCTTTTTTTTTTTAATTTTGTCACACTACACCTCATTTTTCACCTTTTCTCTTTTCTCTCTTTTTCTCCTTCCCACTATTTGCATACCCCTACTATAGCCACCCACAACTTAGGTATTTTTCCTATGTTGTGGTTCACAGTGTCCAAGGAGGGACCAAGGCTAAAAAGGGTTCATTGTAAAAAAAAATGTGTACGGTTCATCGGTTAATCAAAGAAGAATGGTTTATTAAAGGCTCAAAATTGGGATCAAGGGAATCATATGATTTTGGTAGGGTCATTTAGGCTAAAAGTTTTCTCAACAAAAATGACCTATGATCCTATCCTAACCAACCATCCTTAACCTATGCAAAGACCAACCATGCATGTTCTAGATCTTCGACATAGTACTGAACTAAGTATCAAACCTCACTCACTCATGGAACATGACTTATATTCACTCTACCTGTCTGGTTCATGCATGGCTTCACAAGACTACTTATGCTAATACACTAAATGGCATCAAACGATCCATAGAAATCATGCATGCAGTCATCAAAATTTTTTAGACAAGGTCAATTTTTTTTTCAAAAATCAAAAACTAGTGCAATTTTATTGGCTGAGTATACCTATGCTACTTTCTAGTTAAACAAAAATCACATAAAAATAACCCTAAACATGTCAATTATACTAGGTAGCATGCCCGGGGGAAAATAAATACGGCAAGAAAAACCAACGTACGAATCCAAAAACCCAAAAATACAAGTACACCCCCTCCCCTTTTGAAAATTGTGCTTCGTCCCTAAAGCATGAACTATGAGAACAGAGGGAAGGGAACATACCCATGGCTACTCAGACTTCACCATTCATGGGTTGCCTCCCATGCAGCGCTTGATTTAACATCGTGGCACGACGTAACTCTTGCGAAAATTAAGGCATCATCAAGGTATACTACCTCTATTCCTCTTAATTCCTCCACAGACATTGGCAGCTTCTCATATTCCATCTGGGTTCTTGTAAAAGGGATCTTTCCCTTGATGTGTCCGGACAAAATCATAAAAGAAAAACAAAGAAAATGTATAGAGGGAAATAACAGCCAAAAGTCAAATACAAGCAGTCAATTTAGTCTTAGCCGTATTCCCCGAAAACAATGCCACTTTTTGATAATGCTCAAATTCACACCTCTTGCTGAAGTATGAAGCAGAAGTTGTCAATAAAGAACTCAACAAAGAGGTTGGGGTCAAACTCACAAGGAATATGGAGGATCAAGACTAATACTAGTAAGTTAACATGTTGGTTAGTTACTCATATTTGGGATTTTTAAGAAAATAATGACTAAAACAACGACTGAAATAATGATTTAAATCAAGATTTAAGAATTACTAGGTTTTGAGTTCCTCATGGGTTCATAACTTCTTTAGGTATACACACATGATCAATACCAATGCTTACTCGTAGAACTGATATCTAGGGTTCATCCAAGCAACTGGTTCATCCCTATTGGATGAATGTACTCAATCACCGGGTCAGGTCTCATGCGTGGTTTCAAATTATCCATTATCAATATGTTCCAAATTTAACTATCTTGTGACCACAACTCAAGTTAATACAATGATCATCAAGATCTAGGCTTTGTTGTAATTCTGTTTTCCCAATATCTACCTCTCTAGGCTCAAGAAAGTAATGAATTTGGGCCAGTCCTAACGTTGTACACCGTTAAGAAATGTTTGAAGATGAAGATAATACAATACAAGCATTTTTCATTGATTTTGAATCACTTTTGTGTATCCCTAGCTCATTAATCCACCATGGTTCCTACAACCCTAGCTATGGAGATTTTAGTCTCTCATTGTTTCAAGGTTGTGATATGCATTCATAATTCAATACTTAAAGTAATAGATGAGAGAAAAACTTCTTTGAATATGTAAGAAAAATCTCAAGAAAAATTGATAAAGATCAAGAAAGAATCCAAGAAAAGGTTGATCACAAGTTAAGTAACTCAATTCTATGTTTTTCTCTCGAATCCCTATTGATTTCACGCTTCTCTAACTTATCTAATAAAAATAAAATATAAAAAGGTATTTATACATACTTAACAATCCTTTTCCTAAGCTAAAAGGGTGATTTTCAATAATTGACGCCGCCTGAACCATGACTGGTCATACGATCCGTAGTAGGATTGTTGGGGTCGTACCTGCTGTTCGTAAGTCCTTGGCTTGCTGAAATTTTGGCTGTGTTGGGTACTGCTATGTCTCATACGTGCTTCCTACAAGTTGTACTTTGCTTCCATGGTCTGGCTCTGAGAACTCTGACATATTTTGAAATTATTCACGAGTTGTGGTACAACTCATACCTCTCTACCATGACTCATACTGTCTGAAGTTCTTCTTAGCATTGAAAATCCTCTAAAGTTCATCACTACTCCTGGTACAATTCGTACATGGTTGCCACAATTTGTAAATCTATCCGTATCAGGATTCTGCCTTCATGAAATTCCTTATGAATATTTCCACGACTCTAGTTACAGCTTGTATTGAGAGTCGTAGGCTGCTTTCTTTACAGTTCAACCATCAGAAACTTGTCATAGTACTCAGTACGACTCGTACCATCAATGTACAGCTCGTATTGAGACTGTCACTTTAGCTCATTTTCTGCACTTTCAGGCTTCTTTTGCATATTCTTGCTCAAAAAATTATTTTTTCTAAAATCAAAGAAAAAGTTCCTTATATCCATATAAACACATCTAAGTTCATGCTATTTTCTTAGTTTTGAGGGTTGAAAGTGCTGTGAATTTACAACACATAAGCCATCCTCAGCAGGAGATAATGCAGTATATGGGATAAGCTGGGAGGCAATCAGCGACTCACCGATGGGACGTTGACATCACTTCGCGAACCTCCATTGAATCAGCGATGCTAGTCAGTACACCTGGAAGTTAAGAGAATGTTCAGTAACTCATCCGATGAATTGCCACTGCAAAGGGTCCAACCGCCAACATGTCGTCGGTCTCAACTAGTGTAACTGCAAGTAATAATAACATCGGCGTGTCACCCGGTGAAATGTTGGTGTCAATATGCAAGACACCGACTATTCATTGGTTTTGAATTAGGAGATCTTCATAGGTAATTCCCATTGATGCCCACATCGGTGGCTCACTGTTTCTCATCGGTGATCACTGGTATGCCCGATTTAGGTTTGTGTTCTTTTCAACAAGTTGACCGATCTTTGACCTCATAATCCCCACTTTCCTTTTTCCCACCATCTCTCATATTCCCAACAAATCAATTTTCCACCTAACCTCCAATGCTATCCACCTCGCTCTTGCCCAATCACATTCACCTTTCTTCACACTTAAATATTTCTTCCTATTTTCATTTTCATCCCACCTATATTCCAAAAAATTCAGAGATATCATTAGTGAGAAAGTACAAGGCCCTCTCCACTCTTTATCATATCTCATTTACGTTTGGCTTTTCTAGCTTATGCTAAAATTAAGAATGAACATTTACCATGATGTATGATTAGAGTAGATATTGTTGATGCTTTATTTTTACTTTATTGCCTCATGTTTTGTTTTGTGATGTGTGGTTCGCTTCTCATGTTTTGTTTTGTGATAGGTGGTTTGCTTTTTGGGGGGAGAAGTCTGAGTAACCCAATTGTGTCACATTCACAACTTGCCCAATGATAGATAGAATGAAAACTTTCTTAAGAGAAAATTGTCATTATTAATTCGAATGGAATCTGTAAGTGAATGGTTATGAATAAGCACTTTGATTCAACCGAGTGGGAGACAACCAATCAGTGAACCGCCATTCCAGTTCAGTGAATCGCCAGTGAAACAATGGGTTTAATTGAAAATTTTTGACTTCTGTCACGAACCCGTGTTTCAGTGGTGCATTGTGATTCTAGAGAAGCGATTCACCGGTGGGGGCAATGATGATTGAGACTTCTACCTAGTTTACTTGTTCCTGCCAGTGACTCATCGGTTCTCCGCGGAGCCGTCTCCGCCTTTCGCCGATGTTTTGTCAGTATCACCTAGGTCACCTTACAAGCCTATGGATATTGTTTTGTTCTCCAATGTTCTATGTGTTTTCTCAATTCTTTGAATAATACTAACCTTAGTATGCAACATCATGTCCACATCCAGACAAATGATAAAAAGAAAAGCACCAATGAGCAATATCGACATACCAAGCTTACCTTCTGATGAAATCCAACGTATAGCACACATTTTCTTTGGGATGGCTGGAATGGAAGAGTATTACATGTCCTTCAAGGAAAAGCGGTCCATCCATGCAGAAACACAATTTGAGGTAGAGTGTTTCAAGACTGATTTTTCCAATATCTACTATCAAATTGTCATTCGAGATTGGGGTCCATTTACCATACTCGTTGACCCCTAATTTCCTGAGTTGGTGTAGGAGATTTATGCATCATACAAGGTGCAACAAATCATCCTAAAACACAAAGGCCCGAACATATATAATTCCATGCCTACCGTCTGTATGGGTGCATGGCCAAGAGGTCCGCATAACTCTCGAAACAATCAATTCCCTCTATTAGGTAGAGCCAATACAACCAAAATCAGTGTTCCACAGGAAGGTGGAAGATAAACCGAACCAATTCATATGGGTAGCTGGCATAATTATGATAGCTCAACCCCAGTGGGCCATCTCCAGGGGTCTGATTCATCGTCATGATCTAAATTTTGAAGCTCATATGTTTCTAGATTTGGTATGTGCTCGGTTAATTCCTTCCCAGAATACAACAGAAGTCTCAATTGAAGTTGAAATTCTTATCTCCTGAATTATGGATCATATACACATTAATGTTGGAGAAATCATTTCAGATCAATTCAAAATAAGGGCCAAGAAGCAGGCAACATCATTACCATATCCTAGCCTTATGAGTATGTTATGCATGGGGGCTTCATGCCCTTTATTCCGGCCATTGGATAAAGTGTTGTAGGCTGAGGATGTGATTACATTGGACACCAAAACTGATAATGATGCTGTCATGCCCCACCTTGGGAGGCATGACCGGCACCTAGTGCCACACTGGGTCTGGACTAGTCCAACTAGACTAGTGCATTACTGGTGCACATTAACACTCAATTCAAGAAACCAACAAGCTATATCTCGGCTGTAAATATATCCCCTGGCTGACAAGGCCACCGTTAAAAGAAGAAAGCTAACCAGAATAACACAATAACAGGAATCCTATGCGGGCCGACAAGACCACCATGTTGTCTAGTTATAACTGAAACATAAATCAGGCGCTAAACTTCGCTATGGCCGATAAGGCCGCTATCTAACAGCTAAACAAGGCCCCACACGGCCATCACAGGAAATGAAGCACACATGGGCCCTACATGGCCAACAACAAACTAACCATAAGGAATATACAACGGCTGCAAGCCTCTAGGAGTGATATAATGGTAGGGACAGGGCCCCGACCTACCAAAAACTATACATCAAAAGTAAGCCTTGTCTCACATTCAACTCCATAGGGAAGAAGCAGAATAAACTGCTGACCTCAGCTGAAGGCTAGGAACGTCCTGAACTGCGTCTATCTGTGCCTGCAGGCACGTAATGCAGCGCCTGGTTGGGCGTCAGTACAATATGTATCGATTATGTAAGGCAGAAAGATCATAACTGACTAAAAGCTGGTAAATCTGTAATAATTTAAAAGAGAGAGTAAGGATTTAACCTGTAATACCTGTACCATCTGAATTATCTAAACAACAAGTCTACATATGCAAACAAAAACCTAATAGGGCCCCCAAAAGCCTGGAAGGTACAAACAATACAGAAAAACCTACCTGGGCCACCATAAGCCCGGGAAAGTACAAACAAGATCCCCTCCACTTACCTGACCACCAAGGACTTTTTCATAAATCGTTATTCGGGGTGGCCCTCGTGACCTCAATCTGATGGAACTCATTATGGCCCTCACGACCTCTGTAAATGAAACTCAGTACGGCCCTTACAGCCTTAGTAAATGGAACTCAATACAACCCTTACAGCCTCAATAAATGGAATTCAATATGGCCCTTACAGCCTCAGTAAATTGAACTCAATACGGCTCTTACAACCATAGTAAATGGAATTCAGTATGGTCCTTACAGCCTTAGTAAATGAAATTCAATACAGCCCTTACAACCTTAGTAAATGGAATTCAATACAGCTCTTGCAGCCTCAGCAAATGAGATAACAGCTAATTACTCAACTTTGGGGGAAGATCATTCTAGCTAGGCTAACTCAGACAAGAATTATTATTTCATCGCTATAGGCTCAATTCATTTTACAACAGCCGACCCCAATAGGTTTATTGAGAAGTACTGTAGACATATGAGTCTTATTAACTTTAGGACGAACATAACTTGCCAAAAGGATAGCCTTACATACCTCAAGTGTCGACTTCCTGTTTGACCGGCGAGTTTCCCTGAATTCAACAGCCTTTCACAATTGTAATCATATTACTGGTAAAACGTGTAGTTTCAGTACTCAATTCAGAGAAAACAATAACTTTTCATAGTAATATCAACTACACTTTAACTTGATAAAATATGCCGGAAAATGTATAATTTCTTGAGAGTTCAGAAGGGAGAAATGCTTTCTCGAAGCTTGTGATCGTATAGAAATTTGTTTGAAACAATTCTGATGACTTCTACTCGGCAGAGTTCCAATTCGCCGGGCGTTTTTCATGAAACTATCTCCGTAGTAATGTTTCCCACAGGCTTATAATTCAATACCTGAAGTTAATCGGAGTTTGGATGGTGTTTGACAGCGTAATCAGACGAAAAATGTTGAATTCCCTCATATCACTCTCTCTTTGCCCATAACTTATATTGGAAAATGATCACAAATGAACTAAGGATCCTTATATATATGTGTGGGTGGTGGACTAGGGGATGTTCATGCCGGCCATCGCGGCAACCTAGTGCCACGGAGCGCCTCCAATAGCGGAGTTCACCGTGCACGCCGCGCCTCTCAAGGCACCAAACAGGGCTGGCGCGCATAGCGCTGGCCCTTATGGCCTAGCCTCGTTCGACCCGACTTTTGAGTTTTCCTACACACATCATATACTCTATATTTATCACAATTCCACGTGCACATTTGTGAGTTACTAACTTTTATGGGGTGTAACATCCTCCCCCCAGGAACCTTCGTCCTCAAATGTCTATTTCAACTCATAAGGGCTTAACTCTTTTAAATATTTTCTGGAAAAATTTTGGCAGAGTCCCCCCTGTAATATGAACTAACTGGAAAATCCTGAAATGTAGAAAACCCCAATATAGGTATATCACATGACACTATAGCACTCTTTTGCACAACAGAATGACAGTCAATGGAACAATATCAAAATATATATCATAAACAATAGCTGAATCAACGACTCTACCTTAACTGCATAACCGGAACTAATCCTGAAAAAGCCAAGGATATCTAGATCTCATGTCATCCTCAGCTTCCCAGGTCATTTCTTCTTTATTTCTATTTCTCCACAATACATTAACGGAGGCAACATCTTTGGTTTTCAACCTACGAACTTGCTGATCTAATATGGCTATAGGGACCTCTTCGTAGGCTAATTCCTCAGTAACCTGGACGTCCTCAACTGGTCCAACACGGGATGAATCTCCTATACACTTCCATAACATTGATACATGAAAGACCGGGTGAACAGACTCCAACTCCGAAGGCAAATCTAACTCGTATGCCACCTGGCCTACTCTTTGGAGGACTAGATACGACCCTATAAACCTCGGGATAAGCTTTCCCTTCCTACAAAACCTAATTACGCCCTTCATGGGCGAGACTTTCAAAAACACCCAGTCATCTACATTAAATTCTAGGTTTCTATACCGCACATCAACATAAGATTTCTGACGACTCTGAGCTATCAACAAACGTTCTCTGATAAGCTTTACTTTCTCCTCTGATTGGTGGATCATATTTGGTCCAATTAACTCTTATTCTCCTACCTTGAACCAACCGACTAGGGACCTACACTTTTTCCCATATAAAGCTTAGTATGGTGCCATATGAATTGTCGAATGAAAACTATTATTATAAGAAAACTCAATAAGGGGTAAATGTTCATCCCAGCTACCCCCAATGTCTAGCACGCATTCCAGTGGCATATCCTCGAGTGTCTGAATCGTACATTCTACCTTCCCTTCTGTTTCAGGATGAAATGTCGTGCTCAAATTCACTTGTGTTCCCAAACGTTTCTGAAATGACTGTCATAATCTAGCTGTAAATTGTGCTCCTCTATAAAAAATAATAGATACTAGGACACCATGTAATCTGACTACCTCTCTAATGTATAACTCGGCATAGTCCTCAGTTGAAAAAGTGATCCTGACTGGCAGAAAATGAGTTGATTTCGTTAATATGTCAACAATCACCCAAGATGGAATCAAATTTACGCCTGGTATGGGATACTCCTATCACGAAGTGCATATTAACTGACTCCCACTTCCACATACGATTAACTATCTTCTGAGTTAGGTCGTCGGGTTTCTGATGTTCCGCTTTTACCTATTGACAATTGGGACACTACGCTACAAATTCAGTGACACTCTTCTTCATTCCAGGCCACCAATATATTTCTTTTATGTCATGGTACATCTTCATTGAACCTAGGTGAAGGGAATAGCGAGTATAATGTATTTCTACCAAAATATGATGGTGGAGTCCTGCTAAATTCGGGATGCATAGGCGACCTGTTTACCTCAATACTCCATCCCTAGCTACTTCAAAAACTGATATTTCACCCTGCTGAACTCTATCTCTGAGCTATGTTAAATCGGAATCTTCATATTGCCGTTACTTTACCTCTACTACCAGGAACGACACTGCTGTATTCTGAATTATGGCTCCATTATCTCCTGTATCAACTATCCAAACTACTAAACCAGCTAGCCGATGCAATTCTAGAGCCATTGCTGTTCCGGCCTCAAGTATGCCCAACTGCCCATAGATTGATGGCTAAGAGCATCTTCCACAATATTAGCTTTCCTTGGGTGGTATAAGATGTTCACATCATAATCTTTCAACAATTCCAACCAATGGTGTTGTTACAAATTCAGCTCTTTCTGTGTGAAAATGTACTGAAGACTTTTATAGTCGGTAAAAATATCCACATGCACCCCATATAAGTAATTCCTTCATACCTTTAAGGCGTGAACCACTGTAGCCAACTGTAGATCATGTGTGGGATAGTTCTTTTCATGTTTTCTCAACTGCTCGAAGCATAAGCAATTACCTTTCCATGTTGCATCAAAACACATCCTAACCCCACACCTGATGCATCACAACACACTGCATAACCCTCAGAACCTTTTGGCAAAGCTAATACTGGTCCAATCTATATTTCAATCCCTGGAAACTCTGCTTGCAAGCTTCGGTCCACTGAAATTTAGCTGCCTTTTGAGTCAATTTAGTCAACGGTGCTTCTAGAGTAGAAAACCCATCCATGAATCTTCTGTAATATCCGGCTAACCCTAAGAAACTACGGACCTCTGTTGGAGTCGTAGCCCTAGGCTATGTTTTCACTGCCTTAATTTTTTGCGAGTCAACCTGAATACCAGCTTCTGATATAATGTGGCCCAAGAAAGCTACAGAATTTAACCAGAACTCACATTTAGAAAACTTTGCATACAACTGGCGGTCTCTGAGGATCTGAAGTACTATTGGCAAATGACCTTTATGTTTTGTTTCTGAGCGGGAGTAGACCAAAATATCATCAATGAACACTATTACAAACAGATCCAAATATGGCCTAAAGATACTATTCATGAGGTCCATGAACACTGCTATCGCATTAGTCAACCCGAAGGACATAACGAGAAACACAAAGTGGCAATACCTAGTTCTAAAAGTTTTCTTTGGGATATCATTCACCTGAACTCGAACCTGGTGGTACCCGGATCTCAAATCAATTTTAGAAAAGTATTTTGCCCCTTGCAGCTGGTCAACAAAATCATCTATTCTCGGAATAGGATATTTATTCTTAATAGAAACTTTATTCAATTGCCGGTAATCTATGAACATGCGTAAGGAACCATATTTCTTTCTTACGAAAAAACTAGCGCACCCCACGGTGTCATACTGGGTCTGATGAAACCTTTGTATAACAGATCTTTCAGTTGCTGTTTTAATTCTCTAAGCTCTGCAGGTGCCATTCTATACGGGGGGATAGATATCAGATCAGTATCTAGTAGCAAATCTATAGAGAAGTCTATTTCCTGTTCTGGGGGAATACTGGGATGTTCATCTAGAAACAAATCTAGGAACTCACTAACAATTGTGATAGACAGGAGAGTCGGGGATTCTACTTGCACATCCCAAACCCTAATAATATGATTGATACAACCCTTTGCTATTAACTTTTTTGCTTGAAGATAGGATATAAACTTACTTTTCGGTGTAGCTGTATTACCGCTCCACTTTCACATTTCCTCCCCCGGAAAATTAAATCAGAAATTCTGGTCCAACATCCTACCGTAGCATAACATGGTGCTAGCCAATCCATGCCCATAATCACATTAAAATCAATCATTTCTAATTCTACTAGATCTACTGAGGTCTGACGACGAACAACCTCTACTGTATAGCTCTGTTAAACTCTTCTAGCAATAATAGAGTCACCCACAAGGGTAGATACTGAAATGGGTTGATGAAGCAATTCTGGTGCTATATCAAACTTTCGGGATACTAACAGAGTAGCGTATGACAAAGTGGAGCCCGGATCTATCAAAGCATAAACTGAGTGAGAACAGACATCTAATATACCCGTGACAACATCTGGTGACGACTATGACTCCTGTTGCACTGGCAATGCGTATGTATGATCTTGAATGTTACCCGAACCAGATACCCCCAATCTACCTCAACCTCTACCGGCTGGAGCTAAGGGCCTACGCCCTGCTGAAGGTGTTGGGGCTTACGAACCTGTCGAAGATCTACTTTGCTGGTGACCACCCTGGCATCTAGTCAGGCAGTCTCTCATCATGTGTCCCTCCTGCCCGTAGGTAAAACAGGTAGTGGACCCATATCTGCACCTCCCCAAACAATGACTATGACAAGTACTGTATCAGGGTATCGCTAACTCTGTCTGATCTATCCCCCTCTACTGCTGGGAGCCTGGCGCTCGCGAACTTTTGTCGGGGCCTGACTTCCTCCGACGATCTGATCTACTATCCTGTTGCTGCTCAAATAGAGTCCTAGGTGGCCTAATGAAAAATGGGGCCTTGGCCCTCCCTAAAAATCTTTCTGAAAATCTGCAGGTCTAGCCCCCTGACGCTGCTCCTGTCCTGACCTTTCCATAGCATACTAACAATGTCTGAGCTCCTCTATATTCTGGGCAAAGGCTTGGATCTGAAAAATTTACATATCCTCCTGCAATGTGGTTGAAATGCAAGTTCTATATATTCTGGTGCGATCCCCACGATAAATCGGTGCACCCTAGCTGGCATGGTATCAACGAACGAGGGTGCAACCTGGCTAAGGAGTCAAATCTCAATGCATACTCCCTGACACTCATTCTGCCCTACTCAAGATGCAAAAAACTGATCCACCCTGGCCTGCCGGACATCTCGAGGCAAATAATGTTCTATGAAAGCCTCATAAAAGACAGGCCATATAGGTGGAGGTGAATCTCTGCCTCGGGATCTCTCCCAACTCTTGTACCATAAAACCGCTACATCTCGCAATTTGAATACTGCTAACTCAACTGATTCTATGGAAGAGGCATGCATGACCTTGAATATTCTTTGCAACTGATCTATAAAATTTTGGGGGTCCTCTTTGCGATCTGTCCCTGTGAACTGCACCGGACTCAAGGCTAGGAACTCACGAACTCTCGAACTACTGAGCCCCTCAGTAGGCTCAATGACAGTTAGTACCACCGGCTGAGTCTGACACTGAGCAGCAATCATCTGTACCAACATATAAAATGCACCACTAAGTACTATCTGATGGCATAGGAACAGCTGGGGGTGGTAACTGGTATATCTGTCGCCATGGCAGGCTCTGAATAGGGTGGTAAATGCTTGGGAGATCGAGGTGGTGTCCCCCTGTTGCCCTCAGATCGGGTTGACTCAACCTAGGGCACCCTACTGGTGCCCTCTCCTGCTGCCACATCTAGCTCTTGAGCAATCGCAGTCCACCGTGTGTCTGACATTTCTCTATAAACAAATAGGATAACATAAGCTCAGGAAGCCACCCTATACAACACGGCTCTATAACACGACTGGAGGAGAAAAAGAGTAACCATACTATTATGCCTTGCAGCCTCCTGCCTATAAGATGTGGTGAACAACACACCCATAGATAAGACTCTACTTGGCACGGCATGCAAAATCCTTGGGATATGACCTGCTCTTATAGTAAGTTTGTCACGCCCCACCTTGGGAGGCATGACCAGCACCTAGTGCAACACTGGGTCTGAACTAGTCTAACTGGATAGTGCACTACTGGTGCACATCGACACTCAATTCAAGAAACCAACAAGCTATATCTTTGCTGTAAATACAGCCCCTGGCCGATAAGGCCAATTGTAAAAGAAGACAACTAACCAAAACAACACAATAATAAGGATCTTATGCGGGCAGACAAGACCACCATTCTGTCTAGTTATAACTTAAACGTAAATCAGGTACTAAACTATTCTATGGCCGGCAAGGCCGCTATCTCACAGCTAAACAAGGCCCCACACGGCCATCACAGGAAATGAAGCACACATGGTCCCCACACGGCCAATAGAAAACTAACCACAAGGAATATACAATAGTCTACAAACCACTAGGAGTGATATAATGGTCGGGGCAGGGCCTTGACCTACCAAAAATTGTACATCAAAAGTAAGCCTCGTCTAACTTTCAACTCTAGAGGGAAGGAGCTTAATAAACTGTTGACTTCAGTTGAAGGCTAGGAACGTCCCGAACCGCATCTATCTGCGCCTGCAGGCAAGTCGTGCAGCACCTGGATAAGCGCCAGTACAATATATACCGAATATATAAGGCAAAAAGATCATAACTGACTGAAAGCTGGTAAATCTTCAATAATTTAAAAGAGAGACTAAGGATTTAACCTATAATACCTGTAGCATCTGAAATATCTAAACAACAAAGCTATATATGAAAACAAAAACCTAATCGAGCCCTCATAAGCCTGGAAGGTACAAACAATACAGAAAAACCTACCTGGGCCCCCATAAGCCCGGGCAAGTACAAACAAGATCCCATCCACATACCTGACCACCAAGGACTTTTGCATAAACTGTAACTTGGGGTGGCCCTCGTAGCCTCAATCTGATGGAACTCATTATGGCCCTCAAGGCCTCAGCATATGAAACACAGTACGACCCTTACAGCCTCAGCAAATGGAACTCAATACGGCCCTTACAACCTTAGCAAATGGAATTCAATACGGCCCTTACAGCCTTAGTAAATGGAACTTAATACAGCCCTTACAGCCTTAGTAAATGGAATTCAATACGACCCTTACAACCTTAGTAAATAGAATTCAATATGACCCTTACAACCTTAGTAAATGGAATTCAATACGGCCCTTGCAGCCTCAACAAATGAGCTAACATCTAATTACTCAAATTTTGGGGAAGATCATTATAGATAGGCTAACTTGGACAAGAATTATTATTTCATCCCTATAGGCTCAATTCAGTTTACAACAGGTGACCCCAATAAGTTTATTCAGAAGTACTATAGACATATGAGTCGTATTAACTTTACGACGAACATAACTTGCCGAAAGGATAGCCTTACATACCTTAAGTGCCAACTTCCTATTTGACCGGAGAGTTTCAACCTGAATTCAACAGCCCTTCGCAATCGTAATCATATTACTAGGAAAATGTGTAGTTTCAGTACTCAATTCAATGAAAATAATAACTTCTCAAAGTAATATCAACTACACTTTAACTTGATAAAATACGGCCAAAAACGTTTAATTTCTCAAGAGTTCATAATGGAGAAATGCTTACTCGAAGCCTGTGATCGTATAGAAATCAAATTGAAACAACTCTGATGACTTCGACTCGGTGGATTTATGATTCGCCGGGCATTTTTCGTGAAACTAACTCCGTAGTAATATTTCCCGCAGGCTTATAATTCAACACCTGAAGTTAATCGTAGTTTGGATGGTGTTTGATAGCGTAATCGGATGAAAAATGTTGAATTTCCTCATCTCACTCTCTCTCTCTGGCCGTAAATTATATTGGAAAATGATCACAAATGACCTAAGGACCCTTATATATGTGTGTGGGCGGTTGACTAGGTGCGCTTCGCGCCGGCCATTCGGCAACTAGTGTTGTGCTGCGCCTCAATTAGCGGATTTCCCTTGGTGCGCCACGCCTCTCAAGGCACCAAACAGAGTTGGCGCGCCGCACTACCCAGGGCGCCAGGGTACTGGCGTTTCACGCTAGCCCTTGCGGCCTGACCTCATTCGACCCGACTTTTGGGTTTTCCTACACGCATCGTATACTCCTTATTTATCACAATTCCATGCATACATTTGTGAGGTACTAACTTTTACGGTGTGTAATAGATGCTCGGGCCATAAAGCGGGCCAAAGGTATAGAGAACAGGACTCAACCACCACCTTTTATGCTCTGTAGCACAATTAAAGGCCAGTTCCAAGCAACTGAGGTTCCCACCTCCACACCAACTGACTTGTTAAAAATAGCAAAAATGGCCCAAGTGCATGAAAGTCATATTGTAAAGTTATCCAAGGCCATCCCTTCCATGATCAAAAAAGCCATTAAGAAATCCATGCAACCTGCTAGAGATAAGTTGAGAGGTCTCTGTGCTATAGTTGAGATCTCAGAAAATGATGTGATTGCTTTGAAGAAGGATGTGGCAACACTCACTTCACCTCCACCTGTCAGCAACCCAATCCCTCCTAAGCCAGCTACAGTGACATCACTGGCCAAGCCACTTAAAAGCCCACTGGATAATTGGTGGGTGGGGTATGACAGTTCGTCGAAAATGGTGTCTGATAAAGATATATATCATAGGTGACCACCACCGCCTCCAATGCTCATTGTGAGAGAAGTAGATCCGTCCTGGAAACTCAGGGAGGAGGGGGTAGATACTACTTCATATCATGAGCTTCGAATCATACCAACCCAAAATAAGCCGTACCAAGGAGTCATACCAAAAGCAGCAAATGTTACGAGTCTCAGTAGGAATTATACCACCTAGATATGATCCACACTGTAGACTCATGAAAAATTTCAGAGGACATTTTTCTTGCTTTCTTTTTCTCAAATCGTACATACTAACCTTTTTCTCCATAGGGCACAATAACGTTCAAAATGATATCAAAGAATAAGACCCAAGACAAATGGGCTAGAGAAGAAATAACTGCTTAAAGGGCATTAAGAGATGATCCGTCCGACTCTAATTGAGCAGGCAACACCCCTAGTGGTTCGAGGGAGGAATACCAGTAGATACAACTGACACTCACGAGCCACAGACCACTAGGTCTAAGGACAAGGCTTAGGCCGAAGCGGCATCTGCTGTTCTAGTAGATGCTCCCCTGTCTGAGGAGGGAGTAGTTGATCAGACCCAAGAGACTGAGAGTGGCTCTAATGAGGAAGAAGGGTCGGAAGAGACCTGATGTTCTATGAGTTTATAGCACTTTTGACACTTAAAACTGAGAAAATAACATGGACTTAGGTATTTTTATATGGATATGAGGTGCTTTTACTTTGTTTTCAGGGAAAATAGGTGTTGGAGAAAAAATGTGCAAAAGATGCATAAAAGTGCAAAAAATCAGTCAACTACCAATCTCAGTACGAGATGTATCTTGATCGTGCAAGTAGTACTAAGACTCGTAGAAAAACTCAGAAGGCTTGAACAAGGCAAGGGCAAAGTACGACTCTCAGTACGAGCCGTAACTAGAGTCGTCAACATCTTCAGAGAAAATTACACATGGCAGTTTCTTGGTACAGGTGGAAGCTACGGATGGTAACAACTACTTATAACCCATGCTATGAGCTGTGGGGAGCTTCAGTGATTGTTAAAGAAATGGCAGAACTCCAGAAGCAATAAGCAAGTATGAGTGGTAGGAGGAAGGTACGAGGCTTACCACAACACCCAATGGAAACTTCAGAGGATGTCAAAGTTCTCAAGACCAATCCACAGATGGATTGTACGACTCGTTGGATAATGGTACGACTAGTACCAACTGCCAACACATAGTCAAATATTCAAAAGCCAAGGGATGTACGAGAGGCAGGTATGACCCGTATAATCCTGTTACAGGTCATATGATCAATGGCGAGTTAAGCCGATGCCAGATGTGGAAAATTCCCTATTAGCTTTGGAAAAGGTTTTTCATGTCTGTATAAATACCTTTTATCTTTTATTTTAGTTGAACAACATAGAGAGAAAGTAGTAGACATGTGAAAAGTTTTATTTGTGAATTATTATCAATTTTTGGAGAGCATTTGTTAGGATTAACACTTGATTTTATCAATTGTTCTTGAGTTTGTTCATTGATATTCAAAGCAGGTTTTCTTTCAATTGTTGTTGTAAGTATTTAATTATGTGTTTATCTATGAATGCCAATTATAATCTTACAATCATGATATGCTAAAACCTCCACAACTATGGTTGTGGGAACCATGGTGGATTAACGAAATAGGGTTACACAAAGTGATTCAAAACCAATGCTAAATGCTTGTGTCATATTCTCTTCATATTTAAATGTTTCTTAACGGTGTGCCATGTTAGGACTTGGCCGAATTCTTTTCTCGAACCTAGAGAAGCAGAGATTAGGAAAAGAGAATTACAACAAAGCCTTGATTCTTATGATTATTGTATAACTTGAACTGGGTTCACAGAAAAGTTAATTTGGAATATATTGATAATGGTTAGTTAAAGTCGCTCATGAGATCTAACCCAGTGATTGTGTATAGTCATCCAATAGGGTCGAACCAGTCGTTTGGATGAACCCTAGTTATCAGTTCTACTAGTAAGCATTGGGGTTGATCACGTGTGTATAACCAAAGTAGTTATGAACCCATCGGTAACACTTACCCTAGTTATTTGCAAATCTCGCTAACAACCACAATTACGATCTTGTTTTAATATTGTTTCTCTTTAAACCCCCCAATTTGGAGATAAATTACCAACAAGTTTAAGTATTGACATTTGTCTAGATCTTAATTTATTCCCTATGCGTTCGATCCCACCCTCTTTGTTGGGTTCTTTATTGACAATGTTCGCTTTATACTTTATCGGGAAGTGTGAGTTTGAGCGTTATCAAGGCCTAATTTGGAGATGGTAATGATGAGGCCGGGCTTGAGAAAGAAGCTGCTAGGGAGGAAGGTGACCAAACTCTGCCCAAAGAGAACTACACTATTAGATGGATAGTGCCCAGTGCTCAAGAGATTTATGAGCAGCGTCTCTATATCACCTCAAAGAATCATCCAAGGCCGAGTATACAGGAAGAACCACGGATCATCACTAGTGCCTTGAATGAGGTTGAGGAAATAAAGTGGATTTTTAGCTTCTACAGATTCGAATAGATGGCTGGAACTCTGGAGAAATACAATGCTGAGATGGTCTGGGAGTTCTACGCCAATAACTTGGCCACCATGGAGAAGAAAGAAAAAGGTTGGACAAAATGAAAGAACACCCCAAGCTCGAAATGTGGTGGTTCGACACATAGTTGACATCTCTTAGTGAGCCATTGCATGGATATTGTATGGGCCTCGATTAAGAGCTCCGAAGACCACAATTGAGATTGAGTACTGAGTAGAAGCTCTAGAAAAGGTAAAGCAACTGGGTTTCAAGGAGAGGCAGAGCCAAATGAAATGACTAGTTGGGGTTCTAGCTGAGGAGTAAGAGGAAGTTGATTGGGTGGCTAGTGGAAACCATGTCACCAAAGCCTCGCTAAACTTCTTAGCGAAGGCCTGTTGGACACTAGTTTGCCAACAGTCAGTGACAACACCCTCACCGCAGATAGAGTGGCTCTGCTAGTATGTATCATGTCAAGATACGCCATCAACATTCCCAGGGTCATAGCAGAGGAGATCCGAGACCAGGTTATGCATGGAGGCAGGCCTTAAGGAGAAATTGGAGGTAGATCACCTAAGCAGAGGCTAAAAGACTGTAGATAAGGATTTATATGGGATGACATGAACCCGGTTAGCCGGGTTAGACTTCCTTCCGCAGTCCCACTACCACAGGCATCGGGGAGCGAGCATGTTGATGCCCCCACTTTATTGAAAATAGGAGAGATGCTGGCTACATAGGCCGGCCACACAAATGCAGCTCCTAGTACTTCCTCTGCATGCCATTGAGCATACCACGCCAGACCACAGCTGGTTACATGTTGGTAATGGCCATGAGGCTGACAGTGACCAAGAAGAAGGTCAACTCAATGATGGAAAATGTCATGCCTTTGGTGAAGGCCGAGATTGATAAGACTGTGAGATTATTGCACGACCGGTTGGATAGTTTTGAGCACCGCCTCATTAAGGTTTTGGCATAGCAGAAAGATAAGGGAATTCTTAGAAAGGAGCTGGTGGCTTTGAGGAGTTAGGTGGCTGAGCATCTAGACAGCCGGCATCAGTTCCCACTATCCTGGAGTTAGATGCCGAGCTTGACGATGATTTAGATTTGGAGGCATACTTGGCTCCAACAGCGGTCGATGGAGGAAAAGGGAAGAAGAGGGTCTCGAAGGAGGTTGAAGATGAGTCTGCAAGAAATAAGAGAAAAAGGAGTCCAAGGGGGTGAGAGTAGACAGTATGCAAACTCATGACGAGCATGTGGTAGAGTTGCACGAGCGAGCCGGAGGAGCAGGAGTTCCAGCACTACCTTCAGAGAGTTTGTGCAAGGACCCTTTGGGTGGGCCAAATTTAGAGCGAGATGCTACTGAGGTCACTGAAATGACTCCTAATGTAGAGGGGGTAATTATTCCCCGAAGTGATGCTCTCTCTAGTGCGCTGGTAACCGCTGAGGGAAATATTCTTGCACACCCACCTCCGCAGGATGACAGGAGTGCTTAGAGCTCCACAGGTATGTCCCTTTCCTTTTTCTTACATTTTATACTTCGGGGATGAAGCATGATTTTGATAAAGGGGATGTACTTGTATTTTTTGGTGTTTTGACTTTCGTATGAGGTTTTCTATTGTCGTGTTTCTTTTCCCCCAGATATGCTATCTAGTAGAACTGGCATGTTTAGGATTTGGTGTTTTTTTTAGTTAGAAGTAGTTAGCAGTACTTTACAGCCAATAAATGCATACATGTTTTGAAATATTGAAAAAGTGATCCTGTCTGAAAATTTTTTTGTTGTCTAGCTGTGTATGTTGACTGCAATGCATGATTTCTGTTGATCTTTCTATGGAATTTAATCTATTAGCATGTGTAATTTTGGCTTAGCTGTGCATGAAATGGATAGGTAGAATTACTTTAAACTTGTACCATGAGTGAGTAAGGATTTATACTCAGTTTAATACTGCATTGAGGATCTAGAACTTACCCGGTTGGTCTTTACATAGGTTGTAGAATAATTGGTCAGGAAAGGATCATAGGCCATTTTTTATTTTATCCACTTCAGCTTAAATGACCCAAAATAATAAAAATGAATCCCTTGATCCCGAATTTGAGCCTTAAATTGACCATTTTTCTTTGATTACCCATTCACCTTTCCCATTGTTTATAATTAACCTGTTTAGCCTTGGTCTCTCCTTAGACATTGGGAACCTTGACTCAGGAAAAATACCTAAGTTGAGGGTGGCTATAGTAGGGGTGTGTAAACTGCGAGGAGGTGGAAATGAAAGAAAAGAAAATTGAAGAAAAAGAGGGGTGTGGTGTGAAAAGAAAAATTAATAAAAGAAGAGCTGATATGAAAATAAATAGAAATGAAAAAAATGAGGAAAATACACCACACTCATAGTTGCATTTAAGTGGAGAAAAATGGAGGAAAAGTGGAAAAAGTGAAAAATGGGGTCATAAGTGAAAATTAATCCAAGTATGTTGTTCCAAGGAGGGTTTAATCACTAAATTTCATATTTATCTTATCCAGCACGAAGCCTATATTACTAGCCATGAAAAGTCCTATAGTGATCCTAGCCGAACTGTTCGAAAAGCCAAAGCAGAGAAAATAAGAGAAATCTTATGGTATCCGATGTGCAGTATTTGAAACATCATTGTGAGAGTGAGAGCCTTACTTGTTTAGTCCCAAGTTTCATTTTTCTATATATCCGTGAGTTTTGGGGACTTCATTTGCTGTAAGGGTACTTAGTTTGTATTATGTTCATCCAATTGTCTATGTGAGTAGCACTAGTGATAGCTTGATTCTCGGCTGATAGTTAAATGCCATATCTTGATCCTTGTATATCATGAGTTGTAGTTGCATAAGTACATAGCTGACTTGATTTGACTGAAAAAGGGGTAAAAAGCTAATTGTACTTTCTTAGCATATTTTGGTTGTGTTGGTTGTAGGTCTTCTAGTGTATTTTCTAGTTAATCGTTACTGTATAGTTTTGTTTTGTTTTCCTAAGGACATGGAAAAGTCTTAAGTTGAGGGTGTTGATATGTTGTGGGTTTACAACACTTTTGACGTGTAAAACTGAGGAAATAAGCACGGACTTAGGTATGTTTATACAAATATGATACACTTTTATTTTCTTTTCAGTGAATTTAGGTGTGGGAGTTGAACTGCGCAAAAGTAGTAAAAATGCAAATAAGGGGATAAGTATGGACCGAAATACGATTTGTACTGAGAATCATGGAAAAGTCCAGAAGATATTCTGAACCATAGAGTTAAAGTATGACTCTTGGTACGAGCCGTACCAAGGAAGCCGTGATAAAGTTCAAAAGAAATTGCATTGAGTCAGTCTCCTATTATGTGTTGAAACTATGAGTCATATTATCTACCTATGACCTGTATCAAAGAGCCTTGGTGAATTTCATAAGAATTGAAGAAAGCTAGAACTCAAGGTATGACTAGAAGTCATGAGTCGTAGGATGAAGGTATGAGCCGTACGAAGTCTCTCGTGGAAATAATAAGAGGATGCTAGAAGTTTCATGTTCAAACCATGGCAAGACAGTATGACCCATAGGTTTATGGTGTGAGTTGTACCATCTTTCAACACTTAGTCAAAATCAGAAGAGCCAACCAACATACGAGTGAAGGTACGACCCGTATAATCATGGTACGAGTTGTATGTGAAGTCGGTAGCAGTTTTTAATAGTTTCCCTATCAATTCAGGAAAAGTTTTTAATTATTTGTATGAATAATTTTATAGGTTATTTTTGTTAAAAAAGGAGAACAAAATACAACGATGGAGTATAGTTATCCATTAGGGACGAACCAATGGTTTGGATAAACCCTAATTATCAATTCTACAAGTAAGCATTGGGAAAGATCACGAGTGTAAAACCCTAAGTAGTTATGAACCCATAGGGAACACTTTCCTAGTTATTTGCAATAATTTGATAAACAACAGCAAAATCTCAACGTTGTTACATATTTGCTTTCATAAAACCCCCTTTTTAGCAAGTAACAGACTTAAAAGCTTAAAATACTAGCGTTATTCTATATCTTGACCTTATTCCCTATGAGATCGACTCAAACCTAGTTGGGTCTTTTATTGACAACGTCTGCATAATACTTTTTCAAGAGTGTGATTTTTAGCATTATCAGCACCCATCATGCTAAAACTAACTCTTTGATAGGAATAGATACCGAGAAGGGTTCTAACAACTTTCAGGACTAACTCTAAACCCAACAACAGCATATGGATTCACGAAAGATAAAGTAGTCCTTGGGTATAACAATGCCTACCATCAAGATGGAATACTCATAACATTCCAGTAACTACATTAGGTCAGCACTCTTGCACCTGATGAGATGAGACTGCATAGAACTTGTTCTGGTGTTGTCCACCCGTTGCACAAGAAGAGGTGCCCTTATGAGAATGGTGAGTTGTTGGACCTACTAAAGTGGTGACTGGGGCACGACCTCTATTATTGCCCTGCCTAGCCAAAAGACAATCCCTGCACATGTGCCCGGGCTTCCCACACCCGAAGCAAACATCTGAGCCAACCAAGCTCTCTTCTGGATTGTTCTTACCACATTTCCTGTGGATTGGGAAGGCGTGCTCTACTGTCGTGCTCCCCTAGCCTATACAAGCTGATGCTCTACCCCTCTAGTCATGCCTAGGTTTAGATGGAACATTAGCTAATTATAGGGCTGGGACTGACGACCTCTGATGGGACTGAGGGTGATGTCTACCACTAGATCTCAACTTGAAATGGCCATAACTACCTATCCTGTCCCTCTTGGTCTCTTTGTCATTCTCCTTCATCTGCTCTTCCTCTATCTACTGGGCATATATGATCAGTCGGGAGATATCTATCTCATTAATCATCATGGCGATCATGCACTCCTTGACCATTGGATCTGCAACCCTATTCACGAAGCTGTTCATGTGAGCCCTTAGATCAGCAACCATCTCTAGTGCGTACTTGGACAACCGGTTAAACTCCAAGGCATACTCCCAGATAGTCATGTTGTTTTTCTTCAGGTTGATAAATTCGGCTGCATTCACCTCCCACAACTCTTTAGGAAAGAATCTATCCGAGAAAGCAGTAACAAACTCATCCCAACTAACAGGAACAACACCAACTCTCCTAATCTCCTTTCATTGTCGGTACAATATATGAGAAACCCCCTTCAGCTAATAAGAGGCTAAGTCTGCAGTCTCCTCTCTAGTCACCCCCATAATATGGATGATCTTCTGAACCTCCTCTATGAACTCACGTGGGACCTCGTCTACCTTTTACCCAAGAAACTCAAGTAAGTTCATCCTAAGAAAGTCTTGCACTCTTGTAGCTACTGTATTCCCATTCTGGTGGTTATTGGCCACTATATGCTCGTTGACCTGGGCTGTCATAGCCTAAGCCAACATCTGAAAAGTGGCGCTAAACTCAACAGAAGTAACCTGCTCGGGCAATGAATCCACTTGAGGTGGTGGGGCTGGCTGAGGCCCATCTCTATTGCCATTGTTGTTTCCATTTCTTCTTCCATAGACTCGGAGTGAAGGAATATTTTTGCAAATGCGTAAAGCACAATTTAGAGGAATATAGAGGCGACTTCATCACACAACATAGATCATGAAGGAAGGGAACTTTCCTAAAAACATCTCATAGACTCTTCCCCATAGGCGTGGCATGATTCACACCCATGGAAAGACTCTACTTAACACGACTTTCAATCACCCTAGGACACAACTAAACCTTTGCTCTGAAACAAAGTTTGTCATGACCGGTGTTGGAACCCCAGATCGAGACACGGGACCTAGAACCTGGAATGGCTCTAAGCTAACCTATGGCACATGCATAACATGATAAGATCATCACTAAATGGTAATAAAGCAAGAACATGATATAAACGGAAGTCTGCGTATAATAAGGACATGAGCATAAATAGAAATCGACAATGCTGAACTGTTTATACATTATTTTTTGAAAAGACTCTACTACTACGACGAGCTGATAGGACAACACCCCCAACTGGCTCACTAAGTCTAAACTGAAAGACATGATAAAACATAAAGCTAATAACATTATTGGAGAATGAGGACTCACCAATCGAGAATAGAGCTAGACTGATCAGGAGCCGGCTATTTGTAATACCTTGGAAACCCTAAAATCGGACCCGAAAGTTGAAATAGAGAAAATAAAAATTTCTGCTCCAGGTCACGGGATGGGTCGTCCAGTAATCTGTTAGGAACCCCACAAGTCACTTAACGACTCGTGGGGAAAGGCTGGGATGTGGTTGAAAATTTCAAGTTTGGGGTGAACAAAGTTGGTTGAAGGATGAAGGAAGAGCAAGCATTGCATCTAACGGCTCATCACCATGATTCGTCGGGTAAACCACTAGTCGTGGTGTACCCCATGGTTACCCTCAGAAGGTTTTTGGAAGTGAAGGTGATGGGAGGTGGCCACGAGTTCGTGGTAACTTACAACAATCCATCCAGTCCATTGTTGGACTGGCAGTATGTTTTTCCCTGTAAATTTAATAAGGGATTTTTCATAATCTCTATGTTTCTAAGCCTAAACTACGTCACATTAAGCTCAAAATAGAGTGTTTTAAGCCTATCCTAATACAATCATGCAAGCATAGAAGGTTGGGAGGTGATCAAGTCTAGTTTTTCAAAGTTCTTCCTTAATTCTCTTTGGGCAATCAAGAAAGTTGTGAAATTAAATCTCTTCAGGTATGTATGGTTATGAATGGATGTAATTGTTCACATCCATACCCAATCACTCTCTATTTTATGAAATCCTTATTGATGAATCTATGAGGTTTTAACCCATATATGTGAAATCCCTAAGTTCTATCATGGGTATGATCTAAGCATGTTATGAATGTTAAATCATGATAAATGGGCAGATTTTTTTAAAATGTTTTAAAATATAAATTTATGTTTTCAACTTTTCTAAAGTATGTTGCCCATCCATGAAAGTTCATGAAAGTTGATATCCATGAGATATGTGTTCAAGTATGATGAGATGTTTGTAAGGAAAATATGATTTTTAATTATGCATTTCTATGTTCATGTTTTTAAAGAGAATCAAGTTGATTTAAAGCATGTTTAAGTATTCGGCAAGCCCATACAATCAAGTATGTGTTTATAACTTCATGAATTAGCTTACCACGTGGTTTTGGAGTCTAGACTCCAATTATTTTCAGCTTGTGGTGTGGTTTGAGCCAAGGCTTCTCAGGTTATGATTTCAGATTTATGTATGTATTTTATGAGTCAGCTTCGTCACTAGATGATGGTCAACTTCATTGAAAAACTATGAGACCATATACATGTTTTTAGGAGTAGTGTCTAGCATTGAGAGAGCTAAGGGTCAGTCAACCCTATGCCTCAGAAATATGCGCCAATGTAGGTATGTTCAGATTATTTGAGACCTCCCTTGTGAGTTTCCCCTGCCCCCAAGGGCCTTCAACATGATATTAATATAATGGTAGCGTCCTAAGCCCTGGCAAATCTTTGGACGGCTCCGCCCACTTAAGTATGATAATCGAGACCACGTAAGCTCTATTGTGGTAATGTCGGTTATATGAAGAGTCTCCCATTATTGCTCATGATTACAGCTATGCATGATCATCAGTCATGATATTATGTTTTCAGTAGGTTTGACCCAATATTCAGTTTTGATTATGTTACCAGTTTTCAGCTTTAGGTCATTCTATTCAGTTATGATGTTCAGTTATGTTCAGATCATGATTTAAGAAAATAGCACGCAAGCTCTACTCTCAGAATCTTATCTTAATTATATTTTATATTATTCATGTTTAATGATTTTACTTACATAGAGATTTTAATTACCTTGCATACTCAGTATATTCCACATACTAATCACACTCTATGTTATATCATTTCATGATATAGGCTCAGATATCTAGACTCAGTCCCGCCAACTTTTGGAGTTGGCACTTTTCAGTCTCAGTTGGTGAGTCCTCCTCTTTTGAGGGCCCTTTTTATTAGTTATATTTCGTCTTTTTAGTTTTCATACTATAGTGAGTTAGTTGGGGTCTTGTCCCATAAATAGTATTAGAGGCTTTCCGGACATAGTTCGTATTCAGCTTTAAACTTATGTATGTACTCAAGTGTGATTTTATGTTTACACTTCCTCTATGTTATTTATGATGATATTTCGCTTATCCATGATTGAGTTTGATGTATGTTCATTCCATTGGTCGACTTGGAGCCTCTCGGGGTTTCTTGTCCTGTGTAATGATCCGGGCCTATGTTCGGGTCATGACAAACTTTGTATTAGGGCCATAGGTTTTGAATTGTCCTAGGGTTTCTAAAAGTTGCGTTAAATAGAGTCTTTTTCATGGGTGTGAAGCATGCCTCTTTTACAAAGAAGAGGCCAGGAGACATTTAGGAAATGTTCCTTTCTATCATGATCTAAGTCATGCGATGAAATGTCTCTCTATCCTTCTAACTCATGCTATATGCGTTTGCAGAATCATGCCTCCCCGTAGAGTGAATGGAATGAGAAACAAAAAAGGGAATGGCCACGAGAATAGCAATAGAGATGGGCACTAGCAGGCCCCACTAGCCCACAAGGAGCATATACCCCAGCTAGTTTCACGCGTGGAGTTTAGGGCAGCCATTCAGATGTTAGCCCAAGCCTTGACCACCCAGGTCAATCAGCAGGTGGTAGCGCATGTCCCTCAGAATGCGGTGGTGGCAAGAATTAGGGATTTTCTGAGGATGAACCCTCCTGAGTACCTTGGATCGAAGGTGGACGATGATCCACATGAGTTTATTGAGGAGGTTCTAAAGATCACCTAGATTATGGGGGTGACGGGGGAGGAGTGTGCGAATTTAGCCTCGTACCATTTGAAGGGGGTCGCGTACATTTGGTTCAAGAAATGAAATGATAGTAGGGTAGTTGGAGTAGGCCCTATCAGTTGGGATGAGTTTCATGTAGGTTTTTGATCGATTCTTCCCTCGAGAGATGAGAGATCAAAACAGCCGAGTTCGGGAATCTAAAGCAAGGGAAGCTGAAAGTTTAGGAGTATGCCTTGGAATTCACACGTCTGTCCAGTTATGCAGCTGAGATGGTGGAGGATTAGAGATCCTGAGTGAGCAGGTTTGTACATGGGTTAGCAGACTACATGGTCAGGGATTATCGAATCGTGATGCTGCTTCAGAACATTGAATTTGCTCGGATAGTCCTGTACGCCTAGCATATGCAGGCGGTGCATTTGAGTGAGCGGGACAGAGAGGCAAAGAGGGCCAGGACTAATAGCTTCAATTTCTCCCAGCAGAGATCTAGTGGGCACCGTCAGCAGTCTTACCAGAGATCTTAAGTCCTAGCGCCTTTAGCTACGAGTGTGCCATCCTGGTCCAAGTTCGATCAGAGGTGACAAGCATCAGGCTCAAAAGGCTAGAGTAGCAGACCAGCAGAGACCAGCCCTCCTGAGTGTAGTTGATGTGGCCATAGACATGTGGGTCAGTGCCTAGAAGGTTTAGGTGCTTGTTTCGAGTGTGGAAAGCCCGGACATATTGTTAGAGATTGCCCAGTGGAAGACATGGTCATGATAGGGGCCAAGGCCTAGCTTCTAGTTTAGCAACTGCACCACAACTCCTAGCTTAGCAGGGACATCTACTAGTACAAGTGGAGGATAGTGCCAAAACAGAATTTATGCCCTAGCATCCTGTTAGGAGTAGGAGATCTCCCTAGAAGTAGTCACTGGTATGTTATGAGTATTTCACCTTGATGTTTATGCATTGGTAGATCCAGGGGCTACTTTATCTTTTGTGACGCGCTAAGTTGCTAGTAGTTTTAGAGTCAGTCCCGAAATCTTATTAGAGCCTTTTTTTCCTCTACTCCAGTGATGAGTGTATAGAAATTGCCATACCATAGTTCATCAGAAAGTCACCTTAGCAGATTTAGTAGAGTTAGCCATGACCAATTTTGATGCTATCCTTAACTTGGATTGGTTATTTGCATGTTATGCCTCAATCAATTGTAGAACCCGTGCAGTAGAGTGCAGATTTCTGGGTGATCCAGTCCTAGGGAGGAAGTTGTGCCTGTAGGTCATTTCATTTCCTACCTTACAGTCAGAAAAATGATTTCTAAGGGTTGCGTGTACCAACTAGTTAGGGTTAAGGATTCTATGTTTGAGACCTTAACTATCTAGTTAGTTCCAGTATTGTGTGATTATCTAGAATGGTTCCCAGATGATCTACTGGGAATTCCTCCAGAGCGGGAGATCGATTTTGGTATTGACCTTGTTCCCAATATGCAACGTATATCTATTCCTCCATATAGAATGGCTCCAACTAAGTTAAATAAGTTGAAGGAGAAATTGAAAGACCTTTTAGACAAGGTTCTCATCAGACTGAGAAAATCCCCGTGGGGTGCACCAGTTCTCTTTGTCCGGAAGAAGGATAATTCCCTTTGGATGGGTATTGATTATTGGCAATTGAAAAACGTCACCATCAAGAAAAGGTATCCTCTCCCCAAGATTGATGATTTGTTTTACCAGCTTCAGGGTGCTAAGTTCTTTCCAATGATAGACCTCAAATTGGATACCATCAGCTTAAGGTTCAGGAGAGTGACGTCCCGAAGACAGCCTTCAGGACTCGGTATGGTGACTATGAGTTTGTAGTTATGTCTTTTGGACTAATGAATTCTCCTACATCTTTTATAGATTTGGTGAACAGGGTGTTCAAGACATATTTGAATATTTTCATGATTGTGTTCAGAGATGATATCTTGATATACTCTCGAAGCGAGGAGGAGCATGTCGCTCATTTGAGGATAGTGTTACAGGCTCTTAAGGATCTCCAGTTGTATGCTAAATTTTGTAAATGTGAGTTTTGGTTGAGCTTAGTGGCATTTTTAGGCCATGCGGTGTCAAGTAAGGGTGTTCAGGTGGACTCTCAAAAGATAGAAACAGCAAAGAATTGGCCTAGACAGGTCAATCCTTTAGATATTAGGAGTTTCTTTGGTTTAGCTAGGTACTATCAGAGATTTTTTGAGGGGTATTCATCTATTATAGCACTGTTGACCAAATTGACCCAGAAAAAGGTGAAGTTTCAATAGTTAGAGGCTTATGAGAGGAGATTCCAAGAGTTGAAGACTTGACTCACCGCAACACCGGTGTTAACCCTACCTGAGGGTGCCAATGGGTTTGTGATATATTGTGATGCTTCAAGGATCGACCTTGGTTGTGTATTGATACATCATGGTTAGGTTATAGCATATGTTTCCAGGTAGTTGAAGATTCATGAGAAGAATTATCTGACTCATGATCTTGAATTGGCAGTGGTAGTATTTGCCGTTAAGATTTGGAGAAGCTATTTATACGAGGTCCATATAGATGTGTTTATGGACAACAAAAGCCCACAATATATGTTTACCCAGAAAGATCTAAATCTATGTCAAAGAAGGTGGTTGGAGCTACTCAAGGATTATGATATGAGTGTCCTTTACAATCTGAGCATGGCCAAAATGGTAGCAGACGCTCTTAGTAGGCTTTCTATGGAGAGCATGTACCATGTAGATGAGGGTAGGAAGGATCTGGTGAAGGATGTGCATCGACTTGCACGGTTGGGAGTTTATTTGTTTGACTCGATCAATGGTGGTGTTATTGTGCAGAATCGATTAGAATCATCCTTGGTGACCGATGTTAAGGCTAGGCAAGATGAGGACAAGCTCCATCTAGCTCTCGACGATAGGAGCAGGAGGGGAAGAGGTAACCACCATTGCCGTCTTTTCCTCAGTGTGGGAAATCTCATTCTAGTCAGTGTCGTCAGGGGCAAAATATATGGTATCATTGTGGGCAGCCAGGGCACTTTATGAGGAATTGTTCAGATAGGGTCGAGGCTGATCAGGCGCGATTAGCGGTTGCTTCGTCATCCTCCATTCGACTTCCCTGGCCAAATCCTCAACTGGTAGTAGGTTGTGATAGAGGCAGACAGAGAGGATTCTAGTTCTGGGGTAACCTAGAATCAATTTTAAACTTTGGGCAGTCGACAGGACCATGAGGCCTCACCTAATATGGTTACAGGTACTTTGATTATTTATTCTCTTGCAGTATATGTCTTAGATGATCCTAGTTCTACACTCTTTTATGTCACACCGTTGGTTGTGAGTCTGTTTGAGACAGTCCCCGAGTTATTACCTATACCATTTGCTGTTTCTACGCCAATTGGTGAATTTGTGTTAGCTAGATGTGTTTACTGGAACTGTGTAGTATTGGTATGTGATAGATCAACCTTAGCTAATCTAGTTGATCTTGAAATGTTTTATTTTTATGTCATTATGACTATGGATTGGTTGGTGGCATGTTATGCTAATGTAGATTGCGGAGCTAAAGTTGTCAGATTCCATTTTCCCGGCGATCCTGTCCGGGAATGACAAGGTAATGCCATTATGCCTAAAGGTAAGTTTATTTCACACCTTAAGGCTCAGAAGGACACATCCAAAGGTTTTATTTCTCACTTGGTTCGGGTACGAAACTTGGAAGATGAGCCTACGACTCTCCAGTCAATTCCTGTTGTAATTGAGTTACCCGAGGTCTTTCTGGAGGATTTTCCTGGAATTCCTCCTGAAAGGGAGATAGATTTTCCTGTTGATATACTTCCAGGCACTCAGCCTATATCAATCCCTCCTTACAGAATGGCTCCAGTAGTGCTAAGGGAATTGAAGGAGCAGTTGAGAGATTTGCTCGAAGGGATTCATTCGACCTAGTGTATCTCCTTGGGGTGCACCGATGCTCTTTGTGCAGAAGAAAGATGGGTCGTTAAGAATGTGTATTGACTACAGCCAGTTAAATAAGGTTACGATTAAGAACAAGTACCTACTTCCCAAGATTGATGACCTATTTGATCAGTTATAGCATGCCAATGCTTCTCAAAGATTGATTTGAGATCCGGGTACCATCACTTACAGGTTAGGGAAGTTGATATCCCTAAGACTGCCTTCAAAACCAGATATGGCCATTATGAGTTCTTAGTGATGTCATTTGGTCTTGCTAATGCCCCAACAACTTTTATGGACCTGATGAATTGGGTGATTAGGCCTTTTCTTGATGTATTTGTGATCGTCTTCATTGATGATATTCTGATTTACTCGCGATCCGAGGCCGAGCATGTAGATCATTTGAGAGTTGTATTACATACTCTTTAGGAGCATAGGTTATATGCTAAATTTTCTAAATGTCAGTTCTGGCTGACATCTGTAGCTTTTCTTGGTCATGTAAGTACAGCTAAAGGTATAAGAGCGGATAGTCAAAAGATAGAGGCAGTAAAGAGTTAGCCTAGACCCTTGAGTCCTAAGAGGTTCGTAGTTTTTTTGCGATTGGAAGATTATTATCGCAAATTTGTAGAAGGTTTTTCTAATATCTCTGCGCCATTGACAAAGCTAACTCATAAAGCAACAAAGTTTCAGTGGTTAGAGGCATGTGACAACAGTTTTTAGGAGTTGAAAGATAGGTTGACATCAACACTTTTCTTGACTCTTCCAGAAGGTACAGAGGGTTATGTGGTTTATTTTGATGTCTCTAGGATCGTCTTAGGCTGTGTTTTGATGCAAGACGGTAAAGTTATCGCCTATGCTTCGAGGCAATTGAGAAAGCACGAACATAATTACCCTACCCATGATCTAGAATTCACAATGGTGGTGTTTGCGCTGAAGATCTGGTGTCACTACCCCTATGGGGTACATGTTGATATTTTTATGGATCATAAGAGCCTTCAGTACCTATTCCAACAGAAGAAGTTGAATTTACGCCAGAGAAGGTGGTTCAAATTGTTAAAAGATTATGATGTTAGCATTTTGCATCATCCGGCAAAGAAAATGTTGTAGTTGATGCACTAAGTCACAAGTCTATGTGTAGTTTGAGTCATAATCAAATTGACAGGATTAAAATGATGAAGACTCTACAGTAGTTGGCAGACTTACAGATTCGGCTATTGGATGCTGAAAATGGGGATGTTATTGTAAAAAACATAGTAGAGTCATCCTTGGTAGTGGAAGTTAAGCAACGACAATATGATGATGCAGAGTTAGTTTTATTGAGAGATGGTACACCTCGGTAGAAGCAGATACCATTTGATTATGGACCCGATGGAGTTCTTAAATAGGGCCATCTATGTGTGCCTAATGTGGGTGAGCTACATGAATAGATTATGAATGAAGCTCATTACTCTTTATATTCAGTACACCCAAGTGCCACGAAGATGTATCATGACATGAGGCAACCATATTGGTGGAATGACATGAAAAAGGACATCACAGGTCTTGTGACTCAGTGTTCTAATTGCTAGCAGGTGAAGATTGAGCACTAGAGGCCTGGAGGTCTGTGCAGGATATAGAAATTTGAGCATGGAAATAGGAGGTGATTAATATGGATTTTATTACAGGATTGCCTAGAACGAGCAGGAAGCATGATTCTATCTGGGTAATAATTGATAAATTGACCAAATCAGCTCACTTCTTTCCAGTTAGGACTACATATGTTGCAGAGGATTATGCTTGGCTTTATATACGAGAGATAGTTCGCCTACATGGCATCCCCTTGTCCATTTTCTCTGACAGAGGTGCTCAGTTCACAGCAAACTTCTGTAAGTCTTTCCAAAAAGGCTTGGGCACTAAGGTAAGCCTCAGTACCGAATTTCATCCTCAGAGAGATAGACAAGCTAAACGTACCATTCAGACGCTTGAAGATAAGTTGTGTGCCTATGTTTTAGATTTTGGCGGAAGTTGGGATGATCATGTTTCCTTGATTGAGTTTGCCTATAAATAACAACTACCATGCAAATATTCAGATGGCCCCATATGAAGCTTTATGTGGGCGAATGTGAAGGTCGCCAGTGGGATGATTTGAACTCAGTGAGGCAGAGTTATTGGGGCCAGACGTAGTGTATCAGGCTATTGACAAGGTGAAACTTATTAAACATCGGCTTTAGCCAGACTAGAGAAAGTAGAAGTCTTATGCAGATGTATGTAGTCAAAAGCTGGAGTTTGCTGTTAATGATTTGGTCTTTCTTAAAGTGTCGCCTATGAAAGGTGTCATGCGATTTGGCCGAAAGGGAAAACTGAGCCCTAGACATGTTTGGCCCTAAAGAGTTATCCGTAGGATAGGCAAAGTGTCCTATGAGTTGGAGTTTCCACCAGAGCTAGCGGCAGTCCACCCAGTATTTCATGTATCGATGATGTGCAACTATATAGGAGACCCAACCCATGTTATGCCTACCCATAATATCCAGATTTTTGAGGAGATGACCTACACCGAGGTCCTAGTTGCTATACTTTACCAGCAAGTCAAAAAACTTTGGACCAAAGAAGTTGCCTCAGTTAAAATATTGTAGCAAACTAATAACATCGAGGAAGTGACTTGGGAGGATGCGGAGGAAATGAATAAAAAATATCCTCACATATTCACGATTTCGACATGATATTGAGGTATTTGTTAGATACCAACGTTACTGAGTATCTATTTTGAAGCATATTAGCTGAAATTAATTTCCATTCGGGGACGAATGTTCCTGGGGGGGGGGGGGGGGAAGTACGGGTTGTATATTGGTCATAGATTACAAGGGAAATGTGTACGAACATAAAAGAAACAGTATAAGAGGTTCATAAGTAAAGGTAAAATTTAAACAACCATATCTCCCAATATATAATGAATTAGAAGCCCCACGACCTGTCAAATAAAAGGTCTTTGATTCTAGTTTTCATAACATCAAACCTCTTGTCAATCGGAGTTCGGAGTAAGAAGTATGTGCATTTTACCGAAGCACCCCGTGTAGTGACGCTGGCATGATGCCCTAGCGCCTCCACCTCCCTATTTACTTAAAATCTGATTTTTCACTTGTATAAAACATTTTCATCTAAATATAAATTGACCATCTTGCTAAGGATTCTATTTTTCTTTCTATTCCAGCAGCTAGGACAAAGAAAATCAAGGAGTAACATCAAGCAAAGTCCAAGCAAATCACAAGATAAGTTGAGATTACTTTGCCAAGTGTGCTAGGGGCTGTTCTGGAGCTCATTTTAGCAAGGTTTTGAAGGAGTGTTTCTATGTTTCAAAATATGTTTGGACTTCCTATATATCCATCTTTGAGTAGTTTTTGAAACCATGAGGAAAGGTAAGGATTTTGTCCCTTTTAAACCTCTCGAATTGCAAAGAGAAAATCTGGAATTTGGCAGCTAAGTGAGCTGTCGATGGACTATTTTTGAGCTGAGTTTTGCTCTTTTTTCATTAGGGTTTTTGGATATTTCTTTTTCTTTAATTATACTTCATATTGAGGGGAAGATTTACAGCAGAATTAAGGTAAAATTTCCTCTTGTTTCTCCCTCAAAAGTTAGTGAAAACTCGTTGAGAAAATGGCTAAATGTTGTTGATGTTGTCGTCTGTTCTTGTTGCTATTGTCACTTCCTTTGGTTAGTTATATTGGAATGCATTTTGTGCTACAGATTAAGCTTATTTTTGGCCTATAAAACCACTGGATTAAGGAGGTTGAAGGCTGATCATTGTAATAGGAAATCGGCTAAAGAAAAGTTCATTGGAGAAAGGTATATAAGGCGCCCCGGTCTATAGCTCTGTTAAGCACAATTCATGTGTTGTAAATTGAATGATCCAGCAACCTCTTTACAAGTTTTGAGGCAGTATGCTAAGATGATTTAAGCTTTAAAGTTTTGTGTTTTATTGAGGTTAAATGTTAATTATTATGCCTAGCTAAAGTGGGGCATCTAAAGTGTGATATTATATTGATTGTTGTCGTAGTTGTACATTGAGTTGGAGACCCCTCAGCGTGGACATTGTTATCTGGTCCTTACTGTCTGTTATATATATATATATATGTGTGTTTTTGTGTGTCTGTGTGTGTGTGATGTTAAATGTGTATAAATGTTTAGTTTCTAACTGAAATTGGTGAAAGATCTAAGATGATAACGTATGAATGATTTTAAGCCGAGTAAACACGTCGCAAGCTCTTAACGGTAAACGAGCTTATTGAATTAGAATTACCTAGCTATTGTTGTCCGTTATCTTATGTGTACGTTATGAAATAAGTCAGGCCAAAGGGAGATTTCGTAATCTCTTTCCCTTAAGCCGAAAAACAATCTAGCGAGTCTCCAAGCTCTAATGTCCCTTAAACACAATACATAAATTTTGTTGAACCTCTTAGGTCATTGCAACCCCTTATGATTTATACAAGTTTTGAATACGTGCATTTAACGGCTATTTTCTAGCTTTATATGTTATATCTGCTCACTTGCAGTTATGTATTACGAAGGAGGCCTACATAGGCAACATGCTTAGTATTCGTCATTTCTATGTTATACATATTAAGTTAGTCCAGTATAAGACATATCAGCTCCAATTATTATTGTAGTTAAGATTTAATTATTTTACCTCGGTGTGGTACATCGGCTGGATGTATTGTCGTTTTACCCCGGTGTGGTACACTGGACAGACAGATTTTATCCCGGTATGGTACATCGGTTGGAGGCATTTTTATTTTTACCCCGATGTGGTACACTGGCTGGATAAATTGTATATAGATTTTATGATTGGCTGACAACTGGCATTTAAGTTATAGTCTTTGTTGTGCATTAGATGATTGCATTTACACTAATAGTGAGTTATTGTTAGGTTTCTATTTTCAGGATTCCGAGTTGTTATTATTCCTTATTTCTAGCCCAGTTATCATTTTTATCTTACGTTTTTACAATTTTAAGCCTTATGTACCAGTATATTTTATTCGTACTAACATCCCTTCATCTTGGGACCCTTCCTGCAATCGTGCTATAGGTATAGGCCAAGGCTCAGATCATCAGGCGCAGTAGTAGCCATATTTCAGCGGAATACTGGTATGCTCCTCTCTTACAGGAGCCATGTCCTAGTTTTGACTATTTTTGTTTTGTGTACAGCATGGGTAGGCCGGGGCCCTGTCCCATGCATTTCTATTTGTTTACTCTGTAGAGGCTGATGTGGACTAGTTTGTATAGTAGTGTTGGTTGTGTAGTCGTGTTGGTTTTCCATCGCTCTATTTAGCTTTATTATGTCCTTGTCGACTTTCTAGTTTGCATATTTATTATTTTCAATGAATTATGGGTCCAGTATTTATCTCGGTTGGTTGTGAAAAGTGGCTTGGTCATCCTTAGTGTTACGTTTATAGATGCTATATAGCCGGCTTATTGATCAATCATGAATCGAGTGCCAGTTGCGCCCTACCCCAATTTTGGGCATGACAGGCCTTCAGCTTGATATCGATATCATGGTAGCATCCTTAGCCCTAGCAAAGCATTGGACGGCTCTGCCCACTTGAGTGTGATAGTCGGGACCACGTAAGCTCTATTGTTGTAATGTTGGTAATATGACGAGTCTCCCATTGTTCCTCATGATTTCAATTATTCATATTCATCAACCATGATATTATGTTTTCAACAGGTTTGACCCAATGTTCAGTTTTACTTATGACGTTCAGTTTTCAGCTTTGGGTCATTCGATTTTGTCATGATGTTCAGTTATGTTCAGATCACGATCTCAGAAAATAACATGCAAGCCCTATACTTAGAATTTTATCTTGATTATGTTTTATATTATACATGTTTAATGATTTTACTTACTTAGTTGTTTTACTTACCTTGCATACTTAGTACAATCCATGTACTGACCGCATACTCTATGTTGTATTATTTCTTGATACAGGCTCCGATATCCAGACTCAGTCCAGCCGCTAGTCAGACATCTAGAGTTAGCACTTTTCAATCTCAGTTGGTGACTCCTCATCTTTCGAGGGCCCTTTTTATTAGTTGTATTTCATCTTTTCAGTTTTTAGACTATAGTGAGTTAGTTGGGGTCTTGTCCCATCAACTCATTAGTATTAGAGGCTTTTCAGACATAGTTCGTATTCAGCTTTAATCTTATGTATGTACTCAGATGTGATGTTATGTTCAAACTTGTGCAATGTTATTTATGATGATCTTCCTCTTATCTATGATTGAGTTGGATGTATGTCCTAGGAATCTCTCGGGATTTCTTCTCCCATGTCTTGATCAGGACCTATGTTCAGGTTGTGACACTATTTGCAGGACTGAGATGGATCACCTAAACTTATATCGTGAGATGATGTAGAATTGAGTATGCGTTCAGTACTTTGAATGTACTGAGTATGTAGAGAAAATAAAATATACTAGTAAAATGATAGTATGAAGTCATGAATATAAATCAAGATAGATCATGAGTGTAAGGACAGCGTGCTAAAAACCATATCTGTATGATATACATAATCATAAGCTATTCATCATAATATGATCATAATGACCCAAGATTTAAAGGTAGAAATCATATAGTGTGCTATATTTGTAAACATAAATTTAAGCTCATAAATTGATCAATAGGTCAAATATGCTATCAGACATAATATCATAAATAATTAACACGCGTAACTGAAAACATGAGGGACAATGGGAGGCTTCATCATAATCGACACTATCATGATAAAGCTTACATGATGCCCCAACTATTTCATTCATGTGGGCAGATCCATCCTAAGCCTTGCCAGGGAAAAGAATGATAAGGCTTGATATCACTCATGAGCCCCATTGGACTATGGAAACACTCTCTGGTGCGGGCCAATACGTGAACATATACCTATGGCGGCACGTAGTTATGAGACTCGAGGTTTCCCTGAATCCCCTAGGCTACTTGGTGCTGGACACTACTCCAAAATACATGCACAAGGCTCATAATTATTATCTTGAGAACATACTTGATCTTGCATGGGCTAGTTTAAAATCATGAAATCATAATCATACTTGACATATGTAAACTAGCCATGAAAAATAATGCCACAATTGGCCATGATACATAAACTTGATTTTTCATGAAAGCCATGCATACTTGAGAAAATCACCACATCTTGAAATTCATAAATTCATGAAGGTTCTTGTGAAAATCATGCATCATGATCATAAAACATAATATAAAACTTGAGGGACTTGAATCCCTAAGAGAATCATAGAATCTAACGCAATTCAAATATAACTCTAGGAGTTCATAACTATGCTTGAAACATAAAATTCATAATTTCGTGAGAGACTTAATAGAAACGTGAAACTCCAATCACGGGAATGTGTATTGGATAAAGGAGTAGCTAATTTCATAATGAATATTAAGGTATTTCAACAACATCCATCCTAACCCTAGAATTTTTAATTAGGGCATGGGGATTTGGGAAAATCATGTTTTCAATTAAAAAGTGGCACGAGGGTGGACGTAATCCCTCATTAATAACCCCACATACTTGGGCTTGAGGAATTCTTGCTAGGGTTTGATGCCTAAGAAAGATTGAAGAGGATGAAGATGGGGAATCCTTGCTTCACTTGATAGCTTGATCCACTAATAAGAGTGTTAGGGGTAGAATGAGGGCTTAGGATGGTTGAAACCATCAAAAATCCTTTTTTCTTATGCTCAAAATGACATAGTTTAGAAGTTAGGAACTTAGGAAATTACGAAAACACCGATATTGATCTGATAGGAAAAATAACATTGCCGGACCCAACGAGTGAACTAACGACTCGTCAAGTCCTCCTATTTCCACTGGCCAGAATTCCAGCTTTCTGATCTTGATACGACACCTCCACTTAATGGATCACTTCACCACTCGTCCTAACCCTCAGAATCTCAAGTTTTTCAGTCACCCATCATATTCAACAAGTCACTTCACAACTCGTTGGCAGACTTAATGACTTGTCATCCCATCCATCATGACTTGTGAAGAATAACATTTTACTCTGACTTGGCACCACCTAACGAATCACTCAACAACCCATGAGGTCACTTGATGGGTCACTAGATGACTCGTCTTGTGACCTAGTGTAGATTTTCCTATTTTCTTCATTTTAGTTCTCCGATCTAATCTTTGATACTTTTGGGTGTTACATTTTCTCTTCCTACTTGATATATTTGATTGTGCACTAGGGACAGTGCACTATTTAAGTGTGAGATGGAGGAAATACATTTCTTATTTATTTGTTTTGTTTGTTAAATTTGTAGTGGGCTATAGCGTTAGTTGTCATGCTCTATGGTAGTAGCTCTGTGATTGATTAACTCTAGTTCATAATAATAGTGATGATGATAATTGTGAAATAGATGATGCCTTGTGATTTTTTCTTTATGATTTGTTCGTCTATGGTAGTTTGTTTTGTTTAATCTTAGAGTCATATTTTTTTAATGTCATCATAGAGTAGTGATCCTTCCCGATTATAGATGGATGGCCACCATCTTAAAGGAAACTTAATCACATTTTTTATTTTTTTAGGATTGATTCATACATTAACCACTTGTGTGCTTTTTGACATTCCACTTAGAAGCTAAGATAGAGGCAATGAAATGGTTATCTTAATTGAATAAGTGAGAATTCCATAGGAGATACATAAAGTTCTTTAACTTGACTCAAGACATTTTTAGGGTTTAATAATGAAAAATGTCATTCAATGTGATTGTATGAATGTGTAGCTATAGGAAATCGACTAAATTCTTGATTCCATGAGAGGTGAGCTTAATTTTTGAGTTTTGTACATAATGTAGCATTGATAGCTTGCCTTATTGTACGTAGGATTGCTAGTTTTCAAAGAGTCAAGAGATAATTAAGGCGTCTCTTTGAAAAAGCTACGTTTCCATGTTTTACCTTCCTGAATATTTTTCCTAGTTAACCCCCTTGAGCCATAAGCCTTATTCTTTTCTTAGCGACAAAAGCGGCCTATTCTTTTTTGTCTTTGACCAGCAGAATTGTTGATCCAAAAATATAGTCTTAGGCACTTTGAGACTTGAGTGTTAAGGTCCACCAATTTATCAATAATAGTGGAAAGGAAAGAAAGAAAATTGTATGGATAGTAAGAAGAGAAAGTAGGAAGAAGGGCTGCCCACAAAATATATTGTTTGCTTGTTGCTAGGATAATGAAAGAAAAGAGTTTTAACAGTGAGTATTCTTATTGATTCTAAAAGCAAAACTAGCAAGGCAAGTAGTGAAAAAAATGGGGCATAAAAAGAAAAGAAAAAGGGTTTGGTGAAATAAAGGGTGAACAATAAAGGAGAAAGTTGTGGACAAGAAAGATGAAAAATGTATTAAAGTGCTTAGGATTGGCAGCTACTATTAAAGAAAGAACATTCCTACCCGTCCCTTAGCAGAAATTATAACCAAGAAAATTCCTTAAGATATTAATCTCTTTGAAATAACTTAGTAGACTAAATGTACTTGAAAGGCAAGCTTATGGTATATAACATATTTATGATACATCATTTTTTAGCGTGGCTTTGCCTTGCTTATTATTTTCCATGTTTTACGTTGGTAATCTGAGAGAGGAGCATCACTAAAAGTGAGGGGCACAAGATGTCTAAGTTGGTGTACTATATGTTGCATATTTCATGTTTAATCATGTTTTCACTGTTCTGAAAAGCTGAGTCAGCTATAGAAGTTGTGTATTCTTGAATGTGAAAACTTTGTATGTGTTCGATGTGAATTGCTAAAGCTGATAAACCACTTAATAATATGCTCTATGCTAGTTGGTCGTGTGAGAATTGTGACAAGTGGTGAGAAAATATGAATTTGTGCACGGAACTGAGGATTCTTTGAGGAAGAAGAATGGTTTAAGTGTGGGGTGGTGATGTTGGGCATATTCTTATTCCTTTTACCCATCTTTTACCTTTTTGAGTTAATATTCCTTATGAAATGTATGAATTCATATTTATGTGGTATTGTGAGCTAACAAATGTTTTTAGATGTTTTGAACAGGAAACAAAAAAGGACTCAAAAATGACCCAAGGTGTGAAGAGACAAGAGTTCGTGAAAATCGGTTTGGTGAGGTGGCTGATGTGGTGCGCTAACCTCTAAACTTCAGAAAAATCTACACAAAAGTTGGTGCTATGGGTGGCGTGATGCTTCAGGTTCTTAAGTTCAGAAAAAAATTTGATCAACACCATGGCGTGATGAGTGGCATGGCGCACTAGGAGCATTTCAAACTTAGGAAATTTTTCCAACACTCTGGTGCTGTGAGTGGCGTGACACGGTAGAAGGGTCCATGGCTTAGAAATTTTAAACACCATGGTGCATTGGCTGGCGTGGGGCGCCTAGAGAAAAACACAGTGGAAATTCAAGCCAAATCTAGTGCATTGAGTGGCACGACGCGCCAGGCTTATTCTGGGATGAATTTTTGCCGATTTTTAAGCTAATTACTTGAGGGAAAAAGCGGCATTTGAGTTTTTTCTTATTAATATAACATCTAGGTCATTTTCTAGCTATCATCTATCATCTTACATCATTTGCACACGGATTTTAGGGAGAAGATACAAGATGTTTATTACTTAGGTTTTTATTCTTTTCTTTATCATTTATATTTCGAATTATGATTATGTTTTTGGGTTTCCACATGAACATGAATGGCTAAACTCCTATTCTAGGGTTTGTCCATAGCTAATGGTTGACATTTGATATTTGGTTTATGCTAGTATTAATTCTTCTTAAAGGTTTTTTTTGTACTTATATTAATTTCTTATTTGATAGATTGATCGCCTTTCAAATAAATTTGACGGCTTTTGGTTGAACTCAGAAGTGGGAACTAAAAGGGTTAAAAGTAAGGATATAATAGGAATTTAAATACTTTTGTTCAACTGAGATCAAGATTGAAGTCATTAATGAGGATAGAAATACACCCTTCAACCATGTTTAGTTGAATACAAGTAACCACAACCGTCATCTCATGCTTCTCCTACGACCATAGGGATATAAGCGTTAGGGTTCATGGGATAGTTCTTGAATGTTTGGGAGCATGGAAAGAAATGGGTTAGTAGCTTGCAACTAGAAACATTAGGAAGAATTAATCTAGTGTATTCAAGTTTTGAAATCTCAGCCTGAAGTGAAAGTGCCATTTCCTTAGATTTTCATCATCATTTGAAGTACCAACACTTTTGAAATGATTTTAGTTCATTAGTTAATTAACATTTCAATTTTAGTAGCACAATATTCAAACCATTCCCCATTTTTACCTATGTTTATTAGAATAGAGAAATAAGATGTTAACCTTGAGCGATTAAACTGACAAGTCTCTGAGGGATCAATAATCGGGACCTCACTGTCCTATATTACTTGACGACCACTTGCGCTTGTGTGCTCTTTGGCAAAATCACTTACATTATGAATCAATTCGATTATATTATCATCTATTTTGATTGAAATGGTGTTCATGAACTAACATATGTGATAAGCCTTTGTTTTAGGTTGGAAGGCAAGCTAAAAGTGGCATTTAGAGTCATTTAACATGCTACGGAAAAGAAGTGGAGCGTTCAGAGCCTTTTCAATGAGTAAGATAGCAAGTTGGGATATTAAGGAACTACAAAAAAAGTGAGCATCCACATTGGTAGCGTGTCACGGAGGCACTTTGGCATGTTGGATAGTGTGCCATGCTAAGGAAAATATCGCTTGCTCAAAGCTATGCAGCAGAGCGTTGGCAGCATGTCGCGGAGGCAAATCTATGCTATAGCCAGTGTATTATAGAGGCAAATCTCTACGATAGGCAATATGATGCATAGGTGGTCTACCATAAGCCAAAATTCAACATTATAAAAGTAACACTTAATAGTTTAATTGGGGATCATAGAATATTTTCTGAAAAACGTTGAGAGTAGAGGGGAACAAAGAAGACTCTGCCTAGGGTTAGCTTTTCTTATTTTTTCACTTTTATTTCTACATGGATTGTAAGTATACTATGACTTCTTGCAAAATAATGAGTAGATAAGACCCTGATACTATGGTTAAGGCCACATGACATGAACGTATTAGTTTGATTATCATTTTGTTCAAGTTTCTTCATTGTTGTTTGTCTTGTATTCCTATTTTATCATTTTGATGCTTGATCACCATTGAAATGCAACTATTAATCTTAGGCTAACTTGAAAGAGTGAGCCCTATCCTAGAATGAGGAATGCAAGAAGTGAGTTCAAATCATCAAGACTTGATTCACAATTAGCATAGAGATATACCTAATTTGGCTCGCTTGGTTATTAAACGGGAAGATAGCTAGACACTTGAATTTGAATTGTCATATCACCACTCTTAGATGTAGTTGTGAAGTCGAGTTTAGGTTAAATGGTTAGAGGTTCAAAAGTCCATAACCAAGGGCATTAACCCCGTAAACCACTCTGCTAGATGAATACATATGAATTAGCTTGTCACATCACCACTAAACGATGTGGTTGTGAGGCTAATTCGAATATATGTTTACAGGTTTGAAAGATCAAGAACATGGAATTTATCTTGTTAGAAACAATGAATATAAATACTTGAACCAATGTGAATATTAGCTATACATGATTGTTTCTCCTTAACTCTGGATGCTTCTCATTATTGTTCTTCTATTTAATTTGTGAACACCCTCAGATTTAGTAATAAACGAACTAAAGATATTGGTTCAACAGCTCTTGGGATAGTTGAACTAATACTTCAACCTAAATATTCACTGAAAGTCTAGTCCCTTTGGCTTTGACATTTGGCTCGCTAAAAGTCACTGTATTACTTGTACAACCGTGTGCACTTGCGTGTCCGTCGGAGGTGTAGCAAGACCCAGTTTGAATTGATCACCAAGCACCTTACCACACTAAATAAATAGAGGGTGCATGTAGTGAATGCACAAGATAAGGAACGCGGGTATGAAGATCACTACCCTAAAGTGGAAAAGGAAGCGAATTTTGTAAATAATAATGGGGATTTCCGGGCTAACACCCAAGGGTCTAACAAAGACTCTTGGGTCAAGGCCAAGGAAATCAAGGTCAGAACTACTATAAGAATAATAACTACAACAGGTCTAGGGCTAGATATAGGGACCAAGGTCAGTGGAGGAATAGAGATGCACCGAAGAATGATAGAAGTGGAGTTTATGTCCCTCCAAGAGCAAGAGATCCTACTGCGAATGACTTTAAAACCGCAAGTTAGAAGATATGATGAGTTGTATTATGAAAAAGTTTGACTCCACTATGATAGGAGTTAAGGAGATGAGAGGTGAACTTTCAAGCTTGAGTCAATTGGTGGACTCACGTTCAACCTCCATAAAGAAATTAGAGCATCAGGTGGGGAAAATCTCGACAACACTAAATCAGAGGCGAAAGGCCACTTTGCCTAGTGAAACCGTTCCTAATCCTCAGAATGAAGGTCATTTCATGTGACCATGATCCCAAATGGTAGCTTGATGATGTCTGAGTAATCAAGATAGCTATGTCGTGTCGTGACATCAAATCAAGCGCTACTTGGAAGGCAACCCAAGATAATTTGATTTTTGATTTTTTTGAGTTGATATGTTTGTTCAAGTATGTTGGAGTAAGTCATAAATCACAATTTTTGAGCAAAAACTATTCAAAATGGGGTATGAAAAACACAGGCTATGCATTGCATGGAGCAGCATGCCATGCAGACCCGCCAGCGCAGGACCTGGCGCGATACTTAGGCCTGGCAGTATAGGGCCTAGCGCGACACGCAGGCTTGACGCTACATGGGCTAGTGTGAAGTGTAGGGAAATTGGCGCATGCGCTGCCATGTTGCGTAGAAGGGTCTTTTTGGGAAATATTATCAGTCAAAGCAAGTCAAAGAAGAAAAAATGGGTACTTTAAAAGTGCAAAATCTAATTTTTATCCCATCCTTCTTCTCACTCATGCTGCACACCCCATTTTTATTTGAAATTCTCTCTAAAAACTTCATCTCTTACAAATTCCTCCAAACTTCTTCACCCAAATCACATAAAACATCATTCTCCTTGAAATTCCACCAATAATGGCACCAAAAGCTAACAAGGGAAAGGGTGTGGATTCTTCAAGCCATGGAAGCAAATGATCTAGGATTGGTCATGAAGAGCAAATAGAGAATACAAGCATCCCACCAAAACCATCAAGGTGTTATGGGCTTCGTTGGGTCACGGAGCAAGAAGGTAGTAAGTAGTTTAAAGAACACAAAGAATCAAAATATTCACATGAATTATTTATTGATAGAGTGGGCTTGGCATCACATCGTTGAAAAATTGCATACTCTTGGGCTAGACTTTGTATTTAATGGTCCGGGTGAATTTAATTTGAGTATGGTGAGGGAGTTTCTAGAAAATTGGAATCCCAAGGAGAGGTCAAACCAAGTAAAACTAGAGGGAAAATTGTTAATTTTTTGCCCATGGTTTTGAATAAATTACTTGGTTCAGCTAGCATTGACCCACAACAATTCAAAGACTTGACTTTGAGACCCCCCTATGGAGCAATTCAACATACTGTAAGTGGCCCAAATTCGATCGCACAACGGGCCCGCAACGAACAGTACGCGTATCATGTATCTTCCTTGTATGCATATATGAGTAGGGAAGCTAGGATTTGGTTGAACATTATTTGTGCTTGTTTGGTGCTCGGGATGCACGTGACTCATGTTACCAAGGAGAGGTGTATATGCTTTGATGAATTGGGCGCTAATTGATATTGGTGCACTTATTAAGGATGTGTTGTGAAGGGAAGGAGTGAAAAAAGGGCAAAGTCAGTTTTGGGGGTCACTTGACCTGATTTTTGAAAGGGAATCAAATAGATGAGGAGGTGGTTGGTTATAGATATAGGTATAACTAGAAGGGGATTGATGTGATAAAAACTAAGGATCATGAGTGTCATGCCCCGAGTCTATACTCTGGATGAGATATGGTACTCGGAGTCACAAGTAATCCCAAGTCAACCTATGGCTATCATAACACTGGCATTCTAAGTAAAAACATAGAGGAAGCTTGAAAATAATAAAATAAAACATTTATGAAGAAGAACTAAATCATAAAGTTTTAATACAACTAAAAACAACTGAAAATCCTGATTTGTGTTTGTGTCTGAAAGCCATTTATCTGATGAGCTGTTGGGACAAGTCCCCAGGTAACTCTAAGTCTAACTAAAATAAATATAACCGAAAAGAAATAATCACCATCCTCGAAAGATGAGGACTCACCACTAATGCAGCTGAAAACTTTTGGGTGAGATATGCTAATGGTGCGGAGACTGAGAATCTACAGTTGTATCATAAAACGATACAGCATAAAAGGTATGTATCAGTACTTTGAATGTACTAAGTAAGTAGGAGGAACCATAACACGAAGGATAAAAATAATTGAACTGTAAGTACATGAAATGACTGACTGAAATGCTGAAACTGAATAAACTGAACTATACTGAGATGCTCAAAATGACCTTGTCTGATGGTCAAAGATATGCCATAAATTTGAGATGCTGAATCTAAACTACTGTATTGAATTGATCTTAACTGAGTAGTATGAAACTATTCTAAACTAAACTAGTTTGAGACTGTACTAAACTGACTAATGGGAGAGTCTATAACCGACATATAACCACATAGGCTAGACGTGGAGTCCGATGTATGCACCCCATAAGTAGGATCCAATATACCTTGCTAGTGTATAAAGGCATGAACTGAGTGAACACAGGTCTGGGTCCATGAGGCCAATGAAAATAACCTACGGTGGCAATGTAGTTCTGGGAACCTAGGTGCGCTTGAACCCCTGTCTGCTTGGTGCTAAGTCCTACTCCCACTGGATAGTCCTAGACTGACTACTAAGCTGATAGCTCGAAATTGGGTCCTAAGACTTAGTTAAGAATACCTATCTGGAAGTACCTTGAGAGTCTTACCAGAACGGATTCTGTAACTAGTGTTCTAAGACTGGCCAGAGCTTCTTATCTAGAAGCGTCGTAATCGTCTAAAGAACAAACTGTAATCTAAAACTGGGTGTCCTAAGACTGGTCAGAGCTGCTTATTTGAAAGTGCCATGACCGCCTAAAGAACCACTGAAAAACACATACTGAGTCTAATACTGATAATTGGGAGGTATTACTGACACCTCAAGAATTAACTGTAGTCAAACTAATCAGCAGACATTTCTGGACAACACTGAATCTAATAATATGACTGAGACTGGACATGTAAATATCTGACTAAAATTTCCACATACACTAATAATGTGGGGATTTCAATATGTTAGCATCAAGCTATAGGGAAACTAGTCCGACAAGCAAGATCCTAAATTCTACTCAACTGAGACTTAGGGATAAATTATTCCACAAGATACAATTCTCATAAATGTCTTGAAATAGGGAATAGTAAGAAATTAAAATCATGAGACATATAATACTAAAAAATTTAAAGATATAAGTCTGACAATCTTCTACATTTCGTATCCATAGAGCTAAACTAAAAGAGGAAAATAGCGAAGATATTGGGGACACAAGTGAAGAACTTTTCCCTTGTTGAATTCCTACATTCCTCACTATGGAAAGCCACCTGGGGGTCACCACGGGTGACACCAGGACTTATGGTGTCCCAGAAGAGTCTTGGTGAGGACCCATTAAGTGCACTATCCAATTTCTCTTCTTCCTTCGCCTATCCTTGACCACGGGTGACCTAACGAGTCCGGTGGCTGACCACGACTCGTGGTCAAGCCCGTAGTTACTCAGAACTTGAAATTTCCAACTTATTAGAACTCCTCACCATGAGTCACTTAACGACTCACGGTCGTCTTGGCGGGTCTCTGGATGACTCATCTTGTGACCTGGTGCAGGGAATCCTATTTTCTCTGTTTCAACTCCCGGGTATAGTCTTAGGGTTTTCGAGACATTATAATATCCCCCCCTTGGGAACATTCATCCTCGAATGTTAAAAAACACATAGAACAACAGAGAAATGCATTCACCATATTTAAATACTGAACATATAAGCTGAAAAATAACGGAATGACTGTCTCCGAACTGAATTCATGAATCATACATACATAGATTGACATGAAAGAAATTGGGGCACATGAACTGAATAGAGTACTAATGAGGAATTTAATACCTGATGCTTAAGCTAAACTGGAAGGGAACAAATGAGGGTATTTGACCATCATGTCTGCTTCTTCCTCCTATGTGGCTCCCTCAACTAGCTGGTTCCTTCACACCACTTTCACTGAAGCGATTTCCTTGTTGCTCAACTTACGAACCTGATGGTAACGGATCTAAACTGGGACCTTTTCGTAAAAGAGACTATCATTCACTCTCACACTGTCTAGTGGAACCACTTAAGTTAGATCACAGATGCACTTCATCAATAGTGATACATGAAAGAATGGGTGCACCAATACCAACTCTGGAGATAGTTCTAACTCATATGCCACACTGCCAATTACCATAAAAATTATATAGGATCTCACATATCTTAGAATGAGTTTTCCTTTCTTCCCGAATCTCATCACCCCTTTCATGGGTGAAATTTTTAGATAAACCCAGTCATCTACTGCAAACTCTACTTCTCTTCTCCTCACATCAGCATAAGATTTATTTTCAACCTCTCTATGATAAGTTGTACCTTATGCATAGCCTCATGAAATGAGACTGGTATGATTAGAGTAGCTTCACCAACCTCAAACTACCCGATAGGAGAACTACACCTCCTACCATATAATGCGTCAAACGGGGCCATCTAGATATTGGAGTGGTAGCTGTTGTTGTATACAAACTCGATGAGAGGTAGGTGATCATCCCAGCTACCCTTGAAATCAATTACACACATTCTCAGCATATCCTCCAAAGTCTATATAGTTCGTTCATCTTATCCCTCTGTCTGCAGTTAAAAAATTGTGCACAACTTGACTTGGGTACCGAGTCCCTTATGAAAAGACTTCTAGAAATGCAAGGTGAACTAGGTACCTCTATATGAAATAGTGGACAAGGGCACCCCATGAAGTCTGACCAACTCCCATCTATAAAGCCTAGCATAATCCTCAGCTGAGTATGTAGTTTTAACTAGGAGGGAATGTGTTGACTTGGTCATCCGTTCTACTATCACCTAGATTGAGTCGTGTTATCGACGAGTTCGAGGTAGACCTGTAATAAAATCTATATTTACTTCTTCCCACTTCCATATGGGTATGCTAATATCCTGACTAATACCTTCCAGTCTCTGATGTTCCATCTTAACTTGCTAGCAGTTCAGGCACTTAGCTACAAATTCTGCGATGTCTCTCTTCATGTCGTTCCATCAGTAAATATCTCGTAAATCACGATACATTTTAGTAGCAGTTGGGTGGATGGAATATCTAGAACTGTGTGCTTCAGCCAGTATCTTCTGTCTCAACTCACCTACATCCAGTACAAACAGCCTACCCTGGTAACAGAGTACACCATCTTCCCCTTAGGAGAAAGCCTCCACTTCTTTTTTGAGACCACCTCCCTCAGTTTAAACAGTATGGGATCTTCATCCTACCTTGACTTAACTTGAACTACCAACAAGAAATCAGATCCACTCTGCACAACTACTCTGCCCTTAGTTGTATCAACCAACTACACTCCCAACCAAGCTAACCTATGGTTATCCTTTGCCAGTTCCTTTTTGCCCTCTTCAACATGAGCCACACTTCCCATAGACATCCTTCTTAGGGAATTAGCCACCACATTGGCTTTGCCCAGGTGATACAACATACTCATGTCATAGTCCTTCAATAGCTCCAACCATCTTCTGTAACGAAGAAGATTTATATCTTTCTAATTGAACACATACTGAAGGCTCTTGTAATCGATGAATACATCCACGTGAGCCCTGTAAAGGTAGTGCCTCAATATTTTCAATGCAAACACCACCGCTGCCAACTCCAGGTCATGAGTCGAATAGTTCTTCTCATGAACCTTGAGCTGTTTGGATGCGTAAGCAATCACCTTACTCCGCTGCATTAGAACGCAATCAAATCCAACTCTGGAAGTGTCATAATACATCATGAAACCATCTATTCCTTTCAGTAAGGTTAACACTTGAGTGGTAGTGAGTCGAGTTTTTAACTCTTGGAAACTCTTCTCACACGCATCTGACCACTGAAATTTCACCTTTTTATGAGTCAACCTAGTCAGAGGAGATGCAATAGAGGAGAAACCTTCCACAAAATGTCGGTAATAAACAACTAGACCCAAGAAACTTCTAATTTCAGTTAGGGAAATAGGTCTGGGCCTGTCTTTCACCGCTACTATCTTTTGAGGATCCACTTGTATACCCTCACCTGAGACCATATAACTAAGGAAAGTCATAGACTTCAGCCAAAATTCGCATTTTCTAAACTTAGCTAACAAATGGCCGTCTTTGAGTGTTTGTAGCACTATCCTTAGATGGTTAGCATGATCTTTTTCACTTTGGGAGTGTAAAAGAATGTCGTCGATAAATACAATGACGAATATGTCTAGGTATGGCTTGAAAACCCTATTCATTAGGTCCATGAAAGCTGCATGGGCATTAGTCAGTCCGAAGGACATAACCACAAATTTGTAGTGACCATACTAAGTTTTTAAAGTTGTTTTCAGTATGTCACACTCTCTGACTCTTAGCTGATGGTACCCCAACTTGGATCTACCTTGAAGAAACAACTAGCTTCCTGAAGCTGATCGAACAAGTCATCAATCCTGGGTAGGGGATACTTGTTCTTGACTGTGACCTTATTCAACTGATTGTAATCGATGCACATTCTGAGGGTACCATCTTTCTTTCACATGAATAGTACTAGAGCACCCCATGGAGAGATGTTGGGCCTGATGAAGCCTTTATCAAGGAGGTCTTTTAGTTGCTCCTTCAACTCCTTAAGCTCAGCTAGAGCCATTTTGAAAGGAGGAATGGAGATGGGCTGAGTGTCTAGAAGAAGTTCTATGTTGAAGTCTATTTCCCCCCTCAGGAGGGACTTCGGGAAGATCTTCGAAAAACATTTCAGGAAACTCACTGACAACTGGAATTGACTGGAAATTTAGGGTATTAGAGCTTGAATCTTTGACTCGAACTAGCTGATAAATACACCCTTTAAAAATAAGCTTTCTATCCTTAAGGTAGGAAATAAACCGACCCTTCGGCACTGAACTACTACCCTTTCACTCCAAAATTGGCTCATTAGGGAACTAAAACTTGACGACTCTAGTTCTGCAGTCGACTGAGGAATAATCGCAGTGTAACCAATCCACGCCAAGAATGAGGTCAAACTCAACCATGTATAAATCTACAAGATCAGCTGGAATGACCTTATTCAAGATTGAGATTGGGTAGTTTATATAGACCCAGTTGGCTCTGACTGACTCACCAACTAGGGTAGATACTAAGAATGGTTCTGAGAGGACTTCTAGACTGATATCAAACTGGACAGCTACATAAGGAGTCAGGAACGAAAGTGTGGCTCCTGGATCTAGTAAGGCATACACGTCTAGAAGAAAAAGGCATAACATACCCGTGACCGCGTCAGGTGAGCTCTCCTGATCGTGAAAAGAGGACAAAGTATAAAAATGGTTTTAGCGCTGGACGTCATCCATTCCTGAAGTGTTGGCCTGCTAGAGCTGCTAAAGTGGTGGATTGTGATCTCCCCCATCCTGCTGACGGGCATTCCTTAAGCATATGACCAAGTTGTCCACACTCAAAACAACCCTCTCGACCCTAAAGGCATTCTCCTGGATAGTTCTTGCCACACTTAGGGTAAGGTGGGTGGCTGTAGCGGTTGCTGGCGCTATAACTCTGGGATTGTGAGCCAGATGCTCCACCCCTCCAATCTTTCCGGGATCGAAAAGTAGGGGCACTAGCTTAAGTGGGTGTTGGAGCCCTCTGCTACTGCTGCTATGGGCGCTACTACAGCCAGATCTCTGGTGGCAATAATTTGACTGGACAGCCCTTGCCCACTTGTTCTCTCACTCCAAGTCTCTAGTTTTTTTTTCCTCAATCTGCTTGGTATGAACTATGAGGCTAGAGAGATCGATATCCCTTATAAGAAGTACAACCCTATACTCCTTGAGGACCATGTTCGATACTCCATTAACGAACTTCAGCATGCAAGCCCTTGGTTCTGCTACCATCTCTGGAGCATATTTAGATATCCTTATGAACTCCAGTGCATACTTTTCCATCGTCCGATTTCCCTATTTTAGGTTCATGAATTCAACCACGTTAGCCTCCCTAATCTCCCGAGGAAAGAATCTGTCTAGGAAGGCTATAGTGAACTTCTCCCATTCCAGCAGTTCTGCTCCTGCTGGTCACCCCTCTTTCCATTGGTCGTTCTAGATCTGAGCTACCCCATTTAGCTGGTATGCAGCCAGGTAAGCACTCTCTGAGGAGCTAACACCCATAATTCAGGTGATCTTCCTAATCTCGTCCACAAACTTCTGTGGGTCCTCTCTCACCTTTGATCCATAGAAAACTAGAGGGTTTATCCTAGTGAAGTCCCGAACTCGGTCAGCTTCTGCGAACCCATTAGTATTGATCGAAACCACCTGCTTGTTCACCTGGTTCGTGACAGTCTGTGCGAGCAACTGGATGGCCACTCTAAATTTGCGTAGGATACTAGGTCATCTTGAAGGGTTAATGGAGCTGGTGGGGCAGGTAAGTGAGCATTGCCGACCCTTCTTTCGTTACCACGTCATGGAGGCATGATTTTCACTAAATCAAAATAGAGCACGAGTTAGGAGAATGTTTCTGGGATTGAACTCGGACACACAATAAAGAGTATGAACAAGAGGGAAGTTTCCTAATAACGTCTAGTATCCTCCCTGTCATAAGTGTGGCATGCTTCACACCCATGAAAAGGACTCTAGTCGACACGACTTTCAGACATCCTAGGATACTCTAAACCTAGTCCTCTGATTCCAAGTTTGTCATGCCCCGAGTCTATACCCTGGACGAGACACGGTACTTGGAGTCACAAGTAACCTCAAGTCAACCCATGGTCTATCATAACACTGGCATTCTGAGTAAAAACATAGAGGAAGCATTAAAATAACAAAATAAAACATTTATGAAGAAGAACTAAATCACAAAGTTTTAATACAACTGAAAACAACTGAAAATCTGGATCTATGCCTGTGTTTGAAAGCCATCTATCTAATGAGTTGCTGGGAGAAGCCCCTAGCTAACTGTAAGTCTAACTAAAAGAAATATAACTGAAAAGAAATGTTCATCATCCTCAAAAGATGTGGACTCACCACTGATGTAGCTGAAAACTTCTAGGCGAGATCTGCTAATGGTGTTAAGACTAAGACCCTGCAGCTATATCATAAAATAATACAACATAAAAGGTGTGCTAATTTTTGTATGATTTTTCTTGCCCTGCCCTTTCCAATGGGTTTCAAAGATAAAAATCCTTTATTTATTAGCATAAACTGACCTAGTAAATCCATGAACTCCATTGGATTTTCAGCTGACATTTCTTGAAAACACTGAATCTAATAATCTGACTAAGACTAGACATGTAAATATCTGACTAAAATTTCCACATACACTAATAATATGGGGATTTCAATCTGTTAGAATCAAGGTACAGTGAAACTGGTCCAACACGTAAGATCCTAAATTCTATTGAATTGAGACTTAGGGCTAAATTATTCCACAAGATACAATTCTCATAAATGTCTAGAAATAGGGAATAATAAGCAATTAAAATCATGAGAAATATACTAATCGAAATTTTAATGATATAAGTCTAACAATCTTCTACATTTTGAATCTACAAGGCTAAACTGAAAGAGAAAAATAGCGAAGATTTTGGGGACAAAAGGCAAGAACTATTCCCTAGTTGAATTCCCACATACCTGGTGAAGAAATTCTGAGAAGATTCCTTGAGAATCTGGGAAGAAGCTGATTTCCCTAATTCTTATCTTGAGAGTTTCTATGTACTGAGTCTAAGTGTTGAGCGAATGAGTGAGAGGAATACGTTGATCACCCTTTTAACTCTCTCCCGAACATGCCTAAAATGACGTAGCTTAGAATCTAGGAGTTTAGAAAATTATGGAACATCCCCTAAAAATCTCATAGAAAAATCACCCTGCTAGTCCCAATGAGGGACTAGACGATTCGTGGTTACTGACCAGGACTCGTGCTCTGCCCCATCGCCTACACTGAAAATTCTTTATCATGGGTCACCATGAGCTACTTAACGACCCGTTACTGATTACCCTGACTCATCATCACCTCCCATCGTCCTCACTACCGAAAACCACTTGGGGTCACTACGGGCGATACAACGACTCGTGGTGTCACAGACGAGTCGTGGTGAGGACCCATTAAGTGAACTATCCAACTTTTCTTCTTCCATTACCCATCCATGACCACGGGTGACCTAACGAGTCATGTGGAAGACCATGACTCTTGGTCAGGCCCGTGATTACTCAAAACATAAAATTTCCAACTTAAGTCAAACTCCTCACCACAAGTCACTTAATGACTTGTGGTTGTACTGACGCGTCACTGGATGACTCATCCTATGACCCGGTACAAGGAATCCTGTTTTCTTTGTTTCAACTCCCAAGTTTGTTCTTAGGGTTTTCGGGGCATTAAAATGAGTGCATACATGATCCTGTGTTGTATATCACTAAGCATCACGCGTGCCTCGCAAATATGCTGAGTCACCTATACAACTTGCAAATGTTGTAGTTGAGAATGAATGGAGTGATAGAGGAGCAGTTTTCGCAGCTCAACATGGACTATCCCATGAGCGAGCATATGAGAGCTCTCTATAAAGTTGGGTCTGGATTTGAGGAGTCTCTAGATGATGATGATGCCACAGACAAGGAGTAGGCTAGAGTAGACTCTAACTTAGAGTCTGATGATAATGGAGATGATTTTGAGATGGGGAAAGCTGCTTTTGCCCCCACAGATGAGGAGGGCTAGAGTCCCAAGGATTTCTTCTTTCACTCTTTTACTTATGCTTTATTACTTTAGCACTAAGAAAAGTGCTACCAATTATATGTGGGGTGGGAGAAATAAACTTCATTATACCAGGTATGCCTTCATTGCTAAATTTGTTTATGGTGGGTCTAGTTGTTTTTCTATTAATGACTTATCCTGCTAACATGTTGTAATTATTGTTTGTTTGGAGTGGTGTTTTGTTTTTATTTGGGTCTCCTCAATTTTTATTTTCGATACTTTTTCAGTGGATAGTCCCTTAGAACTGAGTACAGAGTCTAGATATTTTTTACTTATTTGAGTAATAATGATGACTTTTTTGAATGATTGATGGATAAAAACCATCTTAAGAGAACATTAGTAATTAGGATAACAAGAACTTGAAACCTTACGAATGCTAGGTGTTTCACTTAGGTATGATTGAGACTTTGTGAAATTCACTCAAAAATGCGTGAAAAAGTAGAAACACTTAAGCCTTTTGAAACTTAACTCCGACGCTTGAAAAATTGGGCTTTATAATGTAAAGCATTCAATATGTACATATGTGTTTATGTAATCTTGATTGCAATTGTTGAACCTTTTTGTGCCATTGTGTGAGTGAAATATTTATTGTATACTCTATGCTTGCAATATGATGTCCAGAACTTGCCTGGTGTGTGTGCAAAATAAATGAGGATGTTGAATATAGGAAGTGATATAGACATTCATTTGGTAGCCTATTTGTATCCAATTTTTACCTACCTTTAATGCAATTATCCCTTGTTAGCCATTTTGAGTCATAGCTTATTCTTTTAATAACCATATTACAAGCTTAATCCCTTTTGTTCTATTAACTTTTATTTGATACAAATTCCTACTAGAATCACTTTAATTGATAATTTTTTCATAAAAGGAGCATAAGTGGAGAAAAGAAGGGGAAAAAGTTTAAAGTGTGGAAATTAGAAGAAAAGAAAAGGGTGAAAAATTGCAAAACAAGGAGGGTGATGTCAGTGGAGGAAGAAGAAGTTTGAACAAAATGATGAATGAAGAGAGAAATTTATGAATGAGCTTAAAGTGAAAAATCCCCACTAGTCACTTAAGTTGAAATATTGAAAAATAAAAGTAAGTATAGCGTGAAAAATAGGAGATTGAAGAATGTACTAAAAATCAAAAGTGTTGTGATGTATTAAAGTGCTTAGGGAGATTACTCACTATCTTTGCCAAATAGTTCCTACCCATCCCTTTGCCTACATTACAACCATCTTAAGTCCTTATTGATCTTAGATTTAATATTCTATATCAGTGCAGGATTACACTGAGGGCAAGCCTATGGATCATCTTTTGCATGCATGTTGAGTTCTTTGGGAGAGTGAGTGGAAATTGTTTATTTAGGCCTAAGTTAAAATTATTATACATATCTTGAGTGTGAAAGAGACAACTCCCCAAATGGTGAGGGCACATAATGGTAAGACATTGGTATATCTTGAGTGCTAAACTAAATATGATTCTTGTTGACCCAAATAACCTCTAGAAACTCATTCACAACTGGAATTGACTGACCGGGTGGTGTCTCAGCATTAGAGTCCATAACTCTTACCAAATGGTAGATACACCCCATAGAAACTAACTTTCTGGCCTTAAGATATGAAATGAAATGACCCTTGGGATAACAAGACTACCTTCCCAACAATGACTGGCTCATCTGGAAATCGAAACTCTGCTGCTTGGGTCCTACGATAAACTGAGGCATAACAGGAGTATAACCAATCCATGCCTAGAATATTATCAAAATCCACCACGTCTAACTCAACTAAGCTAGTTGTGGTGTCTTTATGATGACCTAAAATGGTACAATTGCTGCAGATTCTTCTCACTATAACTGACTCACCTAACAAAGTAGAAATATTGAAAAGCTCTAAGGGTTGTTCCAAGTAAATCTTTAACTTTACGGCCATATAAGAAGTCACAAAAGATAAGGTAGTACTTAGATCAACTAAAGCATATACATCAATGGAGAAGAGTTTGAACATACTAGTGACAATATCAAGGGAGTTCTCCTAATCCTAACGACTAGACATGGCATATAGACGATTTTAACCTCCGCCTGTCCCTATAGTAGTGCCATTTTAGGAAACTCTGCTTGCTGAAGTAGTAAACTAGGCCCTGTTGCCCCCATTTCCCTGCCATGCATACAGACAATCTCTCAAGAAATGGCCATGTTGGCCACACCCATAACATCAATCTCTACCTAAATGACACTCACCCAAGTGGTTCCTGCCACACTTGCTGCAAGATGGTGTCAAGAAGTTCCTTTAATTGTACTTCCCTATATTTGAGAATTCTGATCATTTTGAAACCTATAATTATTCCTGTTGCTTGGAGCTGGTGTGCTAATGGATGTTGGTTAGATCTAGAGGATATCTTCCAAAAGAAAGACATATTATCATTTCGATTCTTTTGCGGAGTAGTCTTTTTCACAACCCGAACATAGGACTGGATCTAGATACGAAAACGAGAACCATAAATGGCTCCAAGTCGACCTATGGTATTAACATGACAACTAAAGCTCAACATAATAAATGCAAAAATCTAACATTTTATATAGCAGAAGTCTAAAAATACAATAACGTAGGAACAATGGAATATATAACACTGATCCAAAGCTTAATACACAATATGTCTAATAAGCCTCTAAAATTTGATGAGTTGATGGGACAAGACCCCAACTAGCTCACTAATAAAGTGAAAGTGAAAATAAACTGGAAAGAAGGTCCTCAAAGGATGAGGACTCACCAACAAGCTGGGGAAATGCTAACTCTGAGGATCTGGCTAATGGCAGGACAGAACTTGAATGTCCAAGCTTGTATAATGAAATGATACAACATAGAGTATGTGGTCGGTATTTTGACTATACCAAGTATGCAAGGTAAGTAAAAACGGATAGTTCAAAATATTTAAAAGTTCATAAGTGTAGGACATACTAATCATGAGTGAATATCATAATATAAACATAAGGGCTTAGGGTTTTCAAACCATTCATAATCTAGTCAGAGTCATAATTATAAGAGAAACCTTATAAATAAAACATAACTTGAGACAAAGAAACATAAACATGAAAATGCAAATATTATGAGGAACAATGGGAGAACTCGTCGTAACTGACACCATCATGATACAACTTACATGATCACCCAACTATCTCGCTCAAGTGGGTAGAGCCGTCCTAGGCTTGCCAGCTAAGGGACGTGTATGACATGATATCACAACGGAGAGGTTCCATAAATACACATACCTATGGTGGCACGTTGTTTTTGAGACCGTGGGGTTTACCTGAACGTCGAGTTTAATCGGTGTTAGACCTTCCCCGAAAAACATGCACATGAGGACTGATATAGTAATTATAGAATCATTCATAAAGTTCATGGTAAATAAAGCATAACATGTTGATCATACCAGAAATACATGATTAGCCATGAATAAGGGCCTGTGAGTCGGCCACAAGTCATAAATTCATAAATCATGAAGAGCATGCATAATTGTGAAAATTCACGAACTTGACATTCATAAATCCATGAAGAGTACTTGAAGAGAAATTATATCATAAATCATAAATCATAATTTAGGCTTAGGAAGATCAAAATCATAATAGAATCATAACTTGACTTTTAAGAAAACTTTGCATAATTGGGCATAGATTGACTAAGATTTGAAATTGTAAAATTATAATTAATAAGTATAAAATCTTACCATAGGTCTTAAAACAAAATTTAGAATATAAAGGGAATTGACCCATAATCAAAACAAAGAGAATCCCATGAATTTGAGGTTAAAACCCCATAAGATCATCAAATTTACTTTAATACTTGAATTCATGAACATGGAGGTAAATTGGGGCATGACAGGAAGAGGGACTCTCATTCACAACCCTACATACCTGGGTGATCTGATCTTACACTCTCCCTTGAAAACCCAAAGGAATTGGAGAAGAAATTGGAGAGTTCAAGGCTTGAGTTTAAAAGAGAGACCTTTACTCTTGCATGCATGGTAGTTGAATGAATTAGGATAGGTTTACCCCTCTTAAGATCCTTCTAACATAGCTTAAAATGACGTAGTTTAGGAACTTAGAGCTTAGGATTTATGAAATTACGCTTAATGAAAAATATAGAAATTGAACACTGCCAGGGACCATGACTCATACCACCAGTTGTACTGTGAAGTAACGAAACGTGGTCGCCTCTCTTTGTTACCACTTGTCAGGGGACTGATTCCTAAAGACCATGCAATGGGCGCCTATCACGGGTCATTACATGGCACCACGGGTCGTGAGACTACCCGTTGTAGCAAGACCCAGACATTTCTCTGAACCTTCCCATGATTACATCCCACGACTCGCAGTTCCCTACCATGGGTTGTGACACCATCCGTGACAACATCTCCATGCTCAGAAACCACGAACCTTATCATGATCCTTTACAACAACCAATGAGTCGTACCATGGCTAATTAGTCCAGATCTTCACACCAACGATTTTTCCACGACTCCCACCAACGACTCCTCATTCTTTCCCACGACTCGTGGTGATATTTCCCAAAATTTTTTGCTGATCTCTTTTCTAATTGCTAACCTAGCCTAAGCTACTTCCAGGGTATTACAGTCTCACAACTAGATAACTTTTCCTTCTTACTGTGATGCTCCTCTCTATCTTTCTTCTTATCCTTCTCTAGTTGTTGGGATACACCATAATCCTGGAGATATCCATATCATTGATTAACAATATGCCCTTACATTCGTTCATCACATGCATGTCCAACTCAAACACAAACTTCCTTATTCTGGTTCTCATATTTGGTACCATCTCCACAATATATAGAGATAGCGAGGTGATAAGAACATACTCCTTCATGCTTATGGTGCCCACTTCAGGTTCACAAACCCTTTTGCCTTAGCCTCTTTCAACTCCTAAGGGAAGAAGTGGTTCTAGAACGCATCCTCAAAACTATCCCAGACTATCCTCACCATGAACCCTCTCCCATTGATCGTATCACACATTCACAACATCCTTGAGCTAATAGGAAGAAAATTCAACTACTTATGTTTTGGTTGCGCGTGCATCGCCATCAATATTTTTAGCATTTATCGATAAAGTTCTGGGGTCTTCATCAACCTTAGACCCCATAAACACTTGTGGGTTCATCCTAAGAAACTCTCTAATCCTTGACACTCCTATTGAGTTAGATTGCTGAGACTTGACGTCATGATTGAGCAGAAACCAACTAGGCTACCATTTGGATAGCCCCTCAAAAATATACCTTATAAGTGCCAACATGGTGATGTTGAGGAACATGTGCTTCTGGATCTCTTATGTTAATAGCTATTTCATTCTGAGCTTTGACACTCTTATCTTGAATAGCCGATCATGTCCCATTTCGATTTGCATCCTAGTTGGTAGAGGCAAGTTGGCTATATTTTTTCCAGTGAAAAACTCAGCACTAGCAGCGTTCCTTTGACTAGCAGTACATTATTGAAGAATGATCTGAACTACGTGAATGCACAAGTTAGGAGTAAATTCTTCTAGAATAAAACTCTATCGCACAAACTAGACTATGAAAGAAGAGTAATATTTTTTAATGCCTTGTAGCCACCCTATTATATGTCTGGTGCACTTCACACCTATAAGAAGGGTTCTACTAGATGCAACATCAAAGATATCTTCGGACTCTTGAACATAAGTCTCTAATACTAAGTTTTTCATGCCCCGAGCCTACACCCTGTGTGTGGTTGGCACTCAAACTACTATTGGTCAAAGAAAACCCTTGTCCTGGCTTACTACTAACTAAGAAGACAATAAAAATGCAGAAATAATAGCTATAATGAGATCATTTAAGAAAAGATAAAAATAAAATACCTACAACTAAAAGATTTTTTAATAAGTAGCATCAACAACACCAACTCTCTAACTAGTCTATGAAGCCTCTATGTCTAAAAAATGAGTGTTGGGACAAAGTTTCCCCGGCTACCTCAAGCTCTACTTAAAATAAAAGTATTACTAGAGTCCTTCAGAGGATAGGAGGCCTCACCAAGTTGGATGGAGAAGATCCTATTGATGCGTCTGTTGCCAATCTTGTCTACCTGAATCTGCATTATAATAAGATGCAGCGCCAAATGGCCTCGGTATGATTGAATGTATGGTATGTAAAATAGCTAAACAAAACAATAGACAAGTAAGAATCTCTAAACTTAATGAATTAACTGACTAAATCTGAAACTCTAAATGATGCAGTACATCCCAACTATAAAAGTTGTGTAAACATTTATACAATTTAAATATATACATCAAATTAGTTCAAAATATATAAATATATATAGATATAGTTAAGAGTTTATCTTAACTGACATACACTATAAATGAGCACATGATATCTAACTTTTGGATCGATTAGAAGAGTTTTCCAAAACCTTGCCCGGGCAGAGGGCGAACTAAACTGTGGATCCATACTAAGAGTGTAATACCCCAAAATTTCCTAAGACTAAGTTTAGGATTTTAAAAGTGCTCAACAAGAGAAACTTGTATTTTTATCTCAGTACAATTGAAGTATGAGTCGTATGAGGATTGTACGACTCGTAGGATGACCTGTAGTAAGGTTTAGTAGTTGTCCTTCGAAACCACGAGTCCCCAGTACGAGTCATTCTATACGAGTATGACCCGTGGTATAGATTGTAAAAAGTACTGGAGACTTTGCAGGTGTCAATTGTATGAGTGGGGGATATGACTCATAGGAGGAAGTTAAGGATGATAGTAACAGTCATGGAATTTTTTAGAGGGGTGATTTATTGGGACTTGGTCATTACGGAAGGATACCATGAGTCATAGGTCGATTATGTGACTCATGATACGGGTCGTAGCAGCTGGAAGTTCAGTTTTTTCCTGCTATTTCATTAAGGGTATTCCCATAATTCCTAAGCTCCTAAGCCTAAACTACATCATTTTTAGCTCCTTTAGGAGGATTTTAAGAGGGTTTAGCCTATTCTAACCTATTCCCTCCCCATGCATACAAGATTAGAGAATTCCTAAGGAGATCAAGCCTTGAATTCTTAAAGTTCATCTCAAATTCTCTTGGGCTTTCAAGGAGGAGTGTAGAATCAGTTACCCAGGTATGTAGGTGTCACGATCCGAGTTTACACCCTAGCCGTAACACGGGACAAGGAACTCCAAAAGGCTCTAAGTCAACCATGGCATAATCATAGAATAACACTTAACAATATAAACAACTAGCAAAAACATAACTGAGCGGAATCTAACTTTAAGAGCCAATTTTAAAACTTAAGGACATGATCTAACAAAAGCATAATACATAGACTGAATATGATTACACATGTCTGAAATCCTCTTCTAAACTGATGAGTTGATGGGACAGGTTCCCAGCTAACTCCTAAAGTCGGAAAACTAAAATAGAATTGGATAAGAACATATACCTCATCCTCATGAGATGAGGACTCACCACAATCCGTAGATATGGAAGAAAGAGTGTGTCTACCCGCAGGCTGAGTCTGGATACCTGAATCTATATCATGAAATGTTATAGCCATAAAGTATGCGGTTAGTACTTGGAATGTACTGAGCATGAGGGGAAACATAAACAAACTAAACATAAAAGTATACAAAACGAAAATAACTAAGTACATCGACATATACATGTTTTAGAATCCAACAAGCCTTTTCTGAGTCACATACACATATATACATGAAACTTTGATTTGGAACTCATATTCTGAAACATCCTAAACCTCATGCATAAAGTTCAAGTACTGAACATTTAGTGAAAGTAAAGGATGAAGCTAGTAACACACACTGTACTAGATATTTGCTGATAATTAAGTCTACATTTCATTATGTTATATGTATTTTAAGCTAATGTCTAAACTATGCGAAACAGAGCCATATTGATAACATAAATTAAGGGAGTCATTCTCTGATATAGAGAGTCCCAACTGAACTAGGGAAACGTTCTATGGCTATAGAGAATCCCGACTAATTTAAGGGAAACATTCTCGGTTATGGAGAGTCCCTAACTGACTAAGGGAAACATTCTCGGCTATGGAGAATCCCTTTCCGACTAGAACATGAGGAGGATTGATCTAATAATATACATCGAGGTTATGCTACTGCAGCTAATCAGAAATATGAGCATTTACTGCTTTCATCATACGACATTCATTTAGAAAGCGTTAGGGATACTCTCTACTAACAACAATCCCAACAGTCTATAGTTCATATCGTCATAGTACCAAATAGTCATTTAATCCACACATCTTACATTTACGAAAATCCATAGATTCATATCATACTTTACACACCTCTAGAACATTCAAGTTCCGAGTTCATAACATACAACATATAACATAGGGTCATGTAGGATCCATAGATCCAATTTACTCTTTAACATAGATACATTGTTTCATATAATTTAGATATATGGAAAGCCCATACGTTTAACTCATGCCTTAAATATTTACATCGAGATCATGGTAGAAGTGTACATTTTAATTTCATATAACCCATTTCAGAATTTACTCCAATTCATAAGAAAGATACGATAATTTTTTCCATTATCATAGGTTTACCTCATACCCATAACGTTTTCATTGGAAACATAATGAAAGCACATATATACTTTCGATTGATCAAGCCCATAAATTCTAATCTCATCTCAACATGTTTATCAAATTGTATATTCTAATTTTAAAGTGAATTGTTACGATCATCACATATTTTAGACATGGCTACGATTTATTGATATAATCGAGTGAACAATAATAAAATCCTAATCAAAGTTCAAGCCATCTCATAAAGAACATTCTATAATCATCCATTTTCACTATCTAGCACATAATTCAAGATAATCAAACAATTCCATAAGCATAATTAACTTATAATCCTTATGGGTTTTAGAATTCATAGAAGACATAAAAGAAATCACCCATCAATCGAAACCCTAGGTCATGCTTTTCTAGAATAATTGAAATTGGGTTTTTGATAAAAAATTTCGGGCACAAGGATGGAGGATATCCTTGTTGAAAAACCCACATACCTTATTTAAGGAATCTCCTCTTGAACTACACCCTTGAAGCCTCAAACAAACCCTTGATGCTATTGAACTTGGGAGAAGAAGGAGAAGAAAACTTTATCGATGATTTTTTGCTAAAGAGGGGCATAAGCTAGTGAAAACCCCTTTATTTTGACCCATTTCAACACCCAAAGCGACGCCATATAAGAACTCGAAGCACAGGACTTTACCAAAATACCCCCAAGATTAAGCCTTAAAATCTTCCCGATCTGAGACCACAACCCTCACCACGGTTGGTCCTTACAACAGCTCATGGTGATCATCTATTGCCGCCACTGGTCCATCATTCAGTTTCCTTCCAACAATCGATACAATGAATCATTACTCCTTCTAATGGCTCGTTGTCTCCGTCTGTCGTGGCTGACCCGGAACCCTGAACACCAACCAATGACTACTTCGTATGACCCGTCATAGCTAACAATGGGCCATCCTTTGGCTCATTGTTTCTTAGAAGCCCAGACTACCTTCTTACCATGACTCCATCGAATGGGCCGTTGTTCCCTACAACAACTCGTTCCTTCCTCCCATGGTATCAAACATACTTAGCATTATTCTTGAATTCCTTCCAACGGCTGGATCCAACAGCCCATTAGTACAACCCAAGACTCGTTGGATGAGTGGTTCTGAGATAAATTTTGCTGGTTTTTTTGCGGAACTCCATCTAACTCCGAGGTCTAATCTTAGGAACTTTTGTCCTGTTGCAATATCTCCGCCTTGGGGAAATTCTTCCTTGAATATTGGCTAAACATACTAAAAATATAGGAGCAGAACTGAAATCCCAAAATCGATCACTTACAACTAAAAGCAATGGGGGTGTCTGACTCTGAGCTGATTTTGCACATCTGAGCTGAATATCTGAATCGTACATGCATGTTAGGGCATAAGAGGGACTGAAATATATGAAACTAATACGAAACTAGATAGAACACTGAGAAGGATTCTTTCCCTCTTATCAGCACTCAGCTAATATGGACTTAGCCTTCGTTCTCTTATCCGACTTATTGCACACACTTACCATCTCCCATTAGCTTAAAGCATTCATTCTAAGACTCTAGAATCTTTCTTAAGGTTGGGGCTAAATTACTAACTCCTAGCTTCTCCTTCACCTCTAATCTTCATTGCAAGCCTTACACTCACAACTATTCACATCACACCTCAATAATCTCTCTTCAACAACCCTCATAGAGCTTCTTATTCGATACTGGGGTTCTGGGGCTACCAACATACAAAGAGTAAAAAAAGATTCACAACATACCTTTGGCCACTACTGGCGACTTGCTCTTATCCTGGTGTACTGCTACGTCATAGGAGCGGTTTGATGACGTCCGCCACTCGGGCTAGATGATGCACCTTGCTAAAATGGACGGGCTATCAGAGCTACTAAAGTGGTGGTCGAGGATCTACTCTCACCTTACTTAGCTGCTGCGCAATCTCGGTGCTCACGACCCAACTTGGTGCACCAGAAACAAACATCTGAGCCGGCCATGCATTCTCCTATATGGTGCTTTCTAGAGCTAGTACACAAATGATATGTAATATCCCTCCTTCTAGGTTTGTACGAAGCACTGACTATCAAATGTGCTGGGGTTGATGACTTCTGCTGGGACTGTGAGCGGTGCCCACCACTCGTCATCTGCAGGAAAAACTCTGAATCCCCTATCCTAGCCCTCTTAGCCTCTCTCTCTTTTGCCTTTACCTATTCCGCTTCCATTTATTGAGAGAATACCACCAACCGTGGAAAATCTATATCCTTGTGCAACATGGCAGTCCTGCACACTTTAACTAATGATTTTGACACTCCGTTCACGAACCTGCTCACTCGGGCCCTCTTGTCTGCTACCATCTCTGGTGCATACTTGGATAACCAGGTAAATTCCAACGCATACTCCTGGACTGTCATTTCATTCTATTTCATGTTTATGAATTCTGCCGCCTTTGCCTCTCTCAACTCCCTAGGGAATAACCTATCCAGGAATGCAGTCATAAATTCATCCTAACATATGGGGCCTACACAAATTCCTCGACTGTGTCTTCACTAACTAAACCATATAGAAGCGAATCCTTTTAGCTAGTAGGAGGCTAAATTTGTGCTCTCCGTTCCCGTCACCCCCATTATTTGGGTGATATTCTAAATATCCTCCAAGAACTTATATGGGTCCTCATCCACCTTTAACCCCAATAATTCCTGTGGGTTCATTTTAAGAAAATCTCCTACCCTTGCTGCCACTACATTCCCATTCTAGTTAACATGAGCCATCTCATACTGATTAATCTGGGTGGTCCTGGCCTGTGCCAATATGTTGAGGGTTACCTGGAACTCAGCATGAATAACATGGTCGTCCAATGGATTCGTCGGGGCTGGTGGTGCCTACTAGCGGCCATTATCATTTCTTTTTCCATTAACTCTTCTGGGAGGCATTATCCGCGAGCGCGTAAAGAATGAGTCAGGGGAAGAATAGTTAGATCTTCATACTCTATGCACGATAAGAATCATGAAGAAAAGGGAATAATCCTAAAACATCTCGTAGCCTCTTCGTCATAAGTGTGGTGTGCTTCACTCCCATGAAGAAGACTCTACTTAACGCGGCTTTCAGACACCCTAGGATACTCTAAACCTTTGCTCTGATACTATGTTTGTTATGACCCAAGTTTACACCCTAGTTGTAACATAGGATGAGGAACCCCGAAAAGATCCAATTCAACACATGGCATAATGATAGCATAACACTTTATAATCTATACAACTAGTAGAAATATAACAGCGAAAGATAACTTTAAGAGCCAATTTTAAAACTTAAGGACATGATCTAACAAAAGCATAATACATGGACTAAATTTGATTACACATGTATGAAAACCTCTACTAAACTAATGAGTTACTGGGACAGGTCCCCAGCTAACTCCTAAAGTCTGAAAACTGAAACACAACTGGATAAGAACATAGACCTCGTCCTCAAGAGAAGAGGGTTCACCACAATCCGCTGGGATGGAAGAAAGAGCATGTCTACCCGCGGGGCTGAGTCTTAGTACCTAAATCTATATCATGAAATGATATAGGACATAAAGTATGCGGTCATTACTTGGAATGTACTGAGCATGTGGGGAAACATAAACAAACTAAACATACAAGTATACAAAAGGGAAATAATTGAGTACATCAACATATAACTTATTTAGAATGCAACAAGCCTTTTCTAAGTCATATGAACTTATATACATGAAACTTTCATTTGGAACTCATATTCTGAAACATCCTCAACCTCATGCATAAAGGTCAAGTATTGAATATTTGATGAAAGCCGAGGTTGTGGCTAGTATCACACACTGTACCGGATATCTGCTGATAACTGAGTCTACATTTCATTATGTTATATCTATTTTAAACTGATTTCTAAACTATGCAGAACTGAGCCATACCAATAACATAAACTAAGGGAGTCATTCTATGCTATGGAGAGTCCCAACTGAACTAGGGAAACGTTCTCACCTATGGAGAATCCCAACTAATCTAAGGAAAAGCCTTCTTGGCTATGGAGAGTCCCTGCCTGGCTAAGGGAAACATTCTCAGCTATAGAGAGTCCCTGACTGACTAAGGGAAACATTCTCGGCTATGGAGAATCCCTATCCGACTAGAACATGAGAACGATTGATCTGACATTATACATCGAGGCTATGCTATTGCAGCTAATCAAAAACCTGAGCATTTACTGGTTTCATCATATGACATTCATTTATAAAGGGTTAGGGCTACTTTCTACTAACAATAAGCCCAACAGTCTGAAATATCATTCTCATTCTTTATCATCATAGTTCATATTGTCATAATACCAAATAATCATTTAATCTACACATCTTACATTTATGAACATCTATAGATTCATATCATACTTTACACACCTCCATAACATTCAAGTTCTGAGTTCATAACATACAATATATAACATAAGGTCCTGTAGGATCCATAGGTCCAATTTACAATTTAACATAGATACATTGTTCAATATATTTTAGATTTGTGGAATACCCATACACTTAACTCATACCTTAAATATTTACATCTAGATCATGGTAGAAGCGTGCATTTTCATCTCATAGAACCCATTTCAGAATTTACTCCAATTCATAAGAAAGATATAATAATTTTGCCATTATCATAGGTTTAACTCATACCCTTAACATTTTCATTGAATACATAATGAAAACACATACGTACTTTCAATTGATCAAGCCCATAAATTCTAATATCATCTCAACATATTTATCAAATTGTATATTCAATTTTTATGGGAATTCTTATGATCTTCACATATTTTAGAAATGGTTACGAGTTATTGGTATAATCGAGTGAACTATAATAAAATCCCAATCAAAGTTCAAGACATCTCATGAAGCACATTCTATAATCATGCATTTTCACCATCTAGCACATAATTCAAGATAATCAAACAATTCCATATGCCTAATTAACTTGTAATCGTAATGGGTTTTAGAATTCATTGAAGACATAGAAGAAATCACCCATCAATTGAAACCCTAGGTCATTCTTTTCTAGAATAATTGAAATCGTGTTTTTGATAATATATTTTGGGGCACAAGGATGGAAGGATATCCTTATTGAAAAACCCACATACTTGATTTAAGGAATATATTCTTGAACTACACCCTTGAAGCCTTGAACAAACCCTTTATGCTCTTGAACTTGGGAGAAGAAGGTGAAGGAAACTTTATCAATGATTTTTGGCTAATGAGGGGCTTAAGCTATTGAATACCCCTATATTTTGACCACTTTCAACACCAAAAATGATGCCATTTAAGAACTGGAAGCATAGGACTTTACCATAATACCCTTGGGATTAAGCCTTAAAATCTGCCTGATTGGAGACCACCACCCTCACCATGAGTCGTTGGTCCTTAAAGAGACTCGTGGTGACCATCCGTTGCCACCACTGTTCCATCCTTCAATTTCCTTCCAACGATCGATACAGTGGATCATTAATCCTTCTAACGGCTCGTTGTCTTTGTCCGTTGTGGCTAACCCAGAACCCTGAACAACGACCAACGACTATTTTGTATGACCCGCCGTAGCTAACAATAGGCCGTCCTTTGGCTTGTTGTTTTTGTGAAGCCCAGACTGCCTTCTTACCATGACTCCATGCAAGGGGTCGTTGTTCCCCACAATGACTGGTTCCCTCCTTCCGTGGTATAAAACACACTTAATTTTATTCTTGAATTCCTTCCAACAGCCTATTAGTACAACCCACAACTCACTGGACGAGTCACTCTGAGACAAATTTTGCTGGTTTTTCTACTGAAATCCATCTAACTCTGGGTATTATATTAGGAACTTCCGGGTTGTTATAGTAGGTCCATGAATGAGAGATTCCATTCACTCTCATGCCCCAATTTCTCCTCAAGTTAATGAATTCATGTCTTAAAGTCAGTTTTATGATCTTATGGAGTTTTAATCCAATTTTATTAAATTCTCTATATTTTAATCATGGGTCAATTCCTTTCATTTTCAAAATGATATTTTAAGATTCATGGGCACAGTTTATACTTATTTTGAATTACAATTCATGGTTTCTAGTTTTTAAATTATTATGCCAAATTAAGCAAGTTTCATGAAAAGTTAAGATTATGATGTGTTTTCAAGAATTATGAGATGTTTAGCATGAAAGAATGTTTATGAATTACCCATGTATGAATCCATGGCTTTTACTATCAAGTCTATTTCAAGAATGTTAAAGTTTGGGCAAGCCCATATGATCTAATTATGTTTTATTGATTTAGTTCATGTTTATGATGTTAGCTTACCACATGGTTTTGGAGTCTAGACTCCCTCTTTTCTACTTGTGGTATGTTTTGAGCCAAGGCTCCTCATATTCAAATTTCAGACTATGTATGTAATGTCATGATTAGTTTCGTTGAAAAATGATGGTTTAGCTTCATTAAATAAATGATGGTTCAACTTCGTTGAAAAATGATGGAGAGCATACACATGTTTTTGGGAGTAGTGTCTAGCATTGAGTAGGATAGGGGTTTAGGTAAACCTTGGGCGTCAGAACTACGCGCCAATGTAGGTTTATTCAGATTCATTGGGACCTCCCATGTGAGCTTTCCCTGCCCCAAGGGGCTTTTATCTTGATATCGATATCATGGTACCGCCCTTGGCCATAGCAAGGCCTTGGACGGCTCTGCCCACATGAATGTAATTATTGGGATCACGTGAGCTTTATAGTGATTATGTCAGTTATATGATGAGTCTCCCATTGTTCCTCATGATTTCAGTTATGCATGTTCATCAATTTTAATATCGTTTTCAAAATATGTAACCCAATGTTCAGTTGAACAGTTTTACTTACGATCATCAGTTTCAGGATTGGGTCATTCATTTCAATTATGAAGTTCAGTTATGTTTATTCATGTTTTCAAGATATCAACATGAAGTCCTTACTCTCATAATCTTATAATGATATGATTTATGTTATGCATGGTTTCAGTTTTACTTACTTAGCCTGTTTTAGCTACCTTGCATACCTAGTACATTCCAAGTACTGACCACATACTCTTTGTTGTATCATTTCATGATACAGGCTCACACGTTCAGACTCAGTCCCACTATTAGCCAGTCTCCAAAGCTTAACCAGTTTACTTGTTGGTGAGTCCTCATCCTCCGAGGACATTCAGTTAGTTGTGTTGTTACTATTTCTATTTTAGATTTCTAGTGAGCTAGTTGGGGTGTTGTCGCATCAGCTTGTTAGTATGTAGAGGCTTTTCAAACATAGTGATATATTCAGCTCCAGATTCAGTGTCATGTTATTTCCTTTGTTTAAGTGATTTAATATTCAGACTTTTGCTTTGTGTATGTTTTGCTTTAGTTTTCAGGTTCATGCCATGGGTCGACTTAGAGCCATTTATGGTTCTAGGTTCCTTGTCTAGATCTGGGCCTATGTTTGAGTCGTGACAAACTTGTTATCAAAGAAAAAGTTTTGTGGGTCCTAGGCTATCTAAATGATGCTTTAAGTTTATTTGTTTTCAAGGGTGTGAAGCGCGCCACACTTATGACAAAGAGGCTACGAAATGTTTTAGGAAATTTCCCTTCTTTCATTATCTATGTCATGTGATGAAGTATATCTCTACCCTTCTAACTCGTGTTATATGCGACTATAGAATCATGCCTCCCTCGTCGAGTTAACGGAATAAGGAATGGAAACGAAAACAGAATTGGCCATGAGAATGGCAACAAAGATGGGCACCATTAAGCCCCACCAGCCCTAGAGGATTATGTGCCTGAGCAGGTTGCCCAAGTAAAGTTTAGGGCAGCTATCCAGATAATGGTTCAGGCGTTGACCACTTAGGTCAATCAATAGGCAATAACTCATGTTCCCCAGAACGGGAACGCAACAGCGGTTAGGTTTAGGGATTTCCTCAAGATGAATCCCCCTGAATTTCTTGAGTCGAAAGTGGACAAGGACCCACAAGAGTTCATTGAGGAGATTCAAAAAATCACCTAGATTATGGGGGTGATGGGGGAGGAGTGTGCAGACCTAGACTCATATTAGTTGAAGGGGTTGCTTATATTTGGTATAGATAGTGGAAGGATGGTCAGAGAGTAGGAGTGGGTCCCATTGGTTGGAATGAGTTGCTTACCAGATTCTTGGACCGATTTTCCCCGTAAAATGAGGGAAATCAAGGTAGCACAATGCATTAATCTGAAATAGAACAATATGAAACTTCAAGAGTATGCTTTAGAGTTCACTCACTTGTCTAAGTATGCGTCGGAGATGGTGTCTAATCAGAGGGCTCGGGTGAGCAGATTTATGAATAAGGTGGAATACTTTGTCAAGGATTGCAAGACCACTACGCTACATCAGGACATCGGCTTCTCCCAATTGGTTGTGAATGCCCAATAGATCGAGGTAGTGTAGATGAGGGAGATGGAGAGAGTGAATAAGAGGGCCAGGACTAATAGTTTTGAGCTCTCCTAGTAGAGGTTGGGTGGTGGACATCGTTAGTAGTCCCACCAGAGATCATCTGCCCCAACACCATTAACGGCAAGTGTGCCATCTAGATCTTGGCGTAATTAGAGGGGACGGGCATCAGGCTCTCAATATTAGGGGAGTAGGTTAGTTGAGCCTAGCATCCTAGGTTGTGATAGGTGTGGTAGGAGGCACACTAGTCAGTGCTCAGGTGGAACAGGTGCATGTTTCGGGTGTGGGAAGCCTCGTCATATGTTCAAGAAGCCAGTCAAGGCTAGCGTAGAGGCTGAGACCCAACCACCAGTTTAGTAGCTCCACTAGCATGCTAGTCTCAGCAAGGTCCATCTAATAGTGTAGGGGGTGGTCAGTGTCAGAACAGGTTTTATGCCCTATCGCCTCATTAGGAGCAGGAGGTTTCCCCAGACATGGTCACTGCTAGATTATGAGTATTTTATCTTGATGTATATGTATTATTATATACAGGGACTACTTTATCTTTTGTGACGCCCTATATGCTGGTAGTTTCAGAGTTAGTATCCAAATCCTATTAGAACCCTTCTCATTCTCTACACCAGTCAGTGACTCAAATATAGCTCGATGAGTATACAGAAATTGCCCTATCCCAGTTCTTCAGAATGTCACCTCAGCAGATTTAGTAGAGTTAGGCATGACAAATTTTGATGTTAACTTTTTCATGGATTGGTTATATGCATGTTATGCCTCCGTAAATTGTAGAACCCGTGCAGTAGATTTTCACTTTCTGGGCAAGCTAGTCCTAGAGTAGAAGGGTAGTTCAGCCATGCTTGTAGGTCGCTTTATTTCCTACCTTAAGGCCAGAAAGATGATTTCTAAGTGTTGTGTATACCATCTAGTTCGGGTTAAAGATGCAACGTCCAAGACCCTGACTCTCCGATTAGTTCCTATAGTGTGTGAGTATCCAGAGGTGTTCCCAGATGATTTACCCAAAGTCCCTCTTGAGTGAGAGATCTAGTTTGGTATTGACCTTCTTCTAGATACATAGTCCATATACATTCCTCCTTACAGGGTGGCTCCAGCTGAGCTAAAGAAGTTGAAAGAGTAGATGATGGATCACTTAGAAAAGGTTTTATCAAACTTAGCAAATCCCCCCCTGGCGCACCAGTTCTCTTTGTTCGAAAGAAGGATGGTTCTCTTCCTATGTGCATTCACTATTGGTAATTAAACAAGGTCACAATCAACAACAAGTATCCTCTCCCCGGGATTGATGATTTGTTTGACCAACTTTAGGGTGCTAACTGCCTCTCCAAGATAGATCTCAAATTCCATTTTCACCAGCTTAGAGTTAGAGAGAGTGACCTCGAATATCGCCTTCAAGACTCGTTATTGTTACTATGAGTTTGTAGTAATGTCTTTTGGAATAACAAATGCTCCTACAACTTTTATGTATTTGATGAACAAAGTGTTCAAGCCATATTTGGACATGTTCGTGATTGTGTTCATAGAAGACATTCTCATATATTCTCTAAGAGAGGAGGAGCATGCCGCTTATTTAAGGATTGTACTACAGACTCTTAAGGATTGCCAATTGTTTGCTAATTCAGCAAGTTTTAATTTTGGTTGAACTGAGTAGCATTTTTGGGCCATGTGGTGTCAAGTGAGGGTATATACGTGCCTCACAAAAGATAGAAGCTATAATGAAATGGTCTAGACCAATTAGTTCTTCAGATATGAGGTGTTTCTTGGGTCTAGCTGCTACTACAGAAGGTTTATTCAGGGATTTTCATCAATTGCGGTACCATTGACTAAGTTGACCCAAAAGAAAGTCAAATTTTAGTGGCCGGGATGCCCGTGAGAAAAGTTTTCAAGATATAAAGAGTCGACTCACGTCAGCCGTAGTATTGACCCTACCCAAGGGTACTGGTGGATTTGTTGTGTATTGTGATGCCTCTAGGGTTGGTCTTAGTTGTGTGTTGATGCAACATGGCAAGGTCATTGTGTATGCCTCTAGACAACTTAAGACTCATGAGAAGAATTACCTGACACATGACCTAGAATTGGCAGTCGTGGTGTTTGCACTATAGATTTGGAGGCACCATTTGTATGCAGTGCATGTGGATGTATTCACAGACCATAAGAATCTTGAGTATGTGTTTACTTAGAAGGACTTGAATTTATGACAAAGGAGGTGGTTAGAGCTTCTCAAGGATTATGACATGAGTATCCTTTATCATCCGGGCAAGGCCAATACGGTGGCGAATGCTTTTAGCAAGCTATTCATGGAGAGAGTTTCTCATGTGGAAGATGGAAGGAAAGATTTGGTGAAGATATTACGATGGTAAAAAAAATTGACTGGCAAAGGATAAATTGGTGAGGTCTCATTATTTAATTAAGAAATTCAATTGTTGGCCATTAAAGAATACAAAAGAAAGAATTTCGAATTTACAAGATACGATCTATCTGGATCTAAAGTGTCAATTCCAACAAATATTGAACTCAAAATAATTTCTTGATTTCGAAAGGATTTTCCATCTGAGATGAATCTATTATTTCGATTTTTTATTTTTTATTGAATTGCGTGGGCTTGAATACGCATAAAGACCATAAAAAGAGTTTTGTTTTATGTTTATATATGTTTTCTTTAATTGAATGAACGTTTTGATTCTCAGTTTCTCAAAATACTTCAATTGGTACACGGAAGAAATAGGCTAATTCAGCAGCCTTTTGTTCAATTTCTCATGGAGTCAAATTCTCATCTATACGGGTCAAGGGAATAGACCCCTAGCCTCGGATGTCCATATAAAGAACACAACAAGCATAAATACCCTCTTTAACTTCTATTCTAATGGACTGAATATCTTTTATAAGGAATCAGAGGAATATGCGATGATTTTTTCCCGGAAATCACCAACGAAAAATAAAAACTATTCCTTCCTTTCTATCGAATCGATCATAACCACTACCTACATTCCAGGAAATTGTGCACCACAAATAAGAGATAATAAAGAGACCTGTAATTCCATAGAAAGACATCATGATTCCTTGTGGAAAAAAAATTATTTGCTTAGGCGGAAAAAAATATCAAATTTCTACCAAGATAACTGGAAGTTCCAACTAATAAGAAGCCTAATGAACCTAAAAAAAGGATAAAGGCCCAGCATAAATTACTTATTTTTCGATACCCCATTATAAGTTCTGATCGCGAAGTCATACTTTACCCGATTGCATTTTATTGGAATTGAGATAATACCCCAGAGAAATTTGACTTTACTTTTTTGTTTCCTAAGTAACTCTCATCAACTAGCACTAGTTTGAGGTGAACTAGCACTAGTTTGATGTCAACCTTTAGGAGTAATTCATCACATTAGTTAAATATAAAATAATAAAATACTCTTTATTTAATACGATCCCACTACACATATCGATATACATAGAGATTCACTGACTAAATTTCGGCCATCCATCGATCCTGATCTATTTGAATAGATTTGGTGAAGGATGTGCATTGGCTTGCACGATTAAGAGTTAGTCTTGTGGGTTGATTGATGGTGGTGTCAATGTTAGAAATGGTTCAGAATCCTCTCTGGTGACTGAAGTCAAACGCTTGGTAGGATGAGCATCCCATTTTTGTAAAGTTGAAGGAAGCGGTTCAGAATTAGATGGTAGAGGTCTTCTCAAAAGGGGGAGATGGTGTACTTTGATATCAGGGTTATTTATGTGTTCCAAATGTTGATGACTTGAGACAGTGGATGTTGCATGAGGCTCATTATTCCCGATATTCCATACATCCAGGTTCCCCCAAGATGTACCATGACCTATGGGAAGTTTATAGGTGGAATGGTATGAAGAAGGACATAGAGGAGTTTGTGGCTAAGTGTCCAACTGCCAACAAGTGAAAGTGGAGTATCAAAGACCAGGAAGTGTGTTGTATGACATCAACATGCCCACTTCGAAGTGGGAAGAGATCAACATGGACTACATAATAGGGTTACCTTGCACACATCGACCATATGACTCTATTTGGGTCGTTGTAGACAGCTTGACTAAAGCAACCCATTTTTCTACAAGTCAAAACTAACGATTCAACTGAGCACTATGCTAAGTTTTATATTCAGGAGTTAGTTCAGTTGCATGGAGTTCCCTTGTCTATTATATCAGATAGATGTACTCAGTTTACTTCACAGTTTTGGAAGTCATTTCATAATGGACTTGGTACTCAGGTCAAGATTAACATAGCTTTTCACCTTCAGACGGATGGTGATGAATTAAAAAGATGAGTAAGGAGTTTATAATCAGGAGGAGGACAAACCTCTAGATGAATGATAAAGTAGTGATGTGAAACCATCATGCTACAATGTTAAATCAAGCACTTCTTGGGAGGCACCCCAAATGTCTTATAATTTATTTTTACCTCACATTTTTTGTCTTTATGTGTAGGTTGATTTATTGAAAACAACTAGAACAAAATAGGAGATGAGAACATGCGAAATGCAGGTATCAACACACAACACATAGGACAAACACACAAGTGATCCAGAACACCTGAAGAAAAATTGGGTATCTGCGCCTCACCTGCAAAAAATAGGAGAAAATCCTTCGAATGCAGGTCCTTCATTATGTTTGAACCCGTACACCTAGGAATAGTCATGAAAAAAATGGAGGGGGCTTGTGCCACACCTGCGAAATGCAAGTGCAAATCCACGAGATGTAGGTGTGCCATAAAATCCAAATAGTGCAGGAGGGCTACCTTTGTCTAAAGTGTTGTTTGCATCTACAATACTACGACCACAGGTCTGGTGCAGGTAGTACTGGCATTTTAATATGTTGACCGCCCCATTAACCAACCCGTCCTAAATCTGACATATGTCTTTTAAACTTCTTCCCTACTTTCCAAAACCTAATTTCTGCACCACTTACCCATTTTCATAACCCCTCAACCACCATTTCAACTTCCCACATTCAAGCATTAAATCCATCATCAATTACACCAATCCCTACCCCTTCTTCCCTTTATATAAAACCCACCACTTCTTCCATTTTCTATCATAACTAGCTATCTCACTCACAAAACAAAAGAAACAAATGCTTGGTCCATCCATTTTGAGTAAAAGCTTTCAAGTTTTAATTTCATTCCTCCTCTCACTTTCTTTGGTATGTCTCTTGATTTTCATCTTTGTCTTGGAAGCTTAATGAAATGTTCCCCAAGGTATGCTTCTTTATGTCTATGTGAACTTTACTTTTGTGTGGGTTATGGGTTCAAGATTGTGCAAATAAATGGGTAGGAAATTTTGTTTCTTAATGTTATATCTATTGGGTATACACTTACACTTTAAATGTTTAGTTGAGGGTGAAATCTGAGTAACCCATTTACTTGAAAAGCATTATTTTTCCCAATGGTGGATAAGGTGACGTCTTTCTTAAGGAAAAATTGTCATTTCTTCTTATGTTCTTGGTAATATATATGAAAATGCGCTACCGTAGGAGAGAATTGTGAAATGTCGAACTTTCTTGTTGGTTGTATTTGGATTGGTCACTTGACATTTTTCGATGATAGACGTGGTAATATCCTTCTTAAGAAAAGTTGATAAGTGGTCATAATGGTCTTGATTGTGGTTAGTATTGTTGGTAGATCTTTCAGGAAAGTCTGAGTATCCATTAGATCTTGATATTGTTCAACTTGTGAAAAATTATGAAATAAAAAACATGAGGATTAGGCACTGGGGAGCAACAGCAGGACATATATTTTACTCTGTAGAATGCAAGTTGTAACACAAGTAGTGAGTTCGACTTCAGGTTAATTGCTTTCCACCTGCGTTACACCTATGGGTCGCGGATCAACATCTGCAAAACGCAGATTCAATGTAGGTGCTGGGATATTTTGCTGGTTTTCACCTCCCACCTGCGACTCACCTGTGAGCCGCAGGTCATAACCTGCGAAATGCAGGTGTGGTGTAGGTGATACTAGTGGTTTAAAATTTCATTTTCGTTTTGTTTGATATCCAATCTCCTTCTATTACTTTCATTATCCAAGTATAATTGTTGCCTTTTATTTTCCATAATGAAAAATACCAAACGATTTTTGCTTGGTTGTGGTACTCACATAATCTTGCAGTAGCGTGCATTCATCTAGGAAACAAGAAAAGGAGAAGGCCTCACCCTCCTCCAAAAGCAAAGGGAAAGGCAAGGAAAAGCTAGCTCCAACCTCTACTAATAGCAGAGATGCCATCTGGTTCTATTTGGATGACATAGAGGCATATTATATCAACTATAAGAACCGACCGATGACCGCATAGAAGTGCTTTAATCTAGCAAGATTAGGGAAAGACTTCCTTAATATCAACAAAAAATCCACGGAGCAACACTGGCACCCATTCATGGATGCGCTACTTGGCTGTTACCCAAACCTAGTGATAGAGTTCTTTGCCTCATGTAAACAACGCAAGACTCAATAAAAAACACTGGGAAAGTGGACGAGTTCCCAAATCATTCATCAGTCAGGGTTCATGGAGTAGAAGTGGGCATCACCCCTAATGCGATCAACTCTATTTATTGGGGTGAGGAAATTAAACGAGGAATTGAGTTGGCACAAAAGGAGGCAACTAAAGTTGATAAGCGTCCATGGGTAGCTCAGACTATCATAGATGGGAAACCTTTATAGGCCACCATGGAAGGAGATATTCGGAGATAAAACCTTCAATTCAAAGCCAAACTGTGGCTTGAATTGGTGTGTAGTCATCTCACGCCCTTCAAGAATGACCAGCGAGTGAATGCTGAGGCTGCCATTCTGATAGCATGCATCATGATTGGGGTGCATGTCAACTTTGGCAAAATAGTCGCCATATAAATAAAAAAAATCCAGGCAGCAAGGTCTCTCAATGCCCTTCCCTATTCCCATTGTACTGTGCTAAATCAGGGGTTTCCTAATTTCCCGATGAATGGCCTAGATCTGCTGCTAGGGTGATTGACATTGAGAAAAAGAGAGATGCATAGGCCTCCAAAAGCAAGAGAAAGCGATTGCAAACATCGATGCCCCAGAAGACTCCATAGTACATGATATTTATGAGGTTCCTTTGGTCCCCGACCTCAATGTTCCTACTCTCAAAATTTTAGCACATGCTCCGGTAGAAGTGCCACATTAGGGGTATCCACGACCACTTTCATCTTCTAGGCCAAGTATGCTTCAAAAGTTCGCCGAAATGACCCACTCTCATGAAAATCAGCTAAACAAATTGGCCATGTGTTTGCCAACCTTCACGTAAAATTCCATGAAGAATTTCATAGAGGATTTTTTTCACAACTTAAATAAGTTGTGCTCCTGAGTTGAGGTGGTTGAGGGAGCGGTCTCCTCTCTTCGAGCTTATATGAGAGAAGCGGTCTCCTTTGGCATCCATTCCTCCCTAATTGCCAGTGAATAAACAAATTGGGTTTGAAGTCCAAGATTTAAGGGAGGAAAAATGAAATGTGATGTAAGGAAAAAGCCTATGTTTGGAGGTGTAAAATACAAGAAAAAGTGTAATAAGGTTCTATGTGAGGTAACACCTATTACTTAATGAAAAGATAAAATGATCAAAAGAAAAAAAGAGAAAAGTTTAATGGTGCTATTTCCTGTTTGGATGAGGCTTAATAAAAAAATTTGAAGGTGTTACAAGGGTGGATCTTGAGAAACATTGTGATTGATGAGAAGGGAGAAATAAAGTTAAGTAAACTTGATAAGTGTGGGGAGATATGAGAATGAGTGCACAAAAGGCATTAGGGAGGATCTACTCACTAGAGCAAAATTTCGTCCTACCTTTAACCCTTAGACTTCATTATGGCCCAAGACCTTAGTGATCCCAAGTTTAGAAACTCTACATTAATGGTGAGTTACATAAAGGGCAAGCTATGGTTTTAATGGTATGCACTTTAATTTTCTTGAGAGTGTGATCGTCCCTTTGTGTGAATTGCATCTATGTGAATGAGATTCTCTCTTGTAGTGAGCGGAATCATTTCCTTGAACAAATTCCAAAACTTGTTTTTCCCATAAGAGGTATGAATGTGATAAGTTATGTAGTGAACTTTGAGGCAAGCCTTGAATGTTGTTTGTGAATGACTTGAGATGCTGATTGATCTTGATTAGTTAGAATATGCCCCCTGATTTGAATTTAAAAGAAATAAAGTGAGATATGCCAGATGCTTTTCGTTACCAACTGTGTTTGTGCAACATATTTTGAGTCTTATTATTTTTCGAGTCGGTGTGAGATTTTGGGGTTGTCTTAAATTTTAGTAGTCCCTTATGCAGCTCTTAGGATGTGGATGCTTAATTCAACTCTTAGTGATGAGATAATTGTAACACCCTAGATAATTTGAGCGATAAATCAATACTTTCGAGGTAGGAATAAGAGTAATTAATAGGATAATAAGGAAGTGTTACAAGTAATTTGAGTCACTTTGTGATCGTGTCCAAGATAGGATGTCGATCAAGTTGTAGAACGAAATTCGGCAAAAGTTATCATAAGATTTTCTTCTTGAGATTCCCTAAAATTTAGGTCAAATATGTAAAAGATTTTCTCCTAATATATAAGGAGTAATGGATTTTATGACCTTTCAAATCAAAGGTCTATGGGTCTTGTTTGTATCGCACTAATCCATTAATCAATCCGACTTCATAGTAGAGAGATATTCACATTTTCGCGAGACTGCACAAGCAGGAACATCACAAGTGGGTTGAGGCGATGGAGGACTATTTAGGTCCCTTGGTTAGTGGATTGGGTCTTTATCCAAATTTCAAGAAGGAAACTCATCTTAAACTCTCTCCTAAGCTTCCCTTACATGTTCTTGATGGTTTTGGTGCTAGAACCCATGGTTCAACATGATTTTGATGTCGGGAAGTCCCGAATTGCAAGTATCTTATGTTTTTGTGTCTTTTTTAGTCTTTTCGTGGCTTTTTCATGGTGAAGTTGTTGGTAGGCCACCTTCCTTAGGTTTTCCTTAGTTCTGAGGTTTATTATCGGTGTGTTAACACTATTACTTTGTTGTCTCGAAGTTTCTACCGTTGAATTTGTATGAATCTTGTCTGTTAAGCTTCATTTGTCTTGTTTCATTGTTGAGTTGTGTTGGCTGAATTTTTGCAGTAACATGGGCTGTTCTCAGGAACTATCTTGATTTTTATAAGGTGGAGGTTTTGTCTTAGTTTGGGTTCTCTAAAAAGCCAAGGTATGTTAGGCTTGTCTCTCCCTTTGTCAGCATGAATTCTGTAGCCATTGTCATCGGTATTAACGTGTGTGTCGGCGTTTTTGTGAAGCTTTGAGTTATATTGTTATTTCACTCTAGTTATGCTGTTTATATGACGATAAGTGTGGCAGAAGGTCCTAGTTTGGTTGGTGGCTCAGGCTTGAGTGCGAAGAATCATAGTCATGACAAATTATTAGGCTTGTGTTGATAGGTTGTGTGTGAGGCATATCGTTCTTGTAAAAAGTTATGGATATTTGTGTTAATAATATTAGTTTATGATATTTACAAGTGAATTAGGGTTTAGAATGATTAAGGTCAATGGTTGTAATGATCTTTTGTAATATTAGAGTCAGCGTCCCTGTCGGCCTTGTCAATTCCACGTTGACGGCCATGGTTACACTAGGATTGGCTTGGTCGTGTCCCTTGTTATTAGTGGTGAGTAGAGAAGTTTTTGGTCTTATTGTAAAGCTTGGGGATAGTCTGGTTAGAATGGTGATCCTTAGCTCAGATAGATCCTCATTGGTGGATAGCTAGACGTGCGAGAATAGTACTATGTTGTGATAGTCGGTTGGTAGTGTTTGAAAGCCAGCTATGGGCTATTTGAACATGCATTGTCACTTCTGTTGAATGTGAATGTTGTGATTTTGTGTTTTTGTGTATGTGTTTTGAGGCCCTTGGGATTTGTAGATACCCAATGCTAAGAGTAGGTCCAGCTGCGGGATTGAGTCCAAGGGGTAGAACAATTGGCCTATGGTTGAGTTGAGTTTTCTTCCCATAGATCCATTCTGAGAAATGCGAGACATATGGAGAGGTCCATAGCACCATATATCTCTATTCAGAGCCTTTTTAGGATTGTGATATGCTCTCCCGAATAGATAGAGCTCTACTAACTATGCACAGTTCAGAGAGGGTCTGGCAATGCTTGTTTGATGATGCTGACTGACTGGTGTTTACTTTATATTTGCTTGGCCTAATATTATGGTTGTTGTTTGTATTATCTATTATCTAATAGTAGTGGATGCTAGATGTTGGCTGGTGTTAGATGAGGCTGTTGAGTGATCTAAAGGAGATGACAGGTGAGCTGTGTCGGCTAGGTGCTGCTTGTTGTTGTTTACTTTTGGACTTGCTGGGCTTATGGTGAAAGGTTGGTTCTTTTTGAATGTTTGATTGTACTTGCCACACTTATAGGGCAAAGTAGATTCTATATGTTTATTTAAGTTTAGTTTCTTGTCCTGCAATATTCAGTATATCTGTTGATCTCTAATCTGATTCTTATAGTTATTTCTTCGATACATTATTGTACTAATACCCTAGTTGGGGCATTGCATTCATATATATCGGCTATTGTTGATTGGTAGATCGAGTTCTCAATTGCTGAGTGGAGTTCCAGCTAAGTCAGTGCACTCCAAGTCTTTTTGAGTTGCTAGAGGTTTGAGCTAAGGGCTGTTTGGGGCTTTCTCAAGAATAGTTGACTATTGTTGCATTCATAGAAGCTCATAGACGTATGTTGTTATCGTAGTATTGTTGTAGGCTAGGTGGGCCATATTGTATAGTTGTTTTCCTTTCTATGGCCTTGACAGCTTATTTTGTTTCTTTTAGTTGGTCTGTGAGCCAGCTCCCATTTTAGTCTGTCGTTTACTCGATTGTTCTATGATGCAAAACCCCAGTGGTTCTCGCTTATTGTAGTTAGATTTGTGGTAGGGTGTGCTCGATCAAGGTGTAACACATGCTGCCAGTCATGCCCCTCTGAGTTTGGGGTATGATGATAATGCCTTTCTTGAGGACAAACAATGGTTCAAGTTTGAGGATTCGATTAGTTGGTAATTCACCAACTCATTAGGCCTTTAGGCGTTAGCTTTTTCTTTGTTTCACATCAATTAGGAATGTTTTATGTTTGTTCTTTTTGATTTTGCAGGGATTGAACTTAGACAAGGAAAACAGAGGAACTGGGGGTTTGATGAGTTGGTAATTCACCAACTTATTAGGCTGTTAAGCATTAACTTTTTCTTTCTTTCACATCAATTAGAAATGTTTTATGTCAATTTTCTTTGATTTTGTAGGTATTGAACTTAGACAAGGAAAATAGAGGAATTGAGCAAAAAGCACTCTTCTGGAAGTAGTTGCATGCGTTCCACACTTTGGCACTTGAGAAACAAGGGGAAAATACAGGACACACTAGAAAGAAGCTAAAGTGAACCTGTAGGCCGCAAGTTGGTACCAGTGAATCATAGGTGCGAATGCAGCTGGCACTGGAACAAAGCTACCCCGATATGCGAAGCAGCTAGGTCTTGTGGATGGGCACTTGCGGAACGTAGTTGCCCCGCAAGTGACCAATACACTGAGAAGGGCAAAATCATTCAGCTGGGGTATAAGTGCACCTGAGAATCTTCCAAGGACAAATGTGGAAAGTTGTGCAAAAGGGAATATACAGACTTTATCCCAATTGTACACACCCAAGTCATAACACATCATAGAGAAGAATCAGATTTTAGAGAGAAGTAGTGAGAGAAAGAGTAGAGTACATTCTTCTTCTTCTTCTTCTTCTTCTTCTTCTTCACTATTTTGAGCTAAGTATACCATTGTTGGAGATTTTTGAAATCTCAATTTAGTTAACCAATATGATGATTGTTTATGTTTTCCCTATTAGTATAATCTCTCTATCTCCATTACTGAGTAGCTAAATTTCTAGCTACGGGTGTGTGCTTGATGGGTGCTCAAACTTGATTGGGTATTGATAGATTGTTCTTGACTTTAATCTAACTACATGGAGCTATTGTTTCCTCTAAATTTTAATTGAAAAATTAGTGGCTGCAAACACTAGTTTATTTTACTTATCTTGCTTGAGCTTGAGAAAGAAGAGTGATATATGGGTGAAGAAACAATAGGGGGGATTTGGAGTGTGTATGTGGGGGTTGAGTTAGAGATAGTGAAAACCCACATCTCCACTCCATTAAAGGGTTAAGGCTACAAATAGCTTGACCCTTACTCAAGCCTTATGGATGATTATTTAATTTTTACCTTGGAGTTTGAGAAAATCAAAGGAAAACACATCCTTGTGGTTGAAAAACAAAAGGATGTATTGATATCCATGATATCCATGCTAGAAATTGAAGTTAAGGAAATTGAATCAATCCTAATCAACTTGGCACTTCATCTACTGCACATCTTAGCCCTCTCTCATCATTTGCAACTATTCATTTACTTAATATCATTTTATATATTTAAATCTAATATTGTTTTGCCTTCCCTTCCCCCCCCCCCCCCATTATAATTTTCAATTGTTAAACAATGATGCATTCTAGTTTGAGTTAGTTTACATCTTTTAGAGTGTCATTATCAATTCCTTGTTGGATTCAACCCCAACACCCATTGGGTATATTATTTTTTATAATGACAACTGCTACCTCCCTTAATCAGGAGAGATGCTTTGAGCATTATCAAAAAGTAGCATCGTTGTCGGAGAATTGAGATGAGATAGCCAATTGTTGTTTATTAATTCAAATTAGTTTTGTGTCTTATTTTTTTTCAAATTGTTTTTGGTCTTTGTTTGATTGAATAGGGGTAAAGTAATGAGCCATGCTATCCACACAGGTAGCGTGGATATCTTCATGGACCTCGAGAATTAGCCAATGGCTTATGGTGAGGAGGACAAATATCTGGATGATTGATGATTTATGAGAATAAACTGTCGTGCTGCTACGCTAAATCAAGTACTTCTTGGGAGGAAACCCAAGTGTATTTCAATTTTGTTTTACTTCACATCTTTGTTGTCTTTGGTTGTTGTAGAGTTAAAAGAGGTGTGGAATGGGATGAAAAGTGGGAGGAGCCAAAAAGATGCACCGTTGTTGGACTTGCAAATGCAGGTTCAAATGTGTGAGACATAGGTCTGGTACATGTGCCAACCAGAATTCCTTGAAGAAAAAAATGCTCAAAAGTGATCCATCTGCGTTAGACCTACGAAATGCAGATCTAACTGTGCGAAACACAGGTCTAGCATAGGTTATTTCCAGAATTCCTTGAAGGAGAAGGTTTAGGATAAGCGACTCTGTGCCCCACCTGCAAAACATAGGTTCGGTTGTACAATCCATAGTTCCAACACAGATCCTCAGAAATACACTAACTTGTAGCTCGCAAATGCCTCCATCTATCCAAGGAGTTCTTTCACCCATTCTACCTTTATTTTGTTCAACCTTGTGAATCAAGGAAATATATTATTTTTTGGGGGGTGAAGTCTGAGTAACCCACTCGTTAATGATGCACTATTTGGCCCTATGCTAGATTCGATGACGCCATTCTTAAGACCAAATTATCATTGCTTGCTATTTTGCATCGCCTTTATACATAGTAGATAGTAATAAACCCTGAGTGTTTTCTTTATACCACGATTCTTTCCCAAGGAGAAAATTTTATTTTATCTTTTTTATGTCGAACGTGGTGACATTTTTCGATGATGGATTGAGCGGCAACTTTCTTAAGGAAAAATGTCATGTCTTTGAGTAATTGTTGCACTTTGTTTGATTGGTACCACCAAAAAATATTTTTTTAGTTGAAAAGGGGCTTTAATTTGAACAATCTCTTGTCATGAGTTGTACATTCTTTGTTTGGCTTTTGATTTGAAAAACGGGTGTGCAAAACCTGAGAATAGCTTGTCAAAAGTCATACCTTTGAAGAGATTGTGAAAAAATAGTTGAATTCCTTGGATATGATGCCTTGTATGGTGAGATATTTAGCTTAATTCTTGTATATGCATGTTTTCTAGAATTTGCTTCAAATGTAATTAAAGGTGAATTCCTAGATGTAGATGCACTTGGGAAATGACCTTTGGCTTTTATTTTATTTTGGTTAGTCACTTTACCACCAAATGACCTCCTTGAACATCAACCCTTGTTAACCACTGTTCGAGCCTTGAACCATTTTCTTGGCAATTACATTACAAGCCTTATACCCTTTTTAATCCTCTCCTTTGGCACCCATTCCTCCCTAATTTATAGTGCAAAAAATGGGGCTTGAATCCCAAGATTTGAGGGAGAAAAAATGAAATATGATGTAGGCAGAAGCCTAAATTTGGGGGTGTGCAAGAACAGAAAAAGAGTAATGAGCTTTTATGTGAGGTTGCACCTATTTCTTAATGGAAAGACAAAATGATAAAAAGATGAAAAATAGAAACGTTTAATGGTGCTATCTCTTGTTTCTATGAGGTTTAATAAAAAAAAATTGAAGGTGATACAAGGGTGGATCTTAACAAAAATTATGATTGATGAGAAGGGAGAAATAAGGTGAAGTAAACTCGCTAAGTGTAGCGTGAAGTTTGGATGAGTGTTCAGAAGGCATTAGAAAGGTTCTAGTCACTGTGCTAAATGTTTTGCTACCTTTAACCCCTAGCCTTCATTATGACCCACAAGTCCCTAGTGATCCCAAGTGTAGCAACAATACATTAGTGGCGAGTTATATAAAGGGCAATCGTATGGTTCGAATGTGTAAGCACTTGAATTTCCTTGAGAGAATGAGTGTCTTTCAATTATTTCATAATCCCTATGTGTGAATTGAATCTATGTAAATGGGATTCCCTCTTGTGGTGAGTGGCATCATTTCCTTGGAACAAATGCTAAAAGTTATGTTTTCCATTAAGAGGCATGAATGCGACAAGTTGTTGACTGAACTTTGACGCAAACCTTGAACGTTGATTGTAAATGACATGAGATGCTTACTGATATTTATTTGTTGGAATATGCCCCTTATTTGAATTGAAGAGAATTAAAGCGAGATATGCCAAATGCTTATGGTTACCAATTGAGTTTGTGCAGCTTGTTTTGAGCCTTTTTATCTTTCTTGAGTTAGTGTGAGATTTTGGCGTTGTCTAGAGTTTTAATAGTCCCTTATGCAGTTCTTGTGATGTGGATGCTTAATTCAATTCTTAGTTGTGAAAAAACGCATTGCTTGAGGACAAGTGTCAGGACCAGATCGTAGACACAAACCGCAACACGGGAAGAGGAGCCCTGAGGGACTCCAAGTCGTCTCATGGCATGAACATACATCTATCTCAATCCAGTAACGCAGAATTACTCAACCTGATAACATAGCAGAAGCATCATCATAACATAACATGGAAAGAGGAACACACTTCATACATGATAGCTTAATACTACACATAGTCTGAAAGTCTCTAACATATCTGATGGGTTGATGAGACAACACCACCAACTAACCCGACAAGTGCAGAAAAGTAAACATAAAGAGATAACTAATATCAACTAGTACTCGGGGGATGAGGACTCACCAAAGGACTGGATGCTAACTACGGGAATGAGCTAATGACCGTGCTGGGTCTGAAGATCGGAGCCTATATCATGAAATGATAAAACATAGAGTATGTGGTCAGTACGTGGAATGTATCGAGTAAGAAAGGTAAGTAAAATGGACATTTAAATTTCATAAAAGTTCAAAAGAGATCATAAGAGTAGGAGAACATGCTCATAACATAAATATCATAATGTAACATAAGGCTCAAGTCTTTCAAAACATTCGTAATCCATTCATTTGCATATTCATAAGAGAAACTTTATAAATCATAACTTGAGCCAAAGTAACATAAACATAACAATGCATAAAACATGCGGAACAACGAGAGGACTCGTCATAACCAACACAATCATGGTAGAATCTTACATGATTCCCCAACTACCTCACTCAAGTGGGCAGAGTTGTCCCGAGCTTGCTAGGCTGGGGACTTGCATTATGTGATATCACAAAAGAGGGGTTCCATTAACATTGTAATGTTTCATCATGAACCTACAGTGGCACGTAGTTACGAGATACTGGGTAGTTCTTTGAACGCAGGGCTACTCGGTGCTAGACACTACACCCAAAAACATCCACATTAGGTTCGTACGTAAATCATAAACATCATTCATGAGATTGATGGCCAAATAGACATTAAAAAAGTTGATCCTCATTTATATACATGTTTAGCCATGAATCAAGGTCCCATTAATCTGCCAACGTCATAAATCAATCAATCATGAAAATCCATATCATAGATCAGAAATCATTCTTTAACATGTAGGTATTGCCCAATACTTTAACATGCTTGAAAATACTCAATTCACTTGAAAACATGATTATAAACATGGGTACCTTGAAAATATTCTTTTCATCATAAATATCTCATCATACTTGAACATTCATCATAGATCTCAACTTCCATAAACTTCTCATAATTGGGCATTTTTGTTATGAAGCATGAAACATGATTTTTAATTGAAAACAATATAAAACTTGCTCATGAATCATAATTCAATAATAGAAACATCTTTAAATTATACCCATGTAGAGAATTAGAAATTTCATGCATTGGTTAAAACCTCATAGAATCAACCTAGGAATTTCTATGATTCAAAGAGAGATTGGCATGGGTGTGAAAAAATTCACCCATTCAAAACCCTACATACCTTATTAAATCTTATTCTTACACTTTCTTAATTTCCCAAGAGGAACTTGAGAAGAATTGGAAGGGATTAAACTTGATCTCCTCCTTAACTCCCTAACTTGCATGCATGGGTTTTGAATAGGCTAGAATGACTTAACCTATCTTAATACACCCTTAAAATGGCTTAAAACGGCTTAGTGTAGAACCCTAGAGTATAGGAATGATGAGAATACCCTTAATAATTCCGCAGAAAATAATTGCTCGTCAGTCCCCCCGAGGGATCTAAAAAGTCATTGCCACCAACCACGGGTCGTTACATCGATCATTGGGTACACTATCGAGGTTTCAGTTGGAACTCATAACGAGCCATTATACGAATCATTATAGGTGACCACGACTTGTGGTCACTACTCGTTATCTCCACTGCCTCCAACCTCAGATCATTAGCTGCCTGCTGACCATGATTCACCCAATGAATCATGGTGTTTGACCACGACTCTTGGGGTCTATCCGTAAGGTACACTGCCACTTCAAACTCCTTCTTCCAATTTCCCTTGGCCACGGCTGACTCCACGTGTTGTGGGGTCTGACCACGACTTGTGTTCATGCTCGTGGTGACCCCATCAACAATTTTTCAACTCAAGTCCAATACCTCACCACGAGTCACCTTACTACTCATGGTCTTCCCCATCGGTCACAAAACGACTCATTTTGTAACCTTGTGCAGAATTTTAAATTTTAACCGTTTCAACTTTCGGGTCTGATATTTGGGCTTTCGGGGTTTTACAATATCTCCCCCTTAGGAACATTATCCTCGAATATTGGAAAACATACAGAAATGCAGAGACATGCAATCATCATATTCAATTAGTGATCATTCAAGCTGAAAACTGACGGAATGATGAACACTGATTTAAACTACATGGCAGAACTAAATTCATGAATCATACATACATACTTTGACATAGAAGAAACTTGGGCACATGAACTAAACATAGCTGGAACTGAGCTGGTAGAGAATAAATGTGGGTATCTAGCCATCATGTCTTGTTCGGCTTCCCGTGTAGCTCCTTCAACATGTTGATTCCTCCATAATACTATGAGTGAAGCTACTTACTTGTTTCATAGCCTTTAAACCTAATGATCTAGTATTTCCACCAGAATTTCCTCATAACTAAGGCAATCTTTCACACCGACACTATCCATGGGAACAACTAGAACTAGATCACCCAAAGACTTCTTCTTCAAAAGCAATACATGGAAAACAGGATGCAAAGAAACTAATTCAGAAGGAAACTCCAATTCATATGCCACCTTGCCAACTCGTTACAAAATCTGGTAGTGGCCAACATAATGAGGGATGAGTTTTCCTTTCTTTACAAACCACATCTCTCCCTTCATGGGAGACACCTTCAGAAACACCTAATCGTCCACTTCGAACTTGAGTTCTCTCCTTCTCACATCAGCATAGGACTTTTGGCGACTTTGAGCTGTTTTTAACCTATCCGGTATGAGCTGAACCTTCTCCATAGCCTCATGGAGTGAATCTGGTCCTATCATTACAGCTACACCAACTTCAAACCAACCAATAGGCGATCTACATCTTCGCCCATAGAGAGCCTCAAACAGAGCCATCTAAATACTAGAAAGGTAGCTGTTATTGTATGCAATATCGAAAAGAGGCAAATGATCATCCCAACTCCCTTGAAGTCAATCACACTGCTCTCAAAATGTCCTCGATAGTCTGGATTGTCCCCTCCGCTTAACCATCTGTTTGTGGGTGAAATGTTGTGCTGAGCTTAACCTAAATACCAAGTCCTCTTTGAAATGACGTCCAAAATTGAGAGGTAAATTGAGTACCCCTGGCTGATATGATGGACAAAGGCACTCCATGCAAACGAACTAGCTCTTGGATGTATAGTTTGGCATAATCATCTGCTGAATCCGTTGTTTCAACCAGTAGAAAAAGAGAGGCTTTGGTAAACCAGTCTACAACAACCCAAATGGAGTCATATTGTCGTCAAGTGTAAGGCAATCCTGTGATGAAGTCCCATATTGATTTCTTCCCACTTCCAAGTAGGAACATAGATATCTTGAAGCACACCTCCCGATCTCTGATGCTCGAGCTTCACTTGCGGACAATTTTGACACTTAGCCACAAATTTCGCGACGTCCTTCTTCATGCCATTCCACAAATAGACTTCCCGTAAATCACGATATGTCTTGGTGGAACCTGGATGGATTGAATACCTGGATCCATGAGCATCGGCAGCATCCAGTTCCTCAAATTGCCAACATCCAAAACACATAAGTGACCCTGGTATCGAAGCACACCATCTCCCTCTTTGGGAAAGACCTCTGCCTTCTAATTCTGAACGACCTCCTTTAACTTTACCAAAATAGGGTCTTCTTCTTGCCTAGATCTTACGTCAATCACCAAGTACAAATCTGATCCATCCTAAACTATAACACCTCAATCGAATCAACCCACCGAATTCCCAATCTTACAAGTCGATGCATGTCTTTCATTAGATTCTTCTTTCCCTCATCCACATGGGACACACTTTCCATGCAGAGTCTACTAAGTGCGTCTGCTACTACATTTTCTTTTTTCGGATGATAAAGCGCACTCATATCATAATCCTTAAGTATCTCCAACCACCTCCTTTGCCGAAGATTGAGATCCTTATGGGTAAACACATATTGTATACTCTTATGGTCCTTAAAGACATCCACCTGGACCCCTTAAAAATAATGTCTCCATATCTTCAAGGCGAATACCACTGCGACCAATTCAAGATCATGGGTCGGGTAATTCTTATCATGAACTTTCAGCTGTCTAGAGGCATATGCTATAAATTTTCCATGCTACATCAATACACACCTAAGTCCGATCCTTGAAGCATCATAATACACCACGAACCCATTGGCACCCTCAGGTAGGGTTAACACCGGTGCAAAAGTAAGTGTGGTCTTAAACTCCTGAAAGCTTCTCTCACAAGCCTCTGACCATTGTAATTTCACCTTCTTTTGGGTAAATTTGGTCAAGAGGGCTGCAATAGATGAGAAACCTTCAATAAATCTCCGATAGAAGCCACTTAAGCCCAAAAAGCTCCAGATATCTGAAGGATTCACTGGTCTAGGCCAATTCTTCACCACTTTTATATTTTCAGAGTCCACCCTTATGCCCTACCTTGATACCACATGGCCCAAAAACGCCACTGAGTTCAACCAAAACTTTCCCTTGCTGAATTTAACATATAGCTGGCGATCCTTGAGAGTCTGTAGCACCACCCTCAAATGAGGGACATGCTCCTCCTCGCTTCGAGAGTGTATCAGGATGTCATCAATAAACACAATCACGAACATATCCAATAATGGCTCGAACACCCTATTCATCAAGTCCATAAAAGTTGTAGGAGCATTCGTTTGTCCAAAAGACATAACTACAAACTCATAATGATCATACCGCGTCCTGAAGGCTGTCTTTAGGATGTCGCTCTCCCGTACTCTGAGCTGATGGTACCCGGATCTGATATCTATCTTAGAAAACCACTTGGCACCATGAAGCTGGTAAAACAAATCATCAATCCTAGGTAGAGCATACTTGTTCTTGATGGTGACCTTGTTCAATTGCTAATAGTTAATACACATACGAAGAGAACCATCTTTCTTTCAAACAAAGAGAACTAATGCACTCTATGGGGATTTTCTTGGTCTAATGAAACCCTTATCCAAAAGATCCTTCAACTGCTCCTTCAACTCTTTTAGCTCAGCTGGAGTCATCCTGTAGGGGGGAATAGATATAGCCTACGTGTTGGGAAGAAGGTCAATACTAAAATTGATTTCCCTCTCAGGAGGAATTCCCAGTAAGTCATCAAGGAACACTTCTGGATACTTACATACCACCAGAACTGACTGGATAGTCGAGGCCTTGGAAAGAACATCCTTAAACCTAACTAAATCGTATATGCAAGCCTTAGAAATTATCTTCCTTTCCTTCAGAGAGGAAATAAAACGACCTACAGGCATGACCAAACTACCCTTCCACTCTAAGACTGAGTCACCCGGAAAGCGGAACTCCACCACATGGGTCCTACAATTAACCAAAGCAGAACATGCGTGCAACCAATCCATGCCGAGAATCATATCAAACTCACTCATTGCTAACTCTACTAGGTCTGTGGAGGTGACCTTCTACAATACTATGATCGGGAAATTTCTATACACCCGCCTAGCTATGACAGAATCACCAATGGAAATAGAGACTGAGAATGGTTCTGACAGAATTTTGGGACTGACTCCAAATCTACTAGCATTATAAGGTGTAAAAAAAGATAGAGTAGCCCCTAGATCTAACAAAGCATAAGCATCAAGGTGAAACACTCGTAACGTACTAGTAACCACATCCAGTGAAGTCTTCTGCTCTTGACGCGAGGCGAGGGCATATAATCTATTTTGGTGCTGCCTGCCACCCCAACTAGTGTATGCCCCATGCGGAGATGAATGTGCTGGAGCTGCTGCTAACCTGGTAGTTTGTGCACAACATCTATCATCATCCTATCTAGCAAATGGACGCTCGGTGCATGTGGCCAGATCTACCACACCAATAACAGATATCTAAGTCGAGCAAGCACTTCTCGACATGACTCTTGCCATACTTCCCACAGGTTGGAAAGGTGCACTCTACCTATATGCCCCTCTGGTCTCTCGAACCTGAGGCCCTGTTTCTCTGATTACCCTTGGGTCTAGATAGAACACTGGTTGATGATGGTGCTGGAGCTAGTGACCTCTGTTGAATCTGAGGGTGGTGACCATCGCCGGATCTCTATTGAGTGAACCCATAACTATATGTCCAGGCCCTCTTAACTTCTCTCTCCCTCATATGTGTCGCCTTTATCTGCTGGGCGTACAAGACTATCCGAGGGAAATCCATATCCAAGTGGAGTATAGTGGCCCAGCAATCTTTGTTTCAATAGCTCGCCATCCCATGATAAACCTGCTCACTCGAGCCCTATTATGAACCACTAACTCTGGGCATACTTTGATAAGCGAGTCAACTCAAGGGCATACTCTGGTACTGCCATCTTCCCCTGTTTCAGATTAACAAACTTGGCTATCTTCAACTCCCTCATCTCATGAGGGAAGAACCAATCTAGCAACGCAACATGGAACTCCTCCCAAGTGACAGGGCCTGCTCTGGCAGCCCTACTATTTTTCCATTGTCAAAACCAGATGTGTGCAACCCCCTTAAACTAATATGAGGCCAACTCAGCACAGTCAACTCAACTCACCCCTATGACCTGAGTTATCCTCACAATCTAATTAATAAACTCATGTGGATCCTCGTCCACCTTGGAACCATGAAACTCTAGCGGGTTCATCCTCATTAAATCTCTGACTTGAGTTGTCGCCGCTTTTCCATTTTGCAAAAAATATGCCACTGCCTGCTGGTTGACCTGAATTCAGCATAGGCAACCGACTTTGGAGCATGGCGCTCCTGGACTGGTGGGGCTTGTTGGTGCACGTCTCTATTTCCATCCTCGTGGCCATTTCCATTCCAATTCCTCCTATCGTTAACTCTCTGGGGATCCATGATTTTGTAATTGTGAATAGAACGAGTTAGAAAGATAGGGATGCGTTTCATCGCATGACATAGATCGTGAAAGAAGGGAACATTTTCCAAACGTCTTGTAGCCCATTCATCATAAGTGTGGCGCGCTTCACACCCTTGAAAGACTCTACTTAACATGGCTTTCAGACACCCTAGGACACTTCAAACCTATGGCTCTGATACCAAGTTTGTCATGACCCGATCGTAGACCCGGACCGCAACACTGGACAAGGAGCCCCGAGAGACTCAAAGTCGACCCATGTCATGAACATACATCTATCTCAATCAAGTAAAGTAGAATTACTCAACAAGAAAACATAGGGGAAGCATCATCATAACATAACATGGAAAGAAAAATTCACTTCATACATGACAATTGAATACTACACATAGTCTGAAAGCCTCTACATATCTGATGGGACAACACCTCCAACTAACTCGACAAGTCTAGAAAATTAAACGTAAAGAGATAACTGATATCAACTAGTCCTTGGGGATGAGGACTCGCCAATGGACTGGATGCTAACTCCGGGAACAAACTAATGACCATGCTGGGTCTGAAGGTCAGAACCTGTATCATCAAATGATACAACATAGAGTATGCAATCAGTACATGGAATGTACCGAGTATGTGAGGTAAATAAAATAGATATTTAAAATTCATAAAAGTTCATAAGTGATCTTAAGACTAGGACAACATACCTATAACATAAATATCTTAATGTAACATAACGCTCAATGTTTTTAAAACATTCGTAATCCATTCATTTCCATAGTCATAAGAGACTTTATAAATCATAACTTGAGCCAAGAAACATAAACATAACAATGCATAAAACGTGCAGAACAATGGGAGGACTCGTCATAATCGACACGATCATGGTAGAGCCTTACATGATGCCCCAACTATCTCACTCAAGTGGGCAGAGTCGTCCTAAGCTTTCCAAGCCAGGGACGTGCATTATGTGATATAAAGAAAGAGGGGATCAATGTATCATCATGAACCTATGATGAAACATAATTATGAGACACCGACGTAGTCCTTTGAACACCGGGATACTCGGTGCTAGACATAGCTCCCAAATATATGCACATTAAGCTCATTCATAAATCATAAATATCATTCATGAGATTCACGGACAAATAGATATTAACATTGTTAATCCCCATTTACATACATGTTTAGCCATGAATCAAGGGCCCATTACTCGGCTAATGTCATAAATCGGTCAATCATGAAAATTCATTTCATAGATCATAAATCATTCTTGAACATGTTGGCATTGCTCTATACTTTAACATGCTTGAAAATACTCCATTCAATTGAAAACATGATTATAAATATAGGTAACTTGAAAACATGCTTTTCATCATAAATATCTCATCATACTTGAACATTCATCATAAATCTCAACTTTCATAAACTTCTCATAATTGGGCATTTCTGTTTGTAAAGCATATGGCATGATTTTTAATTGAAAACAAAATATACAACTTTCCCATGAATCATAACTCAATAATTGAAACATCTTTAAATTGTACACATGTAGAGAATTACAAATTTCATGCATTGGGTTAAAACACTATAGAATTAATATAGGAATTTCTATGATTTAAAGAGATTTTGGGCATGGGTGTGAAAAAATTCTCCTATTCATAAACCTACATACCTAATTAAAGCTGATTCTTTCACTTCCTTGATTGCACAAAAGGAATTTGAGGAGAATTGGAAGGGCTTAACCTTGATCTCCTCCCTAACTCCCTAACCTGTATGTATGGGTTTAGAATAGGCTAGAATGACTTAACTTATCTTAATACACCCTGAAAATGGCTTAAAAAGACGTACTATAGGACCCTAGAGCATAGGAATGATAAGAATACCCTTAATAACTTCGGAGAAAATAACTGCTCGTCAGTCCCCAGGAGGGATCTAATGAGATGTTGCCACCAACCATGGGTCATTACATTGATCGGTTGGTACACTATCGAGGTTTCACCTGGAACACACAACGAGCCATTTACGAATCATTACAGGTGACCACGACACTCATTATCCCCACTGCCTCCAACCTTAGATCATTAGCTACTTGCTAACCACGACTCATAGGGTCTATCCGTACACATCCACCTAAAACTCCTTCTTCCAATGTCCCTTGTCCATGGCTGACTCCATGAGTCGTGGGGTCTGACCATTACTCATGGTCGTGCCCGTGGTGACCCTATCAAAAAATTTTCAACTCAAGTCTAGTACCTCACCACGAGTCACCTCACGACTTGTTGTCTTCCCCACGGGTCACAGAACGACTCATTCTATAACCTGGTGTAGAATTTTTAGTTTTCTCCATTTTAAATCCCGGTTCTGATCTTTGGGCTTTTGGGGTATTAGAACAAACAGTGGTTCAAGTTTGGGGGTTTGATGTGTTGGTAATTTGCCAACTCATTAGGCTTTTAAGCATGAGCTATTTCTCTTTCTTCTTCACATCAACTAGGAAGGTTTTATGCCTTTTCTCTTTGATGTTGTAGGGAGTAAACATAGAAATGGAAACTAGAGCATTTGAACAAAATGCACTATGTTGGAAGTAAGGAGCATGCGTTCTACACAATGGCACCTACGAAATGAGGAATACACTACAAAGAAGCTAAAGTGAACTTACAGGTCGCAGGTCGGCTGCAAATGTAGCCAGCATTGGAACAATGCTGCCCCGACCTGTGAAGCATATACGACTGGCAGTTTTGTAGATGTCGCACAAGTGACCATAATGCTGACAAGGGAAAAATCATCCAGCTGGGGCCCAAGTGCACCTGAGAAGCTTTCAAGGGAAAATTTGGAAAGTTGTGCCAAACAAAATGTGCAGAATTTACCCAAATTATATACACCTAAGTCATAACACATCATAGAGAAGAATTGAAGTACAGAGAGAAATAGTGAGAGAAAGCGTAGAGTACATTGTTCTTCTTCTTCACTATTTTGAGATATGCTGCAGATTCTTTAAAGCTTAATTTAGCTAATCAATATGATTATTGCTGATGATTTCCCCATTGGTATAATCTTTGTATCTCCATAAAGTTTATCTAAACTGCTAGCTAGGGGTGTGTTACACCCAAAAATTTTTAATGATTATTTGATGGTTATATGCTGTATTAAGGGAATTATGAGTTGTATATTCGTCGTAGGTGAGGAGGGAAACATGTGCAAAGGAAAAGCAAAGAGTATGTGAAGTTTGTAAGTAAGGGTCAACTTTAAACAGACATATCCCCAAAATATAATGATTCAAAAGACCTATAACCTAAAAAATAAAAGGTCTTTGAGTCTAGCTTATAGAAAATAAAGTCGCTCGTCAATCGGAGTTCGGATAAAAAGTTATGATCGTTTGGAAACAGCAAAATTAGCTGGGAAAGCGCTTAGGCATGCAGGCGCCGAGACAGGCAGGCAATAGGCGCTCGTGCGCACGCAAGGGCACGTCGAACGGGCACCACACGTGGGCACCACCCAGGCCTTGGACAGCCCACCTATATGAAGTAAATTTGAGTTAGAAAGCTCATTTTTACTCTGTTTCACTTGATTGTTTTTTAGAATTTAGAGAATTTAGAGCTCTATCCAATAGTGAAAAAAAATCCTAGGTAAGAACGTTTATGGATAGGTCAAATTTCCTTATATTCAAAGCTAGTAAAGGGTTTCTTTTTTCATAAGCTTCTAACCATGGAGTTGCGGCATTTTTGGTTACCAAGCTTTTGAGTTTTTGGGCAGTAGGGAGGTGAAGTTCTACCTCCATCTTGGTGCGAGTTGAGTGCAAAAGGAGGTAAGTGTTTTTACTCCTTATATTCTCATGAAATCACAAGTTATGTTGGAAGTGAAGTTGGAACTTAAGTATTGCTTGTGTGTGTTGCTTCTGCATTTTAGTGGATTTGTTGCTATGTTTTTGAAGCAGTAACTAGCTAAGGATATGCTCAATTTTTGTTGGAGTTGAATAAAACTATAATGTAAGTGTTTCTTCGTATTAATTCCTATGAATTTGCAAGCTAAAGCTAGAGGTTGAAAGTGAAGGTGGAGGTGTTATTTTATATGTGTTATAGTGTGAAGCTGCTGCTCGTTTTGAAGGTTGAAGCTATTGTGTTTTCTTGAGAATTTACTCTATATTTTTTGGCATTTTTCATGAGGAAAGTTAGTTAATTTCCAACTTCTGTTTTCCCTCAAAGTTGTAGAAATAAATTGAAGTAAGAAATGCTAAATGTTGACTTGTTTGTTTATGTTGTGACTGCCTATTGGTGTAACATTTTGACTGGATAAAAATGCTTAAAACAGCCTATTCACTTGGTTATAAACTCAAAGAATTAAATATGCTAACTGCTGGTTGTTGAAGGGAAAAGTCAGCTAAGAAAAACTCGTCAGAAGCAACGTATGTAAGACGCTCGTTATCTCTTTTTCTTCAAGAACATTTTCATGCCGTTAACGAGTATGACATTCCTATGTATCCAAGTTTATGTTGGAAGCATAGTATGATTCTTTCCAAGGGTTTAAGTTTCTTAATAGAAGCCATTGGTAAAAGTGTTGAAGCTTGTGAATGTAAATTAAAAGAGTATAATTTATACGCTTGTTGTCGTATTATTGTGGTCGTAGCAATAGATTGAGTTTGGAGACCCCTGAGTGGGGGCACTGTGAGCTGGTCCATTATTTTATGTTACATATATGTGGTGCCAAGTGTGATAAATGTTGGATGCTAAGTAAAATTGGTAAAAAGGGCAAGTCAATGATGCGCGAACGAACTGAACGCTAGAAAATGACTTTATGCTAAATAAGAGTAAATGAGAATAACAAAATTGAAATATCCAACAATAGTCATCCACCCTCTTATTCAAATTTTCTAAGTTATATAAGGTCGTGAGGAGATTCCTTAATATCTCTCCCTTTAGCTAACCGGGTAGTTTACCAGTTTTCGAACCAACCAATACGTTGAACTTGTAAGATAGAACTCGAATGTGTAAATTATTGATATTTATATTCAACCATCTTAATAGGAAGGCTATCCATAGTAACATAAGGTTAGTAGTTTATACAGAAATAAGAATATATTTACGGTTATGCTTATGTTCAAGTTACATGCTAAGGCAACAAGAATTGTCTTTAGAATGTCGCCATAGGTTTAGTGGAACTTATGTGCTATGTGAACCTCCTGGGAGTCGCCAAGTAATTAAGTTAACTAAGTGGTGTAAATATGTTATGTGGTAAAATGATATAATGAATATTGTGTAATGACCTTCTATGAATCAATTAAAGTTGAATGTCTGTAAATTAGTAATGTAAGTTAAAAAAAAGCTATCCACTATACCCCTAAACCATTATGTTAAGTTATCCATTCTATGTGTTGAAATTATTTTCCAAGTTTGAAAAGGGTAATCCTAGGAGCTTCTAAGCCGCTTATAATTATGTAAGTTTTCTTGATCTCTTGAGGTAATTGCACATTTGTGTATGTTAATCCAACATCATCCGAATTATGGCTATAAGTCCTTATTTGCCTATAAGGCAACACTTAGAGAGTTGCTCAAGAGTTGCCATGTTACAGAGCTCCATGTCTCAGATCCTTAAGTTATGCCTTAACGTCCCTATGTTATTTTGAAATGTGCTATGCTAATCTAAGAAGTTTACAAGAAATCATATTTTGATAATCATGCTAATGTTTCAATCAAGTATTTGAAGTTGCACACCAGTCATTATAAGAATTTCTAGTAAGATGTCTTAATGTATATGATTTTCATGTTATAACATATAGTTGAATTCTTTCTGTTACATTTAGGACATACATCCATATGTTTAGCTCTTGTTGAGTTATCATTTAAATTTCCTAAATTCAGAGGAAACACTCTCCCATGTACCAATGTTCCTAATGTCTAAGTAAGTATAAGCACATTCTATGATGCTGATCAGTTAAGCTCAGAACTTTGAATACCAAGAAGTCTCCTAGAGGTAACTCAATAAACTAAATACGAGCTTATACGTTATACAGATGTTTCATACGTTGTGTGTCTGTAGTTCAACTCTAAGGCCTTGTAAATGCTAGGCGTTATGACAAATAACTCCAAGTTCAGAGTTATAATTTCCACGTTTTCCTGCAAATAAGATAAATGAATTAAGAACTATATGTGCTCATCGGCCTGATAAGTTTGATGATAGAATTTGAGTATATATTTGATGATACATGTAAAGGAACCACCTTTTGGGATATATATATATATATATATATATATATATATATATATATATATATATATATATATATATATATATGTAATTTCCAGATGTTAAAGGATTGTACAGAAATGAGTATTTATGTGCTTCCACTCAAGAAATATGTTAAATTGGTAAGATCATTTGCAGGACATTTCTTGTAAGCCTGCTAAAGTTCATACGTTTTCTAAACCATGTTAACTCGAGTAGTGACGTTTCAAAAATCAGTTGTTGAAATTAATGGCAGGGTCCAGGGGAATACTTTCGAGAGCTCCAGTGCCGTGGGTTTTGAGCCTAAATCCCCTAGCCTTTACGAATCAGTACTTGACATGGGAACTTTAACAAGGGTGAGTTAGTATGTTTTTGTACCTAAAGCATGACAGCATGAGTATTCATGAATATAGTCTCATGTTTAATTCTTTGGCCCAATATGTTTCAGATAGGGTGCGGAATACGAGGGATAGAGTATATCAATTGTATTAGGTTTGGGACCCCATCTGGTCTGAGCGGTTTTGGGAATGTCTACGTAGACAGAAAAGACTACTGCTTGGATGCTAGTATTTGATCAAAAGATGGACGGTCTGATTCACCATCTCTCAAGTACTGACAAAGAAGTAGAACATAGTAAGAAGACCAGGTCGACAATTGTATTTATGGACCCTGTAGTGCTTTGAGACCCCGACAAGCCAGACATTCAGTTTCTCCTGATATTTAATTTCTCCTTGAGATTCAGTCTCAACTTTGTCCCTAGATTAGTCTACAATTTCCTCTAGCCCCCGGTTCCAAGATAGGCAATGACAGGTCTTGGTAAAAGGAAAGGTAAAAGAGCAATTTCAGGTTTGACATCGATTCTATATGTTAAGTGGTTAAGTTCTGATTTTCATTTTTTTCTTTGATTTTTCCTAAAGATATGAATAGAAAAGTGGGATTGGATCAAATCATAACTCATGTTGTAGTGTATTAATTTGCTTAGGGTTAGAAAAGTTACCGATTATATGGTACTAAAGCATGCCTATTTTACGTCAGACAAATTGATGGAGTTGACTAAGTATGGTACGATATGAAGCGGCAATAGAAACAGAAGGTTCTTACGAAAAATGGAATGTATGTTTATGACACAAGGCAAGAAAAAGTAAAAGATGTTACGGCTAAAGTTACCGCTACCGAGGTATAACCCTCATTCGAGGATAAATGATTTTAAGGGGGGTGGGGAGGTTGTTACACTCCAAAAATATTTTTTGATGATTATTTGATGGTTATATGTCGTATTAAGGGAATTAGGTTGCATATTTTCCATAGGTGAGGAGGGAAACATGTGCAAAAGAAAAAGTGAAGAGTATGTAAAGTTTGTAAGTAAGGTTCAATTTTAAATGGACATATCTCCAAATCCTATAACCTATAAAATGAAGGTATTTGAGTCTAGTTTACATAAAAAGAACCGCTCGTCAATTGGAGTTCGGAATAAAATGTTATGTTCATTTGAAGATAGCACTACCGACTGGGAAAGAGCCCAGGCATGCGGGCGTCGAGATAGGCAGGCAGTAGGCGCGCTGGCGCGCGTGGGGGCATGTCGCATGGGTGCCCTATGCGGGCACCCCTATATGAAGTATATTTGATCTAGAAAGCTCATTTCTACTCCATTTTTCTTGATCTTTTTTTTTCAAAATTCAAAGAATTTGGTGCTCTATCCAATAGTGAAAACAATTCCCAACTAAGAACTTATATGGATTAGTCAAATTTCCTTATATTCCAAGTTTGGAAAGGGTTTCTTATGTTGTAAGCTTCTAACCGTGGAGTTGCTGCGTTTTTGGCTTCCAAGCTACTGCATTTTTGGGCAGTAGGAAGGTGAAGTTGTACCTCCATCTTGGGGAGAGTTGAGTACAAAAGGAGGTAACTGTTTTTACTTCTTAAATTCTCATGAATTCACAAGTTATGTTGGAAGTGATGTTGGAACTTAAGTGTTGCTTGTGTGTGCGTTGCTACCGCATTTTAGTGGATTTGTTGTTGTGTTTTTGAAGAAGAAGCTAGCTAAGGATATGCTCAGTTTTTTTTGGAGTTGAATAAAAATATAATTTAAGTGTTTATACTTATTAATTCCTATGAATTTGCAAGCTAAAGGTAGAGGTTAAAAGCGAAGGTTGAGGTGTTGTTTTATATGTGTTATGGTGTGAAGTTGCAACTCGTTTTGACAGTTGGAGCTGCTGTGTTTTGGTGAGAATATACTCTATATTTTGTTGGTATTTTTCTTGAGGAATGTTAATTAATTTCCTACTTCTATTTTCCCTCGAAGTTGTAGAAACAAGTTGAAGTAAGAAATGCTAAATGTTGCCTTGATTGTTTGTGATGTGACTGCATATTGGTGTGAGTTTTGAATGGATAAAAATGCTTAAAACAGAATATTCAATTGGTGATAAACTCAAGGAATTGAATAGGCTAACTGCTAGTTGTTGAAGGGAAAAGTCGGCTAAGAAAAACTCGTCAGAAACAAGGTATGTAAGGCGCTCATTATCTCTTTTTTTTAAAGCACGTTTTCATGAAGTTGACAAGTCCGGTATTCCTATGTATATAAGTTTATGTTGGAAGAATATTATGATTCTTTACAAGGGTTTAAGTTTCTTAATTTAAGCCATTGGTAAAAGGGTTGAAGCTTGTGAAGATAAAGCAAAAGAGTATAATTTATACACTTGTTGTCGTATTATTGTTTTCGTAGCAATAGATTGAGTCTGGAGACCCCTGAGTGGGAGCACTATGAAATGATCCTTTATTTATGATACATATATGTGGTGCCAAATGTGATAAATGTTGGATGCTAAGTGAAATTGGTAAAAAGGGAAAGACGATGACGCGTGAACGAACTTAACGCTAGAAAATGACTTTAAGCTAAATAAGGGTAAATGAGAATAACAAAATGGAAATTCCTAACAATAGTCAGCCATCCTCTTATTCACATGTTCTATGTTATACAAGGCCAAAAGGAGATTCCTTGATTTCTCTCCCTTTAGCTAACCAACTAGTTTACGAGTATCCGAACAAACCAATACGTTGAACTTGAAAGATACAACTCGAATTTGTAAATTAGTGATATTTCTATTCAACCATCTTTATGGGAAGGTTATAAGTAGTATCTTAAAGTTAGTAGGTTATACATAAATAAGAATATATTTATGGTTATGATTACATTCACGTTACATGCTAAGGCAACAAGAATTGTCTTTAGAATATCACCATAGATTTAGTGGAACTCTTGAGCTATCTGAACCTCCTGGGAGTCGCCAAGGTATTAAGTTAACTAAGAGGTGTTCGGTTGTTTGTTTGGGTATAAAACTACACGCAAGTGCACGTGGTCGAACAAGTAGTAAAGTGGCTTAAGTAAGCCAAGTATCGATCCCACAGGGACTGAGATGAAGTGCAATCTGCTCAAGTGTACTAATTTCAATTCTAAAAATGCAAACAACAGTGTAACCAAGAGTTTGATATTTTGATTTCTAATAATTATGCTAAGTCTAAAACAATTATCTAATGTGAGTCTGAACTATGAATGTGAGCATGCCATGGTTAAACGAACATGTAATGAAATTAATTGTCGATATAATTTGGTTAGCCTTTTCCTCCGGTTGCTAGTCAAGAATTATTGCCAAGGGATTAAAACTTTCATATTTAACCCCACTTAAGAATCATGAACCATCCACCTACATTTCTGTGATTAAATGCAATTCATGTTCTAGCCATACAAAACCAATTCCTAAATGGACCAATACAACTTTCAGGTATATTTCTATCCTGAAGGAAAATCAATTCTCAATTTTCCCAAACTAAGAAAGGATCATATCCTATTAATTCAAAACTTTCCAATTTCTTGCTCTCTCGAGTGAAACCGGACTTTTTAGATATATATTAACGTAGGCCACACATTAATGCAGTAAGAACAAGAATCAATAGAACAACCATGGAAGAAAAGATGAAAAACCAAAGAATCAATAATCACATTTCATTACAAGTGTTCTTAATCTCAACACGAAGATGAATTAGCCACTCATTTGTGGATTAAACATCGTTAAATGAGTGTTAAACATACAAGCGATTTAATACAAGGAGAAGGAAAGAGAGAAAACCCTGATAATTTCGTCCCCTCAACTGCCTGTAACCCACGTTCTTGCTCCACCAAGTTAGAATATTGAAAAATGAACCTAAGTGTTCTATTTATACTAGTGGTAATTTTTCCCGGAATAACAAGCAACGTGTCACGGAGTGCATCGTGGAGCACAGCCTCCGTGACACGCCACCGACGCGAACCCTCACTGGAAACTGGGGGTCCAGGGAATAAGGCCCAACGTGGCACGACGTGCAACGCGGAGCCAGGCCACCGTGCCACGGACCCATCGCGAACCCTCACTGGAAATATGCTGAAAATTCCCTCTCCAGGCAGAAGGCCTCCGCGATGGCAGCGTGACACAGCTCCATCGCGGAGCCCCTTTATTTTGTGCTTTCCAATGCCTTGTCCCTTCCTCACATCCAAGTCCAACTCCGATCTCTTCCAACATGCATTTTAGCTTCCCGAAATTACATTTTACCTGCAAAACAATGCTAATCATGTTGGTTAGTATAAATTCACATTTTATTACCAATTACATGAGAATGTATAAACATTGATAGATAAACAAGGCTAAAATGACACCTTTGAGTATCACTTGGGCATATAAATTTTCCCAAGATCACTTACCCCACACTAAAATCCTTGGTCGTCCTCGAACAACAATCTTACACCTCATGCAATTTACATCTCACCCTCACTACTTTGGTTTGACAATTTAGGTTACGGTCATACCGATTATTCAATACAGCAAATCATCAAGAAAACCTGCATGGTTCTATCAATGCAATGACCTTCAATACATCAAGACCTCCTAGACTTAAGAATCGACTCTCGATATTGGCAAACTCATGCAAATCAGCTGATCAAGACATCCAACACGAAAATTAATCTCTCATCAAGCATGTGCCCTCACAATACAAGAGAATTTTCCCCTTTTTGATCATATGGACTCACAAAATTTCGAGCAGGGGCATAAAAACACAACTTCGCTCTCTCTCCCAAAAGAATTCACATGCATCATGTCATGACCCATAATCTTGCCTTTAGTGTACTACTCCACTAATATAAAGAAGTGTGATGTAAGATCACGTAGGACTTTAATGGATTGTAATGGAAGCTACGGAACTAGTAAATATTGGGCTAGCCCATACTAGCCACTAGCATCCTTAAGCGCCTTTTCAACACATCCCATCAAACTCATGGACATTGTTTCTTTCATCATCCTCCCATTCTTGAAGTTTTTCTTTAGTTTGGCCCATCTTATTAAGCACACTTGACACCACAACAAAGATTATTCATACACCTTCATTATAGTTTATTTATAACGAGTGCACCTTCAACCTTTTCTTTTCTTCCATCACTCTGCTTTTCTTTTCTTTTCACCATTCTCACTCTTTGACACTTTGGGAAAATGATTTTCTCTTCTTAAGTGCTTAAGAGTTTTGGATCGACTTTACGGCTAATGAAAAAAAGGGATTAAGCTCGGTTTACACTTTTTGACAAAAGAAAAAAATAATAGGCTAAAGGCTCAACGGGCTGACTAGGTATACGATCAAGGTGGGTATGATAATGAAAAATAGAAACTTTCGGTTAAAAGCAAAGAAATGCCTACATCCTTTCCTACAATACACCTCCTTCATTTCGTTTTGTACACACACCAGGCAAGTTCTAGACACTTCACAATAGCATGGAATAACGAAACATCACTTCACACTTATTGCACATGCTCAATTCAAGATGTATTCACAGACTCTTCAATCAGTTAATTACAGGAATTCAAACATTAAGCCTCAATCACACTGAATCGAACTCTATGGCCTAGGTATCTCAACATATTTACAAAGTTGCATGCTTTCATACGAATCACCTTTGCATTTCAAATATCACGTACAACACGCAACCATAATTCCGCAACCATAAAGTTACTGCAAGTTTTGGGATGCAACCCACAAAAGAAAAAAAAACTAGAAAATAAATAAAAAAAATCTACTCCTAACGACTACATCTCCCTTAAGACGGTCGTCATCCATCCATCATAGGGAATGGTCACTAACTAGGACTTCGGTTCAATGGGACCATTCTTGGTAAAAGAACCGAAAACAAACTCCGAGAAACCCAAGAAGTGAATTTTTTTTTAAAAATATCGATCATTTTGATAACAAAAATATGTACAAAATTAGCTAGCAACATTCAGCAACACACCACAGTTTCACATATATTTACAATACAGAACAACAACTTACAATCACAAATCACAGGGTCAGAAAATTTTGTTCACAGACATAACAACAGATTAGGACATACGTAACAGCACAACCAACACCTAACTACTCCCACCCCACACTTATCCCGAACACTGTCCCCAGTGTTCACAAAAAATTAAAATGCACAAAAATTTGGTGGTGGAACTCCCTGATCAATCAAAGTACTCCACTTCTTCATCAGGTGCTGCTGCTTCATCTCCCATGTCTGAATCACCCCCATCGTCATCATCGGACTCCACATCGGAGTCCTCACGACGTGTCTCCTTGTCTGTGGGGACATCATCATCCGCGGGCTCTACAAATGCTGGCCCCACTCGGCATAGAGCCCTGGCATTTTCGCCGAAAGGGTAGTCTAGCTCGAGCTGCCATAGATCCTCCTCTGTTGCCGGCCTCCCGCCTATCCTCAGCTGGAGCATCTGCATCCCATACATGCGAGCCATGTACTGATCATCACGAGCATGTCGCTCGCCTAGTGTAAGCACTGGCCCGTGGGTGGTGTCGGGTGCCTTAGTTTTAGTGACATCTAAGGCCCGCCGCTCCATCTGCGGGATGTAGTGAAGGGCCTCTTCCTCAACATCTAGGCCCCTCAGGAAGGTGGTGAGTAGCCCACCAAATCCATATCTGTGCCCCTGATGCAACCGGCTCTCTTCATGGCAGAGATAATCACCGCCCCCATGTTGATCTCCAGCCCTTTCATCAGGGCGTACACCAGGCATACATGATCCCGGGTTACATCCGTCATATGTACCCCCGGGATTAGGCAGGAACAGACGATCTTTAGCCATATTCTGGCTTCCCTGTTCATCTGTGAATAGGGCAAAGTTTGATGGTAGCCCCTCTCCTTGTGTCTGCTCCATCTAGTTGTCGATCGGGTTCCACACAAAGTGCGTCTGATGTCCGCATATGGTGGAGTGATGTTCAGCTGTCGAAGCACGTGGGCGTCTGTGTCCCGCGCCCCTATGATAGCCTTGAGGTGGTGGGGCTCAAAGGTGACTATTTGCCCTCTGATTTTTATGGTGTGACTTCTGAGCGTCGGGTTCCAGTTGGCATAGAATTCCCGAATCAGGTGCAGGTTGCATTCCTTGGGCTCTTCAAAGATGAAATTGAGCCCGGCTGCCTCGATCCGGTGTACAATACTAGGGAACTCTTGTGCCAACGGTTCCCGTGCTATGTGTTCCTCGGGGAAGTACTTGCTTTCTTTATGCTTTGCGTACCACTTCTTCCCCTCTTCCATCATCCCCCTGGTTCCGTATTGGCGGCGTTGGCCGCGTGGAACCGCTGGTGCTGCTGGGACTGCTGTGCCCAGTCTGATTTGTTTTCTTCTGGCGCCAGATGTTGATGCGCCTTTCCCTTTTTCTTGCCTGCTTGCCATTTTTTCCTGTCAACCCAAATAGACAAGATCAATGTTAAGCCAATGAATATTAACTTCGACTAAGGTCGGGTTAAGCTAGGCTACCCCACACTTAGTCTTTAGCCAAAATTACAACATTCCTGCAAGATCATGCTTATTTACACAAATAAACAACCAACTATACAAACATGCTTAGTGCACACGAAGAATTCGAGGGTATATATTCTATGTACTACTCAGAATTCGTACAGCTAACCACAATCATTACCCTCGATAACATTTTATTCCATCGCACTTAGCAAGGAAAAACAAAGAAACGAAAACAACAAGAATTTATCTACACGAACCTATACAACACACCCAATTCTTGAAAATTTCACTATTCCCCTAACCCGAGAATCCGTCGGTCTTTTAACATCATAACACATCTCACTCAACATGTACAACCCGACATGAATTTCACAAGTTCACTATATTTTTCCACTTCAAATTCAAAAACAAGCCCTAGATATGATTGTATCAACATAATTCGATTAAATTATGCAATTAACGAGTTCAAGCAATCACAATGATACTCCGAACATCCATCAACACTAATTCAAATGAATTCACGCTTAATTTCTACTTAGGGCAAACTTAGCTCACATCACCTGCTCAATATCGAAGAAAATTGATAAGAAATGAGATGGAATCGACGAACATACCTTGAAATTGAAAAATTGAAGAAACTCGATGAATTTCTTGGCCTATTCCGTGTCACGTTGAAGGGGGAGGGGTTTTAGGGAGTTTGGTCGTGGAGTGTGTGAGAAATAAAGAAAATTGAGGGGGATTCGGGGTTTAAAAGTGGAAAAATCATGCGGGTCACCTGGCGACCCGGTGTGACCCGTCGCGATATACACAGCAACGTGTCACGGAGTGCATCGCGGAGCACTGCCTCCGTGACACGGAGCTGTCGTGAGGGTGTTCTAGAATTTTTAAAATTCAGGATTTATACCTCAATGTGTCACGGAGGGTAACGCGGAGGCCCTCCTCCGTGACACGGAGCTATCGCCCTAGCTCACTATTTTGCCACTTTTTCTTTATTTTCATACCTCAAATTTTTCTTTGCGATTCCTTGCATAATTTCCCTCTATTCGACCTAAAATTCATTCTACTACAAGAAATTGGTTAGAGTTATAGGTTTCACTCAAAATAAAAATAAAAATAAAAATAAAAACTAAAAATTTTGTTGTTAATCATGAAAAAAGAAAAAGAAAAATCTATTCACAATTTACAAAGAAAAATTTTTCACGGGTTGCCTCCCGTGCAGCGCCTGGTTTACCGTCGCGGCTCGACGTCCTTCAGCTCAGTTGTCCTCTAGGGTGATGGATGTTTTTTCTCGAAAACTGTCCTCCCCCCAGTAGTGCTTACACCTCTGCCCATTGACTAAGAACGTGGCACTCCGATCTTCTTGACACAACTCTACGGCCCCATGTGGGGTCATTCTCACCACTTCAAATGGCCCCGACCATTTGGACCTCAACTTTCCCGGAAACAACTTCAACCTTGAATTGAAGAGCAATACCTTCTGTCCTGGTTCAAAAATACGGTGCACCACATGCTTGTCATGCCACCTTTTTGTTCTTTCCTTGTAGTACTTAGCGCTCTCATAAGCATGCCAGCGGAACTCTTCAAGTTCACTGAGTTGCATTAATCTCTTCTTGCCTGCTAGCTCCAAGTCCATATTCAATTTCCTCACTGCCCAGAAGGCTCGGTGCTCTAGCTCCACCGGCAGATGACACGCTTTTCCATAGACCAATCGGTATGGTGAGGTTCCAATCGGTGTCTTGTAAGCAGTTCTGTACGCCCACAACGCATCATCAAGTTTGCTTGACCAATCATTCCGTTGTGTATTTACCGTTTTCTGAAGAATCTGCTGCACTTCTCTATTTGACACCTCTACTTGCCCACTCGTTTGGGGGTGGTATGCTGTTGCCACCTTGTGGTGCACCCCATACTTGGCTAGTAGTTTCTTGAAACTTGCATTGACAAAATGAGCCTCTCCATCGCTGATAATGGCTCGGGATGTCCCGAACCTAGTAAGAATATGTTTTTTCACAAATTTTGTTACCACCTTGTTGTCATTCCTGGGGCAAGCTATTGCTTCCACCCATTTTGATACATAGTCTACAACCACCAAGATGTAATGATTACCAAATGACGGTGGGACCGGGCCCATAAAATCAATGCCCCATACATCAAAGGTCTCTACTTCCAGCATATTCTGCAGCGGCATCTCTTGTCTTCTACCAATTGTTCCTGTACGCTGACATCTGTCACACATTTTGACGTATCCCATAGAGTCTCTGAATAGTGTAGGCCAAAAGAATCCTGACTGTAGAACCTTGTGTGTTGTTCGCTCGCCTCCATGGTGACCCCCATACAACGAAGAGTGACAGCTCCTCAACACTTCTACAATTTGACTCTCCGGGATGCATCTTCTCATCACCTGATCCGGTCCCTATTTAAATAAGTATGGTTCATCCCAAACAAAATGCCGGCAATCATGCCTCAATTTCCTTCTCTATTGGTCTGTTGCCTCAGGTGAGTAGACTCCACTCACTAGCAAATTCACTATATCTGCGTTCCAAGGAACTTTAGCTTCCCCTACTGCCAAGAGTTGCTCATCCGGGAACTCCTCATTGATAGTGTCACTTTCCATCACATACGAACGGCTCTCCAATCGCGCTAAGTGATCTGCCACCTGATTCTCGCTCCCCTTTCTGTCCTTGATCTCAAGATCGAACTCTTGCAACAACAGGATCCATCTGATTAGTCTGGGCTTAGCATCCTTCTTGTTAAATAGGTATCAAATCGCTGCATGATCGGTGTACACCACTACTTTTGAACCCACCAAATAGGACCTGAATTTGTCAAATGCGAACACCAATGCTAGCATTTCATTCTCTGTGACTGTGTAATTGCTTTGGGTCGTATTCATCATTTTGCTTGCATAATAAATAGAATGAAAGATTTTATTTTTCCTTTGCCCCAACACAGCTCCCACATCCATATCACTGGCATCACACATCAACTCAAATTGTTGTTCCCAATCCGGAGAAGTAAGGATAGGTGCTTCTATCAATTTCTGCTTTAACTCCTTGAATGCTTCCACACACTCATCATTTAACTCAAACTTTACCTCTTTTTCTAGCAATCTGCATAGTGGTCTAGAAATTTTGGAAAAGTTTCTGATGAACCGTCTATAGAATCCTGCATGCCCAAGAAAACTGCGAACACCTTTCACTGACACAGGTGGTGGCAACTTCTCAATAACCTCGATCTTAGCACGATCGACTTCCAACCCCTTTTTAGATACTTTGTGGCCAAGGACAATACCCTCCTTGACTAAGAAGTGACATTTCTCCATTTCAGTACAAGGTTGGATTCCTCACAGTGAGCCAGCACCCTATCAAGATTCTGCAAACAAGTAGCAAACGAATTACCGAAAACAGAAAAATCATCCATAAATATCTCAACAAAATCCTCCACCGTGTCTTGGAAAATAGCCATCATGCATCTCTGGAATGTGGCGGGTGCATGGCATAACCCAAATGGCATCCGCCTAAAAGCATATGTCCCATAAGGACAGGTAAAAGTAGTCTTCTCTTGGTCCTCCGGAGCTATGGCTATTTGGTTGTACCTAGAGTACCCATCAAGGAAGCAATAATATTCCTGTCCAGCCAACCTATCTAGTATTTGATCAATGAACGGGATGGGATAATGATCCTTCCTTGTGGCTTCATTCAACTTTCTATAGTCCATGCAAATCCACCAGCCTGTGACGGTTCGTGTAGGAATCAACTCATTTCTCTCATTGGTGACAACGGTCATCCCTCCTTTCTTTGGAACGCGCTGAACGGGGCTGACCCATTCGCTGTCTGAAATTGGGTAGACCACACCTGCATCAAGCCACTTGATTATTTCTTTGCTCACCACATCTTTCATTGCTGGATTTAGCCTTCGTTGCGGCTGAACGGTTGGTTTTGCTCCTGTCTCCATGAAAATCCTGTGTGTGCAAAAAGTTGGATTTATACCCTGAATATCTGACATTTGCCAACCCATTGCTTTCTTCCTTTTTCTGAGGACACCCAAAGCTTCTTTCTCCTGATCCTCTGTCAATTCTATGGAGATGATGACTGGTAACGTTTCATTTCCCCCCAAAAAGACATATTTTAAATGGGGAGGAAATTCTTTCAATTCCAGCTTTGGTGACTCCTCAATGTATGGTTTCGGCAACGGTTCTAGGGACCTCATCAATGATTGAAATTCCTATTTCCGTGGATGCCTTTGTGCCTCATTAAGCATTTGGACCACCTCATAGGCGTCTTTATCTCCAAAATGATCGGAGTGCATCAACACTATTTCCATTGGGTCTTGAGATTCAACAATCTAACGAATTTCTTCAGGTTCAACCACACTAATTGCTGAAAGCTCCTCTTGTATTGCCGGCAACTTCATGGATTTAAACACATCAAAAACCTCAATCTTATCGTGTGCTCTCATGGTTAGCTGCCCTGCAGCTACATCAATTAGCGGTTTCCCGATCGCCAAGAAAGGAAATCCCAAAACAAATGGGACATCCGCGTCTGGTTCAAAATCCAGCACGATGAAATCTACCGAGAAGATCAGGGAGCCAACTTGCACCAGAATGTCCTCCACAATGCCATTAGGTCTGGCTAAGGACCGATCTGCCAATTGCAAGATCACTGTTGTGGGTCTAGGACTCCCTAGACCCATCTTTTTGAATATCGATGACGACATCAAATTAATGCTCGCTCCCAAATCACACAAACCACGAGCTCGGATACTCTGCCCAATAGTAATCTGTATAGTAAAGCTCCCAGGGTCTTTGAGCTTTGTGGGCAGTCGGTTTTGTATCCGGGAAGTGCACTCCTCCGTGAGAGCCACCGTAGCATACTCAGTCAACCGACTTTTGTTTGCCACGATGTCCTTTATATACTTGGCATATTTTGGCACCCACTGCAAAACATCAACAAGAGGTAAGTTAATATGTACCTGTTTCAGCACCTTCATGAATTTCTTGAAACAATCCTCCTCCTTGTGTTTCTTTAATCATTGAGGGAACGGGGGTGGTGGTCTTTCTGATTCCGCTTCCTTAGTCTTCCCCCTCTCATCACTTTGCTCCCTCTCAACTTCTGCTGCTCCCGATTGTTGAGGTGGCCTTTCTGGTTCCACCTCTTTCAGCTGCAAACCACTCCTTGTGGTCACTGCATTCACTTGCTTGGGGTTGGGATCTGTGTCACTCGGAAGTCCTCCTCTAGGTCTGGTGTTTTCGGCTCCAGCAAATTGCCCAAATTGATATTCAAGTGCCTTGGTAGTTAACTGGTTGTTTTTCACCTCGGCTGCCAATTTCACATAGTCATCCTGCAATTGAGCTTGATTAGCTATCATAGTCTTGAACATCTCCTCAATGCTGGGTGATGGTGGTAGAGGAGGTGCATTGTTGTTTCTGAATTGTGCTTGATAATTCTGCTGCCCTCCTTGGTTCCTTTGCACACCCTGACTCGAACTCTGCCCCTGATGGTTGTTGCTACCCCAGGAGAAATTCGGGTGATTCCTCCAATTGGAATTGTAGCTTTTGCCATACTGTTGGTGGTTTTTCCTTTGTATATTTCCCACAAAGTTCACCGAGTCAGGATTTGCTCCACAACACTCAGTTGAGTGCTCACTGCTCCCGCACACTTCACACCAAATCTGCTGTACTGCATTAACTGGGGCTTGAGGCTGGTTCATTCTCATGTTACTGAAGTGGGTGTTGAGTTGATTCTGTAAAGCAGCTATCTGTGCAGCAATAGCTGTAAACCCATCCACTTCTAGAACTCCTGCTGCTTTCCTTGTCCCTCCTCTTGACGAATCAGCATTCCATTCCGGATTGCCCTGCGAAATACGGTTCAACAAGGTATACAACTCCTCATAAGTTTTTTCCAGCGCTTGTCCCCCAGCTGCTGAGTCTAGCAATATTTTTGTATGGGGTTCCAAACCCTCTATAAATGTGTGCACCAACACATCATTGGACTGATGAGGAGGAGGACAATACCGCAACATGGACTTGAATGTCTCCCAAGCCTGATATAGATTCTCTCCCTCTCTTTGTTTGAAACTTAGAATTTGACTTCTAAGTCTTGCTGTTTTACCAGAGGGAAAAAATCGTATCAAGAACTTCCTTGCAAGATCATCCCACGTAGAAATAGAATTTGGTGGCTCAGCTTTCAACCACCTCTTGGCTTCTCCCAATAGTGAAAATGGGAACAATGTAAGCCGGACGTAATCTGATGACACTCCAGCGGAGATATAAGTGTCACTTATCTCCAAAAAATTTTGGAGATGCTGCTTTGGATCTTCATGAGGGAGACCTGTAAACTACCCGCTAGTGTGCAACAATTGCACCATGTTCTGCTTAAGTTTGAACCTCCCTCCTGGCTCAGGTTTGCGGATTCTAGATGTGACATTATTAGCATGTGGGATTGCCACCTCGCGAACCGGCTGAGCTGCTACTTCTTCAAGCACTAACATTGCCCGTACTACCGGTGGATTCTGTTGTTGCTCCATGATTGTCTGTCTGAGCAACTGTAGCTTTCTTTCTAGAGCTTCTCTCCGCTGACGATGAAATAATCTTTCTGGCTCCAAATACGAGTCCACCAGCTCCTTGTCTCTTGCCAGTGTTCAACGGAGATTAAATCTGCAAAATACAGGCTAAGACCAAGATGTCAACACTAAGAAAATAAAAATATAGTAAATTAACACTTAAGACAAATTCACCAATTGCCAGTCCCCGGCAATGGCGCCAAAAACTTGTTCGGTTGGGTATAAAACTACATGCAAGTGCACGTGGTCGAACAAGTAGTAAAGTGGCTTAAGTAAGCCAAGTATCGATCCCACAGGGACTGGGATGAAGTGCAATCTGCTCAAGTGTTCTATATTTCAATTCTAAAAATGCAGACAACGGTGTAACCAAGAGTTTGATATTTTGATTTCTAATAATTATGCTAAGTCTAAAACAATTATCTAATGTGAGTCTGAACTATGAATGTGAGCATGCTGAGGTTAAACGAACATGTAATGAAATTAATTGTTGATATAATTTGGTTAGCCTTTTCCTCCGGTTGCTAGTCAAGAATTATTGCCAAGGGATTAAAACTCTCGTATTTAACCCCACTTAAGAATCATGAACCATCCACCTACATTTCTATGATTAAATGCAATTCATGTTCTAGCCATACAAAACCAATTCCTAAATTGACTAATACGACTTTCAGGTATATTTCTATCCTGAAGGAAAATCAATTCTCAATTTTCCCAAACTAAGAAAGGATCATATCCTATTAATTCACAACTTTCCAATTTCTTTCTCTCTCGAGTGAACGGACATTTTAGATATACATTAACGTAGGCCAAACATTAATGCAGTAAGAACAAGAATCAATAGAACAACCATGGAAGAAAAGATGAAAAACCAAAGAATCAATAATCACATTTCATTACAAGTGTTCTTAACCTCAGCAAGAAGATGAATTAGCCACTCATTTGTGGATTAAACATCGTTAAATGAGTGTTAAACATACAAGCAATTGAATACAAGAAGAAGGAAAGAGAGAAAAACCCTGATAATTTCATCCCCTCAACTGCCTGTAACCCACGTTCTTGCTCCACCAAGTCAGAATATTGAAAAATGAACCTAAGTGTTCTATTTATACTAGTGGGAATTCTTCCCGGAATAACAAGCAACGTGTCACGGAGTGCATCGCGGAGCACTGCCTCCGTGACACGCCACCGACGCGGACCCTCACTGGAAATTAGGGGTCCAGGGAATAAGGCCCAACGTGGCACGTCGTGCAACACGGAGCCAGGCCACCGTGCCACGGACCCATCACGAACCCTCACTGGAAATAGGCTAAAAATTCCCTCTCCAGGCAGAAGGCCTCCGCGATGGCAGCGTGACACGGCTCCATCGCGGAGCCCCTTTATTTTGTGCTTTCCATTGCCTTGTCCCTTGCTCACATCCAAGTCCAACTCCGATCTCTTGCAACATGCATTTTAGCTTCCCGAAATTACATTTTACCTGCAAAACAATGCTAATCATGTTGGTTAGTATAAATTCACATTTTATTACCAATTACATGAGAATGTATAAACATTGATAGATAAACAAGGCTAAAATGACACCTTTGAGTATCACTTGGGCATATAAATTTGCCCAAGATCAAGAGGTAAGTATGTTATGTGGTAAATTATATAAGCAATATTATGTAACGACCTTCTATGAATCAATTAGAGTTGAACATTTGTAAATTAGTAACATAAGTTAAAGAAAAGCTCTCCGCTATACCCCTAAACCATTATCTTAAGTTATCCCTTCTCTAAGTTGAAATTATTTTCCAAGTTTGAATAGGGTAATCCTAGGACCTTCTAAGCTGCTTATAATTATGTAAGTTTTCTTAAGCTCTTGAGATAATTGCACATTTGTGTATGTTAATCCAGCATTATCCGAATTACGGCTATAAGTCCTTATTTGCCTACACGCCAGCACTTAGAGAGTTTCTCAAGAGTTCCCAAGTTACAAAGCTCCAAATCTTATAAATTAAGCTATGCCTTGACGTCCTCATGTTATGTTTAAATGTGCTATGCTAATCTAAGAAGTTTTCAAGAAATCATATTTCGAGAATCACGCTAATGTCTCAGTCAAGTATTTGAAGTTACATACAAGTCATTATAAGAATTTCTGGTAAGAAGTCTTAATGTATATGATTTTCATGTTATAACATGCAATTGATTTCTTTCAGTTATACATCCATATGTTTAGCTATTGTTGAGTTATCATTTGAATTTCCTAAATTTAAAGGAGAGATTCTCCTATGTACCAATGTTCCTAATGTCTAAGTAAGTATAAGAACATTCTATGATACTGGTACAGTTAAGCTCAGAACTTTGAATATCAGGAAGTCTCCTAGTGGTCACTCGGTAAACTAAATATGAGTTTATACGTTATACAAAAGTCTCATACTTTGTATGTATGTAGTTCAACTCCCAGCCCTATGTATATGCTAAGCATTATGACAAATATAGTTGTCGATACATGTAAAAGGAACCACCCTGTGGGCAGTATATATATATATATGTAGTTCCTAGATGTTAAAGGATTGTATCGAAAGTAGAATCTATGTGCTTCTACTCAAGCGATACGTTAAATTGGTAAGGTTACTTGTAGGACATTGATTGTAAGCCTACTAAAGTTCTTACATTTTCTAAACCTCATAATGGTCCGTTGAGTCACTAAATCGACATGTTTATATATAATTTGATATCTTTACATGATATATGTTCATATTTGCTAATTTTTCATGCTATATGTGCTCACTTGAATTATATGTTACAAAAGAGACCTATTACGGTCACAGATTTGGCATTTGTCATTTCAATGCCATATATGTTAAATTGACTCAGCATAAGCTCTATCGACTCCGTTCATGATTATGATTGAGATATTTTTATTTGACCATGGTATGGTACACTGGCTGGAGATATTATTATTTTACCCTGGTATGCTACACCGGCTAGAGATGTTTTTTTCCCCTATATGGTACACCTGACTGGAGATATTTTTATTTTACCCTGGTATGGTACACCGGCTGGAGGCATTTTTACATGAATTTTATGGTCGGCTGGCCGCCGGCTTACAGTTATAACTTTGTTTGTGCATTATTTGGTTGCATTTACACTTCAGTATTGAGTTATTGTCAGGATTTAGTGTCTAAGATTCTAGGTTGTTACTATTCCTTAATTCTGGCTCGATTATCATTGCTATATTATTTGTTTACAGTTTTTAGCCTTACATACTAGTACATTTCATGCGCACTAATGTCTCTTCGTTTGGGGACTTGCGTTCGTGCCGCAGGTGCAGACAAAGGTTGGGATTGCTAGTTGTAGTAGTAGTTCGTGAGATCAGCGGATGTGTTGGTATGCTCCTTTCTTCTTGGAGATAGGGCTTAGTTATTTCAGCTTCAGTTGAGAGTTATAATTACGGGTAGGTCAGAGCCCTATTCTGACCATCAATTCAGTTTACTCACTACAGGCTTTGTGGACTTAGTTGTGTTATTCAGTTTTTGGCCTTGACGGCTTTCCGTTGCTTGGTTTAGCATAGTCATGGCCTTATAAGAATTTAAATTATTTATTTATGGTAGTTGAGACCTCATGGGTCCAGATGTTTACTCCCGTTGATTGTGATAGGTGGCCTGGAAGGCCTAGATGTTACAGCTACAGATGCCATATAGTCGGCTTCCCGGTCAGTCAGGTAACGGGCGCCAGTCGCGCCCTCCCCTAGTTTTGAGGCGTGAAAGGGTGTGTCCTTGATGGGTGTTCAAACATGATTGGGTATTGATATATTGTTCTTAACTTTAATCTAAATGCATGGATCTATTGTTTCCTCATAATTTTGATAGAAAATTAGTGGTTTAAAACACTAGTTTAGTTTACTTATCTTGCTTGAGCTTGAGAAAGAAGAGTGAGACATGGGTGAGGAAAAAATAATGGGGATTTGGAGTGTTGATGTGTGGGTTGAGCTAGATATAGTCAAAACCTACATCCCACCTCCATTAAAGGGTTGAGGTTAGAAGTAGCTTGGCCCTTCCTCAAGTTTTGTGAATGATTATTTGATTCTAACCTTGGGATTTGAGAAAACCCAAGGTAAGAGAATACTTGTGGTTTAAAGACAAGAAGATGTATTTTGATCCATGCTATCCATACTAGAAATTGAATTTAAGGCAATTGCGTCATTCTCAATCTAGTGGACACTTTATCTATTGCACATCTCTAGCCCTTTCCAATCACTTGCTCAATCTCATTTTATAAATTTGAATTCGATATTTTTTCCCTTTTCCCCCCATTTTTAATTTACAAATAGTTTAACAATGATGCATTCATGTTTGAGTTATTTTACAACTTTTTGAGTATCATGCTCAATTCCTTGTGGGATTCGACCTTAACACTCATCGCTATTTCATTTTTGACAATGAGCGCTGCCACCTCTCTTAACCAGGAGAGATGTATTGAGCGTTATAAAAAAAATGGCACCTCCTCAAGCCTTGAAGATGATTATTTGATTGTTACCTTGGGGTTTAGGAAAATTCAAGGCAAACACATCCTTGTGTTTGAAAAATAAGAAGATGTATTGATATTCATGCTAGAAATTGAAGTTAAGGCAATTGAATCAATCTCAATCTAGTTGGCACATCATCTATTGCACATCCATGGACCTCTCTCATATTTTGCAACAATTCATTTGCTTAATCTCGTTTAATAAATTTGAATTTAATATTATTTTTCCTTCCCCCACAATTTTACTTTCCAAATGTTTAAACAATGATGTATTGTAGTTGGGTTACTTTACGATTTTTGGAGCATCGCTCTCCATTCCTTGTGGGATTCAACCCCGACACTGGTCTAGTATTTTATTTTTTACAATGACCGTTGGCACCTCCTTAATTGGGAGAGAAGTATTGAGCGTTACCAATGCCTATCTAAAGCTGCTGACACATATTTTATAAAGCCTTTTACCTATGATTATAATAGATGTATAAACACTCTGGTGAGCCTCTATGCTCAAACTTTGAAGTCTACTAGTGAGCCTTCGTGCTAAAAAATATATGTAAAACAAGTGAGTTTTCATGCTCTAAACTTTGTGTTTCAGAAACAAAACTTTAATTTATCTTTGAAAATAATACTACGGGCTGAACTAGCTGACTGAAATCCTTTTATGAAAAACTCTCTGAAATTTGCTATTTCTTTAGTTATGAAAACAATGTAAATATCAGAAAATACAAAGCTTTCAAACTATAACTTTTCATGCAACTGGGTCCATGGGAGAGAATGACGCGAACCAAAATCAATAATAAAGAGAATAAGATAAAAAACACTACAATGAGAAATACACTAAATAACTCAAATTTTCAAGGAAGAAGATCACATTATAGAATTGGGCAAAAACCCCTAGCTCTGAACTTCTCTGAAATCGTACAAGAAACGTAAGGTGTGAGGAAGAACATAGCTCCTCACTATGAATAGCCTTACATACTAATAACACTCAATACAACTCTTGTAATTAAGAGTGGTGTCAGTGATTTTTGTCAAAAATAAAATCCGACGGGTGTCGGGATCGAATCCCATAATGAATTGAGATAGGTCAAGAGAGAGTTGTAAAATAAATCAACTTAGCATGCATCATTGTAAAACATGTATAAAGTAAATATTTGGGGGAAAAGGGGAAAAATATCAATTTCAAATTTGTAAAACTGGATTAAATAATAGACTTGTTGCAAGCAATAGAAAAGGGCTAGGGATGTGCAATAGATATAGTGTTAAATAAACTAGGATTGATCCAACTGCCTTAACTTCCATTTCTAGAATTGACAGCATGGATTAAAGCACATTCTCATATTTTTCAACCACAAGGATGTTTTTGCATTGGGTTTTCTCAAACCCCAAGGTCCAAATAAAAAATCAGCCACACCACGCTTAAGGAAAGGTTAAACTATGTCTAGCCTTGGCTCTTTAATGGAGTAAGGATATGGGTTTTGACTATCTATAGCTCAAGCCCACACATCCATACTCCAAGTCCCTGGTATTATTTCCTCTCCCATATCTCACTCTTCTTTCTCAAGCTCAAGTAAGATAAGTAAACTAAACTAATCTTTGCAACAACTAATTTATAATTAAAAATTCAAAGGAAATAATAGATGCATGCAATTAGATTAAAGTTATGAACAATTGATCAATACCCATCAAGCACACACCCCTAGCTTGCAAATTAGCTACTCATAAATGAAGATAAATAAATGGTACTTATAGATATATCATCAATGATACTCATAGATAAATCATCAATGGTTATCATTATGAATAGTAAATTTAAGCTTTTTAGACCTGCAACATGGTGTACTTAGCTCAAAATAGCAAAGAATAAGAAAAGGAACAATGTACTCTCCTCTTTCTCTCTCTACTTCTCTCTACTTCTCTCTACAATTTCTTTAGCTAAGATATAAAAGTTATGTCATGTATAAGTACAATTGGGGTTATTCTGCATATCCTCTTTTTGTACAACTTTTCTCAAGTGCCCTTGGAAGATTCCGTATTTAATTTGTGCCAGAGTTGGGCACTTTTGCCGTGTTAACGATCTGGTCACTTGCGCGGTATTTACGTTTCGCGGATGCCCATCTGCAAGTCACAGGTATGAAGAGATTTTTTTGTACTTCGTCTGCAGTTGCACCTGCATTTCACAGGTGCCAATGTGTGGCACACATGTTCTTGCTTCCAGTAGATAGTTTCTTTGTTAAATTCCTTTGCTTTTCTTTTCTAAATCCAATACTTACTAAATCAAAGTGAAATGGCATAAAACCTTCCTAATTGATGTGAAAACTATTCAAAAGCTCATGCTTAAGAACCAAATGAGTTGGTAAATTACCAACTCATCACATACCTAGACTGATGAACTCTTGCCTATTTCTTGAGAATTCAAAGGTTTGAAATGAAGAACCCTAGATTTCTTGTAAGCTTGAAAGTTAATGTTTCTTTGAGTATTCGATAATATGTAAGGGAATAGGGGAGTAGTCTATTGAAAACCCTTGATTTCTTTCTAATATGATGTCACACCCCAAAATTCGGGGAGGCATGACTGGCACCCTGAGTCGCACCTGATCGAGCACATCCTGCCACAAAACTAACTATAACAAGCAAGAACCAACAAGGTTTAGCATCACAACTACTATAGATTAGAGTAAAGCGATAGAAATAGAAATGGGCTAACGGTCCAATCAAAAGATAAACAATAGACCATCATGGCAACAGAAAAGAAAACAATCTGTACTGTATGGTCCACCTAGCCCATAATAACAAAAACACACCCATAACAGACATCTACAAACCTCTATGAATAAAATAATAGTCAACTGTCTGGGACAAGTCCCCGAACTACCCATAATACAAATATCATACAATTTCGAAAGACTTGGAGCTTCATTGGCTCAGCTAAAACTCCACTCAGTGACAAGAACTCAGTCTACCTATGGATCATTACCTATTGACATGAATGCAGTGCCCCAAACTAGAGCATCAGTATGAAAATATACTGAGTATGTAAGGTAAGAATGTTAACAAAATTTCGAGTACAAATCAATAGATCTACCAAATAACAACAAAAAGTAAAGATGATATTAACAAAAAGGAAATCGCAACTCAAATAAAGGAAATAGAACCTACCTGGCCCATATAAGCTTGGCAAGTCCAACATACTAAGATAAGTGAATAAAGAGACAATCAGTTGACACCTAGCCGCTACAATTCACCTATGACCTTCTATACCACACAGGATCTATCCAACCATCTTATCTAATTAAACTCTAGGCCCCCTCAATGACCTCAACTATCACTGAGCCACATCTAGCAGCCACAACTATCAGAGAATAGACAATACAAGCAAACAACCATAATATATATAGACATATCATTCACAATCCAACCTTGTCGAGGAGACACCTCACGAACTTGCAAGTCTAATGGCACGTACTAGCATGTGCACTGGAAACTCTTAACGGCCCTACACTCGCAGTACCTTCACTAGTACACTGGAAATACTCAACAACCATACACTAGCCTCACAACAAGTTGTACAAGACTCAGGTGTGTCGGAATAACTCAATATCCGTTACACTCGCATATACAATCCCAACATAAGCCCAGCCATCATGGAGCCAGCTACCACAACCATTGTGATCGGCTATGCCTAAGCTTGGCCCCTGTTGGAAAAACTCAAACAACTATTGGGTATTTTTGAGCCCTCGTAGGCTATCATATTAATGAACAAGCACATTGTCATGCCCCGAGCTTACACCCTGGATGGAACACGACACTTGGAGTCACAAGTAATCCCAAGTCAACCCCTAGTCTGTCATACACTAGCATTCTGAGTAGCATGAAAATATATACAGTAGAAGTCTAAGGAAAAAATATAAATTCTTTGAGAGAAATGAAGGTGGTTCATAATATTTAGAAAAAACATTAGAACGAAACTACAATTCTAAAAAAAACCAATCTGCGTCTAAAAGCCACTATGACTGATGAGTTGCTGGGACAAGCCCCCAGCTAACTCCAAATCTAAATAGAAGGAAAGGAAATATAAATAAAATAAATAATCTCCTTCCTCGGTGAATGAGGACTCACCAACTAGAATAGTTGAGGCGTTCGGTGAGCGGTCGGTTAACTAGGATGAGACTGTGATCCTGCAGCTGTATCATAAAATGATACAACATAAAAGTATGCATCTGTACTTTGAATGTATTGAGTAAGTGAGAAAAACATAACATAATGGAATAAAGATGCTTACTGAAAAGACATGCAATGACCAGCTAAAGCTACTGAACTAAATGACTGAATAAATGAGATGGTCTGAAAACCCTCTCTGATGATCAAAACATGTTCTAAATCTAGAATTCTGATCTGCACTAAACTGAAACTAGATTGAACTGACTAGTGGGAGAGTCTATAACCGACATATAACCACATGAGCTAGACATGGAGTCCGATGTATACACCCCATTGGTAGGACCCAATATACCTTTCCAAGTTATAAAGGCATGAACTGGGTGATCACAAGAATCTGCAGCTAATCCGGCCAATAAATACTGTAACCTATGTTGCAACGTAGTTCTCGGAACCTGGGTGCGTTGGAACCCTGGTCTGCTCAATGCTAAGTCCTACTCCCGCTAGATAGTCCTAGATCTGAATACTAAGATGATCACTCGAAATTAGGGCCCAAGACTATTCAGGGATACATATCAGAAAAACACCCTAACAATCTTATCGAACCAGATTCTAGAACTGGGTTCTAAGACTAGTCCGAGCTGCTTATCTATAAGCGTCATAACCTTCTAAAAAACAAACTAAAATATGAAAATAGGTCCTAAGGCTAGTCAGAGTTGTTTATCTAAAGTATAATGACCGCCTAGTGGTCCAATAAATTTGAATTCTGAATCTGATTCTGATAACTAGGAGGCACTATTGACTCCTCGTGAATTTCTGTAGTCAAACTGATCAGCTGACATTTTTTGGGCATTGAGAATTCTAACATTCTTACTAAAACTGAACTGACTATAATCTGATTTAGTTTCATTTCTACTAACAACATGGGATTCCACAACACTGCTAAATCCAAGAAAAATTTCATTATCTAAGCACTAATGCAAATTTCAAGATTTTGTAGTTCAAGAAATAGGGCTAAGTTTCACTTCACAAGATTGAACATCATTTCAGTCACAAACTAGTGGAAAATATCTATAACTAACATGAAATAATATTGCACATGAATAAGATGAAGTCTGGTTAGGAGTTTCCTAACTAGCCTAGAACTGATTGAGAAAAGTAAGGAGGAATTTGGGGACACAAGGGAAGAATTATTTCCCTTGTTGAATTCCCAAATACTTGGTGAAGAAGGCCGGAGAATTTCCTTGAGATATCGAGGGCAAAAGGTTGCCCTAGCTCTTGCTCTGAAAAGCTTTGAGAGAAGTTCTACGATGATTTCTGAGAGTCTGAATGGGGAGAATGAGGAAACAAACTGTTTAACCCCTCTAATAAGTCTGAAAACATGCTTAAAATGACGTAGTTTAGAGTCTAGAAGGGTAGAAAATTACTGAAAGATTCTTGGAAACTCACAGGGTAAAACTAATCGTCAGTCCTCATAGGTGACCCAATGGGTCATGGCCACACTCGTGAGGTACGCTGCCTGAAACCCCCTGATGGTCACCCGAGGGACCTAATGAGTCGTGGTTAGTGACCATGACTCATGGCCACCTATCGTGGACTACACTATCCCAAAAATCCCTAGATTTCCCGTGGGTGACACCATGACTCGTGGTGTCCCAAACTAGTTGTGGTGAGGACCCTTTGGGTACACTGTCTGTCATTTTCCTAGCCTAACATTGTTCCTTACCACAGGTCATATCACAACTCGTAGGGGTTGACCACGACTCGTGGTCACACCCGTGGTGACCCATTATCCAAATTTCTCACTAAGTCCAAAGGCCCCACCATGAGTCACATAACGGCTCGTTCTTTGACCTGGTGCAGATTTTCCAATTTTCTCTATTTTGAGTCTGGGGTCTAGTCTTTCAGTTTCTGGGGCATTACACACATCACACACATATGACAATATAAATACACATTTAGGCAACACCACAACATCCCACTCCAACTACCATCACCATAGAGTTCATTCTTAAGTTCTATATATCCTATCATCCTAAAGGTATTATCGAACAACTGAAGGATCATAACCTAACAACTTTATCCCTAAACCTCGTATGCACTAGAGAACAACATATATAATACCATACATTTCAATATAAGACTAGCAAAACAACCCCCAGTTTTACCAAACATGGTCAACCAACGCCTACAATGCAAAGCACAACTGACTCCTTCCAACATACTATTGTCGCACGACAACTGACTACAACATTATCAAAATTCACGACTTCAATAGATGAGGTGAAGTACATTATCCCATAGCACCCAAATAATAATATAATCAACATAGTATCAATCCCCAAGGCAACAAACTCACACAATATCGATAAGGCTTGATTACGATGCAATTCATGCTAAAAGGAGAAAACAAAAGCCTTAACATATCTATACAATGCCAACCCAAACATGGCAGAAATCCCCACTATCAACCCACAAATGAAGTATCCCAAAATATATTGCTTAAGAAATTTTTTGTAACATGAAAATTGATTTTTTTGATTGTGACCCTATGAATAATTGCTACAACGTTACTCATTAAAATCAGCAACTCAAGAATGAAAGGCATTAATTTACTGATAGCTGAAGTGAAAGAGATATACTAATTCATCAATATGTTTCTTCATCTTTAGGCATACATTTATAGATTAATTCGGATGATCCGGGCATTGACCGGGCCCAATATGATAATACTATATTATTTATTACATATTGTGTATAATAGATAAACTCATTTTTTATTTCACTTTTAAATTATTGTTTTCAATAACAGATAAGTGCCACCAAATTCTTATGAACAACAAAAAGAAATAAATGGTATCCTCTCTGTTTCAATTTGTTTGTCTTATTTTGACTTGATCCAAAATTTTAAAAAGTAAAGGAGACTTTATTATTTTGTGATCTTACACTAAAGATATATCAAGTATACAAAAATTCTCTTTAGTCTTGTGGTCTTAAATATGTCATGGGAAAAATCGATACTAAATAGTTGGCAGAAATAAAAAAAATCTAAACGAACCAAAAAGCTAAAAATAATTATCTTAAATTATTTGTTATTTTTAAAGTTTAATATAACATTAATAATTATTATTTTTGAAGATTATAAATATCTCAATTATGAATAGTTAAATAAGAAAATAGAACTTATTTAAAAAGCCACAACTAAATTCAAATGGGACCCATATTTTTACACTAATATTCTAAAATTTTATATGAAAAAATCTTTGTTGAGCCTACTTTTTTTTAAAAAAGACATTTGAACAAATCATTGGATCCATTTTTTTTACAAAGCACAAAAGAATATTGAAAATGGCCAAAGCAGGCATGTTGACGGGTTGCTGCCTGGTTAGACTCATTCCCCCTTATTAGCAAGTAATATACAAATGTTGCAGGCGGTGGAGACAACATAGTTACCTTGGATAAGGCAATTTCTATCACATTTATTACATTCCAATATTTATTTAATGCTCCCTCCTAAGTACTTTATTCCAAATAAATCTAATTACATTATCAATCAACCTTATCTAAATAAGCCATATTTAGCATACTAATCTATATACATCTGGGTGTGCAAAATTTACAAATATCTCCTATAAAATGTCACACCCCACCTTCGGAGGTGTAATTGACACCTAATGTCACACTAGACTCTGAGCTAACTTGGCTAGACACAAACGCTTCTGGTGCACGTCAGCAGCATATGGCAAGAAAATAATCAGCTATATGTCGGCTATAAAAGTAGCCTCAGGCAGATAAGGCCGCACTGTAAGTCTGCGCAAAATAGCTAACCTAATAGGTTCAATAACAACATAATTCTATGCGGGCCGACAAGACCACCATGCTGTTTAACAGGTGTTATAACTATGCCCCACGCAGCCAACATTCAAATAACAACATATATAGGCCCCACGCGGCCAATGACGCACCAATAACTATCAACAATAGTCTGCAAGCCTCTAAGAGTGAAATATTTATCGGGATAGGGCTCCGGCCTATCCAAAAGTTTTATAAGTAAACACAGGCAAACCTCTGCTATCTTGCAGCTCTGAAGGAAAAGAGCTGACCAATCTATTGATTTTGAATAGCTACTAAGGAGGTCCTAAAATCTATTTATCTGAACATGCAGGCAAGTATGTAGCTCCCCATACGTGGGCGTTAGTACAATATGCACCAAATATGTAAGGCAGTAAGAATAAATTAACAAAAGATGATAAGAAACTGAAAGTAATCAGTAGTAAGGGCCAAATATTAACCTGTATGATATCACAACCATAGCCTGCATCTAGTAAACAATTATACAAACAGGGACTTAAGCTGAATGATTACACGTTCATAAACTATACCTAGAAAACAAGGTTACAAACAAGAACCTAACCTGGCCCCCATAAGCTTGGAAGTTGCAAGTAACAAACAGAAAACCTACTTGTGCCCCCATAAGCCCGACAAGTGCAAGCAAACTATTTCTCCTATATGTTTCACTATAGCCCTATAGGAAAGCTGTAACTAAAACATACTCAACCTTTGAAGCTATATTCAAGCCTTTTGGGCTTCTGTTATTGTGTCTGAGCCATCTGGGCCCCTGTAACCGTATCTAAGCCTTTTGGGCTCCTATTATCGTATCTGAGCCTTTTGGGTTCCTGTGACTGTATTTTAGCCGTTTGGGCTCCTCTGACTATATAAGAGCTGTCTGGGCCCCTGTAACTATATATGAGCCATCTGAGCTGCTATAACTATATATATGAGTCATTTGGGCTCCTCTAATTGTATATGAGCCATCTGGGCTCCTGTGACTATATGCGAGCCATCTAGATTCCTGTAATTGTATATGATCCATTTGGGTTCTTATAACTGTATATCAGACATCTGGATACTGTAATTGTATGTGAGCTATCTGGGCTCCTATAACTGTATATTTGAGCCATCTGGGCTCCTGTAACTGTATATGAACCATACTGGTTCCTGTAACTGTATATGAGCCATATGGGCTCTTGTAGAATCCTAAATAATAGCTAACAGGCATATCATATGTGTCCACATCTAATAAGATTGTCACAGAAGTAATTATACATTCAGTTAGCTCATAAAGGAAAGGGCGAGGTCCGAGGTGACCTGGCGACACTCTGAAGGTCATACTAGTACAATAGTCATCCATCAGTGGACAACAAGGTCGTAGGCGACCAACTAAATGGTTCCCTCGCCTAGAATGACTACAGGGCTGCTAATAACTGGATATGATACTAGGTGATCAACCATAATAATCTTATGGGTAGCCACAACAATTATTAACCTAAAGCGTAAACTGTAACACTAAGGTTCTAGTTCATAGGCATCAATCTACTATGTCCTGACAACATATAGCTCCTGTGAGCAATCTGTAGCCCCTTAGGCAGGTATACTTAGACTTAGCCCTTCTAGGAAACATGTACGTAGGCATCTGGATTAATAGTCAGAGGCGTTAGCCCCATGTATAACAACTACTAAGATACTTAGTTAGGATATCGCATAGTTCCTCAGACTTCTGGCAACTAGGGTGGTTTCCTTAGTGGCCGATACTACCAACTATAAGTTGAAAGAAACTATACGGTTACTAGCAGTAAGTAGTTCACCTAGAAAGCTACCACCCAGTTCATTAGGCAACCCTTGTGCCACTAACTCGAAGGTAAGGCCATTTGATGAAGGGCGTACTTTCACACTTCTTAGCCATAATTTTCCCATACTATGCTATATTTTGAGAATAAATTATGTGTGCATGTGTTTATGTTATATATATGTGAAAAAGGCTAACACACTTGATGACATGCTTTCACGGCTAATAATGACACGTTTGGGTGCATTTGACGCTTTTGGAACACATGTGAAGAAGATGGAATAAATGAAGCAAGAACAAGGTAAAAACTGAGTGCACAACCACACTCGTGCGACCAGCAGCACAGCGCACATCCACACCTGCACGACTAGAGGCATGAGGCGCTTGCCTGCCCATGCTACCAGCTGCGCGACGTGGCACTATGTTAGTGCAATAGCGTGCGTGACGTGGCCGTTCCTCTAGCGCAATGGCTTGTGCGGCGCACCAAGCATGTTAAAATGGCCAACAAATTCAAATCCTAATTCAACTAGGAAAAGGATCTACAAATCCCAAATCAAATCCGCAAAGGAACAAAGAAGCCATAAATCTATTATAAATACCCTTGATTTCTTTATAAAGTAAAGCAAAAGTTTTAGAGGAAGTTTTGACATGTCTTGACAAAATTTGAGAGAATTAGTGTGCCAAATACATTGTAAGGTTTCATTTTCATAGAACGCTTTGAGATACTTGTTGTTGAATTGTTCTTCCTTGTTTTTGCAATAGTCAAGGGAGTTTCTTCCTATCATCATTGTAAGTATTAATATATTCTTTTGTCTACGAATGCTATGAATTTACTAATAATTAAGAGATGCTAAAACCTCCACAACTAGGATTGTGGGAACCATGATGAATTAACACACATAGGTAAAAATACTTAGTGATTCTTGAACATGGATTATGCATGTATTTTTTTTCGATTGGTTTTAATTGTTTCTTAGTGGCTGCAAATGTTGGAATTTTCCTTCTTCTTACTCACTGGATCAAGGGAGTAATGAATTTTAAAAGGGACTAACAACGGAGATCTGAGGCTATCAACCCTCATCTAATAGCTTGACCTTGTCCTGGAATAGCTAATCTGATATCAAGGGCTAGGGTTAATTAAGTATACATTAGAATACAAACCAAGTTGCATGGTGATGATCATCTAAATAGGGGACCAACAATTTAAGTGAAGTTAACATACCGATATTGGATGCTAAGCACCAGAATAGATCACTAGTAAAAAGCACCATGTGGTTATGATGTCATGGGGAACACTTACCCTAGTTAGTTGCATTAATTTGGAATTAACGTTCACTTTCTCTCAACAATATTGCTTGTTACTTTTACAAATTCCCCCCCTTAGGAGATACGCAACTTAAAAGCTGAAATACTAGCATTCTTCATTATCATTCCATATTCACTGTGGGTTTGACCACAACTCTTGTTGGGTTCTATATTTGACATCGACTTCTTCATATCTCATTTATGAGATGTAATTTAGGCAACATCAAATATTGGTGCCACTGCTGGGGAATACCTTTTAGGATTACATTAATTGCTTGTTTTTAACTTTTAGTCTTTATTTCCTATTTTTTTTTCTTTTATTTTCTAACATGACAAGGCAACATGGTGAAACAAGAGGCCAAGATTTGACCACGGTATCAACAGGTATCTTGATGAAGTTTGAGTAATCAAGATACTTGTGTTGTGCTGCGACGTTAAATCAGATGCTACTTGGAGGCAACCCAGGATAAGTTTTTGATTTTATGTGTTTGTTCAAATGTGCAGGTGATAGGTCATGAGTTTCAAAAAAAATCGAGCTTAAATAGTGAAAACATGGAGCAAAACAGTTAAAGGTGTGCATCGGGCATCGCTCAGGCCAAGCAGCACAAGGCCTGGCACGAGGCACAGACATAAGTGCCGCATGGCCTGGTGCGATGCGTAGGCAACACAGTACATGTAGAGGTGCAACGCACAGGCTAGGAAAGGCAGTGAGCTCCGCGAAGCACTGCAGTTCTGGTGCTTTCATCTCAATGATGTGGACCAGTGTTCCAGGCGAAAAATTTAAGGGAGAAAATGTAATTTTTAGCATAGAGGAGTACTTTAACAGGCCTAGACCTAAAAATTTCAACTTAATTTAATCACAGCCGCACCGCACCCCTCAAGTTTTCCAAGATAACTCTCTCAAACCTTCATCTCTTTATCAAGATCTTCCAAATTGTTTCAGCCAAAACACAAAGTTTAACATTTTTCCTTGAGATACTTCCATCAGTGGCACCAAAAGTAAACAAAGGGAAAGGAGTGGCTTCTTCAAGACATGGGTCAAGAAGAGAAAGGAGTACTAGAGAAGAGGAGCATGAAGATGTGAGGATGGCACAACCACTATTGAGGCGATACGGGCTCCATTGGTCATGGAGAAAAAAGGTAAAAATTGGTTCAAGGAACATAAGGAATCTAAATACTCACATGATATGTTTATTGATAGAAATTGCTTGTCACTAGTTCTCCCTCACATGGTAGATAGAATACTCACCCTTGGTCTTGGTTTTGTGTTTGATGAACTGGGTGATTGTAATTTGAATATGGTGAGGGAATTCCTTGAAAATTTGATCCCAAAGGTGAGGTCGAACCAAGTTAAAATGGTCAAATTATCGACTTTGCACCTATGGCTTTGAATAGATTACTTTGGACACCTAATGTTGACCCACAACCCTTTGTTAACACGGTGAAGAAACGTATAGGGATATTAGACATAATATGTGTGGCCCTAAGTCTGTTGCACAGTGGACTCTCCACCAACAATTTGCATATCATGTTTCACTTCCATATGCTCACTTAAGTAGAGAGGCACGAGTTTGGTTAGTGCCTAGAAATCATGTAACTCATGTAACTAGGGAAAAAGTGAGTCTTGTATATACGTTAATGACTAGAATTCCAATTAATGTGGGGGTTCTCATTAAAAATGTGTTGAAAATAGCAAGGGTAAAAAAGGGTCAAAACGTCAGATTTTGGGGTCTTTTGACCTGATTTTTGTGTGGGCATGAAATTGAAGAGGAGGAGGCAGACTATTGACCTGCTTATGATCCTAGGGGGATTGACGTGACTAAAACAAAGGAACCCGAGGATATAAATAGTCTAGTCCTTTGTGTCAATGAGCGCAATATGCGAATTGAAAACATGTTGAGCCACTTGTACGGTAGGAAAATGCTCCAGTTGGGGATGAATGGTGTGACTGAGGAGCAGCTATAGCAACTTAACATAGATTACCTTTTGAGCGAGCACTTGCGAGCCCTTTGTATAGTTGGTCCTAGATACGAGGAACCTCTTGATGATGATGTGGCCACGGAGGACAAGATGGAAAGAGTAGACTCGGATCTAGAGTCTAGTGATAATAATGAGGAGGATTTTGAGATGGGGGAAGCTGCTCTTGCCCCCATAGACGACAAGGAGTAGAGGCCCAAGAGTTCTTCTTTCACTCTTTTACTTATGTGTTATTGTTTTAGCACTGGGGATAGTGTTACTAATTAAGTGTGGGGTGGGAGAAGTGAACTTAATATTACCATGCATGCCTAAATTGCTAAATTTGCACATGGTAGGACTAGTTTTTTGTTTGGGGATTTATGACTTATCTTGCATGCTTGATTATTTTGTAGTAGTCTTTTAGTTTTATTTTATTTTGGGTTCCTCCGGTTTTAATTTTCAGTACTTTTCCGATGGATAGTCCCTTAGAACCGACTAGAGAGTCTAGATTATTTATTTTTTAAATGTTAGTCATTGAGTCATGAATTTTCCAGATGATGGATGGATTATGACCGTCTTAAGGGTAAATTAGTCATTAGGATGAAAAAGAACTTGGATCCTATGAATGCTAGGTGCTTCACTTAGGTTTCATTGAGACTTTACTAAATTCACTCAAAAATACGTAAAAAAGCTAGAAACACTAAGTTTTTTTTTTTGGAACTTGACTTATGCGCTTGAAAAGAAAAAATGTGGTTAATAATGTAATGCATGCAATATGAATATATGTGTTTATGTGATCATGATTTCCATTGTTAAAACCATTTTGTGCCAATGTGTGAGGAATTTTTTATATACTCCATGCTTACAAATTGATGTCTAGAGTATGCCCGGTGTGTTTGCAAAACAATATATGAACGATGGATTTAGGAAGTTATATAGGCATTTCATTGGTAGACTTATCATTATCCTATTTTACCTACCTTGATTGTAATTATCCTAGTTAGCTATGTTTGAGCCTTAGCCTATTCTTTTGATAGGCATATTACAAGCTTAATCCCTTTTTTGTTCTATAGACTTGTATTTAATCCAAATGACTCCTAGAACACTTTAATGAAAAAAATCTTGCATGAAAGGACCTTAAGTGGAAAAGTGAAGGGAAAAGCTAAAAAATGTGGAAATTAGAAGAAAAGAAAAGGCTGAAATTTGCAAAACAAGGAGAGTGATGTTAGTGGGAAAACAAAGAGAAGAAAGAGTTTTGAAATAAAATGATGATGAAAAAATGTGTGAATGAGCTCAATATTGAAAAAAAGAAATTCACTAATCACCTAAGTTGAAAAATTGAAAAATAAAAGGAGGAATAAGGAGAAAATTTGGAAATTGAAGAAAGTGCTAAAATTCAAAGTGTTGTGAAGTATTAAAGTGCTTAGGAAGATTAGTCACAATCTTGGCCAAATAGTTCCTACCTGTCCCTTAGCTTACATTACAACCAAATTTAAGTCCTAATTTATCCTTGATTCAAAATTCTATATTAATGGAGTACTACACTAAGGGAAAGCCTATGGATCATCTTTTGCATGTATGTTGAGTTCTTTGAGAGAGTGAGCAAAAATTGTTATATTTATGCGCAAATTTATATTGACTTATATCTTTTGCAAGAAAGGGCATATCTCCAAAATTATAAGGGGCACAATGGTAAGACTTTGGTAAATTTTGATTGCTAAATTACATATGATTCATGTTGTCCTAAAATATGTTTGAATGAGTTACTTTTCAAAAAACTAAGTGATTTAGAACTTTGACATTTTAATGTCGATCCTATATGCATGCGAAGGAATTGTTTGAGCCTCATTGATTTGTCTCATGATCCTAAGTGCCAGTAGACCTGTTCATAGGACTAATTTTGTGCCTAAATGTGAGAAGGGAAGTAGTAGATTGTTCGAGGAAGAACGATAGTTTATATGTGGGTTGTTAATGAAGGGCGTATCTACGCACTTCTTAGTCATAATTTGCCCATAATATACTATGTTTTGAGAATAAATTATGTGTGTTTGCATGTGTTTATGTCATATATTCGTGAAAAAAGGATAACGCACATGATGAGATGCTTTTAGGGCTAATATTAATAGATTTGGGTGTATTTGAGGCTTTTGGAACACATGTGAAGAAGATGGAATAAACGAAGCAAGAACAAGGTAAAAAACAAGTGCACCGTCATGCCCGCGCGACCAGCAGTGCGGTGAACATCCACACTTGTGCGACCAGAGGCGCGAGAGGCCTTACTTCCCATGCAACCAGATGCGCGACACGGCACTATGTAAGTGCAAAAGTGTGTGCAATGCGGTGCTTCCTCCAGTGCAATGGCATGTGCAGTGCCCCAAGCATGTTTAAATGGACAACAAAGTCAAATCCTAATTCAAATGGGAAAAAGAGCTACAAATCCCATATTAAATCTGCAAAGGAACAAATAAGGCTTGAAACTATTATAAATACCCTATATTTCTTTGTAAAGTAAAGTCGAAGCTTCAGAGAAAGTTTTGACAAGTCTTGACATAATTTGAGAGGATTAGTGTGTGAAATACATTGTAAGGTTTTATTTTCACGTAACTCTTTAAGATACTTGTTGATGAATTGTTCTTCCTTGTTTTTGCAAAAATCAAGTGAGTTTCTTCCTATCATCGTTTTAAGTATTAATTTATGCTTTTGTCTATGAACGATATGAATTTACTTATAATTATGAGAGGCTAAAACCTCCACAACTAGGATTGCGAGAACCATGATGAATTATCACAAATAGGTAAAAATAGTTAGTGATTCTTGAACGAGGATTACACATGTCTTGTTTTTCCCTTCATTTTAATTATTTCTTAAGAATTTCAAATGTTGGATCTTCTTCTTATTCACCGCATCAAGGGAGTAATGAATGGGAAAAGGGATTAATGACGGATATTTGAGGCTATCAACCCTCATCTAATAGCTTGACCTTGTCTAGGATTAGCTAATCCAATATCAAGGGTAAGGGTTAATTAAGTATACATCTGCATATGGACCAAGTTGCGTGGTGATGATTATTTAAATAGGGGACCAACCATTTAGGTGAAGTTAACTTACCGATATTGCATGCAAAGCACCAGAACAGATCACTAGTATAAAATGCCTTGTGGTTATGAAGTCATGGGAACACTTACCCTAGTTAGTTGAATTAATTTGGAATTAACCTTCACTATCTCTCAACAATATTTCTAGTTACTTTTACAAATTTTCCCCTCTTAGGAGATAATCGATTTAAAAGCTTAAATACTAGCGTTCTATATCCTCTCATATCCCTGTGGATTCGACCCCAACCCTTATTGGGTTCTATATTTGACATCAACCGCTTTATATCTCATTTACGAGGTGTAATTTTTGTGACATCACCATTCTATCATGACTCTAGTCCTGGAGGCATTAAGGTACACCCATGGCCTGTAGGTGAGCTTTACTGCATATATAGTCGTCTAATAGAAAGCTATATCACCAAGCTACGTCTTGTGCTACCTAACTTAACAAAGTGTGCTAACAGCTAACCAGAAGCCTCTTTGGCCTCAGTATGGTAGAAAAATATTACTAGTGTCTCTAGACGATGAATAACTGAACAGGGAATATCTTTGTTGCTTCTAGCGATAGTCAAAAATGAACATAATCTTTCTGAACAAGGGATACAATGTCACAACCTCAATTAACCTCGTAGCATCGAACCAAAATATGTATTATTATAAGCTACTACAAAAGTACAAGTCGTATTAACTATCTGACAAGAATAACTTGCCGAAAGTGGTTAGCCTTAACATACCTCAATTGCCGAATTCAGCTCAATCCATCCTCCTGTGATCAAAAACTCATAATCCCTCAGTATTCTAGCTCTTACATCAAGGGAGTAAAGCTATTCTAATTCAAGAAAACAGCCAGCAATATCAAATATGAACCACAACGATTACAAGTCATAGTCTTCCCAATTCGGCCAAAAGCCTACAAATTTCAGAGAATTCAAAAGGTAGGAACCCTTAGTTATTATCTGTAGATGATTAGGACTTGATTAGAAGTGATTCCTATGACTTTTACTCGACCGGACTACATCAAACTAGGCCAATTTTGAAGATTCAAACTCCATAGATAGGTTCTTCGCAGTCCTTGGAATCATTACCTAAGATAAATTTGCAATCAAACGTGATTTAATAGCATAATTCGACATTAATTTGAAGAAAACTTCATAAGGGAAACGCCCAGGTTGTAGTTATCTAATTGGGAAACATTTGAATGAATTACATTCCAAAACTTAAAACATATATATAGGGAGGTGGTGCAAGGGGTCCGCAACACGCCTCCTAATGCGTCAGAACACGGGCATGGCGCGGTGCTCCTTGTGCTATGGGAGGAGCATGGTATGGTGTCTGGTGTGCCTGCCCTCAGCCCCGACCTTCTGCTCGCTTGATGACGCACTCCTGCATTCTACTTCTGAGCCTTCTCCTGCATGTTATACTCTAAAATCTCTTCAACATGCACACACACACATCAATTAACCAATGAAAATTTACAAGGTGTAGCATCATCCCCTTCTTAGGGACATTCGTCCTCGAATGTAACCTGATCTTAAGAGACTCAACTTTTTAACCATGGCCAGGAAAATTTAGATAGAGTCTTCTTTGTATTATTGACTATCTGGAAACCAGAAATGTAGAAAATTCCAACATAGGCATCTTACAGGATTCTACAAGCAACAGAACAACATTGTTCCATAACAAATACGTGAACAACTCACAACTATAGTAACAGAAACAACAATATAACACTTGAAAACTATCTCACCTAAATTGTAACTATCTATTTCTATGTATTATCATCATAGGGTCTAAAACAAGTGAGGATATCTAGAATTCATCCCGTCCCTATATTCCTAAATCAACTCTTCTACATTTCTGTTCCTCCGTAAAACTATAACAGAGGATACATCTTTGGTTCTCATTCTATGGACCTATTGATCTAATATAGATATTGGAGTCCCCTCATAAATAATAACTCTGTGACCTGAATATCCTCAATCTGGATAACCCGAGGAGGGTCTCTTACGCACTTGCATAACATCGATACATGAAAATGGTAGACGAATAGATTCTAGATTCGGAGACAATTCTAACGAACAGGCCACTGGGCCTATCTTCTAGAATATCTGGTACGGACCAATAAATCTAGGTCTAAACTTTTCCTTCTTGCCAAATCTTATAATGCCCCTCACTGGAGAAACTTTCAGGAATACCCAGTCATCGACACAAATCTCAAAATCTCTGCGTCGTATATCAGAATAGGACTTCTGATCACTCTGAGATGTCGATAGACGCTCTTTAATGAGCTTAAATCCCTCTTCTTTCTGATATATCCTGTTAGGTCCTAAAGACCCTGACTTGCCTATTTTAACCCATACTATGGGGAACTTATATTTCTACTCATACAAAGCCTCATAAGGCGCCATCTTGATGGTAAAATGGTAACTGTTACTATGCAAACTCAATAAGAGGTAGGTATTCATCCCAACATACTTTGAAGTCTAGAACACATGCCCCAAACATATCTTCAGGCATCGGAATTGTGCGCTCTATTTAGCCATCTGTCTGAGGATAAAAGTTGTACTCAAGTTTACCTATGCTCCCAAACTTTTGTTAAATGACTTCCAGAATCTAGCTATAAAATAGGCACTGGGATACTGTGCAGTTGGGCTATCTCCTTAACATACAATTTGATATAATTTTTAGCTAAAGGTGTAGCCCTGACTGGCAAGAAATGAGCTAATTCTATCAACTTATCAACAATAACCCCAATGCAGTCAAATTTACGCCTGGTACGCAGTAAACTACACAAAGTTTATATTGATTGCTTCTCACTTTTCCATAGGCATGGCTATCTCCTAGGTCAGACAGCCAGGTTTCTGATATTTAGTGTTTACCTACTAGAAATTGGGACACTGTTCTACAAATTCAACAATATCTTTCTTTTTTCCATGCCACCAACAAATCTCTTTTATATCATGGTACATTTCATGGAGGTACATTTCTATCGAACCCGGGTGAAGAGAATGCGAGAATAATGTACCTCTACCATAATCTACTGGTGAATGTTTGCCATATCTGGAATGTAAAGTCGATCTATGAATTCCAAGACTTCGTCCCCTGCAATCTCAAAGGCCATAGACTTCTCCTGTTGAGCCTTGCCCCTGTTATCTCTACTAGGCTATGGACTTCATCTGTCGCTCTTTCTCCTCCACAACTAGAGATGACACTATTGTATTCCGGATCACAACCCTACTATCATCTGAGCCCATCAACTGGACTCCTAAACATGTTAACTGGTACAACTCTCGAACCAATTTTCTCATTCTAGTCTCAAATATGAGAGCAAGTTTGTCACAAATTCATCTCTTTCAACTTAAAAAAAATATACTGGAAGCTCTCGTGATTAGTGGACACCATACAAGTAAGCCTCAAAATTGTTGAAGTATGGACTACTACAACAAATGTTAGGTCATGGGTAGGGTAGTGTTTTTCATGTCTTCTCAAAGCACCTTACCATGATGTATCAGAGCACATCTTAAACCCACACATGAAATGTCACAGTATACTGCATAGCCCTCTCATCTTTCTGGCAAGTCTAATACTACTATAGATGTCAATCTATCTTTTGGCCCCAGGAAAATCTACTCACAAGCCTTAGTCTACTAGGACTTAGATGCTTTCTGAGTCAGCTTTGTCGATGGTGCTGATAGGACAAATAATCCTTCCACCAACCTTTTACAAGACCCAACTAACCCCAGAAAGCTGCAACCTTCTGTTAGAGTCGTGGGTCTGGGCCAAATCTTAATAGTCTCTAACTTTTGGGAGTCAACTTGAATACCTTCATCTGACGCGATATGGCCCAAGAAAGATACCAAATTTAACCAGAACTTACTTTTAGAGAACCTTACAGATAATTTGCAATCTCTAAAGATTTGGAGTACTAAATTCGCGAGATATAATTGTCTTCTCGCAATGTGGCTATAATACATGCTTCACATATTCGGGTGCAAACCTTACTATGAACTAGTGTACCCTTGCTGGCATCGTATCAACTACTTTTGGAGCATATCTAGCCAAGGAGTAAAACCTTAATGTGTACTCTCTAACGCTCATCCTATCCCGTTTTAGGTATAAGAACTGCTCTATTCTGGCCTATCCAATTTCTCGAGGAAAGGAATGATCTATGAAGGCCTCAAAAAAACAGGGCAAAGTAGATGAAGGTGCATCTATGCCTCTGGGTGTTTCTTAACTCTTGTACCACAAAACGGCTAAATCCTGAAATCGAAATACTACTAACTTAACTTACTCTATTGATAAAGCATACATAACATTGGATATCCTTTGCAATTAGTCTATGAGATTCTAGAAGTGTTCTTTATAGTCTGTCCCCCTGAACTATAGAGGACTCATAGCACAAAATGCATGAACCCTCAAACTTCCGGGTCCCTCTATAGTCCCGACAATGACTTGTATTGTTGGCCGACACTAAGAGGCCATCATCTGAGTGTACATACATACTGCATTCCTGACATGTTGATCTAATGGTGGAAGAAGAACTAGAAGTAGTGTTGGAATATCTGTTTCCATATGAGATTCATGGTACCCTAGAGGATACTGGAGAGATCGAGAAGATGTCTCCCTTTCGTCCTTAGGCTAGCTATTCCCAACTGTGGCACCCTGCTGGTACCCTCTCCTACTATTGTATTTAATTCGCGGCTGACTGTAGTCTATCGTATATCAGACATCACTATGGACAGACATAAAAGCAAAAGTTTAGGGACTCAACCTTATACAACTCAGCTCTATAGTACGATCTGAGAAGAAGGAGGGGTAACCATACTATCAAGCCTTGTAGTTTCTTGCTTATAAAATATGGTTCACAACATATTTATAAACAAGACTCTACTGGACAAAGCTTGCAAACTCCCTAGGATATGATATTTCTCTGATACCATGTTTGTCACGCCCCACCTTGGGAGGCGTAACTGGCACCTAATGACACACTGAACTCTGAACTGACCTGGCTGGACACATACACTTCTGGTGCATGCCAGCAACATAGAAAATAATCGTCTATATCTCGACTAAAAATGTAGTCTCAAGCCGACAAGGCCACAATGTAAACCTGCGCAACATAGCTAACCCAACAGTTGCAATATCAATATCATCCTATGTGGGCTGGCAAGACCACCATGTTGTCTAACAGGTATTATAACTAGGCCCCACAGGGCCAACACTCAAATCACAACATATATAGGCCCCACATGGACAACAACGCACCAATAACTATCAATTGTAGTCTGCAAACTTCTAAGAGTAAAATATTGGTCCGTCCAGAGCCCTAGCCTACCCAAAAGCTGATAACTAAAGACAGACAAACTTTTTCTATTTGGCAGCTCTGAAGGAAAGGAGCTGACCAATCTACTGACTCTAAATAGCTACTAAGGAGGTCCCGAAACCTATCTATCTGAACCTGCTAGCAAGTATATGGTGCCCCATGTGTGGGTGTTAGTACAATATATACTGAATATGTAAGGCAGTAATAATAACAGAAAGAAAGCTGATACAGAACTGAAAGTAATCAGTAGTAATGACCAAAAATTAACCTATATGATATCACAACCATAGCCTGCATCTAGTAAAAAATTATACAAACAGGGAGTTAAGCTGAATGATTAAACGTTCATAAACTATATCTAGCAAAAAAGGTTACAAACAAGAACCTAACATGTCCCCCATAAGCTTAAAAGGTGCAAGAAATACAAAGACAACCTACCTGCGCTCCCCTAAGCCCCGGCTAGTGTAAGAAAACTATTACTCCTATTTGCTTCACTATAGCCCCGTAGGCAAGCTGTAACTAAAACATACTCAACCTCTGAAGCTGTATGTAATACCCCAAAAATTCTAAGATCAAACTCGAGGGTTCAAATGGAGAAAACAGGAATTTCTGCACCAAGTAAAGAATTCTGGTCTGGGGATTGACCAACGGAGAAGCCATGACTCATGGTTAGGGCAACAAGTCGTGGAGTTGGCCTTGGTCAGGAGTTTGGCATGAAGGGTAAAATTTACGGCAGTGTTCATTATGATTTGTTAGCATAAGTCATTAGGTACAACACGAGTCATGGTGTCCCTCATGGTGACTTGTATAGTGAAGGTTTCTAGTGTTGTCAATGGGAGCAATTGATTGTCGTCCCTCAGGTAATGAGTCTTCTAGTCCCTCATTGGTAATAGCAGTGTAATTTTCCTTCAAATTTATTAAGGGTTTATTTGTAATTTCTAGGCTCCTGAGACCTAAGTTACATCGTTTTAAGCTAAGATAGGTGTATTTTAAGAGGGTTTAACTCTTTCTAAACCTATCCCTCTCAATGCATGCAAGACAATAAAGTTTCTAAGGGTAATCAAGTCTAGGATTCATCATGTTCTTCCCCAATTCCTTTGGGCATTCAAGAAGGTTGTGAAATTAGAAGCACCCAGGTATGTAAGGCTATGAATGAGAGTTCCTTTCACTCTCATTCTAAAGATTCTTCTCAATTTAATGGATTTCAATTCAATATTCAAGTTCATGATCTTATGGGGTTTATTCTAAATTTTTTGAAATTCTCTATGATCTATCTATGGCCAATTCCCATCATGTATAAAATACTGTTTTAAGATCTATGGGCAGATTTTATATCTATTTTGATTATTATTTCACAGTGTCAAATTTTAATTTAATTATACCCAATTACGTAAGTTTCATGAAAAGTCAAGTTATGATTCTATTATGATTTTGATCTTACTAAGTCTTACTTATGATTTATGATTCATGATATGATTTTTCTGAAGTACTCTTCATGGATTTATTAAAATCAAGTACAAATAATTTTACAAGTATGCATGTTCTTCATGATTTATGAATTTAAGACTAATGGCTGACTCACGACCCCTTATTCATGGAAAATCATGTATTTCAAATATGATAAAGTATGTTATGTTTTAATTGGCCATGAACTTCATGAATGATACACGATTACTATATGAGCCTCATGTGCATGTTTTTGTGAGCAATTTCTAGAACCGAGTAGACCCGACGTTCAGGTGAACCCCGCGGTCTTAGAACTATGTGCCACCATAGGTATATACATATATTTTTGGATCCCCTATGATATTATCATGCACGTACCTTGCCTAAAAATCCTGGGACAGTCCTGTCTACTTCGGCGAAATAGTGGGTCATCATGTAAGCTCTATCATAATGTTGTCCGTTAAGACGAGTCCTCCCATTGTTCCTCATGATTTATCCACAGATATGTTTATGTTACTTTGGCTCAAGTTATGTTTTATAAGGTTTCTCTTATAACTATTATTATGATTGAATTATGAAAGGTTTGAAATCCTTGAGCCTTATGTTTACATTATGATATTTACTTCATGTTCATGCTGACCTACACTTATTAACTCTTATGTATTTTAACTATCCATTTTTACTTACCTTGCATACTCAATACATTCCAAGTACTGATCACATATTCTATGTTGTATCGTTTCATGATACAGGTCCGAGGGATCAGTCTCAGCTGCAACACTAGTCTTGCTTTCCCTATAGGCCTATCTAGCCAGTGTTAGTGAGTCCTCATCCTTCGAGGATATTTAGTTATCCATTGTTACGTTCTTTTAGTTACAGACTTTTTGGAGCTAGTTGGGGATGATGTCCCATAAGCTCGTCAGTTATGTTAGAGGCTTGCTTTTACATTATGTAGAAATCATCTTGTCATTGTTGACTCTGTTTTAGATGGATATGTATGTAGACTTCCGCTTAAGCATGTTTTATTTTATCATTTTCCGCTTGTTGTATTCTATTAGTTTCTCCGTTCATGCCATGGGTCGACTTAGGGGCCTCTCGGGGTTCCTTGTTCCGTGTCTCTTTCCGGGCCTATGTTCGGGTCATGACAAATTTTGTATCAGAGCCTTAGGTTTTGATGTGTCATAGGGTATTTGAAAGCCACATTAAGTAGAATCTTGTTCATGGGTGTGAAGCGCGCCTCACTTATAATGAAGAGGGTACAAAACATTTTTGGAAATGTCCCTTCTTTCATGATCTATGTTATATGATGAAATAACTCTCTATCCTTTTAACTCGTGCTATATGCTTTTGCAGAATCAAGCCTCCTTGATAAGTTAATGGAAGAAGGAACAGAAATGGGAATGGCTATGAGAATGGAAATGGAAATGGGCACCAGTAGGCCCCACCATCCCCCGAGGATCATGTGGCCAAGTAGGTTGCCCATGCAGACTTTAGGGCAGCCATTCAGATGTTGGCAGAAGCATTGACCGCCAGGTCAACCAACAGGCGGTAGTGCATGTTCTCCAGAATGGGAATGCAGCAGTGGCAAGAGTCAAGGACTTTCTTAGGATGAACCCTCTTGAGTTTCTCGAATCGAAGGTGGGCGAGGATCCGCATGAGTTTATTCATGAGATTCGAAAGATCACCCAGATCATGGGGGTGACTGGGAAGGAGTGCGCGACCTAGCCTTGTATCAGTTTAAAGGTGTTGCACATATGTGGTTTAGGTAGTGAAAGGAGAGCAGAGCAGTTGGAGTGGGTCACATTGGCCAGGATGACTTTCTTACCGTGTTCTTGGATCGGTTTTTTTCCCGTGAGATGAATCAAAGTAGCTATGTTTGTGAACCTGAGGCTAAAAAATATCATAGTCTAGGATTTTGCTTTGGAGTTCACTTGTTTGTCCAAATATGCACCAGAGCAGGTGGCTGATCAGAAAGCTCGGGTGAGTAGGTCTTTGCATGGAGTAGCTGACTACCTAGTCAAGGATTGTAGCACCGCTATGCTTCATCAGGACATTGACTTTCCTCGATTGGTTTTATACACCCAACAGATGGAGGCGGTGCATTTGAGTGAGAGAGAGGCCAAGAGGGCCAGGACAAACAGTTATGGGTTCTCCTAGCAGAGATCGGGAGGTAGACATTATCAACAGTCCTATTAGGGGTCATTTTCTCCAGTGCCATCATCATCCAGTGCTCCATCTAGACTATGAGGTGACCAGAGGAGAAGAGCACAAGACTCGATGGGATAGAGGAGCATGCAGACAGAGCATACCTTTGGGTGTGGTGAACCCATGCACAGGTGCCAGGAGTGTCCTTTGGTTTGGAAGGACGATGGTAGAGGTTGTGCTCAGGCTACCAATTCAGTAGAAGCACCAGCACACCCAACTCAGCAGTGTGTGTCAACCAGTGTAGGTGGTGGTCAGTGCCAGAATCAGTTTTATGCCCTTGTATCTCGTTAGGAGAAGGAGACTTACCAGGTATGGTCAATGGTATGTTACAAGTATTCCACTTTGATGTATATGCATTGTTAGATCCAGGGGATACCTTATCTTTTGTGACGCCCTATTTTTCTAGTAGTTTTGGAGTCAACCCCGAAATCCTATTAGAACCCTTCTCAGTCTCTTCTCCAGTTGGTGATTAAGGTATAGCTCAATGGGTATATAGAAATTTCCCTATCACAGTCCTTCAGAAAGTCACCTCAGCATAGTTAGTAGAGCTAGCGATGACAAATTTTGAAGTTATCTTTTGCATGGATTTGGCTACATGCATGTTATGCCTCAGTAAATTGTAGAACCCGTGCAGTAGAGTTATAGTTTCTAGGTAAGCCAGTCCTATAGTGGAAGGGTAGTTCAGACATTCCTGTAGGTCATTTCATTTCCTACCTTAAGGCTAGAAAGATGATTTCTAAGGGTTGCGTGTACCATCTAGTTAGGGTTAAGGATGCTATGTCTGAAACCCTGACTATCTAGTCAGTTCCTGTAGTGTGTGAATATCCAACATTGTTTCCAAATGATTTATCGGGAATTCCTCCGGAGCGGGAGATCGATTTTTGTATTGATCTTCTTCTCGATTTACAACCTATATCTATTCCTCCTAACATAATGGCTCCGGTTGAGCTAAATGAGTTGAAGGAGCAGTTGAAGGATCTTTTAGACAAGGGTTTCATCAGACCAAGCAAATCCCATGAGGTGCACCAGTTCTCTTTGTTCGGAAGAAGGATGGTTCCCTTCGGAGGTGCACTGATTATCGGTAGTTGATCAAGGTCACCATTAAGAATAGGTATCCTCTCCCCATAATTGATGACTTGTTTGACCAACTTCAGGGTACCAAGTGTTTCTCGAAGATAGACCTTAGATTCGGGTATCATCAGCTAATGGTAAGACATCCTTCAAGACACGGTATGGTCATTATGACTTTTTGGTTATGTCTTTTGGACTAACGAATGCTTCTGTGGCTTTTATGGATTTGATGAATAGGATGTTCAAGCCATATTTGGATATGTTTGTGATTATGTTCATAGATAACATTCTCATATACTATTGGAGCAAGGAGGAGCATATCGCTCATTTGAGGGTCGTTGTACAAACTCTTAAGGATGGCTAGTTGTATGCTAAGTTTAGCAAGTGTGATTTTTGCTAGACTCAGTATAATTTTTGGTTCATGTGGTGTCAAGTGAGGGTGTACAGGTGGACTCTCAAAAGATAGAAGCTGTGAAGAATTTTCCTAGACTAGTTAGTCCCTCGGATATCGGGAGTTTCTTGGGTTTAGCTTGCTACTATTGGAGGTTTATTGAAGGTTTTTCATCTTTTGCAGCACCGTTGACTAAGTTCACCCAGAAGAAAGTGAAGTTTCAATGGTCGGTGTCCTGTGAGAAGAGCTTCCAAGAGTTGAAGTCTCAACTCACCTCAGCACCAGTGTTGACCCTACCTGAGGGAATCGATGGGTTTTTGGTATATTGTGATGTCTCAAAGGTCGGCCTTGGTTTTGTACTAATGCAGCACGGTAAGGTTATAGCTTATGCTTCCAGGCAGTTGAAAGTCCATGAAAAGAACTATGCGACTCATAACTTCGAGTTGGCAGCGGTAGTATTTGCCTTAAAGATCTACGGACATTATCTGTACGAGGTCCATGTGGATGTGTTTACGGACCACAAAAGCCTGCAGTACATGTTTATTTAGAAGGATTTAAAACTATGTCATCAAAGGTTGTTGGAGCTTTGGATTTAAATCTATGTCATCGAAGGTGGTTGGAGCTTCTTAAAGATAATGATATGAGTGTCCTTTATCATCCGGGAAAGGCTAATATGGTGGTAGACTCTCTTAGAAGGATTTCTATGAAGTGTATGACCCATGTAGATGAGGGGAGGAAACAATTAGTGAAGGATGTACATCGGCTTACACGACTAGGAGTTCATTTTGTTGACTCAACAGATGGTGGTGTCATTGATCAGAATGGATCAGAATCCTCCTTGGTGACCAAAGTAAAGGCCAGACAAGGCGAGGATCCTACTTTGGTAAAGTTGAAGGAAGCTGTTCAGAATCAGAAGAGTGAGGTTTTCTCCCAAAGGGTAGATGGTGTACTACAATATTACGGTCATTTGTGTTTACCGGGAGTTGATGACATGAGGGAGCGGATGTTGCATGAGGCTCATGGTTCCAGATATTCTATACATCCATGTTCCACAAAGATGTACTGTGACCTGCGGGAAGTTTATCGGTTGAATTGCATGAAGAAGCACATAGCAGTGTTTGTGGATAAGTGTCTGAATTGTCAATAGCTGAAAGTCGAGCATCAAAGACCGTGAGGTGTGCTTCAATACATTAGTAGCCCTACCTTGAAGTGGGAGGAAATCAATATGGACTTCATTACAGGGTTGCCTCGTATTCGTCGACAGTATGACTCTACATGGGTAGTCGTAGACAGGTTGACTAAAGCAATTTGTTTTCTACCAATCAAAATTACCGATTCTGTGGAGGATTATGCTAAGTTGTATGTTCTAGAGCTAGTTTGATTTCATGGAGTTCCCTTTTCAATCATATCATATAGAGGTACTTAGTTTACCTCCCATTTTTTGGAGATCCTTTCTAAAGGGACTTGGTGCTCAGGTCAAGCTTAACATAGCATTTCACCCGCAAATAGATGGTCAAGATGAACGGACCATTTAGACTCTTGAGGATACATTGAGAGCATGTGTGATTAATTTCCAAGGTGGTTGGGATGACCATTTACCTCTCATCGAGTTTGCGTATAAGAACAATTACCACTCCCATATTCAAATGGCTTTGTTTGAGGCACTTTAAGGGAGGAGATGAGATCGCGTCTTGGTTGGTTTGAGGTCGGGAAGCTATTTTGATAGGACCAGATTCTGTTCATGAGGCCATGGAGAAAGTCCAGCTTATAAGGGATAGGTTGAAAATAGTCCAGAGTCATCGAAAGTCCTATATGGATGTGAGGAGGAGAGAACTTGAGTTTGAATGTGATAATTGGATGTTTCTGAAGGTATCGCCCATGAATGGGAGTGATGAGATTCGGAAAGAAGGGGAAACTCAGTCCCTGTTATGCTGGCCCATACTAGATTTTGAGACATGTTGGCATGGTGGCCAATGAGTTAGAGTTGCCATCAGAATTGGCTTTAGTGCATCTAGTTTTCCTTGTGTTGCTTTTAAGGAAGTGCATGGGTGCATAGGTTTGAAGGATAGCCTCATCTATAAAGATTTTCTAGTGGAAATACTTGATCATCATATTCGGAAGCTAAGAAATAAGGAAGTAGCTTCAGTAAAGGTTTTGAGGTGAAATCAGCATGTTGAGGGAGCTATCTGGGAAGCCGAAGCATATATGATGGTTAAATACCCGCATCAGTTCCCTTCCATCTCAATTTCAACTTAAGGTATTAGTTTCCTCCTTATTGCTCTATTCAGTCTCATGTTTAGTTCATGTGTTCCAGTTTTTTTTTTTTAATTTCAATGCATGTATGTGTGATTCATGAATTTAATTCAGCCATGTAATTCCGTCTGGAGATAGTCACTCCGTCAGTTTTAAGCTTTGGATGTTCAGTATTTGGTATGAAAGTTGCTTTCCCCAACTTTTTAGTATGTTTATCCACATTCAAGGATGAATCTTCCCAAGGGGGAGATATAGTAATACCCTGAAAGCCCTAAGATTAGACCCGAGGGTTCAAATAGAGAAAACAGGCATTTCTGCACCAGGTCACAGGACGAGTTGTCCAGTGACCCATGAGGTACTTCATGAGTTGTTAAGTGAATTGTGAAGTAGAAGGGGGTATTGGCAAGAATTTTGGTCAGGCAGTTCACCATGAGAGAAGCCACGACTCCTGGTCAGCGCAACGAGTCGTGGAGTTGGCCGTGGTCAGGAGGTTGGCATAAAGGGTAAAATTTTTAGCATTGTTCATCATGATTTGTCACCACAAGTTGTTAGGTACACCACGATTCATGGCGTCTCTCATGGTGACTGGCAGAATGAAGGTTTCCAATGTTGGCAACGGGAGAAATTGACGAGTCGTCCCCTCAGGTAATGAATCGTCCAGTCCCTAGTTAGGACAGGTAGTGTAATTTTCCTGCAAATTTAATAAGGTGTTTTCCATAATTACTAAGCTCGTAAGACCTAAACTACATTATTTTAAGTTAGATAGGTGTGTCTTAAGAGTGTTTAACTCATTCTAAACCTATCCCTCTCAATGCATGATAGACTAAAAAGTTCCTAAGGCTGATCATGTCTAGGATTCATCAAGTTCTTCCCCAATTCCTTTGGGAATTCAAGAAGGTTGTGAAATGAGAAGTACGCATGTATCTAAAGCTATGAATAAGAGTTCCTTTCACTCTAATGCTCAAAATTCTTCTCAATTCAATGGATTTCAATACTATATTCAAGTTCATGATCTTACAGGGTTTATTTCAAATTTTGTGAAATTCTCTATGATCTAATATGGGTCAATTCACTTTAAGTATCACATCATGTTTAAGATCTATGGGCAGATTTTTTATCTATTTGGATTATTAATTCATAGTTTCAAATTTTAATTAAATTATACCCAATTATGTAAGTTTCATGAAAAGTCAAGTTATGATTCTATTATGATTTTAATCTTACTAATTCTAAATTATGATGTATGATGCATGTTATGATTTCTCTCAAGTATTCTTCATGGATTCATGAATATCAAGTATATATAATTTCACGAGTGTGCATGTTCTTAATGATTTATGTATTTATGACTATTGGCCGACTCCTTGGCCCTTATTCATGGCTAATCGTTTATTTCAAGTATGATCAAGTATGTAATGTTTTAATTGGCCGTGATCTTCATGAATGATTCACGATTATGATATGAGCCTAATGTGCATGTTTTTGGCAGCAGTGTCTAGCATCAAGTAGACCCGGTGTTTAGATAAACCCTGTGGTCTCAAAACTACGTGCCACTGTAGGTATATACATATATTTTTAGATCCCCTATGATATCACATCATGCATGTCCCTTTCCTGGCAAGCCTAGGACCGTCCTGTCCGCTCGGGCGAAATAGTGAGGCATCATGTAAGCTCTAACATGATGGTGTCAGTTAAGGAGAGTCCTCCCATTGTTCCTCATGGTTTATGCATGTATATGTTTATGTTACTTTGGCTCAAGTTATGTTTTATAAAGTTTCTCTTATAACTATGATTATGATTGGATTACGAAAGGTTTGAAATCCTTGAGCCTTATTACATTATGATATTTACTTCATGTTCATGACGGCCTACTCTTATGAACTCCTATGTATTTCAACTGTTCATTTTTACTTACCTTGCATAGATAGTACATTACAAGTACTGACCGCATACTCTATGCTTTTTCGTTTCATGATACATGTCTGAGGGATCAGTCTTAGCCGCACCACTAGTCTTGCTTTCCCCTCAAGCCTGTCTAGACAGTGTTGGTGAGTCCTCATCCTTCGAGGACATTTAATTACTCATTGATACGTTCTTTCAGTTACAGACTTTGTCGAGATAGTTAGGGATGTTGTCCTATCAGCTCATCGGTTATGTTAGAGGCTTCTTCAGACATTATGTAGAAATCAACTTATCATTGTTGACTCTATTTTAGATGGATATGTATGAAGAATTTTTATTAAGAATGTTTTATTTTATCACTTTCCGCTACTTGTATGCTCTTAGTTTCTATGTTCTTGCCATGGGTCGACTTGGGGCCTCCCGGGTTCCTTGTCCCGTGTCTTTATCCGGGCCTAAGTTTGGGTCGTGACAGTATATTTGAGCATTTTGGGCTACTACAACTGTGTTTGAGTGATCTGGGTTCCTATAACTGTATCCTAGCCTTCCACTCTCTTGTAATCGTATCTGAGCTGTCTGGGCTCCTGTGACTGTACATTAGTCGTCTAGGCCCCTGTAATTGTATATTAGCTATAGGGGCTCCCGACACTCTATATATGATCCATATGGGCTCCTATAACTATATGTGAGCCATTTGATCTCCTGTGCCTATATGTGAGCCATCTGGGCTCCCGTAACTACATATGAGCAATTTCGGCTCGTGTAACTATATATGAGCCATCTGGCTCCTATAACTATATGTGATCCATCTAGGCTCCTGTAACTGTATATATGAGCCATCTAGGCTCCCATACCTATATATGAGCCATCTGGGCTCCTGTAGCATCCTAAATAGCAGTAACAGGCGTATCCTATGTGTCCACATCTAGTTAGATAGTCATGGAACTAATTATACAATCAGCTGGCCCAGAAAGGAAAGGGTGAGGTCCGAGGTGACCTGGCAACACTATGAAGGTTATACTAGTACAATAGTCATCCATCAGTGTACAAAAAGGTCATAGGAGAACAACTATATGGTTCCCTTGCCTAGAAGGACTACACGACTGCTAACATCAGGATATGATACTAGGAGATCAGCCACAAATCCTATGGGCAGCCACAACAATGATTAACTCGAAGAGTAAATTGTAATACTAAGCTTCTAGTTCATAGGCATCAATCTGGTCTGTCCTAATAACATATAGCTCCTGTGACCAATTTGTAGCCCCGTAGGCGAACTTAGACCTTCTACGAATCATGTACGTGGGCATCTGTATGAATACTCAGAGCCTTTATCCTAACGTATAACGGCTACTAGGATACTAACTTTGGATATCGCCTAGTCCCTTATACTTCTGACAACTAGAGTGGTTTCTTGAGCGGCCAATACGGCCAACTGTAAGTCGAAAGAAACTATACGGTTGCTGGTAGTTGGTAGTTCACCTAGAAAGATACCACTCGGTTCATTAGGCAACCCCAGTGCCACTGACTCGAAGGTAAGGCCATTCTATCATGACTCTAGTCCTGTAGGCGTCAAGGTTCGCCCATGGCTTGTAGGTGAGCTTTACTGCATATATAGGCGTCTAACAGAAAGATATATCGCCAAGCTATGCCTTTTGCTGCCTAACTAAACAAAGTATGCTAAAAGCTAACTACAGGCCTCTTTAGCCACAGTATGGTAGCACAAAATTACTAGTCTCATTAAACAGTGAATAACTTAATATGGAATCTCTTTATCGCTTCTAACGATAGCCAAAATTGAACATAATCTTTCCCAATAAGGGAAACTATGTTACAACCTCAATTCGCCTCGTAGCAGCTAACCATGACATGTATAATCATAAGCTTCTATAAAAATACAAGTCTTATTAACTATACAACGAGAATAATTTGTCGAAAAAGGTTAGCCTTAACATACCTCAATTGCCGAATTCAGCTCAATCCATCCTGCTGCCATCAAGAACTCGTAATCCCTCCATATTCTAGCTCTTATGTCAAGGAAGTACAACTATTCTAATTCAAGAAAACAGCCAGCAACATCGAATATGAACCACAATGATCACAAGTCATACTCTGCCCAATTCGGCCAAAAGCCTACAAATTTCAGAGAATTCAGAAGGTAGGAACACTAACTTATTACTTGTAGATGATTAGGACATGATTAGAAGTGATTCCTATGACTGTTACTTAGCAGGAACCTGTTGAACTTGGCCAATTTTGAAGACTCAACTCCGTAGAAGGTTCATTGTAGGCCGGGGAATCATTATCTAAGATGAATTTGCAATCAAATATGATTTGATAGCTTAATCCGACTTTAATTTGAAGAAAACGTCATTAGGGAATCGTCCAGGCCATAGTTCTCTAAATGGGAAACTTTTGAATGAATAAAATTTCACAATTTAAAACATAAATATAGGGAGGCAGTGCAGGAGGTTGGCGGCGCGCCTTCCAACGCACTGAAACGCAGGCGCGGCGTGGTTTACCTTGCATCGTGGGAGGAGTGTGGTGTGGCGCCTGTTGTGCCCTGCCCTCGGCCCGGACTTCCCGCTCGCTCGATAACGCACTCATGCGTTCTACTTTTGAGTCTTCTCCCGCATATCGTATTCTTAAAACACTTCAACATGCACACGCACACATCAGTTAACAAATGAAAATTTATGGGGTGTAACAAAAAATATTAATAAATCATATAAGTCTTATAAATTAAATACATACAAAAATATATTATTAAAAAAATTTCATAAATATTAAGGAATCTTGGAATATAAAATATATATATATACATATTCTTAATTTAATTAGATGTCCCTGAACATTCGGGGTGCTACACAAAACCCAAAACGAGCTAGTATAAGAGTTAGAAGCATAGAAAGTTATGTAACTACCCCTAAAAAAACATACTAAAATTTTGGGGTTTAGTCCCAATGATTCGTTCCATGAGTCGTCCTATCAACCCATGACTCGAGGTCTGAACTCATGGTCACTAGGTGACTCGAACATTTGTGAGAACTTCTATCACGAATTGTCAAGAAGAGTTATCCTTTGATACCAAAAGCGTACCTTATCTCGTGGTGTGTGGTTTAGCTTGCACTCTTCCTTACATGGGGTACCACAAGTGCGTCATATGACTCGTGGTCACACCCTTACATGTCAAGGTTTTGCCTCATGGCCCATGGAATGAAAAATATAAAGTTCTAGGACTTTTGCTAGGTTGCTCAGGACAGGTCTGACCATGACTCATTGTTTATCCCCATGACTTGTGGTGGGGGTCGAACTAAGGGAAAAAGTTAAATTCTCATTAGTTTTCTTATTTAGTTCTACAATATGATCTTAAGAACTTTTAGGGTTTTATTGAAGAGAAAAACATTATCTAGAAGGATCGAAAATTGCCACCTCTCTTTTTGTAGAGAGTTGTTGCTGCACCAACTCCAATACCAGAGCTAGACTTGAGCCAGCATAGGAAGAGAAAATTGAGATAAAGGTTATTGAGTAGTGTTGGGCCCTGTTCTGAACAACCTTTAAATAGATAACTTTGTAACCCACATCACTATGGCTTTTTTGAAAAGGTTGGATTCCACCTAATTTTTAGAAAACTAACTCTATTAGGTCATAAAAACAAAAGATTTTGGGTAAGAATTTTGTTACCTTGATGGGAAGGTGTAAAGCACCCCCCAGAACCTATTCGAAGATAGTCTTCCAAACCTTGTTTAAGTAACTAAAAGGGACTTTAGGTGTGTATATTTTTCCCTTACCATAAGTCTTGGATTAACTATCCTCAGTTAGAGCTCAAGTTAATTAGATGAGGTTTGGTAGCCTCAAATTTCCATTGTTATTCTCTTTTACTAACTTCAACCTCTTTGGTCGAGCAAGTTGATGGTACAGGCACATTTCAGCGTTTGCAACTGCTAAAACTTATCAAAATGAAGAGAATAATAATCTACTCAATTCACCATTCAAGAATCACTACTTTCTTTTGCCTACTTCCATTAATCTTTCATGGTTCCAACAACCCTAGCTAAAGAGATTAGCCATTCATGTTTAAAGAAACAATCACATAATATTTATAACAAGTCATGATGAATATTATGATAAATATGAAGTTGTTTTACAAATCTTAAAAGCTAACTAGGATCACATGAACTTGATGTTTTTCTTCCAATAATTGTATGGAATAATGCTTTCACACTTACAACAATGATGATTCAGAATTAAGTGGTGAATTGAACTTCCTCAATTACTTGGACTAATTTTTACATGTAAAATGTTCTAAGAAAGGGTACATATAGTACTAGAATAAATTTGCATCTGTTCCTAATTGGAATTGGATTGGACTTTGCACATATTGAGTGGGTCATCCTGATCGGCATCACACCTACCAACGCACCTTTGGGCCTCTGCATCGCACAACTTGGTGCGTTGGTGTGGCCTATGCATCACACAGTGTACTGCACTGGTCTACCTGTGCGATGCCAACCTTCTTAAATCTTGTTTTTCTCAACTCGATTTTGCTATGCTTGCTTTTTAAGCCACAAATAAGTTCTAATTTTTCATTTTAAGACCTTAAAAAATCTAATCATGCGTGTTAGCTCTTTCTCACAAATATCATATAAAACCAAAGAAAACACACATAATTCATTCTCAAACATAGCCAACTATGGGCAAAATATGGCAAATAAGTGCGTAAATACGCCCAACATTCATTTGTAACAATTAATAATCAAGAACAAAATATCTATTAATGTTGTTTGAATTTATTGAGAGAGTTGACTAGGATTGAGTTTCCTATGATTTCATAATATAGTAAGTGTTTTGTACTAGTCATCTATCCTGGTGCTTAGCATGAAAAATTGGTAAGTTAAGTTCACCTAAATGGTTGGTCCCATAAATAGATGAATATCACAATGCTACATTGTTCGTTTACGGTGTATGATTTACTAACCCTTACCTTTTTATCCCAAATTAGCTATTACTGGATAACGTCAAGCTATTAGAAGAGGGTTGATAGCCTGAAATTTCTATTGTTAATCCTTTTTCCCTATCCGTCACCCCCTTGGTCCAACGAGTAAGAATATGGCGAGTTCTAACATTCACGATGGTTAAAAAGCAATCAACACAAAGGGAAGAACAATAAACACATAAACACCATTCAAGAATCACTAAGTACTTTGCCTATGTTGTTAATTCATCATAATTCTTACAACCCTTATTGCAGAATTTAGCTATTCATGCTAGAATGATCATAGTTAGAAATTATAGATGAATTCATAATTGTGCACTTACGAGAATTTAGTAGAAGAAATCCAAATACATGAATTATCAACAAGAAATTAATTTACAAGAACCAATGAGTAAAATCCTTCAAAACCCAAGTACAAATAAATGTATATGTTTCTTAGACTTGAAAACCAGTACAATGTGTATACCATGTAAAACAAACATAAAGAAAGTATTTGTATGAATGAATTAAAATCTATCCTATAGCAGGTTCAATAGTGTCAATGACTCGTTGGTGGCCTTACCAACTCATTCAGTATGCCCATGAGTCGTGTTATTCAATTCCTTCAGTTCTGGTAATGCCTCATGAAATGACTCATTTGTTGAAGTAATGTGTTGTGAAGTATCTTGTAGCCCCTAGGACTTGATTTGCAACTTCTCAGTAATTTTGTAATGACTCTTCAGGATGAGTAGTCATGACTTGTTGAGTCTCATAGTGACTCGTAGCATCCTCCTGTTGTCACTAGGCCTGTTTTGCAACTTTCAGCTTCTCTACTTCACGACTCTTCCGAACAGGTGACTATGATTCGTAGTCAGACACAATGGGTCATTACCTGACTGGTGGTCTACACTACAACTTTGCAAACTTTAAGGACTTTAGACCAATTCAGCAGGATGGATCATGGCATGAGTCGTTATGTGCCCTAACGACTCGTGCCCTACCATAACAAGTCATACATAGCCTATTTTCAGCTCTTTATCCTAAATCACTTCTGAAACCTATTTTTCCTATAAAACATGACAAAAGCACATCACATTCGTATAAACATGCCTAAAGTTAACATATTTTCTTAGTTTTAAGTGTTGAAAGTACCGTAAAACCACGACACAACAAGGGGCAGTCCCTAGTGACACCGTGGCCTACCCAAAGGGGCACATTGGTACCTCTAATGCTTAGTGTATGGCTATTGTCACTAGAAGGGGCAAAACTATTCAACCCATAGTTGATGATGTTTGTGATGGTGTTGTTGAAGAAATGTGTAGAGAATAAGTATGCGGGTGATGATAATTGTAAGGATTTGATGAAGCAACAAGTTAATGAGGTTGTTGATGAAGGTTAAAGAAGCCACCAGTTGATGTGGTGGTTGTTGATGCTATAGTTATTCCTAAAAGGAAGAAGAAGGCTAAGGAGAGTGTTGATGATATTGAAAATATTTTCTTCTGCCTACTCCTGCCTTTCCTCAAAGGCTGGCCAAATATTAAGAGATGGAAAGAAGTAACACCTCAGGTTCTATTCATAGATGCAATCAAGGAAATGTCTGGTTTTGCTAAATACATGAAGATGTTGCTAACAAAGAAGATTCCAAGTGAGGATGAAGAGTTGGTTCCCATAACCTTTCAAATGAGTGCGATCATTTTTGGTATAATTGTGGAGAAAAATCTAAGAGAGTGTCACCATCTGTTGTAGAATTGGGCGTTATGATTGTTTGCTTGTTTATATGACAATGGTGCTACTATCAAATTGATGCCCCTAGCCATATACAAGTGGTCCGGATTGTCCATGTTAAAGCCTACCTCTATACGGCCCCAACTAGCCGATACGTCAATTAGAACGATGGTAGGGATAGTGGAGGACATATTGGTGAAGGTTGTGAAATTTGTTCCGATTGATTTTGTGGTATTTGATTAAAATATTGAAATGGACATAAAAATTATTCTTGGGAGACCTATTCTTACTACTGGAAGGGCACATATGGATTTAGAGAAACATGAGGTCATGTTACGAATCAAGAATAAGAAAATAAGTTTCAAAGTAGGGAAAAACCACTTATTGCCTATAGATGTTGGGAATATTTGTATGGCTAGCATAGCTAAGAATTAATTGGGAAGATATGGTCATGAATCCAAGGCATCAACCGAAAAGAAGAAGGTTAAAAGTAAATGGGTAAAGTAGTATCTCAGTGACTCCAAAGGAAGAAAATGGGTGAGGAAGTCCCATCCTAAGGACGTCTCACCAATTGGTTGATTCTGATATCATGCCTCGTACCGCAAAATTAAATCAGAAGCTTCTTGGGAGGTAACCCAAGGGATGCTACACCACGTTCCACGTCGTGCCACGACCTTAAATAAAGTGCTTCTTGGGAGGCAACCAAGTGCTTTTGGACTAATATGTATTAATGAATGCATGTTTGATCTTAAGATTGTTAAAAAAATTACACAAGGTAGAAAAGTTAATCCTCAGCCTCCTAAGGACGGTTGAAAAGATGTACCGCATTGTTAAGATGCAGACCATCAACCAATCAATCATTTGAAGGCTAGTTATGGACATCTTCTGTTTGTTGATTATAAATGGGCGGTCTGCCTTAATTAAATGACACTCCATTTTTTGGACTGTCCGTTGCTTTTAATGAAGAAGGGCATTTGGGTTATTTACTATAATTGAGTTTGAGAAAAATGGGTAGTTTTTTTAAAATGATCGTTCTTTTTTAAGATACCCAGCCCGACACCCATTTTTACTTAAGGGTTACTAGACAGGACCTCATCTGTACTCCCTCAAAGTCCATTCTGTCTTCTCTTTCCGTCCTCTATGGAAAAATCAACCATTATTGAACTTTAGATTCTTGAAAACTTGCATATCATCATCTCCTTTTCACACAGACACACCACTCTCCCTCATTCTATCATCAAGTATCGAGCATCTAGGGCTTCATTGCACAAAGATCTAGTCTTCTTCATTGCCACACACACACTGCACACTCTCTCTCTCTAAAAGCGTAGGTTTGGTGCTCATTTTTGTGTTATGTATTGTGTGTATTTCTTGAGGGTATTTGAACACTGTAGCTTGGAGTTTAAAATAAGGGGGATAACTTGGGTTATTTATTGGAAAATAGATGGGGCAAGGCATGATTATGCTTGAGTTTGTGATGAAAATGATCCATCTATGTGAAATATGATTGTATATTGCCTTGTTCAAAGAATTGTATTCTTTGAAATGATAAAAATATTGTAAATCATTTCTATTCCCAAGTTATTCATAAAGAACGGACCACCTTTTGAAAAGGTGGACCAACATATTGATCCGCTTTGTGAAACAAAGAAATTGGATTTTCTAGTTCAATTGACGATTCAAGATGCGAAACGTGTTTCCAAAAGAAGGGCCATATCCTATTCCGTGAATTGAACCAGTGAGACTGGTTCTATGCTTTCAAAAGAAAGTTCAACATGTGGTTCACATGTTCAAGATGCGGGCCTTCTTTTCCCTACCAATTAAAGAAAGCTTATTGTGTTTATGTTGTTCAATACAATGTGTGTAATGTTTGTTGCATGGTCACAAGAAATGATACTAAGAAGAGGAGCGCCAAGGGATTTCAAGGACAATTCACAAAAGAGGTCCCAAATCCGAGATAAAGATAATGAGGATTATCAACCTCCAGCAACTAGAAGGGACATTGCATTAGCTCCGACCTAATCACCCACTCTTTCAGCAAGGGTAGCTTTAGCAATCACCCCATCTCAGGGATCTATATTCCAATTATTAGAGAAGCATGCCATAGCCCAGTTAAGTGGGCAACAGATTAATCTAACTTCTAGGAAGTCCACAAGCAAGGACTCTGCTAGTGACACACCCTCCTCACTGGTTGACTCAATAGAACAAAGAAAGAAACAAGGGGAGGATATGTTTTGGATCAGGTGGGTAGTTTAGGGAGCCCGTGATAGGTAACTTGAGGGTTGAGACAATCATAATGGAAAACCTTGTGGGAGAATCACGGAGGAAAAGACTATTAGTACTACCGAGTTGGATTAGTACCAAGATATGCTAAAGTAGATTCATTCCAGACTAGTAATTTCTCCTCTGTTCTCCAGGATAGAACGTCTAGACTCTCGTAAGGGAGTTATATGTAGTGTGTGGGGCACTTCTTCTATCAATCAACCTTGGTTTGCAATCTTAGACAAAGCCTCTCATATTAGTGATTATTCATAGAGTGTCGATTGATATTTAACCGTGAGGTATTCAACTGTTACTACCTCAGTGATGGATATGAGGCCATTGACACCTCTGCTTATGATATAGCAGTAGAATTGGGAGGGAGAGCTAGGACATTGATAGCTGGAGGTATAGCTCTGGGTACACCCACATAGTCTGCTTTTGAGATGGCTCAAATTTTTAAGAAAGATTTGCGGCTCTAGGCCAAGGTTTGGTGGAACATCATATCTAGTGGTATTTTCATGACCAAGGGTGACAAACAAACTTCTATATGGGAATGCATTGGTCGTGGTAGTGATTATGCATAAGAAAAGGATCAACATAGGCAAATGCTATGTGTGGAGCTCAAGGAGCGAGCTTTTTAGGAAACCACCTCTCTCTCATCCCCATGTTTAGTGAAGACTCTATACTCGAGAGCAGGAGTCCCTATCTTACTGAGAGAGGACATATTTAGTAAGGCTTATTTGGTGATTGATATCATCAAGATGAGAGACGCCATACTATTCACAACTGATTGACACTCAAACTCACCATTACCAGCTGGAGGCACATCAGAGGATGAGGTTGTTCAGTTTTAAGGACCTTATAGAGTAGTCACCTTATAGCCCCTAGTAGCTTCAGCTTCACTCCTATAGATTTTTCTCCTACTTCTTCTGTGAAACCTACCCTAATTCCTAGACCTATCTAGAGTTCAAGAGATTCATTGCCTAGCATAACTACTCAGTTTCATCAGGAGAAGAGGTAGTAGGCCTGCCTTATAGAAAATATGTTTGCCTTTGTGGCCAAGATTATTGAGTGAGCATTGCAGCCACTCCAAGATTCAGTTAGAGCCTCACATGAGCCATTGAGTGCCTGTATGGGGGCTATTGAGGCTAGGTTGATGCAGTTGGATCAGGGATTTGTCTAAATTGAGATTTAGAGCCTTCACACTATTTGGAGGTGACTAGAGATGCGGTGCTAAATTTACAAATGAGAGAGCCTCAATTTGTGGAGGACGAGATTTGGTCACTGATGGTTAAACAGGCAGGAACTATTGCTTGCCTAAAGGAGCTGATTACTGATACTACACCGGCCAGAGCTCCAACAATTAGAGAGCCCTCAAAATCGGGTATCATTAGTTGGGGCTTCAAAGACTTAGTATTCCCTATAAGGTGCTTCACCTCCCCAAGCCTCATCTCCCAGAGTTTCACTAGTAAGAGTTGCACCTGAGCAGGCTCCATCTCCCACTCCACAACAGCCAATAATTCCTACTTCTCTGTTTGATAAAAGCAAGATGCAAATATGGAAAGACGAGGATGAGTTCAAGGAGATAGTCCTCCAAGTGGAGGATGACCCCGATATCGACCCCATAGAGGCTGCAAATTTGAGAGTCGCATAGTTAGCATCTCTTGCCATTACACGGGATTGACCTCATGATGCTGAGGGAAGCTCCTTATCTACACATGACCTATTGTAGCACATTTTGAGTGCTTCAGAGAGCCACTATCACTTTCTATGCTTTACTTGTATGTGCATTGGAGATGTTCCACAATTTTTTAGTTGGGGGTGGGGGTTTGTATTTTTGGCCTTTGTGGCATGTTTTGGTTTGTATTATCGATGCTTCAAATCATTCATGTTTTATAATGTAATTTGATCTTTGTGACTCTAACGATGATGTGTGTGGTTGTCGATTTTGTTACTTTCAGAATATAGAATTTTATCACTTTCATAGTATAGAGTCCTTTCGAGCTTTCTTAGTTGTGGTTCTTTCTCAAGAGATTATTTTCTGTTGAATCTGGAAAATAAATATATATATAAATTGTTGTAGTGTGTGGGCTTAATGATAGACTATTAGGCGACATTCTTAAGGGTACCTGCAAGTTGACTCATTCTTGGTTGAATAAAATATTTTTGACTTAGGTGGTGGTGGCGTATAAGATTATTGCATGCTTGAGTAATTCTTTAAAAAAATGCCCCTCTAAAACTTTTTCCACAACTGTTGCATATTGAATGTGTATCTCTATTTTTGACATCCTATTGTGTTAAATGTGGCAATGATTCCCTAGTAGAGAGTAGAGTTGTTTAGTACATATGATATCTATTTGTCATTGTGTGCTGAGGCAAAATCTTATTAGTTTACTTGTTGTGGTCAAACTCTAGAATTTTCCTGGCTACTCATGCTTAAACTTAGGATTGATTTTTATTGTAGAGATTAACATGGGCCTTCTTGATGTTTCAAAAGTCATATTTTCCTAAATAAGCCTACCAAATAATGTATGCATCCCTAGTCTCCCTTTTTGAGCGTATGACCTTTTTCTTGATCAACCGTAAGGAAAATCAAAACCAATTTACAAGTTGACCCTCTTTTTAATTCATCTTCCTCGACATTATTAAATTTGATAAAAATGTGAAAAAGTGCAACTTGGGGGTGTTAAGGTGGAAAAAAAAAGAAAAGGGCATAAATGAGTGGTTTGACCACTTTCCAAGGTAGATTGAGTAATGAAAGAAAAAAAAGAAAAGAAAAGAAAAAGAAAAAGTGAATAAATTGAGATCACAAAAAGTACCTTGAATTGTGAAAAATTGCTAAGGAAAAGAAGAGAAGAAAAAGAAGGGAGCATAAAGTAAAAAAGAAAATGTGAAAGGTCCACCGTTAATGACAACCCTAGCTTTACAGTGCCGATAACTGCCACCGCTTATGACAACCCCTACTTTGGTTCAGCCACCTTTTGTGGATGAACAAAATTTTCCTTTTTTGAAAACTAGTAACAAATCACAAAACCAACAGATTCCCCAGCAAGAATGTTATAATGGAAGCAATATGGAAAACTATGCGGACAAAGTGTGTAAGTCTCAGGAACAAAAGGATAATGTACAACTTTTTCCAACTAAATAGATAACGATGATTAATGGTGAACCAATAGTTAAATGGACTGATGCTGAAGTGGAGTGTATGAATGTAAATGAAAACCTTCATTATGCAAATTTGGGGAAATTTTCCTATGAATTGATCTCTCCCAAATTACACCTCGCAATGAAGTATAGAGCGGTCATTTTCAAATATAGTAATCCAACTAGGTTGGGATCGATCCCAAAAAGAATAGAAAATAAATAATATGTGATGAATAAATCAACCTATAGTCAATACTTCAGAATGGAGGTTGCAAACAAAAAGGTAAATAAATAATTCTAGACAATGATTGAGTTGTTATAAATTATCGAGAAATAACTAGGATTGTGTTCCGTATGATTTGATAACATAGTAGACTTATTTTATTAGGATCTACTTTGGTGAATTTTGTATAAGACTGGCAATTAAGTTAAGATTACATCTCTCAACCTACATAGATGAATTTCACCTAAATCCTCTTAGATATTAGGTATGTATATTTTTCCATCACCATAAGTCTTGAATTAACTATCCTCAGTTAGAGATCAAGTTAATTAGATGAGGGTTGGTATCCTCAAATTACCACTATTATTCTCTTTTTCTAACTTCAATCTCTTTGTTGAGCAAGTTGAAGATACATGCAATTAGATAATTAAATGAAGAGAATAATAATCCACTCAATTCACCATTAAAAAATTACTATTTTATTTTACCTACTTTTGTTAATCCTACATGGCTCCCGCAACCCTACATTAAGAGATTTAAGCTGCTCATGTTTATGAAAACAATAGCATAAGTTGTAGAAGAAATCATAACGAAATACTTACTATTATATGAAATTGTTTAACAGATATTCTCCAACAGATATTCGAACAAGTAATTACATAAATTTGTTGTTCAATGGCTTAAGTAAGCCAAGTATCGATCCCACAGGGACTGAACTAAGGTAATAATCAACTTAAGTGTTAATGAACTCTAACTTTAAAAATGCAGACAACCATTTAAATAGGATGTTGAGAGTTTAGTTTCCCAATTTATACGAATCTAAGACAAAATTATAAGGTGAGTATGAACTATAGTAATGAGCACGCTGAGGCTAAAACGAACATGCAGGGAAGTAATTTGTCGATACAATTCAATTAATCTTTCCTTCGGTTGCTAGTCAAGAATTATTGCCTATGGATTGAAACTTTCATATCCTACCCAACTTAAGAATCATGAACCTTCAACCTACATTTCTGTTATAAAAGAATTTCATGTTCTAGCCATACAAAACTGATTCCTTAATTGACTAATACAACTTTCAGATATATTTCTATTCTGAATGTAAATCAATTCTCAATTTTCCCAAACTAAGAAGAGATCATATCCTACAAATTCACAACTTTCCAATTTATTTTCTTTTCAAAATCAAAATTGGATTTTTTAGATACACATTAACATTGGCCAAACATTAATGCAGTAAGAACAAGAATTGATAGAACAACCATTGAAGAAAAGATGAAAACTAAATTGATCGATAATTACATTCCACTACAATTGTTCTTAACCTCAGCAAGAAGTGAATTTAGCCACTCATTTGTGGATTAAACATCATCAAATGAGTATAAATCATATAAACAATTGAGATAAAAGAGAAAGAGATAGAGAAGAACCCTAGATTTTTTGTCCCCCCAACTGCCTGTAACCCACGTTTTTGCTAAACTAAGTCCGAATAATTAAAAATAAACCTAAGGGTGCTATTTATACTGGTTGGAATTTTTCCCGAAATAACAAGCAACGTGGCACGGAGTGTATCGCGGAGCACTCCCTCCGTGCCACGGTGCAAACTCAGACCCTCACTGGAATCACGTTCCTCAGCAATTCCTCCTTGGCGTGCCACGGCATGCAACGCGGAGCCAGGCCAACGTGCCACGGCACAGTCGCGAGCCTTTACTGGAAGTTGATGTCCCAGGTCAATGTCCCCAACGTGCCACGACTTGTATCACGTGGCATTGCCTCCGTGTCACGGAGGCAACACGGTCCTTCATTGGAATTAGCCAAACTAAATCATCCGAGGCAGAATGCCTCCGCGATGGCAGCGTGACACAGCTCCATCGTGGAACCCTTATTTTTGCTGCTCTTTCTTGACCTTTTCTACTGCTCGTTTCCAAGTCAATTCCGGATCTTTACCATCATGTATCTTAGTTTCCTAAAATTACATTTTACCTGCAAAACAATACTAATCATGTTGGTTAGTATTAATTCACATTTTAACTACAAATCACATGAGAATGCACACATAACGATAGATAAACAAGACGAAATGAAGCATTTGAGCATCACTTGGGCATATAATTCTTCCCAAGATCACTTACCCCACACTTAAGACCTTGTTCGTCCTCGAACAATACTCTCACATCTCATGCAATTAATCCCCACGCATAGCTACTTTGGCTCGACAATTCAAGCTACGGCTATACCGATTATTTAATATAGCAAATCATCAAGAAAACATGCATAGTCTCATCAACACAATGACATACACCACATTAAGACCTCCTAAACTCAAGAAATCGACTCTCGACCTCGGCAAACTCATGCAAATCAACTGATCAAGACATCCGACACGAAATTCAATCTCTCATCAAGCATGTGCCCTCACAATGCTGGAGAATTTCCCCCTTTTTCAATTATATGATCTCCAAAGCATTAAATGTAGGGGTACATGAACACGATTTGGCTCTCTCTCCCAAAGAATTCACATGCATCATGTCATGAACCATAGGCTTGCCTCTAGTGTATTACTCCACTAATATAAGGACGCGTGATGTAAGATCACGTAGGACTTAACGGGTTGTAATGTAAGCTAAGGAACTAGTAAATACTGGGCTAACCAATAATAGCAACTAACTTCCTTAAGCACTTTTCAATACATCCCACCATCATTATGGGCATTGTTTCTTCCTTCATACTCTCATTCTTGAATTTTTTTTCTTTATTTTTGCTCCCATTTCTTTAAGCACACTCGACTTAATAACAATGATTAGTTATACATCTTTATTTTCTTTAATTTCAGCAAGTGCACCCTTGACCTTTTCTTTACTTTCACCACTTCCGCTTTTCCTTCCTTTTCACAATTCTCACTCCTTGACACTGTGGGAAAATTATTTTTCTTGAGCGCTTAAGAGTTTTGAATCAAATTCACGTCTAATGAAAAGAAGGGATTAAGCTCGGTTTCTACCTCTTCAAAGAAAGAAAAAAATAGGCTAAAGGCTCAATGGGGCTAACTAGGATGTACATTCAAGGTAGGTATGGTAAGGAAAAAATACTTTCGGTTTAATCAAAGAAATGTCTACATCCTTTCCTACAATACACATCCTTCATTTCATTTCGCACACACACCAGCAAGTTCTAGACACTTCACAATAGCATGGAATAATCGAAACCTCACCTCACTCTCCTTGCACATGCTCAACTCAAGACTTATTCACAGACTCTTCAATCAGCTAATTACAAGAATTCAATATTAAGCCTCAATCATACCGAATCGAACTCTATGGCCTAGGTATCTCAACATGTTTACACATTTGCATGCTTTCATACGAATCATCTTTGCATCTCAATATCATGTACAACACGCAACAAGAATTCCGAACCATGAAGTAGTGACACGTTTGGGAAACAAACAAAAGAAAGAAAATAAAAGAAAGAAAAAAAACTACTCCTATCGATTACATTTCCCTTAAGACGGTCGTCATACATCCATCATAGGGAACAGTCACTTTTACGACTTCGGCTCAATGGGACTATTCTCGGTAAAAGCACCGAAAACAAAGGGCAAGAAACCTAATCATAAGAAAATTCAACAAAAAATTTAAAAATATCGATAATGTTGATAGAAAACAAAAATATTTACAAAAAATTTTTACACAACCAAACAATCAACAACAGCTCACACAACCACAACAACTTACATTCATTACAACACCACTTAATTACAAAGCACATCATAAAGGGTCACAGGGTCACTTTTTTTTCACACGCACAACAACACAAAACATAAACAAAAACAAAAACAACAAGGAAACATCCAACACCTAACTACTCCCACCCCACATTTAAACCGAACACTGTCCCCAGTGTTCACAAAATTTAACATATCACAAAGGTGGGTGGTGAAACTCCCTGATCAATCGAAGTATTCCACTTCTTCATCAGGTGCCGTTGCCTCATCTCCCATATCCAAATCGCCCCCGCTGTCCTCATCTGACCAACATCTGAGTCCTCATGGTGGGTCTCCTCATCAGTGGGGACATCATCATCTACAGGCTCCATAAAAGCTGGCCCCGCTTCGCATAAATCCCGGGCATTCTCGCCAAAGGGGTAATCTAGCTCGAGCTGCCATAGCTCATCTTCTGTTGCTGGCCTCCGGCCTATGTGCAACTGCATCATCTGCAACCCGTACATGGGGACCATATATTGATCATCCCAAGCATGTCGCTCGTCTAGTGTGAGAACCGGCCCGTGAGTAGTGTCAGGTGCCTTGGTTTTTGTGACATCAAAGGCACGCCTATCCATTTGCGAGATGTAGTCCAGGGACCATTCCTCAATATCATGGCCCCTCAGGAACGTGGTCAGCAAACCACCGAACCCGTACCTGTGCCCTTGATGGAGTCAGGCTCTCTTCATGGCAGAGATGATCACCACCCCAACATTTATCTCAAGCCCTTTTATCAGGGCATATACCAAGCACACTCGATCCCGGGTGACATCTGTCATGTGCACACCTGGTATCAAGCAGGAACACACAATTTTGAGCCAAATCCTGGCTTCCCTGTTCATTTGAGAGTAAGGCAATGTCTGATGGTAGCCCCTCTCCTTGTGCCTGCTCTACCGTGCTGTCGGTCGGGCTCCTAACAGAGTGCGTCTGATGTCCGCATAAGGTGGAGTTATGTTCAACTGCCGGAGTACATGGGCGTCTATGTCCCGCGCCCCCAATATAACATTCAGGTGATGGGGCTCAAAGGTGACAACCTGCCCTCTTATTTTGACGATGTGACTGCGGAGGGTCGGGTTCCAATTGGCTTAGAACTCCCGAATCAGATGGAGATTGCACTCCTTGGGCTCTTCGAAGATGAATTTTAGCCCGGCATTGTCAATCCGGTGTACGATTCTGGGAATTCCTGTGCCAGCGGCTCCCTTGCAATGTGCTCCTCTGGGAAGTATTTTGTCACACCCCGCCTTGGGGGAGGGGGGTACGACTGGCACCTGGTGCCCTACTAAGATCTGACCTGCTAGACTGTTAAGCCTGGGCGCGTCTGGCGCCTGGCTGGCTCTAACTCAGATTTCTGGAAACAAAGGGCTATATAACGGCTGTAAATATAGCCCCCGGCCCATTGGCCTATCGCCTGCTGTACCTGTCTTGGCAGCTAACCAGAAATATAGTAACTCAGGGAAACCTATACGGGTCGACAAGGCCACCATGCTATCTAGTTATGTGCTGCTTAATCAAAAAGCACAAAAATAAGCTACGTGACCGGCAAGGTCACCACTACTGACAACTATGGCCTCACACGACCATCACAGAAGTAAGAAAGAGTAAAGACAACTATACAACTGCACGGCCCCACACGACCGGCTCATCTGACCACAGGGATTTCATACAGAATGCAAGCCTCTAGGAATAGTAATAGAACTGATCGGGACAGGGCCCCGACCTACCTATGCTATATATAACAAAAGGAACTGAACTACACCTCAGAAATTCAGCCTCCGGATGACTGGAGCTGAATACTCAACCGCTGACAGGGAGTCACGTAGAATCACCTGCTCGTCTAGGAGTACCTGCAGGCAAGTAATGCAGCGCCCCACTGGGCGTCAGTACCACTGGTACTGAGTATGTAAAGCAACTGAAATAATATAACTGAAAATAACATCTGAAAGCAATAATATGACTGATGAAGCAGAAGTAGGAGGAATAACTTAACTGTCTGATGAAGTAGATCGTACCTGTTCTTACTGATACCGAAGGAAGTAGGAATCATACCTGGAGGCGTATCATTCTACTACCAACCCACTCACGCCTAATATAACATAGCATAGCATACATAACATAACATAACACACACAAACCTTACCCGGTCCCCATAAGCCGGGAAGTACAATCAACACAGAATCTATGCCCCTACCCCGGTCATCCCATCTCCTATAGTGGCTGTAAGCTTCCTGCCGGTCCCTGGGTATGCACTTGGGCTCGCTGAGCCCCTGACTATAACTGTACCTGAGTCCGAAGGACTCTAAATCAACACCCCAGGCGTACCCGCTCGACGGGGGTGTATAAGGGTCGACCAAGGCACAATATGGGGAAACTGGCATCCCATCTTCGTCCCCTTGCGGGACGGCATATCACTCCGTAGAGTGACGTATCCTCGTCCTCTGGCGGACGAGTCGATACAGCTATTAACCCTGGGCGGTCAGGGATGCTAGGTAATCCAACCCCAATCAATACAACGGTCTCAACTAGTCATGCTGTCTGTGTATCTTATAAGCCAAAACTAGCAGGCGTAAGGTATTATATAAATCATATACTGGGCTAATAATAGCAATTTGTAGGTGTCTGATATATGCTGAGACAGGTAAGTATAAATGTGAATATAGTTCCCTGTCTAACTGTACTGGGGCAAAGGCTATACAAGCGGGTGTTTCTGCTGAAGGCTATGCTGTTCACTAAGTTTCTGTGTTAACATAATTTCCTATTTCTAACATGCTTTCTAAACCATATACAGTTACTATTCTATATCTGGAATGCTTTACTGATGCTGTACTACCTTGCGAGGTTTCAGCTAAACACAACAATATCTTGGCAGGGCATATTATATCACATACTGAATATACTGGGCAACCTTAATCATTTATATTCAAATCTATATCATACGGATAGGTATCGTACACGTTACGGCCCAAAACTGCTCATATTGCACCAATGTTCAAAATAATACAATAATCAATTTCTGAACCTTCTACTGGACTGTAAATTACTACACTGCTTCAATGTCACTCAACTTGCCGAGGAAACTTAACTTTACATACCTTATCTTTGAATATTCGTCCGTCGGACGAGGCGCGGCCGGTACTTCTACTGTTTTCTCCCAACTGCATTCATAAATACGTCAATCAATACTAAATACAACGTTACTGTAAAGAGCAACGTTACTTTCGATTTAATTTATAGTCTAAACTTAGGCTTATCGAAAAACGGTCAAAAACTCGCTATTTTCCAGCGGCCCAGAAGGGAGAATTATTTACTTCTCAGCTAGGAACACATAGACATAAGTTTGGAGCAATTCTACTTACTTTAGTTCGGCGGCTCGCCGATTCGTCGGCTCGCCGATTCGTCGGCCGTATTTCGTGAAACTAATTCCGTAGAAATGCTCTCTGCTGCTAAATACCTTGGTATCTAGGATTAATTTGGGTTTGGGCAGCATTTGGCAGCGTAATCGGACGAAAATATTTAATTTTCCTACGTTTTTCTCTGGTTGCAGCGTGTTCTGGAAATTTATGAAGTGAATAATGATCTCAAACCGCAGTGGGGGCTTTATATAGTTGGTCCTGGACAAGGGCAATGTGTCACGGAGCCATCGCGGAGGCCTCACCTCCGTGACACGCTGCCATCGCGGAGGGGCTCTGCCTCGGCTCCTCCCGCGATGGTTCGACAGGTTTCTCGTCCGATATTTTCCCGGGCCTTTCCCTAGCACGTATGGCTTTCAAATATGCTTAACCCATGTGCGAATAGGTCATCTAAGTGCCGAGAATTCTACAGGGTATAACATTCTCCCCCCCTTAGGAACATTCGTCCCCGAATGTATACTGCTGTCTAGAGAACTGTTCACTCTAGTTTCTGGGAAAATTTTGGCAGAGTTTCCCCTGTAATATGGACTATCACAACGCCCTGAAACGCAGAAAAAGTCCAACACAGGCACTGCACACAATATTCTACAATCCACTGGACAACTGAATACCACTTCTTTCTTTATCATTTACAACCTACATACCATAAAGTATTGTGTAAATAATAATACGGATATACCTGTCGTCTGACTAGGCCTGAAATAAGTGAGGATATCTAATTTTCATGTCTTTTTCAGCCTCCCACGTCATTTCTTCCCGATTTCTGTTACGCCACAATACCTTGACAGATGCAACATCTTTAGTTCTCAGCCTGCGAATCTGTCTGTCTAAAATGGCTACGGGAACCTCTTCATAGGCTAACTCCTCTGTGACCTGAACATCCTGGACTGGAACTACTGTAGAAGGGTCCCCTACAAACTTCCTTAACATGGAAACGTGGAATACTGGGTGAACAGATGCTAATTCTGGAGGCAAGTTTAACTCATATGCCACGCGGCCTATTCTTCGCCGAATCTGATACGGCCCAATGAATCTTGGGCTACGCTTGCCTTTCCTGCCAAACCTCATTACCCCTTTCATCGGGGACACTTTCAGATATACCCAATCGTTTACCGAAAATTCTAGATTTCTGCGCCGCCTATCTGCATAAGACTTCTGGCGGCTCTGCGCGGTCAGTAAACGTTCTCGGACAAGCTTTATCTTTTCCTCGGACTGCCGAACAATGTCTGGGCCAACTAATGCTGATTCTCCTATCTCAAACCAGCCCACCGGCGATCTACATTTCCGCCCGTACAATACCTCAAAAGGCGCCATCTGAATAGCTGAATGGTAGCTGTTATTATAAGCAAATTCGATTAACGAAAGATGTTCATCCCAGCTACCCCTAAAATCTAACACACACGCTCGTAGCATATCTTTGAGCGTCTGAATTGTACGTTCAGTTTGCCCGTCTGTCTGAGGATGGAATGCTTTGCTCAAATTAATCTGCGTCCCCAGACCTTTCTGAAATGACTGCCAGAACCTAGCTGTAAACTGTGCCCCTCTGTCTGAAATGATAGATGCCGACACTCCATGTAATCTAACTATTTCTCTGATATACAATTCGGCATAATCCTCAGCTGAGAAGGTAGCCCTTACTGGCAGGAAATGAGCTGATTTTGTCAGCCTATCGACTATTACCCAAATAGAATCATTTCTATGCCTCGTACGGGGTAATCCTGTCACAAAATCCATATTTATTGCTTCCCATTTCCACATAGGTATTGATATCTCTTGAGTCAAACCACCCAGTTTCTGGTGCTCTGCTTTCACCTGCTGACAATTAGCACATCTAGATACGAATTCGGCTATTTCAGTTTTCATACCTGGCCACCAATAGATGTCTCTGATGTCATGGTACATTTTCATCGCCCCTGGGTGAAGGGAATAGCGAGCGTAATGTACCTCATGCATGATCTGTCCGCGAAGTCCTGAGACATTCGGGACACAAAGGTGGCCCTTACAATATAGCACATCATCCCCGGTTGTCTGAAAATCTGGCTCTTTACCTTTCTGAATTCTATCTCTTAGCTGGACTAAATCGGGATCCTCATACTGTCGTTGTTTTATCTCTGCAACTAATGAGGACACTGCAGAATTCTAAATTACTGCTCCATTATTTTCTGTTTCCATTATTCAAACGGCTAGATCAGCTAACTAATGAATTTCTTTAGCTAATTTCTGTTCCTCAGGTCGCAAATACGCCAAACTCCCCATTGACTTACGGCTCAGGGCGTCTGCCATGACATTGGCTTTTCCCGGATGGTACAGGATGTTCACATCATAATCCTTCAACAATTCTAACCAGCGACGTTGCCGCAGATTCAACTCCCTCTGAGTAAAAATGTACTGTAGGCTCTTATGATCTGTATAAATATCAACATGAACGCCGTACAGATAATGCCTCCACATCTTCAAGGCATGAATTACTGCGGCCAATTCTAGGTCATGGGTGGGGTAATTCTTTTTGTGCTTCTTCAACTGTCTGGAAGCATATGCAATTACTCTACCATGCTGCATCAACACACAACCCAACCCGATACCTGACGCGTCACAATAAACTGAATACCCTTCTGTGCCCTCCGGCAGTGCTAGTACTGGGGCGGAGGTTAACCTGTCTTTCAGTTCCTGGAAACTCTGCTCACATGTCTCCGTCCACTGAAACTTGGCTGCTTTCTGTGTCAATTTAGTTAAAGGTGCTGCAATGGTTGAGAACCCTTCAACGAACCTCCGATAGTATCCTGCCAACCCCAGAAAGCTACGAACTTCAGTCGGGGTGGTAGGCCTAGGCCATGACTTAACTGCTTCTATCTTCTGCTTGTCTACCTGTATACCAGCGTCTGAGACAATATGCCCTAAAAAGGCTACTGAGTTAAGCCAGAATTCACACTTCGAAAATTTAGCATACAACTAGCGGTCCCTGAGAATTTGGACCACTGTCCGCAAATGAGTCCGGTGATCTGCCTCAGAGCGAGAATACACCAGAATATCATCAATAAATACTATCATGAACAAGTCCAGGAAGGGTCTGAAAATACTGTTCATCAGGTCCATAAAAACTGCTGGGGCATTTGTTAGTCCGAAGGACATAACCAGAAATTCAAAATGTCCATATCGGGTCCTGAATGCTGTCTTAGGGATGTCCCTCTCACGTACTCGGACCTGGTGATATCCAGACCGCAAGTCAATCTTAGAAAAGTATCTGGCTCCCTGTAACTGATCAAATAGGTCATCAATCCTAGGAAGCGGATACTTATTCTTTACTGTAACTTTATTGAGCTGCCGATAATCTATACACATTCAGAGCGAGCCATCTTTCTTTCTCACAAACAAGACTGGCGCACCCCACGGGGAAGTACTCGGCCTGATAAAACCTTTATCTAACAAGTCTTTCAACTGCTCCTTTAATTCTCTGAGTTCTGCAGGAGCCATACGATAAGGAGGTATTGATATTGGCTGAGTGCCTGGTAGCAAGTCAATAGCAAAGTCTATTTCCCTTTCTGGGGGAATACCAGGTAACTCATCAGGAAATACATCTGGGAATTCATTTACCACTGGAACAGACTGGAGTGTCGGAGATTCTGCTTGGACATCCTGAACTCTGACAAGATGGTAAATGCACCCCTTAGATATCAACTTTCTCGCCCGAAGGTAGGAAATAAACCTACCTTTTGGCGTCGCGGTGCTGCCCTTCCACTCCCGTACTGCCTCCCCCGGGAAGTGGAATCGGACCGTTTTGGTCCAGCATTCAACATTAGAAAAACATGGTACTAACCAGTACATACCCATTATGGCATCGAAATCTATCATTTCTAACTCAACCAGATCTACTGTGGTCTAACGATCAGCAACCTCTACTGTACACCCGCGGTAAATTCGGCTAGCTGTGATAGAGTCACCGACGGGCGTAGATACTAAAAAGGGCTGCTGTAATGATTCTGGTACAATACTAAACTTCCGTGCCACAAATGGAGTAATATAGGACAAAGTAGACCCTGGATCAATTAGCACATAAGCAGGGTGTGAGCAGATAGTTAACATACCTGTCACAACATCAGGCGATGCCTCTGAATCTTGCCTCCCTGGTAAGGCATATGTTCGGCTTGGACCCGCACCTGTACTGGAGGCCCCTGATCTGCCTCGACCCCTGCCTGCTGAAACTGGGGGCCTGCGCCCAGTCGAGGATGCTGTAGCTCGTGATCCTGTTGATGCCCTATCCTGTCTGTCCCGGTCCTCACGACCTCTGGCTGGGCAATCTCTCATCAAATGGCCTTCTTGGCCACAACTATAGCATACGGTGGAACCATACCTGCATGCTCCAGAATGGCGTTGGCTGCATATAGGGAAAAGTGGTAGGGTATACCTACTCTGCTCCGCCCTCCTCTGTGACGGTGAGTCTGCCGTCTGCGAACCTCTACCAGCCTCTGACTGCTCCCTGCGGTTGGATCTACCTCCCTGTGACTGTGGCGGAGGCGGGGGCCTGGGCGGCCTGTCTGACAATCGTGGCCTGGGTCCTCCCCGGGCCTCTCTTTGTAACTCAGCTGGCCTATCCCGGCGACGCTGCTCCTGATTAACCCTTCTGATTTCCCGATGTCGCTGTCTAATGCCCTCAATATTCTGGGCAAATGCCTGGATTTGGGAAATATCCATATCTTCTCGCAGTGTGGCCGTGATACAAGTCTCGACATATTCTGGGTTCAACCCCATAATAAAACGGTGCACTCTGGATGCCATGGTATCCACGAAAGCCGGTGCATATCGAGCCAAGGAGTCAAACCGCAAGGAATATTCCCGAACACTCATGGCCCCCTGTTCCAGATGTAGGAACTGGTCTACCCGGGCCTGTCGAATCTCCCGCGGCAGATAATGATATAGAAAGGCTCCTGAAAAGCTGGACCAGGTGGGAGGGGGAACATCTCTCCCTCGGGACCTCTCCCAGCTTTCATACCATAACACCGCAATATCTCGCAACCGGAATGCGGCCAATTCAACTGACTCAGTAGGCGTAGCATGCATAACCCTGAAGATTCTCTGCATCTGATCCAGAAAATCCTGGGGGTCCTCTGTTCGGTCCGTGCCTGTGAACTGTGGGGGATTCAGGGCTAAGAACTCTCGGACCCTCGAACTACCGGGCCCTCCTGATACTTCTGCAACTGTGGATGGCATTTGCTGACGCTGAGCAGCCATCATCTGTGCTATCATAACTACAGCACTCCTAACCTCCTGGTCGGAAGGTATCGGTATAGGGACTGCTGAAGATACTGTCGCTCCAAACGGCTCCTGACGTGGTGGAGACTGCTGAGGAGGCTGAGATGAAGCCTCTGTAGGGCCCTCTGATCGGGCTATCTCCAAATGAGGGGGAGGCATCCTGTTGGTGCCCTCCCCTGCTGCAATGTCTAAGCTCCGACCTGTGACGGGATGGCGCTGGTCTAACATTATCTGTAGCCAAAGAATATGGTAAGATTTTAGGAATTCAACCCTATACTGTACCGCTCTATGGCACGACTGAATCAGAATAAAAGACAACCATCCTATCATGCCTTGCAGCCTCCTACCCATAGTATGTGGTGCACAACACATCCATGGACAAGGCTCTACTTAGCACGGCTTGCAGACTCCCTGAGATACGACCTGCTCTAATACCAGGTTTGTCACACCCCGCCTTGGGGGGGGGGGGTACGACTTGCACCTGGTGCCCTACTAAGATCTGACCTGCTAGACTGTTAAGCCTGGGCGCGTCTGGCGCCTGGCTGGCTCTAACTCAGATTTCTGGAAACAAAGGGCTATATAAAGGTTGTAAATATAGCCCCTAGCCCATTGGCCTATCGCCTGCTGTACCTGTCTTGGAAGCTAACCAGAAATATAGTAACTCAGGGAAACCTATACGGGCCGACAAGGCCACCATGCTGTCTAGTTATCTGCTGCTTAATCAAAAAGCACAAAAAGAAGCTACGTGACCGGCAAGGTCACCACTACTGACAACTATGGCCTCACACGACCATCACAGAAGTAAGAAAGAGTAAAGACAACTATACAACTACACGACCCCACACGACCGGCTCATCTGACCACAGGGATTTCATACAGAATGCAAGCCTCTAGGAATAGTAATAGAACTGATCGGGACAGGGCCCCGACCTACCCATGCTATATACAACAAAAGGAACTGAACTACACCTCAGAAATTCAGCCTCCGGATGACTGGAGCTGAATACTCAACCGCTGACAGGGAGTCACGTAGAATCACCTTCTCGTCTAGGAGTACCTGCAGGTAAGTAATGCAGCGCCCCACTGGGTGTCAGTACCACTGGTACTGAGTATGTAAAGCAACTGAAATAATATAACTGAAAATAACATCTGAAAGCAATAATATGACTGATGAAGCAGAAGTAGGAGGAATAACTTAACTGTCTGATGAAGTAGATCGTACCTGTTCTTACTGATACCGAAGGAAGTAGGAATCATACCTGGAGGCGTATCATTCTACTACCAACCCACTCGCGCCTAATATAACATAGCATAGCATACATAACATAACATAACACACACAAACCTTACCCGGCCCCCATAAGCTGGGAGGTACAATCAACACAGAATCTATGCCCCTACCCCAGTCATCCCATCTCCTATAGTGGCTGTAAGCATCCTGCCGGTCCCTGGGTATGCACTTGGGCTCGCTGAGCCCCTGACTATAACTGTACTTGAGTCCGAAGGACTCTAAATCAACACCCCGGGCGTACCCGCTCGACGGGGGTGTATAAGGGCTGACCAAGGCACAATATGGGGAAACTGGCATCCCATCTTTGTCCCCTTGCGGGACGGCATATCACTCCGTAGAGTGACATATCCTCGTCCTCTGGAGGACGAGTCGATACAGCTATTAACCCTGGGCGGTCAGGGATGCTAGGTAATCCAACCCCAATCAATACAACGGTCTCAACTAGTCATGCTGTCTGTGTATCTTATAAGCCAAAACTAACAGGCGTAAGGTATTATATAAATCATATACTGGGCTAATAATAGCAATCTGTAGGTGTCTGATACATGCTGAGACAGGTAAGTATAAATGTGAATATAGTTCCCTGTCTAACTGTACTGGGGCAAAGGCTATACAAGCGGGTGTTTCTGCTGAAGGCTATGCTATTCACTAAGTTTCTGTGTTAACATAATTTCCTATTTCTAACATGCTTTCTAAACCATATACAGTTACTATTCTATATCTGGAATGCTTTACTGATGCTGTACTACCTTGCGAGGTTTCAGCTAAACACAACAATATCTTGGCAGGGCATATTATATCACATACTGAATATACTAGGCAACCTTAATCATTTATATTCAAATCTATATCATACGGATAGGTATCGTACACGTTACGACCCAAAACTGCTCATATTGCACCAATGTTCAAAATAATACAATAATCAATTTCTGAACCTTCTACTGGTCTGTAAATTACTACACTGCTTCAATGTCACTCAACTTGCCGAGGAAACTTAACTTTACATACCTTATCTTTGAATATTCGTCCGTCGGATGAGGCTCGGCCGGTACTTCTACTGTTTTCTCCCAACTGCATTCATAAATACGTCAATCAATACTAAATACAATGTTATTGTAAAGAGCAACGTTACTTTCGATTTAATTTATAGCCTAAACTTAGGCTTATCGAAAGACGGTAAAAAACTTGCTATTTTCCAGCAGCCCAGAAGGGAGAATTATTTACTTCTCAGCTAGGAACACATAGACATAAGTTTGGAGCAATTCTACTTACTTTAGTTCGGCGGCTCGCCGATTCGTCGGCCGTATTTCGCGAAACTAATTCTGTAGAAATGCTCTCTGCTGCTAAATACCTTGGTATCTAGGATTAATTTGGGTTTGGGCAGCGTTTGGCAGCGTAATCGGACGAAAATATTTAATTTTCCTACGTTTTTCTCTGGTTTCAGCGTGTTCTGGAAATTTATGAAGTAAATAATGATCTCAAACCGCAGTGGGGGCTTTATATAGTTGGGCCTGGACAAGGGCAACGAGTCACGGAGCCATCGCGGAGGCCTCACCTCCGTGACACGCTGCCATCGCGGAGGGGCTCTGCCTCGGCTCCTCCCGCGATGGTTCGACAGGTTTCTCGTCCGATCTTTTCCCGGGCCTTTCCCTAGCACGTATGGCTTTCAAATATGCTTAACCCACGTGCGAATAGGTCATCTAAGTGTCGGGAATTCTACGGGGTATAACATATTTGGTCTCTTTGAGTTTTGCATACCATTTCTTCCCTTCATCCGTCACCTATCGGGTTCCGTATTGTCGGTGTTGGCCTCGCGGAACCGCTAGTGCTGCTGGAACTGCTGTTCCCAATCAAATCCTTTTTCTATCGGCGCCCGATGTAGATGTGCCCTTTCCCTTGTCTTGCCTGCCTGACATTGTTCTTGTACCATCGAACAGATAATCCCAATGTTATTCAAGTCAAACATAGCTTCAACTAAGGTTGGGTTGAGTTAGGCCACCCCACACTTAGTCTTTAGCCACAATTAAAATAATTCGGCAAGACAATCATGCTTTCCCAATTCTTATCAATCAAAGTGCTTAGTGCATTCAGATAAGTCAGTGGAATAATTACTATGTACTACTCAGACTTCGTACAACAACTAACAATATAACCATCAATTCCATTACATCATATAGCACGTAGCCAAAATTTGTGTTCTCAACAACCTATGCAATTCACCAATTTCATTTTTCTGACAATTCCCTTGTATACTTAGCATATTCATCTATATTCACAACATCATTCACATCACCCAACATGCACAACCAAAATTTTTCACATTTTCCACCAAATTTAGTTTCTTCCTATTCAAATTCTAACCCTAGCTACCAATTTCGCAAAAACTCAATCAAACATGTATTCATCAAGTTCACATACTCACAACGATACTATGAACATCAGTTAATCAAAATTCATGTGAATTCAAACTTAATTTACACTTAAGGCAAGGTTTACTCACCTCACATGCTCAGAAATTGAAAATTTAAGCAAAAATTGAGGTTAAGTTTAAGAACATACCTTTAATCCAATGAAATCGATGAAAAGTTGAAGAAAACTCGTGCCTAGGTCCGCATCACGTTGGGGGAGGAGGGAATTTAGGGAGTTGGTCGCGGAGGGAATGGGAAATAATGAAAAAATGAGGGGATTTTGGGGTTTAAAGGGTGTTTTTCACGTGGGTTACCCGGCGACCCGGTGTGACACGACGCGAATTACACCTCAACGTGTCACAGAGGGTAACGCGGAGCACACCTTCCGTGACACGGAGCCATCGCGCCCCTGTTCTGGAATTTTCTAAAAATTCTGGAATAGGCAACAACGTGTCACGAAGGGTAACGCGGAGGCCCTCCTTCGTGACATGGAGTGAACACATAGGCTCACTGTAATGCCACTTTTTTATTTTTCTCACCCCGATTTTTCTCCTTTGCAATTCTTTGCATTTTTGCCCTTCGTTCCACCAGAAAATCATCTCACAATAAGAAATTGGTTAGAATTCATAGGTTTCAACGCAACTATAATTTTTTTTGCTATTTATTTTTTTCTTTTTCTCTTTTTTTTCTCTTTTTATTCACTATTCTATTCATCTATTACAACAACTTCACGGGTTGCCTCCTGCGCAGCGCTTGGTTTACCGTCGCGGCTCGACGTCATTGACAGTCAATCATCCTCTAGAGTGATGGATGTGTTCTCTCGAATAACTTCCTCACGCTAGTAATGCTTACAACATTGCCCATTAACCAAGAACGTGGCACTTTGATCTTCTTGCCACAACTCCAGTTTTGGTGCTTCCTTAATCGATGGTTTTGGTAATGGTACTAGGAACCTCATTAACGGCTGAAAGTCATTCTTCCCGAGATACCATTGAGGTTCATTCAACATTTGCTCCCTCTCATAAGTATCTCTATCTCCGAAATGATCGGAGCTCACCAATGCTCTGCCCAATGGATCTCGAGATTCAACAATCGGAAGAATTTCTGCTTGATTTAGCAAATTGATTGCTGAAAGCTCCTCATACATGGACGGAAGCTTCGTGGCCTTATATACATCAAATACCTCCACTTTGTCATGCGCCCGCATGGTTAGCTACCCTGCAGCTACATCAATCAAAGCTCTCCCGGTTGCCAAGAAAGGACATCCCAAAATAAATGGGACTTCCACATCCGGCTCAAAATCCGGAACAATAAAATCTACCGGGAAGATAAGGGAGCCCACTTGCACCAACACGTCCTCCACAATGCCATCTGGTATGGATAAAGAACGGTCCGCTAACTGCAAGATCACCGTAGTTTGTCTAGGACTGCCTAGCCCCAACTTCTTGAACATCGATGTCGGCATCAAGTTAATACTCGCTCCCAAATCGCATAATCCGCGAGCTCGGATACTTTAACCAATTGTGATTTGAATTTTAAAGCTCCTAGGGTCCTTGAGATTTGTTGGCAACCTTTTCTGTATCCTGGAAGTGCACTCCTCAGTAAGTGCCACCGTAGCATACTCCGTCAATCTACATTTGTTAGCTACGATGTCCTTGATAAACTTTGCATATTTAGGCACTCCCTGCAAAACATCTACCAAAGTAAATTAATGTGTACCTGTTTAAGCACCTCCATGAACTTTTTGAAACAAGCTTCCTCCTTGTGTTTCTTTAATCTTTGAGGGAACGGGGGTGGTGGTCTTTCTGCTTTAGCTGCCTTCACCTTCCCCCTCTCATTATCATGTTCCCTATCTTTCTCCACTGCTCCTGACTGCTGAGGTGGTCTTTCTAGTTCCACCTCCTTAAGTTGTATACCACTCCTTGTGGTCACAGAATTGACCTGCTTGGGATTCAGGTCAGTGTCACTCGATAGTCCTCCTCTTGGCCTGGTGTTTTGAGCTCCAGCTAGTTGTCCAAAGTGGTACTCCAATGCCTTTGTAGCTAACTAGTTGTTTTTTATGTCTGCTGCAAATTTCACATAATCAGCCTGCATTTGAGCTTGGTTAGCTAACATTGTTTTAAACATTTCCTCAATGCTGGAGGGTGGTGAAGGAGGTGCATTCTTTCCTCTGTATTGAGATTGGTAATTCTACTGCCCTCTTTGATTTCTCTGTGCACCCTGATTCGTACTCTGCCCTTAATTGTTGTTACTACCCCAAGAGAAATTCGGATGATTCCTCCAATTTGAGTTGTAGTTGTTGCCATACTGCTGCTGATTATTTCTCTGTACATTCCTAACAAAGTTCACTGAATCTGGATTTGCACCACAACACTCAGCTGAGTGTTCATTACTACCGCATACTTCACACCAAATCTGCTGCACTACATTAACTGGGGCTTGAGGTTGATTCAAGCTCATATTGCTAAAGTGGGTGTTGAGTTGATTTTGCAATATAGCTATCTGTGCAGCGATTGCTGTAAAACCATCCACTTCAAAGACTCCTGCCGCTTTCCTTGTTCCTCCTCTAGAAGACTCTGCATTCCACTCTGGATTTCCCTGCGAAATACAATTTAACAAAGTATACAACTCCTCATAAGTCTTTTCTAATGCTTGTCCCCCAGCTGTTGAGTCTAGCAAAATTTTTGTGTGGGGTTCCAAACCCTCTATGAAAGTATGCACCAGCACATCATTGGACTGGTGATGGTGAGGACATTCCCTTAGCAATGATTTGAACCTTTCCCAAGCTTAATACAGATTCTCCCCCTCTCTTTGTTTAAAACATAGAATTTCACTTCTAAGTCTTGCTGTTTTCCCAGATGGAAAGAATCGTATCAGAAATTTTCTTGCAAGATCATCCCACGTGGTGATAGAGTTAGGTGGTTCAGCTTTCAACAACCTCTTTTCTTCCCCCAATAATGAAAATGGGAATAATGTAAGCCTCACATAGTCGGATGATACTCCAGCGGGGATGTAAGTGTCACTTATCTCAAAAAAGTTTTGGAGATGTTGTTGTGGATCTTCATGAGGGAGACCTGTGAATTGCCCGCTGATGTGCTGCAATTGCACCATGTTCTGTTTAAGCTCAAACCTCCCTCCTGGCTCTGGTCTGCGAATACTTGATGTAACATTGTTAGCATGTGGGATTGCCACTTCACAAACCGGCCTAGCTGCCAGTTCCTCGGGCACTAACACTGCCCTCACAAGTGGTGGATTCTGTTGTTGCTCCAGGATTGTCTGTCTGAGCAACTGTAGTTTTTTCTCTAGAGCTTCCCTTCTTTGACGATGAAATTGTCTTTCTGGCACTATGTATGATTCCACCAACTCCTTGTCTCTTTCCAGTGTTCAACAGAATTCAATATCTGCAAAAGACAGGATAAGATCAAGTTGTCAGCACTTATATAGAAATTGTAAATTAACACTAAGAAAACAATTTTACCAATTGCCAGTCCCCAGCAATGGCCCCAAAAACTTGTTCGGGCTTCTGTGGTGAATACACGCAAAGTGCACGTGATCGAACAAGTGGTAAAGTTGCTTAAGTAAAGCAAGGTATCGATCCAACAGGGACTGAACTACGGTAATAATTAACTTAAGTGTTAATGAACTATATCTTTAAGAATGCATACAACCAAATGAATAAGATTTTTAGAGTTTGAGTTACTAACTAATAGGAATCTAAAGCAAAATTATAAAGTGAGTCTGAACAATAGTAATGAGCAAGTAGATGTTAAAACGAACATGCAGGGAATTAATTTATTGATACAATTCAGTTAATCTTTCCTTCGGTTGCTAGTCAAGAATTATTGCCTATGGATTGGAACTTTCATCTCCTATCCAACTTAAGAATCATGAACCTTCAATCTACATTTCTGTGATAAAAGAATTTCATGTTCTAGCCATAAAAAACCGATTCCTTCATTGACTAATAAGACTTTCAGATATATTTCTATTCGTTCTGTAAATCAATTCTCAACTTTCCCAAACTAAGAAGAGATCATATCCTACCAATTCACATCTTTTCAATTTCTTTCCTTTTCAAAAACAAAATTGAATTTTTTAGATATACATTAACATTGGCCAAATATTAATGTAGTAAGAAAAAGAATTGATAGAACAACCATTGAAGAAAAGATGAAAACTAAAATGATCAACAATTACATTCCACTACAGTTGTTCTTAACCTCAGCAAGAAGTGAATTTAGCCACTCATTTGTGGATTAAGCATCATCAAATGAGTATAAATCATACAAACAATTGAGATAAAAGAGAAAGATAGAGAAGAACCCTAGAATTTTTATCCCCTCAACTGCCTGAAACCCACGTTATTGCCCAACCAAGTCAGAATGTTTTAAAATAAAACCTAAGTATGCTATTTATACTAGTGGGAATTTTTCCCAGAATAACAAGCAACGTGGCACAGAGTGTATCGCGGAGCACTCCCTCCGTGCCACGGGGGTATCGCGGACCCTCTATGGAATTTGGCTCCTCAGAAATTTCATCCTGGCGTGCCACGGCTTGCATCGTGGAGCTTGGCCAACGTGCCACGGTGCTATCGCGCACCTACACTGGAAATTGATGCCCCAAGTAATTTTACTCAATGTGCCACGGCTTGCATCGCATGGCATGGTCTCCGTGTCACGAAGGTAACGCGAGGCTTCACTGGAAATGGAAAAAATTAAATCACCCGAGGCAGAATGCTTTCGCGATGGCAGCGTGATACGGCTCCATCGCGGAGCCCTTATTTTTGCTGCTCTTCCTTGACCTTTTCCACTCCTTGCTTCCAAGTCCATTCCCAATTTTTACCAACATGTGTCTTAGCTTCATAAAATTCCATTTTACTTGCAAAACAACACTAATCATGTTGGTTAGTATAAATTCACATTTTAACTACAAATCACATGAGAATGCACAAATAACGATAGATAACCAAAACGAAATGAAGCATTTGAGTATCACTTGGGCATATAATTCGTCCAAAGATCACACTCCCTAACGCCTTTTACTTAATACAGGTTCAACAATATGTCTTCCTCCAGCGGTAGCATTCACATTGGTGACTACATTAGCTTTGTGAATGACGAGTGCCAATTTCGGCACAGTGAGTAGGCTGCAAAGGGGCTACTCTATGAGAGGGGATTCATCATATAGGATATGATAGAGAAGGAGCCAAAGTTTTATGCACGCCTCTCGAAACTAGAGAGGGTTCCACTGGTGAAGGACCCATGCAAGGTGAATGAGGCTTGGGTAAGGGTGTTCTAGTCCAACCTCCCTACTGTGGCCTGGAGTCATGATAAGCCAGTGGACTATGTTAGGGGAATGCAGATCATCCTAACTACTGCTGCTATCAATGAGGCTTTGGGCTGCCAAACCCTCCAGAGGGTGAGCTAAAAGCCCGCGATGTGAATGGGAATGGGCAGTGGCTAGTGGACATACTGGTGATAGAGGAGCATAGGGCTGCGACTAGCAGGGGCATTACTAGGACGGGCATTCAAAGCACCTATTTCACCGTAGAGGCTAGGAGGTGGCTGAACTTGGTGTCTTGGAGGATTCTCCTGTACTCTAATGTCATTGATGTGACATATCCCTATGCCTTGATGGTGGCCTACACTCTAAGCAAGGTGAGAGTCAATGTAGGGTCACAAATTTTGGAGAAGTGGATATACTTCTCAGCCAAGCCCATCATTGGTTTGCCTTTTCCCTCTCTCATCACTCTACTTTATAGGCGGGCTGGGGTGTATCAGGAGTTTAGAGACGTCATTATAAGTTATGACATGCCCTTTGATCCTTTAAGGGTGAAGGGAGCTCCGAAGAGGGGCCAAAACAAGAGAAAGACTGCTTCAACTGAGGGAGATGGTGGGTGCTTCCAGCACTTCCAGACCTTTGGGGCCATTTGAGCGGATAGAGACTGAGATGGCTGCCATGTGGGAGCTATTGGAAGGGTTTGTCACGACCCGAGTCTACACCTTGGATACGACATGGTACTAAGGATCACAAGTGACCCCAAGCTAACCCATGGCATACTATACTACAGATACTCTGAATACAGTATGAAATCTATAAGTGGAAGATTTATAAGGAATAACTTAACAAAATACTTTTAAGTGAAACAATACATTTGATAACATACTGCAATTTACACAACTGCTATAGAACAACTGAATTACTAACTCTATCTAATAGCCATCTAATAATTGATGAGTTATTGGGACAAGCCCCCAGCTAACTCTAAGGTCTGAATTGAAATATCAAAGTATAATAAACTTAAAATGAAACTGCAGCCCTCGGCAAATGAGGACTCACCACTGAACTCTGCCGATTTTCGCCGGAGAAAGACTACTGATGATGCTGAGAATGAGAACCTGCGTCAGTATCATAGTATGATACATCATAGAGAGTATGTTTTAGTACCTTGAATGAACTGAGTCGGTGAGATATGAAGTAAATATAAAGAAATTGAAAATCTGTGAGGTGAACTGACATAACATGCATTGACCATAACTAGAATCATAAATACTAAAAGCATCTGAAAAGCTAATAATGATGTGAGTAGTAATAACTATCTGCAGGTCATATGTTGATCTTGAAAGTTGAAATACTAGATGGAATTGAAGGCTATGAATGTACTGGACTAAGCTGTTCTGCTTCAACTGCCTTCTCCTTCCCCCTCTCATCATCTTGTTCCTTTTCTTTCCTTACTACTCCTGACTGCTGAGGTGGTCTTTTTGGTTCCACCTCCTTGAGTTGTAAACCACTCCTTGTGGTCACTGCATTTACTTTCTTGGGATTCGGGTTAGTGTCACTTGGTAGTCCTCCTCTTGGCCTGGTGTTTTGAGTCCAGCTAGTTGTCCAAACTGGTACTCCAACGCCTTTGTATCTAACTTGTTGTTCTTTACATCTGCTGCCAATTTCACATAATCAGCCTGCAATTGAGCTTGGTTAGTTATCATTGTTTTAAACATTTCCTCAATGCTGGTGGGTGGGGGAGGAGGTGCATTGTGTCCTCTATATTGAGTCTGATAATTCTGCTGCCCTCATTGATTTCTCTGCGCGCCCTGATTCAAACTCTGCCCTTGATGGTTTTTACTACCCCAAGAGAAATTCGGATGATTTCTCCAATTCGAGTTGTAGTTTTTGCCATACTGTTGGTGATTATTTCTCTGTACATTACCAACAAAGTTCACTGAATCTGGATTTGCACCACAACACTCAGCTGAGTGTTCATTACTACCGCATACTTCACACCAAATCTGCTGCACTTCATTTACTGGGGCTTGAGACAGATTCAAGCTCATATTGCTGAAGTGTGTGTTGAGTTGATTTTGCAGCGTAGCTATCTGTGCAGCAATAGCTGTAAATCCATCCACTTCCAAGACTCCTGCCCCTTTCCTTGTTCATTCTCTGGAAGAGTCCGCATTACACTCTGGATTTCCCTGCAAAATACGATTTAACAAAGTATACAACTCCTCATAAGTCTTTTCTAATGCTTGTCCCCTAGCTGCTGAGTCTAGCAAAATTTTTGTGTGGGGTTCCAAACCCTCTATGAAAGTATGCACCAGCACATCATTAGACTGGTGATGGTGAGGACAATACCTTAGCAATGATTTGAACCTTTCCCAAGCTTGATATAGATTCTCCGTCTCTCTTTGTTTAAAACATAGAATCTGACTTCTAAGTCTTGTTGTTTTCCCGGATGGAAAGAACTGTATCAAAAATTTTCTTGCAAGATCATCCCAAGTGGTGATAAAATTAGGTGGTTCGACTTTTAACCACCTCTTTTCTTCTCCCAATAATGAAAATGGGAATAATGTAAGCCTTACGTAATCGGATGATACTCCAGCGGGGATGTAAGTGTCACCTATCTCCAAAAAAGTTTTGGAGATGTTGTTGTGGATCTTCGTGAGGGAGACCTGTGAATTGCCCGTTGGTGTGCAACAATTGCACCATATTCTGTTTCATCTCAAACCTCCCTCCTAGATTAGATTTTCAAATACTTGATGTAACATTGTTAGCATGTGAGATTGCCACTTCACGAATCGGCCTAGCTGCCATTTCCTCGGGCATTAACACTGCCCTCACAAGTGGTGGATTCTGCTGTTGCTCCAGGATTGTCTATCTGAGCAACTGTAGCTTTCTCTCTAGAGCTTCCCTTCTTTGACGATGGAATTGTCTTTCCGGCTCTAAGTATGAATCCACCAACTCCTTGTCTCTTGCCAGTGTTCAATAGAATTCAATATCTGCAAAAGACAGGCTAAGATCAAGTTGTCAGCACTTATATAGAAATTTTAAACTAACACTAAGAAAACAATTTTACAAATTGCCAGTCCCCGGCAACGGCGCAAAAAACTTGTTCGGGCTTCTGTGGTGAATACACGCAAAGTGCACATGGTCGAACAAGTAGTAAAGTGGCTTAAGTAAAGCAAAGTATCGATCCAACAGGGACTGAACTACGGTAATAATTAACTTAAGTGTTAATGAACTATATCTTTAAGAATGCATACAACCAAATGAATAAGATTTTTAGAGTTTGAGTTACTAACTAATAGGAATCTAAAGTAAAATTATAAAGTGAGTCTGAACAATAGTAATGAGCAAGATGAGGCTAAAACGAACATGCAGGGAAGTAATTTGTCGATACAATTCAGTTAATCTTTCCTTCGGTTGCTAGTCAAGAATTATTGCCTATGGATTGAAACTTTCATATCCTACCCAACTTAAGAATCATGAACCTTCAACTACATTTCTGTCATAAAAGAATTTCATGTTCTAGCCATACAAAACCGATTCCTTAATTGACTAATACGACTTTCAGATATATTTCTATTCTGAATGTAAATCAATACTCAATTTTCCCAAACTAAGAAGAGATCATATCCTACCAATTCACAACTTTCCAATTTCTTTTCTTTTCAAAATCAAAATTGGATTTTTTAGATATACATTAACATTGGCCAAACATTAATGCAGTAAGAAAAAGAATTGATAGAACAACCATTGAAAAAAAGATGAAAACTAAATTGATCAACAATTACATTCCACTACAATTGTTCTTAACCTCAGCAAGAAGTGAATTTAGCCACTCATTTGTGGATTAAACATCATCAAATGAGTATAAATCATACAAAAAATTGAGATAAAAGAGAAAGAGATAGAGAAGAACCCTAGATTTTTCGTCCCCTCAACTGCCTGTAACCCACGTTCTTGCTCAACTAAGTCCGAATAATTAAAAATAAACCTAAGGGTGCTATTTATACTGGTGGAAATTTTTACTGAAATAACAAGCAACGTGGCATAGAGTGTATCGCGGAGCCCTCCGTGCCATGGTGCAAACGTGGACCCTCACTGGAATTAGGTTCCACAACAATTCCTCCTTGGCATGCCACGGCCTGCAACGCGGAGCCAGGCCAACGTGCCACAGCGCAGTCGCGAACCTTTACTGGAAGTTGATGTCCCAGGTCAATGTTCCCAACGTGCCACGGCTTGTATCACGTGGCATTGCCTCCGTGTCATGGCGTAAATGCGGACCTTCACTGGAATTGGCCAAACCAAATAATCTAAGGCAGAATGCCTCTGCGATGGCAGCGTGACACGGCTCCATCGCGGAGCCCTTATTTTTGCTGCTCTTCCTTGACCTTTTCCACTGCTCGCTTCCAAGTCCATTCCCAGTCTTTACCAACATGTATCTTAGCTTCCTAAAATTACATTTTACCTACAAAACAACACTAATCATGTTGATTAGTATAAATTCACATTTTAACTACAAATCACATGAGAATGCAGGCATAACAATAGAAAAATAAGACGAAATGAAGCATTTGAGAATCACTTGGGCATATAATTCTGCCCAAGATAATATATTCTAACCAACATGATTAGTTCTTATTTTTGTAGGGTTACAATGAATTTGAGGAACTAATCCATGAGTTGGTGAAGTGGAGGCATGGAATTGGACGTAAAACGCGAACGTCGGCAAGGAGGGTGTGCAAAACAGCCCACCTGCGCGTTGGCAACGTGCCACGGCAGGCAGGCTGTGTGCGACAAGGCCATGACATGCCACCTAACGCGCTGCCCAAGCAGCGTGATAGGCTACCAACGCGGACAACTTCTGCTTGGCTACTGTTTCGCTTTCCAGTGTGCCTACGCGATGCCTCCATGTCACGGAGGCATATTGGCGTGATAACCTCCGTGACATGGAGCTATTCCATGTCAGGCATAATTTTATACATCTCTCATTTACTATAAATAGGTCCCTTAGCTCCTAAAAACATGGAGTGAGGGAGAAGTGGGAGAACTCACCTAGGGTTCGTCAACGTCATCTTCTCTTCTACCAATTCTTGTAAGTAGGTTACTTTAATTATTCTTTCTTGTAATTATACGAACATGAGTGGCTAGAACCCTCCCTCTAGGGTTGAAGCCACAAGATATGATTGTGATTTTGAGATTTTGTTTTGGTTTTAAGTTATTGATTGTTGTTTTGTCTTGCATTCTTAATTATGGTTTTTTTTTATGATCGATCACCATGAAAACACACGCGTTAATCTTTGGTAAATGCTTGAGAAATATTATCTAGGAAAGAACAAAAGAATGTAGGGAGCAAGATTGTATCTCACGATATAATTCGCGGTTAGGATAAGAAATTATACCTAATGTGCCTTGCTTGGTTGATAAAACGAGATGAGAACATGAATTAACTTAGAAACGTCACTCCACCACTCGAAGAAGTAGTTGTGAAGCTAAGTTGAGTCGAATGATTAGAAGTACGAGAGTCGCTAATCACATCCACGTAAACCACATCCATGTAGTTGAATTGCCCACGAATTAGCATGTCACATCACCACTAAACGGTGTAGTTGTGAGGCTACTTTGTCGTGTTTAGAGGCTCGAAAGGCCATGAACATGCAATTTTAATTATGTGAGACGACAATTGATAGTTTCATACTTAAACCATTGCAAATTGTGGTATCGCATGATTATCCGGCTTTAACTCTAGTTGCTCCTTGAATTAATTGGGAGTATTTCGTTGACCGCCCCTAGATTTAATTAACTCTATCGAAAACTTCTATAATCAACACTTGCGGCATTTAATATCACACTTGAACTCAATAGTTAGCTGAATTGGTCCAGTCCCTGTGGGTTCGACATCCGGCTCTTTAAAAGGGCCACCATATTACTTGTACGACCCGTACACTTGAGGGCACATCACTAATCATGTGCATTATCTCTTTTTCACAAATATCATATAAAAAAACTAGAAAACACACTTGATTTTATTTTCAAAATATAGCTAAGCATGGGTAAAATATGGAAAATAAGTGTGTAAATACACCCTATATCACCATCCCACACTTAAACTCTTGTTCATCCTCAAACAATCTACTACTTCCCTTCTCAAATTCAATCATAAAATTTTCCCAACGAACATGTCTACTTACAGTTAAGATCATTAGATAATTTAATCAAGCTCCAATAATTCACTCCATATGCATATAAGATCAACATTCAAAGGCCATAATTTGAAATCACATAGCTTATAGAACTAATTCAACAAGTTATATTTTTGGGCTCACATGGATCATATGTAACATAGCCATCAAGATATACAAAAACCTTACCATTATATACCCCTCACTATTTGGAGAGATTCCCTTTCTCTCACATGATATATAACAATTTTGTCTTGGGCATAGATATTATAACATCACTCACTCTCCCAAAGAACTCAACATGCATGCAGAAGATGATCCATAGGCTTTCCCTTAGTGTAATACTCCACTAATATAGAAAATCAAATCTAAGATCATTTAGGACATAAGATGGTTGTAATGTAGGCTAAGGTACGGGTAAGAACTATTTACCCAAGATAGTGACTAATCTCTCTGAGCACTTTAATACATCATAATTCTTTGACATTTTAGCTCATTCTCCAATCTCCTGTTTTCTCCTTATAACTCATTTTATATTTAAATTTTCAACTTGGGTGACTAGTAGAGAATTTTCAATATTAAGCTCATTCACAAATTTTTTGCTTCTCATTATTGCTTCATTCTTTACATTTTAAAACTTTTTCTTCTTTTTCTTTCCCCACTAATATCACCCTCTTGGTTTTGTAATTTTCGCCCTTTTCTTTTCTTCTAATTTCCACACTTTCGCTATTTTCCTCTTTTCTCCACTTGTGCTCTTTTTATGTAAGATTTTCAATTGAAGTGCTCTAGAAATCATTTGGATCAAATAAAAGTTAATAGAACAAAGGAATTCAACTTTTAATATGGTTATAAAAAGAATAAGCTAAAGCTCAAAATGGCTAACTAGGAAAATTACATCAAGGTAGGTAAAATTGGATACAAATAGGCTACCAAGAAAACACCTATATCACATCCTAGATTCAATATTCTCATTTCATTTTGCACAAACACCAGGCACATTCTAGACATCAAATTGCAAGCATGGAGCATACTAAAATGTCTTACTCTCACAATGGCACAAATGGTTCAACAATGGCAATCAAGATTACATAAAAACATTTATATCTATATTAAATACATTACATTATATAGCCCAATTTTTCAAGCATAGGAGTCAAGTTTCAAAAGTCTAAGTGTTTCTACCTTTTCATGAATTTTTGAGTGAATTATTCCATGTCTTAGTGATAACCCTAGATGAAACACCGAGAATTCATAATGATTAAAGTTCTCCTAATGACTAATTTTCCCTTAAGACAGTCATCATCCATCTATCAATGGGAACAGTCATAACTATGACTAAAAAAATCTAGCCCCTCTAATCAGTTCTAAGGGACTATCCAATAGAAAAGTACCAAAACAAAAATTGGGGGAACCTAAATAAAAACAAAAAATCACACAAAACAAAAAAAAAATACTACAAGCTAGCAGGATAAGTCTTGAATAAAAAAAAATTCTAGGCTTACCATGAACAAATTTACAAATGAAAGCATATATTGTATAATGAAGTTAACTTCTCCCACCCCATACTCAATCAGTAGCACTGTCCTTAGTGCTAAAACAATAAAGCATAAGTAAAAAAGTGAAAGAAGAAGTCTGTGGTCCTCTAATCTTCATTTTCTGTGGGATTTTCTCGCTTGCTGTAAACTAGTTGTGTTGCATCTCTCACTGCAGTCCCAGGCTCACTGTGTCGTGCCTCTCCATTTGGAGCCTGGCCGGCATGTCGCGTAGCTCTATGAGGTGTTTGGACGGCATTTCTTTCAAGAATTATCTCAATTCCTATAGCTCTATTGTGTACGTGTGACTTTTTCTCTATTCACTTGAGAAAACAAAAACCAAACATAGGATATCTTAGGTTGCCTCCCAAGAGGAGCTTGATTTAACATCATGGCACAATAAAGATCCCTTGATTACTCAGACTTTATCAACGTATATCGCCACCATCACTTTCAACTCCTCAGGATTACCAAAGTAGCATTTCACCCTCTGTCCATTCACTTTAACTCTTGATCCATCCTTGGCTTCAAGATCTATTTCTCCATGTGAAAACACTTGAACCACTTTGGGTGGTCCTCACCACTTTGACCTCAATTTTCCTAGAAACAAGCAGTATCTGAACTTGTATAGAAACACTAAGTCCCCAAGTGTGAAATCCCATTTATAAATATTTAGATCATGCTGAAGCTTTATTATTTGTTTTTATATTAGAGCATTCTCATAAGACATTAATCTAAATTCATACATCTCATTGAGTTAGGTGTGTCTAAGATTCACGGCTTTATTCCAATTAAAATTTAGCTTTACCAATGACCATAAGGCCTTGCGTTCTAGCTCCATAGATATGTAACATGATTTTTCGTAGATGAGCTGATAAGGCGACATACCTATGTGTCTTTTAAATATTGTGCGATATTCCTATAAAGCAGCACCTAATCTCCTTGACCAGTCTATTATGTTGGCATTAATTTTTTAGCCAGAATTATCTTGATCTCCCAATTTGAGACTTCCACTTGTCCCTTGGAGTGCCAAATCTAGAGAAGATGTTCCTTCGAAAGAATGTAGTGACTGACTTACTCATATTATTAGGAAGTTCCATAGATTTCACCAATATGTACTTCATACAAAAGGAACTTACAAATGGGCCCATGAAATCAATGCCCCATGCGTAAAATAACACTACCTGAAGAATAGGCATCAGAGCTAGCTCATGTCTCCGAGACACTCCTCCCTCTCGTTGACATTTATCAAAAGCCTTTTCAAAGCCACTGTGATGTCGTCTAGTGGGAGACGAATGGCATGCCTCAAGAATGTAAATCATCTTATTTTTTGGGACACACCTTATTATGTTGTTAGCACAAACATTGAATAAGTATGGCTCATACCAATAAAATTCCTAACATCATAGAGAAACTTCCTCTATTGATAAAAGTTCATATTTTTGAGCATTATATCTCTCACAAATTAATTTGTAAAGTCTGCGAACCATGGAATCAAGTCATGTGAGGTCGTCAGTATCTGTTCGTCTATAAAGCAATCATTTATCTCCAAGTCATTTCCCACTTTTCCTTCTTCGTCCAACCTGTATAGATGGTTTGCAACTTGGTCTTTGGTATATTTTCTATCTTTCACCTCAAAGTCAAATTCCTATAGTAGCAATACCCAATGAATGAGTCAAGGTTTTTCATCCTTTTTAGCCATTAGATACAGAATTGCTGCATGGTCAATATGCATCATAACATTTGTGCCAAGGAGGTACGCATCAAATTTGTCAAAGGCATACACTACAACTAACTACTCTTGCTCTGTGATTGTGTAATTCCTTTGAACTGCATTGAGAGCGTTTCAAGCGTAGTAGATGGGATAAAAGAACTTATCATTTCCTTGTCCAATGATAGAACTCAAAGTTGCACGCTAGCATCAAACATGATCTCGAATGGCTTACTCCAATCGGGAACCACTATGATAGGTGTTGTAATGAGTTTCTCCTTTAGACACTCAAATTCCTTGAGACAAGCTTCATCAAATAGAAAATTTGCATCCTTCTCCAACAACCTGCATAAAGGGTTAGCAATTTTTCAAATATCTACCGATAGAAACCAACATGCTCTAGAAAACTGTGGATCCCCTTAATAGAGATAGGAGATGGAGATTTTGAAATAAATTTAATTTTTTCCTTTTCCACCTTAATACCCATTTGTAAAATCTTATGCCCTAACACTATCCCTTCTGTGACCATGAATTAACACTTTTTCCAATTTAGTACCAAATTTGTCTCTTCATATTACTACTGCCAAGTATGCTAAGCTATTCTTGAATGTGTCACCCACAATCAAAAATTCATCCATAAATACCTTTATAGTATCTTCCACCATGTCTGAGAACATAGACATCATGCATCTCTGAAATGTGGATGGAGCATTCCATAATCCAAAAGGCATCCTTTTTCAAGTGAATGTACCATAAGGACATGTAAATATGATCTTTTCTTGATCCTCTGGTGAAATAGAGATCTGATTGTATTTTGAGTAAACATTAAGAAAGCAACAACATGCTCTCCCTGTAAGCCTGTCTATCATTTGATCCATAAAGGGCAGTGGGATGTGATCTTTTTCAGTGTAGCTATTTAACTTTTTGTAGTCCATGCACACTCTCCATCTAGTCACTATTCTAGTTGGTACAAGCTCATTCTTTTTATTTTGAACTACTGCCATACCTTCTTTCTTTTGGTACACATTGCATCGGGCTAACCGATTGGCTATCAGAGATTGGTAAACGACCCCTACATTTTACCACTCAATAATTTCTTTCTTTCTTTATCACATCTTGCATAAATGGCGTTAGCCTCCACTAATGTGCAATGCTAGGTATGCAATCTTCATTTAGCTTAACCTTATGAGTGCAAATCACTGGTGAGGTACCAATAATTTCAGTAAAGGTCCACCCGATGGCTCTTTTGTGTGTTCTGAGATTTGAGATCAATGCTTCCACTTGCCAATCCAACAATTTTGCAAAAATAATTATAGGTAGTCTATTTTGAAGACCAAGAAATATCTTTTGAAGACAAACAAGTAGTGGATTGAGCTTCAACACTAGTGGTTCTTCTATAGATGGCTTAGTAGGAGGGTTTGCTCTATTTTTCAAGTGAAGATCAAATATTTTGGGTCCATATGAATAGGCATCCCTTCCCACTATAGCTTTCACTATTTTGTCAAACCTAGTGGTACCCCATTTAGTAGTCTTCATCAATGCGGATTTCAGATCTTTAGTTGTATAGATCTCTTCTATCATGTCCATAACTGCTTCATCAATGACATCCATCATTGATTTTACACCCAAATCATTCAGCTTCCACATGATCCTGTACATATTAAATACCACTTCCTCATTATTTAGACAAAATTTTTGTTCTCCACTCTCCATATCAACTAGGGCTCTTCCTGTGGCAAAAAATGGGTCACCCAAAATAATTGACACTTCAAAATCAACATCACCGTCTAATATGACGAAGTCTGCCGAAAAGAAATATCTCTCCACTTTGACTAAGATATCAAAAGGTATACCCACTAGCCTTTTTTACTGTATGGTTTGTCATTAGTAGCTGTGTCATAGTTGGTCTGGGGGCTCCCAAGCCAAGCTTCTCATATACTGCCAAAGGCATCAAACTTATGCTAGCTCCCAGATCACATAACGCCTTGAGAAAATTCAATGCTCTAATAATATTGGGGATTATAAAAGCTCCAGGGTCGTTCTTTTTCTGCGCTAAGGAGTATGATGCTATTGCACTACAGTGATGAATGTTATCCTCAGGGTTAAAGCATATTATTCTCTTTTTGTTCTTCAACTTCTTTATAAAATTTGCGTATCCTGGCATTTCCTCCAGTGCTTCCATTAATTTAATATTAATAGATAGTTGTTTTAACATAGAAATTAACTTGTGAAAATTTTCATCTTCAGCTTTCTTTTTAAGGTATTGGGGAAAGGGGGATGCGGTCTTGGAATCTGTGTATACAATTTTTATTTTCTTTAGCCTTCCCTCTCTCTGTCTCATTTTTTTAGCTTATGACCCTTCCTTGCTTCTACCTTCCCCCACAGTGCACACCCCAAGGCGGGGCAATGCTTGTGCGTTGCAGACCTCACTGCATCTGTCAAGTAGCTTATCACGCACCTCACTGCCCTAATCTAGTGGCGCTTTGCATGTTGGTGCGTTGCAGCCTTTGATACGGGGGTCAGACAGTGCGCTGCACCACTTTGTTGCCTTTTCTAGGTCTGAATTTTTTTCATCTACATTGGGCCCTATCCTAGCGATCTACCGGTTAATGGTGGTCTTTCCACTTCTCATTGCTACAACTATGCACTGATCATTCTTAGATATGTTTTCTTTGACACCAATAATATTTGTTTCATTTGTTGTTCAAACTATTTTCTTGAGACAAAATGCGATTTTTTCAACCATCTTACCCATACTAGAAAGCTCTTCACGCATTTTGTTTACACCCGATTCCGCGGACTCAATTTTTTTAGGACCTAGCTAAGTATGACTTTTATCTTGGCATCTCTATATTCACTTAGTGATGGTCCCCTATTTCTTCGATAACCTTGCTCTCTGCCACTAAATCCTGAACTGTATAGTTATAATTGTTCCAACCTTGATTCCCGTATTGTGCCGCCAGGTGCCTAATTTAGACACTGGTGTACAAACTTGAAAATCTTCCTTGTGATAGTAATGTCAACCTCTTCTTCTTAATCTGGGTAATTTTCATCATACTTGTATGTCTCTCTTTGCATGTTAACCACTGCACCTTGTGTGCGTTTATAGTGGTCATGTTCTTGGTGATTAGTTCCATCTGAGCTTTTATCTAGGCCATATCTTGATCACGTTCCATATCTCTCCTTCGTAACTCTGCTGGCACTCCCCTTGAGTGGTTTACAACTAGAGACTCAGACCCGATGTTGTACCAAGCCCTATTGGTCCTTGCAAACTTATTTAGTATCTCACTGGCCTCCTTGAAACTGTACATCATGGTTAAACCTTCTGCAATGTTGTTAGCAGTTACCTTGTTTGTAAAGTTGAGTGACCTATAGAATATTTCTTGAAGAACTTCATCTGGGAATTTATGATTTGGGAATTTCTTTAATTTCAGTTTAAACCTAAGCCAAGCCTCATGTACAGGCTCCCCTGCTACTATTCTAAAGTGGTTTATCTCATCCCTTAGTTGAATCATCCTTGAGGGAGGGAAAAACCTCTCCAAAAAAGCTATAGTCAACTCTTGCCAGGTGGTAATGGACTCATCTGGAAGCTCATTTAGCCATACTTTAGCTTCCCCAGTTAGGGAGAATGGGAACTACCTATTCCTAATAGCCTCCTGTGTCACACCTGGTAGTCTATATGCATTGCATATTCTAGTAAAATTGATTAATTACTGGTTGGGATTTTCTTCATTCAGTCATTTAAATAGCCCTTTCATGCTCAACAACTGAATCATAGTACTGATAATGTCAAAATTTTTCATCGCTGGCAAAGGGGGTGGCTCTGTTGTTCCAGTGAATCCAATGTCATCTAGATTAATATGCTCTCCATAGATATCATCTCTCCTAGCATGCCAATTTTGTCGAGCCCTTTGTAGGGCTTCAATTCGCTCTTCTTCCATCAATCTTTCCCAAGGAGGAGCGTAGGTCAGCCATCTCTTATGAAGGCTAAAGCACAAAAAGAAAATGTAACAGATGAAATAAATACTACATGTCAAGCATATACAACAATTAACTATTTCTTAATCATATTCTCCGGTAGCGGCGCCAAAATTTGATGTTGCGCAAATTTCACCTCGCAATGAGTATAAAGCAATCACTATTAAATATAATAACCCAACTAGGATAGGGTAGATCCCACAAGGAATAGGGAAGAAATAATATGTTAATGATGAATAAATCAACCCATAGTCAATACTTTCAAATAGGGGTTGCAAATAAAAAGAAAAATAAATAATTCTAGATAATGATTGAGTTGTTATCAAAATATCGAGACAAAACTAAGATTGTGTTCCCCATGATTTCATAACATAGATGGATTTTCTTATTAGTGATCTATCCTAGTGAATTTTGTGTAACACTAAAGATTAAGTTCATCTAACGTCTCTCGACCTACATAGATAAGTTTTACCTAAATCCTGTCGGACTTTAGGCGTGTATATTTTTCCCTCGCCATAAGTCTTAGATTAACTATCCTTGGTTAGAGCTCAAGTTAATTAGATGAAGGTTGGTAGTCTCCAATTACCACTATTATTCTCTTTTCTTAACTTTAACCTCTTTGGTCAAGCAAGTTGAAGATACATGCAATTAAATATTATAATGAAGAGAATAATAAGCCACTCAATTCACCATTCAAGAATCACTATTTTATATATCCTACTTTAGCTAATCTATCATGGTTCCCACAACCCTAGCATAGGTGATTTAGCCTCTCATTCTTATGAAAGCAATAACATAAGATGTAGAAGAAATCATAATAAAATATTTACCATAATATGAAATTGTTTAACAAATCTCCAAACCTATATTGAATCACAAGAACTTGATGAATTCTCCAATAAATATTCAATTAAGTAATTACACAAATTCGTTGTTGAAAATAATGGAACTAATTTTTGCTCAAATTCGATGTCTAAAGCATGTTAAGAAAGGGTATACATAGTAGTAAGTTAAGCCTTCACTGTTCCTACTTGGATTGGAACTGAATTTTGCAGCTTCTGTTCTTAGTCGAACTAGGATTTAACTTGGCCAGCTATCTGGCCGCTGTTGTGTGTCGTACCTCTTGGTCTGTTGGCATAAAAGCGTGCTACACTTCTCAAGGCATGTCTTGTGCAACGCACATGCCCTTTCCTTGGCATGTCGTTGCATTGCTAACTTGCTTGAATCTTGCCTTGCTCAATCCGATTTCTCTTTCTTTTCTCCAAAAGCTATAAAAAAGTCCAAATCCATCACTTTAATGCCTATAAATATATAATCATGTGTGTTAGCATAGGAAAACACACATGATTTGTTTTCAAAACATAGTAAGCATTGGCTTAATATGGCAAATAAGTGCGTAAATACACCCTAAATCATGGATGGCATCCACTCTTGTGGAACTTGGAAACATTATTCCTATGTAATGTGGCATAAAAGGTGAATGTAGCATTGGCTTCTTAAGAATTAAGTGCCATCTTCGGGAAGACTTTGTTAACATAATGTCCCGAAGTTCCTATAATCTAGTTGCATAGGATGGTATTTCATATTTGATGAGACCTCTCATTTATGATGCCAATTTGAAGATGCATGTGGAAACAACAAAATCACTAGCATGGATATCATCCCATAGTGTATTGTTGTCACGACCCGAGTCTACACCGTGGATGCGAGACAATACTTAGGATCACAATTGACCCCAAGCAAACCCATGGCATAGCATGATTATATAATGACTAAACTACTATAAAACATTATTAAGCGGAAGTAATTTAAAAACAATAACTAGATACTGAATAAATAAAGATCAGCTGATAAATTACTGACATTTGTGGAAACATTTGAATTCAAGATGAAACTAATATATTCTATATGAAAGCCATCTAAAAGAAACTGATGAGTTGTTGGGACAAACCCCCAACTAAATCTAAGGTCTGAAATGAAAATTGAAAATTAAAAATGTTGAATGTGAAAGCTCCAGTCGTTAGAAGATTAGGACTTACCAATGGAACTCTATCACAATAAACGTGAAAGAGAAGCTAACTCTGTTGTTGAGTCTAAGAGTCTGAGCCTATATCAAAAAAGGATATAGCAAAAGAAATATGTGGTCAGTACTTTGAATGTACTGACTATGTGAGGTCATGAAATTTTAGTACCATAATCATGCTAAAAGAATATTATAAGTAGACATGCCAAAATATATGAAATGACTCTGACCAAAATTATACATGTTGTAGATAAACTAAAATCTGAGAGTATAGAAAACTTGTAAAACTGATATAAGGCTCATAAATATATTCTAAGATCTGAGACTGAAGTGTATTATAGGAGTGTCTATTAACCGACATGTAACCGCGTGAGATAGACATGGAGTTCGATGTTTACTCCCCATTGATAGAACCCACCGTACCCTACTAGGGTATAGTGACTGGCTGTGTGATCACTAACTATAAAACCCATTCAGGTTAAATCCTACAGTGGCACGTAGTTCTAGGAGCTTGGGTGCGCTGAACACCGGTTCACTTGGTGCTAAGTACTATTCCCAACTGAATACACATAATAAATATAGGTATCTGAAAAACACTGATAGCTCAAAACTAATGTCCTAAGACTAGCTCAGGACTACTTTTAAGGAAGTGCCATGAAAGTGCTCAAAACTAATGTTCTACTACTTGTCAGAGCTACTTTATTTTAAATTGCCATGACAGTTTAAGAATAATGAACATACTGAGAATACTGGAAACATTATCTTTCAATCAAAGCATTTGAGCTAAAAATGCATATTCAAGTGAAAATATCATGAAGGTAGAATATTCCTAACTAGAATCTAAATCATGCAAGTGCTTCTCATAAATCATGCTAAAGATCAGGGCTAGTAGCATATTGCATAAATGAAACTAAGACATGAACTTCAACTAGTAATAATCCATAAAAACTTGAAGAATCATTAAAAATTAAGGAAATTCATAAGCTAACTGAAAACCCTAGAAATTCTAATCTTATACAGGGCTGGAAACTATAAGGTTTAATGAAAGTAATTTGGGATACAAGGTGAAAGGAAACCCTTTTTAAAGTCCAACATACTTGAAGAAGAATCCTTAGAGGAAACTCTTAAAAGTATGGAGATGAAGCAAAACCCTATCTCTTACCTTGAGAAGTCTAATTGAGTTTCTTATGTACTATTCCTATAAGTTTGGGAGAGAATAGGAGGACAACATCGATTAATTCCCTTAATTCCCCACTAACAATACCTCAAATCGACATAGTTTAGGAGTTAGGAGCTTAGATTTTTTAAAAAATTCCCTAGGTAACCATTTCAAAATCTGACTGTCTAGTTCCAACAGACCTCACAATGAGTTATTGGTTGCGACCATGACTCATTGGTGCTGGTCTTGTTTCACACTGTAAATTTTCCTTCTCTAGAATTCTCACAACGGATGACATGATGACTTGTTGGTGGGTACAACAGGTCGTTGTTTCTAATCGTTGCCACTGGTGAAAGTTTGAACAGTTTTTGGGCTCCTCCTAACTGATGGATAGAATGACCTGCCAGTTGAAACAACGGACCGTTATATATATATATATATATATATGTATCTATGTACGTATATATGTACATATATTATTTCCACCCGTCATCACTGGAGGGATTTCAAACCCTTTCTTGATTTCCTCTAACGGCTTGTTATACCTCAAGGACCAAAGTATAAGACCCAGGAGTCAAAACGGTGAAAAACTAAAATTTAACATCAGGTCACAAGATGAACCGTGAAGATTGACCATGATTCGTGAGGTGACTTGTGGTCCAATAGGGTGAGCAGGACTGGTAGAGAAGACCACGGGCATGACCAAAAGTCGTGCTCAGGCCTCATGACTCGTGAGGTCACCGTGGCCTGGACTTGATGTTTTGGCAAGATGGTTTGGCAGTGTGGACAACGGATGGTGACCACGAGTTGTGGTCACTCACCACGATTGGTGGTTTCCCAAGGTGAATTATGGGTGTGTATCTCACAACTCCAGGTCATGAATCGTTGGTCCTGGACATGAGTCATCCAGTCCCTCGTGTGGACTGGCAGTCAGCAAATTTCTTCGATATTTGTAAGATCTATTCCATAATACCTAATTGTTTGGGGCCTATACTACATTTTTTAGCATTAGAAAGGGGGGTTTAAGAGGGAATAGACTAGCCTAAGTCCTCATTCATGCATGGAAAGGTTAAGGAAGGTGATAGAAGGGTGATTTAGGTCAAGGTGTTCTTCATCAATTTCCTCTTGGGAAATCTAGGTAAGTTAAGAACTAGTTATTCTTAGGTATGTAACGCAATCAATGGGTGATTTCTTCCACACCCATGCCGATCCTCTATGATTTTTACAAAAATCTTATTACAAGCTCATGGGGTTTTGAAGATGATTTTTATAAAAGTCTAATGATTTGATAATGGGTTTTGTGATTTTGGATTCTCATCATAATCTATGGGTTTTAATCAGATTTTATTTTCTAATTTATCTATAATTTTATCGATTTCGATTTCTATGAAATTAAGCCTAAATATGCATGATCCACGATTTATTGATTTATGATCTACTTTTCTATTATTGATACTTGCAAGCCCAACATGAATTATGAGTTAAATTATACATTTAATCTAATACCCATCATGATTTTATGAATTTCAAGCTATATGTATGATTAACAAGTATGTATGAACCTTATGAATCATGAATTATGTTTTGGACGACTCATGTGCCTCGTTTCATGACTAGTTCACGTATGTACAAGTATGTTTACGATTATCATGATTTAACTAGCCCATGAATTCATGCATGTCATACTATGAGCACTATATATGTTTTGGGAGTAGTATCGGACACCGAGTAGGTTCGGGGCCTAGGTTTTGCCCCAGATCTCATAAACTACATGCCATCGTAGGTATGTTAAGACATCCTATGGGACTGTACCCAGCCCAAATGACCCTTTTTATTGTGATATAACACTTTCATGGTCCTACCCATGGCAAGGTACGGACACTGTCCCGACTAGGGTTACAAGTCGGGCTTTATGTGTGCTCATATGGGGTATGTCGGTTATGAGATTCTCCCACTGCTCCTCATTATTTATGTATGTTTATGATTTTGTACATGGGCTCAAGTAATGTTAAATAAGTCTTTTCTCTTATGATTATGATTACGATTATATTACGAATGTTTCTAAAACCTTGAGCCTTATGTTATGGTACGATATATATGATATGAGAACGATGGCCAACTCTTATGATCATTTATGAGATTCCTATATTTTAAATGTCAGTTTTACTTACCTTGCATACTAAACACATTTCAAGTACTGACCGCATACTTTCTATGTTGTATCATTTCATGATACAGGACCCGACGCTCAGGCTCACTCTCCTCGGTAGCTCCTCAGAGTTCGCTATCAGCTTATTTGGTGAGTACTCATGTTCTGAGGGCCATATGTTCAGAATCTATGCTTTTCTTTTAGTTTCAATATTTTTTGGTTAGTTGGGAGTTGTCCCATTAGCTCGTCTTTCATGATTAGAGGCTTTTCAGACTATAAGTTGTATTCAGCAGTCATGTATGGATTGTGTATTGTCCTTTCTCCATATTTATGACATGTCTACATTTTCTTATGTTAAGTCTTTCACTTATGTGATTGAATTTGATGTACGCTTATGCCATGGGTTGACTGGGGGTCTCTTGGGGCTCTTTGTCCGATGTCTATGATCTGAGTGTACGTTCGGGTTGTGACAAACTTTGTATTAGAGCCATAGGTTTGAAGTGTCCTAGGGTGTCTGAAAGCTGCATTAAGTAGATTCTTTTTCATGGGTATGAAGCGTACCGCACTTATGAAGAAGTGGCTACTAGATGTTTAGGAAATGTTCCCTTCTTTCATGATCTATGTCGTGCGATGAAAGTCCTCTACCCTTCTAATTCATGCTATTCACGTTTGTAGCGTCATGCCTCCATGCCGAGTCAACACAAGGAGAAATGGTAACATTAATGATCATGAGGGTGCCAATGTAAGTAGCATCACCCAGCCCCACCCGTTTGCTAGAAGCACGAACCAGTGCCATCTTCCCACATAAAGTTTAGGGCAGCGGTTTAGATGCTAGCGCAGGCCATGATGGCCCAGGTTCAAAATCATATAGTGGCACATTACACTCAGAATGGAAATGTGATGGCAGCTAAGGTAAGGGATTTCTTGAGGATAAGCCCTCCTGAGTTCATGGGGTCGAGGGTGGACGAGGATCCACATGATTTCACCAAGGAGATTCTGAAGATCACCAAAGTTATGGGGGTGGACAATAGCGGGTGTGGTTACTTGACCTCCTATCAGCTAAAAGGGGTGGCTCATACATGGTATAAGCAGTGGAGAGATGCCAAGGCAATGGGTGTCGGCCCAATAGGTTAGGAAGATTTCCACACGGCATTCTTTGATCGGTTCTTCCCTTGGGAAATTAGAGAGCTCAAGGCAGCTGATTTTGTTAATTTGAAGCAGGGTAACATGTCCGATCAGGAGTACACATTAGATCTCACTTGATTATCTAAGTATGCTCAAGAGTTGGTGGCAGACTAGAGTGCTCGAGTGATCCATTTTATGCGTGGGGTGGCGGATTGTTTGGAAAAGGATTGCATGATCACCATGCTACATCGGGATATCAACTTTCCCCATATTGTGTTGCATGCTCAGCAGATGGAGTCAGTCTACCGGAGGTAGAGGGAATCCAAGAGGGCCAGGAGCGACAGCTATGGGGTTGCTCAGGTCAGATCAAGGGGTGGATAGTGTGAGCAGTCCCAACACAGGTCTATTGCTCCAGCTCCATCATCATCCAACATGCCATCTAGGTTCAGAGGAGGTCAGAGGAGTGGGGCTTCAGGCTCAAGGGATAAGGGTAGCATGCAGGTGGAGCGCACTTTTCCAGCCTATGGGAAGTGCGGCAAGAATCATCCCGAGAGGTGATTAGTTGGCCTAGATGCGTGTTTCGAGTATGGCAAACCCGGGCACAGACTTAGGGATTGCCCCATAGACATGTTAGGGCTCGGCAGGGCTCGTGTGACAGCATCTAGTTCTCCACTCCAGCAGCTCGTCCCCCTCAACAGGGTGCCTCTACTAGTTCAGCGAGAGGTCAGTGCCAAAACAGGTTTTATACTTTAGTACCCCGCCAGGAGCAGGAGGCATCACCAGATATTGTCACTGGTATTTCGCAAGTCTTCCATATTGATGCTTATTCCTTGTTAGATCCGAGAGCTACGTTTTCTTTTGTGACCCCTTATATTGCTAGTAGTTTTGGAGTTAGCCCTGAAATTCTGTCAGAACCATTCTCCGTCTCTACCGCAATTGGTGAATCAGTTGTAGCTAGGCGGGTGTATAGAGGTTGCCCCATCACAGTGTTGCATAAGGTTACCTCCACATACTTAGTAGAGTTAGCTATGATGACTTTGACCTTATTTTGGGCATGGATTGGTTGTTTGCATGTTATGCTTCGATTAATTGTAGAACCCGATCAGTAGAGTGCAAGTTTTCGAGTGAGCCAATCTTAGAGTGGAAAGGAAATTCAGTTGTACCAGTCGGTCATTTTATTTCATATCTTAAGGCCAGGAAAATGATTTCTAAGGGTTGCATGTATCACCTAGTTAGGGTTAATGATGTTGAGCCTGAGACCCCAACTATCCAATCATTCCGGTGGTGTTTGAGCATCCGGAGGTTTTCCCGATGATTTGCCAGGTGTTCCTCCTGACAGGGAAATTAATTTCAGTATTAATCTTCTACCCAATATGCAACCTACCACTATTACTTCATAAAGGATGGCTCCAGCTCAGCTAAAGGAGTTGAAAGATCAGTTGAAGGACTTGTTGGATAAGGGTTTCATTAGACCGAGCAAGTCTTCATGGGGAAAAATGGTTCTATTTGTCCAAAAGAAGGATGGATCCCTTCGCTTGTGTATTGATTACCGGGAATTGAACAAGGTCCGTCAAGAATAGGTACCCCTTACCCAGGATTGATGACTTGTAGGACCAGCTTCAGCGTTCCAGATGTTTCTCAAATATAGATCTCAAGTCTGGGTATCACCAGCTTAGGTTTCAGGTGAGTGACATCCCGAAAACTGCTTTCAGGACACGGTATGATCAGTACGAATTTCTTGTAATGTTTTCTGGACTCACCAATGCCCGTGCAACTTTCATGGACTTGAGGAACAGGGTGTTCAAGCAATATCTAGACATGTTCATGACGATTCCATCAATGATATCCTTATATACTCTTGGAGACAGTTGAAAGTCCACGAGAAGAATTACCCGGCCCATGATCTTGAGTTGACTGTGGTGGTGTTTGCATTGAAGATATGGTGGGACTACTTGTATGGGGTCCACGTGGATGTATTTATGGACCACAAGAGTTTGCAGTATGTGTTTACGCAGAAAGATCTCAATCTTCGAAAAAGGAGGTGGTTGGAACAACTTAAGGACTATGATATGAGTCTTCTTTACCACCCAGGTAAAGTTAATATGGTAGCAGACGCACTTAGTAGGCTCTATATGGAGAGTCTGTCCCACTTGGATGAGGGGAAGAAAGAGTTTGTGAAAGATGTCCATCGACTTGCAAGGTTGGGAGTTAGATTGGTCGACTCGACCAATGAGGAAGTTGTGTTGCAAAATGGATCCAAATCATCCTTGGTGACTGATGTGAAGGCTACAAAATATGAGGATTCAACGTTGGTAAAGCTGACAGAAGCTTTCCAGAGTCAAAAGGTGGAGGTTTTCTCCCAAGGGGGAGATGGTGTGTTGCGATACTAGGGTCATCTGTGTGTTCCAGACGTAGATGATTTGGGAGATCAGATATTGCTTGAGGCATATGGATCCAGGTACTCTACCCATCCGGGTGTCACCAAAATATATCATGATTTGTGGGAAATATATTGGTGGAACGGCATGAACAGGGATATTGCATAATTGGAAGCGAAGTGCCCGAACTGTCAGCAAGTGAAGGTCGAGCATCAAAGGTCGGGAGGCGTATTTAAGGATATTAGTGTTCCTACTTGGAAGTGGGAAGAAATCAATATGGACTTCATAACTGGGTTACTCCGTACTCGTCGGCAACATGACTCCATTTGGATGGTGGTCGATAGGTTGACCAAGGTGGCACATTTCCTGCCAGTGAGAACCACAGATTCAGTGGATGATTATGCCAAATTTTATATTCGGGAGTTGGTTCGACTTCATGGAGTGCCCTTGTCTATAAATTCAGACCGAGGTACTCAGTTTACCTCCCAGTTCTGGCGGTCTTTCCAGAAGGAGGTTGGGACTCAAGTTAAGCTCAGCACAACCTTTCATCCGCAAACGGATGATTAAGCCGAATGAACAATTTAGACTCTCGAGGACATGTTGAGAGCATGTGTGATGGATTTCAAAGGTAGCTGGGATGATCATTTTCCCTTGATCGAATTTGCTTATAATAGCAGCTGTCACTCTAGCATCCAAATGGCACCGTTCGAGGCTTTATATGGAAGAATGTGTTGATCGCCCATTGGATGTTTTGAGATCGTTGAGGCAGCTATGATAGGGCCTGATTCTATTCATGAGGATATGGTAAAGGTTCAGTTAAAAAGGGATCAGTTAAAAACCGCGCAAAGTCGTTAGAAATCATATGCTGATGTAAGGAGGAGAGAGTTAGAGTTCGAGGTGGACGATTAGGTGTGTCTAAAGGTATTTTCCATGAAGGGAGTCATGCGTTTCGAAAAGAAAGGAACACTCAGTCCCCACTATGTTGGTCCATATCGGGTTATGAGAAGTGTTGGTAAAGGAGCGTATGAGTTGAACTTGCCATTAGAGTTATCTCCAGTTCATCTCGTCATTCATATATCTCTCTTGAAAAAGTGCTTGGGTGATCCAGCTTTAGTTGTCCCAGTGGAAAGTGTTGGTGTGAGAGATAGTCTCAGTTATGAGGAAATTCCTATTGCAATCTTGGATTGTCAAGTTCGGAGGCTGAGGAACAAAGAAGTATCTTCAGTAAAGGTGTTATCGAGAAATCAGCATGTCGAGGGAGCTACATGGGAAGCCGAAAAAGATATGATAGCTAAATACCCTCAACTATTCCCTACCGGCTCAGTCTCAGCATAAGGTATCAGTTCTGCCCTAATTCTCTAATCAGTTTCCAGGTTCAGCTCATGTGCACAAGTTTGATTTATGTTATGATAGATGTATGTGATGTCTGAATTCGGTTCCGCTATGAAGTTCTTTTCGAAGATAGTCATTCCGTCAGTCTTCGGTTTAAATAATCAGTATTTACATATGATAAATGTATGATTCTGAGTTTTCTGTGTGTTTCTAACATTTAAGGACGAATTTTCTCAAGGGGGAGATATTGTTATACCTCGAGGACCCAAGGATCAAACTTGGGAGTCAAAACAGTGAAAAACTAAAATTTCGCACCAAGTCATAGGACAAAGCGTGAGGAGACCCGTAAGGAGTGACCGTGAGTTGTGAGGTGCCTCGTGGTCTAGCAGGATGGGCAGGACTTGTAGAGAATACCACGGGCATGACCACAAGTCGTGGTCAGGCCTCATGACTCGTGAGGTCACCCGTGTCCTGGACTGGATGTCTTGGCAAGATGGTAGGGCAGTGTGGACAACGGATGGTGACCACGAGTCTTGGTCACCCACCACAATTCATGGTGTTCTCCATGTGGTCCCAAGGATAATTTTTTGGTCCTGGTCATGAATTGTCTTGTCCCTCGTGGGGACTGACATTCAATAAATTTCTGCGATTTTAGTAAGGGCTATTTCGTAATTTCTAAGTCCTAGGGACCTATACTATGTCGTTTTAGCATCAGAAGGGGGGGATTATGAGGGAATAGACTAGATTAAGTCCTCATTCATGCATGCAAACGTTTGGGAAGGTGATAGAAGGGTGATCTAGGTGATTTCAAGGTGTTCTTCATCAATTTTCCCTAGGGAAATCTAGGGAAGTTAAGAACCAGTTATTCTCAGGTATGTAAGGCTATCAATGGGTGATTTCTTCCACACCTATTCCCATCCTCTATGATTTTTTACAAAAATCTTACTAAAAGATCATGGGGTTTTGAAGATGATTTTTGTAAAAGTTTAATGATTTGATAATGGGTTTTGTAATTTTAGATTCTAATAATAATCTATGGGTTTTAATCATATTTTATCGATTTTGATTTCTATGAAATTAAGCCTAAATATGCATGATCCATTATTTATCAATTTATTATCTACTTTTCTATTATTGATACTTGCAAGAAAGCATGAATTATGAGTTAAATTACGCATTTAAACTAATTCATGATTTTATGAATTTCAAGATTATGTATGATTTACAAGTAATGAACCTTATGAATCATGAATTATGTTTCGGCCGATTCACAGGCCTCGTTTCATGACTAGTTCATGTATGTACAAGTATGTTTACGATTATCATTATTTAACTAGCCCATGAATTCATACATATCATACTATGAGCACTATATATGTTTTGGTAGTAGTATCGAACACCGAGTAGGTTCAGGGCCTAGGTTCTGACTCAGATCTCATAAACTACATGCCACCGTAGATATGTTGGGACCTCCTATGGGACTGTCCCCAGCCCAAACAACCCTTTTCATGGTGATATTACACTTTCATGGTCCTACCCTTGGCAAGGTACGGACACCACCCTCCCGACTAGGTTTAAAAGTCGGGCTTCATGTGTGTTCATATAAGGTATGTTGGTTAAGAGAATCTCTCATAGTTCCTCATGATTTATGCATGTTTATGATTATGTATATGGGCTCAAGTCATGTTAAATAAGGCTTTTCTCTTATTATTATGATTACGATTGTATTATGAATGTTTTGAAAACCTTGAGCCTTATGTTATGGTACGATATTTATGATATGAGAATGATGTCCACTCTTATGATCATTTATGAGATTTCTATATTTTAAATGTCTATTTTACTTACCTTGCATACTCAGTACATTCCATGTACTGACCACATACTTTCTATGTTGTATCGTTTCATGATACAGGACGCGGCTTGCAGGCTCACTCTCCTTAGTAGCTCCTCATAGTTTGCTATCAGCTTATTTGGTGAGTCCTCATGTTCCAAGGGCCATATGTTCAAACTCTATGCATTTATTTCAGTTTCAAAATTTTTGGGTTAGTTGGGGAGTTGTCCCATCAGCCCGTCTTTCATGATTAGAGGCTTTTCATACTATAAGTTGTATTCAGCCGTCATGTATGGATTATGTATTTTCCTTTCTTCATATTTATGACATGTTCACGTTTTCTTATGTTAAGTCTTCCACTTATGTGATTGAATTAGATGTACGCTTATGCCATGGGTTGACTTGGGGTCTCTCGGGGCTCCTTATCCCGTGTCTATGATCCGAGTGTACGTTCGAATCGTGACACGACTCCCTAGGATGAGTCATTATATAAAACAATGACTCATCGTCTGACTCATTGATTGAAAGATAGATTTGACAGGTTTTTTTACTGGGTTACAATGAGCGATCGGACAACTCATTACTTCATATAATGAGTCGTTCTTCGACTCATCTGTAACTGTGAGGAAATCTCTAGGAGCTTACAATGATTCTTTTGACGGGTCGTTGTTCCTGTCGATGACTCGTTGGTTAAGTCATTTTGAGGCAGGATCTTTTTGGTTTCTTTTTTGGTTTTCATTTTGTTTCTGGGATTTGGTCTAATGAAATTTTGGGGTGTTATATTTTCTCCCCCTTGGGAACATTCATTCTTGAATGAAGGCTAAGTAAGTTGAAAGACTCGGGAAAGAGCTGCAATCCCGAACTGAAGACTATAAACTTATTACTGAAGGAGTGAATGACTCCAAACTGAGATAGACATACTAATTGAATTCATGCAGTATGGAACTGAATAGAGTACCGAGGAGGAATTTTGTACATGATGTTGAAGCTGAGTTGCAAGGGAATAGGTGAGGGTATGTAGCTATCATATTTGCATCTTCATCCCATGTAGCTCCCTCAGCTAGCTGCTTCCTCCATAAAATGTTTACTGAAGCAACCTCCTTGTTCCTCAGGTCACGATCCCGACGGTCTAGAATCTAAGCTAGAACTTCTTTAGAGAGACAATCCTTTACTCCAATACTCTCTAAAGGAATTGCTAAGGTTGGATCACCACTACATTTCTTCAGAAAGGTCACATGGAAGAGTAGATGCATGGATGCTAACTCCGTAGGCAAATCAAGCTCATAAGCCACGTTGCCAATGTGTCTCAAGATTTTATAAGGACAAACATATCTAGGATAGAGCTTTCCTTTCTTCCTGAACCTCATCACCCCTTTCATAGGTGAAATTTTTAGATATGCTCAATCATCCACAACAAACTCTAGCTCCCTCCTCCTTACATCCGCATAAGATTTATGTTGGCTTTGAGCTGTTTCAGCTATTCCCTATGAGTTGAACCTTCTACATGGCCTCGTGTACTGAATATTGTCCTATTAAGGTAGCTTCACCAACCTTAAACCACCCTATAGGAGATCTACACCTCCTACCATTTAATGCCTCGAATAGGGACATCTTAATACTGGAATGGTAGCTATTATTATATGCAAACTCGATTAGAGGTAGGTGATCATCCCAAATGACCTTGAAATCAATCACGCAAGACCTCAACATATCCTCCAAAGTATAAATAGTTTGCTCAGCCTGGCTATCTCTTTGTGGGTGAAAAGCTATGTTGAGCTTGAGTTGAGTACCAAGTCCTTTCTGAAATGACTTCGAGAAGTGCAAGGTGAACTGACTACCCCTATCTAAAAATGATGCACAATAGAACTCCATCGAGTCTGACTAACTCTCGGATGTATAGTCTAGTATAATCCTCTACTGAGTCTTTGGTCTTAACTGGTATAAAATGTGCTGACTTAGTCTTTCAGTCTATAACCACCAAATTGAGTCATGTTGTCGATGCGTACGAGGTAGACATATAATGAAATCCATGTTCACTTCATCCCACTTCCAAGTAGTAACGCTAATAACCTAAGGCATACCCCCAGGTCTCTGATGTTCAACCTTGTCTTGTTGGCAATTTGTACACTTAACTATAGATTCTTCAATTTCCTTTATGCTAGTCCATCAGTAGACTTCCCGTAGATTGCAGTACATCTAAGTGGAACCTACGTGGATAGAGTACCTGGTGCTATGAGCTTCCATTAGTATTCACTATCTCAAGTCATCTACATTGGGAACACACAGTTTTCCCTGATAACGGACCATGTCATCTCCCCTTTTCGAGAATGCTTCTACCACTTTCAATAGGACTGTTTCCTTCAACTTGAGTAGAATTGGATCTTCATCCTTCTTTGAATGAACCTCTACCACCAAGGACAATTATGACCTATTTTAGATTACAACCCCTCCTTCTACTAAATCAACCAACTACACCCCTAAACGAGCTAGTCCATGAATATCCTTTTCCAAATCCTTTTTATCCTCCTCTACAGGATCAACACTCCCCATAAACATTCTATTGAGGGTAACAACCACTATATTGGCCTCGCCGGGTGATACAAAACACTCATATCGTAGACTTTTAACAGCTCCAGCTACCTTCTATGATGCAGATTTAGGTACTTTTGACTGAACACATACTCTGGACTCTTATGGTCAGTAAAAGCATTTATTGGAACCCCATAAAGATAGTGCCTCCAAATCATCAAGTAAAATATTACCGCTGCCAGTTCAAGATCATGATTCAGATAGTTCTTCTTATGAACCTTGAGTTGTCTGGAAGAATAAGATATTACCTTACCATGCTGCATCAGAACACAACCAAGGCCAAATATGGAGGCATCATAATGGATCACAAACCCGTCTAAACCTTCTGGCAAAGTCAAAACTGGGGCTGTAGTGAGTTGATTCTTTAACCCCTCAAAACTCTTATCATATTCATCAGACCAACAAAACTTTACCTTCTTTTGACTTAGTCAGGTCAAAGGAGAGGCAATAGAGGAGAACCTTTCTACGAAACATCTATAATCACCGGCTAGTCCCAAAATACACCTGATGTCTGACGGAGAGGTGGGTCTTGGCCAGTCCTTCACCGACGCTATCTTTTGAGCTTCCACCTAAATACCATCGGAGACTACATGACCGAGGAATGCAACTGATTTTAGCAAGAATTTGCACTTGCTAAATTTATAGAATAACTAGCGGCCCCTGAGTGTCTGCAATACTATCGTTAGATAGTCTGCATGTTCCTCCTCTGCTTTAAAGTAAACCGGGATATCATCTATAAAGACCATAACGAACATGTCCAGGTACTACTTAATTACCCCATTAATCATATCCATAAAAGCTTCAAGACCATTAGTTAGTCTAAAAGAAATAACTACAAAATTGTAGTAACCATACCGAGTTCTAAATGCTATTTTAAGAATGTCACATTCTCTGATCCTGACCTGGTGGTATCCTGGTCTTATATTTACCTTGGAAAATCAACTAGATCCTTGAAGTTTATTAAGAAAGTCACCAATCTTGGGTAGAGGATACCTATTCTTGACTATGACATTATTTAGTTGATGATAGTCGATGCACATTCTGAGTGTACCATCTTTCTTTCGCACGAATAGAACTGGGGCACCCTATGGAGACATGCTAGGTCTGACGAAGACCTTATATAGAAGGAATTTTAGTTGTTCCTTTAACGTTTTAAGCTCCACTAGAGCCACTCTATAAGGTGGAACCAAGATAGGCTAGGTATTTGGAAGAAGGTCTATACCAAAGTCTATTTCCCGCTCCCTGGGTATCTGGAAGAAGGTCTATACGAAAGTCTACCTCTCTCTCACTCGGGGACTTCGGGAAGATATTTGGAAAACATATTAGGGAAATCATTTACAACTGGAACTAACTAAAGTATTGGGGTCTCGAAACTAGAATCCTTAACCCTAACTAGGTAATAGATGTACCCCTTGGGGATTATTTTCCAAGACTTAAGGTATGAGATGAGACCCTTAGGTGATGAAGTACTATCCTTCCACTCTAAGACAGTAATGCCCCAGAAACCCTAAGATCAGACCTAGGAGTCGAAACGGAGAACAAAAGGATTTTCTACACCAGGTCACAGAATGAGTCATCCTATGACCCGTGGGTTAGGCCACTAGTCATGGAGTGACTCATGGGGAAGGGTCCGGACTTGGTTGAAAAATTGGGAAATTGTTCTACCCCGAGAACCCAAGGATCAGACCCGGGAGTCAAAATGGAGAAAAACTAGAAATTTGCATCAGGTTGCAAGATGACTCGTGATGTGGGTCGTGAGGAGTGACCACGAGTCATGATGTGACTCATGGTCAGCAGGTTGGGGAAGCTCAGGTAAAGGAGGCCACGGGCCTGACCACGAGTCATAGTCAGACCTCACGACTCATAAGGTCAGGCGTGATTTGCATTGAATGGTTGGTCAAGGTTTTGGGGTAGTGGAGATCACGGGTGGTGACCACAAGTTGTGGTCAACCACCATGATTTGTGGGGTCTCCCCTCAGTATTTTGGATAGTGGAATTTATGGGTCCTAGCCACAAGTCGTGCCCCTAGGCAACGACACGTGAGTTCCCTTGTGAGGGGCCCTGGCATTGTTTTTCCTACATTTTAATAAGGGTGTTTTCGTAATTCCTAAGTTCCTAAGGCCTAAACTACGTCTTTTTAAGCTCTAAATGGGTTCTTTTAAGGGGGATTAGCTCATGTTAGGCCTGATTCATGCATGCAAGAGTATAAAGAGTAGTCTAAAAGGTGATTCAAGGTGTTCTTCCCCAAATTCTCTAAATTCCCCCTTGGGTTTTCAAGGGAGATTAAGAATCAGTGTTTTCAGGTATGTAAGGTCATCAATGGGAGGTTACTTCCAAACCCATGCTCTGTCTCTATGATTTTACTTATAAATTATCAATAACTCGTGGGGTTTTGTAACCAATTTATATAAAATTAAATGATTTAATTATGGGTCTTGTTATTTTGAAATCATATCATAATCTACTGATTTTGATCATCTTTTTGGATGTAAATTGATTATAATATTGTTGATTTTGAATTTCTAAACAATTAAGCTTGATTATGCATGCCCCATGATGAATCGATTTATGATCCATTGATCCATTGGTGTTTTGATAAGCTCAACATGAATTATGAATTTATTATGTTATCTACTTCTACAAACTTATGAATTTCAAGTGACATTCATTATCTACAAGTTTATTTGAATTTTATCAATCATGAATTATGTTTATGGCCGACCCATGGCCTCAAGTCATGGCTAGTTCACGTTTGTTCAAGCATGTTTATGTTATCATGATTTAACTAGCCTATGAACTCATGTATGTATTATTATGAACACTATATATGTTTTGGGAGTAGTATCGAACATCGAGTAGGTTCGGGGCTCAGATTATGTCCTTGATCTCATGAACTACGTGCCACCGTAGGTATGTTGGGACCCTTTCATGTTTTTCCGTGGCCCAAATGGGCCTTTCTCATGTGTGATCACGCCCTTCATGGTTCCTACCATTGGCAAGGTATGAACACCCTCCAGACTAGGGATACAAGTCGGGCTTCATGTGCGCTCATATGGAGTATGTCGGTTACGAGAATCTCCCACTGTTCCTCATGACTTATGCATATTATGATTATGTATGTTGGCTCAATTCATGTTAAGTAAACCTATTCTATTATGATTATGATTATGTTATGTTTCGAACATTTTAAAAACCTTGAGCCATATGATATGCTATTATGATTTATGATGCAAGCATGACGTCCTACTCTTATTATAATTCATGAATTTCATATATGTTTTATATGTCCATTTTAGTTACCTTGGATACTCAGTACATCCCACGTACTAACTGTATACTTTCTATGTTGTATCATTTCATGATACAGGTCCCACTGCTTATGCTCATCCTCACCCGTAGCTAGTTTTAGCCTTGCTCTCAGCGCACTTGGTGAGTCCTCATGTTTCGAGGTCTACATGTTCACATTCTATTCATTTCTTTAAATATTTGGATATTGGATTATTTGGGGAGTTGTCCCATCGGTCCGTCTTACATATTTAGAGGCTTATTAGACCATAAGTTGTTTTCCTCTGTATTTTATAAGTCTAGTATTGTTTTTCCCTTATGCTATGTCATGATTACATTCTTTATGTTATTTCCTCCGCTCATGTGATTTAATTAGATGTATGCTCATACCATGGGTCAACTTTGGGTCTCTCGGGGTACGTTGGGGTCGTGACAAACTTGGTATCGGAGCCATAGGTTTATGGGTCCTAGGGAGTCTAAAAGTCACATTAAGTAGAGTTTTTTTTCATGGGTGTGAAGCGCGCCACACTTATGACGAAGAGGCTACTAAATGTTTAGGAAACGTTGCCTTCTTTCATTATCTATGTCTTGCGATGAACATTCTTTACTCATCTAATTCGTGTTATTCGCATTTGCAGAATCATGCCTCCATGTCGAGTAAATGCCAGGAAAAAACAGAAATGGTAATGATCATGAGGGTGCCCATGATGGTGAGCATCAGCTAGGTCCACCTATGAGGAGCACGTATCAAAGCCAGCCGCCCATGTTGAGTTTAGAGCGGCGATTCAAATGCTGACACAGGCCATGACTTCCCAGGTCAAGAATTAGACAGTGGCGCATTTCCCGTAGAATAGGAATGAGCAGCAGCTAGGATAAGAGATTTCTTGAGGATGAGCCCTCCGGAGTTCACGGGGTCAAAGGTGGATGAGGATCCACACGATTTTATAGAGGAGATTCTGAAAATCACCCAAGTCGTGGGGGTGAACAATGGGGAATGCGTTCATTTGACCTCCTACCAGCTAAAGGGGATAGCACATATATGGTTTAAGCAATGGAGAGGTGCTAGGGCAGCGGGTATAGGCCCAATAGGCTGGGATGAGTTTCACACTGTATTCATGGATCGATTCTTCCCTTAGGAGATGAGGGAGCTCAAGGCGACCGAGTTTGTTAATATGAAGTAAGATAGCATGTCTGTACAAGAGTATGCATTGGAGTTCACCCGGTTATCTAAATATTCTCTGGAGTTAGTGTCGGATCAATGGGCTTTGGTGAGCCACTTTGTGCATGGAGTAGCAGATTAAATTGACAAGGATTGTCGGATCACCATGCTTCACTGCGACATTGAATTTCCCCATATTGTGATGCATTTGTAGTACATGGAGTCAATATACTAGAGGCAGAGAGAGGCCAAGAGGTTCAGGACCAAAAACTATGGGGTTTGTCAAGCTAGGTCGGGGGGCGGACCACGCCAGCAGTCCCAGCACAGGTCCATTGCTTTAGCTCCTTCATCAGCCAGTATGCCATCCAGGTTTAGGGGAGACTAGAGGAGCAGGGCTATAGGCTCGAGGGATCATGGTAGCATGCAGGTGGAGCGCACTTTCCCAGCTTGGGCAAGATACGATAAAAATCATCTCGGGAGGTTCCTGGTTAGTGCAGATGCTTGTTTTGGGTGTGGTAAACCCGAAAAAAGGATCAGAGGTTGCCCTGCTTCCGGTTCTACCACTCCAGTAGCACATCCCCCACAGCAGGGTGCTTCCACAAGTTTAGCAGGCAGTCAACACCAAAATAGGTTTTATGCCCTAGTGCCTCTCCAGGAGTAGGAGGCTTCGCCAGATCTGGTCATAGGTATGTTGCAAGTCTTCCATATTGATGCTTATTCTTTGTTAGATCCAGGAGCTACTTTGTCTTTTGTGACCCCTTACATCGCTAGTAGTTTTGCAGTTAGTCTCGAAATTTTGTCAGAACCGTTCTCCATATCTACTCCAGTCGGTGAATCAGTTATAGCTATGCGGGTATATAGTGGTTTCCCCATTACAGTGTTGCATAAGGTTACCTCCGCAGACCTAGTAGAGTTGTCCATGAAGGACTTTGATATCATCTTGGGTATGGATTGGTTGTTTGCATGCTATGCTTCGATTAATTATAGGACCCATGCAGCAGAATTTCGATTTCAAGGTGAGTCAGTTTTGGAATGGAAGGGTAATTCTGCTGTGCCAACCGGTTCGTTTTATTTCATACCTTAAGGATAGGAAAATGATATCTAAGGGTTGCATGTACCACCTTGTTAGGGTTAAGGATGTAGAGTCCGAGACCCCAACTATTCAGTCTGTTTCAGTGGTGTGTGAGTATCCGAAGGTGTTCCCCGATGATTTGCTAGGTGTCCCTCCTGAGTGGGAGATTGATTTTGGTATAGACCTTCTTCCCGACACGCAGCCTATATCTATTCCTTCTTAGATGATGGCTCTAGTTAGGCTAAAGTAGCTAAAAAAATAGTGTAAGGACTTGTTGGATAAGGGTTTCGTTAGACTGAGAAAGTCTCTATGTGGTGCACCGGTTCTCTTTGTTCGAAAGAAGGATGGGTCCCTTCGAATGTGTATTGACTATCGACAGTTGAATAAGGTCACTGTCAAGAACAGGTACCCCTTTCCCAGGATCGATGATTTGTTTGACCATCTCTACGATGCCAGGTGTTTCTCGAAGATAGATCTCAGGTTCGGATACCATCAGCTCAGAGTTCGGGAGTGTGATATCCTGAAGACAGCCTTCAGAACCCGGTATGGCCATTAGAAGTATGTAGTATGTCATTTGGACTAACCAATGCTCCTGAAGCTTCTATAGACCTAATAAACAGGGTGTTCAAGCAGTATCTGGGCATGTTCATAATTGTTTTCATCGATGATATCCTTATATACTCCCGGAGCAAGGAGGAGCATGCTACCGACTTGCGTATAGTGCTTCAAGTCCTCAAGGATTGTCAGTTATATACAAAGTTCAGCAAATGTGAGTTTTTGTTGGACTCGGTGGCATTTCTAGGCCATGTGGTTTAAGGTGAGGGCATTAATGTAGATTCCCAGAAAATTGAAGCAGTGAAGAATTGGCCAAGGCCGGTGAATCCTTCAGAAATTTGGAGTTTCTTCGGCCTAGCAGGTTACTGCTAGAATTTTTTTGAGGGTTTCTCATTTATTGACACACTTCTGACCAAATTGACTCAGAAGAAGGTAAAGTTCCATTTGCCGAAGGCTTGTGAGGAAAGCTTCCTGGAATTTAAAACCCGACTCACTTCAGCACCAGTGTTGACTTTACCAGAGGGTACAAATGGCTTTTTTGTATATTGTGATGCTTTGAGAGTCGGACTGGGATGTGTGTCAATTCAGCATGGGAAAGTAATAGCATATCCCTCTCGACAGCTAACATTCATGAAAATAATTACCCGACCCATGATCTAGAGTTGGCCGTGGTGGTGTTTGCACTAATGATATGGCGACACTACTTGTATGGGGTCCATGTCGATGTATTCACAGATCATAAGAGCTTACAATATGTGTTCACACAGAAGGATCTCAATCTTCGGCAAAAGAGGTGGTTGGAGTTATTGAAGGACTACGATATGAGTGTTCTTTACCACCCGGGCAAGGCTAATGTTGTAGCGGATGCTCTTAGTAGGCTCTCTATGGATAGTGTGTCCCACGTGGAGGAGGGAAAGAAGGAGTTGGTGAAGGATGCCCACCAGCTCGCAAGATTGGGAGTTAGACTGGTCAACTAGACTGATGGCGGCGACGTTGTGTAGAATGGGTTAGAATCATCCTTTGTGGCTGATGTAAAATCTGAGAAACATAAAGATCCGATTTTGAGGAAGTTGAAGAAAGCAGTGCGGAGTCAAAAGGTGGAGGTTTTATCCCATGGGGGATATGGTGTGCTACGATACCAGGGTCAACTATGTGTTCCGGACGTCAATAATTTAAGGGTTCAGATATTGCATGAAGCACATGGTACCAGATATTCTATCCACCCAGGATCCACGAAGATGTACCAGGACTTGCGGGAAATCTATTTGTGGGATGGTATGAATAAGGATGTCGCAGAGGTCATAGCCAAATGTCCTAACTGTCAGCAAGTTAATGTCATTCATCAAAGATCGGGAGGCGTACTTCAGGATATTAGCATCCCCACTTGGAAGTGGGAAGAGATTAATATGGATTTTATTACAAGCCTACCTCGTACTCGACGGCACTATGATTCCATTTGGGTGGTGGTAGACAGGTTAACTAAGGCTGCCAATTTTATACTGGTCAAGACCACAGATTCAGCAGATGACTATGCCAAACTATATATTCGGGAGTTGGTTCGACTTCATGGAGTGCCCTTCTCTATTATATCATACTGAGGTACTCAGTTTACCTCCTAATTCTAGTGGTCTTTTCAGAAAGGACATGGGACTCAAGTCAAGCTCAGCACGGCCTTTCATCTGCAGATGGATGGCCAGGCAGAACAAACAATCCAGACTCTTGAGGATATGTTGAGGGCATGTGTTATGGATTTTAAAGGTAGTTGGGATGATCATTTTCCCTTCGCCGAGTTTGCTTATAATAATCGTTATCACTCTAGTATCCAAATGGCACCATTCGAGGCCCTCTATGGGCGGAGGTGTATATCTCCCATTGAATGGTTTGAGGTTGGTGAGGCAGCTATGATAGGGATAGATTTGGTTCACAAGGACATGGTGAAGGTTCAGTTGACAAGGGACCGGTTGAAAATCGCTCAGAGTCGTCAGAAATCATATGCCGATGTGAGAAGAAGAGACTTGGAGTTTGATGTGGATGACTAGGTATTTCTAAGGGTATCTCCCATGAAGGGAGTCATGCGGTTTGGGAAAAAGGGGAAACTCAGTACCCGCTATGTTGACCTCTACTGTGTTGTGAGGAGAGTTGGTAAGGTTGGGTATGAGTTGGAATTGCCCTCAGAGTTATCTTCGGTTCATCTTGTGTTTCATGTGTCACTTTTGAAAAAGTGCTTGGGTGATCCAGCTTTAGTAGTCCTGGTGGACAGTCTTGGCGTAAAGGATAGCCTCAGCTATGAAGAAATTCAAGTGAAAATCTTAGATCGTCAAGTCCTTAAGCTAAGGAACAAAGAAGTAGCTTCAGTTAAAGTATTGTGGAGAAATCAGCATGTTGAAGGAGTTACATGGGAAGCCGAAGTGGATATGATGGCTAAATTCCCACACCTATTCTCTACCGGCTCAGTTTTATTTTGAGGTATCAGCTTTTTCCCTAAACCTCTAATCATTTTTCAATGTTCCGTTTATTCGTACAAGTTTGTTTTATGATATGGTATATGTATGTGGTATCTGAATTCAGTTCAGTTATGTAGTTCTTTTCGGAGATAGTCAATCCATAAATTTTCAGCTTAATGATCAGTATTTATATATGGTGATTGCTTATTTCTGAGTTTTCTGCATGTTTCTAACATTCGAGGACGAATGTGCCCAAGGGGAGATAATTTTATACCCCAGGAACCCAAAGATCAGACCCGGGAGTCAAAATAGAGTAAAACTTAAAATTTCCATCAGGTTGTAGGACAACTTGTGAGGTGGATCGTGAGGAGTGACCACGAGTCATAATGTGACTCGTGCTTAGCAGTCTGGGGAAGCTTAGGTTGAGGAGGCCACAGGCCTGACACAAGTCGTGCTTACACCTCACGACTTGTGATCCATAAGTTCCTAAGGCATAAACTACATTGTTTTATGCTCTAAATGGGGTCTTTTAAGGGGTATTAGCTCATGTTAGGTCTCATTCATGCATGCAAGAGTATTAAGAGGAGTATAGAAGGTGATTCAAGGTGTTCTGCCAAAAATTCTCTAGATTCCATCTTGGGTTTTCAAGGGAGATTAAGATCTGGAAACCCTAAGATCAGATCGATGAGTTGAAGCAGAGAAAAATACGATTTTCTGCACCAGGTCACAGAAGGAGACATCGTGTGACCTATGGGGCAGGCCATGAATCATGGAGTGACTTGTGGGGAAGGGTCCATAATCGGTTGTAAAATTGGAAAATTGAGTGACCATGAGTCGTGGTCAACACCACGAGTCATTATGTGAGTCGTGGTTGAGAATTGACTAAATGTTTGAAAATTCGGGCAGTGCACTTAATGAGTCCTCACCATGACTCGTTTGGGACACTAGAAGTTGTGGTGTCTCCCGTGGTGACCCCCAGGTAGTTTTTGGCAGTGACAACTATGGGATGTGACCATGAGTCGTGGTCACCGACAACGAATCATCAAGTTGCCCGTGGTGACCCCTGAAGAGGAATTTTGGTTCAGTGGCAACGGGAGACGTCACGAGTCGTTAGGTCTCTTGACGACTCGTGAAGTAAGTTGTTGGAAGGTTGGGGGAATATGTAGAAAATTTCCAGTGCTCATCACGATTGAGCACCATGAGTCGTTCCTGACCTCACGACTCGTGGAGCACCTCGTGGGGACTTGCAGGGTCGTTTTTCTTGCAAATTTCCTAGGGAGTTTTACTTAATTTTCTAAGCTCCTAGACTCCAAATTTCATCATTTTGTGTTTTAATCAAGGGTTTAAGAGGGGGTAACTGACAGTTTATTTCATTTCTCACATCTCTTCAAAAGTTAGAATGTAAAATTTATCTCAGAAAAACTCAGAGCAGAAGCTAGGGAAATCGAATCCTCCTAAGATTTTCATGGGATTCTCTCAGGGATTTCGATCACCAGGTATGTGGGAATTCAACAAGGGAATAATTCTTCCCTTGTGTCCCCAAAAATCTCCTCTATCTTCTCTATCAATTTTAGCCCTAACCTTTCGAATGTGAATAAAGATATGTTACACTTTGTTTATAGCATGTGGAATATGGTCTATGTTGATTGTTATCATATTTTCACTACCTAGTTATCATGTTAATACTCATTCTTGTAAGAATGTTCTTATCCCTACCTTTGAATGTAGTAAACTAGAATGTTGCCTATTGGATTAGTTTTTCCTTGTGGCTTGATTCTATCAGTTTGGGTTCCCATATTGCTATGATATGTTGAGAATCCAGTCAGATGCTTGTTAGTCCAGTCTCAGCAATTATTAGCATTTTTGATATAATCCATTAATGTCAGCTGATCAGTTTAACGACAATTAATTCTTGAGGTGTCTGTGATGCCTCCCAGTTATCAATATTAGACTTAGTATCAGATTTTTGTGGTTCATTAGGCTGTCATGACACTTTCAGATAAGCAGCTTTGACTAGTCTTAGAACGCCAGTTATAGAATCCGGTCTGATAAGACTCTCAAGGTACTTGCAAATAGGTATCCCTGTTTTAGTCTTGGGCCCCAGTTTCAAGCTATAAACTTAGTATTCAGTCTAGGACTATCAAGTGGGAGTAGGACTTAGCATCGAGCGAATCGGGGTTTCAGCGGACCCAGGTTCCCAGAACTATGTTACCACCTTAGGTTATATTTTTTTATTGGCCTCATAGCCCAAGACCTGTGATCACTCATTTTATGCCTTTATACCCTAGCAAGGTATATTGGTTCCTACCGATGGGGTGTATACATAGGACTCAACATATAGCTCACGTACTTATATGTCGGTTATAGACTCTCCCACTAGTCAGCTTAGTTAAGTCTCATATTAGTTAGTTCAGATCAGTTTAGTACAGAATTTCAGATTAGTATCTCACTTCAAGGCATGTCTTTGACCATCAGACAAGGTTATTTGACCATCTCAGCATATCAGTTTATCCAGTTACGATCACAGCCCGAACGTAGAATCGGATCGTAAAACATGAAAAGGAGCCCCAAGAAACCCCAAGTCGAACCATGGCATGAACATTCATATAACCTCACTTCATGTTAAGTAGAAAACTGGAAATATAATATAGCGGAAACATAAATGTAACATAGCATAGCATAATAATCAGAAAAGTACAACAAATGCATATCAACTGAATACTACAAACTGTCTGAAAGCCTCTACCATATCAAATGTGTTGATGGGACAACATCCCCAGGTAACCTCGCAAAACTGAAACAAAAGAGAAACATAAATGTCTGGACATATGGCCCTCGGAACATGAGGACTCACCAAAAGGCTGATAGCTAACTCTGAGATAAACTAATGATGGGGATGAGCCTGAGAGTCAGGTCCTGTATCATGAAATGATACAATATAGAAAGTATGCGGTCAGTATATGGAATGTCCCGCGTATGCAAGGTAAGTAAAATGGACATTTAAAATATATAAAACTCATAAATGATCATACGAGTAGGACAACATGCTCATAACATAAATATCATAACATAACATAACGCTCAACGTTTTCAGAACATTCATACTACAATCATAATCATAATCATAAGAGAAAAGATTTATTTAACATGACTTGAGCCAACATACATAATCATAAATATGCATAAATCATGAGGAACAGTGGGTGATTCTCTTAACCGACATACCCATATGAGCACACATGGAGACCGACTTGTGACCCTAGTCAAGAGGGCGTTCGTACCTTGCCAAGGGTAGAACCATGAAAGGCGTGATATCACCATGAAAGAGGACCATTTGGACCAGGGATAGTCACAAGGGAGGTTCCAACATGTCCTACGGTGGCACATAATTATGAGATCTGAGTCCGAATCTATGCCCCGAACCTATTCGATGTGAAATACAACTCCCAAAACATATATAGTGCTCATAGTATAATATGCATGAGAGTCATGGGCTAGTTAAATCATGATAATCATAAACATGCTTGTAAATATGTGAACTAGCCATGAAACAAGGCCCGTGAGTAAGCCAAAACGTAATTCATAAATCATGGGATTCTTGCATACTTGTAGATCATACGTATACCATGCAAATCATCAAATCCTACTGAGTATTTGAATAAATCCATATTTCAAATCATAAATCATGATGGTTTTTTGAATATCGTCAATTGAAGTAAAAATCATAAACTCGATTCATCATAGATCATACATATTTAGGTTTAATTTAGTAGAAATAGAAATTATTAATTTTATAATCAAAATAGTTGTACAATATGATCATAACTCATAAAATATGATGTAAATCATGAAATATAATAACCCATTAGTAAATCATTAGAATTCCACAAGATTTATGTAAAAATCCCATAAGATTTTTGAGCAAATTTCATGAATTAGGAGAAATTGGGCATGGGTGTGAACAAAAATCACCCATTCATAACCCTACATAACTGGGTAAGATCAAATTTCAACACTCTTTGAAAGCCCAAGGGAAAATTGATGAAGAAGTGCTTGAGCACTAGCTTGATCACTCTTAAATCTTCCTAGGTTTGCATGGATGAGAATGAATTAGGTCAGAGGGCTTAAACTATCTTAACATACTTAGAAAATAACATAAAACAACGTAGTTTAGGGCCTTAAAGCGTACGAATGACAAAAATACCCTGAAAAATATGCACTGGACACTCCAAAAAACGTACCAATGAGTCGTTGGAGGATACCACGACTCGTGGTACAATCCGTCACCTGCACTGCCAAGACCCTGATCTCGTATTCAACCCATGACTCTACAGGATGTGTCTTCCTTTCATCTAATGGGTCATTTGTTCGATCATCGTTTGCCTCCTGAAGATCCTGAACTTCTCCTCATAACGATCCTGACCATGACTTGTTACTTCATCCAACGAGGCAAGGTTTCCTTCCGTTAGATCCACTGGAAATATACATATTCCCCTACAATGACTAGTGACCATGGATTGTTACACCTCATGATGGGTCATAGGATGATTCGTAACATCCCCAAATGTCAAGGTTTAGTACCCACCACGAATACAAACAACGACTCATTTTTCCCATAACGATTCATTACATCACCCATTATATCCACTGTCACCAGGCCTTCACTTCCCACGACTGGATCCAATGGGTCGTTGGTTGAACCAATGATCCGTTGGGTCGTCTGTCTTGCAACATTTTTTCCAGTTTTTAGTCAACTTTCATTTTTGATCCCGGGTCTAATCTTAGGTACTTTTGGGATATTACAATATCTCTCATTTGGAGACATTCTTCCTCAAATTTTGGGAACAAGTAGAAAACAAATATATGCAATCATTACACCCAAATACTGATCATTTAAACTGAAAACTAACAGAATGACTATCTCCGATTCAAACCATATAGCTGATTTGATTTCATGATTCACATACACATCCATATACATAAAAGAAACTTGAACACATGAAAAGTAAATAGAGTTGTAGGGCAAAACTGATACCTCAAGTTGGAACTGAGCCGGTAGAGAGTAAATATGGGTATCTAGCCTTTATATCTGCTTCGGCCTCCCATGTAGCTCCTTCAACATGTTGATTCCTCCATAACACTTTAACTAAAGCTACTTCCTTGTTAGCCTCCGGACATGAAGATCTAATATTTCCAACGTAACCTCCTCATAGCTAAGACTGTCTCTTACACTGAAACTGTCCACCGAGAAAACTAGAGCAGGATCACCCAAACACTTCTTCAAAAGCGATACATGAAACACATGATGCACGAAAGATAACTCTGAGGGCAACTACAATTCATATGCCACCTTGCGAACTCTCCTCACAATCCGATAGGGACCAATATAGCGGGGACTAAGTTTCCATTTCTTTCCGAACTGTATTACTCCCTTCGTGGGAGACACTATCAAAAATACCTAGTCATAGACTTCAAATTCTAATTCTCTTCTTCTCACGTCCACATAAGACTTTTGGTGACTCTAGGCAGCTTTCAACCTATCTCTTATCAACTGAACCTTCTCCATTGCCTCATGAACCGAATCTATCCCTATAATAGCTGCCTCACCATCCTCAAACCATCTGATGGGCGATCTAAATCTATGCCCATATAGAGCCTCAAACGGTGCCATCTGAATGCTAGAGTGATAGCTGTTATTGTATGAAAACTCGATTAGAGGCAAGTGATCATCCCAATTACCTTTAAATTCCATCACGCATGCTCTCAACATGTCTTCGAGAGTCTGAATCGTCCGCTCCTCTTTCCCATCCATTTACAGGTGAAATTTTGTGTGGATTTTAACTTGAGTACCAAGCCCTTTTTAGAATGACCTCAAAAACTGAGAGGTAAATTGACTATCTCTATATAAAATGATGGATAAGGGCACTCCATGCAATAGAACTAACTCCCGAACATATAGTTTGGCATAATCCACCATTGAATCCGTGGTTTTGATCAGTAGAAAGTGAACAGCCTTAGTCAACCTATCTACCACCACCCAAATGGAGTCATATTGTCAGCGAGTACGAGCTAATCCTGTTATGAAATCCATGTTAATCTCTTCCCACATCCAAGTGGGGATGCTAATATCCTGAAGTACGCCTCCTAACCTTTGATGCTCAACCTTTACTTGTTGATAGTTCAAGCATTTAGCTACATATTATGCAATATCCTTCTTCATACCATTCAACCAATAGATTTCCCGTAAGTCATGGTACATCTTGGTGGCACCCGGATGGATAGATTACCTTGATCCATGAGCCTCATGCAATATTTGGCTCCTCAAATCATCAACATTTGGAGCACATAGGTGGCCCTTGTACCGAAGCTCACTATCTCCCCCTTTGGAGAAGACCTCCACCTTCTGACTTTGAATTGCTTCCTTCAATTTTTCCAAAATCGGGTCCTCATCTTGTCTACCTTTCACATCAATCACCAAGGATGATTTTGATCCGTTCTGGACAACAATGCCACCATTAGTCTAGTCGACAAACCTAACTCACAACCTTGTGAGCCAATGAACATCTTTCACTAGCTCCTTTTTCCCCTTATGCATATGGGACACACTCTCCATAGAGAGTCTACTAAGTGCGTCCGCCACCATATTAACTCTACCTGGATGTTAAAGGACACCCATATCATAGTCCTTGAGTAGCTCAAACTACCTTCTTTACTATAGATCGATATCTTTCTGCGTGAACACATATTGTAAGCTCTTGTGGTCCATAAACACATCCACATGGACCCCATACAAGTAATGTCGCCATATCTTCAAATACGAACACCACCACGGCCAATTCAAAATCATGGGTCGGGTAATTCTTCTCATGGACTTTCAATTGCCTAGAGGCATATTCTATCACTTTCCCATGCTGCATCAATACACACCCGAGTCTGATTCTTTAAGCATCACAATACACCACAAAACCATTAGTAACCTCGGGTAGGGTCAACATCGGTGCTGTAGTAAGTCGAGTCTTCAACTCTTGGAAGCTCTTCTCACAAGCCTCCGACCACTGAAACTTCACCTTCTTCTGGGTAAATTGGGTCAAAGGTGCCGCAATAGATGAGAAACCTCCAACAATATCAAACTATCGTATCCAAAGGATTCACCGGTCTAGGCCAATTCTTTACCGCTTCTATATTATGAGAATCCACCTTTATACCCTCACTTGTCACCACATGGCCTAAAAATGCTATGGAGTTCATCCAAATCTCGCACTTGCTGAATTCGGCATATAATTGATGATCCTTCAGAGTCTGAAGCACTACTCTTAAATGAGCGGCATGCTCCTCCTCGCTCCGAGAGTATATTAGGATGTCATCAATGAACATGATCATGAACATGTCCAGGTATGGCTTGAACACCCTGTTCATTAGGTCCATAAAAGCTGTAGGAGCATTCGTTAGTACAAAAGACATAATTACAAAATCATAATGACCATATCGCATCCTGAAGGCTGTCTTCGGGATATTGCACTCTTGAACCCTGAGCTGATGATACCTTAATCTGATATCTATCATTGAGAAACACTTGATACCCTGAAGCTGGTAAAATAAATCATCAATCCTGGGTAAAGGATACCTGTTCTTCATGGTGACTTTGTTCAATTGCCAATAGTCAATGCACATCCGAAGGGAACCATCCTTCTTTCGGACAAATTGGACTGGTGCACCCCGTGGAGACTTGCTCAGTCTAATGAAACTCTTCTCTAACAGGTCCTTCACCTGATCCTTCAACTCCTTTAGCTTAGTTGGAGCCATCCTGTAAGGAGGGATACATGTCGGGTAGAAGGTCAATACAAAAATCAATTTCCCTCCCAGGAGGAGTAGTTGGTTAGTCATCTGGAAATATTTCTAGGTACTCATGCACAACCGGAACTTACTAGATAGTTGGGGTCTCGGACTCAACATCCTTAACCCTAAGTAGATGATACATACAACCCTTGGAGATCATCTTTCTAGCCTTAAGATAGGAAATAAAATGACCTACAGGAACGACCGAACTACCCTTCCACTCCAAGACTGACGCCTAGAAAATAGAATTCCACTACATGGGTTCTATAATTAATAGAAGCATAACCCACATATAACCAATCCATGCCAAGAAAAATATCAAAGTCAATCATGGCTAACTCTACAAAATCTGCGGAGGTGACTTTATGCAATATAGTGACCAGGCAACCTCTATACACCCGCCTAGCTACAACCGAATCACCAACAGGAGTAGAAATTGAAAATGGTTCTGACAGAGTGTCAGGATTAACTCCAAAGCTACTAGCAATATAAGGTGTCACAAAAGACAAGGTAGCCCCTTGATCTAACAAAGCATAAACATCAAGATGAAACACCTGTAACATACTAGTAACCATATCCGATGACGTCACCTGCTCCTGATGGTTGCAAGGGCATAGAACCTGTTTTAGCACTGACTGCCAACTGAAATTGTCGAGGCACCCTGCTGAGGGGGACTTGCTGTTGGAGCAGTTCAACTAGCTACTGGCATACGGGCTCCACTGCCCCTTATCTGGCTGAAGGGCAATCCTTGAGTCAGTGTTCGGGTTTGACACACCCGAAGCAAGCATCTACGCCAACTAGGCACCTTCCTAGGTGATTCTTGTCGGAACCCACACAAGCTGGGAAAGTTTGCTCTATCTGCATGCCACCTTGGCCTCTCGAATCTACAGCCTTGCTCCTACGATCCCCTCATGATCTAAATGGTGTACTGGCTGACGATGGTGCTGGAGCAAAACACTTGTGTTGAGACTACTGGCGCTGTCCACCCCCTATCTAGCCTGAAAAGTCCCATAATAGTCTATCCTGGCCGTCTTGGCATCTCTCTACCTCCAATACACTGACTCCGTCTACTGAGCATGCAACACTATGCGGGGAAAATCTATATCCTAATGCAACATGGAGATCCTACAATCCTTATCCAGGTAGTTCGCCACTCCATGCGCAAATTGGCTCACTCGAGCCCTATGGTCTTCTACCAACTCTGGTGCAGACATGGATAAACGAGTGAACTCCAAAGCGCACTCCTGAATTAACATGTCACCCTGTTTCAGGTTTATAAACTCGACTGCCTTTAGTTCCCTCATCTCGCGAGGGAAAAACCAATCCAGAAATGTCGTGTGAAACTCTTCCCAACCTATAGGGCCTGCCCTTACTGCTCTAGCATCTCTTTACTATTTGAACCATATATACACCACCCCTTTTAACTGATAGGAGGACAAATCAACACACTCCCTATTTGTCACCCCCATAATCTAGGTGATCTTTAGAATCTATTCGATGAATTCATGCGGGTCCTCATCTACGTAGGACCCAAGGAACTCTGGCTGGTTCATCCTCAAGAAATCCCTGACCTGAGCCGCCGCTGCATTGCCATTCTGTGCAATATGTGCAACAGCCTGCTGGTTGACCTGAACGGTCAAGGCCTTCACAAGCATCTAGATAGCTGCCCAAAACATAGCGTGGGCAACTGGCTCTGGTGCCTAGGGCTCCTGAACTGGTGGGGCTTGCTGATGCCCTGTCCATTGCCATCCTCGTGTCCTTCACCATTTCTATTTCTCCTACCATTCGTTCTTCGAGGAGCCATGATTCTGCAATCATGAATAACATGAATTAGAGGGATAGAAAGACTTTTCATCGCACAGCATAGATCATGAAAGAAGGGAACATTTCCTAAATGTCTCCTAGACTCTTCTTCATAAGTTTGGCGCACTTCATACCCATGAAAAAGACTCTACTAAACACGTCTTTCAGACACCTTAGGACACTTCAATCCTGGCTCTGATACCAAGTTTTTCATGACCCAAACGTAGACTCGAATCATAACACGGGACAAGGAGCCCCAAGAGACTCCGCGTCAACCCATGGCATGAACGTTCATCTAATTTCACTTCACTTTAAGTAGAAAACTGGACATATGATATAGCGGAAACATAAAAATAACATAGCATAGCATGATAAGCGGAAAAGAACTAGAAATACATATTAGTTGAGTACTACAAACTGTCTGAAAGCCTCTATCATATCATATGGGTTGATGGGACAACATCCCCAACTAACCCGAAAAAATTGAAACAAACGAGAACATAAATGTCGGGAAATATGGCCCTCGGAACATGAGGACTCACCAAAAGGCTGATAGATAACTCTGATATGGACTAATGATGGGGATGAGCATAAGAGTCGGGTCCTGTATCATGAAACGATACAACATAGAAAGTATGCGATCAGTACGTGGAATGTACCGAGTATGCAAGGTAAGTAAAATGGACATTTAAAATATATAAAACTCATAAATGATCATAAGAATAGGACAACATGCTCATAACATCAATATCGTAACATAACATAAGGCTCCAGGTTTTTAAAACATTCGTACTACAATTGTAATAATAATCATAAGAGAAAAACTTTATTTAACATGACTTGAGCCAATATACATAATCATAAACATGTATAAATCAAGAGGAATAGTGGGAGATTCTCTTAATCGACATACCCCATATGAGCACACATGGAGCCCGACTTGAAACCATAGTCAGGAGGGCATTTCTACTATGCCAAGGGTAGAGCCATGAAAGGCATTATATCACACTGAAAAAGGTCTATTTGGGCCAGGGATAGTCACAAGGTAGGTCCCAACATGTCCTACGGTGGCACATAGTTATGAGATCCGGGGCCAAACCTATGCCTAGAACCTACTCAGTGTTAAATACTAGTCCCAAAATATATATAGTGCTCATAGTATAATATGCATGAGATTCATGGGCTAGTTAAATCATTATAATCATAAACATGCTTATAAATACATGAACTCGCCATGAAACATAGCTCGTGAGTCGGCCAAAACATAATTCATAAATCAGGGGATCATGTATACTTGTAAATATGCATATAACTTGAAAACCTTTAAATCATAATGAGTATTTGAATAAATCCATATTTCAAATCATAAATCATGATGGGTTTGTGAATATCGTCAATTGAAGCAAAAATCATAACTCGATTCATCATAGATCATACATAATTAGGCTTAATTTAGTAGAAATCGAAATGAATAATATTATAATCAAAACAGCTGTAGAATCTAATCATAACTCATAAAATATGATGTAAATCACGAAATATAATAATCCATTAGTAAATCATTAGAATTCCACAAGATTTAAGTAAAAACTCCATATGATTTTTGAGTAAATTTCATGAATTAGGAGAAAATGGGAATGGGTGTGAACTAAAACACCCATTCATAACCTTACCTGCCTAGGTAAGATAAAATTTCAACACTCTTTGAAAGCCCAAGGGAAAATTGATGAAGAAGAGCTTGACAACCAGCTTGATCACACTTAAATCTTCTTAACTTTGCATGCTTGAGAATGAATAGGTTAGGAGGGCTTCACCTATCTTAAAATACTCAAAAAATAACATAAAACAATGTAGTTTAAGGCCTTGGAGCGTTTAATGACAAAAATACCCTTAATGAAATACCATGAAATATCTGCACTGGACGCTCCAACGAACGCACGAATGAGTCGTTGGAGGATACCACGACTTGTGGTATGATCCATCACTTGCACTGCCAAGACCCTGATCTTGGATTCAAGCAATGAATCTACAGGATGAGTTTTCCTTTCATCTAAGAGATCATTGGTTCGATCGTCGTTTGCGTCCTGAAGATCCTGAACTTCTCCTCATAATGAGCCTCACCACGACTTGTTACTTCATTCAACGAGTCATGGTTTCCTTCTGTTAGGTCCATTGGAAACTTACATCTTCACCTACAATGACTCGTGACCACGGATTGTCACACCTAACAATGAGTAGTGGGATGACCCGTTACATCCCCAATTGTCAAGGTTCAGTACCCACCACGATTACAAAAAATGAGTCATTGTTCCTACAACGAGTTGTTACATCACCCGTTATATCCACTGTCACTAGGCGTTCATTTCCCACGACTCGATCCAACAGGTCGTTGGATGGACCAATTTGATCCGTTGTTTTTCTAGTTATCAGTCAACTTCCATTTTTGATCCCTGGTCTAATCTTAGGTACTTTTAGGGTATTACAGTTACACTATTTCAGTTGGTCATTGCATGTATCTGCATTTCAATTGTTTTATCCTTTGTGTTATGGTTTCTCTCACTTACTCAATACATTCAAAGTACTAACGCATACCTTTTATGCTATATCATTTTATGATACAGCTGTAGGTTCTCAATCCCAGCACAATTAGCAGGTCTCTCTCATAAGTTTTTAGCTACATCATTGGTGAGACCTCATCTTTCGAGGATGAGGCTTATTACTTTCTAGTTATATTTTCTTGTCCTAGCAACTCACCGTATAGATGGCATTCTGAGATTTTCAGTTTTGTTTTTTCAGTTGAATAAAACATTATGACTTAGTTCTTCTTCATAAATGTTTCATTTTATTATTTTAAAGCTTGCTCTATGTTTTTACTCAGAATGCAAGTGTTATGATAAACCTTAGTTTGATTTAGGGTTACTTATGACTCCAAGTACCGTGTCCCATCAAGGGTATAGACTCGGGGCATGACAAAGACTGATTCATTAAGAAACTGGAAACTAACAACTCTAGTTCCGTAGTCAATTAAGGCATATCAAGAATGTAACCAGTCCATGCCAATGATAAGATCAACCATATCTAACTCTACTAGATCAACTGTGGTGACATTCTATATAACCACCTGTACACCTTGTTGACTATAACTAACTCACCAACCAAAGTATAGATTGAAAATGGCTCTGAGAGAACTTCCACACTAATATCAAATGTGATAGCAATGTAAGGAGTCACGAAAGAAAGTGTGGCTCCTATATCTAGTAATGCACACATATCTATTTACAAGAGATGTAACAAACCATTGACTATGTTAAGTGAGTTCTCCTGGTCTTGGCAGGAGGATAGGGCATAGAAGTGGTTCTAGTGCTGACCACCACCTGTGCTTGAGGTAGTACCCTTCAGAGCTAAATGACATGGCGAAGTTACTGATGTAGTAGACAGGGCCTTCCCCCATCCTACTGATGGGAAGCCTCTAAACCTGGGAACTATCTGGCCACAACCTAGACAACCTTCCTTGCCCACTCACCCGGATGGTTCTTACCACACTTAGAACATACTGGAAAAGTGTAGCTAATGGAGACATGGTTCTGTGATTGGGAGCTTGATGCTCCACCCCTCTTATCTTTATGGGGTGTGATCGAAGGAGCACTAACAGACAAGGGTGCTAGAGGTCTGTACTACAGTTGGGGGGGAGGGATTTCCATAGCCTAACCTTTATTGGGAATACTCTAACTGACCTATCTTTACCTGCTTACTCTCCCTTTCTATCTCCTTCAATTTCTCCATCTTTATTTGTTGTGCGTGGATAATGAGTCTGGATATGTCCATCTTGATAAGCATGGCAATCCTGCACTCCTTGACTACCAAGTCTGAGACTCCAGTCACAAACTTAAGCATGCGAGCCCTTGGCTCTGAAACCATTTCTGGAGCATACTACAATAGTTGACTTAACTTCAATGCGTACTCCTACACTGTCATTTTGTTCTACCTTAAGTTCACAAACTCAGCGGCCTTAGCTTTCCATAACTCCAGCGGAAAGAATTTTTCCATAAATGCAACCACAAACTCGTACCACTCAACTAGACCTGCACCATTCCGCCTTCTCTCTTTCCACTGCTTATACCATATCTGAGCCACCCTTCTCAACTAATAAACTGCCAGATTTGCACTTTCAACAGAAGTAACGCCCATGATTTGGGTGATCTTCTGAATCTTATCAATGAACTCCTGTGGGTCCTCATCTACCTTATACCCGTGAAATGCTAGGGGATTCATCTGAGTAAAATACAGACTCGGGAAGAAACTGCGGATCCATTTTCTTTGACAAGTTTGAGGACCTACTGTTGACCTTATTGGTCATCATTTGAGCCAGCATTTGAATAGCAGCCCGAAACTCTGTATGTGAGACCTGATCGTCTTGAGGTGCTGCGGGAGCTGGCTGGTTAGAATTACCATTCCTCCTTCTGTTTCCTCTTAGGAGGAATTATTGAATGAAAAGGGTAGAGCATGAGTTAGGACAACATTTTAGAGATTAAAATCTATGAACGGTAAAAATAATAAAGAAAGGGAATATTCCTAAAATGCCTTGTAGCCACCCTCTCATAATTATGGAGTGCTTCACACCTATGAAAAGGATTCAACATGACGTGGCATTCAGACATCCTAGGACCATTTAAAACTGATGCTCTAATACCAATTTTCCATGACCCGAGTCAGCACCTTGGACGCGATATGGTACTTAGGATCAGAAGTGACCCCAAGCAAACCCACGACATGGCATAATTCTATAATGACTAAAATACTATAAAAGAATATTAAGTAGAAGATGTTTAAAAACAATAACCAAATATTGAATAAATAAAGAGCAGCTGATAAATTACTGACATTTGCTCAAACACTTGAACTAACGATAAAACTAAGATATTATGTCTGAAAGCCTTCTAAGAGAAGTTGATGAGTTACTAGGACAAACCCCTTGCTAACACTAAGTTCTAAAACTAAAACTGAAAATGACAACTACTGAAGATGAAAACTCCAGTCCTCAGAAGATGAGGACTCACCAATGGAACTCTATAGTAATAGTTATTCGGATTAACTTAAGTTCTTACCATACTACCTATGGGATCGACCTCAACCTTTGTTGGGTTCTATATTTGACAATCGACCTCTTATATCTCAATTACGAGGTGTAATTTGGGCAACATCGGTAGCCCTTTTATGAAGTCCATATTAATCTATTCCCACTTCCAAGTTGGAATGCTGATATCTTGAAGTACTCCTCCCGGCCTTTGATGTTCAACTTTTACTTGCTAACAGTTCGAGCACTTGGCTGCAAATTTTGCAATATCCTTCTTCATGCCATCCCACCAATAGATTTATCGTAAATCATGATACATCTTAGTGGCACACGGATGGATGGGATACCTCGATCCATGGGCCTCCTGTAATATCTGGCTCCTCAAATCATCAATATCTGGAACACATAGGTGACCTTGGTACCGAAACACACCATCTCCCCTTTGGGAGAAAACCTCTACATTCTGACTTCTAATGCCTTCTTTCAACTTTATCAAAATCGGGTCCTCATCTTGTCTAGACTTCACATCAGTCACCAAGGATGATTCAGATCTGCTTTGCACAACAACACTACCATCGGTAGAGTCAACCAACCTAACTCCTAACCTTGCAAGACGATGCACATCTTTCACCAGATCTTTCTTTCCTTCCTCCACATGGGATACATTTTCCATCAAGAGCCTACTAAGTGCGTCTGCCACCACATTAGCCTTACCCAGATGGTAAAGGACACCCATATCATAGTCTTTGAGTAGCTCTAACCATCTCCTTTGTCATAGATTGAGGTCTTTCTATGTGAACACATATTGTAGCCCTTGTGGTCCATAAAAACATCCACATGGAGCCCATACAAGTAATGTTGCCATATCTTCAATGCGAACACCAATGCGGCCAACTCAAGATCATGGGTTGGGTAATTCCTCTCATAGATCTTCAATTGTCTAGAGGCATATGCTTACCTTCCCTCGATACATCAATACACACCTGAGTACAATTCTCAAAGCATCACAATGCACCACAAAGCTGTCCGTATCGTCGGGTAGGGTCAATAACGGTGCGGTAGTAAGTTGAGTCTTCAACTCTTGGAAGCTCTTCTCACAAGTCTCCGACCATTGAAACTTCACCTTCTTTTGTGTCAACTTGGTCAAAGGTGTTGCAATTGCTGAAAAACCCTCAACAAATCTCCGGTAGTACCCAGCTAGGCCCAAGAAGCTTAGAAGATCTGAAGGATTCACCAGTCTAGGACAATTCTTCACCACCTCGATTTTATGAGAATCTACTTTTATGCCTTCGCTTGTTACATCATGGCTCAAAAATGCCATTGAGTTCAACCGAAACTAGCACTTGCTGAACTTTGCATACAATTGCTGATCCTTGAGAGTCTGAAGCGCTACTCTCAAATGAGCGTCATGATCCTCCTCGCTTCGAGAGTATGTAAGGATGTCATTAACGAACATGATCCTGAACATGTCCAGGTACGGCTTGAACACCCTGTTCATTAGGTCCATAAAAGCTGCAGGAGCATTTGTCAGTCCGAAAGACATAACCACAAACTCATAATGACGATGCCACGTCCTGAAGACAGTCTTCAGGATATCACACTCCTGAACCCTGAGTTGATAATACCCGGACCTGAGATCTATCTTTAAGAAACACCTCGCACCCTGAAGCTGGTCAAACAAATCATCAATCTTGGGTAGAGGATACTTGTTCATAATGTTGAACTTGTTCAATTGTCGATAATCAATGCACATCCGAAGTGAACCATCCTTCTTTCGCACAAATAAGATTGGTGCAACCCATGGGGACTTGCTCGGCCTAATGACGCCCTTATCTAGGAGGTCTTTCAACTGATCCGTCAATTCCTTTAGCTCGATTGGAGCCATCCTATAAGGAGGAATAGAGATTTGCTGCGTATCGGGTAAAAGATCAATGCAAAAATCAATTTCTCTCTTAGGAGGAAAACCTGGTAAATCATCTGGAAATACCCCTGGATACTCACGCACCATCGGAACTAACTGAATAGACAGGGTCTCGGACTCAACATCCTTAACCTAACTAGATGATACAAGAAACCCTTAGAAATCATCTTCCTGGCAATAAGGTATGAAATAAATTGACCTGTTGGTACAACCGAACTGCCCTTCCTATCCAAGACCGATTCCCCCGGAAAATGGAACTCCATCACATGGGTTCTACGATTTACAAAGGCATAAAATGCATACAACCAATCCATGCCAAGAATAATGCCAAAGTCAGTCATGGATAACTCTACAAGGTCTGCAGAGGTGACTTTATGCAATATAGTGACCGGGCATCCTCTATACACTCGCCTAGCTACAACCGATCACCAACAAGAGTAGAAACTAAAAATGGTTCTGATAGAGTCTCGGGACTAACTCCATAGATACTAGCAATGTGACCCAAAAGAAAAAGTAGCTCCTGGGTCTAGCAAAGCATAAACATCAATATGAAAAATATGCAACATACCAGTGACCACATCTTGGGGGACCTCCTGCTCTTGGAGGGAGGGGTGCAAAAGCGTAAAACCTATTTTGGCGCCGACTTCCGGCTGAACTAGTCGAGGCACCCTACTGAGGTGGACGTACTACTGCAGCAGCTGAACTGGCTACTGGAATATGGGCTCCATCGTCCCCTGATCTGGCTGAAGGGCAATCTCGAGTCTGTGTTGGGGTTAGCCACACCCCAAACAAGCATCAAAACTAACTAGGCACCTCCTTGAGATATTCTTGCCGCACATCACACAAGTTGGGAAAGTGCTCTCTATCTGCATTATACCTTAGCCTCAAGAGTCTGGGAACCTGCCCCTCCAATCCCCTCTGAATGTAGACGGCGTATGTTATACCCCGAAAACTCAAAGATCGAACCCGGGATTTGAAATGGGAAAATTTTGGAATTTATGTTGCAGGCATAGGACGAGTCGTCAAGTGACTCGTGGGCGAGCCTGGAATAAAGGAAGATCGAGGTCCCCATGAGGGAGATAACGACTCGTGGCCAGTCCCCACGAATCGTCATGTCACTCATGGGGTGAGGTTAGGGTTAAGTTAGAAGAAGCTCCCAGTGTACCTAACGGATAGGACCCCACGAGTCGTGCCCTGTCGCAACGACTCGTGAGGTGGGTGGTGACCAATCCTATGGAATTTTAATGGAGGATGAGGTAGTTTACTTGATGGGCAACATGACGAGTCGTTTCCCGTCCTGACGAGTCCTCAGGTCACCCTTTAGGGTCACGTGACAGTTATTTTCTGCAAATTAGTAAGGGCCTTCTCGTATTTTCCTAAACTCTTAAGGCCTAAACTATGTGGTTTTAAGGTCGGAATAGGGTCTTTAAGGTTGGTTAAGTCCCAAATGTATACCCATTCCCATGCAAGAGCTTTTTGAGAGGTTTTTGGGAGATTCAAGGTCTTCTTATCCAAGTTTCTATCAATTTCTTTGTGGGTCTTCAAGGAACTTCGAAATCAGTCCATCCCCAACTATGTAGAGTTTTAGAATGGGTGAAATCCTTTCACACCCATGCCCAAATTTTTATTTAAATAATGAATTCTCCTATTCAAGTTTTATGGGGTTTTGCCCAAATGCATGAAAATGTGATTTCTTTTTATGCGTATGATTTCATTGAGTTTTAATTATTGAATTATGAATTATGGGAACGTTTTATATTATTTTCTTTAAAATCATGTTTCAAGCTTTTTCAATCTAAAATGCCCATTGATGAGAGTTCATGAAAGTCATGATTTGTGATGAATATTCAAAACTTTGATTTTATTGATGATGGAAAGGCATGAGATCAAGTTATCCATGTCTATGAGCATATCCTCGAAAGAATTGAGTATGTCAAAGTATTGGGCCATTCTCGCATGTTGAAGAATGATTTATGTTTTATGAATGAATTGCATGATTTATCGATTTTTGATGTTGGCCGATGGAAAGGGCCTTTGATTCTTGGATAAGCATGTTTTGATGGGGATCAATGACTATAAATGTTATATTTTAGGCAATGAATCTTAATGATGTTGTTATTGATTCACGTATGAGCCTATATGCATGTTTTTGGGAGCCGTGTCTAGTGTCGAGCAGCCCGACATTCAAAGGACTACGCTGGTGTGTCATAACCACTTGCCACCGTGGGTTTATAATGATATTATGTATTGATAATGATCCCCTCAAATGTTATATCACACCTAATGCACGACCCTCGCCTGAAAAGCTAGGGTCGTCTCTACCCATTTGAGCGAGATAGTGGGGCATCCTGAAAGGCTCTACCATGATGGTGTCAGTTTTGACAATTCCTCCCATTGTTCTACATGTATTATGCATTGTTATGTTTCTGTTATTGGTTCAAGTTATGTTTTGATAAAGTTTACTTATGATTATGATAAAGAATGATTTGAAAGTCTTGAGCCTTATGTTTTCTTACGAAATTTATGATACAAGCATGATCTTTTTCTCCTATGTTTATTTATGAGTTTATTAGACTTTTAACGTTCATTTTACTTACCTTTCATACTTGGTACATTCCACGTACTGATCACATACTTTATATGTTGTATTGTTTCATGATACAGGGTCCGGATCTTAGGCTCATCCTCATCCTTAGTCCATCTCAGCTTACACTCTCTGATTGTTGGTGAGTCCTCATGTTTCGAGAGCTGTTTTATAGACATTCAAGTTATTTATATTTCAGTATTGTTTGGGTTAGTTGCGACTGTTGTCCCATCAACCCATCTTATGTAGTAGAGGCTTTCAGACAGGATGTAGAACTCAGCTTATGTATATGCCTAGTACTTTTGGTTATTATGATATGCTTACGTTTCCGCTATGTTTTACGCTAAGTATTCCGCTTTATTTAATGAAATTAGTTGTATGCATGTGCCATGGGTCGACTTGGGGTCTCTCGGGGTCACTTGTCCTGTGTCTATGATCCGGGTGTACGTTCGAATCGTGGCAGTGTACTAACCGATGATAGTGCTGGAGCAATAGACCTATGCTGAGACTGCTGACGCTGCCCATCCCCTGATTTGGCCTGAGATACCCCATAGTTGTTGGTCCTAGCCCTCTTAGCCTCCTCTACCTCCGATACACTGACTCCATCTGCTGAGCATGCAACACAATGCGGGGAAAGTCTATATCCCATTGCGACATGGTGGTCCTGCAGTCCTTATCTAGATAGTCCACCACTCGATGTATAAAACGGCTCACCCGAGCCCTTTGGTCCGCCACCAACTCTGGCGCACACTTGGATAGACGAGTGAACTCCAATGCATACTCCTGAACGGACATGTCACCCTTCTTCAAGTTAATAAACTCAGCCGCCTTAAGCTCCCTCATCTCCCGAGGGAAAAACCGATCCAAGAATGTCGCGTGGAACTCTTCCCACCCTTTAGGGCCTGCACCCACTGCCCTAGCATCCCTCCACTACTTGAACCATATGTGAGCCATCCCCTTTTGCTGATAGGAGGCCAAGTCAACACAATCTCCATTGGTCACCCCCATAACTTGGGTGATCTTTAAAATCTCCTTGATCAAATCGTGTGGATCCTCATTCACCCTGGACCCAAGAATCTCCAGAGGGTTCATCCTCAAGAAATCTCTAATTCGGACTGCCGCTGCATTTCCATTCAGTGGGATATATGCAACAACCTGTTGGTTGACTTGAGCCGTCAAGGCCTGCGCCAACATCTGAATAGCCACCTGAAACTCCACATGGGCAACTGGCTCTGGTGCATGGGGCTCCTGAATAGGTGGGGCTTGCTGATGCCCATGATCATTGCCATATTTGTGGCCCTCACCGTTTCTGTTCCTTGTTCCATTCATTCTTCTAGGATCCATGATTCTACAATCGCAAATAGCACGAATTAGAAGAATTGAAAGGCTTTTCATCACATGACATAGATCATGAAAGAAGGGAACGTTTCTTAAATGTCTCGTAGCCTCTTCGTCATAAGTGTGGCGCGCTTCACACCCATGAAAAATACTCTACTTAATGCGACTTTCTGAGACCCTAGGACACTTCAAAACCTATGGCTCTTATACCAAGTTTGGCACGACCAGAATGTAGACCCGGATCATAAAATGGGATAAGGAACCCTAAGAGGTCCCAAGTCGACCCGTGGCATATGCATATATCTAACTTCATTCACTTTAAGAAGAAGGCTGAACATAAGATATAGAAGTAGTGTAAACATAATCATAACATACCATAACGTAAAAAAATATCTAGACATACACGTAAGCTGAGTATTACATACTATATGAAAGCCTCTACTGCATAAGATGGGTTAACAGGACAACACCCCCAACTAACTCGGCCAAGTACTGAAATATAAAATAACATAAGGTCTATTAAAACAGCCCTCGGAACATGAAGACTCACCAACAAGCTAAAGGTGAACTCTAAAATGGTCTAAAGATAAGGATGTGCCTGAGAGCCAGGTATTGTATCATGAAACGATAAAGCATAGAAAGTATGTGGTCAGTACATGAAATGTACTAAGTATGTAAGGTAAGTGAAACGGACATTCGAAATATTTAAAAGTCATAAAAGATCATTGATGTAGGAAATCATGCTCATATCATAAATATCATAACATAACATAACATAAGGCTGAAGGTTTTCGAAGCATTCAAATACATTAATAATCATAAGCATGAGAGTAAAGTATATTAAACATAACTTGAGCCAACATACGTAATCATACACATGCATAAATCATGAGGAACAGTGGGAGATTCTCTTAACGGACATACCCCATATGAGCACACATGAAGCCCGACTTGTAACCCTAGTCGCGAGGGTGTCCGTACCTTCCCAAGGGTAGAGCCATTAAAGTACGATATCACCATGAGAAGGGCCATTTGGGTCAGGGACAGTCGCATAGGAGGTCCCATCATACCTATGGTGGCATGTAGTTTAAGAGATCCGAAGTAGAAGCTAGGCCCCGAACCTACTCGGTGTTCGATACGTTCCCAAAACATATAAAGTGCTCATAGTATATCATGCATGAATTCATGGGCTAGTTAAATCATGATAATCATAAACATATTTGTACATATGTTAACTATCCATGACATAAGGCCCGTGAGTCAGCCAAAAACATAATTCATGAATCATATGTTTCATGCATACTCGTAGAACGTACATATAAATTGAAAATTGTCAAACCATGATGGGTAATTGAATAAATCTATATTTCAAATCATAAATCGTGCTGTGTTTATAAATATCAATAATTGAAGCATTGATCATAAATCAATTCATCATAGATCATGCATAATTAGGCTTAATTTAGTAGAAATCGAAATCAATAATTTTATAAGCAAAATAATTATAAAATCTGATAAAAACAAAATATGAGGTAAATCATAAGCAGAATAACCCATTAACAAATCATTAGACTTGCACAAGAATTGAATTAAAACCCCATGAAATTTTGTTAGATTTTTCATAAATTGGTAGAGAATGGGAATGAGTATGAGCATAAACACCCATTCGTAACCCTACATACCTAAAAGGGCTTAATTCCACCACTTCACTGATTGCCCAAGAAAAATTGAATGGAAACCTTGAAAGCTTGCTCTAGATCACTTCTCTTAACTTTCAAAGTTTTCATACATGAAAGGGATGATTTAGAATAGATTTTCCCCTCCTAAAACCCACCATTACGAGCCTTAAATGATGTAGTATAGGGCCTTAGGACGTAGGAAAAACGAAAATGCCCTTAATGATTATGCAGAAAATTCTTCAATAGACGAACCAATGAGCGCTCCAACATGTTGTGCTACAATACAATGAGTCCTTCTATCAACCATTGCTTCCTCCTAAAAACTTGGCACCTCATCATACAATGAGCTTCACCATGACTCGTTACATCCACCAATGAGTCGTGGATTCCTTCCGTCCAACCCACTGGAAATCTCCCATTCGAACGACGACTGCTAACCATGATTCGTGGTAACTCATGATGGATCGTGGGATGACCCGTTACTTCTCAGATGCTAAAGTTCATCTCCACCATAGTTAAAAACAATGACTCATTGTTTCCAACAACGAGTCATTACATTGTTTCCAACAACGAGTCATTACATTGTTTGTTGCTTCCACTGTCCCTAGACCAGGTACATTCCACGAATCATCCCAACGGGTCATTGGTTGGACCAACGATCCGTAGGGTTACCCATTCTGCAATATTTTTCCCAGTTTCAGTAGTTTTCAACTTTTAACTCTCGTCTACTCTTAGGCACTTTCGGGGTATTACAATTAAATTCCTCCTTGATACTCTATTAAATTCTGCACTCATCCGCTCTATTCATCATTCCAATATGCATCTGAGTTGCATCAACTCAGTTAGTATGGTTGAATCAGTTCAGAGTCAGTCATTCTTTAAAAAATAAATTTATAGTTTCAGTCTGGGAATTATAGCTCTTTTCTCAGTTTTCAAACAACTTTAACCTTCAGTCAAGGAGGAATGATCCTAAGAGGGAGATATTATAACACCCCAAATCTTTCCTAGACAAAACTCAGACTTTGCATGAAAAACAAGAAGGAACCAGGAAAATTTTGTCTCAGAATGACTTAGATAACGAATTGTTGTCAGCACTAACGGACCGTTGTATGAGTCATTTTTTGAGATGCAAGCCTTCCATTAGAGAACCAACAAGTCATGCAATGACCCGTTATGAGGATTAATGAGTCATTCTTTGGAATCACTGTTTCCCAGTACATAAATCTGCAAACACTTCCCACGAGCAATAAAGTGGAACCAACAACTAGTTGTCATCTCTAATCAGTTAGTGTTTCCACCCGTCGCAAGATTTCATGTCCAGGGAGTGTTGGCCATGAACATACTCAATGGCCCATTGGTTCTACTAATGATTCATTGTGTCATCCGTTAGTGGAGTTCCCAAGATTTGTTTAAAAATCCTACCAATGACAAGGAGAGGTACCAATGACTCATTGGTTCATCCAATGCGTCGTGGTCCCATTCTTTGCCAATTTCCAGGAACCCTGAAGTTCAGGCCCAAGACCAACGATTGGTCCCAATGAGTCGTGCTTGTCAATGAATGACTTGTTGTGTGACCCATTTTTCCCTGTCGGATAGTTTTCTAAATTTTCTTTCAGGGGAATTTTAGTAAGTTGCCATCTTTTTAATCCCTAAACTACGTCGTTTTGGGTATGTTTTGGAGAGAATTAAAGGGGTATTCTAGTAAATCCCACTCATTTTCACTCAACTCTCGATCTCCAAAGCAAAGAAATTCTTGACAGTTCTCTCAGAGCAAACTAGGGCTTTAAAGTTTTCTCCTCAGATTCTCTAGATCCTTTTCCAAGAAATTTAACTACAGGTATGTGGGAATTCAATAACGGAATTATCCTTCCCTTGTGCCGCAAAACTCTTTTGAAATGCTTATCAGTTCTAGCCCTGAGATTCACAGTTAAGGTTCATTTTTCGGTAAATTATGGATTTCTTCCTGTTATAATTTTCATGAGTATTAAGGGTTGTTGTTAGCTTCACTTTTGGTCATTATCTCTTTTCATGAAATTATATGAATTTAGCCCTAGTTTCTTACAGTGAACTTAGTATTTCAGCATTTTCTAAATACAAGTGTTGCTTGATTTTGATTGTTCTTGAAATCACCAGGATAGTATAGTTGTATGATCAAGAGTAGAATTATTGATTGCTTGGTCTCAGTCAGTACTTAGTAAATTTTAGTATCTTACAAAAATGTCAGCTGATCAATTTGACTATAGTCAGTCTGTTGAGGTGTCAGTAATACCTCCTAGTCCCAGTTTTCAGTTATCAATTATCAATTTATTCTTTTGACGGTTTCAAAACTTCCAGGTAAGAAACTCTAACCAGTCTTAGAACTAGCACTTTCAATTATCAGTTTGTTGTTTAGACGGTTACGACGCTTCTAGATAAGAAGCTCCGGCCAGTCTTAGAAAAACAGTTTACAGTTATCCAGTCCGAAAGACTCTGAGGGTACTTCCAGATAAGTATTCCTGACATAGTCCAGGACCCCAGCTTCAAGCTTTCAACTTAGTAGTCAAGTTAGGAATATCCTATGGGAGTAATACTAAGCACCGAGCGGACCGGGGTTCTAGTACACCCAGGTTCCCGGAACTACATTGTCACCGTAGGTTATTGGCCCAACGAGCCCCAGCCTTGTGATCACCCAGCCAACCACTATACCCTAGCATGGTACAGTGGGTTCTCTTCGATGGAGTGTATATATTGGACTCGACGTTTATCTCATATGGTTATATGTCAACTATAGACTCTTCCACTAGTCAGTTCAGTTTAGTATCAGTTGAACTTAATATTAGTTTAGCTCAGTTTAGTTTAACTCAGTTCCATCACTCAGTTCCAAGACATGTTTGTGACCATCAGTCAGGGCCATTATTGACCCAATCAGTTATTTGTTAGCTTTATAAATATTCAATATCAGTTGGTCATTTCATGTTATTTTGGCTGAGTTGTTTGTTTTTTGTGCTTATTGTATATCTCACATACTCAGTACATTCAAAGTATTGACGCATACTTTCTGTGCTATATCGTATTATGATACAGGCGCAGGGTCTCAGTCACAACATCTTCAGTAGTTCCCTCCGACGATTTTAGAAGCAACATTAGTTGGTGAGTCCTCATATTACGAGAACGATATTTGTTTTTAAGTTAGTACTTGTTTAGACAGATTTCAGAATTAGCTGGGGGCTTATCCCAGTAACTCATCAGTTAGTAGTGGCTTTCAAACATAGTTGTTTAGTATTATTTTCAGTTATGTTTACACTTTAAGAAGTATCGGTTACATAATTCTTTTTATAAGGCTTCCGCTTATGTTTACTCAGTTCACCAGTTTAATGATAGACCATGAGTTAGCTTGGGTTCACTTGTGACACCAAGTACCATGTCTCATCCAGGGTGTGATCTCAGGTCGTGAGAATATGGCTACTGCAAAAAAAAAACCTTGTTATGCTAGAGTAAAGATTCAAGTTAATTTGGTTTCAGAGCTTCCAAAGTTTATCTATATGGAAATTGTGAATGAGGAGACTGCAGCATGCTAAATAGGAAGGGTGAACATATAATACAATTTCATATCGAAATATTGTACCTATTATTGAACATAAGGTCACAGTAAGGAGATAATCACAATTCTACATCCAAAATTGAATAGAAAAATGGAAGAAGAAGTAGATATTGAGAAAAGGAATGTGGAAGGGAAGATGGGTTCAATGCAGCCATTAACATAAAAGAGTACAAGACAAGTTGGACAACGAAGAGTGGTCACCAATCTAGGAGAGAGAACAAACAAATGGACAGGGAAGTCATGAGAATGGATAATGGATTAGTGTAAAAAAAATTCATATCCTCAGAGAAGAAGAGTTAGAGCATGTAGTACAGAAGAAGGGGGTGTTTTAGGAGGAAGAGGTGATTTCAAACAATTCAGGAAGTACAAAGAGGAGTAATAACAAGTCACATAGTCCTAAAGGGGCCCGAAAGTCATAGAAGAAACAATGAAATGGCAAGATGGTCAACACTGATCTAAGAACAACAGTAAATGCTACAAATAAAAAGGAAGAGAGGGTGGAAGACGAAGAGGAAAGAGGTGAAGAAGGAAGCAACAAGATAAACAATATTGAAACAAGAACATTAAGCAATTCTATAAAGAAATGGGGAGAGAGTGTTGAAAAAGAAGATGAAGAAGGGAAAGATGAACATGTGTTATAGGTGTACAAGGATGAAGGAATGGGATAAAGGATGTCACTGACAGAAAAGAAGCCAGCTAATGAAAAAGAAGACAACAAACAATATGATATAGCAGCATATGGTGGAGACATAGTTATTAGGAATGAAGAATAGGAAAATAGTGGAGTTATGTCCATCATACCATTGGAAAATGATGAATCCAAAGTTGAAGAAAAGGTAGCAACATATTTAACTGTGAAGAAAGAGATAATTATAGCCAAAACAGATGCACATGCAGACAAGAATAACAACACAAGTATGGAGAAAAGAAAAGGTTCCCCTATTGACAAGTTACATGCTATTGTAGATCATAGTATCAAAGAAGATCTAGTGATGGATAGTGTAGAGGGAGGATGCTGTAGCAAGGATGTCTATCTAGAGAAATGAAGGGAATAGAAGATATAGTGTCAAGAGGTTAGAAAAAAAGGAAAGAAGACTACTGGCACATAGAATATAGTATATAGGAGTCACAACATGAAGAGCTGCTAGCAAAAACTTCAATAAAAAATGAAGAAATCTATTATATGGAATATTCAGTGAACATACAAAAGCTTTTCATAGGTTGCAGATGTTGAATAGACAACACAAATGCTTTTTAATTGCTCTACTAGAACCTTTTCGACATAGTAGACATTTCAACAAGTACAACAGGAAACTAGGAATGAAGCAAGCTGGAGAAAATTGCAATGGTAAAATATGGTATTTCTTGGCAGAACACATTAATGTGGAGGTGATGATAGACATAGAATAGAAGATTATCTTAAAGCTAAGATTGTTTGAAGAAAACACATAATATATTTTTTAGTGGAATATGCTAAATGCTTCAAAATTGGGAGCCTTCTCCTCTTGGATGATATTTATCAATTGGACATCAATATAAAACATCCTTGTTTGGTTTGAGGTGACTTTAATGTACTCATGGATGATGAAAAAAACTTGGGTGTCTTCTTCTTTAACCTCAAGAGTCTGAGGATTTTGTTTTTTGTTTTAACTCTAGTGAATTTGAGGAAATCAAGTTTAAAGGAAACCTCTTTTACATCGTGTTATCGTAGAGCAGGAGAAAGCTTGATTGGATTTTACTGAACACAGTGATGAAGAATTGGTATTTAGATTGTGAGGTGGAACATTTATCAAGAACATGATCAGATAATGCCCCTATGTGGTTATCCCTTAAAGCACAAAGCCAAAGTTTTTAGAGGCCATTTAAATTTCTAATGTTCTTGAGTGAGAATGAAAATTTTGTTGTGGTAGTGAGGGATACCTAGAATATAGAGGTAGAAGGAAACTGTTTCTACAAGTTTAATCAGAAATTAAAGAAGGTCAAAAAGGCTTTATCAAGGTGGAGCAAGAAAAATTTTGGAGATAATTTCAAGATAATTATAATAAGAGAAGAGGTGGTAAGGTTGAAGGAGTAGAACTTTGATGAGTCCTTCACACGATAGAACCATTCTTCAGCATGCACAAGCAGAACTACAAAGACACCTCCACTATGAAGAAGAATTCTAGAGATAAAAAGTTAGGCTCACATGGTTCATAGAGGGTGATAGGAACACAAAGTTCTTCATAATCTAATAAAGGGGAGAAGGAGTAGGCTTTGGACTTCATACAAGTAGTGCCTCCAAATCATCAAGGCAAATACTACTATCGCCAATTCGAGATCATGAGTTGGGTAGTTCTTTTCATGAACTTTCAGCTGCCTGGAAGCATAGGCTATAACTTTACCATGCTACATCACTACAAAACCAAGGCCGATCCTCGAAGCGTGATAATATACCACAAACCCCTCAGTACCCTCAGGTAGGATCAACACCGGTGTTGAGATGATTCGAGTTTTCAACTCTTAGAAGCTCTTCTCATAAGCCTTCGACCATTGGAACTTCACTTTCTTCTGGGTCAATTTAGTCAACAGTGCTGAAATAGAGGAAAACCCCTCAACAAACCTCCAATAGTAACCAGCTAAACCTAAGAAACTCCTGATGCCCGAAGGACTCAATGGTCTAGGCCACTTATTCACCGCCTCTATCTTTTGTGAGTCCACTTGACACCCTTACTTAACACCGCGTGACCCAAAAATGCCACTGAGTTCAACCAAAACTCACATTTACTGAATTTAGCATATAACTAATGATCCTTTATAGTCTGTAGCACCACCCTCAAATGAGCGACATGCTCCTCCTCGCTCCGAGAGTGTAGAAGGATTTCATCTATGAACACAATCACGAACATATCCAAATTTCACATGAACACCCTGTTTATGAAATCCATAAAAGTTGTAGGAACATTCATTAGTCCAGTGGACATAACTACAAACTCATAGTAACCATATCGAGTCTTGAAGGTCGTCTTCTGGATGTCACTCTCCTAACCCTGAGCTGATGGTATCTGGACCTGAGTTCTATCTTCGAAAATCACTTAGCACCATAAAGCTGGTCAAACAAATCATCAATCCTAGGGACAGGATTCCTGTTCTTGATGGTGACCTTGTTTAGTTACCGATAATCAATGCACATATGAAGGAACTATCCTTAATGTGGACAAAGAGAACTGCTGCACCACATAGGGATTTTCTAGGTCTGATGAATCCCTTGTCTAAGAGGTATTTCAACTACTCCTTTAACTCCTTTAGCTCAGCTGGAGCCATTCTGTAAGGAGGAGTCGATATAGGCTACGTATCATCAAGAAGGTCAATACCAAAACCAATCTCTCGCTCAAGAGGGATTCCTGATAAATCATGTGGAAACACCTCTAGATACTCACATACTACAGGAACTAACTGGATATCTAGGGTTTCAAATGTAGCATCCTTAACCCTAACTAGATGGTATACACAACCCTTAGAAATCATCTTTCTAGCCTTAAAGTAGGAAATGAAGTGACCTACAGGCACAACTGAACTACCCTTCCACTCTAGGACTGGCTCACCCGGATATCTGAACTCTACTGCATGGGTTCTACAATTGACTGAGGCATAACATGCATATAACTAGTCCATGCCGAGGATAACATCAAAATCGGTCATGGCTAACTCTACTAAATCCATTGAGGTGACTTTCTAAAGAACTATGACATGGCAATTTCTATATACCCGTCTAGCTATAACTGAATCACCGACTGGAGTAGAGAGTGAGAAGACTTCTTATACGATTTCGGGACTAACTCCGAAACTACTAGCAACATAGGGCCTCACAAAAGACAAAGTAGCCCTAGGATCTAACAATGCATATACATCAAGGTGGAATACTCGTAACATACCAATGACTACATCTGGGGAGACCTCCTGCTCCTGACGGGATGTTAGGGCATAGAATATGTTCTGGTGCTGACCACCACCCGCACTAGTAGATGCCCCCTGCTGAGCTGGGCATGCTGGTGGAGCTGTTGAACTGGAAGCTTGGGCTCGGCCCCTATGATGGCCCTGTCTAGATGTTGGGCAATCTTTGATCATATTTCTGGGCTTCCCGCACCCAAAACAAACACCTTAACGTGCTAAACACTAGCCCACGTGTCTCCAGCAATATCTGCTACACTCTAGAGTACTGGTCTCTGTGGGTCTGCTACTCTAACCTATCGAGCCTAATGCTCGTCCCCTTTGATCACACCTAGATCTGGATGGCACACTCATAGCCAAAGGCACTGGGGCTGAAGATCTCTGATAAATCTACTGATGGTGCCTACTAGGTCTCTACTGGGAGAATCCGAAGCTATTACTACAGGCCTTCTTGGCCTCTCTCTCCCGCTTACTCAACTGCACCGCCTCCATCTTCTGGGAGTACAGGACTATCTGAGTAAAGTAAATGTCCCGATAAAGCATCACGGTCTGGAAATCTTTGACTAGGTAGTCTGCTACCCGATGCACGAACCAGCTCACTCGGGCTCTTTGTTCCACCACCATCTCAGGTGCATACTTGGACAGACGAGTGAACTCCAAGGCATACTCCTGAACTGTCATCTTCCCTTTCTTTAGGTTCAAAAACTCAGCTGTTTTGATCTCCCTCACCTCTTGAGGGAAGAATCGATCCTGAAATATAGTGTGAAACTCATCCCAACCAATCAGGCCTGCTCCAACTTCCCTACTATCCTTCTATTGCTTGAGCCATATGTGCGTATCCCCTTTCAACTGATACGAGGCTAGATCGGTGCACTGCTCTCTGGTCACCCCCATAATCTGGGTGATCTTCAAAACCTCATTAATGAACTCATGTGGATGTCCATTCACCTTTGACCCAGGAAACTCCGGAGGTTTCATCCTTATAAAATTACTAACTCTTGCCACTGCTGCATTCCTTTTCCAAGGGACATGCGCTACCGCCTGCTGATTGACCTGGGCGGTCAAGGCCTGAGCTAATATCTAAATAGTTGCCTTAAACTCAGCGTGGGAAACTAGCTCGGGTACATGCTCCTCATGGTTGGTGGGGCCTGCCGGTGCCCATCCCCATTGCCATTCTCGTGACCATTTCCATTTCTATTTTTTCTTCCGTTAACTAGGCAGTGAAGCATGATTCTGCAAATTCGTATAGAACGAGTTAGAAGGATAGAGAGACATTCCATCGCACTACTTTAGATCATGAAAGAAGGGAATATTTCCTAAACATCTTATAGCCTCTTCGTCATAAGTGTGGTTCTCTTCACACCCATGAAAAAGACTCTACTTAACGCGGCTTTCAGACACCCTAGGACACTTTAAAACCTAATGCTCTGATACCAAGTTTGTCACGACCCGAACATAGGCTCGGATCGAGATACGGGACAAATAACCCTTAGAGGCTCCAAGTCGATCCATGGCATAAACATAACATCTAACTCATACAAATAAAGTGGAAGATCAACATAATTAACATAGCAAAAGTCTGAACATAACATAACATCTAAATACATACATAAGTCTGAAGCTGAATATATACTATGTTTCAAAAGCCTCTAACACTAATAAGTTGATGGGACAAGACCCCAACTAACTCACTAAAGTATGAAACTAGAAATAGAAAATATAATTGATAAGAAGGGCCCTCGAAAGATGAGGACTCACCAACTGAGACTGAGAAATGCTAACTCCAAAAATCTGACTAGCGGCGGGACTTAGCTTGGATATCGGAGCCTATCGTAAAACGATACAGTATAGAGTTATGGTCAGTATGTGCAATGTACCGAGTATGCAAGCTAAGTAAAACTGCTAAGTAAGTAAAATCATAAATCATGCATATTATAAAATATAATCAAGATAAGATTCTGAGTGTAAGGATTGCATGCTATTTTCTGAAATCATGATCTAAACATAACTAAGTATCATAATTGAATCAAATGACCCAAAGCTGAAAATTGATAATCATTGGTAAAACTGAATATTCGGTCAAACCTGTTGAAAACATAATATCATGACTGATGAACATGCATAACTGAAATCACGAGGAACAATGGGAGACTCATCATATAACCAACATTACCACGATAGAGCTTATATGGTCCCGACTATCACACTCAAGTGGGCAGAGCCGTCAAATCCTTGTCAGGGCTAAGGACACTACCATGATATAGATATCAAGCTGAAGGCACCTTGGGTGCAGGGGAAGCTAACAAGGGATGTTCCAAAATAATCTTAACATACCTACGTTGGCGCGTAGTTCTGAGGCATAGGGTTGATTAACCCTTAGCCTACTCTGTGCTAGACACTACTCCCAAAAATATGCATATGCTCTCCATCGTTTTTAATGAAGCTGAACCATCGTCTTGTGATGATGCTGACTCATAACAAATCTAAAATCATGACATGAGGAGCCTTGGCTCAAACTATACCACAAGTTGAAAATAGTGGGAGTCTAGACTCCAAAATTCATGTGGTAAGCTAATACATGAAATTTAGATAAATCATGAAACACACTCGATCATATGGGCTTGCCCAATACTTAGACAAGCTTGACCTAGACTTGATCTCATTCGAGACATGAACATAGAAATGGGTAATTTGAAATCATATTTTTTTCATATACACCTCATCATGCTTGAATACATATTTCATAGATCTCAACTTTCATAAACTTTCCTGGATGGGCATCATAATTTATAATACTTTAAAACATAATTTCTAATAAAAAATATTGTAAAATTTTCCCACTAATCATAATTCAATATTAGAAACATTCTTAGATCATACACATTATATATATTTAGGAAATTCACATATTTGGTAAAAATCCCATAGATTCATCAATTAGAATTTCATGAATTGAGAGGGGATTGGGCTTGTGTGTTGACAATTACACCCATTCATAACCCTACATACCTGAAGAAATCTTATTTATCAACTCCCTTGATTTCACAATGGAAATCTGGGGAAGAACCTTGAAGAGACTAGGCTTATCACCCCTTAAACCTCTAAGCTTAAATGCATGAATTGGAATAGGCTTAGAATGAACTTATGCCTCTTAAAACACTCTATTCTGAGCATAAAACTAGGAACTTAGGAATTATGGAAAATCCCTTAATAAATTCGCAGGGGAAAACACAGTGCCAGTCCTAATGAGAAACTGGACGACTCGTGCCTACTGACCACAACTCGTCGTCTTCACTCGTGATCAACACTGGGAACTTGCCTTCCTTGGTCACCACAGGGGACACCACGACTCGTGGTGTACCCAATGATTCGTGGTGATGACCCATTAGGTACACTTCCCATTTTCTTTCATCCTTCAAACCACCCTTGACTAGGGTTGACCTAACAAAACGTGGTGCTGACCATGACTCATGGTCACACCCGTGGTCGCCCCAAATCTGAAAATTCCAATCATGGTTGAACCCCTCCCCACTAGTCTCTTAACGACTCGTGGTGTTCCATATGGGTCACTGGATGACTCATCCTATGACCTGGTGCAGAAAATTCTATTTTGTCCATTTCAACTCCTGGGTCTGATCTTAGGAATTTTGGGGTATTACAGTTGTTGTAACTTGTAACGGGTTGTAGGGAGAGTCGTGGTAATGTTCGAAAGTTTTACTTCCCAAACCATGAGTTGTGGTGAATGGGTATGACTTATGGTCAATATTCGTAGTTAGACAGTCTTGATGTAATGAGTCACACTACGATTCATGGTCCCTTGTAATGACTTGTGGTCAGGAGTCGTGGCATGACACTACTTTTCAGGTCATTGATATACGAGTCATAGTATGACTCATTGTATGGTGTGATAAATCATGGTTTGGAGTCGTAGGATGGAGGTTAAGAGGAGAGGCAAAGACTGTCCACTAACCATGAGTCATAGCACGAGTCATAGTGACTGCCAGTCAGGAATTTTAATACAATTTCTCAAGGATATTTTCTTAATTTCCCAAGCTTATAACCTATAAATGACATAATTTTGGGTATCATAAAGGGTGTAGTAAGGGGTTTAAACTAGCCTAAGTTCTCACTCTTTCAAAACAATAGTAGATTGAAATCCCCTCTAAAGATTAAAGTTAGGGTTCTTCATCAAATCTCTTCAATCTTTCTCTGGTTTTCAAGACAAGTCTAGGAGTCAATTACCCAGGTATGTAGGGTTATAAATGGGGAAAATTCTTCCACCCTCAAGCCCAATTTCATCCTATCTATGATCTCAAGTCTTCAAGTATGTTATGTTGAAATACTAGGGTTTAACCCAATTTCATGCAATTACCCATGCTACCTTTATGGGTTCAATTCTCTCATATTCTAATAGATGATTTAGAGAAAATTTGACTCTTAATTTACATACTAATTCATGATATCAAGTTTATGCAGATTATACCCTAGTGTGCATGATTTATGAATTTCATGTTTATGAACCCATGATTTCAAGTATGATGAATAATCAAAGTATACATGAATGTTTATAAATTCTTAACTTATGATTCCATGCTTTCAAATTATGAAGCTTATTTTAAGTATATATGATTTCATTATTTGTGCAAGCCCATGTAAAATCAAGTAGAGTTATCATTATTATAGCCAAGGCTTACAAGTTTATAGAGATGCTTGGAGTCAAAACTCCTAAGAAACAAGATATAAGTTATGTTTTGAGAATATGACTCTGAGCAATATGCATGTTTTGGGAGTAGTGCCTTGCACCAGGTAGACTCAGGGTTCTAAAGACCCAAGTCTCATAACTACGCACCACCGTAGGTATATATGTTCTTATTTGGGACATCTCGAGAGAGTGCTTCCCCTACTCAAGGGCACACCTGTGATATTATACCTTCATCATTCTTTTCCCAGGCAAGTCTTGGGATGGCTCAGCCCACTTGAGGTAGATAGTTGGGGCATCACGTAAGCTCTATCGTGATAGTGTCGGTTATGAAGAAGCCTTTCATTGTTCCTCATGTTTTTGTTACACATGTTCATGTCTTATGATGTTATGTTTTACAGAACATTTGACCCATTGACTAGTTTATGAGTTCTCAGGTATGAGTTCAAGTATGATACACTATATGTTTCTATTTGTAAACCTTGGATCATTATGATTAGCTTATGATGAATATCTCATGACTTATGATTACTTAAGAAATATGACATACGTCATGTTGCCTTACTCTCATATTGTATCCTATTTTATATTCATGATTTTGACCTATCATTTTACTAGCATGTTTTACTTTTCCGACATACTCAACACATTCAAACTACTAATCATATACTCTATGCTATATTATCTCATGATATATGTTTGGGTGATCATTAACAGTCTCATCGTTAGCGCGTTCCAACTTAGTATAGCCCTATTCTAGTTTTATGAGTCCTCATGATCCGAGGATGTCAGTTTTGACTATATCTCCTTATTTAGGTCATTTAGTTTCAGACTCAATGAACTAGTTGGGAGTGTTGTCCCATCAGCTTATCAAACGTTTAGAGGCTTTTCAGATAGTTATGTTTAGATGGTTTTGCGATGTTGGTTCATGTTCACGTTCATGTTGATATGTTATGCAGACTTCTGCTTATATCATGTTCATATTTTTCGCTTAATAATGCACTTAATCATACTATGTGTGTGCTATGGGTTAGCTTAGAGCCATTCATGATTTTTGGTCCTGTGTCTCGATCTGGGGTCCCAGCTCGGGTCGTGACAAACTTGATATCAGAGAAAAGGTTTAGGAATGTCCTAGGGTGTCTGGAAGCCGCATTAAGTAGATTCTTTTCCATAAGTGTGAAGTGCGCCACACTTATGGGAAAGAGGCTACCTTACATTTTAGGAAATATTCCTTCTTTCATGATCTATGTCATATGATGAAGTACATCTCTTTATTCCTCTAACTCATGCTATACATGTTTGCAGAAATATTCTTGTCAATGGGAGAAGGAATGTCAATGAAAGTGGACATGGCAATGGAAATAGAGATGGGTGTCAGTCATCCCCACCAGCTCCAGCTGATCCTTAACTGGAGCAGGTTACTCATGCCGAGTTCAGGGCGACATTTTAGATGTTCGTACAAGCCATGACCGCCTAGGTGAACCAGCAGACTGTTTCTCAATGAACCAAAATGGGAATGTGGTGACGGCTAGCGTGCGAGACTTCATCAGAATGAACCCACATGAGTTTCATGGTTCAAAAGTGGATGAGGACCCACAAAAGTTTATTGAGGAGGTCTAGAAGATTATCCAAGTGATGGGTGTTTCAGGAGTGGATAGTGCAGACTTGGCCTCTTACCAGCTCAATGGGGTTGCTCATATTTAGTTTCGGTAGTGGAAGGAGAGAAGGGGAGTTAGTGCAGTTCCCATTAGCTGGGATGAGTTTGTTACGGATATCTTGGTCAGGTTCATCCCCCGGGAGTTGAGGGAAGCAAAGGCGGCCGAGCTCATCATCTCGAAGAAAAGTTACATGACTGTTCAGGAGTACTCCCTAAAGTTTACACAGTTGTCCAAGTATGCCCTGGAGATGGTTGCTTATTTGAGGGCCTGTATGATCAAGATCGTTACTAAAGTGGTAGATTCATTCATCAAGGAGTGAAGGATTGCAACTGATTAATGATATAGATATCTCCTGATTGATAATATATTGCTAGCAGATAGAGGAAGAGCAAATGAAGGAGAAAGAGAGAAAGGCCAAGAGGGCCAAACCAGGGAGCCATGGGCATTTCCAGTAGAGATCCGATGGTGGACATCGCCCTCAATTCCAGTAGAGTTCATTAGCCCGAGTTCCCTCCTCAACCAGCATTCCATTAAGGCCTCAGGGAGATTAGAGAGGAAGGGCGTCAGGCTCTAGGGGTCAAAGGAGCATGACAGGGGAGCACACTTTTCCATCTTGTACAAAGTGTGGTAGAAGGCACTCTAGAGATTGTTTGGTTGGCGCTGATGCTTTCTTCGGGTGTGGGAATGCCTAACACATGCTTAGAGATTATCCTTGATGGTAGAGGCCATGTGTCACGACCCAAACATAGGCCCGGATCATAACACGGGACAAGGAGTCCTGAGAGACTCCAAGTCGACCCATGGCATGAACATTTATCTAACTTCGTATCACTTAAAGTGGAATACTGAACATACGATATATCAACAACATAAACGTATCATAAAATAACATGATAAGCAGAAAGTACTAGAAATACATAGCGGCTAGTACTAAAATTAGTCTGAAAGCCTCTATCATATTAGATGGGTTGATGGGACAACATCCCCAACTAACCCGACAACAAACTGAAAAAAAAACATCATTATCTGAACATATGGCCCTCCGAACATGAGGACTCACCAAAAGGGGCTGAAAGATAACTCTAGATGGACTACTGACAGGAATGAGCCTGAGAGCCAGTCTTGTATTATGAAATGATACATCATAGAAAGTATGCGGTCTGTACGTGGAATGTACCAAGTATGCAAGGTAAGTGGAACGGACATATAAAATCTATAAAAACTCATAAATTATCATAAGAGTAGGAAAACATGCTCATAACATAAATATCGTAATGTAACATAAGGCTCAACGTTTTTAAAACATTCGTAATACAATCGTAATCATAATCACAAGAGAAAAGATTTATTGAACATGACCTAAGCCAACATACATAATCATAAACATGCATAAATCATACAGAACAGTGGGAGATTCTCATAACCGACATACCCAATACGAGCACACATAGAGCCCAACATATAACCTTAGTCGGGAGGGCGTTCTTACCTTGCCAAAGGTAGAAATATGAAAGGCTTGATATCACCATGAAAAGGGGCCATTTGGGACAAGGGACAGCCACAAGAGAGGTCCCAACATGTCCTACAATGGCACGTAGTTATGATATCCGGGGCCAAACCTATGCCCCGAACCTACTCGATGTTAAATACCAATCCCAAAACATATATAGTTCTCATAGTATAATATTCATGAGATTCATGGGCTAGTTAAATCATGATAATCATAAACATGCTTGTAAATTTGTGAACTAGCCATGAAATAAGGCCCGTCAGTCGGCCATAACATAAGCTCATAAGTCATGGGATTCATACATACTTGTAGATCATACATATACTTTGCAAATAATCAAATCATAATGGGTATTTGAATAAATTCATATTTCAAATCATAAATCATGATGGGTTTATGAATATCAACAATTGAAGTAAAATCATAACTCAATTCATCCTAGATCATAATTAGGCTTAATTTAGTGGAAATTGAAATCAATAATTTTTTAATCAAAATAGTTGTAGAATCTGATCAAAATTCATAAAATATGATGTAAATTACAAAATATAATAACCCATTTGTAGATCATTAGAATTCCACAAGATTTAAGTTAAAACTCCATAATATTTTTTATCAAATTTCATGAATTAGGAGAAATTGGGCATGGGTGTGAACGAAAACACCCATTCATAACCCTACATACATTGGTAAGATAAATTATCTCCACTCCCAAAAAGCCCAAAGGGAAAATTATGATGAACACCTTGAAGACTAGCTTGATCACCTCTAAACTTTTCTAACTTTGCATGCATGAGAATGAATAGGTTACGAAGGCTTAACCTATCCTATTAAAATCATAAAATAACATAAAACGACATAGTTTAGGACCCTAGAATGTAGGAATGATGAAAATACCCTAACAATCTGCAATGGACAATCTAACAGACGTACCAAGAGAATACCACGACTCGTCGTATCCGTCTATCATATGCACTGCCAAATCCCTAATCTTAAAATTCAACCCACGACTCTACAGGAGAAATCGTCCTTTCATCGACGGGTCATTGATTTGATTTTATTTGCCCCTTAGATTCTGCACTTCTCCTCACAATGAGTCTCACCATGACTCATTACTTCATCCAATGAGTCATGGTTTCATTCCGTTAGATCCACTAAAAATTTTACATATTCCCCTACAACAACTCGTGACTACGGATTGTTACATCTCATAACAAGTCGTGGGATGACCCGTCATATCCCCTAATGTCGATGTCCAATACCCAACACGGTTACAAAAAATGACTCATTATTCTCAACAACGAGTCGTTACATCACTTGTTATTTCCACTGCTACCATACCTACACTTCCCGCGACTGAAGCCAACGGGTCATTGGTTGCACCAATGATTCATTGGGTCGTCCGTCCTGCAACATTTTTCCCAGTTTTCAGCCAACTTCCATTTTTGATCCCAGGTCTAATCTTAGGCACTTTCAGGGTATTACACCATGCCACAACCACTACTTCAGAAGCTCCAGCAACTTGCCCATCTCAGTAGGCGGCCCCTTCTAGTGAAGCGGGCTGACAGTGCCAGAATAGGTTCTATGCACTTTCATCTCATCAAGAATAGGAGAGCTCATCCGTTTTGTAGTTGCTAGTATGTTATGAGTATTCCATCTTGATGTGTATGCATTTTTAGATCTAGGAGCTACATTATCTTTTGTGACTCCTATGTTGTTGTTAGTTTCGGTGTTAGTCCCAAAATCCTGTCAGAACCCTTCTCAATCTCTACTCTGGTCAGTGAGTCAGTTTTTGCTCGACGGGTACACAGAAATTACCCTATCATGATTCTTCAAAAAGTCACCTCAGCTGACTTAGTGGGGATATATATGATCGATTTTGATGTTTTCTTTGGTATGGAATGGTTACATGCTTGTTATACCTCGATCAATTCTAGAATTCATACAATAGAGTTCCAATTTTTGAGTGAACTAGTCCTAGAGTGGAAGTGTAGTTCAGCAGTGCTTGTAGGTCACCTTTATTTCCTATATTAAGGCCAAAAAGATAATCTCTAAGGTTTGTATATACCATCTAGTTCGGGTTAAGGATTCCATGTCTGAGACCCAGACTCTCTAGTCACTTCCTTTTGTATGTGAGTATCCAGAGTTGTTTCCACATGATCAACCAGGATTCCCCCCCCCCCCACATCCCCCCCCCCCCCCCCCCGCGAGCGAGATATTGACTTTGGTATCAATCTTCTCCCTAATACACAACCCATATCCATTCCTCCTTACAAAATGGCTCTAGTGAGCTAAAGGAGTTGAAAGAGCAGTTGAAAGATCTCCTACATGAGGGCTTCATTAGGCCTAGTAAGTCCCAATAGGGAGCTCCAGTTCTCTTTGTTCGAAATAAGGATGGTTCCCTTAGAATGTTCATTGATTATCGATAGTTGAACAAGGTCAAAATCAATAATAAGTATCCCCTCCTTATGATTGATGACCTATTTGACTAGCTTCAGGGTACTGAGTGCTTTTTAAAGATAGACCTCATATTTGGCTATCATAACCTTAGAGTTAGGGAGAGTGACATTCCGAAGACAGTCTTCAAGACTCAGTATGGTCATTATGAGTTCGTAGTTATGTCTTTTGGACTAACAAATGCTCCTGCTGCTTTTATGGACTTGATAAACAGGGTGTTCAAGCTATATTTAGATATGTTCATGATTTTCTTAATCGATGATATTCTCATATACTTTCGGAGCGACGAGGAGCATGCCACTTATTTAAGGATTATGTTGAGACTCTCAAGGATCGCCAGCTATTTGCTAAATTTAGGAAGTGTGATTTTTTGTAGAATTCAGCAGCATTCTTGGGTCATGTGGTTTCTAGTGAGGGTGTACAGGTGGACTCTCAAGCATAAAGGCAGTGAAGAATTGTCCTAGTCTTGTCAGTCCCAGGGAGATTAGAAGCTTCTTTGGTTGAGTCGGCTACTACAAGAGATTCATAGAGAGATTTTCATCCATTTTTGCACCGTTCACTAAGTTTATGAAGAAGAAGGTCAAATTTCAGCAGTCAAATGCATGTGAGAAGAGTTTTCAGGAGTTAAATACTCGACTCATATCGACCCCAGTATTAAATATACTAGAAGGCACAAATGGTTTTGTGGTGTATTTTGTTGCCTCTAGGATCGGTCTTGGTTGTGTGTTGATGCAACGTGGAAAGGTCATTGCATATGCCTCTGGATAGCTTAAGACTCATGAGAATAATTATCCGATGCATGACCTAGAGTTGGCGACGTGGGTATTTGCCTTACAGATTTAGAGGCAGTATTTGTGTATGGGGTGCATATGGATGTCTTCACGGATCACAAAAGCCTTCAATATGTGTTTACTCAGCAGGACCTGAATTTGCGGTAAAGGAGATGGCTAGAGCTTCTCAAGGACTATGACATGAGCGCCCTTTATCATCTGGGCAAGGAAAATATAGTAGCGGATGCTCTTAGTATGCTATCCAATGAGAGTGTATCTCATGTAAACAATGGGAGAAAGGAGTTGCTGAAAGATGTCCATAGGCTTGCTCGTTTAGGGGTTTGTTCGGTGCTATTGCTTTGGGTATAAAGCTACACACAAGTGCACGTGGTCGAACAAGTAGTAAAGTGGCTTAAGTAATCCAAGTATCGATCCCACAGGGACTGGGATGAAGTGCAATTTGCTCAAGTGTACTATATTTTAATTCTAGAAATGCAGACAACAGTGTAACCAAAAGTTTGATATTTTGATTTATAATTTTTATGCTAAATCTAAAACAACTATCTAATGTGAGTCTGAACTATGAATGAGAGCATGATGAGGTTAAACGAACATGTAATGAAATTAATTATCGATGTAATTTGGTTAGTCTTTTCCTCCGGTTTCTAGCCAAGAACTATTGCCAAGAGATTAAAACTCTCGTATTTAACCCCACTTAAGAATCATGAACCATCCACCTACATTTCTTTGATTAAATGCAATTCATGTTCTAGCCATACAAACGCGGTTCCTAAATTGACTAATACGACTTTCAAGTATATTTCTATCCTGAAAGTAAATCAATTCTCAATTTTCCCAAAACTAAGAAAAGATCATATCCTATTAATTCACAACTTTCCAATTTCTTGCTCTCTCGAGTGAAAGCGGACTTTTATATGTACATTAATGTAGGCCACACATTAATGCAATAAGAACAAGAATTAATAGAACAACCATGGAAGAAAAGATGAGAAACCAAAGAATCAATGATCACATTTCATTACAAGTGTTCATAACCTCAGCAAGAAGATGAATTAGCCACTCATTTGTGGATTAAACATCGTTAAATGAGTGTTAAAGATACAAGCAATTGAATACAAGGAGAAGAAAAGAGAGAAAAACCCTGATAATTTTGTCCCCTCAACTGCTTGTAACTCACGTTCTTGCTCCACCAAGTCAGAATATTGAAAAATGAACCTAAGTGTTCTATTTATACTAGTGGGAATTTTTCCCGGAATAACAAGCAACGTGTCACGGAGTGCATCGCGGAGCACTGCCTCCGTGACACGCTACCGATGCGGACCTTCACTGGAACTGGGGGTCCAGGAAATAAGGCCCAACGTGGCACGACGTGCAACGCGGAGCCATGCCACCGTGCCAAGGACCCATCGCGTACCCTCTATGGAAATTGGGCGAAAATTCCCTATCCAGGCAGAAGGCCTCCGGGATGGCAGCGTGACACGGCTCCATCACGGAGCCCCTTTATTTGATGCTTTCCACTACCTTGTCCCTTGCTCACGTCCGAGTCCAACCCCAATATCTTCCAACATGCATTTAAGCTTCCCAAAATTACATTTTACCTGCAAAACAATGCTAATCATGTTGGTTAGTAAAAATTCACATTTTATTACCAATTACATGAGAATGTATACACATTGATAGATAAACAAGGCTAAAATTCCACATTTAAGTATCACTTGGTCATATAAATTTTCCCAAGATCACTTACCCCACACTAAAATCCTTGTTCTTCCTTGAACAACAATCCTACACCTCATGCAATTTACATCCCAACCTCGCTACTTTGGTTTGACAATTTAGGCTACGGTCACACCGATTATTCAATATAGCAAATCATCAAGAAAACATGCATGGTCCTATCAATGCAATGACCTTCAATACATCAAGACCTCCTAGACTTAAGAATCGACTCTCGATATTGGCAAACTCATGCAAATCAGCTGATCAAGATATCCGACACGAAAATTAATCTCTCATCAAGCATGTGCCCTCACAACACAAGAGAGTCTTCCCCTTTTTGTTCATATGAACTCACAAAATTTCAGGCAGGGGCATGTAAACACAATTTAGCTCTCTCTCCCAAAAGAATTCACATGCATCATGTCATGACCCATAAGCTTGCCCTTAGTGTATTACTCCACTAATATAAAGAAGTGCGATGTAAGATCACGTAGGAGTTTAACTGGTTGTAATGGAAGCTACGGAACTAGTAAATATTGGGTTAGCCAATAATAGCCACTAGCATCCTTAAGCGCCTTTTCAACACATCCCATCAACTCATGAACATTGTTTCTTTTTTTCTTTTTCATCCTCCTATTCTTGACGTTTTTCTTTAGTTTAGCCCATCTTATTAAGCACACTTGACACAACAACAAAGGTTATTCATGCACCTTCATTATAGTTTATTTATAACAAGTGCACCTTCAACCTTTTCTTTTCTTCCAGCACTCGGCTTTTCTTTTCTTTTCACCATTCTCACTCTTTGACACTTTGGGAAAATGATTTTCTCTTCTTAAGCGCTTAAGAGTTTTGTATAGACTTTACGGCTAATGAAAAGAAAGGATTAGCTCGGTTTCCACTTTTCGACAAAAGAAAAAAATAATAGGTTAAAGGCTCAACGGGCTGACTAGGGTATACAATCAAGGTGGGTACGACAATGAAAAATAGAAACTTTCAGTTAAAACAAAGAAATGCCTACATCCTCTCCTACAATACACCTCCTTCATTTCGTTTTGTACACACACCAGGCAAGTTCTAGACACTTCACAATAGCACGGAATAACAACACCTCACTTCACACTTATTGCACATGCTCAATTCAAGATGTATTCACAGACTCTTCAATCAGCTAATTACAGGAATTCAAACATTAAGCCTCAATCACACTGAATCGAACTCTATGGCCTAGGTATCTCAACATATTTACAAAGTTGCATGCTTTCATACGAATCACCTTTGCATTTTAAATATCATGTACAACACGCAACCAGAATTTCGCAACCATAAAGTAACTCCAGGTTTTGGGATGCAACCCACAAAAGAAAACAACTGAAAAATAATTGAAAAAAAACCTACTCCTAACGACTACATTTCCCTTAAGACGGTCGTCATCCATCCATCATAGGGAATGGTCACTACTATGACTTCGGTTCAATGGGACCATTCTCGGTAAAAGAAGCAAAAACAAATGCCGAGAAACCCAAGAATTGAAAAAATATTTTAAAAATATCGATCATTTGGATAACAAAAATATGTACAAAATCATTTAAAAATATCGATCATTTCGATAACAAAAATATGTACAAAATCAGCTAGCAACATTCAGCAACACACGTCAATTTCACATAAATTTACAATACAGAACAATAACTTAACAATTCACAAATCACAGGGAACAACAAAATTTCACAAGCACGACAACAGATTAGAGCATACATACATAACAGCACAACCAGCAACTAACTACTCCCACCCCACACTTAGCTCGAACACTGTCCCCAGTGTTCACAAAAATTAAAATAGCACAAAAATCGGGTGGTGGAACTCTCTGATCAATCAAAGTACTCCACTTCTTCGTCAGGTGCTGCTGCTTCATCTCCCATGTCTGAATCACCCCCGTCGTCATCATCGGACTCCACATCGGAGTCCTCCCGATGTGTCTCCTCGTCTGTGGGGACATCATCATCCGTGGGCTCTACAAATGCTGGCCCCACTCGGCATAGAGCCCTAGCGTTCTCGCCGAAGGGGTAGTCTAGCTCGAGCTGCCATAGCTCCTCCTCTGTCGCCGGCCTCCCGCCTATCCTCAGCTGGAGCATCTGCATCCCATACATGCGAGCCATATACTGATCATCACGAGCATGTCGCTCGCCAAGTGTAAGCACTGGCCCGTGGGTGGTGTCGGGTGCCTTAGTTTTAGTAACATCTAAGGCCCGCCACTCCATCTGCGGGATATAATCAAGGGCCTCTTCCTCAACATCTAGGCCCCTGAGGAAGGTGGTGAGTAGTCCACCAAAGCTGTACCACTGCCCCTGATGCAACCGGGCTCTCTTCATGGCAGAGATAATCATCGCCCCCACGTTGATCTCCAGCCCTTTCATCAAGGCGTACACCAGGCATACACGATCGCGGGTTACATCTGTCATATGTACCCCCGGGATTAGGTAGGAACAGATGATCTTTAGCCATATTCTGGCTTCCCTGTTCATCTGTGAATAGGGCAAAGTCTGATGGTAGCCCCTCTCTTTGTGTCTGCTCCACCTAGCTGTCGATCGGGTCCCACACAATGTGCGTCTGATGTCCGCATACGGTGGAGTGATGTTCAACTGTTGAAGCACGTGGGCGTCTGTGTCCCGCGCCCCTATGATAGCATTGAGGTGGTGGGGCTCAAATGTGACTATTTGCCCTCTGATTTTTATGGTGTGACTTCTTAGGGTCGGGTTCCAATTGGCATAGAATTCCCGAATCAGGTGCAAGTTACATTCCTTGGGCTCTTCAAAGATGAAGTTGAGCCCAGCTGCCTCGATCCGGTGGACAATCCTAGGGAACTCCTGTGCCAATGGTTCCCGTGCGATATGTTCCTCGGGGAAGTACTTGTTTTCTTTGTGCTTTGCGTACCACTTCTTCCCCTCATCTGTCACCCATCTGGTTCCGTATTGGCGGCGTTGGCCGCGTGGAACCGCTGGTGCTGCTGGGACTGTTGTGCCCAGTCTGATTCGCTCTCTTCCGGCGCCAAATGTTGATGCGTCTTTCCCTTTTTCTTGCCTGCTTGCCATTTTACCTGTCAACCCAAGTAGACAAGATCAATGTTAAGCCAATGAATATTAACTTCGACTAAGGTCGGGTTAATCTAGGCTACCCCACACTTAGTCCTTAGCTACAGTTACAACATACCGGCAAGATCATGCTTATTTGCATAAATAAACAACCAACTATACAAACATGCTTAGTGCATACGAAGAATTCGACGGTATATATACTATGTACTACTCAGACTTCGTACAGCTAACAACAATCATTACCATCGATAACCTTTTAATCCATTGCACTTAGCAAGAAAAAAAAGAAACGAAAACAACAACAAGAATTTATCTACACGAACCTATACAACCAACCCAATTCTTGCAAATTTCAATATTCCCCTAACCCGAGAATCTGTCGGTCTTTTAACATGATAACAACTAGCACACCGACTCATCTCACTCAACATGTACATCCCGGTATGAATTTCACAAGTTCACTACATTTTCCACTTCAAATTCAAAAACAAGCCCTAGAAATGATGATATCAAGAAAATTCGATTAAATTATGCAATAAACGAGTTCAAGCAATCATAATGATATTCCGAACATTCATCAACAACAATTCAATTGAATTCATGTTTAATTTCTACTTAGGGCAAACTTAGCTCACCTCACATGCCCAATATCGAAGAAAATCGACAAGAAATGAGATGAAATCGAAGAACATACCTTGAAGTTAAAGAATTGAAGAAAAATCAATGATTTTCTTGGCCTATTCCGTGTCACGTTGAAGAGGGATGAGTTTTAGGGAGTTTGGTCGTAGAGTGATTGAAAAATAAGGAAAAATGAGGGGGTTTCGGGGTTTAAAAGTGGGAAAATCGCGCGGGTCACCCGGCGACCGGGTATGACCCGTCGCGATATACACGGCAACGTGTCACGGAGTGCATCGCGGTGCACTGCCTCCATGACATGGAGCTATCGCGAGCCCATTCTGGAATTTTAAAAATTTTGGATTTATACCTCAACGTGTCACGGAGGGTAACGCGAAGGTCCTCCTTCGTGACACGGAGCTATCGCCCTAGCTCACTGTTTTGCCACTTTTTATTAATTTTCATACCTTGAATTTTCCTTTGCGATTCCGTGCATATTTTCCTCCGTTTGACCTGAAATTCATCTCACTACACAAAATTGGTTAGAATTATAGATTTCTCTAAATAAAAATAAAAACAAAAATAAAACTAAAAAGTTTTGTAGTAAATCAAGAAAAAGAAAAAGAAAAATCTATTCACACTTTACAAAGAGAAGAATTTTTCACGGGTTGCCTCCCGTGCAGCGCCTGGTTTACCGTCGCGGCTCGACGTCGTTAAGCTCAGTTGTCCTGTAGGATGATGGACGATTTCTCTCGATCACCGTCCTCCCCCCAGTAGTGCTTACACCATTTCAGTGGTGTTCCCAATAACTCTCGTGAATCCTTAATCTGCTCATTATCGCCTTGATCAATCACATTGATCACCGAGAGTTCTTCGTGCACCATCGGGAGCTTGGGTGCCTTGTACACATCGAACACCTCCACCTTGTCGTGTGCTCGCATTGTTAGCTATCCCACAGCTACATCAATTAGTACTTTCCCGGTCGCCAAGAAAGGACGTCCCAAAATAAATGGGGCTTCCGCGTCTGGTTCAAAATCCAGCACGACAAAATCTATCGGGAAAATCAGGGAGCCAACTTGCACCAGAACGTCCTCCACAATGCCATCAGGTCTGGCTAAGGACCGATCCGCCAATTGAAAGATTACTATTCTGGGTCTAGGACTCCCTAGACCCAGCTTTTTGAATACCGATGACGGCATCAAATTTATGCTCGCTCCCAAATCACACAATCCACGAGCTCGGATGCTCTGCCCAATGGTAATCTGTATAGTAAAGCTCCTAGGGTCTTTGAGCTTTGTGGGCAGTCGGTTTTGAATCCGGGAAGTGCACTCTACCATTAGAGCCACCGTAGCATACTCAGTCAACCGACTTTTGTTTGCCACGATGTCCTTTATATACTTAGCATATTTCGGCACTCCCTGCAAAACATCAACAAGAGGTAAGTTAACATGTACCTGTTTCAGCACCTCCATGAATTTCTTGAAACATGCCTCCTCCTTGTGTTTCTTTAATCGTTGAGGGAACAGGGGTGGTGGTCTTTCTGATTCAGCTTCCTTAGTCTTCCCCCTTTCAGTACTTTGCTCCCTCTCGACTTCTGCTGCTCCCGATTGTTGAGGTGGCCTTTGTGGTTCCACCTCTTTCAGCTGCAAACCACTCCTTGTGGTCACTGCATTCACCTACTTGGGATTGGGATCTGTGTCGCTCGGAAGTCCTCCTCTAGGCCTGGTGTTTTGGGCTCCAGCAAAATGCCCAAATTGATATTCAAGTGCCTTGGTAGCTAACTGGTTGTTTTTCACTTCGGCTGCCAATTTCACATAGTCAGCCTGCAATTGTGCTTGGTTAGCTATCATGGTCTTGAACATCTCCTCAATGCTGGGTGATGGTGGTGGAGGAGGTGCATTGTTGTTTCTGAATTGTGCTTGATAATTCTGCTGCCCTCCTTGGTTCCTTTGCACACCCTAACCCGAACTTTGCCCCTGATGGTTGTTGCTACCCCAGGAGAAATTAGGGTGATTCCTCCAATTGGAATTGTAGCTATTACCATACTGTTGGTGGTTGTTCCTTTGTACATTTCCCACAAAGTTTACCGAGTCAGGATTTGCTTCACAACACTCAGCTGAGTGCTCACTGCTTCCACACACTTCACACCACATTTGCTGCACTACATTAACTGGGGCTTGGGGCTGGTTCATTTTCATGTTGCTGAAGTGGGTGTTAAGTTGATTTTGTAATGCAGCTACCTGTGCAGCAATAACTGTAAACCCATCCACTTCTAGCACTCCTGCTGCTTTCCTTGTCCCGCCTCTTGATGAATCAGCATTCCATTCTGGATTGCCCTGCGAAATACAGTTCAACAAAGTATACAGCTCCTCATAAGTTTTCTCCAGCGCTTGTCCTCCAGCTGCTGAGTCTAGCAATATTTTTGTATCGGGTTCCAAACCCTCTATAAAAGTATGCACCTGCACATCATTGGACAGATGATGATGAGGACAATCCCGCAACATGGACTTGAATCTCTCCCAAGCCTGATATAAATTCTCTCCCTCCCTCTGTTTGAAACTTAGAATTTGACTTCTTAGTCTTGCTGTTTTACAGGAGGGAAAAAACCGTATCAAGAATTTCCTCGCAAGATCATCCCACGTAGAAATAGAATTCGGTGGCTCAGCTTTCAACCACCTCTTGGCTTCTCCCAATAGTGAAAATGGGAACAATGTAAGCCGGACATAATCTGATGACACTCCAGCGGGGATGTAAGTGTCACTTATCTCCAAAAAATTTTGGAGATGCTGCTGTGGATCTTCATGAGGGAGACCTGTAAAGTGCTCGCTCGTGTGCAACAATTGCACCATATTCTTCTTAAGTTCGAACCTCCCTCCTGGCTCAGGTTTGCGAATGCTAGATGTGACATTATTAGCATGTGGGATTGCCACCTCGCGAACCGGCCAAGTTGCTACTTCTTCGGGCACTAACACTGTCCGTACTACCGGTGGATTCTGTTGTTGCTCCATGATCGTCTGTCTGAGCAACTGCAGCTTTATTTGTAGAGCTTCTCTCCGCTTACTATGAAATATTCTTTCTGGCTCTATATACGAGTCCACCAGCTCCTTGTCCCTTGCCAGTGTTCAACAGAAATTAAATCTACAAAATAGAGGCTAAGACCAAGTTGTCAACACTAAGAAAACAAAAATATAGTAAATTAACACTTAAAACAATTTCACCAATTGCCAGTCCCCGGCAACGGCGCCAAAAACTTGTTCGGTGCTTTTGCTTTGGGTATAAAGCTACACGAAAGTGCACGTGGTCGAACAAGTAGTAAAGTGGCTTAAGTAAGCCAAGTATCGATCCCACAGGGACTGGGATGAAGTGCAATCTGCTCAAGTGTACTATATTTTAATTCTAGAAATGCAGACAACAGTGTAACCAAAATTTTGATATTTTTATTTATAATTTTTATGCTAAATCTAAAACAACTATCTAATGTGAGTGTGAAATATGAATGAGAGCATGCTGAGGTTAAACGAACATGTAATGAAATTAATTATCAATGTAATTTGGTTAGTCTTTTCCTCCGGTTGCTAGCCAAGAACTATTGCCAAGAGATTAAAACTCTCGTATTTAACCCCACTTAAGAATCATGAACCATCCACCTACAATTCTGTGATTAAATGCAATTCATGTTCTAGCCATACAAACCCGGTTCCTAAATTGACTAATACGACTTTCAGGTATATTTCTATCCTGAAAGTAAATCAATTCTCAATTTTCCCAAACTAAGAAAAGATGATATCCTATTAATTCACAACTTTCTAATTTCTTGCTCTCTCGAGTGAAACCGGACTTTTTAGATGTACATTAACGTAGGCCACACATTAATGCAGTAAGAACAAGAATTAATAGAACAACCATGGAAGAAAAGATGAAAAACCAAAGAATCAATGATCACATTTCATTAAAAGTGTTCATAACCTCAGCAAGAAGATGAATTAGCCACTCATTTGTGGATTAAACATCGTTAAATGAGTGTTAAAGATACAAGCAATTGAATACAAGGAGAAGGAAAGAGAGAAAAACCCTGATAATTTCGTCCTCTCAACTGCCTGTAACCCACGTTCTTGCTCCACCAAGTCAGAATATTGAAAAATAAAACTAAGTGTTCTATTTATACTAGTGGGAATTTTTCTCGGAATAACAAGCAATGTGTCACGGAGTGCATCGCGGAGCACTGCCTCCGTGACACGCTACCGATGCGGACCTTCACTGGAACTGGGGGTCCAGGAAATAAGGCCCAACGTGGCACGGCGTGCAACGCGGAGCCATGCCACCGTGCCACGGACCCATCGCGTACCCTCTCTGGAAATTGGCGAAAATTCCCTATCCAGGAAAAAGGCCTCCGCAATGGCAGCGTGACATGGCTCCATCGCGGAGCCCCTTTATTTTATGCTTTCCACTACCTTGTCCCTTGCTCACGTCCGAGTCCAACCCCGATATCTTCCAACATGCATTTAAGCTTCCCAAAATTACATTTTACCTGCAAAATAATGCTAATCATATTGGTTAGTATAAATTCACATTTTATTACCAATTACATGAGAATGTATACACATTGATAGATAAACAAGGCTAAAATTCCACATTTGACTATCACTTGGGCATATAAATTTGCCCAAGATCAGGTTTCGCCTTACAGATTTATTGGATGGTGGTGTTATTGTGCAGAATGGGTTAGAATCCTCATTGGTGAGGGAGATTAAAGCAAGGCAAGCTGAGGATCCTCTCTTAGTGAAACTAGAGGAAGCTGTCAAGAATTAGAAAGTAGAGGTAAGGGGGAGATGGTGTACTTCGATATCAAGGTTGATTGTGTGTTCCGACAGTAGATGACTTGAGAGAGTGGATGTTGATGAGGCTCATGGCTCTCCTTACTCTATTTATCAAGGTGCCACCAAGATGTACCATGATCTACAAGATGTCTATTAGTGGAATGGCATGAAGAAGGACATAGCTGAATTTGTGGCTAACTTCCCAAATCGCCAATAGGTGAAGGTTGAGCATAAGAGACCTAGAGGTATACTTCAAGACATCCGAATTCCTACTTGGAAGTGGGAAGAGATCAATATGTACTTCATTACAGGGCAGCCTCATACATGCTGATTGTGTGACTTTATATGGGTGATTGTGGATAGGTTGACCAAATCAGCCCAGTTCCTACAGGTAAAAGCTACATATGCAGCTGAGGATTATGCTAGATTGTAGTTTCAGGAGTTATTTCAGTTGCATGGAGTTACTTTGTCCATCATCTTAGATAGGGGTACTCAGTTTACCTCTTAGTTTTGGAGATAATTTCAGAAGAGACGTGGTACTCAAGTGAAGTGTAGCACAGCTTTTCACCCGCAGATTGATGGACAGGCAAAGTGGACCATTCAGAAACTTGAGGACATGTTAACTGTAATTGATTTCAAGGGTAGTTGGGATGATCACTTTCCTTTCATTGAGCTCACCTACAATAACAATTATCACTCCAGCATACAGATAGCTCCATTCGAGGCTCTTTATGGGCGGAGGTATAGATCACCTATTGGATGGTTTGAGGTAGGTGAGGCTATGTTGCTCGGGCCAGATGCAGTGTATAAGGCTATGGAGAAAGTTCATCTTATTAGAGAAAGGCTAAACACAACTCACAGTCATCAAAAATCTTATGCGGATGTTAGGAGGAGAGAGCTTGAGCTTGAAGTCGATGATTGGGTGTTTTTGCAGGTGTCTCCCATGAAGGGAGTCATTAGGTTCAGTAAATAAGGGATTCTGAGTCCCCGATATGTTTGTCCTTATAGGATTCTGATATGAGTTGGAGCTACCAGCAAAGTTAGCTTTAGTGCATCTAGTTTTCCATGTATCTCTGTTGAATAAGTGCATTGGTGACCCAACCTTAGTTGTTCCAGTAGAGAGCATTGGTGTGAAGGATAACCTTATGCAGATGTTCTAGTTGATATCCTTGATCACCAGGTTCGAAAGTTCAGAAACAAGGTGGTAGCTTCAGTGGTTTTGTGGAGAAATTAGCTTGTTGAGGGAGCTATGTGGAAAGTCAAAGCAGATATGATGACTAGATACCCGCATCTTTTCTCTTCCAGCATGAGGTACCAGTTTCCTCCTTAGTACTTTATTTAGTTTCATGTCAAGTTCATGTTTCTCAGTCCCTTTCATGTTATAGCATGCATGTACATTTCATAAATTTAGTTCCGTCATGTATCTCAGTCCGTAGTCAGTCACTCCATCAGTTTTTCAGTCTATAGCTTTCAGTACTAGGATTGCACCTTATTCCCTACCTTCTTAGCTAATTTGGTCTTCATTTGAGGACGAATATTTTCAACCGGGAGATAATGTAACACCCTAATGTTTCCTAGGACTAGAGTCGGGATTTGAAATTTGATTAGCAAAATAATCTATAATTTTCCCTAAGAATGACTCATGGTGCGAGTCATTTCTTGCAATGGGTCATAGGGAGAGTCGTGGTAAAGTTCTAAAATTTTACTTCCTAGACCACGAGTCCACACTGCGATTCATGGTGAATGGGTATGGCTCATGGTTAAGAGTCATAGTTAGCATCTGCAAAGACAGCCTTAATATGATCATTCACAGTACGATTCATGGTCCCTTATAATGAGTCGTGGTCAGGAGTCATGGCATGCCATTGGTTTTTAGGTCTTTGATATATGAGTCATAGTACAACTAATTGTATGGTGTGACAGGTCGTGATTTTGAGTCGTAGGATGGAGGATCAGAGGAGGGGCAAAGACTATCCACTGATTACGAGTCATAGGACGACTCATGGTACCCAAGGACAATGTAATACCCCAAAAGTTCCAAAGACTAGACCTGATATTTGAAGTGTAATTAGCAGGAAAAGTTGGAAAAATTTACTTCCGTACGACTCAACCTACGAGTCTTAGGTTGGTATTACAGGTCGTAGGAAGACCCATGGTCCAGATCAGATAAGTTGTTTCCTAACCACGAATCCCCTCTACGAGCCATAGTATGTGGATACGGCCCGTGGTCAGAAGTTGTAGTAAGTCTTTGGAGTTATCAGGTGAATGACTGTACGGGTAATAGTACGACTCATAGGATGGAGTTACGGGTCATGGTACGAGTCATGAAAATATTCAGAGAGTTGGGGAAAGTGGACTCATTAGTCACTGGAGGAAACCACAAGTCGTAGGTTGGTGGTACCACTCATGGTACGAGTCGTAATATGATGTGCAAATCATTGGTTTAGTTGTGAGTTGATATATTATAATGCCTCGGACTTTTGAGCTAAGTTAGGAACCCTTCTAGGTATGTGGATAGAATCGCACCCTTGAATTCATGGAAATAAGGTGTTAAGATTAATTCTAAAGTGTAATAAGTGCATCAGATGCAAATTAAGGTCATAAGGAACCTCTAGCATGAAATTGAGTTGAGAGCCTTCCCACCGATTGGATTTTTTGTATTGGTTCGTATAATGGTAAAATTCAACCAATCTTAGCTCCCATGTTACAAAACTGTTTTAGGTGATTCAAGATATCAAATTGAAGCCCTTTGAGTCTTCTTTGCAACGCATCCGACCTTGCGCCAATTGGATTTCGGAATAAGAAGTTATAAGTGATTTAATGAAGCTGCAACATGCATTTTACGACTCTCAGTACGAGTCGTACAATCAACCTATGACCCGTACTGTTGGTTGTAGTAACTTCCAGTTGCAGGTTTTATTTTGATATTTTTGGGGAATTTTTCTAAACTCCTATACTTATAACTCCTTAATGAAGACATTTTAAGCTTTCTTAAGGTCAGATTAAAAGGATTAACATAGCCTAAATCCTCACCCTCTCCAAAAGATCGATAGTTAGATTTTCTCTCAAGAAAGGAGCTAGGTTTCTTCTTCAACCTCTTCAAATCTTATTGGACTCTTGAAGACAATTCAAGGGATCATCAAACCAGGTATGTAGGCCGATGAGTTAGGGGTTTCTTCCACCCTCACGCCCTTCTCAAGTTGTATTCATGATTCTCACTTCCATGCTCTAATTTTTTGGAGTTTTAGGATTAAGCTTCTTATGGGTGAATTCTTTCATGTTCTTCCATGAAATCAGTTTCCTCGTAATTCAATTTATGTTCCTATGATTATGAATGCTTGTCCCTTATCAAATATCTCATGAATCTATGAATTCCAAGTTTCAAGTATGATTTTAAGAACTTCTAGGGTTTTAGCCCAATTTCATGAAATTCTCTACGATATGTCTATGGGTCCAATTCCCTTATGTTCCAAAGCATGTTTTAAAATTAATGGGAAGATTTCATCCTCAATTTTATTATAAATTCATGTTTTCAAGCTATTATAAAAGAATGCCCTATGATGCATATTTTATGAAAATTTAAGCTTATGATCCATGATTTCAAGCATGATGAGATATTTAGCATGCATGAATGTTTATGAACTCTCAACTTATGATTATGGGCATATTTTACAATGTAATTACAAATTATGTTTTCCAGTTTACAATTATGATGCCCAATCATAAAAGAATTTATGAAAGGTTGAGATTATGATCTATGTTTTCAATTATGATGAGATGTATATGAAGAGAGTATGATTGGAAATTACTCATGTCTACATTCAGGTTTTGAATAATCAAAGTCTATTTCAATCATGTTTAAATATTGGGAAAGCCCATATAATCAAGTATGTTTCATGATTTATATAAGTTTCATGTTATTAGCTTACCACATGATTTTGGAGTCTAGACTTCCACTTTTTCAGCTTGTGGTATGGTTTGAGCCCAAGGCTCCTCATGTTATGATTTCAGCATGTATATTATTATTTAGCTTCATCACTAGACGATGGTCAGCTTCATTGAAAAACGATGGAGAGCATATGCATTTTTTGGGAGTAGTTTCTAGCACCGAGTAGGCTAAGGGTCAGTCAACCCCGTGCCTTAAAACTACGTGCCAACGTAGATTTACATATATACTTTGGGACCTCCCTTGTGAGCTTCCCCTACCCCCAAGGGGCCTTGAGCTTAATATCGACATCATGGTAGTGTCCTTAGTCCTGACAAGGCTTTGGACGGCTCTGTCCACTTGAGTGTGAAATTCGGGACCACGTAAGCTCTATCGTGGTAATGTTGGTTATATGACGAGTCTCCCATTGTTCCTCATGATTTTAGTTATGCATGTTCATCAGTCATGATATTATACTTTCAGCAGGTTTGACCCAATTATCAATTTTACTTATGATTATTAGTCTTCAGCTTTGGGTCATGGTTTCAAAAAATAGCATACAAGCCTTACTCTCAGAATCTTATCTTGATTCTTATGATTATTCAATTACTTTATGATATGCACGATTTATGATTTTACTTACTTAGCGGTTGCACTTACCTTGCATACTCGGTACATTCCGCGTACTAACCGTATACTCTATATTGTATCGTTTCATGATATAGGCTTGGATATTCAGGCTCAGTTCCGCCGTTAGCCAGATCCTCCGGTTAGCCTTACTCAGTTAGAGTTGGTGACTCCTCATCCTTCGAGGACCATTTATCAGTTTGTACTTAGTATTTTCAGTTTTAGTTTTAGTGAGTTAGTTGGGATCTTGTCCCATCAACTCGTCAGTATGTAGAGGCTATTAAGACATAGTATGTTTTTAGTTTCAAATCATTGTTATGTATTCAGATAATTGATGTTATCAGATTTTCATACTTTCATTGTTATATGTATGTTAGACTTCCTCTTTATCATGTTGAGTTTTTGATGGCACATTCATGTCATGGGTCGACTTGGAGCCTCTCGGGATTCCTTATCTCGTGTCTCAATTCGGGCCTATGTTCGAGTTGTGACAAACTTGGTATCAGATCATTAGGTTTTGAAGTGTCATAGGTTTTCTGAAAGCCGCGTTAAGTAGAGTCTTTTTCATGGATGTGAAGCACGCCACACTTATGAGGAAGAGGCTATGAAATGTTTTAGGAAACTTCCCTTATTTCATACTCTAGCTCGTGCTATAGGGTTTAACTCTATAAGGACTTCCTCCAAAACTCGTGCATTTATATGCTCCAAAGTACAACGCTAGTCATAGGAATAAGAGGCACTCTCAAAATGTTTCTTCCCGTAGGATGTTAAGAGAAGCTAAGGCAGGAGAATTCGTGAACTTGAAGTAAGGAACAAAAAGAGTGAGGGAGTGACAGGAGAAGTATGAAGCCTTCCGTGATAGCCTTAGAGGCAAATGGGAAGTTAAGAGATAGTGATTTCTGCCTAGCCTTAAGAACGGATCCTATCCTCAGAATGATGACCTTTAAGCTAATGGGGAGATAATAAGGTGAAGGACCAGGTCAAGCCTTGAGTTCCAATTGTGAAGGTCTAGGATCAGTAACTATGGGAGATCGATCCACAATTATTCATGTTTCCTTCCGTACTTCAGTATACGTGATATTCTCTACTCATGTCGTATGTGAACATGTTATGCCTATGTCTAATTTCCAAGTACTCCTTACGTGTATTTATACCTAGATTCATAGAATGAGAAGTAACTACTTTAGATGGTGATTCCAGCCTTCTTCCATGATTCCATAAATCTCAGCTTCATGTCATGACCCTCGTTATGTATGTAAACACATGTCTCTCAGCATGCTCAGCTCTATGGACTTGGTTCTTAAGATTTGTCTTATCGGCTCCTAAGATCATGTTATATCAAGTATATGCACAGCTTAGATTTCTTTAATGATTCGTGCTCATAATTTCCTTACTTTAAGCCCTATGAATGTTCCCCCATGATTCAAAATGATAGTTAAAATGTATACATTCAGGATAACTCCCTATCCCTGCCATAGGTGCCAGGTATGTACAAGTTCAGGAAGCGCAATTATTAGCCATGCTTGGAAGTGTAACAACCCACATGGTTATTTTGTGATTTTTGACCCGTTTCCTTAGTTTTAACCTTTCCGTATTTTTACGTTGCTATTTATGACTTGCGGAGATGGATGACACCATTCCTAAGATGATCCAATTAAGATTGGATAAGTGACTGGCAGTGAGGAATTTTAATACCATTTCTTAGGGGTATTTTTTTAACTTCCTAAGCTTATAACTACTAAGTGATGTCATTTTTGGTATCTTAGTATTAAGGGTTTTAATCCAGCCTAAGTCCTCACTCTTTTAAGACAACAGTAGATCAAAGGTCCCCTCTCAAGATCAAAGCTAAGGTTCTTCATCAAATCTCTTCAATCTTTTTTGGGTTTTCAAGATAAGTCTAGGAGAAAGTTATCCAGGTATGTAGGTTATTGTCACGATCCAAACTTAGGCTTGGATAGAGACACGGGACAAGGAACCCCGAGAGGCCCCAAGTCATGGAACATGAACATAACAACTAAGAGCATACAACAAGCGGAAAATGATAAAATAAAACATGCTTAAAAGGAAATCTGCATACATATCCATCTAAAATAGAGTCAACAATGACAAGTTGATTTCTACATAAATGTCTGAACAAACCTCTAACATAGCTGATGAGCTGATGGGGCAACATCCCCAACTAGCTCGACAAAGTCTGTAACTTAAAGAACGTACCAATGGATAACTACATGTCCTTGAAGGATGAGGACTCACCAACACTGGCTAGACAGGCCTGAAGGGAAAGCAAGACTAGTGGTGCAGCTGAGACTGATCCCTCGGACCTGTATCAGGAAACGATACAGCATAGAGTATGTGGCCAGTACTTGCAATGTATTGAGTATGCAAGATAAGTTAAAATGGACAGTTGAAATACATAAGAGTTCATAAGAGTAGGTCAGCATGAACATATAGTAAATATCACAATGTAAAGTTAAGGCTTAAGGATTTCAAACCTTTCATAATCCAATCATAATCATAGTTATAACAGAAACTTTATAAAACATAACTTGAGCCAAAGTAACATAAACATATCCATGCATAAATCATAAGGAACAATGGGAGGAGTCGTCTTAACCTTCACCATCATGATAGAGCTTACATGATGCCCCACTATTTCGCCCAAGTGGAAAGGATCGTCCCAGGCTTGCAAGGCAAGGGACCTGCATGATGTGATATCACAGGGGACCCAAAAATATGTGTATATACCTACGGTGGGACATAGTTCTGAGACCACGAGGTTTCCTGAAAATCGGGTCTACTCGATGCTAGAAACTGCTCCCAAAAACATGCACATGAGGCTCATATCATAATCATGAATCATTCATGAATTTGATGGACAATTAAAACATAACATACTTGATCATACTTGAAATACATGATTAGCCATGAATAAGGGCCCGTGAGTCGGCCAATAGTCATAAATTCATAAATCATGAAGAACATGCATACTGGTGAAATTACAAATACTTAATATTCATAAATCCATGAAGAGTACTTGAGAGAAATCATAACATGAATCATGAATCATAAATCATAATTTAGACTTAGTAAGATCAAAATCATAATAGAATCATAACTTGACTTTTCATGAAACTTACATAATTGGGTATAATTTATAACTATGAATTAATAGCTAAAAGAGATATAAAATTTGCCCATAGATCTTAAAACAGGATTTGAAACATGAAGGAAATTGACCCATAGATAGATCATAGAGAAAAACACAAATTTTGAAATAAAACCTATAAGATCATGAAATTGAATAGAGAATTGAAATCCATGGAATTGAGAAGAATTTTGAGCATGAGAGTGAAAGGAACTCTCATTCATAGCCTTACATACCTAGATACTTCTGATTTCACAACCTTCTTGAATGCCCAAAGGAATTGGGGAACAATTTGATGAATCCTAGACTTTATCACCCTCAAGAACTTATAGTCTTGCATGCATGGAGAGGGATAGATTTAGAATGAGTTAAACCCTATTAAAACACAGGTATCTGAGCTTAATATGGCATAGTTTATGTCTTAGGAGCTTAGAAATTATGGAGAAACCCATAATAAATTCGCAGAAAAATTACACTACCAATCCCAACGAGGGACTAGACAATTCGTGACCTGAGGGGACGACTCCTCAATTACTCCTGTTTCCAACACTGGAAACCTTCACTCTGCCAGTCCCCATGAGGGAAACCATGACTCATAGTTTACCTAACCACTCGTGGTGACAAATCATGATGAACACTACCAAAAATTTTACCCTTCATGCCAAACTCCGACCACAGCCAACTCCACGGCTCGTTGTCGTGACCATGAGTCGTGGATTCTCTAGTGGTCAACCCCAGACAAAAATTCTTGACCATACCCCCTTGCACTTCACGAGTCACTTAACGACTCGTGAAGTACCTCACAGGTCACTAGATGAATCGTCCTATGACCTGGTGCAGTATGCCTGTTTTCTCCGTTTGAACCCTCGAGTCTAATCTTAGGGATTTTAGGGTATTACAATATCTCCTCCTTTGATAACATTCATCCTCAAATGTGGATAAACATATTGAAAATATGAGGAAAGCAACTTTCATACCAGATACTGAACATCTAAAGCTAAAAACTAACGGAGAGACTGACTCTGAACGGAATTACATGGCTGAACTGAATTCATGAATCACACATGCATGCATTGACATGAAAGAATCTGGAACACATGAACTAAACATGAGACTGAATAGAGTACTAAGGAGGAAACTGATACCTCAAGTTGGAATTGAGCCGGAAGGGAATAGATGTGTGTATTTAGCCATCATATCTGCTTCGGCTTCCCACATAGCTCCCTCAACATGCTGATTCCGCCATAAAACTTTACTAAAGCTACTTCATTATTTCTTAGCTCCCGAATCTGAAGATCAAGTATTTCCACCAGGACCTCTTCATATTTGAGGCTATCCTTCAAACCTATGCTTTCCACGGGGACAACCAAAATCGGGTCACCCATGCACTTTTTTAAAAGTGACACATGGAAAATTGGATGCACTGAAGCCAATTCCGAAGGAAACACCAACTCATAAATTTCATGACCCAAGTCTACACCTTGGTCGAGATAGGATACTCGGTGCCACAAGTGACCCTAAGCTAACCCATGGTCTATCATTACACTGGTAAACTAAGTAAACATAAGGGAAACTTTGAAAATACAATTATTCAAGAAAATAATAACTTGACAAGAGTCAATAAATAAAAAGAACAATACTACGTAACTCTGTACGAAAGGAACTACTAACTGATGAGTTGCTAGGACAAGCCCCCAACTAACTCTAAAGTCTGACTAAAAAGAAACTAACTGAAAAGCAAACAACGTCCTCAGAAGATCAGGACACACCAAAATGGACTGCTGAAAATGCTGGGACTGAGAACCTGCGCCTATATCATATTATGATACAACATTGAAACTATGCGTCAGTACTTTGAATGTACTAAGTAAGTGAGAGATACAATGAGAATGAAAGAATACGTAATTATACTGAAATAACATGAAATGACCAGCTGAATACTGTAAACTGATAAAACTAAACGACAATGGGCAATAATGACGCTGGCTGATGGTCATAAACATGTCCTGGGACTAAGATACTGAACTAAGATAAACTGAACTGAACTAAGACTGTACTGACAAGTGGGAGAGTCTATAACCGACATATAACCACGTGAGCTAAATGTGGAGTTCGATGTATACTCCCCATTGATAGGACCCAATATACCTTACCAGGGTATAAAGGCATGGACTGTGAGATCACTGTCTGGGACCATTTGGGCTAAATAACTTATGGTTGCAATGTAGTTCTGTGAATCTGCGTGTTCTGGAACCCCAATCCTCTCGGTGCTAAGTCCTATCCCATTGGATAGTCCTAGTCTAACTAAAAATCTAATAGATCAAAACTGGGGCCCAAGACTAAGTCAAGGATACTTATTTGGAAGTACGCTGAGAGTCTTATTAGATCGTATAACTGTAACTGATGTTCTAAGACTATCTAGAGTTGCTTATTAGGAAGCATCATAACTTCCTAGAGAACAAACTGAAACTGATACTAGTTGCCCTTAGAAGTCTGTCTGTAACTTCCTTGCTCTGAAGATCGAGAGTTGAGTGAATAATGAAAGGGACTTAGTCAATTATTCCTTAAATTATCTCTAAAACATGCCCACAATTATGTATTTAAGGGTTAAAAAGATGGGAAGTTACTAAAATATCCCTGAAAGAAAATCTAGAAAACTAGCCTACAGGAACCAACAGGTCACACAACGAGTCATTTATTGTCACACTAACTCATTGGGACCAATCATTGGTCCCGGTCTAGGAATTTGGTTCACTAGAAATTGACAACGAGGGGGACCACAACTCATTGGATGAACCAATTGGTCGTTGGTAGCTCTCGTGGTCACTGGCAGGGACTTGAACATAACACTGGACCCCCTTCTCTAACGGGTGACACCATGACTCATTGGTTGCGACAACGAGTTGTTGTAACCTCTCGTCCTTTCTACTAGAATCTTGAAGGATTTTGGGGCTTGACACCATGGGTAGACACAATGACTCGTTGTATGATATAAAGGGTCGTTGTTGCCACTCGTTGTAACTGAAAGAGTTTGCCAATAACACCTTTGAGCTCAAACTAACGAGTTACCCCATGAGTCATTACATTAGATGATGACTCGTCATTTGACTCGTAGGTTCCTGGAAAGGGCATAACTGATCTCTGAGCTTGGAAGGCAACGGATGACAGGACAAATTGTTGCTCCTCACAACAGGTCATTCCATGTCTCGTTGGTTCCTGAAGGACAAATGGAAAGGCTGACCACGACCCAGACAACGGGTCATTACTGCTGACAACGACTCATTGTCTCGGTCGTCCTAAGACAAAATTATCTGGTTTCACCTAATTTTTCATGCAAGGTCTTATTTTGGTCTAGGAAAGTTTTGGGGTGTTACAATATCTCCCCCTTGGGATCATTCCTCCTCGAATGAAGGCTAAACCTATTGGAAAACTGAGAAAGGAGTTGCAATTCCCAAACTGAAACTATAAACTGATTTATGAAGGAGAGACTCACTCCGAACTGACTTAGTCATACTAACTGAGTTTGTTGAACCAGTGTGCATATTGAAAAGATGAATAGAGCTGATGAGTATTGAACTGAATAGAGTATTGAGGAGGAATTTAATACTTGATGCTGAAACTGAACTGGAAGGGAATAAATGAGGGTATATGGCCATCATGTCTGCTTCTGCCTCCCATGTGGCTCCCTTATCTAGCTAGTTCCTCCATAAGACTTTCACTTAAGCGACTTCCTTGTTTCTCAACTTACGAACCTGACAGTCTAGGATCTGAACTAGAACCTCTTAATAAGAGAAACTATCCTTCAGTCCCATACTGTCCAGTGGCACAACTAAGGTTGGATCATCGATGCACTTCTTCAACAGAGACACATGGAAGACAGCATGCACAGACGCTAACCCCGAGGGTAATTCTAACTCATAGGCCACATTGCCAATTAGCCTCAAATCCTGTAGGATCCTACATACCTTGGATTGAGTTTTCCTTTCTTTCCAAACCTCATCACCCCCTTCATGGGTGAAATTTTCAAGTAAGCCCAATCATCTACAACAAATTCTAACTCTCTCCTCTTTACTTCACCGTATGATTTCTGTTGGCTCTGAGCTATTTTCAACCTTTCCCTGATAAGTTGAACTTTCTACATAGCTTCATGAATTGAGTTTGGTCCTATCAAGGTAGCTTCCAACTTCAAACCACCCTTTAGGAGACCTACACCTCCTACCATATAATGCCTCAAAAGGGGCCATCTGAATACTGGAGTGGTAGCTGTTGTTGTATGCAAACTCGATAAGAGGTAAGTGATCATCCCAAGTGCCCTTGAAGTTGATCGCACAAGCTCAGCATATCTTCTAATGTCTGAACAGTCTGTTCATCTTTTCCATTATTCTGAGGGTGAAAAGCTATACAGAGCTTGACCTGAGTCCCGAGTCCTTTCTGAAATGACTTCTAGAAATGCTAGGTGAACTGGGTACCTCTATATAAAATGATGGATAAGGGAACTCCATGCAGTCTGACCAACTCTCAGATGTACATTCTAAGATAATCCTCAGCTTAGTATGTAGTTTTAACCGGAAGGAAATGTGCTGACTTGGTCATTCGATCTACTATCACCCAAATTGAGTCATGCTGCTGACAAGTACGAGGTAGACCTGTAATAAAGTCCATATTCACTTCTTCCCACTTCCACGTGGGTATGCTGATATCTTGAGTCATACCCCAGGTCTCTGGTGTTTCACCTTAACCTACTGGCAGTTCGGGCACTTAGTCACAAATTCTACAATATCTCTCTTCATGCCATTCCAAAAGATATCGCGTAGGTCATGGTACATCTTAGTGGCACCTGGGTGGATAGAATATCTGGAGTTGTGGGCTTCTGACAGTATCTGCTATCTCAAGTCCTACGTTTGGAACACATAGTCTGCCCTGGTAACAAACCACATCATCTCCCCTTTTGGAGAAAGCATCCACTTCCTTTCGTAGAACCTCTTCTTTCAGCTTAAGCAGTATGGGATCTTTATCCTGCTTTTACTTAAACTCAACAACTAACTTGGAATCTGACCCACTTTGCACTACTACTCTGCCCTTAGCTGAATCAACCAATTGCACTCCCAACTGAGCTAACCTATGAATATCTTTTGCTAGTTCTTTTCTGCCCTCTTCAACATGAGCAACGCTCCCCATGGACATTCTACTCAAGGCATCTACCACCATATTTTCCTTGCCCAGGTGGTACATGACACTCATGTCATAATCCTATAATAGCTCCAACCACCTTCTTTGACAAAGATTAAATTTTTTCTAACTGAACACATGCTGAAGGCTCTTATGGTCGGTGAAAACATCCATGTGAACCTTATAGAGGTAATTTCTCCATATCTTTAAAGCATACACTACCGCTGCCAATTCAAGGTCATGAGTCGGATAGTTCTTCTCATGCACCTTGAGCTGTCTGGAGGCATACGCTATCACCTTACCCAGCTACATCAGAACACAATCCAGGCCAACTCTGGAAGCATCAGAGTAGACTACAAACCAACATGTTCCTTCTAGTAAGGTCAAAACTAGAGTTGTAGTGAATCTAGTCTTCAACTCCTGGAAGCTCTTCTCACATGCATCTAACCACTGAAACTTTATCTTTTTCTAAGTTAGTTTAGTCAGAAGAGACGCAATAGAGGAAAATCCTTATACAAATCATCGGTAATAACCAGCTAGACCCAAAAAACTTTTGATATATGTAGGGGAAGTAGGTCTTGGCCAGTCTTTCCCCACTGCTATCTATTGAGGATCTATTTGAATACCCTCACCTGAGACCACATGACCAAGGAAAGCCACAGGCTTCAACCAGAATTCACACTTGCTGAATTTAGCGAATAGCTGGCGCTCTCTGAGAGTGTGTAACATTATTTTCAGGTGGTTAGCATGCTCTACCTTATTTCTGGAGTGCCCCAAGATGTCGTCAATTAACACAATGACGAACATGTCTAGATACTGTTTAAAACCCTATTCATTAGGTCCATGAAAGTTGCAGGGGCATTAGTTAGTCCAAAGGACATAACCACGAATTCATATTAACCATAGCAAGTTCTGAATGGTATTTTTTGAATGTCACATTCCCTGGCTCTAAGTTGATGATATCCGAACCTGAGATCTACCTTGGAAAAACAACTCGCTCACTGAAGATGATCGAACAAGTCGTCAATTCTAGGTAGGGGATACCTGTTCTTCACTATAACCTTGTTCAGTTGATGGTAGTCGATACACATTCTGAGGATACCATCCTTTTTTCGCACGAATAACACTGGAGCACCCCATGGAGAGATGTTGGGCCTGATGAAACCTTTATCAAGAAGGTCTTTAGCTTCTCCTTCAACTCCTTAAGCTCAGCTAGAGCCATTCTATAAGGAGGAATAGAGATGGGTTTAGTTTCTGGAAGAAGGTATATGTCGAAGTCTATTTTGTGCTCGGGAGGAATTCTGGGAAGATCTTTGGGAAACACATCAGGGAATTCACTGACAACTGGAACTAACTGGATAGTTGGGGCTTCAGGGATGGAATCTTTAACCCAAACAAGGTGATAGATGTACCCTTTTAAAATAAGATCCCTTACCTTGAGGTAGGAAATAAACCGACCCTTAGGCACAGAGCTACTACCCATCCACTCTAGAACTTGTTTATTTGGAAACTAGAATCTGAAGACACTAGTTCTACAGTTGACTAGGCATAATCGGAGTATAACAAATCCATGACAACAATGAGGTCGAAATCGACCATGTCTAGCTCTACTAGATCAACTGGAATTACTTTACTAAATACTGAGACTGGGCAGCTTTTATACACCTGATTGGCTCTAACTGACTCACCAACTGGCGTAGAGACTGAGAATGGTTCTAAGAGGACTTCTGGACTGATTTCAAATTGAACAGCTACATAGGGAGTCATGAATGATAGTGTGGCTCCTGGATCTAGTAGGGCATACACATCTAGATAGAAGAGACATAATATACCTGTGACCACATCAGGTGAGCTCTCCTGATCCTCACGAGAGGACAAAGCATAAAAGTACTTTTGGCATTGACCGCCATCCGTACCTGAAGTGTTACCTTGCTGAGCTGGATGGCCTACTGGGGCTACTGAAGTGGTAGACTGTGATTTCCCTTGTCCTGCTGACAGACACTTCTTTAGCTGGTGACCTAGGTTTCCACATCCAAAGCAACCCTCCTTGCCCAAGAGGCATTCACCTGGATGGTTCTTGCCATACCTAGGAAAAATTGGATAGTGGTTGCTGGCATTGTAACTTTGGTACTAACAGCCAGATGCTCCACCCTTCCAATCCTTGCGAGATCGAAAAGTAGGGGCACTGGCCAATGTTGGTGCTAGAGTCCTCTATTGCTACTGCTATATGCAACTACTACCTCTGGACCTCCATTGGCCATAATCAGATTGACCCGTTCTAGCCCGCTTGGTCTCCCACTTCATATCCTTCAACTTCTCTGCCTCAATCTGTTGGGCATGAACAATGAGGCTGGAGATATCAATGTCCTCAATGAGCATCGCGGTCTTGCATTCCTTAAGTACTAGGTTTGATACTTTGTTGAAGAATTTAAGCATGCGATCCCTTGGCTCAGCTACCATCTCTGGAGCATACCTCAACAACCGAGTGAACTCCAACGCATACTCCTCCACGGTCCTATTACCCTACATTAAATTCATGAACTCTACGATCTTAGCCTCCCTCACCTCCCAAGGGAAAAATCTATCTAGAAATCTTATGGTGAATTCTTCCCACTCTACTGGCCCTTCTGCTATTAGCCTCCCTTCCTTCCATTAGTCATACCAAATCTGGGCCACCCCTTTCAACTGGTAGGTAGCCAGATCAGCACTCTCCATGGAACTAACACCCATAATCTGGGTGATCTTCCGCACCTCATCTATAAACTCCTGCAAGTCCTCTCCCACCTTGGATCCATGAAAAGCTTGAGGGTTCGTTCAGGTGAAGTCCCGAACCCTAGCAATTGTTGCCAACTCGTTTTGTTATCAATACTACTGAAAGTGTGAACATCACTGAAAATAATACTACACTTCTGTGTCTGAAAGCCATTACTAACTGATGAGTTTCTAGGGCAAGACCCCAGCTAACTCTAAACTTTGACTGAAAAGAAACTAACTGAAAAGCAAATAACGTCCTCGAAAGATGAGGACTCACCAAAATGGACTACTGCTGATGAAATCATCGAGAGGGACTACTGACAATGCTGCAACTGAGAACATGCACCTGTATCATAATATGATACAACATGGAATGTATGTGTCAGTACATTGAATGTACTGAGTAAGTGAGAGATACAATGAGTATGAAAGAAAAAGTAATTTTAATGAAATAACACGAAATGACCAACTGATATACTCTAAACTGATAAAAGTGAACTACAACTTATATGGGCAATAATGACCCTGGATGATGGTCATAAACATGTCCTGGGACAGAGATACTAAATTACACTGAGATTGTACTGACAAGTGGAAGAGTCTATAACCAACATATGACCACGTGAGCTAAGCGTGGAGTACGACGTATACGCCCCATCAATCGGACCCAATATACCTTGCCAGGGTGTAAAGACATGAACTGTGAGATCATTGTCTGGGCCCATTTGGGCTAAATAACCTATGGTGGCAATGTAGTTCTGGGAACCTGGGTGCACTGGAACCCCGGTCCTCTTGGTGCTAAGTCCTACTCCCATTAGATAGTCCTCATATGACTACTAAGATGATAGCTCGAAACTAGGGTCCAAGACTAAGTCAGTGGTACTTATATGGAAGTATCCTGAGAGTCTTATCAGACCGAATAACTGTAACTGGTGTTCTAAGACTGGCCAAAACTGCTTATCTGGAAGCATCGTAACCATCTAGAGAACAAACTGAATATGATACTAGTAGTTCTCAGACTGGTCAGAGCTTCTTATCTGGAAGCATCGTAACCGTCTAATGAACTAACTGATAACTGGGAGGCATTACTAATATCTTAAGAACTTACTATAGTCAAACTGATCAGATGACATTACTAAAAGATACTGAAGATACTAACATTTTGACTAAGATTGAACTAGCATGCAACTGATTGAGAATTCATGTGATAGTAATAACATGGGAATTCAAACACTGATAGGGTCAAGCAATATTAATTTCAAATAAATTAAGCAAGACCCTAATTACTGCATTCAAGAATTAGGGTTAAAATCATAATAAATCATGTAAGGAGATAGTGACCAAGATCATCACTAACAACAACCCTCATTACTCAAGAGAATTACAATATGAAGAAATTCCATAATTTACTGACAATTGAACCCTAATGGTGAACTTCAAGGCTAAAACTGATAAGAGATTTTAGGAGAGTTTTGGGGCACAAAGGAAGAACAATTCCCTTGTTAAATACCCACATACCTGGAGGAAGATTCCCGAGAAAATCCTTGATAAATTTAGAAGAAGATTTAATTCCCTAGTTACCCTGAGAAGTCTATCTGTAACTTCCTTGCTTTGAAGATCGAGAGTTGAGTGAAAAATGAAATGGACTTAGTTGATTATTCCATAAAGTATCTATAAAACATGTCCTAAATGACATAATTTAAGGGGTAAAAAAATGGGAAGTTATTAAAATAGCCCGGGAAGAAAATCTAAAAGAGTGGCTAACAAGAACCAATGGGTCACACAACGAGTCATTGGTTGACACCACGACTCGTTGGGACCAGCAGTTGTTCCTGGGCCTAGAATTTGGCGCACTGGAAATTGGAAACGAGGGGTACCACCACTCGTTAGATGAACTAAAGGGTAGTTGGTACCTCTTGTGGCCACTGGCAGGGACTTGAACATAACACTGGACCCCCTTCTCTAATGGGCGGCACCACGACACGTTGGTTGCGACGAGAAGTCATTGTCACCTCTCATCCTTGCTACTAGAATCCTAAAGGATTTTGGGGCTTGACACCACGAGTGGACACAATGACTCGTTGTATGATACAATGGGTCATTGTTGCCAGTTATTGTCACTTAAAGAGTTTGTCGGCAACACCTTGGAGCTCCAACTAACGAGTCACCCCATGAGTCGTTGCATCAGAGATGACTCGTCGTTTGACTCGTGGGTTCCTAAAAAAGGCATAACTGATCTCTAAGCTGGGAAGGCAATGGGTGACAAAAAGACTCATTTCTCCTCTCAATGGGTCGTTCCATGTCTCAAATGTTACTGAAGAACAACTAGTCAGGCTGACCACGACCTAGACAAGGGGTCGTTACCGCTGACAATGACTCATTGTCCTAATCGTTCCGAGAAAATTTTTTTGGTTTCCCCTGATTTTTCATGCAAGGTCTGAGTTTGTTCTATGAAAGTTTTGGGGTGTTACGATAAGCCACCCTACCAACACGTCTTGCAATCCAGTATGGGCCAATGTAACGGGGACTAAGTTTCCCCTTTTTTTCAAATCTCATCACTCCCTTCATGGGCGATACCTTCCGAAACACCCAATCATCAATTTCAAACTCAAATTCTCTCCTCCTCACATCCGCATAGGACTTTTGACGACTCTGGGTTGGTTTCAACCTTTCCCTTATAAGCTGAACTTTCTCCATGGCCTAATGAACCAAATCTGGTCCTATCAAAATAGCTTCCCCGACCTCAAACCAACCAATAGGTGATCTATATCTCCTCCCATAAAGAGCCTCAAATGGAGCCATCTAAATGCTGGATTGGTAAATGTTGATATACGCAGACTCGATGAGAGGTAAATGTTCATCCCAACAACCTTTAAAATGAATCACACATGCTCTCAACATATCCTCAATAGTATGAATGGTCCGTTTAGCCTAACCATCTGCTTGCGGGTGAAATGCTATGTTAAGCTTGACCAGAATACCATGTCCTTTCTGAAACGATCTCCCAAAATAGGAGGTAAACTGAGTACCTCTATTTTATATGATGGACAAGGGCACTCCATGCAACCGAACTAGCTCCCGAATATACAACATAGCATAATCCTCCGCTGAATTGGTAGTTTTGACCAGTAGGAAATGAGATGCTTTAGTCAACTTGTCTATGACTACCCATATAGAGTCATACTGTCGATGAGTACGAGGCAACCCTATAATGAAGTCCATATTGATTTCCTCCCACTTACAAGTAGGGATACTAATGTCTTGAAGCACACCTCCAGGTCTTTGATGCTCAACTTTCACCTACTGATAATTCGGACACTTAGCCACAAACTCTGCTATGTCCTTCTTGATGTCATTCCACCAATAAACCTCCCGTAGGTCACAGTACATCTTGGTGGCACCTAGATGTATAGAATATCTAGAACCATAAGCCTCATGCAACTTCCTCTCCCTCAAGTCATTAACTCCTGGTACACACAAATGACCTTGATATCGTAGTAAACCATCCCCCCCCAGGAGAAAACGTCCACCTTCTGATTCTAAACAGCTTCCTTCAACTTTACAAAAATAGGATCCTCACCTTGTCTGGCTTTTATTTCGGTCACCAAGGAAGATTCCGATCCATTCAGGACAATGACACCGCCATTCGTCGCGTCAATAAGATGAACTCCTAGTCGTGCAAGCCGATTCACATCCTTCACTAAATCTTTCCTTTCCTCATATACATGGGTAACACTCTCCATAAAAAGCTTGCTAAGAGCATCTTCCACCACATTAGCCTTGCCTGGATGATAAAGGATACTCATATCATAATCTTTAAGAAGCTCCAACCACCTTCTTTGACTTAGATTTAAATCCTTCTGAGTAAACACGTACTGTAGGCTTTTGTGGTCCATAAACACATCCACATGGACCCCGTATAGATAGTGTCTCCGAATCTTAAAGGCAAATACTACCGCCACCAACTCGAGGTTATGAGTCAAATAGTTCTTTTCATAGACTTTCAGCTGCCTAGAAGCATAAGCTATAACCTTACCGTGCTACATTAGTACACAACCAAGGCCAACCCTCGAGGCGTCATAATACACCACAAACCCATCGGTACCCTCGGGTTGGGTCAACACTAGTGCTGAGCTGAGTCGAGTCATCAACTCTTGGAAGCTCTTCTCACAGGACTCCGACCCTTGAAACTGCACTTTCTTCTGGTTCAACTTAGTCAATGGTGTTGTAATGGATGAGAACCCTTCAATAAACTTATGGTAGTAGATAGCTAAACCCAAGAAGCTCCTGATATCCAAAGGACTAACTGGTCTAGGCCAATTCTTCACAGCTTCTATCTTCTGAGAGTCCACCTGTACACCCTCACTTGAAACAACATGACCCAAAAAATGCTATTGAGTTTAGCGAAAACTCGCACTTGCTAAACTTAGCATACAACTGGCGATCCTTAAGAGTCTATACCACCACCCTCAAATAAGCGGCATGATCCTCCTTGTTTCGAGAGGATATGAGAATGTCATCTATGAACACAATCACGAACATTCCCAAATATGGCTTGAACACCCTGTTTATCAAATCCATAAAAGCCACAGGAGCATTCTTAGTCCAAAAGACATTACCACAAACTCATAGTGACCATATGGAGTCCTGAAGGATGTCTTCGGGATGTCACTCTCCCAAACCCAAAGCTGATGATACCCAGATTTGAGGTCTATCTTCGAGAAATGATAATGCTCAAACCACACCTCTTACTGAAGTGAGAAGCGGACATTGTCAATAAAGAACCCAACTATAGGTTAGGGTCGATCCCACAAGGAATAGGGAGACTGGATTATAGCTTGTAACTGAACTTGTAAGGTAGTTACTTCAAAATAGGGGAATTCTAAAGAAAATCAATAATAAAAGCAAATATCAAAATTCTTATGTTAAGTCAATATAAAAGGATAACTAGGGTTTGTGTTCCCCATGGGTTCATAACTATTTTGGGTATACACTCGTGATTATCACCAATACTTACTTATAGAACTAATAACTTAGGTTCATTCAAACGACCAACCAGTCCCTATTGAATGACTATACTCAATCACGTTGACCAAGTCTCATGAGTGGTTTAAAACTATTCATTATCACTATGTTCCAGATATAACTATCCTACGACCACATCTCAAGTTAATACAATGATCATCAAAATCAAGGCTCTGTTGTAATTCTCTTTTCCTAATCTCTACCTCTTCGACCAACGCAAGTAATGAATTCGGGCATGTCCTAACGTTGCGCACCGTTAAGAAACATTTAAGCATGAAGAGAATACAATATAAGTATTTGTATTGGTTTTAATATCACTTTGTGTAACCCTATCTTGTTAATTCACCATGGCTCCCACAACCCTAGTTATAGAGGTTTTGGCCTCTCATAGTTGCAAGGCTGTGATTTGCATTCATGATTAAGAATAAAAATCAATACTAACAATAATATTGAGAAAAAACACTTCCTTCAATTACTCCACAAATTCTTGAAAAACAAGTAGCAAGAAAAAGATGAATTCAAGAAAAGGTTGATCACAAGTTGAATCAACTCAATTCTCTCTTTTCCTTACTTGTGTCGCTTGTCTATCGTTATCTGCTTCTCTCTAGAAAAATAAAACCTAAAAACGTATTTATACAAACACAAGAATCCTTTTCCTAGACTAACTAGATGAATTTCCATATCTGGTGTCGCAGTCATCATGAGCCCAGTTACGACTCGCATAGCAACTTCCTACGACTCGTAGCTGCCTATCGTGCCTTGCATTGTTGAATAAATTCCAGCTAAGTGTTGAATCTAGGTACGATCTGTACCTCCTTCATACGACCCGTACTGAGCTCCCGTACTTTAATTCTGAAACTTTGGAATTCTTCTGAAGTTCAATATGATTGGCATGGTACGACTCGTACCTTCTTCCCACGGGTTGTACATTCCTTCCATAGCAGGAGTCAGCACTTTATGTAACTTTTCTAAATTTTTTCACGATTTCTTCATCACGAATCATACCAGCTTGGTACGATCCATACTGAGACTCATACATTGCCTCTCTGCACCTTAAGCCTTCTGCAACTTCTCATGGCCCTCAGTATGACTCGTAAGTCCTTCCTACGGTTCATACTGTGGTCTTCACATTAAGCCTATTTTGCATCTTTCGGGCTTTCTTTTTCCATTTTTAGGTCCAACATTAATTCATCCTGCAATCAAAGTAAAAGTGTCTTATATCCACATAAACATACCTAAGTTCATGCTTTTTTCTTAGTTTTGAGCGTTGAAAGTGCTGTAAATCCACAACACATCAATACCCTCAACTTAAGACTTTTGCATGTCCTCAGGCAAAGAAAAGAAAAACTAAAACACGACACACAACTAGAAAATAGACTTAAGATACTACAGCCAATACTCAAACAAACCTGCACTTTCTATACAAACTGTATTGACCCTTTCTCATGGAACCACATCAGCTAATGTACTACAAGCAACCTCAGAACATCATAAATAGAGATCAAAACATGTCATTCATCTGTCAACAAGTAATCAAGTCATCACCAATGCTTTCCACGTAGACCAACAGTAAAAGCAATGTAATCCATGTACCCTCACACGAATGAAGTCCCCACTCAGATGTGAAATGTCCAACATGATATGGGACTAAGAAAGTAAGGCACTCACTCACACAAAGAAGTTACGAGTATTATGTGTCAGATACCATAGACTTCCCTTATTTTCTCTGCTTTGGTTTTTTATATGGTCGGGTTAGGATCACTATAGGAATTGATATGACTTATAATGTAGGCTCAGGGCTGGACATGGTAAAGATGAAAGATTTTATAAGTGACTATTCCTTTCATGGAACTACATACCTTGGCTACACCATTCACCTAATTCACCCTTTTATTCTTTCATTCCCCTTTTTCCGCTTTTTCTCCTTTTTATTCACATTTGCATGGATGTGGTGAGTTTTCACTTTTTTCAGCATTTTTAAAATTTCTTTGAGCTTTATTTTTCAATATTTATAGCATTTTTCATTCTTTTCTTTTCATCTCTCCATAACTCATTTTCCACCATTTCTTTCTTTTATTTTATTTTCCTTTCTTCCATTCCCACCTTTTATGCACCCCTACTCTAGCCAGCCTCAACTTAAGCATTTTTCTTATGTTGAGGTTCACAATATCCAAGGAAGGACCAGGGCCAAAATAGGTTCATTACAAAAAATGGGTACGGTTAATCAGTAAATCAAAGAAACATGTTCTATTAAGGCTCAAACTTGGGATCAAGGGATTCATGCAACTTTTTGTAGGGCAATATAGGCTAAACATGAGATAAATAAACAATAGCCTATGATCATATCCTAACCAACCATCCTTAGCCTATGCAGAGACCAACTAGGCAAGTTCTAGATCTACAACACAATACTGAACTGACTAATATACCTCACTCACACATGGTACATGAACTATTTTCACCTCACCTGTCTGATTTATACACGGCTTAACAAAACTACTCATGCTAAAAAAATAAATGAAATCCAAAGATCCACAACAATAATGCATGTTCTCACAAATACATAGCTAATGTTTCAAAAAACTTTTAAACATGGTCAATTTTTTACAAAAACCAAAACTAGTGCAATTTTCTTGGCTGAGTACTCCTAAGCTACTTTCTAATAAAATAAAAATCACAAAGTAAAAATAAAAATCCTACACATGTCGATTCTAATAGATAGGATGTCTAAGGGAAAAGAAACACGGCAATAAAAACCCCCAGATGGACCAAAAATCCCAAAAATCACAAGTACATTGTTACCCTTTTGAAAAGTTAGCTTCGTCCCCGAAGCATCATCTAGAAGATCATAGGGAAGAGAACGTACTTGTGGCGCACTAAGTGCTCCTGTCATCTCGCGGAGGTGGTACCTCTGCTGCAATAGTGGCGCTAGCGGTGGCCGACGCACCCAATTATGTGTCACTAGGGGGAGTGGTCCCCCCTTCAACAGTCGTGGCCACTTGGATGGCCTCTAAAAATATCTGGGCTAAATGTGGCTCTCCCAAAGGGTCATGGACATGGGCAAGCTTAGGCTGGGGTGCGCTGGAGCTACCTGCTCTTCTAGCTCTCTCATGGAGCTTAGTCATATGTGTGTCATAAGTCTACATGCTCGTTGCTCTAGCCCGCTTGCTCTCTTTTCTCTCCTTCTTTCTTCTTTTTCTCAAACTCTCCTCACAAGCATCTTCAGCAGCTCTTTTCTTTCCTTTATCACCAGCTGCGATCGGCTCCTAGTATGCTTCCAAATCAATATCCTCATCAATCTCGGCACCTAGGTTTGGAAGAGTGGGGGCTGCTAAAATTGTTGGTTGTCGTGATGAAAACTCAATTACTTGGATCCGAAGAGCCCCCAACTCCGCACGGAGACTGCTGGTATTGGTCTGCTCCACCATTCTCTCATTGAAACAACTCTCAAAACTATCTAGGAAGGCATGTAGAGCCTGAGATGTTGCCTCTATCTCTAACTTTACCTATGGTTTGACATTATCCATCATGGCCTTAATCTTAAGCTCTGCCATGGTCAATCTCTTAGCTAGCTTTTGGAGGAAGTCCTATTATACCAAGATGTACTCTGCTAGTGTCTGAGCCTACATGCTGGGCAGTGGTGTAGCGGAGGTTCTGGGAGCTAACTCTGAATGATCGACGTTTGTAGCCGATGTTTCGCTTTGATCCTGTGTCATGGGGACATTCACATGTACGTCCCCTACTGGATGAGCTGCTGAGATAGTTGTAGGAATCCTATATTTGCTTATCGGGTTCATCTCATCCCGAATAAGGCCTATATCTACAATCCTTTGGCCTCCAATCAACCGCTCATCACCCCTGGAACTTCTGCCTCCATACATAATCTGAATACAAGACTTGGGAATGGGATAGTAGTGCTTACTCCCACTGTCGGGTCTCCTATCTCATCGGCTATGATCCTCAAAATATTGATGGGGTAATGAGACACGAGGCATGCAACCAAAGCCGCTCTGTCAGCACTCAGTGTGTTTTCATTGACCGTAGGTGCTAACCGATGGCGCACTAGTGTACAGTAGGATTTTGCAATGAAGTTCAATGAATTCTTAGTCACCTGCTTTCCACCTGTAACCCATTCATCCTCATCCTTGTTCTCAGCAATCACCACTGCTAGCCATTGCAGCTGCCTCTGTCGCTTCTGCACACTCAGGGACCTAATCTACTTCATTGCCTCCACCCTGTAATCATACTCTGGCATCATCATGGTAGGAAAGAACTTTGGGTCGTACAACAATCGAGCAATGATCGCTCGGGTATATCAACTTCTCGACCTCAGACCATAACACTCTCCAGATGAGGTTGGTCTTTTATTTTCTGCCCTTCCTTTGCCTTTACCTCCATTGTGGCCAAGTAGTTGGCATAGAACTCCCAAACTATGTTTTCTTTCTACTGTGTTAGAGTCTTGGCCATCTACTCAAAACCATAGAAGCTAAAAATCTGCTTCATCTCCTCAACTACATTTAATGCAGTTGTGAGGATCCGCGGTTCTTCTTGAATGCTCCTTCGTGGCTTATTTTCGGCGGTGAGAGAGATGCCTTGTTCATAAATTTCTCTAGCTCCCGGCACTCTCCACTGGATTGTACGATTTTCCTTGGGTGCGGTCTGCTCTTGTGCAACAACAGGAGCCTCTTCCTCCGACTCATCACTGTCGATTTCCTCTTCACTCTGGGTCTCTCCTAACCCTTCTTCAGCATTGGAGTCACTCACTGACATTCCTCTCTAACTCCCTCTTCAGATTGGGGAGCTTGTTTTAACATTCCTCTCTAACTCCGTCTTCAGATTGGGGAGCTTGACCGGATGTGGCAGTGGTTGCTTCAGCTTAGGCCTTTGCTCTCGCCCTGGTTGTTTTAGTTCCATCGGTGTTTGAGATTTCTACTTGATACTCCTCAATCAAACCACTAGGTGAGTCTGCGGCCTTGTCAGACTCCGAGTAAGTCAGTTCATCAATCAATCTCCTTTGGGCTTTTGGTTTGTCTGCCCTGCGTTTGTATGTCATTGTACCTGTAGAGAAAGAGGTTAGCAATCCATTTTTGAAAAAGAAGAATTAGAAAGAAACTTTTTTTGAATTTCATCACGGATCACCACTACGATTCATACCATGAAGGTATGATCCGTGGAAAGTCCCAGAATTGCATTAGTTTTTAGTACGACTCGCGGGTACGATCCGTATTATGAGTCGTCTGATGAAGCCCTGCTTTTATGTTGTTTTGAATTTTTCCATGACTCATGGTACGACCTGTAGGTCGACTCCATGAGTCGTATGAAGGACATTTTTTGCACAACTATGTTCAGATTGGTGGCACGAATGCTTAGTACGATTCGTAGTGGCATCCTACGATCCGTACTGTGCCTCGTACCACTTCAAATTTTCTTTTCTCAGTTTTTGAAAGGACTCTCTTTTCTTTTTTATTTTTCAATTTTTAGGGTACTTAGATTTCCCCCTAGGTATAGGCACATCAATCACTCAATTTAACTCAAGCCCATTCTTTCCCTTTCTTCACCCACTACCCGTAACTCATTTATTTTTAAAACTCAATTCATCTAGAATCTAGCATCTCTTTTGGTCGAAGAATAGTAACAACACCTTGATCATTATCTACTTTCAACATCAAATTTCAAGTCAAGTGACTAACTCATAGGGGTTTTGACACCTTCAAGCTCGGTATGTGACTTTTTAACAATATTTAACACAACACACTTACTTGATTGATGTTTCATCAATGGTAGCTGACAGTCCTAGGGTTTTCTGAGCTTGAGTCAAGCAAGAAATTGGCTTCATTCTTTGGTTGTTGTTGGGTTACGAGTAGGGGAAGTGGAGTGGAGTCGTGTGTTTGAATGTTTGAGTGTAGGAGAATGGGTTTAGGAAGTTAAAATAGGTAATGGAAAAGTTTTTAAAAATTTGGGCTGAGTCAGGTATTAATGCTAATTTCAACCCATCAAGACTCGTACCACGAGTCATAGGAAGATCCTACATCTCTTCCCTTTGACTCATGGGCAACTTGTTAAAGAAAACTTACCTGACGACCTACGAATACATCCTACGACTCGTACCACTGAGATACGATCCGTAGGATAACTCGTAGGTCGGGACTTGGAATCTTTTTGTTCTGAACCTCACCATGACTGCTGCTACAACTTGTAGGATCTCATTACAGGAGAGCCATAGCAGCTGATGTTTCAGCCTCTTGTTTTAAATTTTCCCTGCACACTGAGCACACATTAGTTCAATAACTTGTGTTGCCTCCCAAGAAGCACTTAATTTAACATCACGGCACGACGTTGGTTACTCAGACTTCACCAGTTCACCACTTAGGTTGCCTTCCAAGAACGCCTGATTTAACATCGCGGCACGACGCAAATCTCTTAACTACTCAGAATTCGTCAAGTGATTCATACTCATCCTCCAATGCTGAGAACACACTAAATTCCTTGGGTTGCTTCATTGTCTTGCAGATGTTGAATGTGACCTCTTAATTCAGCCTAAACTTCAACAGGCCAGCTTCTACATTTAGTAGAGCTCTCCCGGTCACAAGGAATGGTTGCCCCAAAATGATGGGGACCTCATAATCAACCTCGCAATCCAAAATCACAAAGTTTGTTGGGAATATAAATTTATCTACCTTGAAAAGCACATCGATCAAGATCCCCACCGGCTTCTTAACTGTTATGTCGGCCATCAGTAGCCGCATGTTGGTCGGTGTAGGAGTTCCCAATCCTAACTTCTTGAATACAGCCAACTGCATCAAATTAATTCTAGCTCCCAGATCACAGAGTGCCCTTGAGAACTCAACATTACCAATCGTACATGGTATAGTGAAGGCACCTGGGTCCTCCTTTTTCTGTGCTAAGACCCCTGTAGCTATGGCACTGTAGTGATGCACATTGTCAATAGGCTCATAGCTCAGAGATCTCTTCTTTGTCACCAGGTCCTTCATAAACTTTGTATATCCTGTTATCTTCTCTAACGCTTCGACCAATGCTATGTTCACCAATAGCTGCTTAAGCATTTAAAGGAATTTCTAGAACTTACCATTTTCCACCTTCTTCTTCATCCTATGGGGGAGTGGTGGCAGTGGTCGTGTGATAGCTTTTTGTACTTGTGTTGCCCCTTGATCCATGACAGGTTCCTTCTCACCTCTTGGGGCCTCTTGCAACTCATCAGTCTCTTTCTCATCACTAATACCATCATCCTTCATTATGCTCTCTTTCTTCCATTCAAATTCAACTGGAAAGGGGGGGTCAAATATGGTTTTGCCACTCCTAGTCATTACCTCCATACAATGTGCATCATTCTTCCGATTTTGGACAGTGTTGCTAGGCAGTGTACCATTTTTTCTAAGGTTGATTGATGCTGACAGTTGCCCAAGTTGGTGTTCAATTCTCTTGATGGCGGTAGCATGAGATTCCACATTTTGACCCATACTTGACAAATTAACTTGGATCTCCTTCAACTGATCATCAATGGACCTCACCTTTTTTAACATCTCAGCCATCATGCTCTCCAACTTTGATTGACCAGCCTCCCCTTCTCGTGGATTGGGAGGCACATAGAATCCAGCTCCGTCATTGTGATAACCATCATTGCACCTCCAATCACCTTTGCGCTCACGACCTCGTCTCCTATCTCTGAACCCGTTTCTGTTGTAGTTGTCTCTATACTGGTTCTGACCTTGATTTCTAAAATCTTGGCACAAATTGTCTTGTCCAGATGCTTAGGAATTGGTTTGGAAACTCGCCACTTGACTATCCAAGAAATTTTCCTCCACCTCAGAATCAGAGTGATCAGCTCCTTGCTCCCTTCCTTATGTACCCACTGCATTAACCTGTTCGGATCCAGCTTCAATAATATGCTTTGTCAGCAAGTCCAATGATGTGCACATGTGAGCCAACTCCTGGTCACGCTCTTCTTCTTTTCTTCATTGGTCTGCAGTCAAACCAACAACATATGTGTCTGCCACTACATCAGCCTTCCCCGTATGCCAGGCCCGGTTTATCTTAGTCACCCTGTCAAGAATGGTTGTAGCTTGCTCCCAGGTGTGACTCATCAATTCTCCTCCATCTACCATGCCTGCTATAGCCTTGGTGATATTGTTCAGAGACCTATAAAAGAATTCCCAACAAACTATCATCTGGAATTTTTTGGTTGGGTCACCTAGTCAACTTCTTTCTGAATCTCAACCATGTTTCATGAAGCACCTCAGGCTTGATCTGTCGAAAATTATAGATCTCATCTTTTAGTTGTAACATACTGGATGGGGGAAAGAATCTCTCCAAAAAGGCCTATTTAAGCTCCCTCCAGTTGGTTATGGAGTCGTTGGACAACTCCAATAACTACAAAGTAGCTTCCCCTGATAGAGAAAAAGAGAAGAGTCTGAGCCGTAATGCATCCTGGCTTACTCCAGGCAACCTGTATGCCTGGCATATTCCAACGAAGTTCATTAGGTGCAGGTTGACGTCATCCACTGCATGACCGCCAAACACCCCTTTCATATTTAGCAGTTGAATCATGGTGCTAGTGATGTCAAATTTGGCCCCAACGGGCAATGGTGGTGGCACAATATCTCCAATTGACCCTACTTCATCAATATCTGGGTCATCATCATCGTCAAAGTACTGAGGGGCAAATATATGAGCTATGTTGCCCCTCCCTTGTTGACCAACATTTACCACTTCCTCTCTTTCATCTTCCGCATGTTGTAGTGCAGCTTGCCGAGCTAGCTTGGCTTGCCTAGCTTCTTCAACTATGCGGGCCTCTCTTTGCTCGTGGTTTTCCATGTTACGAAGTGCTCTTTCGATTTCTAGATTTAATGGAACAAGGGGATCTCCTCTACTCCGAGTGCTTGGAATTCACCTGAGAATAGCCTGTGGGTATCAAAAACACAAAAATAAATATAACTAAAGAAATAACTACCAAAAAGTTAATTAAAAGCTAACAACCTAGTTTCAGTCGTATTCCCCAGCAACGATGCCACTTTTTGATAATTCTCAAACCACACCTCTTACCGAAATGAGAAGTAGTCGTTGTCAATAGAGAACCCAACTAGAGGTTATCCCATAGGGAATAGGGAGACTGGATTATAGCCGGTAACTGAACTTGTAAGGTAGTTAATTCAAAATAGGGAAATTCTAAAGAAAACCAACAATAAAAGCAAATATAAAAATTCTGATGTTAAAGTCAATATCAAAGGATAACTAGGGTTTGTGTTCCTCCAGGGCTCATAACTGCTTTGGGTATACACTCGTGATTATCACCAATACTTACTTATAGAACTGATAACTTAGGTTCATTCAAACGACCAACCAGTTCCTATTGAATGACTATACTCAATCACTCGACCAAGTCTCATGAGCGGTTTGAAACTATTCATTATCACTAAGTTCAAGATATAACTTCATGCGACCACAGCTCAAGTTAATACAATGATCATCAAAATCAAGGCTCTGTTGTAATTCTCTTTTCCTAATTTCTACCTCTACGACGAAAGCAAGTAAAGAATTCAGGCATGTCCTAATGTTGCGCATCGTTAAGAAATGTTTAATCATGAAGAGAATACAGTATAAGTATTTGTCTTGGTTTTAAGATCACTTTGTGTAACCCTCGCTTGTTAACTCACCATGGTTCCCACAACCCTAGCTATGAAGGTTTTAGCCTCTCATAGTTACAAGATTCTGATTTGCATTCATGATTAAGAATAAAAATCAATACTTACAATGATGATTGAGAAAAAACACTTCCTTCAATTACTCCACAAATTCTTGAAAAACAAGTAGCAAGAACAAGATGAATTCAATAAAAGGTTGATCACAAGTTGAATCAACTCAATCCTCTCTTTTACTTACTTGTGTCGCTTGTCTATCATTATATGTTTCTCTCTAGAAAAAATAAAACCTAAAAATGTATTTATACAAACATAAGAATCCTTTTCCTAGACTAACTAGATGAATTTCCATATCTGGTGCCGCAGTCATCACGAGCCCAGTTATGACCCGTAGCAGCTTCCTATGACTCGTAGTTTTCTATCGTGCCTTGCATTGTTGAATAATTTCCGGCTAAGTGTTGGATCCAGGTACGATCAGTACCCCGTTCATATGACCCGTATTGAGCTCCCGTACTTTAATTTTAAAAATTTGGAATTCTTCTGAAGTTTAATACGACTGGCATGGTACGACTCGTACCTTCTTCCCACGGGTCGTACATTCCTTCTGTACCAGGAGTCAGAACTTTATGCAACTTTATGAATTTTGTCACGATTTATTCATCACGACTCATACCAGTTTGGTATGATCCGTACCGAGACTCGTACATTTCCTCTCTTCACCTTAAGACTTCTAGAACATCTCATGGCCCTCAGTACGACTCGTAAGTCCTTCCTACGGTTCGTACTATGGTGTACACATTAATCCTATTTTGCATATTTCAGGCTTTCTTTTGCCATTATTAGGTCCAACATCAATTCATCCTGCAATCAAAGGAAAAATGCCTTATATCCACTTAAACATACCTAAGTTCATGCTATTTTCTTAGTTTTGAGCGTCAAAAGTGCTATAAATCTACAGCACATCAAGAAACACTTGGCACCCTGAAGTTGGTCAAACAAGTCGTCTATTCTAGGGAGAGGATACCTATTCTTAACGGTGACCTTGTTCGACTGCCGGTAATCAATGCACATTTGAAGGGAACCATCCTTCTTCCAGACAAAGAGAACTAGTGCACCCCACGAGGATTTGCTTGGTCTGATGAAGCCTTTGTCTAAAGGATCCTTCAACTACTCCTTCAACTCCTTTAAATCAACTTGCGCCATTCTGTAAGGAGGAATAGATATAGGCTACGTATTGGGAAGAAGGTCAATACAAAAAATTGGTCTCCTGCTCGGGAGGAATTCTCTATAAAACATCTGGAAACACTTTTGGATATACGCACTACAGGAACTGAATGGATAGTCGGGGTTTCGGACATAGCATCCTTAAGCCTAAATAGATGGTACACACAACCCTTAGAAATCATCTTTCTGGCCTTAAGGTAGGAAATGAAATGACCTACAGGCATAGCTGAACTACCCTTCCACTCTAGGACTGACTCACCCAAAAATCAAAACTCTACCCGGTGGGTTCTACAATTTACTGAGGCATAACATATATGTAGTCAATTCATTCCAAAGATAACATTAAAATCTATCATGGCTAGCTCTACTAAATCTATTGAGGATACTTTCTGAAGAACTCTGACAGGAAAATTTCTATATACCCGTCAAGCTATAACTAAATCACCAACTGGAGTAGAGACTGAGAAGGGTTCTGATAGGATTTCGGGCCTGACACCAAAACTACTAACAACATAGAGCATCACAAAATGTAAGGTATCCCCTGGATCTAACAATGCATATACATCAAAGTGGAATACTCGTTACATACCAATGTCCACATCTGGTGAAGTCTCCTGCTCCTGATGAGATGCAACGGCATAAAACAGATTTTGGCACTGACCACCACCTGCACTGGTGGACACATCCTGTTGAGCTAGGTGTGCTGGTCCTGCTGCTAAACTAGTAGCCTGAGCACAGTGTTCGCAGTTTGTTGCTACGGTTAAAAACCGACACGCAAGTGCACGTGGTCAAACAAGTAATAAAGTGGCTAAGTAGCCAAGTATCGATCCAAGGAGGCTCAAGATATGTAAAATTGCCTAGTTTACTATATTCCTATTTCACTTCTAATTATGCTAACAACAATGTAACCAAGAGTTACTTGAGTTTTTGGTTTCTAAACTATATATACTACAACTAATAACAACTATTTACTTGTGAATTCAGACAATGGATATGAACATGCCAAGGTTAAGAACAAGTAATGAACTTGATAATCATGATAATTTTGGTTAATTCTCTTCTTCATGTTGCTAGCCAAGAACATTTGCCTAGAAATTAAAACTCTCGTATTTAATTTCACTTTAGAATCATAAACCATCCGTCTACATTTCTGTGATCAAATGCAATTTATGACCTAGCACTACAATTCCGGTTCCTAAATTGACTAATACGGCTTTCAAGTATATTTCTATCAGGAAAGCACATCAAAACCCAATTTTTCCAAATCAAGTTAAGAACAATACCCTATTAATTCACAACTTTCCAATTTCTTGCTCTTTCGAGTGAAATTGGACTTTTTAGATGTACATTAATGTTGGCCAATCACTAATGCAGTAAAAACAAGAATTAATAGAACAACATTAAAGAAGAAGAAGAAACCATATCAATTAAAATCAGAATTCATTACACATGTTCAAAACCTCAGCAAGGAAGAGAATTAGCTACTCATTCTTGGATTGATCATCCTAAAATGAGTGTAAATCATACGTACAATTGATAGAAAGAAGAAAGGAAGAGAAGAAATCCCTTAGCTTTTTCAATCTTCAACTGCTACTAACCCACGTTCCTGCTCTCCACTTCTGAACTCTGTCTAAAAACTAAAAACTCTCCTTAAAATAAACCTAAGTGTGCTATTTATACTAGTGGGAAATATTTCCCGGAATAACAAGCAACGTGTCACGGAGGCCAACGCGGAGCACTGCCTCCATGACACGGCGTGGACGCGGACCTTCACTGGAATTTCCAGGGTCCGGAAAATTAACCTCAACGTGGCACGGAGGCCATCGCGGAGGCCTATCTCCGTGCCACGGAGCTGACGCGCAGGCACACTGGAAATTGCCATTTTAATCCTTGCTCAGGCAGTGTGCTACCGCGATGGTAGCATGGCATGGCTCCATCGCGGAGCCCCTATAAAATATGCATTCCAAGGTCTTTTCCACGCTCACATCCAAGTCCAACTCTGACATAGTTCCAACATGCATTTTAGCTCCTAAAAATCACATTTACCTGCAAAACACATGCTAATCATGTTGGTTAGTATAAATTCGCATTTTATTACCAATTACATGATATTATATACACATTGCACAACAAACAAGGTAAAAATGATACGTTTGAGTATCACTTGGGCATATAAATCTGCCCAAGATCACTTACCCCACACTTAAATCCTTGTTCATCCTCGAACAACACATATACAAATCATGCAAATTACATCCCAACCTTCGTCACTATGGTGCAACAATTTACGCTACGGTCATACCGATTATTCAATTTTCACAAATCATCAAGAAAACATGCTTGGTCGTACAATACAATGACCCTTAATACATCAAGGCTGCCTAGACTTTTAAGAATTGATTCTTGATATCGGCAAACTCAAGCAAATCAACTAATCAAGAAATCCGACACGAAAATCAATCTTTCATCAAGCATGTGCCCTCACAACTCGAGAGAAATTTCCCCTTTATGTTCATGCAACAAACAAACATGCAAGTAGGGGCATATAAAAATTAATTTCACTCTCTCTCCTAAAAGAATTCACATGCCTCATGTCATGACCCATAGGCTTGCCCTTAATGTATTACTCCACTAATATAAAGAAATGCAATGTAGGATCAAATAGGACTTTTAATGGGTTGTAACGGGGCTATGGATCTAGTATATATATATTGGATTAGCCAATAATAATCGCTAGCATCCTTAAGCGCCTTTTTAACTCATTCCCATCGACTCATGGACATTGTTCCTCTCTTTTCTCTTTTTCTTCCATCCATGCTGGTTTACTTTCATACAGCCCATTTCATCAAACACACTTGACACAAAACAGAGGGTTTTCATGTACCCTCACTATCATTTAATTACAACAAGTGCCTCTTCAACATCATCTTTTCTTTCCTCACTTTGCTTTTCTTTTTCTTTTCACTCTTTTCACTCTTTAACACTTTGGGAAACATTTTATGTTCTTTTGTAAGCGCTTAAGAGCTTCTTATAGACTTTAAGGCTAATGAAAAGAAGGAATAAAGCTTAGTTCATACAATTTTGGACAAAAGAAAGAAATCAGCTAAAGGCTCAACGGGCTGACTAGGGTATACAACATATAAAAAGGTAGAATTTGACAAGAAAAAAAATGGAAACTATCGGTTAAAGCAAAGAAATGCCTACATCCTTTCCAACACTACACCTCCTTCCTTTCATTTTGTATACACACCAGGCAAGTTCTAGACAATTCACAATGACATGGAATAGCAAAACCACACTTCACACTTCATGCACATGCTCGAATCAAGATGCATTCACAGACTCTTTAATTAGTCAATTACATGAATTCAAGATTAAGCCTCCATCATAATGAATCAAATTCTCTAGCCTAGGTAACTCAACATATTTACAGAATTGCATGCTTTCAAACGAATCATTTTCACATTTTGAACATCAATTACAACACGCAACGAAATTTTAGCAACCATAAGCAACTACAGTTCATTGATGCAATCCACCAAAGAAAAACTAAAAACAATTAAAAATCCTACTCCTACCGACTACATTTCCCTTAAGACGGTCGTCATCCATCCATCATAGGGAATGGTCACTAACTATGACATCGGTTCAATGGGACTATTCTCGGTAAAAGAACCGAAAACAAACTCCGAGAAACCCAAAAATAAAAATCGAAAAAAAAAATTAAAAAATTTTTGCAACACATCGATCATTTCGATAGAAAGAAAATATTTACAAGTGCAAAATATTTTCGCAAAAATTTTGAAAAATGTCGATCATGTCGATAGAGAAAAAAAATATTTACAAAATTTACAAAATATTTACAATGGCAACCATACTTTCAAAAACACACATCATTAACCACACAACAAATATATACACATGCATCGCAAATCAGTTCGCAACAGGGAAAGCACAAACATACATAAACATCAAGGAAAAATTATACAGCAGTTTAGAGCCTATGTCCCAGCACCTAACTACTCCCCACCCCACACTTAAATCGAACACTGTCCCCAGTGTTCACAACAATACAAAGCACAAAAATTTGGGTGGTGAAACTCCCTGCTTAGTCGAAATATTCGACTTCTTCATCCGGTGCTGCGGCCTCGTCGCCCATGTCTGAATCAGCTCCATCGTCGTTATCGGACTCCACATCGGAGTCCTCACGACGTGTCTCCTCATCAGTAGGGACATCGTCATCAGTCGGCTCCACGAAGGCTGGCCCCACCTTACATAAGGCTCTGGCATTCTCGCCAAAGGGGTAGTATAGCTCCAACTGCCATAACTCTTCCTCGGTGGCTGGTCTCCCACCTATCCGTAGCTGCAGCATCTGCATGCCGAACATACGGGCCATGTACTGATCGTCACGAGCATGTCGCTCGCCCAAAGTCAATACCGGTCCGTGTGTAGTGTCGGGGGCCTTAGTCTTTGTCACGTCGAGGGCCCTCCGCTCCAACTGCGGAATATAATCCAAGGCTTCTTCCTCAATGTCGAGGCCTCGGAGGAAGGTGGTGATGAGTCCGCCAAACCCGTATCTGTGGCCCTGGTGCAGTCTGGCTCTCTTCATGGCGGATATTATGACCGCCCCAACATTAATCTCAAGCCCTTTCATAAGGGCATACACCAAGCAGACACGGTCCCGGGTCACATCTGTCATATGGACTCCCGGGATCAAGCACGAACATACAATTTTTAGCCAGATTCTGGCCTCCCTGTTCATCTACGAATAGGGCAGAGTCTGGTGGTAACCCCTCTCCTTGTGTCTACTCCATCGGGCTGTGGATCGAGCCCCACACAACGTACGTCTGATGTCGGCGTACGGTGGGGTGATGTTTAGCTGGCGGAGAACGTGGGCGTCTGTGTCCCGCGCTCCAACGATGGCATTCAGCTGCTGGGGTTCCAGAGTGACAATCTGCCCTCTGATTTTTATAGTGTGGCTTCTGATGGCCGGGTTCCAGTTGGCATAAAGTTCCCTGACCAAGTGAAGGTTGCACTCCTTGGGCTCCTGAAAAATAAAGCTGAGCCCAGCTGCTTCGATCCTCTGTACAATGCGAGGGAACTCCTGTCCGAGTGGTTCCCTTGCAATATGTTCCTCGGGGAAGTACTTGTTTTCTTTATGCTTCGCGTACCATTTCTTCCCTTCATCGGTGACCCATCTTGTTCCGTATCGGCGGTGTTGGCCGCGCGGAACAGCGGGTGCAGCTGGGACTGCAGTGCCCAGTCTCATCCTTTTCCTGCCGGTTCCTGAGGTAGAAGCACCCTTGCCTTTGTCTTGTCTGCTAGCCATTGTACCTGTCAATTTACACAAACAAGCACAACGTTAAGCTAAATTCTTGTTAGCTTTGGCTAAGGTCGGGTTACACAAAATTTACCCCACACTTAGTCCTTAATAATATCTACAAAATTACAGCAAGGATAGCTCTATTCACAACCCCAAACACAAACAACTATACACATATTGCTTAGTGCGTTCGTAACAAAATTTTCGACAGCATAATGGTTAGCGTACTACTCAGACTTCATACAGCTAATCCCAATCCTACTATCGCTAACAATTCCACCATCGCACTTCGCAACAAAACAACAACAAAAATAAAAACAACTAGAAAAACATTTTTTATACAAGCTAATCTAAACAATTTAACCAATTCACACTTTATGCATTTTCCCACAAAAATTCGAGAATTAGTCGTCTTTTAACATTTACATAATATTTACCACGACTTCTCTCAAATAATAAACACATCCCGGCATCAATTTCACCAAACTATCAAGTTGCCCAAGTCAAATTTAACAACCCAAGCCCTAGAATACAATTCGACAATCAATTTCAAATTATTTACATAATCGACAAGTTCAAACGCCAAATACAACAATCCGAACATAATCAATCACAAAATAATTCAATATCATGTTTAATTTCTACCTAGGGTGATATATCTCACCTTACATGCCCAAATTTGACAAAAATCGCCAAAACATTGAGTTAGACAATGAAAACATACCTTAGAATTGAAGAACCGAAGAAACTTGACGTTTTTCCTTGCCTATTAACGTGGCGCGTTGCTTGGGGAGGGGGAAATGGGTGTTTGGTCGCGGAGGGAAGAGGGAATGGGGAAAATAGGGGCGAAATCGGGGGTTTTAAATTAAGAAAACACGCGGGTCACCCGGAAACCCGGTGTGACCCGACACTGAATAAGGGGCAACGTGTCACGGAGGGTAACGCGGAGCCCCTCCTCCGTGATACGGAGCCAACGCGTTGGCTTACTGGATTTTTGAAAAATCTGGATTTTGCCTTCAACGTGTCACGGAGTGTAACGCGGTGAATTGCCTCCGTGACACGGCGCCAATGCGCCAGTGCTCTGTTTCACCAATAAATTTAATTTTTCATACCTCGCCTCATTTTCTCGATTCCATGTATATTTCCTCCGTTATACCTGAAAATCACCTCACTAAATAAAAATTGGTTAAATTAATAGATTTCCCTAACTAAAAAAAAAATAAAAAATACTAACTAAAATGCAAATCTAAACCTAGTCAAGAAAAGAAAAAGAAAAATAAAACTTGGAAATAGAAAAGAAAAACAAAAATACAGATAAAAATTAACTACACTGTGCAAAAAGAAAAAAAAATAAAATAAAATAAAATATTTTTCTCACGGGTTGCCTCCCGTGCAGCGCCTGGTTTACCGTCGCGGCTAGACGTCCTTTAAGCTCACTTGTCTACTAGGGAGATGGACGATTTGTCCCGATCATGGTCATCCCCCCAGTAGTTCTCAACCTTATCCGGTGGCCTACCTAGTAACTCTCGGGAATCACTCATTCCATTAGCATTCCCATGATCAATTACGTTGATCACCGAGAGTTCCTTATAAACAGTTGGGAGCTTAGGTACCTTGTACACGTCGAACACTTCGACCTTGTCATGAGCTCGCATCGTGAGTTGACCCGCAGCTACATCGATTAATGCTTTTCCGGTTGCCAAAAAGGGTCGTCCCAAAATAAATGGGACTTCAGCCTCTGGTTCAAAGTCCAGAACAATAAAATCGACCGGAAAAATGAGGGAGCTTACTTGCACTAACACATCCTCAACAATGCCATCCGGCTTAGCTAAAGACCTGTCTGCTAGCTGCAAGATTACCGTTGTAGGTCTAGGACTCCCTAGACCTAACTTTCTGAATACCGAAGATGGCATCAGATTTATGCTTGCCCCCAAGTCGCATAATCCACGAGCTCGGATACTTTGCCCAATAGTAAGCTGGATAGTGAAACTTCCAGGGTCTTTCAGTTTTGTGGGCAACCTATTCTGAATACGGGAAGTGCATTCCTCCGTTAAAGCTACCGTGGCATACTCAGTCAAACGACTTTTGTTAGCCACGATGTCTTTAATATACTTCGCATATTTTGGCACTCCCTGCAAGACATCAACAAGAGGTAAGTTAACATGTACCTGTTTAAGTACCTCCATGAATTTCTGGAAACACGCCTCCTCCTTGTGTTTCTTGATTCGTTGAGGGAACGGGGGTGGAGGCCTTTCTGGTTCAGCTTCTTTAGTCTTCCCCTTATCCGAGGTTTGCTCTCCCTCAACATCTGCTGCTCCTGACTTTTGAGGCGGTCTTTCCGGTTCCACCTCCTTCAACTGTAAACCACTCCTCGTGGTCACTGCATTTACCTGCTTTGGATTAGGATCCATGTCGCTAGGTAGTCCTCCTCTGGTTCTAGTATTTTGGGCACTAGCAAACTGCCCAAACTGATATTCAAGAGCCTTGGTCGCCAATTGATTGTTCTTCACTTCGGCTGCCAATTTGACATAGTCAGCCTGCAATTGTGCCCGATTAGCGATCATGGTTTTGAACATCTCCTCAATAGTCAGTGATGGTGGTGGAGGAGGGGCACTATGATTTCTGAATTGAGCTTGATAATTTTTTTGGCCTCCTTGGTTTCTGTGCATACCCTGCCCTGAACTTTGGCCTTGTTGATTGTTGCTACCCCACGAAAAATTCGGATGGTTCCTCCAATTTGAGTTGTAGCCACTACCAAACTGCTGCTGATTTCTCTGTGCATTGCCCACAAAGTTAACAGAATCAGGATTTGCACCACAGCATTCAACTGAATGCTCACTACTACCACACACTTCACACCACATCTGTTGAACTGCATTGACTGAAGCTGAAGGCTGGTTCAAATTTATATTGCTGAAGTGAGTGTTTAGCTGATTTTGCAAAGCAGCTATCTGTGCAGCGATAGCTGTGAATCCATCCACTTCAAGCACTCCCGCTGCTTTCCTTGCTCCACCCCTTGAAGAATCTGCATTCCATTCTGGATTGCCTTGTGAAATTCGGTTGAGCAAAGTGTACAGCTCCTCATATGTCTTCTCCAGCGCTTGCCCTCCAGCTGCTGAATCTAATAGAATTTTAGTGTGGGGTTCCAAACCCTCAATAAACGTGTGTACCAACACCTCATTGGACTGATGATGGTGAGGACAGTCCCGCAACATGGATTTGAATCTTTCCCAGGCTTGATATAGATTTTCCCCTTCCCTTTGTTTAAAACTTAGGATTTGACTCCTAAGTCTGGCTGTTTTACCAGAAGGGAAAAATCTGATAAGAAACTTCCGTGCAAGATCATCCCACGTTGATATAGAATTGGGTGGTTCAGCTTTTAACCACCTCTTGGCTTCACCAAGTAAGGAAAATGGAAATAAGGTGAGCCGAACATAATCAGGTGACACTCCAGTGGGTATATAAGTGTCACTTATCTCCAAAAGGTTTTGGAGATGTTGTTGTGGATCTTCGTGAGGGAGACTGGTCAATTGCCCGCTTGTGTGCAAAAGTTGCACCATATTCTGCTTTAATTCAAACCTCCCTCCAGGCTCTGTTTTGCGGATGCTAGAATGTACATTATTAGCGTGTGGGATTGCCACCTCGCGAACCGGCCTTGTTGCTGCTTCATCGGGCACTAAAACTGCCCGCACAACTGGTGGATTTTGTTGCTCCATCATAGACTGTTTAAGCAACTGCAGCTTCTTTCGAAGAGCTTCTCTACGTTGACTATGAAACTCACGTTCAGGCTCTAAGTAAGATTCCACCAGCTTTTTGTCCCTTGCCAGTGTTCACAGAAACACAATCTGCAAAATACAGGCTAAGACCAAGTTGTTAACACTTAAGAAAATAAAAATACAAATACAGTAAATTTACACTAAACACAATTTTACAAATCGCCTAGCCTCCCTGGCAACGGTGCCAAAAACATGTTCGCGGTTTATTGCTACGGTTAAAAACTGACACGCAAGTGCACGTGGTCAAACAAGTAATAAAGTGGCTAAGTAGCCAAGTATCGATCCAAGGAGGCTCAAGATATGTAAAATTGCCTAGTTTACTATATTCCTATTTCACTTCTAATTATGCTAACAACAATGTAACCAAGAGTTACTTGAGTTTTTGGTTTCTAAACTATATATACTACAACTAATAACAACTATTTACTTGTGAATTCAGACAATGGATATGAACATGCCAAGGTTAAGAACAAGTAATGAACTTGATAATCATGATAATTTTGGTTAATTCTCTTCTTCATGTTGCTAGCCAAGAACATTTGCCTAGAAATTAAAACTCTCGTATTTAATTTCACTTTAGAATCATAAACCATCCGTCTACATTTCTGTGATCAAATGCAATTTATGACCTAGCACTACAATTTCGGTCCTTAAATTGACTAATATGGCTTTCAAGTATATTTCTATCAGGAAAGCACATCAAAACCCAATTTTCCCAAATCAAGTTAAGAACAATACCCTATTAATTCACAACTTTCCAATTTCTTGCTCTTTCGAGTGAAATTGGACTTTTTAGATGTACATTAATGTTGGCCAATCACTAATGCAGTAAAAACAAGAATTAATAGAACAACATTAAAGAAGAAGAAGAAACCATATCAATTAAAATCAGAATTCATTACACATGTTCAAAACCTCAGCAAGGAAGAGAATTAGCTACTCATTCTTGGATTGATCATCCTAAAATGAGTGTAAATCATATGTACAATTGATAGAAAGAAGAAAGGAAGAGAAGAAATCCCTTAGCTTTTTCAATCTTCAACTGCTACTAACCCACGTTCCTGCTCTCCACTTCTGAACTCTGTCTAAAAACTAAAAACTCTCCTTAAAATAAACCTAAGTGTGCTATTTATACTAGTGGGAAATTTTTCCCGGAATAACAAGCAACGTGTCACGGAGGCCAACGCGGAGCACTGCCTCCGTGACACGGCGTGGACGCGGACCTTCACTGGAATTTCCAGGGTCCGGAAAATTAACCTCAACGTGGCACGGAGGCCATCGCGGAGGCCTATCTCCGTGCCACGGAGCTGACGCGCAGGCACACTGGAAATTGCCATTTTAATCCTTGCTCAGGCAGTGTGCTACCGCGATGGTAGCGTGGCACGGCTCCATCGCGGAGCCCCTATAAAATATGCATTCCAAGGTCTTTTCCACGCTCGCATCCAAGTCCAACTCCGACATAGTTCCAACATGCATTTTAGCTCCTAAAAATCACATTTACCTGCAAAACACATGTTAATCATGTTGGTTAGTATAAATTCACATTTTATTACCAATTACATGATATTATATACACATTGCACAACAAACAAGGTAAAAATGATACGTTTGAGTATCACTTGGGCATATAAATCTGCCCAAGATCACACAGCCTCTACTGTTGCCCTACCTAACCAAAGGACCCTCCCGGCACATGTGCCCTATTTTGGGTCTGCCACACCCAAAATAGATATCTGACCTAATTAAGCACTCCCTTATATGATTCTTGCTACACTTCTAGTAGACAAGAAAGGTACTCTCTACCTGCATGCTCCTTTGTCCCCTTGAGCCTGATACTCTGCTCCTCTGGTCACCTCGCGGACTAGATGGAGCACTAGCGATGATGGAGCTAGAGCTAATGACCCCCGATAGGACTTCTGATGATGTCCACCTCCTGATTTCTGCTGAAAGAACCATAACTGTCTATCCTAGCTCTCTTGGCCTCTCTCTCTCTTAAATGCGCCACCTCCATCTGCTGGGTGTACAAAACCAATCGAGGAAAGTCAATGTCCTAATGAAGCATAGTGGTCCAACAATCCTTGACCAGGTAGTCCACTACTCCGTGCACAAACATGCTCACCTGAGCTCTTTGATCAGCCACTAGCTCTGGTGCATATTTTGACAAACGAGTGAACTCCAAAGCATACTCCTAGACTGTCGTATTATTCTGCCTCAGGTTCACAAACTCAGCTGCTTTGATTTCCCTCATCTTACGGGGAAAGAACTGATCCAAGAATGCGGTAAGAAACTCATCGTGACACATGGGGCCCGCTCCAGCTGCTCTGGTCTCCTTCCACTACCTAAACCAGATGTGTGCAACCCCTTTCAACTAATAAGAGGCTAGGTCTACGCACTCCTCCGCCGTCACCCCCATGATCTAGGTAATCTTCTGAATCTCATCAATAAACTCATGCAGATCCTCGCCCACCTTCGATCCAAGAAACTCCGAAGGGTTCATTCTAAGAAATCCCCTAACTCTAGCCGCTACAGCATTCCCATTCTAAGGAACATGCAAAACCTCCTGTTGGTTGACCTAGGCGGTCAATTCCTATAGCAACATCTGAATGGCTATCCTAAACTCTGAATGGGCAACCAGCTAGGGCATATGATCCTTGGGGGCTGATGCGTCTTGCTAGTGCCCATCTCCGTTGCCATTCTTATGTCCATTCCCATTTTTTTTCCTTCTTACATTAACTCATCGAGGAGGCATGATTCTGCAAATATGTATAACATGAGTAAGAAGGATAGAGATACATTTCATCGCACGACATACATCATGAAAGAAGGGACATTTCCAAAACGTTTCATAGCCTCTTCATCATAAGTATGGCGTGCTTCACACCCATGAAAAAGGCTCTACTTAACACAGCTTTCAAACACCCTAGGACACTTCAAAACCTAACGCTTTGATACCAAGTTTGTCACAACTCGAACTTAGGCTCGGATAGAGACACGAGACAAGAAACTAGAGGCCCCAAGTCAATCCATGGCATGAACATAGAAACTAAGAGCATACAACAAGTGGAAAATGATAAAATAAAACATGTTTAAGTGGAAGTCTGCATACATATCCATCTAAAATAGAGTCAATAATGACAAGTTGATTTCTACATAATTTTTGAACAAGCCTCTAACATGACTAATCAGCTAATGGGACAACATCCCCAACTAGCTTGACAAAGTCTGTAATGGAAAGAACATAAAAATGGATAACTGAATGTCCTCGAAGGATGAGGACTCACCAACACTGGCTAGACAAGCCTGAGGGGAAAGCAAGACTAGTGGTGCGGTTGAGTCTGATCCCTCGGACCTATATCATTAAATGATATAGCATAGAGTATGCGATCAATACTTCAAATGTACTAAGTATGCAAGGTAAGTAAAAACGGACAGTTGAAATACATAAGAGTTCATAAGAGTGGGTCAACATGAACATGAAGTAAATATCATAATGTAAACATAAGGGTCAAGGACTTCAAACCTTTCATAATCCAATAATAATGATAGTTATTAGAGAAACTTTATAAAACATAACTTGAGACAAAATAACATAAACATATCCATACATAACTCATGAGGAATAATGGGAGGACTCCTCTTAACCGGCACTATTATGATAGAGCTTACATGATGTCCCACTATTTCTCCCAAGAGGACAGGACCATCCCAGGCTTTCTAGGAAAGGGACGTGTATGATATGATACACAAGGGATCTAAAAATATATGTATATACCTACGCTGGCACGTAGTCCTAAGACCATGGAGTTTACCTGAACCCTGGGTCTACTCGGTGCTAGACACTGCTCCCAAAAACTTGCACATGAGGCTCATATAGTAATCATGAATCATTCAGGAAGTTTATTTCCAATTAAAACACAACATACTTTATCATACTTAAAATACATTATTAGCCATGAATAAGGGCCCGTGAGTCGGCCAATAGTTATAAATTCATAAATCATGAATAACATGCATACTTGGGAAATTAAATATACTTGATATTCATTAATCCATGAAGAGTACTTGAGAGAAATCATAACATAAGTCATAAATTATAATTTATACTTAGTAAGATCAAATTCATAATAGAACCATAACTTGACTTTTCATGAAATTTACATCATTGAGTATAATTTAATTAAAATTTGAAACTATAAATTAATAATCAAAATGGATATAAAATCTTCCCATAGATCTTAAAACAGGATTTGAAACATGAAGAAAATTGACTCATAGATTGATCATAGAGAAAAACACAAAATTTGAAATAAAACCTATAAGATCATGAAATTGAATAGAGAATTGAAATCCATGGAATTGAGAAGAATTTTGAGCATAACAGTGAAAGGAACTCTCATTCATAGCCTTACATACCTACGTACTTCTGAATTCACAACCTTTTTGAATGCCCAAAGGAATTGGGGAAGAACTTGATGAATCCTAGACTTGATCACCCTTAGGAACTTTCAAGTCTTGCATTCATGGAGAGGGATAGGTGAGTTAAAACCTCTTAAAACAAATCAATCTGAGCTTAAAATGATGTATTTTAGGTCTTAGGAGCATAGGAATTATAGAAAAGCCCTTAATAAATTTATAGAAAAATTACGCTGCCAATCCCAATGAGGGACTAGATGATTCGTTACCTAAGGGGACGACTCATCAATTTCTCCTATTTCCAACATTAGAAACCTTCACTCTACCAGTCACCATGAGGGACACCACGAATTGTGGTGTACCTAATGACTCGTGGTGACAAATCGTGATGAACACTGCCAAATATTTTGCCCTTCATACCAAACTCCTAACCACAGCCAACTCCACGAGTCATTGCCCTGGCCACAAGTCGTGGCTTCTCTCATGGTCAACCCCCATACCAAAATACCTTTCAACACCCCCTTCCACTTCACGAGTCAGTTAACGACTCGTGAATTACCTCAGGGGTCATTGGACGACTCGTCCTGTGACCTAGTGTAAAAATGCCTGATTTCTCTGTTTGAACCCGCGGGTCTGATCTTAGTGCTTTCGGGATATTACAGTTATGAAAAGGGGAAATTCTTCCACCCTCATGCCCAATTTAATCACTATATATGTTCTCAAGTCTTCAAGTATGTTATGTTGAAAGTCTAGGGTTTAACCGAATTCCATGTAATTACCCATGCTATCTTTATGGGTTTAATTTTCTCATATTTACATTGAAGATTTAGGGGAAGATTTGACTCTAAATTTACTTACTAATTTCTAATTTCAAGTTTATGAATTTTATTCCCTAGTATGCATGATTTATAAAATTCAAGCTTATGAACCCATGATTTCAAGTATGATGAATTATCAAAGTGTGCATGAATGTTTATAATTCGTAACTTATGATTCCATGATTTTGAATTATGAAGTGTATTTCAAGTATGTATGATATCATGATTTGGGCAAGCCCTTGTAAAGTCAAGTATGTTTTATCATGATTTAATCCAAGGCTTACAAGATCAATTTTACAGAGATGTTTGGATTCAAGACTGCTAAGAAAAATATTTATGTTATGTTTTAGATATACGACTTTGAGAAATAAGCATTTTTGGGAGTAGTGTCTAGCACTGAGTAGACCCAAAATTCCGAGGACCCAGGTCTCATAACTACATGCCATCATAGGTATATATATTCTTATTTGGGACCTCTCAAGAAAGTGCTTCCCCTACCCGAGGGAACACATTTATATCACACATTCGTTGTTCTTTGCCTTGGCAAGACTTGGGACGACTCTATCCATTTGAGCGAGATAGTTGGGGCATCACGTAAGCTATATCATGATGGTGTCGGTTATGAAGAAGCCTCCCATTGTTCCTCATGTTTTCAGTTACTATGTTCATGTCTTATGAAGTTATGTTTTATAACATATTTGACCAATTGATCAGTTTATGAGTTTTCATGTATAATTTCAAGTATGGCATACTACGTGTTTCTATTTCAATACCTTGGGTCATTATGTTCAACTTTTGATGGATATCTCATGACTTATGAGAACTTCAAAAATATGACATATAGCATATTTTCCTTACCCTCATGTTCTATCTTATTTTATATTCATGATTATGGACTATCATTTTACTAGCATGTTTTACTTTCTCTATATACTCAGTATATTCTAAGTACTAACCGCATACTCTATTCTATATCATCTCATGATATAGGTTCTAGTGATCCATCACAGTCTCGTCGTTAGCTCGCTCTCGCTTAGTCAAGCCCTGTCTAGTTTTGATGAGTCCTCATGATCCGAGGACGTCAATTCTGATTCTATCTCTTTGTTTATTTCTTTTAGTTTCAGACTTAGAAATTTAGTTGGGGGTATTATCCCATCAGCTCATTCGATGTTTAGAGTATTTTTATACAGCTATGTATAGATGGTTCAGCGATGTTGGTTCATGTTCATGTTCATGTTGATATTCTATGTAGACTTCCACTTATATCACGTTCATGCTTTATTTCCACTTAGTAATGCTCTTATTCATGCTATGTGTGTGCCATAGGTTAGCCTAGACTCATTCGTGGTTCTAGATCCTGTGTCTCAATCTGGGGTCCTAGCTCGAGTCGTGACACCAATATTCTTATGTCTTCATATTCACATTAAAGAAAGTATGATTCCGTCCAAAGGGTCAAAAGAGTAGAACATTAAACTTGAAGTGTTAAGGAAGTTTAAAGTGAACAAATGTGAAGCGAAATATATTTATTTACAATTGTGTCGTAGTTATAAATCGAGTCTGAAGTTGCCTTATCGTAGACACCATGGGCCGGTACTTTATAGTATTATGTGTATATGTGATGTTAAGTATATCTATAGGTCTTTTTGTCAATGTGAAATTGAGAAAGGAGTTAAGACGACGATGTATAAATGAGTTTAAGCTAAGAATTGATGTCACAATCTAGTAAGGGTAAATGAGCTTGTTGTAGTAGAAATGCCCATTCATGGTTGTCCTTTGTCTTATGTATATATATAAGGTACATTAGGCTAAGGGAAGATTCCATGATTCCTCTCCCTTTAGCTAAATGTTAGGTTATCGAGTTCCTAAATGTTATGTGTGCCAAAGTGTTGTCTATAGAGCTTGTTGAATTTCTTATGTCATTTGAACCTTCTTATAACTGTGTAAGTCTTTGACTATATGTACCTAAGTGCTATTTGAAGGATTTATGTAACATATGAGCTTATGTGCAACTATGAATTATGTGGAAGAGGCCTATTCAGCTTGCAGTCTTATAGTTAGTTATTTCTTTTTCCATATGTGTTAGACAGATATGATATGAGCCCGATCAGCTCCATACAGTAAAATAGCTTTGATATCAAGGAATATCACTGACACAGTTATGTCAAAGGCTGATATAGTCAAAATATGAGACTTATGACCTTACCGCCGATGCAATTATGTCAGGTGGACAGTTGTCCTTCAGATATAAGACCTATGACCTTAGCACCAATGTGGTTATGTCAGGTGGGCAATTGTATTTCAAATATGAGACTTATGACCTTACAAACTGTGTGTTTATGTTAGGTTGATAGTTCTCCTCTTAGATATGAAACTTATTAACTTTACCACCATCGTAGTCGTGTCAAGTAGGCGGATGCCCCTACCATTATGATACCTTCAAGACGGTCATCTCAATAGGGACGTATTGATTGACCAGGCTAGGTCATTATTTGATTAGGGAATTTATAGCTTATGGGTACTGTATTATGACTTCTATATGTGCTTACTTGGTTGTATTCACATAATGTATCATATTTTGTTTAGATATCAGCTTCCAGAGTCACAGGTTATACCTATTCCCTACTCAGATTTTCAGTATCTTGGATGTACTCATGTTTACATGTTTAGCGTTACGTACTAGTACATGTTAGTTGTACTGACGTCCCTTCGCTTGGGAACCCCTTCATGAGTGCTTGCAGGTAAAGGCTCCAGTCAACAGTCATAGTAGGAGTCCAGATTTCAACCGAGAGAGTTAGTACGCTCCTTTCTTTTAGGAGTCAGATTTAGTTTTATTGTATTTGAGTTTTGAGGTATAGTAGGAAGTCATGGCCCTGTCCTGCGCATTTTAACTTATTTTAATCTTTAGAGGCTTTTATGGATGAGTATTATACAGTTTAGTTCAGTTAAGTGTTTTGGGCCTTGTCAGCTTTTCGTTGTTCCATTTAGTTGTATTATGTCCTTGTCGGCATTCTATTTGTTGGTTATTGTTGTTGAGACCATATAGGTCCAGTATTTGTTTTAATTGATTGTGACAAGTTGCCCGGATGGCTTAAATGTTACAGTTACAGATGTTATATAGCCGGCTTCTCAATCAGTTTAGAATTGAGTGCCAGTTGCGCCCTTCCCCAGTTTTAGGGCATGACAAACTTGGTATCAGAGTGAGGTTGTGTCCCAGGAAGTCCTCAAAGTCATTTCTAGTAGAGTTTTGCATATAGTTATGTTGTGCACCATACTTATAAGTAGGAGGCTACAGGGAATTTAGGAGTTATTTCATATTTTTTCATCTATAGATCGTGCAAGTAGAGTTGAGCTAAGGAAAGTATAGTACCAATCATTCCTTATAAGTGCCTATCATGATGATCGAAAATCAATTAAAGGTTACTAAATGATGCAGATGTAGGAATAAAGAAAATTATACAGCTTGAGGCTGCCAGTAGAATCATTCCCCGGTAAAAAGCTTGGACTTCAAATTTGAATGACCTTTTATGTTCTTTTGCATGTTTGGATAAGGAAGTAAAGTAACTGGAAGAAATTCAAAGAAGTTCTAGCTCCTCAAATTTTATCCATTTCTGAGAAAAGAAGTAGCATGGGACCTGGTGTTCCCAGATTCAATTCATTAGTTTATTAGATATGGATAACGAGAATATGTTTTGAACACTAAATTCAGGTAATAGTACCACAATAGTTACATATCAAGTTTGTGGTATATTTTGAGCAATTGAGCAGTGAAAAAGAGTATGAAGTAAAGGATATTAGTTTATATTGATATAAAAGATATTTCAGAATGATTTTAAGCCACAGACTCCCTGACGAATGTATTACTAAATGATTGATGCTCTGTTAAACCCGGGAGTTTAAATGTTAAGTTTGAAAAACATGAGATTTTATTATGATGATGAGTGTAGTATGTCCTGCTCCATGATGAGAGATAATAAAGATATGATTTCTATAAAGACTTTCCAGTAGAATGTATCAAGAAAGTATTGCCCAGGTAAAGGTTGTACGATGTGAATTCTCAGGATTAATAATACCCTTTATTTACTATGGGAAAAGAGGTCTATGAACTTCTTTAAAAGTAAGGTAAAGATGTAGAACATGGAATATCTCAGCCAATAAATTGAGGAAAGCAAGAAAACTATATGAGATAAGGCATCATAGACATGCCGATTGGCGAATCAATTATGATCGAACGAAGCTACAAGATTAGATGGAAATGGTGATTTGCAAAAATTAAGTGAGAATGATTTGAGTATAACCGTAAAATGCGAATAAATTATCTTTTGAAGAAGTTGACAGTAATATATAGGGGTAATCTAGTAATTCTCCAAAGTGAGTCTATTTGTACTCCAGAGTATAAGAGAGAATTCTTAAGGCTATGGGAAGTATATTTCCCTGAGTGTGGAGAGGGTAAAAGTACATCCGTTAATAGCTAAGACCTTGAGGTCTTGTTGTCAAATGGGTTAGATTGCCTAACTATTTTAACTAGGATGTGTCGTTATGAAGGAAGCCGTGAGAAGGGTTGTTTAGCAACCTATAATGTGGAGTGAAGGAATGGATTGTCATAAAGTCAATATAAATAAAAAAAATTATTGGGAAGTCCATATGAGCAGGGAAGCAGCTATAGATATGACTTGATTACATGATGCAACCAGTTAAGATTCTAGGTTGAGGACATCTAGTCATTTGAGATTCATATCAGTAAAGACTATTATGAGATAGCAGAGGTACTAATCTACAAATATAATGTGATGTAATATGAAAGACTCCCCCCCCCCCCCACATCCAAAAAATATATCTTGTAAGAAAGAATTTGGATTATAAAGAAAATATTTGAGAACTGGGTCCAAAATTCCATCACCAAGATATAACAAAAGTAATAGTAGCACAAAGGTTAATATTCTTTATGAAAGTTACGATACTTATAAGGGAAAGATAACAAACATTATGACGACAATGTTGCAAATATTGTCGGAAAGTTATGATGTTGAGGAAATAACATGACAAACTTTCTAGAGAGAGCACAAGAGGAAAACTTACTTTAAGATGAATATGAACTATAGATATTGTAATAGTTCCCTTCTGGTTGAGTAATATCAATTTGAAAGATACTTTGAATGTAGCTTATAAGGTGTACAAAGGTCTTAAGAAAAGATGAGGAAGGATAATTGTCCCTAAAAAGGCTGATTTATGGCAACTGATATTGTATGGACATTCAAATAGCTCCAAATAAGGATTGATGTAGCCAATAAAAATTTTTGGGTAATGAAAAAAGTTAAAGACTAAGGTTATAACAAGTCATAGCTAAAGTAAAGGTTACTTGATTGAACTGCAGATAATCTACGATAGATAGAAATTATAAGATAAGAGTACACTGTTGAATGTTAAAGACAAGATTAACAAGTGGACCTCTCTAAAGGTGTTGCCTATGGATAGCATTATGTATTATGATGAAAGAGTAACTTAAGCAAGTATTGAGAAAATAATAGGATAGAATCCTAATTTTGGAAAAGTAAGTTCATAAATGCTTTAATATGGGTTAGTAAAGTGTAGTATGACTTTTTTTTTTAAAAATGATAAAAGGATAGGTTGACTTCAGCACCTGTTTTGAAATTCCTGAAGGAACAGAGAATTATGTTGTTTATTGTGATACTTCTAGAATTGGGTTGGGTTATGTTCTGATGCTACATGAAAAAATTATTGCCTATACTTCTAGGAAGCTGAGGAAACACAAGCAGGTTGACCCTACCCAAGACCTAGAGTTGGCAGTTGAGGTGTTTGCATTTAAGATATGGCGTCACTATTTATATGGGGTACATGTTAATTTACTCACAGATCATAAGAGCCTCCAGTACTTGTTTCAGCAGAAGGAGTTGAATTTAAGATAGAGAAGGTATTTAGAGTTGTTGAAGGATTATGATGTAAGCATTGTATACCATCTCGCCAAAACTAATGTTGTGGTTGATGCATTAAGCCACAAATTTATGGGAAGTCTGAGTTACATTGAGGCTAATAGTGTTGAATAGTGATGACCTTGCAGTAGTTAACTGATTTGTATACTTGGTTATTAGACACTGAAGATAGAGGTCTTGTAGTTTAGAATACTGCAGAACCCTCCTTAGTCTCAAATATTAAGTAGAGGCAGTATGATGATCCAGAGTTTGTGTTCTTGAAAAATATCATACAGCAGCAAAAACATGCCCTGTCTGAGTGTGGGCCAGATAATGTTCTCAAATATCATGCTTGCATGTACCCAATATGGGTAAGTGGAAGATTATGGCTGAAGCTCATTATTACCATTATTCAGTACACTTAAGGGCCACTGTCACGCCCCATTTTTCTCATGAAAAGCGGGTCATCACATGTGACAACTCTTTAAGGATTGTTTAAAGAGAAGAGTTGCCACATAAGGAATTAAAGTGTGTTAGGGTACCGTTCTATGCTAAAAGCTTGTTTAACTAGCCTAGGTCACCAGAGTTGGGCAAGGGTTCAAGTTACCTGAAAAGGAAGGTGTTAGACATCTTTCGAGGTCCATAAGTGTGGGTCCCTTTCGGATTCATTAATTATGTGAGAAAAATAAGTGATAAAGTAAGGTCAATTTTTATATTAGTCTATAATAACTAAGTGATTAAGCATGTAAAAATTATTTTAATACAAAAACACGCTCAATCTAAAAATATATTGTTTAAGTACAACAGAAGAGAAAATGTCCAGGATCGCTTCCAAAAAATGTTTAAAATATTCATATAACACAGAGGAAAAACTAAGACAGAGAAATTAGGAGAGTAAAGTATAGGAGAACTTGTTTGCAAAGCGTCAAATTAATAGATAATACATTTGATTATTATTGATTTCACATAGTGTGTCTTAGCCAGTCCCTGTGAATTACAAAATCTCGCAAAATAAAATAAATTGTTAGTACTATACATGTCACCTGAATTTTGGTGGCAATTAATGTAAGAGACTAACTAAATAATAAATCAACAATACATAAAACTAAGATAAAGGAAAATTTGGGATCAGGATGTGACAAAGTTAATAATAGGCCCAATGTGATGTTACTCCATCTATTCTATTTTTAGTATGATTAACCCTCTTAAACGCCATAAAACAAGACAAAAATAGTTTTCAAAAGATGTGAAAAAGTACTAAATGAAATATTTATGCATTTAAAAATGGTGTGCAGCTAAAATACATATATATTTTGATTTTCAGATTGCATAAAAGACTGTTGATAATCTAGCATAATATTTAAAGTTGTCAAGTCTTTGAGACTTTTAAAAAGGTGATATATAAAATTTAGAATGGACGGGAGTAACGAGTTGCTTTATTTTTTTTCTAATGCAATTATGTGCGCTTCATACATGAAGTCAGTTAGCCTGCCTATTTCATCATTTTCCAAAACGTAACTGACCCCTCTTGGGGGGCGACTTCACTTGAGCTCTGCTTCACCCATTGAAACCTTCACTTGCCATTGTTGAACTCCAAGCGACGTCAGTTCATTAAGATGTGCATGTCAAAAACATTCAAATAGGTGAGAGTATGATTGTTCTTAATACGTAACTATCAGGAAAAAAAATAAAATAATAAAGACTTTTGAACAAAGAATATAAAAAGAAATTTCATTCCCGTCTTTTTACTCTTATTACTTACTGGACAACGAGTTTTAAATTAAATTCACAATTCATATGGCTCTTCTTGCATATATAAAAATAATAGGCCTAAAACGTGATCTAGACCCCCAATTGATTTTAAACACAAGATTGGTAGTTAACTGATTAAATCTAATCAACTATTAAAAATAATGAATTAAAACATCTATCTAATCAAGATGCAAATAACCATTACATAAAATTAAAACCCAAAACATATTGTAATTCTTCGCAATTTAATTTTAAAAAATCAAACAAACATTCACAGTTAACAAAGTTTTTAGCAAAAATAATCCCATGACATCACTAATTGACTGAATAAGCCATTTCTCATTTTTAAACATGTGTCATTTATCAAATGTGAACCTCTCCTTCCTAAATTAAATTACTTAAGAAGCTACAATTAATATCTTACTTACAAATCATTGTCAAGGAAGAAAATCAATAACAAACAATTTTAAAGAAAATGATTAAGATATTCTAAATATGATTCAATTCAAAATATTAATAAAAGAGAAGAACTAAACACGTAACTAAGAAGTTCATCAAAATTTTAATTCAAATAAAACAAACTCAAACCAAACTAAAGCTAAATACTATTTTCCACAATTACATATTTTCCAGGTCAAAAACCAAATGACCTAACTGCCTAATTTTTAAAGCTAAAAGATTTGAGGAGAACTTCATAATTGGACAAAAAAATATATAAAATAAATAAAATATGATTGAAGTTGAGATTGAAAATTCTAACAGTGACTTAATTATCCAATCAAAAATACAATGAGATGATATCCAAACGAAATAGAGAATGTCATCAAAGCAATAGATAAAGAAAGTGGACCTTAATATTTAAGATCAAAACGACAATCATAAATCAGTATTTATTTAATACAACAAATTTATTTGCAAACAAAATGTTACAGAATGTCAAGATTTTTAAAATATTAAAAGAGAATAAAAATGGATTAAGACATGATATAAAGTATTATAGCAGATTGAAGAAGAAAGGATTGAACCTTTATTGCTAAAAATTTCCTTCAACACCCAAAGAGTAGCAACGTTAAAACTGAACACTGTCAGCCCTTGAAGGGCTTTAACTATGCCAGAATGGACTACGATCAGAGCTCGACTCTAGCGTAACCTTTTATTTGAAGACTTCAACTTTGACCAAGGATAAACGCTAATAGAGATGGAGATTGATCCATAGTTAAGAGGGTGACATTTTGGAGCTATTGTCATGATGGTTGTGAGAGTCTGAAAGTAGTCTTCATGGCACCGAATCCCTAAGTTTTTATCCATGTATTCTCTCGGCATGAATACTCTGTACGCCTCTTCTTGGAGATGATCAAGAGGGTCTACAAGAATACATATATTTTTCTCTTACTATGAGTTATTTTTTGGGTGGTGAAAAATTAAATAAATCTCCGTCTCTGTGAGGGAAGAGTTGTGGTTTCCATTGCCTATCCCTAAATATATCAAGAAGAAAAAAGAGAAAAGAGATTTATGGGGGATGATCAAAAAAAAAAAATATTCCCTTTTGAGATTCAACTTGCCAAAAACAAAAAAAACAAAAAAATGAAGACGTTAGATGAGAGAGTGGAAAAGGAAAAAATGTCTTTTAAAAGTAATTTTTCGAAGAAAATAATATTCTTCTATGAAGAAAAATATAGTGATTAAGAGTTTTTCAAATATAAAAAGATTTGATAAAATTTGTGCTCAATATTGCTATTTGGGTTTAAATAATATTCTACCAAAAACATATAAAACTAGTAACTATTAAATTACTACATAACCAAAAAATTATAAAATTATTAAATTAACAAATGTATTTTATGAACAAAAATAAGTCATCAATATTATGATAAAACGAATAATAACTTTAAAAATATTTTCTCTAGTATTCATAAAAAATAGTGAATAAATGTAAGTAAGTAAAATAAATAAATAAATAATTCTACAATTTAAGAATGATGATGATGATGATGATGATGATGATGATGATGATGTAACCAAAAAATTATAAAATTATTAAATTAACAAATGTATTTTATGAACAAAAATAAGTCATCAATATTACGATAAAACGAATAATAACTTTAAAATATTTTCTCTAGTATTCATAAAAAATAGTGAATAAATGTAAGTAAGTAAAATAAATAAATAAATAATTCTACAATTTAAGAATGAGGTGACAACAATAACGACGACGACGACGACGATGATGATGATGATGATGATGATGATGATGATGATGATGACGACAACAAAAAAAGTTTGTACATGTGAATGTAACAAAAATAATAATATATTTGTAATTAACTAAATATAATTTTACATTGGTAACATGACTACGTATATAACTATAAAAAATTATTTGTGACTATGTAAAAATGTTTAAAATATTTACAAGTAAAATATCAACCTAAATAAGGTATGGGGAGGTCAAAATTGGGTGTCAACAGCTACCCCTTCTTTGCTCAGGAATGAAGGATGAATTATCAGGCAAAGAACGTTGACTTAGTAGCCAATTTTTTCCGAATGAGAGAAAGATCTTGATAGGACCAAATGAAATGAGAAATGGGGTTGTAAAAATATTTTGGCCGAAACTTAAATATCAAGTCGCCTACATATCTCAGGTCTACGAGAATCAGGCCTTGTGTAGTTCTAGATCCAGGGATAAAAATGTCACACCCCGCCTTGGGGGGTATGAATGGCACCTGGTGCCCTACTAGGACCTGAACTACTAGACTGCTGAGCCTGGGCACATCTGGTGCCTGGCTGGCTCTAACTCACATTTCTGGAAACAAAGGGCTATATAACGGCTGTAAACACAGCCCCCGGCCCATTGGCCTATAGCCTCCTGTACCTGTAATAACAGCTAACCAGAAACAAGCAACTATAAGGAAACTTATGCGGGCCGACAAGGCCACCATGCTGTCTAGTTATCTGTATTTCAACAATAAAATGCTGAATAACTACGTGACCGGCAAGGTCACCACTACTATCAGACTATGGCCCCACACGGCCAACATAATCAACAATGCTAAACAGCTAACCAAATGCACGGCCTCACACGACCGGCTCATCTGACCACAGGAAAATATATACAGACTGCAAGCCTCTAAGAATAACAATAGAAATGATCGGGACAGGGCCCCGACCTACCCGTACTATATAACAAAAGAAAATGAAATACACCTCTGGAATTCAGTCTCCGGATTATAGGAGCTGAATACTCGATCGCTGACAGAAATCACGTGGTATCGCCTGCTCGTCTATGAGTACCTGTAGGCAAGTAATGCAGTGCCTCACCGGGCGTCAGTACCGCTGGTACTGAGTATGTAAATCAATAACTGAAAGAAATATCTAAAAACAATAATATAACTGATGAAACTGAAGTAGAGAGAAATAGATTAATTGTCTGATAATGTAAGTCATACCTTCTCTCAATTATACTGGAAGGAGTAGGAGTCATACCTGGAGACGTATCGTTCTACTGCTGATCTACTCGTATCTAACATAACATGGCATAACATAACATAATATAACATAGCACACACAAACCTTACCTGGCCCCCATAAGCCGGGAGGTACAACCAGCACAGAATCTATACCCCTACCCCGGTCATCCCATCTCCTATAAACCCTGTAAGCATCCTGCCGGTCCCCTGGGTATGCACTTGGGCTCGCTGAGCCCCTGACTATAACTGCATCTGAGTCCGGAGGACTCCTGAATCAACACCCCGAGCGTATCCGCTCGACGGGGGTGTATAAGGGCCGACCAAGGCACAATATGGGGAAAACTGGCATCCCATCTTCGTCCCCTGTGGGACGGCATGCCACTCCGTAGAGCGACGTATCCTCGTCATCTGGCGGACGAGTCGATATAGCTATCAACCCTGGGCGGTCATGGATGCTCGGTAGTCCAACCCCAAACAATACAACAGTCTCAACTAGTAATACTATCTGCATGTCCCACATACTGAAGCTAACGATAATAAAGTGTTTGTACATACTGCATGCTGAACTAGCGATAGTGATATGTACATATTTAATACATGCTGAGACTGAACATAGCATATGTACATAAATATAATCTTCTGCCATACTGTACTGAGTCTAATGCTGAACATGATATAGTATTTCTGCTGAAAACTATGTTGTATACTGAGTTTCTATAGTAACAGGATTTACTATTCCTAATATGCTTTCTAACCTCATTTTAACTTATCATTCTGCTTCTGATATGTCTTACAGATATTACATTGCTTTACTGGGTTCCAACTGAATACGATATTATCCTAACATCCTGTGTCACATCACGTACTAAGCATGCTGTGCAGTTTCTAACACTTGTATCAGAATCTATATCGTGCTAGCAAGTCTCGCGCTGATCATAACATGACATTTCTAATATCGTACCATCATTCATAGTAAACATCATACATGGCTTCTGAATATTCTACTGGCCTTTAAATTACTGTACTGTACCAAGATTACTAACTTGCCGAGGGAACTAGCTTTACATACCTTATCCTCGAACTATCCGTCTGACGGACGAGGCTCGGCCGGTACTTCAACTATTTTCTCCCAACTGCATTCATAAATATGCCAATTAATACTAAATACAGCTTTATTTTAAAGAGCAACGTCGCTTTCGATATAGTTTATAGCCTAAACTTAGGCTTATCGAAAGACGGTCGAAAACTCGCTATTTTTCAGAGGTCCAGAAGGGAGAACTATTCACTTCTCAGCTAGGAACACATAGACACTAATTTAGAGCAATTCCACTTACCTTAGCTCAGTAGCTCGACGATTCGTCGGCCGTATTTCACGAAACTAAATCCGTAGGAATGCTCTCTGCTGCTAAATACCTCGGTATCTGAAGTTAATTTGAGTTTGGACAACGTTTTGGCAGCGTAATCGGACGAAAATTATATTATCTCTTCGTTCCTTTTTCCTTTTCTACTGGTTTGCTCTGTTTTCTGGAAATTACATGGGCGATTAATGATTTAAAACTGAAGTGGGGCTTTATATACTTGGGCCTGGACAAGGCCAACGTGTCACAGAGCCAACGCGGAGGCTTCACCTCCGTGACACGCTGCCATCGCGGAGGGGTTCTGCCTCGGCTCCTTCCGCGATGGTTCGACAGGTTTCTCGTCCGATCTTTTCCCGGGCCTTTCTTTAGAACGTATGGCTTTCAAATATGCTTAACCAACGTCCGAATAGGTCATTTAGGTGTCGGAAATTCTACGGGATATAACAAAAAAGGATCTCTAAAAGAAACTGATAATATGGGGCTTGAATAAAGATGGCAATGACATGAGTGATTAGAATGGAGAGTAGTAAGACGTAAACAGTAATAAAGCTTAGAAAAATAACAATGAAAAAAATTGAATAACTTTTGAGAGGATAATATTTAACCCGGTCAAAAAATTTAGAACGTAGTGCTTAGACTTAAATAAATTCCTTGAAGGGATAATGCTTAATACATTCTAAATTTGATAGGACACTGCTTAATCTTTAAAAATTGGTGGGTAGTGCTTAATCCACTTAGAAAAATAAAGAATAGGGCTTAGTAGCTCGAAAGTAGAATAATAATAGCTTAAGAGTAGAAAAATAGTAGCATACGAGCTTTGGAAGTAACATTATTTATTGAGAGTAGAATAAGAGTAGCAAAATAGTAGCATGAGAGCTTCAAAGTAGCATGATCACTTGAGACAAATTTTTGAGGTCTCCTCGAAAATTCTGCTCATGTTTCGCATTTAGAAGGAAAAGAAAATTTTATTAAGATATAGACCGAGCCCTATAAGGCCGCCTACGTATCCCTCTTAGACAGGAATCAGGTCAAGCGTAGTTCAGATTTTAGGGACGAATGAAATCCCTAATAGAAATAATAATACGGGGCTGAATTAGGATGGTAGTGGTACGAATTAACAAGATTTAGAATAAATTACAGAATGAGTAGCTTGAAAAAGTGAAAATACGACTCGAGTTAAAAGCGATAAAATAGAGATAAGTCAGAAGAATAGAGAGAGAGGTGTTACCATTCGTAGCTCGTTCATCTTCGGTGTGTGCATCTTCTAATAGATTAAATAAAATGGTTAAGCATAAGCGTTGATCATTCTATAAAATGAACTAAAAACTTAAACATGATGCAAGTTCCATTTAGACAATGAGATTTTTCTTCCAGATGGTAAGGATGACGTCTCTAAGCCATGATATCCCATGATACCCAAAATAAATCTCTTTAGGACATGAAATGATGTCTGCGGGCCATGAAAAATGATGCCTTTAGACTATGACACCTTAGGAGCATGATAAGCGAATCATTAAATCCTTAAGGCATGAGATAATGCCCGCAGGCCATGAAAAGATGATGTGTTTAGACTATGACACCTTAGGAACATGATAAACGTGAAGTAAATTCTCAAGCCATGAAATAATGTCTGCAGGTCATGAAATAATGTCTTTAGGCTATGACGCCTTCAAATGAGTAAAATAATGATAATTTAAAGAAAGTAAATTATTTGAGTGTCATAAGTAGCTCAATTGGTATCTGTGTGATTTATTCGAGCTCAATGCTGATAAATCATAGGGCTCATGATGCAATAATGGGCTCAAATGCAATTGTAGGGATCAAAATGTAAGCCACGGTCTCAAATGCATATCATGGGCTCAATTCAAATCAAGAGATCAAAAAATAAATTATAGGGCTCACTATGCAATAACAGCCTCAAATGCATATCACATGCTCAAAATACAAATAATGGGCTCAAAAATATAAAGTAGGGATCAAAATACAATAACGGGCTCAAATGCATATCATGGGCTGAAAATGAAAATAATGGGCTCAAAATGCAATAACGGGCTCAAATACATCGCGGGCTCAAAATGCAAATACGGGCTCAAATGCAATCACGAGCTCAAATGCAATATAGGGCTCTAATGTGAATCATGAGCTCAAATGCAAATTACGGGCTCAAAATGTAAATATAGGGCTCAAATGTGGTTATGGGCTCAAATGCAATTATAGGGCTCAAAATGTAAATTGCTGGCTCAAATGCAAATACAGACTCAAAATGTAAATATAGGGCTCAAAATATAAACCAGGCTTCAAATGTAAATCATGGGCTCAAATGCAATCACTAGTTCGAATGTAGATATAGGGCTCGAATAACGGGCTCGAATACAGATCATGGGCTTAAATTTGATTATAGCACTCAAATGCGATTCGCAGGATCGAATGCAAATCACGGGCTCTCGAATGCAGTTATAGGGCTTAAGATATAAATAACGTTCTTAAGATTTAATTTAATGGATCAAGATATAAATAACGGTCTAAAGATTTAATTGATTGGATCAAATGCAAATATTATGCTCAAAATATAAAAATCGGGCCCAAAAATGTAAATATCGAGCTCAAGATACAATTAACAGGCTCAAAATATAATAGAGAACTCAAAATATAAATACAGGCTCAAGAATGCAGTTAGGGAGCTCAAATGCAAATAGAATTAAAGGGATAAAGTAGCTTAGCTCTAATAGAAAGTCTTTCATTATTGCTTTTCTGTATCGGCTATTTAATAACTTGTTAGAGATTTATCTCTTGTATTGGCCATATATGTGATGAAATTTTTGAGGACCTCCTTAAAAAATTTCTGCCCCATTTTGTAGCTTGTGAACCGTATCACTATAGAAAAACCTGATAGAATTTTTAAGACCCTCTCAAAAAATCTGCCCCAGTTCCAAACTTAACAAAAGGGGAAAAAGGAGATTTTATTAACATATAGATTGAGTCACATAGATACTCCTATATATCCCTCTTAAACGGGAATCAGGTCCAACGTAATTCAGATCTGAGACTCAAAGAAAATTAGATGGTGAATAAAGATTGATGATGCTCGAGCGGAAGAATAAAGGCGTACTTCTTGGATGGTATTGAATAGTTATAAATGTCATATAAGAATAGAGAATTTTATACGTTATGAAAGGGCAGGAATATCAAGAAATGATAGTATCATATGATATTTCTTAGGTGAGGTGTAAGAATAGAATAAGAATGGGTGAACAAAATTTATTATAAAAAATTATGTTCGCGCTAGAAAGTGCAAGAGAAAACTAAAATATAATGAATTAATGTAGTTTCTTGGAGTCAATTGAAAGATGTTTGATTTACGGAAAGAATTAATGCTTCAAAGAAAATGAAGACAATTTGATTAGGCCTTAAAAGTTGTACGAGTTAGGCCTAAAAGAGTAGAGATAAACAATAATGTGGAATTATTAGCATTAAGCATGAAGTGATTTTGGAGATATTAAAGCTTGATAATCTAAGGAAGATAAGGCAACTCAAACAAGAAATAAATAATCACGACGGTAAGATATATACATAACAATAAACACATAGCAAATAAAGTTGTGTTCTTTTGGGATAGAAAACCTCTTTGGACAAGGTCAATATTAGTCTTGACGCATCATGGGCATCGAGACATCTTAGGTATAATGCATGCATGACTTAGCTTAAGCTTCTAAGAATTGGGTGGACGCAGACTCAAGGTTTCTTATGTGAGAAGGCACGTGGTCACATGGTAATAGAACTATCCATTCACCCCACGTATATGTCAACTCTCTAAACGGGTGTTTGAAAAAATTGCGGAGAAGTGTAAAGCACAACTTGCATGTACAGTGTGTTATAGTGACAAGTTCCCAAGTGGGGGAAGTATGAACGGAATGACAGTTTATAAAAAACGGTAACAATGAACAGAAATAAAAAACAATTAAAAAAATGCACAATTAATAAGGAATATAATAAATATAACGCGGTGGAACAAATAATTAAACAAGAAAAAGAAAAATTGTTAGTGATTTTATATAAAAAATTATATTTAACAAGGAAAAAGATTAAACATGAAAGTAAACTAATTATTTAAGAAAACAAATAAAGAGTAAAAGGAAAAAGGATTAATCATTGTAGGATATTAATTCAAATATGGAAACAAGCAAAGCAAAGAGAACAGGGGAAAGGACTAGAAATGGAAAGAAAATAAATTACACAAGGAAATAAAACAGTTAACATAATGGAGGCAGTCACTCGATACAGATTGATCCGAGATCTGATTCAAATCATACATAGTACCTATGGGTACATAAGAGATGTACTGAATCAATTCATAATCATGAAAGAAGTCAATTTAAACTTAGCTAGTGAATAAATAAAGTGAAAATGAATAAATCATAAGAAACATAAATAACTATGCATAAAATCCCAGATAAACATAACGGTTAGAACCTAAGTATATCCCCAGCAGAGTCACAATGCTATTGCACCCCATTTTTCTCACGAAAAGCTGGTCAGGACATGTAACAACTCTTTAAAAATTGTTTAAAGAGAAAAGTCGCTACCTAACGAATTAAGGTGCATTAGGACACCGTTCTATGCTAAAAGCTTGTTTAACTAGCCTAGGTCGCTAGAGTTGGGCAAGGATTCATGTTACCTCGAAAGGAAGGTGTTAGGCACCTTTCGAGGTCCACAACTGTGGATCCCTTCCGGATTCATTAATTATGTGAGAAAATTAATTGATAAAGTAAGGTCAATTTTTATATTAGTCTAAAATAACTAAGTGATTAAGCATGTAAAAATTATTTTAATATAAAAACATGCTCAATCTAAAAATATATTATTTAAGTACAATAGAAGAGAAAATGTCCACGATCGCTTCTAAAAGAATGTTTAAAATATTCAAATAACACAGAGGAAAAACTAAGATAGAGAAATTAGGAGAGTAAAGGATAGAAGAACTTGTTTGCAAAGCGTCAAATTAATAGATAATACATTTGATTCTTATGAATTTCACATAGTGTGTCTTAGCCAGTCCCTGTGAATTATAAAATCTCGCTAAATAAAATAAATTGTTAGTACTATACATGTCACCCGAATTTTGGTGGCAATTAATGTAAGAGACTAACTAACTAATAAATCAACAATACATAAAACTAAGATAAAGGAAAATTTGGGATCAGGATGTGACAAAGATAATAATAGGCCCAATGTGATGTTACTCCCATCTATTCTATTTTTAGTATGATTGACCCTCTTAAATGCCTTAAAACAAGACAAAAATAATTTTCAAAAGATGTGGAAAAGTGCTAAATTGTCACACCCCAAAACTGGGGTAGGGCGCAATTGACACTCGATTCATGATTGATCGGGAAGCCGGCTATATGACATCTGTAACTATAACACTTAGGCCATCCAGGCCACCTGTCACAATCAACTGAAGAATAAACTGGAACCATAAGGTCTCAACAATATGGGGTAAATAATAAAAATGCAACCAAGGCAATTAGTGTACTAAACCAAGCAATAATAAGCCGATGAGGCCACAAACTGAATAACATTGTACACACTAAGTCCACAAAGCCTCTAAAGAGTAAACTGACTGATGGTTGGAACAGGGCTCCGACCCACCCATATCTGCATCTCAAAACTCAAGCATAAATAATTAAGCCCTAGCTCTAGCAAGAAAGGAGCATACCAACCATCTGTTGATCTGACGAATTGCTACTCAACTGGCCATCCTGACCTCTACCTGCACCTGCGGAATGAATGCAGGTCCCCAAGCAAGGGTACGTCAGTACAAATGAAATGTACTGGTATGTAAGGCTGAAATTGTAACCATGAGATAACAATCCTGTAATAACTAACTTAGCACATAAACATAAAAAGGATAAATATAACCTGGAACTCTGCAACCTGTAATTGACAACAACTTACTATAACATAACTGAACTCAAGATAACTGAACCAGGAATAAGGAATGGTAACAACCTGGAATCCTGGAAACTGAAACCTGATAATAACTCTATAATGAGATGAAAATGCAATTAAGAAATGCACAAGAAAGAAACTATAACTGTAATGCCAGCGACCAACCAATCGTAAATCCATATATAAAATTCGTCCAGCCGGTGCACCACACTGGGATAAAATAAAAATATCTCCAGCCGATGTACCACACCGGGGTAAAATAAAAGGATATCTTAATCACCATCATAAATGGAGCTGACAAAGCTCATATGAACTATCTAAATACTGGAAACCATAAAATATGTTGATCAGTAACTATAACATGTATAGGATCTTACCATGACCCCTAATACTATAATTATGCCATACACATATAGGTCTTTCATTTAGCACTTAAATACATACATATCCTGTGAATGAATTCTAGGGAAGTTCCTAGAATTGGAATATCATAAAAACATGTGTAGACTCACGTTCATGATTTTAAACATCTCCTAGCAATTCTAACACGAGGAGCAGAGAGGAATCACTTAACCTAACATTTTCTATTAACAATCTTAGCATTCATTTCGTTCTTATACTCGTTTGACTTTCATACTTTTATATCAAGAATTGTGAGAGTACCTCATTCATTGCATATCATATCACATCTCGAGGTAACCTATGAACAGGAAGACATAACTTGTGTATCTCAAACCTGGAGCTCTTTAATATATAAATGCTAAGCAACTGTCTAAGGGCTGCCTTAAGATAAATAAAGACTTATAGTCGTGCTTCATACAACGTAGGAAAAGCTCATGTGAAACATTGCAATATATGTGGAGCTTAGAAAAGCTTAGCAGCATTATAAACAGTTTAGAAACTTCCAAGAAAAATAAAATCCTTTAAAACTTGAAAAAGTTAATCCAACTCTTAGAACAAATAATCAAAGATAATTGTTTAAAAGTACAATGAAGAACTTTTCTTTAACTTGAGTCACTATCTCAAAATATTCGATTCTAATTATTTCTTAAGGAGTTAACACTTTACTAGCCTTTCATTAGCTTAACACAACTGAACATAAACAACTTTATTTATAACTCTTTTGCTAAACGTCTTTAGAACAAGGTAAATCTTGATAGCTATTTGCCTACTTCATTAACAATCGTAACACTTATCATCAAATTTAACAACCTTTAGCTCTACTTTTTGTATTCATCTTAAATTCTTTTCCAAACAGGATTCGTCATTCCCTACCTAATTATTTACTCTCCTGTTCACTATTCCAGCAATTCTTGTACGCACTTACCTTCTTACCTAATTGCCAACCTTGTCTCTTAAACTCATCTTGCTCATATTTTAACGTCGCTCAAAGGTTCTTGTAATCAACTACGGATAGAAGGCATATACCTCACATATTACCTTAAAAGGTCTATCATTTACTCTTATCTCTCCTTTGCTACTAGCGCCTCAACTTTTACACTTAGGTTAATTTTCTTACACATCTACAACTTTCAAAGAACATGCGATGTGTCTACTTAAAGCCTGCAATTCTCAGGAGGTCTAGATAACTCAAGAGCTCTAATAAACATATAGCGACTTTCTAAAGGCAATCCTTGCCGCTTTAGCGCGTAATTTGAATGTAAGCATAAACACACACACACACACACACACACACACACACACACACACACACACACACACACATATATATATATATATATATATATATATATATATTATGATTTTTGTCTAACATGTTAACATCAAGATATTTTGCATAACCTGCCAATAAAGATGGTCCCATAGAAATATCAATAGTTTACCGATTCGGGTTCTATCTTCCAAGTTTAATGTATCGGTTAATTAAGAAACGTATTAATTAGTCTCTTAGCTTAAGGAAGAGGGATCGAGGAAGCTTCTCATATCCCTAGGCACCTTAAAACATTAATATAAGAGGGTAGGTATCTGTTGTAGGGAAATTCCATTTTGTTACCCTCGTTAACCCTTATTGAGTTAAAATCAATTTCAACTATTAGGTTTGCCCGCGCGTCGTCGTCTTGCCATGTTTACCAATTTTCTTAGCAACCATAATGTGAAACAACTTTGAAATCACAAACACATAATGTAATGTAAAGGACCAGCTCACAGTGCCCACGCCGAGGGGACTTCAGAATCAATTTACAACTATGACCATAATTGAATGTAATTGCCCTCTCCGCTTCACATTCATGTGTTCCAACTCTTTAGAAAATACACAACTTAATACCAAGTAATTATAAAAACTGGGAAGAACCATAATATGCTACTACAGAAGCTCAAGTACAGGGGAATGTCGGATTAATCCTCAGCATGAATTCAGGCTTGAAAATCAAGAGACAAAGAGCGCCTTACATACCTTTTTTTTCTGGCGAGCTTTCTTATGTCGTTTCTTTCTTTCAACAACTAGAACTTTATCCCCCTTAAATTACTTGAGTTTATCACCAAATGACAAGTTTGTTTCAAGCCAATTTATCCAGCCAAAATGTTAAATCAATAGGCAGTCACAACACAAACAAATAAGGCAATACTTAGCATTTCTTATTTCAACTTATTTCTACAACTTTGGGGAAAAATAGAGGTAGGAAATTGCCTCACTTTTCTCATGAAAAACTCCCACAAATATAGAGTATATTCTCAGCAAAACACAGCTATTCCAATCTTCAAAAACAAGCAGAACTTCAACAACAACATACCAACAACGGCATCCCAACATAACCTCCAATTTCTTGCTTTAGCTAGAAATTTTTGGGCAAGTTAAGCAATTAGAAACACTTACCCTTGACATGAGAATATTGTTGGATATAATAGGAGCATTTTCCTCCAAATCACTTCCCAATAACAAAACAATCTTGCTGCCAGGAATGCAGCAAAATAACAGCACAACAACTACAACAAGTCAACATACAAATCATAACTTTCTTCTAGTTTTCCTTCAAAAATTCATACACTTATTAGAGATTTCAAAAGAGGGAAGTGACTTACTATTTCTTATGAACAATTTCTACTAAGATGGAGTATAACATTAGCTCAAAATAGTCCCAAACACACAACAACAACACTGCCAAAACGAAGCTACAAAGTAGCAACAACACTGCCAAAACCAAGCTACAAAGTAGCAACAACTTCACCGCAATGTTGCCTTCACTTCCATCAACTTTTGCTTGAGTTTTGATGGTGTTTTCTGGAGGGATTTCCTCTTGGTTTCTAAGGCTTTGCTAAAGGAAAAGAGAGAGGATTTCAGAGGGTAAGCAAGCACCTCAAACCTGAAAAATTTGAAAATGATTTCATAACCAAAAACTTAAAATATAAAGGTGTTTGGGCGGTGGCCATTTTTAGGGCGGTGGCCATGTCACTGCTCGATAGTTCTACCGTAAAACGCCTATAATTTTTTATTTCGAACTCCGATTGACGATCCGTTTGATGTTCTGAAAATTAGACTCAAATACCTTTAATTTTATATGTTGTAGGGCTTCTAATTCATTATATACTAGGAGATATGGTTATTTAAATTTGACCCTTACTTATGAACTTCACATACTCTTCAGTTTTCCGTTCGTACATATTTTCCTTGTCATCTACGACAAATATACAACCTGTACTTCCCTTAACATAGCATACAAACGTCAAATAATTACCAAACAATTTTCGGGGTGTAACATAAATGAAATATTTAAGCATTTAAAAATTGTGTGCAACTAAAATACATATATATTTTAATTTTTAGATTGCATGAAAGTATGTTAATAGTCTAGCATAATATTTAAAGTTTTCAAGTCTTTGAGACTTTTAAAAAGGTGACATATAAAATTTAGAAAGGATGGGAGTAACGAGTTACTTTATTTTTTCTAAGGAAATTATGTGCGCTTCATACAAGAAGTCAGCCACTTGCCTATTTCATCATTTTTCAAAACGTACCTGATCGCTCTCGGGTGGCAACTTTACTTGAGCTCTGCTTCACGCATTGACTCCTTCAGTTTCCATTATCGGACTCCAAGCGACGTCATTTCATTATAATGTACATGTCAAAAACATTCAAAGAGGTGAGAGTATATTTGTTCTTAATGCATAACTAACCAGAAAAAATTTTAAAATAATGAAGACTTTTGAACAAAGTAAAAATATAAAAAAGAAAAGAATTTCATTCCTTTTTTTTTTTACTCTTAGTACTTACTGGACAACAAGTTTTAAATTAAACTCACAATTCATATGGCTCTTTTTGCATATATAAAAATAATAGGCCTAAAACGTCATCTAGATCCCAAGTTGATTTTAAACACAAAATTGGTAGTTAACTGATTAAATCTAATCATCTATTAAAAATAATTAATTAAAACATCTATCCAATCAAGATGCAAATAACCTTGGCATAAAATTAAAGACTAAAACACATTGTAATTTTTCGCTTAATTAAAATGAATCAACAAACATTTACAGTTAACAAATTTTTTAACAAAAATAATCCCATGACACACAAAATGACTGAATAACCCATTTCTCATTTTTAAACATGTGCGCCATTTATCAAATGTGAACCTCTCCTTCCTAAATTAAATTACTTAAGAAGCTACAATTAATATTTTACTTACAAATCATTGTCAAGGAAGAAAATCAATAACTAACAATTTTAAAAAAAATAATTAAGATAATCTAAATATGATTCAATTCAAAATATTAATAAAAGAGAAGAACTAAACACGTAACTAAAATATTTAAAGGTCATCAAAATTTTAATTCAAATAAAACAAACCCAAACCAAACTAAAGCTAAATACTATTTTCCACGATTATATATTTTCCAGGTCAAAAATCAAAGGACCTTACTGCCTAACTTTTAAGGCTAAAAGATTTGAGGAGAACTTTATAATTGGAGAAAAAATTATAAAATAAATTAAACATGCTTGAAGTTGAGATTGAAAATTGTAACAGTGACTTAATTCACCAAAAAAAAAAAAAACAATGAAATGATATCCAAATAAAATAGAGAATGTCATCAAAGCAATAGATAAAGAAAGTGGACCTTAATATTTAAGATCAAAACGACAATCACAAATCAGTCTCCATTTAATACAAAAAATTTATTTGCAAACAAAATGTAACAGAATGTAAAGATTGATAAAATATTAAAAGAAAAAAAAAATGGATTAAGACATGATATAAAGCATTATAGTAGATTGAAGAAGAAAGGACTGAACCTTTATTGCTGAACCTTCAACACCCAAAGAGCAGCAACGTTAAAACTAAAACACTATCAGCCCTCGAAGGGCTTTAACTATGCCAGAATGGACTACGATCAGAGCTCGACTCCAGCATAACCTTTCATTTGAAGACTTCAACTTCGATCAAGGATAAACACTAATAGAGATGGAAATCGATCCATAGGTAAGAGGGTGGAATTTTGGAGCTATTGTCATGATGGTCATGAGAGTTTGAAAGTGGTTATCATGGAACCGAATCCCAGAGTCTTTATCTACGTATTCTCTCGGCTTGAATATTCAGTACGCCTTTTCTTGGAGATGATCAAGAGGGTCTACAAGGATATATATATATATATATATATATATTTTTTTTTTTTTCTTCTCTTACTATGAGTTACTTTTTAGTGATCAAAAATTAAATAAATCTCCTTCTTTGTGAGGGAAGAGTTGTCGCTACCATTGCCTATCTCTAAGTATATCAAGAAGAAAAAGAAAAAGAAAAGAGATTTATGGGGGCGATTAAATAGAAAAAAATCTCAAAATATCTTTTGAAAGTGATTTTTTAAGGAAAATAATATTCTTCCATCGAGGGAAAGATAATGAGCAAGGGTTTTTCAAATATAAAAAGATTTGATAAAATTTAAATATAAAATTTGTGCTCAATATTGCTATTTGGGTCTAAATAATATTCTGCCAAAATATATAAAACTAGTAACTATTAAATTACTAAGTAACCGAAAATTATAAAATTATTAAATTAACAAATGTATTTTATTAACAAAAATAAGTCATCAATATTACGATAAAACGAATAATAAATTTAAAAATATTTGCTCAAGTGTTCATTAAAAATAGTGGATAAATGTAAGTAAGTAAAATAAATAAATAAATAATTTTACAATTTAAGAATAAGGTGATAATAATAATAATAATAATTAAGAAAACATAAAGAAAAGTTTGTACACATGAATGTAACAAATATAATATTGACATTTGCAATTAACTAAACATAATTTTACATTGGTAACATGACAACGTCTATAATTATAAAAAAAATTTATGACTATGTAAAAATATTTAAAATAGTTACAAATAAAATAGCAGCCTAAATAAGGTATGTGAAGGTCAAAATTGGGTGTCAACAACCACGAAGAGGTATTATGACCTGAGAGAGTTATATTGGTAGCATAGTATAAAGAAACACATCATTAGTTTTGTGGCTCAATGTCCTAATTGCCAATAGGTAAAGATTGAACGTCAGAGGCCAGGAGGCCTGACTCAAAATATAGAGATTCCGACATGGAAATAGGAGGTAAGTAATATGGACCTTATTACAGGTTTGCCTGGAACGAGCAGGAAGTATGATTCTATCTTGGTGATTGTAGATAGACTGATAAAATCAGTTCACCTCCTGCCAAGCTAGACTACTAATATTACCGAGGATTATGGTAGACTTTACATACATGAGATAGTTCATCTGCATGGCATTCCCATATTTATTATTTCACACAGAGGCGCACAATTTACAGTGAACTTTTAGAAGTCTTTCTAGAAAACTCTAGACACTCAAGTAAGCCTTAGTACAGTTTTTCATCCCAATACTGACGGACAGGCCGAACGCATTGTACAGAAGCTATTGTGTAACTATGTTTTGGACTTCTATGGAGGTTAGGATGAACAAGTGTCTTTAGTTGAGTTTGCGTACAATAATAGCTATCACTCAGACATTCAAATGGCTCCTTATGAAGCTTTATATGAGTGGAGATGTAGATCACTAATAGGCTGGTTTGAGCTTAATGAGGCAGAATTATTAGGGCCATATTTAGTGTAGAAGGCTATTGATAAGGTAAAGATCATTAGAGAAAGACTTCAAATAGTTCTGAGCAGGCAGAAATCTTATTCTAAGGTATGTAGTTGGGTGTTGGAGTTTGATATTGATGATTGGATCCTTTTGAAGGTGCCGCCTATGAAAGGTGTCATGTTATTCGATAAAGAGAGCAAGTTGAGTCCTAGATATGTTGGGGCCTTGCAGAGTTGTTTGTAGGATAGGCAAGGTATCCTATGAGTTGGAGTTGCTACCAGAGCTAGGAACACCCCATCTAGTATTTCATGTTTCAAAGTTTCAAAATATATAGGAGACCCAACTCTTGTTATTCTTGTTGAGGATGTCCATATTTCTGAGGAGATAACCTATTAGGAAGTCCCAGTCACTATTCTTGGTCGACAGGTCAAGAATCGATGAACTAAAGAAGTCACATCGGTTGAGGTATTATAGTGAACTAATAATATCGAGAATGTAATTTGGAAGGATGAGGATGAAATGAGGAAGAACTATCCTTAACTATTTACGACACCGATATGATATCAAGGTCGGTATTTGATATGTTGTTCCTTAAGTGATTCTGTACTTTTAAAGCATTATAAAGTGAAGTTAACCCTCATTCGAGGATGAATGTTTCTAAAGAGGGAGAATGTTACAACATAGAAAGTTTTTGGTGATTATTTGATGTGTGTATGCTATATCAAGGGAAGTACGAGTTGTATATTGATCGTAGGTGAGAAGAAAAACATGTACGAAGGGGAAAATGGATAGTATGTGAAGTTCATAAATAAGAGTTAACTTTAATAATCAAATATCTCAATATATAATGAGTTAGAAGTTATACAACTTATCTAATTAAAGGTAGTTGAGTCTAGCTTTTAGAAAATTAAACCACTCATCAATCAGAGTTCGGAGTTAAATATTATAGTCATTTTACTGAGGCCCCATTAAGTAGTGACGTAACCACCGCCTCCACCACCCTACCCCTATTTATTTAACTTGTTTGATGCCCAAATCATATAATCCCTACAAAACTTCGAGCTTCCTACTTAGGGGATACTTCTCTCTGTCTTTTCCAACCAATAACAAAGATAAATCAAGGAAAATCATCAACCAAAAATTCAAGCCAAGTGGAGAAGATTATTGCAAAGTTGAAGAGAGGCATCAGTGGGTCATGTTGCTGCATTTTGGAAGCATGTTTATGATGTCTTTGCTGCGTTTTTGGAGAAGTATTAAGCTGCCTATATACACTCTTTTAGTAAAGGTTGTATTCAAGGAAGGAGGTAAGGATTCTACTTTTTGAACTTACCAAAAATCTTAGCTAAAAGCTGAAAATATAGAAGCTAGACTAGGTTGTTTTTTTATGCGTTTTTGGCTGAAGTTGAGGCATGTTTTGGGCAATAAAGCTGTTGTGTTTGCGACCATGTTAATCTTCCAAGATAATCCATCTTAGTAGGAGTGGAATACAAGAAAAGGGTAAGCATTTCTAGCTATTAAACTTGTAAAAATTTCCTTGGCTAAAGCTAGAAGTAGAAGTTCGTTTTGTGGCTCATTTTTTGGTGTGTTTTTGGGTGAAGTTTCTGCCTGTTTTTGGAGGGTTATATAGTTGTGTTTTTCTGGGAATATACTTCATATTGTGGGTGAAGGAGATGTTAGGTAATGTTACTCTTCTTTTTCCCCTTAAAACTTTCATAGAATAAAGTGTAGATAGAGTAGTTAATATAGTTGTTATTGTGGCTGTCGGCTGGTGAAATTTTTTGGCTGCACACTTCGGCAAAAATTAGACTTGTCACTTGTCCATAAAGTTAGGAAATTAAGGAGGTTAAAGGCTGGTTAATTAAGGAGAATGTTGGCTAAAGAAGCACGTTGGAATAAGGTATATAAAGGCGATCCTTCCCTCATTTTTCAAGCACAAAAATGTATAGATAAAGGACCAATAATCTTATGTCTTCAAATTCACATTGAATAAAGTATGATTCTTTCCAAAGCGTTAAAAGTGCATTACATTAATCTTGAAGCTTTAAGGAAGTGTAAGGCATACAAATGTGAAGTGAAATATGTTTATTTACAACTGTGTCGTAGTTATAAATCGACTCTGAAGTCCCCTTATTGTGGCCATCGTGGGCTGGTCCTTTACAATATTATGTATATATGTGATTTTAAGTATATCTAAAGGTATGATTGTCAAAGTCAAATTGAGAAAAGAGTTAAGACGACGACGTGTAAACGAGTCTAAGCTAAGAATCAATGTCACAATCTAGTAATAGTAAATGAGCTTGTCGAAGTAAAAGTGTCTTATCATGGTTGTCCTTTGTTTATGTATATTTATAGGGTACATTAGGCTAAGGGGAGATTCCATCATTCCTCTCCCTTGAGCTGAAAGTTAGGTTATTGAGTTCCTAAATCCTAAGTGCCCAAAAGTGTTGTCTATAGAGCTTGTTGAATTTCTTATGTCATCCGAACCTTCTTATAACTATGTAAGTCTTTGAGTATGTGTATCTAAGTGCTATTTGAAATATTTATGTAATATATGTCCTTATATGCAACTACGAATTATGAAAGAGGCCTATTGAGGTTGCAGTCATATAATTAGTTATTTTTTATGCCATATTTGTTAGACAAATATGATATGAGCCCGATCGGCTCCGTATATAAAACTAGCTAGGTATACCACCGACGCGGTTATGTCAGGTGGGCACATATAGTTTAGATGTGAGATTTATGACCTCACCACCAATGCAGTTATGTCAGGTGGGCAGTTGTCCTTCAGATATGAGACTTATGACCTTACCACTGATGCGGTTATGTTAGGTGGGACGTTGTCTTTTGGATATGACAATTATGACCTTACCACTGATGTGGTTATGTTAGGTGGATAGTTATCCAGATATGAGATTTATGAGCTTACCACCGATGTGATTATGTCAAGTGGGTAGTTATCCTTTCAGATGAAACTTATTAACTTTACCAGCAACACAGTCATGTCAGGTGGGTATATGTCCCTTCAGTTATGATATCTCTGAGACAGCCATCTCGGTAGGGTAGTATTAATTGACCAATATACGTCATTATTTGATTAGAGACTATATAGCTTATGTACAATGCAGTATGACTTGTATATGTGCTTACTTGGTTGTATTCAAATAATGTATCATATTTTGTTTAGGTATCAACTTCCAGAGTCGCAGGTTGTATCTATTCCCGACTGTGGTTTTCAGTACTTGGATGTATTCATGTTTACATTTTCAGCCTCACATACCAGTACATTTCATTCATACTGAAGTTCCTTCACCTAGGGACCCCAGCATTCGTGCTGCAGGTGCAGGTAGAGGCTCTGGTCGACAGTCGTAGTAGGGGTCTAGATTTCAGCCGAGAGAGTTGCTATGCTACTTTCTTTTAGGAGTCGGATTCAGTTTTGTAGTATTTGAGTTTTAAGCATAGTCTGGGTAGGTCCGGGCCTTGTCCGACATAGTTTAAATTATTTTACTCTTTAGAGGCTTTTTGTGGACTAGTCTTGTACAGTTTAGTTCAATTTAGTGTTTTGGGCCATGTCAACTTTTTATTGTTCCGTGTAGCTTCATTATGGCATTGTCGGCATTCCAGTTGTTGGTTATTTTTGTTGAGACATTATGGGTCCAGTATTCATTTCAGTTGATTGTGACAGGTGGCCTGTACAGCTTAATTGTTATAGTTGTAGATGTTATATAGTCGACTTCTAGATCAGTTTCAAATTGAGTGTCAATTGTTCCTTACCCTAGTCTTGGGGCCTGAAAAAAAGTGACACCAAACGATGGCCTAATAAATACAATGGCAACCACCAACATTGACCAAATTGTGGCCCAAAATAGAGCCAATTTGCAGCAACCAAATCAACCAATTGGAGGCCCAAATAGATGTCAACTTTGGCCCAAAACCCATGAACCATTGTATCTCAAATTGAGGACCAAAAATAGGTCAAAAAGATCGGACATTAGTTTCCCTTATAATTTCCAAAGAGTGAATAATTTCAGCATTCATACTTAGCCAAAAAATCTGAAAAATTTGCGCAGTTCTCTCCCTTTCTTCCTTCTCCAAGAATAGATGCCTCTTTGCTCTTGAGTTGAGTAAAACTTTTGTGATTTTGGTATTAATACTCATTACATAGCTAGGATATCATGTGGTAAAAAGTTGATGAAGTAGGGAAGACCCTTTCCTCAAATTAAACACCCAAAGTTCTAAAATTTTAAAGAAGATTTCTCTTCTCTTTCAGTGTACATGTGAAGAAATTTTTAGACTCTTCAAGAAAACAAGAAAAGAGGATAAGAACTCTCCTTCAAGTGTGGTAAGTAATCTACTATGTTCATTATTTTATATGGAAGTTTGGGTGGATAAATATCATTATAATGTTGTTAAGAACTCACGGGATGGTGATCAAAAGCTATGAGTTCAATAAGTTGTTGTGGTGTTTGGGGTGCAATACTTTATGTAGGGGCTATTTGTGTGTTTTATGTGGTTGGAGGTAGTATGTTGGTATAAGGATATTTGATGTTTAAATGGAAAAGGAGAGTGATGATACACCATCAAAGTTACACCAATACATACAATCTATCCTAAAATTATTTATCTACTATTTGGTGAAGTTGAGTTGTGTTCAAGGGATAATATTAGCTTCATCATTTACCTATACCATAGGTTAACTTAATAAAGGAATATCTGAGTCATTCTAGGTGTAATTGTTGAAAGAAACAAGGTATGTTAAGGTTTCTCATTTCTTTGCCGACATGAATCTAGAAGTAGACATTTCTTTGTCGAGTTTATTTTTTCATTTATATTCCTAATCAAGATTTAGGAAGTGTAAAATAAAAGGTTAGAAAGTCAATTCCTTATTCAAATCCAATGGTGATGTTGAGTTTCAGCGAATACCTTTTCAATTCAAGTCTAATGATACAAGAGTCTTAATAACTAATGAAAGTGGCTATAATAATCGATACCCTTAATAATACTTTTATGAGTGTTTAAGTGTGTGCCAAGGTTCTACTACCATATTGGGGTACAATATATAAATATGCGTGAGTTAGTGTGTACCAAAGCGCTACTGCCATATTGAGGCACTATATATATTTGTGTGTGTGTGTCAGTTAGTGTGCATCAAGGCGCTACTACCATATTGAGGCACTATATATACGTGGCTTGTGTGTGTTGGTGTGCATCAAGGAGCAATTGCCATATTGAGGCTATTATATATTTATACACACACACACACAGAGTGCGCCAAGGCACAAATAGTAGTTATCATGTGTTATAGTGTTAGTCAAGGCGGGTGTTGCATTTATTTTTAAAAGAGTAAAGGAAAAAAATATTAATGAGTCTAAAATATTATAGTTTCTAGGTTTCATATTATATCATGCTCTCAACATCTATTTATAGCTTACTCCAAATAATATTTTTTCCTTACATACCAACACTTTCTTTCATACTGACATCTCCATTTCTTGGGGGATGCTCCATTTTCTTGCAAGCCTAGATCAAGATATGGGTAGACCTCTCCAGTAGAAGTTGTAGATTTCAGCAGTTTTGATAAGCTCTAATTCTTCCTGGAGTTGAAGAGTTAGAGGTCTAGATTTACTATTAAGTATGTGTATTGTAATACCCCGGAAGGGGCCTAAAAATAGACCTGGGAGTTAAAGTTGAAAACTGTAGAAAACCTGGAATTTTTGCACCAGTACGACTCGAGTTATGGATAGTGGTGAGGACCTACGACTCGTGACTTGAGTCGTGATGAAATCGGGAGCCTGAGGTTGTGTCATAGGTATTCCTATGAATCATGATGAGATAGTATGACTCGTGCTATGAGTCGTGATGATTTCGGGAGTCGAAGGTCCTTTCACGAATGGTCGTACGAGTCATGACGGGAAGGTACAACTCATGGTTAAGAGTCATGGTGGAATTCCCAGTGGTACCAGGGTGAGTTCTCACGATTTGTGGTATGACTCGTAATATATATCCACGAGTCATGATGTGGAGTTGTAGTTAAGTCGTATTGGTTTGGGTGGATGGTACCACGGTTGACAATAGGACCTGTAGGATGGTGGCACGTGTCATGGTATACCAGTCATGGCAAAATTTAGAAAATTAGGAGAAGTGGCGAGGTGACCACGAGTCATAACTTGATGGTACGACTCATGGTACGATTCGTGGTTGTGGCCAAATCTATTTTTCAGGGAAATTTCATTAAAGGATTTTCTGTAATTCCTATGTTCTACGGGCCTAAACCACATCATTTTGTACTTTTTAGAGGGTTTTTAGCAGGGGATCATCTATCTTAGGCCTTTTCTTCGCGCATGCAAGGTTGAAAGCTTGAGGGGAGGAAATTGAGGAGAATTTCAAGGTTTTCAAGGGAAATCTTAGCTGGGCAATTGGGAAGAGTTAGGGTTCTTCATTCCCAGGTATGTAAGGCCATGAGTGGGTGCTTCCTTCCACACCCATGCCCATTCCCTATCAAATTGTGATTTGTTAATATGATCAAGTATGGGGTTTTATTCAATTGCATGATTCTCATATCCTCATTCATGGGCATGATTGATTTGAGTTGATATTGATGATTTACTAAGCTTGGGCAGATTCTAACCTTATTTCTTTTACAAAATTGTTTTTCTAAAACGCCCATGTATGGATAACTCATAGAAGTAGTGATTGTGATAAACGTGTTGATGATGGAATAAATGATGAAAAGCATGTTTCCAACCTTACCCATGATTTTGATGATGTTTTCAAAGTAGATTGAATAGACCCAAGTATAGTGAAGTTTTGGGTGATGCCCATATGATGTTTTCAAATAATGATTTTTTTCCGGTTTGAGCTTACCACATAGTTGAAATGAATTTCCCTCAAACTCTTATTATGAATCCTACCTTGTGTTATGTTTCGAAGTAAAGCCTTTTATATGCTTTATTCTTAATTGATATGTACATTATCGTCAAGCTTTGTCAAGGACAATGTTAAGCTCCATTTCACATGATGTTGAGTCCATGCATGAATTCATTATGATCCTTGTCAATATACAATGTCGAGCTTCTTTCATACGATGTTAAGTTATGCATGGTTTCAATCTAAGCTTTGTCAAAAAGACATTGTTGAGCTTCATATTTATATGATGTACAATCGATGCATGATTTCATATTGAGCTTTTTTTGATAGATAATGTCGAGATTCGTCAATAGAAGATGTTGAGCTTCATTATATAAAATGTAGAGCATTGCATATTGTGGGAGAAGAGTCTATCACCGAGCGGGTTAAGGGTCGACTACCCTATGCACCAGAACTATGCACCAACGTAGGATGATACTTATGCTATTGGGACCTCATGTTAGCTATCCCTGGCCTGGTTGGCCCTTCAGCTTGATATCGATATCATGGTAGCGTCCTTTGCTCTGGCAAGGTTATGGACGACTCTTCCCACTTGAGTGTGATAGTTGGGACCACGTAAGCTCTATCGTGGTATGTCGATTATGTTATGAGTCTGCCAACTGTCTTTTATACATCAGAATTACATATTTACCATTTTCATGATTATTTGATGCATGCATGATCCAGAAGTAAGGTTTGACTCATATTTTTGTTTCTGATATATATGTCATGTTCAGCTTGAGTCATTCGTGTCAATCATGATGTTCTAAACCCTTGCATTATCATGAAGCATGGGAGTACGATCTCATAATGAATGCATGTGGTCTTCTCTTTATCCTTACAAGCCTTTTATATGTATGATTTACCTTAAAGAATTTTAAATTGCTTTAGCGGTTTTTACTTACCTTGCATACTCAATACATTCCACTACTGACTGCATACCTTCTATGCTGCATCATTTCATGATGCAAGATCCGGATCTCAGGTTCAGCCCCGTCCGTAGTCGCTTATCAGGATTTTCATATGTTGATTGGTGAATCCTCATCTTTCGAGGAGTGAACTTTCAGTTATATCGGACATATTTCTTTTGTTTCCACTTTGTTGAGCTAGTTGGGGGTGTTGTCCCATCATCTCGTCCATATTATAGGCTTATCAGACTCAGATATGTATTCGGTATTGGATGTTTATTCTGTTGTTATTTTGGTTTGACTTCCGCTGAACTTATAAATTAATTTTTGCTCTTGTTTATTTAATGAGTTAGTGAATGCTTATTCCATGTGTCAACTTGGGGTCCTTCAGGGTCCCTTGTCCCGTGTCTATGATCTGGATCCCCTCTCGGGTCATGACAAAGTTCGTATCAGAGCAATAGGTTTGATGTGTCCTTGGGAGTCTGAAAGCCGCGTTAGGTAGAGTCTTTTTCATGGGTGTGAAATGCGCCACACTTATGAGGAAAAGGCTACTAAACGTTCCAGGAAATACTCCCTTCTTTCATGATCAATGTCGTGCTATGAAAAAGCCTTTCTATCCTTCTAATTCATGCTATTCGCGATTGCAGAATTATTTCTCCTAGGAGGATGAATGGGAGAAGGAACGGAGGTGGTGAAGGACACGATGAGGGTAATGGTTATGGGCATTAGCTAGCCCCACTAGCTTAGGAGCCCCAAGCACTGGAGCCAGCCTCTTATGCTTAGTTCTGAGCTGCCATTCAGATGTTGGCGCAGGCCTTGACTGCCTAGGTCAATCAACAGGCTGTTGCGCATGTTCCCCAGAATGGTAATTCGGTGGCGGCTAGAGTCCGCGACTTTTTGAGAATGAATCCACCAGAGTACTTGGGGTCCAAGGTAGATGAGAACCCACATGACTTCATTGATGAGATCGTCAAGATCACCCAGGTTATGGGGGTGAGCAGTGTAGAGTGCGCAGAGTTGGCCTCCTACCAATTGAAGGGGGTTGCGCATATTTGGTTCCGTCAGTGGAAAGACAACAGGGTTGCTGTGGTAGGTCTGGTCACATGGGAGGAGTTTCAGGTTACGTTCCTCGATCGATTCTTCCCTCGAGAAATAAGGGAGTTGAAAGCAGCAGAATTTGTGAATCTAAAGCAGGGTAGGATGACTGTCCAAGAGTACGCCCTCGAGTTCACCCGCTTATCTAAATATGCCCTAGAGTTGGTGACTGACCAACGAGTGCGGGTGAGTAGATTTGTGCATGGTATAGCAGCATATTTGGACAAGGATTGCAGGACAACTATGCTCCACCAGGATATGGATTTTCCCCCTATAGTGTTGTATGCCCAACAGATGGAGGCGGCACACTTGAGGGAAAGGGAGGCTAAGAGAGCCCAGAGAGAGGGCCATAGATTCTCCCAGCAGAGATCTGGCGGGGGGCACTGACAGCAGACCTATCAGAGCTCATCAGCCCCTGCATAATCATCCGTGAGTGTGCTATCTAGACCCCGACTTGATCAGAGAGGGCGAGCGTCTGGATCAAAGGATCATAGCAGCAGGCCCACGGGGTCCGGCATTTCAGCTTGTCGCAGGTGCGACCGAGGGAACATAGGCCAGTTCTTAGCAGGGTAAGGATCTTGTTTCGGATGTGGATAGACTGGACATATGCTCAAAGATTGTCCAGCGGTGAGGCAGGACCAGATTGGGGCCCGAGGCCCATCTCCAGTCCAGCAGCCCCTGCCCCACACGCAACACATCAGGGGGCATCTACTAGTACAGCTGGCGGGCAGCGCCGGAACAGGTTCTATGCTTTAGCCACTCGCCAAGATCAGGAGGTATCACCAGATGTCATTACTGGTATGCTGAGAGTCTTTCATGTTGATGTATATGCTTTGCTAGATCAAGGGGCTACCCTATCTTTTGTAACGCCCTATATAGCTAGTAGCTTCGGGGTTAATCCTGATGTATTAACTGAACCCTTCTCAATTTTCACTCCTGTTTGTGACTCAGTTATAGCTAGACGCGTGTATAGAAATTGACCGGTTTCAGTTCTTCATAAGGTCACCTCAGCAGACTTGTGTCACACCCCACCTTAGGGGGTACGACTGGCACCTGGTGCCCTACTAGGACCTGACTTGCTCGACTGTTAAGCCTGGGCGCATCTGGCGCTTGGCTAGCTCTAATTCATATTTCTGGAAACAAAGGGCAATATAACGGCTGTAAACACAGCCGCCGGCCTATTGGCCTATAGCCTCCTGTACCTGTACTAGCAACTAACCAGAAACATAGTAATTCAGGGGAACCTATGCGGGCCGACAAGGCCACCATGCTGTCTAGTTATCTGTTACTCAAACATAACATACAAAAAAGCTACGTGACCGGAAAGGTCACCACTACTGGCAAATTATGGCCCCACACGGCCATTACAAAAGAAAGAAGGAGTAAAGGCAACAATACAACTGCACGGCCTCACACGACCGGCTCATCTGACCACAGGGGATATATACAGACTGCAAGCCTCTAGGAATAGTAATAGAACTGATCGGGATAGGGCCCCGACCTACCCATAATATACAACAAAAAGAACTGAACTACACCTCTGAAATTCAGCCTCCGGATGACTGGAGCTGAATACTCAATCGCTGACAGGGAGTCACGTAGAATCGCCTGCTCATCTATGAGTACCTGCAGGCAAGTAATGCAGTGCCCCACCGGGCGTCAGTACCGCTGGTACTGAGTATGTAAAGCAATAGCTGAAAGGATATCTGAAATCAATAATATAACTGACAAAACTGAAATAGAAAGAACTAGATTATCTGTCTGATGATGTAAATCGTACCTGTTCTCAATTATGCTAGAAGGGGTAGGTGTCGTATCTGGAGACGTATCATTCTACTACTAACCTACTCATGTCTAATATAACATAACATAACATACATAACATAACATAGCACACACAAACCTTACCCGGCCCCCATAAGCCGGGAGGTACAATCAACACAGAATCTATGCCCCTACCCCGGTCATCCCATCTCCTATAGTGGCTGTAAGCATCCTGCCGGTCCCTGGGTATGCACTTGGGCTCGCTGAGCCCCTGACTATAACTGTACCTGAGTCCGAAGGACTCTAGAATCAACACCTCGGGCGTACCCGCTCGACGGGGGTGTATAAGGGCCGACCAAGGCACAATATGGGGAAACTGGCATCCCATCTTCGTCCCCTTGCGGGATGGCATATCACTCCGTAGAGTGACGTATCCTCGTCCTCTGGCGGACGAGTCGATACAGCTATTAACCCTGGGCGGTCAGGGATGCTAGTTAATCCAACCCCAATCAATACAACGGTCTCAACTAGTCATGCTGTCTGTGTATCTCATAAGCTAAGGCTAACAGGGGTAAGGTATCATATGAATCACATGCTGAGCTAATAATAGTAATCTGTAAGTGTCTGATACATGCTGAGATAGGTAAGTACAAATATGAATATAGTCTCCTGTCAAACTGTACTGGAGCAAAGGCTATACAAGAGGGTATTTCTACTGAAAGCTATGCTGTTTACTGAGTTTCTGTATTAGCATGATTTCCTATTTCTAACATGCTTCCTAAACCTTATTTAGTTACTATTCTATGTCTGGAATGCTCTACGGATACTGTACTACTTCGCGGGGTTTCAGCTGAACACAACAATACCTTAGCATGGCATATTACATCACATACTGAATATACTGGGCAATCTTAATTACTTACGTCCGAATCTATATCATACGGATAGGTCTCGTACACGTAACAACCCAAAACTTCTCATATTGCACCAATATTCATAATAACACAACAATCGACTTCTGAACATTCTACTGGTCTGTAAATTACTATACTGCTTCAATGTTACTCAACTTGCCGAGGAAACTTAACTTTACATACCTTATCTTTGAATTATTCGTCCGTTGGACGAGGCTCGGCCGGTACTTCAACTATTTTCTCCCAACTGCATTCATAAATACGTCAATCAATACTAAATACAACTTTATTTCAAAAAGGCAACGCCACTTTCGATATAGTTTATAGCCTAAACTTAGGCTTATCGAAAGACGGTCGAAAACTCGCTATTTTTCAGCGGCCCAGAAGGGAGAAGTATTCACTTCTCAGCTAGGAACACATAGACATTAATTTAGAGCAATTCTACTTACTTTAGTTCGGTGGCTCGCCGATTCGTCGGCCGTATTTCGCGAAACTAATTTCGTAGAAATGCTCTCTGCTGCTAAATACTTGGGTATCTGGGATTAATTTGAGTTTGGGCAGCGTTTAGCAGCGTAATCGGATGGAAATATATAATTTTCCTTCGTTTTCCTCTGTTCTCTGCGCTATTCTTGAAATTTTTAAGTATGAAATGATTTTAAACCGAAGTGGGGGCTTATATACTTGGGCCTGAACCTGGGCAACGTGTCACGGAGCCATCGCGGAGGCCTCACCTCCGTGACACGCTGCCATCGCGGAGGGGCTCTGCCTCGGCTCCTCCCGCGATGGTTTCGACGGGTTTCTCGTCCGATCTTTTCCCGGGCCTTTCGCTAGCACGTATGGCCTTCAAATATACTTAACCAACGTGCGAATAGGTCATCTAAGTGTCGGGAATACTACGGGGTATATCATTCTCCCCCCCTTAGGAACATTCGTCCTCGAATGTATACTATTATCTAGAGGACTGCTTACTTTACTTCCTGGGAAAATTTCGACAGGGTTTCCCCTGTAATATGGACTATCGCAAGAACCTGAAATGTAGAAAAGTCCAACACAGGCACTGCATACAATATTCTAAGATCCACTGGACAACTAAATATCACTTCTTTCTTTATCATTTACAAACATACAATCATAAGATATTGTATAAGTAATGATACGGACATACCTGTCGTCTGACTAGGCCTGAAATAGGTGAGGGTATCTGGTTTTCATATCTTCTTCAGCCTCCCACATTATTTCCTCCCGATTTCTATTACGCCATAATACTTTGACAGATGCAACATCTTTAGTCCTCAGCCTGCGAATCTGTCTGTCTAAGATAGCTACGGGAACCTCTTCATAGGCTAATTCCTCTATGACCTGAACATCCTGAACTGGAACTACTGTAGAAGGGTCCCCTATGAACTTCCTTAACATATAAACATGGAATACTGGGTGAACCGACGCTAACTCTGGAGGCAAGTTCAGCTCGTATGCCACGCGGCCTATTCTTCGCCGAATCTGATACGGCCCAATAAATCTTGGGCTAAGCTTGCCTTTCTTGCCAAACCTCATTACCCCTTCATCGGGGACACTTTCAGATATACCCAGTCGTTTACCGAAAATTCTAGATTTCTGCGCCGCCTATCTGCGTAAGATTTCTGGCGGCTCTGAGCGGTCAGTAAACGTTCTCGGATAAGCTTTATCTTTTCCTCGGATTTCAAACCAGCCCACTGGCGATCTACATTTCCGCCCGTACAATGCCTCGAAAGGCGCCATCTGAATAGCTGAATGGTAGCTGTTATTATAAGCAAATTTGATTAACGGGAGATGTTCATCCCAGCTACCCCCAAAATCTAACACACACGCTTGTAGCATATCTTCGAGCATCTGAATTGTACGTTCATCCTGCCCGTCTGTCTGAGGATGGAATGCTGTGCTCAAATTAATCTGCGTCCCCAGACCTTTCTAAAATGACTGCCAAAACCTAGCTGTAAACTGTGCTCCCCTGTCTTAAATGATAGATACCGGTACCCCATGCAATCTAACTATTTGTCTGATATACAATTCGGCATAATCCTTGGCTGAGAAGGTAGCCCTCACTGGCAGGAAATGAGCTGATTTTGTCAGCTTTCAACTATTACCCAAATGGAATCATATCTGCGTCTAGTACGGGATAACCCTGTTACAAAATCCATGTTTATCACTCCCCATTTCCATATAGGTATCATTATCTCTTGGGTCAAACCACCTGGTTTCTGGTGCTCTGCTTTCACCTGTTGACAATTAGCACACCTAGATACAAATTCGGCTATCTCAGTTTTCATACCTGGCCACCAGTAGATGTCTCTGATGTCGTGGTACATTTTTGTCGCCCCTGGGTGAAGGGAATAGCGAGCGTAATGTACCTCGTGCATAATCTGCCGACGAAGTCCTGAGACATTCGGGACGCAAAGGCGGCCCTTACAGCGTAGCACACCATCCTCGGTTATCTGAAAATCTGGCTCCTTACCCTTCTGAACTCTATCTCTGAGCTGGACTAAATCGGGATCCTCATACTGTCGTTCTTTAACCTCTGTAGCTAACGATGACACCGCAGAATTCTGAATTACTGCCCCATTATTTTCTATTTCCATTACTCGAACGACTAGATCAGCTAACTGATGAATTTCTTTAACTAATTTCTGTTTCTCAGGTCGCAAATACGCCAAACTCCCCATTGACTTACGGCTCAGGGCGTCTGCCACGACATTGGCTTTTCCCGGATGGTACAGGATGTTCACATCATAATCCTTCAGCAATTCTAACCAGCGACATTGCCGCAGATTCAACTCCCTCTGAGTAAAAATATACTGCAAGCTCTTATGATCTGTATACATATCAACATGGACGCCGTACAGGTAATGCCTCCACATCTTCAAGGCATGAATTACTGCGGCCAATTCTAGATCATGGGTGGGGTAATTCTTTTCGTGCTTCTTCAGCTGTCTGGAAGCATATGCAATTACTCTACCATGCTGCATCAACACACAACCCAACCCGATACCTGACGCGTCACAATAAACTGAATACCCTTCTGTGCCTTCCGGCAATGCTAATACTGGAGCGGAGGTCAATCTGTCTTTCAGTTCCTGGAAACTCTACTCGCATGCCTCCGTCCACTGAAACTTTGCTGCTTTCTGTGTTAATTTAGTTAAAGGTGCTGCAATAGTTGAGACTCCCTCAACGAACCTCCGATAGTATCCTGCCAACCCCAGAAAGCTACGAACTTCAGTCAGGGTGGTAGGCCTAGGCCATGACTTAACTGCTTCTATCTTCTGCTTGTCCACCTGTATACCAGTGTCTGAGACAATATGCCCTAAAAAGGCTACTGAGTTAAGCCAGAATTCAGATTTCAAAAACTTAGCATACAACTGGCGGTCCCTGAGAATCTGGAGCACTGTCCGCAAATAAGTCCGGTGATCTGCCTCAGAGCGAGAATACACCAGAATATCGTCAATAAATACTATCACGAACAAGTCCAGGAAAGGTCTGAAAATACTGTTCATCAGGTCCATAAAGACTGCTGGGGCATTCGTCAATCCGAAGGACATAACCAGAAATTCAAAATGCCCATATCGGGTCCTGAATGCTGTCTTAGGAATATCCCTCTCACGTACTCGGACCTGGTGATATCCGGACCGCAAGTCAATCTTAGAAAAGTATCTGGCTCCCTGTAGCTGATCAAATTAGTCATCAATTCTGGGAAGCGGATACTTGTTCTTTACTGTAACTTTGTTTAGCTGCCGATAATCTATACACATTCGGAGCGAGCCATCTTTCTTTCTCACAAACAAGACTGGCGCACCCCACGGGGAAGTACTCGGCCTGATAAAACCTTTATCTAACAAGTCTTTCAACTACTCCTTTAATTCTCTGAGTTCTGCAGGATCCATACGATAGGGAGGTATTGATATTGGCTGAGTGTCTGGTAGAAAGTCAATAGCAAAGTCTATTTCCCTTTCTAGGAGAATACCAGGTAACTCATCAAGAAATACATCTGGGAATTCATATACCACTGGGACAGACTGGAGTGTCGGAGATTCTGCTTGGACATCCTGAACTCTGACCAGATGATAAATACATCCCTTAGATATCAACTTTCTCGCCTGAAGGTAGGAAATAAACCTACCTTTTGGCGTTGCGGTGCTGCCCTTCCACTCCCGTACTGCCTCCCCCGGGAAGTGGAATCGGACCGTTTTGGTCCAACATTCAACATTAGCAAAACATGGTACTAACCAATCCATACCCATTATGGCATCGAAGTCTATCATTTCCAACTCGACCAGATCTACTGTGGTCTGACGATCAGCAACCTCTACTGTACACCCGCGGTAAATTCGGCTAGCTGTGATAGAGTCACCGACGGGCGTAGATACTAGGAAGGGCTGCTGTAATGATTCTGGTACAATACTAAACTTCCGTGCCACAAATGGAGTAATATAGGACAAAGTAGACCCTGGATCAATTAGCACATAAGCAGGGTGTGAACAGATAGTTAGCATACCTGTCACAACATCAGGCGATGCTTCTGAATCTTGCCTCCCTGGTAAGGCATACGTGCAGCTTGGACCCGCACCTGTACTGGAGGCCCCTGATATGCCTCGACCCCTGCCTGCTGAAACTGAGGGCCTGCGCCCAGTCGAGGATGCTGTAGCTCGTGATCCTGTTGATGCCCTATCCTGTCTGTCCCGGTCCTCACGACCTCTGGCTGGGCAATCTCTCATCAAATGGCCTTCTTGGCCACAAAAATAGCATGCGGTGGAACCATACCTGCACGCTCCAGAATGACGTCGATTGCATATAGGGCAAAGTGGTAGGGTATACCTACTCTGCTCCGCCCTCCTCTGTAATGGTGAGTCTGCCGTCTGCGAGCCTCTACCAGCCTCTGACTGCCCCCTGCGGTTGTATTTACCCCCCTGTGACTGTGGAGGAGGCGGGGGCCTGGGCGGCCTGTCTGACAATCGTGGCCTGGGTCCTCCCCGGGCCTCTCCATGTAAATCAGCTGGCCTATCCCGGCGATGCTGCTCCTGGTTGACCCTTTTGATCTCCCGATGCCGCTGTCTGATGCCCTCAATATTCTGGGCAAATGCCTGGATTCGGGAAATATCCATGTCCTCTCGCAGTGTGGCCGTGATACAAGTCTCGACATATTCTGGGTTCAACCCCATAATAAAATGGTGCACTCTGGATGCCATGGTATCCACGAAGGCTGGTGCATATCGAGCCAAAGAGTCAAACCGCAAGGAATATTCCCGAACACTCATGGCCCCCTGTTCTAGATGTAGGAACTGGTCTACCCGGGCCTGTCGGATCTCCCGCGGCAAATAGTGATCTAGAAAGGCTCCTGAAAAGCTGGACCAGGTGGGAGGGGAAACATCTCTCCCTCGGGACCTCTCCCAGCTTTCATACCATAACACCGCAATATCCCGTAATCGGAATGCTGCCAATTCAACTGATTCAGTAGGCGTAGCATGCATAACCCTGAAGATTCTCTGCATCTGATCCAGAAAGTCCTGGGGGTCCTCTGTTCGGTCCGTGCCTATGAACTGTGGGGGATTCAGGGCTAAGAACTCTCGGACCCTCGAACTGTCGGGCCCTCCTGATGATTCTGCAACTGTGGATGGCATTTGCTGACGCTGAACAGCCATCATCTGTGCTATCATAACTACAGCACTCCTAACCTCCTAGTCAGAAGGTGTCGGTATAGGGACTGCTGAAGGTACTGTCGCCCCAAATGGCTCCTGACGTGGTGGAGACTGCTGAGGAGGCTGGGATGAAGCCTTTTTAGGGCCCTCTGATCGGGCTGTCCCCAAATGAGGGGGAGGCATCCTGCTGGTGCCCTCCCCTACTGCGATGTCTAAGCTCCGACCTGTGGTAGGAGGTTGCTGGTCTGACATTATCTGTAACCAAAGAATATGGTAAGCTCTTAGGGATTCAACCCTATACTGTACCGCTCTATAGCATGACTGAATCAGAATAAAAGACAACCATCCTATCATGCCTTGCAGCCTCCTACCCATAGTATGTGGTGCACAACACATCCATGGACAGGACTCTACTTAGCACGAATTGCAGACTCCCTGGGATACGACCTGCTCTGATACCAAGTTTGTCACACCCCACCTTAGGGGGTACGACTGGCACCTGGTGCCCTACTAGGACCTGACTTGCTCGACTGTTAAGCCTGGGCGCATCTGGCGCCTGGCTGGCTCTAATTCATATTTCTGGAAACAAAGGGATATATAACAGCTGTACACACAGCCGCCGCCCTATTGGCCTATAGCCTCCTGTACCTGTACTAGCTGCTGACCAGAAACATAGTAATTCAGGGGAACCTATGCGGGCCGACAAGGCCACCATGCTGTCTAGTTATCTGTTACTCAAACATAACATACAAAAAAGCTACGTGACCTGCAAGGTCACCACTACTGGCAAATTATGGCCCCACACGGCCATTACAAAAGAAAGAAGGAGTAAAGGCAACTATACAACTGCACGGCCTCACACGACCGGCTCATCTGACCACAGGCGATATATACAGACTGCAAGCCTCTAGGAATAGTAATAGAACTGATCGGGACAGGGCCCCGACCTACCCATAATATACAACAAAAAGAACTGAACTACACCTCTGAAATTCAGCCTCCGGATGACTGGAGCTGAATACTCAACCGGTGACAGGGAGTCACGTAGAATCGCCTGCTCGTCTATGAGTACCTGCAGGCAAGTAATGCAGCGCCCCACCGGGCGTCAGTACCGCTGGTACTGAGTATGTAAAGCAATAGCCGAAAGGATATCTGAAATCAATAATATAACTGACGAAACTGAAATAGAAAGAACTAGATTATCTGTCTGATGATGTAAATCATACATGTTCTCAATTATGCTGGGAGGGGTAGGTGTCGTATCTGGAGACGTATCATTCTGCTACTAACCTACTCATGTCTAATATAGCATAGCATAACATACATAACATAACATAGCACACACAAACCTTACCCGGCCCCCATAAGCCGGGAGGTACAATCAACACAGAATCTATGCCCCTACCCCGGTCATCCCATCTCCTATAGTGGCTGTAAGCATCCTGCCAGTCCCTGGGTATGCACTTGGGCTCGCTGAGCCCCTGACTATAACTGTACCTGAGTCCGAATGACTCTAAAATCAACACCCCGGGCGTACCCGCTCGACGGGGGTGTATAAGGGCTGACCAAGGCACAATATGGGGAAACTGGCATCCCATCTTCATCCCCTTGCGGGATGGCATATCACTCCGTAGAGTGACGTATCCTCGTCCTCTGGCGGACGAGTCGATACAGCTATTAACCCTGGGTGGTCAGGGATGCTAGGTAATCCAACCCCAATCAATACAACGGCCTCAACTAGTCATGCTGTCTGTGTATCTCATAAGCTAAGGCTAACAGGGGTAAGGTATCATATGAATCACATGCTGAGCTAATAATAGTAATCTGTAAGTGTCTGATACATGCTGAGACAGGTAATTACAAATATGAATATAGACTCCTGTCAAACTGTACTGGAGCAAAGGCTATACAAGAGGGTATTTCTACTGAAAGCTATGTTGTTTACTGAGTTTCTGTATTAGCATGATTTCCTATTTCTAACATGCTTCCTAAACCTTATTTAGTTACTATTCTATGTCTGAAATGCTCTACGGATACTGTACTACTTTGCGGGGTTTCAGCTGAACACAAAAATACCTTAACATGGCATATTACATCACATACTGAATATATTGGGCAATCTTAATTACTTACGTCCGAATCTATATCATACGGATAGGTCTCGTACACGTTACAACCCAAAACTTCTCATATTGCACCAATATTCATAATAACACAATAATCGACTTCTGAACATTCTACTGGTCTGTAAATTACTATACTGCTTCAATGTTACTCAACTTGCCGAGGAAACTTAACTTTACATACCTTATCTTTGAATTATTCGTCCGTCGGACGAGGCTTGGCCGGTACTTCAACTATTTTCTCCCAACTGCATTCATAAATACATCAATCAATACTAAATACAACTTTATTTCAAAAAGGCAACGCCACTTTCGATATAGTTTATAGCCTAAACTTAGGCTTATCGAAAGACGGTCGAAAACTCGCTATTTTTCAGCGGCCCAGAAGGGAGAAGTATTCACTTCTCAGCTAGGAACACATAGACATTAATTTAGAGCAATTCTACTTACTTTAGTTCGGTGGCTCGCTGATTCGTCGGCCGTATTTCGCGAAACTAATTCCGTAGAAATGCTCTCTGCTGCTAAATACTCGGGTATCTGGGATTAATTTGAGTTTGGGCAGCGTTTAGCAGCGTAATCGGACGGAAATATATAATTTTCCTTCGTTTTCCTCTGTTCTCTACGCTATTCCAGAAATTTTTAAGTATGAAATGATTTTAAACTGAAGTGGGGGCTTATATACTTGGGCCTGAACCTGGGCAACGTGTCACGGAGCCATCGCGGAGACCTCACCTCCGTGACACGCTGCCATCACGGAGGGGCTCTGCCTCGGCTCCTCCCGCGATGGTTTCGACGGGTTTCTCGTCCGATCTTCCGGGCCTTTCACTAGCACGTATGGCCTTCAAATATACTTAACCAACGTACGAATAGGTCATCTAAGTGCCGGTAATTCTACGGGGTATAACAACTTGATAGAGTTAACCATGACCGATTTTGATATTATTCTCAGCATGGCTTGGTTATTTGCATGTTATGCTTCAATCAACTGTAGAACCCGGTCAGTAGAGTTTAGATTTCTGGATGAGCCAGTCTTAGAATGGAAGGGTAGTTTAGCGGTGCCTGTAGGTTAATTCGTCTCCTACCTTAAGGCCAGAAAGATGATTTCCAAAGGATGTATCTACCATCAAATTAGGGTTAAGGATGTGGAGTCCGAAAACCCTACCTTTCAGTCGGTTCAAGTAGTATGTGAGTACCCCAAAGTCTTTCCGGATGATTTTCCAAGTATGCCTCCCGAGCGAGAGATTGATTTCGGCATAGATCTTCTTCCCGACACACAACCTATATCTATTCCGCCCAACAGAATGGCTCCAGCCAAGCTAAAAGAGTTGAAGGATCAGTTGAAAGATTTTCTAGACAAGGTTTTCATTAGGCCGAGTAAGTCCCCATGGGGTGCACCGATGTTATTTGTTTGGAAGAAGGACGGTTCCCTTCGCATGTGTATCGATTATCAGTAGTTGAATAAGTTTACCATCAAGAACAGGTACCCCTTACCCAGAATTGGTGATTTGTTTGACCAACTCCAGGGTGCCAGGTGTTTCTCCAAGATTGATCTCAGATCTGGATACCACTAGCTTAGGGTTCGGGAGAGTGACATCCCAAAAACCACCTTCAGAACTCGGTATGGTCATTACGAATTTGTTGTTATGTCATTTGGACTAACCAATACCTTTGCAGCTTTTATGGATCTGATGAACAGGGCATTCAAGGCATATCTAGACATGTTCGTGATTGTGTTCATTGATTATATACTCATATACCCTCAAAGCGAGGAGGAGCATGTCGCTCACTTGAGAGTAGTGCTTCAAACACTCAAGGACCAGCAGTTATATGCAAAGTTCAGCAAATGCGAGTTTTGGTTCGATTCTGTGGCATTTCTAGGCCATGTGGTATCAAGTGAGGGTATAAAGGTAGACTCGTAGAAGATTGAGGTGGTGAAGAATTGGTCGAGACCGGTGAATCCTTCATAAATTCGGAGTTTCTTAGGCTTGGCAGGCTAATATCGAAGATTTGTTGAGGGCTTCTCATCCATTGCAGCCCCATTGACTAGACTGACTCAGAAAGAGGTGAATTTCCAATGGTCGGAGGCTTGTGAGAACAGCTTCCAGGAATTGAAGACCCGACTCACTTCAGCACCAGTGTTGACTTTACCAGAGGGTACTAATGGCTTTTTTGTATACTATGATGCTTCAAGGGTCGCACTAGGATGTGTGTTAATGCAACATGGTAAGGTAATAACTTATGCCTCAAGACAGCTAAAAGTTCATGAAAAGAATTACCCGACCCATGATCTTGAATTGGGCGCAGTGGTATTTGCATTGAAAATATGGCGGCATTATTTATATGGAGTCTGCGTGGATGTATTAACGGATCACAAGAGCTCGAAATATGTATTTACTCAAAAAGACCTAAATCTTCGGCAAAGAAGGTGGTTGGAATTGTTGAAGGACTACGACATGAGTGTTCTTTACCACCCGGGCAAGGCTAATGTGGTTGCGGATGCACTTAGTAGGCTTTCTATGGAAAGTGTGTCCCACGTGGATGAGGGGAAGAAGGAGTTGGTGAAAGATGTCCATTGGCTTGCAAGACTGGGGGTTAGATTGATCGACTCGACCGATGGGCAACGTTGTGGTGCGTAACGGTTCAGAATCATCCTTGGTAGTCGATGTTAAGTCAAGGAAAGATGAGGATCCAATCTTGAGGAAGCTGAAGGAAGCAGTGTGGAATCAAAAGGTGGAGATTTTCTCCCAAGGGGAGATGATGTTCTAAGATGCCAAGGTTGTGTATGTGTTCTAGACGTTGATGATTTGAGGGTTCAGATATTGTAGGAGGCACATGGTACAAGATATTCCATTCATCCAGGATCCACGAAGATGTATTTGGATTTAAGAGTATCTACTGGTAGGATGGTATGAAAAAGGATATTGTAGAGTTTGTAGCAAAATGTCTAAACTGCCAGCAAGTTAAGGTCGAGCATCAAAGGCCGGAAGGTGTACTTCAAGACATCAATATCCCCACCTGGAAGTGGGAAGAAATTAACACGGATTTTATAATAGGTCTACCTCGTACTTGCCGGCAATACGACTCCATTTCGGTGGTGGTAGATAGGTTGACCAAGGATGCACACTTTCTATTAGTCAAAACCACGAATTCAGCGGATGACTACACCAAATTATATATTTGGGAGTTGGTTTGACTTCATGGAGTGCCTTTGTCCATTATTTCAGACCGAGATCCTCAGTTTACTTCCCAGTTCTGGCGGTACTTTCAAAGGGGACATGGGACTCAAGTCAAGCTCAGTACAACATTCCATCCATAGACTGATGGCCAGGCTGAACGGACCATCTAGACCCTCGAGGATATGTTTAGGGCATATGTTATGGATTATAAAGGTAGTTGGGATGACCATTTGCCCTTGATCGAGTTTGCTTATAATACCAGTTACCACTCCAGTATCCAGATGGCACCGTTCAAGGCTCTTTACAGGCAGAGGTGAGATCTCCCATTGGATGGTTTGAGGTTTGTGAGACATCTATGATGAGACCAGATTCGGTACATGAGGCGATGGTGAAGGTTTAGTTGATAAGGGATTGGTTGAAAACCGCTCAGAGTCGCCATAAGTCGTATGCTGATGTGAGGAGAAGAGATTTGGAGTTTGATGTGGACGATTGGGTATTTCTAAAAGTATATCCCATGAAGGCAGTCATGCGGTTCGAAAATAAAGGTCAACTCAATCCCTGTTATATTGGTCCGCACCGGGTGGTGAAAAGGGTTGGTAAGGTAGCATATGAGTTGGACTTGCCATCGGAGCTATCCTCAGTTCATCCCGTTTTCCATGTGTCACTTTTAAAGAGGTGTTTGGGTGATCCATCCTTGGTAGTTCCGTTTGACAGCATTGGGGTGAAAGACAACCTTAGTTATGAAGAAATTCGGTTGAAATCTTGGATTGTCATGTTCGAAAGTTGAGGAACAAAGAGGTAGCTTCAGTTAAGGTTTTATGGAGAAATCAGCATGTGGAAGGAGCTACATGGGACGCCAAAGTAGACATGATATCTAGATATCCACATTTGTTCTCTACAGGCTCAATTCCTACTTGAGGTATCAATTTTTTCCCTATGAGTCCATCTAGTTATCGTGATCTGTTCATGTGTGCAAGTCTCTTTTGGGTGATGAATGTATGTGTAAGGTCTGAATTCTTTGAAGCTATATAATCCTTTTTGGAGGTAGTCAATCCGTGAGAATTTCGATTTAAATGATCAGTTTTGGGGTGTGATAATTGCATGGTTTTGTTTTCTGCTTGTTTCTAACATTCGAGGATGAATGGTCCCAAGGGGGAGATATTGTAATACCCCGTAAGGGGCCTAAGAATAGACTTGGGAGTTGAAGTTGAAAACTGCAGAAAACCTGGAATTTTTGCACCAGTATGATGTTTGCACTCAAGTGCACTCGCAGGCGTACGCGGTCGTACAAGTAATACAGTGGCCCTTTTAAGAGCCGGATGTCGAACCCACAGGGACCGGACCAATTCAGCAAATTATGAAGTTCAAGTATGAGATTAACCTTCACAAGTGTTGATTATATAATTTTTGGTAAATTATAATTAAGTTTTGGTGTGGTCACAAAACAATCTGGAAACAATATAAGAAGCAACTAGAGTTAAGGCCGGATAATCATGCAATGCCACACTTCGTAATGGTTCAAGTATGATATTATCAATTTTTGTTTCAAATAGTTGGAATATGCGATGTTCATGGTCTTTCGAGCCTCTAAACACAACAAACTAGCCTCACAACTAGATCGTTCAGCAGGGATGTGACATCCTAGTTCTTGGGCAATTCAACTACATGGATGTGGTTTAGGGGGTTTGTGCTCTTGGTTAGGGACTTTCGTACCTCTAATCATTTAACCTAACTTAGCTTCACAACTACTTCTACGAGTGGTGGAGTTATAATTCGAAGTCGGTGCCTTGCTATCATCCCGTTTCCTCGACCAAGCAAGGAAATTTAGGTGTAGTTTCTATCCTAATTGCGAATCATATCGTAAGATAAAAACTTGCTCCCTACATTCCTATGTTCTTGCCTAGGGTTGCTCTTTCAAGCTTCTACCTAAGCTTAACATGTATGTTTTCATGGTGATCAAGCATAAAAACAACAATAATGAAGAATGTAAGATAAAACAACAATTAACAACTCAAACCAAAATGAATTCATGCAATTACAATCATATCACGTGGCCTCAAACCTATAGGAAGGGTTTTAGCCACTCATGTTCATACAATAACTCAAAATCATGTTTAGAGTAGTGTACTTACAAGAATAGGTAAAAGAGAATGTAAAATTGGTAAACCCTAGGTGAGTTCTCCACTTCTCCCTTCGCTCCTCTGCGGTTTTCAGAAAATATTTCATGACAAATGATTTAAGAAGCTAAGGGTTTAATTTATAGTAAATAGGGAATTAAAATAATTTTGGCCGGTCATGGAATTGCTCTGTGGCACGGATCTGAACGCATCAATTTGCCTCCGTGCCACGGAGGTAACGCGTAGGCTCACTGGAAATCGCATAAAAATGATGATTGGCCGAGGCATGGCGCGATGGCCAACATGGCACGGCGCTGCCCTTGCGCGATGGCCTGCGTGATACGGCCTGTGGCGTGCAGCAGTGCCTAGCATGGAACGGCGCTTGCATGCAAGCGCCCTAGAATTGCTGCCTCATCTCGCGCATGGCCATGCCGTGGCACACGCCTAGCGTGGCACGCTGCCTAGCGCGGCCAGCCTGGCCATTGTATGATTTCTTGCCAACTTTTGCAATTCGCTTCCAAATCCATTCCTTCACTTCACCCATCATTATTTAGTCCCTCCTATGCATTTTACACCTACAAAACAAGGACTAATCATGTTGGTTAGTGCATACCAACATTTACACAAAATTGCATAAGAATGTAAGTGTATAATTAGACAAACATGACTAAATTAAGCTATAAAATAGCACTTGGGCACTTAATTATGCCCAAGCTCATATGACTCGAGGTACAGATCGTGGTAAGGGCCTATGACTCATGAATCGACTCGTGATGAAATAAGGAGCCTAAGGTTGTGTCACGGGTAGTCCTATGAATCGTGATGAGATAGTATGACTCGTGGTATGAGTCGTGATGAATTCGGGAGTCTGAGGACTTTTGACAAATGGTCCTATGAGTTGTGACGGAAAGGTACGACTCGTGGTTAGGAGTCGTGGTGGAATTCCCAGTGGTGCCAGGGTGAGTCGTCACGGGTTATGGTACAACTTGTAATATGTAGCCACGAGTCATGGTGAGGAGTTGTGGTTAAGTAGTATTGGTTTAGGTGGATGGTACAACGGTTGACAGTACGGCCCATAGGATGGTGGTACGGGTGTGGTATACCAGTCGTGGACAAATTCAGAATATTGGGAGAAATGGCGAGGTGACCAAGAGAGGTAACCACGAGTCATGACTTGATGGTACGACTCGTGGTACGACTAGTGGTCGGGTCCAGATCTGTTTTCAGGGAAATTTCATTAAGGGCTTTTCTGTAATTCCTATGTTCTAAGGGCCTAAACCACATCGTTTTGAACTCGTTTTAGATGGTTTTTAGAAGGGGATCATCTATCTTAGGCCATTTCTTCGTGCATGCAAGGTTGAAGGCTTGAGGGGAGGAAATTGAGGAGAATTTCAAGGTTTTCAAGGGAAATCTCAGCTAGGCAATTGGGAAGAGATAGGGTTCTTCATTCCCAGGTATGTAAGGCCATGAGTGGGTGCTTCCTTCCACACCCATGCCCATTCCCTATCAAATTGTGATTTGTTGAGATGATCAAGTATGGGGTTTTATTCAATTGCATGATTCTCATATCCTCATTCATGGGCATGATTGATTTGAGTTGATATTGATGATTTACTAAGCTTGGGCGGATTCTAACCTTATTTCTTTTACAAAATTGTTTTTCTAAAACGCCCATGTATGGATAACTCATAGAAGTAGTGATTGTGGTAAACGTGATGATGATGGAATAAATGATGAAAAGCATGTTTCCAACCTTACCCATGATTTTGATGATGTTTTCAAAGTAGATTGAATAGACCCAAGTATAGTGAAGTTTTGGGTGATGCCCATATGATGTTTTCAAATAATGATTTTTTTCCGGTTTGAGCTTACCACATAGTTGAAATGAATTTCCCTAAAACTCATATTATGAATCCTAGCTTGTGGTATGTTTCGAAGTAAAGCCTTTTATATGCATGATTCTTAATTGATATGTACATTATTGTCACGCTTTGTCAAGGACAATGTAAAGCTCCATTTCACATGATGTTGAATCCATGCATGAATTCATTATGAGCCTTGTCAATAGACAATGTCGAGCTTCATTCATACGATGTTAAGTTATGAATGATTTCATTCTAAGCTTTGTCGGAAAGACATTGTTGAGCTTCATATTTATATGTTGTATAATCGATGCATGATTTCAAATTGAGCTTTATCGATAGACAATGTTGAGCTTTGTCAATAGACGATGTTGAACTTCGTTATATACGATGTTGAGCATCGCATATTATGGTAGAAGAGTCTATCACCGAGTGGGTTAAGGGTCGACTACCCTATGCCCCAGAACTATGCGCCAACGTAGGATGATACTTATGTTATTGGGACCTCCCTTGTGAGCTATCCCCGGCCTGGTTGGCCCTTCAACTTGATATTGATATCATGGTTGTGTACATCATCCTGGAAAGGTTATGGATGGCTCTTCCCACTTGAGTGTGATAGTTGGGACCACGTAAGCTCTATCGTGGAATGTCAGTTATGTTAGGAGTTTCCCACTGTCTTTTATACATCAGAATTGTAGATTTAACATTGTCATGATTATTTGATGCATGCATGATCCAAAAGTAAGGTTTGACTCATGTTTTTGTTTTTGATATATATGTCATGTTCATCTTTAGTCATTCATGTCAATCATGATGTTCTAAAGCCTTGCATTATCATGAAGCATGGGAGTACGAGATTTTAAATTGCTTTAGAGGTTTTTACTTACCTTGCATACTCGGTACATTCCACGTACTGACTGCATTCCTTCTATGCTGCATCATTTCACAATGCAGGATCCGGATCTCAGGTTCAGCCCCGTCTGTAGTCGCTTATCAGAATTTGCATCTGTTGATTTGTGATTCCTCATCTTCTGAGGATCAGACTTTCAGTTATATCGGACATATTTCTTTTGTTTCCACTTTGTTGAGATAGTTGGGGGTATTTTCCCATCAGCTCATCAAGATTAGAGGCTTATCAGACTTAGATATGTATTTCAGATGTCTATTCTGTTGTTATTTTGGGTTGACTTCTGTCGAATTTATAAATTCATTTTGCTCTTGTTTATTGAATGAGTTAGTGAATGCTTATGCCATGGGTTGACTTGGGGTCCTTCAGGGTCTCTTGCCCCATGTCTACGATCTGGGTCCCCTCTTGGGTCGTGATATGTATAGCAGATAGGTAGGTCCAGGCTCTGTCCCGTCTATATGCCAGTCATATTAATCTTAGAGGCTTGTAGATCTTTGTGTGGGTTTTTAGTATGTTTTGTATGGCCCTGTCGACCATCCATTTAGTTGTTGTACAATTCTCAGCCTTGTCAGCTTGTTGTTTAGTCCCTGAAGTACTTGCAACTTGTCAGTCTTATTTATTTCATTTTTTTAGGTTGTCAGTTTTTTCATACTTATACTATAGTCATGTAATTTTGGCTACCTAGTTGTCCCAATTTGCATTCAAGTTGTAAGAGTTTTAGTGGATAACTTAGTCAAGTAAGGCACCAAGTGCTAGTCATGCCTCCCTAAGTTTGGGGTCTGACATTAGCGATCGATGTGGGAAGGGGCAGTATTCTAGGTTTTGCTTGGGTAAGGCAGCGAAGTCATTTGGTTTGGCTGCTGTTGATGAAAGTGAGATAAGAGAGTTAGGGTGTGTTTGGCTGATAAGAGAATGGGATGGAGTATGAGAGAGCTCTAGAATATTAAGGATATGGGCCGAATGATAGTAGGTCAAGTGGGTAGGGACACAGGTCGTGCAAATTTGAGGCCCAAATATGGATAATTAAAAGGATGAAGGTTGAGTTGAAACAATGGCTACATAAACTTGCAAATACGACCAAAAAAAGTTAAATCATAGCTAAATCAAAAATAAAATCGTAGCCATATTGATTCAAATAATTAAAATCGACATATTTGAAATAAAACATCGAGAAAAATTATTTATCCTAGTTAATTAATCAATATTATTAACTTAACAACATACATAATTATTTTTTTAATAGGCTAATTATAATAATTTTTATAGCTTACCTGTGTCAAGACTCAAGCATAAACCCCAGACACGACATGGGAATTAGAACCACAAATGACTCCAAGCTAACTTAGGGCATAACATAGTACTAACATAATATGGCTTTAAATAGAAAACTGAGTGGAAGCTAACTGAAATGTAAACCATTCAGTATGCATAAGGACATAGCTCGTTAACCACACTGAGTCATAAGCTGATATTACACTTAACGTCTGAAAGCCTCTATTAGACCGATGAGCTGCTAGGACAAGTCCCCATCTAACTCCAAAATTTGACAAAAATAGTACAGAAATAAAGAAAATATAACTCTCATTCTCAGAAGTTAGGACTCACAACTACTAGCTGATAAAGTCAGGAACAAGTTTAACCGCGTGGTGATGAGTTGGATATTTACCAACTCATTAGGCTCCTAAGCATGAGTTTTTGCCTAGTTTTCGAGTCATTTATGTGGATTTGATCCTCTTTCTCTTTAATTCTTTGTAGGTACTTCAGTGAGTAGAGAAAGCATAAAATTGAGCAATACACATGAAGTTTGAGATGGAATTTGATGAGTTAGCATATGAAGGAGAGGATCCAAAGATAATGGAAGATTTGAGCATAGAAAGAGGTGTAATAACATGCTTTAAATAGGCTAAATGTGGATCCAAAAGGGCGAAACACAGAAGCTACTACCAAGATTGGCTATTCAACCGGTTGTTCACGAAATGGCATCAAATAAATGCCCATTGAACCGCCAGTTCCCCCTGCCAAAACACTATTTTCAACTAGCTATAGTTTAGTGCTCCACGGATTGACACCAGCTAAACACCGGTTCTTCATAAGAGAGGCCATCTAATGAAGGGTAAAAAGGTCTAGAAAGGTCTAAGTAGAATATAAAAGCCTCAAGGGCATATGGAGAAAGTTGTACACAAGAAAGTACAGATATTTACATAGCTTTCATTGTACACCAACCATTCATTCAACTAATTCACCAATCATTCCTTCACCTTCCACACATCCTTTCTCCATAGAATTGTAGAGTTAGGTAGGACTTTTCTTCTTCTTTTTATTTAATCCATTTTGGGGGAATTCCACCATCGTTTTAAGAGCTTGTAAAGAAAATTTGTGAAGCTAATGTGATGAATGTGAGGGGAATCCTCTTGGTATCTTCTCTCTATCCTCAAATATGCTTGACTAATTTGCTAGCTAGAGGTATATTCATGGTAGATTTGTTAATTTGATTGGATTTTGATAAATTGCTTATGGATTCCTTTTGAAATTGTAGATCTATTATCTTCTCCCAAGTTATAATTGCTAAAAATTGCTTTTGGATTCCTATTGAAATTGTAGATCTATTATCTTCTCCCAAGTTATAATTGCTAAAAATTGATGGTTTGCAAATATGAATTGTGCTTTAATTTTCTTGCTTTTGCTTGAGGAGAAAGGTGAGAATTGGGTGAGAAGATAATAGTGAGGAATTGGAGTGTTTGTGTGTGGGATTAAGCTAGAGATAATTAAAACCCACACTTTCACTCCATTAAAGGTCAAGGCTAGAAATAGCTAGTCCTTCCTCAAGCTTGTATGGTTGATAACTTGAATTGGCTTTGGGGTTTGAAAGAACCCAACGCATAAACATTCTTATGGTTTAAAAAAAAGAGAATGTGAATTATCCGCTGCTATCTATGATAATTTTGAGTCTAAGGCATTAAATAAATTCCCAATTTAGTTGAGATATCATCTATAGAATGCCCCTAGCCATATCACCAGTGATTGCTTCAATTGGAATCCCCCCCCCAACTAGTCTTAGTTTAGAATTAGATAGTTATTTCCTTTAGTTTCCCCCCCAATTTTACTTTTCAAATGTTGGACAATTATGCGTTCTAGTTTGAATTATTTTATGACTCTTGTATTATCGACTCAATTCCCTGTGGGATTTGACCCCGACATCCGTCGGGATATTTGTTTTGATACAACGACCATTTACGCTCCTTCATAAAAAGAAGAGTGTAGTTTGGACGTTATCAAAAATGGCGCCATTGCTGCTGAGTTGTGATAAGACATTAGTTATTTATTGATTCGAACTAGTTTTGCACTTTTGTTTTACATCTTATTTTATTTCTATTTTTGATTGTTTGTAGTTGTATGATGACATCATGGAATGAAAGGAGGTTTGTTGGTTGCAACCCTTATTATGATGATCCATGTCCCTATTGTAGAGGACCACACTATTGGCAAGATTGCAAATATGCCCCTAGAAGGGAGATGAGTGCACCTTCTCCTTCCTATGATGGGTATAGATACACCTTATATGGTAGTCATGGGAGAAATTGGGACGGATGCCCAAATGGGGTCACTTCTTGCTATAGTGACTATGATAGAAGTTGTGCTCCTAAGCTTGAAAGGAATGAAGCCATGGCAAGTGAAGGAAGGAGAAATACATGTGGGCGCATAAAAGATATGCTCCAAGCCTTTTTGGAGCGGAAGTCTAATGTGGAAAAGAATGTCAATCCCTCCATACTCATGGAATCATGAACTCCTCAAGAAGAGAGTGGTAGATCTTTGAAAGAAGAAGCGGAGGAGACATGGAGGAGCATAACAAGAAGAAGTGAACAATGGGGCATAGTTCAACTCGACTCGTGGGAGGAAGCTCAAAATGATGATGAAGAAGGAGGAAAGGTGAACTTTAAAGAATTCATAGGGTTGTTCCAACCAACCAACATTGAAAAAATGCAAGATGCCAAGGTTGAATAAGTGCCACAAGAGTTTCCAAATTACATCCAACAAATCATTCTCAAAGACTCTAGTGCACTTGAAAAGGAGGATGTCAAGAAAGAAGCAAGCTTGAAAGGGGAGCGACTTAAACTGCCCTCTTATCATTTTTCATCATTGAACTTGGCTGGCAAAATGGAAAAAGAGGAGATCAAGTAAATGGAGGAAGTTGAGGAGGAAGATCAAGGTGGCTTCATCTTAGAGTATGCAATGCCAACAAGGCCAAAGAACCTCCCTCCTCTAAGGGCCAAGAAACACAAGATGCAACATCCATTGCTTGGTCCCTTGATTCTTATACCACTACCCCTCAAGTGGAGTAGAAGAGTGGATAAGAAGCCAGGGGTTCGATTCAAATGCTCAAAGTAGAGAGAAAAGTGGTGAAGTTGAAGTCTTCAAGCCACGACGTGAACTAAGGCGCTTCTTGGGAAGCAACCCAAGTGCTTTTACTTTGTGTTCTTACTTTTTACTTTTATTTTATTTTACTTTACGTTGTGTTGTCTTTGATTTTATAAGGTTGGAACAGGTGTGGAACATGGCAAACGGTAAGAGAAGAAAAAAAAAGGAAGCATGGAAAATGCATGAAAAACATATGCCTCCACCGTATCAGGGAGTTCTCTCACCCATTCTTCCCTCATTTTGTTTAACCTTAGGCATTGAGGACAATGCATTGTTTTTGTTAGGAGGTGAAGTATAAGTAACCCACTTGTTAAGTGATGCACGATATGGCCCTATGATAATTGGTGACGTCATTCTTAAATGTAAATCGTCATTACTTGTTAGTAGTATCGCCTTTTTAGATAGTAGTCTTTGAATAAACTCCAAGGGTTTTCTTTATACTATGGTTATTTCCAAAGGAGCGATTTCTTTGAATTTTCTTTTATTGTTGAACTAGGTTGGTATTTCCCGATGATAGATTGAGAGGATAACTTCTTAAGGAAAAATGTCAAATCTAGAGTCCTGTAGAGTCATTTGTGCACTTGTTTTATGAGGTACCACTAATATTTCTTGCTTGGCATTGTGCATGAATTTTGAAAAGAAAAAGGGGGTATGTAAATGTGAAAATGAGCACTCTCTTATCATGAATTATATATTCCTTTCTTAGCTTGTTAATTCGTAACTATCTTGTTAAAAGCCATCCTCTTAATGTGATGAAGGAATTGTGTGAACTTCTTGGATTGTGATGCCTTGTGTACTGAAGTTTTTGGCTTAATTCTTGTGTATGCATGATTGTCTAGAACTTGCCTAAGTGTGATTCAAGGCGAAGTAATAAATGTCACTGCACTCAGAACATGATCTTAGGCCCTTTTTTGTTAGTCACTTCACCTAAAATGACCTCCTTGAGCATTAATCTTTGATAGCCGACGTTTAAGCTTTGGACCCTTTCTTTGGAAGCCATATTACAAGCCTAATGACCATTCTTAATCCTTCTCTTTGGCACCCATCCTCCCTAATTTCTAGTAATAAAATAATGAAAAAATAGGGCTTGAAGCCCATGAAATGGAGAGAGATAAGGAAATGAATGTGAGATGAGGCAAAAGTCTAAGTTTGGGAGTTTGCAAGAGAAGGGGGAAAAAATGAGAGCTTCAATGTGAGGTAGCACCAAAATCGTGATTAAGTGAATGAATCAATGGGTTGAAAGACCTCGAATCATCAAAAGAGAAAGAACAGTAAAAAGGTCCTATCTCTTGCATATATAAGGCTAAATGTGAAATTCGACATTATAAGGGTGGCTTGTGTTACACAAATTATGAAAATAATGAACAAGGAGAAATAAGGTGGAGTGATCTCAATAAGATGATGGAATGTTACAAGTGTTTTTAAAGGCATAGAGAGGCTTTAGTCGCCAAAGCTAAACAATTATCCTACCCTTACCCCTAGCCTTCATTATGACCCACAAGTCCTAATTGATTTTGAGTGTAGCAACACTACATTAGTGGTGAGATACATGAAAGGAAATCCTATGGGTCAATTTGTATGCACTTGAATTTCTTCGTGAGAGTGATCGCATTTGTCTTATCTTATAATCCCGTTGTGTAAAATGCTGAAAAAATGTGTGTGGGATTCTCTCTTCTTGTGAGGGGCATCATTTCCTTGGAGTACATGCTTAAAAATTTTTTCAAAGAGAGGTATGATTAAGGCAAGTGTGTAGCAAACTTTAAAGAAAGCTCTAAACGTGAATTATCAATGACTTGAGATGCTCTTTGAACTTGTTTTGAGGAACTATGCCCCTTGTTTGAAGGAAACGAATTCATGCGAGATATGTTTAATTATTGTGGTTACCTAGTGAAGCTTGTGCAATATGGTTTGAGTCTTTTCTTTTTCTTGAATTGGTGCATACTGTTTGGGTTATCTTGAGGTTTGATGATTTTGTGTATAACTACCGTAGTGCTCCAATCTTTGGCAATGTCCTCTTGTGAAAGAACGTCTTGATTGGTCCTTTATACAAAAACTCATATATAGCACGTTGTTCATTTGCTCAACTGTAAAGAATTGCATTGCTTGAGGACAAGAAATGGTTCAAGTTTTGTGATTTGATGAGTTCAAAGTTTACCAACTCATTAGGCTCCTAAGCATGAGTTTTTTTCCTAGTTTTTGAGTCATTTATGTGGATTTTATGCCCTTTCTCTTGAATTCTTCGTAGGTACTTTACTTGAGTAGAGAAAGCATGAAATCAAGCAAAACACATGAAGTTTGAGATGGAATTTGATGAGTTAGCATATGAAGGAGAGGAGCCAAGGATAATGGAAGATTTGAGCTCAAAAAGAGGTGTAAGGACATGCTTTAAATCAGCTAAATGCAGATCCAGAAGGGCGAAATGCCGAACCTACTGCCTAGACCGGCTATTCAACCGGTTGTTCACGAAATGGCATTGGCTAAACGCCCATTGAATCGTGGTTCCCCTGCTAGAACACTATTTTCAACTGGCTATATTTTGGTGTTCCGTGGATTGAAACTGGCTAAACGCTGATTCTTCATAGGAGAGGCTATCCAATAAAGGGTAAAAAGGTCTAGAAAGGTCTCCGAAGCATGTAAAAGCCTCAAGGGCATTTGGGAAAAGTTGTACACAAAAAAGTACAGATATTTACATAGCTTTCATTCTACAACAACCATTCATTCAACTAATTCACAAACCATTCCTTCACCTTCCACACATCTTTTCTCCATAGAATTGTAGAGTTAGGTAGGGCTTTTCTTCTTCTTTTTCTTTAATCCATTTTGGGGAAATTCCACCATTGTTCTAAGATCTTGTGAAGTAAATTTTTGAAGCTAATGTAATGAATGTGAGGGGAATCCTCTTGGTATCTTATCTCTATCGTCAAATATGCTTGACTAATTTGCTAGTTAGAGGTATATTAATGTTGGGTTTGTTAATTTGATTGGGTTTTGATAAATTGCTTTTGGATTCCTATTGAAAATATAGACCTATTATCTTCTCCCAAGTTATAATTTCTAAAATAGATGGTTTGCAAACATTAATTGTGCTTTACTTTTCTTGCTTTTTCTTGAGAGAGAAAGGTGATAATTGGTGAGAAGATAATAGTGAGGAATTGGAGTGTTTGCATGGGCTTAAGCTAGAGATAGTTAAAACCCACATTTTCACTCTATTAAAGTTCAAGGATAGAAAGAGCTAATCCTTCCTCAAGCTTGTGTGGTTGATAACTTGAATTGGCTTTGGGGTTTGAAAGAACCCAAGGCATAAACGTTCTTATAGTTGAAAAACAAGAGAATGTGAATTATCCACTGCTATCTATAATATTTATGAATCTAAGGCATTAAAGAAATTCCTGATTTAGTTAAGATCTCATCTATAGAATTCCCCTAGCCATATCACTTGTGATTGCTTCAATTGGAATTTCCCCCCAATTAGTCTTAGTTTAGAATTAGATAGTTATTTTCCTTTAATATCCCCCCAATTTTACTTTCCAAATGTTGAACAATTATGCGTTCTAGTCTGAATTTATTTATAACTCTAGAATTATTAACTCAATTCCCCGTGGGATTGTCACAACCCGAACATCGGCTTGGATCGAGATACGAGACAAGGAACCTCGAGGGGCTCCAAGTCGATCCATGGCATAATCATAGCATAACACTATCAGAATAACAACTAACAAAAATCATAACTAAGAGGAAGCTATTGAAAGAATCTAATTAAAAAGCATAAGAAAAGAATCTAACAACAGTTTGATACAAAGCTGAATCTATCTATTCAATTCTGAAAGCCTCTACTAAACTGATGAGTTGCTGGGACAGGCCCCCAGTTAACTCCAAAAATCTAAAAATTGAAACATCATGAAAATATAAATCGCGTCCCCGATAGATGAGGACTCACCACAAGCAACTGAGAGGGGAATGAAGCGTATCTAACCATGAGATTGAGTCTGAAAACCTGAATCTATATCATGAAACAATATAGCACATAAAGGCGTGCGGTCAGTACTTGGAATGTACTGAGTATGTAGGAAATGTAAATAAACTAAAACATGCAAGTATACAAGAAGAAATGTAAAATGAACACATTAATGGAAATATAACTGAACGGAGATACAACAACCCTGTTTGAGATACACATATACATATTATCATAATGATTTTATAAGAAACATTTACTGAAATATGATTAACTGATGCACAAAAGTTATATACTGAACAAATACTGAGGACCAAAGCCTTGACTGATATCACAGATAGTCCCTGACTATCAAAGGAAAACATTCTCAGCTGTGGAGAGTCTCTGACTATCAAAGAGAGAGCATTCTCTGATATAGAGAGTCATTGAATGATTAAGGGAAACGTTCTCAGCTAATGAGAGCCCCAACAGGCTAAGGGAAACATTCTTAGCTTATTAGAGTCCCAACAGACTAAGGGAAACATTCTCAGCTAATGAGAGTCCCGAAAGACTAAGGGAAATATTCTCAGATGATGAGAGTCCCGACAGACTAATGGAAACATTCTCAGCTGATGAGAGTCCCCACAGACTAGAACTAGTCTAAATTACTACAGCTAATCAGATACATGAGCATTCAACAAATTACATCATACTTTACACACATCCACAACATTCAAATCCCGAGTTCATAGCATACGACGTATATCTTAGTTCATATAAGATCTATAGGTCCAACTTATACTTTAATTAATGTACAATGAGATCATGGTGAAAGAAACATGAATATTTCATGGAACCCCATTTTGAATTTACTCTAATGCATGATGAAATTCGATGATCATGCCATTACCATAGGTTCAACTCATGCCCAATACATTTACATTGTAATCATACTGAAAACATGCACATACTTCACATTGATCAAAGCCCATAATTTCTAATCGTGTTCCAAAACATACAATGCGACATATGTTCTAGATTTGCAGAACCTATGTGACATACATATACTTTAAACAAGGATGTAACTTCATGATGAGAGCATATGATTAATTTATTAAGTCCCACTTGAAATTCTAGACTAATTCGTTGTGAAAATCCCACATTCATGTTATTCATATATCACACACATATTTTAGGGAAGATATAAGTAACCTCATGAACACACACTACTATTAATCGTCAGAGTTTTTAGAATTTAGGGAAAACACATGAGAGTTTATGCATAAATTGGAAACCTAGAACATGCTTTTCTAGAATCATGGATTTAGGTTTTTAAAATAAAAATTTGGGACACAAGGATGAAAAGATGTCCTTGTTGAAAGCCCAATACCTACTTCAAAGAAATCCCCACTTGAACTTAAACCTTGAAGCCTTTGAAGAAATCCCAACTAAATTTTTAGTCTTGAGAGAGAAGAGGAAGAAGAATTTGAGGGAATGAGAGATTTGGCTAGAAAAACCCTTAAAAATGTCCCATACAATGCTAGAAATTACGTAGTTTAGGAGTTAGAAGCATAGGATTTTATGAAAACACCCTTGGAAATTCACAGAAAATATCCACCTGCCAGTCCCCACAAGGCACTCCACAAGTTTTGGGCTTGGCAATGACTCGTTGTGCCAAGTTGTGGTGTGCACTAGAACATTTCTCAAAATTTCTTCTTAGGTCTGACAACAACTGATTTCACTAATCGTTGTCCATCCCACGCTTCCAGCTCCTCCTTCCCATGACTGACCTGATGAGTCATTACCTGACATGACAATTCATCAGGTCATCCGTGGTCACTAAACCTTGCTGCACCTCCTGACTGCTTCTCACGGATCTGACCACGATCCGTTAGGTCACCTAACAAGTTGTTCCACGACTCGTTCTGAGGCAAATTTTTGCACTTTCCAACTGATTTCTTTCTTTAAGTCTGGGGCCTATTCTCAAAAACTTTCGAGTTGTTATAATATCTCCCCCTTGGGAACATTCATCCCCGAATGTTGGCTAAATACACTAAAAGGATAGGGGAGGATATGAAATTCCAAAATTAATCAGTTACAGCCCTCGGGCGGATCTTACATCTCCAAACTAAATATCCAAATCGCACATGCATGATAAGGCATAAGAGGGACTGAAAAAAATGAAACGGACATTGGACTAAATAGAACACTGAAAAGGATTCTTTCCCTCCAACTGGAACTGAGCTGATATGGACTGATTCTTCATTTTCAGATCACTTTCTGACATTGAACTAGGGTTCATGATATCTGGTCTAACTAGGAGTAAGGAATTCATGAGCGCGAGTCATTCATGACATCTAAAACTAAGCACATATAGGAGGTACCTTCATCTACTGGGCTACTAAGCAATTTCTAAAGACTGAATTTGAGCTAAACATACTGGAAGGCATGAGTCGACACACATAATTGGTTTATAACATGAAGATGAGCCTTAAGGATTTATAGAGTAAGACTGGCATCGCTGTCAGAAGCGGCTACTAAGGAAATTTAGAAGTCTGCACATAGGGATGGGTAGAGCCTAGCTTCAACTGAAATACAAGAGAAGTTATTGGAACCTAAAAGGATCGGCATACCACAACTATTAAGGCTATAACTCCCCTACTAGCATACTCAAGATCCGTCTTGTCTCACATACTTACCATCTCCCCTTAGCTTAAAGCCATCATTCTAAGGCTGCTGAATACTTCTCAAGGTCGGGCCAAATTACTAACTCCTAGATCCTCCTTCACCTCTAACATTCACTGCAAGCCTTATACTCACAACAATTCACACCACACATCGATAATCTCTTGTTAACAACCATCATAGAGATTTTTATTCAATACAGGGGTTCTGGGGCTAGCAACATGCACAAAAAAAGATAACACAAGATATTCACAACATACCTGGGTCTACTTCGAGTGACTTGTCCTTATCCTGATGTGCTACCAAGGTATAGGAGTGGTTTCGACGTTGTCTGTATCCTGCGCTAGAAAATGAACCTTGCCAAAATGGACGAGCTATTGGAGCTACCTAAGAGGTGGCTGAGGCTCTACTCTCGCGCCGCTTAGCTACTGTGCAATCTCGGTGCTTATGACCCAACTTGCTGCACCATAAACAAACATCTAAGCAGTTCATGCTTCTCCAAAATGAGGTTTCCCACAGCTCATACTCAATGGGTATGTAATCTCCCTTACCCTGGCTTTATACAGAATACTGGCTGTTGAAGGTGCTGGGGCTGATGATTTCTTTTTGTAGCGTGAGCTGTGTCCACCACTCGACCTCTGCTAGGAGAACTCTAAATCTCCGATTCTAGCCCTCTTGGCCTCTCTTTCTTTTTTCTACACCTATTCCACTTCAATTTGTTGAGAAAATATAACCAAACGTGGAAATTATATGTCCTTGTGCAACATGGCGGTCCTGCACTCTTTGACCAAGGAGTCTGACACTCCGTTCACGAACCTACTCACTCGGGCCCTTTGTCGGCTACCATTTTCGGTGCATACTTGGATAATCAGGTAAACTCCAATGCAACTCTTGGACAGTGATGTCATTTTTTATTAAGTTTATGAACTCTGCCACCTTTGCCTCCCTCAACTTCCTAGGGAAAAGCCTGTGTAGGAATGCAATCATAACTCATCCCTATCTACGGGGGTTTCTCCAACTCCCCGACTGCCTCTCCACTGGCAAAACCATATATAAGAGACTCCTTTCATCTAGTAGGAGGCTAAGTCTATGCTATCAGTTCCCGTCAGTCCCATGATTTGGGTGCTCTTCTGGATCTCTTCCAAGAACTCATATAGGTCCTCATCCATACTATGACCTTAAGAATTAGGGTGGATTCAATCTGAGAAAGTCTCTTACCCTAGCCGATGCTACGTTCCTAATCTGGGGAACATGAGCCATTGCTTGCTGAATAATTTGGGCGTTCATAGACTGCGCCAACATATATAGGGTTGCCCTTAACTCGGCATGAGTGACATTGCCATCCATCGGGTTCGCTGGGGATGGTGGTGCTTTTGGCGCCCACTACCATTTCTTCTTCCATTCACTCGTCTGGGAGGCATTATCTGCGAGAGTGTAAAGCACGATTTAGGGGAGGAACTGTTAGATTTTCATACTCTACGCACGATAGAAATCATGAAGAAAAGGGAACATTCCTAAATGTCTCGAAGCCTCTTCGTCATAAGTGTGGCGCACTTCAAACCCATGAAGAAGACTCTACTTAACGCGTCCTTCAAACGCCCTAGGATACTCTAAACCTTTGCTCTCATACCAAGTTTGTTGTGACTCGAACATAGGCCCAGATCAAGACACGGGACAAGGAATCCCGAGAGGCTCTAACTCGACCCATGGCATAATCATAGCATAACACCATAAGAATGACAGCTAACAGAAATAATAACTAAGCAAAAGCTACTAAAAGACTCTAACTAAAAACCATAAGAATAAATGTAACAACACTTTGATACAAAGATGAATCTATCTATACAAGTCTGAAAGCCTCTACTAAACTGATGAGTTGTTGGGACAAGCCCCTAGCTTACTCCTAAAATCTGAAAATTGAAACATCATGAAAATATAAGCCACGTCCCCGAGAGATAAGGACTCACCACAAGCCGCTGAGAGGGGAATGAAGCGTATCTAACCACGTGGATGAAATGATATAGCACATAAAGGTGTGCGGTCAATACTTGGAATGTACCGAGTATGCGGGAAATGTAAATAAACTAAAACATGCAAGTATACAAGAAGAAATATAAACTGAACACATTAATGGTAATATAACTGAACGTAGATACAACAACCCTATCTAAGATACACATATACATATTATCATAATGATTTTATAAGAAACATTTCCTGAAATATGATTAATTGATGCGCAAAGTTTATATACTGAACAAATAATAAGGACCGAAGTTGTGACTGATATCATAGAGAGTCGCTGACTGTCAAAGGGAAATGTTCTTGGCTGTGGAGAGTCCCTAACTATCTAAGGGAGAGTCCCTAACTGCCAAAGGGAAGTGTTCTCAGCTGTGGAGAGTCCCTAACTGTCTAAGGGATAACATTATCTAATATAGAGAGTCATTGACTGACTAAGGAAAACATTCTCAGCTGATGAGAGCCCCAATAGGCTAAGGGAAACATTCCCAGCTTATGAGAGTCCTGAAAAACTAAGGGAAAAATTTTCAGCTAATGAGGGTCCCGAAAGACTAAGGGAAATATTCTTAGCTGATAAGAGTCTCGACATACTAATGGAAACATTCTCAGCTGATGAGAGTCCCGAAAGACTAGAACTAGTCTAAATTACTACAACTAATCAGATACATGAGCATTCAACAATTTACATCATACTTTAAACATATCCACAACATTCAAATCCCGAGTTCATAGCATATGACGTATATCTTTGATTCATGTAAGATCCATAGGTCCAAATCGTACTTTATTAATGTACAATGAGATCATGGTGAAAGCACATGAATATTTCATGAAACTCCATTTCGAATTTACTCTAATTCATGATGAAAATCTGATAATCATGCCATTACCATAGGTTCAACTCATGCCCAATACATTTACATTGTAATCATAGTGAAAACATGCACATACTTCAAATTGGTCAAAGCCCATAAGTTCTAATCATGTTCCAACACATAAAATGAGACATATTTTCTAGATTTGCGGAACTCATGTGATTTACATATACTTTAAACAAGGATATAACTTCATGATGAGAGCATATGATTAATTTATGAAATCCTACTTGAAATTCTAGACTAATTCATGGTGAAATCCCACATTCATGTTTTTCACATATCACACACATATTTTAGGGAAGATATAAGTAACCTCATCAACATGTACTACTATTAATCGTGAGAGTTTTTAGAATTCAGGGAAAACACATGAGAGTTTATGCATAAATTGGAACACTAGAACATGCTTTTCTAGAATCATGAATTTAGGTTTTTAAAATAAAACTTTGGGGCACAAGGATTAAAGGATTTCCTTGTTGAAAGTCCATATACCTTCCTCGAAGAAATCCCCACTTGAACTTAACCCTTGAAGCCTTTGAAGAAACCCCAACTGAATCTTTAGGCTTGAGAGAGAAGAGGAAGAAGAATTTGAGGGAATATCTTGAGGGACTGAAAGATTAGGGTAACCCTTAAAAACATCCCATACAATGCTCAAAATGATGTAGTTTAGGAGTTAGAAGCATAGGATTTTATGAAAATACCCTTGGAAATTCGCAGGAAAAATCAACCCGCGAGTCTTCACGAGGCACTCCATGAGTCATGGGCTTGGCAAGGACTCGTGGTGCCAAGTCATGGAGTGCACTGGAACATTTCTCAAAATTTCTTCTCGTGTCTGACGACGACTGACTGCATGAATCGTTGTCCATTCCACAACTCGTGATTCCTCTCATTGCCACTGAAGCCCACGATTCCAGATCCTCCTTCCTACCACTAACCTGATGAGTCATTACCTGACACGACAACTTGTTAGGTCACCCATGGTCACTGAACCTTGTGGCACCTCCTGACTGCTCCTCACGGGTCTGACCACAACCTATTAGGTAACCTAATGAGTCGTTACATGACTCGTTCTAAGGTAAATTTTCCACTTTCCAACTGATTTCTTTCTTTATGTCTGGGGTTTTCTCTTAGAAACTTTCGGGTTATTGCAGGGATTCGACCCCGACATCTATTGGGATATTTGTTTTGATACAATGACCATTTATGCTCCTTCGTAAAAAGAAGAGTGTAGTTTGGATGTTATCACGAGACTGATTCTAAGTACCTAGATCTATATCATAATATGATATAGCTCATCAACTATGTGGTCAGTACTTAGAATGTACTGAGTAAATGGGAAACATAATTTCCACCAAGAACATGCTGTAAATCTGAGAAAAGATTGTACATAAAACATGGCTGATTATGTAAGCCGAGGTGACATACAATAACCCTATTATAGATGCATAAATATTGGCATGGGATGCTAGTTTTAAAACATTTAATGAAATACAAGTAAAACCAGTTTTAAGGAAAGGGTGACACTCTTACAACGAGGATCCCACATTCCTTGGGCTGAGGGAAACATTCTCTACTATTAAGAGTCACTTATCCTACAGTGCAACATAGCTCTGAGACCTAGGTGCGCTGGAACCCTGGCCTGCTCGGTGCTAAGTACTACTCCCAACTGAACACGAGGATACATGTAAACTGATAAACCTGAAGCTGATGTCTTAACACTAGTCTGAACCACTTTATCTAACAAGCATCCCGAGAGCCTAAAGGACCATAAACGTGCTATTACCAAGGGCTCAAATATGATGTTCGAAGACTAGTCAGGGCTATTTTCTCACTAGCAATAGGCCTGAGAGTCTAGAGAACCATAAACATGCTAATCATACTGGATTCATGAAAATCATAGACCTAAATCATAGTGTAAATCATATGTACTGAAATCATAGAAGAATCATTTATGTCAAATGGACCATATTTTCGAAAACAATGATAAAACATGGTTGAGTCTTAGAAATCATGCTATTATCATATCATGGACATAAATCATGAATTTGAGAAAATAATCATGAACATATATAACTATTGATCATAGGGAGCTTGAAAGACATGTATAATAATAGGAGATTTCATACGTAGGATCAAAAGCCTAATACATGATTTACTACAGACGAAGATTCTATGGTTTATAAAATTAATTGGGACACATGGATGAAAGAATATCCTTATTGAAGTCTCACATACCTAGTTGAAGGATCCACTAAAGAATTTGAAGCTTACTGCACCTTGGAGAGGAAGCCCTAGTACTTGAGCCTTGAGAGAAGAAGGGAGAAGATGACTTACAAATGATTTTGAGTAGAATGAGGGATTGGACTAGGAAAATCCCTTTAATTCATCCCATAGGAAGCCTAAAATGGCCTAGTTTAGGAATTAAAAATATAAGAAATTACAAAAACACCCTTGGGAAAACGTTCTTAAAAATCTGCCTGTCCAGTGCTACAGGTCGTACCACGACTCATGGTGACATACCATGGGTCGTGGCATGCCTATCGTGGCAGCACGAGTTGTGGTATGCCTGTCACGGCTTCCCGAAGGCTTAACAGCTTGCTGAAACTCTTGCTACGGGTGCTTGGTACGAGTCGTACCTACATACCACAAGTCGTACCATGACTCGTGGTGACAGGGCTGGTCCTGTCCGTCAAACTAGAAAGTGCTTCAGTAAATTGGCCATAGCATTTTGTTGTCTACTCCGATTGACACAAGTCGGATGCATTGGAAAGAAGACTCGAAGGGCTTCAATTTGATATAATGTATCACCCAAAAACCATACCTAAAGTTGGAGTTATGGTCTTTTAAATTTGACCCTTGTAAGAACTTACATGAAAAACTCAATCAGTAGGAAAGCTATCAACTTAAATTTATGATGATGATGATCAAGAGTATAATCCTAACAATGATTATTGTGCTTAGAGACCCAATAAGTTCTTTCTCTCTCCCTACTTGATATATTTGATTGTGCATTAGGGATAGTGCACTGTTTAAGTGTGGTGTGGAGAAAATAAATTACCTGTTTATCTTTTCTTTCCTAATTTGTAGTGGGCTATAGCGTTAGTTGTCATGCTTTGTGGTAGTAACTCTGTGATTTATTAACTTTGGTCGCTATAGATAGTAATGATGATTGTGAACATGGATGATGCCTTGTGATGTTTTGTTATGATTTGTTCATCTCTTGTAGTTTATTTGTTTGGTTTAATTTTATAGTAAAATTTTTTAGTGTAGTCAAAGAGTAGTGACGCTTCCCGATGATGGATGGATGACAATCGTCTTAAGGAAAAATTAGTCACATTTTTTAAAGATTTTTTAGGATTGAGTCAGACATCACCCACTTGTGTGCTCTTTGATATTCCACTTAGAAACTAAGCTAGAGGCAATAAAATGGTCAATCTTAATTGCATAAGTGAGAATTCCATGAGAGACACATAAAGTTCTTTAACTCGACTCAAGACACTCTTAGGGCTTAATAATGAAAAATGTCATTCGATATGATTGTATGAATCTGTATCTATAGAAAACTGACTAGATTCTTGATGCCATGAGAGGTGAGCTTAATTGTTGTGTTTTGTACATAATGTAGCATCTAGAACATGCCCTAGTGTATGTAGGATAGCTAGTTGTTAATGATTCAAGAGATTATTAAGGCGTTTCTTTGAAAAAGTTATGTTTTCCATGTTTGTTTTACCTTCCTGAACATTTTTCCTAGTTTACCCCTTTAGCCATAATCCTTATTCTTTTCTTAGCCATAAAAGTAGCCTATTCCCTTTTGTTGTATGACCTCTAGAATTGTTACTCCAAAAATATAGTCATAGGCACTTTGAGACTTGAGAGTGAAGGTCCACCAATGTCTGAATTATAGGGGAAAGGAATGGAAAAAATTATGTGGATGGTAAGAAGAGAATGTAGGAAGAAGGGATGCCCACAAAATGTGTTGTTTACTTGCTGCTAGAACAATGAAAGCAAAGAGTTTTAATAGTGAAAATTCTTATTGATTCTACAAAAGGAAACTAGCAGTCAAGTAGTGAAAAAAGGGGCATGAAAAGAAAATAAAAAAAGTGAGTGAAAAGAAGGGTGAAGAATAAAGGAGAAAGTGGGGGATAAGAAATATGAGAAATGTCTTAATAATGCTTAGGATTGGTATCCATTATCAAAGAAAATCATTCATACCCATCCCTTAGCCGACATTACAACCAAGGAAGGTCCTTATGATTATATGTACATGAAAGGCAAGGCTATTACATGTTGTACATGTATGATACATCGTTTGTGAGCATGAGTATGCCTTTCTTAGTATGTTCCATGATTGGAGTTGATAATCTTAAAGAGGAGCATCACTAAAAGTGAGGGGCACAAGATGTTTAAGTCGGTGTACTATATGTTGCATATTTCATATTTAACAAGATGAGAGGGTTATAGAAGTTATGTAGTCTTGAATGTGAAAACTCAGTATGTGCTTGATGTGAATTGCTATAAGCTGATGAACCACTTCATCATATGCTCTATGCTAGTTGACTGATAATGGATAGAGGTTACAAGTTGTGAGAAAAGATGAATTTGTGCATGGGATTAAGGATCATTAAAGGAAGAACAATGGTTTAAGTGCGGGGTGGTGATGTTGGGCATATTTTTATGCCCATTTTCCATGTTTTTACCATTATTTTGCCTTGTTTTGAGTTCATAATCCTTATGAAATCATGAATTCATGTTTATATGTGTCTTTTGAGGTAACAATTTTTTTAGATGTTTTGAGTAGGAAACCAAGGAAAAAGGACTAAAAAATGACCCAAGGTGCAAAGAAAGAAGAGTTCGCGAAAATTGGCCTGATGAGATGGTCGGCTTGGCACGCCACCTCTAAGCTTTAGAGAAATCTGCACAAAAGTTGGTGCTACGGGTGGCCAGGTCCCTAACTTCAGAAGAAAATTTTATCAACACCTTGGCGAGTTGAGTGGCGTGGCTCACCAAGAGTTTCCTGGACATAGGAAATTTTTCCAACACACTGGTGCTTTGAGTGGCGTGGCGCGCCATAAGGGTCCAGAGGCTTAGAAATTTGAATAGAACCTTGGTGCGCTGGCTAGCGTGGGGTGCCCAGAGCAAAACTTCAGAGGAAATTTGAGCCAAACCTGGACCATTAAGTGGAGCGACGCGCCAGGCCTAGTCCCTGATGGATTTTGCTGATTTTGAAGCTAATTACTTGTGGAGAAAGTGTCATTTGAGGTCTTACTTATAATTATAACATCTAGGTCATTTCTTAGGGAGAACTAATCATCTTATTTCATTTGTACGCAGCTTTTGGGGAGAAGAGTCAAGACGTTTATTACTTAGGTTTTTCTTCTTTTCATTATCATTTACATTTCAAATGATTATTATGTTTTTGGGTTTCCACTTGAATATGAGTGGCTAAACTCCTATTCTAGGGTTTTGGCAATAGCTAATGGTTGATGTTTGATCGTTTGTTTATGCTAATATTGATTCTTCCTAAAGGTTGTTTACTCTTATGTTAATTACTTATTTCATTAGATTGATCACCTATCGAATAAATCTATTGGCTTTTGGTTGAACGCGGGAGAGAGAACTAAACAGCTTAAAAGTAAGGATAGAATAGGTATTCGAAGACTCTTGTTCAACTGAGCTTAAGATAGAAGTTATTGTTGAGGATAGAAATATACCCTTCACCTTATTTGGTTGAATATAAGTAGCCACAATCATCATCTCACGCTTCTCCTGTGACCAAAGGGATATAGGCATTAGGGCTCATGGGATAGTTCTTGGATGTTCAGGAGAATGGCAAGAAATGGGACAGTAACTTGCAACTACAAACCATAAAAAGAATTAATCTAGTGTTCAAGTCTTGAAAACTCAACCTGAAGTGAAAGTGTCATTTCCCTAGATTTTCATCATCATTTGAAGTACAAACACATTATAAATGATTTAGTTCGTTAGTTAATTTACATTTCATGTTTAGTACTATAATATTCAAACTATTTCCTATGTTTACCTATGTTTATTATAACAGTAAAATAAGATGTTAACCTTAAATTATTAATATGACAAGTCTCTGCGGGATCGATAATCGGGACTTCACTATCCTCTATTGTTTGACGACTGCGTGTCTTGCGTGTGCTTGGTTGACATTAATACTTAACTTATAAACCTGACAATTAAGAATATCAACTGAAACTTCTTCATACGATAGGTTTTCCTTAACCCCAACACTTTCTATATGCATAATGTATGGGGGGGTCACCCATACACTTCTTAAGCATAGAAATATGGAAGATCGGATGAACTGTTGCTAGTTCTGCTGGCAACTCCAACACATAGGCTACCTTGCAATTCTCTTTGAAATCCATTATAGAACAATATAGCTGGAATTGACCTTCGTTTCATCCCAAATCTCATGACATCCTTCATGGGTGAAACCTTAAGATAAAATCCATCATCCATTGCAAACTCTAAGTCTCTACACTTAACGTTTGCATAAGGCTTTCAGTGATTCTACACAGTCTTCAACCTTTCCTAAATGATTTTAATGTTTCTATGGCTTGGTGCACTAGATTCGGCACTATCAACTCTACTTTACCAACCTCAAACCAACCAATCAAAGATCTACACCTCGACCTATAGAGAATCTCATAGGGAGCCATCTGAATGCTGGATTGATAACTGTTATTATATGCAAATTCTATAAGAGGTAAATGATCATCCCAATTTACCTTGAAATCCATAACATAAGCCCTTGGCATATCCTCCAATGTCAGAATAGTAAACTACGCCCGACCATCTGTCTACGGTGAAAGTCTGTATTGAGGTTCACCTTCAAACTCAAACCTCTCTGGAATGACTTCCAAAATAGGGTAGTGAGCTGAGTGCCCTTATTTGCTATGATAGATAAAGGGACTCTATTAATTCTAACCACTTTCCTAAGGTACAATTTGGCATAATTTTCAACTGAAATAGTAGTTTTTACCGTAAAGAAATGAGTCGAATTGGTCATTCGATCTACAATTACCTAGAATCATGCTACCTACGTGATCGCGGTAGAACGGTGATGAATCCCATATTGATCATCTCCCACTTTTACTCAGGGAGCGCTATATTTTGAGTTATGCCACACGGCCGTTGATGCTCAACCTTAACCTGTTGGCAATTGGGACTTTTATAAATAAAGTCTCCAATATCTCTGTCACACCCCGAGCCTACATCCTGGATGTGGCCGACACTTAGACCACCTAGTGGTGAAATGAACCCTTGGCCTAGATTACTGCTAGCATAGAATACAATAAAGTAATGGGGAAGCTAAAACTATGTGAGCTCAATATAATAAAAATGAGATTTTTTTAATGTAACTCAATAGAAAGTAACATTTATAAAATAACTCTAACTAATCTATGAAGCCTCTAATGTCTGAAGATAGCTACCGGGACAAAGGTCCCACGGCTACTTTAAGCTCTACTAAATAAAACCAAAACTGAAGTATGACTGGGACTCTTTGAAATGAGGAGGCCTCAGCAAAAGCTGAATAAACTGAGATCCTAGTGAAGCATCTGCTACTGATCCTCTCTACCTGAAATTGCATCATAATATATGCAGCTCCAAACAACGCCAGTACTATTGAATGCACTGTATGTAAAATGACTGAATGATACAATAGGTAGCAAGAATATTTGAAATGAAGAATAAACTGACTGAAATAAACTGATCGAATCTAGAACACTGAGTGATGCCTAAAACATAATTATGGAAAATATGTAAATAGTTATGTAATAAAACTCATGCATCAAAAGAATCTCCTTAAATACATGTATATAAATGTATATCTTTAATTGGGAGTTTTTCATAATCGATATATATCATGAATAAGCGCATGATGTCCATCTTGTTGCCAAATTTAAGAGAGCCATCTAAACCTTGCCTGAGCAAAGGAAGAACTTAATTGTGGATCCAAAATAAGCCCTTACCAGGGGCTATTTATGGAGTCGGCTGGACCAAAGATAGAATCCTAACTACACTGTCTATGTATTTCTGGGCCTTAGGGGTTATTTTAATCCTTCACCAGTCACACTGCTAAATAATCCTCCCAAACTATGCTCATATAAATATGCCTATATGAGGAAACTAAAAACATTTTTTATAAAGCACCTTATCTATAATTATAATAGATGTTTTAAAACTTTTTTTAGCCTCAGCTCAAAAATGTCTGTACTTTACTGATGAGCTTTGGCTCAAGATCTCTGTAAAAGCTTCTAAGCCTTCTATGCTCAAAATCTCTGAGTTCAAAAACAAGACTTTATTTTAGCTTTTGAAAATCATGCAATAAACTATACTTCCTGTTTGAAAATTTCTTTATGAAAATTCTCTTAAAATCTAGTCAACTTTATAAAAGAAATGCATTTATCCCAAATTTAAAAAAATGATTTTCATGCACATGGGATAAAATACATAACCATAATCAATCATTAAGGGAGTAATGATTAATTATCAAGAGATACAAAGATACAATTCAATATGTAGAATTCAATCAATGAACAATTCAGATCATAGGGAAGAAGACCAAATCGCGAAATTCGGTAAAAATCCTAGCTTTACTTCTATGAACTCTTTACTAGATGTACAACATGAGGAAGAATAGCATCCCTCACTTAGGTTAGCCTTACATACCTGGAATGAAGAACCCTTGACTCAACCATGAAAACGCCTAAGTTGAAGATGAAGAACTCCAACTTCCTCAAGAGCTTGAGCACTATTGATTGTTGAACTAATAAAACCCTTAAATATCCCCCTTAGGAATCTCGAAACATATTTGGTGGTAAAAATATAAAAATTACCCAAGTAACCCTAGGATCTCGTGTGTAAAATAGGTGGTCCAGTGACGAGTCATCAAATGTGTCGTTAGATCACTCCATGACTCATGGTGACCTACTTGTTGTCATTGAAGCATTTTGTTCAATATCTGATTTCTTTGCAATGGATAGATAGGACGAGTCATCCTTGGACCTCACGAGTCATGACATCCACTCTTTCCTACTGAAGCTGAATTAGACCTCCTCTGACCCTCATACCACGACCAGTCAGGATGGTTTTTACTAGGTGTAACGAGTCATCACTTGGCTCTTTGTCCTTGGGAGGAAAATGTCATGTTTCACGACTTGGCTACCTTACATTAGACGTACGACTTGATGAGTCATTTAATGGACTAATGAGTCATAATTGGAGTTGTTGGGAATAAGGATTTCGGAAAGTCTGAATGTTCATCATAAGTCACTCCACGACTCATGTTCTCTCACAACAAGTTGTTAAGTGGCTCATTTTGTGATACGAAGTCAGTTTTCCAGATGATTTTTACTTCAAGTCTAAGGTCTGATCTTAGGAACTTTTGGGGTGTTATATTATCTCCCTCTTGGGATCATTCACCCTCAAATGAAGATTGAAACCGAACAAAGGTTCGGATCGAGACACGGAACCTAGAACCACGAATGACTCCAAGTTGACCCATGGCATGAGCATTATAACTAAAGCACATACTTCGAGTGTAAAATGATAACTGAAAACATGAATAAGTGGAAGTCTGAATACATATCAACCATATAGAGTCAACACTGATAAAGCTGAAATTCTACATATTGTCTGATAAGTCTCTAAACTGTCTAATGAGCTTATAGGACAGCAACCCCAACTAGCTCGCAAAGTATGAAACTGAAAATAACATAAGTCAACCATCTGAAGTTCCTCAAAGGATGAGGACTCACCAACAAGAGAAACTAAACTATGCTGTAGGGACTGACTAATGGCGGAATTGAGTCTGATCGTCTGCACCTATATTATGAAACGATACAACATAGAGCATGCGGTTAGTACTTGGAATGTAGTGAGTATGTAAGGTAAGTAAAATATGCGGAGTAACTATTAACTAAAATCATGCATATAACTATAAATCATATGATTGTGAGAGTAAGGAATGAATGTTAATATCTGAAAATATTCATAAACTGAACCTCATATCTAAATCGAATGACCCAAAGCTGAAAATAGTATCATATGACTTGCCATAACTAAAATCATTGATGAGAGTTTACAAACTGATCATTGGGTCAAACCTGCTGAAACATAATTTCATAAGTCATGAACATGCATAACTGAATCATGAGGAACAATGGGAGACTCGTCACAACCGACACCATCACGATAGAGCTTATGTGATGCCCCAACTAAACACTCAAGTGGGTAAAGCCATCTAAAACCTTGCCAGGACTAAGAACGCTACCATGATATTGATATAAAGCTAAAGGCCCCTTACGGGCGGGGAATGTCACGACCCGAACTAGGACCCCAGATCAAAAGATGGGACAAAGAACCATAAATGGCTCCAAGTCGATCCATGGCATGAACATGACAACTAAAGATCAACATAATAAATGTGGACATCTAACATTTTAAATACCAAAAGTATAAAAATACAATAGCATTTGAACAACGAAATACATATCACTAATCCAAAGTTGAATACATATTGTCTGATAAGCCTAAAAAATCTGATGATTCGATGGGACAAGACCCCAACTAACTCACTAATAAATTGAAATTGAAAATAAATTGATATAAAGGTCCTCGAAGGAAGAGAACTCACAAACAAGCTGGGAAAAGCTAACTCTAAGGATCTGACTGGCGGCAGGACTGGACTTGAACGTCCAAGCCTGTATCATGAAACAATAAAGCATAGAGTATGTGGTCAGTACTTGAAATGTACTGAGTATGCAAGGTACGTGAAAACAGATAGTTAAAAATAAATAAGAGTTCATAAGAGTAAGATGGTCTAATCATGAGTAAATATCATAATATAAACATAAGGGCTCAAGGTTTTCAAACCATTCATAATTTAGTTATAGTCATAATCATAAAAGAAATCTTATAAAAACATAACTTGAGCCAAAATACATAACAATGACAATTCATAAATCATGAGGAATATTGGGAGAATTTGTCTTAATCGACACCATAATGATAGAGCTATGCCCCAACTATCTCGCTCAAGTGGGAAGAGCTATCCCAAGCTTGCCAGGAAAGGGACGTGCATGATGTTATATCACAAGGGAGAATCCGTGAATACATATACCTACGATGGCACGTATTTTTGAGACCACGGGGTTTACCTGAATGTCAGGTCTACTCAGTGCTAGGCACTAATCGCAAAAATATGGACATGAGAGCTCGTATAGTAATCGTGAAATCATTCATGAAGATCATGGCCAAATAAATATTAACATACTTTATCATACTTGAAATACATGATTATCCATGAACAAGGGCCGTGAGTCGGCCAGAGTCATAAATTCATAAATCACTAAGAACATACAAATTTGTGAAAATTGATGTATTTGACATTCATAATTTCATAAAGAGTACTTGAAGAGAAATCATATCATAAATCATAAATCATAATGTTGGCATTGGAAGATCAAAATCATAATAGAATCATAACTAGACCTTTCATGAAACTTTGCATGGTTGGGCATAGATTGACTAAGATTTGAAATCATAAAGTTATAATCAATTTAAGTATAAAATCTTCTCATAAGTCTCAGAAAAACATTTAGAACATAGAGGGGATTGACCCATAATCAAATCAAAGAGAATCCAATGAAATTGGGGTTAAAACCCCATAAGATCATAAAATTTATTTTAGTACTTGAATTCATGAACATGGAGAGAAATTGGGGAATGGGAGTGAAGAGGGACACTCATTCACAACCCTGTGTACCTGGGAAATATGGTCTTACACTCTCCCTTGAAATCCCAAAATAATTGGAGAAGAGATTGGAGAGTTCTAGGCTTGATTTTCAAAGAGAGACCTCCGCTCTTGCATGCATGGGAGTTGGATGAATTAGGATAGATTAAACCCTCTTAAAATCCTCTTAACAAAGTTTAAAACAACATAGTTTAGGACCTTAGAGCTTAGGATTTATGAAAATACCCTTAATAAAAAATATAGAAATTGAAAACTGCCAGGGACCACGACTCATACAATGAGTCATACCATGAAGTAACAACCCGTGGTAGCCTCTCGTTGTTACCACTGGTCGGGGCGACTGATTCCTGAAGACCATGCCATGGGTGCCTGTCACTGGTCGTACATGGCACTACGAGTCCTTAGACAACCCGTTACTGCTAGACTCCCGACATTTCTCTGAACTTCCCACGATTACATCCCATGACTCGTGGTTCCCCACCACGGGTCGTGACACCATCTATGAAAGCACCTCTATACCCAGAAGCCACGACCCTTATCACGATCCCTTACAACCATCCATGAGTCGTACCATGACTTATTACTCCAGACCCTCTTTTTCAGCTGCTAACCACGACTGTGACGACGGGTCGTCACCTCGACCAACAAGTCATACCGTGGCTCGTTAGTCTAGATTTTTACACCCAGCAACTCTATGACTCCCACTAATGACTCGTCATTCCCTTTCCATGAGTCGTATGATGAGTCGTCCTGTGATAATTCCTAAAATTTTCTGTTGATCTTTTTTCTAATTCTGAACCTAGCCTTAGTCACTTTTGAGGTATTACAATATTTCCCCCTTGGGAACATTCATCCTTGAATGTGGGGTAAACATACTGAATCACTGGGAAAACCTTTCATCCTAAATACTGAACATCTTGAGCTGAAAACTAACGAAGTGGCTGACTCCAGGCTAAAATGCATGACTGGATAGAATTAATGAATCCCATACATGCATTTACATGAAAGAAATAGGGGCACATGGACTGAACATGTAACTGAATAGAGTACTAAGGAGGAAACTGGTACATTAAGCTGGAACTTAATCGAAAGGAAATAAATGCGGGTATTTAGCCATGATATCTTCTTTGGCTTCCCATGTGGCTCCCTTGGCATGATGATTTCTCCACAAAACCTTTCTATTTCTTTATTTCTTAGCTTCAAAACCTGATGATCAAATATTTCAACCAGAACCTCTTCATAGCTAAGGCTATCCTTCACACCTACGCTCTCCATCAAAATAGCCAATGCCAGATCACCCATGCACTTATTTAAAAGCGACACATGGAAAACATGTACTAAAGCCAATTCTGAGGGTAACCCCAACTTATAAGCCACCTAGCCAACACATCTCATAATCCTATAGGGGCCAACGTAACGGGGACTAAGTTTCTCCTTCTTTCCGAATCTCATCACTCCCTTCGTAGGAGACACCTTCAAAAACACCCAATCATTAACTTCAAACTCGAGTTCTCTCCTCCTCACATCCGTATAGTACTTTTGGCGATTCTAAGCTGTTTTCAACCTTCCCCTTATAAGCTAAACCTTCTCCTTAGCCTTATGAACTTAGTCCGGTCCTATCAACGTAGCTTCACCAATGTCAAACCAACCAGTAGGCAATCTACACCTCCGCCATAAAAAGCCTCAAACGGAGCCATCTGAATGCTGGAATGATAACTGTTGTTATATGCAAATTCGATGAGAGGTAAATGATCATCCCAACTACCCTTGAAATCAATCACACATGCTATCAACATATCCTCAAGAGTCTGAATGGTCTATTAAGCCTGACCATTTGTTTGTGGGTGAAAAGTTGTACTAAGCTTGACCTGAATACCGAGTCCCTTCTGAAAAGATCTCCAAAACTGGGTGGTAAAATGATTACCTCTATCTTATATTATGGAAAAGGTCACTCCATGCAATAGAACTAACTCCCGAATGTACAATTTAGTATAATCCTCTGCTGAGTCGGTAGCCTTGACTGGTAGGAAATGAGCTTCTTTGGTCAACCTATCCACAATCATCCATATGGTGTCACACTATTGACGAGTGCGAGGCAACCCTGTAATGAAGTCCTTATTGATTTCATCCCACATCCAAGTCGGGACACTAATGCATTGAAGCACATCTCCAGGTCTTTGATGCTCAACTTTCACCTGTTGACAATTCAGACACTTTGCCACAAACTCTGTTATGTCCTTCTTCATGCCATTCCACCAATAGACTTCTCATAGGTCGCTGTACATCATGGTGGCACCTGGATGTATAGAATATCCGGAACCATGAGCCTCATGCAACATCCTCTCCTTCAAGTCATCAATACCCAAAACACACAAATGACCCTGATATAGTAGTACACCATCTCCCCCTTGGGAGAAAACCTCAACTTTTTGATTTTGAACTGATTCCTTCAGCTTTACCAAATTGGGATGCTCGTCCTACCTAGCCTTGACATCAGTCACCAAAAAATGCTGATCTATTTTTAATAACGACACCACCATCCGCCAAGTCAACAAGATGAACACCTAGTCGTGCAAGCCGATGCATATTCTTCACTAACTCTTTCCTCTCCTCATCAACATGGGATACATTCTCCATAGAAATCCTTCTAAGAGCATCTGCCATGACATTAGCCTTGCCTCGAAGATATAGGACACTCGTATTGTAATCCTTAAGAATCTCCAACCACCTTCTTTGATGTACATTTAGGTCCTTCTAGGTAAACACGTATCGCAGGCTTTTGTTGTCTGTAAACACATCCACATGGACCTCGTATAGATAGTGTCTCCAAATTTTCAAGGCAAATACTACTGCTGCTAAGTCGAGGTCATGAGTCGAATAATTCTTTTTATGGACCTTGAGCTTCCTAGAAGAATAGGCTATGACTTTACCATGCTGCATTAATACACAACCAAAGTCGATCCTTGAGGCGTCACGATATACCAAAAACCTATCGGTACCCTCAAGTAGAGTCAACACTGATGCTGAGGTGAGTCGAGTCTCTAACTCTTGGAAGCTCATCTCACAGGCCTCTGATCATTGAAACTTTACCTTCTTCTAGGTCAACTTAGCCAATGGTGCTGCAATGGATGAAAACACTTCCATAAACCTCCTGTAGTAACTAGCTAAGCTTAAGAAACTCCTGATATCTGAATGACTAACTGGTGTAGGCCAATTCTTCATAGCTTCTATCTTTTGAGAGTCCACCTATACACCCTCACTTGACACCACATGCCCAAAAAATGCTACTGAGTTTCACTAAAACTCAAGCTTGCACAATTTAACATATAGCTGCCGATCATTAAGAGTCAATAGAGCAACCCTTAAATGAGCGGCATGCTCCTCCTTGCTCCGAGAGTATATGAGAATGTCATCTATGAACACAATCATGAACATGTCCAAATACGTCTTGAGCACCCTATTCATCAAATCCATAAAAGATGCAGGAGAATTTGTTAGTCTAAAAGACATAACGACTTATAGTGACCATACTGAGTCCTGACGGCTATCTTCGGGATGTCATTCTCTCTAACCTTGAGTTGATGATATTCGAATTTGAAGTCTATTCTTGAAAAAGAGCTGGCACCCTGAAGTTGGTCAAACAAGTCATCAATTTTGTGGAGGGGATACCTGTTCTTGACGGTGACCTTGATCAACTGTCAATAGTCAATGCACATCCGAAAGCAACCATCTTTCTTCCGGACAAAGAGTATTGGTGCACCCCACGAGGATTTGCTAGGTCTGATGAAACCCTTGTCTAAGAGATCCTTCAACTGCTCCTTCAATTCCTTTAGCTTAGTTGGAGCCATTTTTAAGGAGGAACAAATATAGGTTGCATATCGGGAAGAAGGTCAAACCAAAATTGATCTCCCGCTTAGGAGGAATTCTCGATAAATCATCTGGAAACACTTCTGGATATTCACACACTACAGGAACTGACTGGATAATCGGAGTTTCGGATGTAGCATCCTTAACCCTAACTAGATGGTACACACAACCCTTAGAGATCATCTTTCTGGCCTTAAGGTAGGAGATGAAACGACCTATAGGAACAACTGAACTACTCTTCCACTCTAGGACTGGCTCATCCGGAAATCGGAACTCTACCGTATGGGTTCTATAATTCTCTGAGGCATAACATGCATGTAGCCAATCCATGCCAAAGATAACATCAAAATCTGTCATGGCTAGCTCTACTAAATATGCTGAGGAGACTTTCTAAAGTAATGTGAAAGGGCAATTTTTGTATACCCTTCGAGCTATAACTGAATCACCGATGGGAGTAGCGACTGAGAAGGGTTCTGATAGGATTTCAGGACTAACTCCAAAACTACTAGCAACATAGGGCATCAAAAAAGATAAAGTAGCCCCTTGATATAACAATGCATATACATCAAAGTGGAATACTCGTAATATACCAGTGACTACATCTGGTGAAATCTCCTACTCCTAACGAGATGCGAGGGCATAAAACCTGTTCTAGTGCTGACCACCACCTATACTGGTGGACGCACCCTACTGAACTGGGCGTGTTGGTGGTGGTGCTGAATTGGTAGCCTGAGTACGACCCTTACCATCATCCTGCCTAGCCAACGGACACTACCGATGCCTGTGTTGGATCTACCACACTCAAAGATGATATCTAATCCAATCAAGCACTCCCTTATGTGATTATTGCCACACTTCCCGTAGATCAAATATGTATGCTCTACCTACATTCTCCTCTGTCCCGTCGAACCTGATGCTCTCCTCCATTGGTCACCTCATGATCTAGATAGAGCATTGGCCGATGATGGTACTGTAGCTAATGACCTCTGATGGGACTACTGACGATGTCCGCCTCCCAACCACTATTAAGAGAACCCAAAACTATATATCCTAGCCCTCTTGGCCTCTCTCTCCCTCACGTGTGCTACCTCCATCTGCTGGGCTTACAAAACCAATCGAGGAAAGTCGATGTCCTGATGAAGAATAGCGGTCCTACAATCCTTGACCAAGTAGTCCGCTACTCCATGTACTAACCTGCTCACCAGAGCTCTCTAATCAGCCACCATCTCTGGTGCATATTTGGACAAGCAGGTGAACTCTAAGGAATACTCCTAGAATATCATATTATTCTTCCTCAGGTTCACAAACTCGGCTTCCTTGATCTCCCTCATCTCACAGGAAAAGAACCGATCCAAGAATGCAGTGAGGAACTCATCCTAACCAATGGGAGCCACTCCAACTTCTCTACTATCCTTCCACTATCTGAACCAGATATGGGAAACCCCTTCCAACTTATTAGAGGCTAGGTCTATGCACTCCTTCCCTTTCACCCCCATAATCTAGCTGATCTTCTGGATCTCATCAATAAACTACTGTGGATCCTTGTCGACCTTCGATCTGAGGAATTCCAGAGGGGTCATCCTAAGAAAGTCCTTGACTCTTGCCGCTGCCGCATTCCCATTCTGGGGAACATGCGCTACTGCTTGCTGGTTGACCTGGGTAGTCAATGCTTGTGCCAACATCTGGATGGCTTCCCTAAACTTTACATGGCCAACCTACTCGGGCACATGGTCCTTGGGGGATGGTGGGGCCTGCTGTTGCCCATCCAAATTGCCATTTTCATGGCCATTTCTACTTCCATTTATTCTTCAATTAACTCGGCGTGGACGCATGATTCTGCAAATGCGCATATCATGATTTAGATGAACAGAGAGACATTTCGTCGCATGACCTAGATCATGAAAGAAAGGAAATTCCCTAAAATATTTTGTAGCCTCTTCATTATAAGTGTGGAATGCTTCACACCCATGAAAAGACTCTACTTACCGCGGCTTTTAGACACCTAGGACACATTAAAACCTATTGCTCTGATACTATATTTGTCATGACTCGAGCTAGGACCTCGGATCGAGACACAAGATAAAGAACCATAAATGGATCCAAGTCGACCCATGACATGAATATGGAAACTAAAGCTCAACATAATAAATGTGGAAATCTAACATTTTAAATAGCAGAAGTTTGAAAATACAATAGCACCTGAACAAAGGAATACATATCACTAATCCGAAGTTGAATAAATACTTCGTCTGATAAGACTCTAAAATCTAACAAGTTGATGGGACAAGACCCCAACTAACTCACTTCTAAGATGAAACTGAAAATAAACTAATGAGAAGATCCTCGAAGGATGAGGACTCACCAATAAGCTAGGAAAATCTAACTCAGAGGATCTGGCTAGCAGCGGGACTGAACCAGAATGTTCGAGCCTATATCATAAAATGATACAACATAGAGTATATGGCCAGTACTTGGTATGTACTAAGTATGCAAAGTACGTAACAAAAGGACAGTTAAAATAACATAAGAGTTCAAAAGAGTAAGACAGTCGTATCATGAGTAGATATCATAATATAAACATAAGGGCTCAAGGTTTTCGAAACATTCATAATTTAGTCATAGTCATAATAATAAGAGAAATATTATAAAAACATAAATTGAGCCAAAATATGTAACCATGAAAATGCATAAATCATGAGGAACAATGGGAGAACTCTTCTTAACCAACACTATCATGATAGAGCTTACATAATGTCGCAACTATCTCGCTCAAGTGGGCAGAGCCGTTCCAGGCTTGCCAGGAAAGGGACATTCATGAGATGATATCACAAGGAGGAATCCATGAATACATAGATACATATATATATATATATATATATCTACGGTGGCACGCAGTTCTGGGACCACTGGGTTTACCTGAATGTTGGGTCTACTCGATGCTAGACACTGCTCCCAAAAACATGCACATGAGGGCTTGTATTGTAATCGTGAAATGATTCATGAATATCATGGCCAAATAAATCATAACATACTTTGTCATACTGGAAATACATGATTAGCCATGAATAAGGGCCCGTGAGTTTGCCAAAGTCATAAATTCCTAAATCATGAAGAACATGCATATTTGTGAAAATTCATGTAACTGACATTCATAAATCCATGAAGAGCACTTGAAGATAAATCATATCATAAATCATAATCATAATTTGGGCTTAGGAAGATCAAAATCATGATAGAATCATGACTTTACCTTTTATGAAACTGTGCATAATTAGGCAGAGATTAACCAAGATTTGAAATCATAAAATTATAATCAATGTTAGTATAAAATCTTCCCATATGTCTTAAAAACATTTAGAACATAAAGGGTGTTGACCTATAATAGAATCAAAGAGAATCCCATAAAATTGGGGTTAAAACCCAATAAGATCATCAAATTTACTTTAATACTTAAATTCATGAACATGGAGAGAAATTGGGGCATGAGAGTGAAGAGGGACTCTCATTCACAACCCTACATACTTGGGTAATCTAGTTTTACACTCTCCCTTGAAAGCCCAAAGAAGTTGGAGAAGAGATTGGAGGGTTCTAGGCTTGATTTTCAAAGAGAGACCTCCACTCTTGCATGCATGGGAGCTGAATGAATTAGGATAGGTTAAACCCTCTTAAAATCCTCCTAACAGTGCTTAAAACAACGTATTTTAGGACCTTAGAGCTTAGAATTTATGAAAATAACCTTAATGAAAAATCTGGAAATTGAACACCGCCAAGGACCACGATTGATAACACTCTAACTCACACTTCCTGACAAAATATTAAGCGGACGTTGTCAATAAAGAACCCAACTAAGAGGTTGGTGTCGAACCCATAGGAAATAGGCTAAGATCTAAAAAAATGTCAGTAATTGAACTTGTTGGTGAGTTATCTCCAAATTGGGGGGTTTCAAAGAAAATAATATTAAAACAAATAGTATAATTGTGATTTAAATCAAGATTTGCAAATAACTAGGGTAAGTGCTCCCCATGAGTTCATAACTACCTTGGGTATACACCCGTGAACAATCCCAATGCTTACTTGTAGAACTGATAACTAGGGTTCATCCAAATGACTGGTTCATCCCTATTGGATGACTATACTCAATCACCGGGTCAGTCCTCATGAGCGATTTCAAACTAACCATTACCAATATATTCAAAATTTAACCATCCTGCGACCATAGCTCAAGTTAATACAATGATCATAAAGACCAAGGCTTTGTTGTAATTCTCTTTTCCTATTCTCTACTTCTCTAGGTTTAAGAAAGAAAAGAATTCGGGCAAGTCCTCACGTTGTACACTGTTAAGAAACATTTAAAGACGAAGAGAATACAATACAATCGTTTAGCATTGGTTTTGAATCACTCTTGTGCAACTCTATTTCGTTAATCCATCACCGTTCCCACAACCCCTAGTTGTGGAGGGTTTAGCCTCTCATAGATGCAAGATTACATTCTGCATTCATAGACAAATACATAATTGAATACCTACAGCAACAATTGGAAGAAAACCATATCCGAATTTCCAAGAACAATCTCAAGAACAATGTAGGAAATCAAGAGTTTGATCCTAAGAATTGCTCTCCAAAACATGATAAAAATTTCACAAAAAAAATTACTCACACGTCTACTTCTTCGTTTCTATGTTTTCTAACTAAAATAAAACATAAAATCTATTTATACAGACATTATAAATCTTTTCCTAAGCTAACAAGGTATTTTCCATATCTGGCGCCGACTGTGTCACGACTGAACCTACGACCCGTAGCAGGATTGTATTGGTCATACCTTTTTCTTGTACGTCCTTGGTTACTGCAGATTTTTCTAAGTGTTGGTAGGATGGTATGACTCGTACCATAGTCCTACAAGTCATACAATGTATCCATGGCTTGGCCTTAAGAACTCTAACATCTTTCGAAGTTTTCCATGATTTTTGTGGTACGGCTCGTACCTTCCTCCTACAACTCGTACTGTTTGTTGTGTTTGAAATTATGCCAAGTCTTTAAGAATCTTCTGAATCTAACCATGGCTCATAGTACGGGTCGTATGTTGGTGCAACGATCCATGAGTTCACCCATACCAAGAGACTTCCGTTGTGAAAATTTCTCTGAACAATTCCACGACTCCAGTTATAGCTTGTACCATCTTGGTATGGCTCGTACTGAGAGTCGTATGTTGCCTTCCTCTTATACCAGCCTTCTGACTTTCACCACTGTTCTCAGTATAACTTGTACAATCAAGGTACAACTCATAATAAGACTTGTACTTGGCTGATTTTTTGCAGTTTTAGGCTTGTTTTGCACATTTTTGCTTCAACACTTATTTTTAGTGAAATCAAAGTAAAAGTGCCTCATATCCATATAAACATACCTATGTCCATGCTATTTTCTTAGTTTTAAGCATCGAAAGTATTATAAACTCACAACTCATCAACACCCTCAATTTAAGAATTTTGCATGTCCCCAGGCAAAGAAAGCAAGAAAAAATAGACACGAGGCTTAACTAGAAAATAAACCTAGGACACTACAACCAATATCAAATAAAACATGAACTATAAACTTAAACAACTTTTGACTCTTTTTCCTTGAACCAAATCAGCACATGCACATCAAGTATCCACAAAAAATGATGAACAAGGACCAAGATATGTCATCTCTCTATTAACAGATAGTCAAGTCATCACCAATGCTTTTCATACAGACCACTAGTAGAATAAAACACAAACCATGTACCCTCACAGCAAATGAAGTCCCCCACACATAGATATAGTACAATATGAAACATGGGTCTGCGCAAGCAAGACTCTCACTCTCACAACGAAGTTCCAAATATCACATATCAGATACCATAAGCTTTCCCTTATTTTCTCTACTTCGGTTTGTCAGATGGTAAGGCTAGGATCACTATAGGACTTTCTTTGGCTTGTAATATAGGCTTTCGAGCTAGGTATGGTAGATATGGGATCTTTTGAGTGACTAAACCCCTCCTTGGCACTACATACATGTGGCTCTAATTTTTTTCACTTTTTCACCGTTTTTACTTCTTTTCACTTTTTCCTCTCTTTTCACCCTTTTTTATACACTTGTATGAGTGTGGTATGTTTCTTCAAATTTTTCATTCTTCTTTTTGTATTTTCTTTTTCAATTTTTCTTTCTTTTTCTTTTTCTTTTGTCACACCACACCTCATTTTTCACTCTTTTTCTTTTCTCTTCCTTTTTCACCTTCCCACCATTTATGCACCCCTACTCTAGCCACCCTGAACTTAGGCATTTTGCCAATGTTGAGGTTCATAATGTCCAAGGAGGGACCAGGGCCAAAACAGGTTCATTATAAAAATGGGTGTGGTTAATTGGTTAATTAAAGAAAAATGGTCTATCTGAGGCTCAAAATCGGGATCAAGGGAATCATCTAATTTTGGTAGAGTCATTTAAGCTACAAGTGGGCTAAACAAAAATTTCCTATGATATTTTCCTAACCAACCATCCTAAAACCTATGTAAAGACTAACCAGGAAAGTTCTAGATCCTCTACGCAGTATTGAACTAGGTATCAGACCTCACCCACTCATGGTACATATCTTGCATTCACTCTACTTGTTCGACTTATACATGGATCAACAAGAACTATTCATGCTAATATACTAAATGACATAAAAAGATCTATAGAAATTATTCTTGCAATCATAAGTTCTCAGCTAATCATCAAAAATTTTAAAAAAGGGTCAACTTTTTTTACAAATCCAAAACTAGTGCAATTTATTGGTTGAGTACTCCTAAGCTACTTTTTAATTAAACAAAAATCATAAGAATAAAATCCTAAACATGCCATTTCTACTAGATAGCATGTCCGAGAGAAAAGAAATGGGGAAATAGAACCCCTCGGGCGAATCAAAAACCCAAAAATACAAGTATACCCCCTCCTGTTTTTAAAAAAAAAATGCTTCGTCCTTGAAGCATAGAATGTAAGGCAAAGGGAAGAGAACATACCTACGGCACACTAAGCGCCCTTGTCATCTTGCAGAGGAGGTACCTCCGCTGTAATCATGGTGCTGGCGGTGGCCGACGCACTCACTGGTGTATCAATAGGGGGAGTGGCTACCCCTTCAATAGTAACGACCATCTCTACGGCCTCTGGAATCATCTGGGCTAAATGTGGCTCGCCCAAAGGGTCCATGCCACTTGTAAGATCTACTAGGCTATAGTGGAGCTACCCACTCCTCTAGCTCTCTCAAGCAGCTCCGACTAATGCACGTCGTGAGTCTGCTGACTCTCCAATCTTGCCCGCTTATGCTCTCTCTTCTCTCTTTTCCTCTTCTTCTTTGGGGTATCATTTCCAATATCCTTAGAGACCCTCTTTTTTCCCTTTCTCTTTTTCTTCTCCTGTAGGCTCCCAATAAGCCACCAGATCAATACCAGCATTAAGGTCAAGAAGAGTGGGGGTTGTTACAATTGCTGGTTGCCGTGATGATAGCTCGACCACTTGACACAACTCCTCATAGAGGCTTCCCGTGTCAGTTTGCTTGGCCATACGCATGTTGAATCTGCTCTCGAAAACGTCTAACCTAGAGTGTAGAGCCTGTGCAGCTATCTCAATCTCAGCCTTTACCCAAGGCTTGACATTCTCCATCATCGACTGAACCTTCTTCTTAGCTACGCTCAGTCTCTTGGCTAGCTTCTGCAGAAATTCTTGAGGAACTAGGATGTACCCGCCTAGAGTTTAGCTCAAGAGGCTCATAGGTGGTGCGTCAGAAGTGCTAGGAGCTGCATCTGAATAACTGGCATCCGTAGCTGGTGTCTCACCCTTCTCTTGTAGAGTGGGGACATTTACCTATGTGCCCCCAATTGACCGTTATAGTGGGACTACGGTGGGACTACGGTGGAAATTCGGGCCCAAATTACTAGGTTTATCACATCCCGGATTAAGCCAGTTTCAATGATCCACTATTCTTCGATCAGGTGCTCTTCACCACAACGCACCTTAATGCCTGCCCCTATGGACAATCTAAATACAAGACTCAAGAATAGGATGGTAGTACTCAATCCTATAGCTCGATCTTACATCTCCTCTACAATGACCGTCGGAATATTGATGGGGTATTTGGAAATGATACAAGCCACCAAAGTTGCTCTGTCTGTGCTGAGGGTGTTATCATTTATAGTCGGGGCCAATTGCTGGCGCACTAACATCTAGTAGGCTTTTTCTATGAAGTCTAAAGAGTTCTTAGTGACCTTCTTGCCACTAGTGACCCATTTTTCCTCTTCATTCTCCTCAGCGATCACGCCGGACAAACATTGAATCTGCCTCCGCCTCTCATCAAAACCAAGCTGCTTGATCTGTTTCAAAGGTCCACCCGATAGTCATATTTTGGTGTAGCATGTAGTAGTATGAACTGGGGCCCATGTAATACGCGAGCACTAGTGCACTCGGATATATCAACCTCTCGACCTCTAATTAGGATTCTCTCCAACTTGGGATGATGTTTCAATTTCTACCTCTTTTTCATTTTCTGCTCCATGGTTGCCATATAATTTGTGTAGAACTCTCAGATGATTTCTGAAGTGTATCGATCCGGGGCCCTAGCCATCCAATCGAATCTGTCAAAACTAAATATCCACTTTACCTCCTCCACTTCATTCAATGAATTCATGAGGATCCGAAACTCTTCTTGAATGCTTCATCTGGGTTTATTCTTGGTGGTGAGAACATTTCCTTGTTCATATATTTCCTAGGTTCCTGGTACTATCCACCGAATGGTGTGTTTCTCTCTAGGAGGAGTCTGCTCCTACCTTGCATTGGGTGCCTCCTCCTCTGATCCAGACTCACTGCTTGCATCTCTGTATTGGGCCTCCTCGGACCCTTCTTCTTTAATAGAGCCGCTTACGGACTCTTGGGCTCTTTCCTCTACTCCCTCCTCAGACTGGGGAGCATCAGCATATGTGGCAGTGGCCACCAAGGCCTGGGGTTTAGCCTTCACCCTAGTGGTTCAATTCCGTAAGTATCAGATGTATCGGCCTAATATTCCTCTAGTGAGACACTAGGAGAGTTGCTCGCTTGGTCAGACTCGAAGGTCTCATCAAGAAATGTCCTCCGAACAGTTGCCTTGGATGCTTTTCATTTCTACGTTATTGTACCTGCGGAGAAAAAGGGTTAGAATTCCATATTTGAGAAAAAGAGAGCAAGAAAAATTCCTCTGTAATTTATCACAGGTCAACAGTACGGGTCATACCTTGGAGGTACAATTCGTACTGAGACTCGTATTATCTCAAGTCAATGTTACGCCTCTGAGGTACAACTCATACCATGAAGGTACAGTCCGTACCATGAGTCGTATGAGGATCCCCATTAAAAACAAATGTTCTGTACTTTTCCACGACTCATGGTACGACCTTTAAGTTGATTCCACGAGTCATAGGAAGGATCGTACTATCACTTGTGGACTTGCCCCTTTTCAGATTCTTGGTACGATTTCCAGGTAGACTCGTAGCAGTAAACCACGAGCCATACTAGGATTAGTACCTCATGATTATTACAAATATGGATTGGGGAAGTTCCTAATGAGCCATCTTACGATCGTAGTATGAAACCATGAGTCACAGGAAGGCTTCTGAAGCTTGTCCCTGCCTTATTTTCGATTTAGTTTGCAGGAGATTTCTATTTAGTGTTCGGTACTCAGAATTCCCCAAGTCCAGGCATGTATTTAACATGATTTATAGTTATCCATTCCTCTCCTTTTTAATCACGGTCCGTAACTCAATTTTAATAGTTCAATGCATAATTTTTACAAGTTCAAGCCCCTACCCAATTGCACACAACTTGTTCACATCCCTAGTCATTGCCTTTTTTTAATTTTTTTCAAGCCTTGAGGGGACTCTCTAGGATTAGGCAGGTTTGCATCAAGCACATAGGTCATAATTATCAAATTCAACAAATACACTTACTTATATACTGCTTACTTTGACTGACAGTCAGAAACTTAGGGTTTGAAGTTGGGATTGTCAGTGTTAATTGAGCAAGAACTTTCTCAATTAATCTTTGATTTTGAGTTAAGTGTGTGAGGGAGTCGTGGTTTATGGTTGTGACTTCGATTATTAGTGTGTGGGAGAAGGGTATGATTTGTTTGAGTTTAAATAGGTTATAGGGAAGATTTGAAGAATCTAGGCCGAGTCGGGTGTTTTTCAAACTTTTGACCCGTCACGACTTATACCACGAGTCATAGGAAGGCTCTACGACTCGTCCCTTGGAACCGTAATAGAGAGATTGAGAATCTTGCCTATGGACCTAGGAGCACATCTTACGACTTGTACTATGAGGGTACGATTTGTACTATGACTCGTAGGTCTTTCTTTCATTGAGGTCCATGCCTTGCATAGTTCATAACCGTAGTGAGAATTACAACCCGTACTATGAGGTTACGAGTCGTAGGACTAACCGTACCCTAAACTAATGCACTGAAATATATCTCTGCTTCTCACCACAATTCGTACTACGACCCGTCAACCCTCTCACGAGTCGTACTAAGAACTGCAACACCTGCCTGTTCAGTAATACTTCTACCACCTATTTTTGTTTATCCTGCATAATAAAAACACATAAGTTAATCGACTCTGGTTGCCTCCCAAGAAACACTTGATTTAACATCACGTCATAACGCAGGTGGTTCAGTTACTCAGAGTTCACCAAACTACCACTTGGGTTGCCTCCCAAAAAGCGCCTGATTTAATGTCGCGGCACGACGCAAGTCTCTTGACTACTTATACTTTATCAAGGAACTCGGATTCATCCTCTATTGCCGAGACAACACTGTATTCCTTCCACTGCTTCATTGACTGGCAAACATTAATGATGACCTCTTTTTTATTGAGTCTGAACTTCAATTGGCCAGCCTCCACATCTACTAAGGCTCTCCCAGTGGCAAGGAATGATCGCCTCAAAATTATGGGGACCTCAAAATCAACCTCGCAATCTAGGATCACGAAGTCCACTGGTAATATGAATCTATCAACTTTAACAAGCACATCGAACAGGATCTCTACAGGCTTCTTCACAGTTCTATCGGCCATCAGTAGCCGCATAGTAGTCGGTGTGGGGGCTTCCATGCGTAGCTGCTTAAACACAACCAACGACATCAAATTGATGCTCTCTCCCAAATTGCAGAGTGCCCTTGCAAAACTCAACATCGGCAGTTGTGCATGGATAGTGAAGGCACTTGGATCTTCCTTCTTCTAGGCAAGGACCCGTGAGGCTATAGCACTACAATGATGCACATTATCCACAGGCTCATAGCTCACAGACCTTTTCTTCGTGATAAGGTCCTTCAAAAGTTTGGCATATCCTGACATCTATTCTAAATCCTCGACCAATGGTATGTTTACAGATAACTATTTGAGCATTGACAAGAATTTCTGAAACTTACCATTCTCCGCCTTCTTCTTCATTCTTTGAGGGAATGGTGGCGGTGGTGGTGAAATAGCCTTGTAAATTTGTGTAGATCCTTGCTTTTCTCTTTATCCAGCTTTAGGCCCATTTTCAACATTTGGAACCCTAGTCAACTTAGCCTCCTCGTTATGCTCCTTTCCAGCAACATCTTCTTCATCATCAATCACACTTTCTTTCTTCCTTTCAACTACCATCGGTAGAGGGGGATCAACCGTTGTCTTTCCTCTCGTAGTCATCACAGTCATGGAGTGACCAACATTCTCGAATTTTGGCCTGTGTTACTAGGTAGTGTACCCTTTTTCCTAGGGTTTATGGATGGTGATTGTTTCCCTAGCTGATGTTCTATCTACTTTGTAGCCATAGCATGTGACTCCACTCTATGACCCATGCTCGATATATCACTACGAATGTCTTCCAGCTGATCATCTATGGATCTCACCTTCTTTAGCATCTCAGTCATCATGCTCTCTAACTTTTACTGTCCAGCCTCCCCCTCATGCTCATTAGAGGCACGTACAATCCAGCTTGGTCATTGCGGTAACTGTCATTCCTTCCCCAATCTCCCTTGTGCTCACAACCTTAGCTTCTGTATCTGTACCCATTCTAATTGTAATTGTCTCTGTATTGGTTCTGTCCTTGGTTTCCAGAACCTTGGAGCCAATTTTCTTGTCCAGACCCTTAGGCATTGGCTCGGAAACCCGCCACCTGGTTGTCCAAGAGTTTTCCTCCTCCTTAGAATCTGAGTGGTCAAGCCCTAGCTCCTGTTCCTGTGTCCCCACTACATTAACCTTTTTGCTCCATCTCCCATGATATGCTTAGTAAGCAAGTCCAATGATGTGCGCGTATCAGCCAATTCCTGGTCATGTTCTTCTCCCATCCTTCATTGGTCTGAAATCAAACCAACAACATATGTACCAGCTGCTGCTTCTGCTTCCCCAGTGTGCCATACTCTGTTTGTTTTGGTTACTCAATCTAGAATTGTGGCAGCTTGCTCCCAAGTATGGCTCATCAGTGCTCCTCTCACCACTATATCTGCTACTGCTTTTATACTATTATTCAATGATCTATAGAAACTCAGCAACAGACTTTCATCAGGAATTTTGTGGTTCGGGCACTTGGTCAACTTCTTCTTGAACCTCAACTAGGTTTCATGAAGTGCCTTAGTCTTCAGTTGTCGAAAATTGTAGATTTCGTCCTTAAGCTAAAGCATCTTGGAGCATGGAAAGAATCTATCTAGAAAAGCTTGCTTGAGCTCCCTCCAGTTGGTAATGGAGTCGTTAGGCAAATCCGATAACCATAAAGTGGTCTCCCCAAATAGAGAGAAGGGGAAGAATCTTAGCCTTATAACATCTTGGCTTACTCCAGGAAACCTGTACGCCTTGCATATTCCAAAAAAGTTCATCAGGTGCAGGTTGGCATCATCAGCTACGTGACCACTAAACACCCTTTTCTTGTTCAATAATTGGATCATTGTGCTAGTGATGTCAAAATTTTCCCCAGAAGGCAATGGTGGTGGTATGATAGCTCCAGTCGACCCGACTTCATCAATGTTCGGGTCATCTTCGTCGAAGAACTAAGGGGCATATCTTTAACCTCTATTGCCCATTCCATGGATACCAGCATTAAAAACCTCATCACGAGCATCCTCCGCATCTTGAATTGCAGCTTGCCGAGCTAGCTCCGCTTGCCATGCTTCCTCAGCAATACGGGCATCTCTCTGCTCTTAGTTTTCCATTCTTCGCAATGTTCTTTCAAGTTTGAGATCCAATGAAATCAGGGGTTTTCCACTCTAATGAGTACTTGGCATTCACCAGATATAACCTGTGGAAATCCAAAAACAAAAAGAAAGCGTAATTCAGGAAATAACAACCAAAATCAAATACAAGCAATTAATATAATCTTCGCCATATTCCCTAGCAACGACTCCACTTTTTGATAACGCTCAAACTCATATTTCCTGACAACATATGAAGTAGGCATTGTCAATAAAGAATTAAACTTAGAGGTCGGGGTTGAAGCCACAGGGAATAGGGTAACATCTAGACTAATACCGTTAATTGAAGTTGTTGGTGATTTATCTCCAAATTGGGGGGTTTCAAAGGAAACAATATTTAACAAAGATTATAATAGTGATTTAAATCAAGATATGCAAACAACTAGGTTCATAACTTATTCGGGTATACACACGTGACCAATCCCAATGCTTACTTGTAGAACTGATAACTAGGGTTCATCCAAATGACTAGTTTGTACTATACTCAATTATCAGGTCAGGTCTCATGAGCGATTTCAAACTAATCATTATCAATATGTTCCAAATTTAACTATCCTGTGAACCATAGCTCATGTTGATACAATTGTCATGACCTGAACGTACACCCAGATCGTAGACAAGGGACAAGGGACCCTGAGAGACCCCAAGTTGACCCATGGCACATGCATACAACTAATCTCATTCAAATAAGCGGAATGATAATCATAAAAACATAGCAGAAATGTAACTATTGCATAATATCAGGAAATACTGGACATATGCATAGCTGAGCACTACATACTTGTCTGAAAGCCTCTAATACATAAGATGGGTTCATGGGACAACATTCCCACTAACTCGACCAATACTGAAACATAAATAACATGAAAGTCTATCAAACAAACCTTGGAACATGAGGACTCACCAATAAGCTGAAAGAGCAAGCTGAGATGGACTAAGGGTGAGGATGAGCCTGAGATTCGGACCCTGTATCATGAAACAATACAGCATAGAAAGTATGTGATCAGTACGTGGAATGTACCGAGTATGCAGGGTAAGTAAAACAGACATTGTAGAGTAAATAAAACTCATAAATAAATATAAGAGAAGGACATCATGCTTACATCCAATCTTTGTAATGAAACATAAGGCTCAAGATTTTCAAATCATTCATAATTATTCATTTTCGTAATCATAAGTAAAATTTATAAAAACATAACTTGAGCCAAAAACATAAACATAACAATGCATAAAACATGCGAAACAATGGGAGAACTCGTCATAACCAACACTATTATGGTAGAGCCTTTCATGATGCCCCACTATCTCGCTCAAGTGGGCAGAGCCGTGGCTTACCATGCGAGGGTCGTGGGCGTGATATCACATTTGCGGGGATCATTATCAATACATCATATCATTTAAAAACCCACGGTGGCACGTGGTTATGAGACACCGACATAATCCTTTGAACGCCGGGCTGCTCAGTGCTAGACACAGATCCCAAAAACATGCTTTTATAGTCTCATACATAAATCAATAACATCATGCATTAAGATTTATTTGCTAGAATGTAACATTTATCATCATGGATCCCCTTTAAAACAGGCTTAGCAAAGAACCATAGGCCCTTTTCATCGGCCAACATCATAAATAGATAAATCATGTAATTCACTTCATAAATCATAAATCATCTTCAACATGTGGGCATTGCCCAATACTTCGTCATATTCAATTCTTTTGAAAATATGCTCATAAACATGGGAGTTTGGAATCATTCTTTTCCATCATCAATAAACTCAAAATATAGAGTATTAATCATAAATCATAACTTCCATGAACTTTCATCAAATGGACATTTTTGATTTAAAAGATTGAACATGATTTTAAGGAAAATGAGGTAAAACCTACCCATCATTCATAATTCAATAATTAAAACTCCATTAAATCAAACCTATAAAGAGAAATCACATTTTCATGCATTTGGGTAAAACCCCATAGAATTGAATAGGAGGATTCATGATTGAATTTGAAATTTGGGCATGGGTGAGGAAGGATTTCACCCATTGTAAAACCCTACATACCTGAAGTAGACTGATTTTACTCTCCCTTGAAATCCCACAAAGAAATTGATGGAAACCTTGGAGAAGAAGACCTTGAACCTCTCTAAAACATCTCTAAAAACTCTTGCATGGGAATGAGTATGCATTAGGGGCTTAACCCACCTTAAAGATCCTATTCCGACCTTAAAACGACATAGTTTAGGCTTTAAGAGTTGATGAAATTATGAGAAAACCCTTACTAATTCGCAGCAAATAACTGCCAAGCGACCCTAACGGGTAAGCTGACAAATTGTCGGGACGGGCAATGGCTCGTCGTGTCGCCCGTCAAGTACACAACCTTAGTCTTAGTAAAAATTCCCTGGCTTGCTCATGACCGGGACTAACCATGACTCATGCGGTGCCATCCGTTAGGTACACTGCCAGACCTCCTATTAAATCCTCAACCTTACCCCACGATGGACCTAACGACTCGTGGTAGCTGACCACGAGTCATCCCTATGCCCGTGGGGACCTCAACTCCTCAGCTCAATCCAACCTTCCCACGAGCCACCTGACGACTCGTGGGGTCTCCTCACGAGTCGTCTAATGACTTGTCCTGCACTACTGCAACATTTTCCAGATTTTTCCCCGGTTGACTCCCAGGTCTGATCCTTGGGTTCCCAGGGTATAACAATATCTCCCCCTTGGGAACATTCATCCTCGAATGTTAGAAACATGCAGAAAATCCAGAAACATGCAATCATTATATACAATTACCGGTCATTTAAGCCAAAAACTAACGAAATGACTACCTCCGAAAAGAACTACATAGCTGAACTGAATTGAGATATCACATACACTTACCATATCATAAAACAAACTTGTACACATGAAATGAACATGAAAAGTTGATTAAATGTTTAGGGCAAAATTGATACCTTAAACTGAAACTGAGCCGGTAAGGAACAAATGAGGGTATTCAGCTATCATATCTGCTTCAACTTCCCATGTAGCTCCCTGAACATGTTGATTTCTCCGTAATACTTTAACTGAAGCTACTTCTTTATTCCTCAACTTACAGACTTGACGATCTAAGATTTTCACCAGAATTTCTTCAAAGTTGAGGCTATCCTTTAAACCAATACTGTCTACTGGGACTACTAAATCTAGATCACCCAAGCACTTTTTCAAGAGCGATACATGAAACATGGGATGAACTGAAGCTAACTTTGAAGGCAAGTCCAACTCATACGCCGCCTTACCAACTCTTCTCATAACCCGGTAAGGACCAACGTAGTGGGGACTGAGTTTCCCTTTCTTTCCGAACCGCATTACTCCTTCATGGGAGATACCTTTAGAAATACCCAATCGTCCACATTAAACTCCAGATCCCTTCTCCTCACATCAACATACGATTTTTGATGACTCTGAGTGGTTTTTAACCGGTCCCTTATCAACTGGACCTTTACCATTGCTTCATGGACCGAATTTGGTCCTATCATGGATGCCTCGCCAACCTTAAACCAATCGATGGGCAATCTACACCTTCGCCCGTAAAGAGCCTCGAACGGTGCCATCTGGATACTAGAGTGATTACTATTATTATAGGCAAACTCGATCAAGGCAAATGATTATCCCAACTACCTTTGAAATCCATAACACATGCCCTCAACATATCCTCGAGGGTCGGAATGGTTCGTTCTTCCTGGCCGTCTATTTGCGGATGGAAGGCTGTACTGAGCTTAACTTGCGTCCCAAGTCCTTTTTGAAAAAAACGCTAGAATTGAGAGGTAAATTGGGTACCTCGATCTGAAATAATAGACTAGGGCACTCCATGAAGTCGAACCAACTCCCAAATATACAACATGGAATAATCATCTGCTGAATCTGTGGTCTTGACCGGTAGGAAGTGTGTCGCCTTAGTTAACCTGTGTACTACCACCCAAATGGAGTCATAGTGTCGGTGAGTACGAGGTAGACCTGTAATGAAATCCATGTTAATTTCTTCCCACTTCCAAGAAGGGATGCTAATATCCTGAAGTACACCTCCTAACCTCTGATGCTCGACTTTCACTTGCTGACAGTTTGGACATTTTAGCTACGAACTCTGCAATATCCTTCTTCATACCATCCTACTAATAGATTTCTCGCAAGTCCCGATACATCTTCGTTAATCCCGGGTAGATAGAATATCTAGTACCATGTGCCTCATGCAATATCCGAACTCTCAAATTATCAATGTCCGGAACACATAGTCGACCCTGGTATCGTAGCACCCCATCTCCCTCTTAGGAGAAAAACTCCACCTTTTGACTCTGCACTGCTTCCTTCAACTTCCTCAAAGTCAGATCCTCATCTTTCTTAGATTTGACATAGACCACTAAGGATGATTCCAGCCTATTCTCTATAATTACTCCGCCATCAGTCGAGTCGATCAATATAACTCCCATTCTTGCAAGTCAGTGGACATCCTTCACCAACTCCTTCTTTCCCTCATCCACGTGGGACACACTCTCCATAGAGAGCCTACTAAGTGCATTTGCAACCACATTTGCCTTGCCCGGATGGTAGAGGACACTCATGTTGTAGTCTTTTAGCAACTCCAACCACCTCCTTTGCCGAAGATTTAGATACTTCTGTGTGAAAACATATTGTGAGCTCTTGTGATCCGTAAATACATCCATGTGGACCCCAAACAAGTAATGTCGCCATATCTTCAATGCAAATACCACCGCGGTCAACTCAAGATCATGGGTCGGATAATTATTTTCATGAACTTTCAGCTGTCTCGAGGCATATGCTATTACCTTCCCACGCTGTATCAACACACATCCCAGTCTGACTCTCGAAGCATTACAATGCACTATAAATCTATTAGTTCCCTCGGGTAACTAGTGCTGAAGTGAGTCTGGTCTTCAACTCTTGGAAGCTTTTCTCACAAGCTTTCGACAATTGGAACTTCACCTTTTCTGAGTCAATTTAATCAAAGGTGCCGCAATAGATGAGAAACCCTTAACAAACCTCCGGTAGTAGCCAGCTAGACCCAAGAAACTCCAAATTTCTGAAGGATTCACCGGTTTGGGCCAATTCTTCACCGCCTCAATCTTCTGGGAATCTACCCTTATGCCTTCCCTAGATACCACATGACCCAGAAATGCCACTGAGTTTATCCAAAATTCACACTTGCTAAACTTTGCATACAGCTGACGATCCTTGAGGGTTTGCAGCACTATTCTTAAATGAGTGGCATGCTCCTCCTCACTCCGGGAGTATATAAGAATGTCATTGATGAACACGATCACGAACATATCCAGACATGCCTTGAACACCCTGTTCATTAAATTCATAAAATCTATAGGGGCATTGGTTAGTCCAAAGGACATAACATCAAATTCGTAGTGACTATATCGAGTCCTGAAAGCGGTCTTCGAGATGTCACTTTCATAAACTCTGAGCTGGTGATACTCGGACCTGAGGTCAATCTTGGAGAAGCACTTGGCACCCTGAAGCTGGTCAAACAAATCATCGATCCTGGGTAAGGGGTACCTGTTCTTGATGGTAACCTTGTTCAACCTCCAATAGTCAATACATATGCGAAGCGAACCGTCCTGTCTCTCAATCACATAAAACTGGTGCACCCCATGGAGACTGGCTCGGTCTAACGAAGCCCTTATCCTACTGATCCTTTAATCGATCCTTCAATTCCTTTAGTTTGGTTGGGGCCATCCTATAGGGAGGAATATAGATAGGCTGCGTATCGGGTAATAGATCAATACCGAAATCAATTTCCCTCTCCAGAGGAACACCGGCAAATCATTAGGAAACACCTCTGGATATTCACACACAGCGAAACTGCCTGAATAGTCGGGGTCTCAGACTCCACATCCTTAACCCTAACTAGGTGGTATGTGCAACCTTTATAGATCATCTTGGCCCTAAGATAGGAAATAAATCGACCCGCTTGTACCGCTGAACTACCTTCCCAATCCAACACTGACTCATCCAGAAAATGAAATTCCACCGTATGGTTCCTACAATTAATCAAAGCATAACATGCAAACAAACAGTCCATGCAAAGAATGATGTCAAAGTAAGTCATGGCAAACTATACAAGGTTTGTGGAGGTAACCTTATGCAACACAGTGGCCGAGCATTCTCTATATACTCATCTAGCTATGACAGAATCACCAACAGGGGTTGAAACTAAAAACAGTTCCGACAAGGTCTCGGGGTTAACTCTAAGGCTACTAGCAATGTAAGGAGTCATGAAAGACAAGGTAGCATCCCTGATCTATCAAGGATTAAACATCAATATGAAAGACACGCAACATATCAGTGACCACGTCTAGCGAAGTATCTTGCTCCTGGCGCGAGGCAAGGGAATTGATCTTGGGCAAATTTATATGCCCAAGTGATACTCAAATATGTCATTTTAGCCTTGTTTATCTATCAATGTGTATACATTCTCATGTAATTGGTAATAAAATGTGAATTTATACTAACCAACATGATTAGCATTGTTTTGCAGGTACAATGTAATTTTGGGAAGCTTAATTGCATGTTGGAAGAGATCGGGGTTGAACTCGGAAGTGAGCACGGGACAAGGCATTGGAAAGCACAAAATAAAGGGGCTCCGCGATGGAGCCGTGTCACGCTGCCATCGAGGAGGCCTTCTGCCTGGATGGGAATTTTCAGCCAAATTCCAGTGTGGGTTCGCGATGGGTCCGTGGCACGGCTTGGCTCCGCGTTGCACGCTGTGCCATGTTGGGCTTTATTTCCTGGACCCCCAGTTCCAGTGAAGGTCCGCGTCCGTAGCGTGTCACGGAGACAGTGCTCCGCGATGCACTCCGTGACACGTTGCTTGTTATTCCGGGAAAAATTCCCACCAGTATAAATAGAACACTTAGGTTCATTTTTCAATAATCTGACTTGGTGGAGCAAGAACTTGGGTTACAGGCAGTTGAGGGGATGAAATTATCAGGGTTTTTCTCTCTTTCCTTCTCCTTGTATTCAATTGCTTGTATCTTTAACACTCATTTAACGATGTTTAATCCACAAATGAGTGGCTAATTCCTCTTCTTGCTGAGGTTAAGAACAATTGTATTGAAATGTGATTGTTGATCAATTTGGTTTTTTATCTTTTCTTCCATGGTTGTTCTATTAATTCTTGTTCTTACTGCATTAATGTGTGGCCTACGTTAATGTATATCTAAAAAGTCTGGTTTCACTCGAGAGAGCAAGAAATTGGAAAGTTGTGAATTAATAGGATATGATCTTTAGTTGGTTTGGGAAAATTGAGAATTGATTTACTTTCAGGATAGAAATATACCTTAAAGTCGTATTAGTCAATTTAGTAACCGGGTTTGTATGGCTAGAACATGAATTGCATTTAATCACAGAAATGTAGGTGGATGGTTCATGATTCTTAAGTGGGGTTAAATACGAGAGTTTTAATCTCTTGGCAATAGTTCTTGGCTAGCAACCGGAGGAAAAGACTAACCAAATTATGTCGATAATTAATTTCCTTACATGTTCGTTTAACCTCAGCATGCTCTCATTCATAGTTCATACTCACATTAGATAGTTGTTTTAGATTTAGCATAAAAATTATAAATCAAAATATCAAACTTTTGGTTACACTGTTGTCTGCATTTCTAGAATTAAAATATAGTACACTTGAGCAGATTGCACTTCATCCCAGTCCCTGTGGGATCAATACTTCGCTTAATTAAGCCACTTTACTACTTGTTCAACCACGTGCACTTGCGTGTGAGTTTTATACCCATATAATAGACCGAACAGGCATATAATTGGTTTTGGTGCTGCCCGCCACCTCCACTAGTCGATGCTCCCTGTGGAGTGGAATGGGATGGAGCTGCTGCTATCCTAGTGGCCTGTGCACGACCCCTATCATCACCCTGTCTAGCATATGGGTATTCTGGGTGCATGTGCCCAGATCTAAAACCCATAGAAAACATCTGAACCGAGCAAGCACTCCCCAGAATGACTCTTGCCGCACTTCCTGCAGGATGGAGAGGTATATTCGAACTGGGTGCCCCCCTGATCCCTCGACCCTGAAGCCCTGCTCCTTTGATCGCTCCTGGGCCTAGATGGAAAACTAGCTGATGATGGTGTTGGGGCTAGTGGCCTCTGCTGAAATTATGGATGGTGGCCACTGCCGGAACTCTGATGTGAAAATCCACGGCTGTCCGTTCGGGCCCTCTTTTCCTCCCTCTCCTACGCATGAGCCACCTCCATCTACTAGGCGTACAAAAGTATGCGAGAAAAGTCCATATCCTGGTGGAGCATAGTAGTCCTGCATTCCTTGTCTAAATAATCAGCTACACCATGGATGAATCGGCTCACCCGCGTCCTCTGATCCATGACTAACTCTGGGGCTTACTTTGACAAATGAGTGAACTCAAGCGAATACTCCAACACTGTCATCTTTCCCTGCTTGAGGTTCACAAACTCAACTTCTTTCAACACCCTCATCTCCCGGGGGAAGAACTTGTCAATGAAGGCCATGTGGAACTTATCTCAGCTGATAGGGCCCGCTCCCACTGTCCTGCTGTCCTTCCATTGCTTGTACCAAATATGAGCGACCTCTTTTAGCTGGTAAGAGGCCATGTCCACACACTCCCCATTTGTCACCTCCATAACCTGAGTGACCTTCAAGATCCCTTCAATAAACTCATATGGATCCTCGTCCACCTTTGACCCTGTATACTCAAGAAGGTTCATCCTCAAGAAGTCTCTAATCTGAGCCGCCGCTGCATTGCCATTCTGTGGGACCTACGCAACAGCCCGCTAGTTGACCTACGTTGTCAAGGCCTGCACCAACATCTGAATAGCCGCTCGAAACTCAGCGTGGGCAGTTGGCTCTGGTGCTTGGGGCTCCTGAATAGGTGGGGCTTGCTGATGCCCATGGTCATTTCCATCTCCGTGGCCTTCATCATTTCCATTCCTCCTTCAGTTCATTCTTCTAGGAGCCATAATTATGCAATCGCGAATTGCATGAATTAGAAGGATGGAAAGTCTTTTCATCGCACAACATAGAACATGAAAGAAGGGAACATTTACTAAACATCTAGTAGCCTCTTCGTCATATGTGTGGCATGCTTCACACCCATGAAAATGACTCTACTTAACGCGGCTTTAAGACACCCTAGGACACATCAAACCTATTGCTTTGATACCAAGTTTTTCACGACCCGAACGTACACCCGAATCGTCAACACGGGACAAGGGACCCCGAGAGACCCCAAGTCAACCCATGGCACATGCATACAACTAATCTCATACAAATAAGTGGAATGATAATCATAAAAATATAGCGGAAATGTAACTATAGCATAACATCAAGAAATACTGGACATATACATAGTTGAGAACTACATACTTGTATGAAAGCCTCTAATACATAGGATGGGTTGATTAGACAACATCCCCAAATAACCCGACCAATACTAAAACATAAATAACATGAAAGTCTATCAAACGTCCCTTGGAACATGAGGACTCACCAATAAGCTAAAAGCGCAAGCTGAGGTGGACTAAGGGTGAGGTTGAGCTTGAGATACAGACCCTGTAGCATGAAAATATAAAGCATAGAAAGTACGTGATTAGTACGTGGAATATACCGAGTATGCAGGGTTAGTAAAACGAACATTGTAGAGCAAATAAAACTCATAAATAAATATAAAAGAAGGACATCATGCTTATATCAGATCTTCGTAATGAAATATAATTCACAAGAATTTCAAATCATTCATAATCATTCATTTTCATAATCATAAGTAGACTTTATCAAAACATTACTTGAGCAAACAAACATAAACATAACAATGCATAAAATATGTGGAACAATGGGAGGACTCATCATAAACGACACCATCATGGTAGAGCCTTTCATGATGCCCCACTATCTCGCTCAAGTGGGTAGAGCTGACCCTGGCTTGTTAGGCGAGGGTCGTGCATTAGGCGTGATATCACATTTGTGGGGATCATTATCAATACATCATATCATTTAGAAACCCACGGTGGCACATGGTTATTAGACACCGGTGTAGTCCTTTGAACGTCGGGCTGCTCGGTGCTAGACACTGCTCTCAAAAACATGCATATAGGCTCATACATAAATCAATAACATCATGCATTAAGATTCATTGGCTAGAATGTAACATTTATCATCATGGATCCCGTTTAAAACATGATTAGCATAGAATTATAGGCTCTTTCCATCGGCCAACATCATAAATCAATAAATCATGTATTCACTTCATAAATCATAAATCATCTTCAATCTGTGGGCTTGCCCAATTCTTCATCATATTCAATTCTTTCAAAAATATGTCATAAACATGGAAGTTTGGAATTGTGTTTTTCCATCATCAATAAACTCAAAATATAGAGTATTCATCATAAATAATAACTTCCATGAACTTTCATCAAATGGGCATTTTTGATTTAAAAGATTGAAACATGATTTTAAGGAAAATAAGGTAAAACCTGCCCATCATTCAAAATTCAATAATTAAAACTCCATTAAATCAAACCCATAAAGATAAATCACATTTTCATGCATTTGGGTAAAACCCCATAGAATTGAATACGAGGATAATGATTAAATTCGAAATTTGGGCATGGGCAAGGAAGGATTTCATCCATTCTAAAACCCTACATACCTGAGGTAGACTTGTTTTACTCTTCCTTGAAAGGCCACAAAGAAATTGATGGGAACCTTGGAGAAGAAGACCTTGAACCTCCCTAAAACCTCTCTAAAAAGTCTTGCATGGGAATGGGTATGCATTAGGGGCTTAACCCACCTTAAAGACCCAATTCCGACCTTAAAACGACATATTTTAGGCTTTAAGAGTTTAGGAAATTATGAGAAAGCCCTTACTAATTCACAGAAAATAACTGCCAGGCGACCCTAATGGGTAACCTGATGAATCATCAGGACGGGCAACGGCTCGTCGTGTCGCCCGTCAAGTACACTGCCTCAGCCTCACTTAAAATTCCCTGGCTTTCTCATGACCCACCTCACGAGTCGTTGGGACTGACCACGACTCGTGGGGTGCCATCCATTAGGTGCACTGCCAGACCTCCTATTAAATCCTCAACCTTACCCTACGGTGGACCTGACGACTCGTGGTAGCTGACCACGAGTCGTTCCCACACCCCTTGGGACCTCAACTCCTCATCTCAATCCAACCTTCCCACAAGCCACTTGACGACTCGTGGGTTCTCCTCAGAGTCGTCTAACGACTCATCCTGCACTACTGCAACATTTTCTAGATTTTTCCCTGTTTGACTCCTGGGTCTTATCCTTGGGTTCCTGGGGTATAACAACAATGATCATAAATACCAAGGCTTTGTTGTAATTCTCTTTTCCTAATCTCTACTTCTCTAGGTTCAAGCAAGTAAAGAATTTGGGCAAGTCGTAACGTTATACACCATTAAGAAACATTTAAAGATAAAGAGAATACAATACAAGCGTTTAGCATTAATTTTGAATCACTCTTGTGCAAACCTATTTCATTAATCCACCATGGTTCCCACAACCCCTAGTTGTGGAGGTTTTAGCCTCTCATGGTTGTAAGATTACATTTTTCTTTCATAGACAAACATATAATTAAATACTTACAACAATAATTGGAAGAAAACCAGATTCGAATATCCAAGAACAATCTCAATAACAATGTAGGTAATCAAGAGTTTCATCCTAAAAATTGCTCTCCAAAACTATATAAAAATTCACAAAAAAAAAAAATTCTTCAAACGTCTACTACTTCGTTTCTATGTTCTCTGACTAAAATAAAACATAATATCTATTTATACATATATTAGAAACCTTTTCATATGCTAACAGGGAATTTTTCATATCTGGCACCGACTGTGTCACAACTGAACCTACGACTCGTACTAGGATTGTATGGGTCGTGCCTTCTTCTTGTACATCTTTGGCTGCTACAGATTTTTCTAAGTGTTGGAAGGCTGGCACGACTCGTACCACAGTCGTACGAGTCATACAATGCATTCGTGGCTTGGCCCTGAGAACTCTGACATCTTTTGAAGTTTTACAGGAGAGTTGTGGTACGACTCATGTCTTCCTCCTACGACTCATACTATTTGTTATGTCTAAAATTCTGCCAAGCCATGAAGAATCTTTTTAATCTCACCACAGCTTATAGTACGGGTTGTATGTTGGTTCAATGATTCGTGAAAACCATCCGTACCAAGAGACTATCTTTGTGAAAATTTCTCTAAACAATTCCACGACTCTAGTTACGGCTCGTACTAAGAGTCATATGTTTCCTTCTTCTTATACCAGCCTTCTGACTTTCACCACAGTTCTCAGTACGGCTCATACAATAAAGGTATAGCTTATACTAAGACTTGTAATTGGATGATTTTCTGCAATTTTATGCTTCTTTTGAACATTTTTGCTTCAACACTTACTTTCCATGAAATCAAAGTAAATGTGCCTCATATCCATATAAACATACCTAAGCCTATTCTATTTTCTTAGTTTTAAGCATATAAAGTTCTGTAAACTCACATCACATCAATGACTCATACCATGAGTCGTACCATGAAGTAACAACTCATGGTAGCCTCTCATTTTTACCACTGGTCGGGATGACTAATTCCTAAAGACTACGCCATGGGAGCCTGTCACGGGTCGTTGCATGGCACAACAAGTCGTGACACTACCCATTGCTGCTAGACCCCCAACATTCCTCTGAACTTCCCATGACATATGGTTCCCTACCATGGGTCGTGACACCGTTTTTGACAGCACCTCCATACCCAGAATCCGCGACCCTTATCACGATCTGTTACAACCACCCATGAGTCGTACCTCGACTTGTTACTCCAGATCCCGTCTTTTCAGTTGCTAACCATGACTCATGACAACGGGTCGTCACCTCGACCAATGAGTCATACTATGGCTAGTTAGTCTAGATCTTCACACCCAGCAGCTTACCATGACTCCCACTAATGACTCATCGTTCCTTCCCTCGACTCGTATGATGAGTCATCCTGTGATATTTACCAAACTTTTTTATTGATCTCTTTTCTAATTCCGAACCTAGTCTTAGGAACTTCGGGGGTATTACAGGAAAACACTCAAGGGAGATCCCATTGTAAATATTTAAACCTGTGTTGGTGAGTAGTTTTGAGACCCAGGGTTTACTTGAACCCCTAGCCTACTCGATAATAAACACTATTCCCAAAAACATGCAAGGTGCTCTCCATCGTTTTTCAATGAGGCTGAAACCATCATTTTTCAATGAAGCTTATAATGTAATTACATGCATGGTTTGAAATCTGAATATGGGGAATCCTGGCTCCAAACATACCTTAAGATGAAAATAGGGAGTATCACTCCACACCATATGGTAAGCTGATATTATAGAACTAATATGAATCATAAAACATAGTTTAACATATATGGGCTTGCCCAAATCTTAAAATCATGCACACTTTAAATAAAAATCATAAGTGAAATCATGAATTCATACATAGGTAATTTATAAACATTTCATCATGGTAGATATTTCATTATACTTGAAATCATAAATCATAAGATTGACTTTTGATGAGCTTGCATAATTTTATAAAACTTGAATTCATGAATTTATAATCAAAATAGGTATAACATCTGCCCATGAATCTTAAAATATACTTTGAAAATGAAGGGAATTAACACATTAACAAATAATAGAGAATTTAATGAAATTGGGGCTAAAACCCCATCGGATCATCAAATTGAATTAAGACTTGAATTCATAAGATTGAGGAGAGGTATGGGCATGAGAGTGAAGGGAAACCCCCATTCATAACCCTACAAACTTGGGTAAACTGAATCTACACTTGTCTTTGAAAGACTAAGAGATTTGAAGAAGAAAGTGAAGGGTTTAAGCTTGATCTTCAAAGGATAAGTCCTAATCTTGCATGCACGGGGGTTGAATAAATTAGGATCGGTTAAACTCCCTTAAAAGCCTCTTTTTAGAGCTTAAAATGACAGAGTTTAGGGCTTAGGAGCTTAGGATTAATGAAAATACCCTTAATGAATTCGCAGGAAAACTGATTCTACCAGCTGTCATAACTCGTACCATGAGTCGTAAAATCCTCCTTCGGCTCGTGGTATCCTCCCGTACTGACCAAGTGCTAAACCTTTAATCCTCTCAATATTTCCACTAATCCTACTATGATCTGTAACTGGCTATCACGAGTCGTACCAACACTTGTACATCCAACATCTGAAAAATCCTAAGTTCTTGTTTTGATCCCTACCACAAGTCGTACCCATAAACTACAACTCATAGTAGGGACTCGTGGTCTGGGGAAAGAAATATCTGAACTGAACCATGAGGACTCGTATTGAGCTGTATGCTGAAGTCTCTTGATTGTAATCCTACTCTATTTATTGTTGATCATACTCTCTTAATTATTTATTCTTGATTCTTGAGGTTCGTCCATATCTCTTATCCCATGAACCCTAGTTGCATGAAAGTGTAATTTTTAAGAAGCATGATTTTGGAAGCATGTATTTTGGAAGTAAATTCCTTGATTTCATAAAGATTGAATATATCTTTAAGAGAGTATGCATGATGAGATTTTATCATAAAAATCTGATTTTTAGAATGATTTTCAAAAAAGCATAAGTAAAGACTTATTTTGAATGTCATGCGATGTTTTAAGTGAAAGGCTCTACATTTATGTTGAAAGATTGTGTTCAGCAAAGGGCTCTTCATGATATTTTAAAAATGTTTTAAATTATGTTTTTAGTGAGAGGCTCGTAAGAAAGTTTAAAGATGGTTTTTTAGCGAAAGGTTAGACAGATTACTTTAAACTTTTATTATATGTTATAGCTAAAGTGCTTTATAATGATGTTACCTAAGAAAGGCATTTGACTGGACATGAGCATGTTTATTTTGGGAATTATTTAGCACTGAATGGGTGATTAGGTTCAAACAACTCATAAGCCCCATAACTACGTCGCCAATGTAAGTAAGGATTGTACCGTTGGTTTGTGATACTACAAATATAGTCCCTGGTAAGGACATTGATTGATAGGGATCCTAAATTATGATCATCCTTTACTCTAGCAAGGTATTGGATGGCTCTACCAACTTGAATGAGATAGTTGTTTATCATGTGCTCATTCACAATGGTGTCCATTATGAGAAACTCCCATCCAACTTACTATTGATATACTTTACTTGCATAAGTATTTATAGAGACGTTTTAATGCATGTGTATTATTGCATAAGATGTTTTACACATTATCATATTATCGCTATGCATCATATTGTGTTCCAGAGTTTGGTTCTCCTTTATTGTTTTATGTCAAGTTTAGTGATTCCAATTATGTCCTTCTATTGAGATATTCTTGCTAACGTTGTTTCATTCGGCTATTTTACATACCGTACATAACATGTACTGATGCCCTATTTGGCACTGCATCGTATTATGATGCAAACTCAGGTGGATAGGCACAACAAGGGACGCTTCGCTAGGACTTTAATTTATCCATCTATTTGGTGATGCCTCCTACATTCCGAGTGTCATAGTTTTGATTGAGTATTTTTATTTTTAAGGATTTAGGTAGCCGTGGGAGATTTATCTTGGCACCCCTTCTATCGTCAGGCCCTTTGAGATTCTGAATGTGACTATGCATGGCGCAGTGGAGTTGAAGCCCTTGGGGTTAGACATGACCTTCCTGGTTAATGACCAAGGGGTGAAGCATTATTATGAAGGACAATTTAATGGAAGGAAGACTTCAATTTCCTTGAAAGGGGAATGAGAAGTCTTGTGTTGTGCTGCGATGTTAATTGAGATGCTGCATGGAAAACAGTCTATGAATTGCATGGCACGACCTTAAGTAAGGCGCTTGGTGGGAGGCAAACTATCTTTCTGATGTATTTTTGTTTTTGCAGAGACAAACAACGAAGTTGAGGAGGATGAATGTGGAAAAAGAACGCTGAAAAAAATATTATGGGGCATACTGCCGTCGTGGTGCGCCAAGTATAAAACATTAGAAAAATTAATAATCCTAAGAAATCCTTTTCCTAAATAAAACTGGAAACAAGGTCGGCAGTGGCAACGGGCTAGGTGACAGGTTGTTTGGCCTTCTAACGAGTCGTTCCTTGCTTACATTAGTCATCCTCAGCATTGCACCCAATTGTGGCAACGGGGCACCTAACGACTCATCGTTCCTGAGTACGAGTCGTTAGGTCTCTCGTGGTATAGTTCCTCAGAAAGTCGAGTGCACTTCACAGATGGTTCCAATAGCCTACCAACGAGTCGTTCCATTTCATGACAACTTGTTATGTCTGTCGTCAACTTCACTGGCCACTTTGTTGAAATTTTCTCTTCGAATCCTAATGATTGACCTCACGACTCGTTACCAGGTGTAACGAGTCATTCATCCAACTCGTCAAGTGTACTGTTTTGTATCTTCCAAACTCCATCTTTTGCCCACGCCATAAGAAACGGGTCGTGCCTCCTGCTAATGACTCATTAAGTGCCTGGTATTCACCTTTCAGTTATTTTTAGCATTAATTTAACCAAATTCACTTCCAAACCTATTTTCCTGCACATTAAGCACAAAACACATCATACCTATATAAACATACCTGGAATGTGCATAATTTCTTGGTTTTAAGCGTCGAAAGTGTTGTAAAATCACGGCACATCAAGGAGCCAAAGATAAGGGAAGATTTGAGCTCAAAAAGAGGTGCAAGTACGTGCTTTGAATCCGCTAAATGCAGATTTGGAAGGGCGAAATGAATGAGAAACGCCGAAGCTACTACCCAGACCGGCTAAACAACCAGCCTTTCACGGAATGGCACCGGCTAAAAGCCACTGAACCGCCAATTCCCCCCTGCTAGGACACTGTTTTCAACCGGCTAAAGTTTTGTGCTCCATGGATTGCAACCGGCAAAATGCCGGTTCCTCGCTGTAAAGGCGGTTTAATGAAGGGTAAAAAGGTAAAAGGGTAAATATTGTGAAGCTAATGAAATGAATGTGAGGGGAATCCTCTTGGTATCTTCTCTCTATCATTAATTATGCTTTACTAATTTGCTAGCTAGAAGTATATTCATGGTGGATTTGTTAATTTGATTGGATTTTGATAAATTTCGCTTGGATTCTTCTTGAATTTTAGGTGGTTGTTGTTAGATTTGTCTTCCTATTGTTTAAGTAAGTGTAAATCTATTAGATTCTCTTCAATCTATTAATGAATATCCATTGATTATGATCTGGATCTATCTATACTTGCTTGATTGTTGCTCGGGAGAGAATGATTAAGTATTGGAAGGGAATCTAGTAGTGGGTAATGGATAGGAGATTGTAAAATTAAGCTAGAAATAGCTGAAATTACTTCCTCATTCCTAATTGGCAGCTAATAGTTAGGAATAGTGAACTTGCTAATCCAAATCAATTCGGGTTGAGCTAAATCACAGCTAGATTTTGAGAAAACTCTAGCTAGGGGTAGTCAATAGGCTAAGAAGCTGAGGCTACCTACTTCCCGAGATTATTTACACTTGAGTCTTAGGCATTGAAGAAACTCCCAATTTAATTATGATCTCACCCATAGAATTTCCCTAGCCTCTTATTTTTGATTACTTCAATTGGAATTCCTCCCAAATAGTTTTAATTTAGAATTAGTTAGTTAATTTTCCTTTTTATTTCCCCCTAATTTTACTTTTCAAACGTTGAACAATTATGCGCTCCAGTTTGAATTAGTTTATAAATTTTGAATTATTGACTCAATTCTCTGTGTGATTCGACCCCGACATCCGTCGGGAATATTAGTTTGAGCAGTGACCGTTTATGCTCTTTTATAAAAGAGGAGTGTATTTTGGACGTTATCACCTCATCAGGGAGCATCTCCCCCTCCTATATCCTCCCAATCAAGTGGTCTTCGCAAACTTGTGGAAATGACCAACTCTTATTAGAGCCAAATCCAAAGATTGGCAAGAGTCTCTCTACAATCATTGCTCAAACAGTGAAGAAGGAGCTTAAGTCCTTGTATGAGAGCATCACTAAATTGTGCAAAAGGGTGGATGCAGTTGAGGGGGCAGTCACCTCTCTACGAACTAAGGTACAGGAATGGAAAATCGTACATCAATAGAGGTGCCTGACATGAGTGCCCTTGATGCTGCAATGGCTGCTCCGTCCACAGTTCGGGGCCCCATTGATAATCTGTTCGAGGGCTTGGGGGATGATATTGATGGTCTAGGTGAGGTCGGTGTTGATGGTGCAGGTGATACAGCTAATGATAATCAGGAGGAATGACTAGCTCAGGGAGTCTCTTGCCCCTCTCCCTTTTGAATGCATACATTGGGGACAATGTATTCTCTTAAGTGGGGGAAGGATTAGTGTTTGTTTGTTGGGGGGTCATTGATGTTTTGGGATTTTATTGATATATCCTTTGTCGAGCTTTTTTTTTAATTTTTTTTGTTTTGTTTTTTTTTTTGATGACTGCCCTTGCTGGGCTTGCTATGGTAATGGAAATGAATGATATGATTGAGTTCTTGAATTTTGACGTGTTAGTGATAAAAGGGGTCTTCGCCTTTTGAATTGATAAATTTTACACGCATGACCCAAGTTTTCTTATTTTCTTGTTCACCTTTGTAAATTGTAGGGTAGTAATCAGAACTCCTAGGGTTTTTTTATACCATGGTTCTTTCCCGAGGAGCATTCATTTGTTTTCTTTCTCTCTTTTTTTTGTCGAACTGGGTTGATATTTTTCGATGATATGTTGAGTGGAGACTTTTTAAGAGATAATGTCATGTTGTTTTTGAGTCTTTTATAGAGTTGTTTTGAGAGGCACCACCAGAATTATTTATTTGGAATGGAGTTTTAAAATGGGGCTGGAAAAATGAAAATGATAATGAGCAGATGTTTGGATCAATAACATAGCACTCTTTGTCATAATTTGTAGATTCCTTGCTTTACTTACGAGTTTGCATGTTTTGATGTCTTTAACCATGATTTTGTGTGGACAAAATGACTTTTGTGGTCTCTTGAGGAGTGATGCCTTTTGTCGTAAGGACTTTTGTGAATCCCATGTACATCTTCTTGTCTAGAACTTGCCCCAAGTGTGACTCAAGGCAAAATCCTAGATGTAGTTACACTTAGAACATGATCTTAGGCCTTCTTTTGGTAGTCAGCATTAATATTTGATAGCCAATTTTTGAGCCTCAGACCCTTTCTTGGAAACCACATTACAAGACTAATGATCATTTTTTCTATCCTTCTCTTTGGCACCCATCCTCCTTAATTGCTAGTAATAAACTTACGAAAAATGGGGGCTTCAAGCTAATGAATCAGGGAGCGATAAGGAAATGAATATGAGATGAGGCAAAAGCCTAAATTTAGGGGTATGCAAGGGAAAAGGAAAAATGATAACTTCAATGTGAGGTAGCACCAAAATTGTGATTAAATGAATGAATCATTGGGTTGAAAAACCTCGAATCATCAGAAGAGAAAAGAATGATAAAAAGGTGCTATCTCTAGCATACAAAAGGCTAATTATGGAATTCATAGTTGTTAAAAGGGTGGTTGGTGTCACACAAAGGATGAAGACAATGAACAAGGAGAAATAAGGTGGAGTAATTTCAATAAGATAACAGGATGTTGCAAGTGTTTATAAAGGCATTAGGGAGGCATTAGTCACTAAAGCTAAACATTTATCCTACCCTCAGCCCTAGCCTACATCATGACCCGCAAATCCTAAGTGATTTTAAGTGCAGTTTCTCTACATTAGTGGCGAGTTACACGAAGGGAAACCCTACAGGTCGAGTCGGGTGCATGCATATTTCTTTTGGGAGAGCGAGTGCAATCTTATCTTTGTGAAATCCATTGTGTGAATGCATTGAGTCATGAAGAAAAATAGGGATTCTCTCTTTGATGAGTGGCATCACCCCTTTTGAGGGCACAATTGCATTAAAGGAAAATTTGTGCACAAGGCATGAAAAGTGCATGCTCTAAGGCAAGTGTTGAATGTGCAATGATTATGAATTGAGTTGTTATGTGTGTTTCATGGATAAGCAATTTCCTTGGTCTACAAAATGAAAACTCTTGTGAATCATGTTTGTGAATGGTGGTAGCCTCTTGAAATATCTTGTGTTCTGGTTTTTAGGGGAATTTGCTTCTCTTATTCGGTGGGATTGGTGAGCATTTTTGGGTTGTTGTAGATCAGGTGGGGTTATTGATGTTTAAACTTGTGTGAAGTGGTATGCTTTTCAACTTATGAGAATTGCATTACTTGAGGACAAGCAATGGTTCAATTTTGGTTGTTTGACGAGTTTGTAATTCACCAACTCATTAGGCTTTTAAGCCTGAGTTTTTCCTTAGTTTTTGAGTTGTTTATATGGATTTTATGCCCTTTTTGCCTTTGTTGTGCATATATGTATAATTTGAAGAAAAGAGAAAGAAATGGATCAAAAAGAAGGAAGTGGAATGAAATTCGACACTCCACCGAAGAAGACTGGCGAAATGCTGGTCAAAAGCCGATAAACACTTCCTCAGGGAAACAACGCCACCAGCGAACTTGAGTTTCCATCGGTGACTTGCCGGTCAAGTCGTCAAATCACTCCTAAACTTTCTGGATTGAAGAGCAAAGAATCGGCGGTGCATGGATGGAGATCAGCAAAATGCCGAAGGTTACTAGAATTCATTGATAGTGCAGATAGTGTAGCAGGGCATCCGCGGATAGCAAACAGTGAGCCGCCGGTACTTCTACCGGTGCCAGAACGCTGATTAGGGGAAAAATTGTCCAGCACAAAAAAAGATAGAGAAGATACCCTATTTTTTGGATATATTTTGGAAAAAGTACTGTGTATTGAGAAGCTTTTCAATTTTTCTAGCTTTTAGAACAGTCTCTTGGCAGAGAAGCAAGGGGGAATTTGATTAGTGAAGTTTGAAAAGAACTATTTCCTTTTTCTTCTTCTTCTTCTTGAAAGCAAGGTACTGTCATTGTTAAAGAATACTTGTTGAACTTTATTTTTGCTACTCTTATTATTGAATTCAATGAGTTTATTGTTGAATGTGATTTTGAATTTCTTAATTATGAGTATCTAAATCATTAACTAGAGGTGTGTGATGATGAATTCTTAATAAGAGTAGGTATTGCTAGAGTCATCTCAATATTATTTAACTAAGTGTAAATCTGTTAAATTCTCTCTAATCTATAATTGAAGATCCATTGATATTATTATGGGTCTAAGTTTTCTTGCTTGATTGTTGCTTGCAAAGGAGGTATTAAGTATTGCAGAGAATTTAATGGTGGATATGGATGAGATATTGTTAAATTGGGCTAGAAATATCCAAAATTACATTCTCACTCCTAATTAATAGATAATAGTTAGAAATTAGTGCAGCTATTAATCCAAATCTGATCAAGTTGAGTTAATGGTGTCTACAGGTTTGAAAGAACTCTAGCATGAGGTGTTTATAAGGCTGAAAAGCATTAAATACCCATTTTCTCGAGATTATTTACACTAATTAAAATTATCAGATGACCTAGAATGACCCTATTTAGTTAGCATATCATCTACACCACACCTCTAATCTTTCACATTCTTGTCAACAACCTTGGTAATTTTGCTATCTTAGTCAGCCAAATTAGAAGTTATATTCTATTGCAAATTTCAATCTCCTCCAACCTGTTTATTTCTATGTTATTCCTAAATGGTGCAAACTAAATCCAATTTGTCAACCGATACTCGTAACTATAATTCACTAGTCCCTGTGGGATTCGACCCCGACATCCGTCGGGATATTTGTTTTGATACAACAACCGTTTATACTCTTTTCATGAAGAGTATATTTTGGCCGTTATCATGGGTATGAAGTGAATTGGTGAATGGGTGATAGAGGGTTTACATAAAATTCTTAAGGTTGTGGTACTGTTGTTGAATAAGAAGCTTCTTGACTTTTATTTTTGTGATTATGAGAATGTTGGAAGTTTGAAAATTGCTAAAATATATTGTGGAGGGGTGTTGAAAAGAAAGAACAATTTTATTTGGTGTACATTGTGAAAATCTTTACACTTGAGTTGTTCTGAATTGTTAATTGGTGAAGTTGTTGGAGTAGCTAATTTGAAGCACTCTTGTAAGGAGGAAGGTGAAAACTGTATAAAAATTATACAGGTTCATGAATTTAACCAATGAAGGAAATTCTTGAATATGGTGGGTTGTTAAGGTTTGAAATGATAATGCTGGATTTCTGAGTACCCTATTTGACAAACTTTCTCCACCATGCTAGTGAATTAAGTGTGGGGTCGTTTTTCATCTCATACACTTAATTAACTAGCCCAATGTTCATGTTCTAATTTTTTTATGTTGATTTTGGCTGGCTGGTGCTATTACTTCACGTGTAAGCAAAGGCGAGGAGATAGAGAGTTCAAGCAAAGGGTTCAAAAGGATTAGAAAGGGAGTCACACCCAGCTCACCACCCCCAAGAGAACCCCCTGCTAGGAGGTTTGGAGCCCTAAAAGTTGAGGAGCATGGTCTCCAATTGTTCAATATGCACAATGAGGTAAAGTACTCCCCAAGAACTGGATGGATGAAGCCCGATTGGCAATGGAGCTTCCAATCATCCGTGAAACTATTCATAGATTGGGGATAGGTTGTCTGTTTGTAGAGCCAGAAGAGTGTAACCTCACTATAGTGAGGGAGTTTTATGTGAACTAGGACAAAACCTATAGGGAGAGCACAAAGGTCAAAGTGAGGGGTTAGGTCGTCCATTTCACTAGCAGATCATTCGATGAATTTATTGGAACACCAGTTGAGGAACCCAGATATATATTTCCAATAGCTCGAGACGCCCCCTTATAGAGATATCTACCACAATCTACCACACAGTGTGCGAAGTGCATTCAGTTGCTAGGTGGACATGGAGTGAGACCAATGTTCATTCCACACTTTCATTCTCTTGTTTGACCAAGGAGGCCAGAGTGTGGGTCAAGCTGGTTATTGTTTGCTCCTCGATAGGAAGCACACCAATATGATCACTCGAGAGAGGGTAGTATTAGTGTACATGATGATTAAAGGGATGCCTATTGATAATATCTAAAAATACCTCTCCAGTAAAGGAGGTGGCTACGGTTGTTGACAAAGACAAATTTTCCAATGAGTGTTGGGGTCGAATCCAACGAGGATTGGGATTGGATTATCCAATTATCATAAATAAACACACACAAGTAAGTGTCATGCCTCAATAATGTAAAGTAAAAATTGGGGGAGAAAGGAGTAATCAAACATCGATTTCAAATGTAGAACAAAACAAGGGAAAAGTGAATTAATGCAATCAATGAGAGAAACTAGGGGTGTGCATTCGATGGGGTGTTGAGAAGACAGGGGTTAATTTAAGAGCCTTAGACTTGATTAGGGCATGGATAGCTAATAATGCACAAATTCACTCCACCTGACAAGAGAGTATAAATAGTCGTTGACAAAATAAATATACCCGACGGGTGTCGGGGTCAAATCCCATAGGGAATATTAGTCGATCACACAAGAGTTGTCTATTAAATTTAAGTAACCTGCATCAATATTTGAAAAGAAATAAAGTAAAAATTGGGGGAAATTCAATTTGTTAATTAGAAGAGGAATTTTGTCATGAAAACAGAGGTAAAGCATAGAAAACACCAAAGGAGGAAACTACTAGGGCTGTGATATTGATAGGGGCGTCATGGAATTGGGATTGCTAACAACTCCTAGCATTACTCAATAGTATAATTAGTTGTAGTCAAGGTAGCATCCTAAGTTTCTCAACCAATTAGATGCATTAACCTTGGGTTTTTTAAAACCCCAAAGTTCTTTTCATAACAACCACATCAACTTGGGTGAGAATTAACTATTTTTTGCAAATTCTCAATGGTTGTGTAATAATGGATTTTGGCTATGTCTAGCCCAACCCTATATGATCAACACCCAATTACCCATTAGTATTTCCTCAATCATACTTCAAATTCCTTTTTCAAGAAAAATAGAAGTAAGTAAATTCAACCCACATTTGCAACCATGAGTACTAAGATTAAAACTCAGAGGAAATACTAAAATTATACTAATAGGGTAAATCTAAGATCAATAACACAATACCCAATACAAATCAACCCCAATCATTCACACCCTTAGAAAGAAATTTAGCTACTCATAGAAGTAGAAAAAGATATTGCATTCAATAAAAATTCAATATCCATTCACAACTTGAGTAAGAAAATTTCAGCAAGAGTTTGAGCTACAATGAAGTATCTAGCTTGGAGAAGAAGAAGAAGATAGTTTCTCTCTCTACCTCTCTCCACTTCAATACAATACTAATAGAATAATGAATATATGATATGAAATAATGGAATGTTTAGTTTCTTTTATAGATACACAAAAATATGGTACATTCTTTCTCCACTTTATGGAGTTGGATGTTTTTACCCCTGTACAGACGCGCATCACTTGCGATTCACCGGGAGTTTGCCGATGCTCATCAACAATTTGCCAGTTTATTTTGGCTGATGATTAGTGAATTCCAAAACCCTTCAGTGCTAGCACAGGTGGTTCACCGGTGCTGATCCATGACTTGCCGGTATTAATCTTTATCAGCACAGCGTGGAACTGCAATCAACCAGCGTTTTGTAGGTGCCCTCTGGTGGAGCACCGGTCCTCATCTTCTTTTTTTGCATGCTTTTTGCTCAATTTCATTCTTTTCCTATTCAAGTTAGGTACCTACAAAGATTAAGGAAAAAGGGAATAAAATCCACCTAAATAACCTGAAAACTGAGCAAAAAATCATGTTTAAGAGCCTAGTGAGTTGGTAAATAACCAACTCATCAAATCCCCAAACTTGAACCATTGTTTGTCCTCACATAATGCGAATCTTTTCATTCGAGCAAGTGAAATAGCATGTCATCTATGAATCTATTCCCTAAGGACCAATGAGCCTGGGACAACCCAAAATACTCACCAACTCAAGGAAAGAGAGAAGATTCCCCAAAATATGAAAAAGTTTCAAAAGGTAACCACAATGAATAGGCATAATTCACAATTGCTCTCCTTCTTGAAAATAGGGGCATAGTTTACCACTTCAAGCACACATAGCATCTCAAGTCATTACAAATTGAAACTCAAAGCTTGCCTCGAAGCTCACAACATTAATGTCCCAATCACTCTTTGCATCAATGCAAGTATGTTCTCAAAGGAGGTGATGCCACTTTCAAGAAAAGAGAATCCCATTTTTTTATCATCAAACAATGCACACACAAGGGATTATGGAATAAGTCAATAATGCTCATTCTCACAAAGAAATTATCCATGCACCCACTCGACCCATAGGCTTGGTCTTCGTGTGACTCGCCACTAATGTAAAGTTGCTACACTCAGAATCAGTTAGGACTTGTGGGTCATAATTAAGGCTAGGGGTACAAGTAGGACAATTATTTAGCTCTAGGGAATAGAACCTCCCTAATGGCCCTTTTTGAACACTTTTAACATCCCATCATACTCTTTAGATCACTCCCCCTTATCTCTTCTTTTTCTCCATCTTCATCTTTGTTAATCAAGAGCCACCATTATAACTCCCATGGTTTTCACATTTATCCTTATTTAAGCAAGGGGTAACACCTTTCACTATTCTCTCTGTTTTGATGATTCTAGGTTTCTCAACCTATCATTTCTTTCATTTTATTCACAATTTGGTGCTACCTCCCATTAATGCTCATTACATTTATCCCCTTCTTGCGAACCCTCAAACTTAGGATTTTTACCTCGTTTTCATTGGTTTTCTTATCTCTTCCAATTTCTTGGGATTCAAGCCCCCTTTTTCATTCATTCATCACAAAAAGAAGCATTGGGTAGGATGGGTGCCAAACGATAGGATTACAAGGGGACATTGGTTTGTAATGTGGTTTCCAAAAAGAGGGTCAAAGCTCAACATTGGCTAGCAAAGAAAGATATTTAGGGAGGTCATTTTGGGTGAAATAACTAGCAATATAAAGCCTAAAAACATGTTCTAAGTGCAACTACCTCTTTTATTGTGGTCATTTTTATTGATGACTGATGTTGCCCTTGTTGTGCTTTTGTTTTTATGTTGTAATGATTGATGAGCCTTTGTTAGGCTTATTTTGTTAATAATTAATATTGCCCTTGCCAGGCTTTTGTTTAATATTTGATTGAATGGTTGTTGAGCCTTTGTCGGGCTCGGAATGCATGAAATGAAATGAAAGATTATCCATGAATTTTTAGTTTAAGTCTGAGTTTCGCCGTTGTAAATAGTAGGTAGTGAATAAACTCTAAGTGTTTTTTTATGCCACGGTTCTTTCCCGAGGGGTAATTTCTTTTTTCTTTCTTTTTTATTATCGAACCTGGTGATATTTTCCATTGATAGATTGTAAAGAGACTTTTTTAAGGAAAAATTCCATGTCTTTGAGTCTTGTCAAATTGTTTTTGAAGGGTACCACCAAAAAAAATTTTGGCATGAAAAATGAGTTTTGAAGAAATTGGGCATTGGAAATGAAAAAATGTATCACTCTCTTGTCATATATTGCACATTCCTTGTTTGGGTTGTTGACTCACATGCTCAACGGTCGTAAAATTGTAATCTAGTTGTGGCGATTTATTGTGTGAACTTTGTGGAGTGTGATGCCTTGTGTGGTGAGACTAATTGAATGATTCCCATGAATAGACGTTTGTCTATAACTTGCCCTAAGCACTCATCCCACCCCCAACTCAAAAAATAAATTGTCCCTAATGTATGCATAAAAAACAAAGAGGGAGAGAACTCCCTGAAGTGGTCACTCGTCATCTTCCTCATCATCTTCAGCTTTAGCCTCCCCATCATGGCCTTTGTCTCCCAAGTCCTCCTCATCATCTCCCAATCCCTCAAATAAGTCGTCAATGGGGACTCGAATTGTAGAAAGGGCAGTCATAGTTGCATCTAGTGCACTCATATCAGACACTGCCATTGATGTCCTACCTTTCCACTTACTTACCTCAGCCTAGAGAAAGGTGACAGCCCCCTTCATGACATGCATGCGAGTATAGCTTGGTCAAGATGTCATACATTGACTTCGACTCCTTTTTCACCATCTTGGCGATCAAGGCAGGGAGACTCTTTGCCAATTTCTGAAGTTGGCTCTCGTAGGAGTGTGTCATCTCTTCCAGTTTTTGGAGGCTACTTGACTAGGACAATACGGGAGGAGATGAGGCTCCCCTAGTTGGTGTTTCTCCTGATGCCTGGCCCGGGGCCTCTAGATGTGGCATGTTTAGATTAGGGGAAATTGGGGCCTACTCAAACCCATGAGGGTGGGACTCTTCGACGACTTTGAAGGCCTTCAACTACTTTCACTTTCTCTTAGGAGCATATGCGTCTCTTTTTTCTGTCCACTGTAATCAAACTGGTAGCGGAGCTAGGAGCTTCATCTGGGAAGAGTGGCACTCTGGGTTGACGACATAGCTGAGATATTAGCACAAAGTAGGGCATTGAAGTACCAGCATGCATCGCTTTCCTCTTCATTTGAATGGACACTATTTCCCCAGAATTTATAAGGAACCCTATCATGATGCATGTGATAAGGATGGCCACTTCCAATGTTACCCTCTGCTCATTCTTTGAAGGCATAAAAAGGCCACAAATAAAATCTAGCCACATCTTGGCTTCAAACTTAAGATCATGTTGGGAGATCTCTCCACCCCAACAGAAGCCAAAAAAAGAGTGTCTGCGGCAATGGCGGGAGCTATCAACCTGAACTGGTTCTCTTTGTTAACTATTTTAACAGCATACTCAGAAGCGATGTCAATCTCATCCTTCCAGAATATTAAATTGATAGTCGCTGGGGTTATGTCCACTTCTACACCCCTAACCATGATATAAGGAAGGCAGGGGAATTCATCAACCTTGCCTCTGTGCTGCATGCTCTCTTGTCTTGCCTGGTATGAGGCATAAAATTCAGGCAGTAGGTTGTAGTAGAAGTAGGGCAGAGGGTTGGCAAAGGCATGCCATTGTTGGTCTATGAATTGTGTTGTGATGTTAGGGAAATCACCCTGTAGCCCCACCAGATCAAAACGCTTTTCTTCTATGATAGAGTGCCCTTTGCAAATGGCATAGTGCCCCTCCATGTCGGGCACGCAGAATATAATGGCCTCTCGGGTGTTAGGGGCTGGGGTCGCCCTTGCTTTCCCTATTCCTTTGCCTTTTGAGGAGGCCTGGACCTTGCCCTTGCTTGATTGCCTAGATGAAGACATACTCTGCAAAACCATGTTAGTGTCATACAACAATATTTTCTTTTTGCATTTTTTGATCAAGAAAAATAAAAATTGACATATATCCTAAACTAAGGCAAGGAATTATAAAAATTGGATGGCAAACAAGTAGAAGATTTCAGCGGCTAAGCACTGGTAGCACCGGAGGGGCACCGACAAAATACAGGTGGAGACCCGCGAACCGCTGGTTAGCCATTGGTCCATAACAGAAAACTTGAAAGATATAGTCCAGTCGGTTCCACGCCAGTGTTTTGCCAGTTTTGATCCACGGAGCGTCGGTGTAACACAGGTTTGGGATAGTGGCCTGAAGCCCTACATCCCAATTTTGTGCTTCATCCGGTGTTTCACTGGCCTAACTAGCGTTTCACCGGTGAACACCGATCGGTGAATTTCATCTCAAACTCAGTGAAATCCATCAAATCTTTCAAATTCAAGGTTCACTCACTCAAAACAACAACAACCAGGCAAATAAAAGGGACAATTTACCCTTAAGAAATACAGCTCTCCATCTATCATCGGGCAAATTGTACATTCTAAACACACATGGGACAACCCAGACTTCACCCCCAACTAGAATCAAACATATCAAGAATCAAGGATTTGCCAAAGAGGATAGCCACATTACTATTTAACATTTTATCACCAGCCCTATATACCCACAATCCGAATAACACACAAGTAATGGCAAGCATACTAATGGGGTAATGGGGACATAAAATTAGAGAAACTTCGGTTTTCACATGCTGAAAATGATTCACATCTTCAAACAAAAATAATAACAAAGAAGGAGTCACATACCGAATGGATTTGAGAATGAGGACAAAAGAGAAAGATCAAAGCTTGGTTTTTCTCAACAATGGAGTTCCCATAGATATTTTCTTACTTTTGGTATGGTGAGGAGATAAGTGAGATAAAATAAGGAGAGTGGAGTGTGGAATTTATAGGAGAGAAGAAATTGAGTGGATTGGTAGGTACAAAAGGTTGATTTAATGGTGTGAAGGTGAAAAGGTAGTGTATAGGGAAGTTAAAAAGGTGTAATAGGGAAATGGGAAGGTGGAAGAAAGGGTTTATGGGGATTTGGAGAGGGTTTGACCAGTATTTTAAATATCTGGGTTGGGTTTTGTCCATGGATCTATCAACATTTTAAAAGACTTACTTACCTGCACCCTCGATTGACTAGCGGTCACCGGTAGGTACAGGCGGTTTTCTGCTTTCAATTCCGATGCCCATCCTCCTTTCAGTTCACTGCTAAGAAACCGGCGATTGTCTGGCAGTTTGCGAAGTAACACCGACAATTTGCTGATTTGGTCACCATTAGGCCACCACTTCTAGTATACTAGCTTGAGCCGGCGTTTCACTGGTGGTTCGCGGAATGGTATAAGCATTCCACCGACCGGTTGCAGGTTTCCTCTCTTTTCTCCACTATGTTGTGTATTACCTGTTACAGGGTGGCGCTTTGCATGTGTGCACTAGCATTTCGCCGGCAACGATGCTATTTTTAATAATTTCCAAATTCACACCTCTTGACGAGAGAGTGTAAATGGTCATTGGTAAATTAAATATACCTAAAGGGTGTCGGGTTCAAATGCCATATGGAATGTTAGTCGATCACACAAAAGTTGTCTATTAAATAGAAGTTACTGCATCAATGTTTCAAAAATGATAAAGTAAAAATGGGGGAAATGAAATTTGTTAAATAAAAGAGGAATTCTATCAAACAGAGGTAAAGCATAGAAAACTCCAAGGGAGAAACTACTAGAGGTGTGATATTGATAGGGCATCATTGAATTGGAATTGCTAACAGCTCCTTGCATTACTCAATAGTATAATTAGTTGTAATCAAGGTAGAATTACAAGTTTCTCAACCAATTAGATGCATTAACCTCGGGTTTTTTCAAACCTCAAAGTTCTTTTCACACTGACCACAACAACTTGGATGAGAATTAACTATTTCTAACTTAGATTCTCAATGGGTATGTGATAATGGGTTTTGGCTACGTCTAGCCCAACCCCACATGATCAACACCCAATTATCCATTAGTATTTGCTCATCCATACTTCAAATTCCTTTTTCAAGAAAAATTGATGTAAGTAAATTCTACCCACATTGCAACTATGAGTATTAAGATTAAAACTCAGAGGAAATATGTCACGACCCAAACATAGGCCTGGATCTAGACATGGAATCTAGAATCATAAATGGCTCCAAGTCAACCTATGGCATGAACATGACAACTAAAGATTAACATAATAAATATGAAAATCTAACATTTAAAATAGCAGAAGTTTGAAAATTCAATGACATCTGAACAATAGAATACATAACACTTATCAAAAGCTGAATACATACTATGTTTGATAAGCCTCTAAAATCTGACAAGTTGATGGGACAAGACCCCAACTAACTCACCAATAAACCGAAACTGAACATACTGATGATAAATTAATGAGAAGGTCTTAAAAGGATGAGGACTAACCAATGAGCTGAGAAAATGCTAACTTTGAGGACCTGTCTAGCGGCAGGACTGAACCTCGTCTGAGCCTGTATCATGAAACGATAAAGCATAGAGTATGTCGTCAGTACATGGAATGTACCGAGTATGCAAGGTAAGTAAGACTTATAAGTAAGTAAAACTGAAATCATGCATATCATAAAATATTTCAACATAAGATTCTGAGAGTAAGGCTAGCATGCTATTATCTAAAAACATGATTTTAACATAACTAAATATCATAACTGAATCGAATGACCCAAAGCTAAAACGGAAAATCATAAGTAAAACTGAACATTTGGTAAAACCTACTAAAACATAATATCATAACTAATGAACATGCATAACTGAAAATCATGAGGAACAATGGGAGACTCGTCATATAACCGACATTACCACGATAGAGCTTACGTGGTACCGACTATTACACTCAAGTGGGCAGAGTCGTCCAAAGCCTTGCCAAGGCTAAGGGTGCTACCATGATATCAATATCAAGCTGAAGGCCCCTCAGGGGCAGGGAAGGATCACAAAGGAGGTCCCAAATAATCTGAACATACCTATGTTAACACGTAGTTCTGAGACACAAGGTTGACTGAACCATTAGCCTACTCGATGCTAGACACTACTCCCAAATATATGCATATTATCTCCATCATTTTTCAAAAAATCTTAAACATCATCTTGCGAGGAAGATAAATAATTATAGTACATGAATAATCTGAAACATATCGTGAGGAGCCTCGCCTCAAGTCATACTACAAGCTGAATAGTGGGAGTCTAGACTTCCAAACTGTGTGGTAAGCTAATAACATGAGATTGAAGTAAATCACGAAACATACTTGATCATATTGTATTTTCCAAACTTATACATGCTTTGAAATAGACTTTATAGTCAAAATCATGGATATAAACATCGGTAATTTGAAATTATACTTTTAGCATTGACATTTCATCATACTTAAACACACAGATCATAATTTCAACTCTTTATGAACTTTCATAATTGGAATCATAATTTTAACACTTTGAAATCATAAATTTGAAATTGAAACCATTATAAAACATGCCCATGAATCTTAAAACAACATTAGGAACATGAATAAGAATTACCCATGATAGATACCTAGAGAATTTCACAAATTGGGTTAAAATCCTATAGATTCATCAACCTTGAATTTGATGAATTTAGAAGAGGATTTGGGCATGGAAGTGAAGGAAAATTCCCATTCATAACCCTACATAACTGGGTAATCTGGTCTTACACTCTTCCTTGAAAGCCCAAAGGAATTGGAGAGTTCTAAACTTGATTTTCCCTTAAAATCCTCTAGTTCGCATGCATGGGGAGGGAATGGGTTAGAATAGATTTAACCCTCTTAAAACTCCCCTAATCTAAGCATAAAACGATATTGTTTAGGACTTAGAAGCTTAGGAATTACCAAAACACCCTTACTAAAATATAGGAAAAATACACACTACCATTCATCATGGGCCTCACCACGAGTCGTTGGTCATCACTCATGATCACCACTGGTCCACTGGCAACCTTACTGGATTCTCACCAAGTGTCCATCTCATGACTTGTTACAAGACACCACGAATCATGAGGCCACCCATGGTCATTGAGTGTCAACTTCTAATTTTCTCTCTCTGAAACCTTCCACGACTCGTGTTTTCCTACCATGGGTCGTAACTTCACTCGTGACTTACTAAACTATAGGTCTTCTACACAACTCCTCCTACAACTCGTTGATAATATCCAAAATATACTCCTCATACAAATAGTATAGATGGTCGTTGTATCAAAAAAAATAACCCGATAGATGTCAGGGTCGAATCCCACAAGGATTAGTGAGTAATAATTACAAGTGTCGATTGAGAAATTGAATTTAGCTTGCACCACTTAGAAATAACATAGAAATAAACAAGTTGAGAGAGATTGGAATTTGTAATAGAGTATAATTACTAATTTGGTTAACTACGATAGCAAAATCACCAAGGTTTTTGACAACTCTGTGAAAGACTAGAGGTGTGGTATAGATGATATACTAACTAGATAGAGTCATGCTAGGTCATCTCATAAGTTCAATTAGTGTTAATAATCTAGGGAAAATGGCTATTTACTGCTTCCCAGTTTTATAAATACCTCTTGCTAGAGTTTTATCAAACCTCTAGCCACCATAAGCTCAACCCGATCAGATTTGAATTAATAGCTGCACTAATTTCTAGCTATTAGCTACTAATTAGGAGTGAGAATGTAATTTTAGCTATTTCTAGCCCAATTTCACAATCTCTTATCCATACCCACCATTAAATTCTCTTCCATAACTTAATTATTCTTTTGCAAGCAGCAACCAAGTAAGAACAATTAGACCCACATCATAATCAATGGATCTTGCATTATAAATTGAAGAGAATATAACAGATATTTACTTAGTTAAACAATTTTGAGGTGGCCCTAGTAATAACCACTCTAATTAAGCATTCATCATCACACACATCTAGTTAATGATTTAGCTACTCATAATTAATAAATTCAAAAGCACATTTAACAATAAGCTCATTGAATTAAATAATAAGAGTAGTAAAATCAAGTTCAGAAGTAGTCTTCAACAATTGCAGTACCTCTATCAAGATGAAGAAGAAAAAGAGGATAGTACTTTTCAAATTCTACCAATCAAATTCTCCTATTCTCTGCCAAAGGAATATTCTTAAGCTAGGAATGGAAAGATGATATATGGTTAGTACAGTGTACTTTTTCTAGAATATATATATCAAAGAAAATAGGGTAACTTCTCTCTCTTTTTCCATGATGGACAATTTTGCCCCTGAGCAGCGTTCTAGAATCGGTGGAAGTATAGGCAGTTCGCCGATTACAATCTGCGGACCGGCGGTTATACTATCCGGGCCTTTAGCAAATTCCAGTAACCATTGACTATTCATTCAGTGTTTCGCCGATCTCCATCCACGCACGACCGATGCTTTTCTCTTCAATCTAGCAAGTCAGGTGTCATTCGGTGTCTAGACCGATGAGTCGCCATTGGCAACCCGCATTTCACCGGTGGCTTTGTTTCCCAAAGGTAGTGGTGATCAGCGAAACGCCGGTCTCTTTTGGTGGAACGCTGACTTTCATTCACTTCCTTCTTTTTGCTCCATTTCTATCTCTTTTCCCAAATTAAGCATCTTCACACAACAAAGGAAAAAAGGGCATAAAATCCACAAAAACAACTCAAAACTAAGCGAAAACTTAGGCTTCAGAGCCTAATGAGTTGGTGAATTACCAACTAATCAGACCCCCAAACTTGAACCATTTCTTGTCCTCAAGTAATGCAATTTTAATTCGCTGAAATACATGCCACTCTACACAAGTTTAAACATTAACAACCATCTAGTCTATGACAACCCAAAAATGCTCACCAATCTCACCGAAAAAAAGAAGCAAAATCCCCTAAAAGCCAAAACAATGAAGATATTTCAAGAGACTACCACCATTCACAACATGGTTCACAAGAATTTTCCTTTCATAGAACAAGGGTCATTTCTCATCCAAGAAATGCATATAGCATCTCATTCATAATCATTGCACATTCAAAACCTGCCTTAGAGCTTGTATCTATCATGCCTTATGCACAGATTTACCTTCAATGCAATTGTGTCCTAAAAGTGGTGATGCCACTCAAAGAAGATAGAATCCCTATTTTCTTCATGATTTAATGCACTCACACAAGGGATTTCGCAAATGTAAGATTTCACTCGGTCTTCCAAAATAAATCTGCATGCACCCAACTCGACCCATAAGCTTGCCCTTCATGTAAATCACCACTAATGTGGAATAGCGGCACTTAAAATCACTTAGGACTTGCGGGTCATGATGTAGGCTAGGGGTAAGGGTAGGATAAATGTTTAGCTTTAGTGACTTATGCCTCCCTAATGCCTTTATAAACACTTGCAACATCCCGCTATCTTATTGAAATTACTTTACCTTATTTCTCCTTGTTCATTATTTTCATCTTTTATGTAACACCAACCATCCTCTTAACACCCATGAATTCCACAACTAGCCTTTTGTGCACAAGAGATATGTCACGACCCAAATGTACACCTGGATCATAGACACGGGACAAGGGACCCCGAGAGACCCCAAGTCGACCCATGGCATATGCATACAACTAATCTTATTCAAATAAGCGGAATGATAATCATATAACATAGAGAAAACATAATTATAGCATAACATAAGGAAATACTGGGCGTATACACAGTGGAGCACTACATACTGGTCTGAAAGCCTCTAATAATAGGATGGGTTGATGGGACAACATCCCAAACTAACCCAACCAAAACTGAACATAAACAACATGAAAGTCAATCAAACAGCCCTTGAAACATTAGGACTCACCAATGAGCCAAAAGCGTAGGCTGAGATGGACTGAGGGTGAGGATGAGCCTGAGATTCAGACCCTGTATCATGAAATGATACAGCATAGAAAGTATGCGGTCAGTACGTGGAATGCACCGAGTGTGTAAGGTAAGTAAAATGGGCACTTTAAAGTAAACTAAAGCTCATAAATAATCATAGGAGAAGGACATCATGGTTACATCAAAATCTTCATAACAAAACATAGGGCGCAAGACTTTCAAATTGTTCATAATCATTCAATTATCATAATTATAAGTAACTTTATAAAAATATAACTTGATCCAATAACATAAACATGAAAATGCATAAAACATGTGAAACAATGGGAGGACTCGTCATAACGGACACCATCATAGTAGAGCCTTTCATGATGCCCCACTATAATGCTCAAGTGGGTAGAGCCGACCCTAGCTTGCCAGGCGAGGGTCGTGTGTAAGGTGTCATATCACATTTCAGAGGATCATTATCAATACATAATATCATTAGAAACCCACGGTGGCATGTGGTTATGAGACACCGGCATAGTCCATTGAACGTCGGGCAACTCGGCGCTAGACACGACTCCCAAAAACATGCATACAGGCTCATAGATAAATCAATGACATCATGCATTAAGATTCATTGGCTAAGATATAACTTTTATCATCATTGATCCCCTTTAAACATGCTTAGCCAAGAATCAAAGCCCTTTTCATCGTCCATAACATTCATAATTCGACAAATCATGTAATTCGTTTCATAAATCGTAATTCATTCTTCAACATGTGGGCATTGCCCAATACTTCATCATATTGAATTCTTTCAAAACATGCTCCTAAACGTGGGTAGCTTGAAAATCATGCTTTTCTATCATCAATAAACTCAAATTATAGAGTATTTATCATAAATCATAACTTCTATGAACTTTCATCAAATGGGCATTTTTAGATTTAAAAGTTTGAAACATGACTTGAAGAAAATAGTAATAGAACCTGCCCATCATTCATAATTTGATAGTTGAAACTCAATCAAATCAGACCCATAAAGAGAAATCACATTTTCATGCATTCGAGTAAAACCCCATAGACTTGGATAGGAGGATTCATGGTTTAAATCAAAATTTGGCATGGGTGACGAAGAATTCCACCCATTTTAAAATCCTACATACCTGGGAATGGATGGACTCAAAGTTCCTTGAACACCCACAAAGAAATTGATGAAAACAAGGGGAAGAAGGCCTTGAATCTCCCAAAAACTTCTCTAACCTTTTGCATGAGAATGGGAATGCATAAAGGGCTTAACCCATCTTATCTTATTATCTAAAATGACATAGTTTAGGCCTTAGGGACTTAGGAAATTATGAAAACACCCTTATTAAAACGCTGGAAATTTGTGGTCGCCAGTCCCCACGAGGGACCTAACGGGTCGTTGCCATAGGGAATGACTCGTGGCCATGGTCCGTTAAGTCCACTTCCCAAACATCCAAGGGGACACCATGGGTGACATCACGAGTTGTGAAGTTAGACCACGACTCGTGGTCACCTTCTGTGGCCTACACTGCCCATCCCGACATACCAAAACATCCAAGGTAGACCACAGGTGACCTGACGAGTCATGAGGTCTAACCAAGACTTGTGGTCAGGCCCGTGGCCTACAAACACAGGCTTTGCCAAACCATGCTGGCCACGAGTCACCTTACGACTCGTGGTCACTCCTCATGACCAACCTCACGGGTCGTTATGTGACACGGTGCGAATTTTTATTTTTTCTCCGTTTTCACTTTGGGGTCTAATCCTTGGGTTCTCGGGGTATAACAATATCTCCCCCTTGGGAACATTCATTCTCGAATATTAGAAACATGCAGAAAACTCAGAAACAAGTTATCAACATATACAATTTATTAGTCATTTAAGTAAAAAACATACGAAATGATTCCCTTAGAAAAGAACTACATAGCTGAACTGAATTCGGATATCACATACATCTACCATATCATTAAACAAGCTTGTACACATGAACTGAATAGGAAAAGCTGATTAAGGGTTTAGAGCAAAATTGATACCTTAAACTACAACTGAGCCAGTAGGGAACAAATGAGGATATTTAGCCATCATATCTGCTCCGGCTTCCTATGTAGCTCCCTCAACATGCTGATTTCTCCATAACACCTTTACTGAAGTTACTTCTTTGTTTCTCAACTTACGAACCTTACGATCTAAGATTTCGATGAGGACTTCTACATAATTGAGGCTGTCTTTCACCCCAATGTTGTTGACCGGAACTACCAAGGGTGGATCACCCAAACACTTCTTCAAAAGTGACACATGGAATACGGGATGAATTGAGGACAACTCCAAGGGCAAGTCTAACTCATATGCTACCTTGCCAACTCTTCTAACAACTCGGTAAGGACCAATATAGCGGGGACTGAGTTTACCTTTCTTTACGAACCGCATGACTCCCTTCATGGGAGATGCCTTTAGAAATACCCAGTTGTCCACATCAAACTCCAAATCCCTTCTTCTCACATCAGCATACGATTTTTGATGACTCTGAGCGATTTTCAACCGGTCCCTTATCAACTGAACCTTCACCATCGCCTAATGAACCAAATCTGGTCCTATCATAGATACCTCACCAACCATAAACCATCTGATGGGAGATCTACACCTCCGCCCATAAAGAGCCTCGAACGGTGCCATCTGGATACGAGAGTGGTAACTGTTATTATAAGCAAACTCGATCAAGGGAAAATGATCATCCCAACTACTGTTAAAATCCATAACACATGCCCTCAACATATCCTCAAGGGTATGAATGGTTCGTTCTTCCTGGCCGTCTGTTTGCGGATGGAAGGCTGTATTGAGCTTAACTTGCGTCCCATGTCCTTTTTGAAAATATCGCTAAAATAGAGAGGTAAACTGAGTACCTCGGTCTGGATGATAGACAAGGGCACTCCATGAAGTCGAACCAACTCCTGAATATACAACTTGGCATAATCCTCTGCTGAATCCGTGGTCTTGACTGATAAGAAGTGTGCTGCCTTAGTTAGCCTATCCACCACCATCCAATTGGAGTCATAGTGTCCGCGAGTATGAGGTAGGCCTATAACAAAATCCATATTAATCCCGTCCCACTTCCAAATGGGGATGCTGATATCCTGAAGTACACCTCCCGGCCTTTGATGCTCGACTTTTACTTGCTGGCAGTTTGGACATTTTGCTACGAACTTCACAATAACTTTCTTAATACCATCCCACCAATATATTTCTCGCAAGTCCCGATACATTTTCGTGGATCCTAGATGAATAGAATATCTGGCACCATGTGCCTCATGCAATATCCGGACTCTCAAATTATCGACATCCAGAACACATAGTCGACCCTGGTATCGCAGCACACCATCTCCCCCTTCGGAGAAGACCTCCACCTTCTGACTCTACACCGTCTCCTTCAGCTTCCTCAAAATTGGATCCTCATCTTGCCTGGATTTAACATCAACCACCAAGGACGATTCTGACCCGTTATGCATAATAACACCGCCATTGGTTGAGTCAATTAACCTAACTCCCAATCTTACAAGTCGGTGGACATCCTTCACTATCTTCTTTTTTTCATCATCCACACGGGACACACTTTCCATGGAGAGCCTACTTAGTGCATCCGCAACCACATTAGCCTTGCTTGGGGATAGAGGACACTCAGTCGTAGTCCTTAAGTAATTCCAACCACCTCCTTTGCTGAAGATTTAGATCCTTCTGTGTGAACACATATTGCAAGTTCTTGTGATCCGTAAATACATCCACGTGGACCCCATACAAGTAATTCCACCATATCTTCAATGAAAACACCACCACGGCCAGCTCAATATCATGGGTCGGATAATTCTTTCATGGACCTTCAGCTATCTCGAAGCATATGCTATCACCTTTCCACGCTGTATCAACACACATCCCAGTCAGACTCTCGAAGCATCACAATGCACTACAAATCCATCAGTACCTTCGGGTAAGGTCACACTGGTGCTGAAGTGAGTCAGGTCTTCAACTCTTGGACGCTTTTCTCACAAGCATCCGACCATTGGAACTTCACCCTTTTCTGAGTCAACATAGTCAGAGGTGCTACAATAGATGAGAAACCCTCAACAAACCTCCGGTAGTAACCTGTTAAGCCCAAAAAACTCCGAATTTCTAAAGGATTCACCAATCTAGGCCAATTCTTCACCGCTTCGATCTTCTGGGAATCTACCCTTATGCCTTCATTTGATACCACATGTCCCAAAAATGCTACCTAGTTTAACCAAAATTCACACTTTCTAAAGTTTGCATACAGTTGACGATCCTTGAGGGTTTGCAACACTATTCTCAAATGAGTGGCATGCTCCTCCTTGCTCCGAGAGTATATCAAGATATCGTCAATGAATACAATCACGAACATGTCCAAATATTCCTTGAACACCCTATTCATTAGATCCATAAAAGCTGTGGGGAAATTGGTTAGTACGAAAGTCATAATGTCAAATTCGTAGTGACCATACTGAGTCTTGAAAGCGGTCTTCGGGATGTCACTCTCCCGCACTCTGAACTGGTGATGCCCTGACCTGAGATCAATCTTGGAGAAGCACTCTGCATCCTGAAGCTGGTCAAACAAATCATCGATCCTGGGTAAGGGGTTCCTGTTCTTGACGATAACCTTGTTCAATTATCGATAGTCAATACACATGCGAAGGGAATCGTCCTTCTTTCGAACAAATAGAACTAGCGTACCCTATGGAGACTGGCTCGACCTAATGAAGCCCTTATCAAATAGATCCTTTAACTGATCCTTTAATTCCTTTAGTTCGGTTGGGGCCATCTTGTAAGGAGGGATAGAAATAGACTTCGTATCTGGCAATATATCAATACCGAAGTCAATTTCCCTCTCTTGAGTAACACTAGGCAAATTGTCAGGAAACACCCCCCTCCATTTGCACACCATCGAAACTGGTTGAATAGTCGGGGTTTCGGACTCCATATCCTTAACCCTAATCAGGTGGTACATGTAACCTTTAGAGATCATTTTCCTGGTCTTAAGATATGAAATAAACTGACCTGCTGGTACTGTTGAACTACCCTTCCACTCCAGCATCGACTCACCCGGAAAACAAAATTCCATTGTACATGTTCTATAATTAATCAAAGCATAACATGCAAACAACCAATCCATGCCAAGAATAATGTCAAAGTCAGTCATAACTAACTCTACAAGGTCTGCAGAGCTAACCTTACGCAACATAGTGACCGGGCATTCTCTATATACTAGTCTAGCTATGATCCAATCACCAACATGGATCGAAACTAAAAATGGTTCTGACAAGGTCTGTGGACTATCTCCAAGGCTACTAGCAATATAAGGAGTCACGAAAGATAATGTGGCTCCCGGATCTAGCAAGGCATAAACATAAATATGAAAGACACACAACATACTAGTTACCATGTATGGCGAAGTCTCCTACTCCTGGCACGAGGCAAGGGCACAAAATTGGTTTTGGCTTGTCCGCCACCCCCACTAGTTGATGCTCCCTGCAGAGAGGAACGGGCTAGAGCTGCTGCTATCCTGGTGGTCTATGTACGAACCCTATCATCACCCTGTTTAGCATATGGGCATGCTTGGAGCATGTGCCCGGATCTACCACACCCATAGAAGACATCTGAGCCGAGAAGGCACTCTTTGGTGTGACTCTTTCAGCACTTCCCGTAGGCTGGATAGGTATACTCTAAGTGGGTGCCCCTCTGATCCCTCAACCCTGAAGCCCTGCTCCTCTGATCACCCCTGGGTCAGGATGGGACACTAGCTGATGATGGTGCTGGGGCTAGTGACCTCTACTGAAACTGTGGACAGTAGCCACCGTCGGACCTCTGATGTGAAAACCCACAACTATCTGTTCGATCCCTCTTTGTCTTTCTCTCCCTCTCATGAGCCGCCTCCATCTACTGGGCGTACAACACTATGCGAGGAAAGTCCATATCCTGGTGGAGCATAGCAGTCCTGTAATCCTTATCTAAATAACAGGAAACGCCATGAACAAACCTGCTCACCCGCACCCTCTGATCTATCACTAACTCTGGGGCGTATTTTGACAACCGGTGAACTGAAGCAACTACTCCAGCACTGTCATTCTTCCTTGCTTAAGGTTAACAAACTCAGCTGCTTTTAATTCCCTCATCTCCCAAGGGAAGAATCTTTCAAGAAAGGCCATGTGGAACTCATCCCAACTAATAAGGCCCGCTCCCGCTGCCCTACTGTCCTTCCATTGCTTGTACAAAATATGAGCGACCACTTTTAGCTGATATGATGCCAAGTCTACACACTCCCCATTTGTCACCCCCATAACCTAAGTGACCTTTAAGATCCCTTCAATGAACTCGTGTGGATCCTCATCCACCTTCGATCCCATGAACTCAGGAGGGTACATCCTCAAGAAGTCTCTAATCCGAGCCGCTGCAGCATTGCCATTTTGTGGGACCTGTGCAACAGCCTGCTGGTTGACCGGAGCGGTCAAGGCTTGCGCCAACATCTGAATAGCCACTCGAAACTTAGCATGGGCAGTTGGCTCAAGTGCTTTGGGCTCCTGAACAGGTGGGGCTTCCTGATGCCAATGGTCATTGTCATCTCCATGGCCTTCATTATTTCCATTCCTCCTTCCGTTCATTATTCTAGGAGCCATAATTCTGCAATTGCAAATCTCATGAATTAGAAGGATGGAGAGGCTTTTCATCGCACGACATAGAATATGAAAGAAGGGAACATATCCTAAAATGTTTAGTAGCTTCTTCTTCATAAGTGTGGCGAGCTTCACACCCATGAAAAAGACTCTACCTAACGCGGCTTCCAGACTCCCTAGAACACATCTAAACCTATTTCTCTGATACCAAGTTTGTCAAGACCCGAACGTACACCCGGATCGTAGACACTGGACAAGGGACCCCGAGAGACCCCAAGTCGACCCATGGCACATGCATACAACTAATCTTTTCAAATAATTGGAATGATAGTCTTATAACATAGAGAAAACGTAATTATAGCATAACATCAAGAAATACTGTGCGTATACACAACGGAGCACTACATACTAGTCTGAAAGCCTCTAATACATAAGATGGGTTGATGGGACAACATCCCCAACTAACCCGACCAAAACTAAACATAAACAACATGAAGGTCAATCAAGTATCCCTCGAAATATGAGGACTCACCAATGAGCTGAAAGCATAGGCTGGGATGGTTTAAGGATGAGGATGAGCCTGAGATCTAGACCCTGTATCATAAAACGATACAACACAGAAAGTATGTGGTCAGTACATAAAATGTACCGAGTATGTAAGGTAAGTAAAACGGGCACTTTAAAGTAAACTAAAGCTCATAAATAGTCATAAGAGAAGGACATCATGCTTGCATCAAAATCTTCATAACAAAACATAGGGCGCAAGACTTTCAAATTGTTCATAATCATTCATTATCATAATTATAAGTAACTTTATCAAAATATAACTTGAGCCAATAACATCAACATGACAATGCATAAAACATGCGAAATAATGGGAGGACTCGTCATAATCGACACCATCATGGTAGGGCCTTTCATGATGCCCCACTATATCGCTCAAGTAGGCAGAGCCGACCCTGGCTTGCCAGGCGAGGGTCGTGCATAAGGCTTGATATCACATTTGAGGGGATCATTATCAATACATAATATCATTAGAAACCCACGGTGGCACGTGGTTATGAGACACCGGCGTAGTCCTTTGAACGCTGGGCTGCTCGGTGCTAGACACGTCTCCTAAAAACATGCATATAGGCTCATACATAAATCAATGACATCATGCATTAAGATTTATTGGCTAAAATATAACATTTATCATTGTTGATCCCCTTTAAACATGATTAGCAAAGAACCAAAGCCCTTTTCATCGTGCAATATCATAATTCGACAAATCATATAATTCATTTCATAAATCGTAATTCATTCTTCAACATGCGGGCATTGCCCAATACTTCATCATATTCAATTCTTTCAAAACATGCTCCTAAACATGGGTAGCTTGAAAATCAGCCTTTTGTATCATCAATAAACTCAAATTATAGAGTATTTATCATAAATCATAACTTCCATGAACTTTCATCAAATGGACATTTTTAGATTTTAAAGATTGAAACATGACTTGAAGAAAATAATACTAGAACCGGCCTATCATTCATAATTTGCTAATTAAAACTCAGTCAAATCAGACCCATAAAGACAATCACATTTTCATGCATTCGAGTAAAACCCCATAGACTTGGATAGGAGGATTCATGACTTAAATTGAAATTTGGCATGGGTGAGGAAGAATTCCACCCATTTTGAAACCCTATATACCTGGGAATGGATGGACTCAAAGTTCCTCGAACACCCACAAAGAAATTGATGAAAACAAGGGGAAGAAGGCCTTGAATCTCCCAAAAACCTCTCTAACCTTTTTCATGAGAATGAGCATGCATAAAGGGCTTAACCCATCTTATCTTACTCAGAAAAATATCCAAAACGACGTAGTTTAGGCCTTAGGGACTTAGGGAATTACGAAAATACCCTTATTAAAACGCAGGAAATTTCTGGTCGGCAGTCCCCACGAGGGACCTAACGGGTCATTGCCACAGGGAACGACTCATGGTCGTGGTCCTTTATGTCCACTGCCCAAACATCCAAGGGGACCCCACGGGTGACTTCACGAGTTTTGAGGTCAGACCACGACTCGTGGTCGCCTTCCGTGGCCTACATTGCCCATCTCGACCTGTCAAAACATCCAAGGTAGACCTCGGGTGACCTCACGAGTCGTGAGGTCTAACCACGACTCATGGTTAGGCCCATGGCCTCCTCAGACAGGCTTTGCCAAACCATGTTGACCACGAGTCACCTCACGACCAACCTCACGGGTCATTCTGTGACTTGGTGCCAATTATCAGTTTTTCTTCGTTTTCACTTCCAGGTCTGATCCTTAGGTTCCCGGGGTATAACAAGATAGCACCTGCTTTTACCATTCTTTTCTATTATGACTATTCAAGGCCTTTCAACCCGAATGATTCATTCCTTTATCATAGTTTTGGGTGCTACCTTACATTAAAGTTCTCATATTTTTGTTTCATTTCTCTTGCAAACCCCCAAACATAGGATTTTGCCTCATCTTCATATTCATCTCCTTATCGCTCCCCAATTCATTAGCTTGAAGCCCCCATTGTCACTATTTTATTGCTAGCCATTAGGGAGGATAGGTGCCAAAAAGAAGGATTAGAAATGGTCATTTGGCTTATAATGTGGTTTCCAAGAAAGGGTTCGAGGCTCATACATTGTCTATCAAAGATTAATGCTCAAGGAGGTCATTTTGGGGGAAGTGACTACCAAAAGGAGGCCTAAGATCATGTTCTAAGTGAAACTACATCTAGGATTTCTCCTTCAGTCACACTTGGGGCAAGTTCTAGATAAGAAGAGGTGCATGGGATTCACAAAATTCCTTACCACACAAGGCATCACTCCTCAAGAGATCACAAAAATCATTACCTACACGATATCTTGGTCTAAGACATCAAAACATGCAAATTCATAAGTCAAGCAAGAAATCTAAAAAGTATGTCAAAGAGTGCTATGTTCTTGATTCAAACATTTGCTCATTATCATTTTCATCTTCCTGCCTCATTTAAAAAAAAATTCAAAAATTTTCTGATGGTGCCTCTCAAAACAGATTCATAAAAGACTCAAAAACAACATGGCATTTTTCCTTAACAAAGTCGCCACTCCATCTATCGTCGGAAAATGCCAACCTAGTTCGACAAAGAAAAGAGAAAGAAAACAAATGAATGCTCCTCAGGAAAGAACCATGGTATAAACAAAACCCTTAGAGTTTATTTATTATTCTATTATTTGCAAAGCCAAACAAGAAAACAAGAAAACTTGGGTCATGTGCACAAAATTTATCAACTCAAAGTGAAGACCCCTTTTTATCACTAACCCATCACCCTTAAAAACTAGATCATGTCATTAATTTCATTACCATAACAAGCCCGACAAGGGCAATCATCAACAACCAAAATAAACAAAAGCCTGACAAAGGCTATATCAAGTCAATTAAGAAAACATCAAATCACTGACCCCCCCCCCCCAACAAAAAAACACTCATCCCTCCCCCGCTTAAGAGAATACGTTTCCCCAATGTATGCATGCAAAAGGGAAAGGGACAAGAGACTCGCTAAGTGGGTCATTCTTCCTCATTTTCATTAGCGGCATCACTTGCACCATCACCACTAACCTCACCTAGCCCAGAAAAATCATCCCCCAAGCCTTCAAATAGATTATCAAGCCCAAATGATGGACGGAGCAGCCATTGCAGTGTCAAGGGCACTCATGTTAGGCAACTCTATTGAAGTCCGACTCTTCCATTCTTGCACCTCAGTTCGGTGGGAGGTGACAGCCCCCTCAACTACATCCACCCGCTTGCACAATGTAGTGATGCTCTCATATAAGGATTTGAGCTCCTTCTTAATTGTTTGCGCAATGAGTTTAATACCCGGGAAGTGCCTAAGATTAGACACGGGATCTAAAAATGGTACTTGGCAGAATCAGGGAAAGTCCCACAGGATGGGGTCACCTAACAGGTCATTGGTCCAACCAACGGTCCGCGGTGAGCACTCGTGGTGAGGTATGACTGGGTGGCAGTTGGAAGTGATGGGCCAAACAACGACCCATAGTTCGCTACAACAAGTCGTTGTTTGGAGTCAAGGTGGAGCTAGTGCTCAGCCTAAGAGGGGAGTAACGGGTCGTGGAATGACCCATTGTGAGGATCCACGGATCGTGGTAAACAGTCAATGGAAGGAGTACAAAAATATCTAGTCAATGTAATAGAAGGAAACCACAACTCATTAGAAGAAGGAACGAGTCATGGTATGACTTGTGGAAAGACTTCGTACAAGTTGTCAAAAGGGAAACAACGGACGACTTAGTGACTCGTTGTCTGAAGGGACGACTCGTCTTGTTGAGTCGTGGGATTGAATCTGAGAAGATGAGACTTGGAAGTGGAGATGAAGGATGGATATCACGAGTCGTGGTATCCACTAACGACCAGTTCGTCCAGTCGTGGTTTCCACCAGTGCAGAAATTTTAGAAATTTCATTAAGGGCATTTTTGTCATTCATACGCTCTCAGGTCCTAAACTATGTCATTTTAAGTTATTTTCTGACTGTATTAATATGGGTTAAGTCCTTCTAACCTATTCAAAATCCATGCATGCAAGAGTGATAGTCTAGAGAGGTTATCAAGGTAAATCCTTCAAGGTTCTCTTCAATTTCTTCTTGGACATTCAAGGGAGTGTAAGAATCAGCCATAAATAGCTATATAGGTTTATGAGTAGGCATTTTCGTTCACACCCATGCCCAATCTCTCCTAATTCATGAAGTTTTGATTAAAAATATTATGAAGTTTTATCTTAAATCTTGGGGAATTCTAATGATCTATCCATGGGTTATTACTTATCATGTTTTATACCATATTTTATGAATTATGATTAGATTTTACAACTAATTCGATTATAAATTTACTGATTCAAATTTCTATTAAATTATACCCACTCATACATGTTCTATGACAAATTGAGTTATGACTTTACCTTGATTTTGATGATTCTTCAACCCATCATGATTTATGACCTATGATATGGAATTATTCAAATGTCCATTATGAATTTGTGATTTAAAAAGCATATACATGATTTACAAATATGCATGAACCTCATGATTTACTAATTATGATTTTGGCCGACTCACGGGCCTTACTCTCATGGCTAGCTCACATATTTGCTAGTATGCTTATGATTATCATGATTTAACTAGCCCATGAATCTCATGTATATTATACTATGAGCACTACATATGTTTTGAGAGTAGTATTTTACACCCAGTAGCTTCGGGGCCTAGGTTTTGCCCCAAATCTCAAAACTACGAGCCACCGTAGGACATGATGGGACCTCCCTTGAGACTGTCCCGTTTGCCCAAATGGGCCTTTCATGTGTGATATCACTCCCTTCATGACTCTACCCCTGGAAAGATACGGACACCCTCCCGGCTGAGGATATACTTATCGGGCTCCATGTGTGCTCATATGGGGTATGTCGGTTATAAGAATCTCCTATTGTTCTATATGTTTTATGCGTTATAATGTTCATGTTACTTTGGCTCAAGTAATGATTTATAAAGTTTTTCTTATGTCTATGGTAATGAATGGATTACGAATGATTTGAAAACCTTGAGCCTCATGTTATCTTGTGATATTTACGTTATGAGCATGTTGTCCCACTCTTATGATCTCTTATGAGCTTGTGTATATTATTATTAAATGTCCATTTTACTTACCTTACATACTCGGTACATTCCACGTATTGGATGCATACTCTATGTTGTATCATTTCATGATACAGGCTCCGATCTTCAGACCCAACACTATTAGTAGTTCATCCCAGAGTTTAGCATATAGCTTTTGATGAGTCCTTATCCTCCGAGGGCCAGCATGATTCAGTTATCTTTTCATGTTTTCTTTTCTACACTTGCCAGATTAGTTGGGGATGTTTTCCCATCAACCCATCAAATATGTTAGAGGCTTTTAGACTATATGTAGTATTCAACTGATATGTATGTAGAAAGTACTGCTTACCATGTTATGTTATGTTTATGATTCCGCTATGTCATCATGCTAAGTAATCCGCTTTATTGATATTGAGTTAGATGTATTTTCATTCCATGGGCTGACATGGAGTCTCTTGGGGCTCCTTGTCCCATGTTACGATCCAGGTCTACATTCAAGTCATGACAAACTTGGTATCAGAGCCATGGGTTTGAAGTGTCCTAGGGTGTCTGAAAGCCACGTTAAGTAGATTCCTTTTCATGGGTGTGAAGTGCGCCACACTGATGACGAAGAGGCTACGAGATATTTAGGAAATGCTCCCTTCTTTTATGACTTATGTCGTGCGATGAAATGTATCCCTATCCTTCTAATTTGTGCTATTTGCAATTGCAGAATCATGGCTCCCCGCAGAGTAAATGGTAGGAGGAACGGGAATGGAGAAGGACACGAGGATGGCAACGGAAATGGGCAGTAGTAGGCCCCACCAATCCAGGAGCACCATACACCGGAGCCAGTTGCCCATGTTGAGTTTCGAGCAGCTATTCAGATGCTCGCACAAGCCTTGACCACTCAGGTCAACTAGAAGGTAGTTGCGCATGTCCCGCAAAATGGCAATGCAGCAGCGACTCGATTCAGGAATTTCTTAAGAATGAACCTGCCAGAGTTCCTCGGGTCAAAATTAGATGAGGACCCGGATGAATTCATTGAGGAGATTCTAAAGATCACCCAGGTCATGGGGGTGACAAATGGGGAGTGTGTTGATTTGGCCTCTTATCAGCTGAAAGGGGTTACGCATATTTGGTTTAAACAATGGAAAGATAGTAGGGCAGTGGGAGCAGGACCTATAGGTTGGGAAGAGTTTCATGCATCCTTTTTAGATCGGTTCTTCCATTGGGAGATGAGGGAACTGAAGGCAGCCGAGTTTGTAAATCTTAAGTAGGGTGACATGTCAGTTCAAGAGTATTCTCTAGAGTTCACCTACTTATCCAAGTATGCATCGGAGTTAGTGGCAGACCAGAGGGATCGGGTGAGCCGATTCGTGCATGGAGTGATGGACTACCTAGATAAGGACTATAGGATCGCCATGCTACATCGAGACATAGATTTTCCCCGCATAGTGTTGCATGCCTAGCAGATGGAGATAGTGTATTGGAGGTAGAGAGAGGCCAAGAGAGCCAAGACAAACAATTATGGGATTTCTCAGCCTAGATCGGGGGGTGGACAATGCCAGCAGGCTCACCACAGGTCTTTTGCTCTAGCACCATCATTAGCTAGTACACCATCTAGATCACGAGGCTATAGGAGAGGCAATGCTTCATATTTGAGGGGCCAGGGTAGCATGCAGATAGAGCGCACTTTCCCAGCATGTAAGGTGCGGCAAGAATCACACAAGGAGGTGCCTAGTTGGCTCAGATGCTTGTTTCAGGTGTGGAAAACCCGGACATAGACTCAGGGATTGCCCTTCAGCCAGATTAGCGGGCGATGGAGCCCATATGCCAACCGCTAGATCAGCTGCTCCAGCAGCACGTCCCTCCTAATAGGGCGCCTCGACTAGTTTCGCTGGTGACCAGTGCAAAAATAGGTTCTACGCCCTTTCAACCCGTTAGGAGCATAAGATTTCACCGGATGTGGTTACTGTTATGTTACGAGTGTTTCATCTTGATTCTTATGCTTTGTTAAATCCAGGAGCTATCTTGTCTTCTATGACACCTTATATTGCTAGTAGCTTTGAAGTCAGTCCCGAAATTTTTTTAGAACCATTCTCAGTCTCTACTCCTGTTAGTGATTTAGTTGTAGCTAGGCAACTGTATAGAAGTTGTCCAATCACAATATTGCATAAAGTCACCTCCGCAGACCTTGTAGAGTTAGCCATGCCTTACTTTGATATTATTCTTGGCATGGATTGGTTGTATGCGTGTTATGCTTCTATTAATTGTAGAACCCGGGTAGTAGAGTTCAGATTTCCGGGTGAGCTAGTCTTAGGGTGGAAGGGTAGTTCAGCTGTGCCTATAGTTCATTTCATTTCCTACCTTAAGGTGAGAAAGATGATTTCTAAAGGTTGTGTGTACCATCTAGTTAAGGTTAAGGACGTTGAGTACAAGACCCCGACTATCCAGTAAGTTCAAGTAGTATGTGAGTATCTGGAAGCCTTCCCAGATGATTTATCTGGAATCCCTCCCGAGCGGGAGATTGATTTTTTCATTGACCTTCTCCCCCACACGCAGCCTATATATATTCCTCCTTACAGAATGGCTCCAGCCAGCTAAAGGACATGAAAGAGCATTTGAAGCACCTATTAGATAAAGGTTTCATTAGACCGAGAAAGTCTCCATGGGGTGCACCAGTCTTATTTGTCTGAAAGAAGGATGGTTCCCTTCGAATGTGCATTGACTATCGGTAATTGAATAAGGTTACCATCAAGAAAAAGTATACTCTACCCAGGTTTGATGATTTATTTGACCAGCTTCAGGGTGCCAACTGTTTGTCGAAGATAGATCTCAAATCTGGGTACCATTAGCTAAGAGTTCAGGAGAGCGATATCCCGAAGACAACCTTGAAGACGCGGTATGGTCATTATGAGTTTGTAGTTATGTCTTTTGGACTAACGAATGTTGCTGCAACTTTATGGAATTGATGAACGGGGTGTTAAAGCCATATTTAGATATGTTTATGATCGTGTTTATTGATGACATCCTGATATACTCTCGGAGCAAGGAGGAGCATGCCGCTTATTTGAGGATAGTGCTTCAGATTCTCAAGGATCACCAATTATATGCTAAATTCAGCAAGTGCGAGTTTTGTTTGAACTCAGTGGCATTTTTTTGCCATGTGGTATCAAGTGAGGGCATACGGGTGGACTCTTAGAAAATAGAAGCGGTGAAGAATTAGCCTAGACCGGTGAATCCTTCTGATATCCGGTGCTTTTTGGGTTTAGTTGGATACTATCGGAGATTTGTTGAAGGTTTCTCATCTATTGCAGCACCCTTGACAAAATTGACCCAAAAGAAGGTGAAATTTCAATGGTCAGAGGCTTGTGAGTAGAGCTTCCAAGAGTTGAAGACTCGACTTACCTCAGCACCGATGTTGACCCTACTCGAGGGTATCGATGGATTTGTGGTGTATTGTGATGCTTCAAGGATCGGACTTGGGTTTGAATTGATGCAACATGGGAAGGTTATAGAATATGCCTCTAGACAATTAAAGGTGCATGAGAAGAATTACCCAACCAATGATCTTGAATTGGACGAAGTGGTATTCGCCTTGATGATATGGCGATATTATTTGTGCAGAGTCCACATGGGTTTATGGACCATAAGAGTTTACAATATGTGTTCACCCAGAAGGATCTCAATCTTCAGCAAAGGAGGTAGGTGGATCTACTCAAAGACTATGATATGAGTGTCCTTTACCATCCGGGTAAGGCCAATTTAGTAGCAGATGCACTTAGTAGACTTTCTATGGAGAGTGTGTCTCACGTGGATGAGGGGAAGAAGGAGCTGGTGAAGGATGTGCATTGACTCGCAAGGTTTGGAGTTAGGTTGGTTGACTCGACCGATGGCGGTGTTGTTGTTCATAACGGATTAGAATAGTCCTTGGTGACTGATGTGAAAGCTAGACAAGATGAGGACCCGGTTTTGGTAAAGTTGAAGGAAGCCATTAAAATTAGAAGGTAGAGGTCTTCCCCAAAGGGGGAGATAGTATGCTTTAGTACCAGGGTCGCCTATGTGTTCTGGATATGGATGATTTGAGGAGTCGGATGCTGCACGAGGCTCATAGATCCTGGTATTCTATCCATCTAGGTGTCATCAAGATGTACCGTGACTTATGGGAAGTCTATAGGTGGAATGGAATGAAGAAGGACATCGCAGAGTTCGTAGCTAAGTGCCCAAACTGTCAGCAAGTAAAGGTCGAGTACTAGAGACCGAGAGGCGTGCTTCAGGAGATCGGTATTCCTACTTTGAAGTGAGAAGAAATTAATATGGATTTCATCATAGGTTTACCTCGTACTCGTCCATAATATGACTCCATTTGGGTTGTGGTAAACAGGTTGACCAAGGCCGCTCATTTTCTACCAGTCAAAACTACAGATTCGATAGAGGATTATGCCAAACTATATATCCGGGAGCTAGTTCGATTTCATAGAGTGCCCTTATCCATTATTTAAGACAGAGGTAACTAATTTACCTCTCCATTTTGTAGGTCATTTAAAAAAGGACTTGGTACTCAGGTTAAGCTCAGCACCACATTTCACCCACAAATGGATGGCCAAGCGGAGTGGACAATTCAGACTCTCAAAGACATGTTGAGAGCATGCGTGGTTGACTTCAAGGGTAGTTGGGATGATCATTTACCTCTTATCAAGTTTTCATACAATAATAGCTACCATTCCAGTATTTAGATGGCTCTATTTGGGACTCTCAATGGGCAGAGATGTAGATCGCCCATTGGTTAGTTCGAAGGTTGTGAAGCTATGATGATAGGGCTAGATTCGATCCATGAGGCTATGGAGAAGGTTCAGCTCATACAGGATAGGTTGAAAACAACTCAAAGTCGCCAAAAGTCCTATGCCGATTTGAGAAGGAGAGAATTAGAATTCGAGGTGGATGATTTTGTATTTCTGAAGGTATCTCCCCTGAAGAGAGTGATGTTGTTTAAAAAGAAAGGAAAACTTAGCCCTCGTTATGTTGGCCCCTACCGAATTGTTAAATGGGTTGCAAAGGTGGCATATGAACTGGAGTTGCCCTCAGAGTTAGCTTCTGGGCATCTTGTTTTCCGTGTGTCGCTCTTAATGAAGTGTTTGGGTGACCCAACCCTAGTTGTTCCAGTGAACAGAATTAGTGTGAAAGACAACCTTAGTTATGAGGATGTTTCGGTGGATACTAGATCATCAGGTTCGAAGGCTAAGGAACAAGGAAGTAGCTTCAGTCAAAATTTTATGGAAGAATCAACACGTTGAAGGAGCTACGTGCAAAGCCGAAGATACAACATTTTGTAATAGCTCGGGAAGGCCTAGGAATAGACCCAGGGGTTGAATTTGAAAAGTGTAGAAAACTGGCAAAATCATCACAGAACGGACCACAGAACGACTCGTGGTACCAATCCATGAGTTGTTGTATGTTATTGTTGGTTGGGGAAAGAATGGTGGTAGTGGAGACAATGAGAGGTATGACGACCCATTGTGGGATACAACGGGCCGTCCTTTGAAGTCGTGATTAGGGTCAAGTTGGGCAATAGTGAAAACCACGGGAGATATGATGACTCATTGTGGAGAAAAACGAGTCATCATTAGCAGTCGTAGGAAGGAGTTAGGCTTTTCAAGTGACTTTCAACGGGCATCCTAATGACACGTTAGAATAGACCATGTGTCGTTGGTTGGGGTATTGTTTGAGTTTTAGTTTTTCCAATGGACTTTACGGGGGATAATTATGGTCCGCTGTTTGTTGTGACGGGTGGTGGTGTGACACGTTAGGAGATGAGATGCCAAGGTTCATGGGGTTAGCCAAGGGTGATGTGACGAGTCATTGGTTGAAGGTACGGGTCGTCCTGACGATCCGTTGTTTAGGTTCTGAGAATGGGTTATCAGTAGTGGTTTCAACGAGGTACGTGACAGGTCGTCGTTGGTTCTAACGACCCGTTAGTCCCACCCGTGGGAGAGATCTGGCCAGTTTTCAGGGCAGGTTCATTAAGGGTATTTTTGACCTTTTCACGATATAAGGCCCTAGACTATGTCATTTTAGTTTGGGAGAAGCTCGGTTTTAAGTGAATGACCTATTCTAAACTCCCATTCATGCGTGCAAGAACTTTGAGAGGTGATTTAAGGGGAGATTTCAAGTTTTTCACCTCAATTCCTTCAAATTCATTCTTGGGATTTTAAGGAGGGTTAGGAGTTGATAATCCTAGGTATGTAGGGTCTTCAATGGGTGGATTCTTCCATACCCATGCTCCTTCTACATTGATTATTCTAAATTTATTTGAAAACTCATGGGGTTTTGTATTTTATTTATATAAAATTACATGATTTAATTATGAGTCTTGTGATTTTTGAAATCTTATCATAATCTACTGATTTTGATCATCTTTCGAGATTTAAATTGAGTATAACATTATAGACTTTGAACTTCTAAACAATTAAGCTTGAGTATGCATGCCCCATGATGAATCGATTTATGATCCATTGATCCATTGGTGTTTTTGATAAGCCCAGCATGAATTATGAATTTATTTATGAATTTATTATGTTATCTATTATGAACTTATGAATTTCAAGCTATATCCATGATCTACAAGTTTCACAACCCAAACGTACACCCGGATCATAGACACGGGACACGGGACCTCGAGGGATCCCAAGTCAACCCCTGGCACATGCTTTCAACTAATCTCATTTAAATAAGCAGAATATTAAGCATAAAACATCGCGGAAATGTAACCATGACATAGCATCAGGAAATACCGACATTTACATAAGTTGAATACTACTCATTTGTCCGGAAGCCTCATATACGTAAGATGGGTTGATTGGACAACATCCCCAACTAACCTGAGCAATACTCAAACATAATCAATAGAAAAGTTTATCAAACAGCCCTCGGAACATGAGGACTCGCCAACAAGCTGATATCGTAGGCTGGGATGGACTAAGGATGAGGATGAGCTTGAGATCCGGACCCTGTATCATGAAATGATACAGCATAGAAAGTTTGCGGTCAGTACGTGGAATGTACTGAGTATGCAAGGTAAGTAAAACAGACGTTTTAAAAAGTAAAGTAAACATAATAAATAGACATAGGAGAAGGACATCATGCTTGCATCAAAATCTTCGTAATAAAACATAAGGCTCAAGACCTTCAAATCATTCATTATCATAATTGTAAATAACTTTATCATAATATAACTTGAGCAAATAACATAAATGTAACAATGCATAAAACATGTGTAACAATGGGAGGACTTGTCATAACTGGCATCATCATCGTAGAGGCTTTCATGATGCCCTACTTTCTCGCTCAAGTGGGCAGAGCCGACCCTGGCTTGCCAGGCGAGGGTCGTGCATAAGGCGTGATATCAAATTTGATGGGATCATTATCAATACATCATAACATTTACAACCCACAGTAGCACGTGGTTAAGAGATACCGGTGTAGTCCTTTGAACGTCGGGCTGCTCGGTGCTAGACACGGCTCCCAAAAAACATGCATATAGGCTCATACATAAATCATTAACATCATGCAAAAAAATCATTGGCTAAGATATAACATTTATAATCATTGATCCCCTTTAAAACATGCTTAGCCAAGAATCAAGGCCCTTTTTATCGGCCAAGATCATAAATCGATAAATCATGAAATTCATTTCATAAATCATAAATCATTCTTCATCATATGGACATTGCCAATGCTTCATCATACTAAATTCTTTCAAAATATACTCATAAAAATGGGTAACTTGGATTCATATATTTCCATAATTAATAAACTTAAAATGATGTATATTCATCATAAATCATAACTTTCATGAACTTCCATAAATGGGCATTTTGGATTTAAAAAGATTGAAACATGAGTTAAAGAAAATAATGGTAAAACCTGCCCATCATTCGTAATTCAATAATTGAAAACTCCATTAAAACATACCCATAAAGAGAAATCACATTGTCATGCTTTGGGTAAAACCCCATGGAATTTGAGTTGGAGAATTCATAACTTTAATCGAAATTGGGCATGGGTGAGGAAGACTTTCACCCATTTTAAAACCCTACATACCTAGTAATAGATGGATTTAAGGTTCCTTCAGCACCCACAAAGAAATTGAAGAAAATTGGGGAAGAAGGCCTTGAATCTCCCAAAACCTCTCTAAAATCCTTGCATGAGAATGGGCATGCAATAGGGACTTAACTCCTCTTATCACACTCAGAAAATATCCAAAATGAAGTAGTTTAGGCCTTAGGGACTTAGAAATGTATGGAAACACCCTCATTAAAGCGCAGGAAATCTCTGGTCGCTAGTCCTCACGAGGGACCAAACGGGTCGTTGCCTCAGAGCATGAATCATTGCATTGATCCGTTGAGTCCACTACCCAATATTCCAAGGGAACCCCAGGGGAGACTTCACGAGTCGTGAGGTCAGACCACGACTTGTGGTCACCTTCCGTTCCCTACACTGCCCATCCCATTATTGCCAAACCTCCAGGGTTTACCACGGCTGACCTCACGAGTCGTGAGGTCTGACCACAACTTGTGGTCAGGCCCGTGGCCTCCTCACTCAGACCTTGCCAAACCAAGCTGACCATGTGTCACTTCACGACTCGTGGTCACTCCTCACGACTCACCTCACATGTCATTCTGTGACCTAGTGAAAATTTTTAGTTTTTCTCCGTTTTCACTTCCGGGTCTGATCCTTGGGTTCCCTGGGTATAACAGTATCTCACCCTTGGGAACATTCGTGGTCGAATGTTAGAAAGATGCAGAAAACTCAGAAACAAGATATCACCATATACAATTACCAATCATTTAAGTCAAAAACGGACAAACTGACTACCTTCGAAAGGAACTACATAGCTAAACTGAATTCAGACATCACATACATTTACCATATCATAAAACAAACTCATACACACGAACTGAACGGGGAAAACCTGATTAAAGGTTTAAGGAAAATCTGATACCTCAAACTAAAACGGAGCCAGTAGGGAATAAATGAGGGTATTTAGCTATCATATCTGCTTTGGCTTCCCACGTAGCTCCCTCAACGTGCTGATTTCTCCATAATACTTTGACTGAAGCTACTTCCTTATTCCACAGCCTCCGAACCTGATGATCCAAGATTTCAACGGGAATTTCTTCATAACTGAGGCTTTCCTTCACTCCAATGCTGTCTACCTGAACTACCAAGTCTAGATCACCCAAGCACATCTTTAAAAGTGACACATGAAAGACGGGATGAACCAAAGATAGCTCCAAGGGCAAGTCCGACTCATACACCACCTTACCAACTCTTCTCACAACCCGGTAAGGGCCAACATAGTGGGGGTTGAGTTTACCTTTCTTCCCGAACTGCATGACTCCCTTCATTGGATATACCTTTAGAAATACCCAGTCTTCCACATCAAACTCCAAATCTTTTCTCGTCACATCAACATATGATCTCTGACGACTCTGAGCGATTTTCAACTAGTCCCTTATCAACTGAACCTTCACCATCGCCTTATGAACCGAATTTGGTCTGATAATTGCTGCCTAACCAACCTCGAACCACCCGATGGGAGATCTACACCTCCGCCCGTAAAGAGCCTCGAACGGTGCCATTTGGATACTGGAGTGGTAACTGTTATTATAAGCAAACTCGATCAAGGGAATATTATCATCCCAACTTCCTTTAAAATCCATAACAGATGCCCTCAACCTATCCTCAAGGGTCTAAATGGTTCGTTCTGCCTGGCCGTCTATTTGCGGATGGAAGACCGTACTGAGCTTAACTTGCGTCCCAAGTCCTTTTTGAAAAGACCACCAAAACTAAGAGGTAAACTGAGTACCTCAGTCCGAGATGATAGACAAGGGAACTCCATGAAGTCGAACCAACTCTCAAGTATACAACTTGGCATAATCCTCTGCTGAATCCGTGGTCTTGATCGGTAGGAAGTGTGCCACCTTAGTTAGCCTATCCACCACCATCCAAATGGAGTCATAGTGTCGGCGAGTACGAGGTAGGCCTGTAACAAAATCCATATTAATCTCTTCCCACTTCCAAGTGGAGATGCTGATATTCTGAAGTATGTCTCCCGGCCTTTGATTTTCGACTTTCACTTGCTGACAATTTGGACATTTTGCTAAGAACTATGCAATATCCTTCTTCATACCATCCCACCAATAGATTTCTCACAAATCCTGATATATTTTCATCGATCCTGGATGAATAGAATATCTGATACCATGTGCCTCATGCATTATCCGAACTCTCAAATTATTAACGTCCGGAACACATAGTGAACCCTAGTATCGCAGCACACCATCTCCCCCTTGGGAGAAAACCTCCACCTTCTGACTCCTCACCGCCTCCTTTAGCTTCCTCAATATTGGATCCTCATGTTGCCTGGATTTAATGTCAACTACCAAGGAAAATTCTGAACCATTATGTACAACAATACCGCCATCAGTCAAATCGATCAACCTAACTCCCAGCCTTGCAAGTCGGTGAACATCCTTCACCAACTCTTTCTTTCCCTCATCCACGTGGGACACACTTTCCATGGAGCTTCAACTAAGCACATGTGCAACCACATTAGCCTTGACTGTGGTGGTAAAGGACACTCATGTCGTAGTCCATAAGTAACTCCAACCACCTCCTTTGCCAAAGATCTAGATTCTTCTGTGTGAGCACATATTTAAAGCTCTTGTGATCCGTAAATACATCCACGTGGACCCCATACAAGTAATGCTGCCATATCTTTAATGCAAACACCACCACGGCCAACTCAAGATCATGGGTCGGGTAATTCTTTTCATGAACTTTCAGTTGTCTCGAGGCATATGCTATTACCTTCCCACGCTGCATCAACACACATCCCAGCCCGACTCTCGAAGCATCACAATAGACAACTAAACCATCGGTACCCTCGGGTAAGGTCAACACTGGCGCTGAAGTGAGTCGAGTCTTCAACTCATGGAAGCTTTTCTCACAAATGTTCAACCACAGGAATTTCACCTTTTTTTGAGTAAACTTAGTCGAAGGTGTCGTGATAGATGAGAAACCCTCCACAAACCTTCGGTAATAACCAGCTAGGCCCAAGAATCTCTGAATTTCTAAAGGATTCACTAGTCTAGGCCAATTCTTCACGGCTTCGATCCTCTGGGAATCTACCCTTATGCCTTCACCTGATACCACGTGTCCTAGAAATTCTACCGAGTTTATCCAAAATTCACACTTACTAAACTTTTCATACAGCTGATGATCCTTGAGGGTTTGCAGCACCATCCTCAAATGAGTGACATACTCCTCCTTGCTCCGGGAGTATATAAGAATGTCATCAATGAACACGATCACGAACATATCCAAATATTGCTTGAACACCCTATTCACTAGGTCCATAAAAGTTGCAGGAGCATTGCTTATCCCAAAAGACATAACAATAAATTCATATTGACCATACCGAGTCCTGAAAGAGGTCTTCGGGATGTCACTCTCCCGAAATCTAAGCTGATGATACCCGGACCTGAGATCGATCTTGGAGAAGCACTTGGCACCTTAAAGCTGATCAAACAAATCATCAATCCTGAGTAAGGGGTACCTGTTCTTGACGGTAACCTTGTTCAACTGTTGATAGTCAATACACATGCGAAGGGAACCGTCCTTCTTTCGAACAAATAAAACTGGTCCACACCATAGAGACTGGCTTGGTCTAATGAAGCCCTTATCCAACAAATCCTTTAACTGATCCTTCAATTCCTTCAGCTCAGCTGGAGACATCCTGTAAGGAGGGATAGAAATAGGCTGCATATCTAGCAATAAATCAATACCAAAATCAATTTCCCTTTTGGGAGGGACACCTGGAAAATCCTCGGGAAACACCTCTGGATATTCACACACCACCGGAACTAATTGAATAGTCGGCGTCTCAGACTCCACATCCTTAACACTAACTAGGTAGTGCATACACCCCTTAGAGATCATCTTCCTAGCCTTAATATAAGAAATAAACCGACCTGCTAGTACCGCTGAACTACCCTTCCACTCCAAAACTGACTCACCCGAAAAATGAAACTCCACGGTACGGGTCCTATAATTAATTGAAGCATAACATGCTAACAACCAATCCTTACCAAGAATAATGTCAAAGATAGTCATGGATAACTCTACTAAATCTGCTGAGGTAACCTTATGAAACATCATAATAGGGCAACCTCTATATACCAACCTAGCTAAAAAAATCACTGACTGGAGTAGATACGGAGAATGGTTCTGATAGAATTTCAAGACTTACTCCAAAACTACTAGCAACGTAAGGAGTCACGAAAGACAATGTAGCTCCCAGGTCTATCAAGGAAAAAACATCATGTTGATATACACGCAACTTACCAATGACCACATTTGGTGAAGTATCCTTCTCCTGGTGCGAGGCAAGGGCATAGAATCGATTTTGGCGCTGACCGCCACCCCCACTAGTAGATGCTCCGTGTGGAGCTGAATGGGCTAGAGCTGCTGCTGTCCTGGTGGTCTGTGCTCGACCCCTATCTTCAGCGTGTCTGGAATATGGACATGTTCGGCACATGTGCCCAGGTCTACCACACCTGAAGTAGACATCCGAACCGAGTAGGCATTCCCCGGTGTGACTCTTGCCGCACTTCCCGCGGGCTGGAGAGGTATACTCTAACTGGGTTTCCCTCTGATCCCTCTACGCTGAAGCCCTACTCTTATAATCACCCTTGGGTATAAATGGGGTGCTAGCTGATGATAGCAATGGGGCTAGTGACCTCTGCTGAAGCTGTGGACGGTAGCCACCGCCGGACCTCTGATGTGAAAACCCACGACTATCTATCCGGGCCCTCTTTGCCTCTCTCTCCCTCGCATGAGCCGCTTCCATCTGCTGGGCGTAGAACACTATGTGATGAAAGTACATACCTTGATGAAGCATGGAAGTCCTGAAATTCTTATTTAAATAACCGGCCACACCACAAACAAATCGGCTTACCCGCGCCCTCTGATCCATCACCAACTCTGGGGCGTATTTTGACAACCGAGTGACTGAAGAAAATACTCCAGCACTGTCAGTTTTCTTTGCTTGGGGTTAACAAACTCAACTACTTTCAATTCCCTCATCTCCCAAAGGAAGAATCTTTCAAGAAAGGCCATATGGAACTCATCCCAGCTGATAAGGCCCGCTCCCGCTGCCCTAATGTCCTTCCATTGCTTGTACCAAATATGAGCGACCTCCTTTAGTTGATATGAGGCCAAGTATACACACTCCCCATTCGTCATCCCCATAACCTGAGTGACCTTCAGGATCCCTTCAATGAACTCATGCAGATCCTCATCCACCTTTGATTCTGTGAACTCGGGAGGGTTCATCCTCAAGAAGTCTCTAATCCGAGCCATTGTTGTATTACCATTCTGTGGAACCTGTGAAATAGCCTACTAATTGACCTTTGCGGTAAAGGCCTGCGCCAACATCTGAATCACCGCCCGAAACTCGACGTGGGCAACTAGCTTTGGTGCTTGGGGCTCCGGAACAGGTGGGGCTGGTTGATGCCCATGGTCATTGCCATCTCCGTGGCCTTCATCATTTCCATTCCTCCTTATATTAATTCTTCTAGGAGCCATAACTCTGCAATCGCGAATCACACGAATTAGAAGGACGGAAAGGCTTTTCATCGCACGACATAAAACATGAAAGAAAGGAACATTTCCTAAAATGTTTAGTAGCCACTTCATCATAGGTGTGGCACGCTTCACACCCATGAAAAAGACTCTACCTAACATGGCTTTTGGACACCCTAGGACACTTCAAATCTATTGCTCTGATACTAAGTTTTTCACGACCGAACGTACACCCGGATCGCAGACACGAGACAAGGGACCCCAAGGAACCCCAAGTCAACCCCTGGCACATGCATTCAACTAATCTCACTTAAATAAATAGAATATTAAGCATAAAACATCGTGAAAACGTAACCATGGCATAGCATCAGGAAATACCAACATTTACATAAGCTGAATACTACTCATTTGTCTGGAAGCCTCTAATATGTAAGATTGGTTGATGGGACAACATCCCCAACTAACCCGAGAAATACTGAAACATAATCAGCGAAAAAGTTTATAAAGCAGTCCTCGAAACATGAGGACTCACCAACAAGCTGATATCATAGGCTGGGATGGACTAAGGATGAGGATGAGCCTGAGATCCAAACCGTGTATCATGAAATGATACAACATAGAAAGTATGCGGTCAGTACGTGGAATGTCCTGAGTATGCAAGGTAAGTAAAACAGACGTTTTAAAAAGTAAAGTAAACATCATAAATAGACATAGGAGAAGGACATCATGCTTGCATCAAAATCTTCATAATAAAACATAAGTCTCAAGACTTTCAAATCATTCATAATCATTCATTATCATAATAGTAAATAACATTATCATAATATAACTTGAGCCAATAACATAAATATAACAACGCATAAAACATGTGAAACAATGGGAGGACTCATCATAACCGACACCATCATGGTAGAGGCTTTCATGATTCCCCACTGTCTCGCTCAAGTGGGCAGAGCTGACCCTGGCTTGCCAGGCGAGGATCGTGCATAAGGAGTGATATCACATTTGAGGGTATCATTATCAATACATCATAACATTTACAACCCATGGTTGCACATGGTTATGAGACACCGGCGTAGTCCGTTGAACGCCGGGCTGCTCAATGCTAGATACGACTCCCAAAAAACATGCATATAGGCTCATACATATATCATTAACATCATGCATAAAAATTCATTGGCTAAGATATAACATTTATCATCATTGATCCCCTTTAAAACATGCTTATCCAAGAATCAAGGCCCTTTTTATCGGCCAACATCATAAATCAATGAATTATGAAATTCATTTCATAAATCATATATCATTCTTCAATATATGGGCATTTCCCAATGCTTCATCATACTAAATTCTTTCAAAAATATGCTCATAAACATGGGTAACTTGAATTCGTGCATTTCCATAATCAATAAACTTAAAATGATGCATATTCATCATAAGTCATAACTTTCATGAACTTCCATAAATGGGCATTTTGGATTTATAAAGATTAAAACATGAGTTAAAGAAAATAATGATAAAACCTGCACATCATTCGTAATTCAATAATTGAAAACACCATTAAGACATACGCATAAAGAGAAATCACATTGTCATGCTTTGGGTAAAACTCCATGGAATTTGAGTATGAGAATTCATAACTTTAATTGAAATTGGGCATGGGTGTGGAATACTTTCACCCATTTTAAAACCCTACATACCTGGGAATAGATGGACTTAAGGTTCCTTGAGCACCCACAAAGAAATTGAAGAAAATTAGGGAAGAAGGCCTTGAATCTCCCAAAACCTCTCTAAAATCCTTACATGAGAATAGGCATTCAATAGGGACTGAAATCCTCTTATCACACTCAGAAAATATCCAAAACAATGTAGTTTAGGCCTTAGGGACTTAGGAAATTATGAAAACACCCTCATTAAAACTTAGGAAATCTCTAGTCGCCAGTCCTCACGAGGGACCTAATGTGTCGTTGCCTCAGGGCACGACTCGTTGCCTTGATCTGTTGAGTCCACTGCCCAATCCTCCAAGGGAACCCCACGGGAGACTTCATGAGTCGTGAGGTTAGACCAAGATACGTGGTCACCTTTTGTGGCCTACACTGCCCATCCCATTATTGCTAGACCTCCAGGGTTCAACACAGGTAACCTCACGAGTCGTGAGGTATGACCACGAATCGTGGTCAAGCCCGTGTCTCCTCACTCAGACCTTTCCAAAACATGCTGACCATGAGTCACTTCTCGACTCATTGTCTCTCCTCACAACTCACCTCACGAGTTGTTCTGTGACCTGGTGTGAATTTTCAGTTTTTCTCCATTTTCACTTTCGGGTCTGATCCTTGGGTTCCCCGGGTATAACAACAAGTATGCATGAATTTTACCAATCATGAATTATGTTTTTTTTGGCTGACCCACGAGCCTCAAGTAATGGCTAGTTCAAATATGTTCAAGCATGTTTATGATTATCATGATTTGACTAGCCCATGAACTCATGTATGTGTTATTATGAGCACTATATATATGTTTTCGGAGTAGTATCAAACATCGAGTAGGTTCAGGACTCATGTTAAGCCCCGAATCTCATGAACTACGTGCCACCGTAGGTATGTTGGGACCAATTCATGTCTGTCCCTGGCTCAAATGGCCCTTTTCATGTGTGATCACACCCTTCATGGTTCCTACCCTTGGAAAGATCTGAACACCCTCCCGACTAGGGTTACAAGTCGGGCTTCATGTGTGCTCAAATGGGGTGTGTCGATTAAGAGAATCTCCCACTGTTCCTCATGATTTATGCATGTATACGATTATGAATGTCGGCTCAAGTTATGTTATGTAAGGCTCTTCTATTATGATTATGACTATGCTTACGTTACGAATGTTTTGAAAACCTTAAGCCTTATGTTATATTATGATAATTATGTTATGAGCATGTTGTCCTACTCTTATGATCACTTATTAATTTCATAAATGTTTTAAATATTCATTTTACTTACCTTTCATACTCAGTACATTCCACGTACTGACCGCATACTTTTTATTCTGTATCATCTCATGATACAGGTCCCAGTTCTCAGGGGCATCCTCACCAGTAGATAGACTCGAACTTGCTCTCTGCATATTTGGTAAGTCCTCATGTTTCGAGGCCTACTTATTCACACTCTATGTTATTCCTTCAGTTACTGGATATTGGATTAGTTGGGGAGTTGTTCCATCAATCCGCCTTTCATGTTTAGAGGCTTTACAGACTAAATGTTTTATTCTGCGGTATATATAAGTATTGTACTGTTTTCCCCTCATGTTATGTTATGATTACTTTCTCTATGTTAAGCCTTCTGCTCATGTGATTGAATTAGATGTATGCTCATGCCATGGGTTGACTTGGGGTCTCCCGGGGCTCCTTGTCTCGTGTCTACAATCCGCGAGTACGTTTGGGTTGTGACAAACATGGTATTAGAGCCATAGGTATGATGTGTCCTATGGAGTCTGAAATCCTCGTTAGGTAGAGTCTTTTTCATTGGTGTGAAGCGCGCCACACCTATGAAGAAGAGGCTACTAGACGTTCAGGAATGTTCCTTGCGATGAACGTCCTTTACCTATAATTCGTGTTATTTGCGTTTGCATAATCATGCCTCCGTGTCGAGTAAATTCCAAGAGGAACGGTAATGGTGATGATCATGATGGTGCACATGATGGGGAACATCCGCCCGCTCCACCCGTTCATGAGGAGCACGTACCAGAGCCAGCTGCCTACGCTGAGCTTAGGGCAGTGATCTAGATGTTGGCATAGGCCATGATAGCTCAGGCCCAAAATCATACTGTGGCCCATTATCTGCAGAATAGGAATGCGACGGCTTCTAGGGTGATGGATTTTCTGAGGATGAGCCCCTCGGAGTTCACAGGGTCGAAGGTAGAAGAGGACCTACATGACTTTATTGAGGAAATTCTGAAGATCACCCAGGTTATGAGGGTGAATAATGGGGAATGTGTTGATTTGACCTCTTATCAGCTCAAGGGGGTAGCACATATATGGTTCAAGCAATGGAGAGGTTTTAGGCCAGCAGGTGCAGGCCCGATAGGTTGGGATGAGTTCCACACCGTATTCATGGATCGGTTCTTCCCTCGGGATATGAGGGAGCTCAAGGCGGTTGAGTTTGTGAATTTTAAGCTGGGCAACATGTTAGTCCAGGAGTATGCTTTGGAGTTCACCTGGCTATCTAAATATGCTCCGGAGTTGGTGGCAGATCAGTGGGCTCGGGTGAGCCGCTTTGTGCATGGAGTAGTAGATTACTTGGACAAGGATTGTTGGATTGCCATGCTACACCAGGACATCGACTTTCCCTGTATTGTATTGCATGCCCAGCAGATGGAGTCGGTCTATAGGAGAAAGAGAGAGACCAAGAGGGCCAGGATCGACAGCTATGGGTGTTTCTCAGGGCAGATCAAGAGGTGGATCACGTTAGCAGTCCCAGCACAGGTCCACTGCTCTAGCTCCATCATCGGCTAGCATGCCGTACAGGTTCAGGGGAGACCAGAGGAGCAGGGATATAGGATCTAAGGATCATGGTAGCATGCAGGTGGAGTGCAGTTTCCCAGCGTGTGTGAGATATGCCAAAAATCATCCCAGGAGGTGCTTGGTCGGTGCAGATGCTTGTTTCGGGTGTGGAAAACCCGAGCACGGGATCAGAGATTACCCTGCATCCAATTCTACCGCTCTAGCAGCATGACCTCCTCAATAGGGTGCCTCCACTAGTTTGGCAGGTGACCAGCACCGGAACAGGTTTTACGCCCTAGTGCCTCGCCAAAAGCAGGAGGCTTCGCCAGATGTGGCCATGGCTATGTTGCAAGTATTCCATATTGATGCTTATGCTTTGTTAGATCCAAGAGGTACCTTGTCTTTTGTGACCCCTTACATTTATAGTATTTTTGGATTTAATCCTGAAATTCTATTAGAACCATTCTCTGTATCTACTCCAACCGATGAATCAGTTATAGCTAGGCGGGTATAGAGGTTGCCCCATTACGGTGTTGCATGAGGTTACCTCCACAGACCTTGTAGAGTTATCCATGACTGACTTTGACATTATTCTTGGACAGGATTGGTTGTTTGCATGTTATGCTTCAATTAATTATAGGACCCGTATGGTGGAATTTCATTTTTCGAGTGAGTCAATGTTGGAGTGGAAGGTAGTTCAGCGGTACCAGCAGGTCGGTTCATTTCCTATCTTAAAGCTAGGAAGATGATCTCTAAGGGTTGTGTGTACCACCTAGTTAGGATTAAAGATGTGGAGTCTGAGACCACGATTATTCAGTCAGTTTCGGTGGTGTGCAAATATCTGAAGGTGTTTCCTGATGATTTTCCAGGTGTTCCTTCGGAAAGGGAGATTGATTTCAAAATTGATCTACTACCCGATACGCAACCTATATCTGTTCCTCCTTATAGGATGACTCCAGCCGAGCTAAAAGAGTTGAAGGAATAGTTGAAGGACTTGTTGGATAAGGGTTTCATTAGACCGAGCAAGTCTCCATGGGGCACACCGGTTCTATTTGTTCGAAAGAAGGATGGATCCCTTTGAATGTGTATTGATTATTAACAACTTAATAAGGTCACCATCAAGAACAGGTACCCCATTCCTATGATTGATGATTTATTTACCAACTCCATGGTGCCAGGTGTTTCTCGAAGATAGATCTCGGGTGCGAATATCACCAGCTCAGAGTTCGGGAGTGTGACATTCCAATGACAGCCTTCAAAACCCCATATGGCCACTATGAGTTTGTAGTTATGTCTTTAGGACTAACCAATGCTCCTGCAGCTTTTATGGACCGATGAATAGGGTATTCAAGGCATATTTGGATACAGTTGTGATTGTGTTCATTGATGACATCCTTATATACTCGCGGAGCAAGGAGGAGCATACCTCTCACCTGAGGGTAGTACTTCATACCCTTAAGGATCGTCATCTATATGCAAAGTTTAGCAAGTGTGAATTTTGGCTAGACTCAGTGCCATTTCTGGGTCATGTGGTGTCGAGTGAGGGCATAAGGGTGGATTCTCAGAAAATCAAAGCGGTGAAGAATTGGCCTAGACCGGTGAATCCTTCATAAATTCAGAGTTTCTTGGGCCTAGTGGGGTACTACCAGAGATCTTTTGCGGGTTTCTCATCCATTCCGGCACCTTTGACCAGGTTGACTAAGAAAAAGGTGAAGTTCTAATTGTTAGAGGATTGTGAGAAAAGCTTTTAGGAATTGAAGACCCGACTCACTTCAGCATCAGTTTTGACCTTACTTGAGGGTACCAATGGCCTTGTTGTATATTGCGATGCTTCAAGAGTCGGACTAGAATGTGTGTTGATGCAGCGTGGGAAGGTGATAGCATATGCCTCTCGACAATTAAAGGTTCACAAAAAGAATTACCTGACCCACGATCTTGAGTTGGCCGCGGTGGTGTTTGCATTGAAGATATGGCGGCATTACTTGTATGAGGTCCACGTGGATGTATTTACGGATCACAAGATCTTGCAATATGTGTTCACACAGAAGGATCTAAATCTTCTACAAAGGAGGTGGTTGGAGTTGCTAAAGGACTACAATATGAGTGTCCTCTACCACCCGAGCAAGGCTAATATGGTCGCGGATGCACTTAGTAGGCTCTCTATGGAGAGTGTGTCCCATGTGGATGAGGGAAGGAAGGAGTTTGTGAGAGATGTCCACCGACTTGAAAGGTTAGGGGTTAGATTGATCGACTCGATCGATGGCAGCATTGTTGTGCAGAATGGGCCAGAATCATCCTTGGTGATTGATGTCAAATCTAAACAAGATGAAGATTCGGCTTTGAGGAAGTTGAAGGAAGCGGTGAGAAGTCACAAGATAGAGGTTTTCTTCCAAGGGGGAGATGGTGTTCTAAGATATCAGGGTCGGCTATGTGTCCCGTACGTTGATAATCTGAGGGTACAAATATTGCATGAGGCACATGGTACCAGATATTCCATCCATCCGAGATCCACGAAGATGTATCAGGACTTACGAGAAATCTATTGGTGGGATGGAATAAAGAGGGACATTGCGGTGTTTGTAGCCAGATGTCCCAACTGTCAGCAAGTGAAAGTCGAGCATCAAAGACTGGGAGGTGTACTTTAGGATATAAGCATTCCTGCTTGGAAGTGGGAAGAGATTAATAGGGATTTTATTACAGGCCTACCTCATACTCGGCGACACTATGATTCCATTTGGGTGGTAGTAGACAGGTTAACAAGGGCTGCACAATTCCTACCAGTTAAGACCATAGATTCAGCGGATAACTATAACAAGTTGTATATTCGAGAGTTGGTTCGACTTCATGGAGTGCCCTTGTCTATTATTTCAGATCGAGGTACTCAGTTTACCTCCTAGTTCTGGCGGTCTTTCCAGAAGGGACTTGGGACCCAGATTAAGCTCAACAAAGCATTCCATCCGCAAACGGATGGCCAGGCGGAACGAACAATCCAGACTCTTGAGGATCTGTTGAGGGCTTGTATTTTAGACTTTAAAGATGGTTGGGATTATCATTTTCCCTTAATCGAATTTGCTTATAATAACACCTATCACTCTAGTATCCAGATGGCACCGTTTGATGCACTGTACGGGCGAAGGTGTAGATCACCCATCGGATGATTTGAGGTTGGTGAGTGTTTGGTGATTTGCTATATGGGTTAAAAACCGACACGCAAGTGCACGTGGTCAAACAAGTAATAAAGTGGCTAAGTAAGCCAAGTATCGAACCAAGGAGACTCTGGATAAGTAAAATTGCTTAAGTATACTATATTCTAGCTTACCTCTAATTATGCTGACAACAACGTAACCAAAAGTTAAAGAATTTTTGTTTATGAATTATATACTAAAACTATTAACAAATATTTACTTTGAATTGAAACTATGGATATGAGCATGCCAAGGTTAAGAAAAAGTAATGAACTTGATTATAATCATAATTCAGTTATTCTTCTCTTCTAGTTGCTAGCCAAGAACATTAGCCTAGAGATTAAAACTCTCGTATTTAATCTCACTTTAGAATCATAAACCATCCATCTACATTTCTGTGATCAAATGCAATTTATGACCTAGCAATACAATTTCGGTTCCTAAATTGACTAATACGGCTTTCAAGTATATTTCTATCAGGAAAGCACATCAAAACCCAATTTTCCCAAATCAAGTTAAGAACAATGCCCTATTAATTCACAACTTTCCAATTTCTTGCTCTCTCGAGTGAAATTGGACTTTTTAGATGTACATTAATGTCGGCCACACACTAATGCAGTAGAAACAAGAATTAATAGAACAACATAGAAGAAGAAGATGAAAAATCATATAATTCAATAATCAGAACTCATCACCATTGTTCATAACCTCAGCAAGGAAGAGAATTAGCCACTCATTTGTGGATTAATCATCCTAAAACAACTGTTAATCATACATACAATTGATTGAAAGAAGAAAGGAAGAGAGAAAATCCCTTAGCTTTTTCGTTCCTCAACTACCTCTAACCCACGTCCTTGCTCCACCAAGTCTGAATTCATTAAAAATAAGCCTAAGTGTTCTATTTATACTATTGGGAATTTTTCCCGGAATAACAAGCAACGTGTCACGGAGGCCAACACGGAGCACTGCCTCCATGACACGGCGTGGACGCCGACCCTCACTGGAAATCCAGAGTCCGGGAATATAGCCTCAACGTGGCACGGCATGCAACGCGGAGGCTTGCCTCTGTACCACGGAGCTGTCGCGAGGCTTCACTGGAAATTGCAAAATTAATTCATCCTCCATGCAGTGTGCCTCCGCAATGGTAGCGTGGCACGGCTCCATCGCGGAGCCCCTTTACATTGTGCATTCCAATGTCGTTTCTGTGCTCACATCCAAGTCCAACTCCGATATTGTTCCAACATGCATTTTTTCTCCTCTAAATCATATTTTACCTACAAAACAATGCTAATCATGTTGGTTAGTATAAATTCACATTTTATTACCAATTACATGAAAATGTATACACATTGCACAATAAACAAGACGAAAATGATACGTTTGAGTATCACTTTGGCATATAAATCTGCCCAAGATCACTTACCCCACACTTAAATCCTTGTTCATCCTCGAACAACACATACACAACTCATGCAAATTACATCCCAACCTTTGCCACTATGGCGCGACAATTTTATTCTACGGTCATACCGATCATTCAATATTGTAAATCATCAAGAAAACATGCATGGTCTTAACAATGCAATGACCTTTAATACATCAAGGCTTCCTAGACTTTAAGAACCGACTCTCGAAATCGGCAAACTCATGCAAATCAACTAATCAAGATATCCGACACAAAAATCAATCTTTTATCAAGCATGTGCCCTCACAACTCAAGAGAATCTTCCCCTTTATGTTCATGCGACTCACAAACATTCAAGTAGGGGCATGTAGAAATTAATTTCACTCTCTCTCCCAAAAGAATTCACATGCATCATGTCATGACCCATAGGCTTGCCCTTAGTTTATTAATCCACTAATATAAAGAAATGCAATGTAAGATCAAATAGGACTTTAATGGGTTGTAATGAAAGCTATGGAACTAGTATATATTGGATTAGCCAATAATAGTCACTAGCATCCTTAAGCGCCTTTTCAACACATTCCCATCAACTCATGAACATTGTTTCTCTCTTTTCTTTTTTTCATCATCCCATTCATGCTGGTTTACTTTCGTATGGCCCATTTCATCAAACACACTTGACATAACAATAAAGGGTCTTCATGTACCCTCAATATCATTTCATTATAACAAGTGCCTCTTCAACCTCTTCTTTTCTTTCCTCACTCTGCTTTTCTTTTTCTTTCCACTATTCTCATTCTTTGACACTTTGGGAAAATTTTTCTGTTCTTCTTAAGCGCTTAAGAGTTTTGTATAGACTATACGACTCTTGAAAAGAAGGAATAAAGCTTAGTTTATACAATTTTGGACAAAAGAAAGAAATAATCGGCTAAAGGCTCAACGGGCTGACTAGGGTATACAATCACATAAAAAGGTAGAGTATGACAAGAAAAAAATAGAAACTCTCGATTAAGACAAAGAAATGCCTACATCCTTTCTAACACTACACCTCCTTCATTTCGTTTTGTACACACACCAGGCAAGTTCTAGACACTTCACAATAGCATGGAATAACAATACCTCACTTCACACTTTATGCACATGCTCGATTCAAGATGCATTCACAGACTCTTTAATTAGCCAATTACATGAATTCAAAAATTAAGCCTCAATCACACCGAATCGAATTCTCCAGCTTAGGTAACTCAACATATTTACAAAATTGCATGCTTTCATACGAATCACTTTTACATTTTGAATATCAGTTACATCACGCAACCAAAATTTCACAACCATATAGTAACTACAGGTTCAGTGATGCAATCCACCAAAGAAAAAAACTGAAAACTAAATAAAATCACTACTCCTACCGACTACATTTCCCTTAAGACGGTCGTCATCCATCCATCATAGGGAACGGTCACTAACTATGACATCGGTTCAATGGGACTATTCTCGGTAAAAGAACCGAAAACAAACTCCGAGAAACCCAAAAATAAAAATTGAAATTTTTTTGCAAAACATCGATCATTTCGATGGAAAAATATTTACAAAATATTTTCGCAAAAATTTTAAAAATATCGATCATTTCTATAGAAAAAAAAATATTTACAAAATTTACAAAATATTTACACTGGCAACCACAACCTTTCACAACACACATCAATTACCACAAAAATATGTACAGATACAAATACAAATCAGTTTGCACTCACAACCACAGGGAAACATAAGCATACATACAAAACAAAGGAAGAACATACAACAAATCAGCCCAGCTCCAACACCTAGCTACTCCCCACCCCACACTTAAATCGAACACTGTCCCCAGTGTTCACAAAAATTAAAAAGCACAAAAATTTCGGTTGGTGGAACTCCCTGATCAGTCAAAATATTCGACTTCTTCATCCGGTGCTACTGCCTCATCGCCCATGTCTGAGTCACCTCCATCGTCGTCATCGGACTCCACATCGGAGTCCTCCCGACGTGTCTCCTCGTCCGTGGGGACATCATCGTCAGTGGGCTCAACGAAGGCTGGCCCCACTCGACACAAAGCTCTGGCGTTTTCGCCAAATGGGTAATCCAGCTCCAGCTGCCATAATTCATCCTCCGTGGCTGGTCTCCCACCAATCCGGAGCTGAAGCATTTGCATACCAAACATTTGAGCCATGTACTGACCGTAACGAGCATGTCGCTCGCCCAGTGTCAGCACTGGCCCATGTGTGGTGTCGGGGGCCTTGGTTTTGGTCACATCAAGGGCCCTCCGATCCAATTGCGGAATGTAGTCCAAAGCCTCTTCCTCGACGTCGAGGCCCCAGAGAAAGGTGGTGATGAGTCTGCCGAACCCATACTTGTGGCCCTGGTGTAGTCGGGCTCTCTTCATGGCGGATATGATGACCGCCCCAACATTAATCTCTAGCCCTTTCATCAGGGCATACACCAGGCACACACGGTCCTGGGTCACATCTGTCATGTGCACCCCCGGAATCAGGCACGAACAAACTATTTTCAGCCAAATTCTTGCCTCCCTGTTCATTTGAGAATACGGCAGAGTCTGGTGGTAACCCCTCTCCTTATGTCTGCTCCATCGGGCTGTGGATCGAGCCCCACACAGAGTGCGTCTGATATCAGCGTATGGTGGGGGGATATTCAGCTGGTGAAGAACGTGGACGTCTGTGTCCCGCGCTCCAATGATGGCATTTAATTTCTGGGGTTCCAGAGTGACAATCTGCCCTCTGATTTTTATTGTGTGGCTTCTGATGGCCGGGTTCCAATTTGCATATAATTCCCGGACTAAATGTAGGTTGCACTCCTTGGGCTCCTGAAATATGAAGCTGAGCCCAGCTGCCTCGATTCTCTGCACAATACCAGGGAACTCCTGTGCGAGTGGTTCCCGTGCAATATGCTCCTCAGGGAAGTACTTATTCTCCTTATGTTTAGCGTACCACTTCTTCCCTTCATCGGTCACCCACCTCGTTCCGTACTGGCGGCGTTGGCTGCGCGGAACAACTGGTGCAGCTGGGACTGCTGTGCCCAGTCTCATGCGTTTTCTCCCGGTGCCTGAAGTAGAAGCACCTTTACCCTTATCCTGCCTACTCGCCATTGTACCTGTCAACATAAATAAACAAGCACAATGTCAAGCTAAATACATGTTAACTTTGGCTAAGGTTGGGTTAAACTAAGTTTACCCCACACTTAGTCCTTAGCTACGGTTACGATACTACGGCAAGGATCACTTTATTTACACCAAAAACAAACAACTATACAATTTATGCTTAGTGCGTTCACAAAAAAATTTCGATAGTATAACTTTTAGCGTACTACTCAAACTTCATACAGCTAATCCCAATCCTACCATCGCTATCAATTCAACCATCGCACTTAGCAAAGAAGACAACAAACAAAACAACGACAAAAATTCTATATACATACGAATCCAAATAACCAAACCAATTTGAACAATTTTTACCTTTTCCCAAAAACAGAGAATTCGTCGTCTATTACCTTCAAACAATATTTACAACGACTATCTCAATTCACAAACACACCCCGGCATATAATTCACCAATCTACCAAGTTACCCAATTCGATTTTAACAACCCCAGCCCTAGAATTCAATTTTACAATCAAATTCGAATCATTCACGCAATCGACAAGTTCAAACGCTAATTACAACATTCTGAACATTTATCAATCAAAGAATAATTCAATTTCATGCTAAATTGCTAATTAGGGTGATTTATCTCACCTCCCATGCTCAAATTTGACTAAAATTGACAAGAACTTGAGAGAAACGAGGAAAACATACCTCTACGTTGAATAACCGAAGAAACTTGACAAATTGTTTGCTTAGTAGCGTGGCACGTTGGTTGGGAGAGGGAACTTAGGTGTTTGGTCGCGGAGAAGAGAGGAAATGGGGAAAAAGGGCAAAAATTCAGGGTTTAAAATGAAAGAAATACGCGGGTCACCCGGCAACCCGGTGTGACCCGTCACAAAATATAGGGCAACGTGTCACGGAGGGTAACGCGGAGCCCCTCCTCCGTGACATGGAGCTAATGCGATGGCTCACTAGAATTTTTAAAAAATCCAGATTTAACCTCAACGTGTCACGGAGGGTAAAGCGAAGCCCTTCCTCCGTGACATGGAGCCATCGCCCCAGTGCTCTGTCTCTTCATTTTATTCATTTTTTCATACCTTGCCTTTTTCTTCCCGATTCCATGCACATTTTTCTCCGGTTGACCTGAAAATCACCTTACTAAACAAAATTGGTTAGATTAATAGATTTCCCTAACTAAAATGAAAAAATATTAACTAAAACAAAAAATTTATACTAACTCAAGAAAAAGAAAAATTAAAATAAAAACTATTTACACTTTACTAAACAAAAGAAAAAATATTTTTCACGGGTTGCCTCCCGTGCAGCGCCTGGTTTACCGTCGCGACGCGACGTATCCAGTTTCACCGCTTTTTCCTCCACCTTGAGGATATGAATCTCACCCCTAATTTCTTTTCTAATTTCCTCTTATTCTCCAGGGGTGGTGGTGAAAAATTGTAAGGACCAAGCAGTAGATGTTGCCTTTTGCCTTTATTGGCCCTTAAGTAAGCGAAGTCATTTTGTCTCTCCGAGTTAGCAAATTTCAAAATATACGGGGCTTGGTCCTCCTCTAGACATTTCTCTGTAAGCTTGGAAGACTCTATTTCTATGTTGTCAACTAAACTTAATGTCGAAAAATGCTTCGAGGGTGGTCCAATAAACCTCAACTCTGAAACTACATTGTGCTTGACCTCCTTACTTGTATACTCCTTCTCAGCATCGACATCTATCTCTTCATTAATGTCAAATGGGGGGTACTCTATCTCTTCTTCCATGAATGGATTTTCTATAAGTGTGAGCCCGTCACGGGAACACTCAAGAGATTCTAATTGTTGGGCTTCATCCAAATATTCACCCTTGTCTTCCTCTTGTAGTTTCTCTTGAATATTGGCTAAAACTGTCACCTGCAATTTATCACAAGCTTCAGCCTCAGCAATCATCTCCGTGAATTTAGTGCTCATCCTTTCTAGAGCCTCTGCATTCTCTTCTTGCTGAATTCTCAATACTGCCATCGCCTCTTTCATTGCTTCTGATTGCTTCAGGAGTTGTTTCAGCATGTCTTCTATTCGAGCTTGGCATCCCAAGTCCTCATTTTCAGCATGCCTATATTCATGAAAAACAACAGAAGGATCATAGTAGGGGCTTGGGGGAGGGGAATATGCATTCGGACAGCCATCCCAATGGCCATCTTGACCACCACATATATTGCACGTGTTACAGTGTTGCCACGAGTGGTGTCCTCCGCAATTCAGACAAGATTCGCTAAAATATGAGTATCCACCATTTATACCATTTGTATTCCACGATGTCATGTCAATAAGGGTATTCGAAAAAGAAAAAGTAAAATTCAAAAGAATTAAAACAAACACTAAGACTAAGTTGTCAGCACTTGAGAAAAATGAAAATACAGTAAATTACACTTAAAACAAATTCACCTATTGCCAAGTCTCCCCGGCAACGACGCCAAAAACTTGTTCGGTGATTTGCTATATGGGTTAAAAACCGACACGCAAGTGCACGTGGTCAAACAAGTAATAAAGTGGCTAAGTAAGCCAAGTATCGAACCAAGGAGATTCTGGATAAGTAAAATTGCTTAAGTATACTATATTCTAGCTTACCTCTAATTATGCTGACAACAACATAACCAAAAGTTAAAGACTTTTTGTTTATGAATTATATACTAAAACTATTAACAAATATTTACTTTGAATTGAAACTATGGATATGAGCATGCCAAGGTTAAGAACAAGTAATGAACTTGATTATAATCATAATTCGGTTATTCTTCTCTTCTAGTTGCTAGCCAAGAACATTAGCCTAGAGATTAAAACTCTCGTATTTAATATCACTTTAGAATCATAAACCATCCGTCTACATTTCTGTGATCAAATGCAATTTATGACCTAGCAATACAATTCCGGTTCCTAAATTGACTAATACGGCTTTCAAGTATATTTCTATCAGGAAAGCACATCAAAACCCAATTTTCCCAAATCAAGTTAAGAACAATACCCTATTAATTCACAACTTTCCAATTTCTTGCTCTCTCGAGTGAAATTGGACTTTTTAGATGTACATTAATGTCGGCCACACACTAATGCAGTAGAAACAAGAATTAATAGAACAACATAGAAGAAGATGATGAAAAACCATATAATTCAATAATCAGAATTCATCACCATTGTTCATAACCTCAGCAAGGAAGAGAATTAGCCACTCATTTGTGGATTAATCATCCTAAAACAACTGTTAATCATACATACAATTGATTGAAAGAAGAAAGGAAGAGAGAAAATCCCTTAGCTTTTTCGTTCCTCAACTGCCTCTAACCCACGTCCTTGCTCCACCAAGTCTGAATTCATTAAAAATAAGCCTAAGTGTTCTATTTATACTATTGGGAATTTTTCCCGGAATAACAAGCAACATGTCACGGAGGCCAACGCGGAGCACTGCCTCCGTGACACGGCATGGACGCGGACCCTCACTGGAAATCCAGGGTCCGGGAATATAGCCTCAACGTGGCACGGCATGCAACGTGGAGGCTTGCCTCCGTGCCACGGAGCTGTCGCGAGGTTTCATTGGAAATTGCCAAATTAATTCATCCTCCATGCATTGTGCCTCCGCGATGGTAGCGTGGCACGGCTCCATCGCGGAGCCCCTTTACATTGTGCATTCCAATGTCGTTTCCGTGCTCGCATCCAAGTCCAACTCCGATATTGTTCCAACATGCATTTTTGCTCCTCTAAATCATATTTTACCTACAAAACAATGCTAATCATGTTGGTTAGTATAAATTCACATTTTATTACCAACTACATGAAAATGTATACACATTGCACAATAAACAAGACGAAAATGATACGTTTGAGTATCACTTAGGCATATAAATCTGCCCAAGATCAGTGAGGCATCCATGATAGGACCTTATTCGATTCATGAGGCTATGGTAAAGATCCAGTTGATAAGAGACCGGTTAAAAACCGCTCAGAGCCGTTAGTAATTGTATGATGATGTGAGGAGAAGGTATTTGGAGTTTGACATAGACGACTAGATGTTTCTAAAGGTATCTCCCATGAAGGGAGTCATGCGGTTTGGAAAGAAAGGGAAACTCAGTCCCCGCTATGTTGGCCCCTACCGGGTTATGAAGAGAATTGGTAAGGTGGCGTATGAGTCAGACTTTCCATCGGAATTATCTTTAGTTCATCCCATCTTCCATGTGTCACTTATGAAAAAGTGTTTGGGTGATCCAGCCTTGGTAGTCCTAGTAGACAGCATTGTGGTAAAAGACAATCTCAGTTATGAAGAAATTCCATTGAAATCTTGGATCGTCAGGTTCGGAGATTGAGAAACAAGGAAGCAGCTTCAATTAAAGTTTTATGGAGAAATCAGCATGTTGAGAGAGTTAAATGGGAAGCCGAAGCAGATATGATGGCGAGATACCAACATTAGTTCTATACCGGCTCAGTTGCGACTTGAGGTATCAATTCTACTCTATTATCCTATTTAGTTTTCATGTTCATTTCATTTCATGTTTCCTACATTCGAGGATAAATGTTTCCAAGGGGGAGATATTGTTATACCCCGGGAAGACATAGGAATAGACCCAGGGGTTGAATTTGAAAAGTGCAGAAAACTGGCAAAATCATCACAGAACGGACCACAGAACGACTCGTGGTACAAAACCACGAATAGTTGTATGTTGTCGTTGTTTGCGGAAAGAATGGTGGCGTGGAGAAAATGATAGGTATGTGATCTTGGGCATAATTACATGCCAAAGTGATACTTTATAACTTAGTTTTGTCTTGTTTATGTATTTAATTATGTACATTTTCATGCCTTTTTATATAAATGAGAAGAAATATTAACCAACATGATTGGTCTTTTTTTTTGAAGGAAATAATGCATTAGAGGACCCAATATATGATTTGGTGAAGTGGAGGAATGATATCGGGAGCGAAACACCAAAGTTGGAATAAATTGGGCGATTTCCAGAGGGCTTCCGCGATACCTCCGTGAGACGTTAGCAGTGCTCCGGGATACACTCCGTGACACGTTGGCAGTGCTCCGCGATACACACCGTGTCACGGAGGTAGTGCTCCGCGATACACTCCGTGACACGTTGCTTGTTATTTCGGGAAAAATTTCCACTAGTATAAATAGAACACTTAGGTTTTATTTTTAATTATTCTGACTTGGTTGAGCAAGAACGTGGGTTACTGGTAGTTTAGGGGACGAAATTCTTAGGGTTCTTCTCTATCTCTTTCTTCCTTATTTCAATTATTTGTATGATTTACACTCATTTAACGATGTTTAATCCACAAATGAGTGGCTAAATTCACTTCTTGCTGAGGTTAAGAACATTTGTAGTGGAATGTAATTATTGATCACCTTGGTTTTTCATCTTTTCTTCTATGGTTGTTCTATTAATTGTTGTTCTTACTGCATTAATGTTTGGCCAATATTAATGTATATCTAAAAAAGCCGGTTTGCGCTCGAAAGAGAAAGAAATTGGAAAATTGTGAATTAATAGGATATGATCTCTTCTTGGTTTGGGAAAATTGAGAATTGATTTACCTTCAGAATAGAAATATATCTAAAATTCGTATTAGTCAATTAAGGAATCGGTTTCGTATGGCTAGAACATGAATTTCTTCTTATCACAGAAATGTAGGTGGAAGGTTCATGATTCTTAAGTTAGGTTAAATACGAGAGTTTTAATCCATAGGCAATAATTCTTGGCTAGCAACCGAAGTAAAGATTAACCAATTTGTAACAATAAATTGCTTCCCTGCATGTTCGTTTTAGCCTCAGCATGCTCATTACTATTGTTCAGACTGAATTTGTACATTTGTTTTAGATTAGTATAAATTAGGAAACAAACTCCCAAAATCTTCTTGAAACTATTGTCTGCATTATTAGAGTTAGAGTTTAATAACACTTGATTAGATTATTACCTTGGTCCAGTCCCTGTGGGATCGATACTTGGCTACTCAAGCCATTTTACTACTTGTTCGACCACGTGCACTTGCGTGTAGGTATTCCAAACCACCGAACAGTATGATGACCCATTGTGGGATACAACGGGCCGTCCTTTCAAGTCATGATTAGGGTCAGGCTGGGCAATAGTGCAAAACCACGGGAGATATGAAGACTCATTGTGGGGAACAACGAGTCGTCATTAGCAGTCGTCGGAAGGAGTTAGCCTTTTCAAGTGACTTTAAATGGGCGTCCCAATGACACATTAGAACATACCATGAGTCGTTGGTTAGGGTCGTTGTTTGAGTTTTAGTTTTTCCAGCGGACTCTACGGGGATAACAACAGTCCGTTGTTTGTTGTGACGGGTCATGGTGTTACCCGTTAGGAGATGAGATGCCAAGGTTCAAGGGGTTAGCCAAGGGAAATGTGATGAGTTGTTGGTTGAAGGTATGGGTCGTCCTGACGATCCGTTGTTTGGGTTCTGAGAATGGGCTATCAGCAGTTGTTTTAACGAGGGACGTGACGGGTCGTCGTAGGTTCCAACGACCCATTAGTCCCACCTGTGGGAGCAATCTAGCCAGTTTTCAGGGTAGGTTCATTAAGGGTATTTTTGAACTTTTCACGATATAAGGCCCTAGACTACGTCGTTTTGGATTGGGAGAAGATGGCTTTAAGAGAATGACCTATTCTAAACTCCCATTCATGCATGCAAGAACTTTGAGAGGTGATACAAGGGGAGATTTAAAGCTTTTCACCTCAATTCCTTCAAATTCATTCTTGTTCTTTTAAGGAGCGTTAGGAGTTGATAATCCCAGGTATGTAGGGTCTTCAATGGGTGGATTCTTCCACACCCATGCTCCTTCTACATTGATTATTCTAAATTTATTTGAAAACTCATGGGGTTTTGTATTTGATTTGTATAAAATTAAATGATTTAATTATGTGTCTTGTGATTTTGAAAGCTTATCATAATCTACTGATTTTGATCATCTTTCGAGATTTAAATTGTGTATAATATTGTTGACTTTGAATTTCTAAACAATTAAGCTTGATTATGCATGCCCCCTGATGAATCAATTTATGATCCATTGATCCATTGGTGTTTTTGATAAGCCCAACATTAATTATAAATTTACTTATGAATTTATTATGTTATCTATTATGAACTTATGAATTTCAAGCTATATGCATGATCTACAAGTATGCATGAATTTTACCAATCATGAATTATGTTTTTTTGGCCGACCCACGGGCCTCAAGTCATGGCTAGTTCACATATGTTCAAGAATGTTTACAATTATCATGATTTGACTAGCCTATGAACTCATGTATGTATTATTATGAGCATTATATATATGTTTGGGAGTAGTATCAAACACCGAGTAGGTTCGGGACTCATGTTAAGCCTCGGATCTCATGAACTACGTGCCACTGTAGGTATGTTGGGACCAATTCATGTCTGTCCCTGGCCCAAATGGCCCTTTTCATGTGTGATAACACCCTTATGGTTCCTACTGATCTTGGGCAGAATAATATGCCCAAGTGATGCTCAAATGCTTCATTTCGTCTTGTTTATCTATCATTATGTGTGCATTCTCATGTGATTTATAGTAAAAATGTGAATCTATACTAACCAACATGATTAGTGTTGTTTTGCAGGTAAAATGTAATTTTAGGAAGCTAAGATACATGTTGGTAAAAATTGAGAATGGACTTGGAAGCGAGCAGTGGAAAAGGTCAAGGAAGAATAGCAAAAATAAGGGCTCCACGATGGAGCCGTGTCACGCTGCCATCGCAGAGGCATTCTACCTCAAATGATTTAGTTTGGCCAATTTCAGTGAAGGTCCGTGTTGCCTCCGTGACACGGAGGCAATGCCACGCGATACAAGCCGTGGCACGTTGGGGACATTGACCGGGACATCAACTTCCAGTAAAGGTTCGTGACTGCGTCGTGGCATGTTGGTCTGGCTCCACATTGCAGGTCGTGGCACGCTAAGGAGAAATTGCTGAGGAACCTGATTCTAGTGAGGGTCCGCGTTTGCACCGTGGCACGGAGGGTGTGCTCCGCGATATACTCCGTGCCATGTTGCTTGTTATTCCGGGAAAAATTTCCACCAGTATAAATAGCACACTTAGGTTTATTTTTAATTATTCTGACTTGGTTGAGCAAGAACGTGGGTTAAAGGCAGTTGAGGAGATGAAAATTCTAGGGTTCTTCTCTATCTCTTTCTCTTTTATCTCAATTGTTTGTATGAATTACACTTATTTGATGATGTTTAATCCACAAATGAGTGGCTAAATTCACTTCTTGCTGAGGTTAAGAACAATTGTAGTGGAATGTAATTGTTAATCATTTTGGTTTTTCATCTTTTCTTCAATGGTTGTTCTATCAATTCTTGTTCTTACTGCATTAGTTTTTGGCCAATGTTGATGTATATCTAAAAAATCCAATTTTGATTTTGAAAAGAAAAGAAATTGGAAAGTTGTGAATTGGTAGGATATGATCTCTTCTTAGTTTGGAAAAATTGAGAATTGATTTACATTCAGAATAGAAATATATCTGAAAGTCTTATTAGTCAATTAAGGAATCAATTTTGTATGGCTAGAACATGAAATTCATTTATCACAGAAATGTTGGTTGAAGGTTCATTCTTAAGTTGGGTAGGATACGAAAGTTTCAATCCATAGGCAATAATTCTTGACTAGCAACAGAAGGAAAGATGAACGGAATTGTATCGACAAATTACTTCCCTGCTTCGTTTTAGCCTCAGCATGCTCATTACTATAGTTCAGACTCACTTTATAATTTTGTCTTAGATTCGTATAAATTGGGAAACAAAACTCTCAAAATCCTATTTAAATTGTTGTCTGCATTTTTAAAGTTAGAGTTCATTAACACTTAAGTTGATTATTACCTTAGTTTAGTCCCTGTGGGATCGATACTTGGCTTACTTAAGCCATTTTACTACTTGTTCGATCACGTGCACTTGCGTGTAGTTGCCAAACCGCCCGAACAAGTTTTTGGTGCCGTTGCTAGGGACTGGCAATTGGTAAAATTGTTTCTTAGTGTTAGTTTACAATTTCTATATAAGTGTTGACAACTTGATCTTAGCCTATCTTTTGCAGATATTAAATTTTGTTGAACACTGGCAAGAGATAAGGAGCTGGTGGATTCATACTTAGAGCCGAAAAGACAATTCCATCGTCTAAGAAGGGAAGCTCTAGAGAAGTAGCTGCAGTTGCTCATATAGACAATCCTGGAGCAACAACAGAATCCACCACTTGTGAGGGCAGTGTTAGTGCCCGAGCAAATGGCAGCTAGGCTGGTTCGCGAAGTGGAAATCCCACATGCTAACAATGTTACATCAGTATTCGCAAACCTGAGCCAGGACGGAGGTTTGAGCTTAAACAGAACATGGTGCAAATGCTGCTCACCAGCGGGAAATTCACAGGTCTCCCTCATAAAGATCCACAACAACATCTCCAAAACTTTTTGGAGATAAGTGACACTTACATCCCTGCTGGAGTATCATCCAATTATGTAAGGCTTACATTATTCCCATTTTCATTATTGGGAGAAGCAAAGAGGTGGTTGAAAGCTGAACCACCTAACTCTATCACCACTTGGGATGATCTTGCAAGAAAATTTTTGATATGGTTCTTTCCATCTGGGAAAACAACAAGACTTAGAAGTCAGATTCTAAATTTTAAACAAAGAGAGGGGGAGAATCTGTATCAAGCTTGGGAAAGGTTCAAATCTATGTTACGGGATTGTCCTCACCATCACCAGTCCAATGATGTGCTGGTGCATACTTTCATAAAGGGTTTGGAACCTCACACAAAAATTTTGCTAGACTCAACAGCTGGGGGACAACCATTAGAAAAGACTTATGAGGAGCTGTATACTTTGTTAAATCGTATTTCGCAGGAAAATCAAGAGTGGAATGCGGACTCTTCTAGAGGAGGAACAAGGAAAGCGGCAGGAGTCTTGGAAGTGGATGGTTTTACAGCTATCGCTGCACAGATAGCTGCGCTGTAAAATCTACTCAACACCCACTTCAGCAATATGAGCTTGAATCAACCTCAAGCCCAGTTAATGTAGTGCAACAGGTTTGGTGTGAAGTATGCGGTAGTAATGAACACTCAGCTAAGTGTTGTGGTGCAAATCCAGATTCAGTGAACTTTGTTGGGAATGTACAGAGAAATAATCACCAACAGTATGGAAACAACTACAACTCGAATTGGAGGAATCATCCGAATTTCTCTTGGGGTAGTAACAGCCATCAAGGGCAGAGTTCGAATTAGGGTGCGCAGAGAAATCAAGGAGGGCAGCAGAATTATCAGACTCAATATAGAGGAAACAATGCACCTCCTCCACCACCCACCAGCATTGAGGAAATGTTTAAAACAATGTTAGCTAACCAAGCTCAATTGCAGGCTGATTATGTGAAATTGGTAGCAGACGTAAAGAGCAACTAGTTAGCTACAAAGGCATTGGAGTACCAGTTCAGACAACTAGCTGGAGCTCAAAATACCAGGCCAAGAGGAGTACTACCGAGCGACACTGACCTGAATCCCAAGAAGGTTAATGCAGTGACCACAAGGAGTGGTTTACAACTCAAAGAGGTGGAACCAGAAAGACCACCTCAGCAGTCAGGAGCAGTGGAAAAAGAGAGGGAACATGATGATGCGAGGGGGAAGGAGAAGGCAGTTGAAGCAGAAAGACCACCACCCTCGTTCCCTCAAATATTAAAGAAACACAAGGAGGAAGCTTGTTTTAAAAAGTTCATGGAGGTGCTTAAACAGGTACACATTAATTCACCTTTGGTTGATGTTTTGCAGGGAGTGCCTAAATATGCAAAGTATATCAAGGACATCGTAGCTAACAAAAGCAGATTGACGGAGTATGCTATGATGGCGCTTACTGAGGAGTGCACTTCTCGGATACAGAACAGGTTGCCAACAAAGCTCAAGGACCCTAGGAGCTTTACAATTCAAATCACAATTGGGCAAAGTATCTGAGCTCGCGGAATATGTGACTTGGGAGCGAGTATTAACTTGATGTCGACATCGGTGTTCAAGAAGTTTGGGCTAGGCAGTCCTAGACAAACTATAGTGAACTTGCAATTAGCGGATCTTTCTTTTTCCAGACCATATGGCATTGTGGAGGACGTGCTGGTGCAAGTGGGCTCCCTTATCTTCCTGGTAGATTTTATTGTTTTGGATTTTGAGCCGGATGTGGAAGTCCCATTTATTTTGGGACGTCCTTTCTTGGCAACCGTGAGAGCTTTGATTGATCTAGCTGCATGGCAGCTAACCATGCGGGCGCATGAAAAAGTGGAGGTATTTGATGTATATAAGGCCATGAAGCTTCCAGCCATACATGAGGAGCTTTCATCAATCAATGTGCTAAATCAAGCAGAAATTCTTCAAATTGTTGAATCTCGAGATCCATTGGAAAGAGAATTGATGAGCTCCGATCATTTCGAAGATAAAGATACTTATGAGATGGTACAAATGTTCAATGAACCACAACGGTATCTCAGGAAGCATGACTTTCAGCCTTTAATGAGGTCCCTGGAACCCTTGCCGAAACCATCTATTGAGGAAGCACCAAAGCTAGAGTTGAAAACATTGCCTCCCTATTTAAAATATGTCTTTCTGGGGGAAGATGACACTTTACCAGTCATCATCTCCGCAGAATTGACAGAGGCACAGGTAAAGGAAGCATTGGTGGTCCTCAAAAGAAGGAAGAAAGCAATGGGCTGGCAGATGTCAGATATTCGGGGTATCAATCCATCTTTTTGCACACACAGAATTTTCATGGAGATAGGAGCAAAGACGACTGTACAGCCTCAGCAGAGCTTGAATCCAATGATGAAGGATGTGTTTAGAAAAGAAGTAATTTAGTGGCTTGATGCAGGTGTGATCTATTCTATTTCGGACAGCGAATGGGTCAGCCTCGTTCAGTGTGTCCAAAAGAAAGGAGGGATGACCGTGGTCACCAATGAGAAAAATGAGCTGATCCGTACTCGCACCGTCATAGGCTGGTGGATTTGCATGGACTACAGAAAGCTCAATGAAGCCACAAGGAAAGATCATTATCCTATCCGTTCATTGATCAAATATTGGACAGATTGGCTGGACAAGAATATTATTGTTTCCTTGATGGGTACTCTAGCTATAACCAAATAGCCATAACACCAGAGGACCAGGAGAAGACTACTTTCACATGTCCTTATGGGACATATGCTTTTAGGAGATGCCATTTGGGTTATTCAATGCACCCACCACATTCCAGAGATTCATGATAGCTATCATTCACGACATGGTGGAAGATTTCATAGAGGTATTTATGGATGATTTTTCTATTTTCGGTAATTCGTTTGCTACTTGTTTGCAGAATCTTGACCGGGTGCTAGCTCGCTGTGAAGAATCCAACCTTGTACTCAACTGGGAGAAATGTCATTTCTTAGTCAAGGAGGGTATCGTCCTTGGCCATAAAGTGTCTTGCAAGGGGTTGGAGGTCGATCGTGCTAAGATCGAAGTTATTGAAAAGTTACCACCACCTGTGTCAGTGAAGGGTGTTCACAGTTTTCTCGGGCATGCAGGGTTCTACAGACGGTTCATCAAGAACTTCTCCAAAATTTCTAGACCAATATGCAGGTTGCTATAAAAAGAGGTGAAGTTCGAGTTTGATGATGAGTGTGTCAAAGCATTCGAGGAGTTGAAGTAGAAATTGATAGAAGCACCTATCCTTATTTCTCCGGATTGGGAACAACCGTTTGAACTGATGTGTGATGCAAGCGATGTGGCTGTGGGAGCTGTATTGGGGCAGCAGAGGAATAGAATTTTTCATTCTATTCATTATGTAAGCAAAACACTGAACGCTACCCAAGTTGATTATACAGTCACAGAAAAGGAGATGCTAGCATTGGTGTTCGCGTTTGATAAATTCAGGTCATATTTGGTGGGTTGTAGAGTGGTGGTGTATACCGATCATGCAGCGATTCAGTATCTGTTTAACAAGAAGGATGCAAAGCCCAGGCTGATCAGATGGATCTTGTTGTTGCAAGAGTTTGACCTAGAGATTAGGGACAGAAAAGGGAGCGAGAATCAAGTGGCAAATCACCTATCGCGATTGGAAAGTCGGTCGCATGTGAAGGAAGGTGACAACATCAAAGAGGAGTTCCCAGATGAGCAGCTCTTGGCAATAGGGGAAGCTGAGATCCCTTGGTATGCAGACATAGTGAATTTTCTTGTGAGTGGAGTATATCCACCGGAGGCTACGGCTCAGCAGAGAAAAAAATTGAGGCATGATTGCCGGTATTTTATTTTGGATGAGCCGTACTTGTTTAAACAGGGACCGGATCAGGTTATGAGGAGATGCATCCCAGAGAGCCAGATTGCAGAAGTTTTGAGGAGTTTTCACTCTTCATTGTATGGAGGGCACCACGGAGGCGAGCGGACAGTGCACAAGGTGCTACAGTCAGGTTTCTATTGGCCTACACTGTTCAGAGACACTATGGCATACGTTAAAATGTGTGATAGATGTCAAAGGACAGGCACAATTGGTAGGAGGCAAGAGATGCCGCTGCAGCATATACTAGAAGTGGAGATCTTTGATGTATGGGGTATTGATTTCATGGGCCCGTTCCCACCGTCATTTGGTAATCGTTACATCTTGGTGGCTGTTGATTATGTATCAAAGTGGGTTGAAGCAATAGCTTGCCCCAGGAATGACAACAAGGTGGTAACAAAATTTGTGAAAAAGCATATTTTCACCAGGTTCGGGACACCCCGAGCCATTATCAGTGATGGAGGGGCTCATTTTGTCAATGCAAGTTTCAAGAAGTTGCTAGCTAAGTATGGGGTGCGCCACAAGGTGGCAACAGCATATCATCCCCAAACTAGTGGGAAAATGGAGGTGTCGAATAGACAAGTGAAGTAGATTCTCCAGAAAACAGTGAATGCACAATGTAGTGATTGGTCAAACAAACTCGACGATGCATTGTGGGCTTATAGAACTGCTTACAAGACACCAATTAGGACTTCTCCATACCGATTGATCTATGAAAAAGCGTATCATCTGCCGGTGGAGCTAGAACATCGAGCTTTCTGGGCCAACCTTAATTGAAGCTATGTTTGACTTGAATAACATTGGGATTGTTTGTTCGATGGTACAGGAACAATGTCAGGCAGGCAAGACAAGGGAAAGGGCGCATCTACATCGGGCACCGACAGAAAAAGGATTTGATTGGGAATAACAGTTCCAGCAGCACCAGCGGTTCCGCGAGGCCAACACCGACAATATGGAACCAGATGGGTGACGGATGAAGGGAAGAAATGGTATGCAAAACACAAAGAGACCAAATACTTCCTAGAGGAGCACATTGCAAGGGAGCCGCTGGCACAGGAATTCCCCAGAATCGTACACCAGATTGACACTGTCGGGCTGAACTTCATGTTCGAAGAGCCCAAGAAATGCAATCTCCATATGATTTGGGAGTTCTATGCCAAATAGAACCCGACCCTCCGCAGTCACACCGTCAAGATAAGAGGGCAGGTTGTCACCTTTGAGCCCCATCACCTGAATGTTTTATTGGGGCCGCGGGTCACAGACGCCCATGTACTCCGGCAGCTGAACATAACTCCACCTTATGCGGATATCAGACGCACTCTGTGTGGAGCCCGTTTGACAGCACAGTGGATCAGGCACAAGGAGAGGGGCTACCATCAGACACTGCCTTACTCTCAGATGAACAGGGAAGCCAGGATTTGGCTAAAAATTATGCGTTCTTGCTTGATCCCGGGGGTGCACATGATAGATGTCACCCGGGATCGAGTGTGCTTGGTTTATGCCCTGATGAAAGGGCTTGAGATAAATGTTGGGGCGGTGATCATCTCAGCCATGAAGAGAGCCCGACTCCATCAAGGGCACAAGTACGGGTTCGGTGGTTTTCTTACCACGTTCCTGAGGGGCCATGATATCGAGGAAGAGGCCCTGGAATACATCCCTCAAATTGATAGGCGTGCCTTGGATGTCACCAAAACCAAGGCACCTGACACTACTCACGGGCCTGTTCTCACACTAGCCGAGCGACATGCTCGGGATGATTAATATATGGCCCGTACGTACGGGATGCAGATGTTGCAGTTGCACATAGGCAGGTGGAAGTCCTGCAACGGAGGATGAGTTATGGCAGCTCGAGCTAGATTACCCCTTTGGCGAGAATGCCCGGGCTCTATGCCGAGTGGGGCTAGCTTTTGTGGAGCCTGTAGACGATGATGTCTCCACTAATGAGGAGACCCACCGTGAGGACTTAGATGTTGAGTCAGATGAGGACAGCGGGGGCGATTCAGATATGGGAGACGAGGCAACGGCACCTGATGAAGAAGTGGAATACTTCGATTGATCAGGGAGTTTCACCACCCACCTTTGTGATATGTTGGATTTTGTGAACACTGGGACAATGTTCGATTTAAGTGTGGGGTGGAAGTAGTTAGGTGCTGGCTGTTTCGTTGTTGTTTTAGTTTATGTTTATTTCTTGTGTTGTTGTGCCTGTGAAAAAAATGTGACCCTGTGATTCTTTGTGATGTGCTTTGTAATTAAGTGGTGTTGTAATGAATGTTAAAACTGTTGTGTGTTGTGTGAGTTGTTGTTGAATGGTTGTTGTGTAAATATTTTTGTTTTCTAATATTTTTGTTTTCTATTGAAATTATCGAAATTTTTTAAATTTTTTGTTAAATTTCTTTTATTTTGGGTTTCTTGGCCTTTGTTTTTGGTGCTTTTACCGAGAATAGTCCCATTGAACCGAAGTCGTAAATAGTGACCGTTCCCTATGATTGATGGATGACGACCGTCTTAAGGGAAATGTAGTCGATAGGAGTAGTTTTTTTTCTTTCTTTTTCTTTCTTTCTTTTGTCTGTTTCCCAAACGTGTCGCTACTTCATGGTTCGGAATTCTTGTTGCGTGTTGTACATAATATTAAAATGCAAAGGTGATTCATATGAAAGCATGCAAATGTGTAAACATGTTGAGATACCTAGGCCATAGAGTTCTATTCGGTGTGATTGCTCAATATAGAATTCTTGTAATTAGCTGATTGAAGAGTCTATGAATATGTCTTGAGTTGAGCATTTGCAACGAGTGTGAGGTGAGATTTCGATTATTCCATGCTATTGTGAAGTGTCTAGAACTTGCATGTTGTGTATACGAAACGAAATGAAGGATGTGTATTGTAGGAAAGGATGTAGGCATTTCCTTGATTAAACTGAAAGTTCTTCCATTATCATACCTACCTTGAATGTACATCCTAGTTAGCCCCATTGAGCCTTTAGCCTATTTTTTTTCTTTCTTTGAAGAGGTACAAACCGAGCTTAATCCCTTCTTTTCATTAGCTTTGCATTTGATCCAAAACTCTTAAGCGCTCAAGAAAAATAGTTTTCCCACAGTGTCAAGGAGTGAGAATTGTGAAAAGAAAGGAAAAGCGGAAGTGGTGAAAGTAAAGAAAAGGTCAAAGGTGCACTTGCTGAAATTAAATAAAATAAAAGATGTATAACTAATCTTGGTTATTAAGTCGAGTGTGCTTAAACAAAATGGGAACAAAAACAAAGAAAAATTTCAAGAATGAGAAGATGAAGGAAGAAACAAGGTCCATAATGATGGTGGGATGTATTGAAAAGCGCTTAAGGAAGCTAGTTGCTATTATTGGTTAGCCCAGTATTTACTAGTTCCTTAGCTTACATTACAACCCGTTAAGTTCTACGTGATCTTACATCACGCGTCCTTATATTAGTGGAGTAATACACTAGAGGCAAGCCTATGGTTCATGACATGATGCATGTGAATTCTTTGGGAGAGAGAGCGAAATCGTGTTCATACACCCCTACATGTAATGCTTTGAAAATCATATAATTGAAAAGGGGGAAATTTCTCTTGTGTTGTGAGGGAAAATGCTTGACGAGAGATTGAATTTCGTGTCGGATGTCTTAATCAGTTGATTTGCATGAGTTTGCCGAGATCGAGAGTCGATTCTTGAGCTTAGGAGGTCTTAATGTGGTGAATGTCATGGTATTGATGGGACTATGCATGTTTTCTTGATGATTTGCTATATTAAATAATTGGTATAGCCGTAGCTTCAATTGTCGAGCCAAAGTAGCTATGCGTGGGTGTCAATTGCATGAGATGTGAGAGTACTGTTCGAGGACGAACAAGGTTTTAAGTGTGGGGTAAGTGATCTTGGGCAGAATTATATGCCCAAGTGATGCTCAAATGCTTCATTTCGTCTTGTTTATCTATCGTTATGTGTGCATTCTCATGTGGTTTGTAGTTAAAATGTGAATTTATACTAACCAACATGATTAGTGTTGTTTTGCAGGTCAAATGTAATTTTAGGAAGCTAAGATACATGTTGGTAAAAATCGGGAATGGACTAAGCGAGCAATTGAAAAGGTCAAGGAAGAGCAGCAAAAATAAGGGCTCCGCGATAGAGCCGTGTCACACTGCCATCGCGGAGGCATTCTGTTTGGTCTGTTTCGCAACTACATGCAAGTGCACGTGGTCGAACAAGCAGTAAAGTGGCTTAAGTAAGCCAAGTATCGATCCCACAGGGACTGGACTAAGGTAATAATCGAATCAAGCGTTAATAAACTCTAACTCTAATAATGCAGACAACAGTTTCAAGAAGATTTTGGGAGTTTGTTTCCTAATTTATACTAATCTAAAACAAATGTACAAATTGAGTTTGAACTATAGTAATGAGCATGCTGAGGCTAAAACGAACATGCAGGGAAGCAATTTATTGATACAAATCGGTTAATCTTTCCTTCGGTTGCTAGTCAAGAATTATTGCCTATGGATTAAAACTCTCGTATTTAACCCAACTTAAGAATCATGAACCTTCCACCTACATTTCTGTGATAAAAAGAAATTCATGTTCTAGCCATACAAAACCGATTCCTTAATTGACTAATACGACTTTTAGATATATTTCTATTCTGAAGGTAAATCAATTCTCAATTTTCCCAAACCAAGAAGAGATCATATCCTACCAATTCACAACTTTCCAATTTCTTTCTCTTTCGAGTGCAAACCAGATTTTTTAGATATACATTAATATTGGCCAAACATTAATGCAGTAAGAACAAGAATTAATAGAACAACCATAGAAGAAAAGATGAAATACCAAGGTGATCAATAATTACATTCCACTACAAATGTTCTTAACCTCAACAAGTAGTGAATTTAGCCACTCATTTGTGGATTAAACATCGTTAAATGAGTGTAAATCATACAAATAATTAAAATAAAGGAGAAAGATATAGAGAAGAACCCTAAGATTTTCGTCCCCTCAAGTGCCTGTAACCCACGTCCTTGCTCAACTAAGTCAATATTATTAAAAATAAACCTAAGTGTGATATTTATACTAGTGGGAATTTTTCTCGGAATAACAAGCAACGTGTCACGGAGTGCATCGCGGAGCACTGCCTCCGTGACACGCCACAAACGCGGACCCTTACTGGAATTTGGTTCTCCAGGTAATTATGCCCAACGTGCCATGGCGTGCAACGCGTGGCTTGGCCAACGTGCCATGGCACCAACACGAACCTTCAATGGATCTTGTCCTATTTTAATCATCCGGGACAGAATGCCTCCGCGATGGCAGTGTGACACGGCTCCATCGCGGAGCCCCTTAATTTGCTGGATTTCCTTGGCCTTTTCCACTGCTCTCTTCCGAGTCCATTCCCGATTTCTCCCAACATTCATCTTAGCTTCCTAAAATTACATTTTTCCTGCAAAACAACACTAGTCATGTTGGTTAGTATAAATTCACATTTTAACTACAAATCACATGAGAATGTACAACTATCGATGGATAAACAAGATGAAATAAAGCATTTGAGTATGACTTGGGCATATAATTTTACCCAAGATCACATTCTACCTCAAATGATTTAGTTTGGCCAATTTCAGTGAAGGTCCGTGTTGCCTCCGTGACACGGAGGCAATGCCACGCGATACAAGCTGTGGCACGTTGGGGACATTGACCGGGACATCAACTTCCAGTAAAGGTTCGTGACTGCGTCGTGGCATGTTGGTCTGGCTCCGCATTGCAGGTCGTGGCACGCTAAGGAGAAATTGCTGAGGAACCTGATTCTAGTGAGGGTCCGCGTTTGCACCATGGCACGAAGGGTGTGCTCCGCGATATACTCCGTGCCATGTTGCTTGTTATTCCGGGAAAAATTTCAACCAGTATAAATAGCACACTTAGGTTTATTTTTAATTATTCTGACTTGGCTGAGCAAGAACGTGGGTTAAAGGCAGTTGAGGAGATGAAAATTCTAGGGTTCTTCTCTATCTCTTTCTCTTTTATCTCAATTGTTTGTATGAATTACACTTATTTGATGATGTTTAATCCACAAATGAGTGGCTAAATTCACTTCTTGCTGAGGTTAAGAACAATTGTAGTGGAATGTAATTGTTAATCATTTTGGTTTTTCATCTTTTCTTCAATGGTTGTTCTATCAATTCTTGTTCTTACTGCATTAATTTTTGGCCAATGTTGATGTATATCTAAAAAATCCAATTTTGATTTTGAAAAGAAAAGAAATTGGAAAGTTGTGAATTGGTAGGATATGATCTCTTCTTAGTTTGGAAAAATTGAGAATTGATTTACATTCAGAATAGAAATATATCTGAAAGTCTTATTAGTCAATTAAGGAATCAATTTTGTATGGCTAGAACATGAAATTCTTTTATCACAAAAATGTAGGTTGAAGGTTCATGATTCTTAAGTTGGGTAGGATACGAAAGTTTCAATCCATATGCAATAATTCTTGACTAGCAATCGAAGGAAAGATGAACTGAATTGTATTGACAAATTACTTCCCTGCATGTTTGTTTTAGCCTCAGCATGCTCATTACTACAGTTCAAACTCACTTTATAATTTTGTCTTAGATTCTTATAAATTGGGAAACTAAACTCTCAAAATCCTATTTAAATTGTTATCTGCATAAAGTTAGAGTTCATTAACACTTAAGTTGATTATTACCTTAGTTCAGTCCCTGTGGGATCGATACTTGGCTTACTTGAGCCATTTTACTACTTGTTCGACCACGTGCACTTGCGTTTAGTTGCCAAACCGCTCGAACACCTACCCTTGGCAAGGTACGAACACCCTCCCGACTAGGGTTACAAGTCGGGCTTCATATGTGCTCATATGGGGTATGTCGGTTAAGAGAATCTCCCACTGTTCCTCATGATTTATGCATGTCTACAATTATGAATGTTTGCTCAAGTTATGTTAAGTAAGGATCTTCTATTATGATTATGACTATTCTTACGTTACGAATATATCGAAAACCTTGATCCTTATGTTATATTATGATAATTATGTTATAAGCATGTTGTCCTACTCTTATGATCAATTATGAGTTTTATACATGTTTAAATATTCATTTTACTTACCTTGCATACTCAGTACATTTCATATACTGACCGCATATTTTCTATTTTGTATCATCTCATGATACAGGTCCCAGTTCTCAGGCGCATCTTCACCCGTAGATAGACTCGAACTTGCTCTCTGCATATTTGGTAAGTCCTCATGTTCTGAGGGCTACTTATTCACACTCTATGTTATTCCTTCAGTTACTGGATGTTGGATTAGTTGGGGAATTATCCCATCAATCCGCCTATCATGTTTAGAGGCTTTACAGACTAAAAGTTGTATTTCTCTGTATTGTATTAGTATTGTACTATTTTCCCCTCATATTATGTTATGATTACTTTTTCTATGTTAGGCCTTCCACTCATGTGATTGAATTAGATGTATGCTCATTCCATGGGTCGACTTGGGGTCTCTCGGGGCTCCTTGTCCCATGTCAACGAACCGGGAGTACGTTTGGGTCATAACCCATTTATTCTCTACCGACTCAGTTCCAGCTTGAGGTATCAGTTTTTCACTAAAACCCTATTTAGTTTCATGTTCAGTTCATGTGCCTAACTTTCTTTTATGTATATGGATGTATGTATGATTCATGAATTCAGTTCAGCTATGTAGTTTGAATAGGAGATAGTCATTCCGTCAGTCTTAGGTTTAAATGATTAGTATTTGAGTGTAATGATTGTATTTCTCTGTTTTCTATATGTTTCCCACATTCAATGATGAATATTTCTGAGGGGGAGATATTGTAATACCCCAGAACTGCCTAAGATTAGACCCAGGATCTAAAAATTGTAGTTGGCAGAATCTGGGAAAGTCCCATAGGACGGGTCACCTAACGGGTCATTGGTCCAACCAACGGTCCATGGTGAGCACCCGTGGTGAGGTATGACTGGGTGGCAGTTGGAAGTGACAGGTCAAACAACGACCCGTTGTTCACTACAATGAGGCATTGTTTGGAGTCGTGCTGGAGCTAGTCTTCAGCCTAAGGGGTGAGTAACGGGTCATGGAGCGGCCCGTTGTGAGGAGTCACGGGTCCTGGTAAGCAGTCGTAGGAAGGAGTACAAAAATCTCCAATCATTGTAACAGAAGGAAACCATGACTCATTGGAAGAAGGAACGAGTCGTGGTATGGCTCGTGGAAAGACTAGGTACAGGTTGTCAAAAGGGAAATAATGGATGACTTAACTTCTCATTGTCTGAAGGGATGGATCATCTTGCCAAGTCATGGGATCGAATCTGAGAAGATGAAACTTGGCAGTGGAGACGACAGATGGATACCACGAGTCGTGGTATCCATTAACGACTCGTTAGTCCAGTCATGGTTACCACCAGTTTAGAAATTTCAGAAATTTCATTAAGGGCATTTTTGTCATTTCTATGCTCTAAGGTCCTAAACTACGTTATTTTAAGTTATTTTCTGAGTGTATTAAGATATGTTAAGTCATTCTAACCTATTCAAAACCCATGCATACAAGAGTGATAGTCTAGACAGGTGATCAAGGCAAATACTTCAAAGTTCTCTTCAATTTCTTCTTGGGCATTCTAGGGAGTGTAAGAATTAGCCATAAACAGGTATGTAGGGTTATGTTTGGTTGTTCTCATTCCCAATCTCTCCTAATTCATGAAGTTTTGGTTAAAAATCTTATGAGGTTTTATTTTAAATCTTGGGGAATTCTAATAATCTATCCATGGGTTATTACTTCTCATGTTTTATACCATATTTTACAATTATGATCAGATTTTATGAATTATGATCAGATTTTACAACTAATTCAATTATAAATTTATTGATTCAAATTTCTATTAAATTATACCCACTCATACATGTTCTATGACAAATTAAGTTATGATTTTACCTTAATTTTGATGATTCTTCAACTCATCATGATTTATGACCTATGATATGGAATTATTCAAATGCCCATTATGAATTTGTGATTTAAAAGGCATATACATGATCTACAAATATGCATGAACCTCATGATTTACTAATTATGATTTTGGCCGACTCACGGGCCTTACTCTCATGGCTAGCTCACGTATTACCAGCATGCTTATGATTATCATGATTTAACTAGCCCATGAACCTCATGTATATTATTCTATGAGCAATATATATATGTTTTGAGAGTAATATATAACACCGGGTAGGTTCAGGGCCCAGGTTTTGTCCCAAAACTCAGAACTACGTGCCACCGTAGGATATGATGGGACCTCTCTTAAGACTGTTCCCTCTTCCCAAATGGGCCTTTCATGTGTGATATCATGCCCTTCATGGTTCTACCCTTGGCAAGGTACGAACAACCTCCCGACTAGGGATTTACCGGTCAGGCTCCATGTGTGCTCATATGGTGTATGTCGGTTATAAGAATCTCCCATTGCTCTGCATGTTTAGTGCATTATTATGTTCATTTTCCTTTGGCTCAAGTAATTATTTATAAAGTTTCTCTTATGGCTATGGTAATTAATGGATTACGAATGATTTGAAAACCTTGAGCCTCATTTTATCTTGTGATATTTACGTTATGAGCATGTTGTCCCACTCTTATGATCTCTTATGAACTTTTGTGTATTATTATTAAATGTCCATTTTACTTACCTTACATACTCGATACATTCCACATACTGACCGCATACTTTATGTTGTATTGTTTCATGATACAGGCTCCGATCTTCAGACCCAACACTGTTAATAGTTCATCTCGGAGTTTAGTATCCAGCTTTCAGTAAGTCCTCATCCTTCGAGGACCAGCATGATTTAGTTATCTTTTCATGTTCAGTTTTCTATACTTGTCGGGTTAGTTGGGGATTTAGTGCCATCAACTCATTGGATATGTTAGAGGCTTTTAGATTATATGTAGTATTCAACTGATATATATGTAGTACGTACCGCTTACCATGTTATGTTATGTTTATGCTTCTGTTGCACCGTCATGCTAAGTAATCTGCTTTATTGATATTGAGTTAGATGTATTTTCATGCCAAAGGTCGACTTGGAGTTTCCCAGGGCTCCATGTCCCGTGTTACGATCTGGGTCTACGTTCGGGTCATGATAGGGAGACTCTTGGCCAATCTTTAGAGTTGGCTCTCATGAGAGTTGGTCATTTCCACAAGTCTATAGAGACAGATCTCCTGAAGCTTGGCCTGACGCTTCATGACGGGGTATGTTCAAATCCTATCATGTGGTGAGTGGTTCGACCCCTGGGATAGTGATCCCTCGGCCAACCCAAAATCCTACATCTTTTTCCTCTTAACTATGGGTGCCTCAGCATCTCTCTTCCGGTCTATGGCTGAAGCAGCAGCAGGGGTTTCATTTGGGAACAAGGGAACTCTAGCTTGTGAGCAAAACTGGGAAATGAGGACAGCGTATGGCATGGAAGTACTAGCCTGGCGTCCCTTCCGTTTCACTTGTTGGGCAACAATTTCCCCAAAGTTAATGGGGACTCCGGACATGATGCCGATGATGAGAATTCTTATTCCCAAGCTGACCCTTTGCTCGTTCTTGGAGGGAATGAACGACCACAGATAGAGTCTACCCATAACTTGGCTTCAAACTTCAAATCATGGAGAGAGATTTCACCACCCATTGATGCCCACAAGGGTGTATACGCAGTGATGATTGGGGCTATCCAGGAGAATTGGTCCTTCATGTCTACCACCAGGGCCACATACTCCGTACCTGAGTCTATTTCTTCTTCCAAAAATAAGTAGTTGATGGCAGCTGGGGTGATGTCAACTTCCACTCCCCTTATTATGACTGATGGTAAGCACGGGAAGTCATCAACTTTGCCTCTATGTTGCATACTATCTCTCCTGGCTTGGTATGAAGCATAGAACTCTGGTACCAGGCTGGGGTAGTAGGCCGGGGAAGGATTGGCAAAAGCATGTCAATGTATGTCCTTGAATTGGGCGGTGATGTTGGGAAGATCACTACACAAGCATGCTAGGTCACATCGCTTCTCCACAGTGATAGAACGGCCCTGGCATATGACACAGTGCTCCTTCATGTTGGGAACACAAAGTATGATGGCCTCTTTGGAGTTTGCCTACGATGCACAGGCCTTGGCTTTGCCCTTGCCCTTGCTGGTGGATGATGCGGGGGCTTTGCCCCTTCTGGTGTTCCTGGATGAAGACATGGTATTTCTGCAATCATGGTGTTAGTGATAGCTACACAATAATTGACTAAAATAACTCAAGCTATTCTAAAGGTGAAATGAAAAGCAAAGATGAAAAACCATCATTTAAAGAACCAGCAGCATCGGCGACACACCGGTGAGTCACAGGAGGTGTCCGTGAACTGTCGCTGACTCACCGATGTATAGCAGAAGACTGAGTATGTCAACAGCCTATTGAAGACAAGGCGGCGAGTTGCTGGTAGCAATCCGCGAACTGTTGATGCAACACAGGATCCAAATAGTGGCCTGAAGCAAACTATAGATCGGACCGGCATTCCATCAGCGTTTTGCCGGACCCCACTGGCAAATCGCCAAATGTCGTTGTCCCCAAATCACTTCCAAACATTTCATTGGCCCGCATTCATAAACACCCATACACATTTTAGTGAATCATCAACTCTACACATGAAAAAGTGCTTAAATGACGATTTTCCCTTAAGAATGGTGTCACCCAATCTATCATCGGGCAAAGCATGACATTTCAATCCTAGTGGGTTACTCAGACTTAACCCTGTTCAAATTTATACAAATATCACACCTATCCCACACCCATATCAACCTTACACTTCTATCCCCCAAACATTTCAACAAATGAAGCATCAACTATGAATCTAATGGGAAGGAAAGGCAGTAAAAGGGAAGGGAAGGAATGTTCAAACCACATAAAATAATGCAATATACAGGCCATTGATGAGAACATAAAATAGACAAGGATACATTACCACACTGTAAGAAAGAATATTGCAAAGAAGAGCTTGTAGGAGCTTAAAACTTTCAGCAGTGGCAACTTCAGGGGTTGTGGTGTAGAGAAAGAGAATGTGAGTGTAGTGAGGATGTTGGCAAAGGAAAGGAGAGGTTTTATAGGTGGGAAGGTAAGATAGTGATAGGTTGAGGAGAAGATGAGGTAGTAATGGTGAGTTAATGTGTTGGTGGGAAGTGTAAAGGTGGGAAAGAGGGGAAATATGGGGAAGTGGAATGGTTCGATGTTGGGAAGACAAAAAGGGTATGGAAAAATTGTAAAAAAGGGGATCTGAGGGAATATTATGCAGATAGGGCGGCTCAAGCAAGTATTTAGGGTCAGGTAGGTCCACATTTGATTTAAATTTTGAACCAAAATCGTACCTTGATAGGCGCTACATCGGCAGTTCATCGAGTTGAACCAGTGTTCCGCCGCCTTTACCTTTTACACTTGAAATAATGCCCAGTTCACTGTATCTCAGTCGGCTATTAACTGGCGGTTTATGAACAGGATCAGCGAGCTACCTCTTGGGCCCCCAATGCTTCAGGTGATCTGTGTTGTAACGGTAACATACTGGCGGTACACGATTTTGCATCGGTGGTTCGCTGGAGTGTCCACCAGACAAATGCTCAAAATCCCAGCCTTCTTCCTTCTCGCGACCTGAGGTGGTGGTTTGCGCTTCTAGATTGGTGGTTCGCCGGTCCAGCACGGTTCCCGCATTGTTGTGTTTCCTTCCCTCTTTGCTCACTTCGTTGATCCTACAAAAACAAAAACAACAAAGACATAAAATAAATCAACTAAAACACTTGTATTGCCTCCCAAGAAGCACCTTAGTTAACGTCATGGCATGACGTAGCTCTCATTTAACAATTCTTCTTTAACGAATCATTGTACAATTCCATCTCCTCCATCTCAGTTCCACTATCCTCATCCTCTTCCTGCAACACCCCCATCACCATGCATTCAGCGAGAACTTCAGCTAACGGACAAAACTTGAAGGTGACTTCTTCACTTCTAACTCTGAACTTGAACTCCCCTTGCTCCACATCAACCACAACTCTCCTTGTAGCAAGAAATGGTCATCCCAAAATAATGGGTACCTCCACATCCATTTCACCATTGAGGACTACGAAATCAGCAGGTAGGATTTATTTATCCACCCTTACCAACACATCTTCTAACACCCCCATAGGTTCTTTAATGGAAAGATCTTCCATGAGCAACCTCATAGACGTAGGCTTTATGCTTCCAAGTCCCAAATTCTTGAAAATAATCAGGGGCATTAAATTTATGTTGGCAGCAAGATCGCATAGAGCTTTCTTAAATAGCCATATTCCAATTGTACAAGCAATTGCGTAAGCTCCAGGGCTTCCCGCTAGGGTACAAGATTGCTCATCATCATCGCACTACAATGGTGCATCATCTCCCTACTACCTGCATCAACCACCTTCTTCTTTTTAGCAATTCTTTCATGAATTTAGCATATCCTGGCATTTGGAGAAGGGAATCTACCAATTGTATATTAATGGACAATTTGCTATACCTATCAATGAATTTGTTGAACTGATCGTCCTTCTTTTTCTTGGCCAACCGTTGTGGATAAGGGGGTGGTGCTCTTGCTGCAACCTTGTCATCATTTGGAGCCTTCATGCCCACCTCATCTTTATCAACATGTGAGAGAATTTCATCTTCCTTCCCCTCACCTTCCTCTTCACACTTTTCATCACCCCTTGGCATCTTTGGCGCCTCATCAGTATCATTCTCCTCATTTGATTTGGGAGCATTAGCCTCCTTGGGCTTCACTCTTGCATGTCCAACCACTTTACCACTCCTAGTGACAATAGCAATGTATGGACTATCTTTCTTCGGGTTTGGCATTGTGTCACTTGGGAGTGTTCCCTTCATTCGGGTGTTCATTTGAGCGGACAAGTGATTTATTTGAGCTTCCAAATGCTTAATGGATGCTGAATCAGAGCTCACTATTTGGGAAAATCTAGACACCTCCCCTCTCAATTCCTTGACCCCGCTCTCGGTTGATTAAACTTTCTTGAGGACTCTTGCTAACATCTCTTTAATTTTTGAGCTACCAGCATCGCTCACACCTGGCTGAGTTTGAGCATTTCCATCTTTTGTAGGGGGAACATACGGGTTTTAACATCGGTGATAGCGGTCTCCCTCTTGATTCTGCTCTCTATTTCCCATCTTTCATTTCTTTCCAGCCATCCCTATGCATCACGTTTTCTCCAGACTTGATTTTCTTTCCTTGGGCGCCAAGGGCCTTGATTGGTCCCTTGAAACCCATGTCGAGGACCTCCCATTTCATTTCCCATGTATTGGCACTCTTCCTCATACCTCGATGGTGACGATTCTCCTTTATATTGCAAGGGACCTAGCATGCCTACAACATTGACCACATTGGGCCTTGCCCCTATCACATGTTTGGTCATGAGTTCCAGTTGTGTCATCATTTTAGCAAGATTTTCACCTCGTTCTTCATCTCTTTTCCTCAACTCAGCTGCCAATGCACTAGAGATGATCTCATGTGTAGATACGTTCGTCTCTCTCGTGTGCTAGGCCTTATTGGTTTTTGTCATTTTTTCCAAAGAGGCTTTAGCCAACCCATATATTTGATCCATAATAGAGCCTCCAGCTAAATTGTTGGAAACAGATTTGTTGATGGAGTCAACGGCTCGATAAAAGCTTTGGAGAAGTACTCCATTAGGAAGGCTATGATTGGGATAAAGAGCAACATTCTTTTTGAACTGTAGCCATGCCTCATGCAAAGGCTCTCTAGGCTCTTGCCTGAAATTTGTGATGTCATCCCTCAGCTGCAACATTTTTGATGGAGGGAAGAAATGATCCAAAAGGGCTTCGGTTAATTCTTTCTAAGATGTAATACAATTAGGTGGCAATTCTTCCAACCACATCGTCGCTTCTCATATTAGGGAAAACGGGAAAAGCCTTAGCCTGATAGACTCTTGACTTATGTTGGTGATGTTGAAAGGTTGTCATATCTCCAAGAAATTTCTCAAATGCTGATTTGTTTCCTCACTTGGTTTACCCCCAAAGAGTCCCTTCATTTGCAACAAATGCAGCATGGTGCTTGTGACATGAAATATGGCATTCCCTACCGTGGGTGGTAGACGAATGGCTGCTGCAATCTCCGGCATCACCGGGTTATCGTCCCCATGTTACATGTTACCTTCCACTGAGCTATCCCCTGGTTGTGAGTGATGAATCATATGGTTGTGATATCCTAACAAGCACAACAAAATCACGTTAAGTAACTAAGATGCAAAGCTATTTCAAATTAACAATCAACACAAGAATATCAAGCGCTAGTCCTCAGAAACAGCGCCATTTTTTATAACGTCCAAAATATACTCCTCATACAAAAAGTATAGACAGTCGCTGTATCAAAACAAATAAACCGATGGATGTCGAGGTCGAATCCCACAAGGACTAGTAAGTGATAATTACAAGTATCAGTTGAGAAATTTAATTTAGCTTGCACTACTTAGAAATAACATAGAAATAAACAAGTTGGGGGAGATTGGGATTTGTAGTAGAGTATAATTGCTAATTCGGTTAACTATGATAGCAAAATTACCAAGGTTGTTGACAAGAATGTTAAAGACTAGAGGTATTGTGTAGATAATATACTAACTAGATGGGGTCATGCTAGGTCCTCTCATAAGTTCAATTAGTGTAAATGATCTTGGGAAAATGGGTATTTACTGCTTTCAACTTTATAAATACCTTTTGCTAGAGTTTTATCAAACCTCTAGCCACCATTAGCTCAACAGATTTGGATTAATAGTTGCACTAATTTCTAACTATTAGCTACTAGTTAGGAGTGAGAATATAATTTTGACTATTTCTAGCCCAATTTCACAATCTCTCATCCATATCCACCATTCAATTCTCTTCCAATACTTAAATATTCTTTCGCAAGCAACAATCAAGTGAGAACAATTAGACCCACATCATAACCAATGGATCTTCCATTATAAATTGAAGAGAATCTAACAGATTTACACTTAGTTAAACAATATTGAGATGACTCTAGCAATACCCACTCTAATTAAGCATTCATCATCACACACCTCTAGTAAATGATTTAGCTACTCATAATTACAAAATTCAAAAGCACATTTAACAATAAGCTCATTGAATTAAATAATAAGAGTAGTAAAATCAAGTTCAGAAGTAGTCTTCAACAATGGCAGTACCTTGTAATCAAGAAGAAGAAGAAAAAGAGGATAGTACTTTTCAAATTCTACCAATCAAATTCTCCTCTTCTCTGCCAGGGGAATGTTCTAAATCTAGGAAAGGAAAGATGATATATAACTAGTACATAGTACTTTTTCTAGAATATATATATATATCTAAGAAAATAGGGTATCTTCTCTCTCTTTTTTTGTACTGGACAATTTTGCCCCTGAGTAGTGTTCTGGAATCGGTGGAAGTACCGGCTGTTCACCGGTTACAATCCGCGGACCACCAGTTACACTATCTGGGACTTTAACAAATTTCAATAACCATGGGTTGTTCATTCGACATTTCGCCAATCTCCATCTACACACCGCCAATGCTTTTCTCTTCAATCCAGCAAGTCAGGTGTCATTCGGTGGCTAGACCAGCGATTCGCCATTGGCAACCCGCATTTCGCTGGTGGCTTTGTTTCCTAGAGGTAGTGGCGATCGACTAAACGCCGATCTCTTTTGGTGGAACGCCAAACTTCATTCACTTCCTTCTTTTTGCTCCATTTCTTGCTCTTTTCCTCAAATTAAGCATCTGTGATCTTGGTCATAATTGCATCCCCAAGTGCTACTTTATAACTCAATTTAGTCTTGTTTATCTACTTATTTATATACATTCTCATGTGATTTTATGTAAATGTGAATATATACACTAACCAACATGATTAGTTCTTATTTTTGTAGATTTACAATGAATTTGAGGAACTAATCCATGAGTTGGTGAAGTGGAGGCATGAAATCGGAAGTAAAACGCGAACGTCGGCAAGGAGGGTACGCGAAACAGCCCAGCTGTGCGTTGGCAATGTGCCACGGCAGGCAGGATGCGCAAAAAGAGCCATGAAACACCACTTAATGCGCTGCACAGGCAGCGTGACACGCTGCCAATGCGGACAGCTTCTGCTTGGCGACTGTTTTGCTTTCCAGTGTGCCTACGCGATGCCTCCGTGACACGGAGGCATATTGGAACGATAGCCTCCATGACACGGAGCTATTCCATGTCGGGCATAATTTTATACATCTCTCATTTACTATAAATAGGTCCCTTAGCTCCTAAAATCATTTTGTCATGATTTTATTCTGAAAAATCACCTAGGAGTGAAGGGAGAAGTGGGATAACTCACCTAGGGTACATCAATTTCATCTTTTCTTCTACCAATTCTTGTAAGTATGTTACTTTAACAATGTTTTCTTGTAATTTTACGAACTTGAGTGGATAGAACCCTTTTAGAGGTTCAGAAGACCATGAAAATGCAATTTTAATTATGTGAGACAAAAATTGACAGTTTCATACTTAAACCATTGCAAATCGTAGTATCGCATGATTATCCGGCTTTAACTCTAGTTGCTCCTTGAATGAATTCAGAGTATTTCATTGACCACATCTAGACTTAATTAAATTTCTCAAAAAAATCTATAATCAACACTTGCGGCATTTAACATCACACTTGAACTTGATAATTAACTGAATTGGTCCAATCCCTGTGGGTTCGACATCCGACTCTTAAAAAGGGCCACTATATTACTTGTACGAACCGTACACTTGCGGGCCCATCAATCTGCACACAACAAAGGAAAAAAGGGCATAAAATCCACAAAAACAACTAAAAAACTAAGAAAAAACTCAAGCTTAAGAGCCTAATGAGTTGGTGAATTGCCAACTCACCACCCGTTACATGGTCTCATGACTCATACCACGAGTCGTTCTATTGAAAAAGTGCAGATTTTCCTTTTCTTTTTGGTTTATCCTTGGAGTCTAATCTTAGGGTCTTTTGGGGTATTACATTATCTGCCCCTTGGGAACATTTGTCCTCAAATGTGACTGAACTTACTAAAAAGCGTGGGAATAGACTGTCATCCCGAATATTGAACATCTAAGGTTGAAAATTGATGGAATGACTGACATTGAACTGAAATGCTGTACTGAACTGAATTCATGTATCACACATACTTGCACTAACATGCTGAAATCGAAACACATGAACTGAACATTAAACTGAATAGAGTACTAAGGAGGAAACTGATACCTCAAGATGGAACTAAACCTAAAGGGAAGAGATGCGGGTAACTATCCATCATATCTTCTTTAGCTTCCCATGTAGCTCCCTCAACATGCTAATTTCTCCACTGGACTTTTACTGAAGCTACTTCCTTATTTCGTAGCTTCCAAACCTGATGATCAAGTATCTCAATCAGAATCTCTTCATAGCTAAGGCTATCCTTCACATCTACGCTCTCCACAGGAACGACCAAGGACAGGTCACCCATGCACTTCTTTAAGAGTGATATATGGAAAATTGGATGTACTGAAGCCACTTCTGAAGGCAAATCCTACTCATAAGCCACCTTGCCAACACATCTCACAATCTTGTACCGACCAACATAATAGGGACTAGGTTTCCCCTTCTTCCCGAATCTCACCACTCCCTTCATGGGAGAAGTTTCCCTTTCTTCCCGAATCTCATCACTCCCTTCATGGGAGAAACCTTCAGAAACACCCAATCATCAACTTCAAACTCAAGTTCTCTCCTCCTCATATCAGCATAGGACTTTTGATGACTCTGAGCTATTTTCAACCTTTCCCTTATAAGCTGGACTTTTTCCATAGCCTCATGAACTGAATCTAGTCCTATCAATGTAGCTTCACCAACTTTGAACCAATCGATAGGCGATCTACACTTCCTCCCATAAATATCCTCAAATAGAGCCATCTAAATGCTAGAATGGTAGTTGATGTTATATGCAAACTTAATGAGTGGTAAATTATCATCCCAACTACCTTGAAAACCAATCACACATGCTCTCAACATGTCCTCAAGAGACTGAATGGTCCGTTCAACCTGACCATCTGTCTGCACGTGAAAAGTTATACTAATCTTGACCTGAGTACCAAGTCCTTTCTGAAATGATCTCCAAAATTGGGAGGTAAACTGAGTACCCCTCTCTGATTTGATTGGAAAGGGCACTCCATGCAACTGAACTAACTCCCGAATATACAATTTAACATAATCCTCCACTGAGTCGGTAGTCTTGACTGGTAGGAAATGAGCTGCTTTGGTCAGTCTATCCATAATCACCCATATGGAGTCATAACGTTGATGTAATACCTCGAAATCCCTAAGATCAGACCCGAGGGTTGAAATAGATAAAACAGGAATTTCTGCACCAGATCACAGGACAAGCCATCTAGTGACCAGTGAAGTACCCCACAAGTCGTTAAGTGACTCGTGAGGTGGAAGGGAGTTGGCTAAGATTTTTTGCTTTGGGGGTTGACCACTAGACAAGCCACGACTCGTGGTCAAGGCAACGAGTCGATAGGTTGGTGGTGGTCAAGAAGCCGGTATGAATGGTTGGATGATTGGTAGTGTTCCCAACGACTAGTCACCATCAGTCGTCAGGCACACCACAAGTCATGGTGTCCCTCGTGGTGACTGGAAGAGTGAAGGTTCTAGTGTTGGCAACGAGAAGCAGGCCACAAGTCATGGTCATCGGAAATGAGTTGTTCGGTACATCATTGGAACTAGTAGTGTAATTTTCCTGCTAATTTATTAAGGGCTTTTCAGTAATTTCTAAGCTTCTAAGACCTAAACTACGTCATTTTACGCTTAGATAGGTGTGTTTTAAGAGGCTTTAACTTATTCTAAATCAATCCCTCTTCGTGCATGCAAGACTAGAAGTTCCTAAGGGTGATCAAGCCTAGAAATTCATCAAGTTCTTCCCCAATTCCTTCGAGCATTCAAGAAGGGTGTGAAATCAGAAGTACCCAGGTATGTAGGGTTATGAGTGGCTGTATTCATCCACTCCCATGTCCAATTCCTTCACAAATTCATGGAAATTCTAAGTTGATGAATCTATGGGGTCTTAACCCAACTTGTGCATTCTCTAAGTATCTATCATGGGTATACTCTATTCATGTTTCTAATGTTGAAATTCCGATTCATGGGCATGTTTTATAATTTTTTCAATTACAATTCATGTTTTCAAAGTCTTGCAAATTATAATGCCCAATTATGAAAGTTCATGGAAGGTTAAGATTATGATCTATGTTTTCAAGTATGGTGAGATGTATATAATGAAACTATGATTTTGAATTACCTATGTTTATATCCATGATTTCGACTATCTAAAGTATGTTTAAGTTTTCGAAAAGCGCATATGATCAAGTATATTCATGATTTACTTATATTTCATGTTATTAGCTTACCACATAGTTTTGGAGTCTAGACTCCTACTTTTTAGCTTGTTGTATGGTTTAAGCCTAGGCTCCTCATGATATGTTTTCATATGATGCATGTATGATTATGATTCAGCTTCATCGCAAGACGATGGTCAGCTTCTTTGAAAAATATGGACAACATATGCATGTTTTTGGGAGTAGTGTCTGGCACCGAGTAGGCTAAGGGTTCAGTTAACCCTATACCTCAGAACTACGTGCCAACATAGGTATGTTCATATTTTTGGGACCTCTCTTGAGATCTTTCCCTACCCCCAAAGGGCCTTCAGCTTGATATCAACATCATGGTAGCGCCCTTAGCCCTGGCAAGGCATTGGATGGCTCTTCCCACTTGAGTGTGATAGGCGGGACCACGTAAGCTCTATCATAGCAATGCCAATTATATGATGAGTCTCCCATTATTCCTCATGATTTTGTAATACATGTTCATCAGTCATGATATATTTTTTCATCAGGTTTGATCCAATGTTCAGTTTTACTTATGAATGACAGTTTCATCTTTGGGTCATTTGATTCAGTTATATTTAAGTCACGTTTTTAGATACTAGAATGCTAGCCCTACTCTCAGAATCTTATGATGAAATTTTTTATGATATGCATGATTTCTGATTTTTTCTTACTATGAGGTTTTACTTACCTTACATACTCGGTACATTTTATGTACTGACTGCATACTCTATGCTGTATCATTTCATGATACAGGCTTGGACATTCAGGTTTAGTCCCACCGTTAGCTAGATCCTCAGAGTTAGCATCTCCCAGCTAGAGTTGGTGAATCCTTATCCTTTGAGGACCCTTTTACCAGCTTATGTTTAGTATTTTAAGTTTTAATCTTTTGTAAGTTAGCTGTGGTCTTATCCCATCAACTCGTCAGTATGTAGAGACTTATTAGACATAGCATATATTCGGTATAAGATCAGTGTTATGCATTCAGATGTTATTGTATTCTTAAACTTCTGCTATTTTATATGTTAGATTTCTGCATGTATTATGTTAAGCTTTAGATGTCATTTCATGCCATGGGTCGACTTGTAGCCTCTCAGGGTTGTTTGTCTTGTGTCTCGATCCGAGCCTATGTTTGGGTCGTGACAAACTTGGTATCAGAGCATAAGGTTTTGAAGTGTCCTAGGGTATCTAAAAGTTGCATTAAGTAGATTCTTTTTCATGGGTGTGAAGTGCGCCACACTTACGATGAAGAGGCTACAAAATGTTTTAGGAAACTTCCCTTCTTTCATGATCTATGTTGTGCGATGAAATGTCCCTCTTTCCTACTAACTCATGTTATACGCCTTTGCAGAATCATGCCTGGGAATGCGATAGTGGAAAGAGTCAGGGACTTTCTTAGGATTAACCCTTCAATGTTTTTCGGATCGAAGTTGGACAAGGATCCACACGAGTTTATTAATGAGATTTAGAAAATTACCTAAATCATGGGGGTGACAGGGGAGGAGTGCGCAGACTTAGCCTCTTATCAGCTGAAAGGGGTTGCATATATTTGGTACAGATAGTGGATGGATGGCAGAGCAGTCTGAACGGGTCGTACTGGTTGGGATGAATTCCATCCCGTATATTTGGATCGGTTCTTTCCCTGAGAGATGAGGGAGATCAAAGAAGACAAATTTTTGAACTTAAGGAAGAACAACATGACGGTCTAGGAGTATGCCTTAGAGTTCACCTGCCTATCCAAATATGCACCTAAAATGGTGGAAAATTAGAGGGCCTGAGTGAGTTGGTTCATGCATGGGATAGTAGACTATTTGGTCAAACATTGTCTGATCGTGATGCTTCATCATGACATTGACTTCTCATAGATAGTTTTGTATGCCCAGCATATAGAGGCAGTACAAGCAAGTGAGAGGGAGAAAGAGAGGCCAAAAGGGCCAGGACGGATAGCTTTAGATTCTCCCAGTAAAGACCTAGTGGTGGTAACCGGTCCCACCAGAGATCATCAGCCCCAGTGCCATCAGCAGCGAGTGTGCCATCCAGACCTAGGCATGACCAGAGAGGAAGTGCATCATGCTCTCGAGGTCAGGGGAGCAGATCTATGGAGCCTAGTATTCCAACTTGTGATAGGTATAGCCGGAGACACACTGGTCAGTACTTAGCAGATACAGGTTCTTGTTTTATGTGTGGGAAGCCCGGACATATGCTCAAAGATTGTCCAGCAGCTAGACAAGGACATGGTAAAGGCTGAGCCCAACCACTAGTTCAGCAATCCCACCAGCACACTCAGCTCAGCAGGGAGCCTCCACTAGTGCAGGTGGTGGTCATCGTCAAAATAGAATCTATGCCCTTGCATCGCATCAGGAGCAGGAGGTCTCTCCAGATGTAGTCACTGGTATGTTACGAGTATTCCACCTTGATGTATATGCATTGCTAGAACCAGGAGCTACTTTATCTTTTGTGACACCCTATGTTGCTAGTAGTTTCGGAGTCAGTTCTGAAATCCTGCAGACCCTTCTCAGTCTCTACTCCAGTTGGTGATTCACTTATAGCTCGACGGGTATATAGAAATTACCCTATCATTGTCCTTCATAAAATCGCCTCAGCAGATTTAGTAGAGTTAGCCATGATAGATTTTGATGTTATCTTTGGCATGTATTGGCTACATGCATGTTATGCCTCAGTTAATTGTAGAACCTGTGAGGTAGGGTTTTGATTTTCGGGTGAGCCAGTCCTAGAGTGGAAGGGTAATTCAGTTGTTCTTATAGGTCGCTTCGTTTCCTACCTTAACCCCTGAAAGTTGATTTCTATGGGTTGCGTGTACTACCTAGTTAGGCTTAAGGATGCTACATTGGAAACCCCGACTATACAGTCAGTTCCTATAGTGTTTGTATATATAGAAGTGTTTCCAGATGATTTACCGGGAATTCCTCCCAAGCAGGAGATCGATTTTGGCACTGACCTTCTTCCCGATACGCAGTCTATATCTATTCATCCTTAAAAAATGACTCCAGCTGAGATAAAAGAGTTGAAGGGGCAGTTGAAAGATATTTTACACAATGGTTTCATCAGATTGAGCAAATCCCTATGGGGTGCACTGGTACTCTTTGTCTAGAGGAAGGATGGTTCCCATCGGATGTGCATTCATTATTGGCAATTGAACAAGGTAGCCGTCAAGAACTGGTAATCCCTCCCAAGAATTAATGACTTGTTTGACCAACTTTAGGGTGCCTAGTGTTTCTCAAAGATAGACCTTCAATTTGGGTATCATCAGCTTAGGGTTAGGGAGAGTGACATTCTAAAGACAGCCTTCAAGACTTGGTATGGTCACTATGAGTTTGTAGTTATGTCTTTTGGACTAACGAATGCTCCTGCAGCTTTTATAGATTTGATGAATAGGGTGTTCAAGCCTTATTTGGATATGTTCATGATTGTGTTCATAGCTGACATTCTTATATACTCTTGGAGTGAAGAAGAGCATGTTGCTCATTTGAGCATGGCACTATATATTGTTAAGGATGGACAACTGTATGCTAAGTTTAGCAAGTGTGAGTTTTGGTTAAACTTAGTAGCATTTTTGGGTCATGTGGTGTCAAGTTATGGTGTACAGGTGGACTCTTAGAAGATAGAAGCTGTGAAGAATTGGCCTAAACTAGTTAGCCCTTCAAATATCAGGAGTTTTACGGGTTTAGCTGGTTACTATAGAGATTGGTGGAAGGATTTTCATCCATTGCAGCACCTTTGACTAAGTTAACCCATAAGAAAGGGAAGTTTCATTGGTCAGAGGCCTATGAGAAGAGCTTCCAAGAGTTGAAGACTCAACTCACCACATCACCAGTGTTGACCCTACATGAGGGTACCAATAGGTTTGTGGTATATTGTGACGCCTCAAGAATCGGCCTTCATTGTGTATTGATGCAACATGGTAAGGTTATAGCTTATGCTTCCAGGTCGTTTAATGTTAATGAGAGGATCTACCTAACCCACAACCTCGTATTGGCAGCAACAATATTTTCCTTACAGATTTGGAGACACTATCTATGTGGGGTACATATGTATGTGTTTACAGACCATAAAATCCTACAATACCTGTTTACCCAGAAGTATCTAAATCTACTTCAAAGAAGGTTGTTAGAGCTTCTTAAAGATTATGATATGAGTGTCCTTTACCATCTGGACAAGGCTAATGTGGTGGCAGATGCTCTTAGCAGGCTTTCTATGGAGAGTGTAACCCGTGTAGATGAGGAGAGGAAAGAGATAGTAAAGGATGTGCATCGGCTTACACGGCTAGGAGTTCATCTTGTTGACTTGACAGATGGTGGTGTCATTTTTCAAAATGGATTGGAATCTTCCTTGGTGACAAAATTCAAGGCTAGGCAAGACGAGGATCCTGTTTTGGTAAAGTTGAAGGAAGTTGTTTAGAATCAGAAGGTGTAGGTTTTCTCCCAAGGGGGAGATGGTGTGCTTTGATATCAGGGTCATGTGTGTGTTTCAAATGTTGATGACTTTAGAGATTAGATGTTGCATGATGCTCATGGTTCTAGATATTCTATACATCCAGGTTCCACAAAGATGTATTGTGACCTATGGGAAGTCTATTGGTGGAATGGCATGAAGAAATACATAGCTGAGTTTGTGGAAAAGTTCCCGAATTGTCAATAGGTGAAAGTTGAGCATCAAATGCCCGAAGGTGTGCTTCAAGACATTAGTATTCCTACTTGGAAGTAGGAGGAAATCAATATGGACTTCATTATAGGATTGCCTCGTACTCATCGACAGTATGACTCTATTTGTGTTATTGTAGAAAGGTTGACTAAAGCAGCTCATTTCCCACCAATAAAAACTACCGATTCAGTAGAGGATTATGCTAAATTATATATTCAGGATTTAGTTCGGTTGTATAGAGTACCCTTGTCCATCATATTAGATAGAGGTACTTAGTTTACCTCCCAGTTTTGGAGATTGTTTAAGAAGGCACTTGGTACTCCGGTTAAGCTTAGTACAACTTCTCATCCACAAACGGATGGCCAGGCTGAACGAACCATTCAGACCTTGGAGGATATGTTGAGAGCGTGTGTGATTGATTTCAAGGGTAGTTGGGATGACCACTTATCTCTCATTGTGTTTGCATATAACAATAGCTATCATTCTAGCATTCAGATGACTCCATTTGAGGATCTTTATCGGTAGAGATGTAGATAGCCGATTGGTTGGTTCAAAGTTAGTGAAGCTATATTGATAGGACCGGATTTAGTTCAAGAGGTTATGGAGAAGGTTCAGCTTATAAGGGAGAGGTTGAAAACAGCTCAAAATAGCTAAAAGTCTTATGCAGTTGTGAGGAGGAGAGAGCTTGAGTTTGAAGTTGATGATTGGGTGTTTTTGAAGGTGTCTCCCATGAAGGGAGTGATGAGATTCGGAAAGAAAGGGAAACTCAGTTCCCGTTATGTTGGCCCTTATCGAATTGTGCGATCTGTTGGCAAAGTGTCTTATGAGTTGGAGTTTTCCTCATAGTTGGCTTCAATAAATCTAGTTTTCCATGTGTCACTTTTAAAGAAGTTCATGGGTGATCCAGCCTTGGTTGTTCTAGTAGAGAACGTAGGTGTGAAGGATAGCCTTAGATATGAGGAGGTTTCGATGGAAATACATGATCATCAAGTTTGGAAGTTAAGAACAAAGAAGTAGCTTCAGTATAGGTTTTATGGAGGAATCAGCATGTTGAGAGAGCTACATGAGATGCCGAGGCATATATGATGGCTAAATACTCGCATCTATTACCTTCCGACTCAGTTTCAGCTTGGGGTATCACTTTCCTCCCAAGTACTCTATTTAGTTTCATGTTTAGTTCATGTGCCCCAGTTTCTTTCATGTCAATGCATGTATGTGTGATCCATGAATTCAGTTCAGTCATGTAATTCAGTTTGGAGTTAGTCACTCTATCAATTTTCAGCCTTAGATGTTTAGTATTTGGTATGTCAGCTGCATTTCTCAAATTTTAAGTATGTTTGCCCATATTTGAGGATGAATGTTCCCAAGAGGGAGATATTGTAATACTCCGAAAGCCCTAAGATCAGACCTGAGGGTTGAAACAGACAAAACAGAAATTTCTACACTAAGTTACAAGACGAGTCATCTAGTGACCCGCGAAGTACCCCACGAGTCGTTGAGTGACTCGTGAGGTCAAAGGGAGTTGGCTGAGATTTTGTGTTTAGGTGTTGACCACGTGGCAAGCCACGACTCTTTGTCAGGGAAACAAGTCGTTAGGTTTGTCGTGGTCAAGAAGCCGGAATGAATTGTTGGATAATTGGAAGTATTCCCAATGACTAGTCACCACGAGTCGTGGTGTCACTCGTGGTGACTAGTAGAGTGAAGGTTCTGGTGTTGTCAACGACAAGCAGGCAATGAGTCATGTTCATAGGCAACGAGTCGTCCAGTCCCTCGTTGGGACTGGCAGTGTAATTTTCCTGCGAATTTATTAAGGGCTTTTCTATAATTCCTAAGCTCCTAAGACATAAACTACGTTGTTTTAAGCTCACATTGGTGTGTTTTAAGAGGGTTTAACTCATTCTAAATCAATCCCTCTCCATGCATGCAAGACAAGAAGTTCCTAAGAGTAATCGAGCCTACAAATTCATCAAGTTCTTCCCCAATTCCTTTGGGCATTCAACAAGGGTGTGAAATCAGAACTACCCAAGTATGTAGGGTTATGAATGGGTGTATTCATCCACTCCCATACCCAATTCCTTCCCAAGTTCATGGAAATTCTAAGTTGATGAATCTATGGGGTCTTAACCCAACTTGTGCATTCTCTAAGTATCTATCACGGGTATACTCTATTCATGTATCTGATGTTGAATTCAGATTCATGGGCATGTTTTACAATGTTTTCAATTACAATTCATGTTTTCAAGGTCTTGCAATTATTATCCCCAATTATGAAAGTTCATGGATGGTTGAGATTATGATCTAATTTTCAAGTATGGCGAGATGTATATGATGAAAGTATGAGTATGAATTGCCATGTTTATGTCCATGATATTGACTATCGAAAGTATGTTTAAGTTTTTAGAATGACCATATGATCAAGTATATTCATGATTTACTTAAATTTCATGTTATTAGCTTACCACATGGTTTTGGAATCTAGACACCCACTTTTCAGCTTGTGGTATGGTTTGAGTCAAGGCTCCTCATGATATGTTTTCAGATGATGCATGTACGATTATTATTCAGCTTCGTCGCAAGACAATGGTCAGCTTCGTTGAAAAACGATTGAGAGCATGCATGTTTTTAGGAGTAGTGTCTAGCACTGAGTAGGCTAAGGGTTCAATTAACCCTGTTCCTCAGAACTATGTGCCAATGTAGGTATGTTCAGATTTTTGGGACCTCCCTTGTGAGCTTTCCCTTCCCACATGGGGCTTTTAGTTTGATATCGGTATCATGGTAGCGGCCTTAGACTTGGAAAGGCTTTTGATGGCTCTATCCACTTAAGTGTGATAGTTGAGACCACATAAGCTCTATCGTGTTAATGTCGGTTATATGACGAGTCTCCCATTGTTCCTCATGATTTCTGTAATGCATGTTCATCAGTCATGATATATGTTTTCAGTAGGTTTGACCCACTGTTTAGTTTTACATATGAATGATCAGTTTTTAGCTTTGGGTCATTCGATTCAGTTATAGTATTCAGTTATTCTTAAGTCATGTTTTCAGATACTAGCATGCAAGCCCTACTCTCAGAATCTCATGATGAAATGTTTTATGATATGCATGACTTTTTATTTTTACTTACTTAGCAGTTTTACTTACCTTGCATACTCGGTACATTCCACGTACTGATCGCATACTCTATGCTATATCGTTTCATGATACAGGCTCGGACATTCAGGTCAGTCCCCTCGTTAGACAGATCCTTAGTGTTAGCATCTCCTAGCCAGAGTTGGTGAATCCTCATCCATCGATGACCTTTTTTCCAGCTTATGTTTAGTATTTTTAGTTTCAGTCTTTAGTGAGTTAGTTAGGGTCTTGTCCCATCAACTCATCAGTATGTAGAGGCTTATTGGACATAACATGTATTCGGTATCATATTAGTGTTACGCATTCAGATGTTATAGTATTCTTAGACTTCTGCTATCTCATATGTTAAATTTCCGTATGTATTATGTTGAGCTTCAGATGTCATGTTCATGCCATGGGTCGACTTGGAGCCTCTTGGGGTTCTTTGTCTAATCCGGGCCTATGTTCCGGTCGTGATAGTCCATGAGTATGACACAACCCCATAATGAAGCCCATATTGATTTCCTCCCACTTCCAAGTAGGAATACTAATATCTTGAAGCACACCGCCAGGTCTTTGGTGCACAAATTTCACCTATTGAAAATTCGGACACTTTGCTCCAAACTTTGTTATGTCCTTCTTCGTGCCATTCCACCAATAGACTTCCCTTAGGTCATGGTACAACTTGGTGGAACATGGATGTATAGAATATCTGGAACCATGAACCTCATGTAACAGCTTAGGCCACCGCTTGTAGAAATTTTCCTCTTTGGAGCCTTCTCCCCTCACGGTTTTAAAATGCGTCTACAAGGGAAAAGTATCCAAGCACTTATAAAGTACTCTTCGTTCTCCTCCCCAGCATATGTAAGATTCGCCTATACAAATGTGGGATTCGCCTAAGGCAAGACTTACACTCACCCCCCTTAGTACTCGGCGTCCTCGCTGAGGTTTTCCCCATTATCGGGTTTGCCCCACCACCGGCCCGGCACTGGCTCTGATACCAACTTTTTCATGGCCCCAGTCTACACCATGGACAGGACATGGTACTTGGAGTCAATATTAACCCCAAGTCAGCCCATGGTCTATCATATACTGGTATTCTGAGTACGTCATGCATAGAGGAATCTTTGAAATATTATCATAAAAAATTTATAAAACTAAAACTGAAACATACAGTTTAAAACATCTTAAAGTCTGAAATCAATTCGGTGTTTTAAAGCCATCTAGTTGATGAGTTGTTGGGACAAGCCCCAGCTAACTCTAAGTCTAACTGAAAATGCTAAAATAACTAAAAGAAATGAAATAACACCCTTGAAGTATGAGGACTCCCAATTCTGCTGTTTGGAATGATATGAAATGTGGTGGCTAACGATGTTGAGTCTGAGAACCTGCGGCTGTATCATGAAATGATACAACCTAAAAGTATGCGTCAGTACTTTGAACGTACTAAGTAAGTGAGCGAAAACATGATGACAAATATAAATGACTGAACTGAAACGACAAGCCATGAACAACTAATAAACTAAACCGAAACAACTGAAGTAAATTGAGATGGTCAAGATGACCCTGTCTGGTGGTCAAAGCATGCCCTAAGTCTAAAATACTGAGTCTGAGATACTATGTTGATCTGATATGGCTGAACTGAACTAGACTGACTAATCTGAGATTGGACTGAGCTGACTAGTGGGAGAGTCTATGACTGTAATATAACCACGTGAGCTAGAGTGGAGTTCGATGTATATGTACCACTGGTAGGACCCAATATACCTTGCCAGGGTATAGAGGCATAAACTGGGTGATAACAAAAGTTTGGGGCCAATCAGGCCAACAAATACTATAACCTACATAGGCAACGTAGTTCTAAGAACCTGGGTGCGCTGGCACCCCGGCCCGCTCGGTGTAAGTCCTACTCCCACTGGAATACCTAACTGAATTCTATGTTGGTAGCTCAAAACTGGGGTCCAAAGACTAGTCGGGGATATATAACTGAAAGTACCCTGAGAGTCTTATCGAACTAGATTCTGAAACTGGGTTCTAGACTAGTTAGAGCTGCTTATCTAGAAGTGTCGTAACCGTCTAATAATAAACTGTAATCTAACTGGGGTCCTAAGGCTAGTCCGGCTGTTTATCTAAAATTTCATGACCATCTAGTGGAGCAAATGAAACTGAGTTCTGATTCTGATTCTGATTCTGTTAACTGGGAGGTATCACAGACACCTCAAGGAATTTCTGTAGTCAAACTGATCAGTTGACAAACTCTGAATAGTTTTGAGGAGGTTCTACGCTCTAATGAACTGAACTACTAAGCAGCTAACTGAGTATTCAACTTACTCCAACATCATGGGAATCCATGATATGAAAAAAGTTTCAAGAGAAAAGGAAATTTTCATTCGACAAGCTAAGTTAAATTTTCTCATTCATGTTAGGGCTGAAATCTTTCTTACAAGGGGAATAATTTCTCAACATTTAAAAAAAATGGGAACGCTAGAAAAATCAGCCCAAACACACTTCACAAACCATGAGGATATTAATATGTATTTATACGTGTTTCATCTGAAAATTTCAAGGCTCGAATTCACTTTTGTAGGAACATCAACAGTCTGGTCATTAACTGACGGATATCATATAAACAATAAGCATGAACATCATTCAAGGTGAATTCAACGAAAATAAACATGAAATCTTTTCATACTCGAAATTTCAGGACTAGGACTGACAGAGAAATTATAAGGGGGTTTTGGGGGACACAAGGAACAAACTATTCCCTTGTTGAATTCCCACATACCTAACTAAAAGTTCCCCGAAGAAGAAAATTCGAACTGCTGCAATGGACAAAAACCCTAAGCTTGCTTGGGAGTTTCTTGAGAGAACTTTCAATGTTTTTTTGAGAATAAACGTGTGGAATGAGGGGAGTGACTGTCCATTCCCACTAATAGGTCTAAAATTATGTCCAAAACAACATAGTTAATGTTTAGGAGAGAAGGAAATTACTAAATAGCGCTTAGAAAATCGCAGTGAAAAACTGTCAGGTGGTCCTAACGAGTGACCTAATGCATCATGGTCAGAGACCACGACTCGTGGTCACACTCGTTGAGTACACTGCCCAAAAATCCCTAAAGGTCACCACAAGGGACCTAACGAGTCATGGTGAATGACCACGACTCATGGTCACCTATCGTGGACCATACTACCCAAATGTCTGAAGCTCCCCATGGGTAACACCACGAGTCGTGGTGTCCCACAAAGAGTCGTGGTGAGGACTCGTGGGTTACACTGCTTAACTCTCATAAATCCTCCTCTAGCTGATAAAGACTCACCTCACAACTCGTGGTGCCTGACCACGACTCGTGAGATCTTCCATCGGGTACACTGTCTCTCCCTTTTCATTTCTCAATTCCCCTTCCCACGACTGATCTAACGAGTCGTTAGGTCTCATAACGACCCATTAGGTGAGTCATTCTGTGGAATTTTCTGCAGTTTTCCAGATGTTTTGATTTATGTCTCAGATCTAGTCTTTGCGTTTCCAGGGCATTACAATATCTCCCCTTTAGAAACATTCATCCTCGAATGTTGGAAAACCCCAGGAAAATAGGGAATAACAATCATAATGATCAAATACTGCTCATTTAACTCAAAAACTGACAGAATAAATACCTCCGTTTCAAAATTCACAACTGAACTGAATTCACCTTTTTATACTTACATCCAAAGTCATAAAGGAAACTTATACACATAAATTGAACTCAACAACTAAATCAGTTTCTAAGACAAAACTAATATTTTAAGTTGCAATAGAGTCTGTAGAGAACAGGTGTGGGTACTTGGCCATCATATCAGCTTCGACCTCCCACATAGCTCCCTCCACCTGCTGATTTTTCTGCAAGAGCTTGACTAACGCTGTCTCCTTATTTCTCAGCTTATGAACCTAACAGTCAAGGATCTAAACAAGAACCTCCTCGTATGAGATACTATCTTTCACTCCCACATTATCCAATGGCACAACTGAAGTGGGATCACCAATGAACTTCTTCAAAAGTGACACATGGAATATAGGGTGTATTTCTGCTAATTCTGAAGGTAATTCTAGCTCATAAGTGACATTGCTAATACGCCTCACAATTCTATAGGGGCCCACATACCTGGGACTGAGCTTTCCCTTCTTCCCAAACCTCATCACTCCGTTCATGGGCAATATTTTCAAATAAACCCAGTCACCAATTGCAAACTCCAACTCTCTTCTCCTCACATTGGCATAAGGGTTTGAGCTGTTTTCAATCTTTCTCGGATGAGTTGTACTTTCTACATTACCTCATGAACTGAGTCTGGCCCTATAAAGGTAGCTTCACCAACCTCAAACTACCCTATAGGATATCTACACCTCCTACCATATAATGCCTCAAACGGGGCCATCTGAATGCTAGAGTGGTAGTTATTGTTGTACGCAAACTCGATAAGAGGCAAATGATCATCCCAACTGCCCTTGAAATCGATCATGCACGCTCTCAACATATCTTCTAGAGTCTGAATAGTCTGCTCATCTTGCCCATCTATCTGCGGGTGAAAAGATGTGATGAGCTTGACCTGAGTGCCTAGTCCCTTCTTAAAAGACTTTCAGAAATGTGAGGTGAACTGAGTTCCTCTGTCTGAAATGATAGCTAATGGCACCCCATGAAGTCTGATTAACTCTCGGATGTAAATTCTAGCATAGTCTTTAGTTGAATCCATCATTTTGACTGGGAGGAAGTGTAATGACTTAGTCATCCAGTCTACTACTACCCAGATTGAGTCATGCTGCCAAGAGTCCGAGGTAGACCCGTAATGAAGTCCATGTTTACTTCTTCCCACTTCCATGTGGGTATGCTGATATCCTGAGTCGTGCCTCCTGGTCTTTGATGCTCTACCTTGACTTGCTGGCAGTTCGAGCACTTGGCTACGAATTCAGCGATGTCTCTTTTCATGTCGTTCCACCAGTAAATATCCCGCAACTTTTAGTAGCATCAAGGTGAATGGAGTATCTCGAGCTGTGTGCTTCAGCCAGTATCTGTTGTCTCAACTCACCGACATCCGGCACACATACCTGGTAACGGAGCACACCTCCCCTTTTGGAGAAAACTTCTATCTCTTTTCTGAGAGTTGCTTCCTTAAGCTTGAGTAAGATGGGATCTTCGTCTTGTCTAGACTTCACTTCAACTACCAAGGAGGAATCTGACCGACTTGCATTACCACTCCACCCATGGCTGAATCCACCAACTGTACTCCCAATCGAGCTAGCTTGTGAATATTCTTTACCATTCCCTTCTTGCCCTCTTCAACATGAGTTACGCTTCCTGTAGACAACTTGCTTAGTGCATCAGCCACCACATTGGCTTTGGTCGGGTGATACAGCACACTCATGTCGTAGTTTTTCGGTAGTTCCAACCACCTTCTCTGACAAAGATTTAGGTCCTTATGACTAAACACATACTAGAGGCTCTTCTGATCTGTGAACTCATCCACATAAGCCCCATATAGGTAATGTCTCCATATTTTTAGTGCAAACACCACCGCTACAAACTCCAAGTCATGAGTTGGATAATTCTTCTCATGAACTTTGAGCTTTCTGGAGGCATAGGCTATCACCTTGTCCCTCTGCATCAGAACGCAACCAAGTCCAACTCTAGAAGAATCACAATAGACAACCAACCCATCTGTTCCTTCTGGCAAGGTCAGAATTGGAGCGGTAGTAAGTTGAGTCTTCAACTCCTGGAAACTCTTCTCACACACATCTGACCACTGGAACTTCACTTTCTTCTGAGTTAACTTGGTCAGAGGAAATACTATAGAGGAGAAGCACTCCACAAACCATCGGTAATAACTCATTAATCCCAAAAACTCTTGATTTCCATCGAAGAGGTAGGTCTGGGCCAATCTTTCACTTCTGCTTTTTGTGAGGATCTACCTATATTCCCTCTCCGGAGACCACATGACCCAAGAAAGTCACGGACTTTAACCAGAATTCACACTTGCTGAACTTGGCGAACAAATGGCGTTCCCTGAGTGTCTGCAATACTAATCTCAGGTGATTGGCATGCTCTTCCTCATTACCGGAGTATACCAGAATGTCTTCAATAAATACAATGACTAATATATCCAGATACTGTTTGAAGACTCTGTTCATCAAATCCGTGAAGGCTGGGGGGCATTTGTTAGCCCGAACGACATAACCACAAACTCGTAGTGACCATACTGAGTTCTAAATGTTGTTTTCAGTATGTCACACTCTCTAACCCTTAACTGATGATACCCCAACCTAAGATCAATTTTTGAGAAACAACAGGCTCCCTGAAGTTGGTCAAATAGGTCGTCAATTCTAGGTAGGGAATACCTATTCTTGATTGTGACTTTGTTCAGCTGACGGTAATCTATGCACATTCTGAGGGTACCATCTTTCTTACGCACGAATAGTACTGGAGCACCCCTTTCACAACCCGTACGTACACCTGGATCATAGACACGGGACAAGTGACCCCAAGTCGACCCATAGCTTATTCATACAACTAATCTCATTCATATAAGCGGACGATAATCATAAAGATATAGTGGAAATGTAATCATAACATAGCATCAAGAAATACCAGCATTTACGTAGCGGAGTACTACATACTTGTCTGAAAGCCTCTAATACATAAGATGGGTTGATGGGACAACATCCCCAACTAACCCGACCAATACAGGAACATAAAAAACAAGAAAGTCTATAAAAAAGCCCTTGAAATATGAGGACTCACCAATAAGCTGAAGGCGTAGGCTGAGATGACTAAGGATGAGGATGAGCTTGGGATCCGGACCCTCTATCATGAAACGATACTGCATAGAAAGTATGCGGTCAGTACGTGGAATGTACTAAGTATGCAAGGTAAATAAAATGGACATTTTAAAAGTAAACTCATAAATAGACATAGGAGAAGGACATCATGCTGGCATAAAAATCTTCGTAATAAAACATAAGGCTCAAGACTTTCAAATCATTCATAATAATTCATTATCATAATCGTAAATAACTTTATCATAATATAACTTGAGCCAATAACATAAATATAAAAATGCATAAAAACATGTGGAACAATAGGAGGACTCGTCATAACCGACACCGTCATGGTAGAGCCTTTAATGATGCCCCACTATCTCGCTCAAGTGGGCAGAGCCGACCCTGGATTGCCAAGTGAGGGTCGTGCATAAGGCGTGATATCACATTTGGGGGGATCATTATCAATACATCATATCATTTAGAACCCATGGTGGCACGTGATTATGAGACACCGGCGTAGTCCTTTGAACGTTGGGCTGCTCGGTTCTAGACACGACTCCCAAAAACATGCATATAAGCTCATACATAAATCATTAACATCATGCATAAAAATTCATTGGCTAAGATATAACATTTATAATCATTGATCCCCTTAAAACATGCTTAGCCAAGAATCAAGGCCCTTTTTATCGGCCCATCATAAAACGATAAAACATGAAATTCATTTCGTAAATCATAAGTCATTCTTCATCATATGGGCATTTCCCAATGCATCCTCATACTCAATTCTTTCAAAATATGCTCACAAACATGGGTAACTTGGATTCATGCATTTCCATAATCAATAAACTTAAAATAATGAGTATTCATCATAAATCGTAATTTCCATGAACTTCCATAAATTGGAATTTTAGATTCAAAAGCTTGAAACATGAATTAAAGAAAATAATAGTTAAACCTGCCCATCATTCATAATATAGTAATTAAAACTCAATTAAATCATACCCATAAAGAGAAATCACATTTTCATGCTTTGGGTAAAACCCCATGGAATTTGAGTAGGAGAATTCATGAATTTAATTGAAATTGGGCATGGGCGAGGAAGTATTCCACCCATTTTAAATCCCTACATACCTAGGAATTGGGAGACTCAAAGTTCCTTGAACACCCACAAAGAAATTTGAAGAAAATTTAGGGAAGAAGACCTTAAATCTCCCAAAACATCTCTAGAATCCTTGCATGAATGGGCATGCAATAGGAGCTTAACTCCTCTTATTACACAGGAGATAACCAAAATGACGTAGTTTAGTGGCTAAAAATGAGGAAAGGTCGAAAATACCCTTAAAATAATTTCCCTGAAATCTAGCCCAGATAGACCAACAACCGACTCAACAGGTAGTGGCATCATACCATGACTCGTGGTATCGAGTCGTCGGGTCCACTACCCCATGACATGCCTCAGATCCCTCCCACGACATGACAAGATGATTTGTTACAAAAAATGTTAGGTCATTGAATCGATTGTCGTCAACCCCTTGACCCAACCTGACCTCTCCTTCCGCGAGCCTCACCATGACTCGTGGTGGCATCCAACAAGTCGTGGTCTCCATCCGTTGAATGCACTAGAAACTTCAACCAACATGTAAAGACCTAAAAAAATGGGTCGTTGTCTCTCACCACGGATCGTGAGATGGCCCGTTGCTTCCTCCTCAGCTTAAGTTCAGTCCTTCTAATGACTGGTAAAATGACTCGTTGTTCCTGGCAACGAGTCGTTACACCGTCCGTTGTCACCACTACTTCCCTGACTTCCCAAACCATGATTGTATATAACAACCCGTGGTATCTTACCAAGAGTCCTAGGGCTGTCCGTTCTGTGATAATTTTTGCCAGTTTTTCTTCACTTTTCAATTTTAAACTCCCAGGTCTATTCATACGCCTTTCTGGGGTATTAAAATATGTCCCCCTGGGAACATTCTTCCTCGAAAGTAGGAAACAAGCAGCAAATAGAAAGACTACCTCCAAATGAAACCACATAGCTGAACTGATCTCATGCTTCACATATGCATTCACACACATAAAAGAAACTTGCACACATAAACTAAACATGAAAACTAATTGAGTCATAGGGAAAAACTGATACCTCAAGTCGGAACTGAGCTGGTAGAGAACAAATATGGGTATTTATCCATCATATCCTCTTTGGCATCCCACGTAGCTCCCTCAACATGCTGGTTCCTCCATAATAATTTAACTGAAGCTACTTCTTTGTTCCTTAGCTTACGGACTTGACGATCCAAGATTTCCACCAAAATTTCTTCATAGCTGAGGCTGTCTTTCTCCCCAATGTTGTCTACCAGAACTACCAAGGCTGGATCACTCAATAACTTCTTCAAAAGTGACACATGAAATATGGAATGAACCAAAGATAGCTCCGATGGAAAGTCCAACTCATACGCCACCTTACCAACTCTCCTCACAAATCGATAGGGACTAATATAACGGGGAATGAGTTTACCTTTCTTTCCGAACCATATCACTCCTTTCATAGGAGATACCCTTAGAAATACCCAATCGTCCATACGAAACTCCAAATCTCTTCTCCTCACATCAACATATGATTTTTGGTCACTCTGAGCGATTTTCAACCGGTCCCTTATCAACTGAACCTTCACCATCGCCTCATGAACCGAATATGGGCCTATGATAGCTTCCTCACCAACCTCGAACCATCCGATGGGAGATCTACACCTCCGCCCGTAAAGAGCCCCATAGCATTTAGGCTTCCAAGCTTGGGTCAATCTTTTGAAGGCATGCGCCCCTTTGCACATGTAACATCCTCCCCTAGGGACGAAAGCCTTCTTCTTGTCTTCGTAGTATAGAGTGAAACCTTATGCCTTCCTTCGGCTGGTGACCACCAATCAGTTGATGGACGTTCCCATAACTGCAACCTCTTGGAAAGGTTCAAAGGTTGATCAGAACTTGGTCAAGTTTGGACATATCTGGAAGCCAGTGCCATCTGGATACTGGAGTAGTAACTGTTATTATAAGCAAACTCAATCAAGGGCAAATGATCATCCTAACTACCTTTAAAATCCATAACACATGCCCTTAACATGTCCTCAAGGGTCTGAATGGTTCGTTCTGCCTGGCCGTCTATTTGCGGATCGAAGGCTATACTGAGCTCAACCTGCGCCCCAAGTCCTTTATGAAAAGGATGCCAGAATTGAGAAGTAGACAAGTACCTTGGTCCAAAATAATGGACAAGGGCACTCCATGAAGTCGAACTAACTCTCCAACATACAACTTAGCATAATCCTTCTTTGAATCTGTGGTCTTGACCGGTAGAAAATGAGCAGCCTTTTTTAATTTGTCCACCACCACCCAAATGGAGTCATAGTGTCGGCGAGTATGAGGTAGGCCGGGAACAAAGTCCATATTAATCTCCTCCCAGTTCCAAGTGGGGATGCTGATATCCTGAAGTACGCCTCCCGGCCTTTGATGTTCGACTTTCACTTGCTGGCAGTTTGGGAATTTTTCTACGAACTTGGCCATATCTTTCTTCATACCATCCACCAATAGGTTTCTTGAAAAACCCGATACATTTTCATGGATCTTGGATGAATAGAATATTTGGTATCATGTGCCTCATGCAATATCCGAATCCTCAAATTATCAACATCCAAAACACATATGTGACCCTGGTATCATAACACACCATCTCCCCCTTGGGAGAAGACCTCCACCTTCTGACTCCCCACCGCCTCCTTCAACTTCCTCAATATTGGATCCTCATCTTGCCCGGATTTAATATCAACTACCAAGGATGATTCTGACCCATTATGTACAACAACACCGCCATCGGTCAAATCGATCAATCTAACTCCCAGCCTTGTGAGCCGGTGGACATCCTTCACAAACTCCTTCTTTCCCTGATTCACATGGGACACACTTTCCATGGAAAGTCTACAACATGCATCTGCAACCACATTAGCCTTACCCGGGTGGTAAAGGACACTCATGTCATAGTCCTTAAGTAATTCCAACCACCTTCTTTGCCGAAGATTTAGATCCTTCTTTGTGAACACATACTACTAGCTCTTGTGATCTGCAAATACATCCATGTGGACCACCATATAAGTAATGCTGCCATATCTTCAATGCAAACACCACCGCGGCCAACTCAAGATCATGGGTCGGGTAATTCTTTTCATAGACCTTCAGCTGTCTTGAGGCATATGCTATTACCTTCCCACGTTGCATCAACACACATCCCTATCTGACTCTCGAAGTATCACAATAGACAATAAAGCCATCGGTACCCTTGGGTAATGTCAACACTAGTGCTGAAGTGAGTTGGGTCTTCAGCTCTTGAAAGCTTTTCTCACAAGCATCCGACCATTGGAATTTCAACTTTTTCTGAGTCAACTTAGTCAAAGGTGCTACAATGGATGAGAAACCCTCAACAAACCTTCAGTAGTAGCCAGCTAGGCCCAAGAAACTCCAAATCTCTGAAGGATTCACCGGTCTAGGCTAATTCTTCAACACCTTTATCTTCTGGGAATCTACCCTTATGCCTTCGCTTGATACCACAAGACCTAGAAATGCTTCTGAGTTCAGCCAAAATTCACACTTGCTAAACTTAGCATACAACTGACGATCCTTGAGGGTTTGCAGTACTATTCTCAAGTGAGTAGCATGATCCTCCTCGCTCTGGGAGTATATAAAAATGTCGTCGATGAACACGATCATGAACATATCCAAATATTGCTTGAAAACCCTGTTCATCAGGTCCATGAAAGCTGCAAGAGCATTGGTTAGCCCAAAATACATAACCACAAATTCATAGTGACCATACCGAGTCCTGAAAGCGGTCTTCGGGATGTCACTCTCCTAAAATCTAAGCTGATGATACCTAAACCTGAGATCGATCTTGGAGAAGCACTTGGCACCCTGAAGCTGGTGAAACAAATCATCGATCCTGCATAATGGGTACCTGTTCTTAAAGGTAACCTTGTTCAACTATCGATAGTCAATACAATGCGAAGGGAACCGTCCTTCTTTCAAACAAATAGAACTGGTGCACCCCATGGGGACTGGCTCGGTCTAAAAAGCCCTTATCCAACAGATCCTTCAACTGCTCCTTAAGTTCCTTTAGCTCAGAAGGAGCCGTCCTATAAGGAGGGATAGAAATAGGCTGCGTATCTGGCAATAGATCAATACCGAAATCAATTTCCCTTTTCGAAGGAACACCTGGAAAATCCTCGGGAAACACCTCTGAGTATTCACACACCACTGGAACTGACTAAATAGTCGGGGTCTCGGACTCCACATCCTTAACCCTAACTAGGTGGTACATGCACCCCTTAGAGATCATCTTCCTAGCCTTAATATAGGAAATAAACTGACCTGCTGGCACTGTCAAACTACCCTTCCACTCCACAACTGACTCACCTAGAAAATGAAACTCCACGGTACGGGTCCTACAATTAATTGAAGCATAACATGAAAACAACCAATCCATACCCAAAATGATGTCAAAATCAATCATGGCAAATTCTATTAAGTCAGCAGAGGTAACCTTATGTAACAAAGTGATCGAGCACCCTCTATATACCCGTCCAGCTGCAACCGAGTCACCAATAAGGGTAGAAACTGAAAACGGTTCTGACAAGGTCTTGGGACTAACTCTAAGGCTACTAGCAATGTAAGAAGTCACGAAAGACATTGTAGCTACCGGATCTAGAGAGGCATAAACATCAATATGAAAGACACGCAACATACCAGTAACCACGTCTGGCGAAGTCTCCTGCTCCTGGTGCGAGGCAAGGGCATAGAATCGGTTCTGGCACTAACTGCCTCCCCGACTAGTAGATGCTCCCTGTGGAGCTGAACGGGCTGGAGTTGCTGTTGTCCTGGTGGTCTGTGCTCGACCCCTATCATCACCCTGTCTGGTATATGGACATGCTCGGCACTTGTGCCTAGATCTACCACAGGCGAAGCAGACATTTGAACCGAGCAGGCACTCCCGAGTGTGACTCTTATCGCACTTCCCGAAGGCTGGAGAGGTATACTCTGACTGGGTGCCCCTCTGATCCCTCGACCCTGAAGCCCTGCTCCTATAATCACCCCTGGGTCTGGATGGAACACTAGCTATGATGGTGTTGTGGCTAGTGACCTAAACTGAAACTGTGGATGGTAGCCACTGTCGGACCTCTAATGTGAAAACCCACGACTATCTGTCCGAACCCTCTTTGCCTCCCTCACCCTCGCATGAGCCGCCTCCATCTGCTGGACGTACAACACTATGCGAGGAAAGTCCATATCCAGGTGAAGCATGGCAGTCATGCAATCCTTGTGTAAATAACCATCCACCCCATGAACAAATCGGCTCACCCGCGCCCTCTGATCCATTACCAACTCTGGGGAGTATTTTGATAAGTGAGTGAACTCAAGTGAATTCTCCAACACTGTCATCTTTCCTTTCTTGAGGTTGATGAACTCAACTACCTTCAATTCCCTCATTTCCCGAGGGAAGAATTTGTCTAGAAAGGCCATGTGGAACTCATCCAAGCTGATAGGGCCCGCTCCCACTGCCCTGCTGTCCTTCCATTACTTGTACCAAATATGAGCAACCTCTTTTAGTTAATATGAGGCCAAGTCCACACACTCCCCGTTTGTCACTCCCATAACCTGCGTGACCTTCAGGACCCCTTCAATGAACTCGTGTGGATCTTTATCCACCTTCGATCCCATGAACTCAGGAGGGTTAATCCTAGAGAAGTCTCTAATCCGAGCTGCCGCCGCATTGCCATTCTGGGGAACCTGCGCATAGCCTGCTGATTGACCTTAGAGGTCAAGGCCTGTGCCAACATCTGAATCGCCGCCTGAAACTCAACATGGGCAGTCGGCTCTAGTGCCTGGGGCTCCGAAACAGGTGGGGCTTGCTGATGCCCATGATCATTGCTATCTCCGTGGCCTTCATCATTTCCATTCCTCCTTCCATTCATTCTTCTAGGATCCATATTTCTGCAATCGCGAACCGCACGAATTAGAAGGATGGAAAAGCTTTTCATTGCACGACATAGAACATGAACGAAGGGAACATTTCCTAAAACGTTTAGTAGCCTCTTCGTCATAGGCGTGGCGGGCTTCACACCCATGAAAAAGACTCTACCTAACGCGACTTTCAGACACTCTAGGACACTTCAAACCTATCGCTCTAATACCAAGTTTGTCACGACCCAAACTTACACCCGGGTCGTAGACACAGGATAAGGGACCCCGAGGGACCCCAAGTCGACCCATGGCTTGTGCATACAACTAATCTCATTCACATAAGTGGAACGATAATCGTAAAGATATAGTGGAAACGTAATAATAACATAGCATCAAGAAATACCAATGTTTACATAGTGGAGTACTACATACTTGTCTGAAAGCCTCTAATACATAAGATGGGTTGACGGGACAACATCCCCAACTAACCCGACCAATACAAAAACATAACAACAAGAAAGTCTGTAAAATAGCACTCAGAATATGAGGACTCACCAACAAACTGAAGGTGTAGGTTGAGATGACTAAGGATGAGGATGAGCCTGGGATTCGGACCCTGTATCATGAAGCGATACAGAATAAAAAGTATGCGGTCAGTACATGGAATGTACTGAGTATGCAAGGTAAGTAAAATGGACATTTTAAAAGTAAAGTAAACTCATAAATAGACATAGGAGAAGGACATCATGTTGGCATCAAAAATCTTCGTAATAAAACATAAGGCTCAAGACTTTCAAATCATTCATAATCATCCATTATCATAATCATAAATAACTTTATCATAATATAACTTGAGCCAATAACATAAATATAACAATTCATAAAAATATGTGGAACAATGGGAGGACTCATCATAATCGACACCATCATGGTAGAGCCATTCATTATGCCCCACTATCTCGCTCAAGTGGGCAAAGCAAACCTTGGCTTTCTAGGCGAGGGTCATGCATAAGGCGTGATATCATATTTGGGGGGATCATTATCAATACATCATATCATATACAACCCACAATGGCACGTGGTTATGAGACATTGGCGTAGTCCTTTGAACGTCAGGCTGCTCGGTGCTAGACACGGCTCCCAAAAACATGCATATAGGATCATACATAAATCATTAACATCATGCATAAAAATTCATTGGCTAAGATATAAAATTTATCATCGTTGATCCCCTTAAAACATGCTTACGCAAGAATCAAGGCCCTTTTTATCGGCCAACATCATAAAATGATAAATCATAAAATTCATTTCGTAAATCAGAAATCATTCTTCATCATATGGGCGTTGCCCAAAGCATCCTCATACTCAATTCTTTCAAAATATGCTCATAAACATGGGTAACATGGATTCATGTATTTCCATAATCAATAAACTTGAAATAATGAATATTCATCATAAATCTAAATTTCCATGAACTTCCATAAATGGGCATTTTGGATAGAAAATAATAGCTAAACCTACCCATCATTCATAATTTAGTAATAAAAACTCGATTAAATCATACCCATAAAGAGAAATTACATTGTCATGCTTTGTGTAAAACCCCATGGAGTTTGAGTAGAAGAATTCATGACTTTAATCAAAATTGTTCATGGGTGAGGAAGTATTCCACCAATTTTAAATCCATACATACCTGGGAATGGGGAGACTCAAAGTTCCTTGAACACCCAAAAAGAAATTTGAATAAAATTTGGGGAAGAAGACCTTAAATCTCCCTAAACCTCTCTAGAATCCTTGCATGAGAATTGGCATGCAATAGGGGCTTAACTCCTCTTATTACAACTCAGGAAATAACCAAAATGATGTATTTTAGGGGCTAAAAATAAGGAAAGGTCTAAAATACCCTTAAAATAATTTCCCTGAAATCTGACCCGGACAAACCAACGACCGACCCAATGGGTCATGGCATCATACCACGACTCGTGGTATCAAGTCGTCAGGTTTTCTGCCCCATGACATGCCTCAGATCCCTCCCACGACACGACAGGATGAGTCGTCAGCCCCTTGACCCAACGTGACCTCTCCTTCCACGAGCCTCACCACGACTTGTAGTGGCATCCAATGAGTCGTGGTCTCCATCCGTTGAATGCACTGGAAACTTCAACCAACAAGCAATGACCTAAAAAAATGAGTCATTGTCTCTCACCACGGATCGTGGGATGGCCCGTGCTTCCTACTCAGCCTAAGTTCAGTCCTTCTAACAACTAGTAACAATGACTCGTTGTTCCTGACAACGAGTTGTTACACCGTCCGTTTTCACCACTGCTTCCTTGACTTCCCAAACCATGACTATATATGACGACCCGTGGTATCCTACCATGAGTCGTAGGGTCGTTCTTATGTGATATTTTTGCCAGTTTTTCTGCACTTTTCCATTTTAAACTCCCGGGTCTACTCTAAGGCCTTTTTGGGGTATTACAACCCCATGGAGAGATGCTTGGTCTGATAAAACCCTTGTCAAGAAGATCTTTTAACTGCTCCTTCAACTCCTCAAGCTCAGTTGGAGCCATTCTATATGGAGGGATGGAAATGGGCTGAGTATCTGGAAGGAGGTCTATTCCGAAGTCTATTTCCCGTTCAGGGGGAACTCCGGGAAGACCCTCGTGAAATACATCTGGGAACTCGTTGACCACTGGAACTGACTGGATGGTTGGGGTCTCAGAGTTGGAATCTTTGACCCAAACTAGATGATAAATACATCCTTTGGACATGAGTTTCTGGGCCTTAAGGTAGGAAGTAAACCTACCCTTAGGTGCTGAACTACTGCTCGACCATTCTAACACTGGTTCATTTGGAAACTGGAACTTAACAACTCTAGTTCTGCAGCCAACTGAGGCATAACCGGAGTGTAACCAGTCCATACTGAGGATAAGGTCAAAATTGACCATGTCCAACTCCACGAAATTGACTAGAATGACTTTATTTAGGACTGAGACTGGGCAGTTTCTATACACCCAGTTGGCTCTAACTGACTCGCCAACAGGGGTGGAGACTGAGAATGGTTCTGAGAGAACCTCTAGACTAATATTGAACTGGAGTGCTATGTAGGGAGTCACGAATGAAAGGGTGGCTCTTGGATCTAGGAGGGCATACACATCCATATGAAAGAGGCGTAACATACTGGTGACTACGTTAGGTGAGCTCTTCTGATCCTAACGGGAAGACAATGCATAGAAACGGTTTTGGAACTGACCGCCATCTGTACCTGATGTGTTGGCCTGTTGGGCTGGTCAGCCTGCTAGAGCTGATGATGCGGTGGATTGTGATCTCCCTCGCCCAGCTGATGGATACTCCCTGAACCGATGTCTGAGATGTCCATAACCAAAACAACCCTCTCAACCCTGAAGGCACTCTCCCAGGTGATTCTTGCCACACTTGGGGCAGGATGGATATTTTTTCCCAGCATTGTAGCTCCGAGACTGAGAGCCAGATGCTTCACCCCTCCGATCCTGGCGAGACCGAAAGGTAGGGGTGCTGGCTAAGCTGGGCGTTGGAGCCCTTTGCTACTATTGCTGCTTTTGTGTGCGGTTGTTATTGCCTGACCTCTGGTCGACATGATCTGATTGGCCAGTCCTTGCTTATTTGTTCTTTCGTTCCATGTCCTTTAATTTTTCGGCCTCAATCTGCTGGGCATAGACAATCAGACTGGAGAGGTCCATATCTTTAATTACTATCGTTGTTTATACTTCTTGAGGACCAGATTCGACACTCCATTCACAAATTTCAACATATGAGCCTTTGGCTCGGCTACCATCTCTAGAGCGAACTTAGAGAGCTTGGTAAACTCCAATGCGTATTCTTCTACTATCCTATTGCCCTATCTCAAGTTTATAAACTCAACCATTTTTGCCTCTCTCAGCTCCCGAGGAAAAAATCTGTCTAGGAAGGCTGTGTTGAACTCCCACTCTATCCGTCCTGCTCTTGCTGGTCGCCCCTCTTTCCACTGTTCATACCAGACCTGAGCTACCCTTTTTAGTTGGTAGGCAGCCAAATCAGCACTCTCAGAGGAGCTGACACCCATAATATGGGTAATCTTCTTGATCTCATCCACAAACTTTTGGGGGTCCTCCCCCACCTTGGATCCTTAAAATGATGGAGGGTTCATACGGATAAAGTCTCACACCCTACTAGCTGCTGTAGACCCATTGGTGTTCATCGGCGCCACCTGCTGGTTCACCTGGTTGGTGACTATTAGCTAGCAGTTGAATGGCTGCCTTGAATTCGGTAGTAGATACTGAATCATTTTGAGAGGCTGCTGGGGCTGGTGGGGCAGGTCTGTCGGCATTACCGACCCTTCTTCCATTACCGCATCTGGGAGGCATGATTCACCAAAACGAAACAGAGCACGAGTTAGAACGACGTTTCTAGGTTGAACTTTAACACACGATAAAGAGTATGAACGAAAGAGAGTTTTTATAATAACATCTCGTAGCCTCCTGGTTATAAGTGTGGCATGTTTCACACCCATGAAAAGGACCCCACTCGATGTGGCTTTCAAAAAATTCTGAGGATACTCTAAACCTAGTGCTATGATACCAACTGTAACAGCCCAGGCAACCGCTTGTAAAAATTGTCCGCTTTAGAGCCTTCGCGGTTTTAAAATGCGTCTACAAGGGAAAGGTATCAAAGCACTTATAAAGAACTCTTTGTTCTCCTCCCCAGCTGATGTGGGATTTGCCTAAACCAATATGGGATTTACCTAAAAGTCAAGCCTTACACTCACCACCCTTGGGACTCAGAGTCCTCGTTGAGGTTTGCCCCACCATCGGGTTTGCCTCACCACCGGCCCGACACCGGCTCTGATACCAACTTTGTCACGCCCCTAGTCTACATGTTGGATGGGACACGATACTTGGAGCCACAAATAACCCCAAGTAGACCCCTGCTCTATCATACACTGGTATTCTAAGGACAACATGCTTAGCGGAAGCTTTGAAATATTATCATAAAACATTTATGAAAACTAAAACTGAAACAAAAAGTTTAAAACATCTGAAAGTCTGAAATCAATTCTGTGTCTGAAATCCATCTAGCTGATGAGTTGTTGGGACAATCCCCCAGCTAACACTAAGTCTAAATGAAAATACTAAAATGACTAAAAGAAATGAAATAACGCCCTCGAAGTATGAGGACTCACAATTATGTTGCTGGGAAGGATCTGAACTGCGGCGGCTAAAGACGCTGAGTCTGAGAACTTACGGCTGTATCATGAAATGATACAGCTGTTCGGGTGTTTGCTATAGGGTTAAAAACCGACACGCAAGTGCACGTGGTCAAACAAGTAATAAAGTGGCTAAGTAAGCCAAGTATCGAACCAAGGAGACTCTGGATAAGTAAAAATTGCTCAAGTATACTATATTCTATCTTACTTCTATATATGCTGACAACAACGTAACCAAAAGTTAAATAATTTTTGTTTATAAATTATATACTAAAACTATTAACAAATATCTACTTTGAATTTAAACTATGGATATGAGCATGCCAAGGTTAAGAACAAGTAATGAACTTGATTATAATCATAATTTGGTTATTCTTCTCTTCTAGTTGCTAGCCAAGAACATTAGCCTAGAGATTAAAACTCTCATATTTAATCTCACTTAAGAATCATAAACCATCCGTCTACATTTCTATGATCAAATGCAATTTATGACCTCGCAATACAATTCCGGTTCCTAAATTGACTAATACGGCTTTCAAGTATATTTCTATCAGGAAAGCACATCAAAACCCAATTTTCCCAAATCAAGTTAAGAACAATACCCTATTAATTCACAACTTTCCAATTTCGTGCTCTCTCGAGTGAAATTGGACTTTTTAGATGTACATTAATGTCGGCCACACACTAATGCAGTAGAAACAAGAATTAATAGAACAACATAGAAGAAGAAGATGAAAAACCATACAATTCAATAATCAAAATTCATCACCATTGTTCATAACCTCAGCAAGGAAGAGAATTAGCCACTCATATGTGGATTAATCATCCTAGAACAAGTGTTAATCATACAAACAATTGATTGAAAGAAGAAAGAAAGAGAGAAAAACCCTTAGCTTTTTCGTCCCTCAACTGCCTGTAACCCACGTCCTTGCTCCACCAAGTCTGAACTATGAAAAATAAACCTAAGTTTGCTATTTATAGTAGTAGGACTCTTTCCCGGAATAACAAGCAACGTGTCACGGAGTGCATCGCGGAGCACGGCCTCCGTGACACGCTACGGACGCGGAAGCCCTCTGGAAATCACCCGAAATTGGCCCAGGCAGCACCCTGCCGCGTTGAAAGCGTGTCACGCTGCTTGGGCAGCGCGTTGGCAGCCCTTGGTCGCGGAGGCCACCTGTTGTGGCACGTTGCCAATGCGCAGGTGGGCTGTTGTGAGCGGCCTGCCTACCGTGGCACCTTGTCGACGCGCCGGTGGGCTGTTTTGTGCCTCCTCTTTGCCGACGTTCGCATGTTGATTCCTTTTCCAAGCCTCTACTTCACTAACTCATAGATTAGTTACTCAAAAGTCATCAAAACCTACAAAACAAAGGCTAATCATGTTGGTTAGCACATATCTTTACTTTATCTAAAATTACATGAAAATGTATACAACAATCTTAGATAAACAAGACTAATTTAAGTCGTAAAGCGTATCTCGGGCATATATTTTTGCCCGTGATCAACAGCATAAAAGAATGTGTCAGTACTTTGAATGTACTGAGTAAGTGAGCGAAAACATGATGATAAATATAAATGACTGAACTGAAATGACAAGCCATGACAAACTAATAAACTAAACTGAAACAACTGACGTAAACTGAGATGGTCAAGATTACCCTGTCTGGTGGTCAAAGCATGCCCTAAGTCTGAAATACTGAGTCTGAGATACTAGGCTGATCTAATATGGCTGAACTGAACTGGATTGACTAATCTGAGACTGGACTGAGCTGACTAGTAGGAGAGTCTTAACCGACATATAACCATGTGAGCTAGACGTGGAGTCTGATGTATACGCCCCACCGGTAGGACCCAATATACCTTGCCAGGGTATAGAGGCATGAACTAGGTGATCACAAAAGTATGGAGACAATTAGGCCGATAAATACTGTAACCCAAGCAGGAAACGTAGTTCTAGGAACCTGGGTGCACTGGAACCCCGGCCCGCTCGGTGCTAAGTCCTGCTCCCACTGGAATACCTAACTGAATTCTAAGTTGATAGCTCAAAATTGGGATCGAAATACTAGTTAGGGATATATAACTAAAAGTACCCTGAGAGTCTTATAGAACCAAATTTTGAAACTGGGTTCAAGACTAGTTAGAGCTGCTTATCTAGAAGTGTCGTAACTGTCTAAGAACAAATTGTAATCTATCTTGGGTCCTAAGGCTAGTCAGCGTTGTTTATCTAAGATTTCATGACCGTCTGGTGGACCAAATAAAACTGAGTTCTGAGTCTGATTCTGCTAACTGGGAGGTATGACAAACACCTTAAGGAATTTCTATAGTCAAACTAATCAGTTGAAAAACTCTGAATAGTTCTGAGGAGGTTCTACATTCTAACTGAACTGAACTACTAAGCAGCTAACATAGTATTCAACTTACTTAAACATCATGGGAATCCACGATATGACAAAAGTTTCAAGAGAACAGGAAATTTTCATCCGACAAGCTAAGTTAAATTTTCTCATTCATGCCAGGACTGAAATCTTCCTTTCCAAGGGAATAATTTCTCAACATCTAAGAAAATAGGAAATGCTAGAAAAATCAGCCCAAACACACCTCACAAACCATGAGGAATTTAATATGTATTTATACGCGTTTCATTCAAAAATATCAAAGCTCATACTCAATTTTGTAGGAACATCAACAGTCTGGTCATTAACTGACGGATATCATATCAATAATAAGCATGAACATCATTCAAGGTCAATACAATGAAAATAAACATGAAATATTTTCATACTCGAAAGTTCAGGGCTAGGACTGACAAAGAAAATTTAAGGGGGGTTTGGGGGACACAAGGGACGAACTATTCCCTTGTTGAATTCCCACATACCTGACTAAAAGTTCCCCGAAGAAGAAAATTCGAACTGCTGCAATGGACAAAAACCCTAAGCTTGCTTGAGAGTTTCTTGAGAGAACTTTCGCTGTTTTTCTGAGAATAAACGTGCGAAATGAGGGGAGCGACCGTCCATTCCCACTAATAGGTCTGAAATTATGTCCAAAACAACGTAGTTAATGTTTAGGAGAGCAAGAAATTACTAAACGGCCCTTAGAAAATCGCAGGGAAAAACTGTCAGGTGGTCCTAACGAGTGACTTAATGGATCCTGGTCAGTGACCATGACTCGTGGTCACACTCATTTAGTACACTACCCAGAAATCCCTGAAGGTCACCACGAGGGACCTAATGAGTCATGGTGAGTGACCACGACATGTGGTCACCTGTCATGCGCCACATTGCCCAAATGTCTGAAGCTCCTCACAGGTAACAATATGACTCGTGGTGTCCCACAATGAGCATGGTGAGGACTCATGGGGTACACTGCTTAACTCTCAAAAATCCTCCTCTAGCTTATCAAGACTCACCTCACGACTCGTGGTACCTGACCACTACTCCTGAGGTCTTTTGTTGGGTACACTATCTCTCCTTTTTCATTTCTCAATCCCCTTCCCACGACTGACCTAATGAGTCGTTAGGTCTCATAGCGACCCGTTAGGTGAGTCATTCTGTGGCATTTTCTGCAGTTTTTCATATTTTTTTATTTAAGTCCCAGATCTAGTCTTTTAGTTTCTACGAAATTACACCTCACACAACATCCAATCTCTTAATTCACCAACACTCGGAACACACAAACGACCCTAATATCGTAATACACCATCTCCCCCTTGGGAGAAAACCTCCACCTTCTGATTTTGCACTGCCTCCTTCAGCTTAACAAAAATAGGATCCTCGTCTTACCTAGCCTTGACTTCGGTCACCAAGGAAGATTCTGATCCATTCTGAATAATGATACCACTATCTACCGAGTCAACAAGATGAACTCCTAGTCATGCGTGCCGATGCACATCCTTCACCTAACTCTTCCTCCACTTATCTACACGGGACACACTCTCCATAGAAAGCCTGCTAAGAGCATTTGTCACCATATTAGCCTTTATTGTATAATAAAGGACACTTATATCTAATCCTTAAGAAGCTCGAACCACCTTCTTTGACATAAATTTAGATCTTTTAGGGTAAACACGTACTGTAGGATTTTGTTGTCTATAAACACATCCATATGGTCACCGTATAGATAGTTTCTCCAAATATTCAAGGAATACTACCGCTGGCAACTCGAGGTCATGAGTCAGATAGTTCTTTTCATGGACCTTAAGCTACTTGGAAGCATAGGCTATAACCTTATCGTGCTTCATTAATACACAACAAAGGTCAATCCTCGATGCTTCACAATATACCACAAACCCATCGGTACCCGCAGATAGAGTCAACATTTGTGCTGAGGTGAGTCGAGTCGTCAACTCTTAGAAGATCTTCTCACCAGCCTATGACCATTGAAAATTCACTTTCTTCTGGGTCAACTTAGTCGACGGTGCTACAATGGATGTAAACCTTTCCACAAACCTCCAGTAGTAACCAACTAAGTTCTCTTGTTAGTGAGTTCTTATCCTTCAAGGACCTTTAGATTGCTGAGTTTTGTTACTTTCAGTTTTCAAACTTTTAGTAAACTAGCTAGGGATGTTGTCCCATCAGCTTTTCAGTTATGTTAGAGGCTTTTTCAGACAATATGTAGAAATTGAGCTTTGTCAGTGTGACTTTGTATGATAGATATGTATTTAGACTTCCTCTTATTCATATTTTCAATTATCAGCTATCTCTTGAAGCAGTTATCATGTTCATGCATGGGTCGACTTGGAGCCATTCGTAGTTCTAGATTTTGTGTCTCAGTCTGAACCTATGTTTGGGTCTTGAGAGATTAATTGAGTAATCTAAATAAACATGAAAGGCAAGCCTATGTTATGTTGCATATGTATGAAATGTCATTTGGGAGAGTAAGTGTGCCTTGTTGATTTATGCCCAAATATTTTGCATGCTTATATGAGAGAAATAAGGGGACATCACTAAATAAGTGAGGGCACAAGATGGCTACAATTGTTGTACTATGTCTCACATATTTTTTGTATTTAATCATGTTGGACCTATTTTAATAAAGAATAGTCAGTTATAAAGGGTATGTAGTTTCAATGAAAATCTTTTCATTATATATGCTTTGTTGTTGCTATCAAACGGAAACTACCTATCCTGATGTTCGATTTTAGCTACCTGAGTTTGAATTGATAGAGGTGATAAGTGGTGTGCAATGGAGTTGTGTTAAATCAAAGTAGGGAGTTGTTCAAGGACAGACAATGATTTAAGTGTAGGGTGGTGATTTTGGGCGTATTTATATGTCCTCTTGCCATATTTTACCCATGTTTTTCGTGTTCTAAGAAGAATATCCTTATGAAATTCAATGTTTTCATGAGTGTTGTGGAAAGAGCTAACGGATATGTTTAGATGATTTTTTGAAAGAAATAAATGGAAAAATAACCAAAAAGGAGCAATCAAGGAAAGTTTAAGCCTCAAGATGTGCCAAAAGAAGAACTCAAATAAATTGTCCTAGCAAGATGGTTGGTGTGGTACGCAAGCCATGAACCTCAGAGGAATTTTGCACAATGTGGCATTATGCCTAGCGTGGCGCGCCAGGGAAGAAAAATGGCTAAAAATTATTTAACACCTTGGTGCAGTAGGTGGCGTGGCGTGCCACCCCTTGAACTTCAGAGAAAGCATTCAACTACTTGGCGAAATAAGAGGCGTGGCACGCCATCTCCAAGACTGCAGAGAATTTTGATCAAAACTTTGGCGAAATGAGAGGAGTGGTACCAGGGTTGAAACTTGATATGAAGTCCAAGCATAAGTTGGTGTTATGACTGGCGTGGTGCGCCAGGATTAATCAAGGAAGAATTTTTCTATGTCCAAAAGTTGAATTACTTAAGGAAAAAAATGGAAATTTTTCCTATGATTATAAATACATCACTAGGGCATCTACAAAAAGGGGTCATCGTTGTTTTTGGGAAGACGAGGAGAAAAGATTTCCATCTTTTAGGTTTTTCATCTTATTTACTTCTTTACTTTTTCTTGAGTGAGAATGATGATTCTTGTGGTTTTACACTTGAACATGAGTGGCTAATAACCTTAATCTAGGGTTTTGGCCACAAACGTGATGGTTGTAGTTTAAAATTCACTTATCCTAAACGTTTAAATCTCCTTTTAAAGATTTTTTTTATGCTTTCTTGGTTTAATTATTGTTCGCTAGTCTGATCACCTTTTGAATAATTTTTGTTGGCTCATTTGTTGAACTCAGAAGAGGGAAAAAATGAGGGTTAAAAGAAGCATAGAGTAGCTTTTGATTCTCTTTTAAGATTACAAGGAATTGATTTCGTTGTTATGAATAGGGATATACCCTGCAATCCTACTTAGTTGAATTAGGTATCTTTAATCAGTGTTTCACTTTTCTCCTGCAACCATAGGAATATAGGTGCTAGAGTTAGTGAAATAGTTCTTGACTATTTGGAAGAATAAGTTGAGAAATAGGTCATAACCTAAAACTAACAATCTTTGAGACTAAGTTTTGTGTAATTGAACTTGATAACTCAACTTGAAAGCAAAAAGTGCCAAGGCCCTGGATTTTAATAATTATTTGAAATACAATCTTCTTGAAAACAAATTTCCAATGATTTAATTTACATTACAACATTTAGTAGAATTTACTTTAAACTCTTGCAAACCAATTTTCCTTCTCTCAAATAGTGAAATAAGGATTCAAACTGATATAATTAATACGAAAAGTCTCGGTGGGATGATATTTGGACTTTTATCGTATATTACTTGATGACCACGTACACTTGCATGTATGCTTGGATGTATCAATTGTACTTCCTATATATAGACTTCTAAGAGCATCAATAACTATGTTAGCCTTACTTGGATGGTAGAGAATGCTCATGTAATAATCCTTGTGCAAATCAAGCAATCTCCTCTATCTGAGATTTAACTCCTTCAGGATGAACACATATTGTAAACTCTTATGGTCTTTGAATATGTCAACATGGGCACCATAGAGATAATGGCGCCAAATCTTTAATGCAAACACTACTGCTGCCAACTCAAGGTTATGAGTCGGATAATTCTTCTCATGGGCTTTAAGCTATCTGAAGGCATGCACTATCACCTTACAATTATGCACCGATACATAACCAATTCCTACTCTGGATGCATAAAAACATGCAACAAAACCACCTTTACCCTCTAGTAGGGTAAACACTGAAGTAGTAGTCAAACAAGTTTTCAATTGCTAAAGACATTCCTCACAAGCCTCAAACTATTGAAATTTGACCTTTTTCTTAATCAACTTAGTCAATGGAGTAGCAGTGGTGGAGAGTTCCTCTACAAATCATTGGTAGTATCCATCTAAACCCAAGAAACTTTTGATGTTAGTTGGGTTTCGAGTCTAGGCCAACTCTTTACTACCTTAATTTTATGAGAGTCAACCCAAGATACCCTCCTGGGAACTATGTTGCCTAATAATGTCACTGACTTTAACTAAAACTCACACTTAGACAATTTTGCGAATAACTCATAGTTCTTAAGAGTTTGAAGGACTATTTTGAGATGACTGACATGATTCTCCTCACTTTTGGAGTAATCCAAGATGTCATCAATCAACACAATAATGAACATGTCTAAAAACAACTTAAATATTCTATTCATGTGGTCCATGAATGTTGCAAGAGTATTAGTCAAACCAACAGAAATAACCACAAACATGAAATGACCATAACGGGTCCTAAAGGCTATTTTAGGAGTATCACTTTCTCTAAGTTTTAACTGATGATAGCTTGACCTGATCTATTTTCAAGAAACTAGTGGCACCCCGTAGTTGGTCGAACAAGTCATCAATTATAGGAAGAGGATACTTATTATTGATGGTGACTTTGTTCAACTGATGGTAATTAACACACATTCAAAGAGTACCATCTTTCTTACGCATGAAGAGAACTGGAGCACCCCATGATAAAACACTGGGGTGTATGAAACCTTTATCAAGAAGATCTTTTAACTTCTCCTTTAACTCAAATGGAGCCATTATATATGGTGGAATAGAGATAGGATGAGTGTTAGGAAGAACATCTATTCCAAAATATTATTTCACTATTTGGAGGGACTCTAGGAAGATCATCTGGAAAGACCTCTGGGAATCATTCACGATTGGAACTAACTGAAGGGATGGTGTCTCAGCATTAGTGTCTCTAACTCCTACTAAATGATAGAAATACCCTTTAGAGATTAACTTCCTGGCCTTAAGAAATAAAATGAAAGGACCCTTAGGCATAACAGGACAACCCTCCCAAACTAAGATTGGCTCACCTAGAAATCGAAACTTTACTACTGGGGTACTACAATTAACTATGGCATAATAGGACTATAACTAATCCATGTCTTGGATGATAGCAAAATCCACCATCTCTACCTCTACTAGGTCAGAAGGGAGGCATTTCCTAACATACTGTAGTCTCCCTATTATAGATGTGGCACGCTTCACACCTATATGAAGAACACTAATGGACGTGACTTTATAAACATCCTAGGACTCTTTGAACCAAAACTTCTAATACCAAGTTTGTCATGCCTTGAGCCTACAACCTAGATGTGGTTGACAGTTAGACCACCTAGTGATCTAAGCTAACCCTTGGCCTGGTTTTCTAGTAGCAGAGAATACAATAAAGTAATGTAGAAGCTAAAATTATGTGATCTCAATATAATAAAAATGATATTTATTAAAGTAACTCAAAACAATGTTAAAAAGAAACATTTATGACTCAACTCTAACTAATCTATAAAGCCTCTAATGTCTAAAGATAAGTGTCAGGATAAAGCTCCATGGCTACATTAAGCTCTACTAAATAAAATTAAAACTGAAGTATGACTAGGACTCTTCGAAAGAAGGAGGATTCACCAAAAGTTGAATGATATGGATCCTAGTGAAGCATTTGCTGCTAATCATGTCTATCTGAATCTGCATCATAATAAGATGCAGCGCCAAATGGTGTCAGTATGATTGAATGTAGTGTATGTAAAATGGCTTAATGAACCAGCAGGTAGCCAGAATATTTGAACTGAAGAATAAACTAACTAAATCTGGAACTCTTAGTGATGCATAAAACACAAGTGCGAAAAATGTGTAAACAGTTATGCAATAAAACTCATGCATCAAAACAATAACTGTAAATATATGTATATAATTGTATATCTTTACTTGGGATTTTCTAAAAACTGACATACATCATAAATGAGAACATGATGTCCAACTTCTTGCCCAAGTTAGGGGAGTCATCCAAAGTCTTGCTAGGGCAGAGGATGAACTGAACTATGGATCCAAACTAAGCCCTTACCAAGGGCTATCTGAGGAATCGCCTGAACCAACAGCATGATAGAACCTGTGTTGGCTACGTAGTTTTGGAGCTTACGGGTTATTTGAACCCTTCACCCATCTCAGTGTTAAATAATCGTCAAAAAACTATGATTATATAAATATTCCTATTTGAGACAACTGAAATCATCTTTTATAAAGCTCTTTATCTATAATTATAATAGATTTTTTAAAACTTTTTTTAGCCTCATCCCAAAAATAATTGTACTTTACTGATGAACCTTGACTTAAAATCTTTGTAAAAGCTTGTGATCTTCTATGCTCAAAATCTCTGAGTTTCAAAAATAAGACTTTACTTTAGCTTTTGAAAATCATACTATAAATTGTATTTTCTATCTAAAAATTTCTTTATGAAAACTCTCTTAAAATCTGCTGAACTTTATGAAAAGTAATGAATTTATCTCAGATTACAATCCTTTCAAAAATAATGACTTTTGTGTAATTGCGTTCATGGGATAAGAGACATGAACCTTAATCAACCATCAACAACCATGAAGAGAGTAATGATCAATATTCAAGAGATAGAAAGATACAATTCAATATGAATAATTCAATCAATGAACAATTCAACTCAAAGGGAAGAAGACCAAATCAAGAAATTGGGCAAAAACTCTAGCTTACTTCCATGAACTCCTTACTATATGTAGAGCATGAGGAATAATAGGATCACTTACTTAGGCTAGCCTTGCATACCTGAAATGAAGAACCCTTGACTCAAGCTTGAAATCCCGTCTGTTAAAGAGGAAGAATTCCTAACTTCCTTGAGAACTTAAGCACTATTGATTGTTGAACATACTTTATAAAGAGAGGGAATGAGAGTTTAGGCTAATAAAACCCTTACTTATCCCATTTAGAAATCCCAAAACATTTAGGTTTAAGTGCTAAAAGTATGAAAAGTTGCCAATATAACCCTAGGATTCTGTCTGTAAAATAGGTCGTCCAGTGACAACAAGTCATCAAACGAGTTGTTAGGTCACTCCACAACTTGTGGTGACCTACTCATTGTCAATGAAGTATTTTTTTCAATCTCTGATCCCTTCACAATGGATAGGAGGGACGAGTCATCCTTGGCCCTCATGAATCGTGACATCCACTCATTCCCATTGAAGCTAAATTGGATTCCTTTGATCCTCACACCATGAGCAGTAAAGATGCGTCGTTACTAGGTGTAACAGGCTATCAATTGGCTCATTGTCCATCAGATGAAAATGTCAAGTTTCTAGACTTGGTTTCCTTGCTCAAGACGAAAGACTTCATGATTCGTTAGGTGGTCTAATGAATCATTACTGAAGTCAATGTGACGGGGGATTTTGGAATGTCTGATTGTTCATCACAAGTCACTCTAGACTCATGGCCTCTCATAATGAGTTGTTATGTGGCTCATTCTGTGTAAGAAGTCAGTTTTCCTACTAGTTACTACTTCAATTCTAGGGTCTGATCTTAGGGACTTTTTGGGTATTACAATCTCTATTCATACCATTCCACCAATATACTTCCCTCTAGTCATGGTACATTTTAGTGGGACCTAGGTCAATTAAATATATATAACTGTGTGCTTCTTCCATAATTCTACCTTTGAGATTATCTATGTCTGGAACACATAACTTATCTTGATACCTTAAGACACCATCTCCCCCATGTGTGAAAACTAACACCTTTTTGTAGACCTCTTTCTTTAATTGAAGCAAGAGGAGATCTCTATCCTGTTTTCCTTAACTTACTAGTTCTAAAGATGATTCAGCCCCATTCTGAATAGGCACACTACCTTCTTTTGAGTCTAGAAGACGAATTCCCAGGCCTGAGAGTGTATGCACACCCTTAGCTAGTTTTCTCTACTCTTCCTCTATCTAAGCTAAACTTTCCATAGACAACCTTCTAAGATCATCAACAACTACATTTGCTTCACCTGGATGGTAGAATACTTATGTCATAATCTTTGAGAAATTCAAGCTATCTTCTCTGTCTGAGATTCAACTCCTTCTGGCTGAAAATGTACTGATGATTCTTGTGGTCTGTGAATGTATAAACATGCACACCATAGAGATAATGACCCAAAATATGTAATGCAAACACCACAGCTGGCAACTTAGGGTCATGAGTCATATAATTCTTCTCATGGACCCTAGGTTGTCCGGAAGCATAAGTTCTAACCTTACCACTCTACATTAGTACACAACTTATGCCCACTCTGGACATATCACAATACACAACTTATGCCCACTTTGGACATGTCACAATACACAACAAAAACCATTGTACCCTCTACTAAGGTCAATACTGGAGCAGCACTCTGCATTAATACACAACTTATGCCCACTCAGGACATATCACAATACACAACAAAAACCACTGTACCCTCTGCTAAGGTTAATACTGGAGCAGCAGCCAAATTATTTTTCAATTCCTGAAAGCTTTTCTTACAAGACTTAGACCATTGAAATTTAGCCTTCTTCTGAGTTAACTTAGTCAACATAGTAGCAATATTTGAAAACCCCTCTACAAACCATCTATAATAGCCAACTAGACCCAAGAAACTTCTGATGTCAATTGGGGTTGTGAGTCTGGATTGTTCGTCTCGCGTTATATGGCTATATAACTACACGCAAGTGCACGTGGTCGAACAAGTAGTAAAGTGGCTTAAGTAAGCCAAGTATCGATCCCACAGGGACTAGGATGAAGTGCAATCTGCTCAAGTGTACTATACTTCAATTCTAACAATGCAGACAACAGTGTAACCAAGAGTTTGATATTTTTTGATTTCTAATAATTATTCTAAGTCTAAACAATTATCTAATGTGAGTCTGAACTATGAATGTGAGCATGCTGAGGTTAAACGAACATGTAATGAAATTAATTGTCGATATAATTTGGTTAGCCTTTTCCTCCAGTTGCTAGTCAAGAATTATTGCCAAGGGATTAAAACTCTCGTATTTAACCCCACTTAAGAATCATGAACCATCCACCTACATTTCTGCGATTAAATGCAATTCATGTTCTAGCCATACAAAACCGATTCCTAAATTGACTAATACAACTTTCAGGTATATTTCTATCCCGAAGGTAAATCAATTCTCAATTTTCCCAAACTAAGAAAAGATCATATCCTATTAATTCACAACTTTCTAATTTCTTGCTCTCTCGAGTGAAACCGGACTTTTTAGATGTACATTAATGTAGGCCACACATTAATGCAGTAAGAACAAGAATTAATAGAACAACCATGGAAGAAAAGATGAAAAACCAAAGAATCAATAATCACATTTCATTACAAGTGTTCTTAACCTCAGCAAGAAGATGAATTAGCCACTCATTTGTGGATTAAACATCGTTAAATGAGTGTTAAACATACAAGCAATTGAATTCAAGGAGAAAGAAAGAGAGAAAAACCCTGATAATTTCGTCCCCTCAACTGCCTGTAACCCACGTTCTTGCTCCACCAAGTCAGAATATTGAAAAATGAACCTAAGTGTTCTATTTATACTGGTGGGAATTTTTCTCGGAATAACAAGCAACGTGTCACGGAGTGCATCGCGGAGCACTGCCTCCGTGACACGCTACCGACGCGGACCTTCACTGGAAACTGGGGGTCCAAGGAATAAGGCCCAACGTGGCACGGCGTGCAACGCGGAGCCATGCTACCGTGCCACGGACCTATCGTGTACCCTCACTGGAATTAGGCTGAAAATTCCCTTTCCAGGCAGAAGGCCTCCGCGATGGCAGCATGACACGGCTCCATCGCGGAGCCCCTTTATTTTGTGCTATCCAATGCCTTGTCCCTTGCTCGCATCCGAGTCCAAACCCGATCTCTTCCAACATGCATTTTAGCTTCCCGAAATTACATTTTTCCTGCAAAACAATGCTAATCATGTTGGTTAGTATAAATTCACATTTTATTACCAATCACATGAGAATATATAAACATTGATAGATAAACAAGGCTAAAATGACACCTTTGAGTATCACTTGGGCATATAAATTTGCCCAAGATCACTTATCCCACACTTAAATCCTTGTTCGTCCTCGAACAACAATCTTACACCTCATGAAATTTACATCCCACCCTCGCTACTTTGGTTCGACAATTTAGGTTACGGTCATACCGATTATTCAATACAGCAAATCATCAAGAAAACATGCATGGTCCTATCAATGCAATGACCTTCAATACATCAAGACCTCCTAGACTTAAGAATCGACTCTCGATATTGGCAAACTCATGCAAATCAGCTGATCAAGACATCTGACACGAAAGTTAATCTCTCATCAAGCATGTGCCCTCACAACACAAGAGAATTTTCCCCTTTTTGATTATATGAACTCACAAAATTTCAAGCAGGGGCATATAAACACAATCTTGCTCTCTCTCCCAAAAGACTTCACAAGCATCATGTCATGACCCATAAGCTTGCCTTTAGTGTACTACTTCACTAATATAAAGAAGTGTGATGTAAGATCACGTAGGACTTTAACGGGTTGTAATGGAAGCTACGGAACTAGTAAGTATTGGGCTAACCAATAATAGCAACTAGCATCCTTAAGCGCCTTTTCAACACATCCCATCAAACTCATGGACATTGTTTCTTTCTTCATCCTCCCATTCTTGAAGTATTTCTTTAGTTTGGCCCATCTTATTAAGCACACTTGACACAACACAAAGATTATTCATGCACCTTCATTATAGTTTATTTATAACAAGTGCACCTTCAACCTTTTCTTTTCCTCCATCACTCGGCTTTCCTTTTCTTTTCACCATTCTCACTCTTTGACACTTTGGGAAAATGATTTTCTCTTCTTAAGCGCTTAAGAGTTTTGGATCAAACTTACGGCTAATGAAAAGAAGGGATTAAGCTCAGTTTATACTTTTTGACGACAGAAAAGATTAATAGGCTAAAGGCTCAATGGGTTGACTAGGGTACACAATCCAGGTGGGTATGATAATGAAAAATAGAAACTTTCGGTTAAAAACAAAGAAATGCCTACATCTTTTCCTACAATACACCTCCTTCGTTTCATTTTGTACACACACCAGGCAAGTTCTAGACACTTCACAATAGCATGGAATAAAAAAACCTCACTTCACACTTATTGCACATGCTCAATTCAAGATATATTCACAGACTCTTCGATCAGCTAATTACAGGAATTCAAATTAAGCCTCAATCACACTGAATCGAACTCTATGGACTAGGTATCTCAACATATTTACAAAGTTGCATGCTTTCATATGAATCACCTTTGCATTTCACATATCACGTATGACACGCAACCATAATTCCGCAACCATAAAGTAACTACAGGTTTTGGGATGCAACCCAAAAAAAGAAAAACAACTGAAAAATAATTGAAAAATCTACTCCTAACGACTACATTTCCCTTAAGAAGGTCGTCATCCATCCATCATAAGGAACGGTCACTAACTATGACTTCGGTTCAATGAGACCATCCTCGGTAAAAGAACCGAAAACAAACGCCGAAAAACCCAAGAATTGAAAAAATTTTAAAAATATCGATCATTTTGATGAAGAAAAATATGTACAAAATCAGCTAGCAACATTCAGCAACACACAACAGGTTCACATATATTTGCAATACAGAACAACAACTTACAATCACAAATCACAGGGTCAGAAAAATTTGTTCACAGGCACAACAATAGATTAGGACATACATACATAACAGCACAACCAGCACCTAACTACTCCCACCCCACACTTAGCTCGAACACTATCCCCAGTGTTCACAAAAATTAAAATAGCACAAAAATCGAGTGGTGGAACTCCCTGATCAATCAAAGTACTCCACTTCTTCATCAGGTGCTGCTGCTTCATCTCCCATGTCTGAATCACCCCCGTCGTCATCATCGGACTCCACATCGGAGTCCTCCCAACGTGTCTCCTCGTCTGTGGGGACATCATCATCCGTGGGCTCTACAAATGCTGGCCCACTCGGCATAGAGCCCTGGCATTTTTGCCAAAAGGTTAGTCTAGCTCGAGCTGCCATAGCTCCTCCTCTGTTGCCGGCCTCCCGCCTATCCTCAGCTAGAGCATTTGCATCCCATGCATGCGAGCCATATACTGATCATCACGAGCATGTCGCTCTCCAAGTGTAAGCACTGGCCCGTGGGTGGTGTCGGGTGCCTTAGTTTTAGTGACATCTAAGGCCCACCGCTCCATCTGTGGGATATAGTCAAAGGCCTCTTCCTCAACATCTAGGCCCATCAGGAATGTGGTGAGTAGCCCACCAAATCTATATTTGTGCCCCTGATGCAACCGGGCTCTCTTCATGGCGGAGATAATCACCGCCCCCACGTTGATCTCCAGCCCTTTCATCAGGGCGTACACCAGGCATACACGATCCCGGGTTACATCTGTCATATGTACCCCCGGGATAGGCAAGAACAGACAATCTTAAGCCATATTCTGGCTTCCCTGTTCATCTGTGAATAGGGCAAAGTCTGATGGTAGCCCCTCTCCTTGTGCCTGCTCCATCTAGCTATCGATCGGGTCCCACACAATATGCGTCTGATGTCCGCATACGGTGGAGTGAAGTTCAACTATCGAAGCACGTGGGCGTCTGTGTCCCGCGCCCCTATGATGGCATTGAGGTGGTGGGGCTCAAATGTAACTATTTGCCCTCTGATTTTTATGGTGTGACTTCTTAGAGTCGGGTTCCAATTGGCATAGAATTCCTGAATCAGGTGCAAGTTGCATTCCTTGGGCTCTTCAAAGATGAAGTTGAGCCCAGCTGCCTCGATTCGGTGGACAATCCTAAGGAACTCCTGTGCCAATGGTTCCCGTGCTATGTGTTCCTCGGGGAAGTACTTGTTTTCCTTGTGCTTGGCATACCACTTCTTCCCCTCATCCGTCACCCACCTAGTTCCATATTGGCGGCGTTGGCCACGTGGAACCGCTGGTGCTGCTAGGACTGCTGTGCCCAGTCTGATTCGCTTTCTTCCGACGCCAGATGTTGATGCGCCTTTCCCTTTTTCTTGCCTGCTTGCCATCTTACCTGTCAACCCAAGTAGACAAGATCAATGTTAAGCCAATGAATATTAACTTCGACGAAGGTCGGGTTAAGATAGGCTACCCCACACTTTGTCCTTAGCCAAATTTACAACATTCCGGCAAGATCATCTTTATTTACACAAATAAACAACCAACTATACAAACATGCTTAGTGCATACGAAGAATTCGACGGTATATATTTTATGTACTACTCAGACTTCGTACAGCTAACCACCGTTATTACCATCAATCACATTTTATTCCATCGCACTTAGCAAGGAAAAACAAAGAAATGAAAACAACAAGAATTTATCTACACGAACCTATACAATTCACCCAATTCTTGCAAATTTCAATATTCCCCTAACCCGAGAATCTTTCGGTCTTTTAACATCATAACAATTAGCACATCGACTCATCTCACTCAACATATATAGCCTGGCATGAATTTGACAAATTCACTACCTTTTTCCACTTCAAATTCAAAAACAAGCCCTAAATAAGATTGTATCAACAAAATTCGATTAAATTATGCAATTAACGAGTTCAAGCAATCACAATGATATTCCAAACATTCATCAACACTAATTCAATTGAATTTATGTTTAATTTCTACTTAGGGCGAACTTAGCTCACGTCACATGCTCAATATCAAAGAAAATCGATAAGAAATGAGATGGAATCGAAGAACATACCTTGAGATTGAAGAATTGAAGAAAACTCGATGAATTTCTTGGCCTATTCCGTGTCACATTGAAGGGGGAGGGGTTTTAGGGGGTTTGGTCGTGGAGTGTGTGAGAAATAAGGAACAATTGAGGGGGAATCGGGGTTTAAAAGTGGAAAAATCACGCGGGTCACCCGGCGACCCGGTGTGACCCATCGCGATATACATAGCAACGTGTCACGGAGTGCATCGCGGAGCACTGCCTCCGTGACACGGAGCTGTCGCGAGGGCGTTCTGGAATTTTTTTAAAATTCCGGATTTATACCTCAACGTGTCACGGAGGGTAACGCGGAGGTCCTCCTCCGTGACAAGGAGCTATCACCCTAGCTCACTGTTTTGCCACTTTTTATTGATTTTCATACATCGAATTTTCCTTTGCGATTCCTTGCATAATTTCCCTCCGTTCGACCTGAAATTCATTCTACTCAAAGAAATTGGTTAGAATTATAGGTTTCACTCAAAATAAAAATAAAACAAAACTAAAAAATTTGTTGTTAAACAAGAAAAAGAAAAAGAAAAATCTATTCACAATTTACAAAGAAAAACTTTTTCACGGGTTGCCTCCCGTGCAGCGCCTGGTTTACCGTCTCGGCTCGACGTCATTCAGCTCAGTTGTCCTCTAGGGTGATGGATGTTTTCTCTCGAAAACCGTCCTCCCCCCAGTAGTGCTTACACCTCTGTCCATTGACTAAGAACGTGGCACTCCGATCTTCTTGCCACAACTCTACTGCTCCATGCGGGGTCATTCTCACCACTTCAAATGGCCCCGACCATTTGGACCTCAGCTTTCCCGGAAAAAACTTCAACCCTGAATTGAAAAGCAATACCTTCTGTCCTGGTTCAAAAATTCGGTGCACCACATGTTTATCATGCCACCTTTTTGTTCTTTCCTTATAGTACTTAGCGCTCTCATAAGCATGCCAGCGGAACTCTTCAAGTTCATTGAGTTGCATTAATCTCTTCTTGCCCGCTAGCTCCAAGTCCATATTCAATTTCCTCACTGCCCAGAAGGTTCGGTGCTCTAGCTCCACTGGCAGATGACACGCTTTTCCATAGACCAATTGATATGGTGAGGTTCCAATCGGTGTCTTGTAAGTAGTTCTGTATGCCCACAACGCATCATCAAGTTTGCTTGACCAATCATTCCGTTGTGTATTTACCGTTTTCTGAAGAATCTGCTTCACTTCTCTATTTGACACCTCCACTTGCCCACTAGTTTGGGGGTGGTATGTTTTTGCCACCTTGTGGCGCACCCCATACTTGGCTAGTAGTTTCTTGAAACTTGTGTTGACAAAATGAGCCCCTCCATCACTGATAATGGCTCGGGGTGTCCTGAACCTAGTAAGAATATGTTTTTTCACAAATTTTGTTACCACCTTGTTGTCATTCCTGGGGCAAGCTATTGCTTCCACCCATTTTGATACATAGTCTACAGCCACCAAGATGTAACGATTACCAAATGATGGTGGAAATGGGCCCATAAAATCAATGCCCCATACATCAAAGGTCTCTACCAGTATATTCTGCAGCGGCATCTCTTGTCTTCTACCAATTGTTCCTGTACGCTGACATCTGTCACACATTTTGACGTATGCCATAGAGTCTCTGAACAGTGTAGGCCAAAAGAATCCTGACTGTAGAACCTTGTGTGCTGTTCGCTCGCCTCCATGGTGACCCCCATACAAAGAAGAGTGACAGCTCCTCAACACCTCTGCAATCTGACTCTCAGGGATACATCTTCTCATCACCTGATCCGGTCCCTGTTTAAATAAGTATGGTTCATCCCAGACAAAATGCCGGCAATCATGCCTCAATTTCCTTCTCTATTGGTCTGTTGCCTCAGGTGGGTAAACTCCAGTCACTAGCAAATTGACTATATTTGCGTACCAAGGAACTTCAGCTTCCCCTACTGCCAAGAGTTACTCATCCGGGAACTCCTCATTGATGATGTCACTTTCCATCATATGCGAACGGTTCTCCAATCGCGATAAGTGATCTGCCACCTGATTCTCACTCCCCTTTCTGTCCTTGATCTCAAGATCGAACTCTTGCAACAACAGGATCCATCTAATTAGTCTGGGCTTAGCATCCTTCTTGTTAAATAGGTACCGAATCGCTGCATGATCTGTGTACACCACTACTTTTGAACCCACCAAATAGGATCTGAATTTGTCAAATGCAAACACCAACGCTAGCATTTCTTTCTCTGTGACTATGTAATTGCTTTGGGCCATATTCAGCGTTTTGCTTGCATAATAAATAGAATGAAAGATTTTATTTTTCCTTTTCCCCAACACAGCTCCCACAGCCACATCACTTGCATCACACATCAACTCAAATGGTTGTTCCCAATCCAGAGAAGTAAGGATAGGTGCTTCTATCAATTTCTGCTTCAATTCCTCGAATGCTACCACACACTCATCATTTAACTCAAACTTTACCTCTTTTTCTAGCAATCTGCATAGTGGTCTAGAAATTTTGGAAATGTTTCTGATGAACCGTCTGTAGAATCCTGCATGCCCAAGAAAACTGCGAACACCTTTCACTGACACAGGTGGTGGCAACTTCTCGATAACCTCGATCTTAGCACGATCGACTTCCAACCCCTTTTTAGACACTTTGTGGCCAAGGACAATACCCTCCTTGACTAAGAAGTGACATTTCTCCCAGTTCATTACAAGGTTGGATTCCTCACAGCGAGCGAGCACCCTGTCAAGATTCTGCAAACAAGTAGCAAACGAATTACCAAAAACAGAAAAATCATCCATAAATACCTCAACAAAATCCTCCACCATATCATGGAAAATAGACATCATGCATCTCTGGAATGTGGCAGCTGCATTGCATAACCCAAACGACATCCGCCTAAAAGCATATGTCCCATAAGGACAGGTAAAAGTAGTCTTCTCTTGGTCCTCCGGAGCTATGGCTATTTGGTTGTACCCAGAGTACCCATCAAGGAAGCAATAATATTCCTGTCTAGCCAACCTATCTAGTATTTGATCAATGAACGGGATGGGATAATGATCCTTCCTTGTGGCTTCATTCAGCTTTCTATGGTCCATGCAGATCCGCCAGCCTGTGACAGTTCGTGTAGGAATCAACTCATTTTTCTCATTGGTGACAACGGTCATCCCTCCTTTCTTTGGAACGCACTGAACGGGGCTGACCCATTCGCTGTCTGAAATCGGGTAGACCACACCTGCATCAAGCCACTTGATTATTTCTTTCCTCACCACATCCTTCATTGCTGGATTTAGTCGTCGTTGCGGCTGAACGGTTGGTTTTGCTCCAGTCTCCATGAAAATCCTATGTGTGCAAAAAGATGGATTTATACCCTGAATATCTGACATTTGCCAACCCATTGCCTTCTTCCTTTTCCTGAGAACACCCAAAGCTTCTTTCTCCTGTGCCTCTGTTAATTCTGCGGAGATGATGACTGGTAACGTTTCATTTTCCCCCAAAAAGACATATTTTAAATGGGGAGGCAATTCTTTCAATTCCAGCTTTGGTGCCTCCTCAATGGATGGTTTCGGCAACGGTTCTAGGGACCTCATCAATGATTGGAATTCCTGTTTCCGTGGATGCCTTTGTGCCTCATTCAACATTTGGACCACCTCATAGGCGTCTTTATCTCCAAAATGATCGGAGTGCATCAACACTCTTTCCAGTGGGTCTTGAGATTCAACAATCTGACGAATTTCTTCAGGTTCAACCACACTAATTGCTGAAAGGTCCTCTTGTATTACCGGCATCCTCATGGCTTTAAACACATCAAATACCTCAATCTTATCATGTGCTCGCATGGTTAGCTGCCCCGCAGCTACATCAATCAGCGCTTTCCCGGTCGCCAAGAAAGGACGTCCCAAAATAAATGGGACTTCTGCGTCTGGTTCAAAATCCAGCACGACAAAATCTACCGGGAAGATCAGGGAGCCAACTTGCACCAGAACGTCCTCCACAATGCCATCAGGTTTGGCTAAGGACCGATCTGCCAATTGCAAGATCACTGTTGTGGGTCTAGGACTCCCTAGACCTAGCTTTTTGAATACCGATGACGGCATCAAATTAATGCTCGCTCCTAGATCACATAACCCACGAGCTCGGATACTCTGCCCAATAGTGATTTGTATAGTAAAGCTCCCAGGATCTTTGAGCTTTGTGGGCTGTCTGTTTTGTATCCGGGAAGTGCACTCCTCTGTGAGAGCCACCGTAGCATACTCAGTCAACCGACTTTTGTTTGCCACGATGTCCTTTATATACTTAGCGTATTTCGGCACTCCCTGCTAAACATCAACAAGAGGTAAGTTAATATGTACCTGTTTTAGCACCTCCATGAATTTCTTGAAACACGCCTCCTCCTTGTGTTTCTTTAATCGTTGAGGGAACGGGGGTGGTGGTCTTTCTGATTCTGCTTCCTTAGTCTTCCCCCTCTCATCACTTTGCTCCCTCTCGACTTCTGCTACTCCCGATTGTTGAGGTGGTCTTTCTGGTTCCACCACTTTCAGCTGCAAACCACTCCTTGTGGTCATTGCATTCACCTTCTTGGGGTTGGGATCTGTGTCGCTCGGAAGTCCTCCTCTAGGTCTGGTGTTTTGGGCTCCAGCAAATTGCCCAAATTGATATTCAAGTGCCTTGGTAGCTAATTGGTTGTTTTTCACCTCGGCTGCCAGTTTCACATAGTCAGCCTGCAATTGAGCTTGATTAGCTATCATAGTCTTGAACATCTCCTCAATGCTGGGTGATGGTGGTGGAGGAAGTGCATTGTTGTTTCTGAATTGTGCTTGATAATTCTGCTGGCCTACTTGGTTCCTTTGCACACCCTGACTTGAACTCTGCCCCTAATGGTTGTTGCTACCCCAAGAGAAATTCGGGTGATTCCTCCAATTGGAATTGTAGCTGTTGCCATACTGTTGGTGGTTGTTCCTTTGTACATTTCCCACAAAGTTTACCGAGTCAGGATTTGCTCCACAACACTCAGCTGAGTGCTCACTGCTTCCGCACACTTCACACCAAATCTGTTGCACTGCATTAACTAGGGCTTGAGGCTGGTTCATTGTCATGTTACTGAAGTGGGTGTTGAGTTGATTCTGTAAAGACGCTATATGTGCAGCAATAACTGCAAACCCATCCACTTCAAGAACTCCTGCTGCTTTCCTTGTTCCGCCTCTTGACGAATCAGCATTCCATTCCGGATTACCCTGCGAAATACGGTTCAACAAGGTATACAGCTCCTCATAAGTTTCCTCCAATGCTTGTCCCCCAGCTGCTGAGTCTAGCAATATTTTTGTATGGGGTTCCAAACCCTCTATAAAAGTGTGCACCAACACATCATTGGATTGATGATGATGAGGACAATCCCGCAACATGGACTTGAATCTCTCCCAAGCCTGAATAGATTCTCTCCCTCTCTCCGTTTGAAACTTAGAATCTGACTTCTAAGTCTTGCTGTTTTACCAGAGGGAAAAAATCGTATCAAGAACTTCCTTGCAAGATCATCCCACGTAGAAATAGAATTAGGTGGCTCAGCCTTCAACCACCTCTTGGTTTCTCACAATAGTGAGAATGGGAACAATTAAGCCGGACATAATCTGATGACACTCCATCGGGGATATAAGTGTCACTTATCTCCAAAACAATTTGGAGATGCTGCTGTGGATCTTCATGAGGGAGACCTGTAAACTGCCCGCTCATGTGCAGCACTTGCACCATGTTCTGCTTAAGTTCAAACCTCCCTCCTGGCTCAGGTTTGCATATGCTAGATGTGACATTATTAGCATGTGGGATTGCCACCTCGCGAACCGGCCGAGATGCTACTTCTTCGGGCACTAACATTGCCCGTACTACCGGTGGATTCTGTTGTTGCTCCATGATTGTCTGTCTAAGCAACTGCAGCTTTCTTTCTAGAGCTTCTCTCCGCTGTCTATGAAATAATCTTTCTGGCTCCAAATTCGAGTCCACCAGCTCCTTGTCTCTTGCTAGTGTTCAACAGAGATTAAATCTACAAAATACAGGCTAAGACCAAGTTGTCAACACTAAGAAAATAAAAATATAGTAAATTAACACTTAAAACAAATTCACCAATTGCCAATCCCCGGCAACGGCGCCAAAAACTTATTCGTCTCGCGTTATATGGGTATATAACTACATGCAAGTGCACGTGGTCGAACAAGTAGTAAAGTGGCTTAAGTAAGCCAAGCATCAATCCCACAGGGACTGGGATGAAGTGCAATCTGCTCAAGTGTACTATATTTCAATTCTAACAATGCAGACAACAGTGTAACCAAGAGTTTGATATTTTTGCTTTCTAATAATTATGCTAAGTCTAAATAATTATCTAATGTGAGTATGAACTATGAATGTGAGCATGCTGAGGTTAAACGAACATGTAATGAAATTAATTGTCGATATAATTTGGTTAGCCTTTTCCTCTGGTTGCTAGTCAAGAATTATTGCCAAGGGATTAAAACTCTCGTATTTAACCCCACTTAAGAATCATGAACCATCCACCTACATTTCTGCGATTAAATGCAATTCATGTTCTAGCCATACAAAACCAATTCCTAAATTGACTAATACAACTTTCAGGTATATTTCTATCCCGAAGGTAAATCAATTCTCAATTTTCCCAAACTAAGAAAAGATCATATCCTATTAATTCACAACTTTCCAATTTCTTGCTCTCTTGAGTGAAACTGGACTTTTTAGATGTACATTAACGTAGGCCACACATTAATGCAGTAAGAACAAGAATTAATAGAACAACCATGGAAGAAAAGATGAAAAACTAAAGAATCAATAATCACATTTCATTACAAGTGTTCTTAACCTCAGCAAGAAGATGAATTAGCCACTCATTTGTGGATTAAACATCGTTAAATGAGTGTTAAACATAAAAGCAATTGAGTTCAAGGAGAAAGAAAGAGAGAGAAAACCCTGATAATTTCGTCCCCTCAACTACCTGTAACCCACGTTCTTGCTCCACCAAGTCAGAATATTGAAAAATGAACCTAAGTGTTCTATTTATACTGGTGGGAATTTTTCCTGGAATAACAAGCAACGTGTCACGGAGTGCATCGCGGAGCACTTCCTCCGTGACACGCTACCGACGTGGACCTTCACTGGAAACTGGGGGTCCAGGGAATAAGGCCCAACGTGGCACGGCGTGCAACGCGGAGCCATGCTACCGTGCCACAGACCTATCGCATACCCTTACTGGAATTAGGCTGAAAATTCCCTTTCCAGGCAGAAGGCCTCCGCGATGGCAGCGTGACACGGCTCCATCGCGGAGCCCCTTTATTTTGTGCTTTCCAATGCCTTGTCCCTTGCTCGCATCCGAGTCCAAACCCGATCTCTTCCAACATGCATTTTAGCTTCCCGAAATTACATTTTTCCTGCAAAACAATGTTAATCATGTTGGTTAGTATAAATTCACATTTTATTACCAATCACATGAGAATATATAAATATTGATAGATAAACAAGGCTAAAATGACACCTTTGAGTATCACTTGGGCATATAAATTTGCCCAAGATCATGGACCAACTCATTACTGCCTCAATCTTCTAGGAGTCAACTTGAATACCCTCATTATAGACTATGTTGCCTAGCAATGCCACTGACTTCTACCAAAATTCGCACTTAGAAAACTTAGAAAATAGCTTACGGTCTTTAAGTGTCTGAAGGACTATCTGAGGTGAGTAGCATAATCCTCCTTACTTTTAGAGTAAAGTAGGATGTCGTCAATGAACACAATAATGAACATATCCAGATATTTCTTAAACACTTTATTCAAGAGGTCCACAAATGTTGAAGGAGCATTAGTCAACCCAAAGGACATAACAAGAAACTCAAAATGACCATAACGAGTCCTCAAAACTATTTTAGGAATGTCACTTTCTCTAACATTCAACTGATGATAGCCTGATCTAAGGTCTCTTTTTGAGAAACAAGTGGCACTATGAAGCTGGTCAAATAATTTATTGATTTTAGTAAGGGAATGCTTATTCTTGATGGTGACTTTGTTCAACTGATGATAATCGATGCACATTCTGAGAGTACCATCTTTCTTGCGCATGAAGAGACCTATAGAGCCCCAAGGTGAAATGCTCGGGTGAATGAAACCTTTTTCAAGGAGGTCTCTCAACTATTCTTTTTAACTCTTTAAACTCGGTTGGAGCCATTATGTATGGAAAAATAGAGATATGTTGAGTTTTAGGAAGGACATATATTCTGAAATCTATTTCCCTATCAGGAGGGACTCCGAGAAAAGAATCTAGAAAGACCTCTAGAAACTCATTCACAACTAAAACTGACTGAAGGGGTGGTGTCTCAGCATTAGAGTCTCTAATTCTTACTAAATGGTAGATACACCCGTTAAAAACTAACTTTTTGTCCTTAAGGTATGAAATGAGACAATCTTCAGGCATAACGGGACTACCTTCCCAAACAAGGCTTGGCTTATCTAACAATCGAAACTCTACTAGTCGGGTCCTACAATCAACTGAGGCATAATAGGAGTATAACAAATCCATGACTAGAATAATATCAAATCCACTATGTCTAACTCAACTATGTTAATTGTGGTGTCTTTATGATGGATTGGAATGGTGCAATCCCTGTTGTTTCTCTTCTCTATAACTAACTCACCGATAGGAGTAGAAACACTAGAAAATTCTAAAAGTTGTTTGGGGAAAAACCTGAACTTTATGGACAGATAAGGAGTTAAAAAGGGTAAAGTAATGACTGGATTAAGTAAGGCATAAACATCAATAGAGAAGACTTTTAACATACTAGTAACAACATATGGGGAGTTCTCCTGATCCTACTAACTAGATATGGCATACAAATAGTTCTCACCTCTATCTATCCTTGAAGTATCCTGGTGACTGGATATGGCATACAAATGGTCCTGACCTCCACCTATCCCTAGAGTAGTGACCTTATTGGGAAACTCAGCTACTGAAGTGGTAGACTGGACCCCGTTTCACCCATTGCCCTGTTCTACAGGCAAACAATCCTTAAAAACTAGCCCTTCTAGAAAAACCTATAACATCCATCTCTACCTGAACAAACCTCAGCCAAGTGGCTCCTGCCACACTTGCCATAAAATAGATGTCGAGTGGTTCCTTGAATTGTACTACCCTATATTTGAGAACTCTGAGTCCTCTGACCGTTTTGAAACCTCTAAATTTCTATTTCTCGGTACTAGTGCATTAGCGGCTGAGGTGCAGGTCCATAGGACCTCTTCCAAAGGAAGGATCTGTTACCATTTCCATTCCTCTGTAGGGTAGTCTCATGACCAGCTGACTTTGCCTTCTTACTCTGATGCTCCTCTTTATCTTTCTTCTTATCCTCCTCTAGTTTTTTGGCATACACCATGAGCCTGGAGATATCAATGTTGTTGATCAATAATGTGCCTTTACATTCTTTCTTCACATGCTTGCCGAAACTAAACACAAACTTCCTCATTCTAGCTCTCATATTTGGCATGATCTCTGGAGCATACCTAAATAACGGGTGAACTTAAGAGCAAACTCTTTCATGCTCATGGTGTCATGCTTCAAGTTCACGAACTCTTCTACCTTAGCCTCTCTCAAATCCTAAGGGAAGAAGTGGTTCAAGAAAGCATCCTCGAAACTATCCCAGATTTCTAGAGTTGCATTCTTATCACGACTCTACTCCCACTGATCATACCACACATCTGCAACATCCTTGAGCTATTAAGAAGTAAATTCAACTCCTTCTATTTTGGTTTGCATCGCTCTCAAGATTGTTTAGATTTCATCGATAAAGTTCTGGGGTCCTCATCAACCTTAGACCTAATAAACATCGGCGGGTTCATCTTAAGGAATACTCTAATCCTCGATGCTCCTAACATGTCGTAAGAGCTGGAGCTAGCAAGTGTTGAACACTAATGGCCCAATTGAGCAGCAACCAACTAAATAAGCATTTTGATAGCACCTCTAAACTATGCCTCTGAAGTGCCAGCGCAGGGAGGCTGAGGAACTGGTCCCTCTTGAACTCTCACATTATTAGTTGATTCATTCTAAGCTCTGACACTCACATCCTAGACTGACAAGTGTGCCCTGTTTCTAGTCTACATCCTAGTTCTTAGAGGCAAATTGGTTGTGTCATTCCAGGTGAAAACCTCAAAACTCGGCCTTTGACTTTCGATAAACATGGGAGGATTGATCTGAAATACATGAATGCATGAGTTCAATATGAAATCTTTATAGAGTTAAACTCTATTGCATGAAATAGAGTATGAAAGAAGAGACATATTTCTTAACACCTTGTAGTCTCCCTATTATAGATGTGGAATACTTCACACCTATAAGAAGGACTCTTCTAGATGAGAATTCATAAAAATCCTAGGACACTTGAATCTAAGGCTCTAATACCAAGTTTCTCACACTCCTGAGCCTTCACCTTGAAAGTTGTCGGCACTCAGACCACTAATGGTCCAAGAGAACCCTTAGCTTATCTTACTACTAAATAAGAAGACAATAAAATGTGGAAACAATAACTGTGATGAGATCATTTAAGAAAATATAAAATCAAATAATTTCCATGAAAATAATGTTAATAAGAACATCAATAACACCAACTCACTAACAAGTATATGAAGCCTCTAAATCTGAAGGATAAGTGTCGAGACAAGATCCCCATGGCTACCTCACGATCTACTAAAAGCGAAAGATAACTGGAGTCCTCCAAAAAGTAGGAGGCCTCATGTTATAACCCAAGCTTGCATCTTGAACGCAACATAGTACTTATTACCACAAGCTACCCCAAGCAAACCCATGGCATAGCATATTTCTATAATGACTGAACTACTGAAAAAGAATCTTAAGCGGAAGCCCATTGCAACCAAATAACCAAATACTGAATAAATAAAGAACATCTAATAATTTAATGGTATTTGGCCAAACACTAAAACTCGAGCGGAAACTAACATATTCTATCTAAAAGCCTTTCAAAAGAAATTGGTGAGTTTCTGGGACAAACCCCTAGCTAACTAATCTCTAAAAAATTAAAATGACGTTAATTTAATTCAAGACTCCAATCCTTAAAAGATGAGGACTCACCACCATCAACTGCTGGAAATCGCCAGGAGAAACTAGCTGCAATGCTGAGGCTAGGTACATGAGCCTATATCATAAAATGATATAGCACTTAGAAATATGCATTCAGTACTTTGAATGTACTGAGTATATAAGATATGCAACTGGAATAAAAATAGAACATACTGATAGTCTAAAAAGTTGTGCTAACACGCATAATTAGACTGAAGAACCATGATCCTTACTTAAATACATATATATCAATATGAAGCAGTAGTTTGACAATATATTATAAAATACAATTAAAACTGATTTAAGAGCCATGTGCATGTTCTATAAACTGAGTTTGTAACTGTGACTAAGACTGTAACAGTACTGAATGATGGGAGAGTCTATTAATCGACATATAACCATGGGAGCTTACCATGGAGTTCGATGTATGTGCCTCATTGACAGGAACCAATATACTTTGCCAGGGTATAAAGGCATGGATGATGTGATCACTGAAACTAATTCTTATTCGAGCTAATAACCTACGGCAGCACATAGATCTGGGTCCTAAATGTGCTAAACCCTGGACCATCTCAGTGCTAATAAATACACCCAATTAATAAGTTTACTAATATTTTATAGATAGCTCGAAAAACTAGTGTTCTTAAGGCTAAGTCATAACCTTTATCTGATAGTGTTCTAAGACCTAAAGAACCTGATAATATTGATTATGCTGTCAACATCTGTATACTGAAATCATGTTAGAATCAGAAATACTAAAATATGAATTCATGCTAACTCAAAGTCATATAGAAGCAAAATACATGCTTATATATTAAACTTGAATCGTGTGGAAATCTATCATAAAAGTATCATTTATAAATGAATTTCTAAAATCATGAATATCACATATTAAGAATCACAGGAGACTTGAGAAAATTGAAGTAATAAGAGAATCCATAACTGAAAGAAAATCCTATGACATAATTTCTAGGGAACTTGAAAGATAGCTAGGGTTCACTGGACTTTTTGGCACAAGGGCGAAAGGGTACCCTTGTTGAAATCCCACATACCTGTAGAAGAATTCTCTGATGAAACCCTTGGAAATATGTAGAAGAGGAAGAACCCTAGCTCTTGTCTGAGAAGCCTTGTATGAGTTTCAAGTATTGGTCTTGAAAGCTAGGTGAGAAATGGGGGAGGATGATCAGCTAACCCCCTTAATCCCCTAATAATATACCCCAAAATGACGTAGCTTAGGATATAAATAATGGGAAGTTACAAAAATTCCCCTGAGAAATGGTCTGAAAAGCTACACATACCGACTCAATGGGTCACCCAACGAGTCATTGGTGGTGACCACAATTTATTGGACCAGTTGTTGGTCCTGGTCTGAAAATCTAGTTTTTGTACTTGACCAACGGATGGGAATAACGACTTGTTAGACAAAAAAATGGGTTGTTGAATTCAGTCATGGTCATTGGAAGGATTTTGAACAAATTCTGGATATCCCCCAAAAGACAAACAAAATGTCCCATTATTTGAAACAACAGGTTGTTGTTTCCATCCCTTGTCACTGGGGAAAGTTTAGCATTTTCTAGATTTCTTCCAACAGCTTCATGGGATGAGTCATTACATCAAACAACGACTCTTCATCTTGCTTGCTGTTTGAGAGAAAGATTTGACAGGTTTCTAGACTGGGTTACAACGAGCAATAAGACAACTCATTACGTTATACGATGAGTCATTCTACGGCTCATTGGTACCTAGGAGGAAATTTGCAGGAGCTTACAATGACTCTTCTGACGGGTCATTGTTCTTGACAATGACCTGTTGGTTGAGTCGATCTGAGGTAAGATATTTTGGTTTCTTTCTACTTTATCCTTTTAAGTCTGGGGTTTAGCCTTAGGAACTTCTGGGGTATTAACCTCACCAAAGCTGTAAGAAATATGTCCTACTAATGCGTCTATTACCAACCCTTTAAAACTAAATATGCATCATAATAAGATACAGCATCAAAAGGTATCAGTATGTTTGAATGCACGATATATAAAATAGTTTGAATGAAATAAGAAATGTAGAAGAATCTCTTAATAGAATGAACTAATTGATTGAATCTAAAACTCTAAATGATGTAATAAAACACAAGTATAAATATTGAGTAAAAACATTATGCAACTAAACCTATGCATCAAAATAAGTTCTGAAAATATATATCTTTAGTTGGAGTTTCTCTTAACCGACATACACCATGAATTAGTGCATGATATCCAAACACTGGCCCGGTTAGGAGAGCTCTTCAAAGCCTTTTTAGGGTAGAATACAAACTAAAATATGGATCCATACCTTAGCAGGGGCTATCTGAGGATTCGCTCGACGCAATGGCATGATCCTGACCTATGCTGGCCATGTAGTTTTGGGGTTTCATGTTATTTGAACTATTCACCCATTTCGGTGCTAAATAATCCCCCCAAAAACTACGCTCATATAAGTATGCCTATCTAATGCAACTTAAACAACTTTATAGAGTTTTTTGGCTCTGTGGCATATAAGTATGCCTATTTAAGGCAATTGAACCCTTTGTCCAGGTAAGACTAATGTAGTTGTTGACGCTCTTAGAAGACTATCCATAGGAAGCGCATCCCATATAGAGGAGGAAAAGAGAGAGTTGGTGAAGGATGTACACAAACTCTCACACTTACAAGTCCAACTCTTATACTCCTAAGAAGCTAATGTGCTTGTTCATAATGGGGCCGAATCATCCCTGGTAGCAAAAGTCAAGGAAAAGCAGGACAAAAATCCTCTATTACTTCAGTAGAAGGAAGATATTCACAAATAGAAGATATTAGTCTTCGCACAAGGGGGAGATAGTGTCTGATGACAACTAAATCCACTCCTCACTAGGAGAAAATGTACATCTTCATTGCAATATAATCTACCAAACTTGTGAGTTGGGGTCAAATCCATAGGAAATGAAGATTGATAGCAGTGAAAGTCATCTATCAAATTGAATCAAATAGCATTATTGTATCAAAACTAGCAAAGTAAATATTGGGGTTTGTAGGATCACACTATGAATTAAAATTCAATCAATAAAATAAGGCAACCAACTATGAAGTAATAATATGAGTGAATACTAGGGGTGTGCTATGAATGAGGCATTAATAGGATTGGAGTTAACTAGCAAATCAAAGAATTACTTATGAACATAAATAGTTGGGGACTAGGAGACACCGATGTTTCTCAACCACTTGGGTGTCTTTTACCTCTGGTTTTCTCAAATGCTAAGGTCTCATGCACATCAACTACTATGAATTGGGTAACAATTCAACTATCTCTAGACTCAATTCTTTAATGGGTGTATGAAAATGGGTATTGATTATCTCTAGTCCAAACCCACACAACCAAAACCTAATTATCCACCATTGTTTTTGTCACACCCCACCTTGGGGGTATGACGGGCACCTGGTGCCTGCTAGACTCTAGCTCTATTTCAAGAAATGAACCGGCTATATAGCAGCTGTAAATACAGCCCCCAGCTGATTAGGCCTATAGCCACCTACAATGCAAAACAGCTAACCAGAACGATGACACTATAATTTGAAGCAACTGCTATTAACATTTGTGACCGACAAGGTCACTAACTATAACCAAAAGAAGGCCCCACGCGACAAACATCAACAACTAAACACATATATACATGCACAGCCCCACACGACCAGCTCCACCACCACAGGGAAACATCATACTGCAAGCCTCTAAGAAGTAATAATAGAATGGTCGGGATAGGGCCCCGACCTACCCAAACTGTAATCAAAAAGGAAATAGGAACAACCTCTGACTGTCTAGCTCCGGAGGATAGGAGCTGATAACTCTGCTGACTGGATCACGAGGGATCGACTCCTCGTCTATGTGCACTTGCAGACAAATAATGCAGCGCCCCCACAGGCGTCAGTACCACTGGTACCGAGTATGCAAAGCAAACTGAATACAACTGAATACAAATAACATAACTAGCAATTCTGAATAGCAGGAGATAACTGAATCTGTAAGAATTGATATGAACTGAATCAAACTTTCTGTGCTGTGATAGGGCAGGAGCGTACCTGTAGACACAGCGGCTTGCTGTCTATTAACTAATATACAGAACATAAATACATATATATATATAGAAAACAAGAGCCAATACCAACCCCCATAAGCTGGATGGCGCCAAGCGAGCAAACAATCTATATACCCCTACCCGGGTCAAAACCAGCCAAAAATAAGTCACTCCACTCATATGCTAACTACGAGCACCTCTGTCGGCTCCCTGGGTCTCCAGTTCGGGCTATGGCCTATGATATAAATAACTGTGTCTGAGTCCAGAGAACTCCTATACTGTATTTGTAACTGTAACTGTATCTGAATCTATTCCCTGGGCGCTTGCGCACAACAGGGCTATCTGTACTGTAATGTTGATCAGCCTGATATGGGGAAAGCTTCATCCCATCTTCGTCCAAACTGGGGACGGCATGCCACTCCTTGGAGTGACGTAAACCTACCCGCTCAGTGGGCGACACAGTTACCAACCCAGGGGCGGCGAGGACGCTCAAAAGGGTGCCCTCACGACACAACCAAGTCTCAACAAACAATAAGCACATATATATATATATAGCAAGCATGTTTAAACTGAAAAATACTATTTGAATTCTAATTTCTTATTCTGCTCTCTTTCTGTATTATACTGATTCTCATACTGCTTTGTACTAAATCTGTGATCTTTATCTAACTGCATGGCTAATCTGTAGCAAAGATACTATCTGACTGTCTGATTTTACTTTACTAATTCTTATTCTGAATATCTGTCATATTATTCTAGAAACATGCTTGTTAATCACATACTAGGCTATACTGAGTCTGGAATGCTAACTTGCCATTTTGGCGCATGCTTTACTAACTTTTGGACTGAGTACGATATAACAACGCAAACCAAATTTACTGAACTTGCACAATACTTAACATTCAACTCCGGGAATTCTACTACGGAGTTTACTGTGCTATACAAGGCTAAAACTATTAACTTGCCGAAGAAACTGGCTTTACATACCTTAACCTCAGTTTATCTGACTAACGGATGAAGCTCGGTCAGTACTCCAGCTATTTCTCCCAACTGCATTTACATATATGTCAATTAGAACTAAATACATTAATATCCGAGAGAAATTATCACTTTTGATATATATTTATCCCAAACTTCGACTTATCGGAAAACGGTCGAGAACTCGTTATTTCTCGATAGTCCAGAAGGGATAAATGCTCATTGCAAGGCTAGCAACACATTGGTACTAATTTAAAGCAATTCTATTTACTTTACCTCGGTAGCACGACATTTCGCCGGCCAAATTTCACGAAACCAACTCCGAAGGATTGCTCTCTGCCATATTATACCTCGGTATCTAAGCCGAAACAGAGTTTAGACTGTGTTTCGTAGCGTAATCGACAAGAAATATAAGTAAATAGTCGTGGGTTTCCTTTTCCCTATCTATATTCCCCTGTTTTATGTAAATTCTTGATATATATGAAAAAAACCGACTTTTCCCTTTTTTTTTTGCTTGCCTTCTAAATCCCTTAACCAACATGCCATTAGGCTATTTATTCATTTCAGATTTATGGGGTGTAACATCCTCCCCCCCTTTAAGAACACTCATCCTCGAATGACATTCTGACTTATACAAATCTTAACTGGCTGACTTATCCCTGGAAAAAAAAATTTCGGCAGAGTTTCCCCTGTATTATGGACTATCTCGAATTCCTGAAAAGTAGAAAAGCCCATTACAGGTACTCCACACGGTATAATAATATTCATATATAACTGTCTATAATCAATCGCTTGCTTTCATATATGAAATATAAGCATTCATAAGGAAAAACAGTTCTAACATACCTCCTGTTTGCCTATGCTTGGAATAAGTGGGGATATCTGGCTTTCATGTCCTCCTCGGCTTCCCAGGTCATCTCTTCTCAGTTCTTGTTATGCCACAATACCTTGACAGACGCAATATCTTTAGTTCTCAATCTACGAATCTGTCTGTCTAAGATAGCAACTGGAACCTCTTCATATACTAACTCTTCTGTGACCTGGACATCCTGAACTGGAACAACTGTGGAAGGGTCTCCTACGAACTTCCTCAACATAGATACATGTAATACTGGGTGAACAAACTCTAATTCTGGGGGCAAGTTCAATTCGTATGCTACTCGGCCTATTCTTCGCCGAATCTAATATGGCCCAATGAACTTCGAAGTAAGCTTTCCCTTCTTGCCAAATCTCATCACCCCTTTCATCGGAGACACTTTCAAATATACCCAGTCATCCAATGCAAAGTCTAAATTTCTGTGCCGCATATCTGCATAAGACTTCTGGCAGCTCTGAGAAGTTAGTCGGCATTCTCTGATAAGCTTCACCACCTCTTCTAACTGATGAATAATATTCGGCCCAATCAGCGCTGTCTCCCCCGCTTCAAACCAGCCAACGGGTGATCTACATTTCCACCCGTATAATGCTACAAAGGGCACCATCTGGATAGCTGAATGATAACTATTATTATAGGCAAATTCAATCAACGGTAGATGCTCATCCCAGCCACCCCCAAAATCTAGTACACACGCTCGTAGCATATCTTCGAGCGTCTGGATAGTTCGTTCTGCTTGCCCGTCTGTCTGAGGATGAAAGGCTGTACTTAAGTAATCTGTGTCCCCAGGCCTCTCTAGAACGACTGCCAGAATCTTGCTGTAAATTATGCTCCTCTATCTGAGATAATAGACACCAGAACACCGTGCAATCTAACTATCTCTCTGATATACAGTTCAGCATAATCCTCAGCAGAGAATGTAGTTCATACTAGCAGGAAATGGAATGATTTTGTTAATCTGTCAACGATTACCCAAGTAGAATCGTTTCTGCGTCTGGTACGGGGTAACCCTGTAACAAAATCCATATTTATCGCTTCCCATTTCCTCAAAGGCACGGCTATATCCTGCGTCAGATCGCCCTGTTTCTGGTGTTCTGCTTTCACCTGCTGCCAGTTAGGACATCTAGATACAAATTCAGCTATTTCAACTTTCATACCTAGCCACCAGTAGATGTCTCTGATGTCGTGGTACATTTTCGTTGCTCCTGGATGGAGGAAATAGCGAGCGTAATGTACCTCATGCATGATTTGCTGGCGAAGCCTTGAAACATTCGGGACACATAGGCGGCCCTTACAATGCAGCACTTCATCCTTAGTCACTTGGAAATCTGGCTCCTTACCTTTCTGAACTCTATCTCTGAGCTGGACTAAGTCAGGGTCCTCGTACTGCCGTTCTTTTATCTCTGTAACTAACGACGACATAGCAGAGTTCTGAATCACCGCTCTGTTATTTTCTGTTTCTACTACTCGAATGGTTAAACCAGCTAGCTGATGAATTTCCTTGGCTAACTCCCTCTTCTCGGGTCGAAAATACGCTAAACTCCCCATTGACTTACGGTTGAGGGCATCTGCTACTACATTAGGTCTCCCTGGGTGGTAGAGTATATTTACGTCATAATCTTTCAACAATTCTAACCAGCGACCCTGCCGTAGATTTAACTCCCTCTGTGTGAAAATGTACTGCAGGCTTTTGTGATCTGTTAAAATGTCTACATGAACGCCATACAGATAATGCCTCTAGATTTTCAGAGCGTGGATCACTGCGGCCAGTTCCAGGTCATGGGTCAGATAGTTCTTTTCGTGCTTCCTCAGTTGTCTGGAAGCATAAGCAATTACCTTTCCATGCTGCATCATCACACAACCCATTCCAATGCCTGAAGCGTCGCAATACACCGCATACCCATCTGTTCCCTCTGGCAATGCTAGTACTGGGGCGGAGGTCAATCTGTCTTTCAACTCTTGAAAACTCTGCTCACATGCCTCCGTCCACTGAAATTCCGCTGCTTTCTGTGTCAGCTTTGTCAGAGGTGCAGCTATAATGGAGAATCCTTCAATAAATCTCCGGTAATACCCTGCTAAACCCAGGAAACTACAGACCTCGGTCGGAGTGGTAGGTCTGTGCCATGTCTTGACCGCCTCTATTTTCTGTGTGTCCACCTGTATACCAGCATCCGACACAATAAGCCCCAAGAAGGCTACTGAGTTCAGCCAGAATTCACACTTGGAGAACTTAGCATATAATTGACGGTCCCTGAGAATCTGGAGCACTATCCGTAAATGAGCCTGGTGATCTGCTTCAGAGCGAGAATACACCAGAATATCATCAATAAACACTATCACGAACAGGTCCAGGTATGGTCTAAAAATGCTATTCATCAGGTCCATGAATATTGCTGGGGCATTCGTCAACCCAAAGGACATAACTAGGAATTCAAAGTGTCCATATCGGGTCCTGAAAGCCGTTTTGGGAATGTCTCTTTCATGAACTCGAACCTGATAATATCCGGACCACAAGTCAATCTTGGAGAAATATCTGGCCCCCTGTAACTGATCAAACAAATCATCTATTCTGGGAAGTGGATACTTATTCTTTACTATAACCTTATTCAGCTGCCGGTAATCTATACACATGCGGAGCGAGCCATCCTTCTTTCTCACAAATAGAACTGGCGCACCTCACGGTGAAGTACTCGGCCTGATAAAACCCTTATCTAGCAGGTCCTTCAGCTGCTCCTTTAATTCTCTGAGTTCAGCAGGAGCCATGCGATACGGAGGAATTGATATAGGCTGAGTTTCTGGTAGCAAGTCAATTGCAAAATCTATCTCCCTTTCTGGGGGAATACCAGGTAACTCGTCTGGAAATACATCAGGGAATTCATTCACCACTGGAACAGACTGAAGTGTCAGAGATTCTACCCGAACATCCTAAACCCTGACTAGGTGGTAGATACATCCCTTAGTTATCAATTACATCGCCTGAAGGTAGGAAATAAACCTACCTTTTAGAGTAGCTGTGCTGCCTTTCCACTCTCGCACTGCCTCTCCTAGAAAGTGGAATCGGACCGTCTTGGTCCAACATTCTACATTGGCATAGCACGACACTAACCAATCCATACCCATAATGGCATCGAAATCAATCATTTCTAGCTCTACCAGATATATGGTAGTCTGACGATCAGCAACCTCTACTGTACACCCTCGATAAATTATGCTAGCTATAATAGAGTCACCAACGGGTGTGGATACAGAAAAGGGCTGCTGTAATAACTCTTGTGTGACATTAAACTTTTGAGCCACAAATGGGGTAATATATGACAGAGTGGACCCCGGATCAATCAGTACATAAGCAGGGCATGAACAGATAGTCATCATACCTGTCACTACGTCTGGAGACGCCTCTGAGTCCTGTCTCCCTGGTAATGCATAGGTACAGCTTGAGCCCATACCTGAACTAGAGGCTCTTGATCTACCTCGGCCTCTGCTGAACCTGAGGGCCTATGCCCTGCTGAGGTTGCTGGAGCTCGTGGCCCTGCGGATCCCCTGTCCTGACTATCTATGCTCTCTTACCCCCTGGCCGGACAATCTCTCATCCGGTGCCCCTCCTGCCCGCAAATATAACATCCTGAGGAGCCGTATCTACAAGCTCCGGCGTGAGGTCGGCTGTAATTAGGGCAGGGTGAGGGTGTGAATCTGCTCTGCTCTCCCCTCCTCGGCTGCGGGGAATCTACTGTTCGAGAACTGCCACCAGACTCTGACTGCCCTCGACGAACTAATCTACCTCGCTGCTGATGTGGTGGAGGTGGGGGTCTAGGGGGTCTATCTGACAACCGGGGCCTAGGTCCTCTATGAACCTCCCTCTGCATATCATCTGATCTGTCTCTACGGCGCTGTTCCTGATTTGTCTGTCTACTGCCCTATTGCCGCTGTCTAAGGCCCTCAATGGTGTAGGCAAAGGCCTGCACACGGGCAATATCCATATCTTCTCGTAACGTAGCCGTCATGCATGCTTCAATGTATTCTGGGTTCAAACCCATAATAAACCTGTGAACTCTAGACGGCATCGTGTCCACAAAGGCTGGAGCATAGCGGGCTAAGGAGTCAAACTGTAAAGCATATTCTCGTGCGCTCCTCGCCCCCTGTTCCAAATGCAAAAGCTGATCCATCCGGGCCTGTCGGGTCTCCCGTGGCAAGTAACGGTCCAGGAAGGCCTCCGAGAAGATGGACCAGGTCAGAGGGGCAACATCTCTCCCTTGAGACCTTTCCCAACTCTCGTACCATAATACAGCTATGTCCCGCAACCAAAACACTGCCAGCTCAACTGATTCTGTAGGGGTCACATGCATGACCCGGAAAATTCTCTGCATCTGATCTAGAAAATCCTGGGGGTCCTCTGCTTGATCAGACCCAGTGAACTGCGGGGGTCCCAATGCCAAGAATTCTCTAACCTTGGAACTACCTGGCCCACCTAGAGATTCTGCTACTACAGGTGGCACTGGCTGACGCTGAGTAGCTAGCATCTGGGTTAACATAACCACCGCACTACGTAGCTCCTGATCAGATGAAGTAGGTGTAGGAGTTATGGGAGGCGGTGCTGCCTCAAATAGTGCCTAACGAGGCGGAGACTGCTAGGAGGGTCGAGATGACACCTCTGTATCGCCCTCAAATCGGGCTGAGTCTGGCTGTAAGTGAGGCATCCTGCTGGTGCCCTCGCCTGCCGCTGTATCTAATCTCCTACCTGTAGCAGGGTGCCACTGATCTGCCATAGTATCTGTAGACAAAGAGGGTGGTAAGTTTCAAAAGAACCAACCCTATACTGTATTGTGCCATGGCACGACTGAGTATGAAAGAAGGGTAACCATCCTATTATGCCTCGCAGCCTCCTGCCTATAGTATGTGGTGCACAACACATCCATAGATAAGACTCTACTTAGCACGGCTTGCAGACTCCCTGGAACACGAACTGCTCTGATACCAAGTTTGTCACACCCCACCTTGGGGGTATGACGGGCACCTGGTGCCTGCTAGACTCTAGCTCTATTTCAAGAAACGAACCGGCTATATAGCGGCTGTAAATACAGCCCCCGGCCGATTAGGCCTATAGCCACCTACAATGCATAACAGCTAACCAGAACGATGACACTATAATCTAAAGCAACTGCTATTCACATTTGTGACCGACAAGGTCACTAACTATAACCAAAAGAAGGCCCCACGCGGCCAACATCAACAACTAAACACATATATACATGCATGGCCCCACACGACCAGCTCTACCACCACAGGGAAACATCAGACTACAAGCCTCTAGGAAGTAATAATAGAATGGTCGGTACAGAGCCCCGACCTACCCAAACTGTAATCAAAAAGGAAACAGGAACAACCTCCGACTGTCTAGCTCCGGAGGATAGGAGCTAATAACTCTGCTGACTGGATCACGAGGGATCGACTCCTCGTCTATGTGTACTTGCAGGCAAACAATGCAGCGCCCCCACGGGCATCAGTACCACTGGTACCAAGTATGCGAAGAAAACTGAATACAACTAAATAAAAAATAACATAACTAGCAATTCTGAATAGCAAGAGATAACTAAATCTGTAAGAACTGATATGAACTGAATCAGACTTTTTGTGTTGTGATAGGGCAGGAACGTACCTATAGATGCAGCGGCCTATTGTCTATTAACTAATATATAGCACATAAATACATATATATATATATATATATACATATATATATATATATATATATATATATATATATATATATATATATATAGCAAACAAGAGCCAATACCAACCCCCATAAGCCGGATGGCGCCAAGCAAGCAAACAATCTATATACCCCTACCCGGGTCAAAACCAGCCAAAAATAAGTCACTCCACTTATCTGCTAACTACGAGCACCTCTGCCGGCCCCCTGGGTCTCCAGTTCGGGCTATGGCCTCTAATATAAATAACTGTGTCTGAGTCCGGAGGACTCCTATACTGTATCTGTAACTGTAACTGTATCTGAATCTGTTCCCTGGGCGCTTGCGCACAACAGGGCTATCTGTACTGTAATGTTGATCAGCCTGATATGGGGAAAGCTTCATCCCATCTTCGTCCAAACTGGGGACGGCATGCCACTCCTTGAAGTGACGTAAACCCACCCGCTCAATGGGCGACACAGTTACCAACCCAGGGGCGGCGAGGACGCTCAAAAGGGTGCCCTCACGACACAACCAAGTCTCAACAAACAATAAGCACATATATATATATATATATATCAAGCATGTTTAAACTGAAAAATACTATCTGAATTCTGATTTCTTATTCTGATCTCTTTCTGTATTATACTGATTCTCATACTGCTTTATACTAAATCTGTGATCTTTATCTAACTGCATGGCTAATCTTTAGCCAAGATACTATCTGACTGTCTGATTTTACTTTACTAATTCTTATTCTGAATATCTATCATATTATTCTAGAAACATGCTTGCTAATCACATACTGGGCTATACTGAGTCTGGAATGCTAACTTGCCATTTTGGCGCATGCTTTACTAACTTTCGCACTGAGTATGATATAACAACCGAAACCAGATTTACTGAACTTGCACAATACTTAACATTTAACTCCGGGAATTCTACTACAGAGTTTACTGTGCTATACAAGGCTAAAACTACTAACTTGCCGAAGAAACTAGCTTTACATACCTTAACCTCGGTTTATCCAACTAACGGACGAAGCTCGGTCAGTACTCCAGCTATTTCTCCCAACTGCATTTACATATATGTCAATTAGAACTAAATACATTAATATCCGAGAGAAATTATCACTTTTGATATATATTTATCCCAAACTTTGACTCATCAAAAAATGGTCGAGAACTTGTTATTTCTCGATAGTCCAGAAGGGATAAATGCTCACTGCCAGGCTAGGAACACATTGGTACTAATTTAAAGCAATTCTATTTACTTTACCTTGGTAGCACGACATTTCGCCAGCCAAATTTCACGAAACCAACTCCGTCGGATTGCTCTCTGCAGCTTTATACCTCGGTATCTAAGCCGAAATGGAGTTTAGACCGCGTTTTGTAGCGTAATCGGCAAGAAATATAAGTAAATAGTCGTGGGTTTCCTTTTCCCTATCTATATTCCCCTGTTTTCTGGAAATTCTTGATATATATGAAAAAAACCGACTTTTCCCTTCTTTTTTTTTTTGCTTGCCTTCTAAATCCCTTTACCAACATGCCATTAGGCTATTTATTCATTTTAAATTTACGGGGTGTAACAGTTTTCTCACCCATATTCTATTCCTCTTTTTAAAGCAATAATTGAATATGTAAACACAATCCATACTTGCAATTGTAGATATTTCAGTTATAATTTAGAGAAAACAATGGATTTATGATAAAGAAGTAATTCTAAGATTAAACTAGCAACACCCAATCTATTTTTACCCGTATCATGCACACACCCCTAAAAAGGTGTTTAGCTACTCATAAATAAAGAATAAGAGATAAAACCAATAAAGGAATCACTATCATTCATCATTAATAAGAAACTTCAAGCTCAGTTTTCTCTTCAATGGAGGTTTTTACTTTAGAAAGATGAAGAAGATGAAGGGAAAAAAGCTCTCACTTCTCTCTATATTTTTCTCTCTCTAAAATTCAATACAAAAACTAACTGTGGAATGTTACGAAATGGAATATTCTGTTCTTTACAAAAGGTGTATAAAATAAGGTAAAGCTGATCCTCCTTTTTCGTGTTGGATGATTTTACCCCTTTGATGACGGCCTCACTTGCGAGGCTCCTGTGTTTCACAGGTGCCTATCTGTGAGGCACAGCTCGATAGCAGCAATGAGCAAGTGGATCCTGTCATAGTCCTGCATTGGCTCCTATGTTTCGCCGGTTCTGACCCGTATTCCATAGGTGTGCCTTCAAGTTCATAGCAGTGCTTTCCTGTGTTTGACCTGTGTTTCGCAGGTGTCATCTTGTGAAACGCAAGTCATTTTCTTCCAGGACCATGCTTTTTGTTCAATTTCTTACTTTCTCTATTTGAATTGAATACCTGCAAAAACTAAAGAGAAGGGGCATAAAATCATCCTAAATGACTTAAAAACCAAGCAAAATCTCATGTTTAAAAGCCTAATGAGTTGGTAAATTACCAACTCATCAGACCCCCAAACTTGAACCATTTCTTGTCCTCACGCAAGGTAGTTCTTTATAGTTGAACAATTGAATTAAGCCTATCACACCACATGCTTTTTTGCATAAGGGACCACTTGGACTAAGACAAACCCAAAAGTGCACACCGACTCAATGAAAAGAAAAGACTTAACAACTTATGCAAATGCTTCAAGAGGTAACCACAAACAATTGGCATGATTCACAAGTGTTTCTCTCATTCAAAATAATGGGCATGGTTGATCAAAACAAGCTCACATAGCATCTTCAGTCATTGCAAATTCACATTCAAAACTTTCCTTAAAGGTTACTACACTCTTGTCTCAATCACATATTTTACTTTGAACACATTCAAGCATGTTCCCCAAGGAAGTGATGCCACTTACATCAAAAGAGAATCCCATTTAATTTTTAAATAATTCACACACAAAGGGATTATAGAATAAGGCAAATATGCTTACTCTCACTTAGAAATTATCCTTCATACAACTTGGCCCATTGGCTTGCCCTTCGTGTAAATCTCCACTAATATAGAGTTGCTACACTCAAAATCAATTAGGACTTGGGGGTCATAATGAAGGCTAGGGGTAAAGGTAGGATTACTTTTTAGTTTAGTGGGTAGAACCTCTCTAATGCCCTTTTGTGAACATTTTTGCATACTCCAATTTTTTATTGAGATTACCCCACCTTATCTCTCCTTGATCAACATCTTCAATTTTGTTTTAAGAGCCACCATTATATATCCTTGGTTTCCACCTTTTAGCCTCATCTAAGTAAGAGGTAGCACCTTTCCGTAATTATTTTTCTTCTTAGGTTTAGAGGTTTTTTTTCAACTAACCAATTTGTTCATTTCCTCACAATTTGGTGCTACCTCAAATTGGACCTCATATATTTTCCCATTTTCTTTTGCAACCCCAAACTTAGTCTTTGCCCCATTTCTCCCTTTTCTTTTCTGAAAACTTTGGGCATCAAGCCCCATTTTCATTTCTTCTCACAGCTAGCACTAGGGGGATGGATGTCAAAAGAGGGATTACAAAAGGGTAATAGGCTTGTAATGTTGTTCTCAAGGAAAAGGTTTAAAGGCTCAACATTGGCTAGTAAAGATGGATGTTCAAGGAGGTCATATAGGTGAAGTAGCTATCAAAAGAAAGCCTAAAATCATGTTTTAAGTGCAGCTACATCTATGATTTTTCCTTGAGTCACACTTAGCACAAATTCTAGACAACCATTCATGCATGAAAATTAAGCTAAAAGCCTCACCACACAAGGCATCACGCTCCAAGGAGTTTAAACAATTCTTACAACCACATCAACAGTATGATTTTAGATAAAATAGCATGTAAATAAAAAAGCCAAGCAAGGAACGTGCAACTCATGAACAAGAGTGCTAAAATTTTAAATTCAAATTCCCTTTTTTTCTCAAAATCCATTTTCAATGCCATTTAAAAAATTTCGATGGTACCTCTCAAAAGCTAGTGCAACAACCGACTTAAAAATACTCTAAACATGATATTTTCCCTTAATAAAGTCGCCTCTCAATCTATCATTGAAAAATGCTACCCGGTTTGACAATAAAAGAAAAGAAAAGAAAATCACTCCTTAGAAAAGAACCGTGGTATGCAGAAAAGCCCTTGGAGTTTATTTTCCAACTACTATGAAAAAGTCAATTATTAAGACATGGGTCATTAAACATTTGGCAATTTAAAATGGACCCATCAATGGCACTAACAAGTCAAAAAGCAACATTTTGATTCATCACAAGCCTGAAAAGGGCATTTATCCAACCAAGCAAAAACTAAAAATGCGACACATTCAAATTATAATAATTTGAGCCCGACAAGGGCAACAAAATACCAAAAAAAACCAAAAATAGAGAGATATCACACCCCAAACTAATAAATTACATTGTCCCCAATGTGAATATTAGGAACAAAGGATGGTGAGAACTCACTGATGTGGCTACTCTTCGATATCATCATTGGCCTCTTCCTTCTCATGGCCTTCATCTCCAAAGTTTGCTTCATCATCCCTACCTAAACCCTCACTCAAATCATCAATAGGGCCCTGGGATGTAGATGGGGCAGCCATGGCTACATCAAGTAAACTCATGTCCAGATCCTCCATTGGTGCCCGGCTCCAAAACTCTCGCACTATAGCTCGGAGATATGTAGCTGCTCCCTCTACTACATCCACTAAAGATCATAACTTGTTAGACTATCAAACACATTCTTTAGCTCTATCTTCACTATCTTAATAATAAGGGCTGGGAGGTTTTGAGCCAACTTTTTGAGTTGGTTCTCATGAGATTGTGTCATATCAGCGAGCTTTTGGATTCCACTTGGGCAAGAGGATGTAGGAAGAAGTGAAGGCCCTCTAAATGGTGCCTCTTCAGATGTATGGCCCGATGTCTTGGGGTGTGGCATGTTAAGGTTGGGAGCGATGGGAGTCTCCCCTATTCCATAAGAGGTGGAGTCTTCGGGAGTCTCCCATACTTGCATCCTCTTTATTTTGCTCTTGGGTGCATCCACATCCCTCTTTCTATCAACAGTAATGACACCAGTAGTAGAGCTAGGAGGGATTCATCAGAGAATAGTGGCACCCTAGTTTTGAGGCATAGCTAGGTGATGAGGACAGTGTATGGTATTGAAGTTCCTTGCTATCTGTCCTTACTCTTCATTTATGTAGCCACTATTTCTCCAAAGTTAATGGGCACCCCTAACATGATGTAGGCAATGAGTATGGCCACCTCGAGGTTCACTTTTTGGTCATTTTTAGAGTGCATGATGCGGCCGCAAACAAATTCTATCTTCAACTTAGCCTCAAATTTTAGGTCCTGCCTTATGATTTCACCACCCATGGAGGCCCATAAGGGATGACCATTGGTGATGATGCGAGCTACCCAACTGAACCGATCTTCTTTGGTGACCACTCTTACTGCATACTCTATTCCTGAATCGATTTCATCCTCCTAAAATATGGCATTTATGGCATCCAGAGTGATGTCATCCTCTACACCTCAAACCTTGATTAAGGGGAGGCAAGGAAACTCATCGAGATTCCCCTTGTGTTTCATTACCTCTTATCGTGCCTGGTAAGATGCTTAGAATTCCGGTACAAGGTTGGTGTAGTAGTTCAGGAGAGGCTCAGCAAACATGTGCCATTTTTTGTTGTTGAATTATGCAATGATGTTTGGGAAGTCATTCCCAACCACTCCAGGTCAAAATGTTTCTCAGTGGTGATTGGCCTCTCGGCACAAATGACATTGTGTACCTTCATGTCAATCACACAATATATGATGGTATCCCTGGTATTAGTGGGGGCTATAGTTTCTTTGTATTTCCCTTTTCCTTTACTCTTGGAAGTGGAAGGTGCCTTTCCCTTATCAATTTTCCTAGATGAGGTCATGATTCTGCAAGACAAGTTATTGCCACAACACTCCAAACTTCTTTTTATATTTTTTGATAATTGAAATCGAAAAGCAAGATTTAATTCTAAGCTAAGAGAAAGATATAACAAAATTGGAATCCAAACAATGTGAAGACTTTAAATAAATAATTGGCAGCACCTACGTCGCATCGGCATTTCACGCGTATGGACCTATGATTTGCCGGGGCATCGCAGTTATCCAACAGAAATAGGCCAAACAGACCTTCCCCTACGATGAACCTGCATTTTTCCAGTATTGATCCACAACTCGCAGGTGAAATACAGGTGATGGACAGTGTCCTGAAGCCTGAAAGCCATACTTGCGCCTTAGCCTGCATTTTGCCGGACCTGACCTGTGACTCATACCTGTGCCATAGCCTGCATTTCGCAGGACCAGACCTATGACTCACAGTTGAGTGGCAGTGTTCAGTATCGAATGCCCCAACCCATAAATAATAATACCTCTATTCCATGCCTTACTCAACTCACTCGCACATCAAATTTTACCCAATCAAGCAGCACAAAAGAGCGAAAATGATGATTTTCTCTTAAGAAAGTCGTCAACCTATCTATCATCGGGAAAATCGTGCATTTCAAGCACATGGGGCTACTCAGACTTCACCCACAGCTAAGATTTCAAGACATAAAACTCATGTAGCAACTCTATTAAAATGAACAATAAAACACACATGTCATAATTTTCTCTTTCCCACCATACCCACAACAAATAAAACCATTCAAAAATATGAGAAACATAAGATAGGCAATGGGGGAAACATGGGTCAAGAAAAGTATTAGCTAAGAATTCTTTCATTTTCAATAACACCTCCTAATATCAAGAAAACAGGAGTGAGAGTAATACATACCAAGTGAGAAGAGAAAATGAGAGAACTTCGGACTTGAAAGATGTCTTACTCATCCAAGGACACCCCAAAAGCTTGATTTTATTTTTGTATTAGTGAGAGAAGATTTTGAAAAGTGATGAAGAGAATGGGGGTAGGAATTAGGGTTCTATAGAAGGAAGGGAGTGAAAAGTGATTGGTTGGTGAAAGATGTGGATTAAATGAGAGTTAATGAGGGAGATAAAAGGGTGAAATGGCTGGTAGTTTGGATCATGGGGAAGGTGACAAGGTGAAGAGAAGGTGTGTTTAGGGAATCGGGAAAGATTTTTAATTGGATAGGTTGGCCACAGGTTGGGTTCAGCCAATGGGTCGGTTAATATTTAAATGCTACATTTACCTGCGCCTTCGCTGGACCTGTGGCTGCAGATGGGTACTTGGATTTTGTAGTTCCAAGCAAAAGTGACCCCATTCTTGCCCAACTTATTACCTCTAAACTGTTCTTGACCGGTGCTTCACGGATTTCCACCCGTGTTTCATAGGTGACTCATAGTCCACCCTCCATTTTTCTGATTTTCTTCTAGGTATTCTGGTGTAGACCTGTGCCAAACCTGTGTTTCACGGGTTGGCACCCGTGTTTCACTAGTGAGGTGCAGAAGACTTCTTTCTCTTCCATCTTTCTAGACCCATCTTGCGGCTGGACTACGGCCCGTGCATGTGCACCTGCATTTCGCAGGTCTCGCGCAGTGCTTGCCTTGTTCTTCCTTTAGTTTGTTCCTCCTCCAATCAACATTTAAAACAAAAACAAAAAAACAAAGTACCAAAAAAATAAAAACACTTGGGTTGCCTCCCGAGAAGCTCTTTATTTATCGTCGTGGCATGACGGATACCTCCTCAATCGTCAATCTCTGAGGGTCATCCTTCGACTCAACTTCAGCCTCACAATTTATGTCTTACTCCTCCTCTTCATCGAGGACCGCTATCACTTTGTATTCATCCGGGGGGTTTATGGGTTGATACACATTTAAGGTGACTTCTTTGCCACCCACTCTAAACTTTAGCTCTCCTAGCTCCACATCCACCAATGCTCTACCCGTGGCTAGCAATAGTTGCCCAAAAATGAGGGTTTCACGACATGAGCATCGACCTTGGATTGAGACACGGGACCTAGAGTCACGAATAACTCCAAGCTAACCCATGGCATATGTATAATGAATCCAAGAGTATAATTAAAGCGGAAATTAAGGAAAAACATTTTTAAGCGAAAGTCTGACATATATCAACGATCATAAATGGAGTCAACACTCGATAAAGCTGAAAGTCTACATAATGTCTGATAAACCTCTAAACTGTCTGATGAGTTGATGGGACAACATCCCCAACTAGCTTGATAAAGTCAGAAACTAAAATAGCATAATCAAACAACTAACTGATTGTCCTCGGAAGATCAGGAATCACCAACAATGGGGACTGAGCTGGACTGAGATGGGAGCTAGACTAACAGCGAGACTGAGTTTGATTACTTGGACCTATTTCATGAAACGATATAGCATAGAGTATGAAGTCAGTACTTGGAATGTACTAAGTATGTAGGGTAAGTAAAAGCGGACAATTAGAATACATAAAAGTTCATGAGAATAGAGTATTCCTGAAACATGATGTAATAAATCATAATTTATACATGAGGGCTCAAGGTTTTCAAAACTGTGCATAAACTAATCATAATCCTAATCATAAGAGAAACCTTTTAAATCATAACTTGAGCCAATGTATCGTAAACATGATCATGCATAAAACATAAGGAACAATGGGAGGACTCGTCAAAACCGACACCATCATGATTGAACTTACATGATGCCCCAACTATCTCACTCAAGTGGGCAGAGCCGTCCTAAGCCTTGCTACGGAAAGGAACGATAGCATGGTGTGATCACTGAAAAGACCCCATAGGGTTTACATGAATATCAACCTATGTTGGTATGTAGTTTGGAGATTCAGAGTTTGCCTGAACCCTGGGCCTACTCGGTGCTAGATACTACTCCCAAAAACATGTATATGGCTCATAATGAATATCGTGAAATCACACATGATGTTCCTGCGCTAGTTCAAATCATAATAATCATGAACATACTTGTAATATGTGAACTACCCATGAAATAAGGGCCCGTGAGTCAGCCATAAGCACAATCCTGAAAATCATGAAAGTCATACATAATTGAGAAAATCTCATACTAGATATTTATAAATTCATGAAGGCTTTTGTAGGAAATCATGTATCATACATCATAAAACATAACTTAGGGCTTGAGAGCGTTGAAAATCATAAGAGGATCATAGAATTTCTAAATAAGTGGTTTAGCCCCAAAAGTTCATAATCTTACTTGTAATATAAGAGACCATCATGTCATGAGAACTTGTAGGAATTATAAAACCCAAATCCTGGAAATCATAAATTCTTATCAATTCATCTATACCCATAAGAGAATCATGGAGGAATTTCATAACCCAACAAATCCCTAGAACTTCAAAAATAAGGCTGGGGGAATGGTTGAGCATGAATTTGATTGAAAAAATGGCATGAGGGTGAAAGAACCCACCATTGATAAGCCACATAATTGGGTTCACTAAATTCTAGCTTTATCTTGAGACGCAAAGAGAAAATTTAGGAAGATGAGACTAAAATTGATGAAGAACACTTGATGGTCTTGGAAAAGGATATTTTGAATTCAAAGTAGGAATGTGGGTATAATGACATAAGCTAGGTTGAGCCCTCTAAAACCCTCATTAGGAAGCCCATAACATCATATTATAGGAGATAAAAGTATAGGAGATTACAAAATTATCCCTAAGAATTTGGCAAAAACTGAACAACTAGGCGATCTGACGGTACCGCTGACGGGCCGTCACACGCCAGACGTTCCATGAAAACTACTGTCACCCTTAAATAGTAAGCCAAGTCAAAACGACCCTATGATGGTATAAGTGATGCGTTGTTACTCCTATTATGGTCCGTCATCAAGCCCTAAACCCAGAACACCCAATGACACTCCAAACGATAGTCTGTCAATAGTCTGACGACTGTCACCATCACTGTCAGGGCCGTCAACCACGCCTTCATACCTAGACATCAAGAGTGATGGTCCGTTGCCTATCAGATGACCGTCACTTGCACCATCAGGGACATGAAGGGCCGCCAGCCTCGCCGTCACTCCCTTGCACCAGACCTGCAATTTCAATTGTTTTCTTCAAAAAGATATTTCAAGGTTTGAGGTGTTACAATATCTCCCCCTTGGGGACATCCATCCATGAATGTTGACTTAAGCATACTGGAAGGCTAGGGAAAAGAACTACAATCTCAAAACTGAATGATTATAGCTGAAAACTGATGGAGTGACTGACTCCGGACTAAAATATATGACTGAACTGAACTCACAAAATGCACATGCATGCTAAAACATGAAAGGAACTTAGAGACACTTGACATGAAACTAAACAATTTTCTAAGGATGATATTGATACCTCAAGCTAGAATGGGATCGGAAGGGAAAAGATGCAGGTATCTTGCCATCATATCTGCTTCGGCTTCCCACATAGCTCCCTTAACAAGCTGATTCCTCTACAAAACCTATACTAAAGCTACCTCCTTGTTCCTCAACTTTCGAACCTGATGATCAAGGATCTCAACTAGAACCTCCTCATAAGTAAGGCTATCCTTCACCCCAATGTTCTCTACTGCAACAACCAAGGCTAGATCACCAATGCATTTCTTCAACAAGGACATATGGAATACCAAATGCACCAAAGATAACTCCGGTAGTAGCTCCAACACATAGGCCACCTTGCCAACACGTCTCACAATCCTATACAGCCCAACTTAACGGGGACTAAGCTTCCCCTTCTTTCTGAACCTCATAACTCCCTTCATGGGAGACACCTTCAGAAATATCCAATTGTCAACCTCAAACACAAGTTTTGTCCTCCTCACATCCGTATAAGATTTCTGTCAACTTTGAGCTATTTTCAGCTTTTCTCTTATAAGTTGGACCTTTTTCATGGCCTCATGAATTGAATTCGGCGCTATCCATATAGCATCACCTACCCTGAACCAACCAATAGGCGATCTACACCTCCTCCTATAGAGAGCCTCAAATGGAGCCATCTGAATATTGGAGTGGTAACTGTTATTGTAGGCAAACTCAATGAAAGGCAAGTGATCATCCCATCCACCTTTCAAATCAATCACTCACACTCTCAACATATCCTCAAGAATCTGAATGGTCTGCTAGGCCTGACCATATGTCTATGGGTGAAAAGACATGCTAAGCTTTACCTAAGTACCAAGGTCATTCTTAAAAGGCCTCCAAAACTGAGAGGTGAACTGAGTACCCCTATATGATATGATGGACACTGGAACCCCGTGCAACCAAACCAATTCTTGAATGTACAATCTAGCATAATCTTTGGCTGAATTTGTGGTTTTGATATTCAAGAAATGTGCTGCTTTGGTCGACCTGCCTACCACCACCCATATAGAGTCGTATTGTCGGTGTGTACGAGGCAATCCTATGATTAAGTCCATATTGATCTCTTCCCACTTTCAAGTGGGAATACTGTTGTCTTGTAGCATACCCCCAGGTCTCTATTGCTCCACCTTCATTTCCTAACAATTCGGACACTTATCCACAAACTCCGCTATGTCCTTTTTTCATGTCATTCCACCAATAGACCTCCCGTAGGTCATGGTACATCTTGGTGGAACCTGCATGGATAGAATATTGGGAACCATGAACCTCATGCAACATTTGTTCTCTCAAATCATTAACTCTCAAAATACATAACCGACCTTGATATGGAAGTACACTATCTCCCGGTTAGGAGAAGACCTCCACCTTCTAATTCTACACCACTTCCTTTAACTTCACTAAGATAGGGTCATCATCTTGCCTAGCCTTGACCTCAGTCACCAACGAAGATTCTAACCTATTCTGAAAAATGACACCACCATCTGTCGAGTCAACAAGGCGAACCCTAACCGTGCAAGCCAATGCACATCCTTCACCAACTCCTTCCTCCCATCCTCAATATGGGACACGCTCTCCATAAACAATCTACAAAGGCCATCCACCACCACATTGGCCTTTCTAGGATGATAAAGGACACTCATATCCTAATCATTGAGAAGCTCTAGCCATCTCCTTAGTCGCAAGTTCAAGTCCTTCTGAGTGAACACATACTGTAGGCTCTTGTGATCTGTGAATATATCCACACGCACCTCATAAAAATAATGCCTCCAAATCATCAAGGCAAATACCACCACTTCCAACTTGAGATCATGAGTCGGATAGTCCTTCTCATGGGTCTTAAGCTGCCTAAAAGCATATGGAATCACTTTTCCATGCTGCATCAATACACACCTAAGGTCGATCCTCAACGCATCACAATACACCACAAATCCATCAGTGCCCTCGGGTAAAGTCAAAAATGTGGATGAAGTGAGTCGAGTCTTAAAATCTTGGAATCTTTTCCCACAAGCATCGGACCATTGAAACTTGGCGTTTTTCTGTGTCAGCTTAGTCAATGGTGCTGCAATGGAGGAGAAGCCCTCTACAAACCTCTGGTAATAGCCAGCTAAACCCAAAAAGCTCCTAATATACATGGGAGTGATTGGTCTAGGCCAATTCTTCACCGCCTCTATCTTTTGAGAGTCCACCTGCATACCTTCACTAGACACCGCGTGACCCAAGAACGCGACAGAGTCAATCCAAAACTCACGCCTGCTAAACATAGCAAATAACTGCCAGTCTTTAAGAGTTTATAATACAACTCTCATGTAAGCAACATGCTCCTTCTCACTCCAAGAATATATGAGAATATCATCTAGAATATATAAGAAGTAAATCACGAACATGTCCAAATATTGTTTCAACACCTTGTTCATCAAGTCTATAAAAGCTGCAGGGGCATTTGTTAGTCCAAAAGACATAATCACAAACTCATAGTGACCACACCTGTCATGACCCGAACATAGGCATGGATCAAGTCACGGGATAAAGAACCCCAAGAGGCTTCAAGTCGATCCATGGCATGAACATGACATCTAATGCTCAACATAATACATGCGGAAAATTACATATGAAATAGCGGAAGTCTGAGAATACAATAACATCTTAATGTGAAACACTGATCTGATACCAGATACATGTTATATATGATAAGCCTCTACATACTGACGAGTTGATGGGAAAAGACCCCAACTAACTCACTAAAGACTAAATCTGAAAATACTAAAAATAAGCTGGTAAAAGGGTCCTAGAAGGATGAGGACTCTCCAACTCTAGCTGAGAGATGCTAACTCAAAGGATCTGGCTAACGGCAGGAAAGAACCTGAATGTTCGAGCCTGTATCATGAAATGATATAGCATAGTGTATGCAGTCAGTACGTGGAATGTACTGAGTATGCAAGTTAAGTAAAATCACTAAGTAGGTAAAAATCAGAAATCATGCATATCATAAAACATATCATCATAAGATTCTTAGAGTAGGGCTTGCATGCTAGTATCTAAAAATATGTCTCAAACATAACTGAATATCATAACTTAATCGAATGACCCAAAGCTGAAACTGATCATTCATAAGTAAAACTGAACATTGGGGGAAACCTGCTGAAAACATATATCATGACTGATGAACATGCATTACTGAAATAATGAGGAACAATGGGAGACTCGTCATATAACTGACATTACCACGATAGAGCTTACGTGGTCCCAACTATCACACTCAAGTGGGCAGAGCCATCTAAACCTTGCTAGGACTAAGGGCACTACTATTATATCGATATCGAGCTGAAGGCCCCTTAGGGGCAGGGAAAGCTCACAATGGAGATCCTAAATAATCTAAATGTACCTACATTGGCATGTAGTTTTGAGGCACAGGGTTAACTGAACCCTTAGCCTACTCGGTGCTAGATACTACTCCCAAAAACATGCATATGCTCTCCATCATTTTTCAATGAAGCTGACCACTGTCTTGCGATGAAGCTAAATCATAATCATACATGCATCATCTGAAAACATATCATGAGAAGCCTTGTCTCAAACTATACCATAAGCTGAAAAGTGGGAGTCTAGACTCCAAAACCATGTGGTAAGCTAATAACATGAAATTTAAGTAAATCATGAACATACTTGATCATATGGGCTTGCCCAAAACTTTAACATACTTTAGATATTCAAAATCATGGATATAAACATGGGTAATTCAAAATTATACTTTAATCATATACATCTCACCATACTTGAAACATAGATCACAATCGCAACCTTCCATGAACTTTCATAGTTGGGCACTATAATTGCAAGACTTTTGAAACATGAATTCTAATAGAAAACATTATAAAACATGCCCATGAATCTGAATTCAACATTAGAAACATGAGTAGAGTATACCCATGATAGATACTTAGAGAATGCACAAGTTGGGTTAAGACCCCATAGATTCATCAACTTAGAAGTTCCATTAATTTGAGAAGGAATTGGGCATGGGATTGGATGAATACACCCATTCATAACCCTACATACCTAGGTACTTCTGATTTCACACTCTTCTTGAATGCCCAAAGGAATTGGGGATGAATTTGATGAATTTCTAGGCTTGATCACCCTTAGGAACTTCTAGTCTTGCATACATGGAGAGGGATTGATTTAGAATGAGTTAAACCCTCTTACAACACACCTACTTGAGCTTAAAACGACGTAGTTTAGGTCTTAGGAGCTTAGGAATTATGAAAAAACCCTTAATAAATTTGCAGGAAAATTACACTGCCAGTCCCAACAAGGGACTAGACGACTCGTTGCCTATGACCACAACTCGTGGCCTGCTTCTTGTTGCCAACATTGGAACCTTCACTCTGCCAATCACCACGAGGGATACCATGACTCGTGGTGTTCCTGATGACTCGTGGTGACTAGTCATTGGGAACACTGCCAATCATCCAAACATTCATGTCGGCTTCTTAACCACGACCAACCTAATGACTCGTTGCCCTGAACACGAGTGGTGGTTTGTCTCGTGGTCAACCCCCAAACCACAAAATCTTAGCCAACTCCTTTCCACCTCACGAGTAACTTAACGAATCGTGGGGTACTTCACGGGTCACTGGACAGCTCGTCCTGTGACCTGGGGCAGAACTTCCTATTTTCTCCATTTCAACCCTCGATTTTGACCTTAGGGCTTTTGGGGTATTACAATATCTCCCCCTTGGGAACATTCATCCTCAAATGTGGAAAAACATACTGAAAGGCTGAGAAATGTAATTGACATACCAAATATTGAACATCTAAGGCTGAAAACTAATGGAGTGATTGACTCAAGACTAAATTACATGATGGAACTGAATTCATGGATCACACATACATGCTTGAAATGAAAGAAACCGAGGCACATGAACTGAACATGAAACTGAATAGAGTACTAGGGAGGAAACTGATACCTCAAGTTGAAACTGAGTTGGAAGGGAATAGATGTGGGTATTTAGCCATCATATCTGCCTCGGTCTCCTATGTTGCTCCCTCAACATGTTGATTTCTCCATAAAACCTTTACTAAAGCTACTTCTTTGTTTCTTAGCTTCCGAACCTGACGATCAATTATTTCCACCGGAACCTCCTTATAGCTAAGGCTATCCTTCACACCTACGTTCTCCATTAGAGCAACCAAGGTGGATCACCCATGCACTTCTTTAAAAGCGACACATGGAAAACTAGATGTACTGAAGTCAATTCTGAGGGAAATTCCAACTCATAAGCCACCTTGCCAACACGTCTCATACTCTGGTACGGGCCAACATAACAGAGACTAAGTTTCCCTTTCTTTTCGAATCTCATCACTCCCTTCATGGGAGACACATTCAAAAACACCTAATCATCAACTTCGAACTCAAGCTCTCTCCTCTCACATCCGCATAGGACTTTTGGTGACTCTGAGCTGTTTTTAACCTTTCCCTTATAAGCTGAACCTTCTACATAGCCTCCTGAACTTAATCAGATCCTATCATTGTAGCTTCACCGACATCGAACCAACCAATAAGCGATCTACATCTCCACCCATAAAGAGCCTCGAATGGAGCCATCTAAATGTTGAAATGGTAGTTGTTGTTATATGCAAACTCGATGAGAGGTAAGTGGTCATCCCAATTACCCTTAAATCAATCACACACCTCTCAACATGTCCTCCAGGGTCTGAATGGTCCGTTTAGCCTGACCATCCTTTTGTGGATGAAAAGTTGTACAAAGCTTAACCTGAGTACCAAGTCCCTTTTGAAACGATCTCCAAAACTAGGAGGTAAACTGAGTACCTCTATTTGATATGATGGAAAAGGGAACTCCATGCAACCAAAATAAATCCCGAATATACAATTTAGCATAATCCTCCATTGAATCGATAGTTTTGACCAGTAGGAAATAAGCCGCTTTAGTCAACCTGTCAACAACAACCCAAATAGAGTCATACTATCGACGAGTATGAGGCAACCTTGCAATGAAGTCCATATAGATTTCCTCCCACTTCCAAGTAGGGATACTAATGTCTTGAAGCTCACCTCCGGGTGTTTGATGCTCAACTTTCACCTATTGATACTTCGGGCACTATGCCACAAACTCTGCTATGTATTTCTTCATGCCATTCAACCAATAGACTTCCCTAGGTTTTGGTAGATCTTGGTGGCACTTGGATGTATAGAATATATGGAACCATGATCCCGTGCAACATCCAATATCTCAAGTCATCAACACCCGAAACATACAGACGATCCTGATATCGAAGCACACCATCTCCACCTTGGGAGAAAACCTCCACCTTCTTATTTTGAACAGCTTCCTTCAACTTTACCAAAATAGGATTCTCGTCTTGGCAAGCCTTGACTTCGGTCACCAAGGAAGATTCTGATCTATTCTAAACAATGACACCACCATCTGTCGTGTCAACAAGCCGAACTCCTAGTTATGCAAGCCGATGCACATCCTTTACTAAATCTTTCCTCTTCTTATCTACATTGGTCATACTCTCCATAGAAAGCCTGCTAAAAGCGTCTGCCACCACATTATCCTTGCTCGAATGGTAAAGGAAACTCATATCATAATCTATAAGAAGCTCTAACCATCTTCTTTGATGTAGATTTAGATCCTTCTGGGTAAACACGTACTGTAGGCTTTTGTGGTCCGTGAACACATCCACATGGACCCTGTACAAATAGTGTCTCCAAATCTTCAAGGAAACTACTACTGCTTCCAATTTGAGGTCGTGGCTCGAGTAGTTCTTCTCATGAACTACCTGGAAGCGTAAGCTATAACCTTACCATGCTGCATCAATACACAACCAAGGATGATTCTCGAGGCATCACAATATACCACAAATCCATCGGTACCCTTAGGTAGGGTCAACACTAGTGCTCAGGTGAGTAGAGTCTTCAACTTTTGGAAGCTCTTCACACAGGCCTCTGACCACTGAAACTTCACTTTCTTTTGGGTCAACTTAGTCAACGGTGCCACAATGGATGAAAATCCTTCCAAGAATCTCCTGTAGTAACCAGCTTAAACCAATAAACTCCTGATATCTGATGGCTTAACTGGTCTAGGCCAATTCTTCACAGCTACTATCTTCTGAGAGTCCACCTGTACACCCTCACTGGACACCACATGACCCAAAAATGCTACTGAGTTTAACCAAAACTCACACTTGCTAAACTTAGCATATAGCTGGCGAGCTTAAGAGTCTGTAGCACCACCCTTAATTGAGCGGCATGCTTCTCTTCGCTCCGAGAGTGTATAAGAATGTCATATATGAACACAATCACGAACATATCCAAATACGGCTTGAACACCATGTTCATCAAATCCATAAAAGCTTCAGGAGAATTTGTTAGTCCAAAATACATAACTACAAACTCATAATGACTATACCAATTGCTGAAGGCTGTCTTCAGAATGTCACTCTCCCTAACCTCGGCCAATGATACCTGGATCGTAGGTCTATCTTTGAGAAACACTTGGCACCCTGAAGCTGTTCAAATAAGTCATCAATTATGGGGAGGGGAGACCTGTTCTTGATGGTGACCTTATTCATTTGTCGATGATCTATCCACATCTGAAGGGAACCATCCTTCTTCCGGACAAAGAGTATCGGTGCACCCCATAGGGAGTTGCTCGGTCTAATGAAACCCTTGTCTAAAAGATCTTTCAACTGCTCCTTCAACTAATTTAGCTCATCCTGAGCCATATTGTAAGGGGAATAGATATAGGTTGCGTATCGGGAAGAAAGTCAATGTCAAAATTGATCTCCCGCTTGGGAGGAATTCCCAGTAAATTATCTGGAAACACTTCTGGATATTCAAACACTACAGGAACTGATTGGATAGTCAGGGTTTTGGATGTAGCATCCTTAACCCTAACTAGGTTGTACATACAACCTTTAGAAATTATCTTTCTGGCCTTAAGGCAGGAAACAAAGCGACCTTCAAGCACAGCTAAATTACCCTTCCACTCTAGCACTGGCTCACTTGAAAATCGAAACTCTACCGCATGGGTTATACAATTTACTAAGGCATAACATGCATGTATCCAATCCATGCCAAAGATAATATTAAAATCTATCATGTCTAGCTCTACTAAATATACTGAGGTGATTTTCTAAAGGACTATGACAGGGCAATTTCTATATACTTGTCGAGCTATAACGGAATCACCAACTGGAGTAGAGACTGAGAAGGGTTCTACTGGGATTTCGAGACTGACTCCGAAACTACTAATAACATAGCGTGTCACAAAAGATAAAGTATCCCTTGGATCTAGCAATATGTATACATCAAGGTGGAGTACTCGTAACATACTAGTGACTACATCTGGAGAGACCTACTCCTTCTGACACGATGCGAGGGCATAGAATCTATTCTAACGCTGACCACCACCTGCACTAGTGGAGGCTCCCTGATGAGCTGAGTGTGCTGGTGGGGCTGCTAAACTAGTGGCTGGGTCTCAACCTCTACCACGGCCATGTCTAGTTGTTGGACATCCCTGAGCATATGTCTTGGCTTCCCACACCCGAAACAAGCACTTGTACCTGCTAAGCACTGACCAGTATGTCTCCGGCCACACCTGTCACAAGCTGGAATACTGAGCTCCATAGATTTGCTACCCTGACCTCGAGAGCCTGATGCTCTTCCCCTCTGGTCGTGCCTAGGTCTGGATGGCACACTCACTGCTGACGATGCTGGGGATGATGATCTTTGGTGGTACTACTGACGGTGCCCACCACCAGCACTCTACTGGGAGACTCAAAAGCTATCCGTCCTAGCCCTTTTGGCCTCTCTCCCGCTCACTTGCCTGTACCTCCTCAATCTAATGGGTGTACAGAACTATCTATGAGAACTCAATGTCCTGATGAGGAATTGTGATCTGGAAATCTTTGACCAAATAGTATGTTATCCTATGCACGAACCGACTCACTCGAGCCCTCTGATCTGCTACCATTTTCGGTGCATGTTTGGATAGATGGGAGAACTCTAAGGCATACTCCTGGACCATCATGTTATTCTGCCTTAAGTTCACAAATTCAGCTTCTTTGATCTCCCTCATCTCTTGGGGGAAGAACCAATCCAAAAATGTGGAATGGAACTCATCCCAACCAATAGGACCCGCTCCAACTGCTCTACTATCCTTCCATTATCTGAACCAAATATGTGCAACCCCTTTCAGCTGATAAGAGGCTAAGTCTGCGCACTCCTCTCTTGTTACCCCCATGATCTGGGTGATTTTCTGAATCTCATTAATTAACTCGTGTGGATCCTCATCCACCTTTAATCTGAGAAACTCTAGAAGGTTCATCCTAAGAAAGTCCTTGACTCTTACCACTGCAGCATTCCCATTCTGGGGAACATGCGCTATCGTATGTTGGTTGAATTAGGCGATCAATGCATGTGCCAACATCTGGATGGAAGCCCTAAACTCTGCATGGGCCACCTGCTCAGGCACATAATTCTTGAGGGCTGGTGATGCCTGCTGGTGCCTATCTCCATTACCATTTCATGGCCCTTTTCATTTCTGTTCCTTCTTCCGTTAACTCCGCCAAGAGGCGTGATTCTACAAACGCGTATAGCACGATTTAGAAGGAAAGAGGGACATTTTGTCGCACGACATAGATCATGAAAGAAGGAAAGTTTCCTAAAATGTTTCATAGCCTCTTCGTCATAAGTGTGGCATGCTTCACACTTATGAAAAAGACTCTACTTAACGCGACTTTCAGACATCCTAGGACACATCAAAACCTAATGCTCTGATACCAAGTTTGTCATGACCCGAACATAGGCTCGGATCGAGACATAGGACAAAGAACCCCGAGAGGCTCCAAGTCGACCCATGGCATGAACAAGACATCTAAAGCTCAATATAATACATGCGAAAATCTAACATATGAAATAGAGAAAGTCTGAGAATAAAATAACATCTGAATGCATAACACTGATCTGACACCGAATACATGCTATGTCTGATAAGCCTCTACATACTGATGAGTTGATGCGACAAGACCTCAACTAACTCACTAAAGACTGAAACTGAAAATACTAAACATAAGTTGGTAAAAGGGTCCTTGAAGGATAAGGACTCACCAACTCTGGCTGGGAGATGCTAACTTTGAGGATCTGGCTAACAGCGGGACAGAACCTGAATGTCCGAGTCTGTATCATGAAACAATACAGCATAGAGTATGTGGTTAGTATGTGGAATGTACCGAGTATGCAAGGTAACTAAAACCGCTAAGTAAGTAAAAATTAAAAATCATGCATATCATAAAATATCTCTTCATAATATTCTGAGAGTAGGGCTTTCATGCTAGTATTTGAAAACATGACTTAAACATAACTAAATATCATAACTGAATCGAATGACCCAAAGTTGAAACTGATAATTCAAAGTAAAACTGAACATTGGGTCAAACCTACTGAAAACATATATCATGACTGATGAACATGCATTATTGAATTCATGAGGAACAATGGGAGACTCGTCATATAACCGATATTACCACAATAAAGCTTATGTGGTCCCGACTATCACACTCAAGTGGGCAGAGCCATCCAAAGCCTTGCCAGGGCTAAGGGCTCTACCATAATATCGATATGAAGTTGAAGGCGCCTTGGGGGCAGGGAAAGCTCACAATGGAGGTCCCAAATAATCTGAACACACCTACTTGGTACGTAGTTCTAAGGCATAATGTTAACTGAACTCTTAGCCTACTCGGTGCTAGACACTACTCCCAAAAACATGCATATGCTCTCCATCATTTTTCAACAAAGCTGACCATCATCTTGAGATGAAGCTGAATCATAATCATTCATGCATCATCTGAAAACATATCATGAGGAGCCTTCGGTCAAATCATACCACAAGCTAAAAAGTGAGAGTCTAAACTCCAAAACCATGTGGTAAGATAATCACATGAAATTTAAGTAAATCATGAACATACTTGATCATATAGTCTTAACCAAAACTTAAACATACTTTAGATAGTCAAAATCATGGATATAAACATGGGTAATTCGAAATCATACTTTCATCATATACATCTAACTATACTTGAAAACATAGATCATAATCTCAACCTTCCATGAACTTTCATAATTGGGCATTATAATTACAAGACTTAGAAAACATGAATTGTAATTATAAACATTATAAAACATGCCCGTGAATCTGAATTAAATATTAGAAACATGAATAGAGTACACCCATGATAGATACTTAGAGAATGCACAAGTTGGATTAAGACCCCATAGATTCTTTAACTTAGAATTTCCATAGAGTTGAGAAGGGATTGGGCATGGGAGTGGATAAATACACCCATTCATCCTACATACTTGGATACTTCTAATTTCACACCCTTCTTGAATGCCCAAAAGAATTGGGAGAACTTGATGAATTTCTAGGCTTGATCACCCTTAGGAACTTTTAGTCTTGTACGCATGGAGAGGGACTGATTAAGAATGAGTTAAACCCTCTTAAAACACATCTATCTGAGCTTAAAATGACGTAGTTTAGGTCTTAGGAGCTAAAAAATTATGGAAAAGCCCTTAATAAATTTGCTAGGAAATTACACTGCCAATCCCAACAAGGGACTAGACGACTCATGGCCTGCTTCTGATTGCCAACACTAGAACCTTCACTCTGCCAGTCACCACGAGGGACATCACGACTTGTGGTGTGCCTGACGACTCGTGGTGACTAGTCATTGGGAACACTGCCAATCATCCAACCATTCATGTCGGCTTCTTGACCACGACCAGCCTAATGATTCATTGCCCTGATCATGAGTCGTGGCTTCTCTCATGGTCAAGCCCCAAACCACATATCTTAGCCAACTCCCTTCCACCTCACAAGTCACTTAACGACTTGTGCGGTACTTCACGGGTCACTGGAGGGGTCGTCCTGTGACCTGGTGCAGAAATTCTTATTTTCTCCGTTTCAATCCTCAGGTCTGATCTTAGGTCTTTCGAGGTATTACAATGCTGAATCCTGAAGGCTATCTTCAGAATGTCACTCTCTCTAACTCTTAGTTGAAGATAGCCAGATTTGAGATCTATCTTTGAGAAGTGCTTAGCACCTTGAAGCTGGTCAGACAAGTCATTAATCTTGGGGAGGTGATACTTATTTTTGATAATGACCTTGTTCATCTGCCGATAATCAATGCACATACGAAAAGAACCATCCTTCTTTTGAAAAAATAGAACTGGTGCACCCCATGGGGACTTACTTGGCCTGATAAACCCCTTATCTAGGAGATCTTTCAACTGCACCTTCAACTCCTTTAGCTCAGGTGAGGCCATTCTGTAAGGAGGAATAAATATGGGTTGTGTATCGGGGAGAAGGTCAATACCAAAGTCAATCTCCCACTTGGGAGGGAGTCCTGGTAGATCATCGAGGAAACAATCTGGATATTCACACACCACAGGAACTGACTGAAGAGTCGGGGTCTCGGACATAGAATACTTAACCTAAATTAGATGATAAACACAATCCTCAGAAATCATATTTTTGGCCTTAAGATAGGAGACAAAACAACCTACAGGCACCATGGAAATGCCCTTCCACTCTAAGACTGGCTCACCCAGAAATCGTAACTCTACCATACAAGTTCTATAATTGACTGAGGCATAACATTCATGTAACCAATCCATACCAAATATGACAGCGAAATCGGTCATATCTAACTCTACTAGGTGGGCTGAGGTGACTTTCTGAAGGATAGTGACAAGGCAGTTTTTGTATACCCATTAAGCTATAACTGACTCACTGACCAGAGTAGAGATTGGGAAGGGTTCTAACAGAATTTTGGGACTGACTCTGAAACTAACGGCAACATAAGGAGTCACAAAAGATAAGGTAGCCCCTGGATCTAAAAATGCATACACATCAAGATGGAATACTCATAAGATACCGATAACCACACAGGGTGAAGTCTCCTGCTCCTAACGAGATGAGAGGGCCTATTCTGGTGTTGACTGCCAACTACGCTAGTAAAAGCACCCTACTGAAAAGGACGTGCTACTGCAGCTACCGCTAAATTGGTGGCTGGAGCACAGCCACAACTGTCACCTTGCCTAGCCGAAAGACACTCCATGTGCATGTGGTCGGGCTTACCACACTCGAAGAAAACATCTGATCCAACTAGGGACTCTCCTATGTGGTTCTTACCATATTTACAACATACTAGGAAAGTTTGCTCTACCGGCGTGCTCTTTTCCCATAGAACCAGACGCCCTGCTCCTCTGATAGCCATGAGGTCTGGATGGAACACTGGCTTATGACAGTGTTAGGGCCGATGACCTCTGGTGGGACTGGGGGTGATGTTCGTCATCGGACCTCTGACGGGAGAACTCAAAGCTGCCTGTCCTGCCCTCTTGGCCTCTCTCTCTTTCTCCTTGATCTTATTTGCCTCTATTTTCTTGGTATATATGACCAACCACGAGAAGTCTAGGTCACTGTTCAGCTTATCGGTCCTGCAGTCCTTGACCAGCGAATCTGCTACTCCATTCATAAACTTGCTCATACGAGCCCTCTGATCCGCAACCATCTCCGAAACATACTTAGATAGATGGGTAAACTCCACAGCATACACTTAGACGGCCCTGTGGTTCTGCTTCAAGTTGACAAACTCTACCATCTTCGCCTCTCTAAACTCTCTAGGGAAGAACCTGTGTAAGACGGTGTCACGACCTGAATGGAGGCCCGGATCGAGACACGGGACAAGGCATCCCGAGAGACCCCAAGTCGACCCATGGCATAAGCATACATATAACTCAATCAAGAATTAAATAACCATCAATACAATCATAGCGGAAGACTAACTTGAATATAACATCAGAATATAAAAATCGAAGCTGAATACATACATATTATGAATAGCCTCTAATCATGAAAAGTTGATGGGATAAGACCCCAACTAACTCAACAATATTGAAATTGAAATACATAAAGAAAATATGGATAGTCTAGTCCTCGAAAGATGAGGACTCACCAAATAAGCAACGCTAACCCCGATAAGCTGATTAAGAGCAGGGCTAAAGCTAAGAGCCAGGTCCTGTATCATGAAACGATACAGCATAGAAGTATGCGGTCAGTACGTGGAATGTATTGAGTATGCAAGGTAAGTAAAACCGCTAATGTAAGTAAAATCATTCAAAGACAATGCAACAAATAAAACATAACACCAGAAAACTGAAAAATAGGACTTGCATGCATTCTTTCTGAAATCATGACTCTTCATAACATGATGTAACATGCTTCATAACATCATAACTGAATCGATTGACTCAAAGCTGAATTCTGACATTTATAAGTGAAAACTGAACATTGAGTCAAACCTGCTTTAGAACATGCTTTTACATAAATCTCATAAGTAATGAATATGCATTTCTAAAATCATGAGGAACAACGGGAGACTCGTCTTTCAACCGACATACCACAATAGAGCTTACATGGTCCCGACTATTATACTCAAGTGGGCAGAGCCGTCCAAAAACCTTACCAGGGCTAAGGACGCTACCATGATATCGATATGAAGCTGAAGGCCCATTCGGGCAAGGGGAAGCTCACAAGTGAGGTCCCAATTCATATAACAATATAAACCTACATTGGCACATAGTTTTGAGGCATAGGATGATCGACCCATAGCCTACTCGGTGCTAGTCTCTTCTTCCAAAAATATGCATATGCTCTATATCATATATAACAAAGCTCAACATCGTCATTTGACAAAGCTCAATAATCAAATACATCTCAAATACGAAATCATGCATATGAGAAGCTTTAGTTCAAAAAATACCACAAGCTGAAAACATACGTGGGAGCCTTTACTCCAGAACCATATGGTGAGCTATGCATAGGAAGACTTAACTCAAAGCATACCACAAGCTATAATATAAATTTGGGAGTCTTCACTCCAAAACAATGTGGTAAGCTTAGTTTGGGAAAATCATCATTTAAACTTAACATGTGGGCTTTTCCCAAAGCTTTATCATACTTAAAATTACTCAATTCTCATTGAATACATATTTATAAACATGGGTGGCTTCAAATCATGCTTTTCATCATAAAATCTCATCATTATCACATATACTCACAAATGTCACTTTTCATGATCATCTCATCAATAGGGTTTAATATCCATAAGGCTAGAAACATAATTTTTAATTGAAATCATTATAGAATTAGCCCGAGCTTCACAATTTGATAATAAAGTCAAAATCAATTCATACCCATGTATAGAAATAGATGATTCATGCATTTGGGTGAAACCCCCATAGATCAATCATAGAATTCTATACTTTTTTTAGAGAGGGATTAGGCATGGGTGTGGAAGAAACCATCCATTCATAATCCTACATACCTGATAGAGACTGAATCTTACTCTCCCTTGGATGCCCAAAAAGGGATTGAAAGAAATTGAAGAAGAAACCTTGAATCTCCCTTTTAATCACCTCTCTATCACTCTTCTGTTCTCTAGCACGCATGAATGAACACTTAGGATAGTTTCCCCCTCTAAAACCCACCTTTCATAGGTTAAAACGACATAGTTTATGCTTTAGGAACTTAGGAATTACGAAAAGACCCTTACTAATTTCGCAGAAAATAACTGTCAGGTGATCCTAACGGATGACCTGACGGCTCGTTGCTAGAGGACACGACTCGTTGTGTCGATCGTCAAGTGCACAGCCTTATCTGTTCTCTTGGGCTCATAACGGGTCACTTTACGGCTCGTTATGGGTGACCATGACTCGTGGTCACCACTCGTTAAGTACACTATCTCATTTCTGAACTTTGGACTCCAAGCCCAACAACGACTCACCCCATGAAACGTTAAGGCTGACAACGACTCGGGGGGACTCCCGTGTAGTACACTGCCCATCTTTCCTTTTCCCAACTATGTTTCCTTCACCATGAGTCACCTAACGACTCGTGGGCTGTCCTCACGAGTCGTGAGACAACTCGTACTGAGGCTGCAACAAAATTTCCCACTTTTTCTCCATTTCAACTCCCGGGTCTGATCTTTGAGCTCTTGGGGTATAAAATATCTCCCCCTTGGGAACATTTGTCCTAAAATATTGGAAAGCACACAGAAAAGTAGAGATATGCAATTACCAGTATCAAATACTAATTCTTTAAACTGAAAACTGACGGAATGACTACCTCTGATTCAAAATATATAACTGAACTAAATTCGCAAATCACATACATTTACCATAACATAAAAAAACTTGTGCACATGAACTGAACGTGAAACTAGATAGAGTATTAGGGCAATAACTGATACCTCAAATTGAAACTGAGCCGGTAGGGAATAGGTGGGGGTATTTAGCCATCATATCTGCTTCGGCTTCCCACGTAGCTCCCTCAACATGCTGATTTCCCCATAACACTTTTACTGAAGCTACTTCCTTGTTCCTCAGCCTCCGAACCTAACAATCCAATATTTCAACTGGAATTTCCGCATAGCTAAAACTATCCTTTACTCCAACGCTGTCCACTGGGACTACTAAAGCTGGATCTCCCAAACATTTCTTCAAAAGCGACACATGAAACATAGGATTCATGAAAGATAACTCAGAGGGCAAGTCCAAATCATACGCTACCTTACCAACATTCTCATAATCCAGTAGGGACCAACATAACGGGCACTGAGTTTTCCTTTTTTCCCAAATTGCATGACTCCCTTCATGGGAAATACCTGCAGAAATACCCAATCATCTACCTCGAACTCCAACTCTCTCCTCCTCACATTAGCATATGACTTTTGACGACTCTTAGCCATTTTTAGCCTGTTCCTTATCAATTGAACCTTCATTATAGACTTATGAACCAAATCTTGCACTATCATAGTTGCCTCACAAGCCTCAAACCATCCGATGGGCGATCTACATCTCCGCCCATAAAGAGACTCGAACGGTGCCATTTGAATGCTAGAGTGATAGCTGTTATTATAAGAAAACTCGATCAGGGGCAAGTGATCATCCCAACTACCTTTGAAGTCCATCATACATTCTCTCAACATGTCCTCGAGAGTCTAGACTGTTCGTTTCGCTTGGCCATTCGTTTGCGGATGGAAGGTTGTGGTGAGCTTAACCTGAGTCCCAAGCCCCTTCTGAAAAGATCCCCAAAACTAGGAGGTAAAATGAGTACCTCAGTCCGAGATAATGGACAAGGTCACTCCATGTAGCAGAACCAACTCTCGAATATACAATTTGGCATAATCATCCACTGAGTCTGTGGTTTTCACTAGTAGGAAATGTGCAGCCCACCCAAATAGAATCATATTGTCGATGAGTACAAGGCAGTCCTGTTATGAAATCCATGTTAATCTCTTTCCACTTCCAAGTAGGAATGCTGATATCCTGAAGTACTCCTCCCGGCGTTTGATGCTCAACCTTTACTTGCTGACAGTTCAGGCACTTGGCTACGAATTCTGCAATATTCTTCTTCATGCCATCCCACCAATAGATTTCTCGTAAATCATGATACATCTTGGTGGAACCTGTATGGATAGAATACCTGGATCCATGGGCCTCATTCAATATCAAACTCCTCAAATCATCAACATCGGGAACACAAAGGCGACCCTGGTACCGAAGCACACTATCTCCCCCTTGGGAGAAGACCTCCATCTTCTAACTTTGAGCGACTTCTTTTAGATTTACCAAAATTAGATCCTCATCTTGCCGAGCTTTCACATCGGTCACCAAGGATGATTCTGACCCATTTTGGATGACGACACTACCATCAGCCAAGTCAACCAACCTAACTCCCAACCTTGCAAGTCTATGTACATCTTTCACCAACTCCCTCTTTCCTTCATCCATATGGGTCACACTCTCCACAGAGAACCTACTAAGTGCGTCTGCTATGACATTAGTCTTACCCGGATGGTAAAAGACACTCATATCATAGTCCTTGAGTAACTCCAACCACCTCCTTTGCCGAAGATTGAAATCTTTCTGTGTGAACACATATTGTAAGCTCTTTTGGTCTGTAAACACATCCTCATGGACCCCATACAAGTAATGTTGCCATATCTTCAATGCGAACACCACCGCGGCCAATTCAAGATCATGGGTCGGGTAATTCTTCTCATGGATTTTCAAGTGTCTTGAGGCATATGCTATCACCTTCCTATGCTGCATCAAAACACACCCAAGTCCGATCCTTGAAGTATCACAATACACCACGAATCCATCGGTACTCTCGGGTAGAGTCAACACTGTGCTGAAGTGAGTCGAGTCTTCAACTCTTGGAAGCTCTTCTCGCAAGCCTCTGACCATTGGAATTTCACCTTATTCTGAGTCAACTTGGCCAATGGTGCAACAATGGATGAAAATCCCTCAACAAATCTCCGAGAGTAACCAGCTAAACCTGAGAAACTCCGAAAATCTAAAGGATTCATCGGTCTAGGCCAATTCTTCACTACTTCAATTTTCTGAGAATCTACCGTTATGCGCTCACTCGATACCACATGGCCCAAAAATGCTACGAATTCACACTTGCTGAACTTGGCATACAATTGGTGATCCTTGAGAGTCTAAAGTACTATTCTCAAGTGAGCAGCGTGCTCCTCCTCGCTCCGAGTGTATATAAGGATGTCATCAATGAACACAATCACAAACATATCCAGATATTGCTTGAACACCCTATTCATAAAGTCCATGAAAGCTGCAGGAGCATTTGTTAGTCCAAAAGACATAACCACAAACTCATAATGGCCATACCGCGTCCTGATGGTTGTCTTCGAGATATCACTCTCCCTAACTCTGAGCTGATGATACCCGGACTTGAGATTTATCTTTGAGAAACACTTGGCACCTTGAAGATGGTCAAACAAATCATCGATCCTGGGCAAAGGGTATCTGCAAGGTCAATTGTCAATAGTCAATACACATGCGAAGAGAACCATCCTTCTTTCAGACAAAGAGAACTGGTGCACCTCATGGAGACTTGCTCGTTCTAAAGAAACCCTTATCTAACAAGTCCTTCAATTGCTCTTTTAACTCTTTCAGCTCGGCTGGAGCCATCCTGTAAGGAGGAATAGATATAGGTTATGTGTCGGGAAGAAGGTCAATACCGAAATCAATCCCCGCTCAGGAGAAACACCTGTAAAATCATTAGGAAAGACCTCTGGATACTCACATACTATTGGAACTGACTGGATAGTCGGGGTCTCGGACTCAACATCCTTAACCCTAACTTGATGGTACATGCAACCCTTTGAAATCATCTTCCTGGCCTTAAGGTAGGAAATGAAACATCCTACAGGAACAGCTGAACTACCCTTCTATTCCAAAACTGGCTCACCCGGCAATCTGAACTCTACTGCCCGGGTTCTACAATTTACTGAAGCATAGCATGCAAATAGCAAATCAATGCTGAGAATAACATAAAAATCAATCATGGCTAACTCTATCAAATCTGCTAAGGTGACCTTATGAAGGAATGAGACTGGGCAACCTCTATATACCCGTCTAGCTATAACTAAGTCACCTACTGGAGTGGAAACTGAGAAGGGTTCTAACAAGACTTAGGGACTGACTTCGAAGCTACTGTCCATATAAGGTGTCACAAAAGATAAGGTAGCCCCTAGATCTAGCAAAGCGTAAGCATCAATATGGAAAACTCGCAATATACCAGTGACCACATACGGGGAGACCTCTTGCTCCTAACGAGATGCTAATGCATAGAATCTGTTCTGGTGTTGACTGCCAGCTATGCTAGTAGATGCCCCCTGATGTGCTGAGCATACAGGAGGGGCTGCTGAGCTAGAAGCTATTCCTAGGCCCTCAACCTAATCTTGTCTCACAACTGGACAATCTCTTAACATGTGTTCAGGCTACCCACACCTGAAGCAAGCACCTGAACCTGCCAAACACTGGTCTGTGTGTCCCCGGCCCCACCTGCGACAAGCTAGAATGCTAGAATCTGCGGGTTTACTGCTATGACCCCTCGAGCCTGATACCCATCCTCTATGATCATGTCTGGGCCTGTATGGCACACTCAATGCTGAAGATGCTGGGGCTGATGATCTCTGGTGGGTCTGCTATTGGTGCCCACCACTGGACCTTTGTTGAGAGAATCTGTGGTCCTCGGTCTTGGCCCTCTTGGCCTCCCTTTATATCGAATGCACCGCCTCCATCTGCTGGGCATACAACACTATCCGCGAAAATTCCATTTCCTGATGGAGCATAGTGGTCCTACAATCCTTTTCCAAATAGCCCACTACTCTATGGACGAATCTACTCACCCGCATCCTCTGATCGGCTACCAACTCCAGGGCATATTTCGATAGGCGGGTGAACTCAAGGGCATACTCTTGTACAGTCATTCTCCCTTGCTTCAAATTCACGAACTCAACTATCTTCAGCTCCCTCATCTCCCTAGGGAAGAACCGGTCTAGAAATGCAACATGGAACTCTTCCCAAGTGACTAGACCTACTCCTGCGGCCCTACTATCCTTCATCGGCAAAACCAGATGTGTGCGACCCCTTTTAGCTGGTAAGAGGCCAACTTGATGCACTCAACCCCATTCACCCCCATGACTTGGGTGATCTTGACAATCTCATCCATGAACTCATATGGGTCCTATCTACCTTGGACCCAAGGAACTCCAGCGGGTTCATCCACAAGAAGTCTTTGACTCGGGCCACCATTGCGTTGCCATTTTGCGAAACATGCGCAACGGCCTGCTGATTGACTTGAGTGGCCAAGGCCTGCAAAAGCATCTGGATAGCGGCTCGAAACTCAGCATGGGCTGCTGCCTCTGGCGCCTGAGGCTCCTGAACTGGTGAAGCTTGCTGATTCCCATGACTGTTGCCATCCTCATGGGTTTCTCCATCTCCATTCCTTCTTCCAATCATTCTTCAAGGAGCCATGATTTTGCAATTGCAAATAGCATGAATTAGAAGGATAGAAATCCTTTTCATTGCACGGCGTGGATTATGAAAAAAGGGAACGTTTTCCTAGATGCCTCGTAGCCTATTCATCATAGGTGTGTCGCGCTTCACACCCATGAAAAAGACTACTCAATGCGGATTTCAGACACCCTAGGACACTTCAAACCTATGGCTCTGATACCAAGTTTGTCACGAACCGAAAGGAGGCCTGGATCGTGACACGGGACAAGGGGCCCCGAGAGACCCCAAGTCGATCCATGGCATAAGCATACATCTAACTCAATGAAGAACTGAATAACCATCAATACAATCATAGCGGAAGTCTAACTTGAATATAACATCAGAATATAAAATCCAAAGCTGAATACATACATATTTTTGAATAGCCTCTAATCATGACGAGTTGATGGGACAAGACCCCAACTAACTCAATAATATTGAAACTGAAATACATAAAGAAAAGATGGATAGTCTAGTCCTCGGAAGACGAGGACTCACCAAATAAGCAATGCTAACTCCGATAAGCTGATTAAGAGCAGGGTTGAAGCAGAGAGTCGAGTTTTGTATCATGAAACTATATGGCATAAAAGTATATGGTCAGTACGTGGAATGTACCGAGTATGCAAGGTAAGAAAAACTGCTAATGTAAGTAAAATCATTCAAATACAATGCAACAAATAAAACATAACACCGGAAAACTGAGAGTAGGACTAGCATGCATTCTTTCTGAAATCATCTCCTCTTCATAACGTGATATAGCATGCTTAATAACATCACAACTGAATCGGTTGACTCAAAGTTGAATTCTGACATTTATAAGTGAAAGATGAACATTGAGTCAAACCTTCTTTAGAACATGCCTTTACATAAATCTCATAAGTAATGAATTTGCATTTTTGAAATCATGAGGAAGAATGGGAGACTCGTCTTTTAACTGACATATCACGATAGAGCTTACGTGGTTCCGACTATTATACTCAAGTGGACAGAGCCATCCAAAAACCTTGCCAGAGCTAAGGACTCTACCATGATATCAATACCAAGCTGAAGGCCCATTCGGGCAAAGGGAAGCTCACAAGAGAGTTCCCAAGTCAAATAACAGTATAAACCTACGTTGGCGCGTAGTTCTGAGGCATAGGGTGATCGACCCATAGCCTACTCGGTGCTAGACTCTTCTCCCAAAAATATGCATATTTTCTACATCGTATGTAACGAAGCTCAATAATCAAATACATCTCAAATACGAAATCATGCATATGAGAATCTTTAGTTCAAAACATACCACAAGCTAAAAGCGTACATGGGAGCCTTTGATCCTAAACCATATGGTAAGCAATGCATAGGAAGACTTAACTCAAAACATACCACAAGCTAGAATATAAATTTGGGAGTCTTCACTCCAAAAAAATGTGGTAAGCTTAGTTTGGGAAAATCATCATTTAAACTTAACATGTAGACATTGCCCAAAGCTTTATCATACTTAAAATTACTCAATTCTCATCGAATACATATTTATAAATATGGGTGGCTTCAAATCATGTTTTTCATCATAAGATCTCATCATTATCACATATACTCGCAAATCTCACTTTTCATGATCATCTCATCAATGGGCTTCAACATTCATAAGGCTCGAAACATAATTTTTAATTGAAATCATTATAAAATTAGCCTATGCTAGTAATAAAATCAAAATAAATTCATACCCATCTATAGAAATAGATAATTCATCATTTGGGTAAAAAAACCCATAGATCAATCATAGAATTCTTTACTTTTTTTTAGAGAGGGATTGGGCATGGGTGTGGAAGAAACCACCCATTCATAACCCTACATACCTGATGGAGATTGAATCTTACTCTTCCTTGGATTCCCAAAAAGTGATTGAAAGAAATTGAAGAAGAAACCTTGAATCTCCCTTTTAATCACCTCTCTATCACTCTTCTATTCTCTTGCATGCATGAAGGAACACTTAGGATAGTTTCCCCCTCTAAAACCCACCTTTCATAGGCTAAAACGATGTAGTTTAGGCTTTAGGAACTTAAGAATTATGAAAATACCCTTACCGATTTTGCAGAAAATAACTGTCAGGTGGCCTTAACGAATGACCTGACGGCTCGTTGCTAGAGGACACGACTCGTTATGTCGATCATCAAGTGCACTACCTTATTTGTTCTCCTGGGCTCATAACAGGTCACTTCATGGCTCATTATAGTCATGGTCACCACTTGTTAAGTACACTGTCTCATTTCCGAACTTTGGACTCCATGCCTGCCAACGACTCACCCCATGAATCGTTAAGGCTGAAAATGACTCATGGGGACTCCCATCAGGTGTTCGGGTGCTTAGGGTATATGGTTAAAACCGACACCCAAGTGCACGTGGTCAAACAAGTAATAAAGTGGCTAAGTAAGCCAAGTATCGATCCAAGGAGACTCTGGATAAGTAAAATTGCCTAAGTACACTATATTCTTATCTTACTTCTAATTATGCTAATAGCAACGTAACCAACAGTTAAATAAGTTTTTGTTTAGAAATTATATATACTAAAACTATTAACAATTATTTACTGTGAATTGAAACTATGGATATGAGCATGTCAAGGTTAAGAACAAGTAATGAATTTGACGATAATCACAATTCGGTTATTATTCTCTTCATGTTGCTAGCCAAGAACATTAGCCTAGAAATTAAAACTCTCGTATTTAATTTCACTTTAGAATCATAAACCATTCGTCTACATTTCTGTGATCAAATGCAATTTATGACCTAGCACTACAATTCCGGTTCCTAAATTGACTAATACGACTTTCAAGTATATTTCTATCAGGAAAGCACATCAAAACCCAATTTTCCCAAATCAAGTTAAGAACAATACCCTATTAATTCACAACTTTCCAATTTCTTGCTCTCTCGAGTGAAATTGGACTTTTTAGATGTACATTAATGTCGGCCACACACTAATGCAGTAAGAACAAGAATTAATAGAACAACATGGAAGAAGAAGAAGAAAACCATATAATTAACAATCAAAATTCATCACCATTGTTCAAAACCTCAGCAAGGAAGAGAATTAGCCACTCATTTGTGGATTAATCATCCTAAAACAAGTGTAAATCATACATACAATTGATTGAAAGAAGAAAGGAAGAGAAGAAATCCCTTAGCTTTTTCGTCCCTCAACTACTTCTAACCCACGTCCTTTCTCCACCAAGTCTGAATTAATTAAAACAAACCTAAGTGTTCTATTTATACTAGTGGGAACTTTTCCCGGAATAACAAGCAACGTGTCACGGAGGTCAACGCGGAGCACTGCCTCCGTGACACGGCGTGGACGCGGACCCTCTCTGGAATTCTAGGGTCCGGGATTATAGCCTCAACGTGGCACGGAGGCCTATCTCCGTGCCACGGAGCTGTCGCGAGGCCTCACTGGAATTTGCCAATTAATTTCCCCTCCAGGCAGTGTGCCTCCGCGATGGTAGCGTGGCACGGCTCCATCACGGAGCCCCTATACTTTGCGCATTCCAATGTCTTTTCCATGCTTGCATCCAAGTCCAACTCCGATATACTTCCAACATGCATTTTAGCTCCTAAAAATCATATTTTCCTGCAAAACAAATGCTAATCATGTTGGTTAGTATAAATTCACATTTTATTACCAATTACATGAGAATATATACATATTGCACACAAACAAGGTGAAAATAATACGTTTGAGTATCACTTGGGCATATAAATCTGCCCAAGATCATCAGGTACACTGCCAAGATTTCCTTTTCCCAACTATGTTTCCTTGCCCACGAGTCACCTGAAGACTCGTGGGTTGTCCTCACAAATTGTGATACGACTCATCCTAAGGCTGAAGGTGGGTTCATCCTAAGAAAGTCTCGCACTCTAGCCGCCCCCGCTTCCCATTTTGTGGAACATAAGCCACTGCTTGCTGGTTGACCTGAACGGTCATGGCCTATGCCAACATCTGAAAGACTTCCCTAAACTCGACATGATTAACCTATTCGGGTAGGAGATCCATTGCAGCTAGTGGGGCTTGCTGTTACCCATCTCCATTTCCATTACCATGGATATTTCCGTTACCATTTCTCTATCATTAACTTGGCATAGAGGCATAATTTTGCAAATGCGCAAAGCTAGAGTTAGAGGGATAGAGAGACAATTGAACTCATATCACGATATGGAATCATGAAATAAGGGAAGTTCCCTAAAATGTTTCTTAGCCACTTAGTCATAAGTATGACGCACTTCACACCCATTAAAAAGACTCTACTTAACACGTCTTCCAAACACCATAGGACACTTCAAAACCTAATGCTCTGATACCAAGTTTTTCACAAACCGACCATGGACCCTGGATCAAGACACGGGACCTAGAGCCACGAATGACTCCAAGATAACCCATGGCACATGCATAACAAATCCAAGAGCAAAATTAAAGTGGAAATTAAAGAAAAAAAATTTTAAGCGGAAGTCTGACATATATCAATGACCATAAACGAAGTCAACACTCGATAAAGCTGAAAGTCTACATAATGTCTGATAAGCCTCTAAAATGTCTGATGAGCTGATGGGACAATACCTCAAACTAGCTCGCTAAAGTCAGAAACTAAAATAGCATAATCAAAAAACTAAACTAAATGTCCTCAAAAGATGAGGACTCACTAACAACGGGGACTAAGCTAGACTGAGGTGGGAGCTGGACTGACAATGAGACTGAGTTTGATCGCTCAGAACTATATCATGAATTGATACAGCATAGAGTATGCGATCAGTATTTGGAATGTATTGAGTATGATGGGCAAGTAAAAGCAGACAACTAGAATACATAAAAGTTCATGAGAATAGAGTATTCTTGAAACATGATGTATTAAATCATAATTTTGACATGAGGGCTCAAAGTTTTCAAAACTGTGCATATACTAGTCATAATCGTAATCATAAGAGAAACCTTGTAAATCATAACTTGAGACAAAGTATCATAAACATGATCATTCATAAACATAAGGAGCAACGGGAGGACTCGTCATAACTGACATCATCATGATAGAGCTTACATGATATCCCAACTATCTCGCTCAAGTGGGCAGAGCCATCCTAAGCCTTGCTAGCGCAAAGAATGATAACATGGTGTGATCACTAAAAAGACCTCATAGTGTTAACATGAATATCAACCGATATTGGCACGTAGTTTTGAGACTCGAAATTTGCCTTAACCCCGGGGCTACTCGGTTCTAGACACTACTCCCAAAAATATGTACATGGCTCATAATGAATATTGTGAAATCATACATGAAGTTCTTGGGCTAGTTTAAATCATAATAATCATGAACATACTTGTAATACATGAATTAGCCATGAAATAAGAGTCCGTGAGTCAGCCATAATAATAATCCTGAAAATCGTAAAAGTCATACATAATTGAGAAAATCCTCATACTTGAGATTTATAAATTCATGAAGGCTTCTAGTAGGAAATCAGATATCATACATCATAAAACATAACTTAGGGCTTGAGAACATTGAAGATCAAAAGAAGATCATATAATTTCCAAAAAAATGATTTAGCCCCAAAAGTTCATAATCATACTTGTAACATAAGAGACCATCATTTCATGGGAACTTGTAGGAAATATAAAACCCCAATTATGGAAATCATAAATTCTTATCACTTCATGTATACCCATAATAGAATCATGGAGAATTTCATAACCCAACAAATCCCTAGAATTTCAAAAATAGGTGATAACATCCAAAATATATCCTTCATGCAAAGAATATACACGACCGAAGTATCAAAACAAGTAACCCGACGAGTGTCGGGGTCGAATCCCACGAGGACTAGGGAATGATAGTTACAAGTGTCGATTGAGAAACTAAAGTTATCTTGCACCACGTAGATTTAAAATAAAACAAATAAATTGGGGGGATTAAAATTTTGCAGTGAATTGTATTTGGTGATTTAGTGAAATGAAACAGCAAGATCAGTGAAGTTGTCAACAAGAGTGTGAAAGACTAGAGGTATGGTGTAGATGAAATACTAACTAGATCGGGACATGTTATGTCATCTTATGAGTTCAACAAGTGTAAATAATCTCGGAAAGTAGGTAATTACAACTTTTCAACCCTCTAACTACCTCTTACTAGAGGTTTTTTCAAACCTCTAGCCATGATTTAGCTAAGCCCAATTTTATTTGGATTAGCAGCTGCACTAATTTCTAGCTATTAGTTGCTAATATGGAATGAGAATGCAATTTCAGCTATTTCTAGCCCAATTTCACAATCTCTTATCCATACCCACTATTAAATTCTCTTCCAATATTTAATTATTCTTTTACAACCAACAATCAAGCAAGAACAAATAGACCCATATTCTAATCAATGGATCTTCCTTTATAGATTGAAGAGAATCTAATAGATTTACACTTATTTGAACAATATGAAGATGACTCTAGCAATATCCATTCTAATTAAGTATTCATCATCACACACCTCTACTTAATGATTTAGCTACTCATGATTAAGAAATTCAAAAGCACATTCATCAATAACTTCATTGAATTTAATAGCAAGATTAGTAAAATCAAATTCACAAAATAGTCTCCAACAATGGCTGAAACTTACTATTACAAGGAAGAAATAGAGCAGAGTACTTTTTCCGAATTTACCAATCAAAATCTTCCTATCTCTACTAAGAGAATGTTCTCCAGCTCAAAAAGGAAACAATGATGTGATATATCCTTTGCTCTCTCTCAATATCTCCATTTCTATCTCTCCTTCTCTATATCAGTACAAAGTACTTTATCTGCTATATCCTGAAAAGTAAGGCACTTTTTACCTCTTTTCCCATGTTGGAAAATTATACCCCTGAGCACCGTTCTGGAATCGGCGGAGACACTGGCGGTTTGCCAGTCCCAATTCATGAACCACTGGGTGTCTTATCTGGGCCCTCACTCAACTCTAGTGAGCATCGGTGATTCACCCTACGTTTAGCCGATACCAATCTGTGAAACGCTTGATCTTCATGTTATTTTCTAGAAACTTGGGTGTCCTACGAAGACTGGACTGGTGAATCGCTGCTGGAAACTCGTGATTCACTGGTGGAATTATTCCTCAGAAGCAGTAATGTTCGGCCTTTGGCCGGCGTTTTGCTGGTCTTCATTGGTTGATTGCCGATTTGCTCTCACTCCCTTCTTTTTGCTCCATTTTTGCTCTTTTCTTCACATTTAGTCATCTGCACACAAAAAAAGTGAAAAGGGAATAAAATCCATATAATCAACTCAAGAACTAAGCAAAAACTCAAGTTTTAGAGCATAATGAGTTGGTAAATTACCAACTAATCAAATCTCCAAACTTGAAGCATTGTTTGTCCTCAAGTAATGCAACATTCATTCATTGAGAAATATGCCACCTCTATTCAAAATTATACCTCACCAATAACCTAAACTATGACAACCCAAAGATATGCTCATCAAGCTCACCGAAAAAGAGAAGAAAATAACCCAAGAGACCAAAACATGAAGATATTTCAAACAGGCTACCACTTTCCACCAATCAAAGCTTATGAAAGGATTCATTTAGTAAAACAAGGGCATTTCTCAACCATGAAACACCCAGAGCATCTCAAGTTATAATCGGTGCACATTCAAAACTTGCCTTAGAGTTTGCACTCCTCGTGCCCTATTCTCATATTAACTCTGAATGCTCTTGTCTGCAAAAAGGATGATTCCACTCGCCAAAATAAGAATCCCTATTCTTTTGGTCATGTGATCATTTGAATGCCACAAGAAATCTTTTGGAAGAGACACTCACACTCACTCTCCCAAAAGAAATCTTTATGCATACACTTGACCCTTAGGCTTACCCTTTATGTAATTTGCCACTAATGTAGAGTAGCTGCACTTAGAATTATTTAGGGCTTGCGGGTTATGATGCAGGCTCGGGTAAGGGTAGGATAAAAATTTGGTTGTAGTGACTAGATCCTCCCTAAGGCTTTTTGTGAACATACCTTACATCAACTCCGTCCACTCACTTCACATTGTTTCACTTCTTTCCCTTTTTTTGAACTTTCATTTATTTAACAACCCTCCTTATAACCCCTTTGTCTTTCACCACTAGCCTTATCACCTCAAGAGGAAACACCGGTTCACAAAAATTGTCTTTCTCTTTTTGATTTATCTTTGGTGCATTTTGATACAATGTGGTGCTCCCCTCACACTAAAATTATTATCTTCCCCCGTTTTTCCACACCCTTTAAGCCTCATTACATCACTATCTAGTCACTAGCATTTAGGGAGAATGGGTGCCAAAGAGAGGTATTAAGAATGGTCTTAAGGCTTGTAGTGTGGTTTCCAAAGAAAGGGTCTAAGGCTCAACGTTGGCTAACAAGGATCAATGCTCATGGAGGGTATATGGGTGAACTGACTAGACAAAGGAAAGCCTAAACTCATGTTCTTGAAGCAACTACATCTAGGATTTCACCTTGAATCACATTTGGATCAAGTTCTAAACAAGATATTATGCACGAGATTCATCAAGAATTTCCTCACTACATAAGGCATCATCCTTAAAGAGTCTACGAGAGTAATTCTCAACACAAGATATCAAATTCAGACATCAAAGAAGGCAAACATCATAAGTCAAGCAAAGAATTTACAACGTATGGGAAAGAATGCTATGCTATGGTGACAACACTTGCTCATTATATTCATTTCATGCCCTTATTTTAAAATTCCATTTCAACAATTTTTTTCGGTGGTGCCTCTCAAAATAACTTCATAGATGACTCAAAACAACATGGCATTTTCCTTTTAAAATGTCGCCACTCAATATATCATCGGAAAATACCAACACGGTTCGACAATAAAAATAAATAAAAACAAAAGAATGCTCCTCGGGAAAGAACCATGGTCAAAATTAACCCTCAGACTTTTAACTACTACACTACTATTTAAAAAGGCAAAAAAAATAAGACTTTGGGTCATTTCATTCAAGATTTCACAATTCAAAACAAGGACCCTATTTGATCACTAACCATCAACCATCAAAACTAAACCAAGTCATTCATTTTTTTTTCAAACAAGACACGCTAGACAATGGCAATCATCAATCATCATCAAAAGAAAACAACAGCCCAACAAAGGCTCTACTCAATCAATTTCAAAACAAAAACATAAAAACATCCAAAGAAACATCCATCCCCGACCCTATCATCAACTGCACTCATCCCTCCCCCACCTAAGAAAATACATTGTCCCCAATGTAAATATGCAAAAGGGAAAGGGACAAGAAACTCCCTGAGTGGGTCACTCTCCTTCATCATCAGCATTTGCATCACCTGCACCACCACCGCTGGCCTCACTTAGCCCAGCAAGATCATCCCTCTGGCCCTCAAAAAGATCATTAATTGGATCTCGAACTGAGGAAGGAGCAGCCATTGAAGCATCCAAGGTGCTCATATCCGAACTTCTGTTGAAGTCCGATTCCTCCACTCCTGTACCTCAATCCGGAGGGAAGTGGCTGCCCCTTCCACCGCATCCATCTTCTTGCATATCATGGAGACATTCTCATACAATGACTTGAGCTCCTTTTTGATTGTTTTGGCAATGAGTTCAGGGAGGCTCTTAGCCAGTCGTTGAAGTTGGATTTTGTACGAGTTTGCAATCTCCACGAGTCTATGGAGACCACTTGGTTGAGAGGATTGCGAAAGGGGAGATACTCCAAGCTGAGGCATATCGCCTGATGTTTGTCCTGACATTTCTGGCAGGGGCATGTTTGACTCTGGGACTTGTGGTGACTAGTCTAACCCATGGGAAAGGGATCCTTCCTGCACTTGAAAGGCTTTTAGTTTCTTTCTTTTCATTGTCGGTGCCTCGGTATCTCTCTTCCAATCAATGGCTATCACTCCTAGTGCAGTGGAAGGGGTTTCAACAGGAAACAGAGGCACTCCAACTTGTGAGCAAATCTAGGAAATCAGGACGACGTAGGGCAATAAAGTGCTGGACTACCGAGTCGTTTTATTCATCTGCTGGGCGACAATTTCCCTGAAGTTAATAGGGACTCCGTCATGATGCAGGCAATCAGAATAGCAGTTTCTAGGCTAACCCTTTAATCAGTTTTGGAGGGGACGATTCGAGAGCAAATAAAATCCAGCCACAGCTTGGCCTCAAACATCAAATCGTGGTGAGAGATTTCGCCACCCATTGAGGCCTAGAGAGAATTTTCAATAGCAATAATGCGAGCTACCCCACGCAAACTGATCCTTCATATCAGCTACCCGAGCCATATATTCCATACCGGTTCAACTTCATCTTCCTAAAATAAGGAGTTGATGGCCACTAGGGCAATGTCAACTTCCACCCCCCTTAGCATCACTGAAGGAAGGCATGGGAAGTCATCGACCTTGCCCAGGTGCTGCATGCTATCTTGTCGGGCCTGATATGAGGCGTAAACTCCGTCACCAAACCGGGGTAGTAAGGCGGGCAAGGGTTGGCAAATGCATGCCATTTCCTTTTTGTGAATTGGGTTGTGATGTTTGGAAGGTCTCCCCTCAATCCCGCCAAATCGAACCGCTTCTCCACTGTGATGAATCGGCCTTGGCAGATGAAATAGTGCTCTTGCATGTTGGGGATGCAAAAGATTATTGCTTCCTTGTTGTTGGCACGTGGTTGAGAAGCCTTTGCTTTGCCCTTGCCCTTTCTAGAAGATAAGGCGGGGGCTTTTCCTTTTCCTATATTCCTTGATGAAGACATGGTTTGTTTTTTTGCAAGAATGGCGTTAGTGACAGCTATTTGAAGAGAAAATTAAAATAATCAAAAACTAGTCTAGGGGAACTGAGAAACAAGGGAAACCAAATAACATTTAATGAACCAATAGTACCAGCGAAGCATCGACAGTTCGCAAGAGTAATTTTTGCAGACCGTCGCTTGCCCGCCGATGCATTATAGAAAACTGGGCAAATGAGGGATGTATCAGCGGTTAAGCGGTGAATTTCTAGTCCAGATTCGTGAACCGCCGATGTAACGTGAGATCCACTTAGTGGCTTGAAGCCAATTTTAAGAGTGAACCCGGTATTCCATAGGGGATTCGCCAAACCTGACCAGCAAAACGTTGGACCCCATCATCCCCAATTTGAACTTAAACAAATCACAGGCACCCATTAACACACACTCATACACAGCAAGATAAAATCACCACTACTTCATTTAAACACAATCTCATGACGTTTTGCCCTTAAGAATGGCGTCCCCCGGTCTATCATTGGGCAAAACATTGCATTCTATTCCAATTGGGTTACTCATACTTCACCTATTTCAACATTGCACACACATAGAACACATATTCCCCATTTTTTCATGTCATATTTTACTTCTTTATAACAATATTCTGTTTGTAACATCAGTGACATTCATTATAGTATTACACTTTTTGTAAAATTACCTTTCTATAACATCTATATTCAAATATTGTACAATAATATTTTATAAGAAATGTATTATGTATAAAAATAAAATATTAAAATATTATGTGATAATATTTTATAAAAATATATTACTCCCTCTGTTTCATTTTAATTGTTAGGGTAAGATTTGCACACCCATTAAGAAAAAATTAATTGGGATGGTAATTTGACTAATATAACCCTATTAATTTTTTGAAAACATACAATAATTACTCTTTTCACATTTCAGAATATCTTTAAGTACTAAGGGTAGAATTGAAAAAACATGGTCAATTATCTCTTGAATTTTGAAACTAGCAAGTATTTTGAAACAACTATTTTTAATATACCTAGCAATTAAAATGAAACAGAGGGAGTATGTATTAAAATAAAAAAAATAAAACATTTAAGATAATCATCATTGATGTCATGTACATAGTAAATTTCATGTATGAATACCTAAAACGAGAAAATTAGATTTAAATGGTATGTAACAGTTATGATTGTAACTTCACGAGAAAAGGCTACTGGTATTTTTTTTTTTTACATTCATACTCTTTCTATTTTTTTGATTAAATTGGTTGACAAATTAATTTCTTCTTTTTGGTACACAAAATTATTAAACTAATTTTTTGCGACTTCTGTTTGTAAGTTAAATGAGATCCAAATTTTAAATGTCAGTAAAATATATAATATGACCTCACTATAGCAACTATACAATTTTCAGAAAAATATTACCACTATAGCGAGGTTTGACTGTATAAAGATTTCCCATCTTAATGAATAAAAAGCTATGACATAAAAAAAAAATTTCTTTTGACTCCTTAAGCTAATGTATGAGTTACTATTTATGAACATGAAATTATATAATATGTTACATAACTATTTAAAAATTATCTTGGCGTGTTATATTATCTATCGGTATAATAGTTTTAAAAGAGAATAGTAAAATAAATGCTTAATTGAAAAATTAATGTTGCTAATTAAATTATATATCATATAAAATTATTTTATAAAAATTATCATTTAAAATAGTAAAATGAATCTTATAATCTCCCATATAAAATTTTTCTAAGTCTTTACCATCAAGAGCACTTATTCCAAATTTAAAATTGAGAAAAAAATTGCCCATTTTAAATTGTTCAAGGACAAGATTGGCGTATCTTTCTTTATTTGGGAGTAACATTTAGTAGGAAAAGTATTTTTAAGCTAGTTAACTAATGAAGAGGATATCTTTGAGCCAAAAATATAATGGAGAGTAAAACTGATCTACTTCAAATAGTTCAAGGGTGTTTTTAGCCTTTTTTCCTTTTTAATATTATATTGTCAAATTAATTATGTAACCATGAAAAATGTCATTTTATATATAGCGTAATTACATCATTATCCATATTTTAAAATTTTTGATTTTTTGAGGTATAACATCATAAAATAATATGATATATTATAAAATAATAAATAAACGATCATGCGGATAAGCTGTGAGTTTCCTCAAACAACCTGACTTGATTTGACATCCACATTTAGTGAACACTTCAGGATCAACTCTTTCTTCTTAGTAGGTGTTTGGATAATTATTTGCTTAAGATTTGAGAAAAGGTCCTCCTTTCATTTCTTTCATTTCTTTTATGTGTCGCTTTGTGTTCCGTTTTTCTATATTTTCTCGCAGTTAATTTGTGTGTGTGTGTTTATTGTTGTTCCACTGTCCCAACAACTGGTATCAGAGCGAGGTTATACACACGAAAAATTAGCAAGAGTCACCAAAAAAAATTTTTCGGAGAAAGAAAAAAAGGGGCAGCAGATCTGCTACCGGAAGAAGAACAGTCGCCGACCGGAGAAAGAAAGCGCAGCAGCCACCAGCGGTCCAGATCGAGCAGCGCCGCTTGGATCTGAACAGATCGTCGCAGCTGCCGCAGTCTCTGTCGCCGTTGCGAAGAGATCCAGATCTCGAGTTGCTGCCTCCGTCGAGCAGCCCAGGCAGTCGTTGCCCCCGTCGCGCTGCTGCCAGTCGCGAACAAAAAACAGCAGCAGTGCAGCCTAGGAGAAGCAGCAGTCGCCGCTGCTACCAGTCGCAGATCCCACCAAGCAGCCGTCGCTGCTGGATCTTCTCAGATCGCGAGCAGCAGCTACTAGCTGCGCAGCCAACCGAAGAAGCGGAGCGAGCAGCAGCAGATCGAGCAGGAGGTCGAGTCGCCGGAGAAAATTTTTTTCACCGGCAGGTAGTGTTTCACCGGAAAATTTTTTTTTCAGGCAGAAAGTTTTTCCAATTGGTCCTTTGTTGTTGGTGGTCCGAGTTGCTTTGTTGGTGCGTATTGGCTTTGTCATTGAATTTTTTTTTTGATGAAGTTACCAAGATCTGAGATCAGTTGTACCGGGTACCTCATCTAGTCGTTTGAGATGACAGAAGATGGGAAGTATCGAGTTGAAAAGTTTGATGGTGCAGATTTCAGTTGGTGGAAAATGCAAATTGAGGATTTGCTGGTTCAGAATGAGTTAGACATGGTATTGGGTAACAAGCCAAAAAGATGCCTGATGCAAAGTGGGCAGGTTTGGATCGGAAAGCCATGACGGTTATCCGACTCTCGTTGACCAAGAATGTTGCGTTTAACATTCTGAACGACAAAACAGCGAAAGGTGTCATGGAAGCGCTGTCTAACATGTACGAGAAGCCATCTGCAGTAAACAAGGTCTTTCTGATTAGAGAATTGGTGAACATAAAAGTGAAGGAAGGCGGTTCAGTTACCGAGCACATCAATACAATGAATTCGATCTTAGCCATACTTACGTCAGTGGGCATTAAGTTCGATGATGAAGTTCAAGACTTACTACTGCTATCGTCATGACCTGACAATTGGTCCGGAACGGTTACAGCAGTTACCAGTTCAGCAGGACCCGATGGATTCACTTTTGAAAAGATTCGTGATCTCATTCTAGGCGAGGATGTCAGAAGAAGGAGTTCTGGGGAATCATCGAGTAAATTGCTAAATGTCAGCAGAGGCAGGAGAAATAGCAGAGGTAGTGGGAGCAGGAACAGAAGGAGGAGTCAGTCGAAGACTCAGGATCGCTCAGGTGTAACGTGTTGGACGTGCCAGGAGGTGGGGCATTCCAGGAATCAATGCCCGAATAATAAACAAGTTAACATTGCAGGAGATTACGCTCATAATGATCTCTTGATATGTAGCGTGGAGAGCAGTGTGGATTCCTGGGTCATGGATTCTGGTGCTTCATTTCATGCTACCCACAGCAGTGAAGCATTGCAGAATCTGAAAGAAGGGGATTTTGGAAAGGTAAGACTAGCGAACAATAAAGTTCTTAATATAACGGGCATGGGTGACATGATTCTGAAAACTTCAGTCGGTCCGTGGACTTTAAAGGATGTCTGAGTGATTCCAAGCTTGAAGAAACGGTTGATTTCTATTGGGCAGTTGGATGATGAGGGACACGATGTTAAGTTCGTAAATGGGCAGTGGAAGGTGATAAAGGGGAACTTGGTCATAGCTCGAGGAAAGAAATGGAGTTCGCTGTATATGGTCTATTTACCGTCTGAGGGAGTGACTGTCCCAGATCAGAAGAGAAACAAAATCCGGTTCACAGAGTCACGTGGGAAGAAGAAGGTTCGTTTTGCAGGAAATAAACCCAGAGCCACAGGTCAGATTCAGGTTTAACGTGCTTGGAAAGGTTCAGGTAAACCAGTCAGGGATTTTCGTGGCAGTGGGAGCACCGGCAGTCAGCCAGTTAAAGCTTCAGCTAGAGTCACCAGACAGTGGGTTAAGAGAACCAGTGTTCCAGCTGTCAAAGTCTCTCCGGATGATTACCTGCTAACTATGGAGAGTGTCGTTTGTTCTCAGAGTATCCCAGGATTTGGTAGTTCGTGCAAGTGGGAGTCGGTAGGGACAGAGGACGAGTCAGGGGCAGTTTTAGCCGTGACTGATGTTGGAGTTTGGGGAAGCTTCAACGGGCCTTCAGGTTAACTGATGAAAAGGCCGCTGCAACCAGGAAGATGAGGAAGAGATTACTAGACATACAAGTGCTCATAGTGGATGGCAGTTGAAGATTATCATGCCTCCAAGTCGGAGATTGTTGGGCTTGTGGAGACATGATTAAGTCGACTTATGACTGTTAGAATTCCGGCTTATGACTGTTAGAATTCCGACTTATGACTGTTGGAATTCCGACTTATGACCGTTAGAATTTCGACTTATGACCGTTAGAATTCTTAATAGCTCGAATCTATTTCTATAAATAGATAGCTTGTACTTGTAATCTATACACCACAAGAGAGAGCAATAAAATTCCTCCCAGTTGCAGCTGTGGACTAGGTCGCGAGACCGACCACGTAAATTCTTGTGTGTCGCTTTGTGTTCCGTTTTTCTCTATTTTCTTGTAGTTAATTTGTGTGTGTGTGTTTATTGTTGTTCCGCTGTCCCAACAATCCGACCTCCTTTCTTTAGCGGTTCAAAATTCCTTATCTTTCTCATTCACTCTATTCTTTGAGAAATGGATTTTAGCGTAAATGGCATTCTCTTATCACAAGTCTGTCGAACTGATCGTGTCATGTGCAACATCCATCAATGATGGTTCATTAATGTCCATTGATTTAGACTCCTTCCCCTTTCTCAACTACGAAAAAGATCAAGAGGGGCCCGAAAGCCCCCAAAGAATGGACGCGAGTCACCTTCTTCTAGGCTCCGCTGGACGACACGGCATTTTCGTTCAAATATATATAGGTCGGTCGTACTTGTGATGGTTCCCAAGGATCTAATATGACCACTTAGGTTTACGTTGCCACAATATTATTCTATGAAAGCGGTGTTTTAGAAGTTTGGCCCGGTTTTTTTAGTGTCGTAGGGGATGGAATGACCTTTCTAACGCATATTTAGTCGTAGCGGCATAGTCCCACTGATTTATTTTCGATCGGAGCATCAAGCAGTGCAACCCGGTTCTACTTGACTAAGCTCATGCTCCTCCAAGGAGTGAGTTACCAATATGAGCATATCGACGATTGCTAGCTCCTATGATTCGAATACACATTATTGTTGTGATCAAAGAAGCAATACCAATATGCCCTTAGAAAGATCAGAAGTAGTCAGAGCTGTAATTGTGCGTACCTATAAAGAACTCAAACGTGATGACGGGATGATAATACGATATGATGAGAATACTGCAGTTGTTATTGATCAAAAAGGAAATCCAAAAGGAACTCGAATTTTTGGTGCAATCATCCGGATATTGAGAGAACTAAATTTTACTAAAATAGTTTCATTAGCTCACTATGCTGCCTGGTGAAAAATCACCAACTCAGGAGTCTTTGATCTTGAAACTGACATATACTTGTCCCCAATGCATGCATCATCAGAAGTGGCACACAAAATATTGTCATCACTGAGGCCATACAAATTGAACATTCCAGAAGTTTCTAGAGACCGGCGCCTGGGTACGACAATTGAGGTTGCTCCTGCTATAATTCAAAGGCCATCTAAGGCTTGACAGTTCCTTTTGGTTAATTTCCAGTTGATTGCCTCAACCTATCGATTGAGTGAGTTGGAGAAGAAAGTCTTAGAAGGCTACGACTCTATAAGTTTCACGTCTTAAATTTTAAAATTCATAAAATTTTAAGTATATTACAATTTTATGTGGCAATAAAATTTTAAAATATATAATTTTAAACATATCATAATATTTCTGATGCTATAAAAACTTTCTATCTAGGATAAGTTAAAAAAAATAAATTATTTTTAATTTAAAAAAGAATTTTTTTTAAATAAACTAAAAAAGAAATATCATCACAATAACTGAAGTAATATTTAATGTTCTAACTGACAAAAATACTTGAAAATTGAAATTACCTTTGAACACGAAAACAAAGATAAAATTTTATAGTGAAAACTTGAAAAGGCTTTTACCTCCTAAAAATTTGAAGTCGGAACAATGAGCAATATTATAAACAACGAGTTATCTGAAATAATCTCCAAATACAGTATCAAACTTTGGAACCACAATCTGTGGCCAAACGGGTCTTTAGTAATCAAATCAGGCAGCAAACTTTTCCATCATAATTTTGGTGGTCGTGCAATTTTAATTTTAAAAGAGATTTTTTTATAAATAGCAGTATTTTGGTGCCTAATTACATAATATAGTGATTGTGTAACTAATTATCAAATAACTAGAATAATATTATAACTATAAATTTATTTTTGTTGAAGAGATTTAGGAATTTTATAAAATTTTAGCATACAATTCTTAATTTTTTTAATCTAAACCCATTACCTAATTAGCTTGCAGTAGTTAGAAGATAAGTATAAAAATATAGCAAGAGAAAATCTTGACGTGGATGCATTATCAGCCCAGTAGTGAGCTGACAAAGATAAATTATAATAGACTCACTTTATTATAAAATTAAACATGACTGTGGGTTCTTCCTCAAAGTATTCACGAGCGCATATTCATAGAGTTGAATCCCATATTATGAAAAAATTTATGTAATATCTATTGTTTCTGCAATTATACCAAGATAGCATAAGTTCTTTGTCAAACCGAGTAATTTTGTCAAATTTGCAAGCGAGCAATTACTTGAAAATAAATGGTATTTCATAATTTATCCTTAAATGACATAAACAAACTTTATCTTTTGAAGGCACCAAAATGCTCACGGTAGCTTGCTATGTGAGCACATATTATAGCATTAAAGAGAAGAGACATTTCTCCATAGATGATGATTTTGTCCTATTCAGACTTATGGTCTGAGTAAGGTTTTTCTTGCATTTACTCTACCTCTAAAAAAGAGAGCATAAAGGATGGTATTTTTACTTGCTCATTAACTTCTCCGGCTTCCTTTAAAAGATCATTATTTTTGTCAATTTTTATCCTAATATCTCCACCCAAATCATAGGAAAATCCTAAATTCTGCTAATATCGAGGAGGGTTTCCTCACTTTTTATACTAATATCTCCCCCAAACCACAAGAAAATCCCTTTTTAATATCTTTTCTACACATATAAAGAACAAATCCTAGATTTCACTAATTTCGAGAAGGGTTAAAGTTTGTAATCACTTTAGAAAGAGAATGAGAGTAGATGTAGGTACCATATTTTGGCCAAGGTCGTTTTGTGGCGATCAAAGGAACAGATAAAACTGTATTCAGCCACCAAAAAACATTCCGTAAGAATTCGTCATGATGTTCTAACATAGATTTTAACTTTAATTTCAGCAAAGTCAATGAATAAAAATGAGTTAAGAACCAGACACCTCTTTTGGGAGGGGAATACTATCTCATTTTTATGGTGATTCTGAAAATTTGTCAACTATATGAGTTCCTCTCCGGCGGCAGCAAGGATAGATATGCATATGATTTGTGAAAGAAGGAAGAACATCAATGTTAATTTGGCTGGGAGAAAGAAGAGGAAGAGAGAGAGAAATAAGAAGAGGTGTCTTTTCAATTTTTAAAATTAAAGATGCAACTTTTTTTTTTTGGATGACCTTTTTTTGGTTTCAAATAAAGAATATGGCCGAAAAATTGAGAGAAAAGACAAATAAGAATGTTGATACAGGAGAGCGCCACTTAAGTGGATCTAGGATTATAAATATATAGATAAGTTCTAAAATTCGTTTTATTAGTGATATAATAATTTTGTTGTATTTGTTCGTTTAATTTCATTGTATCTGTTTATACTATATCTATTCGCTCAATCTACAAATTTGTTGGATACACTAATTTTAGGACAAGTCACTATGGATCAGTAAATTTTCAATTTTTTTAATATATGCACCATGAATGTATTAATGCATTACTTATATTTTATAAAATACACTTATAAAATCAGATTTAAATCCCAGATACACAGGTCTTCGAGATTACTCACAGTTTTACCAGATCTGCTAATTGGAGTTCTCATTGACAGTCATGTTTGGTCTGATTGTTTGCAATTTTTAACTATGATTGCTTTCACGGTTATGTTTTTCTTTTGATGAAGCCATCATTGGCTTCTGATAATTGATATTGATTTCTGATTTTGAGCAAAGAATGGGATCTCTCTAAAGAAAGCTTTCGCAGAGGACAAAGGGGTATTGATGGGGGTGAATGAGTGAAGCGGCGATGGAGAGGATTTTCGGACTAAATTTTAAATATCTTCTATAAAATTTAAAATATAGTTATGTTTAATTACTTTTTTTTTAAAACTATCATTTAGATAACTTTGCTCTGCCATGTAATTTTTCCATTTTAAGAAGTATATGTTACCCACAAAGAACCGATACGCAAAAGATTGACAGATCTTTCCGGCAAACAGACAATTTGGGCATGCATCCAACAAAAAATTTTTACAAAATGAATCGAGTGAAGCAATTGGAGGTCATAGATCAGCAGTGTGCAGTAAAGACAGACTTCATACGCTAAACGCTCTTAATAGTATGTATTATCAGCTATTTACACTTGTCAACTTGAAACTTTAAAAGGCTGATTTAGACACAATTCCACAAACCCAAAAATGGACGAGGTTGTACAGAATAGTCCATTAACACCCCCGAAACAAATGCCAGAAAAATGCTTGCAGACAGATCTACATATGGCTACAAGATTCCAACATACCAAAGAAAACCATCCGAAGTTGGTGCATAAAAGAAGCTTCATGATGATCACTCGTCCAATCAATCAACAGCCTTTGCGCTCTTGGGCACCTGTCGCCCAGCATAAGAATGCCATCAGGTAAAGTGTGAGAATCGCTTTACTGTTCATGTTTCTATTTATTATCATGAATCATGAGGGCCTTGGATCAGCACAGTAATACGCTTAGCACTGTCTGCACGCATGATATCTCCTTTAGATCCAATCTGGGATAACAAATCATTTTTAAGATACCTCAAAATTCTTAGCTAACCCGAGTATTCCGAGAAAAACCATGAAGAGTGTGCAGGCTGATAAAACAGAGAGAATCAGCTATTTAAGGAAAAGAGCCAACCTCATTTGGTAAATCAAGGGAAAACCATCGCAGTAGAACTCCAAGGTGCACAACAGCAGGAATTAGCTTGAAAAGCAACGGTGTTGTAACCTGCAGAAGTGCTTTGTTGGTACAAATTAATTGTTTATAAAATATTACAGATAATTCCAATTACTGTAGAAAACATTCCCAGAACCCCCCCCCCCCCCCCCCCCCCCCCCGCCCAAAAAAAAAATAAACACTAGATTGGCCCATGTAATATTATAATTTGTCTTCACCAATTATTAATTCAGTTTGCATGAGGCTCATCAGTGCTATTTTGAGGTTAGCTGATAAGTATCTGGACCAGGCACATTCAAAGATAATAACCACTTGATGACAAAGAGGAAAGATCCAAATTGAGACTTCCAGAACGGACTAGCAACTAAGCATACTAAGAAACCTGGGCTACTTTTATAGACAACGGATCATATCAAGTAAAGCAGAAAATGGGGATGCATAGAGACCCAGCCTGAACTAGCTTTGATTCAGCCCTTTTAGATATACAACTTCATGATACTCTCACATTCTACTTTTGTTCTTTCCTTCTATTTTTGACCTCGATAAACTTATTCTGGAACCTTTTATTTGTTTCGGGCTAGAACCGAGGGACAATAAATTATGTAATCTAACCCGCAAGGGTGGCCGAGTTGGTTGAGAAGGGGATCTCCCAATTTGGGAGGTCTTAGATTCGAAACCCCCTGCATGCTTTTCCTATCGAGCTCGTCGCATGGGGCTTGCCTAGAGCAATTTACCTCTTATGTGATTTACAGGCTGGTTTGTGGGGTGTTATACTGGAGCAGGGTTTATTCTGTGCGCACTCAAAGGATAACGGCTGTGGTTCCCTTGTCATCAAAAAAAAATTTATGTGATCTACAAACATTTTCTCATGCCGTGTAGAAACTTCTAATGCCCCTTTTCTGCAAATACATCCGTCCGCAGCTAACTCACCTTGAATTTGGTCACACAACGTACAGCAGACTAATATCAAGACAGCTAATATTGGTAAAGCTACGAGAAGAAGCTTCAATATTTTATAATTGTATCCAAATCATCATTCAAGAATTTTCACTATCAACCCTGCCAAAATGGAATCGAAGAGAACCCCTTAATTCAGCCCTTATGTTCAGCATGCAAAATTGCCACAAGTTTGAAGCATCATTCAGATGCAGCTGCTCTCTCCTCAAAAAAGGCACGAGCATTGAGCATGCAACAACAGGCTTTTGAATGGGCCAGTAAAATAAAAAGCATTCATAAGATCAGTCCACTTTCCACATCCCGGGCCACGCAAACAGACACTTTTATAGAATTACGCTACTCATTGAAACCAGTATTGTCAAAGGTGCGCTTAAGCCCTGACGCGAAGCTCAAAATACATTGAAAGCTTTGCCTCACTTAATGTAAGCTTCAGTTTCGTTATCAGGGTCCTAAGCCATACTTTTTCTTGCCAATGAGCCTTCACTTTATCGTCATTCTTTTTCTATTTTGTGTTCATGTATTTGTCATTCATGCTTATGATCATTCTTGGACTAAACATATATATATATATTATTTTCTCCCTTTGCGCCTTTTTTCATTATAGCCCACGCTTTATTTGCACTTTGCTTTTAAAGCTCCAATAGACCTTAGAGTTTTTTTGTGTTTTTTGCTTTTGATAACACTGATCAAAACATAAACCATCCAAAATAAGAGGTATAAATAGAGGAAGATTAATGCTATGCCCTTCCATTAGCACTCAAGACTTGTGCTCACAACCAAAGGATGCATGAAGGGAAGTTGTCACCATGTATCTCAAAACACTCAAAAAGGTGCAGTGTGTTCAGACTGCAGTGCACAGAAACCAATTAGCATAAATGCCAACAACCAGACTACCGGAGAATCTATAGGAGTTACACAAGCGAGACAAAAGGCACATGTCTATTTTTGTCAAAAATGGAGAAAGCAACACATTTTACATACCAGGCTAAGTGCAGTTGTTCCTAGAAGCAGCATATACACTTTACCCTGCAGCAGTGACCAAATTCCATCACTCATCCTAAGGTCATCAGTTCATAACATCAACCTAGATTGAAATTACATAAAGAAGCGGCAAAAAGCAAAGCATTACGAGTAATTTTACCGCATAAATTTTGATTTCATGCTTCACACAATTGTTCCTTTGTCGATAAGGTAAGTAATTTTTTTTTAATGTAAAAGAGGAAAACCCCATATACAGGATATGATTCTCTTGTAAAAACGACCAATCTCTATACAAATAGGGATATCATGAGTGCAAAAGGAAACTAGAACAACGGACGATCCTTCAAATAGATAAAATCATCTGTAATCACAATCTCCTAAAAAGATGTTCCTATGCTACTTAAAATAACACACAACATCATATTAGCATGCAAAGTAAGCTTTTGTACAAGGACATCATATTAGCATACAAACTAATAGAAGGGAATTTTTATTTTCTGCATAGCAGAGTACTTTAACCAAATCACTACCTCAATTAGATGAACATTTGAAGCGCGACTGAGAAGAACAAATGCAAACTCCCCTATTTGAGCCAGAGACATACCAACCTGGACACATTCCATTCAAAAAAAGAACTTCATAATGCTAAACCAGAGGTACAACTACAGAGTTCAACAACTGTTATATTTAGGACATAAAACATTTTTTACAGGTAAACATAAACAGTTCTGTAAACTTTATTTGGAAACCCTACGCATCCAAACCCTCCTGCCAGGGCCACAGTGGTATTCTCCACTTTTTCTCCTTGGTGACTCGAACCCCCAAACCCATGGTTGGAGGTGAAAGGGATCTCTACCACTAGAGCAAACTCTCTGGCAAAACAGTTTGGACTACTTACAAGAAGTGCAGCTTTGTTGGTGTAACCGAAACCCTTGACAACTGCAGCAACCACAATAGTTTTTATGATGACGACCAATATAACAGCTGCCAGTAAAATATCGATATGATTCCAAAGAAAATGCACATGGATAAGCATTCCAATGCTGGATAGGAAAAGAGCAGCAAAGAAGTTCCGGATTGGTTCAACCTGCAACAATGAAAATACCACTAAGAGGCAAGACCCGTGACACGTGGAAATGACACACCAATCTAAGCAAAACCTAAAAACTAGTTAAGAGTTAAGACCACAACTTTCAGCACGTCTAAACTTTCTCTGAAACTGCTGCAGCAACTATTCGCTCAGATCACAAGGGCGACGGATGTTGAGGATTCAGGGCTCAACAAAAAAGATGATGATTCACCCACCCGTCTTCAACTTGTCCCAATCAAAACTAGGACGTCTCAAAGCTGGATGACTATTTTTCTCATGTCCTCCTAAATCTCAAATTCAATGGGAAAAAAGTGTCGCGAATGAAAAATAATGATGGAACAATTGAGTGGAGGTGGAGAAAAGATGATCTGATAAGAAGGAAGGGTGTTTGAATACTTGGGCTTTTTTTGGGGGGAAATTGGCAATTTGTTTGTATTCTATAAATGAAAAAAAAAAGTACATGAGTTGTACTGAAACCATATATATAATTTGACTCTAAGAAACTGAAGCTATTCTGACAATCTAAATTGAATCTAGCACATCAAGAGTTTCTATAGTTTCTCCTAAGTAGGACCATTTACACCAAAAACAAAAGAGCAAAATACAGTTCAACTTGATCTTTTGAACAGAGTTGCTCATATCCTCAAAACATCTGGAATTTCTCTTTCCAGATTGTCCACCAAATACTAGTTGGGACTATCCTTTGCCTCAAATCCTGCTTTCTCCCAACTCACTAAGGTTTCAGAGACCTTGCTTGACATTATCCATGAGATGCCATAGGGATAGTCCAATAGGCTTAGAGTTATCAACATGATGCTCAATAAGTAATATCAACCTGCAATTAGTAACTCGGGAAAATCAATAGGTGTGACGATCGGAAAACTCAACTAGATTGTTAGTAGTCATAGCCCTAGATCTTTTTCATTCATTGATAACATGAAAATTAATTCTTTCTCGGTTGAAGTGCATTATTTATTTCTTTTAGTTTTAGTTAATTGATTATATCTTTGAATACCGAACTCCTGGAGAGGAAGAGTCATCTTGGGTTGACATATAGTGCGACTTGTCAGATATATTGGGTCATATGGTATTTCCCCGTTCTCTCCCCCGATCGAGATATCCCCCGTTTCGCCCAAGAAAGATAAATTAAATCATCAAAAATTTGGAGCGTTATTGCTTGAATAAATAATTAGTATTAGTTTAATTTAGTAAATAGTAAATTACAAGTCCCTGTGGGTACAATATCTGGACTCAAATCCTACATTATTTATACGACCACGTATACTTGCATGTGCATTAGGCTCGCAATACTCCTTCAATGGGACTCCACTATTCCAATTGAAATTCGAATTTTTTCCGGAATCAATTTCCTTGTAGAATCTTCTCTACCACGTTTGTTAGGGAACTCTATGAGCAACAGAGTGCACATCCTCTCAAAAAATTTTACCCCAAAAGTTGTTTTCCAATTGGCAAATGTCCATCTCTAGAGATCTGCTAGAGTAGGTTTCTCCTCATCTTCCCTATCGGAACGGTCAATCAAACATCTATTTTTAGCAAGCCATTATCCTGTCCCAGAAAGTTCAAAAATAAGAATAGTTCCCTTCTTAATCTCCACATCGAAATCCCTAGTTTTTTGGATTGCCATTTGCTTTCTTGTACAGCTCTAGCATATGGATAGTTGGCTTTGGTCAATCATAAGAAGGGGGGGAGGGGGGGTATCTGCCTTATCATTAGGTGGAGAGTATATAAATGTGATGTCAAGCCAACCAGCATTTAATGCTCCTTCTGGAATGATGAGGACCGACCTTTGATCTCTTTCTAGGGATAGAATGCTCATATATCTGTCATGAGCAATGAATTTCCTCGTACAAAAGTAGTCTATGTCTAGCTCTTTGGTTCTCCATCTCCTTACCACATTCTTTTGGTCCTTTGATGCTTCCTTAAGAATATGACAAATCCATTCTCTCTGTTATTTGGTTTTCATGGAAGAGCGTCTTATCATATGACGACTTCTCTCCACCCATTCATACCAAATAGCTCCATGTGTAGCCCATGTCTTAACATCAAAGGATTTAAAGCCCACACAAAAATAAATCCTATTCTACCCCATGTCTGTGATTAGAACTCCGTCCGCAAGAAAAAAAAAACAGAAGGTTGGCAGGCCATCACATAAGGTGATAGCAAAGAAGAAGGTAAAGAAAGAGAGTTTTCGGCGAGGAAGTCACCAGAAAAGATGTTCTAAACTCGTAGGAAGTAGGGGGACAGAGAGAGAGAGAGAGAGAGAGAGAGAGAGTTCTTGGCAAGAGTGATTGTGAGCACTGTCTTAGAAGTGATAAACCCCTTGGACATATTTTTAAATGGATGAGGAGCTCCACTTCTGGAATTAAGCAAACTAAGAATATGGTTATTGTGGGACTTGAAGATGATACAGAATGGATGACGAGTAAGAGGCTGAAACGAGCTACACTATTCTAATCAAGCATTAATGACACTAGGGGGAAAATGTAACAACTCGTCCAGTCGTTGTGGGGTGGATAGGGCCACAGTACCCTTGCTAGAGTTTCCGTAGTAAAATTTGCTAATGAAATTCAAAGATGGGAAGGTTAAAAAAAAAGTGAAACTTGCGTGTAAGCCTGATGAATTTGTTATGTTGTGTTCTGTAAGGGGGTGACCTAGTGAACTCCATAGGAAATCCTGAGACTACGAGTGAATTCGTAGCAATATTTTACAGCGGGTTGCGAATTTGGGTTTAACTGTGATGTCTTGAGCTGATATTGTGTTGTGAAATGGAACTTGTTACAATTTTACCGAGCTACTTGTAAATGAGGCACTGCTACAGCAATGGGTTTTCTATTGCAGCAAGACTGTCGTAGCGACCGGAGTTCTGCCATAGCAGGTATCAGCGAGATGCCAGGTCTCGCCATGACGAGGCCTTGGTTGCCATAGCGGCTTTGTTGTTGCGAAGGTAGTGACCTCTGCAGCGAACAACGCGAAGCAGAATACATGTTTAAGTCAGTTATTTCGAGTTTTTCACCTCATAACTTCAAAACTCGAACCCAGAGACCTATGAGGTGATTTTTCCAAGGCTAGGGCATAATTCTCCTTCAAGGTAAGACTAAGTTTACCCTGTCAATTCTTTCATCTAATAATCCTCTAACATCCTAGAATCATTGGGGGTGGCCTTAATTGTGAATTGTGGACTAGAACCCTAGAACTTCTGAAAGTACAGGGAATTGAATGGGTGATGATAATTACTGCTTCCTATGATTCTAAGTTGTTAATTAACACTTTCTAGGACGGAATTGGATGTTCTAATGCATAATCGTGGTAATTTGGGGCCTAGATTCCAATAAAGATGATACCTTTAGCATAAAAAACTGGTATAAAAGTGGTTAAAGAAGTAGAAGCTCCGTGATTTGGATGATGTGATCATTGGGAAACTAGATTATGGTGAATTAATCCTCAGGTAATGATTTAAACTGTGATAACGAGTAGAATTAGGTGAGTTTGAATTCCTAATGTTATTATTTGACGAGTAGATGATTAAATATTCTTGCATTGTTATTTTTAGACTTTGAGCATTCCGAAACTTTGAGAAAAGGAAAGGCTCACGTGAAGTAGCATGCTCGTTCAAGTTCTTCGGTTGAGGTAGGTTATGGTTTATTTGGAGTTAGACTTTGATTAGTCACTTGTATGTGTCATGAGTTGATAAAGCATGCATGATTGGTCTTTGGACATAGACTTTGATTGTTGATTGACAATGCTTGTATGAATAAGCTATTAAATTATTGAAGCATTTTTTAATATAACTTGTGATTGTGGTGTGCACTTGTGATAACCAATGTGTACTTGTCATTATTATCTTGTGTGATGACTAAACAGAAAACATTCTGAGATGTGTTGATGATAACTAAGGATCACATAATATTCTGATATTAGTGGCTCATGTCCGATGTGAGCTTACAGACGAGCGGTTGGGTGTGGAGCGGGTACCATGCCGGTATGAAATATAATTCAGATATGAGTGACTCGAGTTCGATGTGAGCTCAAGGATGAGCGGTTATGTGATGGGCCCAATACCATACCGGTAATGATATGAGTAGCTCAAGTCCGATGTGAGCTTATGGACGAGCCATAATGAGTGGCTTGGGTCTGATGTGAGCTTATGGACGAGCAGTTATGTGGGAGCGGGTACCACGCCGGCACGGTACATGGACACCTAGAGTACCCTGCAGGTCATGACTGGTTAGGCAAGATTAAAGACCCATTAGCATGTGTTTACAAAAAAGCGACAAATGTGTATTCAAATATGATACAGAGTGAGATTGATGAGATACAGAGGCTACACAGTTGTGATTCAGTATGGATATACATCCATGATTGTGTTGTGACTACATGTCATTGTAGGTTGTTGTAATGACTCTTACATCTGTTCGGTAATTCGTATGTCCGATATTGATTGACATGGTTATGTCTGAATATGATTTAAATCCCTGATTGTTATTGACTATCTGATTCCCTGAATTACTGGTTACGTGTTGTTACATCTGTCTATAGTTTCTTCAAAGCGAATTCTCCCTAGATACATCTATTCAATTTCATTCTGAATTTATTTCTAATATATGAAATATTTATTATGCTAAAGATTTTCAATCTATTTTTGCTTTCATCGATTTGTGATATATACTTGCTACTAATCTAAGTCGGCTTATGATGCCTACCAGTACATACTGTCTATATTGATGTTACTCCTGCACTTTTCTTTGAGTGCAGACTGTGTTCCAGAGTCTTCTTTGCGACCTCACATCTAGTGTTGATAGTCGACTGGTCTGAGGGTGAACTATTCCTATTGAGGATGCCACAAATCTTCCTTTAGATAGATGTCTACTTTATTCAGACATTGATTTATGTTTGCTTTTGCTTTTGCTACTCTTAGACATTACTAGTTAGAGTTCTTGTACGATAACTTTCAGATTTTGGGATTATAATAACTAGACTTTCACATATTGTTTTTATGTTTATTTGAACCTTAATATTTATCTTTTCGGTTAAATGAATCTATAATTGTTGGGTTAGTTGGTAAGTTATGGTTCGCCCATTGGAGGGTTATTGTGGGTGCTAATCACAACAGTTGGGTCGCGACAGAAAACGTCCTGATCTCTCTGGGGAACAAGAGGTATAATTTCAAATGAATGAATCTGAATGAAAGAAGCTTAAGGAGTTTGGCAGGCAGTAAGAGGCTCGTGGATGCAAATTTAAGAACTTGATAGAGAAAACTTGACAAGAGGTTGTTCGAAGACACTGAGAGAACAATCAAAGGTAAACTACAATCAGAAAATTGAAACTAGGTGTAGTAATATGCTCATACAGCACAGATGGTAATATAGTTGAAAATAAAGTCCACTGTGCAAATATTATCATGCACAAGGATTGTGTAAGCTACCTATTGGTAAGACAGTCCAACTTGACTGAAACAGAGTACAACTCAGTTTAATAACAGATACAACACGACATAGGTAATAAAAGAGGCCTATAATCAGATCTGATCATGAGACGAAAACCAAATTAACACAATCACGGCTTAAAGAATCTTACTGGATATAGTAGATATAGTATTAACCTAGAAAAGGCTGGCCTTCCTTCAAGAGGTTTCCAATTTTCCAAAGCCTAACAACGTACTATGCCCAACTGAAAGTTAGCTCAATGTTACCAAAGGTGGAAACCACAAAAACAGCTCCAAGGTCTGTTGAGGATTTAAGCGCAAAACACAAATAAAGCACCGGCTTTAATGAGGAAAGGCGCAAATGGAGGAAAAATACATGTATATATAGATAGATAGATAGATAGATAGATATAAATATAGATGTAGATATATAAATAAAAATTATATAAATATGAAGCCCAAGACTAATATTTACAAGCATGACCAAAAATATGGCCAAAGAAATTGAAACAAAATTTTTTATAAAGTGAAATATCAATTGCTCTCTTCAGAATTACGCTCTTTGGCAAGTAAAAGTATGCCTTAGAGCTTTGATGATGACGTTGAAGCGCCTGTCAAGAGAAGCAAAGCAAAACGCAACGCTCGATGTGTTTTGTCCGTCACTTCAGGACTTAAGCGCACCTTTGACAACACTGAGTTAGCTTACAGCTCGCCATTACCTTTAAAAGAATAGCTAAAGCAATATTTATTAGTGTTAGATGGAAAACATCTGGGTGCAGGTAAAATCTCTTCTTTCCAGGAATAGGTGGAGCTTTATGTTTTATAAAAACAGACATTATTTTAGTGACCCACCAATGAAAGAGTGAAATTTATTTTGGTAGACACAGCAAAGCATACTGGGTAGAAGAAAACCAGTCAAAAACCTAGCATTAGGGCTCTCAACATTCCTCTTAACTGCCAAGAAAGATCCTCTACAATTCCAAAAATGAGGCAGGTGATTTACAACTGCCATCTTTACCACCACGTATTATTCAGGACATGTTCACAAGCTGTGTTTTAAAAGTTGGGACTGTGAGACAAGTGTTTATACTTGTCAAGAAGAGAGGCATCAAGCTTGACTCATGGATGTAAACCCCACAAATTTCTATTTTAGACATTTTTTAAATTGCAATCAATTTTTAACATCACAAAGCCAATACTTTCTCTATTTATGTATCTTAGTTTGTTGTGTATTAGTTTGATTGGACACGAAGTTCAAGAAAATTAGACTTTTGAAACTTGTGATTTGTGTGTCTTAATTTGTTATGTGTATTAGTTTGATTGAACACGAAATTCAAGAAAATTAAACTTTTGAATCTTGTTATCTTTTTTTTTATAAAGGTAACATCCAGAATATATAGCAAAAGCGATATCAGAAGGTGCTGAAAATAATTACAAGGTCACTAAAGAGTCATGAGGATATTGTCAAAAGCTATTCTAATCTAGTCGGTTGTGTCATTACACTTTTCCTATTAAATCTATCAATCCCCTATATCCCCCCATCAGATCCTGTTTACAATAAAAATATAACAAACTAACATAATTCATCCCAATTTTGTGAGTTGAGTTGCTAGTGTCTGGCCATTAATATGTTGGCCTCTCTACAAGGGTTGAAAGATTATTTATGTTCTTGTACTTCATGTAAATACAACGAGACAAAATAGGTAAAAGAAAAAATGAGTGGCAATTATTCACTTATAGTTAGTTTTTCATGTTTTGTTAATATATTTTGCAAATTTTCTTTAAAATAGTTTCTACAAATTTAAGTTTTTGCACTATGTTTCTATATATATGTGTGTGTGGACACACACACACTGCCTTCAATTTCAATTTATGTGTTTTACTTTCCTTTTTGCTCTGTTTAGAAAAGAATGTCATTCTTATATTTTTCTCTTTAATTCCAACATTCTACAATTCATGTTGAAAATATAGGAAGAATTGTCGTAGTCTCTTATATTTTTTGTACACACAGGATCTCTTGGAGGATATAGGGGATTTGATAGATTTAATAGGCAAATTGTAAGGACACGGTCGACTAGATTAGAATAGTTTTTGACAATATCCTCATAACTCTTTGGTGAGCTTGTAATTATTTCCAACACCTTTTGATACTGCTTTTGTTATATATACAGGATGTTACCTTTATCAAAAAGAGATCACAAGATTCAAAGACCATTTTTGTATATTATACACATCTTTAGTTTAAGACCACAAGATTCAAAAAATCTAATTTCTTGAACTTTATGTCCAATCAAACTAACCCTTTGTTTGGATGGTGGTTACCCATGGTATAGTATGGTATCGTTACTAAGAGTACCATGTTTGTTTTGATGGTTCCTTAAAATATATGGTATGGTATGGTTTGATTCCATGGTTAGGTAACCATGAAAAGCCTCACTTTATTAAACCACCAATTTGGTGTAATCCCATTGTTCCCTAATTTTTCTTTTCAATTATGCCCTTACTTAATATTACATAATTCTATTCTACTCTTTTATCTTATATTATTTAACTCCACCCAAAAATCATAGTCTTCTGGGTTTAGTTCTCTTCTGCGTTCAATCTTCTCTTTTCTAAGTTTGATTCCTTAAACTTCTTACAAGTCTGCTTGTTTTTTTGTTGAAATTTGTGTATATTTATTCTGACATGTTTCCTTTTTTATTAATTTTATTAGAATTTGCATGAATTTAACAACGTAATATATTTATAAGGCATAATTTGTGAAAAATTAGCAGAAAAAATTTATCTTAAATTATTTTATTAGTAATTATTGATAAATTTAACATATTTAATAATTTAGGGCATTTTAGTCAACTTACCAGTTATGATACAATATGATACAATCAAACCAAACAATAAAAATGTTATTAAACAACAGCAAACGATACATTCTATCCAAACATTGTATTTACATTACAATACAGTACAATACCATACAATACAGTACCATACGTTATAAAATCATGAGTAACCACAATCCAAACAAAGTGTCATATGCATAACAAACTAAGACATATAAAGAGGAAGTATTGGCTTTGCAATGTCAAAAATTTGATTGTAATTTAAAAAATGTCTAAAGTAGAAATTTGTGGGGACGTAATTTATGGGGTTTGTGTCCCGTGAGTCAAGCTTTATGCCTCTCTCCTTGACAAGTATAAACAACTTGTCTCACACTCCCAACTTTTAAAACACAGCCCGTTGGTTGTAGAGGATCTTTCTTGGAATTTTGGCAGTTGAGAGGAATGTTGAGAGACCTAATGGTAGGTTTTTGACTGATTTACTACAGCCCAGTATGCTTTGTTGTGTCTAAGAATTTCACTCTTTCCTTGGTGGGCCTCTCCAAAAGGGTTGAAGATGGCCCCCCACACACTCCCTCTGTTCCAATTTATATTTTTTTTATGCCTCTCATATCCGACCCCAGGGGATTTCCGTGTGCCTTGCACCAGGATGCGCCCCAGAGAGCAGGCTAAAACACCTTTTAAATGACTGGCCCCAGGAATATTGCTTCAATAGCTGGAAAAATGAGAGCATAAAAAGTGATGCTCACCGAAGCTTGAGCTCAAGCTCTTTAAATTCAGAACATGACCATGTGGTGGCCCAAAAAGTCCAATAGTTTTGAACCATTGATGTTTGTCACTATATGCCTTCAGATCAGGAAGAGGAATCTGAAATTCAATTTTAAAGATTTTAAACTTTCCCAGTAAAGTTTTCAACTTCTAGGTTGAACCAATCTAGATGTTGACTAATTTTAGGTAATAAAGAACCTACCAGGATGATCATGAATTCTGAATTCTTTAAAATCCGTTGGAAATTTTAATAATTTGATATAGCTAAGTGTCAACTGAGAATCTTAAACCTTGAGTAGCATATGTCCTTCAGTTTCATGCCTTCTTAAGCATGCTTGCAAAGACAGTTACAAGCCGCTAGGAAGAGAGCATGACAAACAGCAGCCAGTAAATCAATCAACTATATCTCCAATCCCAAACTAGTAAGGTCAGTTATATAATCATCTATATCTAGCTCTCTATTCATTGTCCGCTTTATACCAAAGGATTGACTTCTAAGGCAAACTAGGAGTTCTTTAGGAACTACAGGTTCTCTAAATATCACTTTTCATTACACTGACGTACAGTCCCTATGCCGACTGAAAAGGACCCCTGGCAAACAACAGAAGATTTAAGACCAAATGCAGTGCGCTTATGTAACGTAAATAAGATTGTACCTGTTCAAGAGTATGCTGAGCCAGATCAGTAGTTGATATCATCACGCCAGCAGCAAAAGAACCCAGTTCAAGACTTAAGCCAAGCTTATCACTACACTGACAAGATGCAACAACCCATTTTATTCAGCCATGTGTGCTTACTAGCATATGCTTGAGAAGTGATTAACTGAAAAGCTCAGGATGAATAGTTAAAAGGAAAAAGGAAAGTCAGAGCGCATAGACATGCAGTTCAGAGATAGGAAAGGAAGACAAACCCCAGCAACAAGCAAGCAGAAAGCCACAGATGCAAGTTGGTACAGTTCGTTTGTCTGCATATTATTCCAGTAAATCAGAGATTCGACGTCACCCAAGGAAACAAAGGTGACAGTAAAATCATGCGTTAATCAAGCAGATGCAAACTCACCTGTGATGATAGGCCTATCATCAGTCTAAGAAACCAAGGTATGCAAGTTCGGCATAGCATCGACAAAATGGTCAAGAACATCAACAAAACCACCAATCTGTAATCCAAAGGAAAGTAGCGACAGAAAATTGAAAAGAAAATCAGGAAAAAAATTGCAGGGAGAGGGGAAGTATCAAAAATAGAATTCATATTGTATGTACAACAAAATGAAATGCACGGGAGAATATTTAGGTTGTCTCTCTTTGTATATGAGAATATACATATTATGCCCCCATAAAAAGTGCTAATGGTCAAAATAACATTATGTCTTAGCCTGACAAGTTTGGAACACCAAACGAAAGCTGCACTGGCAATATCAGGTCTAAACTAAGATGAAATGACTCAGCCAGCTGACTTCTATTTGGTCACACAAGTCCATCTGATGCAGGACAATAGTTGACCTAAACTTATCTACTTTCGTGCTTAGAATATTAGAAATTAAGATAAGGTAACAAGAATAACTTGAGAATTCTTTTACTTGGCACCAGAATCCGCTTATGGACAATAAATCATTAGCACCATGAAAGACTATGTTAGAGCATATATGGCATCATGGACATTTAATAATTTCAATAACAGCATAATAGCGTTTTGCATTCTAAACTCAAGACTTTTTCAAACACCATTGCTTACAATTTTGCCATGGAAGCCATTCCTTGAAAAACACCAGAAGTGCCACCAAGAATAGGAAGCAGTGCAAATAACAAACCTACTGTACAATCCTGTCAGCAAGAAACGTCTCAAAAGTTCAATAAGGGAAGTACTGTCAATGTAAAAGAACAGGAAAAATAATAAGCATTGAAAATTGTTAGCATGACCAATAACCCATCTGTGAAAAAAAATATGCGACATATTTATCTTTTAATGATAGCAATATCACAAAAAACAAAGATGGGAAGCTAAGAAACACCTGCAGAATAAGGATTCCAACCGTTACTTGCCCATAGAGGGTGTTGACACTATTTTTTTCCATTAAAAATTTCAACACCTGTAATCCAGAAAGATACAATATTCTTCAGTAAGTTAATATAATTTACTAGCTACCACACGATGTGTGTAATTCAATATTTTCGCGAGCAACACCGAACAAGTGGATTCAAGATAGGGTTCCTTCTCAATACAGATCCTGCTTATATTGAATGCCCATTCATTCCTTTCTCACTTTTCCCATTATATCCACAATTATCAATTTAACGTGGCAAATGTGTTTGGAGAAAGAAATCCATATAGGATTGAGATAGCCTGAAATCCTAGAGAATATCCAAGAAACAATGCTTCTCTTGTAAAAGGGAATTCCGAAACAATGTTTGAAATTACATCTTTAGCAACAAGTTATGCACAAAATTAAATGCAGAGGAAATGTAAGCTTTTATAATCTTTTCTTGTGATCAAAAATTTAAGTGAATCCCTTTCCACAATTTTCTGTAGTCTGATTGTTTCTAAGATTATTCAGTCAAAATGCATTTCTCTAAAATTCAATCACTTCTGATAAATGGTAAGCTGTTGCCATCTTTTCTTGTCATTCTGCCAGAATTTAAGTGAATCTCATTCCATAATTTTCTGTAATACATTTCTGTTTAAATTTCTATCACAATGCATTATTCGATTTCTGTAAAGATTATTCAGTCAAAATGCATTTCTGTTTAAATTTCGATCACTTCCAGTTCCAGACTTCCAGCACTAAACCGAGCACCTAGCATTTTGGAAAAACAACTATATGGGGTCAAAACTTATGAAACCCACTACAGAAATGATTTGTGCATTCAAAGTGACATTTCCCTACTTCTCCCTAAATTAGAAGATATTAAATAATTGAATTACTGGTAAAGTAACCGATTTATCTCGTAAAATACACCTTATATGAACTTGAGTTATTTGGCAGTAATATCCCCAATTCTCACCCATCATGAGAAAGATGCTATAAGAGTCCATGACAAAATACTTGGTGGTCCAATAAATTCAATTGGAAAGATAAAGTTAAAATCCACAGGGACTTGCCACTGCTGTAGAAGACATTGATAAGAAGACACCTACAAAAACACCCTCAGATGCTTTCCCACCGCATAACTGCAAGTTATCAACAAACATGGTCAAGATGAAGTGACATCATTGCAAGAAATAATCATAAACTTATATTTGCATATTTGGAGCCTCAAACATTCAGATAAAATCTAACAAGCTTTTCAAGGATGCAGATTACCAAAGCTGAACTAGTCATAACAATAGCTCCAAAATAGGTGAAAATTAAAATTGCATACCGAGGCTGTTATTCCACACAAACACATGAAGAGAATTATCTGGAGAGACCCTCCTAACACTGCAACAGCTCGAACAATGCGAAGCTGCAATTACAAAGTTAAATTGCACTTCCTCTTTAAATTTATAAGATAAAATGACAAAATGACTCTGCTTCAAGAAACAAAATTCGACCTTTGCTGTGGAAAACTCTAAGCCCAATGCAAAGAGAAGAAAGATAACACCAAATTGAGCAACTGTTTCAACCTGAAAAATTTTACCACAGGAAATAAGAAAAACATAAATTTAAGAAGACTGAAAAATACTAAATTATAACAGCAAACCATTAGCACCACAATATTGCAGGACCGTCCAAAGACAGATAGCTGATATAAAATTACCGTAAGAATTTTACCATGCCTTATCATAGCCATAAAGCAGTGACACCCAAAGAAACACCTTTAAACTGCTGGTGATAATAGTAGGAAGCAGAACCAAGTGTATAACTTCTACATGTCTCAATACTCTCAAATGGACATAATGCTTTATTAACACTTAAAAGCATGGACAACCCGCAAAAGCAAAACAGCATGGACAAACATGTACAAGTCAATAAATTCATGAGTGATGTTTCTGTAATAATTCATGTCTCTTAATTACTTAATTGAAGATAACCTGGGATTAAGTTGGTTGATTAATCAACAATTGATTTACTTATTTGAAGAAAGACATGCAATAAAAATACCTGCACCATTTCACTTATAATGTTAAGACCACCAGGTCCAATAATTGAGCCTGCCAGCAAATATCCAGTGATAACCTGCAATACATTAGTAGCATATGCTACAAAGTAAGATTGATAAAGAAGCCAAATAAACATAAATCCACAAGCCAAACAGGCCACATGCAGGAGACAATGAAAGAAGCTATTGCAGTTATCAATCAGAAACAAGCAAAGGAGTAATTATCAGACCGGTTGTCCAGTGCAAGCGAAGGCAATGCCACCACAAGTTGCAGAAACAATGACAACAACCAGATCAGATATCAATCTGCCCACAGAGTTAAATCAAATAGATCATTTAACAAACTAGCCAGATAAAGTTGTCTTTCTATTACATAGTGTTTAACAACAACAACCCAGTGTAAATGATAAAGAGATAGTAACATAACCTTAAATCTAGCTGCAGGACTGGAAACTTTGACTTCGGATTAGACATGATAAAGACATTATCCTGATAGGGGCAGGGGAGGCACCAGTTAGTGTGACTTGTGTCCTCAGTCATCCATAATCATCTTACTAGCAGAACACAAAGGAACACTTCTCCAAAGAACTTTCATAGGTGCAAGAAGTACCTTTCGATCTATCAAAGTAGGTGTATCTTCTGCTCCATTGTCATTATCCAAGTTGAAAACACTGTTCAACTGGAATGACCTAATAAAAACATAAAAAAGTAACACTAGCATTTTAGTCTTTTGATTTTGTGATAATATGGAGACCTTCCAACAAGTAGCATAGCCTGTAATGAATCATAAGCTAGCATGGCATACTTTTCCTCATTTGTCTCATTCTTCTTGAACTTGACCCTACCAACCCTAGCAACGGTTTCCAGAACTGCCTGAGAAATGAAGTGCTTCAGAAATGCATATTCCATTGTACTAGGAAATAGGTCATAGTCACAAAATCAAACTGAAAAAAGCATAATAAGATTTCTCTTATATTGCTTTTCTAAATTGCAAGTTACACGGTAAGATAAGCTAACAAGACTAATAAACTAAGAAACTATGCAGTATTCAGAAAACTGTCTTTGGCAATACTTCAAAAGGACATACTATGACTACTTTGGAGAATTCTTTTCTTAATTAATTTGACATATTACTATAGAAACTCATATTGAAATCCATACTGATTTAATAATGACTAATGTGTGATCAGAACGTGACAAAGCTCACAAAGGGACAGAAATTAGGGAGTCAGTATGTCGGAAGTCCTAGGGACAACCATTGATATTTTAAGCTGTTGCCGCCTCTTATGTGACTGATGAGTAACCACTGACTGACCTTATTTCAAGGATTTTATGTTTGTCTCTTTTTTTTTCAAATAAAGCAAAGTAATTCATTGATTTCACCACCCATCATTGTCGAAAGCATCAACTTGATCATACAAGTTAATCTCACTCACCAGAATCTCCGGCGGAACTGGCCGGAGTTCTGGGAAAGTAACAAACTCCGTCAAGGGACCAGAGAGGTCATCTTTCAATAGAGTCTTATACTGCACGATGTAATCTTTCTTCAGGGCTTGGCACACCACAATTGCCTCATAATAAGAACCCAGAAATCCGTCTTCTTTGCTTGCAACTTCGACAAGATCGCCCCTTCAGAACCGTATTATCTTTACAAAGGAGTTCCGAAACAATCTATTGAACCTCTCAATGTCTAACCAGACATGTACGTATGTCCACTTTCCGTGGAAAATGCAAAAGAAACGTAATGTAGAGTATGCTTGTAATGTAACTTCTAACGACATGTGGCAGCACATTTATTGGTGTTTCGAGACAAGTATTGATGATTGTTTCATCCTGTCAAAACCAAACTCTTGATGTGATCAAATAAATGATTTGACTATTGGAATGAACATGAATGCTGAGATAACAAGTTCACTGTGACTTGGCCAATGGCCGAAAAAGTTTTATAGTGAGAACAATAACCTAAAAAGTAAGTTGTTTCTATCTACAGCTAACTATGATGTCAAGCACGAAAGGGAGAAAAAAGAGAGAAAATTAATTTGAATTCATGAATAAATACATCCAAGATGGTTCCTTAAATAGAATTTTACGATGGGTTGTTGTTGTTGTTGTATTAGATGTATTTTTAAAAAAGAAACCGAATATGCAAAATAAATCTTGGCACATTTTTACATTAAAACATGTCACATAATTCCCCTTCAGAGCTAAACTAAAACCACAAAAGAATCTAGCAAATGAATACATATTACTCCTTAAAGAAGATATCAACATGTTACAGATCAATAATCAGACCTACAAACTCCACCACATCCAGCTACTTATAAGAGTAAATAAACTTTAGATTACAGCAAATAATTTCAAGAGAAAGCCTGATTTGTTGAGAAGTTCAAATCAATATCATTTACATGCACATGGCATCCAATTATTCTTAATATCTCCTTAAGACAATAACTTGAAGGAACATTGCACACCTCTTGCTCCGCGACGCTATTGTCGAAGCTCCCGTGATCAATTGCTGAAACAAAAGTAATAGTATGAGATAGACGGGCAGGAACAGGAAGAACGAAAGACACATGAGTGAATTATTAAAGACATATTAATCAATCAACTATCTCAATCTCAAAGCGGTTGAACTGAAGTAAGTTGTATTACCAGATAATTTCCCTTTCAAAACAAATTAAGGGTTCTTAATAAGATAGAGATAGCCTAGTGGAAGGACATTCCACCTCCATATTTGAGGTTTAGGCTTCAAGTTATAAACGGGGAAAAGTGGTAATGGACCTTGTTGACTACCGATGTTTAGGGTGTGGGGTTTATCATATCAGGAGAAAGAAAAAGAGCAAGTTGGGGTTCTTCTAAAGCTATTAAGACCACTTCATAAAATCAAAAGAAAATATTAAGCATCAAAAATAAATAGTGAATACCTCAAATTTCTAAAAGCATCTCTGAAAACAATCAATAAAATCTAGAAACACAATTATATTGCCACATCATATATACATACATACATTTATATGTATGTATGTATTGCATTGTATGTGTATGTGTATGTATATGTGTACATAACTGCCTTTACAGACCAAAATTGTCACTCAAGTTAGTAATTCTATTAAAATTGTTTCTTATTCCCTTTATCACTTAACATGCAATTGAAGCCCCATGCTGCATGCTTTTTAATCAATTAAATTTCAAAGTTATACTCGAAAATTCGGATAATGTCATCTTTTCCTCTTTTACCCCCAGCTCACCCTATCCCAGGATCACCGGGGGTACCTACGGTACAGTTCACCAGTCTACCTACTTACTTACAATATGGCCTCACTTACCCTTCACATGACTTTTAACTTTAATATACGCAGTGTTCCAATTATTCTTCAAACATTCAAGCAATTTAATTATTTTTATTTTTTAACCCCAACCCATCCTTATCTACAAAACCAACGCATCCGTTTATTATGTATTTTCACTCTTTTTTGTTGATAAGGTAATGTTGATTAATACTAATAGCTTAACTATAGGAGTAGAATGATATTGTATTGAATGTAATTGATTAGGAACCGATTATTTGATATGGTCTTTCCTTATTTAGACTTAGAACTCATTGTATAAGTACCGATTCTCATGAGTTGTATATTCATCAAGAAATATAAAGAATCTTTTTCTTCTTCTTGAAATTTTCATGGTATCAGAGCCATTGCTTCTTTTCCGAGGTGAGTTATCTCCCTCACAGCAATAATCTTCTGTTTTTATCAACGAGATCGAGTTTTCTGTCTCTTGGTGGCTGTCCACAACACAATCACCTTCCAGTCAGTTCCTTTTGGAATATTTTTTCTCAGGTAGGAATGTTGGAACATTTCAAGCCTATCCCTATCAGTTTTACTTGTTTCCAATCACCGCAATTAGGGTTTCGGCGTGGCAGCTACTTTTCCAGTGAGATCTACAGCTTTCTGGAGAATTTTTCCAGAATTTTTTTCCAGACGTCACATCGCAGGCTTGTTCCGAGTACATCCCTACCAGTTTAATTTCTTTTCCAATCAGTGGAATTAGGATTCCAGCGTGACAGTTATATTTCTGGCCAGATATACAGCTTTCAAATGACTTCCCCATAAATTTTTTCCAGACCTCGGGTCGTACGCCTATTTCAACCCTTCCCATCCAAGTTCCGGCAGATTCTGTCCCGGTAGAATTTTTCCAGCGAGATCAGACAGATTTATCAATGGAAGGTGATTCCTGTATTTCTGAATATCCCTATTTGATTTTTGACACTAAGGATTATTACTTGTTCAAACTATGATTCATACAAAAATAGATATTAGATAATAATTCTATGTCTCAAATTAGTGCTGTAAAATTGGATGGTATGAGTATATATCTTGCTTGCTTTTTATCAAATCTAAGAAATTGATTGGATATATTGTTAGAGAAAAGAAAGCACCTGTTGTGACAGACACTACCTACTGTCAATGGGATTCTGCTAATTCTCTTGTGATGCGGTTTCTGAACACTATGCACCCTTGAATATCTAAGCAATATTTATTGCTTGATACTGTTGAAAAGATCTAGAATTCAACTAAGGGAACTTACTTCTCAAGGGAAATGATGCCCAGATCTTTGAGATTCGAAACAAAATCCACGCTGCTATACAAGGTGAGTTGACTATTACTGATTATTATTCCGAGGTAAGTGGGTTATGGCAGGAGATTGATTACTATCAAAATCTCCAAGCGAAGTGCACTGATGATGCAGTTTTCTTTCAACAATGGGTTGAAAGGAAAAGGGTCTATGATTTTCTAGCCGATTTTAACCAAAAATATAATCAAATCAGGGTTCAAGTTCTCAGTAAAATTCCTTTTACTTCTTTTGAGGGTGCATATTCATATGTTCAACAGGAAGAGAGCCGACGAAGAGTCATGCTATTTAGCACCAACAGAGAAGTTTGGGCTAGTTGTGTCTCATAAAGAGAGAGGATGCATATTCATATGTTCATCACGAAGAGAGTCGACGAAGGGTCATGCTTTATTCAGCACCAACAGAGAAGTTTGGGCTAGTTGTGTCTCATGAACAACCAAAGGCAATTAATTGTGATTATTGTGGTAAATCAAGGCATACTAGTGAGATAGGTTGGAAACTACATGGTAGACCGACTAGAGGTCGTTGAGGCAAGTGTGTAGGTCCATCAAGGGATCAGGCCAATCAGCGTTTTGGATGGCAAAAGGCGACAAGGGTCTGCCTCGTCACAAGGTGAGGCGAAGTGAGCGGCGAAGAAGGCGCTCACCTTTTTAAAGTGAGGCGCCAATTAATATCAAAAAAATTAAAATATTTAATTGCATATATAAATAATCAAAATCTCAATAGCAATAACATATTAGCAAATATTTTAATTCAAAAACTAAAAATAGATAGTACTAGTAGATACTAAAAGTCTCGAACTTGAATGACTCAAAGTCTCAAAAAATCCATAAAATAAGCAATACTAAAACTCTAAAAATAAATTGAGTAGCACAGAAATAAAAATAAAAATACTACAATTTTTTCCAAAAAAATGGGCAGATACAGATTCTGTTTACAACAGAGGGTGAAACTGTGAAGAAAACAGAGTTAACTTAAGAAGAAGAAAAACACAGGTTAACTGTTAACACTCAGTTAACTGAAGAAGAAAAAGAAGAAGAAAGAAAACTGAAAAAGAAGAAAGAAATCAGAAGAAGAAAAAAGAAAAAGAACTGAAGAAGAAGAAGAGGAATACGTACGGCATACCTGGAGAAGAAGAAGGAGAAGTCGTTGGTCACTGCTTGCTGGTCTATCCGAATCGGACTCAAAGAGGAGAAGAGAAGTCGATGGTCTAGATTCGGAAAAGTCGCGAAGACAGAGCCCTAGAGGCGCTGGTAATTGGTAAGTGCAATTAAAACCCTAAAAAACTAACTATTAAAGCTCTAAGTTTTTTAAAAAAAAATAAAAAGGCGACGCCGTTGTCGCCTTTCTCACCTCGTCGCCATTAATGCCATTAGCGCGCCTTTTTGATTTCGTAGCGCCTTGGTGGAACAAAGCGACATTGTCTCGCCTCGCCTCACCACATCGCCTGAGGCAAAAGGCGAGCACCTTTCACAACACTGAGGCCAATATTACATAAAATGTGGAGATATCGAGCACCACTTCTGAAGAGACTTTGTCTCCGGGTGAAATTCCACATCTTCGTAGTCTTTTGAACAAACTTACTTTAATGTATCCAATTCTAATTATGTGCATTCAAGTATTGTTTTAATGCTTATCTTACTTCTTGAATTATTGATTCTAGTGCGAACAAACACATTACAAGCTCTTCTAGAGGCTTTCAAAATTGCTCTCCTAGTCCCAAAGGGTACTATTTCAAAATAGCCAATGGCTCCCTAACCACTATCTTTGGAATAGGTTTAGTCATTTGTACCCCTGATATTACCTTATCATCCATTCTCTATGTACCTAAGTTTCGTGTTAATTTGTTATCTGATAGTTCCATCACCAAAGAACTAAATTGTAGTGTTGAGTTCTTTCCTAATTATTGTGCTTTTCAGGTGCTTTTCAAACAAGGAAGAAGATTGGCAATGATAGATAGCATGATGACTTATATTTGATCGATGAATGCAAGACTCGAGCTAGTCCCTTTTTTTTTTTTTTGAGGAATTAAGGATGTCAATCAAGAAATAATACAATGGCATAGACAGTTGGAGCACCCATCTCTTTTCGCTTTAAAGAAGATATATCCTAGTTTGTTTTCCAGAATTGAATTCGAATTTGTGTCTTGTGATACTTGTGAATATGCCAAGCACACTAAGAACTTTATCCTTTGAGTGATAATAAAAGTACAATTCTCTTTTCAACTACTCATTTTGATGTATTGGGGTCCTACCCAAACACTTTCTTTGTCGAGTAATCGATGGTTGTTACTTTTATTGATTGTTGCACTAGAATGACATAGATATATTTGTTAAAAGCCAAAAGTGGAGTTTTCTCCTGTTTCCAATCATTTATAAGATGACATAAACTCAGTTTGAGGCTAAGATAAAGATTTTCCAAACTGACAATGGCACAAAATACATGGATAAAGCTTTTGGAGCTCACTTGGAGTCTTTTGGGATAATTCATCAAACTAGTTGTCCTTACACTAGTGCACAAAATGGGGTTGCCGAAATAAAACATAGACATCTTTTATAAGTAACAAGATCGCTTTGTTCACCATGAATTTGCTAAAGTCTTACCGGAGATGCCATTCCAGTAGCTTCCTACCTCATCAATAGAATGCCACTTAAAACCCTCAATTTTCTAAGTCCCTTGGAAGCTTTAAACGGTAAGAATGACTATATCTCCAAAGGTATTTGGGTGTGTTTGCTTTCCTCGCACTAGGAACTCTGGAATACTTGATCCTAGAGCATTTAAATGTGTCTTTATTAGGTATTCTCCAGCATAGAAAGGGCAAAATGCTATCACCCTCCTAGAAGATCCTTTATCAGCGTAGGTGTAACCTTTCGAGAATCTGAACACTACTTCAACAATACACAATCACCTCTTCGAGGGGAGAATTATAAGGAAGAATAGATGGTTTTTCCTAGTTCCATTGTAAAAGTGAAATTGGAGAAAAAATTTAGGCGGAGACTGTTGGGCATTTATATAGCCTGATCTAATAACTTACTCAAGGATAAATACAGTAGAAGAAGTCATCATGCACTCAGCTAAAACCGAATCATCTTCTGTTGAGATATCTACATTTCCTAATGAGTTAGATTTGCCTATTTCTCATAGGAAAGGAGTTAGATCTTGCACAAAATACCATTTATCTAACTTTGTTTCCTATAATTCTCTGTCTCCCTCCTACAGTCTTTGTCTTGTCTATTTCTTCTGTGTCTATTCCCCAAAGTTGGAGAGAAGCTTTTGCATATATTAAATGGAAGCAAGCTATGATTGAAAAAATGAAGGCCCTATCAAAGAATGAAACTTGAGAACTTGTCGCATCACTACCAGACAAGAAGTTGGTTGGTTGCAAAGGGGTCTTCATTGTAAAACATAAAGTTGATGGCTCGGTTGAAAGTTTCAAAGCAAGATTGGTGGCTAAGGAATTCATTCAGACTTATGGAGTGGATTATCAAGGAACATTTGCCCCTGCTGCAAATATGAACATTAGAATTTTTTTGGTCTTGTGCTACTATTCTTGATTGGATCATAACAACCATATTTCATTTTTTAAAAATTGATTACGTCTTACAATAGCTTGATATGAAGAATGCATATCTTCGAAGATTTAGAAGAAGAGGAATACATGGAGATTCCTCCTAGGTTTGGTACTGAACAAAGTCGAAAGGTATGAAGACCGAAGCAAGCCTTGTACAAACTAAAGCAATCTCCTAGAGTTTGGTTTGACAGATTTTGTGAAGCAATGATCTCCTTCAATTACCAACAAAGCAATGATAACCACACCCTCTTCATTAGACATCAAAAGGGTAAATTCACCCTTTTCATAGTTTATGTTGATGACATAGTAATGACAAGGGATAACCCAATCGAAGAAGCTATTGGCACAGAAATTGAGATCAAGGATCTTGGTAAACTACAATACTGTTTGGAAATTGAGGTTGGTAGATCAAAAAGAGGAATCTTTATTTGCCAAAGAAAGTATATTTTGGACCTTCTGAAAGAAACTGGTACGACAGGTTGCAAACTAGCAGAATTGCCTACTGAAAGCAAGTACAATTGGAGAGTCGGTTGATAAGGAGAGGTATTAGAGGCTGGTTGGAAGACTCATTTATCTCTCGTACTAGACCAGACATAGCCTTAGTTAGTCTAGCGAGTCAATTCACGCATGATCCCCGAGATCCTCATATGCAAGTTGTCCTTAATATTTTTCGATATCTGAAGTCGTCTCCAAGGAAAGGTATACTTTTCTTCGAACAAGGTCACCTTCAAATAGAAGCCTTTACATATGTGAGTCGGGTTAGATCTCTAGAAGATAGAAGAACTACATCTGGTTACTGTACACTCGTAGGCTCATATAAGGAAACCTGGTTACTTGGAGAAGCAAAAAAACAATGTGTAGTTGCTAGATCAAGTGCATATGCATAATATAGAGTTATGCGCAGGGTGTTTGTGAACTTTTGTAGTTACAAAGGCTACTAGAGGAATTGAGATTGTCTGAAGAAGGAAAACTTTCTTTGTATTGTGACAATAAGGTTGCACAGTATAGCTCAAAATTCAGTCCAAATGACTGAACAAAGCATGTTGAAATTAATCAACACTTCATCAAAGAAAAACTTACAAGTGGTGTCTTGAGTTTGGTCCATGTGTCATCAGAAAAGCAGCTAGCTGATGTGTCTACCAAATGCCTCAACAAACAGACTCTTCAAACACTGATTTACAGGTTAGGCATGTGCGACATCTTTGTACAACTTTAGAGGGAGTGTTGACTGATACTGATAGTTCTATTATAGGAGTAGAATGATATTTTATTGAATGTAATTTATTAGGAATTGATTATGTGAATTGTCTTTCCTTATTTAGTCTTAGGACTCATTGTATAAGTACTCATTCTCATGGGTTGTGTATTCATCAAGAAATATAAAGAAGTTTTTTCTTCTTGAAATCTCCAGGTAATAATACCAAAAAGTAGATAATCTAGACGACAATATCGTTCTCTATCAAAGACTTAATCATCTATGTGAATAAGGATCTCATGGATACACCAAAACTAATCAAAAACATAAAAGGTGTCCTAATATGTGCAACATCATCTTCAAATTCTCTTAAGTTCCTTTCCCTCCAAAGTACCCACATAAGCTAGTGTGGCTACATTTCACAACCTACTACATGCCTAGCTATGTAGAACCCCTCCAATGTCTCAACCCAACCCATTGTATGCCAAACCATGTGTTCCCATAGATTCTCAACATTATCAAACTTCTAATACCCTGTGTTTCCACTTAGGCTCCAAACTATTCAAGGTAATGTAGTTTTCTTACTTTTAGCTTATATTGGCTTACAATTGTCTAGTTAAATTAGATTTGAATGAGACGCATGACAAGGCAAGTGTGCATTAGTTTGCTTTTAGATACTCCATGTGAGATAGGTATATAGTAGTATCTGTTAATTTCCCATCGGGGATACATATGTATCTTTAAGATACTGAAATTACCACTATTGAAAGCAAACCAATAACCATCCAATAACAACATACCCGGTATAATCTCATAAAGTGGCGTCCGGAGAGGATAGAGTGTGTGCATAACTTACCCCTACCTCAAAGATAGAGAGGTTGGTTTTGATCGACCTTGGCTCAAGAAAAAGTTAATCCAAGGCAGTACGGAAAAGAAATAACATAAGTAAAAAAGCCGTGACAAATTACTATAGACAACATCACAAATCATCTTGCACAGTCATCATAACAAAATAATACAATAATTGAAGTACAAAAGATAATAGATAGTAATAAAACTCAAAGGACAATAAACTACAAGAGTAATACTATGACTAATAGTACAGAAGGACAGACCAATAACCATTTATACAAGCTAAACCTTTTAATAGATAATTAGGCCAAAACTCCCACCCTTCCCTTTTCCAGGATCACTAGCGTATCCACTTGCTTTGATCCACCTATCCACAGCACAGCACGAACTTCCATTCCCGTGTTTGTACTTCTAATACACCCTATCTTCCCACATACCTGCCACACTGTTCCATCGTCAGGTTAGTGTTCCCACTTACCCTCCGCACTGTTCCATAGACAGTCTAGCGTTACCATTTACCTCCACACTGATTCAAACTTCAGATAATGTAATTCTTTTCCTTTTTTTTTTCCTTTAACGCCACTACACCCTACCCAATCCCAGGATTACCGGTGTATCACATGACTCGAACCTCTAGAATTCTCAGTGTTTCAACTTACCCTCCACATGACCAAGAAAGGAAACTAAAACAAAACCTAGAAGGAAGTAATAGATGTGACTAACCACCGGGCTGCTCTTCGGTCTCATTGAACTCCTTTTCTAAAGCTCGATCAATCATGTTCGCGAAACTACCTTCCTCAGATCTCGCAATGGAAGACGAATTAAATTCAGCAGCATTGACAACGACGGCATTTTCTGGATCTCCAGGTATCTGATCGGCAGAAGATAAGAGGACGAAAAAACGGAAGGAGAGAAGGAGGAGAAAGCAGAGCCCTGGCATTGGCATTCGGAGTTAGAGACAGAAAATACAGTTAGGGTTTTAGAGAGAGGAATAAGGGTGCGCAGTGCACCCTGTTGGAAGTTAGCCAACCGACATTGAAATCTTTTACGTTTAAGCTTTCCACTAACAGAGCGAAAACTGGGAGAGAGAGGGGTAGGGGAGCCGGCGGGTTTGAGTGAGATTAGGAGTACCAAAAAGCGTACCTAAAAAATTATATGTAGCGTTCTTTCATTTCCGGATCAAAAGAATGGTTTAAGGGTAAAAGTTTATCGATGGGTACCAAAAACTTGGTATAAGTCAGATTATTACTCTCTTCTTTCACAGTCAGTTGTCAAATAAGATTTTGCATCCCTTAAGTAAAAATAATTAGGAATATAATTAATTAATATATTTTTTATTAATTTTTTAATTTTTATTCATTTATGTATCTTTTAATTTTAGAATAATTAATGCTAAAAATTAGGAGTGTGCAAAAATTGGTTTAACCAATAAACCGAACTGATAATTGATTTATTGGTTAACGGTTTTATAAAAAAATTTATTGGGATATTGGTTTGGTTTTAAGATTTTAGTTAATGGTTAAACTGATAACTCACTAAGATAATATTAAAGTTATATTTTTATCTCTAATTATATAATAGTGGCTTTAGATTTTAAATACAAACTCATATATCGGGTGGTGGATTGTTAAGTTGAATTCATATTGGTTGGGATATATTATGGTACTAGAAGACCCTTGAAAAGGCATTGATGGTTGGCTGATTGGTGTACTTATGATACGAATACGAACATTTGTTTAACATCTTTTCCATTTAACATATTTTTAACCTTGTTACATCATACTTGTTCATTCTCACGTTTCCTTCTCGTACTTGTCTTGTGGTATATTGTTAAAGATGAATTGTGAAGATTGGATATGATATTAGCAATAGTTAGAAAACTCTATGATGAGAGCATTGGTTATTAGCTGTTAGATTCTAAGTTCAATCACCTTTAAGCTCAAGAATCCTATTTCGTGAAATAACTTCGTACTTACTCTATCTTTGTTACTAGTTATAGGCATAATCATTCGTATATCGTCATTGTGGTCCTAAATCTTACTTGAATCACTCTAATGGTGTTTCTTAATGTCTTTCATGGTCTTTATGTCGTAAAGGTCTCAAAGTCACATTCACGTCATATGTTCATGTTTAATGTCATCTTACGAGTTACGGCTGAGTCACATGTACATTATATTATAGTTATAGAGTTGATGCATTATTTCATGTCACGACATATGCATCTACTCCTGAGCTATAATCGAGGGGCATGGGCCTTATTGGCTATTTATATGTATTATGATTGACATATTCCCGATCAGAAGCCCTACAGGCGATGATGATGACATATATATTATTATTCCCAATCATAGTATTAGAAGGCTTCTACATATGGTATTATGTACCTTTCACGCATTCATGCATGCATATAGAGTTATAGGTTTAAAGGTTTCAAGTTATCTCTTTCCTCTCTTTATCTTATTTTCTCTTAAATCATTTGTCTAACCATTATTGTTTTCCAACCTTACATACCAATACATATTATTCATATTGACATCCTTTCGCTTGAGGACACTATGATGCGTCAGGATTTTGCGACACATTTGTACTTCTTTTCATAGACTAAGCGCTAATATAAGTCAATTCTAACATTATTTTGCTAAATTTCAGGAATCGCATGAGATGATGGAAGGAGGAATAAATCAAAAGAAGTTTGCCGAAAAGGGAACAGACGGACTGTTCGGTGCTTTGTTTGGGGTTATAAAACCGACACGCAAGTGCACATGGTCGAACAAGTAGTAAGTGGCTTTAGTAAGCCAAGTGTCGATCCCACAGAGACTTGGGATAAGTGCAATTTGCTCAAGTATACTATATTTTTACTTCTAAATATGCTGACAACAAAGTGACCAAAAAGTGGATATTTTGTATTATAGATTTTTATACTAAAACTAAGAACAATTATCTACTTTGAATTTGGACTATGGATAAAAGCATGCCGAGGTTAAAGAACATGTAATGAAACTGATTATCATCCTAAATTGGTTAATCTTTTCTTCCAGTTGCTAGTCAAGAACATTTGCCAAGAGATTAAAACTCTCGTATTTAATCTCACTTAAGAATCATGAACCATCCGTCTACATTTCTGTGATCAAATGCAATTCATGTTCTAGCCATACAATTCCGGTTCCTAAATTGACTAATACGACTTTCAGGTATATTTCTATCTTGAAGGTTCATCAAAACTCAATTTTCCCAAATCAAGTAAAGAACAATATCCTATTAATTCACAACTTTCCAATTTTGTGCTCTCTCGAGTGAAATCGGACTTTTTAGATGTACATTAATGTAGGCCACACACCAATGCAGTAGAAACAAGAATTAATAGAACAACATGGAAGAAAAAGATGAAAAACCATATAATCAATAATCAAAATTCATCACAAGTGTTCATAACCTCAGCAAGGAAGGGAATTAGCCACTCATTTGTGGATTAATCATCATAAAATGAGTGTTAATCATACAAACAATTGAATTAGAGAAGAAAGAAAGATAGAAAAAACCCTAAACTTTTCGCCCCTCAACTGCCTGTAACCCACGTCCTTGCTCCACCAAGTCTCAATTATGAAAAATAAACCTAAGTGTGTTATTTATAGTAGTAGGACTCTTTCCCGGAATAACAAGCAACGTGTCACGGAGTGCATCGCGGAGCACTGCCTCCGTGACACGCTACGGACGCGGAGGCTCTCTGGAAATCACCCGAACTTGGCCCCGGCAGCACCCTGCCGCGTTGGCAGCGTGTCACGCTGCTTGGGCAGCGCGTTGGCACCTCTTGGTCGCGCAGCCAACCTGTCGTGGCACGTTGCCAACGTGCAGGTGGGCTGTTGTGATCAGCCTGCCTGCCGTGGCACGTTGCCGACGCGCAGGTGGGCTGTTTTGTGCCTCCTCTTTGCCGAAGTTCGCGCGTTAATTCCGTTTCCAAGCATCTACTTCACCAACTCATGGATTAGTTACTCAAAAGTCATCAAAACCTACAAAACAAAGGCTAATCATGTTGGTTAGCACATATCTTCACTTCATATAAAATTACATGAAAATGTATACAATAACTTAGATAAACAAGACTAATTTAAGTCATAAAGCGTATCTCGGGCATGCTATTTTTGCCCGTGATCACAACCCCACACTTAAAGCCTTGTTCGCCCTCGAACAACCTTTTACATATCATGCATATTGAGACTCCCACATAACTAATTTAGCAAGATAATTCAAGTTACGACTATAATGATTACGTAAGATACAAGCTAAAAAATAGAGCATGCACAATTTAATCACATAAATGAAATACAACGATGTTAAGACTTCTTAACCTCAAGAATCGACTCTCAATCTTAGTAAACTCATGCAAATCAACTGATTAAGAAATCCCACATGAATTATATCCTTCATTCAACATGTGCCCCTCACGGAAAGAGAGTTACCCAATCACACGCAAAAACAATTTTTTAAATCACAATATGTGTGGGTACATGCATAGAATTACACTCACTCTCACAAAGAATTCACATGCATCATGTAATGACCCATAAGCTTGCCCTTAGTGTTTTATTCCACTCATTTAAGGATGTATGAATGTAAAATCAAGTAGGACTTTTTAGGTTGTAATGTAACTCAGGTGTGGGTAGGTACTATTGTGATCAATAATAGTGACTATCTTTCCTAAGAGCTTTTAATACATCACGCCTTCATTACAAACTTCCCTTCCCTCACTTCACCTTTTTCTCTTTTCATCTTTCTTTTTCCTCTTTTGTTCCCCCCTTTCTTTAGGCACTTTTAGCTTATTAGTAAGGAGTTCTATAAATAATTTTTCATTAATTTGTTTTCTTACTCCTTACTAATAATCAACCATTTTCACACAAGTGCACCTTTGTCCTTTTCTCACTTCTACACTTTGCTACTTTTCCTTCCTTTTCATTCTTCTCACTCCTTTACTCCATCGGATTTTTCCTTTAAGCACTTAGGAGTTTTGGTTCAATTTCAAGGCTAATGAAAGAAAAAGGATTAAGCTTATGCTGCAGCTGTCAAAGAATAGGCTCAAGGCTCAATGGGGTTAACTAGGATTAATTTTTCAAGGTAGGTATAATGAGGGATAAAAGTTTGGTTCATTCAAAGAAATGCCTAAATCATCTCCTACAATTCACATCCTTCATTTCGTTTTATATACATACCAGGCAAGTTCTAGACATTTCATAATAGCATAGAATACTCAAAAACCTTACACTCATGGCACATGCTCAAATCAAGACACAATCAGCAGACTCTTACTCAGCTAATCACAAGAATTCAGAATTAAGCTTCCATCATATTGAGTCAAATTCAAGAGCCTAAGTGTCTCAAACAAAGTTATACACTTGCATGCTTCACACTGAACATACTTGCATCTTACAACCATGTATAGCACATAAAAGGAACATCAAGCACCAATTAGTTATGGTTTCAAAACCCAACACCTACCAACTAATTTTTCCTCAAGACGGTCGTCATCCATCCATCGTCGGAAACAGTCCCTAACTTTGACTAAAAACACTATATACAGACAAAGGAAAGAAAGAAAAAGAATTTTTTTATTCTTCGGTTCAAATACCCCCCGTCGGAAAAGAACCGAAAAGAAAAACCAACGGTTGATGAATTCATGCTTAACTCACAAAAAAAAATTCCATTTTCTCACAAGCATTACATTCACCAAAAATCGTTAAGCACAAAAATTTGAAATTTCCCTTGAAATTTCCCTCACCCCACACTTAAATCATGCTATGTCCTCATAGCATCAAATTAAAATTTAAAAAGGGTGAGAAATACTTCCTGAGGCCTTTAGGCCTAGCTAACAACATGCCTTTCTTCAACTTTGCACAAGTGGGTGTTCGACCCCACACTTTTTCTCTTCCATGCTTGTTAGCTTCCTCCTCCACGGGTACTCAGACTTCCCCTCCATCTGTGCTTAACTTTCCACCAAAACAACACAAGATGAAAAATAAATAAAATCAACTTAAATGCAAGAAATTAAAATGGTACGCATGGTACCCTTGGGTTGCCTCCCAAGCAGCGCCTAATTTTACGTCGCGGCACGACGTACCAAGTTTCACCACTTTTTCCTCCACCTTGAGGATATGAATCTCACCCCTAGTTTCTTCTCTAATTTCCTCTTATGCTCCAGGGGTGGTGGTGAAAAATTGTAAGGACCAAATAGTAGATGTTGCCTTTTTACTTTATTGGCCCTCAAGTAAGCGAAGTCATTTTGTCTCTCCGCGTTGGCAAATTTCAAAATATATGGTGCTTGGTCCTCCTCTAGACATTTCTCTATAAGCTTGGAAGACTCTCTTTCTATGTTGTCAACCAAATTTAACGTTGAAAAATGCGTAGAGTGTGGTCCAATAAACCTCAACTCTGAAAATGCATTGTGCTTGACCTCCTTACTTGTATACTCCTTTTCAGCATCGACATCTATCTCTTCATTAATGTCAAATGGGGGGTACTCTATCTCTTCTTCCATGAATGGATTTTCTATAAGTGTGAGCCCGTCACGGGGACACTCAAGAGATTCTAATTGTTGGGCTTCATCCAAAAATTCACCCTTGTCGTCCTCTTGTATTTCCTCTTGAATATCGGCTAAAGTTGTTACTTGCAATTTATCACAAGCTTCAGCTTCAGCGATCATCTCCATGAATTTGATGCTCATCCTTTCTAGAGCCTCTGCATTCTCTTCTTGCTGAATTCTCAATACTGCCATCGCCTCCTTCATTGCTTTTGATTGCTCCAAGAGTTGTTTCATCATGTCTTCTATTCGAGCTTGGCGTCCCAAGTCCTCATTTTCAGCATGCCTATATTCAGGAAAAACAACAGAAGGATCATAGTAGGGGCTTGGGGGAGGGGAATATGCATTCGGACAGCCATCCCAATGGCCATCTTGACCACCACATATATTACACGTGTTACATTGTTGCCACAAGTGGTGCCCTCCGCAATTCAGACAAGTTTCACTAAAATATGAGTATCCACCATTGAAACCATTTATATTCCACGATGTCATGTCAATAAGGGTATTCGAAAAAGAAAAAGTAAAATGCAAAAGAATTAAAACAAACACTAAGACTAAGTTGTCAACACTTGAGAAAAATAAAAATACAGTCAATTACTCTTTAAACAAATTCACCTATTGCCAAGTCCCCGACAACGGCGCCAAAAACTTGTTCGGTGCTTTGTTTGGGGTTATAAAACCGACACGCAAGTGCACGTGGTCGAACAAGTAGTAAGTGGCTTTAGTAAGCCAAGTGTCGATCCCACAGAGACTTGGGATAAGTGCAATTTGCTCAAGTATACTATATTTTTACTTCTAAATATGCTGACAACAAAGTGACCAAAAAGTGGATATTTTGTATTATAGATTTTTATACTAAAACTAAGAACAATTATCTACTTTGAATTTGGACTATGGATAAAAGCATGTCGAGGTTAAAGAACATGTAATGAAACTGATTATCATCCTAAATTGGTTAATCTTTTCTTCCAGTTGCTAGTCAAGAACATTTGCCAAGAGATTAAAACTCTCGTATTTAATCTCACTTAAGAATCATGAACCATCCGTCTACATTTCTGTGATCAAATGCAATTCATGTTCTAGCCATACAATTCTGGTTCCTAAATTGACTAATACGACTTTCAGGTATATTTCTATCTTGAAGGTTCATCAAAACTCAATTTTCCCAAATCAAGTAAAGAACAATATCCTATTAATTCACAACTTTCCAATTTTGTGCTCTCTCGAGTGAAATCGGACTTTTTAGATGTACATTAATGTAGGCCACACACCAATGCAGTAGAAACAAGAATTAATAGAACAACATGGAAGAAAAAGATGAAAAACCATATAATCAATAATCAAAATTCATCACAAGTGTTCATAACCTCAGCAAGGAAGGGAATTAGCCACTCATTTGTGGATTAATCATCATAAAATGAGTGTTAATCATACAAACAATTGAATTAGAGAAGAAAGAAAGATAGAAAACACCCTAAACTTTTCGCCCCTCAACTGCCTGTAACCCACGTCCTTGCTCCACCAAGTCTCAATTATGAAAAATAAACCTAAGTGTGCTATTTATAGTAGTAGGACTCTTTCCCAGAATAACAAGCAACGTGTCACGGTGCATCACGGAGCACTACCTCCGTGACACGCTACGGACGCAGAGGCTCTCTGGAAATCACCCGAACTTGGCCCCGGCAGCACCCTGTCGCGTTGGCAGCGTGTCACGCTGCTTGGGCAGCGCGTTGGCACCTCTTGGTCGCGCAACCAACCTGCCGTGGCACGTTGCCAACGTACAGGTGGGCTGTTGTGATCAGCCTGCCAGCCGTGGCACGTTGCCGACGCGCAGGTGGGCTGTTTCGTGCCTCCTCTTTGCCGAAGTTCGCGTGTTAATTCCGTTTCCAAGCATCTACTTCACCAACTCATGGATTAGTTACTCAAAAGTCATCAAAACCTACAAAACAAAGGCTAATCATGTTGGTTAGCACATATCTTCACTTCATATATAATTACATGAAAATGTATACAATAACTTAGATAAACAAGACTAATTTAAGTCATAAAGCGTATCTCAGGCATGCTATTTTTGCCCGTGATCACGGACCACAAATGCAAGATGTGGTCTGCATTTTCAATCACATTATAAACCAGAAAGGACACCAAATCAGTCAACAAGGCACGACTCAAGATATGGACCGAATAGTCAGAATGTGGATCGTAAATTAAATCGCAGATTCAAACTGTATCAACTTGGTGAAGCAATTTGCAAAAGGAAATACATACCTTTATTTCAATATATGATCCGTAAGTTGAAATACAGGAGACATTAGATCAAAGGCAACTTCAATCTGCGATTCAAGATACGGACAACACCTTCATTGTATGGTCTGTTCTTGCGACCTAGTCCTCCGAATTTATATTAGACTTGGGGTTTGGGCTTTAGTATAAATAGTCTTTTTTTATATTTTTGAGGGAGTTCTTCTAAGTTCTTGTAAGTTTGATAGTTTTAGAGTAGAAGAACAATTTTCACAAGACACGCATTGTAGTTTTAAGATCAATTGAATTTCAATTCAAGTTTTCTTCTTCATCTTATTAATTTATAAGTGATCACATCTCAATTTACGCTTTCTTCTTCTTCTTTTTCTTCTTCTTCTTATTCTTCTTCTTCTTTCTCTATGAGTAACTAAATTTAAATCTAAGGTTGTGAACCCTAATAACTAAATTCCTTAGTGGGGAAGGTTCGTGACTGGTTGCACCACCTGTCCCCAGTTCTATTCACACGTGGACAGAGCTTGTAAACGTTTTCTTGAAGAAGTGATTCCCGTCGAGCAAAAACGCTGAGCAACAGGATAAGTTCTTTCATTTCAAGCATCTTCTAGGGGAACAATTGTTTGAAGAGTGGGAGTGTTTCAAGAGATATATACTTAGCACCTAACCATGGTTCCCTGATCACATTTACTTGAAAAGTTCTACACCAGTCTAGATTCATTTACCCAATTGGTGGCCAATAATGCAGCAGGAGATTGTTTTATGGACAAAACGTATAACTGTATTGCCACCATACTTAATCGGATTGCCAAGCACAAGCAAGCATGACATGGAGGAGATCAAAGTGGAGGTTTAAATGTAGGTACTCCTTCATTAGCTCATTTGATGAAGGAGAACCAAGAGAAAGACCAAATGATGGCAGCTATGGCCATAGATCTTGCATTGTTGACAAAGAAGTTAACCAAGAGTGAGTTCAAGAAAGTAAATGCAGTGGAAAAAGCACCAGGGGTTCCACCTCATTATATGCAGGGATGTCCTCCTCCTTACCATAGTCAACAGTTTCATGATCAACCACCGGCATAATTTGAGGACGCTAACTATGTTGAAAATGTGTCGAGTGATTACCCAAGGCAACATTATCAACAGAATCAAAGTCATCCATAGTCCAATTATTAAAGCCAGTGGAGACCTCAACTGTAAGGTCAAGGTCACTATTATGCTAGGAATGACTATGATGGCTCGAGTCAAAGATGGCAAGGTGAAAATTTTTGAAATTGAAGCTCTAACTGATATGTGCCAGCAAGAGGGTCATCCTCTAGTTCTCACACTTGGAGAGATAGTGTAGCTCAAGAACAAGGGGTTTTTAAAATTGAAGGCGTGTTGGACAAAGTGCTCTCCAACCAGAGAGATCTGATCCTTGTCTAAAGAGTATGACCAAAGTTGTTAGCTCCCATACTGCCTCTATTCAAAAGTTGGAGCAAATGAGAGATCTCTCGAGAAAGAACAACCTGATGCAGAAGGGTCAACTTTCTAGTGACACCATAGCAGATCCTAAAGCCAGTGGAAGTAACTCTAATGCTCATTACATGGCTATAATGACTTGGAGCGACAAAATGTTACACTCTAAATTTGAAGAGCCTTGTAGTGTTGATGTTGACAAAGGTAGTGAGGTGAAGAGCAAGGATGTTGTAGAAGAGGTGGAATTGAAACCACTTGTTGATATTTCTTGTGATGAGTTGTCAGTGGACTCAAAAAGAAAGGAAAAGGTAAAGGAGAAAGTGGGTGACATTGATAAATCCTATCATAAACCTCTTCCTCCCTTTTCCCAACGACTGTCTAAGCAAACTCCAGATGCATCAATTGATAAGCATATTGAGAGGTTATAGGAGGCAACATTGCGGATGCCATTCATTGATGCTCTAAAAAAGATTGACCGAATTTGCCAAATACCTTAAAGATTGCTAACGAAGAATAGGCCAAGTGAGGAAGAAGTAATTCCAATATCCCAGCGAGTTACTGCCATGATTGCTGGTACACATGTCGAGAAAAAGGGAGACCTTGAGGAGTTTACCATTCCATGCAAGATTGGGTAGTATGATTGTTTGTGAGACTTATGTGATAATGGGGTAAGTATTAACTTGATTCCCCTTGCTATCTATAAGTTCTTAGGGTTGAACATGCTGAAATCCACCTCCATTCAACTTTAAATGGCTGATAAGTCGATTAAAAAACCGGTAGGTGTGGTAGAAGATGTGTTGGTAAAGGTTGAAAAATTCATATTTTCATCCAACTTTGTTATTTTAGGTTGTGTTGTGGACATGAATATACCTATCATTCTTGGGTGCCCCTTCCTTTCCACCTGTGTAGCTTTGATAGACTCAAAAAAACATAAGATCATGTTTCGGGTCAATGATGGATGATCTTCAAGGTTGGAAAGGGGCGTGTGTTGCCCAATAGTTGTGGGAGCATAATTGTAGTTGAGAAGATTGATGATGAAAAAGGGAAAACCAAGCATGAAGGCAAAGGGACACCCCAAAAGAAGAAGCTAAACGCAAGTAGGTGAAACAATATCTCTATAGCTCCAAAGGAAGAAAGTGGGTGAGGAAGTTCCAGCCTAGGGATGACTCACCTATATGTTGATTTACGTATCATGTGTCGTGTCGTGATGTTAAATTAGGTATTTTTTGGGAGGCAACACAACCAATGTTACACCATGTGTAGTATCCACATCGTGCCGTGATGTTAAATCAAGTGTTTCTTGGGAGGCAACCCAAGTATTTTGGACTAATGTGTATTGATGAGTGCAAGTTTGATCTTAAAAAGATGGGAGAAAATTGAACAAGACATGAAAAGAGCTTCAGTTTCCTATTTACGGGTGCAAATATAGACCTCATATTGAAAATGCGAACCATAATATGTACTGTGAATTGGAACCCAGGTAAATAGTGAGCTTAGTTTTTTGAGTTTAAGTGACGGTCCATTTCATGGACCGTGAATTGCTTCTACGGTCCATCATTTTGACCATGAAATGCTTTAATGAAGTTGGGGTATTTTTGTCATTTCGGTCATCTGCAGTTTAAAGAATAGGTCGTATCTTCAAAAAACAACCGCATCTCAAACTCGCGACCCGATCACAAACTTAGCGTGCCTTGAGGGTGTTAAAACGGGCATCTCACTCGTACTTCTTCTTTTTCTCCCTTCTAAACTATGTAACCCCCATTATCAAGAACTTCAAGCTTCCATACTTGCATTCACTTTATCACATTTCATCTCCACGCACACACACATACATCACACCCAAATCAAGTAGTAACTTTTGTGCAAATTAGGGTTTTTCTTTAGCTCGTGAATCAACTGCAACTCTCAAGCACACACCATGCACTAATTTGGCAAAACCTAGGTATTGTGCTATGATTTTATGATTATTTATGTGCTTATTTCCATTTGGCTGGTTGAATACCTTTGCTTAAACTTGAATGAGGGGAGAAATGGGGGATTTTGTATGAACTTTAATGGGATATTGCCTTGAGCAGTGAATTGATTGTTTATCTATTAGATTATAGTTCATTCTTATAGTTTACGAATCGTATGTTGCCCCATAAATTGATTTAATGGCTTAAAATTTGAAAAATTGTTGTTAAGTGTTGAAGAATTTCCCCCATACTTTGAATTATGGACCATACTTTGAACTTACGCTCTATATTTTCCACTGTATTCTGAACCAGTGTACTAGTGCCACTGATGTTCAATTTACGGTCCAACTTTCGGTCCGTATAATCAACTTATGAATCGCATTTTGAGACAATGACCACTATCATTAGGCTTTAATTTGTGGTAAGATTTGTTGTCCGTATCTTTAATGTATGCACCGCATGTTGGACAATATGTTGAGATAGTGGCCATTGTCATCTGGGCCTCAAATTACAATGCACTTCGCGATCCGCATCTTCAACATACGGACTGTACCTACACCCTCACCCCACACCTTTTTACTGGAGCATTCATGCTTATATTTATCTGCATCTTCAAGATACGGACTGTACCTACACCCTCACCCCACACCTTCTTACTGGAGCATTCATGCTTATATTTTATCCATTGCCAATGTACTTAACATTTGTTCATCAATTACAGAAAATGGCACAAAAAAGAGCAGCGCCAAGGGGTGTCAAGGCCTCAACCCCAAAGAGGTCCCGACTTAGGGACAAAGATATTAAGGAGTATAAACTCCCGACCACTAGGGCTGCCACCAGACTTGCTCTGAACTTGTTATGTACAGTCCCAACTAGGGATGCATCTGCAGCTATCCCATCACACAACTCCACATCATAGTCATCAGCAGAAAAGCCCATTGCCCAATCTAGTGGGCACCAGATTTCTATCTCCTTAGAAAAGTCATCATCCAAGGACTCAAGCAGTCAGACTGCCACTCCCCAGGGCAATTCAGCAAAGCAGAGGAGGAAATAAAGGGAGGACATCCTCAATGTCCGGTGGGCAGTGAAAGGGGCCCAAGAAAGATATAATGAGCGTTGGGCAAAATAACAAAGACAGGACCCAACATGGCATCATAAAGGAGAGGACAGTGAGTACCACTAGGCTGGAGCAGTACCCAAACATCTTGGAGCAAATTTTCTTCTAGCAGTGGAACTTTCCACTCCGCTCTCCCCGACAGTATTGTCAAATGCTCCTACAATAGTTCTATGCATCCTATGGTGCTACCTTCTAGGTCACCAACCCATAGCTGCAGTCGTTGGTTGAGATATTAGAGTTTGTGAGGGTTAGAGGAGTGTCGATTGACATCCGCCCCAAGGCGATCAATCTATACTATTTGGGGGAGAACTATGCCACCATCGATACTGTAAAGTTTGATGCGGTGGATGAATCTAGGTTGTGTGCTCGGTCGTGGATTACTCGAATTACTATTAGAGCTCCACCTACACGGGACACTATCGACACAACCCCTATATTCAAAAGGGACCTAAAGCTACAGGCAAAATTTTGGTAAAAAATTATGTGTAGTCGCATTTGTCCTACAAAGAGCGACAACACCACTCATGGCCAAGCAATGGTGATTACGACCATTATGGATAAGAAGAAGGTTGACACTAGACAGATGTTGGACAGTGAGCTGAAGGAGAGGGCATTATAGACGGCCACCTTATTTCCATGCCCCTGCCTGGTCACTACCTTATGCCAAAGGAAAGGAGTTCCCGCACTACAGAGGAAAAATATTTACACTGTGGTGAGGCCTGACATCATGAAGATCCGGGATGAGGCCCTCATTAGAAGCTCCCAGACACCCAATGATCTAGCGCAAGTTGGGGTGAGTCAGATGTTGAGTGAGTCTAGTTTGAGGCCCCTGAGAGCACAACAACTCCTCAACTACAAGTTGGTCCATCAACACTCCCAGCAGATTCTGCTCCTAAAGGAGCTAGTTCATCTACAACAGCCCCTGCCTCACCACCTACTGCTTCCAGCATGGCTACATCCATCCTAGGGCACCGAGTTGGATAATACAACTCATCAGAGAAACCTTTTCAAGCCTTGTCGCTAGACTAGAGAGGGAGGAGAGGCAACAAACTAGATTAATTGATGAGATGGCTACATTCGTGGCCAAAGCTGCGGGGAAGCCCTTGTTGCCCATGAGAGATTCATTGCTAGTTACCCAACAGACTATATTGGCCAATGTGGAGGCTATTGAGGCCAGGGTGACACAACTAGAGAAAGGCTCCAGCCATATCGAGATCTTGAGCCTCCGAGCAAATTTGGAGGAGTTATTGCAGTAGTACTGGAGCTACAGAATTAAAAGTCCTCAGGTTGAAAATTGTAACACCCCAAAACTTTCCTAGGCCAAACTTAGACTTTATATGGAAAATCAGAGTGAGCCAGAAAATTTTATCTAAAAAAGATCGAGACAACGAGTCATTGTCAGAAGTAACGACCCATTGTCTGAGTCATTGTCAGCCTACCAGTTGCCTTTCAAGAACCAACAAGACCGGGAATGACCCGTTGTGAGGAGTAACGGTTCATCCTATCATATGTGGTATTCCCAACTCAAAACCCTGCTCTGACATTTCCCAGAAACAATGAGCCATCATTGGCTACGATATCTCATTGTTGACACTCGTTGGTTGAATTCCAGTAAGGGTTGAAATTTCCCTCAAAAGCCACAAGTGGAACCCACGACTCATTATCACCTCCAATAAGTCATCATTTCCACCTGTTGCCAGATTCAGAAATCCTTCAGGTCAAGGCAGTGGTGACAACGGGCAGGTACCATGACTTGTGAGTTCTACCAACAAGTCGTGGTGTCACCTGTTAGAGGGGGGTCCAATGTTTTGCTCGAAGACCCTGCCACTGGCCACGAGAGGTACCAACGACCTGTTGGTTCATCTAATGAGTCGTGGTCTCCTTTCGTTTCCCATGTCCAGTGAGCCCAGATTTCAGGCCCAGGAGTAACGACTGGTCCCAACGAGTCGTGGTAACCAACAACTTGTTGTGTGACCCATTGGTCCCTGTCGGACAATTTTCCAGATTTTCTTTTAGGGGCATTTTAGTAACTTGCCATCTTCTTAATCCCTAAACTACATCATTTTGGGCACGTTTTGGAAAGAATTAAAGGGGTAATCAACTTAATCCCTCTCATTCCTCTCAACTTACGATTTTTCAGAACGTAAAAGTTCCAGACAGTCAGTGCAGAGCTAAGCTAGGGCTTCTAGTGTTCTTCAAGATTTTTCAGATTTTTTCTCAAGGATTCTACACCAGGTATGTGAGAATTTAACAAGAAAATTATTTTTCCCTTGTGCTCCAAAACTCTTTTATAATTGCTTGTTAGTCTTATCCCTAAATATCAAAAATAGGGTTAGCTTCAGTCAGATTATGAATATTCTTGTGAACTGGAATTCTTGTGAACTCTTACTTATCACCGAGCAGATCGGGGTTCCAGCGCACCCAGATTCCCAGAACTACATTGCCACCGTAGGTTATTAGCCCAACGGTCCCCAGACTTGTATCACCCAGCTAAACCACTATACCCTGGCAAGGTACAATGGGCTTTCTCTGATAAGGTGTATACATCAGACTCCACATTTAGATCACATGGTTATATGTCGGTTATAGACTCTCCCACTTGTCAGTATAGTTTTAGTTCAGTTTAATTTAATTTAGTTCAGTTCAGTCACTTAGTTCTAGGACATGTTTATGACCGTCAATCAGGGTCATTATTGACTATATCAATTATAGCTTAACTTTTATTAGTATTCAGTATCAGTTGGTCATTTCATGTTATTTCAGTTCAGTGCTTATGTTTTCGTGCTTATTGTATATCTCATTTACTCAGTACATTCAAAGTACTGATGCGTACTTTCTATGCTGTATCGTATTATGATATAGGCACAGGTTTCCAGTCTTAGCATAGTCAGTAGTTCCTTCCAACAATTTCAGCAGCAGCAGTCCTTTTGGTGAGTCCTCATCTTCCGAGGACGATATTTGCTTTTCAGTTAGTTCTTTTCTAGACAAATTTTAGAGTTAGCTGGGGGCTTGTCCCAACAACTCATCAGTTAGTAGTTGGCTTTCAAACACAGTTGTTCAGTATTCTTTTCAGATATGTTTACTCTTTTCAAATAAGTATTTCTTGGATAATTATTTTATACAGCTTCTTCTTATGTTTACTTAGTTTACCAATGCAACGTTAGACCATGGGTTAGCTTGGGGCTATTTGTGGGACCAACTACTGTGTCTCGTCCAAGGTGTAGACTCTAGTTGTGACAAAAATATAGAGATTGATTTGCCGGCTATCAATAGTACCCTGCCACTTACCAGCCTTCTACGGTCGCCTCCGAGACCCTTATTGGTCAGAGAGTCTCTACTAGCAATTGCACCTTCAGACCATCATCTATCAGAGATGCACCAGCTAGAGTTTATTCTCCCAGTCTATCACTACCTAGAGGCCTTACTCCACCCGAGCTCTAGGAAAGACACCATTGCAGGAGAAGGAGGCCGAGACAGATGAGGAGGATGGCCCAAACATGGACCCTATAGAGGCTGCAGCGATACGGACAGTAAAGTTGGAGTTGCTGGCCTGCGCAAGGATTACGCTACACATTAATAGTGAGGCAGGCACTTTAGCTAATGTTGTTCCTACCACCCCAGCGATAATCCCTGATGTGATAACACATGCTTCTGACTAGTGCACATTGAGCGCCTCAGAGAGTTCTTATTCCCCCATATTTCTCTATTTTTATGTGCATTGAGGACATTGCATATATTTAAGTTGGGGGTTGTTAGTTTTGATTGATGAAAATTGTGGCTTGTAATAAAAATGATGTTTTTGATTGATGAAAATTATGGCTTATAATGAAATGATGTTTTTAAAGAAAAAGTGTGTTATGTTTAGTTGTCTCTTTTGTTTACTTTAATTTCTTGCTTTAGTAGGTAGAGTCCTCCCGGATTTTCTTAGCTTTTGTTCTTTCCCAGGAGGCTTAATTTATATTGAATATGTCATAATAAGGTAGTTAATTTTCTTAGTGATTAGTCTCGATGATAGATTTCTAGGTGACTTTCTTAAAGGTACCAGCCTATGTTTGGGTCATTCTTGGTTGAATAGAGTGTCCTTGACTTAGCTGGTGATGGAAAATTAGCTTACTGCATGTTTGTCAATTATTTTGAAAAATTGTCCCCTCTAAAATATTTTGCCACAACTGTTCTGTATTGACATGTTTATCTCTGTTTTTGATATCTAATTGTTAATATTATGGTTTTTATTTCCTACTTGAGAGTATAAATGATTAATCTATTTGATATCCATGTGCCAATGTGTGGTGAGGAAGTTTGTTTGTTCACTTGTTGTGGTCACACTCTAGAACTTTCTTGGTTACTCATGGATTAGCTTAGGATTGATTGTGGGTTGTAGAGATGAACTTAGGCCTTTTTTGTGTTTCAAAAAGTCCCATTTGCCTATGTGAGCCTATCAAATGATGCATGTATCTCTAGTCTCCCCTTTTGAGCCTATGACCCTTTTCTTGATTAACCACATTAAAACCGAAACTAATTCTCAAGTTAATTCTCTTTTGAATCCATCCTCCTTGACATTATGAATGTTGTGATGATATAAAAAAGTGTAATTTGGGGGTGATAAGTTGAAAAAGAAAGAAAGGGACAAATATGGATAAACTGACCACTTCCTAATGTATATTGAGAAAGAAAACAAAAACAAAATTTAAAAAAATAAAAAGAAAAGAAAAAAAAGAGGAAGAAAATAAAATAAGCTCATAAAGAGTACTTTGGGTTATGTGAAACTGCTAAGGAAAGAAGGGAAGCAAAAAGAAGGAAACAAAAAGGAAAAAGGAAATATGAGTGTGAGTAGTGTTTCAAGGATGATAACGAGCCACTAAATTTCATATTTGTATTCTACCAGCCCTTGGACCAATATTACAAGCTTAGAAAAGCCCTTATATGATCTTAACCTAGATTTCTAAAAGAAAGGGCATTTGAGAATAAAGGCAAGCATATGATATATGTGACCTATCATATGAATATCTTTCTGAGAGTTGAGTGTCTTTCTCTTCTCTCTTGATCCCGTGTCCATGTATTCTGTGTGAACCTTAATTCAGAAAATTGACATTTTCCTTAGTCTAATGTGAGGGCATGTAGATGAAAATGGCTAGCATAGACTACTTCTTAATCTAGTAATCCTACATATTGAATGGATGTCATGAGTTGAAATTGCATGGTCAGTTTAATAGTTGTGAGAAAGTTGAGTGAGTTTTGCATGATGGAGGGGGTAGCTTGTTTGATAAATTGCATGCTTGTAGCTACTTGTCACAAGCACCTTGGTCATTCCACTTTGTGATACTAGAGCAAGAGTCTAGATTAGATGTTCTTATTTTAGTTGTTTGAGGACAAGTAAAGGCTTTAAGTTAGGGGTGTTGATGTGATGTTGGGCATATTTCTATGCCCATTTGCCATGTTTTTGTCCATCTTTTACCTTGTTTTGAGTTCATAATCCTTATGAAATGCACGAATGAATTTGTGTGTTTTGTATGCTAATAAATGTTTTGAGGTGTTTTGAGCAAGAAACAAAACAAGAAACCAAAGGAAAAGGACCCAAAATGAATCAAGGTTGAATAATTGAGAAGTTGAGAAGAAGGTTTGGGGGCTATGGTGGGCGCCTCGCGCTATGTCTTTAGCTTCTTGACAAAATTTCATCAATTCTGGTGCTACGGCTGGTGACCCGCGCTAGCTACTTGACTTCAGAAGATGATCACTTCAACACCTTGGCGAGATGGTGGACGTGGAGTGCCAAAGCTTCTCAAACTTAGAGAAAATCACCAAAATTCTTGTGAGATGGAGGAGGCCTCGCGCCTGAAAGGTTCAAAAGTGCAAGAATTTGACTAACGCTTTGGTGAGATAGTTAGAATGGCATGCCAAACACACTGAAAGTGTAGAAAAATTGGCTAAGTCTTTGGCGTGATGGTGAGCTTGCCACACCTGGTTCATCCCAGAGTTGAAATTACTGGAAATTTGACTAAGTCTGTGGTGAGATAGCGGGGGCAGCGCACCAGCTTTGTTATGAGCCAAAAATTGCTAATTTTAAAGCCAAGTGTTGGAGAGCAGAAGCGTCATTTCAAGGCTCAACTGTAAATATATCCTATAGGGCATGTGTTAAGAATCTTTAGTCATTTTTTGACAGACCAGTCGACTAGTTTTGTAGAGCTTAACATTCTGTAGTTTATCTTTAGATGCTTGTAAGCCGTTTGGAAGGAAGACTAAGTCTATACTAGGTTTCTTCTTTTCTTACTCTTTAATTTGTATTATGATGAATAAGTATTGGTTTTCCACTTGTCTATGAGTGGTTAAACTCATATTCAAGGGTTTTGGCCATGGTGGATGGTTGTTGTTGAATAGACTAATTTAATCTAGATTTGATTTTTCTTTGTGGTTGTTTGTATTTACTTGTTTTAATTTACTATTTATGAGACTAATGTAATACCCCAAAAACCCTAAGATCAGACCCGGGAGTTGAAACAGAGAAAATAAAATTTTCTGTACTAGATCACAGGATGAGTCATCTAGTGACCCGTTGGGTGCGCCACGAGTCATTAAGTGAGTCGTGGGGAGGAGGTTGGACATGGTTGAGATTTTGAGTTTTGAGGTGACCACGGGTGTGACCATACTTTGTGGTCAGCACCACGATTAGTTGAGTTGTTTGTGGTCAAGAGTTGATTGAAGATCAGATATTTTTAGCAGTGTCCCTAACAGGTTGTCACCATGATCATGGTGTCCATCGTGGTGACCAGTGGTGATGAATTTCCAGTACAGGCGACGAGAGCAGACCACGAGTCTTGGTGATGGGGCATGAGTCGTCCAGTCCCTCATTGGGACTGACAATATGTTTTTCCCCGGAATCTATTAAGGGCTTTTCCATAATTCCTAAGTTTATAAGGCCTACACTACGTCGTTTTAAGCTCAGAATAGAGTGTTTCAAAAGGGGCAAGTTCATTCTAGGACTATTCATTTTCATGCATGCAAGTCTAGAAGCTCTTAAGGGTAATCAAGCCTAAATTCCTCAAGTTCTTCCCTAAATTTCCATTGGGTAATCAAGGAAGTTGTGAAATCAGATTTCTATAGGTATGTAAGGCTATGAATGGGTGTATCCATCCACACCCATGCCCAATCCCTCTTCAATTAATGATATCCTAGTTGATGAATCTATGGGTTTTTAACCCAACATGTGAATTCTCTAAGTTTCAATCATGGGTATGATCTAAGCATGTTTTTAATGTTTAATTATGATTAATGGGCATATTCTACAATGTTTTCAATTATAAATTATGTTTTTAAGTTTTATAAATTATGATTCCCATACATGAAAGTTCATGAAAGTTGAGATCTATGAAATATGTATTCAAGCATGATGAGATGTATATGAAGAAAGTATGATTTCGAATTACCCATGTCTCTGTTCATGTTTTCGAATGATCAAGTCTATGTCAAGCATGTTTAAGTATTGGGCAAGCCCATATGATCAAGCATGTTTCATGAATTTATGTAAACTTCATGTATTAGCTTACCACATGGATTTTGGAGTCTAGACTCCCACTATTTTCAGCTTATGGTATGGTTTGAGCCCAAGGCTCCTCATGTTATGACTTCAGATTTGTACATGTATGTTATGAGTCAGCTTCGACATTAGACAGTGGTTTAGCTTCATTGAAAAACGATGGAGAGTATATGAATATTTTTGGGAGTAGTGTCTAGCACCGAGTAGGCTAAGGGTCAGTCAACCCATGCCTTAGAACTACGCGCCAACGTAGGTATCGAATTGTTTGAGACCTTTCTTATGAGCTTCCCTTGCCCCCAAGGGGCCTTCAGCTTGATATCAATATCATGATAGCGTCCTTAGCCCTGGCAAAGCTTTGGATGGCTCTACCCACTTGAGTGTGATAGTCGGGACCACATAAGCTCTATCGTGGTAATGTCGATTATATGACGAGTCTCCCATTGTTCCTCATGATTTCAGTTATGCATGTTCATCAATCATGTTATTATGTTTTCAGCAGGTTTGTCCTAATGTTCAGTTTTACTTATGATTATCAGTTTTGAGCTTTGGGTCATTCAATTCAATTATGATATACAATTATGTTCAGATCATGATTTTAGAAAATAGCATGCAAGCCCTACTCTCAGAATCTTATGTTGATTATATTTTATAATATGCATGATTTATGGTTTTACTTATTTAGTGGTTTTACTTACCTTACATACTCGGTATATTCCATGTACTGACCGCATACTCTATGCTGTATCATTTCATGATACATGTTCGGATATTCAAGCTCAGTTTCGTCATTAGCCAGACTTATAGCATTAGCACTTATCAGCTAGACTGGTGAGTCCTCATCTTTTGAGGGCCTCATTAGACCGTTCATCTTTCTTGGTATATCCAGATAATAGGTAGGAGCATAAACTGAAACATTCTGGGGATACAAAGATAGTTATTAAATCGTTAGCACCGACCTCCCTTTTCATCTGTAAATAGTACTTTCAGTTTCAGACTTTAGTGAGTTAGTTGGGGTCTTGTCCCATCAACTCATCAGTAGTAGAGGCTTTTCAGACATAGCATGTAATTAGCTTCGGTCTTGAGTTTTGTATTCCGATGTTATGAGATTATCAGACTTCCGTTATATTAATTATGTTGATCTCCACTTTATTATGATTGAGTTAGATGTTATGTTCATTCCATGGGTCGACTTGGAGCCTCTCGGGGTTCCTTCTTCTGTGTCTCGATCTGGCCTATTGGTTGCGCTCCAACGCACACGCAAACGTACGTGGTCGTACAAGTAATACAGTGACCCTTTTTAAGATCCAGATGTCGAACCCACAGGGAATGGACCAATTTAGCAAATTAGGAAGTTCAAGTGTAAGCTAACCTTCACAAGGGGTTATTAGAGAAGTTTTTGGTAAATTATAATTAAGTTTTGGGGTGGTCACAAAACAATCTGGAAACAATATAAGAAGCAACTGGAGCTAAGGCCGTATAATCATGCAATGCTACACTTTGTAATGGTTCACATATGAAATTATCCATTTTTGTCTCACATAGTTGGAAAATGCGATGTTCATGGTATCTCGAGCCTCTAAACATGACAAACTAGCTTCACAACTACATCATTGAGCGGGGATGTGACATCCTAGTTCATGGGCAATTCAACTACATGGATGTGGTTTACGGGGTTTGTGCTCTTGATTAGGGACTTTCATACCTCTAATCATTTAACCTAACTTAGCTTCACAACTACTTCTACGAGTGGTGAAGTGACAATTCTAAGCCGGTGTCTTGCTATCATCCTGTTTTATCAACCAAGCAAGGCAAATTAGGTATCATTTCTATCCTAACCGCGAATCCTATCTTAAGATATGAACTTGCTCCCTACATTCTCTTGTTCTAGCCTAGGGTTATTCTCTCAAGCTTTTGCCTAGCTTAACATGTATGTTTTCATGGTGATCAAGCATAAAAACAACCAATATAAAGAATGTAAGACAAAACAATAATTAACAACTCAAACCAAAATGAATTCATGCATTACAATCATATCACGTGGCCTCAACCCTAGAGGAAGGGTTTTATCCACTCATGTTCGTATAATAACTTAAAAACATCGTTAAAGTAAAGTACTTACAAGAATAGGTAAAAGAGAATGTAAAATTAGTGAACCCTTGGTGAGTTCTTCACTTCTCCCTTCGCTCCTCTACGGTTTTTAGAAAATATTTCGTGACAAATGATTTTAGAAGCTAAGGGTTTAATTTATAGTAAATAGGGAATTTACAAATTTTGGCCGGTCATGGAATGGCTCCATGGCACGGAGCTGAACGCACCAATTTGCCTTCGTGCCACGGAAGTAACGCGTAGGCTCACTGGAATATGCATTGAAATAATACTTGGCTAAGCCATGGCGCGATGGCCAACGTGGAACGGCGCTGGGGCTGCGCGATGACCTGCGTGACACAGCCTGTGGAGCGCAGCAGTGCCTAGCTTGGCACGGCGCTGGCGCGCAGGTGATCTTGGGCAAATTTATATGCCCAAGTGATACTCAAATGTGACATTTTACCTTGTTTATCTATGATGTTTGTACATTCTCATGTGAATTGTAATAAACTGTGAATTTATACTAACCAACATGATTAGCGTTGTTTTGCAGGAAAAATATAAAGTTATGGAGCTAAGATGCATGTTGGGAGAGATCGGGATTGGACTCGGAAGCTAGCAAGGGAAAAAGCACAAGGAAGGCACGAATTAAAGGGGCTCTGCGATGGAGCCGTGTCATGCTGCCATCGCGGATGCACTCTGCCTGGCTGGTGAAATTATGCCTAATTCCAGTGAAGGTGCGCGTTGGAGCCGTGGCACGTTGGCCTAGCCCCGTGTTGCACGCCGTGCCACGTTGGGCCTTAATACCTGGACGACCGGATTCCAGTGTGGGTCCGCGTTGGTGGCGTGTCACGGAGGCAGTGCTCCGCGATGCACTCCGTGACACGTTGCTTGTTATTCCGGGAAAAATTCCCACTAGTATAAATAGAACACTTAGGTTCATTTTTAATTATTCTGACTTGGTGGAGCAAGAATGTGGGTTACAGGCAGTTGAGGGGACGAAAATCTCAGGGTTTTTCTCTATCTTCTTCTTCTTGATTTCAATTGCTTGTATGATTAACACTCATTTAACGATGTTTAATCAACAAATGAGTGGCTAAATTCCCTTCTTGCTGAGGTTAAGAACATTTGTATTGAAATGTAATTATTGATAAATTGGTTTTTCATCTTTTCTTCCATGGTTGTTCTATTGATTCTTGTTCTTACTGCATTTATGTGTGGCCAACGTTAATGTATATCTAAAGAGTCCGGTTTCACTCGAGAGAGCAAGAAATTGGAAAGTGTGAATTGATAGGATATGATCTTTTCTTAGTTTGGGAAAATTGAGAATTGATTTACCTTCAGGATAGAGATATACCTGAAAGTCGTATTAGTCAATTAAGGAATCGGTTTTGTATGGCTAGAACATGAATTTCTTTTCATCACAGAGATGTAGGTGGAAGGTTCATGATTCTTAAGTTGGGTTAAATACGAGAGTTTTAATCCATACGCAATAATTCTTGACTAGCAACCGGAGGAAAGATTAACCAAATTGTATCGATAATTTATTTCTCTACATGTTCATTTTAGCCTCAGCATGCTCATACTTACAGTTCAGACTCAAATTATATATTCGTTTTAGACTTAGTATAAAATTAGGAAACAAAATATCAAACTCTTCTTCACACTGTTGTCTGCAATTTAGAGTTAAAGTTTATTGACACTTGAGTAGATTATTACCTTAGTCCAGTCCCTGTGGGATCGATACTTGGCTTATTTGAGCCACTTTACTACTTGTTCGACCACGTGCACTTGCGTGTAGTTATACCAAATTGACCGAACAAGTTTTTGGCGCCGTTGCCGGGGACTGGCAATTGGTAAAATTGTTTTCTTAATGTTAGTTTACAAATTCTATATAAGTGCTGACAACTTGGTCTTAGTGTTTGTTTTACTTCTTTTTTATTTTTTTTCGGATACCCTTATTGAGATGACATTGTGGAATACAAATGGTTTAAATGGTGGATACTCATATTTTGGTGAATCTTGTCTGAATTGCGGAGGACACCACTCGTGGCAACACTGTATCACTTGCAATACATGTGGTGGTCAAGATGGCCATTGGGATGGCTGTCCGAATGCATATTCCCCTCCCCCAAGCCCCTACTATGATCCTTCTGTTGTTTTTGCTGAATATAGGCATGCTGAATATGAGGACTTGGGATGCCAAGCTCAAATAGAAGACATGCTGAAACAACTCTTGGAGCAATCAGAAGCAATGAAGGAGGCGATGGCAGTATTGAGAATTCAGCAAGAAGAGAATGCAGAGGCTCTAGAAAGGATGAGCGTCAGAGTCACGAAGATGATTGTTGAGGCTGAAGCTTGTGATAAATTGTAGGTAACGGTTTTAGCCGATATTCAAGAGGAACTACAAAATGAAGACAAGGGTGAATTTTTGGATGAAGCCCAACAATTAGAATCTCTTGAGTGTCCCCGTGATGGGCTCACACTTATGGAAAATCCATTCATGGAAGAAGAGATATAGTATCCCCCAGTTGACATTAATGGAGAGATAGATGTCGATGCTGAGAAGGTGTATACAAGTAAGGAGGTCAAGCACAATGCAGTTTCAGAGTTGAGGTTTATTGGACCACACTCGAAGCATTTTTCGACATTAAGTTTGGTTGACAACATAGAAATAGAGTCTTCCAAGCTTATAGAGAAATGTCTAGAGAGGACCAAGCCCCGTATATTTTGAAAAATGCTGACTCGGAGAGACAAAATGACTTTGCTTACTTAAGGGCCAATAAGTTCAAATGGCAACATCTACTGCTTGGTCCTTACAATTTTTCACCACCACCCCTGGAGCATAAGAGGACATTAGAGAAGAAATTAGGGGTGAGATTCATATCCTCAAGGTGGAGGAAAAAGTGGTAAAACTTGGTACGTCGTGCCGCGACGTAAAATTAGGCGCTGCACGGGAGGCAACCCGTGAAAATTTTTGTAATATTTTATTAGATTTCGTAAAAAAAAAGAAAAGAGAAAAAAAATGAGAAAAATATAAAAAAATAAAAACAAAATTTGTATTTTATGTGAAACTTATAAATTCTAACCAATTTCTCATTGTGAGATGAATTTCAGGTTGAACGGAGGATAAATGTGCTATGGATCACAAAGAAAAAACTGAGGTAAGAAAAATAATAAAAAGTGGCAAAACAGTGAGCCCACGCGATGGCTCCGTGTCACGGAGGAGGGCCTCCGCGTTACCCTCCGTGACACGTTGAAGGTAATTCTGGAATTTTTACAAATTCTAGAACACCTGCGCGATGGCTCCGCGTCACGGAGGGCATGCTCCGCGTTACCCTCCGTGACACGTTGAAGTGTATTTCGCGACGGGTCACACCGGGTCGCCGGATGGCCCGTGAAATCCTCACTTTTTAACCCCAAATTCCCCTCATTTTTCCTCATTTTTCATCCCCTCCGTAACAAACATCCCAAAAACCCCCTTCTCCCTCAACGTGACACGGACCTAGGCACACATTTTCATCAAGTTTTCTTCATTTCATCGAATTCAAGGTATGTTCTTCAACTCTATCTCAATTCTTGTCAAATTTTTTGATGTTGAACATGTGATGTGAGCAAAACTTGCCCTAAGTAGAAATTAAGCTTAAGTTCAATTGAGTTATTGTTGATTGACGTTCGTAGTATCATTGTGATTGCATGAACTCGATAATTACATAGCTTGATAGAATTTTTGTAAAATCATAGCTAGGGCTTGAATTTGAATATGAAAAGGGAAAGTTTAGTTGACATTTGAAACTATTGCTGGGTTGTGTATGTTGTTTGAGATGAGTTGGTTGTGCTAACTGTTAATATGCTAAAAGACCAACGGATTTTCGGGGTAACAAAATTGTGAGATGCAAGAAATGGGTGAATTGTATAGGTTCATGTAGATAAATTTTTTTTTCTTTGTTTCTCCTTGCTAAGTGTTATGTGATGAAATGTGAACGATGGTAATGTTGTGGTTAGCTGTACGAAGTCTGAGTAGTACAAAAGAATTTGTACCGTCAAATTCTCTGAATGCACGAGGCATATTTGTTGTGTTTTGTTTTTTTTTGTAAATTGGAAATAAGTATGATCTTGCCGTAATGCTGTGATTGTGGCTAAAGACTAAGTGTGGGGTGGCCTAGCTTAACCCAACCTTAGTCGAAGCACATTTTAATTTGAATAACATTGGACCTGTCTGTTTGGTTTGACATGAACTATGGCGAGCAGGCAAGAAAAAGGGAAGGGTGCATCAACATCAGGCACCGGAAGTAAAAGAATTAGACTGGGAACAGCAGTCCCAGCAGCACCAGCGGTTCCACGTGGCCAACGCCGACAATATGGAACCCGATGGGTGACAGAGGAGGGGAAGAAATGGTACGCAAAGCATAAGGAAAGCAAATACTTCCCCGAAGAACACATTGCTAGGGAACCATTGGCACAGGAGTTTCCCAGGATTGTCCACAGGATTGAGGCAGCCGGGCTGAACTTCATCTTTGAAGAGCCCAAGGAGTGCAACCTGCACCTGATTCGGGAATTCTATGCCAACTGGAACCCGACACTCAGAAGTCACACCATAAAGATAAGGGGGCAGATAGTCACTTTTGAGCCCCATCACCTTAATGCCATCTTGGGGGCACGGAACACAGACGCCCATGTGCTTCGGCAGCTAAATATCACTCCACCATACGCGGACATCAGACGCACTTTGTGTGGAGCTCGGTCTACAGCACGGTGGAGCAGGCATAAGGAGAGGGGCTACCATCAGACTTTGCCCTACTCACAGATGAACAAGGAAGCCAGGATATGGCTTAAGATTGCTTTTTCCTGCTTGATCCCGGGGGTGCATATGACAGATGTCACCCGGGATCGTGTGTGCTTGGTATACGCCCTGATGAAGGGGCTGGAGATCAACGTTGGGGCGGTGATTATCTCCGCCATGAAGAGAGCCCGTTTGCATCAAGGGCACAGGTACGGGTTTGGTGGCTTACTGACCACGTTCCTGAGGGGCCTGGATATTGAGGAGGAGGCCCTTGACTATATCCCGCAGATGGAGAGGCGGGCCTTAGATGTCACCAAAACTAAGGCACCCGACACCACTCACGGGCCAGTTCTCACATTAGCCGAGCGACATGCTCGAGATGATCAGTACATGGCTCGCATGTTCGGGATGCAGATGCTCCAGCTGCGCATAGGCGGGAGGCCGGCAACAGAAGATGAACTATGGCAGCTCGAGCTAGACTACCCTTTTGGCGAAAATGCCAGGGCTCTATGCCGAGTGGGGCCAACTTTTAGGGAGCCCACTGATGATGATGTCCCCACAGATGAGGAGACACGTCGTGATGACTCCGATGTGGAGTCAAATGATGAAGACGGGGGCGATTCAGACATGGGAGACGAGGCAGCGGCACCTGACGGAGAAGTGGAATACTTTGATTGATCAGAGAGTTTCACCACCTACTTTCGTACTATGCTGAATTTTGTGAAGACTGAGGACAATGTTCGATTTAAGTGTGGGGTGGGAGTAGTTAGGTGTTGGTTGCTGTTGTTATTAATGTATGTCTCTGTTCTGTTGTTGTGCTTGGATAAACTTGTGGCCCTGTGATTTTTGTGTGTATGTCTGTATTGTAATTAAGGTGAAGCTGTTGTGTGCTGTTGAATGTTGTTAGCTGGTTTTGTACATATCTTTGTTTTATCGAAATGATCGATATTTTTAAAATTTTTCATGAATTTTTTAATCTTTGGGTTTCTCGGCGTTTGTTTTCGGTTCTTTTACCGAGAATAGTCCCATTGAACCGAAGTCTTAGTTAGTGACCGTTCCCTATGATGGATGGATGACGACCGTCTTAAGGGAAATGTAGTCGTTAGGAGTAGATTTCCTTTGTTTATTTTTTTTCTAGTTTTTTTTCTTTTATTGGTTTGCATCCCAAAACCTGTCGTTACTTTATGGTTGCGAAATTATGGTTGCATGTTGTACATGATATTTGAAATGCAAAGATGATTCGTAGGAAAGCATGCAACTTTGTAAATATGTTGAGATACCTAGGCCATAGAATTCGATTAGGTGTGATTGAGGCTTAATGATTGAATTCTTGTAATTAGCTGATTGAAGAGTCTGTGAATATGTCTTGAGTTGAGCATGTGAAATGAGTGTATGGTGAGGTTTAGTTTCTTCCATGCTATTGTGAAGTGTCTAGAACTTTCCTGGTGTGTGTACAAAACAAAATGAAGGATGTGTATTGTAGGAAAGGATGTAGGCATTTCTTTGCTTTAACCGAAAGTTTTTTTTCATTATCGTACCTACCTTGAATGTACACCCTAGTTAGCCCATTGAGCCTTTAGCCTATTTCTTTCTTTTGTCAAAAAGGTGTAAACCGAGCTTAACCCCTTCTTTTCATTATCCGTGAATTTGATCCAAAACTCTTAAGCGCTCAAGAAAAAAAAATAATTAAATAATTTTCCCACAGCACCAGGGAGTGAGAATTTTGAAAAGAAAAGAAAAAGCAGAGTGATGAAAGGAAAGAAAAGGTTGAAGGTGCACTTGGTATAAATTAAATATAATGAAGATGTAGAAATAATCTTTGTTATTAAGTCAAGTGTGCTTAAAGATATGGGGTCGAAAATAAAGACAAACTTCAAGAATGGGATGATGAAGGAAGAAACAATGTCCATAAGGTTGATGGGATGGATTGAAAAAGCGCTTAAGGAGGCTAGTTGTTATTATTGGTTAGCCCAGTATTTGCTAGTTCCGTAGCTCACATTACAACCCGTTAAGTCCTATGTGATCTTACATCATGTGTCCTCATATTAGTGGAGTAATACACTAAAGGCAAGCCTATGGTTCATGACATGATGCATGTGAATTCTTTTGGGAGAGAGAGCGAAATCTTGTTTATATGCCCCTGCATGTAATGTTTTGAGTTCATGTGATTAAAAAGGAGAAAATTCTCTTGTGTGGTGAGGGCACATGCTCGATGAGAGATTAAAATTCGTGTCGGATATCTTGATCAGCTGATTTGCATGAGTTTGCCGATATCGAGAGTCGATTCTTGAGTCTAGGAGGTCTTAATGTGTTGAAGGTCATTGTATTGATAAGACTATGCATGTTTTCTTGATGATTTGTTGTACTAAATAATCGGTATAACCGTAGCTTGAATTGTCGAGCCAAAGTAGCCAGGATGGGGTGTCAATTGCATGAGGCGTAAGATTATTGTTCGGGGACGAACAAGGATTTAAGTGTGGGGTAAGTGATCTTGTTCAAATTTATATGCACAAGTGATACTCAAATGTGTCATTTTACCTTGTTTATCTATCGATGTTTGTACATTCTTATGTGAATTGTAATAAAATGTGAATTTATACTAACTAACATGATTAGCATTGTTTTGCAGGAAAAATATAAAGTTATGGAGCTAAGATGCATGTTAGGAGAGATCGGGATTGGACTCGGAAGCTAGCAAGGGAAAAAGCACAAGGAAGGCACGAATTAAAGGGGCTCCGCGATAGAGCCGTGTCACGCTGCCATCGCGGATGCACTCTGCCTAGATGGTGAAATTATGCCTAATTCCAGTGAAGGTGCGCGTTGGGGCCGTGGCACGTTGTCCTAGCCCCGCGTTGCACGCCGTGCCACGTTGGGCCTTAATACCTGGACGACCGGATTCCAGTGAGGGTCCGCGTTGGTGGCGTGTCACGGAGGCAGTGCTCCGCGATGCACTCCGTGACACGTTGCTTGTTATTCCGGGAAAAATTCCCACTAGTATAAATAGAACACTTAGGTTCATTTTTAATAATTCTGACTTGGTGGAGCAAAAACGTGGGTTACAGGCAGTTGAGGGGACGAAAATCTCAGAGTTTTTCTCTATCTCCTTCTTCTTGATTTCAATTGCTTTTATGATTAACACTCATTTAACGATGTTTAATCCACAAATGAGTGGCTAAATTCCCTTCTTGCTGAGGTTAAGAACATTTGTATTGAAATGTAATTATTAATAAATTGGTTTTTCATCTTTTCTTCCATGGTTGTTCTATTGATTCTTGTTCTTACTGCATTTATGTGTGGCCAACGTTAATGTATATCTAAAAAGTCCGGTTTCACTAGAGAGAGCAAGAAATTGGAAAGTGTGAATTGATAGGATATGATCTTTTCTTAGTTTGGGAAAATTGAGAATTGATTTACCTTCAGGATAGAGATATACCTGAAAGTCGTATTAGTCAATTAAGGAATCGGTTTTGTATGGCTAGAACATGAATTTCTTTTTATCACAGAGATGTAGGTGGAAGGTTCATGATTCTTAAGTTGGGTTAAATACGAGAGTTTTAATCCATAGGCAATAATTCTTGACTAGCAACCGAGGAAAGATTAACCAAATTGTATCGATAATTTATTTCTCTACATGTTCATTTTAGCCTCAGCATGCTCATACTTATAGTTCAGACTCAAATTATATATTCGTTTTAGACTTAGTATAAAATTAGGAAACAAAATATCAAACTCTTCTTCACACTGTTGTCTGCAATTTAGAGTTAAAGTTTATTGACACTTGAGTAGATTGTTACCTTAGTCCAGTCCCTGTGGGATCGATACTTGGCTTATTTGAGCCATTTTACTACTTGTTCGACCACGTGCACTTGCGTGTAGTTATACCAAACTGACCGAACAGCAAGCGCCCTGGTTTGCTGCTTTCTTCGTGCGCATGGCCTTGGCCTAGCACGGCGCTGGGTGCGGCACGGCGCTGGGTGCGGCACACGCACAGCGTGGTACGCCGCCTGGCGCGGCTCGCCTTTCCATGGCATGCTTTCTTGCCATCTTTTGCCATTTGCTTCCAACTCCATTCCTTCACTTCACCCATCAATATTTAGTCCCTCATATGCATTTTACACCTACAAAACAAGGACTAATCATAGTGGTTAGTGCATGCCCAAATTTACATAAAATCACATAAGAATGTAGATGTATAATTAGACAAACATGACTAAATTAAGTTATAAAATAGCACTTGGGCACGTACTTATGCCCGATATCACCTATGTTCGTGTCAGGACAAACTAATCACCTTATAAGTAATCTGTTGGCTTTCCATTGAACTTGGAAAAGGGAATCGGAAGGGTTAAAAGTAAATACAAAATGGGAATTCAATGACCCTCGACCCATTGGTGAGAGGATAGAAGTTGTTGTTGAGGATAGGGATAAACCCTTCAACCCTATTTAATTGAAATATAAGTAGGCATAGCCATAGTTTCATGCTTCTCCTGCGACCATAGGGATATAGGCGTTAGGGTTCATGAAATAGTTTTTGGATGCTAGGGATAGTGGCAAGAAATGGGATAGTAACATGCAACTAGCAACCGTAAGAAGAATCGTTCTAGTGAAATATGTCTTGAAAACTCAACTTGAAACCAACCAAGATCCATTTGCCTAGATTTTCATCATCATCAAAGTAAAAATCAAGTTTGCAACCGTTTTTGTTAATTTTTGATTTTAAAGTTTTAGTAGTTTAATTTCTCAAACCATTTCCCAATTGATTGTTTTGTTAGATTAGCTTAATAAAGTTATAACCTTACAACGATTGAACTGACAAGTCTCTGTGGGTATGATAATTGGGGCTTCTAGTCCTATATTACTTGACGACCGTGCGTTTGCATGCGCTTGGGCGACATTATGATGTGTCAGGATTATGCTACACATTTTTACTTCATTTCATAGAGTTTTACATGCCTTTAAGAGCTAATTTAAGTCAATACTAATACTATTTTGCTAAGTTTCAAGATTTCCATGAGATGATGGATGGAGGAATAAATTAAAAGAAGTCTGCCAAAAAGAGAAAAGACAGCCCACAAATCCAAGATGTGTTCTACATTTTCAATTGCATTCTAAATAGAGAGGGCACCAATCAATCAACAAGGCACAACTCAAGATACGAATCGTGTATTAAAAATATGGACCGTAAATTAAATCACAGATTCACACTGTGTTAACCTAGTGAAGCATTCGCGAAAGGAAATATAGACCGTAATTTCAATATACGATCCTTAAGTTGAAATACGAAAGACATTGAACCAAAAGGCAACTTCCATCTACAATTCAAGATTTTACATCCCGAATTTTTTTTTGCTAAGATTAAATGTGTATACTTATATTAAGAGTTAAAATGGTGTGCATTGGATGTGGAGGATAGGTTGGGGGACTAAACATGTGAATGAGTTGAAATGAGCAGACAGAACGAGTTGGAGGCAGTTCGCAATGGACCACACATCGCGGCCCTCCCCCTGCAAGGGGCTGCATATCGCGCCCCTTCCCCTCTGCAATGGGATGCGCGTCGCGGCCTTAGTGAGGTGGTGTGTGGTGCCTATATATGTTAAGTTATTTGATCATTATATTATAACATAAAAACGGGAAAAGGGAGCTGCTTGGTTAGAGATATATATTCTCTAGGTTTATATAAGATTGAAGAGGAAATTGAGCCATCAAAACTTCACCAAACAACAATCAATCTTGGATAAGGGTTCTTGAAGCTATGGAGAATATCCTTATGGAGTTGAATCATTAAAGTGGGTTCCAATTAAAGAAACCCAAGTGGGTTAAAGTTTGGGGAAATCACTTCTACCATAACTAAGAGTGTCCATAAGTTGTTCTAAGTATTTCTACCTTCCAATATGTAAGAAATCTATGAGTTTGCGACAAATTAAATTCGTAGTAAATTGTTAGCTTGCGTCTTTGTTACGTGAAGATGATGGTCAGTTTTGGAGGTTGGTACATCCATATTCCTAGACGTTTTGAGCTGAAATTTGGAAAGATAACAAGTCCAAAGTTGAGGATTATCAATGGCTAAATTAGACCCTACGATTAAAGGTATGTAAAATGCGCCCTTTCTTCTTTCTTTAAGTATTAATTCAAGTTAATAATTAAAATTGATATAAGTGTGTTTGAACTACTCGATGAACTGGTTTCTTAGAGCTTCTGTAAGCCAAATGTGTAAATTGAAGGTCGCCTTATGTTTTGAAGCTTATAGTAACATCTAGTTGTAAGATGAACCTCATCGAGCGTGTTATTATCTCCATAATTGTAAATTGAGTCCGGAGACCCCTGAATGGCCATTGTTGGCTGGTCCTTTATGTTGTAGACAAGTATTTCATCTTTATGTAAGTTTCATGTCTATAAGTTCTCTAAATTGCCAAATCCATATCATGATGTAATCAAGGAGAACGTCAATGAACGACTCCATTAGTTAAGAAATTAAGTAACAAATTGTTATTGATCGAAGAAGGAAGCTGTCATGTTTAGTTGCTTAGGTTGAGAAGTATACCTTGGATGATTTATATGATTGGAGTAAAATAAGTAACATATCCATGAGACGACTAAGAAAGGAGTTTAGGTTAGGATTGTTTAAGTAAAGTATAAGATAGATTTTAGATCATGTTAAAGATATCGTAATGGTTGTTAGGTGACTTAACTTAAAATGATAATAAGGCAATAGCTTAAAGTCCTTAAAAAAGAACCGTTCATCTTGCTTTCCAAGTATTAGAAAATCGAGATAAGGTTTCCATAAGATCCTGAGGATTCTACGTTAGAGTGTTACAAGTCTCTTAAACTTCCTAGTTAAATTTCAAAGCTTTATTAGTCATTTTAGCACTTCTAAGATTATGAACTATAAGTCCTTTTGCCTTAAAGTGGCACATTGATATTAATTTTAATAAGCTTCTAAGAAGTTGTCGTAGGTTACTAGGCGAGACTAATTACAAGCACTAAGCTTCATGTGAGTTATCTACAAGTTCTCAAGCTAGAGAAACCTTAAGCTCTTAAGTCTCAGATCACATATTCATGCCCTTAAGTCCATATCAAGTTACAGTTACATCAACCTAAATAGGTTGACCCTACTTTAAAGAGTCATTTACTTATAGTCTTACCTTGTTAGCTTTCATAGAATGTATATTTCCAATGATGTGTTATAACTCATATATCTAAGAACTCTTATACAAATGCCTATCTACGCTCAAGAAATAAGCTATAAGAAAAGTTTCCATAAGTACTTGAATGTTAAAGTAATCTTCTTCGGTTTATAAAGTATGTGGGTTACTCATAGCCTTTTGTTTATATCTTTTTCTCAGAAATGACTTCCTCGCCAAATGGACATATAGATTAGGATATATTTCCATATGAAGGTTCTTACGCAAGTCATGGAACTCATACTTAGAAAATCATGCTAATGTCTCTTTCAGGTAACAAGTTCTTATAAAGGTTAACGGATTCAAGTCTTATGTATTGCTCTAGATAAGAGTCATAACGTACATATGATCCTTATGTTATGGAACTCTTAGAAAGATATTACGATATACGATTGAAATCCTTCAGTGACATTTAAGTTATACGTCTATATGTCCAGCTCCTTTTGGCATTATGGTTGGAATTTCTTAAGTTCCTGAAAGAATTTATCACTTGTTTATAAGTCCCTCAAATGTCTATTATGTGTGAATATGAGATCTGACAATGATCAATGAAGCCAAGAATTCAAGTCAAGTACTCCATTTAAGGATCCTAAATGTTTGTACGTTCTCTAAGTATAGAGCCTTCTTAGGTATGGCTAGGTATATGTTGAGCCCAAAATTCTCTTTTGATTGAGTCTTGTTCATATAAAAAATCAGTATTCAATTATTTTAGTAGGACACCCAAGTACTATTATTAGCGATTCACTAGGTCTTTGAGGGTGTCTCTATGTACCATCATATCATAAACACACATGATTGCATTTTATGTGAATGATTTAGGTAGTAGATTAGCCTATAGACACGTATGATATACACACAATCGACCAACATTATATGTGGGCACGGTGTGCCTCCCAGTGTGCGTGCTGGGTAGGGTATAACACAAGCATGGCATTCATGTGCATATAAGTTATTTGTTATATGACATTTATGTGACTGCATAGATTGCATTAGTATAGTTGGGATTCTAGTCAGGTTACAGTTTTCAAAGTTTGGTTGTTTTTATCCCTTCTTTTGGTTCAGTTATCTTTAGTATTGCTCATGCGGTATTGAGTTACTATCAAAAAACAATTTCCCAAAGTTCCAGGTTGTCTCTGCTCTTAATACACTCTTATCCCTTAATTTGGTTATTATTATGATTATTGCCTTACATTTATAGTTTCAGTTTTACATACCAGTACATATCATTTATACTGACATCCCTTCACTTGAGACTAGCGTTCGTGCTGCATATAAGAGTAGAGGTTGGGATTGCCTCTGTAGTAGGAGTTCAACGACTATTTTAGTATGCTCCTTTCTTTCTGGAGCAAATGTCTAGAGGTTTGGTTTTGTTCTTGCTTGAGTATGTTGTACAACTATCGGTAGGTTCATGCCTCGTTTTGACCATCAGTATGGTATACTCTTTAGAAGCTTTATGGACTTAGATGTGCAGTATAGTTTAGTTTGTGGACCTGTCGGCCTTCCGCAGTTGTTTCAGTCATTTGTGGCCTTATCTACATTTATGTTTTCTATTCTTCGTGTTGTTGCGACCTAGTTGGTCCGTATGTTATATTATGTTTGATTGCGATAGGTGGCCTTGTTAGCTTAGTGTTATAGTTATAAATGTTATATAGCCGGCTTTCGGTCAGTCAAGTATTGGTAGCTAATTACACCCTCCCTCAGTTTGGGGTGTGACAGAAGATATGGACCGCACTTTTAATATACGATCCATTCCTGCAACCTAGCCTTCCAAATTTAAATTAGACTCGAGGTTTTAAGCTTTAGTATAAATAGTCTTTTTTCATATTTTTGATGGAGTTCTTCTAAGTTCTAGTAAGTTTAATAGTTTTAGAGTAGAATAACAATTTTTGCAAGTTACTCATTGTAATTTAAAGATCAATTGAATTTCAATTCAAGTTTTCTTTTTCATCTTATTGCTTTGTAAATGATCATGTCTCAATTTATGCTTTCTTTTTCTTCTTTCTCTATGAGTAGCTAAATTCAGATCTAGGGTTGTGAACTCTAATGATCTCAATTGGGATGAATTGATTATGGGATTTTGAATATTTGATTGATCTATATTTTGTAAAGTGAGATTGGTGGTTGCAAACACCCAATCATGCCAAATTTCCTCTATTGTGCTTGAAAGAGCCAATTAAGGTTTGGGTAGCATTAATCAACAATGACCCAAGGTTTAATCCTTGTTTAATAGGTTCACTTATAGATTTGATGAATCTAATTGGCAAATTGCAATCTATTTTGATAGCTTAGATTGATACTAATTCTCTATGGATATGATCTGGACTCCTATTTAGGTATTTAAATTGCAACCAACTGCTTTCACTCTCTTAAATGAGGTGTAATTGGGCGTGATCACATTGAATTCCTGCTGCAGGTGCAGATAAAGGCCCTGATCATTCTCTACAATAGGAGCTTGTTGATTTCTGTTGTTGGGTTGGTATCTCTTTTCTTTCTGGAGAAATTGGTCTAGTCAGATAGTTTTGCACATTCTTGAGTTCTTGTGTACAGTTGTATCATGATATGAGTCTACACCCTGGACATGATACACTCTTAGAGCCACAAGTGACCCCATGCTAACCCATGGCATGACATATCACAAAAATAATATGAATTGTAGATAAATTGAGCGGATGCTAACTGAAATTATAAAATAACTAAACATAAATAACGAAGGAATCTGAGATTTAATAGATAAATAAAAAACTGAGTCTGACGTTTCAAACACAAAGCTAACATACTAACTAACTGTCTATTTGGAAACCTCTACTAATTGATGAGCTACTGGGATAAGTCCCTAATTAACTCTAAACGTCTAAAACTAAAAATAAGACTAAGAACAAGTAAAGTAAACTAAACTTTAGTCCTTGGATGATGAGGACTCACCGACAAATCATTGACCAAGTACTGGAATGTGTCTAACCACGGGGCTAAGTCTGAGTACCTGAACCTATATCATAAAATGATATAGCACAAGAGGTATGCGGTGAGTACTTTGAATGTACTGAGTATATGAGATATACAACTGAAATATACAACATGCTGATAATATGAAAAATTGTACTAAATGCATAATTGAGTGCACAAACTGAATTGAAGTACAATGAATCTATCTAAGGTGCATAAATACTGATACGAAGTGGTAGTATGAAAATATATAATGAAAGTACAAGTGGAACTGATTTAAGGGTCATGTACATGTATTGAAAGCTGAGTCTATATCTGTGACTAAGACTATAACTGAACTGAACTATATTGTGGGAGAGTTTATTAACTGACATATAACCACATGAGCTAAGTGTTGAGTATGATGTATACGGCCAATCGATAAGACCCAATATCCCTTTCCAGCGTATAAGGGGATGACTGGTATGATCAGTAAAACTTATGCCAATTCGGGCTAAGTCCTACGGTGGCATGTAGTTCTAGGAACTAGGTACGATGAACCCTGGTTCGACTCGGTGCTAAGTACTACTCCCAACTGATAATTTTAAGGATAGTTACTGATAACTTACTGATAGCTCGAAAACTGGTATTCTAAGACTAGGTCAGAAACTACTTTATTTGAAAGTGCTCTGAGAGTCTAACGAACTTGATAATACTGATTATGCTATGAAAATACGTATACCGAAATCATGATAAGATCATATTTATTAACAAGACAACTTTTCTAAAACAAAGCTAAATCATGCAGGTTGAACTTGAATCATGCTAAATCACTAACATGAAAGTATCATATGAACTGAACATAAAATCGTGAATATCATATGCTAATAGTCATAAGAGTCTTGAAAACAATGAAGTAATAAGGGAATTCATAAACTGAATGAAAAACCCTAAGACATGATTTTCTATAGGGTTGAGATGTCAATGTTTTTTGAAAGCTTTTAGGACATAAGGGTGAAAAGACAACCCTTGTCGAAATCCCACATACTTGGAGTATGAGAATTCCTTGCTAGAACTTGAATATTAAAGCTTTTGGAGAAGAACCCTAGCTTTAGAATTTAGAGAATTTGATGGCTTAGATGTTCTATTTCTGAGAGTTTAGGAGAAAATGAGGGTAATGATAGACTAAACCCCCTTCTAAAAGAACCCAAAACCGATGTAGTTTTGGAGTTCAAAGCATAAGAAGTTTCTAAGATGCCCTTATAAAAATGAACTGAGAAAAACTGTCGGCCAACCCTCATAGGTCATACCACGACTCATGGTGACATACCATAGCTCGTGGTATGCACTCGTGGCCTCTGAAGCATTTTGATCACTTTCTAAACTTCATAGTAAGGTTGGATAGGACGATTCATCCTTTGACACCACAGGTCATGGTGTCCTCTCATGGTTTGTAGAGAAGATTTTGAACACTTTTTGAATCTCATCCCATGCCTCATCAGGATGGGTCATCCTTAGCTACCACGAGTCGTCCTATAAATCGTGTCCACTGGAGGGAATTTGGATAGTTTCTGAACCACGACCAGATAGGATGACTCATCCTATCTCACCACAACTTGTGGTCTGAGTCGTCTTGTGGAGAATTTGTTCACTTCTTGCTGATTTTCTACTTCATGTCTAGGTTCTAGTATTAAGATCTTTTAGGGTGTTACAAGTTGATGGTTATGTTGGAGCTTATCCCGACCATTAATATTGATGATCTTAGATTCTTTATGGACAAGTGTTGTAGGTTGTACAATGTACTGTTTATGACCTTGCCAACCTTCTTTTATATTGTGTTGTTGCAACCTTGTCGGCTTGCTATAATTCCTATATGTTGAGTTGTGTCTTCGTCGGCCATATCTTTATTTTTGATCTATTTTGAGACCTTATCGATCCGTATTCTTGTGTTTTATTAGCATCTTGATATGGTGGTCTTGTTGACCCAAATGTCTCTTTTCAGCTGAGTTATAGTGGCTTGCTCAATTCGGTTGGCACTAGGTGCTAGTCATGCTTCCCTAGGTTTGGGGCATGATAGAATGCTTCCACCAACTAGCATTCCAACTACGCTACACGGATCGACCAAGACACCCCGAAATAATGGATCATCTCGATCCAAACTTGTAGATATTTTTTCGGCTCCAAGAATTGATCCGTATCAAATGAAATCCTCTCTTATAACGATTTTAGAGGATACTAATATTCTTTGAAGGACGATTAGGGTCGTCAAATATCTTTGACCTATGATCTCCGATTTCGATAAGGATAAAATGGAAGATCTTTTGGAGTATTGCCTCTTTAATGAGGGCATGCACGTCATATCTAGGGTAAGTTCATTTTGAAACTTTTTCACTTTTCTCTTCAATTTTCTTGAATTTTGTAATTTCTTATCTTTTTTCTTGTCATTTTTTTGGCTGGAATTTTAATCGGTGAAGGTCTTCAACTTAGTCTTCATAATTACAAGGAGCTCAAGGCCCAACTGAGTTTGCAAAAACACGATATTCTTGCCTTGAAAGTTGAGCTAGAAAAAAGGCCAGAGGAAATTGCTTTCACTGGCCAAATTGCTAAATTAATGGTAGATCTTGAGAATGCCAAACAAGAGCATGAGCAAGCTTTCCAAGAATTGGACCCGGACGACGAGAGAGAGAGGCGTATATCCTACAAGATGATCATCTTCTTAACATATTGAATTCTCTGAAGGAATTCCGCCAGACTCAAGAGATTGCTTTGTCCTTAAGTGCTCAGAGAGAAACTCTTTTAATGATTGATATCTAGAGGCTCAATTCCAAACTTTTGGTCAAGGATGATGAGTTATCCATTGTGGAGGAGAATTTGCTGTGCGGACTGGATAATACTCAAGATACAATTGACAAGAAAAAAGCTGATATGAAGGAGCCAAATTGTCGTGTAGATGTTTTGACTAGAAAGTCAGAGATCTTAAATAAAAAATTGACAAAGTCTTGGATGATATTAAAGACCAAGAAGACCATTTGGCCCTAAAGTCTGAGCTTACTTGTCACGACCCAAATTTGCACCCTGGACGTGGCACGGTACTTAGGATCACAAGTGACCCTAAGCAAACTCATGGCATGGCATAATTCTATAATGATAAAATATTGAAAAAAAAGACTATTAAGCGAAAGCTGTTTGAAACCAATAACCAAAATACTTATAAATAAATAGCATATGATAAATTACTGATATTTACTAAAATACTGAAACTCAAGCTGAAACTAACATGTTTTTTCTGAAAGTCTTCTAAAAGAAACTGATGAGTTGCTAGGACAAACCCCAGCTAACTCTAATTTCTAAAACTAAGAATGAAAAAGGATAAAGCTGAAGATGAAAACTCTGATCCTCGGCAGATGAGAACTCACCACTATCAACTGCTGGAAATCATCAGGAGAAACTAGCTACACTGCTGAGACTGGGTACCTGAGCCTGTATCATAAAATGATATAGCACATGAAAATATCGATAAGTACTTTAAATGTACTGAGTATGTGAGATGTGAATAGAATATACATATACTGATAACTCATAAACTGAACTGAAATAACATGCCAAAGAGTCTATCAGAAATAATGAATACAGTAATTAATTTGCTATATCTGAGAATACTATTTGAACTAATAAACTGAGTTAGAGTCTTAAGCATATCCTGAAATTTGATAGACTGGACTGGATAAGGACTCAATCTGTATTGTTCTGTGGGAGTGTCCGTTAACCGATATGTAACCACATGAGCTAGACGTGGAGTTTGATGTTTACTCCCTATCAATAAGGCCCACTGTACCTTGTAAGGGTATAGTGACTGGCTGTGTGATCACTAATTGTTAAACCCATTCGGGTCAAATCCTATAGGGGCACGTAGTTTTGGGAGCCTGGGTGCGCTGAACCTCGGTCTACTTGGTGCTAAGTACTACTCCCAAATGAAGACACATAACTAAAAATAGGTATCTATAAAACACTGATAGCTCGAAACTAATTTCCTAAGACTAATTAGAGACTACATATCTGAAAGTGACCCTGAGAGTTTGAAGGACCTGATAAACTGAATGATATAGAAAAGTCTGGTAGTACTGATTACTAATAAGTGATATTTCTGAAAATACTGAGCATACTCACAAGTTGAAAATAATGACTTTTGTTTAAAGGACTCATTCTAAAATTCATACAATATTCAACCCAACATCATGCTAACATTAGAGTTAGAAATGAATATGTAAAAATGAAGTCAAATCATGAATTTCACATAGTATTAGTCAGGGGAACTAATAAAATGCAAGGAAAATCAGGATGTGTCTGGAACCCGAACTGATGGTTTCTATAGGGCATAAATTGATGAAAGATTCTGAAAATACTTGGGCACAAGGTTGAAAGGAATAACATTCTAAAACCTACATACCTGTAGAAGATTTTTCTATGAAAAGCTCTTGAAATTTGCTGCACTTTAAATGGAACCCTAGCTAAGACTTGAGAAGTTTTTTTGTCTTCTATGCACTGATCCTGTAAGTTTGGGAGAGAATTAGAGGAAAAATGTTCATTAATTCTCTTAATTCCTGTTACACCCCGTAAGTATCTAATGTTTAGATGGCCTATTCGTATGTTGGTTAAGAGTTTTAGAATATAATACGTACGAGAAAGGGGCCCGGGGAAAGGTCGGATGAGCGCGGAGTCGGGCCCGTGCGGGAGGAGGCCGGGCCAGCTGCCCAAAGGGGTAGCGTGGCACGGACCTTGCCCCCGTGATGGGCTCCGTGGCACGCCCATAAGTTGGCTCTATAGGGTCCATGCCACGGACCCCTGTCCACCGCCTCAAGTATATAAGTCCCTCCCCTTTGATTTAATGTTATATCCTTAAATTTCAAGCGACCAGAGAAGAGAGAAACCACGGGAAATCAAATAAATTTCCTCCATTTACGCTACGAAACACTGCCTGAATTCAAATTAACTTCGGGTATCGAAGTAAAAGGCTGCAAGGAGTATTACTATGGAGTTAGTTTCGCAGAATTCGCCTGACGAATCGTAACCCCGTCGAGCTGAAGTTGTTGGAATTGCCCCAAACTAGTGTTAATACGATCACAGGCTTAAAGTAAGCATTTCTCCCTTTCTGATTCTCGAGAAATTATGAGTTTTCAATTGTGTTATGTTAAGTTGAAATATAGCTCATATTTATATATAAAGTAATCGTTTTTATTGAATTTAGTATTGAAATTAGCCTTATTTTTCCAATAATACGATTGCAGTCGAGAGGAGAAGTTGAATACGAGTTGAAACTCATCAGTTAATTAGTAGTCGGCGGACGAGGTATGTTAAGGCAGTGTCTTTCGGCAAGTTAGTTTTCTGAGCATGATAACTCAGTTTGAATCCCAGTGAGAATACAAGAAGCATGTCTATTATGATTAGTTGTTGTTATTAGCTAAGATCAGTATTCCGTATTAGTTTGGGATGGATTATGACTATATAGCCTTCATGACCGACCCCAGGGTTATTAGTTGTGTCGACGCCCTCCAGGGGCGAGATGACGTCGCTCTACGGAGCGGTATGCCATCCGCCAGGGACGAAGATGGGGTCTCAGGTCCTCCTATGCCGTGGTTGGATTTACACACCCCCATCGAGCCTGGTGCCTGGAGTACAGATATCAGGAGTCCATCGGACTCAGACACAACTATAGTCAGGGGCCGAGCGGACTCAGTTGTAGACCCAAGGGATTGGTAGTACAGCTATAGCTATTAGGTGACCTAGTGTGACCTTGGATAGTGGTATATAGACTGAGGTGTACTCACCAGGGTTTATAGGGGCCCCAGATGGGTTATTCTGTGCTGGTTGTACCTTTCGGCTTATGGGGGGGGGGCATGTAAGATTTATGTTTGCTTTAGCTATTGATAATTAGACAGTAAGACGTTCTATTACTCAGGTGTGATCTTTATTCCTTCATTTCAGTTACTTTTAGTTCTACTTCTTTATTTCAGTCATTTACAGTTATCGCCTTACATATTCAGTACATATTGTACTGACGCCCTTTCTGGGGCGCTGCATTACTCGCCTGCAGGTACGGATAGACGAGGAGTAGGTCCCTCGTAGCTTTCAGCCAGCATCACCAAAGCATTTGTCTCCTTTCTTCCGGAGCTTGTAGACAGAAGGTTTACTTCTTTTTATTGTACAGTTCATGGGTAGGTCGGGCCCTATCCCGACCATCATATTACTCGTAGAGGCTTGCTTATTGTTTTTACTTCCCTATGATTAGCTGTTATTGGCCGTGTGGGGCGTATATGTGCTTCCGCTTACGTGTTGGCCGTGTGAGGCCCATATGTGTTTTAGTTTATATGTTGGCCGTGTGGGGCCTTGTTTAGTTGGTAGATTAGCGGCCTTGTCGGTCGTAGCTTAGCTTAGCACCGATTTTACTTCACAGTCATAACTAGACATCATGGTGGTCTTGTCGGCCCACATAGGATTCCCTGTTATTGCCTATTTCTGGTTAGCTGTTTCTTTTACAGGTGGCTATAAGGAATTGTCGGCCGGAGGTTGTATTTACAGCCGAGATATAGCCCGTTGTTCTCTTGATTTAAAAATTAGAGTTAGCCCTGCACCAGGAGTGTTTAGGCTCAGTCAGTTTAGTTAGTTCATATCCTAGTAGAGCACCAAGTCCCAGTCATGCCTCCCAAGGTGGGGCGTGACAAACTTGGTATCAGAGAGGGTTGTATCCCGGGGAGTCTGCAAGCCGTGCTAAGTAGAGTCTTATCTATGGATGTGTTGTGCAACATATTCTATAGGCAGGAGGCTGTGAGGAATGCTAGGATGGCTACCCTTTCTTCTTATCCAGTCATGCTATAGAGTGGTACAATATAGGGTTTTGTCCCTAAGCTTACCATATTCTTTTATCTATAGAGAAATGACAGACCCGTGACACACCAATGACTCGTAGGAGATTGGATGTTGCAGTAGGGGAAGGCACTAGCAGGGTGCCTCAGTTAGAGTCAGCCCAATCGAAGGGCGACAGGGAGACTTCATCTCGGTCTCCCCAGCACTCTCCATCACATCAGGACCTTTTGGAGCGGCAAATGTGACGGCACCGCCTCCAGCAGTTTCTATACCAGTACCATCAGATCAGGAGGTTAGGAGTGCTGTTGTTATGCTAGCTCAGATGATTGTTGCACAACATCATCCAGTGGAACCCGTAGTCGAAGAGTCCTCAGAAGGGCCTGGTAATTCGAGGGTCCGAGAGTTTCTCGCATTGAGTCCCCCGTAGTTTACCGGGATGGACCGAGAGGAGGACCCTCAGGATTTCTTAGATCAGATGCAGCGGATATTTAGGGTGATGCATGCTACACCTGCAGAGTCGGTGGAGTTAGCGGTATTATGGCTACGGGATATCGCAGTACAGTGGTATGAGAGTTGGGAGAGGTCTCGAGGGAGAGGTGTTTCCCTTTCGACTTGGCCCAGCTTCTCAGAGGCTTTTCTGGATCATTATCTACCATGGGAAATTCGACAGGCCCGGGTTGATCAGTTTCTATATCTAGAGAAGGGGTTGATGAGTGTCCGGGAGTATGCTATGAGGTTTGACTCCTTGGCCCGAATTGCACCAGCTTGTTCTACTAAAATAAAACATAAAAGGTATTTATACAGACATTAAAAACCTTTTCCTAAGCTAACAGGGAATTTTTCATATCTGGCACTAGCCTATCTCACAACTGATCCTATGACCCGTAACTGGATTGTACAGGTCGTACCTGCCTCTTGTATATCCTTGGTTGCTGTAGATTTTTCTAAGTGTTGTCCACTGGTACGACTCGTACCATGATCCTACAAGTCGTACAATCCATCCGTGGCTGGCCCTAAGAACTTTGACATCTTTTGAAGTTTTCCATGAGTGTTGTGGTACGCCTCGTACCTTCCTCTAACGACTTGTATTGCTTTTTGTATCTGAAGTTCTGCCAAATCTTTAAGAATCACTGAAGCTCACCACGGCTCATGGTACGGGTCATAAGTGGTTTCTATGATCTGCGTGTTCCACCCGTACCAAGAGATTGCCTTGTGCAAATTCCTCTGGAGATTTCCACGACTCCAGTTATGCCTCGTACCATTTTGGTACGACTCATATGGAGAGTCGTATATTACCTTCCTCTTATTCCGACCTTTTGATTTTCACCACGATTCTTAGTACAACTCGTACATTCAAGGTACGACTCGTACTGAGACTTGTACTTAGTTGATTTTCTGCACTTTTATACATCTTTTGCACAATTTTGCTCCAACACTTATTTTCCCTGAAAACAAAGTAAAAGTACCTCATTTCCATATAAACATACCTAAGTCCATGCCATTTTCTCAGTTTTAAGCATCGAAAGTGCTGTAAACACTCAACACATCTACACCTTTAACTTAAGACTTTTGCATGCCCACGGGCAAAGAAACCCAAAAAAATAAACACGACGCTTAACTAGAAAACAAACCTAGGATACTACAGCCAATCATCAATCAAGAGTTGCACCATAACTTAAATAGCTTTTGACCCTTTTTCCCATAAACCAAATCAGCACATGCACATCAAGCTACCACAAAACATGATAAATAGGGATGAAGATATGTCATCTAGCTATAAACAAATAGTCAAGTCATCACCAATGCTTTTTGCACAGACAACTGGTAGAATTAAACACAAACCATGTACCCTCGCAGCAAATGAAGTCCCCCACTCACAGATGTAGGAAAATATAAAACATGGGATTGAACAAGTAAGACTCTCACTCTCACAAAAAAGTTTCAAATAATGCATATCGGATACCATAGGCTTGACCTTATTTTCTCTACTTTGGCTTGTCAGATGGTCAGGCTAGGATCACTATAGGACTTGATTCAGCTTGTAATGTAATATTTTGGGCTGGGTATGGTAGATATGGTATCTTTTTAGTGACTAAAACCCCTCCTTGGCACTACATATATGTGGCTCCATTTTTTCACTTTTTTTTCTTTTGCTTTTTCAACTTTTTCCTCCCTTTTCACCATTATTCTTGCATTTGTATGGACGTGGTGCATTTTTTTTTCAAATTTTCATTTATCTTTCTCTTTTTGTATTTTCTTTTTCAATTTTTCTTTCTCTTTTCTTTTTCTTTTGCCACACCACACCTTAGTTTTCACATTTTTTTCTTTTTTCTTTCTTTTTTCACCTCCCTAAGATTTATGCACGCCTACTCTAGCCACCCTTAACTTAGACATTTTGCCTATGTTGAGGTTCACAATGTCCAAGGAGGAACCAGGGCCAAAACAGGTTCATTATTAAAAATGGGTAAGGTTAATAGGTTAATCAAAGAAAAATGGTTCATTTAAGGATCAAAATTAGCATCAAGGGAATCATATCATTCTAGTAGGGTAATTTTAAGCTAAAATGAGCTAAAAAATGGCCTATGATCCTTTCCCAACAAACCATCCTAAAACCTATGCAAAGACCAACCGGGCAAGTTCTAGATCCTTTACGCAGTATTGAACTAGGTGTAGACCTCACTCGCTCATGGTACATGTTTTGTGTTCATTCTACCTGTCCAGTTCATACATGACCAACTATACTTCCTCATACAAATACACTCAATGACATAAAAAGATCCACAAAAATCATGTTTTGTAATCAACAAGTACACAATTAATCATCAAAAACTTTAAACAGGTCATTTTTCTTCAAAACTTCAAAACAAGTGCATTTATTGGCTGTAAAGTAATCCTAAGCTACTTCTAATTAAATAAGAACACAAAAATAAAATAAAATCCTAAACATGTCGATTCTACTAGATAGCATGCCCAAGGAAAAAAGAAACAGGGCAAGAAAACCCTCGGGAATATCCAAAAACAAGTACACCCCCCCTAAAAATATGCTTTGTCCCCAAAACAAACAAGAATGTAAAAACTATGAGAGGGACATACCTGTGGCTACTCAGACTTCACCATTCATTCATGGGTTGCCTCCTATGCAGCGCCTGATTTAACCGCGACACGATGCACATATCTTGATTACTCAGAATTCATCAAAAAACTTGGACTCATCCTCCACTGTCTTAAATGCTTGGCTTTGATAAGAGGTGCCCTGGATGATACAAAACAAAACAAACAAAAACGTAAAAGAGGACATAACAACCAAAAGTTTAATATAGCAAATAATCTAATCTTAAGCTGTATTCCTCGGTAATGGTGCCACTTTTTGATGACACTGAAACTCCACTTCCTAGCAAAGTATGAAGCAAACATTGTCAATAAAGAACCCAACAAAGAGGTTAGGGTCGACCCACAGGGAATAGGGTACGATCTTGACTAATGCTGGTACTTAATCTTGTTGGTAAGCTATCTCCAAATTTGGGGGTTTCAAGGAAAAACAATATTAAAGCAAGATTATAGTTATGGTTGTTATCAAGATTTGAAAATAACTAGGGTAAGTGTTCCCCATGGGTTCATAACTACTTCGGGTATACAAACATGATCAATGCCACTACTTACTTGTAGAACTGATAACTAGGTTTCATCCAAACTACTGTTTCGTCCCTATTGGGTGATTATACTCAATCACTGAATTAGGTCTCATGTGAGATTTCTTTCTAACCATTATCAATTTGTCCCAAATTTAACTATCCTGCGACCACAACTCATGTTAATACAATGATCATAAAGACCAAGACTTTGTTGTAATTCTCTTTTCCAAATCTCTACTTCTCTAGGTTCAAGAAAATAAAGAATTCGAGCAAGTTCTAATGTTGTACACCATTAAGAAACATTTAAAGATGAAGAAAATACAATACAAGCGTTTAGCATTAGTTTTGAATCACTTTTGTGTAACCCTATTTTATTAATCCATTATGGTTCCCACAAACCTAGTTGCGGAGGTTTTAGCCTCTCATGATTGTAAGATTATATTTTGCATTCATAGACAAACACATAATTAAATACTTACAACAATAATTGGAAGAAAATCTGCTTTGAATATCAATGAACAATCTCAAGAACAATTAATAAAATCAAGTGTTGATCCTAAGAAATGCCCTCAGAAACTTGATAAAAATTCACAAATATTACTCTTCACACATCTCTACTACTTTCTCTCTTTCTTGTTCTATTAATATAAAACACTAAAGGTATTTATGCAGACATTAAAAACGTTATCCTAAGCTAACAGGGGATTTTCCATATCTGGCGCCGGCTTGTCTCACAACTGATCCTACCAACCATAACAGGATTGTACGGGTTATACCTACCTCTTGTACATCCTTGGCTGCTACAGATTTATCTAAGTGTTGGCAATTGGTGCGACTCGTCCCATGGTCCTATGAGTAGAACACTTCATCCATGGCTTGGCCCTGAGAACTTTGACATCTTCTGAAGTTTGATCTTGGGCAGATTTATATGCCCAAGTGATACTCAAACGTATCATTTTCGCCTTGTTTAGTGTGCAATGTGTATACATTTTCATGTAATTGGTAACAAAATGTGAATTTATACTAACCAACATGATTAGCATTGTTTTGTAGGTAAAACATGATTTTGAGGAGCTAAAATGCATGTTGGAACAATATCGGAGTTGGACTTGGATGCGAGCACGAAAAAGACATTGGACTGCACAATGTAAAGGGGCTCCGCGATGGAGCCGTGCCACGCTACCATCGCGGAGGCACACTGCCTGGAGGGTGATTAATTTGTCAATTTCCAGTGAAGCCTCGCGACAGCTCCGTGGCACGGAGGCAAGCCACTGCGTTGCATGCCGTGCCACGTTGAGGCTCTATTCCCGGACCCCAGATTTCCAGTGAGGGTCCGCGTCCACGCCGTGTCACGGAGGCAGTGCTCCATGTTGGCCTCCGTGACACGTTGCTTGTTATTCCGGGAAAAATTCCCAATAGTATAAATAGAACACTTAGGCTTATTTTTAATTAATTCAGACTTGGTGGAGCAAGGACGTGGGTTACAGGCAGTTGAGGGACGAAAAAGCTAAGGGTTTTTCTCTCTTTCTTTCTTCTTTCAATCAATTGTTTGTATGATTATCACTTGTTTTAGGATGATTAATCCACAAATGAGTGGCTAATTCTCTTCCTTGCTGAGGTTATGAACAATGGTGATGAATTTTGATTATTGAATTGTATGGTTTTTCATCATCTTCTTCTATGTTGTTCTATTAATTCTTGTTTCTACTGCATTAGTGTGTGGCCGCCATTAATGTACATCTAAAAAGTCCGATTTCACTCGAGAGAGCACGAAATTGGAAAGTTGTGAATTAATAGGGTATTGTTCTTAACTTGATTTGGGAAAATTGGGTTTTGATGTGCTTTCCTGATAGAAATATACTTGAAAGCCGTATTAGTCAATTTAGGAACTGGAATTGTATTGCGAGGTCATAAATTGCATTTGATCACAGAAATGTAGACGGATGGTTTATGATTCTTAAGTGAGATTAAATACGAGAGTTTTAATCTCTAGGCTAATGTTCTTGGGTAGCAACTAGAAGAGAAGAATAACCGAATTATGATTATAATCAAGCTCATTACTGGTTCTTAACCTTGGCATGCTCATATCCATAGTTTCAATTCAAAGTAGATATTTGTTAATAGTTTTAGTATATAATTTATAAACAAAAATTATTTAACTTTTGGTTACGTTGTTGTCAGCATATATAGAAGTAAGATAGAATATAGTATACTTGAGCAATTTTTACTTATCCAGAGTCTTCTTGGTTCGATACTTGGCTTACTTAGCCACTTTATTACTTGTTTGACCACGTGCACTTGCGTGTCGGTTTTTAACCCATATAGCAACCCACCGAACAAGTTTTTGGCACCGTTGCCGGGGAGACTAGGCAATTGGTGAAATTGTGTTAAGTGTAAATTTACTATATTTTTTATTTTATTTTTTTAAGTGTTGACAACTTGGTCTTAGCCTGTATTTTGCAGACTTGATTTCTGTGAACACTGGCAAAGGACAAAGAGCTGGTGGAATCTTATATAGAGCCTGAACGTGAATTTCATAGTAAACGCAGAGAAGCTCTACAAAAGAAGCTGCAGTTGCTCAGACAGACTATGATGGAGCAACCAAATCCACCGGTTGTGAGGGCAGTGTTAGTGCCCGACGAAGCAGCAGCCAGGCCGGTTCGCGAGGTGGCACTCCCACATGCCAACAATGTACATTCAAGTATCCGCAAACCAGAGCCTGGAGGGAGATTTGAACTAAAGCAGAACATGGTGCAACTATTGCACACAAGCGGACAATTTACCGGTCTCCCTCATGAAGACCCACAACAACATCTCCAAAACTTTTTGGAGATAAGTGACACTTATATACCCGCTGGAGTGTCACCTGATTATGTTCGGCTCACACTATTTCCGTTTTCCTTACTTGGTGAAGCCAAGAGGTGGTTAAAAGCTGAACCACCAAATTCTATATCAACGTGGGATGATCTTGCATGAAAGTTCTTGATAAGATTTTTTCCCTCTGGTAAAACAGCCAAACTTAGAAGTCAAATTCTAAGTTTCAAACAGAGGGAGGGAGAAAATTTATATCAAGCCTGGTGATAACGGGCAAAAATATATGCCCGAGATACTCTTTATTACTTCAACTAGTCTTGTTTATCTAAGTTATTGTATACATTTTCATGTAATTTTATATAATGTGGAGATATGTGCTAACCAACATTATTAGCCTTTGTTTTGTAGGTTTTGATGATGTTTGAGTAACTAATCCATGAGTTGGTGAAGTAGAAGCTTGGAAACAGAATTAACACGCGAATGTCGGCAAGGAAGAGGCACAAAACAGCCCACCGGCGCGTCGACAAGGTGCCACGGCAGGCAGGCCACTCAAAACAGCCCACCTGCGTGTTGGCAACGTGCCACGGCAGGTGGACTCCGCGACCATGGGGCTACAACGCGCTGCCCAGGCAGCGTGACACGTTGCCAACGCGGCAAGGTGCTGCCTGGGCCGATTTCGGGTGATTTTCCAGAGAGCCTCCGCGTTCGTAGCGTGTCACGAAGGCCGTGCTCCGCGATGCACTCCATGACACGTTGCTTGTTAATCCGAGAAAGATTCCTACTAATATAAATAGCACACTTAGGTTTATTTTTGATAATTCAGACTTGGTGGAGCAAGGACGTGGGTTAGGAGCAGTTGAGGGACGAAAAAGCTAAGGGTTTTTCTCTCTTTCTTTCTTCTTTCAATCAATTGTACGTATGATTTACAATCATTTGAGGATGATCAATCCACAAATGAGTGGCTAATTCTCTTCCTTGCTAAGGTTTTGAACATGTGTATTGAATTTTGATTGTGAATTATATGGTTTTTCATCTTCTTCTTTCATGTTGTTCTATTAATTCTTGTTCTTACTGCATTAGTGAGTGGCCAACATTAATGTATATCTAAAAAGTCCAATTTCACTCGAGAGAGCAAGAAATTGGAAAGTTGTGAATTAATAGGGTATTGTTCTTAACTTGATTTGGGAAAATTGGGTTTTGATGTGCTTTCCTGATAGAAATATACTTGAAAGCCGTATTAGTCAATTTAGGAACCGGAATTGTATTGCTAGGTCATAAATAGCATTTGATCACAGAAATGTAGACGAATGGTTTATGATTCTAAAGTGAGATTAAATACGAGAGTTTTAATGTCTAGGCTAATGTTCTTGGCTAGCAACATGAAGAGAAGAATAACCGAATTATGATTACTATCGAATTCATTACTTGTTCTTAACCTTGGCATGCTCTTATCCATAGTTTCAATTCAAGTAAATATTTGCTAATAGTTTTAGTATATAGTTTATAAACAAAATTATTTAACTTTTGGTTACATTGTTGTCAACATAATTAGAAGTAAACTAGAATATAGTATACTTAAGCAATTTTACTTATCCAGAGTCTCCTTGGATCGATACTTGGCTTACTTAGCCACTTTATTACTTGTTTGACCACGTGCACTTGCGTGTCGGTTTTTAACCCCTACCAAAGCACCGAGCAAGTTTTTGGTGCCGTTGCCGGGGAGACTTGGCAATTGGTGAAATTGTTTTAAGTATAAATTTACTGTATTTTTGTTTTATTTTCTTAAATGTTGACAACTTGGTCTAGTGTTTGTTTTAATTCTTCTTTATTTTATTTTATTTTTCTGCTTATTCGTATACCCTTATTGACATGACATCGTGGAATATAAATGGTTTCAATGGTGGATACTCATATTTTAGTGAATCTTGTCTGAACTGTGGAGTACCCCACTTGTCGCAAAACTGTAATACGTGCAATATATGTGGGTGTCAATATGGCCATTGGGGTGATTTTCCAAAGGCGTATTCCCCTTCCCCAAGCCCCTACTATGATCCTTCTGTTGTTTTTTCTGAATATAGGCATGCTGAAAATGAGGACTTGGGACGCCAAGCTCGAATAGAAGACATGTTGAAACAACTCTTGGAGCAATCAGAAGCAATGAAGGAGGCGATGGCAGTATTGAGAAATCAGCAAGAAGAGAATGCAGAGGCTCTAGAAAGGATGACCATCAAATTCACGGAGATGATCGCTGAAGCTGAAGCGTGTGATAAATCACAGACAACAGTTTTAGCCGATATTCAAGAGGAACTACAAGAGGACGACAAGGGTGAATTTTTGGATGAAGCCCAACAATTCGAATCTCTTGAGTGTCCCCATGATGGGCTCACATTTATGGAAAATCTATTCTTGGAAGAAGAGTTAGCGTATCCCCCAGTCGACTTTAATGGTGAGATAGATGTCGATGTCGAGAAGGTATATACAAGTAAGGAGGTCAAGCAAAATGCAGTTTCAGAGTTGAGGTGTATTGGACCACACTCTACGCATTTTTCAACATTAAATTTGGTTGACAACATAGAAATAGAGTCTTCCAAGTTTGTAGAGAAATGTCTAGAGGAGGACCAAGCACCATATATTTTGAAATTTGCTAACTCAGAAAGACAAAATGACTTCGCTTACTTAAGGACCAATAAATGCAAAAGGCAACATCTACTGTTTGGTCCTTACAATTTTTCACCACCACCCCTGGAGCATAAGAGGAAATTAGAGAAGAAATTAGGGGTGAGATTCATATCCTCAAGGTGGAGGAAAAAGTGGTGAAACTTGGTACGTCGTGCCGCGACGTAAAATTAGGCGCTGCTTGGGAGGCAACCCAAGGGTACCATGGGTACCATTTTAATTTCTTGCATTTATGTTTATTTTATTTATTTTTCATCTTGTGTTGTTTTGGTGGAAAGTTAAGCACAGATGGACGGGAAGTCTGAGTACCCGTGGAGGAGGAAGCTAACAAGCATGGAAAAGAAAAAGTGTGGGGTCGAACACCCACTTGTCCATAGTTGAAGAAAACCATGCTGTCAGCTAGGCCTAAAGGCCTCAGGGAGTATTTCTCACCCTTTGTAACCTTTAGTTTGATGCTATGCGGACATAGCATGATTTAAGTGTGGGGTGAGGGAAATTTCTAGGAAATTTCAAAATCTCTGTGCTTAATGATTTTTGGTGAATGTAATGCTTGTACAAAAGTTGGTGAGAAATTTGAAAATTTGAAAAATTTGAAAAATTTTTGTGAATTAAGCATGACTTCATCACCCGTTGGTTTTTCTTTTCGGTTCTTTTCCGACGGGGGGTATTTGAACCGAAGAATAAAAAATTTTTTTTTCTTTTCTTTTTTCTTTCTTTCCTTGGTCTGTATATAAAGTTTTTTTAGTCATAGCTAGGGACTGTTTCCGACGATGGATGGATGACGACCGTCTTGAGGAAAATTAGTCGATAGGTTTTGGGTTTTGAAACCATAACTAATTGGTGCTGGATGTTCTTGTTATGTACTATAAATGTTTGTAAGATGCAAGTATGTTCAGTGTGAAGCATGCAAGTGTATAACTTTGTTTGAGACACTTAGGCTCTTGAATTTGACTCAATATGATGGAAGCTTAATTCTGAATTCTTGGGATTAGCTGAGTAAGAGTCTACTGATTGTGTCTTGATTTGAGCATGTGCCATGAGTGTAAGGTTTTTGAGTATTCCGTGCTATTGTGGATTGTCTAGAACTTGCCTGGTGTGTTTATAAAACGAAATGAAGGATGTGAATTGGAGGAAATGATATAGGCATTTCTTTGAATGAACCAACTTTTTATCCCTCATTATACCTACCTTGAAAAATTAATCCTAGTTAACCCCATTGAGCCTTGAGCCTATTCTTTGACAGCTGCAACATAAGCTTAATCCTTTTTCTTTCATTAGCCTTGAAATTGAACCAAAACTCCGAAGCGCTTAAAGGAAAAATCCGAAAGGGTAAAGGAGTGAGAAGAATGGAAAAGAAGGAAAGATAGCAAGTTGTAAATAGTTGAGAAAAGGAAAAAGGTGCATTTGTGTGAAAATGGTTGGTTATTAGTAGGGAGTAAGAAAAGGAATGAATGAAACATATTGCTTAAGTACTCCTTACTAATAAGCTAAAAGTGTCGAAAGAAATGGGGGAACAAAAGAGGAAAAAGAAAACTAAAAGGAGAAAAAAGGTGAAGTGAGGGAAGGGAAGTTTGTAATGAAGGCGTGATGTATTAAAAGCGCTTAGGAAAGATAGTCACTATTACTGATCATAATAGTACCTACCCGCACCTGAGTTACATTACAACCTAAAAAGTCCTACTTGATCTTACATTCACACATCCTTATATTAGTGGAATAAAACACTAAGGGCAAGCTTATGGGTCATTACATAATGCATGTGAATTCTTTGTGAGAGTGAGCGTAATTCTATTCATGTACCCACACATGTTGTGATGTAAAAAATTGTTTTTGCGTGTGATTGGGTAACTCTCTTTCCGTGAGGGGCACATGTTGAAAGAAGGATATATTTCATGTGGGATTTCTTAATCAGATGATTTGCATGAGTTTGCTAAAATTGAGAGTCGATTCTTGAGGTTAAGAAGTCTTAACATGGTTGTACTTCATTTCAATGATCAAATCAGGCATGCTCTATTTTTAGCTTGTATCTTACGTAATCATTATAGCCGTAACCTGAATTATCTTGCTAAATTAGTTATGTAGGAGTCTCCATTTGCATGATATGTAAAAGGTTGTTCGAGGACGAACAAGGCTTTAAGTGTGGGGTTGTGATAACGGGCAAAAATATATGCCCGAGATACTCTTTATTACTTCAATTAGTCTTGTTTATCTAAGTTATTGTATACATTTTCATGTAATTTTATATAATGTGGAGATATGTGCTAACCAACATGATTAGCCTTTGTTTTGTAGGTTTTGATGATGTTTAAGTAACTAATCCATGAGTTGGTGAAGTAGAAGCTTGGAAACGGAATTAACACGCGAACGTCGACAAGGAAGAGGCACAAAACAGCCCACCGGCGCGTCAACAAGGTGCCACGGCAGGCAGGCCACTCAAAACAGCCCACCTGCACGTTGGCAACGTGCCACGGCAGGTGGACTCCGCGACCATGGGGCTACAACGCGCTGCCCAGGCAGCGTGACACGTTGCCAACGCGGCAAGGTGCTGCCTGGGCCGATTTCGGGTGATTTTCCAGAGAGCCTCCGCGTTCGTAGCGTGTCACGGAGGCCGTGCTCCGCGATGCACTCCGTGACACGTTGCTTGTTAATCCGGGAAAGATTCCTACTAATATAAATAGCACACTTAGGTTTATTTTTGATAATTCAGACTTGGTGGAGCAAGGACGTGGGTTAGGAGCAGTTGAGGGACGAAAAAGCTAAAGGTTTTTCTCTCTTTCTTTCTTCTTTCAATCAATTGTACGTATGATTTACAATCATTTGAGGATGATCAATCCACAAATGAGTGGCTAATTCTCTTCCTTGCTAAGGTTTTGAACATGTGTATTGAATTTTGATTGTGAATTATATGGTTTTTCATCTTCTTCTTTCATGTTGTTCTATTAATTCTTGTTCTTACTGCATTAGTGTGTGGCCAACATTAATGTACATCTAAAAAGTCCAATTTCACTCGAGAGAGCAAGAAATTGGAAAGTTGTGAATTAATAGGGTATTGTTCTTAACTTGATTTGGGAAAATTGGGTTTTGATGTGCTTTCCTGATAGAAATATACTTGAAAGCCGTATTAGTCAATTTAGGAACCGGAATTGTATTGCTAGGTCATAAATAGCATTTGATCACAGAAATGTAGACGAATGGTTTATGATTCTAAAGTGAGATTAAATACGAGAGTTTTAATGTCTAGGCTAATGTTCTTGGCTAGCAACATGAAGAGAAGAATAACCGAATTATGATTACTATCGAATTCATTACTTGTTCTTAACCTTGGCATGCTCTTATCCCTAGTTTCAATTCAAGTAAATATTTGCTAATAGTTTTAGTATATAGTTTATAAACAAAATTATTTAACTTTTGGTTACATTGTTGTCAACATAATTAGAAGTAAACTAGAATATAGTATACTTAAGCAATTTTACTTATCCAGAGTCTCCTTGGATCGATACTTGGCTTACTTAGCCACTTTATTACTTGTTTGACCACGTGCACTTGCGTGTCGGTTTTTAACCCCTACCAAAGCACCGAGCACCTGGGAAAGATTTAAATCCATGTTGCGGGACTGTCCTCATCATCATCAGTCCAATGAGGTGTTGGTACACACATTTATTGAGGGTTTGGAACCCCATACTAAAATTTTGCTAGACTCAGCAGCTGGAGGGCAAGCGCTGGAAAAGACTTATGAGGAGCTGTACACTTTGCTCAACCGGATTTCACAGGGCAATCCAGAATGGAATGCTGACTCATCTCGAGGTGGAGGAAGGAAAGCAGCAGGAGTGCTTGAAGTGGATGGATTTACAGCTATCGCTGCACAGATAGCTGCCTTGCAGAATCAGTTGAACAACCACTTCAGCAACATGAACTTGAACCAGCCTTCAGCTTCAGTCAATGCGGTCCAGCAAATGTGGTGTGAAGTGTGTGGAAGCAGTGAGCACTCAGCTGAGTGCGGTGGAGCAAACCCAAATTCGGTTAACTTTGTGGGAAATACACAAAGAAATCAGCAGCAGTTTGGTAGCGGCTACAACTCAAATTGGAGGAACCATCCAAATTTTTCGTGGGGTAGCAACAACCAACAAGGCCAAAGTTCGGGTCAGGGTATGCACAGGAATCAAGGAGGGCAACAGAACTACCAATCTCAATTCAGAAATCACAATGTCCCTCCTCCACCACCATCACCTACCATTGAGGAAATGTTCAAGACCATGATCGCTAATCAGGCGCAATTGCAGGCTGACTATGTTAAATTGGCAGCCGAAGTGAAGAACAATCAATTAGCGACCAAGGCTCTTGAGTATCAATTTGGGCAATTTGCCAGTGCCCAAAACACAAGGCCTAGAGGAGGACTGCCTAGTGACACGGATCCTAATCCGAAGCAGGTAAATGCAGTGACCACAAGGAGTGGTTTGCAGCTGAAGGAGGTGGAACCGGAAAGACCACCTCAAAAGTCTGGAGCAGCAGATGTTGAGGAAGAACAAACTTCGGATAAGGGGAAGACCAAAGAAGCTGAATCAGAAAGGCCTCCACCCTTGTTCCCTCAACGACTCAAGAAACACAAGGAGGAGGCGTGTTTCAAGAAATTTATGGAGGTGCTTAAACAGGTACATGTTAATTTACCTCTTGTTGATGTCTTGCAGGGAGTGCCAAAATATGCCAAATATATTAAAGACATCGTGGCCAACAAAATTCGTTTGACTGAGTATACCACGGTAGCTTTGACGGAGGAATGCACTTCCCGGATCCAAAATAGACTGCCCACGAAGCTAAAAGACCCTGGAAGTTTTACTATCCAGCTTACTATTGGGCAGAGTATCCGAGCTCCTGGATTGTGTGACTTGGGGGCGAGCATAAACCTGATGCCATCTTCGGTATTCAGAAAGTTGGGTCTAGGGAGTCCTAGACCTACAATCGTAATCTTGCAGTTAGCAGACAGATCCTTAGCTAGGCCGGATGGCATTGTTGAGGATGTGCTTGTGCAAGTGGGATCCCTCATTTTTCCGGTTGATTTTATTGTTCTGGATTTTGAACCAGACGCTGAAGTCCCATTTATTTTGGGACGACTCTTCTTGGCAACCGGGAAAGCATTAATCGACGTGGCTCTGGGTCAACTTACAATGCAAGCACATGACAAGGTAGAGGTGTTCGATGTATACAAAGCACCCAAGCTCCTGATGGTAAATGAAGAACTCTCGGTGATCAATGTAATTGATCATGGGAATGCTAAACAAATGAATGATTCCCGAGAGTTGATGGGAAGACCACCAGATAAGGGTGGGCACTACTGGGGGGAGGACAAGGATCATGAGAAATCGTCCATCACCCTAGTGGATAATTGAGCATAAGGGACGTCGAGCCGCGACGGTAAACCAGGCGCTGCACGGGAGGCAACCCGTGAAAAATATTTTTTTTCTTTTGTTTTGTAAAGTGTAAATAGATTTTATTTTATTTTTCTTTTTCTTGATTTAGTACAAATTTTTCGTTTTAGTTAGTATTTTTCATTTTAATTTGGGAAATCTATTAATCTAACCAATTTTGTTTAGTGAGGTGATTTTTAGGTCAAACGGAGAAAAAATGTGCACGGAATCGTGAAGGAAAAGGCAAGGTATGAAAAAATGAATAAAATGAAGAGACAGTGAGCTGGGGCGATGGCTCCGTGTCACGGAGGAGGACCTCCGCGTTACCCTCCGTGACACGTTGAGGTTAAATCTGAAATTTTTAAAAATTCCAGTAAGCCATCGCGATAGCTCCGTGTCACGGAGGAGGGGCTCCGCGTTACCCTCCGTGATACGTTGCCCTATATTTTGTGATGGGTCACACTGGGTTGCCGGGTGACCCGCGTATTTTTCTTCATTTTAAACCCCGAAAAACCCTTTTTCCCTCATTTTCTTACTTCTCCGCGACCAAACACCCGAATTTCCCTCCCCCATCAACGTGCCACGGTATTAAGCAAAGAAATTACCGAGTTTCTTCGATTATTCAACTTAAAGGTATGTTTTCCTATTCTCTCTCAAGTTTTTGTCGATTTTAGTCGAATTTGAGCATGGGAGGTGAGATAAATCACCCTAAGTCGAAATTTAGCATGAAATTGAGTTGTTCTTTGATTGATAAATGTTCAGAATGTTGTAATACGTGTTTGAACTTGTCGATTGCATGAATGATTCGAATTTGATTGTGAAATTCAATTCTAGGGCTTTGGTTGTTGAATTCGAAATGGGTAACTTGGTAAATTGGTGAATTATATGCCAGGGTGTGCTTGTGAATTGAGATAAGTCGTTGTAAATATTGTTTGAATGTAATAGACGATGAATTCTCAGGATTTTGGGAAAATGTGAAAATTGTTCGAATTGGTTGGTTACATAGGTTCATATGTATATAGAAATTTTGTTGTTGTTTTTGTGTGTTGTTTTTGTTGCTAAGTGCGATGGTTGAATTGCGGGCGATGGTAGGATTGGGATTAGCTGTATGAAGTCTGAGTAGTACGCTAAAGTTATACTGTCGAAATTTTCTTTGCGAACGCACTAAGCATAAATTGTACAGTTGTTTGTTTTTGGTGTAAATAAAGTGATCCTTGCCGTAGTATCGTAACCGTAGCTAAGGACTAAGTGTGGGGTAAACTTAGCTTAACCCGACCTTAACCGAAGCTAATATGCATTTAGCTTGACATGGTGCTTGTTTATTTGTGTTGATAGGTACAATGGCAAGTAGGCAGGATAAGGGTAAGGGTGCATCTACTTCAGGCACCGGGAGAAAACGACTTAGATTGGGCACAACAGTCCCAACTGCACCAGCAGTTCCGCGCGGCCAATGCCGCCAATACGGAACGAGGTGGGTAACCGATGAAGGGAAGAAGTGGTACGCTAAACACAAGGAAAATAAATACTTCCCTGAGGAGCATATTGCATGGGAACCACTAGCATAGGAGTTCCCCCGCATAGTGCAGAGGATCGAGGCAGCTGGGCTCAGCTTCATATTTCAGGAGCCCAAGGAGTGCAACCTACATCTAGTTCGGGAGTTCTATGCAAATTGGAACCCGACAATCAGAAGCCACACAATAAAAATCAGAAGGCAGATTGTCACTTTGGAACCCCAACAATTAAATGCCATCATTGGAGCGCGGGACACAGACGCCCACGTTCTCCGCCAGCTGAACATCACCCCACCATATGCCGATATCAGACGCACATTGTGTTGGGCTCGATCCACAGCTAGATGGAGCAAACATAAGGAGAGGGGTTACCACCAAACTCTGCCGTATTCTCAAATGAACAGGGAGGCCAGAATATGGCTGAAGATAGTCTGTTCGTGCTTAATCCCGGGGGTGCCCATGACTGATGTGACCCGGGACCGTGTCTGCCTGGTGTATGCCCTGATGAAAGGGCTAGAGATTAATGTTGGGGCGGTCATCATATCCGCCATGAAGAGAGCCCGACTACACCAGGGCCATAGGTATGGGTTCGGAGGACTTATCACCACCTTCCTCCGGGGCCTCGACGTCGAGGAAGAGGCTTTGGACTACATCCCGCATGTTATACCCCGTAGAATTCCCGACACTTAGATGACCTATTCGCACGTTGGTTAAGCATATTTGAAAGCCATACGTGCTAGGGAAAGGCCCGAGAAAAGATCGGACGAGAAACCCGTCGAACCATCGCGGGAGGAGCCGAGGCAGAGCCCCTCCGCGATGGCAGCATGTCACGGAGGTGAGGTCTCCGCGATGGCTCCGTGACACGTTGCCCAGGTTCAGGCCCAAGTATATAAGCCTCCACTTCGGTTTAAAATCATTTCATTACTTAATAACTTCCAGAGAACGTAGTGAACAGAGGGAAAACGAAGGGAGATTATAAATTATCGTCCGATTACGCTGCCAAACGCTGCCCAAAACAGCCCACCGGCGCGTCGACAAGGTGCCACGGCAGGCAGGCCGCTCAAAACAGCCCACCTGCGCGTTGGCAACGTGCCACGGCAGGTGGACTCCGCGACCATGGGGCTACAACGCGCTGCCCAGGCAGCGTGACACGTTGCCAACGCGGCAAGGTGCTGCCTGGGCCGATTTCGGGTGATTTTCCAGAGAGCCTCCGCGTTCGTAGCGTGTCACGGAGGCCGTGGTCCACGATACACTCCGTGACACGTTTCTTGTTAATCCGGGAAAGATTCCTACTAATATAAATAGCACACTTAGGTTTATTTTTGATAATTCAGACTTGGTGGAGCAAGGACGTGGGTTAGGATCAGTTGAGGGACGAAAAAGCTAAGGGTTTTTCTCTCTTTCTTTCTTCTTTCAATCAATTGTACGTATGATTTACACTCATTTGAGGATGATCAATCCACAAATGAGTGGATAATTCTCTTCCTTGCTAAGGTTTTGAACATGTGTATTGAATTTTGATTGTGAATTATATGGTTTTTCATCTTCTTCTTTCATGTTGTTCTATTAATTCTTGTTCTTTACGGCATTAGTGAGTGGCCAACATTAATGTATATCTAAAAAGTCCAATTTCACTCGAGAGAGCAAGAAATTAGAAAGTTGTGAATTAATAGGGTATTGTTCTTAACTTGATTTGGGAAAATTGGGTTTTGATGTGCTTTCCTGATAGAAATATACTTGAAAGCCGTATTAGTCAATTTAGGAACCGGAATTGTATTGCTAGGTCATAAATTGCATTTGATCACAGAAATGTAGACGAATGGTTTATGATTCTAAAGTGAGATTAAATACGAGAGTTTTAATCTCTAGGCTAATGTTCTTGGCTAGCAACATGAAGAGAAGAATAACCGAATTATGATTACTATCGAATTCATTACTTGTTCTTAACCTTGGCATGCTCTTATCCCTAGTTTCAATTCAAGTAAATATTTGTTAATAGTTTTAGTATATAGTTTATAAACAAAATTATTTAACTTTTGGGTTACATTGTTGTCAACATAATTAGAAGTAAACTAGAATATAGTATACTTAAGCAATTTTACTTATCCAGAGTCTCCTTGGATCGATACTTGGCTTACTTAGCCACTTTATTACTTGTTTGACCACGTGCACTTGCGTGTCGGTTTTTAACCCCTACCAAAGCACCGAGCAGTGACATCCTTATATACTCCCATAGTGAGGAGGAGCATGCCGCTCATTTGAGAGTAGTGCTTCAAACCCTCAAGGATCGTCAGTTGTATGCCAAGTTTAGCAAGTGCGAGTTTTGGTTGAACTCGGTAGCATTTTTGGGCCATGTAGTATCAGGAGAGCGCATAAAAGTAGATTCTTAGAAAATCGAGGCAGTGAAGAATTGGCCTAGACTGGTGAATCCATCAGATATTCGGAGTTTATAAGGTTTAGCTGGTTACTATCGGAGATTCGTTGAGGGATTCTCATCGATTGCAGCACCTTTGACCAAGTTGACTTAGAAAAAGGTAAAGTTCCAATGGTTGGAGGCTTGTTAGAAGAGTTCCCAAGAGTTGAATACTCGACTCACTACAGCACCGGTGTTGACCCTACCCGAGGGTACAGATGGTTTTGTGGTGTATTGTGATGCTTCGAGAATTGGACTTGGGTATGTATTAATGCAGCGAGGGAAGGTAATATCCTATGCCTCTAGGCATCTAAAGATCCATGAGAAGAATTACCCAACCCATGACCTAGAGTTGACAGCGGTGGTATTCGCATTGAAGATATGGCGACATTATTTATATGGGGTCCATGTGGATGTGTTTACAGACCACAATAGCTTACAATATTGTGTTCATGCAGAAGGACCTCAATCTACAACAAAGGAGGTCGTTAGAGTTACACAAGGACTACAATATGAGTGTTCTTTACCATCCGAGTAAGGCTAATATTATAGCAGACGCACTTAGTAGGCTCTCTATGGAGAGTGTGTCCCATGTGGATGTGGGAAAGAAGGAACTAGTGAAAGATGTCCATCAACTTGCAAGGTTGGGGGTTAGGTTGGTCGAATCAACTGATGGCGGTGTTGTTGTGCAAAATGGATCAGAATCGTCTTTGGTGATTGACATAAAAGCTAGAAACGATGAGGATCCAATTTTGGTAAAGTTGAAGGAAGCCATTCGAAGTTAGAAGGTGGAAGTCTTCTCCCAAGGGGGAGATGGTGTGCTGCGGTATCAGGATCGTTTATGTGTTCCAGATGTGGATGATTTAAGGAGACGAATATTGCATGAGGCACACGGAACCAGGTATTCTATTCATCCATGTTCAACCAAGATGTATCATGACTTGCAGGAAATATGCTGGTGGAATGGCATGAAGAAGGATATTGCAGAATTCGTAGCCAAATGCCCGAATTGTCAGCAAGTAAAGGTTGAACATTAAAGGCCAGGAGGAGTACTTTAGGATATCAGCATTCCTACTTGGAAGTGGGAAGAGATTAACATGGATTTCATTACAGGACTACCTCGTACTCGCCAATAATATGATTCCATTTGGGTGGTGGTGGACAGGTTGACTAAGGCTGCACATTTCCTAGCGGTGAAAACCACAAATTCGGTGGATGATTATGCCAAGATATATATCTGAGAGTTGGTTCAGTTACATGGAGTGCCCTTGTCCATTATTTCGGATCGAGGTACTCAGTTTACCTCCCAATTTTGGCAGTCTTTTCAGAAGGGGCTTGGGACTCAGGTTAAGCTCAACACAACCTTTCATCCACAAATGGATGGCCAAGTAGAACGAACAATCCAGACTCTCGAGGATATGTTGAGAGCAAGTGTGATGGACTTCAAAGGTAGTTGGGATGATCACTTGCCGCTGATTGAGTTTACTTATATTAACAGCTATCACTCCAGTATCCAGATGGCACTATTCAAGGCTTTTTATGGGCGGAGGTGTAGATCACCCATCGGTTGGTGAGGCAGCTAGATAGGACCAGATTCGGTTCACGAGGCTATGGTGAAGGTTCAGTTGATAAGGGATAGGCTGAAAATCGCTCAGAGTCATCAAAAGTCATATGCTGATGTGAGGAGGAGAGAGTCGGAGTTCGAGGTGGACGATTGGGTATTTCTGAAGGTATCTCCATAAAGGGAGTCATGCGGTTTGGAAGGAAATGAAAACTCAGTCCCCGCTATGTTTCTCCCTACCAGATTATGAGAAGAGTTGGTAAGGTGGCGTATGAGATAGATTATTTCAAATCATACCACAAGCTCAATCATAGGTGGGAGCATCTACTCCAAATCATGTGGTAAGCTACGTATAGTAGTATTTACTCAACATACCACAAGCTAGAATTTACAATAAACTTGGGAAATTTCACTTCAAACAATGTGGTAAGCTTATGTCGGGAAACATCATCATTTTAAATCGATATCTGGGAATCACCCAAAGATTTATCATACTTGGATCTAATCGACTCATTTTGAAAACAACAACATAGATCATGGGTATTTTTAGAAACATGCTTTTCATCATTAAATCATAGCATCATCATGCATTCGTCCTCATTCACTACTTTTATGAACTTCTCATCCATGGGCATTTTAGATTCTAGACTTTTGGAAAACAATCTTTATTATTGAAAACAATTTAGAATCTGCCCAAGCTTCAAATTTCATCAATATAAATATAATCTAATCATACCCATGTATAGAGATTAAAGAATTATGCAATTGGGTAGAAACCCCATACTTGATCATAGGTGATATTCACGATTTGATAGAAATTGCGCATGGGTGTGAAATAAAACACCCACTCAAAACCCTACATACCTGAAAATGGTGAATTCTAACACCCTCTAACTGCCCAAGCTAAGATTTCAATGGAAACCTTGAAATTTTGCCTTGAATCACCTCTGCAATCCTTCAAACTTGCATGCATGGGAAGAATAACTTAGAGTAGGCTTTTCCCCTCTCAAAACCCCTCAAAACGAACCTTAAACGACATAGTATAGGGCCTTAGGACTAGCAAATGATGGAAATGCGCTTACTAAATTCACTGAAAATTGATCACTAGGCCAAACAACGGGTCATTGGAGGATATGACAACCCGTGGTATCTTTTCATGCTATGCACTGTCCTAGCTGAATCTTGGATTCAAACTGCGGACGAGTAGGACGAGTTGTTCTAGGTTCCAATGGGTCATTGATCCAGTCGTTGTTTCCCTCTTCTGAAAATCTGAACTGCTTCACAACGAGCCTAACCACAACTCATAGTGTCCTACAACGGGTCATGGTTCCCATCCATCGTCTCCACTGAAAAGTCCAGTATCTTACAATGACTCCAGAAAATGGGCCGTCCTTCCTCACAATGGATCTTTGTGACGCCCGTTGTCTACACTATCACCAAACCTAACCCCATTCCACGACTACTCGCAACGGCTCGTGGTTACTTACCACAAGTCGTTGTACCTCTTGTTCTGCAACTTTTTTCCTAATTTTCAGCAGTTTTGCATTTTAGCTTCCTAGGTCACTCCTAGGCACTTCTGGGGTATTACATTTGTACAAGGATTGCAGGACTGCCATGCTTCACCAGGATATAGACTTTCCTCACATAGTGTTGTATGCCCTGCAGATAGAGGTAGCACATTCGAGAGAGAGGGAGGCCAAGAGTGCTAGGATTGAGGACTACAGACTCTCTCAGTAGAGGTCCGGTAGTGGGTACCGACAACAGACTCACCAAAGATCATCCGCCCCTGCTTCATCTACATTGAGTGTTCTATCCTAACCTAGACATGATCAGAGTAGTCAAATATCAGGCTCGAGGGGTCAGAGTAGCAGACCCACAGATTTTAGCATCCCAGCTTGTTGCGCACGTGGTCGGGGGCACTCAGGCTAGTGCTTGGCTGGTTCAGGTGCTTATTTCGGGTGTGGGCATCCCGTACAATGCTCAGAGATTGTCAAGCTGCGAGGCAGGATCAGTTTAGGGGCCGAGGACTAGCTTCTAGTTCAGCAGCCGCTCCCGCACGCTCAACATATCAGGGGGCATCTACTAGCACAGCTAGTGGTCTGCGCCAGAATAGATTCTATGCTTTAGCATCCTGTCAGGAGCAGGAGATCTCCCCGGATGTGTTCGCGGGTATGTTGCGAGTTTTCCATATTTATGTTTACACTTTGCTAGATCTAGGGGCTACCTTGTCTTTTGTGACACCATATGTGGCTAGTAACTTCGGAGTTAGTCCCGAAGTCTTGTCAGAACCATTCACAGTTTTTACTCTAGTAGGTGACTTAGTTATAGCTAGACGGCTTTATAGAGTTTGCCCAGTCTCAATCCTTCATATGGTCACCTCAGTAGATTTCATAGAGTTAGCCATGACCGATTTTGATGTTATTGTTGGCATGCATTTGCTATTTGCATGCTATGCTTCAGTTAATTGTAGAACTTAGGCAGTAGAGTTCAGATTTCCGGGTGAGCCAGTCTTAGAATGGAAGGGTAGTTCAGTTGTGCCTTTTAGGTCTATTTATTTCCTACCTTAAGGCCAAGAAGATGATTTCTAATGGTTGCATGTACCATCTAGTTAGGGTTAAGGATGTCGAGTCCGAAACTCTGACTATCCGGTCAGTTCCAGTAGTACATGAGTATCCAGAAGTCTTTCTGTTGATTTGCCGGGTGTTCCTCCTGAGCGGGAGATTGATTTCGGTATTGACCTTCTTCCCAACACGCAGACTATATCTATTCCTCCCTACATAATGGCTCTAGTTGAGCTAAAAGAGTTGAAAGGACAGTTGAAGGACCTGTTAGATAAGGGTGTCATTAGATCGAGCAAGTCTCCATGGGGTTGCACCAGTGTTATTTGTCCAGAAGAAGGATGGTTCGCTTCGGATGTGCATTAACTATTGGTAATTGAACAGGGTCTCCATTAAGAATAGGTATCTTCTACCTTGAATCGATGATTTGTTTGACCAGCTTCAGGGTGCCAAGTGTTTCTCCAAGATTGACCTCAGGTCCAGGTATCACCACCTCAGGTTTCAGAGAGTGACATCCCAAAAAACCCCTTTCAAAACTCGGTATGGTCACTACGAATTTGTTGTTATGTCTTCTAGATTGACCAATGCCCCTACAACTTTCATGGACTTGATGAAAAGGGTGTTCAAGCAATATCTAGACATGTTTGTTAGTGTGTTCATTAATGACATCCTTATACACTCTCAGAGCGAGGAGGAGCATGCCGCTCACTTGAGAGTAGTGCTTCAGACCCTCAAGGATCGTCAGTTGTATGCAAAGTTCAGCAAGTGTGAGTTCTGATTGGACTCCGTGGCATTTTTGGGCCATGTGGTATCGAGTGAGGGCATAAATATAGGTTCTCAGAAAATTGAGGCAGTGAAGAATTGGCCCAAACCGGTGAATCCTTCGGATATTCGGAGTTTCTTGGGGTTAGCTAGATACTATCGGAGCTTTGTTGAGGGTTTCTCATCCATTACAAAATCTTTGACCAAGCTGACTCAAGAAAAGTTAAAGTTCCAATGGTCGAAGGCTTGTGAGAAAAGCTTGCAAGAGTTTAAGACTCGACTCATTGTAGCACCAGTGTTGACCCTACTCGAGGGTGCCGATGGTTTTGTGGTGTATTCTGATGCTTCGAGAATCGGACTCGGGTGCATATTGATGCAACGTGGGAAGGTGATAACATATGCCTCAAGACAGTTGAAGGTTCATGAGAAGAATTACCCAACCCATGATCTTGAATTGGCCGTGGTGGTGTTGGCATTGAAGATATGGCAACATTATTTGTATGAGGTCCACGTCGATGTATTCACGAATCACAAGAGCTTGCAATATGTGTTCACACAGAAAGACCTCACTCTACGACAAAGGAGGTGGTTAGAACTACTCAAGGAATATATTACCCTGGTAAGGCTAATGTGGTAGCGGACGCACTTAGTAGGCTCTCTATGGAGAGTGTGTCCTACGTGGATGAGGGAAAGAAGGAGCTGGTGAAAGATGTCCATCGACTTGAAAGATTGGGAGTTAGGTTTGTTAACTCGACTGATGGTGGTGTTGTTGTGCAAAATGGATCAGAATCGTCCTTAGTTAAGGATGTGAAAGCCAGACAAAATGAGGATCCAATTTTGGTAAAGCTGAAGGAAGCCGTTCGATGTCAGAAGGTGGAGGTCTTCTCCAAAGGAGGAGATGGTGTGGTACGGTACCAGGGTCATCTATGTGTTCCAGATGTTGATAATTTGAGGGGCTGGATATTGCATGAGGGTCATGGATCTCGATACTCGATTCATTAAGGTGTAACCAAGATGTACCATGACTTGCAAGAAACATACAGGTGGAATGACATGAAGGATATTGCAGAATTTGTAGCCAAATGCCCGAATTGTCAGCAAGTAAAGGTTGAATATCAAAGGCCGGGGGGAGTACTTCAGGATATCGACATTCCTACTTGGAAGTGGGAAGAGATTAACATGGATTTCATTACAGGCCTACCTTGTACTCATTGACACTATGATTTTATTTGGGTGGTGGTAGACAGGTTGACCAAGGCTGTACATTTTCTACCGGTGAAAACCACAGACTCAACAGATGATTATGCAAAATTGTATATCCGAGAGTTGGTGCGGCTACATTGAGTGCCCTTGTCCATTATTTCAAACTGAGGTACTCAGTTTACCTACCAGTTTTGGCGGTCTTTTCATAAGGGGCTCGGGACTCACGTTAATCTCAGCACAACATTTCCCCGCAAACGGATGTTCAAGCGGAGCGGACAATACAAACCCTCGAGGATATTGGTAGTTTGGATGATTACTTTCCCCTAATCAAGTTCGCTTACAATAATAACTATCACTCCAATATCCAAATGGCACCATTCGAGGCTCTCTACGGGCGAAGATGTAGATCGCCCATCAGATGGTTTGAGGTTGTTGAGGCAGCTATGATAGGGTCAGATTCGATTCATGAGGCTATGGTGAAGGTTCAATTGATAAGGGACAAGATGAAAACCGCTCAAAGTCGTCAAAAGTCATATGCTGACGTGAGTAGGAGAGAGTTGGAGTTCGAGGTGGACAATTGGGTATTTCTGAAGGTATATCTCATTAAGAGAGTCGTGCAGTTTGGAAAGAAAGGAAAGCTCAGTCCCCGCTATGTTGGTCCCTACCAGATTACGAGGAAAGTTGGTAAGGTAGCATATGAGTTGGACTTTCCCTTAGAGTTATCTTCCATGCATCCTGTGTTTCATGTGTCACTTTTGAAGAAATGATTGGGGAATCGAACTCTAGTAGTCCCGGCGACAGCATTGGAGTAAAGGATAGCCTTAGCTATGAGGAAGTTCCAGTTGAAATATTGGATCATCAGGTTCGGAGGCTGTGGAACAAGGAAGTAGCTTCAGTAAAGGTATTATGGAGAAATCAATATGTGGAAGGAGCTACGTGGGAAGCCAAAGCGGATATGATGGCTAAATACCCACATTTATTCTCTACTGGCTCTGTTCCGACTTGAGGTATCAGTTTTGCTTTATGACTCTATTTAGTTTCATGTTCAGTGCATGCACACAAGTTTATTTTATGTATATGGGTGTGTATGTGAATTGCAAATTCAGTTTATCTGTATATTTTGAATCAGAGGTAGTTATTCCATCAATTTTCGTTTTAAATGATCAATATTTGAATATGATAATTGCATGTTTCTATCTTCTTCTTGCTTTCAATATTCGAGGACAAATGTTCCCAAGGGGGAGATATTGTTATACCCCGGAAGCCCAAAGATCGGACCTTTGAGTTGAAACTGGGAAAATATAAAAGTGATGTTGCAGACTCAGGACGAGTCATGGGAAGAAACGTTAGGATAGCCCATGATTTGTCAGGTGACTCGTGGGGGAGGCCAGTGAGGAGTTGGGAATTTTGGAGAAAAGGGTCCCAATGGGCATGGAAATGACTCGTGGTCAGACACCATGAGTCGTTAAGTTAGTCATGGGGTGAGGGAGAAGGAAAGACAAGGAAGAAAAGCAGTGTACTTCACGGGTGGTGACCATGAGTCATGGTCATCCACCACGATTCGTGTGGTCACCCATTGCCAGCTAGATGAGAAATCCCGAAGAATGAGGCACTATACTTGATGAGCAGGGTGACGAGTCATTGCCTCGGACCACGAGTCGTCAGGTATCCATTAGGACCACCTAGCAGTAATTTCCTGCGAATTTAGTAAGGGCCTTTTCGTAATTCCTAAGTTCCTAAAGCCTATACTACGTCGTTTAAGGCTCATTTTAGTGGGTTTAAGGAGGGGAGAACCTATTCTAAGTTATTTCCTTCCATGCATGCAAACTCGAGAGGTTGAAGAGGTGATCTAGAGAAAGTCTTCAAGGTTTTCATTCAAATTCTTCTTGGGCAATCAGAGAAGTGATAGAATCAATCGCTTCCAGGTATGTAGGGTTATGAGTGGGTGTCTTCTTCCACACCCATGCCTAATTTCTATCTAAATATGAGAATTTCCTATGATCAAGTATGGGGTTTCTATCCAAATGCATGAATCTTCAATTTCTTTACATGGGTATGAATTGATTATGATTTTATTATCAAATTGTAAAGCATGTGCTATTTTATAATGATTTCAACAAAAAAAATTTATATTTCTAGCCTTATGAATATGGAAGTCCATTGATGATATGATCATGGAAATTGAGATTTGTGAAGTAAATGTGATAATGATGAGATATTATGATGAAAAACATGATTTGAAGCTACCCATGTCCATAATTATGTTTTCTATGAGAATTGAGTATTTCTAAGTATGATAAAGCTTTGGGAAATTCCCATATGTTAAGTTTAAATGATGATTTTCCCGAACTAAGCTTACCATATTGTTTTGGAGCGAAGACTCCCAAATTTTATATTCTAGCTTGTGGTATGTTTCGAACTAAAGCTTCTCATATGCATGAATTCGTATTTGAGATGTATTTGATTATTGAGCTTCGTCAATAGACGGTGTTGAGCTTCGTTATATACGATGTAGAGAAATTGCATATTTTTAGGAGAAGAGTCTAGCATCGAGTAGGCTAAGGGTCGATCACCCTATTCCCAAAACTACGCGCCAACGTAGGTTGATACAATTATATTATTGGGACCTCCCTTGTGATCTATCCCCGGCCCTAATGGCCCATGAGCTTGATATCGATATCATGGTAGCGTCCTTATCCCTGGCAAGGCTTTGGACGGCTCTGCCCACTTGAGTGTGATAGGCTGGACCACGTAAGCTCTATCATGGTATGTCGGTTAAGTGACGAGTCTCCCATTGTTCTATATGATTCAGATACGCCTATTTATTACTCATGATTCTTATATACTCATGCATGTTCTAAAAGCGAGGTTTGACTCAATGTTAAGTTTTTCAATAAATGTCATATTTTAGCTTTGAGTCATTCGAGTCAGTTTAATATTATAAAGCTACGTATTGTATGATATGAAAAGATCATGATTTCAGAAAGAATGCTTGCAAGCCCTACTCTCAGTTCACTGATGTTTATGTCTAATTTATGCATTGTCTTTAAACGATTTTACTTACTTTAGCGATTTTACTTACCTTGCATACTCGGTACATTCCACGTACTGACCGCATACTTTCTTTGGTTTATCATTCCATGATAGAAGACCCAGCTCTCAGGTTCAACCCCACTCTTAAACAGCTTATTGGAGTTAGCGTCTGCTTATTGGTGAGTCCTCATCTTCCAAGGACCAGACTATCTATCTTTTCCTTATGTATTTCAGTTTCAGCTTGTTGAGTTAGTTGGGGTCTTGTCCCATCAACTCGTCATGTTTAGAGGTTATTCAGACATATATTTGTATTCAGCTTCGGATTTTATATTCTGATGTTATATTCAAGCTAGACTTCCACTATGATTGTATTGTCGATTATTCAGTCTCTTGGTTGATTTAGATGTATGCTTATGCCATGGGTCGACTCAGGGTCTCTCAGGCTCCTTGTCCCATGTCGCGGTGTGGGCCTCTGTTCGGGTCGTGACATTTTGCAATCCTGAATAGAAAAAATTAGAAGGATAGGGAGACTTTTCATCACACAAGATAGATCATGAAAGAAGTGAACATTTCCTAAATGTTTCGTAGCCTATTCGTCATAAGTGTGGCACGCTTCACACCCATGAAAAAGACTCTACTTAACGCGACTTTCAGACACCCTAGGACACTTCAAACCTATGGCTCTAATAACAAGTTTTTCACGACCCGAGCGGAGGCCCAGATCGTAACACGGGACAAGGAGCCCCGAGAGACTCCAAGTCAGCCTATGGCATGAACATACATCTAACTCAATTACTAAAACTGAAGAATCAACAAGATAATCATAGCGGAATTCTAAATTAAGCATAACATCATAATACACAATTTGAAGCTGAATACATCTTTTGTTTGAAAAGCCTCCAAACATGACGAGTTGATGGGACAAGACCCCAACTAACTCAATAAAGCTGAAACTGAAAATACATAGAGAAAGTTTGAATAAATCTAGTCCTTGGGGGATGAGGACTCACCAACAATGTAAGGTGCTATCTCTGAAGACTGACTATGAACGGGGCTGAATCTTAGAGCCGGGTCCTGTATCATGAAACGATATAGCATAGAGTATGCGGCCAGTACATGGAATGTACTGAGTATGCAAGGTAAGTAAAACCGCTTGAGTAAGTAAAACCATTTAAAGACATGCATAATGTAAATCATAAATAATACGAATCTGAGAGTAGGGGTTGCATGCATTCTTTCTGGAATCATGATCTCATCATAACATAACATCACATCATAACTAAATCGATTGACTCATAGCTAAAATCTTATAGTCATGAGTAATACTGAACATTGAGTCAAACCCGCTTTAGAACATATATAGATACAGAAATCTCATGAATGATAAACATGCATAATTGAAATCATGAGGAACAATGGGAGACTCATCTTTTAACCGACATACAACGATAAAGCTTACGTGGTCTCAAATAGCACACTCAAGTGGGTAGAGCCATCCAAAGCTTTGCCAAGGCTAGGGACGACACCATGATATCAGTATCAAACTCGTGGGCCAATAGGGCCGGGGATAGCTCACAAGGGAGGTCCCAAAGTGATATATATATTAGTATAACCTATATTGGCGCGTAGTTCTGAGGATTAGGGTGATTGATCCTTAGCCTACTCGTTGCAAGACACTACTCCCAAAAACATGCATATACTCCACATCATTTTTCAACGAAGCTCAACAACGTCTATTGACGAAGCTCAATAATCAAATACATCTCAAATATGAATTCATACATATGAGAAGCTTTAACTCAAACCATACCACAAGCTGAAAGATAATTGGGAGTCTTCATTCCAAAACCATGTGGTAAGCTTAATTTGAGAAATCATAAATTATACATAAACATGTGGGCATTGCCCAAAGCTTTATCATGCTTGAGAATACTCAATTCACATCGAAAATATGATAATAAATATCGGTAGCTTGAAAACATGATTTTCATCATAACATCTCTTCATAATCATACATCCATCACAAATCTCTTCTTTCATGAACTTCTCATCAATGGGCTTTTTAATTCATAAAACTTGGAACATGCTTTTCATTTGAAAATAATATGAAACCTGCCCATGCTTCATAATTCAATAGTAGAAACATATTTAAATCATACCCATGTAGAGAATTTATGAAATTCATGCATTGGGTTAAAACCCTATAGATTTGACATAGGAAATTCATGATTTAGAGAGGGATTGGGCATGGGCATGAAAGAAATCACCCATTCATAACCCTACATACCTGATTGTAGCTGATTCTTACACTTTTTTAAATGCCCAATAGGAATTGAAGAGAAATTGAAGAACGCTAATCTTAATCACCCTCCTTCACCTTCTACCTTGCATGCAGGAACGAATATGGCCTAAAATGAACTTAACCCCTTTAAAAGTCATCATTCATAACTCAAAATGACGTAGTTTAGGCCTTAGGAACTTAGACATTACATAAAAGCCCTTACCGACTTCGCAAAAAATAACTGCTAGCTGGTCCCAACTAGGGACCTAACTACTAGTCATCATGGGCCACGAATTGTGGAGTCATCCATCAGGTACACTACTTCTCAATTCTGTTGGGCTCGTAACGGGAGACTTCACGATTCGTTGCTGGTGACCACCACCCGTCATGTACACTGCTAAGGATTTTATACTACTTCACCAAGCTGCTCATGACCCTCTTCATGAATCGTGGTGACTGACCATGACTCGTGGGATCCTTCCGTTAGGTACACTGTCTTGCACTTCCTCTTTTCTCAATCACCACTCCCCACGACTGATCTAATGACTCGTGGGGCCTGACCACGAGTTGTGGTCATGTCCGTGGGGAGTCGACCTCCCAAATTTCAAATTCTTCACCTAGGCCTCACCACGAGTCACATCATGACTCGTGGGCTGCTCCCACGGGTCACCTCACGACCCGTCCTGTGCCTGATGCCAGTTTTTAAACTTTTCTCCATTTTAACTTTCGGGTTTGATCTTTGGGGTTTTGGGGTATAACAGGTACATCTTGGTGGTACTTGGATGGATTGAATATGTAGATCTATGAGCCTCGTACAACATTCGACTTCTCAAACCATTGACATACGGAACACATAAGTGACCCTGGTATCGAAGCACACCATCTCCCCTTTTGGAGAAGACCTCTACCTTTTGATTTTGAATTACTTCCTTTAACTTTACCAAAATAGGGTCCTCGTCTTATCTAGCTTTTACATTAGTCATCAAAGACGATTTTGATCCATTCTGAACAATAACACCGCCATCGGCTGAATCAACTAAACAAACTCCCAACCTTGCAAATCGATGCACTTCTTTCACCAGTTCCTTCTTTCCCTCATCCACATGGGCCACACTTTCCATGGAGAGTCTACTAAGTGCATCCGCTACTACATTAGCCTTGCCCGGATGGTAAAGCACACTCATATTGTAGTCCTTATGTAGCTATAACCGCCTTCTCTGCCGAAGATTGAGATCCTTCTGGGTAAACACATATTGTAGACACTTATGATCCATAAACACATCCACGTGGACCCCGTACAAATAATGTCTCCATATCTTCAAGGCGAATACCACTGCATCCAATTCAAGATCATGGGTCGGGTAATTCTTCTCATGAACTTTCATTTGTCTAGAAGCATAAGTTATAACCTTTCTGTGATGCATCAATACACATCCAAGTCTGATCCTTGAAGCATCACAATTAACCACAAACCCATCTGTGCCCTCAGGTAGGGTCAACACTGGTGCTGAGGTGAGTCGAGCCTTCAACTCTTGGAAGCTATTCTCACAAGCCTCCGACCATTGGAACTTTACCTTCTTCTGGGTCAGTTTAGTCAATGGTGCTGCAATATATGAAAACCCATCAACAAATCTCCAATAGTAGCCCGCTAAACCCAAGAAACTCCAAATATCTAAAGGATTCACCGGTCTGGGCCAATTCTTCACCGCCTCTATCATCTGCGAGTCTACCTTCACACCCTCATTAGACACCACATGACCCAAGAATGCCATGGAATTTAACCAAAACTCATATTTGCTAAATTTTGCATATAATTGACGATCCTTGAAAGTCTGAAACACCACCCTCAAATGAGTCCTCCTCGCTCCAAGATATGGATGTCATCAATGAACACGACCACAAACATGTCTAGATATGGCTTGAACACCCTGTTCATCAGGTCCGTAAAAGCTGCAGGAGAATTCGTTAGTCCAAAAGACATAACTACGAACTCATTGTGACCGTACTAAGTGTTGAAGGCTATTTTCAGAATGTCGGTCTCCCGGACTCTAAGCTGATGGTACCCTGATCTGAGACCTATCTTCGAAAAAAACTTGGCACCCTGAAGCTGGTCAAACAAATCATCGATCCTGGGTAGAGGATACCTGTTCTTGATGGTGACATTGTTCAACTACTGATAATCAATAAACATTCGAAGGGAGCCATCTTTCTTTCGGACAAAGTGAACTGGTGCACTCCATGGGGATTTGCTTGGTCTAATGAAACCCTTATCCAAAAGATCCTTCAACTATTCCTTCAACTCTTTTAGCTCGGCTGGGGCCATTCTGTAGGGAGGAATAGATGTAGGTTGTGTGTCGGGAAGAAGGTCAATACCAAAATCGATTTCCCTCTCGGGAGGAATACCCGGTAAATCGTCAGGGAACACTTCTGGATACTCACATACCACTAAAACTGACTAGATAGTCAGAGTCTCAGACTCAACATCCTTAACCCTAACTACATGTTATACACAACCCTTAGAAATCATCTTCTTGTCCTTAAGGTAGGAAATAAAATGACCTACAGGCACGGCCAAACTACCCTTCCACTCTAAGACTAACTCACCCGGAATATGGAACTCCAATGCACGAGTCCTACAATTAACCTAAGCATAACATTCATACAACCAATCCATGCCGAGAATAATATTGAAGTCACTCATGGCTAACTCTACTAGGTCTGCGGAGGTGACTTTCTGCAATACTGTGATCGGGGAACTTCTATACACCCGCCAAGCTACAACTGAATCACCAACAGGAGTAGAGACTGAGAATGGTTCTGACAAAATTTCTGGACTGACTCCAAAGCTACTAGCAATATAAGGTGTCACAAACGAGAACGTAGCCCCTGGATCTAACAAAGCATAAGCATCAAGGTGAAACACTCATAACATACAAGTAACCACATCTGGTGAATTCTCCTACTCCTGACTGATAACGCTCAAACCACACCTATTACTGAAGTATGAAGAGGACATTGTCAATAAAGAACCTAACTAGAGGTTGGGGTCGATCAGTCAATTATTTCATAAGAGGGGGGATTTGTAAATTTAATAAGTAACAATGTTGAAAAATTGATGGTTGTTTCCAAATTAATGAAATTAACTAGGGTAAGTGTTCCCCATGGATCCTTAACTACTTCGGGTTTTACACTAGTGATCTATCCCAATCTTTACTTATAGAACTGATAACTTAGGTTCATTCAAACGACTGACCTATCCCTATTGAATGACTATAATCAATCACTCGACCAAGTCTCATGAGCGGTTTCAAACTTTCCGTTATAACTAAGTTCCACTGACACGACCCGAACGTGCACCCGGATCGTAGACACGGGACAAGGGACCCCGAGGGACCCCAAGTCGACCCATGGCTCATGCATACAACTAACCTCATTCAAATAACAGGAACGATAATCATAAAGATATAGCGGAAACCTATTCATAACATAGCCTCAAGAAATACCAACGTTTACATAGGTGAGTACTACAAACTTGTCCGAAAGCCTCTAATACATAAGATGGGTTGATGGGACCACATTCACCAACTAACCCGACCAAAATTGAACGTAAACAACATGAAAGTCTATAAAATAGCGCTCAAAAAATGAGGAGCTAAGATGGCCTAAGGGTGAGGATGAACCTGAGATCCGGACCCTGTATCATGAAACGATACAACATAGAAAGTATGCGGTCAGTACTTGGAATGTAATGAGTATGCAAGGTAAGTAAAACAGAAATTTTAAAAGTAAACTCAAAAATAGACATAGGAGAAGGAAATCATGCTTGCATAAAAAATCTTTGTAATAAAACATAAGGCTCAAGACTTTCAAATCATTCACAATCATTCATTATCATAATCATAAGAAAACTTTATCAAAATATAACTTGAGCCAATAACATAGACATAACAATGCATAAAACATGTGGAACAATGGGAGGACTCGAGATAACCGACACCACATGGTAGAGCCTTTCATGATGCCCCACTGTCTCACTCAAGTGGGTAGAGCTGACCCTGGCTTACCAGGTGAGGGTCGTGCATAAGGCGTGATATCACATCTAAGGAGATAACATAACATCATAATATTTACACCGCACGATGGCACGTGGTTATGAGACACCGGCGTAGTCCTTTGAACGCCGTGCTTCTCGGTGCTAGACACGGCTCCCAAAAACATGCATATAGGCTTATACATAAATCATTAACATCATGCGCAAAAATTCATTAGCTAAGATATAACATTTATCATCATTGATCCCCTTTAAAACATACTTATCCAAGAATCAAAGCCCTTTTTATCGGCCAACATCATAAATCGATAAATCATAAAATTCATTTCATAAATCATAAATCATTCTTCATCATATAGGCATTGCCTAATGCTTTCTCATACTGAATTCTTTCAAAATATGCTCATAAACATGAGTAACTTGGATTCATGCATTTCCATAATCAATAAACTTAAAGTAATGAATGTTTATCATAAATCATAATTTCCATTAACTTCCATAAATGGGAAATTTAGATTTAAAAAGATTGAAACATGATTTTGAAGAAAATAATACTAAACCTGCCCAACATGCATATTTCAATAAATAAAACTCAATTAAAACATACCCATAAGGAGAAATCACATTGACATGCTTTGGGTAAAACCTCATGGAATTTGAGTAGGAGAATTCATGACTTTAATATAAATTGGGCATGGGTGAGGAAGAATTCCACCCATTTTAAAACCCTACATACCTGGGAATGGAGAAACTCAAAGTTCCTTGAACACCCATAAAGAAATTTGAAGAAAATTTGGGGAAGAAGACCTTGAATCTCCCAAAAACCTTTCTAAAATCCTTGCATGAGAATGGGCATGTCTAAAGGAATTAACTCATATTATCATACTCAGATAATATCCAAAACGACGTAGTTTAGCGGCAAAAAAAATGTGGAAATGTCGAAAATACCTTTAAATTAATTTTCCTAAAAACTGTCGCGGTGGACCAATAACCGACCTAACGGGTCGTGGCAACATACCAAGGTTCGTGGTATCGAGTCATCGGGTGCACTGCCTCATAACACATCGTAGATTCCTTCCCACGACTCGTCAGGAGGAGTCGTTACTTCAAACCACGGGTCGTTGAATCAACCGTCATCAACTCCTTGACCAATCTGACTCCCCTTTCCACGAGCCTCACCAGAACTCATTGTGACTCCCAACGAGACGTGGTTTCCATCCGTTGAATGCACTGGAAACATCAACCAACCAGTAACGACTTGAAACAACGGGTCGTTGTCTCTCACCATGGATTGTGGGATTGCCCGTTGCTTCCTCCTCATTCCCAACCTCCCAACGACTGGTGATAACGGCTCATTGTTCCCGTACCATCCGTTGTTTCCTCTGATTCTCTGGCTTCCCAAACCATGACTGCATATGACGACTCTTGGTATCCTACCACGAGTCAAGGGTCGTTCGTCCTGAACTGATCTCATGCTTCACATATGCATTCATATACATAAAAGAAACTTGCACACATAAACTAAACATGAAAACTAATAGAGTCATAGGGCAAAACTGATACCTGAAGTCGGAACTGAGCTGGTAGAGAACAAATGTGGGTATTTAGCCATCATATCCGCTTCGGCTTCCCATGTAGCTCCCTCAGCATGCTGATTCCTCCATAATACTTTAACTGAATCGATTTCTTTGTTCCTTAGCTTACGGACTTGACGATCTAAGATTTTCACCGGAATTTCTTCATAGCTGAGGCTGTCTTTCACCCCAATGCTGTCTACCGGAACTACCAAGGCTAGATCACCCAAGCACTTCTTTAAAAGTTACACATGAAAGAAGGGATGAACCGAAGATAGTTCCAAGGGCAAGTCCAACTCATACGCTACCTTACCAACTCTTCTCACAACCTGGTAGGGGCCAACATAGCGGGGACTGAGTTTACCTTTCTTTCCGAACCGCATGACTCCCTTCATGGGAGACACCTTTAGAAATACCCAGTCATCCGCATCAAACTCCAGCTCTCTTCTCCTTACATCAACATACGATTTCTAATGACACTGAGCGGTTTTCAACCATTCCCTTATCAACTGAACCTTTAACATCACCTCGTGAATGGAATGTGGTCCTATCATAGCTGCCTCACCAATATCAAACCATCCGATGGGAGACCTACACCTCTGCCTGTAAAGAGCCTCGAACTGTGCCATCTGGATACTAGAGTGGCAACTGTTATTATAAGAAAACTCAATCAAGGGTAAATGATCATCCCAACTACCTTTAAAATCCATAATGCATGCCCTCAACAAATCCTCAAGGGTCTGAATGGTTCGTTCTGCTTGGCCATCTGTTTGCGGATAGAAGGCTGTACAGAGCTTAACTTGCATCCCAAGTCCCTTAAGAAATGAATGCTAGAATTGAGAAGTAAACTGAGTATCTCGGTCTAAAATAATAGATAAAGGCACTCCATGAAGTCGAACTAACTCCCGAATATACAACTTAGCATAATCCTCTGCCGAATCCGTGGTCTTGATTGGTAGGAAGTGTGCCACCTTAGTTAGCCTATCCACCACCACCCAAATGGAGTCATAGTGTCGGTGAATACGAGGTACTCCTGTAACAAAGTCCATATTAATATCTTCCCACTTCCAAGTGGGGATGCCAATATCCTGAAGTACGCCTCCCGACCTTTGATATTCAACTTTCACTTGCTGGTAGTTTGGGCATTTTTCTGTGAACTCCGCAATATCTTTCTTCATACTATCCCACCAATAGATTTCTCACTAATTCCGATACATTTTCGTGGATCCTGGATGAATAGAATATCTAGTACCATGTGCCTAATGCAATATCCAACTCTCAAATTATCAACGCTCGGAACACATAGTCGACCCGGGTATCGTAGCACACCATCTCCCTCTTGGGAGAAGACCTCCACCTTTTGACTCCTCACAGCCTCCTTCAGCTTCCTCAATATTGGATCTCGTCTTTCCTAGATTTAACATCAACTACCAAGGATGATTCTGATCCGTTATGTACAACAACACCGCCATCGGTCTAATCGATCAATCTAACCCCCAGCCTTGCGAGTCGGTGGACATCCTTCACCATCTCCTTCTTTCCCTGATTCACGCGGGACACACTTTCTATGGAGAGTCTACTAAGTGCATCCGCAACCATATTAGCCTTGCCCGGGTTGTGAAGGACACTCATGTCATAGTCCTTAAGTAATTCCAACCACCTCCTTTGCCGAACATTTAGATCCTTCTGGGTGAACACATAATTCAAGCTCTTGTGATCCCTAAATACATCCACGTGGACTCCATACAAGTAATGATGCCATATCTTCAATGCAAACACCACCGCGGCCAACTCAAGATTATGGGTCGGGCAATTCTTTTCATGGACCTTTAGCTATCTCGAGGTATATGCTATTACCTTCCCACACTGCATCAACACACATCCTAGTCCGACTCTCGAAGCATCACAATAGACAACAAAGCCACCGATACCCTCGGATAATGTCAACACTGGTGCTGAGGTGAGTCGGGTCTTCAACTCTTGGAAGCTTTTCTCACAAGAATACAACCATCGGAATTTCACCTTTTTCTAAGTCAACTTAGTCAAAGGTGCCGCAATAGATGAGAAACCCACCACAAACCTTCTGTAATGACCTACTAGGCCCAAGACACTCTGGATTTATGAAGGATTTACCGGTCTGGGCCAATTCTTCACTGCCTCTATCTTCTGGAAATCTACCCTTATGCGTTTTTTTGATACCACATGGCCTAGAAATGCTACCGAGTTCAGCCAAAATTCACACTTGCTAAATTTTGCATACAGCTGACGATCCTTGAGGGTTTGCAGCACTATTCTCAAATGAGTGGCATGCTCCTCCTCGCTCCAAGAGTATATAAGAATGTCGTCAATGAACATGATCACGAACATATCCAAATATTGCTTGAACACAATGTTCATCAGGTCCATAAAAGCTGTAGGAGCATTGGTTAGCCCAAAAGACATGAAAACAAATTCATAGTGACCATATCGAGTCCTGAAAGCGGTCTTCGGGATGTCACTCTCCCGAACTCTGAGCTGGTGATACCCGGACTTGAGGTCAATCTTGGAGAAGCACTTGGCACCCTGAATTTGGTCAAACAAATCATCGATCCTAGATAAGGGGTACCTGTTCTTGACGGTAACCTTATTCAACTGCCGGTAGTCAATACACATGCGAAGGGAACCATCATTCTTTCGAACAAATAGAACTGGTGCACCCTATGGAGACTAGCTCGGTCTAATGAAGCCTTGTCCAACAGATCCTTCAACTGCTCCTTTAATTCCTTTAGCTCGGCAGGAGCCATCTTGTAAGCAGGGATAGGAATAGGATGCATATCTGGCAATAGATCAATACCGAAATCAATTTCCCTTTCTGGAGGAACACCTGGCAAATCCTCGGGAAATACCTCGGGTTATTCGCACACCACCGGAACTGATTGAATAGTTGGGGTCTCGGACTCCACATCCTTAACCCTAACTAGGTGGTACATGCAACCCTTAGAGATCATCTTCCTAGCCTTAAGATAGGAAATAAACTAACCTGCTGGCACCGCCGAACTACCCTTCCACTCTACAACTAACTCACCTGGAAAATGAAACTCCACGGTACGAGTCCTACAATTAATCAAAGCATAAAATGTAAGCAACCAATCCATACAAAAAATGATGTCAAAATCAGTCATGGTCAATTCTACTAAGTCTGCGGAGGTAACCTTATGCAACACAGAGACCGAGCACCCTCTATATACCCGTCTAGCTACAACCGAATAGCTGAAAGGGGTAGAAACTGAAAATGGTTCTGACAAGGTCTCTGGACTAACTCCAAGGCTACAAGCAATGTAAGGAGTCATGAAAGACAATGTAGCTCCCGGATCTAGCAAGACATAAAAATCAATATGAAAAACATGCAACATACCCGTGACCACATCTGGCAAAGTCTCCTGCTCCTGGAGCAAGGTAAGGGCATAGAATCGGTTTTGGCACTGTCCGCTAGCTCCACTAGTTGATGCTCCCTGCATGGGGAATGGGCTGGAGCTGCTGTTGTCCTGGTGGTCTATACACGACTCCTATCATCACCCTGTCTAGCATATGGGCACACTCGGCGCATGTGCGCAGGTCTACCACACCCAAAACAAACATCTGAACCGAGCCGGCGCTCCCCGATGTGACTCTTGCCGCACTTCCCACAGGCTGGAGAGGTATACTCTAACTGGTTGCCCCTCTGATCCCCCGACCCTGAAGCACTATTCCTTTGTTCACCCTTGGGTCTGGATGGAACACTAGCTGAGGATGGTGCTGGGGTTAGTGAACTCTGCTGAAACTATGGATGGTAGCCACCGCTGGACCTCTAATGCGAAAACCCACGACTATTTGTCCAAGCCCTCTTTACCTCCCTCTCACTCGCATGAGCCGCCTCCATCTGCTAGGCGTACAACACTATGTGAGGAAAGTCCATATCCTGGTGAAGCATGGCAGTCCTGCAATCCTTGTCTAAATAACCAGCCACACCATGAACAAATTGGCTCACTCGCGCCCTCTGATCCATCACTAACTCTAGGGCGTACTTCAAAAAGTGAGTGAACTCAAGTAAATACTCCAGCACTGCCATCTTTCCTTGCTTGAGGTTAACAAACTCAGCTGCCTTCAATTCCCTCATTTCCTGAGGGAAGAATCTGTCAAGAAAGGCCATGTGGAACTCATCCCAGCTAATAGGGCCCACTCCCACTGCCCTGCTATCCTTCTATTGCTTGTACAAAATACGAGCGACCTCCTTTAGCTGATAAGATGCCAAGTCCACGCACTCCCCATTTGTCACTCCTATAGCCTGAGTGACCTTCAGGATCCCTTCAATGAACTCGTGTGGATCCTCATCCACCTTCGATCTTGTGAACTCAGGAGGGTTCATCCTCAAGAAGTCTCTAATCCGAGCTGCAGCCGCATTGCCATTCTGTGGAACCTGCGCAATAGCCTGCTGATTGACTTGAGCGGTCAAGGCTTGTGCTAACATCTGAATTGCCGGCTGAAACTCGGCGTGGGCAGCTGGCTCTGGTGCTTGGGGCTTCAGAACAGGTGGGGCTTGCTGATGCCCATGATCAATGCCATCTCTGTTGCCTTCATCATTTCCATTCCTCCTTCCATTCATTTTTCTAGGAGCCATAATTTTGCAATAGCGAATCGCATAATTAGAAGGATGGAAAAGCTTTTCATCGCATGACATAGAACACGAACGAAGGGAACATTTCCTAAAATGTTTAGTAGCCTCTTCATCATAGGTGTGGCGCGCTTCACACCCATGAAAAAGACTCTACCTAACGCGGCTTTCAGACTCCCTAGGAAAATTCAAACCTATTCCTCTGATACCAAGTTTGTCACAACCCGAACGTGCACCCGGATCGTAGACATGGGACAAGGGACCCCGAGGGACCCCAAGTCAACTCATGGCTCATGCATACAACTAACCTCATTCAAATAAGAGGAACAATAATCATAAATATATAGCAGAAACGTAATCATAACATAGCTTAAAGAAATACCAACGTTTACATAGCTGAGTACTACATACTTGTCCGAAAGCCTCTAATACATAAGACGGGTTGATGGGACAACATCCCCCAACTAAGCCGACAAAAAATGAAAATAAACAACATGGAAGTCTGTAAAACAACCATCGGAACATGAGGACTCACCAACAAGATGAAAGAGTAAGCTGAGATGGCCTAAGGGTGAGGATGAGCCTGAGATCAGGACCCTGTAGCATGAAATGATACAACATAGAAAGTATGCATCAGTACGTGGAATGTACTGAGTATGCAAGGTAAGTAAAATGGACATTTTAAAAGTAAAGTAAACTCAAAAATAGACATAGAAGAAGGACATCATGCTTGCATAAAAAATCTTCGTAATAAAACATAAGGATCAAGACTTTCAAATCATTCATAATCATTCATTATCATAATCGTAAGAAAACTTTATCAAAACATAACTTGAGCAAATAACATAGAAATAACAATGCATAAAACATGTGGAACAATGGGAGGACTCGTCATAACCGACACCATCATGGTAGAGCCTTTAATGATGCCCCATTGTCTCGCTCAAGTGGGCAGAGCTGACCCTGGCTTGCCAGGCGAGGGTCGTGCATAAGGCGTGATATCACATTTGAGTAGATCATTATCATAACATCATAACATTTACAACCCATGGTGGCACTTGGTTATGAGACACCGGCGTAGTCCTTTGAACGCCGTGCTGCTCGGTGCTAGACAAGGCTCCCAAAGACATGCATATAGGCTCATACATAAATCATTAGCATCATGCATAAAAATTCATTGGCTAAGATATAACATTTATCATCATTGATCCCCTTTAAAACATGCTTGTCTAAGAATCAAATTCCTTTTTATCGGCCAACATCATAAATCGATAAATCATGAAATTCGTTTCGTAAATCATAAATCATTCTTCATCATATGGGCATTGCCCAATGCTTTCTCATACTTAATTCTTTCAAAATATGCTCATAAACATGGGTAACTTGGATTCATGCATTTTCATAATCAATAAACTTAAAGAAATGAATATTCATCATAAATCATAATTTCCATGAGCTTCCATAAATGGGTAATTTAGATTTGAAAAGATTGAAACATGATTTTGAAGAAAATAATACTAAGCCTGCCCAACATGCATATTTCAATAAATAAAACTCAATTAAAATATATCCATAAGGAGAAATCACACTGACATGCTTTAGGTAAAACCTCATGGAATTTGAGTAGGATAATTCATGACTTTAGTAGAAATTGGGCATGGGTGAGGAATAATTCCACCGATTTTAAAACCCTACAGATCTGGGAATGGAGAGATTCAAAGTTCCTTGAACACCCACAAAACAATTTGAAGAAAATTTGGGGAAGAAGGCCTTGAATCTCCCAAATACCTTTATAAAATCCTTGCATGAGAATGGGCATGCCTAAAGGACATAACTCATATTATCATACTCATAAAATATCCAAAACGACATAGTTTAGGGGCTAAAAGCGTGGAAAGTTTGAAAATACCCTTAAAGTAATTTCCCTTAAAACTGTCCCGAACGGACCAACGACCGACCCAATGGGTCGTGGCAACATACCATGGCTCGTTGTATTGAGTCATCGGGTGCACTGCCTCATAACACATCTAAGATCCCTTTCCATGACTTGCTAGGATGAGTCGTTACTACAAACCACAGGTCGTTGAATCGACTGTCGTCAACTTCTTGATGAACCCGACTCCCCTTTCCACGAGCCTTACCATGACTTGTTATGACTTCCAATGAGTCGTGGCTTCCATCCATTGAATGCACTAAACCCCTTAACCAACCAGCAGCGACTTGAAAGAACAGGTCATTGTCTCTCACCACGGATCGTGGGATGGCCCGTTGCTTCCTCCTCAACCTAAGTCCCAACCTCCCAACGACTGGTGACAACGACTCGTTGTTCCTGACAAGGGTCATTGTACCATCCGTTGTTTCCTATGATTCCCTGACTACCCAAAACAAGACTGCATATGACGACTCATGGTATCCTACCACGAGTCAAGGGTTGTTCGTCCTGTAATATTTTTTCCAGTTTTCTGCACTTTTCAATTTTAACTCCCAGGTCTATTCTTAGGCCTTTTCAGGGTATTACATCTAGATATAACTATCCTGCAACCACAGCTCCAGTTAATACATTGATCATCATGATCAAGGCTCCGTTGTAATTCTCTTTTCCTAATCTCTACCTCTTCGACCAAAGCAAGTAAAGAATTCGATCATATCCTCAACGTTGCGCACCGTTAAGAAATATTTAAGCATGAAGAGAATACAATAAAAGCATTTAGTATTGGTTTAAAATCACGTCGTCCAAACCCTAGTTTGTTAATTCACCATGGTTCCCACAACCCTAGTTGTGGGGGTTTTATCTCTCAAGTTCATAAGTAAATTAATAGCATTAATAAACAAAAGTTAGAATTAATACTTACAACAATAACTGGAAGAACCTTCACTTGATTAATGCAAAATTCGGAAGAACAACTTTACAATTGTCTCAAAATATGTCTTCTCAAATTTATTGTAAACTAAAGAAACTCCAAGACTTAAAATCTTCTCTAAAATTTCCCTCCTTAAAGATTTAGCTACTTGAAGACATGGCTATTACATGAGAATAAAGGGGTACTTATAGTAGCAGATTTATGCTTTGCCTGTTCCTTGATGAATTTGACTTGGGAATTAAAGTTCCTTTTCCTAGTTGAAATGGGAGACCCATTTTTTGGCGTTGGAAGCCTTCTCTGTGTAGCCCCAAGCTGCTGCCGCGTCCAGTGCTACTGCGCGCCTACCAACGCACTAGAGAAGGGCTGCTGGGCATGCCTTATCATGCTGGAGATGGCCTGTGTCACACCTGCCCACGCACAGGGAAGCTGGGCACCGCGCACCTGGTCTTGTGCCAATCTTGCTGCACGCCGCACATCTTGTTGTGCCTGCTTTTTGATGCTTTGTACGGCCTGTAGCGCCAATGGCCTGGCACCTAGCGCTGCTGGTCACGCGGGCGTGGCATTGCACAATTTAATTTTTTTCTCTTTAATTCTTACTTAGTGCCTACCTTCTTCTTCAACTTCAATCCAAACGTCTTAAATGTACCCAAATCCATCACTTTTAGCCCTGAAACCACTAATCACATCTGTTAGCTATTTTTACAAATATATAACATAATCACATGCAAACACACATAATTTTGTCACACCCTACCTTGGGAGGCATGGCTGGCACCTGGTGCCCTACTAAGACCTGAATTGCTGAGCTGACTGAGCCTAAGCACCTTTAGGGAAAGGTTGAGCCTAATTCTAGAATCAAGAAAACAACGGGCTATATAGCGGCTGTAAATACAAACCCGACCAACAAGGCCTATAGCCACCTGTGAAAATAAACAGCTAACCAGAGACGAACAATCATAGGGAGTCCTATGCGGGCCGACAAGGCCACCATGGTATCTAGTTATAACTAGAAAGCAAAATCAGATGCTAAACTGAACTATGACTGACAAGGCCACCAATTAATAGCTAAACAGGGCCCCACACGACCAACACACATAATCTAAAACACATATGGGCCCCACACGGCTGATATTATCTAACCACAGGGAAGTAACATAATCTGCATGCCTCTAGGAGTAATAAGATGGTTCGGACAGGGCCCCGACCTACCCATACTGTACAAACAAAAGAAGTAAATCTCTATCACACAAGCTTCGGAAGAAAGGAGCTGACGGCTTTGTACGGACAACTGGAACTACGAGGGACCTGTTCCTCGTCTATCTGCACCTGCAGACAAGTAATGCAGCGCCCCAGAAGAGGGCGTCAGTACCATACTGAAGATGACTGAAGTAGTGAAATCAGGGCCAAACATAACTGTAATAAAGAGAGTAGGGGTCATACCTGACAAATGAGGTGTCTTACTGTCTAACTATCAGTAATTAAAGCAAACATAAACCTTACCTGGGCCCCCATAGGCCAGAAGGTACAATCAACACAGAATAACCCACCTGGGCCCCCATTAGCCCTAGTTGGTACACCTCAATCAATATACCCCTATCCAGGTCATACTGAGTCGACTACCAGCTATAAGCGTCCTGCCGATCCCCTGGGTCTGCAACTGGGCCCGCTCGGCCCCTGACTGTAGTTGTGTCTGAGTCCGGAGGACTCCTGATATCTATACCCTGGGCGTAAACGCTTGGCGGGGGTGTGTATAAGGCTAACCACGGCATATGAGGATTTGGATCCCCATCTTCGTCCCTTGCGGACGGCATGTCGCTCCGTAGAGCGACGTAATCTCGCCCCTGGCAGGCGGCGACACAGCTATTAACCCAAGGATGGTCACAGAAGCTATACAGGTGTTATCCAGCCCAAATAAATACAAATTACGAGCCTTAACTGATAAAAACAACTACACATGTTAACATACTCCTAACATGCTTTACTGAGATTCATACTGGACTACTATTCTAAGAAAATAACTTGCCGAAAGAAAATGCCTTAACATACCTCGTTCGCTGTATACCAATTAACTGGTGAGTTTAGGCTCGTGTTCAGCTGCCCTTCTCAACTGTAATAATATTAATGGAAGAATAGGGCTACTTTATTACTATATTCAAAGAAAATGACTTATATGTATATATAGTGACTATACTTCAACTTATCGAAAGACGATCAAAAACTCGTACTTTCTCGGGAATCTAGAAGGGAGAAATACTTACTTTAGGCACGTGATCGTATTGTCACTAGTTTGGAAAAATTCCATCAACTTAAGCTCGGCGGAACGACGATTTTCCAGGCATATTTTACGAAAATAACTCTGCAGCGATGCTCTCTATAGCCTTATACTTCACTACCCGGAGTTAACTTAGATTTGGACGGCGTTTAGCTCTGTAATCGGATGATTTCCAATAGTTCTCCCTCATTCTTACCTCTGCTGACCGAAGTTGTTATGAAAATAACATAACATTTAAGTGTGAGGCCTTTATATACTTGAGGCGGAAGACACGGCAACGTGGCACTTTGCCGGTTGCGCCAATTCTGCTCCGTGCCACTTTAGGTAACGCGAGGGGCTTCTCTGTGCCACTTTTCCCCTCTGGGCAACTTGGTTCGGCCTCCTCCCGTGAAATCCCGACTTTGCACTCGTTCGGCCTTTCCCCGGGCCCTTTCCTCGTAAATATGGCACTCAAACTCTCAACCAACATACGAATAGGCCGACTAAACGTTAGAAACTTACGGGGTGTAACATCCTCCCCTCCTTAAGAACATTCATCCTCGAATGTTAACTTCTACTTGCAAGAACCTTAACTTTTCAATTACTTATTCTAGAAAAATTTCGGCAGAGTCTCCCCTGTAATATGGACTATACAGAAAACCTAAAACGCAGAAATGGTACTCCACATAATACTATGGAATTTGTTTCACAATAGACTACAGTCAACTACTCCACATATACATGTATATAATGCAACTTATGAAACAAGAACAACAATATACCTCTAGCTGCACAATCTGACTAAGTCTGAAATAACTGAGGATATCTGGTTTTCATATCGTCTTCTGCCTCCCAAGTCATCTTCTCTCTATTCTTATTATGCCATAACACTTTAACAGAAGCAACATCTTTCGTTCTTAGTCTGCGGATCTGTCGATATAGTATGGCTACTGGTGCTTCCTCATAAGTTTTCTTAGTGATTTGGACGTCTTTGACTGGGACAATCCAGGAGGGATCTCCTATGCATTTCCTCATCATTGATACATGAAAAACTGGGTGAACGGATTCTAATTCTGGAGGTAAATCCAATTCATAAGCTACCTGGCCTATCCTTCAGCGAATTTAATAAGGCCCATAAACCTCGGGCTGAGCTTTCCTTTCTTACCAAATCTCGTCACACCCTTCATCAGTGAAACCTTCAGGAATACCCAGTCACCCACATTAAACTCTAGGTTTCTTTGCCGCACATCAGCACAAGATTTCTGGCGGCTCTGAGCCGTCAACAGACATTCCCTGATAAGCTTTACTTTCTCTTCTGACTGATGAATAATATTTGGCCCAATCAATGCCGATTCTCCTACCTCAAACCAACTAGTTGGAGACCTGCACTTCTGCCCATATAACGCTTCATAAGGCATCATCTGAATTGCTGAGTGATAACTGCTATTATAGGAGAATTCAATAAGCGGTAAATGTTCATCCTAGCTGCCTCCAAAATCTAGCACACACGCTCGTAACATATCCTCGAGCGTCTGGATTGTATATTCTGCCTGCCCGTCTGTCTGAGGATGGAAGGCTATACTCAGGTTAACCTGTGTCCCTAGGCCCCTCTTAAAAGACTGCCAAAATTTAGCTGTAAACTGTGCCCCTCTATCAGAGATAATTGACAACGGAACACCATGCAATCGAACTATTTCTCTAATATACAGCTCAGCATAATCTTCGGCTGAAAAGGTAGCCCTTACTGGCAGAAAGTGAGCTAATTTTGTCAATCTATCCACAATTACCCAGATAGAATCATGTTTACGCCTGGTACGAGGTAACCCTACTACGAAATCCATATTAACTACATCCCATTTCCCTAGAGGCACGACTAGATCCTGTGTCAGTCTATCTGGTTTATGATGTTCAGCTTTCACCTGTTGGCAATTGGGACATTGAGCTATGAATTATGCTATCCCCTTTTTTATTCCTGGCCACCAGTAAATTTCTTTTACTTCATGGTACATTCTTTTCAAACCTGGATGGAGAGAGTAACATGTATAGTGTACCTCGCTCATAATTTGCTGGCGAAGCCCTACCACGTCTGGAATGCAAAGGCAATCCCTATATCTCAAAACTTCGTCCTTGGTTACATGTAAATCTGTCAATTCCCCTCGCTGGACCCTATTTATGAGATGAACCAGGCTAGGATATTCATACTGTCATTCTTTCACTTCCACAATCAATGATGCCACTGCGGTATTCTAGATTACCGCTCCATTGTCTCCTGATTCTACTATATGAATGACCAAACTGGCTAGCCGATGCAATTCTCGAGCCAATTCCTGCCGCTCGAGCTGTAAATATACCAGGCTTCCCATGGATTTGCGATTAAGGACATCTTCTACAACATTGGACCTTCCTGGGTGATAAAAAATATTTATATCATAATCCTTTAACCGCTCCAACCAGCGACACTGCCGCAGATTCAACTATTTCTGGGTTAAAATATACTGCAGGCTTTTGTGATTAGTGAAAATATCTACGTGGATGCCATACAGGTAGTGCCTCTATATTTTCGAGGCAGGAATCACCGCGGTAACTCCAGGTCATGGGTAGGGTAGTTCTTCTCATGCTTCCTCAGTTGCCTGGAAGCATAGGCAATCATCTTACCATGCTGCATCAAAACACATCCTAACCTAACACCCGAAGCGTCACAATAGACTGGATAACCCTCCTTTCCTTCTGGCAACGCTAGCACTGGTGCTGATGTCAATCTGTCTTTCAGTTCCTGAAAGCTCTGCTCACATGCCTCAGTCCAATGGAATTTTGCTGTTTTCTGCATCAATTTGGTTAAAGGTGCTGCTAAAGTGGAAAATCCTTCCACGAACCTTCTGTAATACCCGGCTAACCCCAGGAAACTACGTACCTCGGTCAGAGTGGTAGGTCTAGTCCATGTTTTCACTGTCTCTATCTTTTGCGTATCTACCTATATACCAGTATCTGGCACAATATGGCCCAAGAAGGCTACTGAATTCAGCCAAAATTCACATTTAGAAAATTTTACATATAGCTGGCGATCTCTGAGAATTTGGAGCACTGTCTGTAGATGATCCTGGTGATCTGCCTCTGAGTGGGCATACACTAGAACATCATCGATAAATACTATCATGAACAAGTCCAGGTATGGTCTGAAAACTTTGTTCATCAGGTCCATGAACACTGTTGGGGCATTTTTCAGTCCGAAGGACATGACTAGAAATTCAAAGTGGCCATATCTGGTCCTGAAAGCAGTCTTTGGAATATCTCTTTTGATGAAACCGGACCTGATGTTATCCTAACCTTAAGTCAATCTTTGAAAAATACCTCATTCCCTGTAACTGATCAAACACGTCGTCTATTCTGGGAAGCAGGTACTTATTCTTGATAGTGACTTTATTCAGCTGCCGATAATCTATACACATACGAAGGGAGCCGTCCTTCTTCCTCACGAACAGAACTAGCGCACCCCATGGTTAGGTACTCGTCCGGATAAAGCCCTTGTCTAGCAAATCCTCCAACTGTTCCTTTAGTTCTCTGAGTTCAGCAGGAGCCAACCGATATGGAGGAATGGATATAAGCTGAGTGCATGGTAATAGATCGATTGCAAAATCAATTTCCATTTCTGGGGGAATACTAGGAAGATCATCTGGAAATACGTTAGGAAATTCATTAATCACTGGAATAAATAAAGGGTCGGAGGCTCTGCCCGAACATCCTAAACTCTGACAATATGATAAATGCACCCTTTTGCTATCAATTTTCTCGCCCAAAGATATGAAATAAACCTACCTTTTGGCATTGCTGTACTACCTTTCCACTCCCATACTGCCTCCCCTGGAAAGTGGAATCAGACAATCTTGGTTCAACATTCGACATTGTCATAGCATGGAGCTAGCCAATCCATACCCATAATAGCATGAAAATCAACCATTTCTAGTTCTATCAAGTCTGTCGTAGTCTGATGACTGCAAACCTCTACTGTACACCCCCGATAGACCTTTCGGGCTATGATAGAGTAACCAACGGGTGTAGGCACTGAGAAAGGTCGCGGAAGCAATTCCGGCATAATACTAAACTTCCGAGCCACTAACGATGTAACATAAGACAAGGTGGATCCTGGATCTATCAACATATAAGCAGCATGAGAGCAAATGTTCAGCATACCTGTCACAACATCTGGTGACAACTCTGACTCCTGTCGCCCCGGTAATGCATAAGTACGGTCTAGGCTGGCTCCTGAACTGGAGGCCCCTGATCTGCCTCGGCCTCTGCCTGATGAAACTGAGGGCCTACGCCCTTCCGGGGATGCTGAAGCTCGTGATCCTGTCGAGGACCTATCTTGTCAATCCCGGCCACCCTAACCCCTAGCTGGAGAATTCCTCATCTAGTGACCCTCCTGTCCACAAATGTAGCATGCGGTGGAACCATACCTACATGCTCCAGAGTGGCGTCGACTGCAAATAGGGCAAAGTGGCATTGTAAACCCACTCTGCTCCACTCTCCTTTTCTACTGGGAACCTACTGCTCGCGAACCTTCGTCGGGCTCTAATTTCCATCGGCGACTAGACCTGCTCCTCTGTCGCTGCGATGGAGGCGGGGGTCTAGGTGTCCTATCTGATAACCGTGGCCTAGGTCCTCCCCGGGACTCCTCCTGTAATTCACCCGGTCTGTCCCTACGATGCTGCTCCTGACTTTTCCTCCTATTCTCCCGTTGCCGCTGTCTGATACCCTCAATATTTTGAGCAAAAGCCTGCAGACGGGCGATATCCATATCCTCTCGTAGTGTGGCTGTGATGCAGGTCTTAACATATTCTGGGTTCAGCCCCATAATAAAGTAGTGTACCCTGGCTGGCGTTGTGTCCACAAAAACTGGCGCATATCGAGCCAAGGAATCAAACGGCATGGCATATTCCCGAACACTCATTGACCCCTGCTCCAAGTGTAGGAACTGATAAACCCAGGCCTGTCAAATCTCCCGCAGTAGGTAATGACCCAAGAAATCCTCTGAGAAGCTGGGCTAGGTCAGAGGGGAAACACCTCTCCCCCGAGACCGTTCCCAACTCTCATACCACATCACGACGATGTCCCTTTAGCCAGAATACCGCCAACTCAACCGAATCTGTAGGTGTAGCATTCATCACCCTGAAAATCCTCTGAATCTGGTCTATGAAGTCTTGAGGGTCCTCGGTCTGATCTGTCCCTGGGAATTGCGGGGGACTTAGTGCTAGGAAATCTCGGACCCTCGAGCTACCAGGCCCTCCTAAGGATTCCGCCACTTTAGGTGGCACTGACTGGCACTGAGTAGCCATCATCTAGGCTAGCATAACCACCGCACTCCTGACCTCCTGGTCGGCTGGTACAGGTATAGAAACTGCCGGAGGCGGTGCCATCACACCGGCCGTCCCAAGCGGCTCCTGACATGGTGGAGACTGCTGGGGAGGTCGAGATAATACCTCCGTATCATCCTTAGATCGGGTCGATTCTAACCGAGGTTGAGGCACTATGCTGGTGCCTTCTCCTGTTGCTACATCTAGCCTTTTGCCTGTCTTAGGGTGTCGCTGGTCCGACATTTCTCTGTAAGAAAAAGAGTAGAATGAGCTTAGGAACTTAACCCTATACTGTACCGCTCTATAGCATGACTGAATAAGAAGAAAGAGTAACCATCCTATCATGCCTTGTAGCCTCCTGCCTATAGTATGTGGTGCATAATACATCCATAAACAAGACTCTACTTAGCACGACTTGCAGACTCCCTGGGATACGACCCGCTTTGGTACCAAGTTTGTCATGTCCCACCTTCGGAGGCATGACTGGCACCTGGTGCCCTACAAGGACCTAAACTGCTGAGCTGACTGAGCCTTAGCACCTCTGGTGAAGGGCTGACCCTAATTCTAGAATCAAGAAAACAATGGGCTATATAGCGACTGTAAATACAACCCCCGGCCGACAAGGCCTATAGCCACCTATGAAAATAAATAGCTAACTAGAGAAAAACAATCATAGGGAGTCCTATGCGGGCCGACAAGGCCACCATGGTATCTAGTTATAACTGGAAACTAAAATCAGATGCTAAACTGAACTATGACCGACAAGGCCACCAATCAATAGCTAAACAGGGCCCCATACGACCAACACACATAATCTAAAACACATATGGGCCCCACATAGCTGATATTATTTGACCACATGAATGTAACACAATCTGCAAGCCTCTAGGAGTAATATGATGGTCGGGATAGGGCCCCAACCTACCCATACTGTACAAACAAAAGAAGTAAACCTCTATCACAGAAGCTCCGGAAGAAAGGAGCTGACGGCTCTGTACGGCTGACTGGAACTACGAGGGGCCTGCTCCTCGTCTATCTGCACCTACAAGCAAGTAATGCAGCGCCCCAGAAGAGGGCATCAGTACAACAGGTACTGAATATGTAAGGCAGTAACTTTAAATAACTGAAAGTAAGGAAATAGAACTGACAATTACTGAAGTAAAGGAACCGAACTGAAGATGACTGAAGTAGTGAAATCAGGGCCAAACATAACTTTAATAAAGAGGGTAGGGGTCATACCTGACATACGAGGTGTCTTACTATCTAACTATCAGTAACTAAAGCAAACATAAACTTTACCTGGCCCCTATAGGCCGGAAGGTACAATCAACACAGAATAACCCACCTGGGCCCCCATTAGCCCTAGTGGGTACACCTCAATCTATGTACCCCTATCCATGTCATACTGAGTCAACTACCAGCTATAAGCATCCTGCCGATCTCCTGGGTCTGCTACTGGGCCCGCTTGGCCCCTGATTGTAGTTGTGTTTGAGTCTGGAGCACTCCTGATATCTACACCCCGGGAATAAATGCTTGGTGGGGGTGTGTATAATTCCAACCACGGCATAGGAGGATCTGGATCCCCATCTTCATCCCTTGCGGACGGCATGCCGCTCCGTAGAGCGACGTAATCTCACCCCTGGCAGGCGGCAACACAGCTATTAAGCCAGGGGTGGTCACGAAAGCTATATAGGTGTAATCTATCCAAAAACAATATAAATTACGAGCGTCAACTGATAACAATAATTAGACATGATAACATACTCATAAAATTCTTTATTGAGATTCATACTGGACTACTATGCTGAAGAAACTAACTTGCCGAAAGAAAATGCCTTAACATACCTCATTCGCTGTTTACAAATTAACTGGCGAGTTTAGGCTTGTGTTCAACTGCCCTTCTCAACTGTAATCATATTAATGGAAGAATAGGGCTATTTTATTGCTATATTCGAAGAAAACAACGACTTATATGTATATATACTAACTATACTTCAACTTATCGAAAGACGATCAAAAACTCATAATTTCTCGAGAATCTAGAAGGGAGAAATACTTACTTTAGGAATGTGATCGTATTGACACTAGTTTGGAACAATTCCATCAACTTAAGCTCGGTGGGACGATGATTCTCCGGGCGTATTTTACCAAAATAACTCCAAAGCGATGCTCTCTGCAGCCTTATACTTCACTACCCGGAGTTAATTTAGATTTGGACGGTGTTTAGCGGTGTAATCGGATGATTTCCAATAGTTTTCCCTCGTTCTTACCTCTGCTGGCCGAAGTTGTTTGGAAAATAACCTAACATCTAAATGTGAGGCCTTTATATACTTGAGGCGGCAGACAAGGCAACGTGGCACTCTGTCGGTCGCGCCAATTATGCTCCGTTCCACTTTGGGTAATGCGGAGGGGCTGCTCCGTGCCACTTTGCCCCTCTGGGCAACTTGGTTCGACCTCCTCCCGTGAAATCCTGACTTTGCACTCGTTCGGCCTTTCCCCGGGCCCTTTCCCCGTACGTATGGCACTCTAAAACACTCAACCAACATATGAATAGGCCGACTAAACGTTAGAAACTTATGGGGTGTGATAAATTTATTCTTAAAACATAGTAAAGTATAGGAAAAAATATGTCTATGAAGTGCATAAATATGCCCTTCATCACTGATGCAAGGCGTGAGCATAGAATCTGTTTTGGCGTTGCCGGCCACCCTCACTAGTGGATGCCCTTTGTGGAACTGAGTGTGCTAGAGATGCTGCTGACGTTGTAGTTTGTGCACGACCTCTATCATCATCCTGTCTAGAAAATGGACACACTCAGTGCATGTGGACGAATCTACCGCACCCATAACAGATATCTGAGCCGAGCAAGCACTCCCCGGCATGACCTTGCTACACTTCTTGCAGGCTGGAAAGGTGTGCTTTACCTGGATGCCCCTCTGGTCTCTTGAACCTGAGGCCCTGCTCCTCTAATAACCCTTGCGTCTGGATGGGACACTAACTGATGATGGTGCTAGAGCTAGTGACTTCTGCTGTATCTGAGGGCGGTGACCACCGCCGGACCTCAGCTAAGTGAACCCATAACTGTCTCTCCGGACCCTTTTGGCCTCTCTCTCCCTCATATGTGCCACCTCTATCTACTGGGCGTATAAGACTATCCGAGGGAAATCTATATCCTGATGGAGCATAGAGGTCCTGCAATCTTTGTCTAAATAGTTCGCCACCCCATGAACAAACCTTCTCACTCGTGCCCTCTGATCAACCACTAAGTCTGGGGCGTACTTTGATAAGCGAGTGAACTCAAGGGAATACTCTTGTACTATCATCTTCCCCTGCTTAGGATTCACGAACTCAGCTGCCTTCAACTCTCTCATCTCACAAGGGAAGAACCGATCTTGGATATCAACATGGAACTCCAAGTGACAAGGCTTGCTCCGGCAGCCTACTGTCTTTCCACTATCAAAACCAGATATCTGCGACCTTTCAACTGATATGAGGCCAACTTATCACACTCAACCCCATTCACCCCCATGACCTGGGTTATAATTCCATGAGAAGGACTAAGAATAGACCGGTGAGTTAAAATTGAAAAGTGCAGAAAAACTGGCAAAACATCACAGAACGACTCATGGTATCAAACCACGAGTCGTTGTATGTTGTCGTTGGTTGGGGAAAGGATGGTGTCAGTGGAGACCACGGGAGATGTGGATACTCATTGTGGGGAACAACGAGGGGAAGGAGATAGTCTGTTCAGTTGACTTTCAACGGCCGTCCCAACAACCCGTTAGAATAGACCACGAGTCATTAGTTGTGGTTTTAGTTTCAGTTTTAGTTTTTCCCAATGGACTCTACGGGAGATAACGACAGTCCGTTGTTTCTTGTGACTGGTCGTGGTGTGACTCATTAGGAGAAGAGATGCCAAGGTTCAGGGGGTTAACCACAGGCGATGTGACGAGTCATTTGTTGAAGGTAAGGGTCGTCCTGACGACGTTGTTTGGGTTCTGAGAATGGGCTACCAGCAGTGGCTTCAACGAGGGATGTGACGGGTCATCGTTGGTTCTAACGACCCGTTAGTTCAACACATGGGATCAATCTGGACATTTTTCAGGGTGAGTTCGTTAAGAGTATTTTTGACTTTTTCACAATATAAGGCCCTAAACTACGTCCTTTTGGCTTGGGAAAAGCTGGGTTTTAAGAGGATGACCTATTATAAACTCCCATTTAAGCATGCAAGACTTTGAGAGGGGATTCAAGGGGAGATTTCAATCTTTTCACCTCAATTCCTTCAATTTCATTATTGGGCTCTTAAGGAGGGTTAGGAGTTAAAAATTCCAGGTATGTAAGGTCTTCAATGGGTGGATTCTTCCACACCCATGCTCCTTCTATATTAATTATCCAAAATTTATTTGAAAACTCATGGGGTTTTGTATTGGATTTGTATAATACTGAAGATATAATTATGGGTCTTGTGATTTTGAAATCCTATCGTGATCTACTAATTTTGATTATCTTTTAAGATTTAAATTGATTATAATATTGTTGATTTTAAATTTCTAAACAATTAAACTTGATTCTGCATGCCCATGATGAATCGATTTATGATCCATTGATCCATTCGTGTTTTTGATAAGCCCGACATGAATTATGAATTTACTTATGAATTTATTATGAATTTCAAGATACATGCATGATCTACAAGAATGTATGAATTTTATCAATCATGAATTATGTTTTTGGCAGACCCACGTGCCTCAAGTCATGGATAGCTCTTATATGTAAAAGCATGTTTACGATTATCATGATTTAACTAGCCCATGAACTCATGTATGTATTATTATGAGCACTATATATATTTTGGGAGTAGTATCGAACACCGAGTAGGTTCGGGGCCCATGTTCAGCCCCGGATCTCATGAACTACGTGCCACCGTAGTTATGTTGCCACCCTTTCATGTTTGTCCCTAGCCCAATTGGCCCATTTCATGTGTGATCACGCCCTTCATGGTTCCTACCCTTGGCAAGGTACGAACAACCTCCCGATTAGGGTTACAAGTCAGGCTCATGTGTGCTCATATGGGGTATGTCAGTTAAGAGAATCTCCCACTATTCCTCGTGATTTATGAATGCTTATGATTATGAATGTTGGCTCATGTTATGTTAGGTAATGCTTTCTTATTATGATTATGATTATGTTTATGTTACGAATATTTCGAAAACCTTGAGCCTTATGTCATGTTATGATAATTATGTTATGAGCATGTTGTCCTATTCTTATGATCACTCATGAGTTTTATACATGTTTTAATTGTCCTCTTTACTTACCTAGCATACTCAGTACATTCCACATACTGACCACATACTTTTTATGTTGTATCATTTCATGATACAGGACCCGGCTCTCAGGCTCACCCTCCTTAGTAGCTTCTCAGAGTTCGCTATCGGCTTATTTGGTGAGTCCTCATGTTCCTAGGGCCATATGTTCAGACTCTATTGTTTGTCTTTCAGTTTTAGAACCGTAGGGTTAGTTGGGGTGTTGTCCCATCAACCCATCTTCCATGATTAGAGACTCTTCAGACTATAATTTATATTCAGCCGTCATGTATGGATCATGTATTGTATTTTCTCCGTTATTATGCTATGTTTATGTTTTCTTATGTTAAGTCTTCCACTTATGTGAATGAAATAGATGTATGCTCATGCCATGGGTCGACTTGGGGTCTTTCGGGGCTCCTTGTCCCGTGTCTACGACTCGGGTGTACGTACAGGTCGTGACATGGGTGATCTTCACAACCCCGTCAATAAACTCATGTGGATCCTCATCCACCTTAGAACCAAGATGCTCTGGCGGGTTCATCCTCAAGAAATCTCCGACCCGAGCTGCCACTGCAGTTTCATTTTGCGGAATATATGCCACTTCCTATCGGCTGAACTGAGCGGTCAAGGCCTGCGCTAGCATCTAAATAGCTACCCGAAAATATGCACGAGAAACCGTCTTCGATGTGTGGTGCTCTTGGACTGGTGGGGTTTGTTGGTGCCCTCCTCCATTGCCATTCTCGTGGCCATTTTCATTCCCATGCCTCCTACCGATAATTCTGGGGGAAGCCATGATTCTGCAATTGCGAATAGCACAGTTAGAATGATAGGGAGGCGTTTTATCGCATGAAAAAGATCATGAAAGAAGGGAACCTTTCCTAAACGTCTCATAGCCTCTTCATCATAAGTGTGGTGCGCTTCACACTCATGAAAAAGACTCTACTTTATGCAGCTTTTAGACACCCTAGGACACTTCAAACCTATTGCTTTGTTACCAAGTTTTTCACGACCCGAACGTACGCCCGCATCGAGACACTGGAAAAAAAGCCCCGAGAGACTCCAAGTCGACCTATGGCATGAGCATACATCTATATCAATCTAGTAAAGCGGAATTACTCAACATGATAACATAGCAGAAGCATAATCATAACATAACATGGAAAGAGAAATTCACTTCATACATGACAGCTGAATACTATACATAGTCTAAAAGTTTCTAACATATCTGAATGGATGATGGGACAATACCCTGAACTAATCCGACAAGTTTAGAAAACTAAACATAAAGAGATAACTGATATCAACTGGTCCTCAGGGGATGAGGACTCACCAATGAACTGGATACTAACTCGGGGAACGAGCTAACTGAGCCTTTGAATGCCGGGTTACTTGGTGCTACACATTGCTCCCAAAACATGCACAATAGGCTCGTACGTAAATCATAAACAACATTCATGAGATTCATGGCCAAATAAACATTAACATCGTTGATCCCCATTTACATACAAATTTATCCATGAATTAATGGCCCATTAAATGACCAACTTCATAAATCGATAAATCATGCAATCCATATCATAAATCATACTTGAACATGTGGGCATTACCCAATACTTTAACATGCTTGAAAATACTCAGTTCACTTGAAAACATGATTATAAATATGGGTAACTTGAAAACATGATTTTCATCATAAATATCTCCTCATACTAGAACATTCATCATAAATCTCAACTTTCATGAACATCCCATAATTGGGCATTTTGATTTGTAAAGCTTGAAACATGGTTTTAGTGGAAAACAACGTAAAATCTGCCCATAATTCATAATTCAATAATAAAACTCATTTAGATCATACCAACTAGAGAATTAGGAATTTAATGCATTGGGTTAAAACCCCATAGAATCAACATAGGAATTTCTATGGTTTAAAGAGAGATTGGACATGGGTGTGAATGGATTCACCCATTCATAACCCTACATACCTGGGGAAGATCAGATTTTTTCACTCCTTGAGAGCCCAATGAAAGATTGAAGGAAAACTTAAAGAATTCTATCTTGATCACCTCCTAATTCAATATGCATGCATGGATGTGAATGAGCCTAGGGTAGATTTTCCCCTCCTTAAACACTGCATTTCGAGCCTTAAACGACATTTTTTAGGAAAACCTATGACTTAGGCATGATGAAAATTCTCTTAATGTTTTTCCTGAAAATTTTGAACTACTGGTGATAATGGACGATAGGACTATTCATCATCACCACTCGTTGCTTGACCCTGAGTTCAGCTCTCTGATCCCTCACCACGACCGGACAGGATGGGTTGTTACAATAAAGTAATGGTTTGCATCCGTCATCTCGATTGGAGATTTTCCTACTCTTTCCCACAGTTGCTCACCATGATCTGTTGCTGCCGACCATGAGTTTTCCTACAATTCATTACGTCCTCCTAGACTAAGGATCAATATCACCACGACCACAAACAATGACTCGTGACATCAGAGCACGGGTCATTCCATGACCCGTTACTCCCAAATTCACCCTGCTGCTCCTCACCATGGACACCTCCTATGGATCGTTGGTAGAACAAATGATCCGTTACATGACCCATTCTGTGATGATTTTCCAGATTCTTGTCAACTTCCATTTTTAAATTTCGGGTCTAGTATTGGGCAATTCTAAGGTATTACACCACATCTAGTAAGCTCTCCTTTTTCTTCCATGATAAAAGGGCGTATAAATAGTTTTGGCACTATCTACTACCTACGCTAGATGATGCGCCATGCTAGGATGGGCAAGCTGTTGGGACTACTGAAGAAGTGACTAGGGCATGACCTCTACCATCACCCTCTCTAGCAAAAGGACAATCCCTGAGTCTGTGTCCGAGCTTCCTATACCCAAAGTAAGCATTTGAACCAACTAAGCACTATTAACGTGGTTCTTCCACACTTCTTGCAAGTTGGGAATGTGCATCCTCCTGACATTCTCCCCTAAGTCTTAGAACTCTAATCACCTCTGGGTCGAGATGGGACACTAGCTGATGGAGCTAGGGCTGATGAATTCTGATGGGATTGTGAGCAATATCCACCTCCTAACCTCTACTGAGAATACTCAAAGTTCCCTATCCTAGCCCTCTTGGTTTACCTCTTCTTCTCATTCACCTTCTCCTCCTCGATCTGTTGGCCATGAATCATGAGTCAAGAGATATCCATGTCACTGATAAGAATGAGGTCCTATACTCCTTGACAACTAGATCTGGGGCCCCTAACACAAACTTGCTCATATGATCCCTCGATTCGATAACCATCTCCATAGTATACTTGGACAATTGAGTATACTTTAAGGGATACTCCTGCATAGTCATGTTATTCTGCTTCAAGTTGATGAACTCTGCTTCTTTTTCTTTCCTAAACTCTCTGGGAGAGATCCTATCCAAGAAAGCTATCACAAACTCATCCCAGTCAATAGGTACTGCTCCTGCCCTACTTCCTTCCACAGCCTGAACCCTATGTTAGCAACCCCTTTCAGCTAATAAGAAGGCAAATCGGCACTCTCCTCTCCGAAAATCCCCATAACTTGGATAATCTTCTAGATCTCTTCAATAAACAACTATGGATCCTCATCCAAATTTGAACCATGAAACTCTGGAGGGTTTATCCCAGTGAAGTCTCAAAAACCTATTATTTGTACCTAGATGGTATGAGTCATACCACGGGGCCATTGCAGCACTCCTCTTGATGTTCACAAGTGCGACCGCCTACTGGTTGACCTAGGCTGTTGTAGCCTATGCCAAAATTTGAAAGGCAGCCCTAAACTCAACATAAGTCACCTTCTCATTCAAAGGATCTGCTGGACCTGTTGGGGCTGGCTGATTCCTATTTCCATTGCTCCTTCTGTTGGCTCTCAGCCGAGACCAGGTGGTAGGAACCGAAAGCAGTCTCGCTAGAGGTCTTCAGCCCTAGTATCTTCAGCCATGAGTGTTCCATCCATACCTAGGCCCGACCAGAGGTAGTGAGCATCAGGCTCTAGGGGTTAGAGTAGCAGGCTCACAAATTCCAATATCCCAGTTTGCGACAGGTATGGCCGGAAGCACACGGGTCAGTGTTCGGCAGGCATGGGTGCTTTCTTAGGGTGTGGGAATCCAAGACATATGCTTAGAAATTGCCCAATAGCTAGATAGGGCCATGATAGGGGCCGAGGCCCATCTTCAAATTTAGAAGCTCCACCAGCATGCCCATCTTAGCAGGGCACATCTACTAGTACTGGTGGTGGACAACGCCAGAACAGATTCTATGCCCTAGCATCCCGCCAAGAGCATGAGGTCTCCCCAGACGTAGTCACTAGTATGCTACGAGTTTTCCACCTTGATGTGTATGCTTTGTTAGATCCAGAGGCTACCTTGTCTTTTGTGACGCCCTATGTGGCTAGTAGTTTCAAAGTCAGTCTCAAAATCTTATCAGAACGCTTCTCAGTCTCTACTCTAGTAGGTGATTCAGTTGTAGCTAGACGAGCGTATAGAAGTTGCTTGGTTATAGTCCTTCAGAAAGTCACTTTAGCAGATTTAGTAGAGTTAGCCATGAATGATTTTGATGTTATCCTCGGCATGGATTGACTATTTGCATGTTATGCCTCAGTTAATTGCAGAACCCGTGCAATAGAGTTCAGATTTCGGGGTGAGCCAGTCATAGAATAGAAGCGTAGTTTAGTTGTGCCTGTAGGTCATTTCATTTCCTATCTTAAGGACAGAAAGATGATCTCTAAGGGTTGCGTGTACTATTTAATTAGGGTTAATGATGCTTCCTCCGAAACCCCGACTATCTAGTTAGTTCCAATTGTGTGTGAGTATCCAGAAGTGTTCCCATATGATATACCGGGAATCCCTCCCTAGCGGGAGATTGATTTTAGTATTGACCTTCTTCCCGATACGCAGCGTATATCAATTCCTCCTTACAGAATGGCTCTAGCCGATCTAAAGGAGTTGAAGGAGCAGTTGAAAGACCTTTTAGATAAGGGGTTCATCAGACCCAGCAAATCCCCAAAGGGTGCACCAGTTCTCTTTTTCTGAAAGAAGGATGGTTCTCTTCGTTTGTGTATTGATCATCGACAATTGAACAAGGTCACCATCAAGAACAGGTTTCTTTTCCCAGGACTGATGATTTGTTTAACCAGCTTCAGGGTGCTAAGTGTTTTTCGAAGATAGATCTCCGATCCAGATAACATCAGCTCAAGGTTCGGGAGAGTAACATCCTGAAGACAACCTTTAGAAGTGGTCATTATGAATTTGTAGTTATGTCTTTTGGACTAACGAATGCTCCTACCTCTTTTATGTATTTGATGAACAGGGTGTTCAAGTCATACTTGGATATGTTCATGATCGTGTTTATCGATGACATCCTGATATACTCTCGGAGTGAGGAGGAGCATGCCATTCATTTGAGGGCTGTACTACAGACTCTCAAGGATTTCCAGTTATATGCTAAATTCAGCAAGTGGGTGTTCTGGTTGAATTTAGTTGCATCTTTGGGTCATGTGGCGTCAAGCAGGGATATAAGGGTGGACTCTCAAAAGATAGAAGCGGTGAAGAGTTGGCCTAGACTGGTGAATCCTTTAGATATTAGGAGTTTCTTAGGCTCAGTTGGTTTCTATCAGAGATTTTTTAAGGGGTTTTCATCTATTGCAGCACCTTTGACTAAGTTGACCCAGAAGAGAGTGAAATTTCAATGGTCCGAGGCTTGTGAGAAGTGCTTCCAAAAGTTGAAGACTCGAGTCACCTCAGCATTGGTGTTTACCCTACCCGAGGGCACAAATGGCTTTGTGGTTTGTTGTGACACCTCGAGGATTGGCCTCGATTGTGTATTGATGCAGTACAGAAAATTTATATCTTATGCTTCTATACAATTGAAGGTCCATGAGAAGAACTACCCGACTCATGATCTCAAATTTGGCGGCGGTTGTATTTTCCTTGAAGATATGGAGACACTATTTGTATGGGGTCCATGTAGTTGTGTTTACGGACCACAAGAGCCTATAATATGTGTTTACTCAGAAGGATCTAAATTTTTGTTAAAGAAGGTGGTTGAGCTACTAAAGGATTATGATATGAGTGTCCTTTACCATCCGGGTAAGGCCAATGTAGTAGTAGACGCTCTTAGTAGACTCTTTATAGAGAGTGTGTCCCATTTAGATGAGGGAAAGAAGGAACTGGTGAAGGATGTGCATCGACTTGCATGGTTGGGAGTTCGTTTGGTTGACTCAACTGATGGTGGTGATCTAGTTTATAAGGGATCAAAATCGTCCTTGGTGACTTATGTGAAGGCTAGGAAAGACGAGGACCCTATCTTGGTAAAGTTAAAGGAAGCTATTTAGAATCAGAAGGTAGAGGACTTCTCCAAAATGGGAGATGGTGTGCTTCGATATCAGGGTCGCTTGTGTGTCCCGAACATTGATGATTTGAGAAGTCAGATGTTGCATGAGGCTCACAGTTCCAGATATTTGATACATCCAGGTGCTACCACGATGTACCGTGACCTATGGAAAGTCTATTGGTAGAATGTCATGAAGAAGGACTTTGCAGAATTTGTAGCTAAGTGTCCAAATTGTCAACAAGTGAAGGTTGAGCACCAAAGACCGTGAGGTGTGGTCCAAGACATCAGTATCCCTACTTGAAAGTGGGAAGAAATCAATATGGACTTCATTACAGGGTTGCCTCACACTCATCAACAATATGACTCCATTTGGGTGGTTGTAGACAGGTTGACCAAAGCGGCCCATTTCTTACCAGTTAAAACTATGGATTCAACCAAGGATTATGCTATGTTATACATTTGGGAGTTGGTTCGATTGCATGGAGTGCCCTTGTCCATCGTATCAGATAGAGGTACTCAGTTTACCTCTTAGTTTTGGAGATCATTTCAGAAGGGACTTGGGACTCAGGTCAAGCTTAGCACAGAATTTTAGTCGTAAACAGATGGTCAGGTGGAGCAGACTATTCAGACTCTTTAGGATATGTTGAGAGCCTATGTTATTGATTTCAAGGGTAGTTGGGATGATCATTTGCCTCTTATTGAGTTTGCATATAACAATAACTACCGTTTCATCATTCAAATGGCTCCGTTTGAGGCTCTCTATAGGCGGAGATGTAGATATCCTATTGTTTGGTTTGAAGTCGGAGAAGCTACGGTGATAGGACCAGATTCAGTCCATGAGGCCATGGAGAAAGTTCAGCTCATAGGGGCAGGTTGAAAACAACTTAGAGTCGCCAAAAGTCTTATGTGAAAGTGAGAAGGAGAGAACTCGAGTTTGAAGTGGATGATTGGATGTTTCTGAAGGTGTCTACCATGAAGGGAGTGATGAGATTCAAAAAGAAAGGAAAACTCAGTCCTCGTTATGTTGGCCCCTACTGGGTTGTGAAACGGGTTGGAAAGGTGGCATGTGAATTGGAGTTGACCTCAGAATTAGCTTCAGCCCATCTAGTTTTCCATGTATCGCACCTAAAAGAGTATTTGGGGGATCCAACCCTAGTTGTTCCGGTGGATAGTGTCAATGTGAAAGACAACCTTTGTTATGAAGAGGTTCCAGTGGAAATACTCGATCATCAGTTTTGAAGGCTAAGGAACAAGGAAGTAGCTTTAGTCAAGGTTTTGTGGAGGAATCAACATGTTGAGGGAGTTACATGGGAAGCCGAGGCAGATATGATGGATAGATACCCACATTTATTCCCTGCCGGCTCAGTTTAATCTTGAGGTATTAGGTTTTTCCCTAAAACTCTATTCAAGTTCATGTTCAGTTTATGTGCCTCAGTTTCTTTCATGTAAATGGATGTATGTATGATTCATCAATTCAGTTTAGTCATGTAGATTAAATTGGAGTTAGTCATTCCGTTAGTTTTCAGCTTATATGATCAATATTTGAATATGATGGTTGCATTCTCTACTTTTCTGTATGACTTTCAACATTTGAGGTCGAATGTTCCCAAGGGGGAGATATTGTTATACTCCAAAATCCCTAAGATCTTACCTGGGTGTTGAAATGGAGAAAATAGGTTTTTCTGCACTAGGTCACAGAACGAGTCATCCTGTGACCAATGGGGTAGACCACGAGCCATGGAGTGACTCGTGGTGAGGTGCTAAACTTAAGTTGGAAATTTTTGAGATTGGAGTCCCCACAGACATGACTATGAGTCATGGTCATCCCCATGACTCGTTGAGTCAGTTGTGGCCAAGTATGAGGTGAAGGAAGAGGACTCTTTGGCAGTGAAGACCATGAGTTGTGGTCACCAGTAATGACTCGTGTAGTTCCCTATTATGAGCCCTAGGTGTAATGTTGGTAGTGTATACGACGGAAGGTGACCACGAGTCGTGGTCACCAATGACGAGCTGTTAGGTCCCTTGTGGGGACACTTTGAGGAAAATAGGTAGTGCACTTAATGACAGGAGGTAACGACTCATGCCCAGTGGTGACGACTCGTTCCCAGTGGTGACGACTGGTAGTCAGCTTTTCTCTGCGAATTTAGTGAAGGCTTTTCCATAATTTCTATGATCCTGAGGCCTAAACTACATTGGTTTTGACTATGAATAGTGACTTTTAAGAGAGGCAAGTTCATTCTAGGCTATTCTAATTGATGCATGCAAGAGTAAAGGCCTAGAGAGGTGATTAAGCTCAATTTCCTCCAAGTTCTTCTCAGTTCTTCATTATGCAATTAGAGAAGTTATAGAATCTGATTCTCTTAGGTATGTAAGGTTATGAATGGGTGAATTTGTTCACACCCATGCCCAACCCCTCTCTAATTCATGAAAATCTATATGTCGATCAATGGGGTTTTAACCCAATGCATGTATTTCCTAAGTTTCTACATGGGTATAATCCAAGTATGTTTTTATTATTGAATTATGATTCATGGGCAAGTTTGACCATGTTTTCAATTATAATCTTGTTTTCAAGTTTTATAGATTATAATGCCCATCCATGAGAAGTTCATGAAAGTTGAGATTTATGATGTATGTTCAAGTATGATGAGGTATGTATGATGAAAAGCACGTTTTCTAGTTACCCATGTCTATGGTCATGTTTTCAAGTGAATCAAGTATCTTCAAGCATGTTTAAGTATTGAGAAAACCCATATTTTCAAGTATGATGTATGATTTCAAGTTAATTAGCTAACCACATGTTTTTATATTCAAGACTCCCAATTATGTTCAGCTTGTGGTATGATTTGAGCCAAGGCTCCTCATGTATGCTTTCAGATTTTATATGTACGTGATTATTCAGCTTCGTCGCTAGATGATGGTCAGCTTCGTTCAAAAATGATAGAGAGCATATGCATATTTTTGGGAGTAGTGTCTACCACCGAGTAAGGTAAGGGTCAGTCGACCCTATGCCTCAGAACTATGCGCCAACGTAGGTATGATAAGATTATTTGGGACCTCCTTTGGAGTTTTACCCTGCCCCAAGGGGCATTCAGCTTGATGTCAATATCATGGTAGCATCCTTAGCCCTAGCAAAGCTTTCGACGGCTCTGTCCACATGAGTGTGATAGTCAGGACCACGTAAGCTCTATCGTGGTAATGTCGATTTTATGAAGAGTCTCCCATTGTTCCTCATGATTTCAGTTATGCATGTTTATCATTCATGATATATATATATATATATATATATATATATATATGTTCTAAAGAAGGTTTGACCCAATGTACAATTTTACTTATGATTATCTGATTTCAGCTTTGGGTCATTCGATTCAGTTATGATGTTCAGTTATGTTCAGATAATGATTTCAGAAAATAGCATGCAAGCCCAACTCTCAAATTCTTATCTTGATTATATTTTATATTATGCATGTTTTAAATGAATTTACCTATTTAAGCGGTTTTACTTACATTGCATACACGGTACATTTCACGTACTGACCGCATACTCTATGATGTATCATTTTATGATAGACGCTCCGATCTCCAGACTTAGGACTATCATTAGTCAGCTTCCAGAGTTAGCATCCATCTTCAGTGGTGAGTCCTGATTTCCCAAGGACCATTCGTTAGTAGTTATCTTTGTATTTTCAGTTTCAGACTTGTCGGGTTAGTTGGGGGTGTTGTCCCATCAACCCATCAGATATATTAGAGGCTTTCAGACTGTATGTAGAAATCAGTTTGTTGTGTATGAAGTGAATTCTAGTTCTGATGCTATGTTATAATTAGACTTCTGCTATGTTATTATGTTAAGTCTTCCGCTTTATAGATTGAGTTAGATGTATATTCATGCTATGGGACAACTTGGAGTCTCTCGGGGCTCCTTGTCCCAGTTCTCGATTCGGGTCTATGTTCGGGTCGTGATAGGTACTCAATACACATATTCAGAGATTGTCATGACCCGAACGAAGGCCCGGATCGCGACACAGGACAAGGGGCCCTGAGAGACACCAAGTCGACCCATGGCATAAGCATAAATCTAGCTCAATCAAGAACTGAATAACCATTAATACAATTATAGCAAAAGTCTAACTTGAGTATAACATTAGAATATAAAATTCGAAGCTGAATATATACATATGTCTGAATAGCCTCTAATCATGACGAGTTGATGGAACAAGACCCCCAAATAACTCAACAAGCTGAAACTGAAATACATAAAGAAAATATGGATAGTCTAGTCCTCGGAAGATAAGGACTCACCAATAAAGTAATGCTAACTCTGATAAGCTGACTAAGGGTGGGGCTGAAGATAAGGGCCGGGTCCTGTATCATGAAATGATACATCATAGAAGTATGTGGTCATTACATGGAATGTACCGAGTATGCCAGGTAGGTAAAACAACTAATGTAAGTAAAATCATTTAAATACAATGCATTAGATAAAAAACACATCAGAAAACTGAGGGTAGGACTTGCATGCATTCTTTCAGAAATCATGACCTCTCCATAACATTGTATAATATGCTTTATAACATCATAACTGAATCGATTGACTCAAAGATGAATTTTGACATTTATAATTAAAAGCTGAACATTGAGTTAAACCTGCTTTAGAATATGCATTTACATAAATATCATAAGTAATGAATATACAAATCTGAAATCATGAGGAACAATGGGAGACTTGTCTTTTAACCAACATACCACGATAGAGCTTACATGGTCGCGACTATTACACTCAAGTGGGCGGAGTCGTCCAAAACCTAGCCAAGGCTAAGGATGCTACCATGATATTGATATCAAGCTGAAAGCCTATTCAGGCAAGGGGAAGCTCACAAGGGATTTTCAAAGCCCTATAATAGTATCAACCTACGTTAGCGCGTAGTTCTAAGGCATAGGGTGATCGACCCATAGCCTACTCGGTGATAGACAATACTCCCAAAAATATGCATATGCTCTACATTGTATATAATGAAGCTCAACATCGTCTATTGACGAAGCTCAATGATCAAATACATCTCAAATACGAAATCATGCATACCAGAAGCTTTCGTTCAAAACATACCACAAGACAAAAACATACTTAGGAGCCTTGGCTCCAAAAACCATGTGGTAAGCTATGCATAGGAAGACATAACTCAAAACATACCACAAGCTGGAATATAAATTAGGGAGTCTTCACTACAAAACAATATGGTAAGCTTAGTTTGGGAAAATCATCATTTAAACTTAACATGTGGGCATTGCCCAAAGCTTTATCATACTTAGAAATACTCAATTCTCGTCGAAAACATATTTATAAACATGGGAAGCTTCAAATCATGCTTTTTATCATAAGATCTCATCATTATCACACATATTTCACAAATTTTGCTTCTCATGATCATCTCGTCAATGGGTTTCAACATTCATAAGGCTAGAAACATAATTTTAATTGAAATCATTATAAAGTCAGACCATGCTTCACAGTTCGATAATACAATCATAATTAATTCATACCCATGCATAGAAATAGATAACTCTTGCATTTGGGTAAAAACCCCATAACTCGATCATAGGAAATTTTCATACTTAGATAGAAATTGGGCATGGGTGTGGAAGGAAACACCCACTCGTAACCCTACATACCTGATGGAGACTGAATCTTACTCTCCCTTGGTTGCCCAATAGGAATTGAAAGAAATTGAACACGAAACCTTGAATCTCCCTTTTAATCACCTCTCTATCACTCTTCTATTCTCTTGCATGCATGAATGAAGACTTTAGGATAGGTTCCCCCTCTAAAACCCACCTTTCATAGGTTAAAACGACGTAGTTTAGGCTTTAGGAACTAGGAATTACGAAAAGGCCCTTACTAATTTCGCAGAATATAACTGCCAGGTGGTCCTTACGGACGACCTGATGACTCGTTGCTAGAGGGCAAGACTTGTTATATCAATATTCAAGTGAACTTCCTTATTTTTCCTCCTGGGCTCGTAACGGGTTACTTCACGGCTCGTTATGGGTGACCACGACTAGCAGCCACCACTCGTTAAGTACACTGCTTAACTTTACTTCCTCCTCTAATTTTCCCTCCCCACGGCTGACCCAATGACTCATGGGTCCTGACCATGAGTCGTGGTCTCGCCCGTTGGGTCTCAAGAGTAGGGATTTTTCTTAGAATCGAAGCCTTCCCATGAATATCCTGACGACTCATGGGTTGTTCTCACGAGTCCTAAGATGACTCATCCTAAAACTGCAGTAAAAATTTCCACTTTTCCCCGTTTCAACTCCCAGGTCTGATCTTTGAGCTCCCAGGGTGTAAAAATATCTCCCTCTTGGGAACATTTGTCCTCGAATGTTGGAAAACGCACAGGAAAGCAGAGATATGCAATTTCAAATTCAAATACTGATCATCTGAATCGAAAACTGATGGAATGACTACCTCCGATTCAAAATATTCAGCTGAACTGAGTTCAGGCATCACATACATTCACCATAACATGAAACAAACTTGCGCACATAAACCTAACATGAAACTAAAATAGAGTATTAGGGCAACAACTGATACCTCAAACTAAAACTGAGCCAATAGGAAACAGGTGAGGGTATTTAGCCATCATATCTTCCTCGGCATCCCACGTATCTCCCTCAACATGCCGATTTCTCAATAACACCTTTACTGAAGCTACTTCCTTGTTCCTCAGCCTCTGAACCTGACGATCAATGTTTCAACTGGAACTTCCTTATAGCTGAGTCTATCCTTTACAGAAATGCTATCCACTGAGACTACTAGAGCTGGGTCTCCCAAACATTTCTTCAAAAGCGACACATGAAACACAGGATGCACTGAAGATAACTCTGAGGGCAGGTCCAACTCATACGATACCTTACCAACTCTTCTCATAATCCGGTGGAACCAACATAACAGGGATTGAGTTTTCCTTTCTTCCCAGTCCGCATGACTCCCTTCATGGGAGATACCTTCAGAAATACCCAATTGTCAACCTCGAACTCCAACTCTCTCCTCCTCACATCAGCATATGACTTTTGACGACTCTGCGCGGTTTTCGGCCTGCCCCTTATCAATTGAACCTTCACCATAGCCTCATGAACTGAATCTGGTCCTATCATAGCTTCCTCACCAACCTCAAACCATTTGATGGGCGATCTATATCTCTGCCCATAAAGACCCTCGAACGGTGCCATCTGAATGCTAGAGTGATAACTGTTATTATAAGCAAACTCAATCAGGGGAAAGTGATCATCCCAACTATCTTTGAAGTCCATCACACATGCTCTCAACATGTCCTCGAGAGTTTGGATTGTTTGTCCTCTTGGCCATCTGTTTGCGGATGAAAGGCTGTGTGGAGCTTAACCTTAGTCCCAAGCCCCTTATGAAAAGACCGCCAAAACTGGGAGGTAAATTGAGTACCTCAGTCCGAGATAATGGACAAGGGCACTCCATGTAGCCAAACTAACTCTCAGATATACAATTTGGCATAATCATCCGCTGAGTCTATGGTTTTCACCAGTAGGAAATGTGCAGCCTTGATCAATCTATCTATACCACCCAAATAGAATCATAGTGTTGACTAGTACGAGGTAGGCCTATAATGAAATCCATATTAATCTCTTCCCACTTCCAAGTGGGGATGCTAATATGCTGAAGTACACCTCCCGACCTTTGATACTCAACCATTACTTGCTGACAGTTCGAGCACTTGGCTACGAATTCTGCAATATTCTTCTTCATGCTATCCCACCAATAGATTTCTCGTAAATCACGATACATATTGGTGGCACCTAGAGGGATAGAATACCCGGATCCATGGGCCTCATGCATTATCCGGCTCCTCAAATCATCAACATCGGGAACACATAGGCGACCCTGGTACTGAAGCACACCATCTCCCCCTTAGGAAAAGACCTCCACCTTCTGACTTCGAACGACTTCTTTAAAGTTTACCAAAATCGGATCCTCAGCTTGTCTAGCTTTCACATGAGTCACCAAGGATGATTCTGATCCGTTTTGGATAACAACACCGCCATCGGTTTAGTTAACCAACCTAACTCCCAACCTTGCGAGTCGATGGACATCTTTCACCAGCTCCTTCTTTCCATCATCCACATGGGACACACTCTCCATAGAGAGCCTACTAAGTGCGTCCGCTATGACATTAGCCTTACCCGGATGGTAAAGGGCACTCATATCGTAGTCCTTGAGTAGCTCCAACCACATTCTTTGCCAAAGATTGAGATCCTTATATGTGAATACATATTGTAAACTCTTGTAATCCATAAACACATCCAGATTGAGCCCATACAAGTAATGTTGCCATATCTTTAATGCGAACACCACCGCGGCCAATTCAAGATCATGGGTTAGGTAATTCTTTTCAAGGACTTTCAACTGTCTTGAGGCATATGCTATCACCTTCCCATTTTGCATCAATACACACCCAAGTTCGAATCTCAAAACATCACAGTACACCATAAAACCATCTGTACCCTCTGGTAGGGTCAACATCGGTGTGGTAGTAAGTCGAGCCTTCAACTCTTGGAAGCTCTTCTGACAAGCCTCCGACCATTGGAACTTTACCTTTTTCTGAGTTAACTTGGTCAAACGTGCCACAATAGATGAGAAACCCTCAACAAACCTCTGATAGTAGCCAACTAAACTCAAGAAACTCTGAATATCCGAGGGATTCACTTGTCTAGGCTAATTCTTCACCACCTCAATTTTCTGAGAATCTACTTTTATGCCCTCACCTGATACTACATGGCCCAAAAATGCTACCGAGTTCAACCAGAACTCGCACTTGCTGAACTTGACATGCAACTGACGGTCCTTGAGGGTCTAAAGTACTACTCTCAAATGAGCGGTATGCTCCTCCATCCTCTGAGAGTACATAAAGATGTTAGCAATGAACACGATCATGAACATATCTAGATATTGCTTAAACACCCTATTCATCAAGTTCATGAAAGTTGAAGGAGCATTTGTTAGTCCCAAAGACATAACCACAAACTCATAATGGCCATACCGCGTCCTGAAGGTTGTCTTCGGGATATCACTCTCCCGAACTCTAAGCTAATGATTCCTAGACCTGAGATTTAACTTTGAGAAATACTTGGCACCCTGAAGTTGGTCAAACTAATCATTGATCTTGGGTAAAGAATATCTGTTCTTGATGGTGACTTTGTTCAATTGCCGATAGTCAATGCACATCCGAAGCGAACCATCCTTCTTGGGGACAAATAACAATGGTGCACCCCACAGTGACTTGCTCGGTCTGATAAAGGCCTTATCTAATAGGTCCTTCAACTGATGCTTCAACACTTTTAGCTCGACTAGAGCCATTCTATAGGGAGGGATAGATATGGGATGCATGTCAGGAAAAAGGTAATATCGAAATCAATCTCCCACTCGGGAGGAACACCTGGAAAATCATCAGAAAGACCTCTGGATACTCACGTACTATTGGAATTGACTAGATAGTCGGGGTCTCGGACTCGACATCCTTAAACCTAACTATATGGTACATGCAACCCTTAGAAATCATCTTCCTGGCCTTAAGGTAGGAAATGAAATGGCCTACAGGCACAAATGAACTACCCTTCCATTGTAAGACTGGCTCACCTAGAAATCTGAACTCTACTGCCCGGGTTCTACAATTTACTGAATCATAGCATGCAAAAATCCAATCCATGCCGAGAATAACATCAAAATCATTCATGGCTAACTCTATCAAATCTGTTGAGGTGACCTTATGAAGGACTGAGACTGGGCAACCTCTATATACCCGTCTAGCTATAACTGAGTCACCTACTGGAGTGGAAACTGTGAAGGGTTCTAAAAAAATTTTATGACTGACTCCGAAGCTACTTGCACATAAGGTGTCAAAAAAGACAAGGTAGCCCCTAGATCTAGCAAAGCATAAACATGAATATGGAAAAGTCGCAACATATCAGTGACCACATTCGGGGAGACCTCCTGCTCCTGACGAGATGCTAAAGCATAGAATCTGTTCTGGCACTGACCGCCAGCTCTGCTAGTAGATGCCCCCTGATGTGCTAAGTGTACAGGAGGGGCTACTAAGCTAGAAGCTGGGCATCAGCCCCCAACCTATTCTAGTCTCGCAGCTAGACAATCTCTCAGCATGTGTCTGGGCTGCCCACTCCGGAAAAAAGCACCTAAACCAACCAAATACTTTCATGTATGTCTTCGACCACATCTGCGACAAGCTGGGATGTTAGAATCTGCAAGTCTACTGCTATGACCCCTCGAGCCTGATGCCCATCCTCTTTGATCATGTCTGGGCCTGGATGGCACACTCAATGCCGAAGATCTTAGGGTTGATGATCTCTGGTGGGTCTGCTATTGGTGCCCACCTTCGGACCTCTACTGAGAGAATCTGTAGTCCTCAATCCTGGACCTCTTGGCCTTTCTCTCCCTCGAATGCGCCGCCTCCATCTGTTGGGCGTAAACCACTATCTGTGGGAAATCCATGTCTTGATGGAGCATAGCTGTCCTACAATCCTTTTCCAAATAGCCTGCTACTCTTTGGACGAATCGACTCACTCGACATAAATCATGAAAGAAAGGAACATTTCCTAAATATCTCGTAGCCTCTTCATCATAAGTGTGGCGCTCTTTACAACCAGGGATAAGGACGCTACCATGATATCGATATCAAGCTGAAGGCCCATTTGAGCAAGGGGAAGCTCACAAAGGAGGTCCCAAGTCATATAATAGTATCAACCTACGTTGGCATGTAGTTCTGAGGCATAGGGTGATCGACCCATAGCTTACTCAGAGCTAGACAATACTCCCAAAAACATGCATATGCTCTACATCGTATATAATGAATCTCAACATCATCTATTGACGAATCTCAATGATCAGATACATCTCAAATACGAAATCATGCATATGAGAAGCTTTCGTTCAAAACATACCACAAGCTGAAAACATACTTGGGAGCCTTGGCTCCAAACACCATGTGGTAAGCTATTCATAGGAAGACTTAACTCAAAACATACTACAAGCTAGAACATAAATTTGGGAGTCTTCACTCCAAAACAATGTGGTAAGCTTAGTTCGGGAAAATCATCATTTGAACTTAACATGTGGGTTTGCCCAAAGCTTTATCATACTTAGAAATATTCAATTCTCACCGAAAACATATTTATAAACATGGGTAGATTCAAATCATGCTTTTTATCATAAGATCTCATCATTATCACATATATTTCACAAATCTCACTTCTCATGATCATCTCGTCAATGGGCTTCAACATTCATAAGGCTAGAAACATAGTTTTAGTTGAAATCATTATAAAATCAGCCCATGCTTCACAATTTATAATACAATCATAATCAATTCATACCCATGCGTAGAATTAGATAACTCATGCATTTGGGTAAAAATCCCATAACTTGATTATAGGAAATTCTCATACTTAGATAGAAATTTGGCATGGGTGTGGAAGGAAACACCCACTCATAACCCTACATACCTGATGGAGACTAAATCTTACTCTCCCTTGGATACACAAAAATTAATTGAAAGAAATTGAAGAAGAAACCTTGAATCTCCCTTTTAATCACCTCTCTATCACTCTTCTATTCTCTTGCATGCATGACTTAAGACTTTAGGGTAGGTTCCCCCTCCAAAACCCACCTTTCATAGGCTAAAACGACGTAGTTTAGGGTTTAGGAACTTAGGAATTATGAAAAGGCCCTTACTAATTTTGCAGAAAATAATTGCTAGGTGGTCCTAATGAACAACCTGATGACTCGTTGCTAGAGGGCAAGACTAGTTTTATCAATTGTCAAGTGCACTGCCTTATTTGTTTTCCTGGGCACGTAACGGGTCACTTCACGGCTTGTTATGGGTGAGCATGACTCGTGGTCACCACTCGTTAAGTACGCTACCTAACTTTACTTCCTCCACTTATTTTCCCTCCCCACGGCGACCCAACAACTTGTCAGTCCTGACCACGAGTCGTGGTATCTCCTGTGGGGTCTAAACTCTTCCAGGACTTCTTCTTAAAGCCCAGGCCTTCCCCACGAGTAACCTAACGACTCATGGTCTGTCCTCACGAGTCGTGAGATGGATCGTCCTGAGACTGCAATAAAAATTTCCCCTTTTCCCTGTTTCAACTCTCAGGTCCGTTCTTTGAGCTCGTGGAGTATAACAGAGATCCATCCTTCTTTCAAACAAAGAGAGCTGGTGCACCCTACGGGAACATACTAGGTCTAATTAAGCCCTTATCTAAGAGATCCTTCAACTGCTCTTTCAACTCCTTTAGCTTAGGTGGAGCCATTCAATAAGGAGGAATAGATATAGGTTGCATATTGGGAAGAAGGTCAATACCAAAATCAATCTCTCGCTTGGGAGGTCACCTGGTAGATCATCTGGAAAAAACTCAAAATACTCATATACTATAAGAACAGACTGAAGAGTTGGGGTCACGGATGCAACATCCTTATCCCAAACTAGATGGTAAACACAACCCCTGGAAATCACCTTTCTAGCCTTACGGTAGGAAATGAAGCGACCTACAGGCACAACTGAACTACCCTTCCATTCTAGGACTGGCTCACCAAGAAATCAGAACTCTACCATACGGGTTCTACAATTCACTGAGGCATAACATGGATGTAACTAATACATACCAAAGATAACATCAAAATCAGTCATGTATAACTCTACTAGATCGGCTATGGTGACTTTCTGAAGGACTGTGGCAGGGCAATTTCTATATATCCATCGAGCTATAACTGAGTCACTAACTGGAGTAGAGACTGAGAAAGGTACTGATAGGACTTTGGGTCTGACTTTAAAACTAATAGCAACATAGGGTTTCACAAAAGATAAAGTAGCCCATGGATCTAACAATGCATAAACAACAAGATGGAATAATCGCAACAAACCAGTGACCACATTTGGAGAGACCTCCTTCTTCTAATAAGATGAGAGGGCATAAAACCTATTCTAACACTGACCGCCACCTACACTAGTGGATGCAACCTGCTAAGCTGAGCGTGCTGGTAGAGCTGCTGAATTGGTGGCTAGGTCACGGTCTCTAGTATGGCTCTCTCTGGCCGCTGGATAATCTATGAGCATGTGGCCAGCCTTCCTGCACCCAAAACATGCACCTAAACCTTCTAGGCACTATCCGATCTGCCTCCTACCATACCTGCCACAAACTGGAATGCTGGGCTCTATTGACCTGTTTCCCGAACCTCGAGAGCCTTATGTCTTTCCCCTCTGATTGTGCCTAGAATTAGATGGCACACTGGTTGATGACGGTGCTGGGGGTGATGATCTCTAGTGGGACTGCTAACGATGTCCGCCACAAAACCTCTGTTGAGAAAACCCAAAACTATCTGTCCTAACCCTCTTGGCCTCTCTCTCCCTCTCTCTCATCTGCACCGCCTCTATCTGCTGGGCATACAAGACCAATTGGGAGAAGCCAATGTCCTGATGAAGCATGGAGGTCCTGCAGTCCTTGACCAAATAATCCACTACTCTATTCACAAATTTGCTCACCCGAGCCATCTAATCGGCCACCATCTCCGGCGCATACGTGGACAACCAGGTGAACTCTAGAGAATACTCCTGGATTATCATGTTGTTCTATTTCAAGTTCACAAACTTGGCCACCTTGAATTCCCTCATCTCCCGTGGAAAGAATCAATCTAAGAATACGGTGAGAAACTCATCCCAACCAATAGGATCTTCTCTAATTCCCCGGCTGTCCTTCCACTATCTATAACAAATATGAGCGACCCCTTTCAACTGATAAGAGGCTAAGTTGGCACACTCCTCTCCCCTCACCCCCAAGGCTTGACCTTCGTGTAATTCTCCACTAATGTAGAGAAACTACACTCAAAATCAATTAGGAATTGTGGGTGATGATGAATGCTAGGGGTAATGGTAGGACAAATATTTAGCTCTAGTGACTAGAACCTCCCTAATGCCTTTATGTGAACACTTTTATCCTCCCCATCCAACTCTTTAGATCACTTCACTTTATTCCTCATTTTTCTTCCATCTTCATCTTTTATTTCTCAAAGGACTTCTTCATAGCACTTTTGGCTCTCATATTAAGCCTTGTCTAAGCAAGAGGTAACACCATTTCACTATTCTTTTTCTCTTTTGGTAATTTAAGGTTTCTCAACCCATCATTTCATTCCTTTTGATCAGAATTTGGTGCTACCTCACATTTAGGCTCATCAAATTTCCCCTTTCATGTAAACCCCCAAACTTAGGCTTTTTGCCTCTTTCTCATTGATTTCTTTATCTCTCACTATGTCTTGGGCTTTAAGCCCCTACTATTTCATTCGTTCTTTACTAGAAATTAGGGAGGATGGGTGCCAAAGAAGAGGGTTATAAAAAGGGACATTGGCTTGTAATGTAGTTTCCAAGAATAAACAGTCCATAGGCTCAATATTGGCTAGCAAGGGAAGACATTTCAGAGGTCATTTGGGTGAAGTGACTAATCAAACAAAAGCCTAAAAGCATGTTTTAAGTGCAACTACATCTAGGACATCGCCTTGAGTCACAATTAGGGCAAGTTCGAGACAAGAAGAGATGCATGAGATTCATTCAAATAGCCTTACCACACAAGGCATCAAACCCAAAGAGTTCACACAAGTCATTATTATCAAAAGATTTTGATTCAAGACAATAGAGCATGCGAATTCACAAGACAAAAAGGGAATATGCAATGTATAAGAGCGCTACATTTCGCATTTCAAATGCCTATTTTCATATTTCATGCCACAAAATTTTTTTTGTGGTACCTATCAAAAAAACAATTGCACAAAAGACTCAAGGACAAACATGGAATTTTCCCTTAAGAGATTCGCCTCACAATCTATCATTGGGAAATATCAAGATGGTTCGACAACAAAAAGAAAAAAAAATGCTCCTTAGGAAAGAATCGTGGTATGAAGAAAACCCTTTGAGTTTAATTACTATCTACTATTTACAAAGGTGAAAATCAAACTTGAGTCACAACTTAGGCAATAAGAACAAAGGCCCATTCGTTAGCACTAACATCAAGACAATTTTTATATTCATGCATTCATAATTTTAACAAAACAAACAGCCCAGCAAGGGCAATCATCAAACATAGTTAAAATGAGATAGAAAAATGCTCATTACTCCTCACAAGTTAAGAACAAAAGCCTGACAAGGGCTACATCAAATCATAAACAATACAAATGACCACCCCAAAGGAACACTCATCCCACCCCTAACTCAAAAAGTACATTATCCCTATTGTAAGCATGTAGAAAAAAGAGGGCGAGAACTCCCTGTGTTGGTCACTCCTCATCATCCTCGTCATCATCAGCGCCAGCTCTAGCCTCCACATCTAGGCCTTCATCACCCAGATCCTCCGTCCCATCTACTAAGCCCTTGAACAAGTCATCAATGGGAAAGCTAGTGCTGCATCAAGGGTGGTCATGTCAGGCACCTCCATGGATGTCTGACTCTTCCACTCCCTTACTTTAGTCTGGAGAGAGATAACAACCCCATCCACAACATCCACCCACTTGCATAGCTTGGTCAGACTCTCAAACATGGACTTCATCTCCTTTTTCACCATTTGGGCAATAAGTGCAGATAGGCTCTTAGACAACTTCTAAAGCTGGCTCTCATGAGAGTTAGTCATTTCCAAGAGCCTATGGAGACTGGTTGGTTGGGATGATGTTGGAAGAGGTGATGCTCCCCTAATAGGGGCTTCACTTGAGGCTTATCCCAATGCCTCTAGGTGTGGTATGTTTATATCTGGAGCCCATGGATACTGCTCAGAACCATGGAAGAAAGAACCTTCTAGTAAATCAAAGGCCTGCATCCGCTTCCGCTTACTCTTGGGTGCATCCACATCCTTTTTTTGATCTACTGTCATTATACTAGTAGCGGAGCTAGGGGCTTTATCTGAGAATAGTGGAACTTGGGTTTGCAAGCAAAGCTAAAAGATGAGCACAACATATGTCATGGAGGTGCTGGTTTGCCTTGCTTTCCTCTTCATTTCAATAGATACAATTTCCCCAATGTTTACAAGGACCCCTTTTACGATGAAGGTGATAAGGATAGCTGCTTCCAAGCTGACCCGCTGCTCGTTCTTTGAAGGTATGATCTGACCACAAATAAAATCTATCCACAACTTGGCCTAAAACTTGGGATCATGGACAGAAATCTCACCACCCATTATGGCCTAGAAGGGTGAGCCTCACAGTGATCTTAGACCCAAGCTTCTCGATAATGCTCCACCTTTTCCTCAGCGTTAGAGTTCAACCCCCTTTAGCTCTTATACTCAGTACAGAATATGGCAGGTAAGGCCACCCTTATTGTAGTGTATCAAGTGTAGTAAGCCTCATTTCTGACCGTGTCTCCAAGGTGAGAATATGTGTTACTTTTGCGGTTTGACCTGGACATAAAATACAATACTATCCATCAAGAAGAAGAAGTGATTTAGCCCGACCTTTAGGATTAACTGGATTAGGAGCCATTACTCGGCAGGGTTACAGGTAGTATTGTTTATCCTTATTTAGGTCTTATAGTGGACTATTTGCACTTCTCCTTATAATGTTTCCTAAGGCCACATATTGATTTAAGGTTGTGCCCTTTTTAGAACTAACATTCATGCTAGTTGTCACTTTATGTTAGCATGTGCAGTATTAAATTATAATTTCCTTACTTCAAATAAGTAGATTCAGTCGAGCAAATAAAAGTATGAAGCTCTGAAGTACTAATGATATGAAAGGGGGCATAGCTTGTATAGTTATATGTTAAGGGCTTAAAATTCTTGATAAAGAATTAGTAATTGTGTATGTGTGAGTATGTGATGAAGCTCATAGTATATGTTAATGATCTTCAAAATAGGAGTAAAATGGATTGGCAAGAAAAAACAACATGATGATCTTATGTGTATTAAGGTATGAGAAGGGAGAAAGAAGCGCTTTTGCGACTTAAGAATGGGTTAAAGTATAGTTTGATATGAAGAAACAACCGGAAAAGGTTGTCTTTATGAATATATGAAATATATTTGTATGATATAACCTCACATAAAATGGATGTTTTATGGCCAAGGGCAAAGAAAAGTTATTAGTATTATGACTAAAGTTATAGTTATCAAAGCATAATCATCATTTTTGGATGAATGTTTCTAAGGAGGGGAATATGTTACACCTCATAAACTTTTTATATCCTTACATATTTTAAGTATGTTCATTCCAAGAAAGTAAAGTATATGTATGTTAATGTTAATGAGTTTGAAGTGTATGGAGTATATTATAAAAGCACTGGGGGGTTGGAGGTGTAAAACAAGTTGATGGATGAGTCGACAAGGCAATGCAAGGCCAGGCCGAAAGGGCCTACACAATGTGTATGGCTAAGTTGTGCAAGGGGCTGTGTCACACCCCAAAACTCGGGGAAGGCTCAACTGGCTCTTGACTTAGAGGTGAACGAGAAACTGGCTATATAATGTCTATAACTATAGCAAAAATGCCGGCTAGACCCCCTGCCACGATCTCGATGATAACAAAAATAATTAGAAAGCTAAACATGTTATAATAAGCTAAACAGCACAAAAGAAGCCCAACAAGGCCACACAACCAGAACAACTATACAACTAGTCCACGCAAGCCTCTAGAGAGTAATAAGCTGAAATGCACGAGATATGGCTCGGCCTACCCAAACTACACATAAAACTCAAAATAAACAACACTGGTACATGGATCCTAGAAGAGGGGAGCATACCACTCTCCTACTGAACTTTGGATCTTACTTCATCTGATGGTCTAAGCCTCTGTCGGTACATGCAACAAGATTGCAGGAAAAGGGGTCCTCAGGTGAAGGGACATTAGTAAGAATGAAATATATTGGTATAAAAGGCTACAGTTGAAAATACAAATATAACCAAGATACTAAAGGTTAGAAAAAATATAGGAGCCAATAAAGAATCTGGAAACTAATATTGGAGCTAAATGTAACATACTACATGAATATAACCAAGTAGGCACATATACAAGTCACAATATCATAAAAATAATCTACACAGTCCATAATCAAATACTGATCCAATTAAATCAAGAAAATACTGCCCTACCAATGGGTTTGTCTCGGAGGTCTCATAACCAAGGAATAACTGCCCACCAACCTGTCAGGTCGGTGGTGAGGTCATAAGTCTATATATCAAAGGACAACTACCCACCAATGTACCAAGTCGGTAGTGAGGTCATAACTATCATAGCGTCAAATATGCCAAAGGACAACTACCCACCAGACGTATTAGGTCAGTGGTGAGGTTATAAGTCTTGTATCATCTAGTATGCCAAAGGAGAACTTCCCACCAAATGTACCAAGTCGGTGGTGGGGTTGTAAGTCTCATATCATCATCATAGATATTACCGGTATAGCTTAAATTGAGCCAATCTAACATACCTAGAATAACAAATGAAAAATCATAGTACTCTGGCCTTGGTAGGCCTCCTTTGTCGCATGCAATTGCAAGTGAGTGCATATAACATGCTAAGCTAACATATATTAAATAAACACAAGTATTCTAGACTCAAAGATCATAATAAGATGAGGATGAGCCAAGAGCTTCAACAAGATGCATAAATAATGTTTAAAGGGACCTTTGGACATAGAAGGTCGCTAATTTGATGCTCGACTTAAGGGAAGAGGGACTAAGGGGTCTCCCTTCAGCCTTATATACTCCATAACATAAACATAAAAGGGTAAGCAACCATGTTAATGCATTTTCATTTCGGTTGTCCCATTTTCCCCTACTAAGCTTGAAAGTATTTCCTTAGTCTTAAGTCTGTTCACAATTTAGTGATTAGTTGTCTTACTCTTTTTTTCCAGTGATGAGTTGGTAAATTACCAACTCATTTAGCTCTTAAGAATGAGCTATTTCTTTGTTTCCAAAAAATTTAGAAAGGTTTTATGCCTTTTTTATTCTTTTATGTAGGCATTTGATTAAAACCAAGAAAATGGAGGAGTTGAATTGAAAGCAATCAACTGGAAGAAGAAGACTGGCACCTGCGAAACACAGGTGCCACATAGTAGAATATGGAGATTGGTTGAATTATATCTACAAACCCTAGACTAGCATTTGTGGACTGCGTATACCATCATAGATGACAAGAAAAGGACAATGCTCAGGCCAGCAAAGAGGATCTATGAGCTGCATAATGGCACCTGCAAAATGCAAGTTCCGTGCAAGTGACTCGTGTCATTATTGAAGATAATAATCATCCAGAAAAGGCACAAGTGTACGTCAGAAGCTTCCAAGGTCATTTTTGGATAGCTGTGCATAAAATATATTCTGATTTTTCCCCAATTGTACATATGATTAAATCGCACTAGAGAGAATATTATAGAAAGTGATAGACATAGTATATTGCACTTTCTTCTTCACTTTCATTAGGAGAAAAACTCCATTTTTGCATACCTTGAGCTGAGAATTAAATTCTATTTACTGATGATGAATGGAATTATAAAATTTCCCTCAGTGTAATTTATCTTTCCTCAATTATGAGTAGCTAAATTTTCTTTTATGGGTACGTGTGGATGTTGGATACATGTGTAGACCTAAGTGAGTATTGACTAATTGATCTTAAATTTAAGTAGAAAGTATGTATCTATTAAATTCTTCAAGTTTAAATTTTAATAATTGATTATTTCAAATATTGATTGAGCTCTTTAATTTAAATTTTTCTTGAGAAAGGAAATTGAAGTTGGGAAAGACTTCAATAGTGAGGAATTGAAGTTAATACATGGGTTGGAGATAGAGAAAGTCTATATCCAAGTCAAATTCCATAAAAGGGTTAGTGCTAGAGATTTTCCACACCCTTCCTCAAGCATTGTTTGGTTGATTTGTGATTTGGATTTGGGGTTTGAGAAAACCCAAGATTAACATACTCTTTTGGTTGAGAGACTTAGAGTGTAGTTCAAGGCTAAGGATATCCGTGAACTAATTAAATCTAAAGATCTTAGTCAATACCTTTCAAGTCGAAGACCCATCAAATGCACACCTATAGTCTATCCTTTTGATTGAAATAATCATTTTCCGTTGCTTGATTTTACATTTTGAATTGTTATTTGTTACACCTTTCTCCCCCAAAATTTATTTTTATGTTCATACTTTATGCACGACTCTTGTGATTTGATTTATGGCACTTAGTGAATCTAATCTTCAATCTCCATGGGATTCAACCCCGACACTCATTGGGAAATTTGTTTTGTTCAACCCCGACACTCATTGGGAAATTTGTTTTTGTCAACAACTATAGCCACCTCCTTAATCAGATAAGTGTTTTAGGACATTATAAAAAAATGGTGTCGTTTCTAGGAATTGAGATTTGATTTCCATTCTAATGTTGTTAATTCATATTTGTGGTGCATCTTGTTCCCTTTTTGCATTGTTTGTTGTTTTTGCTTATTCAGCAGGAGAAAGATTATCTACACTAGTGATGTTGGAAGCGTGGAGGGTTTTATGGATGTTGAGGATGAGCCAGCTGCTCAAGATATGGATGGTACTGTTCGTCTACCTCCAACGATGGGCCATGTTGTATTCCATGTCACAATCACTATGCTACATCTCATCTAGATGAAGGGGTTGTTTGGTGACTTGGCAAGTGAAGATTCTAACCAACATCAATAGAATTTCATTGAGATATGCGAACTATTCAACATTTTAAACATCAGTCAAGAATCCATTCGGCTGAGGTTGTTCATGTTCTCTCTTATGGGAGAGATTACCACTTGATTAGAGGAGATACCTCTTGGATCTATTATTGCAACCTCCAAAAAGTCCCTAAGAACAGATTCGAGGCATGAAATGGATAAAGCAACAAAATTTGCAACTGGTGAATCATCAAGTCACCTAATGAATTGTTAGGTGAGTCATTAAGTCGTGAAAGTTGGTGAAAATTTGGATTTCAGAGAGTCTTAACGGCCGCGGGAAAGATTCATTAAGTGTGATGATGAATTGTTAAGTGGAGGCATTAAGTAAGGATAAGAGAACTTGATTTTTGTCCCAGTGGTAATGGGTGGTGGGTGACGACCCGTCATGTCCACTAACAGGTCATGAAGTAACCAATTATGACTTCCGGGGTGAATTTCTCAACCGAGTCATCAAGGGTATTTCTGCACTTTCTATGTACTTAACTCCTAAATTAAGTCATTTTGAGATCCTAAGAGGGTATATTATAGGGTTTTATTCATTCCTAACCCTCATTCTACTATTAACACCTCAAGTTAAAGATTAAGTCCCCTCAATCCCTCAAGAATTCAAGATTCTCCTTCTTCTCCAATTCTCTTGGGTTTCAACCCTAGAAAGGTCCCTGTTCGCGGCTCTGCTGCTCGGTATATATTATACACCGACACGCAAGTGTACGTGGTCAAACAAGTAATAAAGTGGCTAAGTAGCCAAGTATCGATCCAAGGAAGCTGCTCTGATATGCAAAACTGCCTAGTTTACTATATCTCTATTCTATTTCTAACTATGTTAACAACAATCCAACCAAGATTTGAGTGAGTTTTGTTTCTAAACTAATTATCTACTAAAATTAATAACTACTATTTATGTTGAGTTTAGACAATGGATATGCACATGCCAAGGTTAAGAACGAGTAATGAACTTGATAATCATGATAATTTGGTCATCTTCTTCTTCATATTGCTAGCCAAGAACGTTTGCCTAGAAATTAAAACTTCCGTATTTAATTTCACTTTAGATTCATAAACCATTCGTCTACATTTCTGTGATCAAATGCAATTTATGACCTAACACTACAATTCCGGTTCCTAAATTGACTAATACGGCTTTCAAGTATATTTCTATCAAGAAAGCACATCAAAACCCAATTTTCCCAAATCAAGTTAAGAACAATACCCTATTAATTCACAACTTTCCAATTTCATGCTCTCTCGAGTGAAATTGGACTTTTTAGATATACATTAATGGTGGCCAATCAAGAATGTAATAAGCACAAGAATTAATAGAACAACATGCAAGAAGAAGAAGAAACCATATCAATTATTACCAACATTCATTACACAAGTTCAAAACCTCAGCAAGAGAGGAATTAGCCACTCATTCTTGAATTAATCATCCTAGAATGAGTGTGAATCATGCATACAATTGAAGGAAAGAAGAAGGGAAGAGAAGAAAACTCTTATCTTTTCTATTCTTCAACTGCCACAAAACCACGTTCCTGCTCCCACTTCTGAACTCAGGCTAAAAAAACTAAAACTAAAAAAAACTCCTTTAAAAAATAACCTAAGTGTGCTATTTATACTAGTGGGAAATTTTTCCCAGAATAACAAGCAACGTGTCACGGAGGCCAACGCGGAGCACTGCCTCCGTGACACGGCGTGGACGCGGACCCTCTCTGGAAATTGCATGGTCCGGATAATTAGCCTCAACGTGGCACGGAGGCCATCGCGGAGGCTTGTCTCCGTGCCACGGAGCTGACGCGCAGGCACACTGGAAATTGCCACTTTTATTTCTGCCCAGGCAGTGTGCTACCGCGATGGCAGCGTGGCATGGCACCATCGCGGAGCCACTGCAAAATATGCCATCCGAGGTCTTTTCCATGCTCGCATCCAAGTCCAACTCCGACATAGTTCCAACACGCATTTTAGCTCTTAAAAATCACATTATCCTGCAAAACAAATGCTAATCATGTTGGTTAGTATAAATTCGCATTTTATTACCAAATACATGATATTATATACACATTGCACAACAAACAAGGTAAAAATGATACGTTTGAGTATCACTTGGGCATATAAATCTGCCCAAGATCACTTACCCCACACTTAAATCCTTGTTCGTCCTCGAACAACACATACACAAATCATGCACATCACGTCTCAACCTTTGTCACTATGGTGCAACCATTTACGTTACGGTCATACCGATTTATTCGATTTTTGCAAATCATCAAGAAAACATGCTTGGTCGTACAAGACAATGACCTTAATACATCGAGGCTTCCTAGACTTTTAAGAATTGATTCTTGATATCGGCAAACTCATGCAAATTACCTAATCAAGAAATCCGACACGAAAATCAATCTTTCATCAAGCATGTACCCTCACAACTCGAGAGAAACTTCCCCTTTTATGCTCGTGCAACACACAAACATGCAAGTAGGGGCATATAGAAATTAATTTCACTCTCTCTCCCAAAAGAATTCACATGCATCATGTCATAACCCATAGGCTTGCCCTTAGTGTATTACTCCACTAATATAAAGAAATGCAGTGTAGGATCAAATACGACTTTTAATGGGTTGTAACTGGGCTATGGATCTAGTATATATATATTGGATTAGCCAATAATAGTCGCTAGCATCCTTAAGCGCCTTTTCAACTCATTCCCATCGACTCATGGACATTGTTCCTCTCTTTTCTCTTTTTCTCCCATTCATGCTGGTTTACTTTCATACAACCCATTTCATCAGGCACACTTGACCCCAAACGGAAGGTTTTCATGTACCCTCAATTTCATTTAATTACAACTAGTGCCTCTTCAACATCATCTTTTCTTTCCTCACTTTGCTTTTCTTTTCTTTTCACTCTTTTCACTCTTTAACACTTTGGGAAACAATTTTCTGTTCTTTGTAAGCGCTTAAGAGCTTCTTATAGACTTTAAGGCTAATGAAAAGAAGGAATAAAGCTTAGTTCATACAATTCTGGACAAAAGAAAGAAATCGGCTAAAGGCTCAACGGGCTGACTAGGGTATACAACATATAAAAAGGTAGAATTTTGACAAGAAAAAAAATGGAAACTAATGGTTAAAACAAAGAAATGCCTACATCCTTTCCGACACTACACCTCCTTCATTTCGCTTTGTATACATGCCGGGCAAGTTCTAGACAATTCACAATGACATGGAATAGCAAAACCTCACTCACACTTCATGCACATGCTCGAATCAAGATGCATTCACAGACTCTTTAATTAGTCAATTACATGAATTCAAGATTAAGCCTCAATCATAATGAACCAAATTCTATAGCCTAGGTAACTCAACATATTTACACAATTACATGCTTTCAAACGAATCACTTTCACATTTCGAACATCAATTACACACGCAACAAAATTTTAGCAACCATAAGCAACTACAGTTTATTGATGCAATCCACCAAAGAAACTAAAAACAAAACATCTACTCCTATCGACTACATTTCCCTTAAGACGGTCGTCATCCATCCATCATAGGGAATGTTCACTAACTATGACATCGGTTCAATGGGACTATTCTAGGTAAAAGAACCGAAAACAAACTCCGAGAAACCCAAAAATAAAACTTCAAAATTTTTGCAACACATCGATCATTTCGATAAAAAAAATATTTACAAAATATGTTGATAAGTGCAACATCTTTTCGCAAAAATTTTGAAAAATATCGATCATATCGATAGAGAAAAAATATTTACAAAATTTACAAAATATTTACAAAGGCAACCATAACTTTTTTAAAAACACACATCATTAGCCACAAACAAATATATACACATCATTCACAAATCAGTTCACAACAACAGGGAAAGCACAGACATACATAAACGTCAAGGAAGAATATACAGAAGATTTAGAGCCTATGACCCAGCACCTAACTACTCCCCACCCCACACTTAAATCGAACACTGTCCCCAGTGTTCACAAAAATACAAAGCACAAAATTTTGGGTGGTGAAACTCCCTGCTCAGTCGAAATATTCGACTTCCTCATCCAGTGCTGCGGCCTCGTCGCCCATATCTGAATCAGCTCCCTCGCCGTCATCAGACTCCACATCAGAGTCCTCACGATGTGTCTCCTCATCAGTAGGGACGTCGTCGTCAGTCGGCTCCACAAAGGCTGGCCCCACCTTGCATAAAGCTCTGGCGTTCTCGCCAAAAGGGTAGTCCAGCTCCAGCTGCCATAATTCATCCTCGGTGGCTGGTCTCCCACCTATCCGTAGCTGCAGCATCTGCATACCGAACATACGGGCCATATACTGGTCGTCACGAGCATGTCGCTCGCCCAGAGTCAGCACAGGTCCGTGTGTAGTGTCGGGGGCCTTGGTCTTTGTCACATCAAGGGCCCGCCGCTCCAACTGCGGAATATAATCCAAGGCTTCTTCCTCAACGTCGAGGCCTCGGAGGAAGGTGGTGATGAGTCCGCCAAACTCGTATCTGTGGCCCTGGTGTAGTCTGGCTCTCTTCATGGCGGATATTATAACCGCCCCCACATTAATCTCAAGCCCTTTCATAAGGGCATACACCAGGCAGACATGGTCCCGGGTCACGTCTGTCATATGTACTCCCGGGATCAAACACGAACATACAATTTTTAGCCAGATTCTGGCCTCCCTGTTCATCTGCGAATAAGGCAGAGTCTGGTGGTAACCCCTCTCTTTGTGTCTACTCCATCGGGCTGTGGATCGAGCCCCACACAACGTACGTCTGATGTCGGCGTACGGTGGGGTGATGTTGAGCTGGCGGAGAACGTGGGCGTCTGTGTCCCGCGCTCCAACGATGGCATTCAGCTGCTGGGGTTCCAGAGTGACAATCTTTTTAATAGTGTGGCTTCTGATGGCCGGGTTCCAGTTGGCATAAAATTCCCGGACCAAGTGAAGGTTGCACTCCTTGGGCTCCTGAAAAATAAAGCTGAGCCCAGCTGCTTCAATCCTCTGTACGATGCGAGGGAACTCCTGTGCGAGTGGTTCCCTTGCAATATGTTCCTCCGGGAAGTACTTGTTCTCCTTATGCTTTGCGTACCATTTCTTCCCTTCATCGGTGACCCATCGTGTCCCGTATCGGCGGTGTTGACCGCGGGGAACAGCAGGTGCAGCTGGGACAGCAGTGCGCAGTCTCATTCTCTTTCTGCCGGTGCCTGAGGTTGAAGCACCCTTGCCTTTATCTTGTCGGCTGGCCATTGTACCTGTCAATTTACACAGACAAGCACAACGTGAAGCTAAAAACTTGTTAGTTTTGGCTAAGGTCGGGTTAAACAAAATTTACCCCACACTTAGTCTTTAACAATATTTACAACATGTTAGCAAGGATAGATCTATTTACACCCCCAGCACAATCACTATAAACATATTGCTTAGTGCGTTCACAAAAATTCGACAGCATAACGGCTAGCGAACTACTCAGACTTCATACAGCTAACCCAATCCTACTATCGACAACTATTCACCCATAGCACTTAGCAACAATAACAACAACAAAATAGAAACAACAATACAAACATTTTATATACACTAATCTAAGCAATTCAACCAATTCACATATTACGCAATGTCCCAAAAAAAATCGAGAATTAGTCGTCTTTCACCAATTATACAATATTTACCACTACTTGTCTCAAATAATAAACACACCCCGATATCAATTTCATCAAACTATCAAGTTACCCAAGTTAAAATTCAACAACCCCAAGCCCTAGAACTCAATTCGACAATCAACAATGAATTATTCAATCAATCGATAAGTTCACACGTTAACTATAACAATCCGAACACAATCAATCACAAAATAATTCACGTCATGTTTAATTTCTACCTAGGGTGATATATCTCACCTCACATGCTCAAAATCGACAAAAATCGCCAAAAATTTGAGATAGGCGATGAAAACATACCTTGGAATTGAAGAATCGACGAAAACTTGACGTTTTCCTTGCCTCTTAATGTGGCACAGAGCTTGGGGGTAGGGGAATGGGTGTTTGGTCGCGGAGGGAAGAGGGAATGGGGAAAATAGGGGCGAAATCGGGGGTTTTTATTAAGAAAACACGCGGATCACCCGGAAACCCGGTGTGACTCGGCACTGGGATAAGGGCAACGTGTCACGGAGGGTAACGCGGAGGCCCTCCTCCGTGACACGGAGCCAACGCGTTGGCTTACTGGAATTTTAAAAAATTCCAGATTTGCCTTCAACGTGTCACGGAGGCCAACGCGGAGCATTGCCTCCGTGACACGGCGCCAACACGCCAGTGCTCTGTTTCACTATCAAATTGTATTTTTCATACCTCGCCTCGTTTTCTCGATTCCACATATTTTTCCTCCGGTATACCTGAAAATCACCTCACTAAACAAAAATTGGTTAAATGACTAGATTCCCTACTAAAAGAATAAAAGTTACTAATTAAAATGCACATCTAAACCTAGTCAAGAAAAAGAAAAGAAAATAAAATAAAAGAAAAACTTTACACTAAGGAAAAAGAAAGAAAAATATTTTTCACGGGTTGCCTCCCGTGCAGCGCCTGATTTAACGTCGCGGCTCGACGTACCACGTTTCACCGCTTTTTCCTCCGCCTTGAGGATATGAATTTCACCCCTAATTTCTTCTCTAATTTCCTCTTATGCTCCTGGGGTGGTGGTGAAAAATTGTAAGGACCAAGAAGTAGATGCTTTCTTTTGAACTTATTGGCCCTTGAGTAAGTGAAGTCATTTTGGCTCTCTGAGTTAGCGAATTTCAAAATATACGGGGCTTGGTCCTCCTCTAGTCATTTCTCTATAATCTTGGAAGACTCTATTTCTGTGTTGTCAACCAAAATTAATGTCGAAAAATGCTTCGAGTGTGGTCCAATTAACCTCAACTCTGAAATTGCATTGTGCTTGACTTCCTTACTCGTGTACACCTTTTCAACATCGACATCTATTTCTCCATTAATGTCAAATGGGAGATATTCTTTCTCTTCTTCGATGAATGGAATTTCTATAGGTATGAGCCGATCACGGGGACACTCAAGAGATTCTAATTGTTGGGCTTCATCCAAAAATTCACCCTTGTATTCCTCTTGTAGTCCCTCTTGAATATCGGCTAAATCTGCCACCTGCAAATTATCACAAGCTTCAGCCTCAGCATACATCTCCGTGAGTTTGACGCTCATCCTGCTTACAGCCTCGGCATTCTCCTTTTGCTGAATTATCAATTCTGCCACCGACTCTTTCATTGCTTCTGATTGCTCCAGGAGTTGTTTCATCATGTCCTCTATTTGAACTTGGCGTCCCAAGTCCTCATTTTCAACATGCCTATATTCAGCAAAAACAACAAAAGGATCATAGTAGGGGCTTGGGGGAGGGGAATATGCCTTTGGACAATCACCCCAATGGCCATATTGACACCCATATATATTGCACGTGTTACAGTTTTGCCACAAGTGGGGTCCTTCGCAATTCATGCAAGATTCGCCGAAATATGCGTATCCACCATTTATATTCCAAGATGTCATGTCAATGAGGGTATCCAAAAGAGAGAAAAATTAAAATGAACAAAGAATTAAAACAAATACTAAGACCAAGTTGTCAACACTTAAGAAAATAAAACAAAAATACAGTAAATTTACACTAAACACAATTTTACAAATCGCCTAGCCTCCCTGGCAACGGCGCCAAAAACTTGTTCGCGGCTCTGCTGCTCGGTATATATTATACACCGACACGCAAGTGTACGTGGTCAAACAAGTAATAAAGTGGCTAAGTAGCCAAGTATCGATCCAAGGAGGCTGCTCTAGATATGCAAAACTACCTAGTTTACTATATCTCTATTCTATTTATAACTATGTTAACAACAATCCAACCAAGATTTGAGTGAGTTTTGTTTCTAAACTAATTATCTACTAAAATTAATAGCTACTATTTACGTTGAGTTTAGACAATGGATATGCACATGCCAAGGTTAAGAACGAGTAATGAACTTGATAATCATGATAATTTGGTCATCTTCTTCTTCATATTGCTAGCCAAGAACGTTTGCCTAGAAATTAAAACTTCCGTATTTAATTTCACTTTAGATTCATAAACCATTCGTCTACATTTCTGTGATCAAATGCAATTTATGACCTAACACTACAATTCCGGTTCCTAAATTGACTAATACGGCTTTCAAGTATATTTCTATCAAGAAAGCACATCAAAACCCAATTTTCCCAAATCAAGTTAAGAACAATACCCTATTAATTCACAACTTTCCAATTTCATGCTCTCTCGAGTGAAATTGGACTTTTTAGATATACATTAATGGTGGCCAATCAAGAATGTAATAAGCACAAGAATTAATAGAACAACATGCAAGAAGAAGAAGAAACCATATCAATTATTACCAACATTCATTACACAAGTTCAAAACCTCAGCAAGAGAGGAATTAGCCACTCATTCTTGAATTAATCATCCTAGAATGAGTGTGAATCATGCATACAATTGAAGGAAAGAAGAAGGGAAGAGAAGAAAACTCTTATCTTTTCTATTCTTCAACTGCCACAAAACCACGTTCCTGCTCCCACTTCTGAACTTAGGCTAAAAAAACTAAAACTAAAAAAAACTCCTTTAAAAAATAACCTAAGTGTGCTATTTATACTAGTGGGAAATTTTTCCCGGAATAACAAGCAACGTGTCACGGAGGCCAACGCGGAGCACTGCCTCCGTGACACGGCGTGGACGCGGACCCTCTCTGGAAATTGCATGGTCCGGATAATTAGCCTCAACGTGGCACGGAGGCCATCGCGGAGGCCTGTCTCCGTGCCACGGAGCTGACGCGCAGGCACACTGGAAATTGCCACTTTTATTTCTGCCCAGGCAGTGTGCTACCGCGATGGCAGCGTGGCACGGCACCATCGCGGAGCCACTGCAAAATATGCCATCCGAGGTCTTTTCCACGCTCGCATCCAAGTCCAACTCCGACATAGTTCCAACACGCATTTTAGCTCTTAAAAATCACATTATCCTGCAAAACAAATGCTAATCATGTTGGTTAGTATAAATTCGCATTTTATTACCAAATACATGATATTATATACACATTGCACAACAAACAAGGTAAAAATGATACGTTTGAGTATCACTTGGGCATATAAATCTGCCCAAGATCAGTCCCTTCAAGCCCAAGTATGTAGTATCATGAATAAAGGATTTCTGCCATCCTCATGCCTAATTTCATCTCAATCTCATGAATTCAAGTCTCTAATTATGTTTTATGGAAATTCTAGGGTTAGACCCAATTTTGATAAAATGTCTTGTGATCTTCTATGATATCTATTCTATTATGATTAAATCCATGTTTTTCTACAGGAATCTCTTATGAAAAAATGTTTTTCAAGTTATGATGATTTTACTCAATTATGTATGTTTTGGTGAATCTCAACTTTATGTATCATGGCCGACTCAATGACATTATTTTCATGGCTAGTTAAAGTATGATTAGTATGATTATGATTTTCATATTTTCTAACTAGCCCATGCAAAAGAAAGTATGTTTCATGATTATAACTATGAGCAATGTCCATGTTTTGGGAGTAGTATCTAGCACCGAGTAGGCCAAGGTTAAGAGCAACCAGGTCTCACAACTATGTGACGCGGTAGGTATATATTCATGTTTGGGGCTCACAAGTGATACCACACCTTTATCGTTCTTTGCCCTAGCTAGGATTAGGATGGCTCTGCCAACTTGAGCGAGATAGTTGGGCATCATGTGCTCATTCATGATGGTGTCAGTTATGAGAAGTCTCTCATTGTTCCTCATGCTTTAAGATGTCCATGTTTAGGACTTATGATATCATGTTTTATAGTATGATTGTCCCATGGATCAATTTATGCGCTTTTACTTATGATTTCAAACATGTTAAGCTGTATGATTTTACTTTCAAAACCTTGGGTCATTATGCTTCAACTTATGAAGAATCAGTAATGTTTATGACTATCACATGATTATGATTTTAGCATGCTATCCTTACTCTCGTGTTTTTTTACCCTACATACTCAGTACATTAAAGTAATGACCGCATACTTCTATGCTATATCATCTCATGATATAGGTTCGGTTGATCAGTCTCCGCCTTGATGTTAGTTGCACTTCCGTTTTAGTCCAATGCAGCCCCAACTTTGGTGAGTCCTCATGACGCAAGGACATTAGATTTGATACATGTTCTTTCTTTATGTCTTTCAATGCTCATATTTTGGGGGAGAAAGTTGGGGGTGTTTTCCCATCAGCTCATCTATAACTAGAGGCTTTTCAAAAAATAATGTGTAGATGTTTTGTAGATGTTGGATGGTAGCCTCGTTTACATGCCACGACCCATAATTTGGGGGAGGGCGCGACTGGCTCCCCATACTAGACTGACTGGGAAGCCGACTATATGACATTTGTAACTGTAACACTTAGGTCGTCCAGGCCACCTGTCACAATCAACTAGAGCAGAAAATGGACCCATAACGTGTCAACAATACAGGGTAAACAACTGAAATGCAAACAAGGCTATGAGTATGCTAAACTAAACAACAAAAAGTCGACAAGGCCACAAACTGAATTCCATTGTACACACTAGGTCCACAAAGCCTCTAAAGAGTAAACAGACTGATGGTCTGAATAGGGCTCCCACCTACCCGTAACTGCATCTCAAAATTCTAACTGAAACAACAACAGTCTTAGCTCAAGAAAGAAAGAAGCATACGAACACATCCGCTAATCTCACGAACTGCAACTGGAAATCTCGACCTCTACCTGCATCTGCGGCACGAACGCAGGTCCCCGGTGAAGGGACATCAGTACGAATGAAATGTACTGGTATGTAAGGTAGAAAACTGTAAACATGTAAGATAGCAATGATAACTGAGCTATAAATAAGGAATAGTAACAACCTGGAATCCTGGAAACTGAAACCTGACAAAAAGTCTATACTGAAGTGCAAATACAACCAAGTAATGCACAAGAAAAACTATAACTGTAATGTTGGCGGCCAACCGACCATAAAAACCATATAAAAATGCCTCCAGCCGGTGTACCATAAGGGGGTAAAATAAAATATCTCCAGCCGGTGTATCATACCGGGGTAAAAATAAAAATATCTCCAGCCGATGTGCCATACCGATGTAAAATAAAAATATCTCCAGCCAGTGTGCCATACTAGGGTAAAATAAAAACATCTCCAGCCGGTGTGCCATACCAAGATAAAAATAAAAATATTCTCAATCATAATCATGAATGGAGCCGATAAAGCTCATAGTGAGTCAATTTAACACACGTAGCATTGAAATGACAAATGCTTAATTTGTGTCCGTAATAGGTCTCTTTAGTAATGATCTTGGGCAGATTTATATGCCCAAGTGATACTCAAACGTATTATTTTCGCCTTGTTTGTGTGCAATATGTATATATTCTCATGTAATTGGTAATAAAATGTGAATTTATACTAACCAACATGATTAGCATTTGTTTTGCAGGAAAATATGATTTTTAGGAGCTAAAATGCATGTTGGAACTATATCGGAGTTGGACTTAGATACAAGCATGGAGACGACATTGGAATGTGCAGAATATAAGGGCTCCGCGATGGCGCCGTGCCACGCTACCATCGCGGAGGCACACTGCCTGGAGAGGGAATTAATTGACAAATTCCAGTGAAGCCTCGCGACAGCTCCGTGGCACGGAGATAGGCCTCCGCGTTGGCCTCCGTGCCACGTTGAGGCTAATTTACCGGACCCTGGATTTCCAGTGAAGGTCCGCGTCCACGCCGTGTCACGGAGGTAGTGCTCCGCGTTGACCTCCGTGACACGTTGCTTGTTATTCCGGGAAAAATTTCCCACTAGTATAAATAGCACACTTAGGTTTATTTTAATTAGTTCAGTTTTAGTTCAGACTTGGTGGAGCAAGGACGTGGGTTAGCAGCAGTTGAGGGACGAAAAAGCTAAGAGATTTCTTCTCTTCCTTTCTTCTTTCTATCAATTGTATGTATGATTTACACTTGTTTTAGGATGATCAATCCACAAATGAGTGGCTAATTCTCTTCCTTGCTAAGGTTTTGAACATGTGTAGTGAATTTTGATTGTAAATGATATGGTTTTCTTCTTCTTCTTTCATGTTGTTCTATTAATTCTTGTTCTTACTGCATTAGTGCTTGGCCGACATTAATGTACATCTAAAAAGTCCAATTTCACTCGAGAGAGGAAGAAATTGGAAAGTTGTGAATTAATAGGGTATTGTTCTTAACTTGATTTGGGAAAATTGGGTTTTGATGTGCTTTCCTGATAGAAATATACTTGAAAGCCGTATTAGTCAATTGAGGAACCAGAATTGTATTGCTAGGTCGTAAATTGCATTTGATCACAGAAATGTAGACGAATGGTTTATGATTCTTAAGTGAAATTAAATACGAGAGTTTTAATTTCTAGGCTAATGTTCTTGGCTAGCAACATGAAGAAGAGATTAACCGAATTATTATTACGATCAAATTCATTACTAGTTCTTAACCTTGGCATGCTCATATCCATAGTTTAAATTCATAGTAAATAATTGTTAATAGTTTTAGTATATATTTTATAAACAAAAACTCAATTAACTGTTGGTTACGTTGTTGTTAGCATAGTTAGAAGTAAAATAAGAATATAGTATACTTAGGCAATTTTTACATACCCTGAGCCTCCTTGGATCGATACTTGGCTTACTTAGCCACTTTATTACTTGTTTGACCACGTGCACTTGCGTGTCAGTTTTATAACCCCAACAACACACCGAACAAGTTTTTTGGCGCCGTTGCCGGGGAGGCTAGGCGATTTGTGAAATTGTGTTTAGTGTAAATTTACTGTATTTTTATTTTTATTTTCTTAAGTGTTAACAACTTGGTCTTAGCCTGTATTTTGCAGATTTTGTTTCTGTGAACACTGGCAAGGGACAAGGAGCTGGTGGAATCTTACTTAGAGCCTGAACATGAATTTCATAGTCAACGTAGAGAAGCTCTACAAAAGAAGCTGCAGTTGTTCCGACAATCTATTATGGAGCAACAAAATCCACCAGTTGTGAGGGCAGTGTTAGTGCCCGATGAAGCAGCAGCAAGGCCAGTTTGCGAGGTGGCAATCCCACACGCTAACAATGTACATTCTAGCATCCGCAAACCAGAGCCTGGAGGGAGGTTTGAATTAAAATAGAATATGGTGCAACTCTTGCACACAAGCGGGCAATTTACCGGTCTCCCTCACGAAGATCCACAACAACATCTCCAAAACTTTTTGGAGATAAGTGACACTTATATACCCGCTGGAGTGTCACCTGATTATGTTTGGCTCACCTTATTTCCATTTTCCTTACTTGGTGAAGCCAAGAGGTGGTTAAAAGCTGAACCACCCAATTCTATATCAACGTGGGATGATCTTGCACGGAAGTTTTTGATTAGATTTTTCCCTTCTGGTAAAACAGCCAGACTTAGAAGTCAAATTCTAAGTTTTAAACAGAGGGAGGGAGAAAATTTATATCAAGCCTGGGAAAGATTTAAATCCATGTTGCGGGATTGTCCTCATCATCATCAGTCCAATGAGGTGTTGGTACACACATTTATTGAGGGTTTGGAACCCCACACTAAAATTCTGTTAGATTCAGCAGCTGGAGGGCAAGCGCTGGAAAAGACCTATGAGGAGCTGTACACTTTGCTCAACCGAATTTCACAAGGCAATCCAGAATGGAATGCAGATTCATCTCGAGGTGGAGCAAGGAAAGCAGTGGGAGTGCTTGAAGTGGATGGATTTACAGCTATCGCTGCACAGATAGCTGCTTTGCAAAATCAGTTAAACAACCACTTCAGCAATATGAATTTGAACCAGCCTTCAGCTTCAGTCAATGCAGTCCAACAGATGTGGTGTGAAGTGTGTGGTAGTAGTGAGCATTCAACTGAATGCTGTGGTGCAAATCCTGATTCTGTTAACTTTGTGGGCAATGCACAGAGAAATCAGCAGCAGTTTGGTAGTGGCTACAACTCGAATTGGAGCAACCATCCAAATTTTTCGTGGGGTAGCAACAACCAACAAGGACAAGGTTCTGGTCAGGGTATGCGGAGAAATCAAGGAGGGCAACAAAACTATCAAGCTCAATTCAGAAATCACAATGCCCCTCCTCCACCACCATCACCGACCATTGAGGAGATGTTCAAAACCATGATCGCAAATCAGGCACAATTGCAGGCTGACTATGTTAATTTGGCAGCCGAAGTGAAGAACAATCAATTGGCGACCAAGGCTCTTGAATATCACTTTGGGCAATTTGCTAGTGCCCAAAATACAAGACCCAGAGGAGGACTACCTAGTGACACGAATCCTAATCCGAAGCAGGTTAATGCAGTGACCACGAGGAGTGGCTTACAGTTGAAGGAGGTGGAACCGGAAAGACCGCCTCAAAAGTCAGGAGCAGCAGATGTTGAGGAGGAACAAAGTTCTGATAGGGGGAAAGCTAAAGAAGCAGAATCAGAAAGGCCTCCACCCCCGTTCCCTCAACGACTTAAGAAACACAAGGAGGAGGCGTGTTTCAAGAAATTTATGAAGGTGCTTAAACAGGTACATGTTAACTTACCTCTTGTTGATGTCTTGCAGGGAGTGCCAAAGTATGCAAAATATATTAAATACATCGTGGCTAACAAAAGTCGTTTGACTGAGTATGCCACGGTGGCTTTAACGGAGGAATGCACTTCCCGGATTCAGAATAGACTGCCCACGAAACTGAAAGACCCTGGAAGTTTTACTATCCAGCTGACTATTGGGCAAAGTATCCGAGCTCGTGGATTATGCGACTTGGGGGCAAGTATAAATCTGATGCCATCTTCGGTATTCAGAAAGTTAGGTCTAGGGAGTCCTAGACCTACAACGGTAATCTTGCAGCTAGCGGACAGGTCCTTAGCTAAACCGGATGGTATTGTTGAGGATGTGTTAGTGCAAGTGGGCTCCCTCATTTTTCCGGTCGATTTTATTGTTCTGGACTTTGAACCAGATGCTGAAGTCCCATTTATTTTGGGACGACCCTTTTTGGCAACCGGAAAAGCATTAATTGATGTAGCTGCGGGTCAACTTACAATGCGGGCACATGACAAGATAGAAGTATTTGACGTGTACAAAGCACCCAAGCTCCCGATTGTAAATGAGGAACTCTCGGTGATCAATGTGATTGATCATGGGAATGCTGATATAATGAATGATTCTCGAGAGTTAACAGGAAGGCCACCAGATGAGGTTGAGAACTACTGGGGGGAGGACAAGGATCGTGAAAAATCGTCCCTCACCCTAGTAGATAATTTAGCATAATGGACGTCGAGCCGCGACGGTAAACCAGGCGTTGCACGGGAGGCAACCCATGAAAAGAAAAATATTCTATTTTTCTTCTTTTAGTATAGTGTACATAATTTGTATTTTTTATTTTTCATTTTTTATTTTTCTTGATTTCGTACAAATTTTTTGTTTTAGTTAGTATTTTTTTCATGGTAGTTAGGAAAATCTATTAATCTAACCAATTTCGTGTAGTGAGGTGATTTTCAGGTCAACCGGAGAAAAATATGCATGGAAGCGGGAAAAATAAGGCAAGGTATGAAAATAATTTTTATTGAAGAAACAGTGCACTGGGGCGTTTTCCTCCGCGTCACGGAGGAGTGGCTCCGCGTTACCCTCCGTGACACGTTGAAGGCAAAATCAGATTTTTTTAAAATTTCCAGAGAGCCAACGCGTTGGCTCCGTGTCACGGAGGAGGGGCTCCGCATTACCCTCCGTGACACGTTGCCCTTTATTCAATGCCGGGTCACACCGGGTTGCCGGGTGACCCGCATGTTTTTCTTTAATTTAACCCCGATTTTGCCCCATTTTTCCCCATTTCTCTCCTCCTCCGCGACCAAAACACCCAATTCCCCCTCCCCAACCAACGTGCCACGCTAATAGGCAAGGAAAACATCAAATTTCTTCGTTTCTTCAACTAAAAGGTATGTTTTCATCGTTTCTCTCAAGTTTTTGGCGATTTTAGTCGAATTTGAGCATGTGAGGTGAAATATATCACCCCAAGTAGCAATTAAACATGATGTTGAACTATTTTGTGATTGATTATGTTCGGATTGTTGTAATTAGCATTTGAACTCATCGATTATGTGAATAATTCAAATTTGATTGTAGAATTGTATTCTAGGGCTTGGGTTGTTGAATTTGACTTGGGCAACTTGATAATTTGATGAATTCGATGCCGGGGTGTGGTTGTAAATTGAGATAAGTCGAGGTAAATATTGTGTGAATGTTGTGGGAAGACGAATTCTCGAATTGTTGGGGAAAATGCGAAAATTGTGTAAATTGGTTTGATTAATTGGATTCGTTTGTATATAGAATGTTTTTATCGTTGTTTTTAGTTTTTGTTTTGTTGCTAAGTGTGATGATTGGATTGCTATCGATAGTAGGATTGGGAGTAGCTGTATGAAGTCTGAGTAGTACGCTAACCGTTATGCTGTCGAAATTTTTCGTGAACGCACTAAGCAAGATACCTTATAGTTGCTTGTGTTTGAGGTTGTAAATAGAGTAATCCTTGCCGAAGTATTGTAAATATAGTTAGGGACTAAGTGTGGGGTAAACTTAGTTTAACCCGACCTTAGCCTAATCTAACTTGTATTTAGCTTAACTTTGTGCTTGTTTATGTATATTGACAGGTACAATGGCAAGTCGACAGGACAAGGGCAAGGGTGCTTCTACCTCAGGCACCGGACGGAAAAGATTGAGGTTGGGCACTGCAGTCCCAGCTGCACCAGCTGTTCCGCGCGGCCAACGCCGCCAATACGGAACAAGATGGGTAACCGATGAAGGGAAGAAGTGGTATGCGAAACATAAAGAAAACAAGTACTTCCCCGAGGAACATATTGCACGGGAACCACTTGCACAGGAGTTCCCACGTATTGTGCAGAGAATCGAGGCAGCTGGGCTCAGCTTTATCTTTCAGGAGCCCAAGGAGTGCAACCTACATTTGGTCCGGGAATTCTATGCAAACTGGAACCCGGCCTATAAATAGTCTAACAAATCTAATGTATCGCTTGAGTACAAGCACATAGATTCCCATTTCTATACAATCCTTTGACATCTGGGAACTACATATATATACTGCGCAGAGGGTGGTTCCTTTACATGTATCAAAAACTATACATTGGAACTATTTAACTTAATGCCTTTTCAATTCTCAGGAGGTTCAGATAGCACAAGAGTTACGTAAATTTATGGCGACATTCTAAAGACAATTCTTCTTTCCCTAGCGTGTAACTTGAACGTAAGCATAAGCGTAAATATATATTTAGTTTCGTATAAACTGCTGACATTAAAATACTTTGTATAACCTTCCCATAAATATGGTTTCATAGAAATATCAATAATTTACACATTCGAGTTCTATCTTTCAAGTTCAACGTATCGGTTGGTTCGAAATCTCGTTAACTAGTTAGTTAGATAAAGGGAGATTATTCAAGGAATATCCTCTTGGACTTATATACCTTAGAAAATGTTCATAATAGGGAGGATAACTATTTTAAGGAATTTTCATTTCGTTGTTCTCATTTACCCTTAGTTTAAAATTGTTTTCTAGCGTTATGTTCGTTCGCGTGAAGTCGTCTTGCCTTCTTACCAATTTCACATAGAAACTAGAATTTTGAACACATTTGATATCACATGCATGAAATAATATAAAAGGACCAGCTCACGGTGCCCACTCTGAGGGGAATTCAGACTCAATTTACAACTACAACAATAACCGTAAACGATACGCCTTCCACTTCACGTTTGTTCACTTCAAGCATATTTAACTATTCAAGATTTCTATGATGTATTTCTAATACATTGGGAAGAATCATGTATGCCTCAATAGGAACACAAACATAGGAACATTGGCCCGATCAAGAACAAGATTTTGTGCTTGGAAAATAAGAATAGGGACGCCATTACATACCTCACTTCGTCCCATCATTTTAGCTAATTTCTTCTGCTTGCTAGAAACTCCGACACCTTCAACTTCATTACTTACACTACATGGAATAAGGACTGGTTTATTCCAAGTTCCCGGTCACAAGTCATGTCCCAAAACGTACAACCAAACAACTACATCATAATATAATTTTCAGCAATCCTAAGTAACTTAGGCGTCTTAAACTTGAGGCAATTCAAGAGAGTTTCGCTTACGTTAATTTGGTGTTTAACCTCCCCAAAGGTGTGATGTATTACTTCCATGTTTTGGAGAAATTCCAGCATCTATATAGCTGTAACAACCTCCCAAAAACGGGCAGAAACCTCTGTCAAATATCACTCAAAACACATATTGACTTTATTTCATTTCCTTGCTTTAGCTTGCGAATTTGAGCAGATAAACCAAGTAGAAACACTTACCTTTCACTTGTGTATAACCCCTGCTCATATGGAGTTCATCTTCAGCCAAATACTGTTCCAAAAATGTAGCAGCCATGCTGCCAAACCGCAACAACAACACACACCCAAGCAACACATAAGTTCCAACTTCACTTCCAACATAACTTGTTAATTCATGATAATTTAAAGAGTAAAAACACCTACCTACTTTTGTACTCAACTCTCAGCAATATTAAGGTAGAACTTCACCTTCCTACTGCCAAAAAACGCAGCATCTTGGAAGCCAAAAACGCAGCAACTCAACCATTAGAAGCTCACGACATGAGAAACCCTTTATATGCTTTGACTATAAGGAAATTTGACCTATCCATACAATTTGTTACCTGGGTTTTGTTTTCAACCTTGGATAGAGGTCTGAATTCTATGAATTTTGAAAAAAAATATGAGGTGAAACGGAGTAAAAATGAGCTTTTTAGCTCAAAATTACTTCATATAGGCGGGCTGGGCGGCGCCCGCGTGTGGCGCATTTGCGATGTGCCCTCGCACCCGCGCGCGCCTCTGCCGCCTGCCTGTCTCGGCGTCCGCGCGCATGGGCACTTTTCCAGCCGACAGTGCTGTCTTCAAACGAGCATAACTTTTTACTCTGAACTCTGATCGATGAGCAATTTTTTTCACTGTAAACTAGACTCAAAGTTGACCCTTATTTACAAACTTCCCATAAACTTCGCTTTCCCTTTGCACATGTTTTCCTCCTCATCTATAGATAACCTACAACCCATAATTCCCTTAATATTATATATAAACATCAAATAATCATCAAAATAAATAAATAAGATTTTCGAGGTGTAACATCCTCCCCCCCCTTAAAATCATTCGTCCTCGAATGAGGGTTATACCTTGGTAGCCGTAACTTTAGCCATAACATCTTTAACTTTTCCTTGCCTTGTGTCATAAACATACATTTCATTTTTTGTAAGCACATCCTCTTTCTATTGCTGCTTTTTATCAAACCGTACTTACTCAACTCCATCTATTTGTCTGACGTATGATAGGCATGCTTTAGTACCATAAAATCGGTAACTTTTGTAACCCTAAGAAAATTAATAACTACCATGGGAGTTATTATTTACTCCAATACCGCGTTTCCATCATACCATTAGGAAATATCACAGAAAAAAGTGAAAATCACAACTTAACCACTTAACATATAGAATCAGTGTCAAACCTGAAGTTGCTCTTTTACCTTTGCTTTTACCACGATCTGTCACTGCCTATCTTGGAAACAGGGGTTCAAAGAAATTGTAGCCTAATCTAGGGACAAAGTAGAGACTGAATCTCAAGGAGAAACTAAATGTCTGGCTGGCGGGGGTCTCCAAGAACTACGAGGGTCCTTAAATAGTCTTATCGACCTGGTTTCCTTACTCTTTTCCACTACCTTGTCATTACTTGGGAGACGGTGAATCAGATTGTCCATCTTTTGAGAAAATACTAGCATCCAAGCAGTAGACATTTTTGTTAGGGCAGACATTCCCAAACACTCTCGGACCAAATGGGGTCCCAAACCTAATACAATCGATATACTCTATCCCTCGTATTTCGCACCCTATTTGAAACATATTGTGCCAAAGAATTAAACCTGAGACTATATTCGCGAATACTCATGTTTCCCTGCACTAGATACAAAAGCTTATTAGCTTGAACCCATCGAAGTTTCCATGGTAAGTACTATTTCATGAAGGCTAGGGGATTTAGGCTCAAAACCTATGGGCACTAGAGCTCTCAAAAGCTCCCCTGGACCCTACCATTAATTTTAACTATTTATCTTGAAACGTCACTAATCGGGCTAACATCTGAAATGCTTTCTCAAAATCTCGTCCCTTTGATATACCTGAAGGTACAATAGGTGCTTAAGGATCAATAACTCTACATTCTCTTAGCTCTACTGAATCTGAAACAACAAGAGGGGCTGAATCCCTTCTCACAGTAATTCCGACTTGAACTTGGAGGAACTATGTTATGAGGAATGGGAAACTCGCTTCGAGCCTTTAATCTATTTCCCGGATCGGTAGGAGGGCGATAGGACCCTTTCAAACATCAGTGCCGATAAATCTCGTAGCAATTTTCCTTACTCTAGGCAAATTTTAAAACATAAGCACGATATAGATTTAACACACCTCTTACATCTTTGCTCTATAGCACGATCTATTAATGAACAAAGTGAAACAACTCCTAAATTCCCTGTAGCTTCCTGATTATAAGTATGGCGCACAACAAACCAATAAGAAAGACTCTACAAGACACGACTCTTGGACTCACTAGGATACAACTTCGCTCTGATACCAAGTCTGTCACGCCCCATAACTAGGGGAGGGTGCGACTGGCTCCCCATACTAGCTGACTGGGAAGCCGGCTATATGACATCTATAATTGTAACACTTAGGCTATCCAGGCCACTTGTCACATTCGACTGGAGCACAAACTGGACCCATAATGTCTCAACAATACAAGGTAAACAACTAAAATACAAACAAGGCTAAACAACAAAAAGCCGACAAGGCCACAAACTGAATACCATTGTACACACTAAGTCCACAAAGCCTCTAAAGAGTAAACTCACTGATGGTCGGAACAGGGCTCCGACCTACCCATAACTGCATCTCAAAACTCTAACTGAAACAAAACCAATCTTAGCTCCAGAAAGGAAGGCGCATACCAACACATCCGCTAATCTCACGAACTGCTACTGCAACTGGCAATCCCGACCTCTACCCCCAGGCGAAGGGATGTCAGTACGAATGAAATGTACTAGTATGTAAGGCAGAAAACTGTAAACATGTAAGATAGAAATGATAACTGAGCCAGAAATAAGGAATAGTAACAACTTGAAATCTTGGAAACTGAAACATGACAATTAGTCAATACTGAAGTGCAAATGCAACCAAGTAATGCACAAGAAAAACTATAACTGTAATGTTGGCAGCTAACAGACCATAAAAACCATATAAAAATGCCTCCAGCCGTTGTACCATTCCAGGGTTAAAATAAAAATATTCTCAAACATAATCATGAATGGAGCCGATAAAGCTTAATTTTTCATAACACATGTAGCATTGAAATGAAAAATGCTTAATTTGTGGCTGTAATAGGTCTCTTTCGTACCATATAAATGCAAGTGAGCACCTATACCACGTAAAATTAGCAAATATGCACATATATCACATAAAGCTATCAAATTATATACAAACATGTCAACTTAGTGACTCGACGGACCTTCAGGAGGTTTAGCCAACATAAGAATTTTAGTAGACTTACAAGCAATGTCCTATAGATAGTCTTACCAATTTAACGTATCGCTTGAGTAGAAGCACATAGATTCCCATTTCTATACAATCCTTTGACATCTGGGAACTACATATATATACTGCCCACAGGGTGGTTCCTTTACATGTATCGACAACTATACATTGGAATTTCATTGCCAAACTTATCACGTCGATGAGCACATGCGGTTCTCAATTTATTTGCCTTATTTGCAAGAAAGCGTGGGACTTACAACTTGAAGCTTGGAGTTATTGTCATAACGCTTAACATCTACGTAGAGCTGAGAGTTGAATTACAGACATACAACGTATGAGACTTCTGTATAACGTATAAACTCGTATTTAGTTAGCTGAGTGACACCAGGTGACTTCCTGGGATTAGAAGTTCTAAGCTTAACTTATCATTTTCATAGATTTTTCTTATACTTACTTATACATCAGGAACATTGGTACATGGGAGAATCTCTCCTTTGAATTTAGGGAATTCAAATGATAACTCAGCAAGAGCTAAACATATAGACGCATGACTTGAATATAACTGAAAGACTTCAACTGTATGTTATAATATGAAAATCATATACATTAAGACCTCTTACTTGAAAGAAATATAAAGACTTAAGTTCTTAGGTCGGTACGCAACTTCAAATACTTGATCGAGACATTAGCATGATTCTTGGAATATGATCTCTTGAAAACTTCTTAGATTAGCATAACACACTTCAACATAATTTATGTCCTGGAAGACATTACTTTAGAATCTGAGATTTGGATTCATTCAATTTGAGAATTCATAAGCAACTCTCCAAGTGCTGCCTTATAGGAAAATAAAGACTTATAACCATAATTCGGACGACGCTGGATTGACTCTCACAACTTTGTAATTAATTGAGGAGCTTAAGAAAGCTTACATAATTATAAATGGATTAGAAGCTCCTAGGATCACCCTTTTCGGTCATGGAAGAAAATTTCAACATTTAGAATCGATAACTTAACATAAACATTTAGGGGTATAGCAGAGAGCTTCTCTTTAACTTATGTTATTATTTTACAAACGTTGAACTCTAGCTGATTTATAGAAGGTCGTCACCTAATATTCATTATACCATTACCACATAACGTATTTATATCACTTATTTACTTAATGCCTTGTCGGCTCTCAGGAGGTTCAGATAGCACAAGAGTTACATGAAATTTACAGCGACATTCTAAAGACAATTTTTGTTGCCCTAGCGTGTAACTTGAACATAAGCATAAGAGTAAATATATACTTATTTTCGTATAAACTGCTAACATTAAAATACTATGTATAACCTGCCCATAAAGATGGTTTCATAGAAATATCAATAATTTACACATTCGAGTTCTATCTTTCAAGTTCAACGTATCTGTTGGTTCGAAAACTCGTTAACTAGTTAGTTAGATAAAGGGAGAGAAATCAAGGAATCTCCTATTGGCCTTATATACCTTAGAACATGTTCATAAGAGGGTGGATAACTATTGTAAGGCATTTTCATTTCGTTGTTCTCATTTACCCTTATTTAGCTTAAAATTGTTTTCTAGCGTTAAGTTCGTTCGCGTGACGTCGTCTTGCCTTCTTACCAATTTCACATAGCAACTAGAATTTTGAACACATTTGATATAACATGCATGAAATAATATAAAGTACCAGCTCATGTTGCCCACGTTGAGGGGACTTCGGACTCGATTTACAACTACAACAATAATCCTAAACAATACGCCTTCCGATTCAGGTTTGTTCACTTCAAGCATATTTAACTCTTCAAGGTTTCTATGAAGTATTTATAATACTTTGGGCAGAATCATGTATGCCTCAATATTAACACAAAACATAGTCACATTGGCTTGATCAACAACAAGATTTCAGGCTTGGAAAATCAGAATAGTAACGCCATTACATACCTTATTTCGTCGCATCTTTTTAGCCAATTTCTTCCGCTTGCTAGAAACTCCGACACCTTCAAATTCCTTATTTAAACTACATGGAATGAGGACTGGTTTATGCCAAGTTCCCTGTCACAATTCATGTCCCAAAACATACAACCAAACAGCTACATCAGAATATAATTTTCAGCAATCCTAGTACCTTAGGCGTCTTAAACTTGAGGAAATTCAAGGGAGTTTCGCTTACGTGATTTTGGTGTTTAACCTCCCTAAAGTTGTGGTGTATTCATTCAATCTTTTATATAAATTCCAGAATCTATATAGCTGTAACAACCTCCCAAAAACGGGGCAGAAACCTCAGTCAAATATCACATAAAACACATATTGACTTTATTTCATTTCCGTACTTTAGCTTGCGAATTTGAGCGGATAAACCAAGTAGGAACACTTACCTTGCACTTGTGTATAACCCCTGCCCATATGGAGTTCCTCTTCTGCCAAATACTGTTCCAAAAATGTAGCAACCATGCTGCCAAACCGCAGCAACAGCACGCACCCAAGCAACTCATACGTTCCAACTTCACTTCCAACATAACTTGTTAATTCATGATAATTTAAAGAGTAAAAACACCTACCTCATTTTGTACTCAACTCTCACCAATATGGAGGTAGAACTTCACCTTCCTAATGCCAAAAAACGTAGCATCTTGGAAGCCAAAAATGCAGCAACTCGATGATTAGAAGATCACGACATAAGAAATCCTTTCCAATCTTGGACTATGACCTATCCATACAATTTATTGCCTGGGATTTTTTTTCAACATTGGATAGAGCTCTTAATTCTGTGAATTTTGAAAAAAAAAAGAGGTGAAACGGAGTAGAAATGAGCTTTTTAGCTCAAAATTACGTAACATAGGCGGGCTGGTCGGTGCCCGAGTGCGGCGCCCGTGCGACGTGCCCTCGCCCGCGCGCGCCTGCTGCCTTCCTGTCTCGGCGCCCGCGCGCATGGGCGTTTTTCCAGCCAATAGTTCTGTCTTCAAATGGACATAACTTTTTACTCCGAACTCCGATTGACGAGTGGTTTTTTTCATTGTAAACTAGACTCAAATACCTTTCATTTGATAGGCTATAAGTCTTCTGAATCATTATATATTTATAGATATGTCTATTTAAAGTTGACCCTTATTTACAAACTTCAGATACTCTTCGCTTTTCCCTTTGCACATGTTTTCATCCTCACCTATGGACAAACTACAACCTATAATTCCCTTAATATGACATATAAACATCAAATAATCATCAAAAAAATAAATAAGATTTTTGGGGTGTAACATTACACTTTATCAGATTCTAGACTTCCGCTCATGTTATGATTTATGCTTTACGTTTGCTTAGTTATATGCTCTTAAGCATGCTATGCATATGCCATAGGTTTGCTTTGAGTCAGTTATAGTTCTAGGTCCCGAGTCGAGGTACGAGGTTCATGCTCAAGTCGTGCCAAACTTGGTATCAGAGCATCAGGTTTAGATATGTCCTAGGGAGTCAGAAAGCTGCATTAAGTAATGTCTTTTTAATTGGTGTGAAGCGTGCCACACTTATGAGGAAGAGGATATATGATTTTTTAGGAAACTTCCCTTCTTTCATGATCTATAGCGTGCGATGCAGTCTAACTCTCCCTATTCCTCTAACTCATGCTATATGCATTTGCAGAAAATGCCTCCCTGCCAAGTCAACGAAAGAAGCAATGGAAACGACAAGGCCACGGGAATGGAAATAGAGATGGGCATTAGCTAGCACCACCAACTCCAGCTGATCCTTTGTATGAGCAGGTGACTCATGCTGAGTTTAGGGCCACTTTTCAAATGTTGGGACAAGCTATTTTTCACGACCTTAACATAGGCCCGGAATGTAGAACATAATTGGCTCCAAGCCGACCCATGGCTGAACATGATAACTTAAACTCAATATAAATAACACGGAAAACTATATTCTGAAATAGCGGATGTCTGAACATCAAAAACATCTGAACAATGGAATATCAAACATTGAATCCGAAGCTGAATACATAACTATCTCTGATAAGCCTCTACATACTGACGAGCTTATGGGACAAAACCCCAACTAGCTCACTAAAAGATTGAAACTAAAAGACGATAATAACAAAGATAACTGAAGGTCCTTGATGGATGAGGACTCACCAACAAGACTGGATAAGTTAAACTCTGAGAACTGGCTAGCGGTGGGACTGAGCCTGAATGTCTGAGCTTGTATCAAGAACTGATACAACATAGAGTATACGATTAGTACTTGAAATTTACCGACTATGCAAGGTATGTAAAATAGCTTAGTAAGTAAAACTAAAATCATGCTTGTCATAAACCATTTCATCATAAGATTCTAAAAATAAGGCTTGCATGCTAATATTTGAAAACATGATCAAACATAGCTGAATATCATAACCAAATCAAATGACCCAAAGTTAAAACTGATAATCATAAGTAAAACTGAACAATGGGTCAAACCTACTGAAAACATAATATAATAATTGATGAACATGCATAACTGAAATCATGAGGAACAAATGGGAGACACATCATATAACCGACATTAGCACGATAGAGCTTACATGGTCCCGACTATTACACTCAGTGGGCAGAGCCGTTCCAAAGCCTTGCCAAGGCTAAGGGCACTACCATGATATTGAAATCAAGCTGAAGGCCCTTTGGGGGCAGGGAATCTCACAAGGGAGCTCCCAATGAATCTGAATAACCTATGTTGGTGTGTAGTTCTAAGGCTCGGGGTTTACCTGAACCCGTAGCCTACTCGGTTCTAGACACTACTCCTAAAAACATGCATACGCTTTCCATCATTTTTCAACGAAGCTAAACCATCTTATTTTGATGAAGCTGATCAAGACATTACATACATTGTTTGAAATCTGAATATAAGGAGCCTAGGCTCAAAACATACCACAAGCTGAAAAGTGGGAGTCTAGACTCCAAAATCATATGATAAGCTAATATCATGAAATTGAAGTAAATCAAGAAAACATACTTTGATCATATGGACTTGCCCAAAATTTAACATGCTTGAAATAGACCTGATAGTAAATATTATGGATATATACATGGGTAAATCATAATTATACTTTCATACTAGAAATCTCACCCTACTTGAAAACATAGATCGTAATCTCAACTTTTCATGAAATTTGCATAATTAGGCATCATATTCTTAAAAATTTGAAATCATTATTTGTAATCAAAATCAGTGTAAAATATGCCCATGAATCTTAAAACATGATTAGAAACATGAATAGAATTGACCCATGATAGAAACATACAGAATTTCATAAATCTGGTTAAAACCCCATGGAATCATACACCTTAAATTCATGAATTGAGAAAGGATTTGGGAATGAGAGTGAAGAGAAACTCCCATTCATAACCCTACATACCTGGGTAAATCTTATTTCACACCCTTCCTTGAATGCCCAAGAGATTTGGGGAAGAACTAAGGGAATTCTCAAGCTTGATCTCCAATGGTGCACTCTAATCTTGCATGCATGGAATAGAATGGCTTAGGATGGGCTAAGAAGTCTTAAAACCATCCTAACAGAGCATAAAATGACGTAGTTTAGGACCTAGAAGTTTAGGAATTACAAAAACACCCTTACAAAAATGCAGGAAATTTGGACACTATTAGTCACCACGAGTGGCATCACGACTCGTGGTGTACTGAATGAGTTTTGGTGTCCCTTTCATTAAGTCCACTAGAAAATAAGCAAAAGTCTGTAGCTTAACTCCTAGTCACGACCAACCTCACTAGTCATGGAGCCACATCACTACTTATGGCTGCCTTCCGTGGTCACCCCTGACTACGAGTCCTTTCCAACCTTCCGTTCCCTTCACGAGTCAGTTATTGACTTGTGAAATCTTCTCACCGGTCACTGGATGACTCTTCTTATGACCTGAGCAATATTTTCCTATTTTCTCCATTTGAAACCTCAGGTCTGATCTTAGGGACTTTGGGGGTATTACAATATCTCCCCCTTGGGAACATTAGTCCTCCAATGGGGATAAGCATACTGAAAAGCTGGGGAATGGAACTTTCATCCCAAATACTAAATGTCTGTAACTAAAAACTGATGGAGTGACTAAGTCTGAACTGAAATACATGACTAAACTGAATTCATGAATAACAATACATGCACTGACATAAAAAAACTGGTATACATTAACTGAACACGAAACTGAATAGAGTACTAGGGAGGAAACTGATACCTCAAGCTGGAACTTAGATGGGAGGGAAAAGATGTGGGTATTTATCCATAATATCTGCTTCGGCTTCCCATGTAGCTCCCTCAACATGCAGATTACCCCACAAAGCATTTACTAAAGCTACCTCTTTGTTCCTCAACTTCTAAACATGGAGATTAAGGATCTCAACTGCTACCTCCTCATAGCTAAGGGTATCCTTCACAGCTACGCTCTCCACCGGAACAACCAAAGTTGGGTCACCAATGCACTTCTTCAAGAGCGAAACATGGAAAATTGGATATACTGAAGCTAACTCTGAGGGCAACTCCAACTTATAGGCCACCTTGCAAACGCGTCTCACGATCTTGTACAGGCCAACATATCGGGGACTAAGCTTCCCTTTCTTCCCAAATCTCATCACTCCCTTCACGGGAGACACCTTCAGAAACACCCAATCCTCAACTACAAACTTAAGTTCTCTCCTCCTCACACCCGGATAGGACTTTTGACGACTCTAAGCTATTATCAGCCTTTCCCTTGTAAGCTGAACTTTCTCCATAGCCTTATGAACATAATCACTCCATATCAATGTAGCTTCACTGACTCCATACCAACCAATAGGCGATCTAGATCTCCGCCCATAAAGAGCCTCAAATGAAGCCATCTGAATGCTGGAATGGTAGTTATTGTTATTTGGAAACTCAATGAGAGGTAAACCATCATCCCAACTATCCTTAAAGTCAATCACACTTGCTCTTAACATATCCTTGATAGTATGAATGGTCCGCTCGGCCTTACCATCTGTCTGCGGGTGAAAAGTTGTGCTAATCTTGACCGGAGTACTAAGTCCCTTCTGGTATGACTTCTGAAACTGGGAGGTAAATTGATTACCTCTATCTGATATGATGGACAAGAGCACTCCATGCAACCAAAATAACTCCCAAATATAAAATTTGGCATAATCCTCTACTGAATCGGTACTTTGATTGGTACAAAATGAGCTGCTTTAGTCAACCAGTCTACCACCACCCAAGTAGAGTCATACTGTTAACAAGTACGAGGAAAACCTGTAATGAATTCCATATTTTTTTCCTCCCACTTCCAAGTAGAGATACTAATGTCTTGAAACACACCTCCAGGTATTTGATGCTCTACTTTTTCTTGCTGACAATTCAGAAACTTAATGACAAAATCTGTTATATCCTTCATGCCACTATACCAATAGACTTTGCGTAGGTCACGGTACATCATGGTGGAACTTGGATGTATAAAATATCTGGAACCATGAGCCTCATGCAGCATCGATCTCTCAAATTGTCCACATGAGACACACTCTCCATAGAAAGCCTGCGAAGAGCGTCTGCCACCACATTAGCCTTACCCGGATGATAAAGGATACTCATGTCATAATATTTAAGAAGCTCTAACAACCTTATTTGTCATAAATCCAGTTCCTTCTGAGTAAACACGTACAGAGGCTCTTGTGGTCCTTAAACACATCCACATGGACCCTTTACAGGTAGTGTCTCCAATTCTTCGAGAAAATACAACTGCTGCAACTTGAGGTCGTGAGTTGGATAGTTCTTCTCATGGATCTTAAGTTGTCTAGAAGCATAGGCTATGACTCTACCGTGTTGCATCAATACAAAACCAAGGTCGATCCTTAAGGTGTTACAATATACCACAAATCCATGGGTACCCTCAGGTAGGGACAACACTTGGGCTGAGGTGAGTCGAGTCTTCAACTCTTGAAAACTCTCTTCACAGGCCTCCAACCATTGAAACTTCACCTTTTTCTAGGTCAACTTAGTCAATGGTACTGCAATGGATGAAAATCCTTCAAGAAACCTCTTGTAGTGGCTAGCTAAGCCCATGAAACTCCTGATATCTGAAGGACTAACTGGTTTAGGCCAATTCTTCACAGCTTCTATCTTCTAAGAGTCACCGGCACAACCTTGCTTGACACAACATGACCCAAAAATTCTACTGAGTTTAGCCAAAGCTCATACTTTCTGAATTTAGAAAACAACTGGTGATCCTTAAGAGTCTATAGCACCACCCTTAAGTGAGGGCATGCTCTTCCTTGTTCCGAGAGTATAAAAGAATGTCATCTATGAATACGATAGAGAACATGTCCAAATATGGCTTGAACACCCTTTTCATTAGGTACATAAAAGCTGCAGGAGCATTCATTAGTCCAAAAGACATAACTACAAACTCATAGTGACCATACCGAGTCTTGAAGGCTATCTTTGAGATGTCACTCTCTCTAACTTTGAGCTTGTGATAATCAAACTTGAGATCTATCATTGAGAAGGACTTAGAGCCTTTGTAGTTGGTCAAACAAATCATCAATTATTGGAAGAGGATACTTTTTCTTGATGGTAACTTAGTTCAACTGCCGATAGTCGATATACATACGAAGAGAACCGTCCTTCTTTCCAACAAAGAGAACTAATGTACCCCACGGGGATTTGCTAGGTCTGATGAAACCCTTGTCAAGGAGATCCTTCAACTACTCTTTCAACTCCTTTAGCTCAGTTGCATCCATTATGTATGGAGAAATAGATATGTGTGTCGGGAAGAAGGCCAATATCAAAGTCGATCTCCTGCTCGGGAGGAACTCCCGGTAGATCATCTGGAAACATCTCTGGATACTTACACACTATAGGGACTAACTGGATAGTCGGGGCCTCAGACATCTCATCCTTTACTCAAACTAGATGGTACCTACAACCCTTAGAGATCATCTTTGTGGACTTAAGATAGGAAACAAAGTGACTTACAGGCACAGCTAAACTACCTTTCCACTCTAGGACTGGCTCAACGGGAAACCGGAACTCTATCTCATGGGTTCTACAATTTACTGAGGCATAACATGCATATAGCTAATCTATGCCTAAGATAACATCAAAATCTATTATGGCTAACTCTACTAAATCTGCTTAGATAACGTTGTGAAGGACTATGAAAGTGCAATTTCTATATACCAGTCGAGCTGTAACTGAATCACCGAGCGGAGTAGAGACTAAAAAGGGTTCTCATAGGATTTCGGGATTGACTCTAAAACTACTACCAACATAGGGCCCTAAAAAAGATAAGGTAGCCCCTGGATCTAACAATGCATATACATCAAGATGAAATACTTGTAACATACCAATAACCAAATTTGGGGATGCCTCCTGCTCCTGACGAGATGTAAGGGCATAAAACCTGTTCTGACGCTGTCCACCACCGACACTAGTAGATGAACCTAATTGAGATGAGCGTGCTGGAGAAGCTTATGAACTGGTGGCTGGGTCTCAGCCTCTACCATGGCCTTATTTAGCTGCTGGATAATCTCTAAGCATATATCGAGCTTTCCACACCTGAAATAAGCAACTGTACCTGCTAAGAACTGACCAGTGTGCCACCTACCACACCTGTCACAACCTAGAATGGGCTCTACGGGCTTTCTCCCCTGACCTTAAGATCCTAATGCTCTTCCCCTCTTATCGCGCCTAGATCTGGATGGCTACTCACTACTGATGGCACAGGGGCTAATGATCACTGATGGGACTGCTGACGATGTCCACCACCAGACCTCTGGTGGGAGGACCCAAAACTGTCAGTCCTGGCCCTCTTAGCCTCTCTCTCTCTTTCATCCACCTGCACCGCCTCTATCTGTTGGGCATACAGGACCAACCGGGAGAAGTCAATATACTAATGAAGCATAGCAATTCTGTAATCCTTGATCAAGTAGTCTGCTATCCCATGCACAAACCTACTCACCTAAGCCCTCTGAAAAACCACCATATCCGATACATATTTGGACAAGCGGGTGAACTCTAAAGAATACTCTTCGACTGTCATGTTGTTTTACCTCACATTCACAAACTCTGCTGCCTTGATCTCCCTAATCTCCCGGGGAAAGAATCGGTCCAAGAACGTAGTGAGAAACTTATCACAACTAATGGGACTCGCTCTAACTCCCCGGCCATCCTTCCACTATCTAAACCAAATATCAGAAACCCTTTTCCACTGATAAGAGGCTAGATCTGCACATTCCTCCCCCATCACCCCTAAAATCTGGGTGATCTTCTAAATATCATCAATAAAGTCATGTGGATCCTCGTCCACTCTCGACCTAAGAAACTTAAGGGTATTTATCATGAGGAATTCCTTGACTCTAGCCGCTACCGCGTTTCCATTCGAGGGAATATGTGCCACCACCTGCTGATTGACCAAAGTTATCAATGTTTGTGCCAACATCTGGATAGCTTCCCTAAACTCAGCATAGGCAACCTGCTCAGGTACATAATCATCCGGGGCTGGTAAGGCTGACTGGTGCCAATCTCCATTGCCATTCTCATGGCCATTTCCGTTCCCGTTCCTTCTTTTGTTAACGCGGCGAGGAGGCATGATTACGCAAATAAGTTAGCACGAGCTAGAAGGATAAAGAGACACTTTATCGCATGACATAGATTACAATAAATCACAATTCTCATGGAGAATAGGCGAATATATGAGATTTTACTGACCAGTACATATGATTCGATTAAGGTCTAAATAATCATGAATCCTATATTCTTTTTTACCATAAAAATCTGAACTAAATAATTTCTGTCTTTCCTGATCATTGGTTACTAAGAGGTTAGAAGTATATCTTCGCTTTCTAGAAAGAGAATGTGAATTCATTTGATCCTGATCCTTGTGGATTGAAAGATAGACTATACTGGACCTGTACGGCCCTCCTAATAATATCCATAAATGAATTGTTTTTGGTATGGTCGGAGGAAACCACTTCTTCTTCTGTGCCCGTCTGATTCGGTGCTGTCTTCCCACTTCACTAAGAGAGAGTCTCGATCGACCCAATCTTGACTTATTATATATAAGTTTTGGCTTTCCCATGACCACTAGACGGAAGTTTCCTGCCTTCCACAAAGATTCTATACCAGTAGAATACACAAGGATTCTCCACCCATTATTATCTCTATTATAGAGATGAGATGTTGAAAGATAGAGATAGAATCGAGACAAATCTTCATTCTTCTATCTCTCTTGTGGAATTCATCATCTTGAGTGCACAAGGTGTCAATCTCTCATGCGAATGAGGAAAGCAAGATACAGAGTAGCTTCCGCCAAGGAAGTCCTCTCCCTTCACAAGGATGGACTGATCCAAGGAGGTGAAGACAACTTATTACTGATCAGCGCTCTCCAAGTGTGCTTGTTCCCCCCATCTTCCTTACCCTGGAAAGTCTTTGTGAAATAACTCCGATGAGAAGAAAAAAGAAGGTGTTAAGAGACCCTCCTGGCCCAACCCTAGACACTCTAAGATCCTTTTTCAAACCTGCTCCTATTTCGCTTTTGAGTCAAGAAAAATGGCTCGAATGGTACAATCCCTCCGTCACCCTAGAATGAAAGGGGTGATCTCGTAGTTCTTGGTCTTTGAAGATGCGTTGTTAGGTCCTCCATTTTATTTTTCCATTAAGGCCGACCTAAACCTGTGCTCGAGAGATAGTTGTCCATACACTGATAAGGGATGTATGGATTCTCGAGAAGAGAGGAGCCGTGTTGGTCCCCTCGGACCGCTCGGATCCTATGAGTGAATCAAAAGTTGGATCTACAATGGATCTCACCCGAATCGCCCCATCTAGCCTCCTGAGGAGGAGTATGGATTCAAACCCCAGTTTGAATAGGAGGAGTATGCCATGCTAATGTGCCTTGGATGATCCACATCTCAGAGTCAGGCGCCATTGAGCATATTGAACTATCTATGTGGCTGAGAGCCCTCATAGCCCAGGCACAACGACGCAATTATTAAGGGCCCACTCTACCACTGAGATAATAGACTGTCGTGCGAGCCTCCCACTGGGGGCCTGCTATTCCAAAAGCGAGAGAAACCCCATCCCTCTCTTTCCTTTTTTCGCCCCCATGTCTCCACACGGGGGGAACATGGGGACGTAAAAAAGGGGGTCCTATCAACTTGTTCCGACCTAGGATAATAAGCTCAAGAGCTTGGTCTTACTTCACCATAGAGAAAGGAAAGAAGACTTCCATCTCTAGGTTTAACTCAGACGTAGCTCCCTTCTTTTTTTAAGAAAATATTTAAAAAATTGTGTAGATCCAATCCGAAGAAAACGAAATAAAGAGTTTAGACAAGACAACCAAAAACCATTGAAAGAAGAAATCTAAAAAAATATATTCACACTACTTAATTTAAAACACAAAATAAAACTAAATAGATCCACTTCATTTATCACAATGAATTATATTTGTTCGATACACAGTTGTCAATATAAATATTGAATATTAAAAAAAAATGAAATTTCAATTGAAAACAATAAAAAATATTTAAAAAAGGACTTATGTTGGATTGGCACTATAAATCGAATCCAAATAAATAGATACAAAAAAGTATAGATGGGAGAATAAATAAAGAATAAGTGAAAAACAAAACTACAATTTACATAGATTTATTGATTCCATAATGGATTCAATCAAGTTAAGTGAGATAAGCAAACTTGATTCCTTTTTTAGCTTTAGTAGAGTTCCAATGAAAAACGAAAAACCACAAAATTGAAGGAAATGTCCGAATTTTATATTTTGAAGATTAATAAAATCAGAGGGTTTTTTGGTTATAGAAAACATAATTCAATGGAAGCAATGATAAATAAATACAAATAGAAAAGGAAAAGAAGGGAAATTTACTGAAAACATTTCGTAGCCTCCCGTCACAAGTGTCGCGCACTTCACCCCCATGGAAAAAAATCTACTTAATGCGGCATGCAGACACCCTAGGACACTTGAAAACCTAAAGCTCTGATACCATGTTTTTCACAACTCAAACATAGGCCCGGATCTAGACACAGAATCTAGAGCCCTAATTGGCTCCAAGTCGACCCATGGAATGGACATGATAACTAAAACTCAAGATAAGTAATGTGGAAAACTAAATTCTGATATAGCGAAAGTCTGAACATCCAAAAACATCTGAGCAATGGAATATCAAACACTGAATCCAGAGCTAAATACATAACTATATCTAATAAGCCTCTACATACTGACGAGCTGATGGGACAAGACCCTTACTAGCTAACTAAAAGACTGAAATTGAAAGATGATAATAACAAAGCTAACTGAAGGTCCTCGATTGATGAGGACTCACCAACAAGACTGGATATGCTAAACTCGGAGAACTGGCTAGTGGAGGGACTGAGCCTGAATGTGTGATCCTATATCATGAAATGATACAACATAAAGTATGCAGTGAGTACTTGGTATGTACCGAGTATGCAAGGTAAGTAAAACAGTTGAATAAGTAAAACTGAAATCTTTATTATCACAAATAATTTCATCATAAGATTCTGAGAGTAAGGCTTGCATGATAACATTTTAAAACATGATCAAACATAGCTAAATATCATTACCAAATTGAATGACCCAAAGCTTAAACTGATAATCATAAGTAAAACTGAACATTGGGCCAAACCTGCTGAACACATAATACCATAACTAATGAACATTCATAATATAAATCATGAGGAACAATGGGGGACTCGTCATATAACCAACATTATCATGATAGAGCTTACGTGGTCTCGACTATTAAACTCAAGTGGGTAGATCCGTCCAAAGCCTTGTCAGGGATAAGAGTGCTAACATGATATAGATATCAAGCTATAGGCCCTTTGGGGGTAGGGAAAGCTCACAATGGAGGTCCTAATGAATCTTAATAACCTATGTTGGTGTGTACTTCTAGGCTCGGGGCTTACCTGAACCTCTAGCCTACTCGGTACTAGACACTACTCCCAAAAACATATATATGATTACCATTGTTTTTCAACGAAATTGAACCATCTTCTTTCGATGAAGATGATCATGAAATTACATACCTAGTTTGAAATCTGAATATAAGGAGCCTTGTCTCAAAACATACCACAAGTGGAAAAGTGGGAGTCTAGACTCCAAAACCATGTGGTAAGCTAATATCATGAAGTTGAAGTAAATCAAGAAAACATACTTTGATCATATGGGCTTGACCAAACTTTAACATGCTTTAAATAGACTTGAAAGTCAAAATCATGGATATATACATGGGTAATTCATAATTATACTTTCATACTAGATATCTCATCCTGCTTGAAAATATAGATCATAATCTCAACTTTTCATGAAACTTGTATAATTGGGCATTATATTCTTAAACATTTAAAATCATAATTAATAATCAAAATCGATTTAAAACATGCCCATGAATCTTAAAACATCATTAGAAACATAAATATAATTGACCCATGATAGAAACATAGAGAATTTCATAAATTGGATTAAAACCCCATGTTATCATACACCATGAATTCATGAATTGAGAAGGGATTTAGGCATGAGAGTGAAGAGAAACTCCCATTAATAACCCTATATGCCTGGGTAAATCTGATTTCACACCCTTCCTTGAATGCCCAAGAGATTCGGGGAAGAACTAAGAAAATTCTCAAACTTAATCTCCACTGGTGCACTGTATTCTTGCATGCATGGAATAGAATGGCTTAGGATAGGTTAAGAACTCTTAAAACCCTCCTAATAGAGCTTAATGTACCCACCCGGCTTAAAATTAGGGCCCCGGACTGTTCTAGAAGGATCTAGGGCGTTCTTGAGTACACTAGAGTCATCTAGCATGACCTAGAACATTCTAGGAAATGCTAGGAGGCATAGAAACGCCCCAACACTCCCTAGAACATTCTAAGCTAGTCTAGGATGCTCTAGGCAAGACAAAGCATCTCTAGAAGGTCCCACCATATAAATATCTAGGTGTGTTCTAGGATGTTCCATAGATTAGTATAAATAGGGAGGATGGCATTCATATGCAACCATCCAAGAAGCAAGTAAGTAAAGTCCTTCACTTGTAAAGCATTCTTTGCAATATAAAAGAGTTCTTTGGAATTTGCCACCAATCCTCTCTTCTTACAAATCTTCCATACTTGAGTTCGTGTGAATATCCAAGCGTAAACGGTTCTTAGCTAGCAAGGCTAAGTGTTAGAGCTGAACCCTTTCAAGGCAGAGTTAAGGCAACGATTGGGTGCTCCGCGTGGTCTAGATTTTGACCCCATGAAAACTGGTATCAGAGCTTTGGTCGTTAGTGCGCAATGGCTGAGGAATCACACCGTGTCGAGGAGGTTCGTGAGGGAGAGGTCGTGGAGGACAGGATCTCTAAGAAGGACAAGGCCAAGGGTCGTGGTAAAAGTAAAACCAAGGACCCAACTCTCCCTCCGTTCACCGACGCTAGGGCCATGGAGGCCGAACCTTCTTCAGGCATTGACATGTCCGAAGAAAGGATACTGGGTGTTGAAGCCTTTCTTGGACAGCAACAACAAAGGCTAGAAGCGGTGGAGAGTAACCTGAACAACCTGGAGTCTACAACATTTGATGGGTTGGATGACATCAAAGAGACTGTCACAGAGCTGGCCGAGGAACATCGCGAGGGCATTAGGGCCCTAACAGTGAAGCACAAAGAGGGCATGACGGTCCTCGAACGCAAACTCATGGCGGCTATCTCTTCTTTAAAAGAAGAGTTTGAAGCCAAGTTGGAGGCCTGCAAGAGGGAATTAAAAGCAGGCTCATGTAGAGCTGAACGTGCTCCTGCACCCCGAGTAACGGCTCCCCCGCCGAAAGAGTTTAAGGGCGAAAGGAATGCCCAAGAAATAGAGAACTTCATCTGGCAGATGGAGACATACTTCGAGCATCTTGATATTGAGGAGGAGGCTACCAAAGTCCGAACAGCAGCCATGTACTTGGGAGACATGGCCATGTTGTGGTGGCGAAGAAAGAAGATGGAGATGGACAAAGGAGACTGCACCATAGGGACATGGGGGCAGTTCAAGGAAGAACTCAAGAGGCAGTTCTATCCGCATAATGCCGTCAGGGAGGCACGACATAAGTTAAGGGAGTTGAAGCAAATGTCCACCGTCCGAGAGTATGTGAAGGAGTTCACCAAACTCTCTCTTCAAGCGGCCAGCATGACCGAGGACGACTTGCTATTCTTTTTCTTGGACGGCCTACAGACTTGGGCCCAACAAGAGCTAGAAAGGAGGCAAGTGCGATCACTCGACGAGGCTATTGCGGTAGCAGAGTCACTGAAGGATTTTCGCTCGGAGTCCACTAAGGCCAAGGATAAGGCCAAGTCTGCCGCAGCCAAGGTAGAAACGGGGGATAAGTATAGGAACAAGGCCAGCAACAGTAAGTCCTACCGGAGTTCAACAACAGACTTCCGCAAAAGCTATTTGGAAAGGAAGAAGACAGCCCCTTCACAATTCAGAGGGTGCTGTATTTGCGGAGGAGACCATCTAGCCCGACAATGTTCCAATTGGGGCAAACTCGGAGCCATAATTGCTGCCAGCCAGCAGCAAAAGGTGCAACCATCGGAGGAACAAGCGGTCAATTCAAGTAAAGGCTTGCCAAACCAGATGACTCTCAACGGTCATATGAAGCTGATGGCCATGGCGGCTCAGCCGCTTCGTGCCCAGCCAAGAGAGTCACTGTTTATTGAAGCCGTAGTAAATGGGAAACACACACGCATCCTTGTCGACACAGGAGCAACGCACAACTTTGTAACCAAGGACAAAGCAGAAGCTCTTGGGCTAAAATATGGTGCAAGTGATGGCATGATGAAAACTGTCAATGCACCACCAGCAACAGTCAGCGGCATCGCTCCTCAGGTACCGATTACTTTGGGAGACTGGAAGGGGCATGCGAGCTTTGTCGTCGGGCCAATGGACGTGTTCGACATTGTACTAGGACTGGACTTCTGGTACAATGTGGACGCATGGATTTCACCATGACGCAGCCAACTCCTACTACTTGAAAAGGGAGTTTCCTGCGTGGTGCCGCTTATCCGTGTTCCACAAGATGAAATGCGCCTGTCGGCCATACAGCTGGCTAAGGGCGTCAAGAGGGGTGAACCAACCTTCCTTTTCGCCATAAAGGAGGTTTCAGAAGAGTCCCAAGAAGCCGAAGCACTACCACAGTGTGTGCTGCAAGTTTTGGAAGAAAACAAGGATGTCATGCCGGATGAACTTCCCAAAAAGCTACCGCCGAGAAGGGAAGTGGACCATAAAATAGAGCTTGTTCCAGGGGCTAAGACACCTGCCATGTCCCCGTATCGTATGGCTCCACCAGAGCTGGAAGAACTCCGGAAGAAGTTACAAGAACTACTTGAAGCCGGCCATATTCGGCCATCAAAAGCACCGTTTGGAGCGCCGGTGCTATTCCAAAAGAAGGAGGGTACTTTACGACTTTGTATCGACTACCGTGCCCTTAACAAAGTCACAATTAAGAACAAGTACCCCATTCCACTCATTGCGGATTTGTTTGACAAACTAGGGCAAGCAAAGATCTTCTCAAAAATGGACTTGAGAAAAGGGTATTATCAAGTCCGTATAGCCGAAGGGGACGAAGCGAAGACAACTTGTGTCACCCGATATGGAGCTTTTGAATGGTTGGTCATGCCGTTTGGACTAACTAACGCCCCCGCCACATTCTGCACGCTGATGAACAAGCTGTTCTATCCCTACCTGGACAAGTTTGTAGTCATCTATTTGGATGACATTGTTATTTACAGTAACAGCTTGGAAGAACACTTGGAGCACCTTCGAAAAGTTTTTGAGGTGCTAAGGAAGAATGAGTTATTTGTAAAAAGAGAGAAATGCAGCTTCGCCCAGTCGTCAATACAATTTCTTGGGCACACGATTTGCCACGGGCAAATCTAAATGGATAGCGACAAAGTCGAAGCTATCCGCAGTTGGGAGGCCCCGACGAAGGTAGCAGAGTTAAGATCATTCCTTGGCCTCGCCAACTATTACAGAAGGTTCATAGCGGGATATTCTACCATTGCCGCCCCGCTCACTGACTTGTTGAGAAAGGACCGAGAATGGGCTTGGTCCAATGCATGTAAAAAGGCGTTCGAAGATCTCAAGGATGCTATCACAAAAGAACCAGTGCTAGCATTACCCGACTTTTCCAAGGAGTTCGAAGTGCAGACGGACGCATCAGAATTTGCCATTGGAGGAGTCTTGATGCAGGACGGTCATCCTATCATTTTCGAAAGCAGAAAGCTAAATGATGCCGAGAGAAAATACACCGTCCATGAAAAGGAGATGACGGCCATAGTCCATTGCCTACGGACGTGGCGTCACTATCTTTTGGGAGCTCACTTCACAGTGAAAACAGACAATGTAGCCACTAGTTACTTTCAGTCCCAAAAGAAATTGACTCCGAAGCAGGCTCGATGGCAGGAGTTTCTGGCGGAATTTGACTTTACCTTGGAGTATAAACCGGGAAAAGCCAATGTGGTAGCGGATGCGCTAAGTTGCAAGGCCATCTTAGCGCCTATGATCAGTTCAGCAAGTAGCAACATCATCGACACCATCAAGGAGGGCATGCTGAATGATCCTGTCGCAAAGCAACTTCTTGACTTTGCCAAACAAGGCAAGACCAAGAGGTTCTGGCATGAGGAAGGCCTGTTATACACGACAGGTAGGAGGATCTATGTCTCAAAATGGAAAAACTTGAGACGTACATTGATGAAGGAGGGACATGACTCCACTTGGGCAGGACACCTAGGGCAAGAGCGAACGGCAGCTTTGATCGAGGCATCGTATTATTGGCCACAAATGAGGGACGATATTGAAACATATGTGCGAACCTGTCTTGTTTGCCAGCAAGACAAGACAGAGAACAAAGTCCCCGGAGGCTTACTGGAACCACTGCCCGTCGCAGAAAAGCCGTGGGACAGCGTGACGATGGACTTCATCACCTGTCTCCCCAACTCAGAGGGCTTTGGCACCATCATGGTCGTGGTGGATCGATTCTCAAAGTATGCAACATTCACTCCCACCACCGCCAGTTGTAAGGCCAAGGAAGCTGCCCGCTTATTCTTAAGAGACGTAGTAAAGCATTGGGGTGTGCCCAAGCACATAATTAGCGACAGAGATCCACGGTTCACAGGAGCATTTTGGAAGGAACTCTTCAGCCTTCTAGGCTCAGAGTTATATTTTTCAACAAGCTTTCACCCCCAAATTGATGGGCAAACGGAGAGAATCAATGCTTTGTTAGAATGCTACCTGCGACACTATGTGAGCGCCAACCAGAAAGACTGGGCCAAGTTACTTGATGTTGCCCAGTTCTCGTACAATTTACAAAGGAGTGAGGCGACTGGAAAGAGCCCATTCGAATTGGCTACGGGGCAACAGCCCAACACCCCGCAGTCACTGCCCACACAAGTTGGGATGAGGAACCCAGGCACATACTACATGGCCAAAGCCTGGGAAGAGCAGCTAGACATGGCCAGGGCCTATCTTGACAAGGCAGCTCGCAAGATGAAGCGGTTTGCCGACAGAAAGAGGCGTCCCGTGCATTACCGAATCGGAGACAAGGTCATGGTAAAGTTGAACCCTCGACAGTTCGAGTCATTAAGAAGCGTCAACCAACATCTAATCCGGCGCTACGAAACTCCCTTCAAGATTATTGCCAAGGTTGGCAAGATCTCTTACAAGCTTGACATGCCTCGGCATCTGAAGATCTACCCAGTCTTCCACGCAAGTCAACTCAAACCGTTTCAAGAAGACCAGGAAGACGCAGAGAGGGGTCAGGCTAAAAGAAGCCAAATTTTCATCACCCGGCTTGCCATAGACAAGCAGATTGAGGCAATCATGGACTATCAGATGGTTTGAGGGAAAGGTTGGAACAATCGAGCAGAAATGTTCCTCGTACACTGGAAGGGCCAGTCTCCAGAAGAAGCAACCTGGGAACGCTATGAAGACTTATGGCAGTTCAAGGATCAAGTACATGCATTCCTGAGGCAGCAGCAGCAGTCGCAGCAGCAGCACGACGCCGAGGACGTCGCCGATTCAAGTGGGGGAGTCTGTACCCACCCGGCTTAAAATTAGGGCCCCGGACTGTTCTAGAAGGATCTAGGGCGTTCTTGAGTACACTAGAGTCATCTAGCACGACCTAGAACATTCTAGGAAATGCTAGGAGGCATAGAAACGCCCCAACACTCCCTAGAACATTCTAAGCTAGTCTAGGATGCTCTAGGCAAGACAAAGCATCTTTAGAAGGTCCCCCCATGTAAAAATCTAGGTGTGTTCTAGGATGTTCCATAGATTAGTATAAATAGGGAGGATGGCATTCATTTGCAACCATCCAAGAAGCAAGTAAGTAAAGTCCTTCACTTGTAAAGCATTCTTTGCAATATAAAAGAGTTCTTTGGCATTTGCCACCAATCCTCTCTTCTTACAAATCTTCCATACTTGAGTTCGTGTGAAAAGCCAAGCGTAAACGGTTCTTAGCTAGCAAGGCTAAGTGTTAGAGCTGAACCCTTTCAAGGCAGAGTTAAGGCAACGATTGGGTGCTCCGCGTGGTCTAGATTTTGACCCCGTGACATTAAAATGATGCAGTTTAGGACCCCGGAGTTTAGGAAACGCCCTTACTAAAATGTAGGAAATTTTGACACTGCCTGTCACCACGAGTGACATCATTACTCGTGGTGTACTAAACGATTCATGGTGTCCCTTTTTTTAAGTCCACTGGGAAATAAGCAAGTTTGTAGCTTAGCTCTTGGTCACAACAAACTTCACGACTCGTGGAGTCACATCACGACTCATGGCTGCCTTCCGTGGTCACCCCTGACCACGAGTCCTTATCAACCTTCCCTTAACTTCAAGAGTTTCTTAACGACTCGTGATGTCTCTTCACGTTTCACTGGATGACTCATCCTTTGACCTAGGCAACATTTTCCAATTTTCTCCGCTTGAACCCTCAGGTCTGATCTTAGGGACTTTCGGGGTATTACACTGTGACAGCCCAGGTCAACCAGCAGGCAGTTACCCATGTGAACATGAATGTGAATGATGTGGTGGCTAGAGTGCAAGACTTTTACACGATGAACCCGCTGAAGTTTTATTGTTATAAGGTGGACGATGATCCACAGGAGTTCATTGAGGAGATTTAGTAGATTACCCTGATTTTGGGAGTTTCAAGAGAGGAAAGTGCAGATGTTGCTTCCTATCAACTAATGGAGGTTGCTCATATTTGGTTCCATCTGTAGAGGGAGGATCGTGGAGTATGCACAACCCCTATCGATTGGGATGATTTTGATATGATGTTTGGGACAAATTATTTCCTCAAGCTTTTAGGGAAGCAAAGGTAGCAGAATTCATCAATTTGAAGAGAATGACATGACTATTAAGGAGTATGCCCTGAAGTTCACCCATCTATGCAAGTATGCTCTGGAGGTGGTTTCCGAGCCGAGAGCTCATATGAGCAAGTTTGTATCAGAGGTCTCATATTTGCTGGTCAAGGAGTGCAGGACTGCTATGTTTATCAGCGACATGGACTTCTCTCCATTGATGATTTATTCTCAGAAGATAGAGAAGGAAAAAATGAAGGAGAGGGAGAGAGAGGCCAAGAGGGCTAGTACAGGGAGCTTTGTTTATTCTCAATCATGGTCTGGTGGTGGACATCACCCACACCCCCATCAGAGGTCATTAGCCCTAGTTCTATCATCAGCCAGTGTTCCATCCGCCCCGAAGGTGATCAGAGAGGTAGAGTATCAGGCTCTAGTGGTCAAAGGAGCATGACAGGGTAGCGCACTTTCCTAGCTTGCAGGAAGTGTCGTATGAATCACCTGGGAGAGTGCTTGGTTTGCTTAGATGTTTGCTTCTGGTGTGGGAATCCTAGAAACAGACTTAAGGATTTCCTCTCAGGATAGGGAGACGGTAGAGGCTATGCACTAGCCACTAAATCAGCAGCTATAATAGCTCACCTACCTTAGCAACAAACATCTTCTAGTGCTGATGTCGGGCAACCCCAAAACCGATTCTATTCACTATCATCTTGCAAAGATCAGGAGAGCTTACCAGACATGGTCACGGGCATGTTACGAGTATTCCATGTGGATTTTTATGCATTGCTAGACCCAAGGTACACATTATCCTTCGTGACGCCTTACGTTGCTATTAGTTTCGACATAGTCCCAAAATCCTTTTAGAATCTTTCTCAATCCCTAATCCTATTGGTGAGTCAATTATAGCGCAATGGGTCTACATAGATTGCCCTACTACAGTTCTTTAAAAAGTCACCTCAAGTAACTTAGTAGAGTTAGATATGACCGATTTTGATGTTATCTTCATCATAGATTGGTTGTATGCTTGCTATTCTTCACGAAATTATAGACATAGGTCAGTGGAGTTTCAATTTTTGAGTGAACGAGTCTTAGAATGGAAGGGTAATTCAGCAGTGCCTGTAGGTTGCTTTGTTTTTTACCTTAAGGCCAGCAAGATGATCTCCAAGGGTTGTATATATCATCTAGTTCAGGTTAAGGATCCTATAGTTGACAGGCTAACTCTCTATTCAATTCTTGTTGTATATGAGTATCCTGAGGTGTTCCCAGATAATCTACCAGGAGTCCCTCCCGAGCGGGAGATTATTTTGTGTATTAACCTTCTCCATAACATGGAGCCCATATCCATTCCTCCTTACAGAGTGGTTCTAGATGAACTTAAGGAATTGAAAGAGCAGTGTAAAGATCTCCTAGATAAAGGTTTTGTCAAGCCTAGTAAGTACCCTTGGGGTGCTCAAGTCATCTTTGTTCAGAAGAAGGATGATTTTCATCAAATATGCATTGATTATCATTAGTTGAACAATGTCACCATCATGAATAAGTATCCCCTACCCAAGATTGATGATTTGTTTGATCAACTTAAGGGTGATAAGTGATTATTAAAGATAGATGTCATGTTTGGCTATCACTAGCTCACGGTTAGGGAGAGTGACATTTCGAAGATAGCCTTCAAGACTCGGTATGATCACTGTGTATGTAGTTATGTCTTTTGGACTAATGAATTTTCCTGCAACTTTTATGGATTTGATGAGTAGTGTGCTCAAGAAGTACTTGTATATGTTCATCATTGTTTTCATAGATGATATCCTTATGTACTTTCTGAGTAAGGAGGAGCACGCCGCTTACTTGAGGATTGAGTTGCAGAATCTTAAGGATCGTCAGTTGTATGCTATGTTTAGCAAGTGTGAGTTTTGGCTAAATTCAATTGTATTTTTGGGTCATGTGGTGTCTAGTTAGGGCGTTCAGGTAGACTCTAGAAGATTGAGGCAATGAAGAACTGGCCTAGACCTTTCAACCCTACTCACATTAGCAGCTTTTTGGGCTTAACAAGCTACTAACAAAGGTTCGTAGAGGGTTTTTATCCATTGCAACACATTTAACTAAGTTGGCCTAGAAGAAGGTCAACATTCAATGGTCCGATGCTTGTGAGAAGAGTTTTCAGGAGCTAAAGACTCGACTCCTTTTAGCCCTAATTTTGACATTGCCAGAGGGCACTGATGGCTTTGTGGTATATTGTGATGCTTCATGGATTGGCCTTGGTCGTGTGCTGATATAGCATGGGAAGATCATTGCTTATACCTCGAGAAAACTTAAGACTCATGAGAAGAATTACCCGATGCATGATCTTAAGTTATTTGTTGTGGTGTTTTTCTTTAAGATTTGGAGGCACTATTTGTATGGGGTGCATATGGATGTTTTCACAGACCACAAGAGTCTTTATTATGTCTTTACTCTAAATGATATGAATTTGTGGCAAAAGAGATGGCTTGAGATCCTCAATGACTATCACATAAGTGGCCTCTACCATCCAGGCAAGGCAAATATAGTCCAATTCTCTTAATAGGATGTCTATGGAGAGTGTGTCCCATGTTGAGGATGAGAGGAAAGAATTGGTGAAGGATGTCCATAGGCTTGCTCATTGAGGGGTTCATTTTACTGATTCAACAAAGAGTGGTGTTATTGTTCTGAATGGGTCCGAATCTTCACTGGTAACATAGGTTAAGGCTAGGCAACATGAGGATCCTATTTTGGTGAAGTTAAAGTAAGCTCTCCAAAATTATAAAGTGGAGGTTTGCTCCCAATGGGTAGATGGTGTACTTTGATATCAAGTCGATTGTGTGTCTTGGGTGTGGATGACTTGAGAGAGCAGATATTGAGAGAGGCTTATTGCTCCCGAGATTCTATCCACCCAGGTGCAACCAAGATGTACCGTGCTCTTTGGGAAGTCTATTGGTGGAATGTCATGAAAAAGGATATTGCAACATTTGTGGCCAATGTCCGAATTACCAATAAGTGAAGGTTGAGCATAAAGAATTAGGAGGTATGCTGCATTATATCAGTATTCCTACTTGGAAGTGGAAAGAGATCATTATGGACTTCTTTACAGGGTTGCCTTGTACACACCAATGGTATGATTCTATACACTGATTGTGGATCGGATGACCAAGTCATCACATTTCCTACAAGTTAAGACTATCACTCATTCAAGAATTATGCTAGACTTTACATTCAGGAGTTAGTTCAGTTGCATGAAGTTCCATTGTCTATCATCTCAAATAGGGGTACTTAGTTCACCTCTCAATTTTGGAGATCGTTTCAGAAGGGCCTTGGTACTCAGGTGAAGCTTAGCACAATATTTCACCCACAGAAAGATGATCAGGACGAGTGGACCATTCAGACTCTAGAGGACATGTTGAGAGCTTGCGTGATTGATTTCAAGGGTAGTTGGGATGATCACTTGCCTCTTATTGAGTTTGTCTACAATAACAGTCACCACTCTAGCATATAGATGGCTCCATTTGATGCTCTTTATGGGCGGAGGTGCAGATCACCTATTGGTTAGTTCAAGGTAAGTGAGGCTATATTTATAGGGATAGACTTTATTTATGAGGCTATGGAGAAAGTCCAGCTTATTAGAGAAAGGCTGAAGACAGCTTAGAGTTGTCAAAAATCTTAGACCTATGTTAGAAGGAGAACGCTTGAGTTTTTCATTAATGATTGGGTGTTTTTGAAGGTATCTCTCATGAAGAGAGTTCTGAGGTTTGGGAAGAAGGGGAAGCTTTGTCCCTGATATGTTGGTCCTTATAAGATCCTGAGTGCATTGGCGATATGGCTTATGAGTTGGAGTTACTGTCGGAGTTAGCTTTGGTGCATTCAGTTTTTCATATGTCCTTACTAAAAAAGTGCATTGCTGATCCAGCTCTAATCGTTTTGGAAGAGAGAATTAGTGTGAATGATAGCCTTACCTATGAGGAGGTTCTAGTTGAGATCCTTGATCATCTGGTTTGAAAGTTGAGGCATAAGGAGGTAGCTTCGGTGAAGAGTTTGAGGAGGAATTAGTTAGTTGAGGGAGATACTTTGGAAGCCAAAGTATATATGATTTGTAGATACCCACATCTTTTTCCTTCCAGCTCTGTTCCAACATGAGGTACCAGTATCTTCCTTAGTACTCGATCCACTTTCATGTCAAGTTCATGTCTCTCAGTTCCTTCTATGTCTTAGCATGCCTGTATGTTTCTTGAATTATGTTCAGTCATGCATCTCAGTTTGGAGTCAGTCACTCCGTCAGTTCTCAGCTACAGCCTTTCAGTCTTGGTATTTCAGTCCCTTCCCTATCCTTCTAGTCTTCTTAATCTACATTCGCGGATGAATGTTCCCAAAGGGGAGAAAATGTAACACCCCAAAAGACCCTAAGATCAGAGCTGAGGCATGAAATGGAGAAAATAGAAAAATCTGCACAAGATCACAAAACGATTCATTAGGTGAGTCGTCAAGTCACCTAACAAATCGTTAGGTGGTAAAAGTTGGTGAAAACTTGGCTTTTCGAGAGTCTTAATGGATAGGTGAAAGATCTGTTATGTGTGATAACGAATCGTTAAGTGGAGGCATTAAGTAAGGATCAGAGAACATTATTTTTGTCCCAGTGGTAAAGGATGGGGTTGACGACCTGTCAAGTCCACTAACTTGTCGTGTAGTGATCCGTTGTAACTAATGTGGTGAATTTCTCAGCGGAGTCACTAATGGTATTTCCGTACTTCCAATGTACTTAACTCCTAAAATAAGTCATTTTGAGCTCCTAAGAGGATCTATTATAGGGTTATATAGGGTTTTATTCATTCCTAACCCTTGTTCCACTCTTAAAACCTCAAGTGGAAGATCATTTCCCCTCAAGCCCTCAAGCAATGAAGTTTCTCCTTCTTCCCCAATTCTCTTGGGTTTAAAACCCTAAAAAAATGTCTTCAAGACCAGGTATGTAGGGTCATGAATGGGGGATTTCTTCCATCCTCATGCCCAATTTTTTCTCTTTCACATAAATTCAAGTCTCCAATCATGTTTTATGAAAATTATAGGGTTAGACAAAATTTTTATAAAATCTTTTATGACCTTCTATGATTTCTATTCTCTTATGATTCAATTCATAGTTTATGGTTATAAATTCATGTTTTTATACAAGAATATCTTATGAACTTATGTTTTTCAAGTTATGATAATCTTACTCAATTATGTATGATTTCATTAATTTCAATCTTATGTATCATGGCTGACCCAGCAGCATTGTTTTCAAGGCTAGTTCATGTCAAGCCCCGCCTTGGGAGGCATGACTGGCACCTGGTGCCCTACTAAGACCTAGACTGCTGGACTAGCTGAGCCTAAGAACTTCTGGTGCCAGGCTGGCTCTAACTCTGGATTCAAGAAAACGACGAGCTATATATCTGTTGTAAATACAACCTCCGACCGACTAGGCATATAGCCACCTGTAAGAAAACAATAGCTACCCAGAACAACTGAATCAATAGGGAACCTATGCGGGCCTACAACGCCACCATACAGTCTAGTTATTCCTGAATTAAGAAAACAAGTGCTAAACTGCTACATGACCAACAAGATCACCACTACCAACTGAATAAGGCCCCATACGGCCATCATAAACAAACTAAAACATGCACAGGACCTCACATGACCGGTACAGCTAACCACAGGGAATATACAATCTGCAAGCCTCTGAGAATAAAAAGAGATGGTTGGGACAGGGCCCCGGCCTACCCATACTGGACAACAAAGAAAAAATACACTTCTGTCTTTCAAGCTCCGGATGAAAGGAGCTGAAGGCTCTGTATCGCTGGCTGGAACTACGAGGGGTCTACTCCTCGTCTATGGGTACCTGCAGGCAAGTAATGCAGCGCCTAAGACAGGCCTCAGCACCGCTAGTACTGAGTATGCAAAGCAACAACTGGAAATAACTGAAAACAAGTATATAACTGATAGAACTGAAGTAGAAAGAAATAGACTGTAATTTGCTGAAAGTATGAATTCAAGACTGTCCTCAACTATGCTGAAAGGAGTAGGAGTCGTACCTAGTAATGTGGTATTCTACTGTCTATCTATTCATAACTAACATAACATGGCATAATACAACATAACATAACATAACATAGCACACATAAACCTTACCTGGTCCCCATAAACCGGAAGTTACAACCAACACGCAATCTATACCCCTACCCCGGTCATCCCATCTCCCATAGTAACTATAAGCATTCTGCCGGTCCCCTGGGTATGCACTTGGGCCCGCTGAGCCCCTGACTATAACTGTACCTGAGTCTAGAGGACTCCTGAATCAACACTCCGGGCATACCCGCTCGACGGGGGTGTATAAAAGCCGACCAAGGCAAAATATGGGGAAACTAGCATCCTATCTTCGTCCCCTAGGGGACGGAATGCCACTCTATAGAGCGACGTATCCTCTCCCTCTAGCGGACGAATCGATATAGCTATTAACACTGGGGCGGTCATGGATGCTAGGTAATCCAACCCGAAACAATACAGTCAAGTCTCAACTGATAATACTAACTGCATACGATACGTGCTTAAACTAATGATAGTAATGTGTATATATATAATACATGATGAAACTGATAATGGTATATATATAATTTTTGCCATACTGTGATGAATCTGATACTAAAACAAGATATAATACTTCAGCTGAAAATCATGCTGTATAACTAAGTTTCATGGCAAACATGATTTATTATTTCTAACATGCTTTCTAAAATTCATATCAAGCTACTATTCTATTTCTGAAATATGGGAACTTATATTGCCTTACTAAGTTTCAGCTGAACACGATAATATCCTGCCGTACATTACTAAATTACATACTGGACATGCTGTACTACTTTTGAAACTTTCTAGTCGAATTTATACTAGCTTGCTCTACTGGAATTACTAACTTGCCGAAAGAAACTAGCTTCACATACCTTGTCCGTTAACTTTTTGAGTATCTGGCGTAACTCGGCTAATTTTCAGCTATTTCTTCCAAATGCATTCATATTCATAGCAATTATAACTAAATTCAACAATATTCTGGAGGAAAATACTACTTTGAATATATATGTAGCCCAAACTTTGACTAATCAAAAAATAGCTGAAAACTCGCTATTTCTCGAATGTCCAGAAGAGAGAAATACTCACTTTAATGTTGGGAGTGTATTAACACTAGTTTGGAGCAATTCCACTTTGACTAGGAGGGTCGCCGCTTCGCCGGATGATTCTTACGAAACTAACTTCGTAGGAATGCTATCTGCAGCTTTATACTTCGGTACCCGAAGTTAATTTGAGTTTGGACCGCGTTTGACGGTGTAATCGGAAGGAATTGTATGAAAACCCTTCATATCCCCTATTTTTGTTTGTTCTCTGGAAATTAAAAATGGAAAGTGACCAAAAAAATCGAAGTGGGGCTTTATATACTTGGACCTGAACCCCCCCCCCCCCCCCCCGTGGCACGCTGGCCATCACTGAGGGGAAGCCTCTGTGACACGCTGCCTGTCGCGGAGGGGCTTTTCCTAACTTCCTCTTAAAGTTGCATTTGTCGAATGTGGTTTATAAGCCGCATTTGCCTTGCGATGCTCCGACTTGGCGCTTGTCCGGTCTTCCCCCGGGCCTTTTCCTAGCATGTATGGCATTCTAAAACTCTTAACCATCATGAAAATAGGCCATCTAAATGTCAAGAATTTACGGGGTGTAACATCCTTCCCCCCATAAGAACATTCGTCCTCGAATGTTAACTTCTGCTTGTAAGAATCTTAACTTGCTCTGCTTATCCTAGAAAAATTTCGACAGAGTTTCCCCTGTAATATGGACTATGTCAAAAATCCTGAAACGTAGAAAAGTCCAATACATGTACTCCACACAATACTATAGCATTCATTTCATAATAAACTGAAGTCAACATCTCACTTATACACATGAAGATAAAACAACTCATAAAACAGCAATATCAACATACCTCTGGCTGAATAAGTCTGAAATAAATGAGGATATTTTAACTTTTAGATCCTCTTCTGCTTCCCAAGTCATCTCCTCTTGGTTCCTGTTACGCCATAGTACTTTGACAGAAGCAACATCTTTAGTCCTTAATCTGCGGATCTGCCGGTCTAGTGTGGCTACTGGAACTTCTTCATAGGCCAACTCTTCTGTAACCTGAATATCTTGGACTGGGAAAATTCTGGAGGGATCTCCTATGCACTTTCTCAACATTGATACGTGGAAAACTGGGTGGACAGATTCTAACTCTGGAGGTAAGTTTAACTCATATGCCACTTGGCCTATTCTGCGCTGCACGTCAGCATATAATTTTTGGCGGCTCTGAGCAGTCAGTAAACGTTCTTTGATAAGCTTTACTTTTTCTTATGACTGATGAATGATCTTTGGCCCAATCAATGCTGATTCTCCTACTTCAAACCAACCGGCTGGATATCTACACTTTCACCCATACCACGCTTCATAAGGTGCTATTTGAATTGCTGAATGATAACTGTTATTATACACGAACTCAATAAGCGGTAGATGTTCATCCCAACTACCTCCAAAATCTAACACACATGCTCACAACATATCCCCGAGCGTCTGAATGGTGCGTTCTGCCTGCCCATCTGTCTGAGGATGAAAAACTATGCTCAGGTTAACCTGCGTCCCCAAGCCTCTCTAAAACGACTGCCAACGCTTAGCTGTAAGCTGCGCTCCTCTGTCAGAGAAAATGGACACTGGAACCCTATGCAGCTTGACTATTTCTCTGATATACAGCTCAGCATAATCCTCAGCAGAAAAGGTAGCCCTTAATGGCAGAAAGTGAGCTGACTTGTTAATATGTCAACGATTCCCCAGACCGACTCATATCTTCGCTTGGTGCGAGGTAATCCTGCTACAAAATCCATATTAATTGCTTCCCATTTCCATAGAGGCACCGCTATGTCTTGAGTCAGCCTGCCTGGTTTCTGGTGTTCAACTTTTACTTGTTGGCAATTAGGACACTGAGCTGCAAATTCTGCTTTCCCTTTCTTCATTTCTGGCCACCAGTAGATTTGTTTTACATCATGGCACATGTTTGTCAAACCTGGGTGGAGAGAATAACGGGCATAATATACCTCTCCCATAATCTACTGGCGAAGCCCTGCAACGTCTGGAGCACAAAGGGACCTTTATATCTCCACACTCCATCCTCGGTTATCTGAAAATCTGTCATCTCTCCCCGCTGAACTCTGTTTCTGAGCTGAACTAGGCTAGGATCTTCGTACTGCCATTCCTTTACTTCCACAACTAAAGACGAAATTGCGGTATTTTGGATTACTGCTCTGTTGACCCCTTTTTCTGCTACATGAACAACTAGACTGGCTAGCTGATGCAACTCTCGAGCCAATTCCCGCTGTTCGGGCTGCAGGTATGCTAAACTCCCCACAGATTCATGGCTGAGGGCATCTGCTACTACGTTGGCCCTTCCTGGGTGATACAGAATATTCATGTCATAATATTTCAACAGCTCTAACCAGCGACACTACCACAAATTCAACTCCTGGAACTCCGCTCTCATGCTTCAGTCCACTGAAAAAAAATTTTTGCTACCTTCTGTGTCAGTTTAGTTAAAGGTACTGTTAAGGTGGAAAATTCTTCCACAAATCTTCTGTAGTACCCGGCTAACCCTAGAAAACTGTGTACCTCGGTCGGAGTGGTGTTCTGGCCATGTTTTTACTACTTTTATTTTTTGTATATCTACCTGTATACCAGTCTCCGACACGATGTGACCCAAAAAGGCTACTGAATTCAGCCAAAATTCACATTAGATAAATTGGCATGTAACTGACGATCATACTGGTTTATTATACCGGAGAAACTGACAAGTAATCTATCTGTATAGCTAGAGTTTTATATGGCCTTATGGGCTGCATGCTACTGCTACTCGCTGCTAGAATAATCTGTATGACTATCTACACACCATGTGCACGTATCTAATCAGAGGATCCTGATAGTGATCATGATCTCTAATAATTTGGCTGAATAACAGTGAATAACTAAATAACTAGGCTGAATGACCCGAATGCGGAAGTAGTCTAACAATGCTCTAAACGTCCTAGTCGGGCATCTGTAGATCATGCATAACTGCGGAGTTGTGGATAGCTAATTGTTTTGTTATTCTAATTGGACAACTGTAGAGCTGGGCTTAGTCGAACTTACCCTCAGGCGATTAGCCCCTAGATCTTCACAGGGAGCCTACCAATTTCCATGTCTTAGTAAACACTGTGCTAGCAGAGTACTACCAATTCCTTATGCCTTGTTCGTATCCACTCGGATCTATACTGTTGTTCTGGGGAAATTCTCGGTCTTATGAGCAATTCTGTAAAGACTGGCCTTCTCCTAGGACTCTGTATCTGAATATCTTACGAGAACCGTCTGGGGACTAGTCCGTCACTAACTACTGATGTGGACCCTTTCTTTGGGTACCCACGGGTTGGTCTGACTGGGACGACTAGCTGACTTGTAGGGTGTTCTACATGATAGCTTCTAGGTCGACTAAGGCTGACTCTCACCTACAAGGCTGGAAAAACAATGTACGACCACTTAACGTACCGGAGAACTCTAGTGTTGCTAACCTCTGGAATATGCTTAGTTGGTCTCTATTTCTGGTTCTAGCATATGCGATAACGTTACTGGTCTTTAGGGATTCTTCCCTGCTAATACAGGCGCTAGCTGGTCGTTAGACCGTCTAAGAGTGCCCGTATCATCTAACCCCCTGATTCAGGCTACTAACTCTTGTGAGATTCTGAAGTCTAGATCTAGAAACAAGCATATAAGTCCATTAACTCAGTAAACTGAGAATTGATAAAGTTTCTATAGCTTCATACGTGAATCACACTTAACCTTCCCCCATTTTGGCGAGGGGTCCTGCAGTACGATCTATATATACTTCCTAGCAGCTAACCAAAATTTGTGTGACTGTAACCCGTATCGGCAGCTACTCATAGCATATCTGATATCTGTATATATATATATATATATATATATATATATATATATATATATATATATATATATATATATATATCAACAACTATGTATAATACATACTGAATTCTTGTAGTAATACGTAATCTGTGACATGCTTTACTGAATTTCATACTGCACATGATATACTGCTTCTATAGTCTAATGATATCTCCTGTCCTCTCGTACCATTTCATTGGATTTTCGTCCCATTCTAGAAGTAACAAACACATGCACTTTAGCTATGATCTGCTATTTGAAATTTCGCCACTCTTACAACATGGGGTCAACATCCCAACCTTGTGGTCTTACTCGGCATTATATTAAGGACCCGTGACTATCTGTTGAACCTTGTCTCTAGGCCACACTAGATTAAAGTTTCTGGATCGGCACCCTCTTACCTTCTCCTTAGGCGGACGTACCGCAACATTCTAAACTACAATCTTACTATCTCTTAACTGTCAGTCCGAGGCTCAGTCCTTAATACATGATGTTCTATCAATCTGGAGGTGATTCTAATTTCCCCTCAAAATCTGGTATTCATGCTTTTTCCCCTTATCTTTCTTAAGCTGAGCTTTGGGGTTCAAGGTACCTGCCTTACATTGTCAATAAGGTTACTGGTCAAGTCTCAGCTAATACTTCTTCTGGCTTGCAGTAGGAGCCATCTGATTCATATGACCTTCCTACCTTCGATATCACAACTAAAATCATAACTATTATCTTGCAGGTATATCCTGCCGTTGTTAGCGTGTTATGGCAGACTTGGCCTTTTTCTGACTTGAACTTGACTATTACTGGAAGTCCATCACTGACGGATCTCCTATGCCCACTTCTAGTAAGCTAATATTCTTACTCTCTCTTCTGACTTATTACCTGAGGGCCTGCACAACTTACGTAATCATAGGGGCTCCTTACTCTTTATAACACTTTCTGGAATTAACCAATCCATCTTCACTTACTGCTTACTTTGGGCAACATAGCCTCAATCCTTATGCCCCTTGCTATACTGGAATCAAAACTAATAGGTAGGAATAGCCTTTTCTTACTGCAACGAAACGAAGACATGGAACTGTACCACATCTGAAAGGATGGAGGTGGGAATCCTGCATTTCCCTCTCTTTCTCACATCTATGCGATAGTCTAATATTATCTGTCATCTTAGTCAAATCTTATATATCTAACAAATAAATCAACTCGTATATACGCTATGCTTCTGACTTCCTACTCTGAAGTTATAGAAATACACTGGGGATGGTACCGACAGATGTATCACATTGTGAGGTCCCTAATACCTCTTGCTGCTGCTATATCCAATCTTCTTCCTGTGATAGGGTGTCGCTGATCCGACTTTGTATCTGTAACCAAAGAGTATGATAAGTTTTAGGGACTCAACCCAATACTGTACCGCTCTATAGCACGATTGCATAAGAAGAAAGAGTAACCATCCTATCATGCCTTGCATCCTCTTCTCTATAGTATGTGGTGCAATACACATCCATAGACAAGACTTTACTTAGCACGGCTTGCATACTCCCTGGGATATGACCTGCTCTGATAAAAAGTTTGTCACGCCCCGCCTTAGGAGGCATAACTGGCACCTGGTGCCCTACTAAGACCTGGACTGCTGGACTAGCTGAGCCTAAGCACTTCTGGTGCCAGGCTGGCTCTAACTCTGGATTCAAGAAAACGATGGGCTATATAACGACTGTAAATACAGCCTCCGGCCGACTAGGCCTATAGCCACCTGTAAGAAAACAACAGCTACCCAGAACAGTTGAATCAATAGGGAACCTATGCGGGCCGACAAGGCCACCATGCTGTCTAGTTATTCCTGAATTAAGAAAACAAGTGCTAAACTGCTACATGACCAACAAGTTCACCACTACCAACTGAATAAGGCCCCACACGGACATCATAAACAAACTAAAACATGCACACGGCCTCACATGACCGGTACAGCTAACCACAGGGAATATACAATCTGCAAGCCTTTGAGAATAAAAAGAGATGGTCGGGACAGGGCTCCGGCCTACCCATACTGGACAACAAAGAAAAAATACACTTCTGTCTTCCAAGCTTCGGATGAAAGGAGCTGAAGGCTCTGTATCGCTGGCTTGAACTATGAGGGGTGTGCTCCTCGTCTACGGGTACCTGTAGGCAAGTAATGCAGCGCCCCAGACAGGCGTCAGTACCGCTGGTACTGAGTATGCAAAGAAACAACTGGAAATAACTGAAAACAAGTAACATAACTGTTAGAACTGAAGTAGAAAGAAATAGACTGCAATTGGCTAAAAGTATGAATTCAAGACTGTCCTTAACTATGTTGAAAGGAGTAGGAGTCGTACCTGGTAACGTGGCATTCTATTGTCTATGTATTCATAACTAACATAACATGGCATAATACAGCATAGCATAATATAACATAGCACACATAAACCTTACCTAGCCCCTATAAGCCGGAAGGTACAACAAACATGCAATCTATACCCCTACCCTGGTCATCCCATCTCCCATAGTAACTATAAGCATTCTGCCGGTCCCCTGGGTATGCACTTGGGCCCACTGAGCCCCTGACTATAACTGTACCTGAGTCTAGAGGACTCCTGAATCAACACCCCGAGCGTACCCGCTCGACGGGGGTGTATAAAAGCCGACCAAGGCAAAATATGGGAAAACTGGCATCCCATCTTCGTCCCCTAGGGGATGGCCTGCCACTCTGTAGAGCGATGTATCCTCGCCCTCTGGCGGAGGAGTCGATACAGCTATTAACCCTGGGGCGGTCATGGATGCTAGGTAATCCAACCAAAAACAAGACAGTCAAGTCTCAACTAATAACTAACTGCAAACGATACATGCTGAAACTAATGATAGTAATGTGTATATATATAATACATGCTGAAACTGATAATGGTATATATACAATTTCTATCATACTGTGCTGAGCCTGATACTGGAACAAGATATAATATTTCTGCTAAGAATCACGATGTATAACTAAGTTTCATGATAAACATGATTTACTGTTTCTAACATGCTTTCTAAAGCTCATATCAAGCTACTATTCTATTTCTAAAATACTTTACGGGAACTTATATTGCTTTACTATGTTTCGGCTGAACACAATAATATCCTGTCGTACTTTACTAAATTACATACTGGTCATGTTGCACTACTTCTGAAACTTTCTACTCGAATTTATACTAGTTTGCTCTACTGGAATTACTAACTTGCCGAAAGAAACTAGCTTCACATACCTTGTCCGTTAACTTTTTGAGTATCTGACGTAAATCGGATAATTTTCAGCTATTTCTTCCAACTACATTCATATTCATAGCAATTAGAACTAAATTCATCGATATTCTGGAGGAAAATACTACTTTGAATATATATATATATATATAGCCCAAACTTTGACTTATCGAAAAACAACTGAAAACTCGCTATTTCCCGGAAGTCCAGAAGAGAGAAATACTCACTTTAATGCTGGGAGTGTATTATCACTAGTTTGGAGTGATTCCACTTAATTTGACTTGGCGGGTCACCGTTTTGCCGGACGATTCTTACGAAACTAACTCTGTAGGAATGCTCTCTGCAGCTTTATACTTCGGTACCCGAAGTTAATTTGAGTTTGGACCGCGTTTGACGGCATAATCGGAAGGGATTGTATGAAAAACCTTCATTTGCCCTGTTTTTGTTCGTTCTTTGGAAATGAAAAATGGAAAGTGACCAAACAAAACCGAAGTGGGGCTTTATATACTTGGACCTGAACCCCCCCCCCTCCATGGCACGCTGGCCATCACAGAGGGGAAGCCTCCGTGACACGCTGCCTGTTGCAGAGGGGCTTTGCTCGACATCCTCTTTAAGTTGCATTTGTCGAATACGATTTATAAGTTGCATTTGTTGAATGCGATTTATAAGTCGCATTTGCCTTGCGATGCTCCGACTTGGCACTTGTACGGTCTTCCCCCGTGCCTTTTCCTCGCATGTATGGTATACTATAACTCTTAACCATCATGAAAATAGGCCATCTAAATGTCAAGAATTTACGGGGCGTAACAGTTCATATATGACAAGTATGATTATGATTTTCATGTTTTCTAAATATCCCATGCAAAACCAAGTATGTTTCATAATTCAAGTAGGCTGAGGTTCAGCGCATCAGGCCTCATAATTATGTGCCACTGTAGGTATATATTCATATTTGGGTCCTTTCCAAAGAGTGTTCCCTGCCCGACAAGGCTCACGAGTGATATCACGCCTTTATCGTTCTTTTCCCTAGCAAGGCTTAGGATGGCGCTGCCAACTTGAGCGAGATAGTTGGGCATCATGTCCTAATTCATGATGGTGTTGGTTATTAGAAGTCTTCAATTGTTCCTCATGCTTTAAGATGTTCATTTTAGGATTTATGGTATCATTTTTTATAGTATGATCGACCCATTGATCAGTTTATGAGCTTTTAGTTATGATTTCAAACATGTTAAGCTATATGATTTTACTTTCAAAATCTTGGGTTATTATGTTTCATCTTAAGAAGAATCACTTATGTTTATGAGTATCTAACAATTATGATTTTAGCATGTTGTCCTTACTCACATGTTTTTCTTACCCTACATACTCAGTACGTTCAAAGTACTGACCGTATACTTCTATGCTATATCGTCTTATGAAATAGGTTCAGGTGATCAGTCTCATCCTCGATGTTAGCTATGCGCCTACTTTAGTCCAGTCCAGCCCCAACTTGGGTAAGTCCTTATGATCCGAGGACGTCAATTTTGGTATGTGTTCTTTCTTTATGTATTTCAGTTCTTAGATTTTGGTGGAGCAAGTAGGGGGTGTTGTCCTATCAACTCATCTATGACTAGAGGCTTTTCAGATAGTTATGTGTAGATGTTTCAGAGATGTTGACTTGTAGTCTTGTTTATTCTTTATGAGATTCTAGACTTCCGCTCCTGGTATGATTTGTGCTTAACTTCCGCTTAGTTATATGCTCTTAATCATGATAAGTATGTGCCATTGGTTAGCTTGAGTCATTCATGATTCTAGGTCCCATGTCACAGTCCGAGGTCCATGCTTAGGTCGTGACAATTACATATTGGAACCAAATGACGGAGGCATTCCTTGATTGATTATTCACACCTTCTAAGATTCTACAATTGAGTGATAAGATCACAAAATTCCGGCAACTCTTGGGAGAACAGATACACGAGGTGTGGCTAAGGTTTAAAAAGAAAGTGCCCATTTTCCCGAACCATGGACTGCCGGATGGAGTACTTCTTAAAAGTTTCTAGCAGACACTTGATTCAATTAATTAGTCCGTGGTGAAAAATCTTGTTGGTGGTTCAATCATGGACCAAACATTCAGACTTGTAAAAGCCTTGTTAGATAGGATGACAAAAACAAACCGAGCTTGGCACACTAGAGAGACCGAGGTGTCCTCAAGTGAACCTTCCAACCACATGATAGTGGAGATGAGGAGAATAGATGAGGAAAGGGATGAAACTCTATAAAAATGATGACTCAAATGGAGCTACTTACAGAACACATTATGGGCTCCGGAACCAAAAGCATAAATGCTATTGGAGCTTAAGATTCTAACTCTTTTGAGAATGATGCTCTTTATGGTAGACTTGAGGAAGAATTCCAATTCATGATGAGACAAATGGTGGGTTCTTGTCAGGGGTACCAAAGGTGCCATCCAAGGCCTTTGGTGTCCTCGTAATGGGAAGCAAGCTTGTAGGGATCATGTGGGCCATAGAGAGATAGAGACAACCAATGAAGGGAGAATCAGAGAGAGAGAGAGAGAGGGGTATAATCACCGAAGTTCAAATACATATTACCTCCCCTTAAATATGATGTAGTCCCTATGCAAACAAGTGTGAGTGATCCAAGGAGTTCAGAGATTGAAGAAATGTTTGCCAGGGTGTTGAAGAAAGTGGAGTCAATAGATACTGGAGTGGAAGAATTGAGAGGTGAGGTATCTAATATTACCCAAACTTTGAGCTCGCACTCAACATCAATCAAACACCTTGAAGCCTAAGTGAACCATTTGTCGGCACAAATGAACCCTCGAATGAAGGGTAATCTCCCTAGTGATACTATGACAAATTTGAAGAATGATGGCCATTGCATTGCAATTGTCACTAGAAGTAGCAAGGTAGTTAAGAATGCAGGTGAGAAGCCCAAAGAGGCTGTTACTGCAAAGAAAAATTAGGAGAAGTCAAAAGATGGGGTGCCAAGAGCACTTATTGTTGCTAATGAGAAGAAGGTGGTGGAGGAGGATGAGGTTAATAATCTTCCTCGAGTTGTAAGTAATGAGGAAGAAGGAGAGAGGCTCTGAGTACTACAGGCCAGGTGCCTAAATTCCAACCTCTGTACCCCCAGCAGTTAATGAAAGAGAAAGAGGAAAACTAGTTTAAAAAGTTCATTGACATGTTCAGCAAGTTGTCCATGAATATTCCATTGGTAAATGCTCCGTTACAGATGTCGGGTTATGCAAAGTTCATGAAGGAGCTATTGAAAAAGAAGAAGGTGATTGATGTGGACATAATGGAGGTGTCACTTAATTGCAGTACAGTCATGGCCAGCTATTTAGCCCCAAAACTAGATTATCTAGGGGATTTCACAATCCGTTGCACCATTGGGATATATTTATTCAACAAGGCCTTATGCGACTTGGGGGAAAGTATCAACTTGATGCCCCTTGTGATCCTTAAAAAATTTGGTTTAAGAGATCCCAAGCATACTCCTATGAGGTTGCTTATGGAAAATCAATCCAACAAACCTCCAGTGGGAATCCTTTATGATGTGCTGGTTAAAGTAGATAAACTCATCCTCCAGTGGACTTTGCGGTGCTAGATTGCGATGTAGACATAAAAGTCCCACCATCTCGGGGCGCCATTCTTGTCTATCAGATGTGCTTTAGTGGGTTGAATTAGGGGAACTCAAGTTTAGAGTCGGCGGTGATAAAAGTACATTTAATGTGTGTAAACCAATTAAATCCCTATATGATTGCAAAGTGGTGGCCGTGATAGATGCTAGGGACGAGTAAGTGGAGGTCCTTTATATGGAGATTGAGCCTCCAGACCCATGTTCACAATTGAGGTAAGATCGTCAAGCTCCAACGTTAAATCGGGCGCTTCTTAGGAGGCATCCCAAATGTATTTAAATCTCTTTTTACTTCACCTAGTTATTGTTTTTGTTGTTGTAGTAATGTAGGAAGTTGGATTGTGGCAAAAGTTGAAGGAAGCATAATGGAGCACAAGCACTGGACCTGTGAGATGCAGGTCCCCATCTGCATAACGAGAGCAAACATCTAGCATACCTGTCACAAAATTTAGCGACGACTCTGACTCCTATCGTTCGGTAGTGCATAAATGCGTTCCTGATCGCTACCTGAACTGGATGTCCCTGATCTACCTCGGCCTCTACCGGCTGGAGCTGAAGGCCTGTGCCCTGCAGAAGGTGCTGGCGCATATGAACCTGTTGAGGACCTATTCAGCTAGTCCTAACCGCCCTGGCATCTAGTCGGACAATCCTCATTATGTATCCCTCCTGTCCACAGGAAGAACAGGCAGTGGAACCATACCTGCACCTCCCTAGATGTGGTCTATGACAGGTACTACATCATGGTGCCGCTAGTCCTATCTGATCTAGCCCCCTTTTCTGCTGTGAGGTAGATGCTCGTGAACTTTCACTGGGACCTAACTGTCCACAACCATATGATCTGCTACCCTGCTGCTGCTTGAACGGGGGTCTAGCTGGACTACCTGATAAACGAGGCTTGGGCCCACCCTGAAAGTCTGCCTAAAAGTCTGCAGGTCTAGGCCTACGACGCTACTCCTGATCTACCCTATCAATTGCTTACTGACTCTGTCTGAGTTACTCGATACATTCCAAGTACTGACCACGTACTCTATGCTATATCGTTTCATGATACAGGTCCGAGAGATCAGCCTCAGCTGCATCGTTAGTCTTTCTTTCCTCTCAGACCTGTGTTAGCCAGTATATGTGAGTAGTTATCCTTCAGGGAAATTCAGTTATCTATGGTAATGTTATTTAAGTTATAGACTCTGTTTAGTCGAGCTAGTTGGGGATGCTGTCTCATAAGCTCATCAGTTATGTGAGAGGCTATTCAAACATTATGTAGAAATCATCTTATCATTGTTGAATCTATTTTAGATCGATATGTATGAAAACTTCCACTTATATACGCTTTAGTATTACATCAATATCTGCTTATAGTATGCTCTTAGTTGATATGTTCATGCCATGGGTCGACTTGGAGCCTCTCGGGGTTCCTTGTCTTGTGTCTCTATCTCGGCCTATGTTCGGGTCGTGACAAACTTGGTTTTAGAGCATTGGGTTTTGAAGTGTCCTAGTGTGACTGAAAGCTGCGTTAAGTAAAGTCTTTTTAATGGGTGTGAAGTGCACCACACTTATGAAAAAGAGGCTATTAAATGTTTTAGGAAATGTTCCCTTCATTCGTAATCTATATGGTGCGATGTAATTTCTCTCTTTCCTTCTAACTCGTGCTATATGCGTTTGTAGAATCATGCCTCCTCGCTCAGTTAAGGGAAGAAAAAATGGAAACGGAAATGGCTATGAAAATTGCAATGGGGATAGGCGCCAGCAGGCCCCACCAGCTTCCGAGGATCATGTACCCAAGCAGATTGCCCACGCAGAATTTAGGGCAACAATATAGATACTAGCTCAAGCTTTGACCACCTAGGTCAACCAACAGTTAGTAGCGCATGTCCCTCAGAATGGGAATGCGACAGTGGTAAGAGTTAGAGATTTTTTAAGGATGAACCCTCCGGAGTTCCGTGGATTAAAGGTAGACGAGGATCTACATGAGTTTATTGATGAAGTTTTGAAGATCACCCAGATCATGGGGTTGACTGGGGAGGAGTGCACTAATCTAGCCTCATATTAGCCGAAAGGTGTTGTGCACATCTAGTTTAGGAAATGGAAGGATAGCATGATAGTTGGAGTAGGCCCCATTGGTTGGGATGAGTTCTATACTGCATTTCTGGATCGATTCTTCCCTCGTGAGATGAGGGAGATTAAAGAAGCTAAGTTTGTGAACCTAAACCAGGGTAACACGACAGTCCAAGAGTATGCTTTGGAGTTCATTCGTTTTTCCAAGTATGCACTAGAGCTAGTGGCGAATCCGAGAGTTCTAGTAAGTAGGTTTGTCCATGAAGTAGCGGACTACTTGGTCAAGGATTGAAGGACCGCTATGCTATAAAAGGACATTGATTTTCCTCGATTGGTTTTGTACACCCAGTAGATGCAGTCGGTGCATTTGAGAGAGAGAGGGGCCAAGAGGGCTAGAATAGACCGTTATAGGTTCTCTCAATAGCAATCGGGGGCGGACATCGCCAACAGTCTCATCAGAGGTCAGTAGCACTAGCACCATCATCTGCAAGTGCACCATCTAGACCGCGAGGTGATCAGAGGAGCAGAGCCTCAGGTTCGAGGGGCCAGAGGAGCATGCAAATAAAGTGTACCTTTTTTACCAGCGAGAAGTGTGGAAAGAATCATATAGGATAGTGCTTGATGGGATCAGATATCTGTTTTGGGCGTGCTCGACCCGGCCATATGCGCTTGGAGTGTCCCTTAACTAGATAGCGTGGTAACAGAGATCGTGCTTACGCTACCAGTGCAGCAGCAGCCCCAACTCAACAGGATGCGTCCACTAGTGCAGGTGGTGGCCAGCGCCAGAATAGGTTTTATGCGCTTGCATCCTTACAGGAGCAGGAGACTTCACCAGATGCGGTTACCGGTACGTTACAATTATTCCACTTTGATGTATATGCATTGTTAGATCTAGGGTCTACATTATCTTTGGTGATACCTTATGTTGCCAATAATTTCAGAGTCAATCCCGAAATCCTATCTGAACCCTTCTCAGTCTCTACTCCAATTGGTGATTCAGTTATAGCTCGACAGGTATATAAAAAATTGCCCAGTCATAGGCCTTCAGAAAGTCACCTCAGCAGATCTAGTTGAGCTAGCCATGATGGATGTTGATGTTATCTTTGGCATGGATTGTTTACATGCATGTTATTCCTCATTTAATTGTATAACTCATGGGTAGAGTTTCGATTTTCGAGTGAGCCAGTCCTAGAACGGAAGGGTAGTTCAGCTATTCTTGTAGGTCGCTTCATTTCCTGCCTTAAGGCTAGAAAAATTATTTATAAGGGTTGCAATACCATCTTGTTAGGTTTAAGGATGCTACATTCAAAACCTCGACTATCTAGTCAGTTCCTGTAGTGTGTGAATATCCAAAAGTGTTTCCAGATGGTTTACGAGGAATTCCTCTCAAGTGAGAGATCAATTTTGCTATTGACCTTCTTCCTGATATGTAGCCTATATCTATTCCTCCTTACAGATTGGTTCCAGCTGAGCTAAACGAGTCAAAGGAGCAGTTGAAAGATTTCTTAGACAAGGGTTTCATCAGACCAAGAAAATCCCCTTGGGGTGCACCAGTCCTCTTTTTCCGGAAGAAGGATGGTTCCCTCCAAATGTGCATTGACTATTGGCAATTGAACACACTCACCATCAAGACCAGGTATCTCCTTCCCAGGATTGATGACTTGTTTAACCAGCTTTAGGGTGTTAAGTTCTTTTCCAAGGTAGACCTCCGATCTAGATACCATCAGCTTAGAGTTCAGGAGAGTGACATTTCGAAGAAAGCCTTTAGGACTTAGAATGGTCACTATGAGTTTATAGTTATGTCTTTTGGACTAACTAATGCTCTAGAAGCTTTTATGGACTTGATGAATGGAGTGTTCTAGCTTTATTTGGATATGTTCTTGATCATATTCATAGATGAAATCCTCATATACCCTCGGATCAAGGAGGAGGATGCCGCTCATTTGAGAGTGGTAGTACAGAATCTTAAGGATCGCCAATTATATGCTAATTTTAGCGAGTGCGAGCTTTGGCTAAACTCAGTAGCAATTTTGGGTCATGTGGTGTCAAGTGAGGGTGTACAGGTGGACTCTCCAAAGATAGAAGTGGTGAAGAATTTGGCCTAGAAAAGTTAGTCCTTCGGATATCAGGAGTTTCTTAGGTTTAGCTGGTTACTACCAGAGATTTTTTGAAGGGTTTTTATCCATTGAGCACCACTGACTAAGTTGACCCAGAAGAAAGTGAAATTTCAATGATCAGAGGCTTATGAGAAGAGCTTCAAAAAGTTAAAGACTTGACTCACCTCAGCACTAGTGTTGACCCTGCATGAGGGTACTGATGGTTTTGTGGTATATTGTGACACTTCAAGGGATGGCCTTGGTTATGTACTAATGTAGCACAGTGAGGTTATATCCTATGCTTCGAGGCAGTTGAAGGTCCTGGAAAAGAACTATTCAACTCATGACCTCGATTTGGCAGCGGTAGTATTTGCCTTGATGATTTGGAGACACTATCTGTATGGGGTCCATGTGGATATGTTTATGGACCACAAAAGCCTATAGTATGTGTTTACCCAAAAATATCTGAATCTACGCCAGAGAAGGTGGTTGGAGCTTCTTAAAGATTATGATATGAGTGTCCTTTATTATCTTAGTAAAGCTAATATGGTGGAAGACGCTCTTAGTAGGTTTTCTATAGGGAGTGTAACCCATGTAGATGAGGAGAAGAAAGAGTTAGTGAAGGATTTGCATTGTCTTGCACGGCTTGGAGTTCATCTTGTTGACTCGACAGATGGTGGTGTTATTGTTCAGAATGGTTCAGAATCATCCTTGGTGACTGAGGTCAAATCTACACAAGATAAGGATCTTACTTTTTTCCAAGTTGAAGGAAGTTGTTCAGAATTATAAAGTGGATGTCTTCTCCCAAGGGGGAAATGGTGTACTACGATATTAGGGTCGTTTGGGTACGGTGTTGATGACCTGAGAGAGCAGATGTTGCATGAGGCTTATGGTTCCAGATATTATATTCATCCAGGAACCACCAAGATGTACCGTGACATACGGGAAGTCTATTGGTGGAATGGCATGAAGAAGGACATATTAGAGTTTATGGCGAAGTGTCTGAATTTTCAACAGGTGAAGGTTGAGCATCAAAGACTCAGAGGTGTGCTTCAGGACATTAGTATCCCTTCTTGGAAGTGGGAGGAAATTAATATGGACTTCATTATGGGATTTCCTCGCACTCGCCGATAGTATGACTTTATTTGGGTTGTAATAGATAGGTTGACAAAGGGAGCCCATTTTCTACCAGTTAAAACTACCGACTCAGTGGAGGATTATGCTAAGTTAAACATTCGGGAGTTAGTTCGGTTTCATGGAGTGACCTTGCCCATCATATAAGATAGAGGTACTCAGTTTATCTCCTAGTTTTGGATATTGTTTTAGAAGGGACTTGGTACTCAGTTCAAGCTTAGCATAGCATCACCTGCAAACAGATGGTCAGGCGGAGCGAACCATTCAGACTCTAGAAGATATGTTGAGAGCATGTGTGATTGATTTAAAGGGTAGTTGGGATGATCATTTGTCTCTCATGGATTTTGCATATAACAACAACTACCATTCTAGTATTTAGATGGTTCCATTTGAAGCTCTCTATGGGCGAAGATGTAGATTGCTTAGTGGTTGGTTCGAAGTAGGTGAAGCTATGCTGATAGGAAAATATTCAGTCAATGAGGCTATGGAGAAAGTTCAACTTATAAAGGATAGGTTAAAAACAACTTAGATTCGCCAAAAGTCCTATGCGAATGTAAAGAGGAGAGAGCTTGAGTTCGAAGTTGATGATTGGGTATTTCTGAAGGTATCTCCTATTAAAGGACTGATGAGGTTCAGAAGGAAAGGGAAATTCAGTCCCTGTTATGTTGGTCCATACCGGATTGTGAGATGGGTTGACAATGTAGCATATGAGTTGGTGTCACGACCCGAACGTAGAACCAGATCGTAACACGGGACAAGGAGCCCCAAGAGATTCCAAGTCGACCCATGGCATGAACAAACATCTAACTCAATTACCAAAACTGAAGAGTCAACATAATAATCTTAGAGGAAGTCTAAAATAAATATAATATTAGAATACAGAATTTGAAGATGAATACATCCTTTGTCTGAAAAGCCTCTAAACATGATGAGTTGATGGGACAAGACCCCAACTAACTCAATAAAGCTGAAACTGAAAATACATAGCGGGAGTATGAATATGTCTAGTCCTCAGGAGATGAGGACTCACCAAAAGTGTAATATGCTAACTCTGAAGACTGGCTATGAACAGGGCTGAGTTTGAGTGTCGGGTCCTGTATCATGAAATGATGCAACATAGAGTATGCGGTCAGTACGTGTAATGTACTGAGTATGCAAGGTAAGTAAAGCCGCTTAAATAAGTAAAATCATTTAAAGACATGTATAATGTAAAACATAAACAATAAGAATACGACAATAGGGCTTGCATGCATTCTTTTTGAAATCATGATCTCATCATAACATAACATAACATCATAACTGAATGGATTGACTCAAAGCTAAAATTTGATAGAAATGAGTAAAACTAAACATTGAGTGAAACTTTCTTTAGAACATATATAGATACATAAATCTCAAGAATGATGAATATGCATAACTGAAATCATGAGGAACAATGGGAGATTCGTCTTTTAACCGACATACCACGATAGAGCTTACGTGGTCCTAACTATCACACTCAAGTGGGTAGAGCCGTCCAAAGCCTTTCCAGGGCTAGGGATTATACAATGATATCGATATCAAGCTCGTGGAAAAATAGGGCAGGGGATAGTGATCGTGGGCAAAAATAGCATGCCCAAGTGATGCTTTATACCTTAATTTAGTCTTGTTTATCTAAGTTATTTTATACATTTTCATGTAATTTTATATAAATGTGAATATATGTGCTAACCAACATGATTAGTCCTTGTTTTGTAGGTTTCAATGATTTGGAGGAACTAATTTATAAGTTGGTGAAGGAAAGGAATGGAGTCGGAAGCAATCGGTGGAAGTCGGCAAGGAGTAGGCATGGCAAGTGAGCAGATGCAGCAGAAACGTGCCACGACAGGCCAGCCCCGCGCCAGCAGCATGCCATCGCGCTTCCCAAGCAGCGTGACACGCTGCCAACGCGGCAAGAAGGCTGCCGAGGGTCGATTTAGGGTGATTTCCAGAAAGCCTTCGCGTCAGTGGCGTGTCATGGAGGCAGTGCTCCACGATGCACTCCGTGACACATTGCTTGTTATTCCGGGAAAAATTCCCACTAGTATAAATAGCACACTTAGGTTTTATTTTAGAAATTCTGACTTGGTGGAGCAAGAACGTGGGTTACAGGCAGTTGAGGGGACGAAAATCTCAGGGTTTTTCTCTATCTCCTTCTTCTTTAATTCAATTGCTTGTATGTTTAACACTCATTTTAACGATGTTTAATCCACGAATGAGTGGCTAAATCCTCTTCTTGCTGAGGTTAAGAACAATTGTATTGAAATGTAGTTATTGATCAATTGGGTTTTTCATCTTTTCTTCCATGGTTGTTCTATTGATTCTTGTTCTTACTGCATTAATGTGTGGCCAATGTTAATGTATATCTAAAAAGTCCGGTTTCACTCGAGAGAGCCAGAAATTGGAAAGTTGTGAATCAATAGGATATGATCTTTTCTTAGTTTGGGAAAGTTGAGAATTGATTTACCTTCAGGATAGAAATATACCTGAAAGTCGTATTAGTCAATTAAGGAACCGGTTTTGTATGGCTAGAACATGAATTTCGTTTAATCACAGAAATGTAGGTGGACGGTTCATGATTCTTAAGTTGGGTTAAATACGAGAGTTTTAATCCATTGGCAATAGTTCTTGACTAGCAACCGGAGGAAAGATTAACCACATTATATTGATAATTTATTTCTTTACATGTTCATTTAACCTCAGCATGCTCACATTCATAGTTCAGACTCAAAATTATATAATCTTTGTAGACTTAGCATAAAATTAGACATCAAAATATCAAACTCTTCTTTGCACTGTTGTCTTTATTGTTAGAGTTAAAATATAGTACACTTGAGTAGATTGTTACCTTATCCCAGTCCCTGTAGGATCTATACTTGGCTTACTTAAGCCACTTTACTACTTGTTCGACCACGTACACTTGCATGTAGCTTTATACCCAAAGAAGAAAATCCTAACAAGTTTTTAGCGCCGTTGCTGGGGACTGGCAATTGGTGAATTTTTCTTAAGTGTTGATTTACTATATTTTTTTTCTTAGTGCTGATAACTTGGTCTTAGTGTTTGTTTTAATTCATTTATTATTATTATTATTATTATTATTATTATTATTTTTTCGAATACCCTTATTGACATGACATCGTGGAATACAAATGGTTTAAATGGTGGATACTCATATTTTGGCGAATCTTGTCTTAATTGCGGAGGACACCACTCGTGGCAACACTGTAACACATGCAATATATGTGGTGGTCAAGATGGACATTGGGATGGCTGTCCGAATGCATATTCCCCTCCCCCAAGCCCCTACTATGATCCTTCTGTTGTTTTTGCTGAATATAGGCATGCTGAAAATGAGGATTTGGGACGCCAAGCTCAAATAGAAGACATGCTGAAACAATTCCTGGAGCAATCAGAAGCAATGAAGGAGGTGATGACAGTATTGAGAATTCAGCAAGAAGAGAATGCAGAGGCTCTAGAAAGGATGAGCATCAAACTCACGGAGATGATTGCTGAGGCTGAAGCTTGTGATAAATTGCAGGTGACAGTTTTAGCCGATATTCAAGAGGAACTACAAGAGGAAGACAAGGGTGAATTTTTGGATGAAGCCCAACAATTAGAATCTCTTGAGTGTCCCCATGATGGGCTCACACTTATGGAAAATCCATTCATGGAAGAAGAGATAGAGTATCCCCCAGTTGACATTAATGGACAGATAGATGTCGATGCTGATAAGGTGTATACAAATAAGGAGGTCAAGCACAATGCAGTTTCAGAGTTGAGGGTTATTGGACCACACTCGAAGCATTTTTCGACCTTAAGTTTGGTTGACAACCGAGAAATAGAGTCTTCCAAGCTTATAGAGAAATGTCTAGAGGAGGACCAAGCCCCGTATATTTTGAAATTTGCTAACTCGGAGAGACGAAATGACTTCGCTTACTTAAGGGCCAATAAGTTCAAAAGGCAACATCTACTGCTTGGTCCTTACAATTTTTCACCACCACCCCTGGAGCATAAGAGGAAATTAGAGAAGAAATTAGGGGTGAGATTCATATCCTCAAGGTGGAGGAAAAATCGGTGAAACTTGATACGTCGTGCCGCGACGTAAAATGAGGCACTGCTTGGGAGGCAACCCAAGGGTACCATTTTAATTTCTTGCAATTAACTTGATTCTATTTATTTTTCATCTTGTGTTGTTTTGGTGGAAAGTTAAGCACAGATGGAGGGGAAGTCTGAGTACCCTTGGAGGAGGAAGCTAGCAAGCATGGAAGAGAAAAAGTGTGGGGTCAAACACCCACTTGTGCAAGTTGAAGAAAAGCATGTTGTAGCTTGGCCTAAAGGCCTCGGGGAGTATTTCTCACCCTCTTTAAATGTTAATTTGATGCTATGAGGACATAGCATGATTTAAGTGTGGGGTGAGGGAAATTTCAAAAAAATTTCAATTTTTTTTTGTGCTTAACGATTTTTGGTGAATGTAATGCTTGTGAGAAGAATTTTGAAAATTGTTTTATGAGTCAAGCATGACTTCATCACCCGTTGGTTTTCCTTTTCGGTTCTTTTCCGACGGGGGGTATCTAAACAGAAGAATAAATTTTTTTCTTTTTCTTTCCTTTGTCTGTATATAATGTTTTAGTCATAGTTAGGGACTGTTTCCAACGATGGATGGATGACGACCGTCTTGAGGAAAAATTAGTCGATAGGTTTTGGGTTTTTGAAACCACAACTAATTGGTGGTTGATGTTCTTGTTATGTGCTATACGTGATTGTAAGATGCAAGTATGTTCGGTGTGAAGCTTGCAGGTGTATAACTTTGTGTGAGACACTTAGGCTCTTGAATTTGACTCAATATGATTGAAGATTAATTCTGAATTCTTGTGATTAGCTGAGTAAGAGTCTGATGAATGTTTCTTGAATTGAGCATGTGCCATGAGTGTAAGGTTTTTGAGTATTCTGTGCTATTGTGGATTGTCTAGAACTTGCCTGGTGTGTTTATAAAACGAAATGAAGGATGTGAATTTTAGGAGATGATCTAGGCATTTCTTTGAATGAACCAAATTTTTATCCCTCATTTTACCTACCTTGAAAAATTGATCCTAGTTAGCCCCATTGAGCCTTGAGCCTATTCTTTGACAGCTGCAACATAAGCTTAGTCCGTTTTATTTCATTAGCCTTGGACTTGATCCAAAACTCCTAAGCGCTTAATGGAAAAATATGAAAGAGTAAAGGAGTGAGAAGAAGGAAAAGAAAGGAAAAGTAGCAAGTTGTAGAAGTGGAGAAAAGGACAAAGGTGCACTTGTGTGAAAATGGTTGATTATTATTAAGGAGTTAGAAAACAAATTAATGAATTTTTTTTTATAGAGCTCCTTACTAATAAGCTAAAAGTGCCTAAAGAAAGAGGGGAACAAAAGAGGAAAAAGAAAACTGAAAGGAGAAAAAGGTGAAGGAAGGGAAGGGAAGTTCGTAATGAAGGCGTGATGTATTAAAAGCGCTTAGGAAAGATAGTCACTATTACTGGCCATAATAGTACCTACCCGCACGTAAGTTACATTACAACCTAAAAAGTCCTACTTGATCTTACATTCATACATCCTTAAATTAGTGGAATAAAACACTAAGGGCAAGCTTATGGGTCATTACATGATGCATGTGAATTCTTTGTGAGAATGAGCGTAATTCTATTCATTTACCCACACATGTTGTGATTTAAAAATTGTTTTTGTGTGTGAAATTGGGTAACTCTCTTTCCGTGAGGGCACATGTTGAATGAAGGATAAAATTCATGTGGGATTTCTTAATCAGTTGATTTACAGGAGTTTGCTAAGATTGATAGTCGATTCTTGAGGTTAAGAAGTCTTAACGTAGTTGTACTTCATCTCGATGATCAAATCATGCATGCTCTATTTTTAGCTTGTTATCTTACGTAATCATTGTAGCTGTAGCTTGAATATTCTTGCTAAATGAGTTATGGGTGAGTCTCCATATGCATGAGATGTAATAGGTTGTTCGAGGACGAACAAGACTTTAAGTGTGGGGTAGGTGATCGTGGGCAAAAATAGCATGCCCGAGTGATGCTTTATACCTTAATTTAGTATTGTTTATCTAAGTTATTTTATACATTTTCATGTAATTTTATATAAATGTGAATATATGTGCTAACCAACATGATTAGTCCTTGTTTTGTAGGTTTCAATGATTTGGAGGAACTAATTTACAAGTTGGTGAAGGAAAGGAATGGAGTCGGAAGCAATCGGCGGAAGTCGGCAAGGAGTAGGCATGGCAAGTGAGCAGATGCGGCAGCAACGTGCCACGGCAGGACAGCCCCACGCCAGAAGTATGCCATCGCGCTGCCCAAGCAGCGTGACACGCTGCCATCACGGCAAGAAGGCTGCCGAGGGTCAATTTAGGGTGATTTCCAGAAAGCCTTCGCGTCAGTGGTGTGTCACGGAGGCAGTGCTCCGCGATGCACTCCGTGACACGTTGCTTGTTATTCCGGGAAAAATTCCCACTAGTATAAATAGCACACTTAGGTTTTATTTTAGAAATTCTTACTTGGTGGAGCAAGAACGTGGGTTACAAGCAGTTGAGGGGACGAAAATCTCAGGGTTTTTCTCTATCTCCTTCTTCTTTAATTCAATTGCTTGTATGTTTAACACTCATTTTAACGATGTTTAATCCATGAATGAGTGGATAAATCCTCTTCTTGCTGAGGTTAAGAACAATTGTATTGAAATGTAGTTATTGATCAATTGGGTTTTTCATCTTTTCTTCCATGGTTGTTCTATTGATTCTTGTTCTTACTGCATTAATGTGTGGCCAATGTTAATGTATGTCTAAAAAGTACGGTTTCACTCGAGAGAGCAAGAAATTGGAAAGTTGTGAATCAATAGGATATGATCTTTTCTTAGTTTGGGAAAATTGAGAATTGATTTACCTTCGGGATAGAAATATACCTGAAAGTCGTATTAGTCAATTAAGGAACCGGTTTTGTATGGCTAGAACATAAATTTCATTTAATCACAGAAATGTAGGTGGACGGTTCATGATTCTTAAGTTGGGTTAAATACGAGAGTTTTAATCCATTGGCAATAGTTCTTGACTAGCAACCGGAGGAAAGATTAACCACATTATATTGATAATTTATTTCTTTACATGTTCATTTAACCTCAGCATGCTCACATTCATAGTTCAGACTCAAAATTATATAATCTTTGTAGACTTAGCATAAAAATTAGACATCAAAATATCAAACTCTTCTTTGCACTGTTGTCTTCACTGTTAGAATTAAAATATAGTACACTTGAGTAGATTATTACCTTATCCCAGTCCCTGTGGGATCGATACTTGGCTTACTTAAGCCACTTTACTACTTGTTCGACCACGTACACTTGCGTGTAGCTTTATACCCAAAGCAGAAAATCCGAACAGATAGCTCACAAGGGAGTTCCCGAAGTAATACATATATAATTATAAACCTACGTTGGCGTGTAGTTCTGAGGCATAAGGTGATTGACCCTTAGGCTACTCAGTGTTACACCCCGTAAAATTCTCTACATGTAGATGGCCTATTCACATGTTGGTTAAGAGTTTTTGAATGCCATACATTCTAGGAAAAGGCTCGGGGAAAGACCGGATAAGCGACACGTTGAGCCATTGCAAGAGGAGGATGGAGGACCTCCTCCGCGATGGCCAGAGTGTCACGGAGGCTCACCTCTGCGATACACAGCGTGTTATGGAGGATAACCTCCACGATACATAGCGTGTCATGGAGGTGAGGTGCAGCCCCAAGTATAAAAGCCTCCAAACTTCGGTTTTTGTTTCATTTCACTTAAAATTTCCAGAAAATAACAGAGAGCATAGTTAAGAACAGAGGGCACAAAGGATTCTTTGAAAATTCCTTCCGATTACGCCATTATACGCGGTCCAAACTCGAAATAAATGTGGGTAGTGAGGTATTAAGCAGCAAGGAGCATTCCTACGGGTTTAGTTTCGCAAAATTCGGCAGACGAATCATCCTGCTACCGAGCTAAGGTAAGTGGAATAGCTCCAAATTAGTGTCAATACACTTCTATCCCTAAAGTGAGTATTTCTCCCTTCTGGACTTTCGAGAAATAACGAGTTTTCGACCTTTTGTCGATAAGTCAAAGTTTGGGCTATATATATATTAAAAGTGATATTTTCTTTCAGAATATTAATATATTTAGTCCTAATTGATATATGTATGGATGCAGTTGGGAGAAATAGCGGAATATTGACTGCATTACACCAATTAGTTGGGAAATAAGAAACAGAGGTATGTAAAGCCAGTTTCTTCGGCAAGCTAGTAGTTCCGGTATAGTAAAATAGTTCAAGTGCTAGTAGAATGTTTCAGAAACCGCATATTATGTTTAGTATGCATTTTAGTATGATATTAGTAACATCATGTCATGTGTAGCGTGAAACTTACTAGCTCGATGCAAATTCTAGTAGAAAGTGACCAAAACAGTACAACATGCCCAGTATATGATTTAGTAAAGTATGTTAGGATATTATCGTGTTCAGTTGAAACTTAGTAAAGCAATATAAGTTCCTGTAAGGTATTACAGAAATAGAATGGTAACCTAAAATGAAGCTTAGAAAGAATGTTAGAAATAGTAAATCATGTTACTATGAAACTCAGTTATACAGCCTAATTCCCAGCAGAAAAACTATATCTTGTTCAGCATTAGACTCAGCGCAGTATGATAGAAGATTGTATATATATACCATTATCAGTTTCAGCATGTATTAAGTACATGCATATCACTATCATTAGTTTTAGCATGTAGTATATACATACACATTATTGTCACTAGTTTCAGCATGTGGTATATGTAGTTAGTAATACTAGTTGAGACCACTGTATTTTTTTGGGGTTGGATTACCTAGCATTCGTGACCGCCCCAGGGTTAATAGCTATATTGACATGTCCGCCAGAGGGAGAGGATGCGTCGCTCTACGGAGTGGCATACCGTCCCCCAAGGGACGAAGATGGGATGCCGGTTTCCCCATATTTTACCTTGGTCGGCTTTTATACACCCCCGTCGAGCGAGTACGCCCTAGGTGTTGATTCAGGAGTCCTCTGGACTCAGGTACAGTTATAGTCAGGGGCTCAGCGAGCCCAAGTGCATAACCAGGGGATCGACAGGATGCTTATAGTTATTATAGGAGATGGGACGACTAGGGTAGGGGTATAGATTGCATGTTGATTGTCCCTCCCGGCTTATGGGGGTCGGGTAAGGTTTGTGTGTGCTATGCTATGTTGTGTTATGTTATGTTATGACATGTTACGCTAAATACGAGTAGATCGATAGTAGAACGATACATTTCCAGGTATGACTCCTGCTCCTTCCAGCATAGTTGAGAACAGTCTTAGATCCATATTCTCAGTCAGCTTCAGTCTATTTCTCTCTATTTCAGTTCCATCAGTTGTATTGTTGTTTTTCAGATATTTTTCAATTGTTGCTTACATACTCAGTACCAGCGGTACTGACGCCCGTTTGGGGCGCTGCATTACTTGCCTGCAGGTACTCATAGATGAGGAGCCGATACCTCGTGATTCCAGCCAGCTCACAGAGTCATCAGCTCCAGTCATTCGGAGCTAGATAGCTAGAGGTTTATCCCTTTTCTTTTGGTTGTACAGTATGGGTAGGCCGGGGCCCTGTCCTGACACTATTATCAGTATTCTTTGAGGCTTGCGGATTGTGTATGCGCTGTGGTTTATTTATACCGGTCGTGTGAGGCTGTGTGTACGTTTTAGCTTGTTATGATGGCCGTGTGGGGCCTTACTCAGTTGGTAGTGGTGACCTTGTTGGTCATGTAGCGGTTTAGCACCTGTTTTCTTGATTTAGAGATAACTAGACAGCATGGTAGCCTTGTCGGCCCACATAGGTTCCTTCATACTACTGTTGTTCTAGTTAGCTGTTGTTTGTTTACAGGTGGCTATAGGCCTAGTCGGCCGGAGGCTGTATTTACAGCCGTTATATTGCCCGTCGTTTTCTTGAATCTAGATTTAGAGCCAGCCAGGCACCAGAAGTGCCAATGCTCAACAGTTTAGCAGTTCAGTTCCCAGTAAGGGCACCAGGTGCTAGTCACACCCCCCAAGGCGGGGCGTGACAAGCTTGGTATCAGAACAGGTCGTATCCCAGGGAGTCTGCAAGCCGTGCTAAGTAAAGTCTTGCCTATGGATGTGTTGTGCACCACATACTATGGGTAGGAGGTTGCAAGGCATGATAGGATGGTTGCCTTTTTATTCTTATTATTCAGTCGTGCTGTAGGGCGGTACAGTATAGGGTTGAGTCCCTAGAGCTTTCTGTATTCTTTGGTTACAGATAATGTCAGACCAGCGACATCGTATCACAGGCCGAAGCTTGGATATTGTAGCAAGGGAAGGCACCAACAGGATGCCTCACCCTCGTTTAGAAACAGCGCGATCAGAGGTCAGTACAGAGGCATCATCCCAACCTTCTCAGCAGTCTCCACAACATCAGGAGCCACTTGGGTCGACACCATCTCCAGTGTCCCAATACCGATACCTTCCGACCAGGAGGTCAGGAGTGCAGTAGTCATGTTTACACAGATAATGGCTGCTCAGCGTCAGCCGATGCCGTCTACAGTTGCAGAGTTTTCAGGAGGGCCCGGTAGTTCGAGGGTCCGAGAGTTCTTGGCTCTAAATCCCCCGCAGTTTACAGGTACGGACCAGACAGAGGACCCTTAGGATTTTCTAGATCTGATGCAAAGAATTTTCAGGATTATGAATGCCACACCTACAGAATCGGTTGAGTAGGCAGCATTCCAATTACGGGACATCGCCGTGTTATGGTATGAAAGCTGGGAAAGGTCCCGAAGGAGAGATGTTTCCCCTCCGACCTGGTCCAGCTTCTCAGGAGCTTTTCTGGATCACCATTTGCCACGGGAGATTCGACAGGCCCGGGTGGACCAGTTTTTACATCTAGAGTAGGGGGCCATGAGTGTTTGGGAATATGCCTTGCGATTTGATTCTTTGGCCCAGTATGCACCGACCTTTGTTGATACCATGGCATCCTGAGTACACCGCTTCATCATGGGGTTGAATCCAGAATATGTTGAGACTTTTATTACGGCTACACTGCGTGAGGACATGGATATTGCCTGAGTTCAGGCATTTGCCCAGAATATTAAGGGAATCAAGTAGCGGCAGCAGGAGATTAGGAGAACCAGTCAGGAATAGAGTCGCAGGTATAGGCCAGTGGAGTTACAGAGGGAGGCTCGGGGAGGACCTAGGCCATGATTGTTAGATAGGCCGCCCAGACCCCCACCTCCACCACAACCGCAGAGGGGTAGATCTAGCCGCAAGGGGCAGTCAGAGACCGGCAGAGGCTCACAGACTGTAGATTCACCATTACAGAGGAGGGCGGAGCAGAGTAGGTCTACCCTACCACTTTTCCCTATATGCAGTCGACACCACTCTGGAGCATACAGGTATGGCTCCACCGGATGTTATATTTGTGGCCAAGAGGGCCATTTGATGAGAGATTGCCCAGCCAGAGGTAATGAGGACCGGGATAGACAGGTAGGGCATCTGCAGGGTCACGAGCTTCAGTATCCTTGGCAGGGCGCAGGCCCTCAGTTTCAGCAGGCAGGGGCTGAGGCTGATCAGGGGCCTCCAGTGTAGGTGCAGGTCCAAGTCGCACATACGCCTTACCAGGGAGGTAGGATTTAGAAGCGTCACCTGATGTTGTCACAGGTATGATGACTATTCTTTCATATCCTATTTATGTATTGATTGATCCAGGATCTACTTTGTCCTACATTACTCCATTTATGGCTCGAAAGTTTAGTGTTGCACTAGAGTTTCTTCAGCAACCCTTTTCAGTATCCACCCCTGTCGGTGACTCCATTATAGCCAGAAGGGTCTATCGCGGGTGTACAGTTGAAACAATCAATTTCGATGCCATTATAGGTATGGATTGGTTGGCTCCGTGCTATGCAAATGTAGAATGCTGGACCAAGATAGTCCGATTCCACTTTCCAGGGGAGGCAGTATGAGAGTGGAAGGGTAGTACAATTACGCCAAAAGATAGGTTTATTTCCTATCTTCAAGCAAGGAAGTTGATAGCTAAGGGGTGCATTTACCACCTTGTCAGAGTTTAGGATGTTCAGGTAGAGTCTCCGACTCTCCAGTCTGTTCAAGTGGTGAATGAATTCCCTGACGTATTTCCAGATGAGCTACCTGGTATTCCCCTAGAAAGAGAAATAGATTTTGTAATTGATTTACTACTAGGAACTCAACCCATATCAATTCCTCCGTATCGTATGGCTCCTGCTGAACTCAGAGAATTAAAGGAGCAGCTGAAAGATCTGTTAGATAAGGGCTTCATCAGGCCAAGTACTTCACCTTAGGGTGCGCCAGTTCTATTTGTGAGAAAGAAGGATGGCTCGCTCCGCATGTGTATAGACTATCGACAATTGAATAAGGTTACAGTTAAGAATAAGTATCTGCTTCCCAGAATAGATGATTTGTTTGACCAGTTACAGGGGGCCAGATATTTCTCCAAGATTGACTTACGGTCCGGATACCATCAGGTTCGAGTTGGTGAAAGGGACATTCCGAAGACAACCTTCAGAAGTAGATACGACCATTTTGAGTTCCTAGTCATGTCTTTTGGGCTGACAAATGCCCGAGAAGTATTTCTAGACCTGATGAACAGTATCTTCAGATCATACCTGGACCTATTCGTGATAGTGTTTATCGATGATATTTTGGTGTATTCTTGTTCAGAGGCAGACCACCAGGCTCATTTACGGACAGTGCTCCAGATTCTCAGGGACCGTCAGTTGTATGCCATGTTCTCCAAATGTGAATTCTGGCTGAACTCAGTAGCTTTCTTGGGGCACATTGTGTCGGATGCTGGTATACAGGTAGATACGCAGAAAATAGAAGCAGTACAAACGTGGCCCAGACCTACCACTCCGACTGAAGTCCGCAGTTTCCTGGGATTAACAAGATACTATAGAAGATTTGTTGAGGGGTTCTCCACCATAGAGGCACCTCTAACTAAGCTGACGCAGACAGCAATAAAGTTCTAGTGGACAGAGGCATGTGACCAGAGTTTCCAATTGACCGCCACCCTAGTATTAGCATTGCCAGAAGGTACAGAGGGTTATGCAGTTTATTGTGATGCTTCGGGTGTTGGGTTAGGATGTGTGTTGATGCAGCACGGTAAAGTGATTGCTTATGCTTCCAGACAGCTGAGGAAACACAAAAAGAATTATCCTACCCATGACCTGGAACTAGCCGCAGTTATCCATGCCCTAATGATATGGAGACATTACCTGTACGACGTTCATGTGGATATTTTCATCAACCATAAGAGCCTGCAGTATATCTTCACCAGAGAGAGTTAAATTTACGGCAACGTCGCTGGTTCGAATTTTTGAAAGATTATGATGTAAATATTCTATATCACCCAGGCAGAGCTAATGTAGTAGCAGATGCCCTCAGTCGCAAATCTATGGGGAGTTTGGCATATTTGCAGCCCGAGCAGTGGTAGTTGGCCAGAGAAATACACTAATTAGCCAGTTTAGCCATTCGTGTAGCAGAAACAGAGGACAACAAAGTGGTAATTAAGAACACCGCAGTGTCGTCATTGGTTGTGGAGGTAAAGGAAGGGCAGTATGAAGATCCTGACCTGGTTCAGCTTAAAGATAGATTTCAGCAAGGGAAAGCGCCAGATTTTTAGGTAACTGAGGATGAAGTGTTGCGATGTAAAGGCCGCCTTTGTGTTCCAGATATTTCAGGGCTTCGCCAGCAGATTATGAGTGAGGTATATTATGCCCGCTATTCTCTCCACCCAGGAGCGACGAAGATGTACCACGGTATTAAAGAAATCTACTGGTGGCTAGGTATGAAAAGGGAAATAGCAGAATTTGTAGCCCAGTGTCCTAACTGCCAACAGGTAAAAGCGGAACACCAGAAACCAGGTGGATTGACTCAGGACATAGCTGTGCCTCTCTGGAAGTGGGAAGCAGTAAACATGGACTTTGTAGTAGGATTACCCCGTACCAGGCATAGACATGATTCAATTTGGGTAATTGTTGACAGATTGACGAAATCAGCCCATTTCCTGCCAGTAAAAGCTACTTTCTCTGTCGAAGATTACACCAAATTATATATCAGAGAAATAGTCAGATTACACGGTGTTCTAGTATCTACTATCTCTGATAGAGGAGCACAATTTACAACTAGATTTTGGCAGTTGTTTCAGAGGGGTCTGGGAACACAGATTAATTTGAGCACAACATTCCACCCTCAGACAGATGGACAGGCGAAACGCACTATTCAGACGCTCGAGGATATGTTACGGGCGTGTTTGCTGGACTTCGAAGGTAGCTGGGATGAGCATTTACCACTGATTGAGTTTTGTTATAACAATAGTTACCACTTAGCTATCCAAATGGCGCCCTTTGAGGCATTGTATGGGCGAAAATGTAGATCGCCAGTTGGCTGGTTTGAAGTAGGAGAGTCAGCGCTGATTGGGCCAGATATTATTCATCAGTCAGAGGAGAAGGTAAAGCTTATCAGAGAGCGTCTACTGACTGCTCAGAGCCCCAGAAATCGTATGCTGATGTGCGGTGCAGAAACCTGGAATTTAATGTGAATGAATGGGTATTTTTGAAAGTATCTCCAATGAAAGGGGTGATAAGATTCGTCAAGAAAGGTAAGCTCAGTCCGAGGTTCGTTGGGCCTTACCAGATTCGACGGAGAATAGGCCAAGTGGCATACGAGTTGAACTTGCCTCAAGAATTAGAGTCCGTTCATCCATTGTTCCACGTATCTATGCTAAGAAAATACATAGGAGACCCATCCCGAGTTGTCCCAGTCAAGGATGTCCAGGTTACGGAAGAGAAGGCCTATGAAGAGGTTCCAGTAGCCATATTAGACAAACAAATTCGTAGATTGAGAACTAAAGATATTGCTTCTGTAAAGGTACTGTGGCGTAATAAGAACCGAGAGGAGATAAGTTGGGAAGCAGAGGAGGACATGAAAATCAGATATCCTCACTTATTCCAAGCCTAGTCAGCCAAGAGGTATGTTAGTATTGTGATCTTATGAAATGCCTTATATTATATGTATAAATGAGATAGTTGACTGTAGTCTTTTGCCTGATGAATACTGTAGTATTGTGTGGAGTGCTTGTATTGGACTATTCTGCATTTCAGGTTTTTGAGATAGTACATATTACAGGGGAAACTCTGCCGAAATTTTTCTAGAATAAGTCAAGTGAGTTGAACTTCTTGTAAGTAGAAGTTTACATTCGAGGACGAATGTTCTTAAGGGGGGGAGGATGTTACACCCCATAAAATTCTCGACATGTAGACGGCCTATTTGCATGTTGGTTAAGACTTTTTGAATGCCATACATGCTAGGAAAAGGCCCGGGGAAAGACCAGATAAGCGACACATCGAACCATCGCAAGAGGAGGCTGGCAGACCTCCTCCGCGATGGCCAGAGTGTCACGGAGGCTCACCTCCGCGATACACAGCGTGTCACGGAGGCTAACCTCCACGATACACAGCGTGTCACGGAGGTGAGGTGCAGCCCCAAGTATAAAATCCTCCAAACTTCTGTTTTTGTTTCATTAAACTTAAAATTTCCAGAAAATAACAGAGAGCATAGTTAAGAACAGAGGTCACGAAGTATTCTTTGAAATTTTATTCCGATTACGCCATTATACACGGTCCAAACTCAAAATAAACGTGGGTAGTGAGGTATTAAGCAGCAAGGAGCATTCCTACGGGTTTAGTTTCTCAAAATTCAGCCGGCGAATCATCGTGCTACCGAGCTAAGGTAATTGGAATTTCTCCAAATTAGTGTCAATATACTTCTAGCCCTAAAGTGAGTATTTCTCCCTTCTGGACTTCCTAGAAATAACAAACTTTTGACTGTTTTTCAATAAGTCAAAGTTTGGGTTATATATATATTAGAAGTGATATTTTCTTTCAGAATATTAATGTATTTAGTCCTAATTGATATATGTATGGATGAAGCTGGGAGAAATAGCGGAATATTAACCGAATTACGCCAATTAGATGGGAAATCAGAAATGGAGGTGTGTAAAGCCAGTTTCTTCGACAAGCTAGTAGTTCCGGTATAGTAAAATAGTTCAAGTGCCAGTAGAATGTTTCAGAAATAGCATATTATGTTTAGTATGCATTTTAGTATGATATTAGTAACATCATGTCATGTGTAGCGTGAAACTTACTAGCTCGATGCAAATTCTAGTAGAAAGTGACCAAAACAGTACAGCATGCCCAGTATGTGATTTAGTAAAGTATGTTAGGATATTATCGTGTTCAGTTGAAACTTAGTAAAGCACTATAAGTTCCTGTAAGGTATTACAGAAATAGAATGGTAGCCTAAAATGAAGTTTAGAAAGCATGTTAGAAATAGTAAATCATGTTACTATGAAACTCAGTTATACATCCTGATTTCCAGCAGAAAAACTATATCTTGTTCAGCATTAGACTCAGCGCAGTATGACAGAAGATTGTATATATATACCATTATCAGTTTCAGCATGTATTAAGTACATACATATCACTATCATTAGTATTAGCATGTAGTATATACATACACATTATTGTCACTAGTTTCAGCATATGGTATACGCAGTTAGTATTACTAGTTGAGACCACTGTATTGTTTTGGGGTTGAATTACCTAGCATTCATGACTGCCCCAGGGTTAATAGTTGTATCGACTCGTCCGCCAGAGGGCGAGGATACGTCGCTCTATGGAGTGGCATACCGTCCCCTAGGGGACGAAGATGGGATGCCATTTTCCCCATATTTTGCCTTGGTCGGCTTTTATACACCCTCGTCGAGCGGGTACACCCGGGGTGTTGATTCAGGAGTCCTTCGGACTCAGGTACAGTTATAGTCAGGGGTTCAGCGAGCCCAAGTGCATACCCAGGGGATCGGTGAGATTCTTATAGTTATTATAGGAGATGGGACGACCAGGGTAGGGGTATAGATTGCGTGTTGATTGTACCTCCCAGCTTATGGGGGCCGGGTAAGGTTTTTGTGTGCTATGCTATGTTGTGTAATGCCATGTTACGCTAAATATGAGTAGGTCGACAGTAGAACGATACATTTCCAAGTATGACTCCTACTCCTTCTAGCATAGTTGAGAATAGTCTTAGATCTATTTCTGAGTCAGCTTCAGTCTATTTCTCTCTATTTTAGTTCCATCAACTGTATTGTTGTTTTCAGATATTTTTCAATTGTTGCTTACATACTCAGTACCAGCGGTACTGACGCCCGTTTGGGGCACTGCATTACTTGCCTGCAGGTACTCATAGATGAGGAGCCGATACCTCGTGATTCCAGCCATCTCACAGAGTCATCAGCTCCAGTCATCCGAAGCTAGATAGCTAGAGGTTTATCCCTTTTCTTTTGGTTGTACAGTATCGGTAGGCCGGGGCCCTGTCCCGACCATATGATCAGTATTCTTAGAGGCTTGCAGATTGTCTATACCCTATGGTTTGTTATACCGGCCGTGTGAGCCCATGTGTTTGTTTTAGCTTGTTATGATGGCCATGTGGGGCCTTACTTAGTTGGTAGTGGTGACCTTGTCGGTCACGTAGCGGTTTAGCACTTATTTTCTTGATTTATAGATAACTAGACAGCATGGTGGCCTTGTCAGCTCGCATAGGTTCCTTCATACTACTGTTGTTCTGGTTAGCTGTTGTTTGTTTACAGGTGGCTATAGGCCTAGTTGGCCGGAGGCTGTATTTACAGCCATTATATAGCCCGTCGTTTTCTTGAATCCAGAGCTAGAGCCAACCAGGCACCAGAAGTTCTTAGGCTCAGCAGTTTAGCAGTTCAAGTCCCAGTAAGGGCACCAGGTTCTAGTCACACCCCCCAAGGCAGGGCGTGACACTCGGTGCTAGACACTACTCCCAAAAAACATGCATATGCTCTCCATCATTTTTGAACGAAGCTCAACATCATCTATTAACGAAGCTCAATAATCGAATACATCTTAAATGTGAAATCATGCATATGAGAAGTTTTAACTCAAACCATACCACAAGCTGAAATATAATTGGGAGTCTTCACTCCAAAACCATGTATTGAGATTAATTCAGAAAATCATAAATCATACCAATACTTTCAAATGATTGAAAATACTCAATTCACATCAAAAACATGATTATTGATGTCGCCCAAATTACACCTCGCAATTGAGGTATATGCGGGCGATTGTCAAATATAGGACCCAACAAAGGTTGAGGTCGGTCCCACAGGGAATATGGTAAGAACTTAGGTTAATGCAAATAACTACCACTATTGATTGACTTATTTCTGAAGGGGGAAAAATATGGAACAATAACAAAAGTGAAACTAATGAATTCTTGTATCAAATTGGGTTTGTATTCAATTTACGACTAGACTAGCATTGTGTTCCCTAAAATTTCCTAACCACAAGGATTATACACTAGTGATCTTCTCCGGTGTTTAACATACAATATCGGTAAGTTAGGTTCACCTAAATGGTTGGTCCTCTATCTAGGTGATTTTCATCATGCAACTTGGTGTGTATACAGGTGTTCTTTAGTTGACCCTTACCCTTAATATCGGATTAGCTATTCCTTGGACAAGTTCAAGCTATTAGATGAGGGTTGGTAACCTAAAATCTCTGTTATTAATCCCTTTTCCCATTCATTACCTCCATGATCCGATAAGTAAGAATAAGGCAAATCCTAACATTTGCAACCGCCAAGAATCAATCAAAACGAACGGAAACATAATACATGCATAAAACTCCGTTCAAGAATTACTAAGTATTCTTACCTATATGTGTTAATTCATCTTGGTTCCCACAAACCTAGTTTATGGGTTTAGCTTCTCATGTTTGTGCTATTGCAATCACAAAATATAGAAGAAATCATAATTGCAACTTACAAAGTATTGTAGAATAAAAACCAAGTATATTGATTAAAAATTCCAATGTAGCTTTCGTATCTTGAAAACTTTCGCAAGAATATCGCTCAAGATTCTCCAAAAAATCAGCTTATAAATGTTCTCAACCCCCCCCCCCTGTAAAATAAACCTAAAACTAGATATTTATAATAAAGAAATCCTATTCGTAAATAAATCTGGAAACTAGGTCGGCAGTGGAAACAGGCCATGTGACGGATCGTTAGGCCTTCTGTCGTTCTTTGCTTTCTATCAATCATCCTCAGCAACTTACCTAGGCCTGGCAACGGGTCACCTAACGACTCGTCCTGCCTTAGCACGAGTTGTTCGGTCCCTCGTGGTCTACTTCCTCAGAAATTCCAGTGCACCTCAGGGATAGCTTCGGTGGCCTGCCAACGAGTTATTCCTTTAGGTGACGGCTCGTGATGTCTCTCGTCAACTTCACTGGATACTTAGTTGAATTTTTCTCCTCAATACATAACCGTTGACCTCACGACTTGTTACCCAGCGTAATGAGTCGTTCCTCCAAATCGTCAAGTGCACTATTTCACCTATTCAAAACTCCATCTTTTTGCCAACGCCTCAAGTGATTAGTTGTGCCTCCTGCCAACGACTCGTTAAGTGCCTAGCAGTCACCTTTTAGTTGTTTTCAATATTAATTCGACCAAAATCACTTCCGGAACTTTTTTCCTGCATATTAAGCACAAAATACCTTATACCCATATAAACATACCTGGAATGTGCATAGTTTCTTGGTTTTAAGTGTCGAAAGTGTCATAAAATCATGGTACATCAACACCCTCAACTTAAAACTTTTGCATGTCCTCAGGCAAAAACAAAACAAAACAAAACCATCTACTTCGACGCTTCAATCGGAAAAACTTTAGTAAACTTACAACAGTCATCAAATTAAATTTTCTATCCCCTCCCTCATCGTATCAACTCAAAACACTACATATGAAAAATTTCCAACCATAACATAGAGGAATCGAAACATGGCAATATACTCTCACCTGCAACCACACACATAAATCTATAACACTGGCCCAGACAATTTGCAGACGATTCTTGTTGACCAAGTGTTCTCACCTCAAAGAAGTCCCACACTCACACATATGTGTATGATTATCTCGATATATTTTTCTTGGAACTAGGTAACATCCACTCACGCTCACAAAGAAATTCAAATTGTATGCATACAATACCATAGGCTTGCCTTTACTTTCAATACCTTGATTTTAAGACAAATAACTAGGATCACTATAGGACTTTTTTGGCTTGTAACGTAGGCTCAGGTTTGGGTATGGTACATATGGATTTTAGTAGCTCAACCCTCCTTGGCACTATGCTTTTACTCCACTTTTCACCTTTATTTCTATTTTCTCCCTTTTCCCTTTTATTTTTTCTTTAAACACTATGGATGCAGTTACTTTTTACTCAACAAAAACTTATTGATGTCACACATTATTTTTATTTTACTTTTTATTTTCATCATGCATACCGCACCCGCTCTCTTTCTTCTTTTTCATTACCCAACTTTACTTCCACCCGACTCTTCTTGCTCACCCCTATCATAGCCACCCTAAACTTAGGCGATTTGCTTGGTTAATGTTCACAATGTCCAAGGAGGGACCAGGGCCAAAACAAGTTCTTTCATAATAAAATCAGGTAGATGAATTGTTGTGAATGAAAATAAAGGTCAATTAAAGCTCAAACATTTGGATCAAGGGATTTTATTCACTTTGATAGGTCTTTTAGGCTAAAGTGGACTCATAAATCAAAAACGACCTATGATCCTTTCCTAGTTTCTTATCCTCAATCTCAGTACGACTGACCAGGCAAGTTCTAGATTGACACACACAACTGAATTCAGCTATCAAACCTCACTTCACACATAACACCGGTCAACATCATCAATTCTACTCCTCGCTAGTTCAGGTATAGCCATACAATGGTAAACAAATTCACAGTTCAAATGCCATGCAAAGATTCACAAAGGTCATAATTGTCAAAACTCACATACACATATACAAAAATTTTCGGAGGGGTATCAAATCATCAAATATCAAAATATCAAACAATTTTATCTCTTGACTGCTTTCAGTTTTCCTAACTTTCTTTCGACTGCCACAAAAAAAATACAAAAACACAAAATGAAATCCTAAACATACCAATTCTACTAGATATGGAACACCCAAGGGAAAAGATATCTAGTAATAAAAACCCTCGAGTTATGTTCAGCAAAATAGAATGCATAGGTATCCCTTCCCCACCCCCATCAAAAAAAAAAAATACGTCGTCCTCGACGCATATATGTACAAGGAAAAAACTAAGGGAATAGGAAACATTCCTATTAGACCTAGGTGTCAGCTACCTGGTCGGTGGAGGGTGTAGATACACCTCCAACATCAACTCAAATATTGACGGCATGACCCCGTGCATTCTCAGATCCAACTGAGCTCGTTCCTTCACCACGAGCTCTCGCTGCCTCAGTCTCGGCTCTCAGTCGAGCCTCCTCTCTTGATTCATGCAGCGCTCTCCCCATCTCACTCCACTGTCGTTTTTGCTGACGGAGCAGAGATGTATCAACATCATCACTTGCCTCCTCACGAGGCCTCTTCCCCTTTGCATGTGCCACCGGCTCCACCGTGATGAAATCAAATATTGGTGGTAGCTCCTCCTCAAACTCATCATCAATCATGGGGAGGACCGGTGGAGGTACCGCAATTGTCTATCATGCGGCCAAGTCCCATACCTCGGATTGTAATGCTCCCAGCTCTGCATACCATCGGGATAACTCTGGCGCTTTGTAACTGTGCAAGGCACTCATCCATCCTTTGCTCAAAAGAGTCCAGTCACCCATGTACTGAACTGGACAGTGTCTCCAACTCCTTTAACACCCACGGCTTGACCTGCTCCATCAAGACTTTGACTTGTAAAGTCGTGTGTGCCTGCTGCTTCTCTGCTTTAGTTAGTCGCCTAGCAATGTCAACCAAAAACACTTGTGAAACCATGACTAGGCCGGCTGAGCTGGATCGTGGAGGTGTGACTGATGGTTTGGATGCTGCTGCTATTGTAGATGATGATTCTGGAACATCATAAGATGTGGAGGCATCCATTGCATCTGTAGCCTCAGCCTGGCTACCCATCCCTCTGCCCTCAGTAGGCTCGTTCGCTAACTCAACAAATCATGCTGCGACTGTCTGCATCCCGCTGCCAAATGCCTCTGCTATTACAGTCGCTCCAGTGGATGCAAATGCTTGAGTCCTCACCCTCGATACCGGGTTTGTATCATCTCTAATCAACCCGATATCGGTAATCTTCTAAACCACCACTATCTGATCAACTAATGGTAGTTCTAGCACTCGAGACTCCCAACGGAGTCTATCAATAAATCATGGGAAGGGAATCATCGTTCCATCATTTATAGCCCACTCCCGAATCTCCTAGAATCGTGGGAAATTGATTGTGTACCCCTCCATTATGCTGGCTACCAATGCGACTCTGTCGGGTGAGAGAATATTGTCATTGCTTGTGGGTACCATCCTGTGCCTCACCAGCGACCACCAAAATTTAGCTTGAAAGTTCAAGGTGGCCTTCTTTGTCTATGACTAAGTACCATGCAGCCATTCAACTAACGGCCCCTTTGTGTCAATGATGCGGGAAAGCCAAGTGTGCTGTTGTATCCGCTCCATGCTATTCAGCTTCTTTGTTTTAACTTTACGCAACTTGTATACCTTGTGATCAAACTCTGTCGTGTTCATCGGAGCTCGATATTTAAGCCAGTACAACATCCTAAAAATTGTCTCCTCAAATATGACAACTGAGGTCTCACGCATCATCACTTGGTTCAAGGCAGGCCACTTCTTCCAATCTTGGCCTGCTAGTGCTAACCGCTGCAAGGTGGCTGCATATGATGCATAGAACTCATGAACAAGGCATGGGCTATAGCTTCCTGAAGGCTCTATCAACCACCCGAACTTGTATTTTTCAAATGCTGCCTGTAGCTCTGGCAGGTCTTTCAAACTGGTGGTGATCAGCCTTGGCTCCTCGTAAATGCTCCGCTTAAGATTGCCTTTGTCATTCGGAGCAATATCCCGATTATATATAGCCCGCATGCCGTGGACAAACCATCTCCACACATTTCTTGGTTTCTCATTCAATGAGCCCGATGTCTTAGTCATCTCATTGTCCGAGTCCCCTCGCTGGGCGTGCAACTCATCTACTCTCTCTGTATTGTGCCAAGCTATGGGAGCCTTAGGAACAAGTGCAACAGCAGCCCTAGTTCTTTCATTAGTGTGGTTGGGCGGAACTCTTGCTAGAGGAGTGGGAGTATTGACCAGGGCTGTCGGATTTGAACTTTGTTGATCCCTAGACCTGGTCGTCCTCTGCACTAGCTGCTCCTCCAACACTTCGTATTCCTCTTTAGAGCCACTCAACTCTTTAGAGGAGGATGGATCATCTCGCAGCCTTCTGTAAGATGGTTGACTACGCTCAGGTACCTGCTTTTTGGATGGACCCTTCTTTGGTGTGCCTCATGGAGCCATTGTGCCTGTGGAAACCATGTTAGTACATAAAATGAGGTGAAATAGAAAATATTTTTAACTGGTGCCAGTGGTCCTCCGCGACGACTCGTGAAGTCACTCGTTACCCAGACTAGTGATTTTTTCAAATAGGTCTAGTGTACTTGACGATTTGTCCCAGCGAGTCGTTACTAGAGCCAATGAGTCATTAGGTCACTCGTCAAGTACACTACCTCAGCAGTTTAGTTTTCTCACTTAGCACAGGCTACATGACGAGTCGTTTGGTGACCCAACGACTCGTGATGTGGCTCATGCTCAAGAGTTCCTGTTCATCGTCTCCTTCTTTCCAGTTTACAATTCCACAACACACAATCTACAATTAATCATCAACCCAGGTGACTACATGATCGAAATTCAATGTTTCATACTTCCTAGGGTTTATCTACATCAAAAAGCACATAAGAACACAATATAAATCGATAAATCCTTGAAGCTCACTCATTCATGGGCCTTTAATAATCTCTTGATGGAGTGCAACCAATATTCCAAGTTTTTGTGTGGGGAATATTACTTACAATGCAATATTTCAAAGATAGAGTGCAACAATAGTTGCTTGTGCTTCAGTGAGTGAGTGTGCAGTGACGATGTTTTCTTCGGTGGTGTCTTTGATGAGTTTGTGTGAAGAAGAGGAAGAAGAGAAAAGGGAAATTTGAAGTGATTTTTAACGGGGGTATTCAATGCAATGGGATTCTTCGATTTTAATTTTTAACTTATTCCCATTTACATTCGTGGGTCAGGTTAGGTCAACTTACCTGGGGACCTGACGACTCACATAACGACTCGTGGTGTTACCTAACGAGTTCTTCCTTGAGTTGTGGTCCTTTGCCTATTATAGTTTCAGGACGGGTCACTTGACGACTCGTTAGGTTTCCCAAGGACTCATTGAGTAATGCGTCATCACCCTTTTTCTTTAAGTTTAAACATTGATCCAGTGTACTTGACAGGGGACTAAATGATTCGTTCCTTGGAAAAATGATATTTGAAGTCACCCGTTGCTCCCCTGTTTTCTATAGTTCTTTTCACGACCAGTTAAACAAGTTTTCAAGTCAGGCAATGACTCGTTCTCTGATTTTTCTTCACCAGAACTGAAGCTCCAGTTTTTTGGTTCCAACTTCAGATTTTCCATGTTATTCACCTGCACCCATCAACGAACGTTAACACTAACTTTTGTTACATTTACACTTAGGTTGCCTCCCAAGAAGAGCTTGATTTAATGTCACAGCACGACGTGGGCGTTTTCGCTGCTTAGACTTCACCAAAAACACCTCCATGGGTTGCCTCCCATGCAACGCCTGATTTAACATCGCGACACGACACAAGTCACTTGGCTACTCAAAATTCGACAAGTGACTCTTCTCCATCCTCCAATGCAGAAATTATGCTGAATTCCTTGGGCTGTTTCATGGTCCGGCTAATGCTGAAGGTAACCTTTTTTTTGTTTAACTGAAATTTCAGCTGCCCTGCTTCCATATAAACTAGGGCCCTACCTGTTGCAAGGAATGGTCGCCACAAAATAATGGGGACCTCTGAATCGACTTCAAAGTCCAGAATTACAAAGTCTGCTGGGAATATGAACTTATCCACTTTGACTAACACATAAAAAAAAATGCCCATCTGCTTTTTAACAGCTTAGTCAGCCATCAATAGCTGCATCGAAGTTGGTGTGGGGGTTCCCAACCCTAAATTTTTAAATACTGCTAGTGGCATCAGATTTATGCTAGCTCCCAAGTCACAAAGTGCCCTTGCAAACTCGACCTCCCCAATGGTGCAAGGTATAGTAAATGTGCTTGGGTCTTCCTTTTTCTGTGCTTGGACCCTGGTAGTGATGGCACCACAGTGGTGCAGATTATCAATCGGTTTCAAGCTTACAATTCTCTTTTTTGGTCATGAGGTCCTTCATAAATTTGGCATATCCGACCATTTGCTCAAGTGTCTCCACCAATGGAATATTCACCGACAACTTCTTGAGCATAGAGATAAACTTCTGATATTTTCCATCTTCAGCTTTATTCTTCAAGCGCTGGGGGTAAGGAAGAGGAGGTCTAGGAATTGTTGTTAGTTTTTGCTGCGGCTCCTTCTCCTTCCCATGGCCATCTCCTTACTCCTTTGCACTACTCGGAGCAGTTTGCACATCTGAGTTCCCAACCAAAGTTGGGTTGTCAACATCGACTACATCATCCTCATTTATAAACCTGGGCCTTTCTGGCTGTTCAACTACTACCGGCCTTAGTGGATACACTGTGGCCTTCCCTCTCCTAGTAGTGACAGCCATGTAGTGACCGTTATTTTTCGAATTTTGAACAGTATTACTGGGAAGTGTGCCTTTTTGCCTTTGATTTACTGCAACATAGATCTGACTCATCTGCTGCTCAATTTGTCTAATTGCCACAGCATGTGACTCCACCTTTTGGTTCAAACCTGAAGCGAAGCTCCATAAAGTGGTTATCTGTTGCCTCCATCTGCTTGAGCACTTTAGAAAGCATATCTTTGACCCTTGAGCCTCTCGACTCTGGCTCTCAGTTTCGTGGAGGAACATACAAACCACTCCTATCATTTTTAAAGTCCTCTCACTTTTTCCAGTCCCCATTGTCCCAGTATTGACCCGGGTTGAAATTATGATCTTTGTAGATGTTCCAAACTTGGTTCCCTTGACCTTGATGTCAAGAGTCTTGGTTAGACCCTTGTGTGTTGGTCCGGAAACCCATCCTCTGATCATTCAATTAATTGACATCTTCTTCAGACTCAGACTCGCACCCATCAATTCTCAAAGCCTTACCCTGAGAACCTATAGCTTTCACCTTTTCTGCTCCCATTCCTATTAAGTGCTCGGCAAGCAACCCCATGGTGGTCTTTATCTTAGCAATGTACTGGTCACGCTCTTCATCTCTACTCCATTGTTCGGCAGATATACCAACCATATAAGAACCAATCGGGACCTCAGACTCTATAGTGTGCCAGGCTCGGTTGGATTTAGTAATCCTATCCAGCAACTCTGCAGCCTATGCATAAGTAAGACTCATGAAGGATCCTCCTGAGATGGTATCAGCAACCGCCTTTGTGTTGGCGTTCAGGGACCGGTAAAAGATCTCCAATAGTGTATCATACGGAATCCTATGGTTTGGCACCTTCTTGAGTTTTTTGTTGAATCAAAGACAGGTCTCATGGAGTGCCTCAGAATTTAGCTGCTTGAAGTTGTATATTTCATCCTTTAGCTGCAATCCTTGGATGGTGGGAAGAACCTTTTCATAAAAGCTCGCTTGAGCTCTCCCCAAGTAGTGATGGAGTCGTTCGGTAGCTCAGCCAACCACATTGTCGCCTCACTCCCAAGAGAAAATGGAAATGACCTCAATCTGATCACGTCCTGGCTGACTCCTGGCTTCTTGTATGCCTTTTATATACCCACAAAATTTTTCAAGTGAGCACGGGCGCCATCGGATGCATGTTTGTGAATATTCCCTTCATATTCAGTAGTTGAATCATTGCACTTATAATATCGAACTTTGCACCAGCAGGCAAAGGAGGAGGGACTATTGCTCCAATGGCACCAGCTTCATCTATTTCTGCATCATCTTCCTCATCAAAATATCGGTGATGCTGGTGCTCTGGACCTATAGGTCGTCTAGCTCTTTCAGCTTCTGCAGCTATACGCTGCTCTTCAGCAACTTTGGCTAACTCGCGATCTCTAGCTCGATCTTGCTCTTCGGCCAACATCCTTGCTACGGCTTGATCCACGGTTTCTTGCTCATGTATGTTAGCCATTCTCCTCAGGTTTCTCAACGTTAGCTCAAGTTCGTGATCAATTGGTATCAAGGGATTTCCTGGTCTTCTAGTGTCGGGCATGCACAAACCTAAGACCTGTTAAGGAACCAAAACAACAAAAGAAAAATAAAACAAAGAAATAAGAACCAATAGTAAAGTTAACACAATTAATAAAAGCCTTAGCTGTATTCCCCGGCAACGGCGCCAAAATTTGATGTCGCCCAAATTACACCTTGCAATTTAGATATAAGCGGTCATTGTCAAATAGAGAAACCAAAAAAGGTTGAGGTCGATCCCACAGGGAATGTGGTAAGAACTTAGGTTAATGCGAATAACTATTACTATTGATTGAATTATTCCCGAAGGGGGGAAAAATATGGAATAATAACAAAAGTGAAACTAATGAATGCTTGTACCAAATTGGGTTTGTATTCAATTTACGACAAGACTAGGATTGTGTTCCCCAAGATTTCCTAACCACAAGGATTATACACTAGTGATCTTTTTCGGTGTTTAACATTCAATATTGGTGAGTTAGGTTCACCTAAATGGTTGGTCCCCTATCTAGGTGATTATCACCACGCAACTTGGTCTGTATACGCGTGTTCTTTAGTTGACCCTTACCCTTAATATCGGATTAGCTATTCCTTGGAAAAGTTCAAGCTATTAGATGAGGATTGGTAGCTCAAATATCCGTTGTTAATCCCTTTTCCCATTCATTACCTCCTTGATACGGTAAGTAAGAATAAGGCCAATCCTAATGTTGCAACCATCGATAATCAATCAAAACGAAGGGAAAAACAATACATGCATAAAACTCCATTCAAGAATTCTTACCTATGTGTGTTAATTCATCTTGATTCCCACAAACCTAGTTTATTGGTTTAGCTACTCATGTTTGTGCTATTGCAATCACAAAACATAGAAGAAATTATAATTGCGACTTACAAAGTATTGTAGAATAAAAACCAAGTATATTGAATAAAAATTCCAATGTAGCTTTCGTATCTTGAAAACATTCTCAAGAATATCACTGAAGATTCTCCCAAAAATCAGCCTCTAAACGTTCTCAACCCCCCCCCTCCCTATAAAATAAACCTTAAACTGGGCATTTATCATACAAAGAAATCCTTTTCCTAAATAAATCTGGAAACCAGGTCGGCAGTGGTAACGGGCCATGTGACAGATCGTTATGCCTTCTGACGAGCCATTCTTTGCATTCAATCAATCAACCCCAGCAACTTACCTAGGCCTGGCAATGGGTCACCTAATAACTCGTCGTTCCTTATCACGAGTCATTAGGTCCCTCATGGTCTACTTCCTCAGAAATTCCAATGCACCTCACTGATAGCTCCGGTGGCCTGCCAATGAGTCGTTCCTTCAGGTGACCAATCGTGATGTCTCTCCTCATCTTCACTAGATACTTAGTTGAATTTTTCTCCTCAATACCTAACGGTTGACCTCACAACTTTTTACCAAGCGTAATGAGTCATTTCTCCAAATCGTCAAGTGCACTGTTTCACCTATTCATAACTCCATCTATTTGCCAACGCCTCAAGTGACGGGTTGTGCCTCCTGCTAACGACTCGTTAAGTGCCTAGCAGTCACCTTTTAGTTGTTTTCAGCATTAATTCGACCAATATCACTTCAAGACCTATTTTCCTGCAAATTAAGCACAAAATACCTTATACCCATATAAACATACCTAAAATGTGAATAATTTCTTTGTTTTAAGTGTCGAAAGTTCCATAAAATCACGGTGCATCAATTATAAACATGGGTAGCTTGAAAACATGCTTTTCATCATAATATCTCATCATAATCATACATTCATCACAAATCTCATCTTTCATAAACTTCGCATCAATGAGCTTTTTAATTCTTAAAACTTGAAACATGATTTTTTAATTAAAAACAATATAAAACTTGCCATGCTTCATAATTCAATAGTAGAAACATATTTAGATCATACCCAAATAGAGAATTTTGAATTTCATTCATTGGGTTAAAACCCCATAGATTTGGCATAGGAAATTCATGATTTAGAGAGGGATTCGGCATGGGTGTGAAAGAATTCACACATTCATAACCTTACATACTTGATTATAGCTTATTCTTAGACTTCCTTGAATGCCCAAGAAGAAATTGAAGAGAACCTTGAAGGAATTGCATTGATCACCTCTCTAGACTATCACTCTTTCATGCATGAATGAGAAATGGCATAAAATGAACTTAACCCTCTTAAAAGACATCATTCATAACTTAAATCGACGTAGCTTAGGCCTTAGGATACTAGGAATTACAAAAAAGTCTTTACTAAATTCACAAAAAATTACTGCCAGCCAGTCCCCACGAGGGACATGACGACTCGTCACCCTTGGTCACGACTCGTGGCATGATCCGTCGAGTACACCGCTTATCAAGTCATCTAGGCTCGTCACGGTTGACATCACGATTCATAGCTGGTGACCACGACTCCTGGTCACCACTCGTCATGTACACTACCACATCTTAATTAAACTTTACCCTGCTGGTCACGACTCACCCCATGATTCGTGGTGGCTGACCACGACTCGTGGGGTCCTTGCGTTATGGACACTGCATTCTTCTTTCTAATTTCTCACTCACCACTCCTCACGGCTGACCTAATGATTTGTGGGACCTAACCATGACTCGTGGTCACGTCTATGGGGTGTGAAATTTCCAAACTCCAACCTCATCTCCTGATCCTCACCATGAGTAACATCACGACTGGTGGGCTCCTCTCATGGGTCACCTCACGACCCATTCTTTGCCTGATGCTAGTTTTTAAACTTTTCTCTATTTCAACTCCCGGCTCTGATCTTTGGGCTTCTGGGGTATAACAATATCTCCCCTTTGGGAACATTCGTCCTCAAATGTTGGAAAACATACAGAAAATTGGAGAAAAGCAATCATCATATTCAAATACTTATCACTTAATCTAAAAACTAACGGAATGACTATCTCCGATTCAAACTACATATGTGAACTTAATTCATGAATCGTACATACATCCATATACATAAAAGAAACTTCGGTACCTGAATTGAACATGAAAACTAAATAAAGTTTTTAGGTCAAAACTGATACCTCAAGATGGAACTGGGCTTGTAGAGAATAAATGTGGGTACCTAGCCATCATATCCACTTCATCATCCTATGTAGCTCCCTCAATATGCTAATTTCTCCATAGCACTTTGACTAAAGCTACTTCCTTGTTCCATAGCCTTCGAGCTGATGATCCAGTATTTATACCGGCACCTCCTCATAACAAAGGTTTTCTTTTACACCAACTCTGTCCACCGGGACAACTAGAGCTGGATCACCCAAACACTTCTTTAAGAGTGATACATGGAATACCGGATGCACAGAAGCTAATTCTAAGGGAAACTCCAACTTATATGCCACCTTGCCAACTCGTTTCACAATTCGGTAAGGGCCAATATACGGAGAGTTGAGTTTTCCTTTCATTCCAAACTACATCACTCCCTTCACGGGAGATACCTTCAGAAACACCCAATCATCCACCACGAATTCTAATTCCCTCCTTCTCACATCGGCATAGGACTTTTGGCGACATTGAGTTGTTTTTAACCTATCCCATATGAGCTGAACCTTCTCCATAGCCTCATGAACCGAATCTGGCCCTATCATTGCTGCTTCACCAACATCGAACCAACCAATGGGCGACCTATATCCCTTCCATTAGAGAGCGTCAAACGGTGCCATCTAAATGCTAGAATGGTAGTTGTTATTGTATGCAAACTCAATAAGAGGAAAATGATCATCCCAACTACCTTTGAAGTCAATCACGCATTTTCTTAACATGTCTTCGAGAGACTAAATTTTCCACTCCTCTAGACCATCCGTTTGCAGGTGAAATGTTGTGTTAAGCTTAACCTGAGTACCTAGTCCTTTTTTAAACGACTTCCAAAACTGAGAGGTAAATTGGGTACTCTGTCTAATTATAATGGACAAGGGAACTCCATGCAATCAAAGTAGCTCCCAGATATATAGTTTGGCATAGTCCTCCGCTGAATCCGTGGTTTTGACCGATAGAAAATGAGCGGCCTTGGTCAACTTTTCTACAACAACCCAAATGGAGTTATATTGTCGACAAGTACGGGGTAAATCTGTGATGAAGTCCATATTGATTTCTTCCCACTTCCAATTAGGAATACGGATATCCTGAAGCACACCTCCCTGTCTCTGATGCTCGACTTTCACTTGCTGAAAGTTTGGACACTTAGCTACAAATTCTGCTATGTCCTTCTTCATGCCATTCCACCAATAGACTTCCTGTAAGTCACGGTACATCTTGGTGGCACCTGGATGGATTGAATACCTGGATCCATGAGCCTCATGCAATAATCGATTCCTCAAATCAGCAATATTTGGAACACATAAGCGACCTCGATACCGAAGCACACCATCTCCCCCTTTGTAGAAGACCTCTACCTTCTGATTCTGAATGACTTCCTTTAACTTTACCAAATTGGGTCCTCATCTTTCCAAGCTTTTACATCAGTCACCAATGGCGGTTTTGATCAGTTCTAAACAATAACACCACCATCGGTCGAGTGAACAAGCCTAACTCCCAATCTTGCAAGTCGATGCACATCTTTCCACCAGCTCCTTCTTCCCCTCATCCATATGAGACACACTCTCCATTAGAGTCTACTAAGTGCGTCCGCTACTACACTGGTCTTACCCGGATGGTAAAGCAAACTCATATCGTAATGCTAAAGTAGCTCCAACCATCTCCTTTGCTGAAGATAGAGTCCTTCTAGGTAAACACATATTGCAAACTTTTATGGTCCATGAACGCATCCACTTGGACCCCGTACAAATAATATTGCCATATCTTCAAGGCGAATACCACCACGGCCAATTCAAGATCATGGGTCGGGTAATTCTTCTTATGAACTTTTAGATGTCTAGAGGCATATGTTATAACTTTTCTGTGATGCATCAATACACACTTAAGTCCGATCCTTGAAGCATCACAATATACCACGAACCCATTGGTAACCTCGGGTAGGGTTAACACCGGTGTTGAAGTAAGTCGAGTCTTCAACTCTTGGAAGCTCTTCTAACAGGCCTCCAACTGTTGAAATTTCACCTTCTTCTGGGTTAATTTTGTCAAAGGTGTTGTGATTAATGAGAAACCTTCCACGAACCTTCGATAGTAGCTAACTAAACCCAATAAGCTCTGAATATCCGAAGGGTTCACCGGTCTAGGCAAATTTTTCACCGCTTTTATTTTCTGAGAGTCCACCTTTATCCCCTCACTTGATACCACATGGCCCAAAAATGCCACTGAGTTTAACCAAAACTCACACTTGCTGAATTTAGCATATAATTTGCAATCTTTGAGAATTTGAAGCACTATTCTAAAATGAGAGGCATGCTCCTCCTCACTCTAAGAGTATATCAGGATGTCATCGATAAACACAATCACGAAGATATCCAGGTATGGCTTGAACACCCTGTTTATCAAGTACATAAAAGCTGCAGGAGCATTCATTAGTCCAAAAAATATAAGTAAAAACTCATAATGACCATACCGCGTCCTAAAGGCTATCTTCGGGATGTTACTTTCCCGAACCTTTAGCTGATGGTAACCACATCTGAGATTTATCTTCGAAAAACACTTGGCACCCTGAAGTTGGTTGAATAAATCATCAATCTTGGGTAGAGGACATATGTTCTTGATGCTGAATTTGTTCAAATGCCAATAATCAATACACATGCGAAGGGAACCATCTTTCTTTTTGACAAAGAAAATTGGTGCACCCCATGGGGACTTGCTCGGTTTAATGAAACCCTTATCTAATAGGTCCTTCAACTGTTCCTTCAAATCCTTTAGCTCAGCTAGAGCCATTTTGTAGGGAGGAATAGATATAGGCTGCATGTCGGGAAGAAGGTCAATACCAAAATCAATCTCCCGCTGGGGAGGGATTCCCGGTAAATCATTAGGAAAGACCTTTTGATACTGACATACTACTGGGACAGACTGGATAGTTAAGGTCTCATATGTCGCATCCTTAACCCTAACTAGATGATACACACAACCCTTAGAAATCATCTTTCTTGTTATACCCCATAGAATTTTCGGCACCTAAATGACCTATTCGCACGTTGGTTAAGCATATTTGAAGGCCATACGTGCTAGAGAAAGGCCCGGGAAAAAGATCGGACGAGAAACCTGTCGAACCATCGCGGAAGGAGCCGAGGCAGAACCCCTCCGCTATGGCAGCGTGTCACGGAGGTGAAGCCTCCGCGTTGGCTCCGTGACACGTTGGCCTTGTCCAGGCCCAAGTATATAAAGCCCCACTTCGGTTTTAAATCATTAAACACTTATAATTTCCAGTGAAACAGAGAGGGATCAGCAGAGAAGAGATAAGAACGAAGGAGGTAAGATAATTTTCGTCCGATTACGCTGCTAAACGTAGTCCAATCTCAAATTAACCTCAGATACCGAGGTATTTAGCAGTAGAGAGCATTCCTACGGTTTTAGTTTCATGAAATATGGCCAACGAATCATCGAGCTACTGAGCTAAGGTAAGTGGAATTGCTCTAAACTAGTGTCTATATGTTCCTAGCTGTGAAGTGAATATTTCTCCCTTCTGGACCTCAGAAAAATAGCGAGTTTTCGACCGTCTTTCGATAAGCCTAAGTTTAGGCTATAAACTATATCGAAAGTGATGTTGCTCTTTAAAATAAAGCTGTATTTAGTATTAATTGACATATTTATGAATGTAGTTGGGAGGAAATAGTTGAAGTACCGGCCGAGCCTCGTCCGACAGACGGATAGTTCGAGGATAAGGTATGTAAAGCTAGTTTCCACGACAAGTTAGTAATCTTGGTATAGTAAAGTAGTTTAAAGGCCAGTAGAATGTTCAGAAATCGGGTGTTATGCTTATTATGAATGTTGGTACGATATCAGAAGCATCGAGTTATAACTTGCGCGCAACTAGCTAGCATGATATAGATTCTAATATAAGTATTAGGAATTCCACAGCATGCTCAGTATGTAATGGGACACAGAATGTTAGGATATCATCGTACTCAGTTGAAACTAGTAAAGCAATGTAATATCCGTAAGACATTTCAGAAATAGAATGATAGGCTAAAATGAAGTTTAGAAAGCATGTTAGGAATAGTAAATCATGTTAATACAAAAACTCAGTATACAACATAGTTTTCAGCAGAAACACTATATCTTGTTTAGCATTAGCCCCAGTACAGTCTGGCAGAAGACTATATTTATACATATATATACTATTACCAGCCTCAGCATGTATTAAGTACGTACATATTACTATCACTAGCTCAGCATATAGTATATATAAATACTTTACCACTATTAGCTTCAGTAGGTGGGACATGCAGATAGTATTACTAGTTGAGACCGTTGTATTGTTTGGGGTTGGACTACCTAGCATCCATGACCTCCCCAGGGTTGATAGCTGTATCGACTCGTCCGCCAGAGGACGAGGTTACGTCGCTCTACGGAGTGGCATGCCGTCCCACAGGGGACGAAGATGGGATGCCAGTTTTTCCCCATATTTGTGCCTTGATCGGCCCTTACACACCCCTGTCGAGCGGATACACCCGGGTGTTGATTCAGGAGTCCTCCGGACTCAGATGCAGTTATAGTAAGGGGCTCAGTGAGCCCAAGTGCATACCCAGGGGACCGACAGGATGCTTACAGGGTTTATAGGAGATGGGATGACCGGGGTAGGGGTATAGATTCTGTGTTGGTTGTACCTCCCGGCTTATGGGGGCCGGGTAAGGTTTGTGTGTGCTATGTTATGTTATGTTATGTTATGCCATGTTACGTTAGATACGAGTAGATCATCAGTAGAACGATACGTCTCCAGATATGAATCCTACTCCTTCCAGTATAATTGAGAGAAGGTATGACTTACATTATCAGGCATTTAATCTATTTCTTCCTACTTCAGTTTTATCAGTTATATTATCGTTTTCAGATATTTCCTTCAGTAATTGCTTTACATACTCAGTACCAGCGGTACTGACGCCCAGTGGGGTGCTGCATTACTTGCCTGCACTTATAGACGAGCAGGCGATACCACGTGATTCCTGTCAGCGATCGAGTATTCAGCTCCTGTCATCCGGAGACTGAATTCCAGAGGTGTATTTCATTTTTCTTTTGTTGTATAGTACGGGTAGGTCGGGGCCCTGTCTCGATCATTTCTATTATTATTCCTAGAGGCTTGCAGTCTGTATATGTTTCCCTGTGGTTAGTTGAGCCGGTCGTGTGAGGCCGTGCAGTTGTTAGCTGTTAGTACCTTTGTTTCTTTTATGTTGGCCGCATGGGGCCATACCTTGACAGTAGTGGTGACCTTGCCGGCCACGTAGCCTTCTAGTATTCTATTGTTGAGTTGCAGATAACTAGACAGCATGGTGGCCTTGTCGGCCCGCACAGGTTTCCCTATATTGATATGTTTCTGGTCAGCTGTTAGTACAGGTACATGAGGCTATAGGCCAATAGGCCGGGGGCTGTGTTTACAGCCGTTATATAGCCCTTTGTTTCCAGAAATGTGAGTTAGAGCCATCCAGGCACCAGATGTGCCCAGGCTTAGCAGTCTAGCAGTTCAGGGCCTAGTTGGGCACCAGGTGCCAGTCATACCCCCCAAGGCGGGGTGTGACAAACTTGGTATCAGAGCAGGTCGTATCCCAGGGAGTCTGCAAGCCGTTCTAAGTAGAGTCTTGCCCATGGATGTGTTGTGCACCACATACTATGGGTAGGGGGCTGCAAGGCATGATAGGATGGTTGTATTTTATTCTTATTCAGTCGTGCTATAGAGCGGTACAATATAGGGTTGAGTCCCTAAAAGCTTACTATATTCTTTGGTTACAGATAATGTCAGACCAGCGACATTCTATCACAGGCCGGAGCTTAGATATTGCAGCAGGGGAAGGCACCAGCAGGATGCCTCCCCCTCGTTTAGAAACAGCCCGATCAGAGGGCACTACAGAGGCATCGTCCCAGCCTTCTCAGCAGTCTCCACCACGTCAGGAGCCACTTGGGGCGAAACTACCTCCACCAGTCCCTATACCGACACCTTCTGACCAGGAGGTTAGGAGTACGGTAGTTATGTTAGCATAGATGATGGCTGCTCAGCGTTAGCCGATGTCGTCTACAGTTGCGGAGTCATCAGGAGGACCCGGTAGTTCGAGGGTCCGAGAGTTCTTGGCTCTGAATCCCCCATAGTTCACAGGTACGGACTGGACAGAGGACCCTCAGGATTTTCTGGATCAAATACAGAGAATTTTCAGGGTTATGCATGACACACCTACAGAATCAGTTGAGTTGGCAGCATTTCGGTTACGGGACATCGCCGTATTGTGGTATGAAAGCTGGGAAAGGTCCAGAGGGAGAGATGTTTCCCCTCCCACCTAGTCCAGCTTTTCAGGAGCTTTTCTGGATCACTATTTGCCGTGGGAGATTCGACAGGCTCGGGTAGACCAGTTCCTGCATCTGGAGCAGGGGGCCATGAGTGTTCAGGAATACTCCTTGCGGTTTGATTCTTTGGATCGATATGCACCAGCCTTTGTTGATACCATGGCATCCAGAGTACACCGCTTTATTATGGGGTTGAATCCAGAATATGTTGAGACTTGCATTACGGCCACACTGTGAGAGGACATGGACATTGCTCGAGTTCAGGCATTTGCCCAGAATATTGAAGGCATCAGACAGCGACATCGGGAGATCAGAAGGGTCAATCAGGAGCAGCGTCGTCGGGACAGGCCAGTTGAGTTACAGAGGGAGGCCCGGGGAGGACCAAGGCCACGATTGTTAGACAGGCCGCCCAGGCCCCCGCCTCTGCCACAGTTGCAGGGGGGTAGATTCAGCCGCAGGGGGCAGACAGAGACTGGCAGAGGCTCGCAGATGGCAGATTCACCATTACAGAGGAGGGTGGAGCAGAGTAGGTATACCCTACTACTTTGCCCTATATGCAGTCGACGCCATCCTGGAGCATGCAGATATGGCTCCACCGCATACTATAATTGTGGCCAAGAAGGCCATTTGATGAAAGATTGCCCAGCTAGAGGCCGAGAGGACCGAGATAGATAGGATAGGGCATCTGCAGGGTCACGAGCCACAGCATCCTCGACTGGGCGCAGGCCCTTAGTTTCAGCAGGCAGGGTCGGGGCAGATCAGAGGCCTCCAGTATAGGTGCGGGTCCAAGCCACACATATGCCTTACCAGGGAGGCAAGATTCAGAAGCGTCACCTGATGTTGTGACAGGTATGCTAACTATCTGCTCACACCCTGCTTATGTGTTGATTGATCCAGGGTCTACTTTGTCCTACATTACACCATTTGTGGCACGAAAGTTTAGTATTGCACCAGAATTATTGCAGCAGCCCTTCTTAGTATCCACGCCCGTTGGTGACTCTATCACAGCTAGCCAAATCTACCGCGGGTGTACAGTAGAGGTTGCTGACCATCAGACCACAGTAGATCTGGTCGAGTTAGAAATGATAGACTTCGATGCCATAATGGGTATGGACTGGTTAGTACCGTGTTTTGCCAACGTTGAATGTTGGACCAAGACGGTCTGATTCCACTTCCTAGGAGAGGTAGTGCGGGAGTGGAAGGGCAGCACTGCTATGCCAAAAGGTAGGTTTATTTCCTACCTTCAGGCGAGAAAGTTGATATCTAAGGGATGTATTTACCATCTGGTCAGAGTCCAGGATGTTCAAGCAGAATTTCCGATGCTCCAGTCTGTTCCAGTGGTGAATGAATTCCTTGATGTGTTTCCTGATGAGTTACCTGGTATTCCCCCAGAAAGGGAAATAGACTTTGTTATTGACTTGTTACCAGGCACTCAGCCGATATCAATTCCTCCTTATCGCATGGCTCCTGCAGAACTCAGAGAATTAAAAGAGCAGTTGAAAGATTTATTGGATAAAGGTTTCATTAGGCCGAGTACTTCACCGTGGGGTGCGCCAGTTTTATTTGTGAGGAAGAAAGATGGCTCGCTCCGAATGTGTATATATTATCGGCAATTAAACAAAGTTACAGTAAAGAACAAGTACCCGCTTCCTAGAATTGATGACTTATTTGATCAGTTGCAGGGATCCAGATACTTCTCTAAGATTGACTTGCAGTTCGGATATCACCAGGTCCGAGTACGTGAGAGAGATATTCCTAAGACAGCGTTCAGGACCTGATATGGACATTTTGAATTTCTAGTCATGTCCTTCGGGTTAACGAATGCCCCGGTAGTCTTCATGGACCTGATGAACAGTATTTTCAGACCTTTCCTGGACTTATTCGTGATAGTATTCATTGATGACATTCTGGTGTATTCTCGCTCTGAAGCAGATCACCGGACTCATTTGCGGACAGTGCTCCAGATCCTCAGCGACCGCCAGTTGTATGCTAAATTTTCTAAGTGTGAATTCTGTCTAAGTTCAGTGGCCTTTTTAGGGCATATCGTGTCGGATGCTGGTATACAGGTAGACAAGCAGAAAATAGAAGCAGTTAAGTCATGGCCTAGGCCTACCACTCCGACTGAAGTTCGTAGCTTTTTGGGGTTGGCAGGATATTACAGGAGGTTCGTTGAAGGGTTCTCGACCATTGCGGCACCTCTGACCAAACTGACACAGAAATCAGCAAAGTTTCAATGGACAGAGGCATGCGAACAGAGCTTCCAGGAACTGAAAGACAGATTAACCTCCGCCCCAGTATTAGCATTGCCGGAAGGCACGGAAGGTTATTCAGTCTATTGCGACGCGTCAGGTGTCGGGTTAGGTTGCGTGTTGATGCAGCATGGTAGAGTAATTACATATGCTTCCAGACAGCTGAGGAAACACGAAAAGAATTACCCTACCCACGACCTGGAATTGGCCGCAGTAATCCACGCCTTAAAGATGTGGAGGCATTACCTGTACGACATCCATGTTGATATTTACAAAAATCATAAGAGCCTACAGTACATCTTCACTTAGAGGGAGTTGAATCTGCGGCAACGCCGCTGGTTGGAGCTGTTAAAAGATTATGATGTGAATATTCTATACCACCCCGAAAAAGCTAATGTTGTAGCAGACGCCCTGAGCCGTAAGTCAATGAGGAGCTTGGCGTATTTACGACCTGAGAAGCGAGAGTTAGCCAAAGAAATTCATTAGTTAACTGTTTTAGCCGTTCGAGTAACGGAAACAGAAAATAATAGAGCAGTAATTCAGAATTCTACTGTGTCATCACTAGTTACAGAGGTAAAAGAACGACAGTACGAGGACCCTGATTTAGTCCAGCTCAGAGATAGAATTCAGAGAGGTAAGGAGTCAGATTTTCAAATAACTGAGGATGATGTACTACGCTGTAAGGGCCGCCTCTGTGTCCCGAATGTTTCAGGACTTCGCGGGCGGATCATGCATGAGGTACATTACACTCGCTATTCCCTCCATCTAGGAGCGACGAAGATGTACCACGACATCAGAGATATCTACTGGTGGCCAGGTATGAAAGTTGAGATCGCTGAATTTGTATCTAGATGTTCTAACTGTCAGCAGGTGAAAGCGGAGCACCAGAAGCCGGGCGGTTTGACGCAAGATATAACGGTACCTACGTGGAAATGGGAAACGATAAACATGGATTTTGTAACAGGGTTACCCCGTACCAAACGCAGAAATGATTCCATTTGGGTAATAGTTGACAGGCTGACAAAATCAGCTCATTTTCTGCCAGTGAGGGCTACCTTCTCAGCTGAGGATTATGCCGAATTATATATCAGAGAAATAGTTAGATTGCACGGAGTGCCAGTATCCATTATTTCAGATAGGGGAGCACAGTTCACAGCTAGATTCTGGCAGTCGTTTCAGAAAGGTTTGGGAACGCAGATTAACTTGAGCACAACATTCCACCCTCAGACAGATGGGCAGGCTGAACGTACAATTCAGACGCTCGAAGATATGTTGCGAGCATGTGTATTTGATTTTGGGGGTAGCTGGGATGAGCATCTTTCGTTGATTGAATTTTCTTATAATAATAGCTATCATTCAGCCATCCAGATGGCGCCTTTCGAGGCATTATATGGGCAAAAATGTAGATCGCCGATTGGTTGGTTTGAAATAGGAGAATCAGCATTGGTTGGCCCAGACATTGTTTGGCAGTCAGAGGAAAAGATAAAGCTTATCCGAGAACGTTTACTGACTGCTCAGAGCCGCCAGAAGTCTTATGCAGATATGCGGCGCAGAAATCTAGAATTTGCGGTAAATGACTGGGTATATCTGAAAGTATCTCCGATGAAAGGGGTAATGAGATTTGGCAAGAAAGGAAAGCTTAGCCCGAGATTCATTGGGCCATATCAGATTCGGCGAAGAATAGGCCGAGTTGCATACGAATTGAACTTGCCTCCGGAGTTAGCATCTGTTCACCCAGTATTCCATGTCTCTATGTTGAGGAAGTTCGTAGGGGACCCTTCTACAGTAGTTCCAGTTCAGGATGTCTAGGTCACATAAGAGTTAGCATATGAAGAGGTTCCCGTAGCTATCTTAGACAGACAGATTCGCAGGTTGAGGACTAAAGATGTTGCGTCTGTCAAAGTATTGTGGCGTAACAGGAATCGTGAGGAAATGACGTGGGAAGCTGAAGAAGATATGAAAGCCAGATACCCTCACCTATTTCAGGCCTAGTCAAGCGACAGGTATGTCCGTATTATTACTTATGCAAGTACCATATAGTTGTATGTGTGTGAATGAGAAAGATTGATACTTAGTTATCCAGTGGATCTTAAAATATTGCGTGCAGTACCTGTGTTGGACTTTTCTGCATTTCAGGTTTTTGCTATAGTCCATATTACAGGGGAAACTCTGCCGAAATATTTCTAGAAAGTAAGTTAAGTAGTCCTCTAGATAGCAGTGTATATTCGAGGACGAATGTTCTTAAGGGGGGGAGAATGTTATACCCCGTAGAATTTCCGGCACCTAAATGACCTATTCACACATTGGTTAAGCATATTTGAAGGCCATACGTGCTAGAGAAAGGCCCGGGAAAAAGATCGGACGAGAAACCTGTCGAACCATCGCGGAAGGAGCCGAGGCAGAACCCCTCCGCGATGGCAGCGTGTCACGGAGGTGAAGCCTCCGCGTTGGCTCCTTGACACATTGGCCTTGTCCAGGCCCAAGTATATAAAGCCCCACTTTGGTTTTAAATCATTAAACACTTATAATTTCCAGTGAAACAGAGAGGGATCAGCAGAGAAGAGATAAGAACAAAGGAGGTAACATAATATTCGTCCGATTACCCTGCTAAACGTCGTCCAAACTCAAATTAACCTCAGATACCGAGGTATATAGCAGCAGAGAGCATTCCTACGGTTTTAGTTTCATGAAATACGGCCGACGAATCATCGAGCTACCGAGCTGAGGTAAGTGGAATTGCTCTAAACTAGTGTCTATATGTTCCTAGCTGTGAAGTGAATATTTCTCCCTTCTGGACCTCTGAAAAATAGTGAGTTTTCGACCGTCTTTCGATAAGCCTAAGTTTAGGCTATAAACTATATCGAAAGTGATGTTGCTCTTTAAAATAAAGCTGTATTTAGTATTAATTGACATATTTATGAATGCAGTTGGGAGGAAATAGTGGAAGTACCGCCCGAGCCTCGTCAGACAGACGGATAGTTCGAGGATAAGGTATGTAAAGCTAGTTTCCTCGGCAAGTTAGTAATCTTGGTATAGTAAAGTAGTTTAAAGGCCAGTAGAATGTTCAGAAATCAGGTGTTATGCTTATTATGAATGTTGGTACGATATCAGAAGCATCGAGTTATAACTTGCGTGCAACTAGCTAGCATGATATAGATTCTAATATAAGTATTAGGAATTCCACAGCATGCTCAGTATGTAATGGGACACAGAATGTTAGGATATGATCGTACTCAGTTGAAACTAGTAAAGCAATGTAATATCTGTAAGACATTTCAGAAATAGAATGATAGGCTAAAATGAAGTTTAGAAAGCATGTTAGGAATAGTAAATCATGTTAATACAGAAACTCAGTATACAACATAGTTTTCAGCAGAAACACTATATCTTGTTTAGCATTAGCCCCAGTACAGTCTGGCAGAAGACTATATTTATACATATATATACTATTACCAGCCTCAGCATGTATTAAGTACGTACATATTACTATCACTAGCTCAACATATAGTATATATAAATACTTTACCACTATTAGCTTCAGTAGGTGGGACATGCAGATAGTATTACTAGTTGAGACCGTTGTATTGTTTGGGGTTGGACTACCTAGCATCCATGACCGCCCCAGGGTTGATAGCTGTATCGACTGGTCCGCCAGAGGACGAGGTTACGTCGCTCTACGGAGTGGCATGCCGTCCCACAGGGGACGAAGATGGGATGCCAGTTTTTCCCCATATTTGTGCCTTGATCGGCCCATACACACCCCTATCGAGTGGATACTCCCGGGTGTTGATTCAGGAGTCCTCCGGACTCAGATGCAGTTATAGTCAGGGGCTCAGCGAGCCCAAGTGCATACCTAGGGGACCGGCAGGATGCTTAAAGGGTTTATAGGAGATGGGATGACCGGGGTTTGTTTCCAGAAATGTGAGTTAGAGCCAGCCAGGCACCAGATGTGCCCAGGCTTAGAAGTCTAGCAGTTCAGGGCCTAGTTGGGCACCAGGTGCCAGTTGTTCGGTGGTTTGCTATATGGGTTAAAAACCGACACGCAGGTGCACGTGGTCAAACAAGTAATAAAGTTACTAAGTAAGCCAAGTATCGAACCAAGGAGACTCTGGATAAGTATAAATTGCTCAGGTATACTATATTCTATCTTATTCTATATATGCTGACAACAACGTAACCAAAAGTTAAATAATTTTGTTTATAAATTATATACTAAAACTATTAACAAATATCTACTTTGAATTTAAACTATGGATATGAGCATGCCAAGGTTAAAAACAAGTAATGAACTTGATTATAATCATAATTCGGTTATTCTTCTCTTCTAGTTGCTAGCCAAGAACATTAGCCTAGAGATTAAAACTCTCGTATTTAATCTCACTTAAGAATCATAAGCCATCCGTCTACATTTCTGTGATCAAATGCAATTTATGACCTAGCAATACAATTCCGGTTCCTAAATTGACTAATACGGCTTTCAAGTATATTTCTATCAGGAAAGCACATCTAAACCCAATTTTCCCAAATAAAGTTAAGAACAATACCCTATTAATTCACAACTTTCCAATTTCGTGCTCTCTCGAGTGAAATCGGACTTTTTAGATGTACATTAATGCCGGCCACACACTAATGCAGTAGAAACAAGAATTAATAGAACAACATAGAAGAAGAAGAAGAAAAACCATACAATTCAACAATCAGAATTCATCACCATTGTTCATAACCTCAGCAAGGAGGAGAATTAGCCACTCATTTGTGGATTAATCATCTTAAAACAAGTGTTAATCATACAAACAATTGATTGAAAGAAGAAAAAAAGAGAGAAAAACCCTTAGCTTTTTCGTCCCTCAACTGCCTGTAACACACGTCCTTGCTCCACCAAGTCTGAATTAATTAAAAATAAGCCTAAGTGTTCTATTTATACTATTGGGAATTATTCTCGGAATAACAAGCAACGTGTCACGGAGGCCAACGCGGAGCACTGCCTCCGTGACACGGCGTGGACGCGGACCCTCACTGGAAATCTGGGGTCCAGGAATATAGCCTCAACGTGGCACGACATGCAACGCGGAGGCTTGCCTCCGTGCCACGGAGCTGTCGCGAGGTTCCACTGGAATTTGACAATTAAATCGCCCTCTAGGCAGTGTGCCTCCGCGATGGTAGCGTGGCACGGCTCCATCGCGGAGCCCCTTTGCATTATGCAGTCTAATGTCTTTTTCGTGCTCGCATCCAAGTCCAACTCCGATATTGTTCCAACATGCATTTTAGCTCCTCAAAATCATGTTTTACCTACAAAACAATGCTAATCATGTTGGTTAGTATAAATTCACATTTTATTGCCAATTACATGAAAAATGTATACACATTGCACAATAAACAAGGCGAAAATGATACGTTTGAGTATCACTTGGGCATATAAATCTGCCCAAGATCACTTACCCCACACTTAAATCCTTGTTTGTCCTCGAACAACACATACACAACTCATGCAAAATACATCCCAACCTTCGCCACTATGGTGCGACAATTTGAGCTACGGTCATACCGATCATTCAATATTGTAAATCATCAAGAAAACATGCATGGTCTTACAATGTAATGACCTTTAATACGTCAAGACTTCCTAGACTTTAAGAATCGACCCTCGATATCGGCGAACTCATGAAAATCAGCTAATCAAGATATCCGACACGAAAATCAATCTTTCATCAAGCATGTGCCCTCACAACTCAAGAGAATCTTCCCTTTTTTGTTCATGTGACACACAAACATTCAAGTAGGGGCATGTAAAAATTAATTTCACTCTCTCTCCCAAAAGAATTCACATGCATCATGTCATGACCCATAAGCTTGCCCTTAGTGTATTACTCCACTAATATAAAGAAATGCAATGTAAGATCACGTAGGACTTTAATGGGTTGTAATGGAAGCTATGGAACTAGTATATATTGGATTAGCCAATAATAGCCACTAGCATCATTAAGCGCCTTTTCAACACCTTCCCCTCAACTCATGACATTGTTTCTCTCTTTTCTTTTTTCATCATCCCATTCATGCTGATTTACTTTCGTATGGCCCATTTCACCAAACACACTTGACACAACAACAAAGGTTTTTCATGCACCTTCATTATCATTTCATTATAAAAAGTGCCTCTTCAACCTTTTCTTTTCTTTCCTCACTCTGCTTTTCTTTTTCTTTCCACTATTCTCACTCTTTGACACTTTGGGAAAATTTTTTTTGTTCTTCTTAAGCGCTTAAGAGTTTTGTATAGACTTTACGGCTAATGAAAAGAAAGAATTAAGCTCAGTTTATACAATTTTTGGACAAAAGAACGAAATAATCGGCTAAAGGCTCAACGGGCTGGCTAGGGTATACAATCACATACAAAAGGTAGTGTATGACAAGAAAAGAATAGAAACTCTCGGTTAAAACAAAGAAATGCCTACATCCTTTCCAACACTACACCTCCTTCATTTCGTTTTGTACACACACCAGGCAAGTTCTAGACACTTCACAATAGCATGGAATAACAACACCTCACTTCACACTTCATGCACATGCTCGATTCAAGATGCATTCACAGACTCTTTAATTAACCAATTACATGAATTCAAAAATTAAGCCTCAATCACACCGAATCGAATTCTACAGCCAAGGTAACTCAACATATTTACAAAATTGCATGCTTTCATACGAATCACTTTTACATTTTGAATATCAGTTACAACACGCAACCATAATTTCACAACCATATAGTAACTACAGGTTCCGTGATGCAATCCACCAAAAAAAAAACTGAAAACAAAGTAAAATCACTACTCCTACTAACTACATTTCCCTTAAGACGGTCGTCATCCATCCATCATAGGGAACGGTCACTAACTATGACTTCGGTTCAATGGGACTATTCTCGGTAAAAGAACTGAAAACAAACTCTCAGAAACCCAAAAATAAAAATCGAAAAATTTTGCAAAACATCGATCATTTCGATGGAAAAATATTTACAAAATATTTTCGCAAAATTTTAAAAATATCGATCATTTCGATAGAGAAAAAAAACATAAGAAAATATTTACAAAAATTTTTACAGACTTAGCTGGCAAACCACAACATTTCACAACACACATCATCAATTACCACAAATATATATACAGATACAAACCAGTTTGCACTTCACAAACACAGGGAAACTTAAACATACAAAACAAACAGAGGAAAGAACATACAAGCAAACCAGCCCAGCCCCCAGCACCTAACTACTCCCCACCCCACACTTAAATCGAACACTGTCCCCAATGTTCACAAAAATTCAAATCACCAAATTTTGGGTGGTGGAACTCCCTAATCAGTCGAAATATTCGACTTCTTCATCCGGTGCTGCTGCCTCATCGCCCATGTCCGAGTCACCTCCATCGTCGTCATCGGACTCCACATCGGAGTCCTCCCGACGTGTCTCCTCGTCCGTGGGGACATCATCATCAGTGGGCTCTACAAATGCTAGCCCCACTTAGCATAAAGCCCTGGCGTTTTCGCCAAATGGGTAATCCAGCTCCAGCTGCCATAACTCCTCCTCTGTGGCTGGTCTCCCACCAATCCGAAGCTGAAGCATTTGCATACCAAACATCCGTGCCATGTACTGGTCGTCGCGAGCATGTCGCTCGCCAAGTGTCAGCACTGGCCCTTGTGTGGTGTCGGGGGCCTTAGTTTTGGTCACATCAAGGGCACTCCGCTCCAACTGCGGGATGTAGTCCAAAGCCTCTTCCTCGACATCGAGGCCCCGGAGGAAGGTGGTGATAAGTCCTCCGAACCCATACCTGTGGCCCTGGTGTAGTCGGGCTCTCTTCATGGCGGATATGATGACCGCCCCAACATTAATCTCTAGCCCTTTCATCAGGGCATACACCAGGCACACACGGTCCCGGGTCACATCCGTCATGTGCACCCCCGGGATCAGGCACGAACAAACTATTTTCAGCCAAATTCTTGCCTCCCTGTTCATTTGAGAATACGGCAGAGTCTGGTGGTAACCCCTCTCCTTATGTCTGCTCCATCTGGCTATGGATCGAGCCCCACACAATGTGCGTCTAATATCAGCATATGGTGGGGTGATATTCAGCTGGCGGAGAACGTGGGCGTCTGTGTCCCGCGCTCCAATGATGGCATTTAATTGCTGGGGTTCCAGAGTGACTATCTACCCTCTGATCTTTATTGTGTGGCTTCTGATTGTCGGGTTCCAATTTGCATAGAACTCCCGGACTAAATGTAAGTTGCACTCCTTGGGCTCCTGAAATATGAAGCTGAGCCCAGTTGCCTCGATCCTCTGCACTATACGGGGGAACTCCTGTGCTAGTGGTTCCCACGCAATATGCTCCTCAGGGAAGTATTTGTTTTCCTTGTGTTTAGCGTACCACTTCTTCCCTTCATCGGTTACCCACCTCGTTCCGTATTGACGGCGTTGGCCGCGTGGAACAGCTGGTGCAGCTGGGACTGTTGTGCCCAGTCTAAGTCGTTTTCTCCCGGTGCCTGAAGTAGATGCACCTTTACCCTTATCCTGCCTATTTGTCATTGTACATGTCAATACAAATAAACAAGCACCATGTCAAGCTAAATGCATATTAGCTTCGGCTAAGGTCGGGTTAAGCTAAGTTTACCCCACACTTAGTCCTTAGCTACGATTACGATACTACGGCAAGAATCACTTTATTTACACCAAAAACAAACACCTATACAATTTATGCTTAGTGCGTTCGCAAAGAAAATTTCGACAGTAAAACCTTAGCGTACTACTCAGACTTCATACAGCTAATCCCAATCCTACCATCGCTAGCAATTCAACCATCGCACTTAGCAAAGAAAACAACAAAACAAAAACAACAACAAAAATTCTATATACACATGAACCTATATACTCAACCAATTCGAACAATTTTCACATTTTCCCAAAATCCCGAGAATTCATCGTCTATTACATTCAAACAATATTTACAATGACTTATCTCAATTCACAAGCACACCCCGGCATATAATTTACAAATTTACCAAGTTACCCAATTAGAATTCAACCCAAGCCCTAGAATTGAGTTTCACAATCAAATTCGAATCATTCACGCAATCGACAAGTTCAAACGCGTATTACAACATTTCGAACATTTATCAATCAAAGAATAACTCAATTTCATGCTAAATTTCGACTTAGGGTAATATATCTCACCTCCCATGCTCAAATTCGACTAAAATCGACAAAAACTTGAGAGAGACGAGGAAAACATACCTTTAAGTTGAATAATCGAAGAAACTCGACAACTTGGTTGCTTAATACCGTGGCACATTGGTTGGGGTGGGAAATTTGGGTGTTTGGTCGCGGAGAAGAGAGAAAATGATGAAAAAGGGCCTAAAATCGGGGTTTAAAATGAAGGAAAACACGCGGGTCACCCGGCAACCCGGTGTGACCCGTCACAAAATATAGGGCAACGTGTCACAGAGGGTAACGCGGAGCCCCTCCTCCGTGACACGGAGCTATCGCGATGGCTTACTGGAATTTTAAAAAATTCCAGATTAACCCTCAACGTGTCACGGAGGGTAACGCGGAGCCCCTCCTCCGTGACACGGAGCCATCGCCCCAGCTCACTGTCTCTTCATTTTATTCATTTTTCCATACCTTGCCTTTTCCTTCCCGATTCCACGCATATTTTTCTCCGTTTGACCTGAAAAACACCTCACTAAACAAAATTGGTTAGATTAATAGATTTCCCTAATTAAAATGAAAAATACTAACTAAAATGAAAAATTTGTACTAAATCAAGAAAAAGAAAAATAAAATAAAATCTATTTACACTTTACAAAATAAAAGAAAAAAAATTTTTTCACGGGTTGCCTCCCGTGCAGCGCCTGGTTTACCGTCGCAGCTCGACGTCCTTTATGCTCAATTATCCACTAGGGTGATGGACGATTTTTCACGATCATTGTCCTCCCCCCAGTAGTGCTCACCCTTATCTGGTGGTCTTCTCATCAACTCTCGGGAATCATTCATTTGTTTCGCATTCCCATGATCAATTACATTGATCACCGAGAGTTCTTCATTTACCATCGGGAGCTTGGGTGCTTTGTATACATCGAACACCTCTACCTTGTCATGTGCTCGCATTGTAAGTTGACCCGTATCCACATCGATTAATGCTTTCCCGGTTGCCAAGAAGGGTCGTCCCAAAATAAATGGGACTTCAGCGTCTGGTTCAAAATCCAGAACAATAAAATCAACCGGAAAAATGAGGGATCCCACTTGCACAAGCACATCCTCAACAATGCCATCTGGCCTAGCTAAGGATCTGTCTGCTAACTGCAATATTACGGTTGTAGGTCTAGGACTCCCTAGACCCAACTTTCTGAATACCGAAGATGGCATCAGGTTTATGCTCGCCCCCAAGTCACACAATCCACGAGCTCGGATATTCTGCCCAATAGTAAGCTGGATAGTAAAAATTCCAGGGTCTTTTAATTTCGTAGGCAGTCTATTTTGGATCCGGGAAGTGCATTCCTCCGTTAAAGCCACCGTGGCATACTCAGTCAAACGACTTTTGTTGGCCACGATGTCTTTAATATATTTGGCATATTTTGGCACTCCCTGCAAGACATCAACAAGAGGTAAATTAACATGTACCTGTTTAAGCACCTCCATAAATTTCTTGAAACACGCCTCCTCCTTGTGTTTCTTGAGTCGTTGAGGGAATGGGGGTGGAGGCCTTTCTGATTCAGCTTCTTTGGTCTTCCCCCTATCCGAACTTTGTTCTTCCTCAACATCTGCTGCTCCTGACTTTTGAGGTGGTCTTTCCGGTTCCACCTCCTTCAGCTGCAAACCACTCCTTGTGGTCACTGCATTTACCTGCTTCGGATTAGGATCCGTGTCGCTAGGCAGTCCTCCTCTGGGCCATGTGTTTTGGGCACTAGCAAATTGCCCAAATTGATACTCAAGAGCCTTGGTCGCTAATTGATTGTTCTTCACTTCGGCTGCCAATTTAACATAGTCAGCCTGCAATTGCACCTGATTAGCCATCATGGTCTTGAACATTTCCTCAATGGTAGGTGATGGTGGTGGAGGAGGGGCATTGTGATTTCTGAATTGAGATTGGTAGTTCTGTTGCCCTCCTTGATTCCTGTGCATACCCTGACCCGAACTTTGGCCTTGTTGGTTGTTTCTACCCCACGAAAAATTTGGATGGTTCCTCCAATTTGAGTTGTAGCCGCTACCAAACTGCTGCTGATTTCTCTGTGCATTGCCCACAAAGTTAACAGAATCTGGGTTTGTTCCACAACACTCAGCTGAGTGCTCACTGCTTCCACACACTTCACACCACATTTGCTGGACTGCATTGACTGAAGCTGAAGGCTGGTTCAAGTTCATGTTGCTGAAGTGGTTGTTCAACTGATTCTGCAAGGCAGCTATCTGTGCAGCGATAGCTGTAAATCCATCCACTTCAAGCACTCCTGCTGCTTTCCTTGCTCCACCTCGAGATGAGTCAGCATTCCATTCTGGATTGCCCTGTGAAATCCGGTTGAGCAAAGTGTACAGCTCCTCATAAGTCTTTTCCGGCGCTTGCCCTCCAGCTGCTGAGTCTAGCAAAATTTTAGTATGGGGTTCCAAACCCTCAATAAATGTGTGTACCAACACCTCATTGGACTGATGATGATGAGGACAGTCCCGCAACATGGATTTAAATCTTTCCCAGGCTTGATATAAATTTTCTCCCTCCCTCTGTTTGAAACTTAGAATTTGACTTCTAAGTCTGGCTGTTTTACCAGAGGGAAAAAATCTTATCAAGTACTTTCGTGCAAGATCATCCCACGTTGATATAGAATTTGGTGGTTTAGCTTTTAACCACCTCTTGGCTTCACCAAGTAAGGAAAACGGAAATAGTGTGAGCCGAACATAATCAGGTGACACTCCAGCGGGTATATAAGTGTCACTTATCTCCAAAAAGTTTTGGAGATGTTGTTGTGGGTCTTCATGAGGGAGACCGGTAAATTGCCCTCTTGCGTGCAATAGTTGCACCATGTTCTGTTTTAATTCAAATCTCCCTCCAGGCTCTGGTTTGCGGATACTTGAATGTACATTGTTGGCATGTGGGATTGCCACCTCGCGAACCGACCTTGCTGCTGCTTCGTCGGGCACTAACACTGCCCTCACAACCGGTGGATTTTGTTGCTCCATCATAGTCTTTCTGAGCAACTGCAGCTTCTTTTGTAGAGCTTCTCTGTGTTTACTATGAAATTCACGTTCAGGCTCTATATAAGATTCCACCAGCTCCTTGTCCTTTGCCAGTATTCACAGAAATCAAGTCTGCAAAATACAGGCTAAGACCAAGTTGTCAACACTTAAGAAAATAAAACAAAAATACAGTAAATTTACACTTAACAAAATTTCACCAATTGCCTAGTCTCCCCGGCAACGGCGCCAAAAACTTGTTCGGTGGTTTGCTATATGGGTTAAAAACCGACACGCAAGTGCACGTGGTCAAACAAGTAATAAAGTGGCTAAGTAAGCCAAGTATCGAACCAAGGAGACTCTGGATAAGTAAAAATTGCTCAAGTATACTATATTCTATCTTACTTCTATATATGCTGACAACAACGTAACCAAAAGTTAAATAATTTTGTTTATAAATTATATACTAAAACAATTAACAAATATCTACTTTGAATTTAAACTAAGGATATGAGCATGCCAAGGTTAAGAACAAGTAATGAACTTGATTATAATCATAATTCGGTTATTCTTCTCTTCTAGTTGCTAGCCAAGAACATTAGCCTAGAGATTAAAACTCTCGTATTTAATCTCACTTAAGAATCATAAACCATCCGTCTACATTTCTATGATCAAATGCAATTTATGACCTAGCAATACAATTCTGGTTCCTAAATTGACTAATACAGCTTTCAAGTATATTTCTATCAGGAAAGCACATCAAAACCCAATTTTCCCAAATCAAGTTAAGAACAATACCCTATTAATTCACAACTTTCCAATTTTGTGCTCTCTCGAGTGAAATTGGACTTTTTAGATGTACATTAATGCCGGCCACACACTAATGCAGTAGAAACAAGAATTAATAGAACAACATAGAAGAAGAAGAAGAAAAACCATACAATTCAATAATCAGAATTCATCACCATTCTTCATAACCTCAGCAAGGAAGAGAATTAGCCACTCATTTGTGGATTAGTCATCCTAAAACAAGTGTTAATCATACAAACAATTGATTAAAAGAAGAAAGAAAGAGAGAAAAACCCTTAGCTTTTTCGTCCCTGAACTGCCTGTAACCCACGTCCTTGCTCCACCAAGTCTGAATTTATTAAAAATAAGCCTAAGTGTTCTATTTATACTATTGGTAATTTTTCCCGGAATAACAAGCAACGTGTCACGGAGGCCAACGCGGAGCACTGCCTCCGTGACACGACGTGGACGCGGACCCTCACTGGAAATCTGGGGTCCAGGAATATAGCCTCAACGTGGCACGGCATGCAACGAGGAGGCTTGCCTCCGTGCCACGGAGCTATCGCGATGCTCCACTGGAATTTGACAATTAAATTGCCCTCCAGGCAGTGTGCCTCCACGATGGTAGCATGGCACGGCTCCATCGCGAAGCCCCTTTGCATTGTGCAGTCCAATGTCTTTTTCGTGCTCGCATCCAAGTCCAACTCCGATATTGTTCCAACATGCATTTTAGCTCCTCAAAATCATGTTTTACCTACAAAACAATGCTAATCATGTTGGTTAGTATAAATTCACATTTTATTGCCAATTACATGAAAATGTATACACATTGCACAATAAACAAGGTGAAAATGATACGTTTGAGTATCACTTGGGCATATAAATCTGCCCAAGATCACCAGTCATACCCCCAAGGCGGGGTGTGACATTTCTGGCCTTAAGGTAGGAAATGAAATGACCTATAGGCATAGTTGAACTACCCTTCCATTCTAAGATTGGACCTAGAAATCTGAACACTACTGCCCGGGTTCTATAATTAACAGAGGCATAACACGCAAATACCCAATCCATGCCGAGGATAACATCGAAATCGGTCATGGCTAACTCTATCAAATTTGCTGAGGTGACTTTCTTAAGGATTGAGATCGAGCAACCTCTATACACACGGCTAGCTACAATTGAATCACCTACTAGAGTAGAGACTGAGAAGACTTCAGGACTGACTTCGAAATACTGGCCACATAAGGTGTTACAAAAGATAAGGTAGCCTAGGATCTAATAATGCATATACATCAAGATGGAAAACTCGTAATATACCAGTGACAACATCCGACGAGGACTCCTTCTCTTGGCAGGATGCTAAGGCGTAAAATCTATTTTGGCGCTGACTGCCACCTGTGCTGGTAGATACCCCCTGATGTGCTGAGCGTACGGGAGGGGCTGCTAAACTAAAAGCTGGGCCTCGGCCCCCATCATGATCTTGCCTTGCTGTTGGCCAATCTCTGAGCATGTTTTTGGTCTTCCAACACACGAAACAAGCACATGTACCTGCTAAGCACCGGCCCGTGTGCCCCCTACCAGATCTGCGGCAAGCTGGGATACTACAATTTGTGGATTTGCTGCTCTAACCAATCGAGCCTGATGCTCGCCCTCTCTGATCATGCCTAGGCTTGGATGGAACACTCAACGCTGAAGAAGTTAGGGATGAAAATCTCTGGTGGGTATGTTGTCGGTGCCCACCACCTGACCTTAGATGAGAAAATCCATAACTATCAGTCCTGGCCCTCTTGGCCTCTCTCTCCCTCATATGTGCCGCCTCTATCTGCTGGGCGTACAGGACTATCCGACAGAAATACATATCCTAGTGGAGCATGGCATCCTACAATCCTTGTCCAAATAGCCCGCCACACCATCTGATTGGCCACTAACTCTGGCGTATACTTTGATAGGCGAGTGAACTCAAGAGCATAATCCTACACTATCATTCTCCCTTGCTTAAGATTCGCGAACTTGGCTACCTTCAGCTCCCTCATCTCATGAGGGAAGAACCGATCTAAGAATGCAATATGGAACTCCTCCCAGGTGACAAGGCCTACCCTGGCGACCCTACTATCTTTCCATTGATGAAACCAAATGTGTGCAACCCCTTTCAGCTGATATGAGGCCAACTCCACACAATCAACTCTATTCACCCCCATGACTTGGGTGGTCTTTCTAATCTCATCAATGAACTCATGTGGGTCCTCATCTACCTTTGACTCGAGGAATTCTAGCGGGTTCATTCTTCATAAATCCCTGACTTAAGTTGCCAACACATTTCGATTTTGCAGAACATGCACAACTGCCTGCTGATTGACCTAAGCGGTCAAGGCCTATGAGAATTTGAATAGCTACCCTAAACTCAACATGTGCTACCGGCTCCGGTACATAGTGCTCCTAGACATTTGGGGCCTGCTGGTGCTCGTTTCCGTTGCCATCCTCGTAGCCTTCTCCTTTTCCATTTCTCCTTCCATTTACTCAATGGGGAGCCATGATTCTGCAATATCGAATAGCATGAATTTGAAGGATAGGGAGACTTTTCATCACATGACATAGATCATAAAAGAAGGGAACATTTCCTAAATGTCTTGTAGACTCTTCATCATAAGTGTAGCGCGCTTCACACCCATGAAAAAGACTCTACTCAACGCGGCTTTCAGACATCCTAGGACACTTCAATGTCATTGCTTTGATACCAAGTTTGTCACAATCCAAACGTAGACCCGGATCATAACACGGGACAAGGAGCCCCGAGAGACTCTAAGTCAACCCATGGCATGAACAAACATCTAACTCAATTACTAAAATTTAAGAGTCAACATAATAATCTTAGTAGAAGTCTGAAATAAATATAACATCAAAATACACAATCTAAAGCTGAATACATCCTTTGTCTGAAAAGCCTCTAAACATGACGATGGGACAAGAATCCAACTAACTCAATAAACCTGAAACTAAAAATACATAGAGGGAATCTAAATAAGTCTAGTCCTCAAGAGATGAGGACTCACCAACAAGGGTAATATGCTAACTCTAAAGACTGGCTATGAATAGGGCTGAGTCTGAGTGTCGGGTCCCATATCATGAAACGATACAACATAGAATATGTGGTTAGTATGTGTAATGTACCGAGTATGCAAGGTAAGTAAAACCGCTTAAATAAGTAAAATCATTTAAAGACATGCATAATGTAAAACATAAACAATAAGAATCTGAGAGTAGGGCTTGCATGCATTCTTTAAAAAATCATGATCCCATCATAACATAACATCACATCATAACTAATTCAATTGACTCAAACCTGAAATCTGATAGAAATGAGTAAAACTGAACATTGAGTGAAACCTGCTTTAGAACATAAATAGATACATAAATCTCATAAATGATGAACATGCATAACTAAAATCATGAGGAACAATAGGAGACTCATCTTTTAACTGACATACCACGATAGAGCTTACGTGGTCCCAACTATCACACTCATGTGGGTAGAGCCGTCCAAATCCTTGCCAAGGATAGGAATGATACCATGATATCAATATCAAGCTCGTGGCGCAATAGGGCAGGGGATAGATCACAAGGGTGATCCTTAAGTAATAGATATATAATTATAAACCTACATTGGCGCATAGTTCTGAGGCATAGGGTGATCGACCCGTAGCCTACTCTGTGCTAGACACTACTCCTAAAAAAACATGCATATGCTCTCCAGCGTTTTTAAAGGAAGCTCAACATCATCTATTGACGAAGCTCAATAATCAAATACATCTCAAATCTAAAATCATGCATACGAGAAGCTTTAACTAAAACCAGGCCACAAGCTAAAAGATAATTGGGTATCTTCGCTCAAAAACCATGTGGTAAGCTTAATTCAAAAAAATCATAAATCATACTTTAACATGTGGGAAATTCCCAATACTTTCACATGATTGAAAATACTCAATTCACATCAAAAAATTGATTATAAACATGGGTATCCTGAAAATATGTTTTTCATCATAATCACACATTAATCAGAAATCTCATCTTTCATAAACTTCTCATCAATAGGCTTTCTAATTCCTAAAACTTGAAACATGATTTTTTAATTGAAAACAATATAAAACTTGCCTATGCTTCATAATTCATTAGTAGAAACATAGTTAGATCATGTCCATGTAGAGAATTAGGAATTTCATGCATTGGGTTAAAACCCCATAGATTTGACATAGAAATTTATGATTTATAGAGGGATTGGTCATGGGTGTGAAATAATTCATCCATTCGTAATTCTACATGCATGATTATAGCTGAATCATACACTTCCTTTAATGCCCTAGAAAAAATGGATGAAACCTTGAAGGAATTGCCTTGATCACCTCTCTAGACTATCACTCTCGCATTCATGAATGAGAAATGGCCTAAAATGAATTTAACCCTCTTAAAAGACATCATTCATAACTTAAAATGATGTAGTTTAGGCCTTAGGATCATAGGAATTACAGAAAAGCCCTTACTAAATTCGCAGAAAATAACTGCCAGTCAGTCCCCAGGAGGGACATGATGACTCGTTACCCTTGGGCATGACTCATTACATGATCCGTCAAGTACACTGCTTATCAAGTCATCTGGGAATTGTCACAGTTGACATCACGATTCATCGCTTGCGACCATAACTCATGGTCACCACTGGTCATGTACACTACCTCAATCTCAATTAAACTTTACCATATTAGTCACGACTCACCGCACGATTCATGGTGGCTAACCACAACTCACGAGGTCTTTCCATTATGCACACTTCCTTCTTCTTTCTCTTTTATCACTCACCACTCCTCACGACTTACCTAATGAGTCGTGGGGCTTGACCACGACTCATGGTCACATCCGTGAGGTGTAAAATTTCCAAAATCCAAGTTCATATCCTAAGCCTCACCACGAGTCACATCACGAATCATGAGATGCTCTCATGGGTCACCTCACGACCCATTCTATGGCTGATGCCAGTTTCGAACTTTCCTCCATTTCAACTCTTGGGATTTATCTTTGGTCTTCCGGGGTATAATAGTTGGAGTTGCCCACAGAATTGGCTTCAGTATGTACAATGTTTCATATGTCGCTTTTGAAGAAGTGCATGGGTGATCCAGCTTTGGTTTTTCAAGTGGAGATTGTGGGTGTGAAGGATAGCCTCAGCTACGAGGGAGTTCCAGTGAAAATTCTTGATCGTTAGGTTCGGAAGCTAAGGAAGAAAGAATTATCCTCAGCAAAGGCTTTGTGGAGGAATCATCATGTCAAAGGAGCTACGTGGGAAGCCGAAGCAGATATGATGGCTAAATACCCGCATCTATTCCCTCTTGGCTAAGTTTTAGCTTGAGGTATCAGTTTCCTCCCTAGTACTCCATTCAGTTTCATGTTCAGTTCATGTGCCCTAGTTTCTTTCATGTCAATATATGTACGTGTTATTGATGAATTCAGTTCAGTCATATAGTTCAGTCCGGAGACACTCACTCCATTAGTTTTCAACTCTAATGTTCAATATTTGGTATGATGTTTGCATTTCTCAGCTTTTTAGTATGTTTATTCACATTCGAGGATGAATGTACCCAAGGGGGAGATATTATAATACCCCCAAAGCCCTAAGATTATACTCGAGGGTTAAAATAGTAAAAACAAAATTTTCTACACTAGGTCATAGGAGGAGTCGCCAGTGACCCGTGAGGTGAACCATGAGTCATTAGTTGACTCATGGAGTGAAGGTTGGACTTGGTTGGATTTTTGGATTTGGGGTTGACAATGGGTCAGGCCACGAGTTGTTAGGTCACTCCTGGTCAGAGGTTGGCTTTAAGTGGAAAATTTGGGCAGTGCTAGCCACGACTTGGTCACCACAAGTCATTGGGTACACCACGAGTTGTGGTGTCCCTCATGGTGACCCTCAAAAGATAATATTCCAGTTTTGGCCATGAATGCAGACCAAGAGTCATGGTGTTGGCGACGGGTCGTCCAGTCCCTCGTCGGGACTAGTAATGTGGATTTTCCTGTGAATTTATTAAAGGTTTTTTTGTAATTTTTAAGATATCAAGGCCTAAACTACATCGTTTAAGCTCAGTTAGGATTGTTTTAAGAGGGTTTAGCTCATTCTAAATCACTCCTCTCCATGCATGCAAGACTAGAAGGTTGCTACAGTTGACAAAGGCTAAAATACATCAATTCTCCTCCCATTTCCTTTAGCATTCAAGGAAGAGTATAAGATCAACTTACCTAGGTATGTGAGGCTATGAATGAGAGTTTCTTTCACTCTCATGCTCAAAATTCTTCTCCATTCCATGAATCTCACTTTTAGACTTAAGTTCCATGATCTTATGGGGTTTATTCCAATTCTTGTGAAATCCTCTATGATCTATCATTTGGTTAATTCCCTTCATGTATCAAATCATACTTTTATGATCTACGGAAAGATTTTATAACTATTTTTGATTATTAATCTATAGTTTCAAATTTAATTGAATTATTCCCAATTATGCATGCCTCATGAAAAGTCAAGTTATGATTCTATTATGATTTTGATCATATCAAGTATAAATTATGCTTTATGATTTCTATTAAAAATTCTCTTCAAACATTCATCATGAATTTATGAATATCAAGTATATACATGTTATACAAGTATGCATGGATTTCTTGACATATGAATTAATGACTCTTAACAAACTCATGGGCCTTTATTCATGGAAAATCATGTATTTCAATTATGATCGAGTATGCTATTTGTAATTGGCGATGAACTTTATGAATGATTAATGATTATGATATGAGCCTCATGTGCATGTTTTTGGGAGCAATGTCTAGCACCGAGTAGACCCGACGTTCAGGTAAACCCCATGCTCTCAGAACTACGTGCCACCGTAGGTTTATATATACAAATGTTAATATTATTGGACCGTGATATCACATAATGCACGTCTATTGCCTGGCAAGCCTGGGACGGTTCTACCCACTTGAGTGAGATAGTTGGGGAATCATGTAAGCTCTATCATGATGGTGTCAGTTATGACGAGTCCTCCCATTGTTCCTCATGAATTATGCATTTTCATGTTATATTATTTTGGCTCAAGTTATGTTGCCATTATGATTACAAATAAATTATGAATGCTCTGCATAACGTGATCCCTCATGCTATGTTATGATATTTACTTCTCGCTCATGTCATCCTATTCTTATGAACTCTTATGTGTTTTAACTGTTCGTTTAACTTACCATGCATACTCGGTACATTACAAGTATTGATCGCATACTCATGCTGTATCATTTCATAATACAGGTATGAGAGATCAGCCTCAACCACATCATTAGTCTTGCTTTCCTCTCAGACCTGTGTTAGCCAGGATTGGTGAGTCCTCATCCTTTGGGGACATTCAGTTATCTATGGTCATGTTATTGTAGTTATAGACTTTCTTTAGTCGAGCTAGTTGGGGATGTTGTCCCATTAGCTCATCAGTTATGTTAGAGGATATTCAGACATTATGTGGAAATCAGCTTGTCATTGTTGACTCTATTTTTGATCGATATGTACAAAAACTTCCGCTTAACTATGCTTTAATATTACATCAGTATCTGCTAATACTATGCTCTAAGTTGATATGTTCATGCCTTGGGTAAATTTGGAGCCTCTTGGGGTTCCTTGTCCTGTGTCTCTATCCGAGCCTATGTTCAGGTTGTGACAACCGTCCCTCCACTGACAGTAGAAAATATAAGAAACCCACTTCAGATGATAGGAGGCTAAGTTTGCGCTCTCTTCTCCCATCACCCCCATAATCTGGGTGATCTTCTGTATCTCCTCAAGAAACTAATGCAGGTCCTCACCCACTCTTGACCCAAGGAACTCAGGTGGATTCATCCTGAGAAAGTCTGGAACTCGAGCCGCCATTTCTTTCCAATTCTGAGGGACATGGGCCACCGCTTCCTAATTGACCTGAGAAGGCAAAGCCTATGCCAACATCTGAAAAGGACCTGCTGGTGCTTGTAAAGCTTGCTGATGCCCATCACTATTGCCTTCTTCATGGACATTTCCATGTCCATTCATTCTAGCATTTACTCGGTGTGGAGGAATGATTCTACAAACAAGTATAACACATGTTAGACGGACAGAAAGATACTTCATCACATGAGATAGATCATGAAAGAAGGGAAATTTCCTAAAATGTCCTGTAGCCTTTCCCCAATAAGTGTGGCGTGCTTCACACCCATGGAAAAGACTCTACTCAATGCGGCTTTCGGACACCCTAGGACACTCTAAACCTTTTGTTGCTCTGATACCAAGTTTGTTATCATCCAGAAATAGGGTTGGATCGAGACATGGAACCTACAACCATGAATGGCTCCAAGTCGGCCAATGGCATGAACATAATGGTTAAAGAGCATACAACAAACGAAAACTAATAAACCAAACAGGAATAAGCAAATATCTAAAATACAAAACAACCATGAAGAGTCAACACTAACAAAAATTGAAGTACTACATATTGTCTGGAAAAGCCTCAAATATACCTGAAGAGCTGATGGGTTATTATTCCCAACTAGCTCACTAAAAATCTAAAAATTGAAAGTAACACAACTCATCAATACGAAGGTCCTTGAAAGATGAGGATCACCAACAAGAGAACTGGACTAAGCTATGGAGATTGGCTAAAGGCAAAACTCAGTCTGAGGTTCTGAAGATGTATCATGAAATGATAGAACATACAGTATACAGTTAGTACTTAGAATGTACTAAGTACTTAAGGTAAGTAAAAAAGGCTGAGTAAGTATAACTGAAATCATGCACATAACATATATCATAAGATCATAAGAGTAAGGACTGAAAGCTAATATCTGAAAACATGAATAGTCAAAAACTTAATCTCATATCAGAATCGAATGACCCTAATCTAAAAATAGAATCTTATAGCTTTCCATAATTGAAATAAGTAAAAGCTTATAAACTGATCATTGGGTTAAACCTACTGAAAACATAATATAATAAGTTATAAACATGCATAACTAAAAGAATGAGGAAGAATGGGAGACTCATCACAAATGACACCATCATCATAGAGCTTACGTGATGTCCCTAACTATCACACTAAAGTAGGCGGAGCCATCCAAAGCCTTGCTAGGGCTAAGGAACCTACAATGATATTGATATAAAGCTGAAGCCCCTCAGGCGGGTAGGAGAAAACTCTCTTGATAGATCCCTAAGTGAATATATAAACCTAGGTTGGTGCATACCTCTAATACCGGGGAACCTTAGAGCCCCAAGCCTACTCGGTGCTAGAAACTACTCCAAAAACATGCATAGTGCTCCCATCATTTTTCATTGAAGCTAAAATCATGATCTCATGCATAGCTTGTAATTTGAGCATGGGGAGTCTTGACTCCAAAATATGTCATAAACTGATCTTATTAGCCTTGGCTAAATCATTAAAACCTACCTAACTTGAGTGCGCTTGCTCAAATCTTAAAATCATACATACTTGAAATAGACTTCATTAGTCAAAATCATAGATTCATATATGGGTAATTCATAAACTTTCAATCATGCTAGATATATCATCATACTTGAAACCATAAAAAATAAACTTGACTTCTCATCAATTTGCATAATTGGGCATAATTATTTAAAACTTAAAATCATGAATTTATAATCAAAATTGGTAAAAAATCATCCCCTAACCCGTTGCCACTACTGGAATTCCATAATCCTTCTTCTTTTCAACCTGACCACGGCTCACTCTATGAGTCATGAAGTGACACCATGACTTGTCCCTTCATTCGTCCTGATCACTAGATTTCAACATCATTTTCAACCTTGCCCAACCAACGGGTCGACCCATGACTCTTGAGGAGTAACGATGACTCACAGTCTCTTCCGTTTCCATAGACCAAGAATGACATCTCCTTAAAATTTGGCACCACCTAACAAGTCACTTAACCACCCATTAGGTCACACGAGTCACTGGATGACTCGTTCTGAGACTTGGTGCAGATTTTCCTACTTTCTCTATTTCAACCCTCGAGTCTGATCTTAGAGACTTTTGGGGTATTACAAAATATTAAGTATAAACTTTACTAAATATTGTCGAAAATTTGGTCTTACTTCAGATGATGATGAAAATCTAGGGAAATGGTACTTTTAGTTTCAGGTTGAGTTTTCAAGAAGTGATTACACTAGAACAATTCTTCCTATGGTTGCTAGTTGAAAGTTACTATCCCATTACTTGCCACTTTACCGAGCATCCAAGAGCTATCTTATGAACCGTGACACCTACATACGTATGGTCAAAGGAGAAACATGAAACAACGGTTATGCCTATTTGTATTTCAACTAAATAGGATTAAAGGGTATATCCCTATCCTCAACAACAATTTCTATCCTCTCACTAATGGGTTAAAGGGTGTTTGAATTCCTATTTTATATTTACCTTTCACCCTTTCGGTTCCCTTTCTCAAGTTCAACAAAAAGCCAAATATTTACTCAGAAGTCATTAACATAAGTAAATATAAACAACCATTAATGAAGAATCAAAACTAGTATAAATCAGTCTATCAAACATCAACCATCCACCATGGCCAAAACCATAGAATATGAGTTTAGCCGCTCATAGATAAGTGGAGAAACAAAGACTTAATCATCATCATTCGAAGAAAAATGATAAAGAAAAGAAGAAACCTCGTGTAAAGCTTGTCTACACTCCTAAGTGGCTTACAACCTCCGTAGAAAGATATATATAATGTAAAAGTGATCAAAAGATGCTTAACTAATGACTTAGAAGCCATATATATCACGAAACAAACGTACCCCTGTATCGTAGACACGGGACAAGGAGCCCCGAGAGACCCCAAGTCGAATCATGGCATGAGCATACATCTAAGTCAATCACATGAGCACAAGACTTAACATAAAGAACGTAATCATTGCATAACATAAGGGAAAAATAATATTAGACCTACACAATACGGCGAAAAACAACTTATAGTCTGATAAGCCTCTATACATGAAAGGCAGATTGATGGAACAATCCCCAACTAATCCAATATCCAGAAACTAAATGAAATGCATAGAATGTGAACATGTAGCCCTCATAACATGAGGACTCACCATGTTTGTTGAGAGAAAGGCTAAAACTAGCTAAGGGTCAGGATGAGCATGAGAACTAGGACCTGTATCATGAAACGATACATCATAGAAAGTATGCGGTCAGTACATGGAATGTACTGAGTATGCAAGGTAAGTAAAATGGACATTTAAAAAATATATGAAATTCATAAATGATTATAAGAGTAGGACGTCATGCTAGTATCGTAACCATAATATCATATCATATGGCTCAAGGTTTTCAAAATATTCGTAGCGTAACTTAATCATAATCATAATAGAAGAGGGTTACTTAACATGACTTGAGCCAACATACATAATCCTAACATGCATAAATCATGAGGAACAGTGAGAGATTCTCTTAACCGACACACCCCATATGAGCACACATGAAGCCCGACTTGTAAACCTAGTCGGGAGGGTGTTCATACCTTGCCAAGGGAAGGAACCATGAAGGGTGTGATCACACATGAAAAGGGCCATTTGGGCCAGGGAAAAACATGAAAGGGTCCCAACAGACCTACGGTGGCAGGTAGTTCATGAGATCGGGGGCTTAATCGTGAGCCTATAACCTACTCGGTGTTCGATACTACTCCCAAAACATATATAGTGCTCATAATAATACATACATGAGTTCATGAGCTAGTTAAATCATGATAATCATAAACATGCTTGAACATAGGTGAACTAGCCATGACTTGAGGCCCGTGGGTCGGCCAACAACACAATTCATGATTGATAAAATTCATACATACTTGTAGATCATGCATGTAGCTTGAAATTCATAAGTTCGTAGTAGATAACATAGTAAATTCATAAATAAATTCATAATTCATGCTGGGCTTGTCAAAATACCAATGGATCAATGGATCATAAATTGACTCATTATGGGGCATGCATAAACAAGCTTAATTGTTTAGAAATTCAAAATCAACAATATTATAATCAATTTAAATCCCAAAAGATGATCAAAATCTGTAGATTATGATAAGATTTCAAAATCACAAGACCCATAATTAAATCATTAAATTTTATACAAATCAATTACAAAACCCCATGAGTTTTTGTTAATTTATAAGTAAAATCATAAAGTAGGAGCATGGGTGTTGAAGGAAACACCCATTGATGACCTTACATTCCTGGAAACACTTGATTCTTAATCTCCCTTGAAACCCCAAGGAGGAATTGTGAGAAAATGGGGAAGAACACCTTAAATCACCTCCTAGAGTCCTCTGTATACTCTTGCATGCATGAATGAGGCTTAACATGGACTAATCCTCCTTAAAAGGCCTGATTCAAACGTTAAAACAACATAGTTTAGGCCTTAGAAATTTAGGAATTATGAAAATACCCTAATTAAAATGCTGGAGAAACACTGCCAGGGCCCCTAACGAGGGACCTCACAAGTCGTTGTCAAGGGGCACGACTCGTGGCTAGGACCCATGAAGTCCTCCATCCAAAATACTCAGGGGGACCCCATGAGGGACCCCACGAATCTTGGGGGCTGACCACGACTCGTGGTCACCACCTGTGACCCCCACTGCCCCAAAACCTTGACCAACCCTTCAATGTAGACCACGGGTTACCTTAAGAGTCGTGAGGTCTGACCATGACTCGTGGTTAGGCCCATGACCTCCTCAGCCTGAGCTTGCCCAGCCTGCTGACCACTAGTCACATCACGACTCGTGGTCACTCCTTACGACCCATCTCATGAGTCGTCCTGCAACTTGATGCAAATTTTTAGTTTTTCTTCGTTTTAACTCCCTGGTCTAATCCTTGGGTTCCCGGGGTATAATAATATCTCCTCCTTGGGAACATTCATTCTCGAATGTTAGAAAAATACAGAAAACTCTAAAACAAGAAATTACCATATATAAATACTGATCATTAAGCTAAAAACAAATGGATTGACTACCTCCGAAAAGAACTACATAACTGAACTGAATACAGACACCACATATATATGCCATATCATAAAAAAAACTTGTACGCGTGAATGGAACATGAAAACTGATTAAGTGTTTTGGCCAAAAACTGATACATCAAACTGAAATTGAGCTGGTAGGGAACAGGTGTAGGTATCTAGCCATCATATCTGCTTCAGCATCCTATGTAGCTCCTTCAACATGTTGATTTCTCCACAATAGTTTAACTGATACTACTTATTTGTTCCATAGCTTACGGACTTGACGATCTAAGATTTCCACCAAAATTTCTTCATAGTTGAGGCTATCATTTACACCAACGCTGTCCAGCGGATCTACTAAAGTTGGATCACCCAAGCACTTTTTCAAAAGTGACACATGAAACATAGGATGAACAGAAGATAACACCGAGGGCAAGTCCAATTCATACGCCACCTTGCCAACTCTCCTCACAACTCGGTAGGGGCCAACATAGCAAGGACTGAGTTTCCCCTTTTCCCCAAACCACATGACTCCCTTCATGGGAGATACCTTTAGAAATACCAGGTCATCCACATCAAACTCTAAGTCTCTCCTCATCATATCGGCATATGATTTCTGACGACTCTAAGCTGTTTTCGATTGGTCCCTTATCAACTTAACCTTCATCATCGCCTCGTGAACCAAATCTGGCCCTATCATAGCTGCCTCACCAACCTTAAGCCATCCGATGGGAGATCTACACCTCCGCCCATAAAGGCCTTTGAACGGTGCCATTAGGATACTAGGGTGATAACTGTTATTATAGGCAAACTAGATTAAGGGTAAATGATCATCCCAACCACCTTTAAAATCCATAAAACTTGCCCTCAACATATCCTCAAGAGTCTACATTGTTCATTTGGCTTGGCTATCCGTTTGCGGATGAAAGGTCGTGCTGAGCTTGACTTGAGTCCCAAGTTCCTTCTAAAAAGACCGCCAGACAAGAGTACTCCATGAAGTCGAACCAACTCCTGAATATACAGTTTGGCATAGTCATCTGTTGAATCTGTGGTCTTGACCGGTAGAAAATGGGCAGCCTTAGTTAACCTATCTACGACCACCCAAATGGAATCATAGTGCCGTCGAGTACGAGGTAGGCCTGTAATAAAATCCATATTAATCTCTTCCCACTTCCAAGTGGGGATGCTAATATCCTGAATTACACCTCCCGGTCTTTTAAGCTCGACCTTCACTTGCTACCAGTTAGGACATTTGGCTACGAACTCTGCGATATCCTTCTTCATACCATCCCACCAATAGATTTCCCGCAAATCACCGAACATCTTCATGGATCCCGGGTTTGATAGAATATCTGGTACCATGTGCCTCATGCAATATCCGAACCCTAAAATTAGCGACGTCCGAAACACATAGTTGACCCTGGTATCATAGCATATCATCTCCCCCTTGGGAGAAAACCTCCACCTTTTGACTCTGCACTACTTCCTTTAGCTTCCTCAAAACCGGATCTTTATCTTAGATTTGACATCAACCACCAAGGACGATTCTGACCCATTCTGCACAATGACACCCCCATTGGTCGAGTCGACCAATCTAACTCCCAATCTTGTGAGCCGGTGGACATCCTTCACCAACTCCTTCTTTCCCTCCTCCACATGGGACACACTATCCACAGAGAGCCTACTAAGTGCATCTTCTACCACATTAGCCTTGCCCCAGGTGGTAAAGAACACTCATATCGTAGTCCTTTAATAACTCCAACCACCTCATTTGCCGAAGATTGAGATCTTCTGCGTGAACACATATTGAAAGCTTTTTTGATATGTGAATACATCCATGTAGACCCCATATAAGTAATGCCGCCATATCTTCAATGAAAGCATCACCGCGGCCAACTCGAGATCATAGGTTGGGTAATTCTTTTCGTGAACTTTCATCTGCCTAGAGGCATATGCTATCACTTTCCCATACTGCATCAACACACATCCCAGTCCGACTCTCAAAACATCACAATATACAACAAAGCCGTTTGTACCCTCAGGTAAAATCAACACTGGTGCTGATGTGAGTCTGGTCTTCAATTCCTGGAAGCTTTCCTCACAAGCCTCCGACCATTGGAACTTTACCTTCTTCTAAGTCAACTTGGTCAAAGGTGTCGCAATAGAGAAACCCTCAACAAATCTCCGATATTAACTTGCTAGGCCCAAGAAACTCTGAATTTCTGAAGGATTCACTGGTTTGGGCCAATTCTTCACTGCTTCGATTTTCTGGGAATCTACTTTAATGACCTCACCTAAAACCACATGGCCTAGGAATGACACTGAGTCCAGCCAAAAATCACATTTGCTAAACCTTGTATATAACTAACAATCCTTGAGGACATGAAGCACTATACGCAAGTGACTAGCATGCTCCTCCTTGCTTCGAGAGTATATAAGGATATCATCGATGAACACGATTACGAACATGTCTAGATATGGCTTGAACACCATATTCATTAGATCCATAAAGGCTGCAAGAGCATTGGTTATTCCAAATGACATAACTACAAACTCATAATGGTCATACCCGGTTCTAAAGGCTGTCTTTTGGATATCACTCTCCCAGACTCTGAGCTGGTGATACCCGGACCTAAGATCTATCTTTGAGAAACACCTGGCACGTTAGAGCTGGTCAAAGAAATCATCGATCCTAGGCAAGGGGTACCTGTTGTGGAAAGTGACCTTATTCAGCTACCGATAGTCAATACACATTTGAAGGGACCCATCCTTCTTTCGTACAAAGAGGACTTGTGGACCCCATTAAGACTTGCTCGGTCTAATGACACCCTTATCCAACAAGTCTTTCAACTGTTCTTTTAGCTCATTTAGCTTAAATGAATCCATCTTGTAAGGAGGAATGGATATAGGTTGCGTGTTGGGAAGAAGGTCTATACCAAAATCAATCTCCAACTCGGGAGGGACACCTTGAAAATCATCGGGGAATACCTCTAGATACTCACACACCTTTGGAACTGACGGAATAGTCGGGGTCTCGAACTCTACATCCTTAACCCTAATTAGGTGGTACGTGCAACCCTTAGAGATGATTTTTCTAGCCTTAAGGTATGAAATAAATCGACCGGTTGGTACATCAGAATTACCCTTCCATTTCCAAAATTGACTCACCCGAAAATCGAAATTCTACAGCACGGGTCCTACAATTAATCAACGCATAGCATGCAAACAACCAATTTATACCCAATATGATATCAAAGTCCATCATGGCCAACTCTACTAGTTCTGTGGAGGTAACCTTATGCAACACTATAATGGGGAAACCTCTATATACCCGCCTAGCTGCAACTGATTCACCGATTGGAGTAGATACAGAGAATGGTTCTGACAGAATATTGGGACTAAATCCAAAACTACTAGCAATGTAAGGGGTAACAAAAGACAAAGTAGCTCCTCGATATAACAAAGCGTAAGCATCAATATGTAAGACTTGCAACATACCCGTGACCACATCTGGCGAAGCCTCCTGCTCCTGAGGAGGCACCAGGGCATAAAATCTATTTTGGCCCTATCCGCTTGCTGAACTAGTGGAAGCACCCTACTGTGGGGGTCGTGCTACTGGAGTGGTAGAACTAGCTGCAGGGCAATCTCTGATCCTGTGTCTAGGTTCTCCACACCTGAAACAAGCATCTGCATCAACCAGGCACCTCCCGGGATGATTTTTACTGCATCTCGCACAAGCTGGGAAAGTGTGCTCCATCTGCATGCTACCATGATCCCTCAAGCCTGTAGCCTTGCTCCTCTAGTCTCCCCTGCACCTGGATGGCATGTTGGCCGATGATGGGCTGGAACAAAGGACCTTTACTAAGTCTGCTGACGTGGCCAACCTCTTGACTTGCCTTGAGAAACCCCATAGCTTTTAGTCCTATCCCTCTTAGCCTCTCTCTACCTCTTGTAGACTGACTCCATGCTGTGCATGCAATAGAATATGGGGAAAATTGATCTCCCAGTGAAGCATGGTGATCCAGCAATCTTTGTCCAAGTAATCTTGTACTCCATGCACAAAGATGCTCACCTGAGTCCGCTGATCTGCCACCAACTCCAGAGCATATTTCAATAACCGGGTGAACTCCAATGCATACTCTTGGAAAGACATGCTACCTTTCTTTAGATTAACAAATTCGGCTACCTTGAGCTCCCTCATCTCCCGAGGGAAGAACCGATCCATGAATGTAGTGTGAAACTCATCCCAACCTATTGGGGCTGTACCCGCCACCCTGACATCTCTCCATTACTTAAACCATATATTTGCTACCCTCTTTAGCTGATAAGAGGTCAAGTCAATCCATTCCCCATTGTTCACCCGCATGACCTAGGTGATTTTCAAAATCTCCTCTATGAAATCATGTGGATCCTTATCCACCTTTGACCCCATGAACTCCGGAGGGCTCATCCTCAAGAAATCTCTCACCCTAGTTGCCGCTGCATTACCATTCTGAGGGAAATGCACGATTGTCTAATTCTAGACCTAGGCAGTAATAGCCTGTGCTAGCATTTGAATCGCGCCCTAAACTCAGCATAGGTGGCTGGCTCTGGTACGTGCTCCTTATGAACAGGTGGAGCTGGCTCATGCTCACCATCATGGGCACCCTCGTGATCATTACCATTTTCATTTCTCCTGGCATTTACACAACGTGGAGGGATGATTCTGCAAACGTGAATAGCATGAATTAGAGGAGTAAAAGATGTTCATTGCACGACATAGATCATGAAAAAAGGGAACATTTCCTAAACATCTACTAGACTCTTTGTCATAAGTGTGGTGCGCTTCACACCCATGAAAAAGACTCTACTTAATGCGGCTTTAAGACTCCCTAGGACACATAAACCTTTGGCTCTAATACCAAGTTTGTCATGACCCAAACGTACCCTATATTCGTAGACACGGGACAAGGAGCCCCGAGAGACCCCAAGTCGACCCATTGCATGAGCATACATATAATTCAATCACATAAGCACAAGAATTAACATAAAGCACGCAATCATGACATAGCATAAGGGAAAAACAATACTAGACTTATACAATACGGCGAAAAACAACTTATAGTTTGATAAGCCTCTAAACATGAAAGGCAGATTGATGGGACAACTCCCCAACTAATCTAATATTCAGAAATTAAATGAAATGCATAGAATGTGAACATGTAGCACTTGGAACTTGAGGACTCACCAAGTGAGCTCAAAGCAAGGCTTAAACTAGCTACAGGTGAGGATAAGCCTGAGAACTAAGACCTGTATCATGAAATCATACAACATAGAAAGTATGCAGTCAGTACATAGAATGTACTGAGTATGCAAGGTAAGTAAAATGTACATTTAAAACATATATGAAATTCATAAATGATTATAAGAGTAGGACGTCATGCTCGTATCGTAAATCATAATATCATATCATATGGCTCAGGGTTTTCAAAATATTCGTAACATAACTTAATCATAATCATAATATAAAAGGGTTACTTAACATGACTTGAGCTAACATACATAATCCAAACATGCATAAATACTAAGGAATAGTGGGAGATTCTCTTAACCGACATACCCCATATGAGCACACATGAAGCCCGGCTTGTAACCCTAGTTAGGAGGTTGTTCGTACCTTGCAAAGGGTAGGAACCATGAAGGGAGTGATAACACATGAAAAGGGCCATTTGGTCCAGGGACAACCATGAAAGGGTCCCAACATAACTACGGTTGCACGTAGTTCATGAGATCCAAGGCTTAATCGGGAGCACTGGTCCTACTCGATATTCGATACTACTTCTGAAACATATACAGTGCTGATAATAATACATACATGATTTTATGGGCTAGTTTAATCATGATAATCATAAACATGGCTAAACATACGTGAACTAGCCATGACTTGAGGCCCGTGGGTCAGCCGACAACACAATTCATGATTGATAAAATTCATACATACTTGTAGATCATGGATGAACCTTGAAATTCATAAGTTCTTAGTATATAACATAATAAATTCATAATTTATGCTGGGCTTGTTGAAACACCAATGGATCATAAAAAATCCAAAAATATGATCAAAATCAGTAGATTATGATAAGATTTTAAAATCACAAGACCCATAATTAAATCATTAAATTTTATACAAATCAATTACGAAACCTCATGAGTTTTTGATAATTTATAAGTAAAATCAAAAAGTAGGAGCATGGGTGTGGAAGGAACCACCCATTTATGACCTTACATACCTGGAAACACTTGATTCTTAATCTCCCTTGAAAGCCCAAGAAGTAATGGTGAGGAAATGGGGAAGAACACCTTTAATCACCTCCTAGACTACTCTCTATACTCTTGCATGCATCAACGAGGCTTAACATGGACTAATCCCCATTAAAAGGCCGTATTCATACCTTAAAGCAACATAGTTTAGGCCTTAGAAATTTAGGAATTACAAAAACACCCTCATTAAAAAGCCGGGAAAACACTGCCAGGGCCCCTAACGAGGGACCTCACGAGTCATTGCCAAGGGGAAAGACTCATGGCTAGGACCCGTGAAGTCCACTGTCCAAGACACTCAGGGGGACCCCATGAGGGACCCAATAAATCGTGGTGGCTGACCACGACTCGTGGTCACCACCCGTGACCCCCACTGCCCAAAAACCTTGGTCAACCCTCCAATGCAGACCACGGGTGACCTTACGAGTCGCGAGGTCTGACCACTACTCGTGGTCAGGCTCGTGACCTCCTCAACCTGAGCTTGCCCAACCTTCTGACCACGAGTCACATCACGACTCGTGGTCACTCCTCACGACCTACCTCACGAGTCATCCTCCAACCTGATGCAAATTTTCAATTTTCTTCATTTTGACTCCCGGATCTGATCCTTGGGTTCCCATGTTATAAAAATATATATTTTTGGGCCTTCAAATGGCACTTATTCCCTCTAATATTTTAATTTAAAATCAGCAATTGTTGTTGTAGAATAGGTCGAGCGTGTCGCTCCATCTATAGCCCTAAGTTGGGCTCAAGTTTCCTCTGACGTGTAGCTTTGGGTGCCCAACCCCATCCGTAGCATCGAGGATTTAGCCAAATTTTAATATCTCTGGAGCATCCAGGTGCTCCGTGATGAGTTGGTAATATACCAACTCATTATTCTTTTAAACATGAGCTTTAGCTTAGTTTCAAGTCATTTAGGAGGATTTTATGCTCTTTCTCTTAAGTTTTTGTAGGTATTTAATTTAGGAAGAGAAATCAAGAACTTGGGAAAAATCATGGAAACTAAGAAGATGATTGAAGCTTAACCAGATGGGACCGACGCTCCACCGAATGGAGCCGACGAAACACCGCCTAGAACACAGAAGCTTACGGGCGAGAGTGGAGGGTGCACCGATGAAATATGAGTCAGCACCTGCGAACCGCTGGGGCCGGTGCCAGTTGGACCCAGGTTCACTGCCCTCGTACCTACGACACAGCGGCATTCTGCTGATAGGCACCGGCAGAATGCCGGTGACTCGCAAGTGACACAGCCTGTAGGAAGGGTGAAATAATCTAGCAAGCAATTTTAGGAGCATTTATCTATTTCTGTACATTCTTTTAGAAAGTACAATATCATTCCTTCAAAATTTATAGAGAGTAGTGATCTTGGGCAGATTTATATGCCCAAGTGATACTCAAACGTATCATTTTCGCCTTGTTTAGTGTGCAATGTGTATACATTTTCATGTAATTGGTAATAAAATGTGAATTTATAGTAACCAACATGATTAGAATTGTTTTGTAGGTAAAACATGATTTTGAGGAGCTAAAATGCATGTTGGAACAATATCGGAGTTGTACTTGGATGCGAGCATGAAAAAGACATTGGACTGCACAATATAAAGGGGCTCCGCGATGGAGCCGTGCCACGCTACCATCGCGGAGGCACACTGCCTGGAGGGTGATTAATTTGTCAATTTCCAGTGAAGCCTCGCGATAGCTCCGTGGCATGGAGGCAAGCCACCGCGTTGCATGCCGTGCCACGTTGAGGCTTTATTCCCGGACCCCAGATTTCCAGTGAGGGTCCGCGTCCACGCCGTGTCACGGAGGCAGTGCTCCGCGTTGGCCTCCGTGACACGTTGCTTGTTATTCCGGGAAAAATTCCCAATAGTATAAATAGAACACTTAGGCTTATTTTTAATAAATTCAGACTTGGTGGAGCAAGGACGTGGGTTACAGGCAGTTGAGGGGCGAAAAAGCTAAGGGTTTTTCTCTCTTTCTTTCTTCTTTCAATCAATTGTTTGTACGATTAACACTTGTTTTAGGATGATTAATCCACAAATGAGTGGCTAATTCTCTTCCTTGCTGAGGTTATGAACATTGGTGATGAATTTTGATTATTGAATTGTATGGTTTTTCATCTTCTTCTTCTATGTTGTTCTATTAATTCTTGTTTCTACTGCATTAGTGTGTGGCCGACATTAATGTACATCTAAAAAGTCCGATTTCACTCGAGAGAGCACGAAATTGGAAAGTTGTGAATTAATAGGGTATTGTTCTTAACTTGATTTGGGAAAATTGGGTTTTGATGTGCTTTCCTGATAGAAATATACTTGAAAGCCGTATTAGTCAATTTAGGAACTGGAATTGTATTGCTAGGTCATAAATTGCATTTGATCACAGAAATGTAGACGGACGATTTATGATTCTTAGGTGAGATTAAATACGAGAGTTTTAATCTCTAGGCTAATGTTCTTGGCTAGCAATAGGAAGAGAAGATTAACCAAATTATGATTATAATGTTCATTACTTGTTCTTACCCTTGGCATGCTCATATCCATAGTTTCAATTCAAAGTAGATATTTGTTAATAGTTTTAGTATATAATTTATAAACAAAAATTATTTAACTTTTGGTTACGTTGTTGTCCGCATATATAGAAGTAAGATAGAATATAGTATACTTGAGCAATTTTTACTTATCCAGAGTCTCCTTGGTTCGATACTTGGCTTACTTAGCTACTTTATTACTTGTTTGACCACGTGCACTTGCGTGTCGGTTTTTAACCCATATAGCAAACCACCGAACAAGTAGAAACTTAGAGTGATAGAAAATTGAGTAGCTTTTTCTTCTTGTTGTTCAAGGTAAACAAACCTCCATTGAAGACAATTATGAGCTTGAATATTACTCTTGATGATGATTGTCATGATTTTAATTATTGATTTAATTTTGTATTACTTATGAATGAGTAGCTAAATCTCTTTGCTAGGGGTGCATGCATGAATTGGGGTTAAATTGGATTGGGTGTTGTTAGACCAAACTTAGAGTTACTCATTTAACATAAATATTTTGTTTTCTCCAAATTTATAATTAAATTACTCATAGTTGCAAATGTGGGTTACGTTTACTTACTCTATTTTTGTTTGAAAAAAGGGAAATTGAGTATGGGTGAGGAAGCAATGGTGGGTAATTATTTTTTGATTGTGTGGGGTTAGACTAGAGATAGGTATAACCCATAATCATTCACCCATAAGAGATTTGAGGCTATAAATATCCCAAATCTGACCCAAGTCTTAAAGGATATATTGTTTAGGACCTTGGGGTTTGAGAAAACCAGAGGAAAAAGGCACCCTAGTGGTTGAAATGCATCGGGTGTCACCTCGTCCACGTCTACTTATATTTATGAGTGCTAATTCAATTGTCTAGTAAATTTCAATCCTATTGACACCCCATTTAAAAGCATACCCCTAGCTCTTGCTCACTTTTGTCAATTCAAGTTGGTTATCTTGTTGATAGATCAATAGTTGTTTTTACATTTTAATTGTACTCTTTTGAACCCCCAAATTTTTTTGTTTGATTTCAATAATGCTTCTTAGTTTCAATTGATAGACAAATTTCATGCCATCTAAGAACTATTCCCTGTAGGATTCGACCCCGACACTCGTTGAGTATACTTGTTTTGTCAACGACCATTTACACTCTCTCTTTACTCGTAGTGAATTTGGACATTATCAAAAATTGCGTCGTTGCTGGGGAATGGTGTTAAATAGACCCTAGTTGATTGTTAAGTCGAATTAATTAAAAATATTGTGTTCTGTTATCCCATTGTTGAATTGTTGATTAGTGTGATAATGAGCACCTTTGAAAGGCTACTTAGAAACCTCGAAGGGGCATCTTATATTGAAACTATCCGATTGATGGATGAAATATGGAGGAGGGAGGAGAGAAAATATGTTGTGTTGATGGTGGTGATGAAGCAAATCGAGCTGTTAGCAAATTGTCTGTTGGGTTTTCATATGAGGTATCAACAAGCCAACCGGGGCTATTGGTATCTTTATTATGAATATCAAGGTTGGAACTCTATTTGCATGGCTGATACAAGTAGTCAGGGGAGTAAAGAGTCCTTCTCATACCCCGTTAAAAACATGCTTAAGGTTGTGCTTAAGCTAGTTTCTTCGACTGATTCAGGGATTTAGGAGATGTGAAGTGATCTCTTAGACCTCACTTAAAAGATGAAGGACCAAGATGTGTCCATCAGAAGGTTAGAAGAAAGAATGAACTTATTAGCATCTCAAATGGCAACCCAAAAGGCGACAAAGGAAGAACATACTCCCCCACTCCCTACCAATGAAGAGGAGGAAGCCATAAAATAGGGGTGGAAGAAGAAATCTTGAAGGAAACATTCAAAAGCATTCTCCTGAATAGTGTAGGGTTGGAAGCCGTATGTCATGTTAGCATGGGGTTAGGAACCAACTCCTTCCAATCACAGAAACTTGACCTTGACCTCAAGAATCGGACAACACCACCATCGCAACCATCCATCATTTCACTACTGGTAATAGAGCTCAAACTATTACCTGCCCATTTGCAATATGCATATTTGGGGGAAAACGAGACACTCCCAGTGATTATCTCAACAAAGCTTAATTGCCTACAAGTAGGAGCAGTTCTAGCAGTCTTGAGGAAGCATATCCGAGCAATATGGTGGTCTATTGCCGATGTCGTTGGTACATATCTAGGTATTTGTACTCATAAGATCAACCTTCAGGAAGATTGTAGCCCTTTAGTTGAGCATCAGAGATGTTTGAATCCACTGATACAAGAGGTAGTCAAGAAAGAAATTATCAAATGATTGTATGTTGGAGTTGTGTAGCCAATAGTTGATAGCAGTTGGGTAAGCCCAGTATAATGTGTGCCGAAGAAAGGTGGGATAATAGTGGTACCAAATGAGAAGAATGAGTTAATTACAACACGTCTAGTTTCCAGATGGAGGGTGTGTGTCGACTACCTCAAGTTAAACTCATGGACCAAAAAGGATCACTTTCCAGTCCCATTCATTGACCAAATGCTGGATCACTTGGTTGGGAAAGAATATTATTGTTTTTTGGATGGATACTTAGGCTACAATTAGATTTCTATTGCCACGGAAGATCAAGAGAAAACCACATTTACATGCCTTATGAAACTTTTGCATTTAAGAGGATACCTTTCGAGCTTTGCAATGCTCCAGCTACTTTCCAGAGATGTATGATGTCAATCTTTTCGGACATGATAGAGGAAACTATGGATGTCTTCATGGAGGACTTCTCAGTTGTAGGATATTCATTTGAAGACTATTTGGTTCATCTAGAAGAGGTGTTAAAAAGATGCGAGGAAATGAACCTTATACTTAATTGGGAAAAGTGTCACTTCATGGTAAAAAAGGTATTGTTCCTGAGCATAAGATTTTCGAGAATGGGATTGAGGTAGACCAACCTAAAATTAATGCCATTGCTTATTTACCTCCGCCAAAAAATATGATAGGCATTAGGAGTTTTTTTAGACATGCGGGATTTTACTGTCCTTTTATCAAAGACTTCTACAAGGTAGAACATCCTTTATACCGTTTGTTGTAAAATGATGCAAAGTATTATTTTGATGAGGATTGTATGAGGGCCTTTGTTGAGTTTAAAGAGAAGCTTGTATCTACTCCAATCATCACTGCACCAGACTGGTCTAAATCCTTTGAATTAACGTGTGATGCCAATGGTGTAGCATTAGGGGCAGTTCATGGACTTAGGAAGGAAAAGATTTTCCACCCATTTACTATGCCAGCAAAGCCCTGAACGATACACAAACAAACTATACAATGACATAACAAGAGCTACTCGCAGTAGTCTTTGGGTTTGAAAATTTTCGAGCATACTTGCTAGGGACCAAGGTGGTGAGGCACACAGACCATGTTACACTCAGATACTTAATGACAAAGAAAGATGATAAACCTAGGCTTATTAGGTGGGTCCTTTTGCTACAAGAATTCAATTTTGAAGTAAAGGATCGGAAAGGATGTGAGAATCAAGTGGCTAACCATCTATCTCGCTTAGAGACAGATGACAAGTCGGGGTACATAAAGATATTAATGATGACTTCCCAGATAAGCATATTTTGGCTGCACCCATGACTTGACACGTTGGTTTGTAGATTTTGCTAATTATTTGGCGAGCAACATCACTCCCGAAGGCTTGACCTTTCACCAAAAGAAAAGGTTCATGCATGTTGTTTGGAAGTTTAATTGGGAGGACCCACACCTCTTTTGTAGTTGTGATAATGGTATATTTCGCAGATGTGTCCTAGAGGTTGAGATGGTGCCAATCCTCGGGGCTTGTCATTCATTACTGGTCGGGGGCCATTATAAGAGTGTGAGGTTAATGGCAAAAGTGCTACAGTGCAGGTTTTATTGGCCTACTCTCCACCAGGATGCCCATGACTTTTTTAAGCAGTGTGATCTATGTCAACAAAAAGGAAGTATTTCGAGGAGAGATGAGCTTTTGTTGACACCAATCCTAGAGGTGGAATTATTTGATGTATGAGGAATCGATTTTATGGGCCCTTTTGTGAGCTCTTATGGAAACAATTATATTCTAGTGGTTATTGACGATTGATTTAAATGGGTGGAAGTAGTGGCATTTCCCATTAAAGAGGGGAGGAGCTTAAGAGAATTCTTGAAGAAGCATATCTTCTCATAGTTTGGCACCCTTAGAGCTATCATCAGTGATGGAGGATCACATTTTTATAATCAATTGTTCAGTGCCTTGCTAAAATAGTATTATGTGGCATTAACATGTAATTTCAGCATCATGTCCATCTCTCAATAACGTAGCTAAGGGAAAACACCAATAACGGATGCCACAGCTCCAGGTGCAAAGTCCGAGGTTGAAACGTGGATTGACCAACTACATTTTGGGCTTAACAAAATGAAGAATTATTACGTTCAGTGTAAGAAAAACTTGTCTATTACTGAAGAAGCTCGATTTGAGGTTTACTCCTTTAAGTATGATTTTCCAAATATTTATTATCAATTTCAAATTTGAGATTGGGAGCCTTTCACGATACCTTTGGTTCCTTATTTTGTTGAGTTGGTGAAGGAGTTTTATGCCTCTTATAGAGCTAGATAGGACATCTTGAAGCATAAAGGCAGAGTTGATAAGATTCCATGTTTATCATCAGTGCTGATATGGGGCAAAGAAGTTCCCATCACAACAGAGGAAATCAACTCTATTTATTGGGCTGAGTCACTATGTCCAAGTTAAGATTTCAAAAGAAATTGGCCAACAAAGATGATCAATTTGAATGGGTGGCAGAGGTAATTGTTGTGGGTCAACCATATTGGGCCACAACAAAGGGCGTGATTTATTGGCATGATCTGAAATTTGAAGCATGAATGTGGGTTTATTTGGTATGTGCTCGTATCATTCCCTCTAAGAACACAACTCATGTTCCTATTGAGACCGCTATCCTGGTTGCATGCATCATGGATCGAAGGCAGATAAGTGTGGGGGAGATTATTGCTGAGTAATTCAAAAGGAAGGCCATGAACAAAGTAACTTCTATTCCCTATCCTATTCTCATCAGTCTTCTTTGCCTTTGTGCCAATTGCCCCCATGTTCAGGCCATTGGACAAAACAGTGAGGGCTAATGGGGTGATTACTCTAGCTTCTAAATCAGATAAGGATGCCCCAAGTTCAAAACGCTCCAAGTTGGCCAAGTAAACCCTTTACCTTCAAGGCCCCATGAAAGTGCAATAGTTTCATCACCAAACAACAGGGCTACCTCTTTAACAACAGTGAGCATCCAGTAAATAGCATATAAGACATGAGCTTATGAAGCTCAATTGCTGAAATTAGCAAAGGACATTCCCTGGAGTATTTAGCAAGCCATTAAAAAGGTTGTGAAACTGGTCATTGAAAATTGGGAGGTTTATGTGCTAGAGTTGAAGGTTGGAAAGTGAAGTGGTGGACATAAGGACAGAACTTGACAATCGCAAAGGGGCACTACCTCAAAAGGGTATCGATCCAAATATACCAGCCCATAATGATACCCAGCCAAAAAGTAGTAAAATCCCACTAGATGATTGGTGCATAGGCTATGATACCTCATTTGAAGTGATATTAGAAGATGAAATATACCATAGCAGACTACCCCGTCCAAGGATGCACATTGCCTATGAGATAGATCCATTATGGATGCCTGGTAGGGTGGATGAGACTTTCTATCATACAATGAGAACCCTCCCAGACTGTTGGGAAGTATCCTCACTAGGCAAACCACTCACACTTCAACATAATCCATTGATGCCTCCGCATCAGAGACTGCTTCATGGCAGTTTGATGAGGCCACCAACTTCTGATACCTCGTTCCCCTTGCTAGATCATTCAACGAGCCCTCTTTTCATTAATTTTTCTAAACATGCACATTGGGGGAAATGTTCTCTATTAGTTGGAAGTGGGGTGTTTTCTCCCATGAAGTGCTTGTGTTGTTAGTGTGTGGCTATGTCAGGTTTTCAAATGAATATGATCTATTTGTTAAATTATTAGTGCTACTAATTGGGTCGGTACTAAATTGCACAATGTTGTTGACTCATGTTTTTATTGTATCCTTTGTTTATAGTAGTTAGTGAATAAAATCCTTTGATTTTTATTTATAACTCGGTTCTTTCTCGAGGATTGATTTTCTTTTCTTTTTATGCCAAAATTGGTAGCATTTCCTTGTGTTGGATTGAGAGGCGACTTTCTTAAGAGAAAATGTCGAGTTCAAGTTCTTTTGAGTCAATGATTTCAATGGCTTACGATAGGTACCACTAGAATAATTTTATTAAATGGCATGACTATTGAAAAAAATGAATTTTGAGAAGAAAGGGGCATTTGGATTTAAGAGTTGACTACTCTTTTATTATAAACTACACATTCTTTTGGCTTCTTGATTCTCATGTGATCTTATTTTATGACTCTTGATGTGGTGATGAAAATGGTGTGAAACCCTTGGATGATGACGCTTTGTAGGAAAGGTTGTAGTTTAGTTCTCTTGCATGAATGATTGTCCAGAACTTGCATCAAGTGTAACTCAAGGTGAAATCCTAGATATGGTTGCAATTGGAGGATGATTTTATGCTTTGTTTGGATATCTACTTTACCCATATGATTTCCCAGAACGTGAATCCTTGTCAGCCAATATTGAGTCTTTAAGCCTTTTTCTTTGAAACCACATTACAAGCACAATACCACTTTTGTAATCCCTCTTTGGCACCCATTCTCACTAGTGCTAGTTGTGAGAAAAATGCAAACAAATGATGCTCAAAGACCAAAAAATATGGGAATAGAAAATGGAAAGATGAGGCAAAAACCTAAGTTTGGGGGTTACGATAAGGAAAATGAAAAAAATAATGTGAACTTCAATGTGAGGTGGCACCACATTATGAAAAGAATGAATGAATTGCTTGACTGAAAAGAACTAAATTGTAAAAAAGTGCTACCTCTTGCTCAAATAAGATAAAAGTGGTTAATAAGAAGATATAAGGAGGGCTCTTATTTCAAAAATGGAAATGATGTTCAAGGAGATATAAGGTGAGAGTAAGATAAGAAAAAAATGGAGCATGCAATAAGATTCACAAAAGGGCATTAGGGAGGTTCTAGTCACTAGAACTTAAAAGTTATCCTACATTTACCCCTAGCCTACATCATGACCTCTATGTCATAATTAATTGTAAGTGTGTCAACTTTACATTAGTGGTTAATTACATGAAGGGAAAGCCTATGGGTCAAGTTATGTGCATGAGTATTTCTTTATGAGAGTGAGTGTACTTGTTTCATTTACCCCTGAGTGCGAATTGCTTGATAACTAAATGGGATTCTATCTTGTTGTGAGTAGCATCACCTCCTTTTGGGACATGCTTGCACATTCCAAAAGATATGATTGAGACAAGATTGTAGTGAGCTTGAAGGAAAATTTTGAATGTGAATTTTTAATGACTTAAGATGCTCAATAAGCTTGTTGTGAACAATAATGCCCCTTGTTTTGACTGAAGAAATAAAATGTCAATCATGCCAAATTTATTGTGGTTATCTCTTGAAACATTTTCATAAAGTGTTATGTCTCCTTTTTCCTTTCTGTTAGTGAGCGATCTTTGGTTTGTCTGATCGTAGTGGTCCCTTGTGCCTAATATCACATTCTTATTCCTAATTTTAAATGTAAACAATTGCATTACTTGAGGATAAGCAATGGTTCAAGTTTGGGGGTTTGATGAGTTGTTACTTTACCAACTCATTAGACTTTTAAACATGAGCTTTTGCTTAGTTTTCAAGTCCTTTAACAACATTTTATGCTCTTTATCTTTCATTTTTGTAGGTAATTAATTCAAGTAGTGAAAGTAAGAACTTGGGAAAAAGCATGGAAATCAAGAAGAGAACTGAATCTTGACCGGATGGGACTGGCTCTCCACCTGATTGAGCCGGGGAAATACCGGCTAGAATGCAGAAGCTTGCTGGCTAGAGTGAAAGGTGCACTGGCGGAATGTGGGTCAACACCTACTTACCGCTGGTGCCAGTGCCGATGGGGCCTGGGTTCACTACCCTTACACTTGCGATGCAGTGGTGTACAACGGATAGGCACCGATGGGATGTCGGTGACTCGCTAGTGACACCGCATGCAAGAAGGGCAAAATCATCCAACATGGAATTTTAGGAGCGTTTTGACCTATTTATATACATTCTTTTAGAAAGTACCATATCATTCATTCCATATTTTTAGAGAGTAGAAAGATAGAGAGATAGAATATTTAGTAGCTTTTCTTCTTCTTGTTAAAGGTAAACAAACCCCCATTGTAGACAATTTTGATGTTGACTTTTACTCTTGATGATGAATGTCAAGATTTTAATTGTTGATTTGATATTGTATTTCTCATTAATGAGTAGCTAAATCTCTTTCCTAGGGGTGCATGCATGAATTGGGGTTAAATTGCATTGGATGTTGTTAGATCAATCTTAGAGTTACTCATTTAACATAAATATGTTGTTTTCTCCAAATTTATAATTAAATTACTCATAGTTGCAAATGTGGGTGATGTTTACTTACTCTATTTTTGTTTGAAAAAAGTGAAATTGAGTACAGGTGAGGAAGCAATGGTGGGTAATTATGTGTTGATTGTGTGGGGTTAGGCTAAAGATAGGTAAAACCCATAATCATTCACCCATAAGGGATTTGAGGCTAGAAATATCCCAAATCTGACCCAAGTCTTAAAGGATATCTTGTTTGGGACCTTGGGGTTTGAGAAAACCAGAGGAAAACGGTACCCTAGTGGTTGAAAAACATGGGTGCCACCTCGGCCATGGCTAGTTATATTTATGAGTAGCAATTCGATTGTATAGTCAATTCCAATCCCATTGACACCCTATTCAAAAGCATACCCCCAGCTCTTGCTCACTTTTTTAATTAAAAGTTGGTTGTCTTGTTGATAGATCAATAGTTGTTTTTACATTTTAATTGTACTCTTTTGAACTACCAATTTTTTATTTGTTTTTTGTGAACACAATGATGCTCCTTAATTTGACTTGATAGACAACTTTTGTTCCATCTAAGTACTATTCCCTATGGGATTCGTCCCCGACACTCACCGGGTATATTTATTTTGTCATCGACCGTTTAGAGTCTCTCTTTATAAAGAGTGAATTTGGACGTTATCACCCCGCGCCACTGATATCCCCTGAGTGTTAATTAAATTTTTTGGCTCTAGAATCTCTGTGCTTCCCAGCCCCATCCATAGCACAAGAAATTTTGGAAATTTCTCTAAGTATGGAATGCTCTGGGGCTCCGTGCCTCGCATCTTGCCACGATGTTGAATGAAACATCTCTGAAGTTTGGGACTTGGCGCTGGGTGCCAGCCATTGCCCTAGGTTCTTCTTCTCAGCTTCTCAAATCTTAACACCTTGAGCTAATTTGAGTCTGTTTTCCTTTGTTTCCTTCTCAAAACAACTAAAACCATTTGTTAATATTCAAACCACACAAACACAAGAATTTATGTGTTTCATAAGGATTATGAACTCAAAATAAGGTAAATGTTGGCAAAACAAGGCAAATAGGCATTGAATATGCCCAACATTTGAACTCATCATAATATTGCTCTACACTTGTGTGCCATGTTGTAAAGTGTAGATGTTCTTTAGTTGCTCTTGGAAGTACCTCTCGCTAACATACTTCTGCCTCAAAATAGTTTTCAACTCTTCCCAAGGAGGGGTATGATCCGAACCATGTATATATCGTGACTTAACTAATGTTTACCACCATATAGAAGCGAAGACCTCAAATAGAGCAATGGAATAAGACGCCTTACGGACATCAGACATCTCATTTGTCAAGAAGATCCTATTGCAGTGCATCACCCAATCAAGAAAGATATCAGGGCTTCTTTCACCCTTGAAGTATGAGTCACTTCAATGGAGTTACTACTCATTTCTTGACCTCTATTGTTTCCATTAAACACATTAACCCCATAAGGATCATCAAGATAGAACTCATTATTGTATCACCGACCACGTTGGCTATCTCATTGATGATCATCCCCACTCCTACCCATGTGATGAATAGGACCAAGTTGACCTCCTCTTCCATTGTGAGGACCTTGAAAGTTCATGAGTCGCCTTCTAATATGTTTATGGAAAGTATAGGGAATATGAACGAACTCCTCTTGGAACACCTCATGGAATTCACCATCCAAAGGTTTTATATTGCGAATAGACGGGCATTTTGAAATGGAAGGTGGGAATTTGGTGGAGGAAAAGTATATGTGGTTATGGTGGAGGAACATGTGGTGGTGGTGGAGCATATGGTTGTGGTGGAGGAACATATGGTAGGTTAGTAGTAGGTAATGGTGTGGTTGAAGATTGTCACGACCCGAGTTGGGATCTCGGATCAAGACACGGGACCTAGAACCACAAACGGCTCCATGTCGACTCATGGCATATATGTAGCAATTCAAGAGCATAAACTAAAGCAGAAACTGATAACCTAAACATGCATAAGCGGAAGTCTGAATAACATAAACATATATCATATGATTACATCACATCGCTAAATCTCAAAACTAAACATACTAGTCTATGTCTTATAAGCCTCTACTATTTGGTCAGATGCTGGGACAAGCCCCCAGCTATCTACAAGTCTGAAAAAAACTGATACTGAACTGATAGATGTCCTCGGATGATGAGGACTCACCCAAAGCAGGATGAACTGCGCTGAGGTGGGATCGAGCTATCGGCGAGACTGAGCTGGATAACCTAAACCTATATCATTAAATGATAGAGCATAGAGTATGCGGTCAGTACTTCGAATGTACTGAGTATGTAAGGAAAATAAAACATGCTTAACAAATCATTAGTTGAAAATGTTTTTGTAAATTAAAGGCCATGAGAGTAACGACTACATGCTAAATTGTATCTGAAACATACATAATCTTAAACTGGTAACATAACTAAACATAATGACCCAAGATTGAAAGATAGAAATTATACGACTTTTCATAACTTAAATCATAGGTAAAAGCTCATAAACTAATCATTGGGTCAAATTTGCTGTAAAACATGCTATCATTATATATGACATAAATTACTGAAATATGAGAAACAATGGGAGACTTGTCATAATGTACAACCCCCATGTATGAGCACATGATGATCCCACATCTTTCTCATGTAGAGGAGAGCAATCCTAAGCTTTTCTAGGGTGAAGGACGAATAAGGTATGATATCACGATGTGCCCTCGGGAGTGGAAAAACACTCCCTTGAGAGGTCCGAAATATATACCTACGTAGGCGCGTAGTTATGAGACCGGGAAACCTCAGAACCCCTAGACTACTCAATGCTAGACACTGCTCCAAAAACATGTATATTGCTCAGATAGTCATATTCTCAAAACATACCTTTAATCTAAACATTGGGAGTCTTGACTCTAACATATATCACAACTACATTGGGAATCTTGACTTTAAATTATATCATAAACTGATCTTTTTAGCCTTGGCTAAAATCATAATAAGCATACTTAACTTGCATAGGCTTGCCCAACTAGTAAAATCATGCATACTTGAAATAAACTTAATAAGTCAAAATCATGAAATCATAAGTTGAGAATTTATAATCATTCATGTATACTTTGATAATTCATCATGCTTGAAACTTATAGAATCATAAGCTTCATCTTCATGAAGCATGAATAATAGGGCATAACTTCTAATAACATGAAAACATGATTTTATAATCAAATTTTATGTAAAATCTACACATTAAACTTAAAACATACTATAGATCATGAGGGGATTAGACCCATAAACATATTATAGGTAATTTCATAAAATTGGGTTAAAAACCCTAGGAATCACTTCACTTGATTAAATACTTGAATTCATGAACCTTAGGAGAAATTTGGGCATGAGGGTGGAAGGAAACCCTCAATGATAGCCCTACATACCTAGGTAAACTGATCTTTAAAGTAGCCTTAAATGCCCAGGAAAATTGGGGAAGAAATTTGGGAGAATTCTAGCTTGATTTGAAATGAATCTCAATAACTTGCATGCATGGGAGTCTAGTGACTTAGAAGAGGAATAACCCTCTTAAAACACTCCTTTCAGGGTTTAAAAGGATGTCATTAGGATGTTAGGAGCATAAAATTATGAAAACGCCCTTAATAATTCACTTGGAAAATACCCATTGTCAGTCATATGACTTGTACCACGAGTCGTACCATCAACATCTGACTCGTGGTTTCCTCCCGTACCTCGCCAGTCCATTTTCTCAAACCCTCTGATCATTTCCACGATGCCGAGCACGACTCATAGGATAAGCACCTGATAGCCCAGTAGCGTGCTACGACTCCTTGACCACGAGTCATACCACCAAATTATGACTCGTGGTGTCGACTCATGGTCTGGGGAAGGAGCCTATGAACTATAACATGGATCTTCCTACAACCATACCATCTGACCATGACTCATACCATCGGTCGTACTGATAGAAAAATTTCAGACTCCTCTATTGAACATATTCAACTTCCCGAACCTAGTCTTAGGAAAATTTGGGGTGTCACATTATTTCCCCCTTGGGAACATTCATCCTCGAATGTAGATTAAGCATACTGAAGGGCTAGGGAAAGAACTGCAATCCCAAAACTGAATAATTGAAGCTGAAAACTGATTAAGTGACTGATTCCAGACTGAAATACATGACTGAACTGAATTCATGAAACATGCACACATGAAATAACATGAAAGGATCTTAGAGACATGAACTTGACATGAAGCTATATAGAGAACTAAGGAGGAAACTAATACCTCATGCTGGAATTAAGTCGGAAGGTATAAGATGCAAGTATCTAGCCACCATATCTACTTCGGCTACCCATGTATCCCCTTCAACAAGCTGATTCCTCCATAACATTTTCACTGAAGCTAATTCTTTATTCCTCAACTAACGAACCTAACAATCAAGGATCTCAACCAGAACCTCCTCATAGGTAAGGCTATCCTTCACACCTACGCTCTCCACTGGAACAACTAAGGCTGGGTCACCACTGTACTTCCTCAATAGAGATACATGGAAAACTGGATGTATGGAAGTTAACTCTGTTAGTAGCTCCAAACTCATATGCCACCTTGCCAACTCACCTCAAAATCCTATAAGGACCAACATATGAGGGACTAAACTTCCATTTTATTCTGAACATCATCACTCTCTTCATAGGAGAAACCTTCAGAGATACCCAATCATTAACCTCAATCTCTAGCTCTCTCCGTCTAACATTCGCATAAGATTTCTGACGACTCTGAGCTATTTTCAACCCTCCCTAATAACCTAAGTATTATCCTCACCTACCTCAAACTGAATCTGAACCTACAAATGTAGCCTCACCTACCTCAAACTGTCCAATAGGTGATCTACACCTCCACCCATAAAGAGCCTTAAATGGAGTTATCTAAATGCTAGAGTGATAACTGTTTTTGTTAGAAAACTCAATGAAAGGCAAGTGATCATCCCAACTATCCCTAAAATCAATCAAACTATCTCAATATATCCTCAAGATTCTAAATGGTCCGTTTGCCCTGACCAACTGTCTACGGGTGAAAAGTTGTGCTAAGCTTGACCTAAACCAAGGCCCTTCTGAAACGACCTCCAAGACTGAGAGGTAAACTGGGTAACCCTATCTAAGATGACAGACAAGGGAACTCAATGCAACCTAACTAACTCTCGAATGTACAATCTAACATAATCCTCAAGTGAATCGATAGTTTTGACAATAAGAAGTGAGCTGATTTGGTCAACCTGTGCACAATGAACCATATGGAGTCATACTATCAACGGCTATGAGAAAATACTGTAATGAAGTCCATATTGATCTCTTCCCACTTCTAAGTAGGAATACTAATATCCTCAAGCATATCCCCAGGTCTCTAATGCTCAACTTTCACCTGCTAGCAATTCAAACACTTAGCCATAAAATCCGCTATATCATTCTTCATGCCATTCCGCTAGTAGACATCCCATAGATAACGGTACATCTTTGAGGCAATGGGTGGATAGAATACCAAAAGCCATGAGCCTCGCTTAATATTCTCCATCTCAAGTCATCAATAACTGGCACACATATTCAGTCCTGATATCGGAGTACACCATCTCCCCCTTGGGAGAAAACCTCCACTTTCTAACTTCAGACTGCTTCCTTCAACTTTACCAAGATAGGATCTTCATCTTGCCTAGCCTTGACCTCACTCAGCAATGAGGATTCTGACTCATTCAGAACAATGACACCACCATCCTTTGAGTCAATAAGATGAATCCCTAAATGAACAAACCTATGAACATCCTTTGATAATTACTTCTTCCTATTCTCAACATGAGACACACTCTCCATGGACATCTTGCTAAGAGCATCCACCACGACATTCGCTTTGCCCGAATGATAAAGGAAACTCATGTCATAGTCTTTGAGAAGCTCTAGCCATCTACTTTGCTGCAAATTCAAGTCCTTCTGAGTGAACACATACTGAAGGCTTTTGTGGTCCATGAACACATCCACATGCACCCCGTAAAAGTAGTGCCTCCAAATCTTCAATGCAAACACCATAATTGCAAACACTAGGTCATGTATCGAATAGTTCTGCTCATGAGTCTTAAGTTGTCTAGAGGCATACACAATGACCTTACCATGTTGCATCAACAAATATCCAAGACAAGCCCTAGAGGTATCATAATACAAAACAAAGCCATTTGTGCCCTCCGGTAGGGTCAGATTGGAGCTGAATTTAGTCGAGTCTTAGCTCTTAAAAACTCTTCTCACAAGCATCTGACTACTGAAATTTGACTTTCTTCTGGGTCAACTTAGCCAACGGTGATGCAATGGATAAAAACCCTCAAAGAATCTCCTGTAGTAGCCAGTTAAACTCAAAAAACTCCTAATATCTGAATGACTAATTAGTCTAGGCCAATTCTTCACTGCTTCTATCTTTAGAGAGTTCACCTACATGCCCTTGATAGATTCCACATGGCCCAAAAATGCTTCTGAGTTTCGCCAAAACTCACACTTACTAAACTTAGCAAACAACTAGCGATCCTTGAGGTTTGTAACATAATTCTCAAATGAGTGGCATATTCCTCCTCACTACAAGAGTATATGAGAATATCATCTATGAAGACAATCATGAAAAAATCCAAATACTGCTTGAACACCGTTTTCATCAAATCCATAAAAGATTTAGCAGCATTCATTAGTCCAAAAGACGTAACTACGAACTCATAGTGACCATACCAAGTCCTGAAGGTTGCCTTTGGGATGTCACTCTCTCTAATTTTGAGCTAACGATAGGTAGATCGGAGGTCTATCTTTGAGAAGCACTTAGAACCCTGAAGTTTGTCAAACAAGTCATCAATCCTAGGGAGGGGATACTTATTCTTGAGTGTGACCTTGTTCAGCTGTCAATAGTCAATGCACATTCTGAGGGAATCATCCTTATTTCGAATAAAAAGAGCTGGAGCACCCCATAGGGATTTTCTAGGTCTTATAAAACCGTTATCTAGGAGATCTATCAACTACTCTTTCAACTCCTTCTGCTCGGCTGGAGCCATTCTATAAGGAGGGATAGATATAGGTTGATACCAAAGTCAATGTCCCGCTCAGGAGGGACTCCTAATAGATCATCTAGAAACACCTCCGAATACTCACAAACATTAGAAACTAACTTAAGAGTCGGGGTCTCAGATGTAGAATCGTTGGCCTGAACTAGATGATACACACAACACTTAGAGATCATCTTCCTTGTCATGAGATAGGAAAAAAAGTTACCTACAGGAACAACTGAACAACTCTTCAGTTTCTAAGACTGGCTCACCCCAAAATCAAAACTCTACAGTACGGGTTCTATAATTTAGTGAGTCATAGAATGTATGCAACCAATCCATATCGAAGATAACATAAAAATCAGTCATATCTAACTCCACTAGGTTGGCTAGGATAACTTTTTGAAGGCCTGTGATAGGGTAATTTCTGCCTCACCTACTGGAGTAGAGACTGAGAAGGGTTCTATTAGGATTTTGGTACTGACTCTAAAACTAAAAACAACATAAGGAGTCACAAAATATAAGGTAGCCCCTGGATCTAATAATGCATACATATCAAGATGGAATACTCGTAAGATACTAGTGACCACATCTGGAGAGGCTTGCTGCTCCTGATGAGAAGATAATGTATAGAATCTATTTTGGCGCTGGTCGCCACCTGCACTAGATGAGTTGCCCTGCTGAGATGAGTGAGCTGCTAGGCCTGCTGAAGTAGTAGATGGGGCACATCCTCTACTATCGCCCTTCCTAGGCAAAGGAAAATCCCTATGTATATGTCCAGGCTTTTCACACATGAAGCAAACATCTATACCAACTATGCAATAGCCAGGATGCCTCCTGCCACACTTCCCACAGACCAGAAAAGTGTGCTCCCCTGACATGCTCCTCTACCCCTAGTTTTTGATGCTCTACCCCTCTGATCTTCTCTCGATCTATATGGATTACTGGCTGATGAGGGAGCTAGGGTTGATGGCCTCTGGTGAAATGGAGGTTAATGTCCACATCAGGCCTCTATTGGAAGTGCCCGTGGCTCCCTATCCTGGACCTCTTAGCCTTTCACTCCTTCTCTTTCATCTACTCTACCCCTATCTGCTCGATGTATTTGACCAATCGGGAGAAATCTAGTTCACTATTCAGCATAACGGTCCTACAGTCCTTGACTAGTGAATCTACTACTCTTTTCAAAACATTCTCATACAAGACCTCTGATCTTCAACCATCTCTGGTGCATACTTAGACAGTTGGGTAAACTCCAAGGCATATTCTTCGACAGTCTTGTGCTGCTGCTTTAATTTTACGAACTCTGTCGCCTTTGCCTCCCTAAACTCTATAGGGAAGAACCTATCCAAGAAGGCAGTCACAATTTATCTTAACTCAGGTAAACTGCTCCCACTAATCTAATCTCCGTCCACTAGCGTAACCATATGTAAGCAACCCCCTTCAGTTGGTAGGAGGCTAAGTCTGCACTCTCCTCTCCAGTCACCCCCATAATCTAGGTGATCTTCTGCATTCCTCAATGAACTCATATGGGTCCTTATCCACTTTGTTCCCCAGAAACTTGATGGATTCATCCCGAGAAAGTCTCGTACTCCAACCACCGCTGCATTCTCATTCTAGGGAACATGGGTCACCACCTGTTGGTTAACCTGAGTGGCCATAGCCTGGTCCAATATTTGAAATTCCGCTCTGAGCTCAGCATGAGTCACCTGCTTGGGAAAAGGATTCGCTGGTGCTGACGGGGCTTTCTGATGACCATCTCCATTGTCATTGTCATGGCCATTTCCATTGCTATTCCTTCTACCATTCGCTCAGCATGGAGGCATATTTCTGCAAATGTATATAGCACGAGTTAGTGGAATAGAGAGGTACTTTATTGAACGACATAGATCATTAAATAATGGAAATTTTTCCTAAAACGTCTGGTAGCCTCTTCCCATAAGTGGGCGCGCTTCACACGTATAGAAAAGACTCTACTTAACGCGACTTTCAGACACCCTATAACACACCTAAACCTTTGCTCTGATACCATGCTTTTCATGACCCGAGTCTACATCCTAGATACAAAATAGTTCTTAGAGTCACAAGTGATCCCTAGCTAACCCATGCAACAACAAATTACTGACATACTAGAATTAAATAGAAAACTGAGTGGAAGCACGAATAACATAAACATATACCAAACTATAACATCACATCGCTAAATCTAAAAAATGAACATACTAGTCTATGTCTGATAAGCCTCTACTATCTAATAAGAAATTGGAACGAGCCCCCAACTATCTCCAAGTCTAATAGAAAACTAAAAAAACAATAATCGAACTAATAGATGTCCTCAAATGATGAGGAATCAGCCAAACCAATGCTGAACTAGGCTGAGGTGGGGGCGAGCTACTGGCGAGACCGAGCTGGATCAGATGAACCGATATCATGAAATGATACAGCATAGAGTTTGTGGTCAGTACTTGGAATGCACTGAGTATGTTGATCTTGGGCAGATTTATATGCCCAAGTGATACTCAAAAGTATCATTTTAGCCTTGTTTATCTAGCAATGTGTATACATTTTCATGTAATTAGGAATAAAATGTGAATTTATACTAACCAACATGATTAGCATTGTTTTGCAGGTAAAATGTGATTTTAAGAAGCTAAATGACATGTTGGACGATATCGGAGTTGGACTTGGATGCAAGCAAGGAAAAGGCAGTGGACAACATGATTTAAAGGGGCTCCGCGATGGAGACGTGTCACGCTGCCATCGCGGAGGCATTCTGCCTGGAGGGTGAAAATTCACCATATTTCCAGTGGAGGTCCGCGTTTGCTCCGTGGCATGGAGCCAGTGCTCCGCGATGCACGTCGTGCCACGTTGAGCTTAAATTCTCGGACCCCCAGTTCTAGTGAGGGTCCGCGTTCATGGCGTGTCACGGAGGCAGTGCTCCGCGATGCACTCCGTGACACATCGCTCATTATTCCGGGAAAAATTCCCACTAGTATAATTAGAACACTTAAGTGTATTTTTCATAATTCAGACTTGGTGGAGCAAGGACGTGGGTTACAGGCAGTTGAGGGACGAAAAGTTCAGGGTTATTTCTCTCTTTCTTTCTTCTCTAATTCAATTGTTTGTATGATTAACACTCGTTTTATGATGATTAATCCACAAATGAGTGGCTAATTCCCTTCCTTGCTGAGGTTATGAACACTTGTGATGAATTTTGATTATTGATTATATGGTTTTTCATCTTTTTCTTTCATGTTGTTCTATTAATTCTTGTTCTTACTGCATTGGTGTGTGGCCTACATTAATGTACATCTAAAAAGTCCGATTTCACTCGAGAGAGCACGAAATTGGAAAGTTGTGAATTAATAGGATATTGTTCTTTACTTGATTTGGGAAAATTGAGTTTTGATGTGCATTCAGGATAGAAATATACCTGAAAGTCGTATTAGTCAATTTAGGAACCGGAATTGTATGGCTAGAACATGAATTGCATTTGATCACAGAAATGTAGACGGATGGTTCATGATTCTTAAGTGAGATTAAATACGAGAGTTTTAATCTCTCGGCAAATGTTCTTGGCTAGCAACTGGAAGAAAAGATTAACCAATTTATGATGATAATCAGTTTCATTACATGTTCTTTAACCTCGACATGCTCTTATTCATAGTCCAAATTCAAAGTAGATAATTGCTCGTAGTTTTATTATAAAATTTATAAAACAAATTATTTACTTTTTGGTTACTTTGTTGTCAGCATATTTAGAAGTAAAAATATAGTATACTTGAACAAATTGCACTTAACCCAAGTCTCTGTGGGATCGATACTTGGCTTACTAAAGCCACTTACTACTTGTTCGACCACGTGCACTTGCGTGTCGGTTTTATAACCCCAAAACCACCTGAACATATGTAAGGAAAGTGAAACATTCTTAACAAATCATTAGTTAAAAATTTTCTATTAAATCAAAAGACAATGAGAGTAAGGACTACATGCTAAACTGTATCTGAAGCATAAATAATCATAAGCTGGTTAACATAACTAAACATAATTACCCAAGATTTAAATATAGAAATCATACAACATGTCATGGCTAAAATCAAAGGTAAGGGATTGTAAACTAATCATTGTGTCAAATCTGCTGTAAAACATGTTGTCATAATATATGTACAAAAATTACTGAAATATGAGGAACAATGGGAGACTTGTCATAACTGACAACCACCATGTATGAGTGCATGATGATCTCACGTCTTGCCTACATGGATGAGAGCCATCCTAAGCTATACTAGGGGGAAGATGAATAAGGTGTGATATAATGATATGCCCTCGGGCAGGGTAAAACACTCTCTTGAGAGGTCCCAAGTATATAACTACGTGGGCATGTAGTTTATTAGACCGAGGAACCTCAGAACTCCTATCCTACTCAATTCTACACACTACTCCCAGAACATATATATTTTTCATATAGTCATATTCTAAAAACATACCTTTAGTCTGAACATTAGGAGTTGACTCCAAGTTATATCACAATTGCATTGGGCATCTTGACTCCAAATTATTTCATAAACTGATCTTGTTAGGCTTGACTACAATGATAATAAGCACGCTTTCTCAAATAGTAAAATCATGCACAATTGAAATAGACTTTATAAGTCAAAATCATAGAATCATAAATTGGGTATTTATAAACATTCATGCATGCTTTATAATTCATCACGCTTGAAATTCATGGAATCATAAGCTTGATCTTCATGAAACATGCATAGTAGGGAATAGTTTCTAATAACTTGAAAACATGAATTTAAAATCAAATTCAGTACACAATCTTCCCATTAAACTTGAAACATACTTTAGATCATGAGAAGATTAGACCTATAAATATATCGTTGGTAATTTCATAAAATTGGGTTAAAACCCTAGAAATCACATCACTTGATTCAATACTTGAATTCATGAACTTGATGAGAACTTTGGGCGTGTGGATAGAAGGAAACCCTCATTGATATCCCTATATACCTCGGTAAATTGATCTTCAAACTAGCCTTTAAAGCCCAAGGGAATTGGAGAAAATATTGTGGAGAATTCTAGCTTGATGTGAAAGGAATCACAATAACTTGCTTGCATGGGAGTCTAATGACTTAGAATAGGCTAAACCCTCTTAAAATACTCCTTTAGGGCTTAAAATTATATCATTAGGAGGTTAGGAGATTAGGAGTTATGAAAATGCCCCTAATGATTTTCCTAGAAAATACCCACTGCCAGTAATATGACCCATACCACGAGTCGTACCATTAACCTACTACTCGTGGTTTCCTCTAGTAGCTAGCCAGTACATTTTCTCCAACTCTCTGATTATTTTCACAATGCCTATCATGACTCATAGTTCCTTACTATGAGTCGTATAATCATTCATAGAACCAACACATGATACCCAGTAGCATGCTACGACACCATGACCACAAATCGTACAACCAAAGCACGACTCGTGGTGTGAAGTGGTGGTCTTTCGAAAGAACCTTTGAACTGCACCTTGATTCTTCCTACGGTCTATGCCATCTGACCACAACTTTTACCATCAGCCATACTGAGAGAAAAATTTTAGAACTCCTCTGCTGATCATATTCAACTCCATGAACCTATTCTTATGAATGTTTGGGGTGTTAAAAACATGGTAGGAGAATGGTAGAGGTGGGGTGGAACATTCTATGAAAAGTCTGTGGTAAAATCAATGAAGAGGAGTCATGAGGGAGTCCATTCCTTTGGCCATTGTGATAGAAAGGAGTAGAAGATGAGTCTCTATTTCATGCTTCGATATCCAACAAATGAGTTTCCATTTTACCTTATCTCCCTTCCATACTAGAATATACAGAGGCTATCATTTTCACCACATCATTCAAAGTGGGTTCCCCCATGGGCACCCTATTCACCTTTTCTTAATTAGTTGTCGTACCTATGGAAGACATAAAAAAAAGCAAGAAGAAATGTGAAGTTAGTGAAAAAAAGCTCACAATCTCTCAAGGAATGTGCACCTTATATTCCTCATAATTGCCACATAGCTTGTGTAGTCCGTTGAGTTACAAGTGTCCAGTCTCTACTTGAGGTCTAGAATGATTTATTGTTGACTCAATGAATAAGGCTCAAGATAAATTGAATCAAGAATGTTCAAAGAGAATAAAGAATGCAAAAAAGATAGAAGAAGATGCACGGAAAAAATCGAATTGAAAAAAAACTAAGTAACAAAAAGTAGTTGAATTACTTGATGTTAGTAATTTTTTGTGAATTAAAGAGATGAAAAATTATGAAGAAATAATTAAAAAAATAATTTAAAGTGTGAATTGGTGTAGAAATCGAAAGAAGAATGGGTTTGTAAGAAGAACCATGAAGTTTGGACACTTAGAAAAATTTTGGGGGTGAAAGTCCCAATACTTAGAAAAAACGGCTGAAAAACAGTTTCAGCTCTCTAAAATAGAGGCCCGCGGGCCAACTGGTGCAAGTGGGGGAGAGACGCATGCGTGGCTGCTCAACTGGCGCTAATTTGGCGCACTACTGGCGCTGACATGCCACATCAGTTTTTTTTTGGGCTAACTGCTGACTGGGCTAAGGTGTCTGCTGACATGGAAGTCTATGTGGAAAATAATTTTTAAAAAATTTTTTTTGGCAGATGTTTTTTCTTAATCTTTTTTTTAAATTTGAATTTTTGTTGAACTAATAATTTCCACAAGTGGACCCACTAACTCAATTTTCACAAAAATGAAAGAGTGAAAATGGATCAAATGTACCTTTGAGTCTTCTTCTTCATCTTGAAGAACCCCTATTTTATTAAGTAAGGAAAAGAAAGACTATTACAAATATACCCTTAATATATAAGGGCCTTGTTTGATTGTCTTCCTTTTTCTTGAAATCAAGGAATAGCCACTTACAATATTAGCCCATCTTCTTAATCAACATGGCCACCTTGTGCTTCCATCCATCCTTCACCCTCCCAAGCTATCATCCATATATATGCATCTTGGATTGCATCAGTCTATCACTTTGGTCATTAGTTATTCCTGAACTTTCACATTCATTGCATAAGATCAATGCTAGAGATGACAGTGCGTCACATGGTTGACAACCCATTAGAGTTGCCTTCACCTGCAAGTCTTAGAAGGTTTAGCTCGGCGATAGATGTGACGACCCATCACATGATTGATGGCCCCTCAGTTGGCCATCACTTGGTCCTTTTCAGCCTGTTTCACACCATCTCTTTCCTTGATTTATTTTCCTATATAATAAATACAAAAACAATTAAATCTAAAAAAAGTAGGTCAAGAAATTGCATCAATTGGTATTTAAAAATATCAAATGCACCGTCAAATACCAGTGCATCAACACCCCTAACTCAGAATGTTTGCTTGTCCTAAAGCAAGAGACCAACCTCCACATTAAAGAAAAATAAACTTAGGATAAACTACAACAGTCATTATGCTCAAAATGGTTATTTCAAACTTACAACTCCCTTTTTTACCAACAACATATTTTTATCTTTGAAATAATAATATCATTGAAATAAGAATGAAGAGAAATATTCGAACTTGAATCTTTTGTTTTCAAATTTAAATAATGTGGAACATGTACATATGGTGCTCACTAACATAATGATTCACGAGGATCTGAGGATGATATTATGATATCAACATAGCACTTTGCATACACCAACAAGAACTATCCTAACAACCAACAATAAATAGTTCTTTTCTAGTGCCTTCACCACAAAGAAGTCCTAACTCACATTCAATGCTATTTACATGAGCACTAGAAAAAAACACTCACTCTCACAAAAACATTCAAACAATACACATGCAATACCATAGGCTTGCTCGTATTACCACTGTTTCTAGATCTTCGGGCACTTGACTAGGATCACTATCAGAATTTCTTGGCCTATAATATTGGCTTAGGGATGGATATGGTACATATAGCTAAAGTGACTTTACCCTCTTTGGCGCTACACTATTTATCTTGCTCCACTCTTATTTTCTCTTTTTCCTAATTAAGACGTCACAAATTTTTTTTCTTGTCTTTTTCTTTTTCATTAGAACTTTGACTTTTTTCTTTTCTTTGCTTTTATTTATCATAAACCACTCCACACCCACTTCTTTTCAACTATCAGATTCTACTTTTCACACCAATCTTTTTATGCAACAGTATTGTAGCCACCCTTGATAACGTCCAAAATATACTCTTCACTACAAAAGAGCATAAAAGGTCATTTACCCAAACAAATTGTCACGCCCCAAAAATGGGGTAGGGTGCAACTGGCACTCAATTCATGATTGATTGAGAAGCTGGCTATATGACATCTGTAACTGTAACACGTAGGACATCCAAGCCACCTGTCACAATCAACTGAAGAATAAACTGGACCCATAAGGTCACAATAAAACAGGGTAAACAATCGAAATGCAACCAAGTCAATTAGTGTGATAAACCAAGAAACAATAAGCCGACGAGGCCACAAACTAAATAACACTGTACACACTAAGTCCACAAAGCCTATAAAGAGTAAACTAACTGATGGTTGGAACAGGGCTCCGACCTACCCATACTTGCATCTCAAAACTCAAGAATAAATAACTAAGTCCTAGCTCTAGGAAGAAAGGAGATTATCAACCATAGGTTGATCTCACAAACTGCTACTCAACTGGGCATCCTAACCTCTACCTGCACCTGCAGCACGAACACAGGTCCTCAAGCAAGGGGACGGCAGTACGAATGAAATGTACTGTTATGTAAAGCTGAAACTATAACCACGAGATAACAATCGTGTAATAACTGACTTAGCACATAAACATTTAAAGGATAAATATGACCTGGAACTCTGCAACTTGTAATTTATAACAACTTACTATAACATAACTAAACAAAAGATAATTGAACCAGGAATAAGGAATGGTAACAACCTGAAATCCTAAAAACTAAAACCTGATAATAACTCTATAATGAGATGAAAATACAATTAAGAAATGCAAAAGAAAGAAACTATAACTGTAATGCCAGCACCTAGCTAACCGTAAATCAATATATAAAATTCATCCAGCCAGTGTACCACACCGGGGTAAAACAAAAATATCTCCAGCCAATGTACCACAGAGGTAGAAAATAAAAAGATCTCCAGCTGGTGTACCACACCGGGGTAAAATAAATATATCTCCAGCCGGTGTACCACACCAGGGTAAAATAAAAATATCTCCAGTCGATGTACTACATTGGGGTAAAATAAAAATATCTTCGGCCGATGTATCACACCGGAGTAAAATAAAAAGATCTCCAGCCGATATACCACACCGGGGTAAAATAAAAATAAATCTTAATCAAAATCATAAATGGAGCTGACAGAGCTCATATAAACTATCTGAATACTAGAGACTATAAAATATGCCGGTCAGTAACTATAACATGTGTAGGATCTTACCACGACCCCTATACTACAATTATGCCATACACATATAGGTCTTTCATTTAGCATTTAAATACATACATATTCTATGAATGAAATCTAAGGAAGTTCTTAGAACTTGAATGTCATAAAAACTTGTGTAGACTCACGTTCAAGATTTTAAACATCTCCTAGAAATTCTAACAGGAGGAGCAGAGAGGAATAACTTAACCTAAAATTTTCTATTAACAATCTTAGCATTAATTTCATGCTTATACTTTTTTGACTTTCATATTAAGAATTGTGAGCATGCCTCATTCATTGCACATCATATCACATCTCGAGGTAACTTATGAACGGGAAGATATAACTTGTGTATCTCAAACCTGGAGCTCTTTAAGATACAAATGCTAGGCAACTGTCTAGGGGCTGCTTTAAGATAAATAAGACGTATAGTCGTGCTTCAGACAATGTAGGAAAAGCTAATGTGAAACATTGCAATATATGTGGAGCTTAGAAAAGCTTAGCAGCATTATAAACAGTTTAGAAACTTCCAAGAAGAATAAAATCCTTTAAAACTTGAAAAAGTTAATCCAACTCTTAGAACAAATAATCAAAGATAACTGTTTAAAAGTACAATGAAGAACTTCTCTTTAACTTGGGTCACTATCTCAAAATATTCGATTCTAATTATTTCTTAAGGAGTTAACACTTTACTGGCCTTTCATTAGCTTAACACAACTTAACATAAATAACTTTATTTATAACTCTTTTGCTAAACGTCTTTAGAACAGGGTAAATCCTGCTAGCTATTTGCCTAATTCATTAACAATCGTAACACTTATCATCAAATTTAACAACCTTTAGCTCTACTTTTTGTATTCATCTTAAATTCTTTTCCAAACAGGATTCATCATTCCCTACCTAATTATTTACTCTCGTGTTCACTATTCCAGCAATTCTTGTACGCACTTACCTTCTTACCTAATAGCCAACCTTGTCTCTTAAACTTGTCTTGCTCATATATTAACGTTGCTAAAAGGTTCTTGAAATCAACTACGGATAGAAGGCATATACCTCACATATTGCCTTAAAAGGTCTAACATTTACTCTTATCTCTCCTTTGCTACTAACGCCTCAACTTTTACACTTAGGTTAATTTCCTTATACATCTACAACATTCAAAGAACATGCGACGTGTCTACTTAAAGCCTGCAATTCTCAGGAAGTCTAGATAACTCAAGAGCTCTAATAAACATATAGCGACTTTCTAAAGGCAATCCTTGCCGTTTTAGCGGGTAATTTGAATGTGAGCATAAAAATATATATATTATGATTTTTGTGTAACATGTTAACATCAAGATATTGTGCATAACCTGCGAATAAAGATGGTCCCATAGAAATATGAATAGTTTACACATTCGGGTTCTATCTTCCAAGTTTAATGTATCGGTTAATTAAGAAACGTATTAATTAGTTTCTTAGCTTAAGTGAGAGGGTTCAAGGAAGCTTCTCATGGACCTAGGCATCTTAAAACATGAATATAAGAGGGTAGTAACTATTTTATGGAAATTCCATTTTGTTACATCGTTAACCCTTATTGTGTTAAAACCGATTTCAACTATTAGGTTTGCCCGCGCGTCGTCGTCTTTCCATGTTTACCAATTTCCTTAGCAACCATAATGTGAAACAACTTTGAAACCACAAACATATAATGTAATGTAAAGGACCAGCTAATAGTGCCCACACCGAGGGGACTTCAGAATCAATTTACAAATCGAATGCAATTGCCCTCTCCGCTTTACATTCATGTGTTCCAACTCATTAGAAAATACACAACTTAATACCAAGTAATTCTAACAACTGGGAAGAACCATAATATGCTAATACAGAAGCTCAAGTAAAGTGGAATGCCGGATAAATCTTTGGCATGAATTCGGGCTTGAAAATCAAGAGACAAAGAGCGCCTTACATACCTTTTTTTTCCAGCGAGCTTTCTTATGTCGTTTCTTTATTTCAACAACCAGAACTTTAGCCCCTTAAATTACTTGAGTTTATCACCTAGTTACAAGGCTATTTCAAGACAATTTATCCATCCAAAATGTTACATCAATAGGCAGTCAAAACAAAAACAAATAAGGCAACACTTAGCATTTCTTATTTCAACTTGTTTCTACAACTTTGGGGGAAAATAGAGGTAGGAAATTAAGTCACTTTTCTCATGAAAAACTCCAACAATTGTAGAGTATATTCTCAGCAAAACACAGATATTACAACCTTCAAAAAACGAGCAGAACTTCAACAACAACATACCAACAATGGCAGCCCAACATAACCTCCAACTTCTAGCTTTAGCTAGGATTTTTAGGCAAGTTCAGCAATTAGAAACACTTACCGTTGGCATGAGAATATTGTTGGATATAACAGGAGTATTTTCCTCCAAATCACTTCCCAATAACGCCGCAATCTTTCTGCCCAAAACGCAGAAAAATAACAGCACAACAACTACAACAAGTCAACATACAAATCATAACTTTCTTCTAGTTTTCCTTCAAAAATTCATACACTTATTAGAGTTTTCAAAAGAGGGAAGTGACTTACTATTTCTTAGGAACAATTACTACTAAGATGGAGTATAACATTAGCTGAAAATAGTCCCGAACACGCAGCAACAACACTGCCAAAACGAAGCTACAAGACAGCAACAACTTCACTGTAATGTTGCCTTCACTTCCATCAACTTTTTCTTGAGTTTTGATGGTGCTTTCTTGAGGGATTTCCTTGGTTTCTAAGGCTTTGCTACTGGAAAAGTGAGAGGATTTCAGAGGGTAAGCAAGCACCTCAAACCTGGAAAATTTGAAAATGATTTCATAACCAAAAACTTAAAATATAAAGGTGTTTGGGCGGTGGCCGCTTTTAGGGCGGTGGCCATGTCACTGCCCGGTAGTGCTACCATAAAACGCCTATAACTTTTTATTCCGAACTCCGATTGACGATACGTTTGATGTTATGAAAACTAGACTCAAACACCATTAATTTGATAGGTCGTGGGGCTTCTAATTCATTATATACTAGGAGATATTATTATTTAAAGTTGACCCTTACTTATGAACTTCACATACTCTTCGGTTTTCCGTTCGTACACATTTCCCTTGTCATCTACGACAAATATACAACCTGTACTTCCCTTAACATAGCAAAAAAACATCAAATAATTACCAAAATTTTTTTGGGGTGTAACACAAATATCTCGACGGATGTCAGGGTTAAATCCCACAGAGAATTGAGTCGATAATTCAAGAGTTATAAACTAATTCAAACAAGAACACATAACTGTTCAACATTTGAAAAGTAAAATTAGGGGGAAATTAAAGGAAACTAACTATCTAATTCTAAACTAAGACTAATTGGGGGAATTTCAATTGAAGCAATGACAAGTGATGTGGCTAGGGGCATTCAATAGATAAGATCTTAATTAAATCAGGAGTTTCTTCAAAGCCTTAGACTAATCATTAGCATAAATAACAGAGGAAAATTCACATTCTCTTATTTTTCAACCATAAAAATGTTTATGCCTTGGGTTCTTTCAAACCCCAAAGCCAATTTAAGTAATCAACCACATAAGCTTGAGGAAGGCCTAACTATTTCTAGCCTTGACCTCTAATGGAGTAAAAATGTGGGTTTTAACTATCTCTAGCTTAACCCAACACACAAACACTCCAATTCCTCACTATTATCTCCTCACCCAATTCTCAATTTTCTCTCTCAAACAAAAGTAAGAAAAGTAAAGCACAATTCATGTTTGCAAACCACCAATTTTTGAAATTATAACTTGGGAGAAGATAATAGCTAGACAATTTCAATAAGAATACAAGACCAATTTATCAAAACCCAATCAAATTAACAAACCCATCATGAATATAACTCTATCTAGAAAATTAGTCAATCATATTTAAAGATAGAGAGAAGATACCGAGAGGATTCCCATCGCATTCATCACATTAGCTTCACAAATTTTCTTCATAAGATCTTACAAAGATGGTGGAATTTCACTAAAATACATTAAATAAAAATCATAAGAAAAGTACTATCTAACTCTACAATTCTATGGAGGAAAGATTCTCCCAAAAATTCGATGAAAAAGACGAAGTTTAATTGAATCAATGAGTAGTGTACAATGAAAGTTATATAGATATCAGCTTGTGTACAACTTTTCCCAAATTCCCTTGAGGCTTTTAGATGCTTTGGAGACCTTTTTTGACCCTTTTACCCTTCATTAGACAGCCTCTCTAATGAGGAACTGGAATTTTTCCGGTGGCAATCCGCAGAGCACCAAACTTTAGCCGGTTGAAAATAGTGTCCTGGCAGGGGGAATCGGCAGTTCATTTCATTACAACCCATTGATTCATCCATTTCATCATGATTTTGGTGCTACCTCACATTGAAGGTCTGATTTTCCCCCTTCTCTTACAAACTCCAAAACTTAGGCTTTTGCCTCATCTCACATTCATTTCCTTATCGCTCACCATTTCATGGGCTTTAAGACAAATTCTTTTGTTATTTTATCACTATAAATAAAGGATGATGGGTGCAAAAAAGAAGGATTAAAAGTGGTCATTAGGTTTGTAATGTGATTTCCAAAGAAAGGGTCCAAGGCTCAAATGTTGGCTATCAAAGATTAATGCTCAAGGAGGTCATTTCAGGTGAAGTGACTAACAAAAAAGGGCCTACGATCATGTTCTGAATGAAACCACATCTATCATTTCACCTTGATTCATACTTAGGGAAAGTTATAGAAAATCATGCATACACAAGAATTAAGCCAAAAACCTCACCACACAAGGCATCACAATTCAAGAAGTTCACACACTTCCTTCAACACATTAAGAGGATGACTTTCGACAAGCTAGTTACAAATCAAAAAGCCAAGCAAAGAATATATAATTCTTGGCAAGGGAGTGCTCATTCTCACATTTAAATGTCATCCTTTTCTTTTCAAAAGCTCATGCACAATGCCAAGCAAGAAATATTGGTGGTACCTCATGAAACAAGTGCTCAAATGACTTAACAATACCCTAGACATGACATTTTTCCTTAAGAAAGTCGTCTCTCAATCTATCATTGGGAAGTGCCAAACCAATTCAAAAATATAAAAAAAAAGACAAAGAAATGTCTCCTTGGGAAAGAACCGTAATATAAACAAAACCCTTGAAGTTTATTCAAAGACCACTATCTAAAAAGGAGATGCTACTAACAAATAATGACAATTTTCCCTTAAGAATGACGTCACCCAATCTATTATATGGCTATATCGTACATCACTTAGCAAGTAGGCTACTTAGACTTCAACCCTAACACAAATAAAGCATTGTCCTTGATGCACATGGTAAAACAAATCAAGAAAGGAATAGGTCAAAGAACTCCCTGGGACTTCTGCTCATAACCGACGTTCCACTGGCGTTTCACGCCTTTGAACTGGTGTTTCATCGGGCTAACACAGATGTTCCATTTCTTAAGCACTTTTCTTCCGAGCCTTCTATTTGACATCTGTGTTTCGCGTATTTGGACTTGCGCTTCATCGTTTTAGCACTGGTTGCTCAATTTGAATTCGGATTCTCTCACCTTTATCACATTTCATACCTATTCCATCCCTGCACAATCAAAGACAACACCAACATAAAGTAAAACAAAACAAAAGGAAAAGTAAAAACAAAAAGTAATAGCACTTGGGTTGCCTCCCATGAAGCGCCTTAGTTTACGTCTTGGCTTGACGACTTCAACTTCACCAATTTTCTCTCCATTTTGAGAATTTGAAATGCAGACCTAGATTCCTATCCATTCTTCTACTTCCGCTTTAGGGGTGGTGGTGAAAGAATCAAGGGACCAAGCAATGGATATGGCATCTTGTTTTTCTTTTCCCTTAAAGGAGGGATGTGTTTTGTCATTGTTGGCATGGAATACTCTAAGATGAAGCCACTATGATCTTCCTCTTCAACTTCCTCCATTGACTTTGTCTCCTCAGTCTCCATTTTGTCAACCAAATTCAACATTGAAAAATGATAAGAGGGAAGTTTAAGTCGGTCCCCTTTCAAACATGCTTCTTGCTTGCCATCCTCCTCTTCAAGTGGACTAGAGTCCTTGAGCATGACTTGTTTGATGTCATTTGGAGACTCTAGTATCACTTCTTCAATCTTAGTATCTTGCATTTTCACTATGTTGGCTGGTTGGCATACCCCTTTGACTTCTTCAACACTCACCTTGACTCCATCTTCATCATTATTTTGAGCTTCCTCTCATGAGAATAGTTGAACTATTCCCCGTTGTTCACTTCTTCTTGTTATGTTCCTCAATGCCTCCTCCGCTTCTTCTTTTAGAGATTTATCGCTCTCTTCTTGTGGAATTGATGATTCCATGGTCATGGAGGGGTTGAGATTCTTTTCTGCATTAGACTCCTTCTCCAAAAAGTCTTGGAGCATGGCTTTATGCACTCACATGTATTTCATCTTCCTTCGCTTGCCATGGCTTCATTCTTTTCAAGCTTAGGAGAACAACTTCTATCATAGTCACTATAGCGAGAAGTGACCCCTATTTGGGCATCCATCGCAATGTCTCCCATGACTACCATATAATGTGCATCTATACCCATCATAGGAAGGAGAAGGTGCACTCATCTCCCTTCTAGGGGCATATTTGCAATCTTGCGAATACTGTGGTCCTTCATAATAGGGACATTGATCATCATAATAGGGGTTGCAACCAACAAACCTCCTTTTATTCCATGATGCCATCATACAACTACAAACAACAAAAACAAAAACAAAACAAAATCAAAACAAGATGTAAAACATAAATGCAGAACTAGTTCGAATCAATAAGTAACTAATGTCTTATCACAACTCAAATCCCCGACAACGGCGCCATTTTTGATAACGTCCAAATTATACTCTTCATTACAGAAAAGCATAAACGGTCATTGTATCAAAATAAATATCCCGATGGATGTCGGGGTCGAATCCTATAGAGAGTTGAGTCGATAATTCAAGAGTTATAAACTAATTAAAACTAGAACGCATAATTGTTCAGCATTTGTAAAACTAAAATTGGACGAAAATTAAAGGGAAATAACTATCTAATTCTAAACTAATACTAATTGGGGGGGAATTCCAATTGAAGCAATCATAAATGATGTGGCTAGGGGCATTATATAGATAAGATCTCAATTAAATCGGGAGTTTCTCCAATTCCTTCGACTAATAATTATCATAGATAGCAGTGGAAAATTCACATTTTCTTGTTTTTCAATCATAAGAATGTTTATGCCTTGGATTCTTTTGAACCCCAAAACCAATTCAAGTTATCAACCACATAAGCTTGAGGAAGGCCTAATTATTTCTAGCCTTGAGCTTTAATAGAGTGAAAATGTGGGTTTTAACTATCTCTAGCTTAATCCCACACAAGCACTCCAATTCCTCACTATTATCTCCTCACCCAATTCTCACTTTTCACTCTCAAGCAAACGCAAGAAAAGTAAAGCAGAATTCATGTTTGCAAACCACCAATTTTGGAAATTATAACTTGGGAGAAGATAATAGATCTATAATTTCAATAAGAAAACAAGAGCAGTTTATCAAAACCCAATCAAATTAACAAACCCATCATGTATATAACTCTATCTAGAAATTTAGTAAAGCATATTTAAAGATAGAGAGAAGATACCAAGAGGATTCCCCTCACATTCATCACATTAGCTTCACAAATTTGCTTCACAAGCTCTTACAAAAATCGTGGAATTCCCCTATAATAGGTTAAAGAAAAAGAAGAATAAAAGTACTATATAACTCTACAATTCTATGTAGAAAAGATTCTCCCATAAATTCGATGAAAAAGATGAAGTTTAATTGAATCCATGAGTGGTGTACAATGAAAGTTATATCGATATCTGTACTTTTTGTGTACAAATTTTCTCAAATGTTGCTGAGGCTTTTAGATGCTCTGGAGACCTTTTTGGACTCTTTTATCCTTCATAGACGACCTCTACGGTGACAAACTGGCGTTTTTCCGGTGGCAATCCGCAGAGCACAAAAGTTTAGCTGGTTGAAAATAGTATCCTGGAAGGGGGAATCGGTGGTTCAATGGGCGTTTAGCTGATGCCATTCCATGAAGGGCCGGTTGTTTAGCTAGTCTGGGTAGTAGCTTCGGTGTTTCTCCCGCATTTCGCCCTTCTAGATCTGTGTTTTGCTGATTCAATGCATGACTTCGCACCTCTTCTTAAGCTCAAATATTCTATTAACTTTGGCCCCTCTCTTCTATGCTAACTCATCAAATTTCATCTCAAACTCTATGTCTTTTACTCGATTTCATGCTTTCTCTATTCTCGTGAAGTACCTACAAAGAATTCAAGAGAAAGGGAATAAATCCCCATAAACGACTCGATGTCTAAGAAAAAACTCATGCTTAGGAGCCTAATAAGAAAGTAAATTTCCAAGTCATCTAACTCCCAAACATGAACCATTGCTTGCCCTCAAGTATAATGAAATTCTTTATAGTTGAGAAAGTGAAAAACATGATATATATATGAATTTTTTCATTAAGGGCCAATCAATACATTCTTACATAAGAGGACATTGCTAAAACGTAGAGCACTATGGTAGTTGTACATAGAATCATCAAGCCTCAAGACAACCCAAACATTATACACCAACTCAAGAAAAAGAAAAGACTCAAACCATGTTGCAGAAGCTTTAATATGTAACTACAATCATTAAACATATCTTGCATGCATTCATTTTATTTAAACAAGGGGCATAGTTCCTCAAAACATGTTCAAAGAGCATCTCAAGTCATTGACAATTCACATTCAAAGCTTGCCTTAATGTTCGCTACCCGCTTGCATTAACCATACCTCTCTTTGAAAATAATTTTAAGCATGTACTCCAAGGGAATGATGCCCCCCACAAGAAGAGAGAATCCCACACACATTTTCTTTAGCATTTTACACAATGGGATTATAAGATAAGACAAATGCGCTCACTCTCACGAAGAAATTCAAGTGCATACAAATTGACCCGTAGGCTTTCCCTTCATGTATCTCGCCACTAATGTAGTGTCGCTACACTCAAAATAAATTAGGACATGTGGGTCATAATGAAAGCTAGGGGTAAGGGTGGGATAATTGTTTAGCTTTTGCTAACTAAAGCCTCCCTCATGCCTTTACAAACCCTTGTAACATCCCATCATCTTATTGAGATCACTCCACCTTATTTCTCCTTGTTCATAATCTTCATCATTTGTGTAACACAAGCCACCCTTATAACGCCTGTGAATTTCACATTTAGCCTTACATATGCAAGACATAGCGCCTTTTTGCTATTCTTTCTCTTTTGATGATTTGAGGTCTTTCAACCCATCGATCTATTCATTTCATCACGATTTTGGTGCTACCTCACATTGAAGCTCTCATTTTCCCCCTTCTCTTGCAAACCCCCAAACTTAGGCTTTTTCCTCATCTCACATTCATTTCCTTATCGCACCCCATTTCATGGGCTTCAAGCCCAATGTTTTTATTATTTTATCACTAGCAATTAATGAGGATGGATGCCAAAAAGAAGGATTAAAAATGGTCATTAGGCTTGTAATGTGGTTTTCAATGAAAGTGTCCAAGGCTCAAATGTTGGCTATCAAAGATTTATGCTCAAGGAGATCATTTTAGGTGAAGTGAGTAAAAAAAGAGGGCCTAAGATCATGTTCTGAGTGCAGTCACATCTATCATTTCACCTTGAATCATACTTAGGGAAAGTTCTAGAAAATCATGCATACACAAGAATTAAGCCAAAAACCTCACCACACAAGGCATTACAATTCAAGAAGTTCACACACTTCCTTCATCACATTAAGAGGATGACTTTCGACAAGCTAGTTACAACTCAAAAAGCCAAGCAAAGAATATATAATTCATGGAAAAGGAGTACTCATTCTCACATTTAAATGTCATCCATTTCTTTTCAAAAGCTCATGCACAATGCCAAGCAAGAAATATTGGTGGTACCTCATGAAACAAGTGCACAAACGACGTAACAAGACTCTAGACTTGACATTTTCCCTTAAGAAACTCACCTCTCGATGTATCATTAGGAAGTGCCAACCCGGTTCAAAAATAAAAAGAAAAGACAAAGAAATCACTCCTTGGGAAAGAACCGTAGTATAAAGAAAACCCTTGGAGTTTATTCAAAGACCACTTTCTAAAAAGTTGATTCTACTAACAAATAATGATGATTTGCCCTTAAGAATGACATCACCCAATCTATCATAGGGACATATCGTACATCAGTTAGCAAGTGGCCTACTTAGACTTCACTCTAACACAAATAAAGCATTGTCCTTGATGCACATGGTAAAACCAAGCAAGAAAGGAATAGGTGAAAGAACTCCCTGGGCCTTCTACTCATAACCGACATTCCACTGGCGTTTCGCGCCTTTGAACTGCCGTTTCACCGGACAAATGCAAATGTGCCACTGCATAAGAAATTTTCTTCCGCGCCTTCTGTTTAATATCTGTATTTCACGTATTTGGACTTGCACTTTGCTGGTTTAGCTCTGGTTGCTCAATTTGAATTTGGCTTCTCTCAACTTTATCACATTTCATACCTATTCCAACCCTGCACAATCAAAGACTACACCAACATAAAGTAAAACAAAACAAAAAACAAAGTAAAAACAAAAACTAAAAGCGCTTGGGTTGCCTCACATGAAGCGCCTTAGCTAACGTCATGGCTCGACTACTCAACTTCACCAGTTTTCTCTCTGTTTTGAGCATTTGAATCGCGCCCCTAGCTTCTTATCCATTATTCTAATCTACTTAAGGGGTGGTGGTGTAATCATTGAGGGACCAAGTAATGGATATCGCATCCTGTGTTTTTTAGCCCATAAAGGAGGGATGTGTTTTGGCCTTGTTTGCATGGAATACTCTAAGATGAAGCCATCGTGATCTTCCTCTTCAACTTCCTCCATTGACTTGGTCTTCTCAGTCTCTATTTTGTCAACCAAATTCAACATTGAAAAATAATAAGGAGGTTTAAGTTGCTTCCCTTTCAAGCATGCTTCTTGCTTGCCATCCTCCTCTTCAAGTGCAGTAGAGTCTTTGAGCATGACTTGTTGGAAGTCATTAGGAGACTCTAGTATCAATTCTTCAATCTTGGCATCTTGCGTTTTCACTATGTTGGTTGGTTGGCACACCTTTATGACTTCTTCAACACTGACCTTGACTCCTTCATCATCATTTTGAGCTTCCTCCCATGAGTTAAGTTTAACTATGCCCCATTGTTCACTTCTTCTTGTTATGCTCCTCAATGTCTCATCAGCTTCTTCTTTTAGAGATTTACCCCTCTCTTCTTGAGGAGTTGATGATTCCATGGGCATGAAGGGGTTGACATTCTTTTTTGCATTAGACTCCCGCTCCAAAAAGACTTGGAGTATGGCTTTTATGCACCTACATGTATTTCTCCTTCCTTCACTTGCCATGGCTTCATTCCTTTCAATCTTTGGAGCACAACTTCTATCATTGTCACTATAGCGAGAAGTGACCCCATTTGGGCATCCATTGCGATGTCTCCCATGACTACCACATAATGTGCATCTATACCTATCATAGGAAGGAGAAGGTGCACTCATCTCCCTTCTAGGGACATATTTGCAATCTTGCCAATAGTGTGGTCCTCCATAATATGGACATGGATCATTATAATAGGAGTTGCAACAAACAAACATACCTTCATTCCATGATGCAATCATACAACTACAAAAAACAAAAATAAAAACAAAAATAAATGCAAAACTAGTTCGAATCAATAAATAACTAATGTGTTATCACATCTCAATTCCCCAACAATGGCACCATTTTTTATAACGTCCAAAATATATTCTTCGTTACAAAAGAGCATAAATGATAATTGTATCAAAAAAAATATCCTGACGGATGTCAGGATTGAATCCTACAGAGAATTGAGTCAATAATTCAAGAGTTATAAACTAATCCAAACTAGAACACCATAATTGTTCAACATTTGTAAAGTAAAGTTAATTGGAAATTAAAGGGAAATAACTATCTAATTTTAAATTAAGACTAATTGGGGGGATTTCCAATTGAAGCAATCACAAGTGATGTGGCTAAGGGCATTCTATATATAAGATGTCTATTAAATCGGGAGTTTATTCAATGCCTTAGACTCATAATTATCATAGATAGTAGTGGAAAATTCATATTCTTTTGTTTTTCAACCATAAGAATGTTTATGCCTTGGGTTATTTCAAACCCCAAAACCAATTCAAGTTATTAACCACATAAGCTTGAGGAAGGCCTAACTATTTCTAGCCTTGACGTTTAATGGAGTGAAAATATGGGTTTTAACTATCTCTAGATAAATCCCATGCACAAACACTCCAATTCCACACTATTATCTCCTCACCCAATTCTTACTTTTCTCTCTCAAGCCAAAGCAAGAAAAGTAAAGCACAATTCATATTTGCAAACCACCAATTTTGGCAATTATGAATTGGGAGAAGATAAAAGATCTACAATTTCAATAAGAATCCAAGATCACTTTATCAAAACCCAACCCAATTAACAAACCCACCATGAATATACCTCTAGCTAGCAAATTAGTCAAGCATATTTAAAGATAGAGAGAAGATACCAAGAGGATTCCGCACAAATTCATCAAAGTAGCTTCACAAATTTACTTCAAAATCTCTTACAACAATGGTGGAATTCCCCCAAAATGTGTTAAAGAAAAAGAAGAAGAAAAGTATTATCTAACTCTACAATTCTATGGAGAAAAGATTCTTGCAAAAAATCTATGAAAAAGATGAAGTTTAATTGAATCCATGATGGTGTATAATGAAAGTTATATAGATATCTGTACTTTGTTTTGTACAACATTCCCCAAATTCCCTTGTGGTTTTAGATGTTTTGGAGACATTTTTGGACCCTTTTACCCATCATTATATGGCCTCTCCGGTGAGGAACCGACGTTTCACCGGTGGCGATTCGCGGAGCACCAAACTTTAGCCAGTTGAAAACAGTGTCCTAGTAGGGCGAACCGGAGGTTCAATGGGAATTTAGCTGATGTAATTCCATGAAAGGACGGTTGTTAGCTGGTCTGGGTAGTAGCTTCAACATTTTTCCTGGGTTTCGCCATTCTAGATCCGCGATTAGCCGATTCAAAGCATGTCTTTGCACCTCTTCTTGTGCTCAAATATTCTATTATCTTTGGCCCCTCTCCTTCATATGCTAACTCATCAAATATCATCTCAAACTCCATGTGTTTTGCTCAATTTCATTCTTTCTTTACTCATGTGAAGTATCTACAAAGAATTCAAGAGAAAGGGCATATAATCTACATAAACAACACGAAGACTAGGCAAAAACTCATGCTTAAGAGCCTAATGAGTTGGTAAATTTCCAACTCATCAACCCTCAACTTAAGCAATTTTCTTGAGTTAAGGTGCACAATATCGAATGAGAGAGCAGGGCCAAAGCAGGTTCATTATAAAAAATATTTGTAGGCTAATAGGCTAATGAAATGAACAGGTCAATTATGTTCAAAATCAGGGATCAAGGGATTATTGACATTATTTGGGTAGTCATATAGCCTCAGTGGAATGATCAAAATAAATGGCCTATGATCCTTCCCTAGTCAGTTGTCCTACAATATTAGCAAGATAAACTAGGCAAGTTCTACATGCATGCACAAGGTAAGAACATTATAAATTCAGCTCACACACACTTGGCACAAATTTAGAGTAACATTGACTAGTTATTAGAGTATACTTTACCTTAAGCACAATTGCTATATAAATACCCAAGTAATGTCATGCACAGATCAGAAGGGTCAATATGTTACAAAAATACACACATGACACATCAAAAGTTTATAAGGGTCTCCATTTTCCAACACTTTAAAGAAATAAGTTATTTCCATCAACTGCTCTAATTTTCCCAAATTTTCTTTTACAGAAACTATCCTAAAACAAATTTTTAAAAACTAAACATACTGATTTTACTAGATAGAAAACCTAAGGGAAGAGAAACACGACAATAAAAATCCTCAAGTGGTGTGACAGACTCACAGGTACCCCCACCCCCCAGAAAAATAGCATTGTCCGAAATGCATCTATCAAAATTTTCAAACTAGAAGTAGGGTAAATTTGTGAAGCTCTATGCTTCAAAGTCTAGAAAGACTTTCTATGGTGGTGTAACCCCAAGTACCTCAATAGTGGTGCTGGTGGTGAATGGCGAGCTCATAATATATGGCAGGACATCCTCTGTAGCTGAAGGTGGTGTAATGAGAGTTTGAGGTTCTGAAGAAACTATAGCACCGATCACCTAACCCTTAAATCTGGGTGCTAAACTGGAAGAGGCCCTACCAAACTGAGCTCTCATCTTCTTTTCTACTCTAAACAGTCTCTAAGCCTCTCACAACTCTTTTTTCCTATTTCCCCTTTGTATGCTTCTTCTTATGGGATTTTCCCTCATTCCCAACACCATCTCATGGGCATTTTCTTGCTGCTTTAGGTTACTTGACCAATAAATATATGAAGGGTACATCTTTCTCTTATTCCTCAAATTCATGAATCGAGAACTCTTAGGGTTGTCGCTCCTGCTGCAACATAAAAATGTCATCTTGAGCCTTTTTCAGCTCAACCATTAAACCTTGCTAAATCTAGCATGGTGAGGTCTTTCGATCAATTATTCATCTATGCATCCATGACATCAATGTGAGCATGAATGTTCTTATATGGATCTAAAGCAACTTTGATGGCTCTACCTACAAATGTACCTAGTTGCTCAGCAAACAGCTTCAATTGTTTCTCCTGTCTATCAGCTTTCCAGACCACCTTAACAAAATTTATTAGTGTTAATATATACTGTGAAGGTGGATGCAGGGCAGATAATGTCTAAACTAATTCTACTCCGCATTGTGTTGCAGCTGCACCAGCTGTGGATGGTGTGGATGCTGGAAGCTGGGCAACCTGACCAACTAATTCTGTTTCTATAGATGCTTTAGCTATGTCGATAGTTGCTTTAACTACTTTTACATTTGGACCTCCGAACCTGAATACCTCAATGGCCTATTTATGAAGTTTCAGTTTATAACCTGTTTCATCCTTAGGATTCTCCAAGTCATACTTCTTGGTAGCGTACGTCTCGACGTCAATTCCGGCTAATGTTGGGTCATGATCTTCTCTACACAATCGGGTGATTAGGTATGGAAATAGCAGTGATTTTGATAACTTCGCCGCCCTTCAATTTTTCTCCTAGGTGATAATCACTCCCATGTTCAATGGGAACGTAGACATCAGGCTAGCTACTAGTACCACTTTATCTTCGTCCAAAGAATTATCTGCCCCTATTGGAAATAGTTGAAGCCGTACCACTACCCATCAAAATTTTGCTGCAAATGTTGGTGTGGACTTAACTATTCTCTCTTTGGTATTTGTCATCCAAGAGGGATTACAATCCATTTGAACCTGTGCTAACCATTGACGTTGATTATTCCTCTCTCTTATTCGACATTCAAACTCAGTAGTGCTTTCTGGTGGCGTAAAGTCGGGCCCATAGAGCATCCTATTGATGGTAGCTACTTAGATGCCTACCATTTCTCCACGGACTGGTATGCAGAGTTGCATGTGTATCTCTTCTGGTTTCTACCCCTCTTTTCACAGACCCTCTAGAGTGGCTACATAGTTGTAACACCCCAAAAGTCTCTAAGAGTAGACCCAAAACTAGTGAGTTGAGATATTTCGATGCCCATGACTTTTGGGCTAAGTTTGGAACCGTTCTAGGTGTATAGATAGGTTCGAACCCAATGTGTTATATGGATACTAGGTTTTAATATAAATCCTCATGTGTTATAAGTACAATGGATATCAATTAAGGTCATAAGGAACTTCTAGCACAAAGTTGAGTTGCGAGCCTTCTTACCGATTGAGTTTTCGTACAAGTTCTAAAAAGGGTAACCTTCTAATGACTATAGGTCCCATTTTAAAATGTGTTTTTGGGTGATTAAATATATCAAATTGAATCCCATTGAGTATTCTTTCCAACACATCTTTCCTTGCGTCAATCTGAGTTCGGAGTAAAACGTTATGAGCAATTTAGTGAAATTGCACCAGCATCACAGAATGATTCGTTAGGTTACTCGTTAAGTGACCCGTTAAGTGGCCAAAATTACTGGAAAACTTCAGTTTCAGAGGGGACTTCACGACTGGTCAAGTGACCCATTAAGTCACCTCACGACTCGGTAAGTGACTCTTTAAGTGGAAATTTTTTATGGAAATCCCAGTAGACTTCACGGATTGGACTCACAACTCTTCTAGTACCTCATGAGTTGTGATGTCCCTCGTGAGGATTGGCAGGTTCCTTTTTAATGCGAAATTTCAAGGGTATTCTTGTAAAATTCTAAGTTTCTGACTCCTAAACTACCCTGTTTTGAGTACCATATAGGACATTTTTAAGTGTTCCCCTTAGCCTAAACCCTCATTCCATCAAAAGACACTCGCAACCTCTTCTTCCTCCCCTCTCTCAAAACTCAGGGATCACCTAGAGCTTCTTCAAGGGCTTCAAGGTTCAAGTTCAAGTGGGGGATTCCTTCTAATCAGGTATGTGGGTTTTCAACAAGGACTTCCTTTTATCCTTGTGCCCCAAATTTTTATACTAAAAACCAAAATTCCTTGATTCTACAAAAGCATGCTATAGGTTTTCAATTTATGCATGAATTCTCGTATGTTCTCCCTGAATTCTAAGACCCGTCATGGTTAATAGTCGTGTATGCTTATGAAGTTACTTACACCTTATTGAATTATGTACATGATATGTGAAAGGCATGATTTTAGAATTTTTACCATGATTTAGCATAAATTTCAAAATGGATATGATTAAATATTCACGTTCTATTAACATGAACTCATTATATATGTTTAAAGCATGAGTCGATCATATGGGTTCCGTAAATCTAGAATATATTATTTAATATATATGTTGAGATACAATTAGAACTTATGGCCTTGGGTGAATATGAAATACGTATATGCCTGCTCTATGATTTAAGGTATGTGTGAAAGTATGATATGGACCCATGGATCTTACATGAATCTAGGGTATACGACATATGCTATGAACACAAGATTTGAATGTTGTGGATATGTTTAAAGTAGGATTTGATCCTATAGATGTCTCATGAATGTAGAATGTATGATTTAAAGAATGATTCGAGACTGTGATGATATGAATTATGATGATAAAGCATGAGAATGATCCTTCAGACTTTTGGGCTTGTAGTTAGTAGAAAGTAGCCTTAATGAACTCAAAATGAATTCAGTATGATGTAATTAGTTGAATGCTCATTCTTTGATTAGTTGAAGTAACATAGACTAGATGAATGACGTCAGACTAGTGACCTCCATGTTCTAATATAATTGGGACTCTCCATAGCCGAGAATGTTTTCCTTAGTCAGTCAAGGACTCTCATTAGCCGAGAATGTTTCCTTTGTCAGTCAGGGACTCTCCATCACAAAGAATGTTTCCGTTAGTCAGTCAGGGACTCTCCATAAAAGAGAATGTTTCCCTTAGTTAGTCAAGTACTTTCCATAGCAGAGAATGTTTCCCTTAGTCAGTGAGGGACTCTTCGTAGCCGAGAATGTTTCCCTTAGTTGTTAGGGACTCTCTATAGCAGAGAATATTTCCCTTAGTTAGTTAGGGACTCTCCATAGCCGAGAATGTTTCCCTTAGTCCGAGAATGTTTTCCTTAGTCAATCAGGAACTCTCCATAGATGAGAATGTTTCCCTTAGTTAGTCAGGGACTCTCCATAGCAGATAATGTCTCTCTTAGTCTACGATATCATTTCAACTTAGCTCCATATAATTTCGTACATTAGTTAAAATCAGTTTAGCAGGATTCAGACTCAATTACCATCAGATAGTCAGTACAGTATATTATATTAGTTACAACTTCTGTTCTTAGTATATGTACAACACATGACCCTTATGCATCAGTTTGATTACACTTTAGTATGTGTTTTCAAATAAATGCTTAATGTCAATATATATGTATCTTAGACAGGGTTGATGTATTCTAGCTCAGTTATATGTCAATGTATTCAGTTTACTTCCTTCTTATATACATGCATATTTAGTTTAGTTACGCTTCCCGCATATTCAGTACATTCCAAGTACTGATCACATACTTTATGTTCTATATCATTTAATGATATAGATTCAGGTTTCCAGACTTAGGCACATTGTTAGGTACACTCCATTCCCACCTCAACCGCTTATGGTGAGTCCTCGTCTCCCAAGGATGCGATCTATGTTTTCTATTTCATTATGTTTCAGTTTTCAGACTTTAGGAGTTAGTTGGGGGCCTTTCCCAACAACTCATTAGTGTAGTAGAGGCTTTCAAACTTGTATAGACAGATTCAGCTTTATATCAGAGTTTTGTTACATTTGTTCTTATGGATTTGAATTAGACTCTTGTAGATAGCTTCCGCTCAGTTATGATTCTATTAGTTGTTGTCTTGCTAATCTTATGCTATTATCATGCATGGGTTAACTTGGAGTCGTTTGGGGTTCCTTGTCTGGTGTCTCGATCTAGGCCCATGTTTGGGTCGTGACTATAGTTGGGGTAGAATTCATGAACCATGTTGGGGAAATAATAGCCCGTTGATTTACTCATCCATCGTACGCCATAGAATTTTTACTTTCCCTTAATCTTTAGGTATTCGGGAAACCCCGAGTCTATGATCTTTACTTTCTCAGCAATAATGCATTTGGGATATCCTCTTTCTATGGTGGGAGACTGATAACGTCCCAAATATATTCTTAATTCAAAGAATATACACGGTCGAAATATCAAAACAAGTAACTCGATGAGTGCCAGGGTTGAATTCCACAAGGACTAGGGAATGATAAATTCAAGCGTTGTTAAGAAATTGATACTATCTTGCACCATATAGATTTAATATAAAAGAAAGGAAAATTGGGGCAGATAAACTTTGCAGAGAATTACAAAAATTGATTTAGTGAACTAAAAATAACAAGATCAGCTAAGTTGTTGACAATAGTGTGAAATACTAGAGGTTCAGTGTAGATGAAATACTAATTAGATCGGGATAGGCCAGGTCATCTCATAAGTTGAACAAGTGTAAATAATCTCGTGAAGTAGGTAGCCTCAGCTTCTCAGCCTATTGACTACCCCTTGCTAGAGTTTTCTCAAAATCTAGCTACAATTTAGTCGACTCGAATTGATTTGGATTAGCAGCTTCTCTATTCCTAGCTATTAGCTGCCAATTAGGAAGGACGAAGTCATTTCAGCTATTTCCATCTTAATTTTACATTCTCTTATCCATGCCCACTACTAGGTTCCCTTCCAATACTTAATTTTTCTCTCTCGAGCAACAATCAAGCAAGGATAGACAGACCCATATCATCATCAATGGATCTTCGTTAATAGATTGAACAGAATTTAATAGATTTACACTTAATTGAACGTAATGAAGATGACTCTAGCAATACCCAATCCAATTAAGTATTCATCTTCACACACCTCTAGTTAATGAGTTTAGTTACTCATAGTTAAGAAATTCAAAAACACATTCATCAATAGTATCATTGAATTTAATAATAAGAGTAGATAAATCAAATGCACAATTATCTTTCAACTAAAGCTGAAACATACTAATACCAAAAAGGAAAATAGAACAGAGTATTTTCTACAAGTTTCAAACAAAATCCCCTTCTCTCAGCTAAAAGAATGTCTTCAGCTAAAAGAGAAAATAATGATGTGATGTGTACTTGCATTTTCTATCAATCTCTCTATATCAATATCTTCTTCTTCTCTCTTTCTTCCCCCTCTTTTGTACAGAGTACTACTTTTTATATTTATACCCTGAAAAGTAGGGTACTTTTCATCTCGTTTTTAGTATTGGACGATACTACATTTAATAGAACCATTCTAGAACTGACGAAAGTACCGACGATTCGCTTATGAAACTCGTGAACCGCCGGGTATCTTTTCTTCTTTTGCACACATTTCCAGTAAACATGGGTGGTTTACCTAGTGTTTCGTCGATTCTAATCCGTGACCACCGGATCTTCAAGAAAATTCCAAAATTCTTAAGTGTCATTCGGCGACTGAACTGGCGACTCACCGCTGGAAAGTCACGAACCACTGGTGGCATTCAACCTCTAAGGCAGTGACATTCGACTTTTAATTGGCGTTTTGTCGATTGACACTTGCAACTCGCCGCTCATTCTCACTTCCTCATTTTTGCTACATTTTTGCACTTTTCTTCAACTTTAGGCATCTACACACAACAAAAGAAAAAAGGGCATAAAATCCCAATAATCAACTTGGGAACAACAAAAACTCATGTTTTGGTGTCTAATGAGTTGGTAAATTACCAACTCATCAGAGATCTTCTTGGAAGTACTTCTCAACCCCTTTTACTGGCTAGTGCAGACTATCTATGAATCCTGGCATTTTAGCATTTAGGACATCTCCCCTCATTTGCTAAGAGTGCCTTATTGGACTGCTTGTGGCCTCATTGCCACTCTCTTCACCTAAATCATTGTTGGCACCACCTGAACTAGATCTGTTTGCTGAAGAATCATCTCCCTTATCAGACTGGGGATTTTTAGCTTATTATCTAGAAATAGATTAGTTTGGTAAACCAGTGATGGTTCCTTAGTACCAATCTCTTGTATCTCCCCCTCGGAGTCGGCGTTTTCATCTCAAAGGTGGTGTATGGTTTCAATTCTGTCAGTATTGCTTTATGAACCCCCCTCTGATAGGTTCGAATTCAGATGGTATGATTACCTATGATATTTACCCTATTAGTTTCAAAATATAACTAAAATAATCTATAAAGACATGTAACTACCTGACATTTGATGCTTGTGATGGAGGGTATGATGATTTAGAGTGACGGCTCATCACAATGCTGATGACCCGTCAGGTGTCTTTGTCACCTTATTTTAGAATCATCTATACCTGCAAACTTAACACCCCTCTCAAACAAGAACAACATTAAATTAAATATGTTAAATTCTAAATAAAACAGTCTTGGGTTACCTCCAAAGGGGTGCCTGATTTATTATCGCAACACAACACAGGTACCTTAATTACTCAGACTTCATCAACGTACACCAACCCTAACAGTTTTACCTCCTCTAGCACTCCATAGTACTATTTCACATGTTGGCCATTCACTTTGAAGCATTCCCCTTTTTGATTTTCCAGCTCAATAGCTCCAGATGGGAACACTTGTTTCACCTTGAATGGTCCAGACCATTTTAACTAGAGTTTGCCTTGAAATAGATGAAGTCTAGAATTGGACAGTAGCACAAGGTCTCTAGGGATGAACTCCCTCTTTTCAATCCTCTAGTCATGATATATCTTCATTTCTCCTTGTACAAAGCAGCCCTCTCATATTCTCTCAGACAAAATTCATCCATCTCATTTATCTAATCAAGCCTCAAATGTGCAGCCTCACTCCAGCTCAAGTTGAGCTTCTTGAGTGTCCATAGAGCCTTATGCTCAATCTCAACAGGAAGATTCAAGATTTCCCGAACACTAAATAGCATGGGAACATCCCAATGGGCATTTTGAATATCATTGTGTATGCACATAGTGCATCATCAAGTTTTCGAGCCTAGTCTGTTTGGTTAGCATTCATTGTTTGGGCTAGGATGGTTTTGATTCTCTGTTTGATACCTCCATTTGACCACTTGATTATGGATAATAGAGGGTAGCCACTTTGTGCTGCTTAAATCTATACTTCGCCAGCAAAGCACTGTAAACTTTATTGCAGAAGTGGGACCACCCATTGTTGATAATAGCTCTCGGAGTACCAAACCTTGAGATAATGTTTCTTCAAGAAATCCTTGATGCTTTTGCCATCATTATTTTCCAACGCCACAACTTCTACCTATTTCTAAACATAATCCACTACCACCAAGATGTACTTCAGGTTATAGGAGCTCACAAATGGACCCATGAAGTCTATGTCCCATAGATCGAACAGTTCAACTTCCAAGACATGAATCATAGGTAATTCATTCCTTCTAGATATGGATCCCTACCTTTGGTATTGATCATATGCCTTGACAAAAATCATGTGCATCCTAGTGTATTGTAGGCAGTAGTACCCACATTATAAGATTTTCTAAGTTGTCCAAGCAACACCATAGTGGCCCCTTATAGGAGATGAATGATAAGCCTCCAAAATACTCAACATTTCTGCTTGTAGAACACATATCCTTATCAAGTTGCCAGCACATACCAGGGACAAATATGGCTCATCCCAGAAGTACTTGTTTACCTCATAAAGGTATTTATTCCTATGATGGAAAGTCATGTCTTCCGGCATCATATCACTAACAATATAGTTGGTAAAGTCAGCAAACCAAGGAATAAAATTGGTGATTACAGCTAATACCTGTTCCTCAGGGAATGATTCATCAATATCCTTTTCATTTGCCACTCTTCCCTCATCTTCAAGTCTAGGTAAATGTTTTGCTTCTTGATTTTCACACACTTTACGGTCTTTTACTTCAAAGTCGAACTCCTACAGCAGAAGTACCTATCTTATCAATCTTGGTTTTGCATCCTTCTTATCCATGAGATATCTCAAGGTGTCATGATCAATATACACAATAAATTTATTTCCAAGCAAGTATGCCCTAATTTTTTCAAAGGGATACACCACTACCAACAATTCCTGCTTAGTCACTATGTAGTTCTTTTGTGCCCTATTCAATGCTTTACTTGCATAATAAATGGGCTAGAAAATCTTGCCTCTCTTTTTCCCCAACACAACTCCAACTGCAACTTCCGGTAATCCATTCAAAAATGCCAACCCGTGACGGGTCTCCATGGAATCAACTCATTCCGCTCATTGGCCACCACATTTATGCCTCCTTTTTTGGGATAAAATTGCAACAGACTCACCATTTTACTGTTAGAGATGGTGTATATGACACCTGCATCCATCCATTTATTTATCTCCTTCTTCACCACCTCTTTCATTGGTGGATTAAGTCTGCGCTGGTGCTCTTTCCTCAGGACACAATCTTCCTCCAACTAAATCCTGTGCATATATAATCCTGGGGGGATCACAATAATGTAAGCAATCATCCACCCTTGCTCTCCTAAACCTTTGCAACACAGAAATTAGGGCTTCAAGCAGCCATTCTAACAAATTAGCTTCCATAATGATTGGAAATGTTTTCTTATCTCCCAGGAAAGCATAACATAAAAGACTAGATAATGGTTTCAACTCTAGAAATGGTGGCTCTTTAATAGAGGGCTTTGCTGGAGCAGTTGGTCTATTCTTCAAGTCCAAATCCAACTTCTTCGAAGCATAAGAATAACACCCCATCCCTACTAGAGCATTCACTGTCACTTCATACTCTTGAATGTTGTCATCCCAAAAAATTCATCATCACTATAGCCAGAGTTTAGACTGCATACCTCTCTTCTCTAGGTACTTCAACTAACTCTTCATTAATAATATCAATCATAGAGACTATATTCATGTCTTTAAGCTATTTCATGGATTTGTAGATATTGAACCTTACCACTTCATCGTTCAGTCTAAACTTCCATTCTCTAGTCTCCATATCCATCAACACTCATCCGATTTCTAAGAACAGCCTCCGTAGAATTATAGGACTTCAAAATCCACTTCGCAATCTAACATCATGAAATCTGCATGAAATAAAAAGTGTTCACCTTAACTAGTACATCACATAGAATCCCTATAGGCCTGTTAACTGACCGGTCCGCCATTAATAACTTCATAGTAGTCGGTTTGGGGGCTCTCAAACACAATTGTATGTATATTTCCAATGTCCTAAGATTATTGTTAGCACCCAAATCACGAAAAGCATTGGCGAAATTGAATGTGCCAATGGTGCATGAGATTGTGAATGCACCAAGCTCTTCCTTCTTCTGAACTAGTGGGTGCAAAGAGATTGCAATACAATAATGAATGTTATCCGTTAACTGATAGTCCTCTTCTTTGTGACAAAGTGCTTCGTGAACTTGGCATAACCTAACATCTGCTCAAGGGCTTCCACTAATGGAGTATTGACTAAAAACTATTTCAACATGGAAAAAAGTTTGTGGAGTTTTCCATCTTCTACCTTCTTTTTCAAACTCTGAGGAAATGGAGGTAGGGGTCTAGGAATCTAGGTCAATGGATTTATTAATTCCTTTCCTTTTTCTTTACTTTCATTTCCCTGACTGTTTTGCATAATTACCGGCTCTACAAACTTAATTGGATTTATCTTCTCCACCTCATCTTCGGCTACAAGTTTTGTTTCTAAAGTTAACTCCTCAGCTTGATCTACACTGATAGGAGTGATTTTAGCGAACCTCCTACCACTTCATATAGTAATGGCTATGTAGTGGCCATCCTTTCTCAGATTCTACACTGTATCACTCGACAGGGCACCACTCTTCCTTTGATTAAAGGCTATTGACATTTGCCCCATTTGGTACTCTATTTGTTTAATTGTGGTGGAATGTTAGTCCATAAGTTAACTCATGTTGAAGAGGTCACTCGTTATCTCTTCAACTATAGAGTTAGAAGATTTGACTCTTTGTAATACCTTGGCCAACATTTCTTCCATCTTATGACTTCTTGCTTCATTACTGTTTAACTCACGGTTCCTAGGAGGCTTGTATACCCTGCTATGATCATTCCTGTATCTTTCTTTGTTCTTGTAATTGCCCTATTCTTTATCTCTGTAACTAGCTCTATATAATAATTGTCCTTTGGATAGTTCAAACCTTGTTTTCCTTGGCCATTGGTTTGGAAAACCCCCATGTTATTCAGATACTTGGCTTCTTCCTTAGAGTGGGATACATGCTCTTATGGTCTGGGATCCTTTCCCACAACATTTAATTTCTCCGCACCACCTACAAGCAAATGTTTAGTAATCAACTCCAGTTGGGTTTTCATATGTGCCATATCTTAGTGTCTCTCTTCTATCTTCTGGACTGCTCTATAATTAGCCCAACATAATAGAAGTTGTCAAAGACTTCAGAGTCTCTACTGTGCCAAGCCCTGATAATCTTGGTGACTCTATCTAATATAGTTGATGCCTTAGTGTACATTCGTAAAATGAACGACCCTTCATTCACTGTGTCAGCAATCGACTTAGTTGCCGAATTTAGAGGCTTGTAAGATGTATCCATAGATGCTCATCAGATAATTTATGATTATCGCACTACATGAGTTTCTTGTTAAATTACAGCAATGCTTCATGGAGTGCCTCACTGGGTAGCTACCTGAAATTATATATCTCATCTCTGAGCCGCAACATTTTGGAAGGTGGAAAGAATCTCTCTAAGAAAGCATCTTTAAGCTCTCTCCATTTCATGATTAAGTCATGTCGAAACTCATTCAACCACATTGTTCCCTCCCCAGATAGCGACAACAGAAGCACCTCAATGGAATAGCATTTTGACTAACATCTAACAACTCAAATGACTTGTAGATTCCCACGAAATTCACTAGATGCAGGTTAGGATCATCACCAACTACTCCTATGAACAAGCCCTTCAAGTTCAAACAATTGGATCATAGTACTTGTGATGTTAAACTTAGTTCCTAGAGCTAATGGTTGAGAGATGATGGCTCTAGTCGCACTAACTCCATCCAATTCAGCATCGTCTTCCAGATCATAATCAAATGAAATAGCCTTCCAACATTATCCCCTAACTCTCTGGAGCTGACGATGATTTCTATGGGTTGCATTCTTAATATTTTGTTCATTCAGCTTATCCCTTACAATATTATCATTCTCGTTGTTAGGTGTATGTAGATTATTTCCCCAAGATTGAGAATTAGCAAGATGTTGTAACCTTGCCGCTTCATGATCTTGTGCAGTCATAGCTCTCCTAAAAATTCTCTCTAGTTCAGGATTATGAGTTAATAGTTCACCCTAACTTTGGGTACATGACATGCACTGACCTGTACCCTATATAAATAGAAACGACAAATAAAAGTAAAATTAGGATATAAGACGAATAGTGAAGTAAACACACTTGACTTAGTCAAAAATTGTACTCCCCTACAAAGGCGCCAAAATTTGATACGCCCAAATTACACCTATATGATAAGAAGTATAACCCGATTGTTGTCAAATATAGAACCCAAAATGGTTGGGGTCTAATCCCATAGGGAATATGGTGAAAACTAAGTCTTATGTGAGTATTTGCTTTTAGTCAATTATATCCGTGAAACTGGGGGTTTGAGAAAATTATTTATGTTTGACTATCAGTAAAAAGCAAGAAACACTGATGAGTTGGTAATTTACCAATTCAATAGGCTCTAAACTTGAGTTTTTGTTTCGTTCTTGAGTTGATTATTTTGATTTTATGCCCTTTTTACTTTAGTTGTGTGCATATGGCTAAAAGTGAAGAAAAGAGCAAAAATATGGAGCTAAAAGAAGGGAGTGAGAGTGAATTGGCGATTCACAGATAAAAACCAGTGGTTCACGACTTGCCAGCGGTGAGTCGCCGGTCCAGTCACCGAATGATACCCAAAAGTTCTAGAAAATGGATTGAAGACCTGGCGGTTCACCGATTGGCATCAGCGAAACGCCGGGTGAACCACCAGTGTTCACTGGAATTTAGTGAAGATGAAAAAAAAACCTGGTGGTTTACGGATTATAACCTATGAACTGCCGATGCTTCCGCTGATTCCAGAATGGTGTTCATAGGGTATAATTGTCCAACACTAGAAACTAGAAAAAAGTGCCCTATTTTTCAGGATAAAAATAGAGAAAAAGTACTTTGTACTAGGATATGCAGAGGGAGATATAGAAATAGAGATTTTTGAATAGAGAAAAAAAAGCTAACATCACATCATTGTTTCCCCTTTTAGCTGAAGAACATTCTCTTAGTTGAGTGAGGGAGATTTTAATTAAAATTGTAGAAAGTACTCTGTTCTATTTCCTATTTTGTGCTAGGTAAGTTTCAGCTATTGTTGAAGATTATTTTGTGAAGTTGATTTATCTACTCTTTCTATTAAAATCAATGATGCTATGATGAATGTGTTTTTGAATTTCTTAACTATGAGTAGCTAAAATCATTAACCAAAGGTGTGTTATGATGAATACTTAATTAGATGTTATCTCTATATTGTTCATGCAAGTGTAAATCTATTAGATTCACTTCAATCTATAAAGGAAGATCCATTGATTATGATATGGGTCTATCTATTCTTGCTTTATTGTTGCTTGAAAAAGAATAATTAAGTGTTGGAAGAGAATTTAGTAGTGGGTGTGGAGAAGAGAGTGTGAAATTAGTCTAGAAATAGCTGAAATTGCATTCTCTTTCCTTATTAGCAGCTAATAGCTAGGAATTAGTCCAGTTGCTAATCCATATCAAATCGGATTGAGCTAAATTGTGACTAGAGGTTTGAAAAAACTCTAGTAGAGGTAATTAGAAGGCTGAAAAGCTGTAATTGCCCACTTTTCGCAATTATTTACACTTGTTGAACTCATAACATGACCTGACATGTCCCGATTTAGTTAGTATTTCATCTACACCGCACCTCTAATCTTTCACATCCTTGTTGACAACTTAGCTGATCTTGCTATTTTATTTCACTAAATCCACAAATACACTTCTCTGAAAATTTCAACTCCCCCAATTTTTTTTATATTAAATTTGCATGGTGCAAACTACATTAATTTCTCAATCAACAGTTGAAACTATCATTCCCTAGTTCTCGTGGGATTCGACCCCGGCACTCATCGGGTTACTTACTTTGATACTTCGGCCGTGTATATTATTTTCATTAAGGATATATTTTTGAGGTTTTCAAAAATGGCGTTGTTTCTGGGGACTAGCGCTTGATGATCTTGTGTTGATTGTTAAGTTGAATTAGCTCCACACCATAGTGGTCGCTACTAATCAAATCTAGTGTAGCTCATGAATAGTTTCGGAGGATGGTCACAAAACCCGTAAGGGGTGCCTTGTGTGGAGACCATCAAGCTAGTATACAAAATGTGGCATAGAGAAGGGAAGAAAGACACAATGTTGTTAGTCATAATGAAGAAGATAGAGTTGTTGACGAACTATATGAAGGCTTTCCATACTAGTTGTAACCAAGCCAACCATGACTATGATTATTTCTATTATGGAAACTGTTACATGGTCAATTTTCGTTTTACGCAACTAGCTTGACACTGCACAACAGTCATACGCACGTAGTCATTATAACTCAGCCTACACGTTTGTCTTTTTGATCCGTTCGATACTTAGACTATTTAGCATTCAAGTGACAATAGGCACACACACATTTATAGGAAATCACTTCCCAACTTTGTATATCTCATGTACAAATAAACACACAAGGCCTAAAAACTGTTTGCCAGAAGTAGACTAACACTCTATGTCTATTCCCTGCCTAGTGACAACCTAGACTTCTCCCTTTAAAGATAGCCCACGCCCTTGCCACATGCTTGGGACATGCCTACAAAATTCCCTCTCAAAATTCAATTAACATCCCCAACTGATAGGCAATTCAAATTCAAAATTCGAATGTCATAACTGCACTGTTGACTAGGCCACAGGCGCCCAAAATCTGGAAACTGCCCAACTGCCTGGCATGTGCCAAGCACGCTCTGCGCGCGGGCATGCCAGCCTTGGCGCCATTTCTGCCTTGGCGCCATCGCCTGCCTTGGTGCCATGTCTGCACGCCAAGTTTTCATGCCATGCCAACGCGCGCCTGTTCAACCGCTCCGCACAGCCGGTCCATGGCCCAGTTCCCTTATCAGCGCCTTGCTGAGCTTACATCTGCCCGTTGTCTTTTCCAAGCCAAGGCAATGCCATGCCATATCCCATATTTGCCTTTTCTTCACATCATCATATACTTGGAACCTAGTCCACCCACCTAGTGTCATAGTCTGTCGACCTGTGCTTGCCCTTGCCGACTTGCACCTGCCCTTGCCCGGTGGTCTGCCATAATGACATCACGGTTCCATCAGCCATATTGAGTCATGCCAAAGCCCATCATGTAAATGCCTTGTCATTCCCATCTTTCCACAAGCTCTTCCTTGCACTCGTCGCGAGGACTCACAATCATGTCAAGGGGCTAACAAACATCCCCCACCAGATTGGCTCGTCATTCTCGACGAGGCAGAATCTAAGTATGCCCGATTTGATATTTAAATTGCCATAAAGATGCCCTTTTTTCCCAAGTCACATCACATTCTGGTTTGTCTTTCCATTGAATTAGGAACTCTGTCCACCGATTCTTCTTGCTTTGGCCCAAAGTCCGGTGGTCCAGAATCTTTTCAATTGTCTCCTCATATTACTGTCTCACAACTGGAGGAGCACGTCTAGCCGCTGCCCTTGCTGGATCTTCAGCATCTTCATGAAAAGGCTTCAAGTAACTCACATGAAAAGTACGATGCACCTTCAGCCGTTCCGGCCGATTCAACCGGTAAGCTACTGCACCAACCTTCTCTACGATATCAAAGGTACCGTCATATTTTGGAATCAGCCCACGATGTCTCGTCTTGCTATTGATATTCTTCCAGATTTGCGGTGTTAGTTTCAGCAACACCTTGTCACCAATCTGAAAGTCCAGTGCACGACGATGCTTTTCAGCATATTTCTTCATTCGCTTGGCAGCTTTCCGCAAACTGTCTTGCGCCTTAGCCAGCAACTCTTTCTTGTCACGCGCATACTTGTAAGCGATAGGAAACTCACCCTAAGATTTCTGCTTAGCTACTTCAAGTGGCGTGTCAGGCTGCCTACCCAACACAATCTTGAAAGGACTCATCTCCGTAGCCGTTGACCTGTGCAAGTGGTAGCAAAATTGTACACTGTCCAGCAACTCTACCCAATTCCTATGACTCGCAGTCACATAGTGCCTCCATTACTCTTCAAGCGGATGATTGATTCTTTCGGTCTGTCCATCAGTTTGTGGATGATTTGCTGTCGTGAATTTAAAATATGTACCCATTATTTTGAACAAAGCAGTCCAAAAACAGCCAGTAAATGGAGCATCCCTATCACCACATGCTTATGGAACAAATCAACAGCTATCTCTGGGGAACATAGAGTTGGAGCAGCAATGAATACCCCATACTTCAAGAATTTGTCTACGACAACCATGATTGACGCCTTACCATCAACCTTTGGAAATTCACTAATGAAATCCATAGAAATGGAAGCCCACGGGCATTCAACAACTTGTAGAGGTTGTAGCAAACCAGCTTCCTTCTTTCGTTCCAACTTGTCAAGCTGACATACAAGACAAGTTTTGACATAGGCCTCAATGTCGTACTCCATTTTCAGCCAGAAATAACTTTGGGACAGTAATGCCATCATTCTCTCAACACCTGGATGACCGACATAAGTAGCATCATGCGTTTCCTTCATCAAAGTTCGATGCAAACCCGCACCTTGGGCTACCACAATTATCCCCCCTTTGAAATGCAGCAAATCATCCTCTATCCAATACCACCTAACAGTCCCATCCCTCACTTGATCCATCAACTTCACATATAACTGATCATTCACATCACATAGTTTTATTGTATCAAGTAAATCAGATTCAATTCTAGCGAGCCAATAAACAACAGTAAATACCTTTTTGCGACTCAACGCATCAGCAACCTGGTTTTGCTTGCCGAGTTTGTACACCCACACGAAGTCGTATTAAGCCAGCATCTCCTGCCATCGAGCCTGCTTTGGACTCAATTTATGTTGAGTCTTGAAGTAAGTATTGGCCACATTGTCCGTCCGGACAAAAAACTTTGTTCCAAGCAAGTACACTCTCCAAACATGAAGGTAATGGATCACAGCAACCATTTCCTTCTCATGGGCAGAATACCGTTGCTCCGCGACATTCAGGTTCCTGCTTTTAAAAGCTACCAGATGCCCCTCTTGGACCAGCACATCGCCAACAACACAATTTGATGCATCAGTGTGGACTTCAAACGGCAAGTCAAAATCTCGCAGCCTTAGAATTGGCTCAGACGCTATGGCCTACTTCAAGGCAGTGAAAGCCTTAGCACATGCATCTGTCCAAGTCTATATGACATTTTTCTTCAGCAAATCTTTCAATGGGGCAGCCTTCCTGGAATAGCCAGCAATAAATTTCCGGTAGTAGTTTGGCAAACTCAAAAACGATCTCAACTCTTTTACCCCGCTTGGTGCCTGCCAATCAACAATAGCCTGCACCTTCTTAGGATCCATCCGGACCTGGTTTTTACTAACAAAGTGTCCCAAAAATTTGATCTCCCATTTAGCAAACTCACACTTTTCAATTTTCACATAGAGTTGGAAATCTCTAAGGCGTTGCAACACCTTTTCTAAATGCAGCAAATGATCTTCAATAGTCCTACTATAAATGACTATGTCATCTGAGTATACTACTGCAAAATCATCAAGATAGTCATAAAGAACATTATTCATTAAGTTTCCAAAGGAAGCCGGGGCATTAGTAAGCCCAAATGAAATTACAAGGAATTCAAAGCTACTGTATCGAGTTACACACGTGGTCTTAGGGGCATACCCCTCAACTATGCGAACTTGCCAATAGCCTGACCTTAAATCTAACTTAGTAAAGAAATTAGCCATAGACAGCCTATCACGTAAATCCTGGATCAGCGGTTGCAGGTACTTGTTCTTCACAGTTACCTTGTTCAGTGCCGTATAATCCACACACATCCTTAAAGAGCCATCCTGCTTCTTTTGGAAAAAGACTGGTGTGCCAAATGGAGCCTTAGAAGGATGGATGCTGCAAGCAATTCATCAAACTGCTTCCTCAATTCAGCCAACTCCATAGGAGACATACGGTAAGGAGGGCGTGCTGGTGGCACAGACCCTGGCAGCAACTCAATTCTGTGATCTATTTCCCTCCTTGGCGGCAACTGTGTAGGCAGTTTAGGCGGCACCACATCTTTGAATTTTCCTAGAAACTCTGCAACATCATCAGGGACTTCAATCTACACATCTGGCTTGATTCCACCAAGGAAGCAAGGTAAGCAATCTCACTAATTTTCAAGCCTTTGTCAAATGCAGCAGCCGAAACTAAAGCAGCAAACCCTGTGTTCTTTGACTTACTACTGCTTGCTTCACATGGGTTGATCCCCTTGACAAATCCAGGATCCTTTTCACCCATAAACATCAAACCATCCAGATGAGGAATTGGAGAAACCTTATACTTCCTCATAAAATCAATCCCAAGCATGATATTATAATAATCAAGCGACACAACTGTCAAGTTATGTGAACCTGACTAGTGTCCTATCCTTAGCGGCACGTCCAACGCTTGTCCAAGACCAGGCTGTGCTAGTGAGTTTATGGCCTTGAGTCACCCTTAGCCTGTATTCCTTGACTGTCTTGGTCGCAACAAAAGTATGAGTAGCACCTGTATCAACCATAGTGACTACTGGTCTGTCCCCAATCATTACTTCCACATACATCATATTAGAGTAAGCGTCCGTCAAGTCTTCCACAGAACCTACAACATTCACAAGAGTGACTAAATCAATAGCATCATGTTTTTCTTCATCAACCTGTTCTGCCATGCTTGTCACCAACGTGTTCAGCAACTTCAGCGGGTTGATATAGGTAGCAACTTCCCCTTTTTTCGCCACACTTTCTTCTTCAGTAAGAAGAGAATTAACTTTCTCTTGGTTGGGACAGTTACGTGCCTGATGCCCTGGTTTCTGGAACGTCTAGCAGACCTTCTCACTTACCGGCCTATCTTTTTTGGATGAAGCAGCAACAACTTTTCCCTTGTCTTTGTCATTTCCCTTAGATTTTCTATTTTCCTTTTTCCAGTCTTTCCCCTTCTCCTTTTTCTTTGCCTTGGCCGTGGGATAAGGGTCAGAAAGCACACTGTTTGAACGGAAATCGATCAAAGCATCAGCAGCTGCAATTGCACTCGGCAGATCTTGAACTTTCTACCGACGCAACTCATTTTGTGCCCAGCCTTGCATCCCAGAAATGAAATTATGCAACTTGTACTCTTCTGACATATTTTTGATATTTAAAAACAAGGAAGAAAAGTCCTTCACAGACTCACAAATTGAGCTGACCTATTTTAGGCGTTTCAGCCTGTCACTAGCAACCCAAGACGAATTGCTAGGAAAGAAATTGTCTCTTAGCGCCTCCCGCAACTGCACCCATGTTTCAACCTTGGGCCTGCCTGCGCTAACATCATCTGCACTTTTGGTGCGGCACCACAGAATCACATCCCCTCTAAAATAGCAAACTGCCATGGTCAACTTGTCATTTTCAGGAACGTGGGTAGTGGCAAAGTAGTGTTCCATGTCCTACAAAAAATTTTCAAGTTCCTTAGCACCTCAAATCCCATCAAATGGCTTAGGTTTTGGGATTTTGATCTTGGCATGCTCCTCACCGACTTTGGTAGAATTTGCTACTGCCTTGCGGAGCACCATCACCTCTGTCTTAAGATCTTCATTTTCTTTGGCCAGTTCCTCAACTTTCGCAGCAGTTTCACGTCCACCAGATCGCTTGCGTTTTTAGTGATTCCCACCAGAGCCTCCAACTTTGTGATCCTATCACGCAACTCATTATAGTTACTTCCGCCAGCCATAGTCTTCTGTCTTCGAACAACCTAGCTCAAATACCAGTTGTTACATGGTAAATTTTCATTTATGCAACTAGCTTGACACTACACGACAGTCACACACACGTAGCTGCTATGACTCAGCCTACACATTTGTCTTTTTGATCCGTTCGATACTTGGACTATTTACCATTCCAATCACAACAGGCACACACACATTTACAGGAAATCACTTCGCAACTTTGTATAACTCATGTACAAAGAAACACACAAGGCCTCAAAATTGTTTGCCAAAAGATAAACTAACACTCTATGTCTATTCCTTTCCTAATGGCAGCCTAGACTTCTCCCTTTGAGGATAGCCCACGCCCTTGCCTCATGCTTGGAACATGCCTACGAAATTCCCTCTCAAAATTCAGTTGACATCCCCAACTGATAGGCAATTCAAATTAAAAATTTGAAAGTCACAACTGCCCTGCTGACTAGGCCACAGGCGCCCAAAATATGGAAACTGCCCAACCGCCCGGCATGTGCCAGGCACGCTCTGCGTGAGGGCGCGCTAGCCTTGGCGCCATCACCTGCCTTGGCTTCCTTTCTGCCTTGGCGCCATGTCTACGCGCCAGCCTTCGCGCCATGCCAACGCGCGCCTATCTCAAACGCTTTGCACAGCCGGTCCATGCCCCAGTTCCCCTTCAGCGCCTTGTCGAGCTGATATCTGCCCGTTGTCTTTCCAAGCCAAGGCAATGACATGCCATAGCCCATATCTTACTTGTCTTCACATCATCATAGACTTGGCACCTAGGCCACCCGCCTAGTACCATAGTCTGCCGACCCGTGTCTTCCCTTGCCTACTTGCACCTGCCCTTACCCAGTGGTCTACCACAATGCTATCACAGTTCCATCAGCCATATTATGTCATGCCAGAGCCCATCATGTAAATGCCTTGTCATGCCCATCTTTCCACAAGCTTTGCATTGCACTCATCGCGAGGCCTCACAATCATGTCAAGGGTCTAACAGAAACCAAGGTTGGAACAATGCTCTATCAGTTCATACCAGTAGTCAATGAAGCAATGACTCGATCCTACCTCATATGGGAAGTACCCTAAAAGTGGTGCTTGAAAAGGTTCTTGCGACTGAAGAGGGAGTTAAAGATTCATGGAGTATAATCTTGGATCTAACAACTACTGTAAAGAGTCATGAGGTCATCATCCAACAATTGGAAGAGCGGATGAACGAGTTAGCATCTTAGATGGCAGCGCAAACTACAGAGAACAATATGGCTACAATGCAGGATATTTTAGAGAATGATATATTTGAGTGGGAAATTGAGGAAAAGGTTGTTGGAGAACTTATTGCTGATGTTTTCTTGAAAGGCGAAGAATTTGAGGAAGTTCTCCATGTGCGTAAGGAGATAAGAGATTATATGCTCCCACCAAGAAAGCTGAACGTTGATTTGAAGAATTGTACAACCCCTCTATCACACACTTCTATTGTATCCCCACTAAAGCTGGAGCTCAAACCCTTGCCCGCTAACCTCCAATATGCATATCTGGGAGAGAATGAAATGCTCCCGGTTATCATTTAAGCAAAGCATACTCCGTTGAAGGTAGATTAACTCATTGAGGTGTTGAAAAGGAATATCTGAGCCATAGGATGGTCAATAGCAGATATCATTTGTATCCCTCCATGGATTTGCACTCACAAGATCAATCTTTAAGTAAATTGTAGCCTGTCAGTTGAACATCAATGAAGGTTGAATCCACCTATGAAAAAGGTGGTCAAGAAAGGGATTGATAAAGGCTAGTTGCAGGGGTTTTGTATCCCATTGCAAACAGTAGTTGGATTATCCCAGTGCAGTGTATGCCCAAAAAAGAGGGGCATTACGGTTATTCCAAAAGAAAATAATGAATTGATAGCTACTCATACAGTCATGGGATGGAGAGTTTGTATGGATTATAGTAAGTTAAACTCTTGGACAAAGAAGGGTCATTTTCTAATGTCATTCATTGACCAAATGTTGGACCGTCTAGCTTGTAAAGAGTACTATTGTTTCTTGGATGGATATTCGGGATACAATGAAATCTCAATCACATCCGATGCTATACCCCGAAAGCCGAAAGATCATACCTGGGAGTTGAAATTGAGAAATCTGAAAAAACAACTGGCACCAAGCACAGAACAAGTCGTGGGGTGACTCATTGGTGCAGCCCACGAGTCGTGATGTGACTTATGGGAAGCTAGTGAGGAGTTTGGAAGTTTGAGAAAAAGGATCTCCACGGGCGTGACAACGAGTCATCGTCAGACCACACGAGACGTTAGGTCAGTCATGGGGTGGGTAAGGAAAGAAAATAGAGGAAGGGAGGCAATGGACTTGATGGGAGGTCCCACGAGTTATGGTCAGCCCCCACGATTTGTGGGGTGACTCGTGATCAAGCATGGAATAGATTTTTCGAGGCCAAGCTAGTGTACATCACGGATGGTGACCACGAGTCGTGGTTAATAGTAACGAGTCGTGAGGTTGCCCGTGACGAGCCCAGATGATTAAATGAGTAGTATACTTAATGAAAGACTCCATGAGACGTGACCCTGAGCAACATCTCATTACCCTGAGCAACGAGTCGTTAGGTCCCTCGTTGGGACCACCTGGCAGTTACTTTCTGCGAATTTAATAAGGGCTTACCATAATTCCTAAGTTCCTAAGACCTAAACTACGTCATTTTGAGTTATGTACAATTACTTTTAAAGGGGTTAAGTTCATTTTAGGATTCATTCATTCATGCATGCAAGGTAGAAGACTTGAGAGGGTGATCAAGCCTAGCATTCATCAATTTCTTTTTAATTTCCTATTAGACATCTAAAGAAGTGTAAGAATCAGCTATCAACAGGTATGTAGGGTTATGAATGGGTGATTCCCTTCATACCCATGCCTAATCCCTCTCTAAAGTATGAAATTCCTATGTCTACTCTATGGGGTTTTAACCCAAATACATGAATATCCTATTTCTATACATGGGTATGATTTAGTTTTGATTCTACTGTTAAATTATAAAGCATAGGAAATTTTTATAATGTTTTCAATTTAAAATCATGTTTCTAGTTTTATGAATTAAAAGACCATTGATGAGATGTTCATAAAAGATGAGATTTGTGATGAATACATGATGATGATGAGATAGTATCATGAAAAGCATGTTTTGAATCTACCCATGTTTACAATTATGTTTTTGATGAGAATTGAGTATTTCTAACTATGATAAAGCTTTGGGCAATTCCCACATGTTAAGTATGAATGATGATTTTCCCGAATTAAGCTTACCACATTGTTTGGAGCAAATACTCTGAAGTATATTTTCTGCTTGTGGTATATTTTGAGTTGAAGTTTTCCTATGCATAGCTTACCACATGATTTTGAAGCGAAGGCTCCCAATAATATTTTCAGCTTGTGGTATGTTTTGAGCTAAAGCTTCTCATACTAATGATTTCATATTTGAGATGTAATTGTGTATTGAGCTTCATTAATAAACGACGTTAAGCTTTGTTATAAAATGATGTAGAGAATATGCATATTTTTGGGAGTAATGTCTAGCACCGAGCAGGCTAAGGGTCGATCAACCCTATGCCTCAGAACTATGCACCAACGCATGTTGATACTATTATACATGTTACTTTGGGACCTCCCTCGTAAGCTATCCCCGTCCCATAGGCCCACGAGCTTGATATCAGTATCATGGTATCGTCCTTAGGCTTAGCAAGGCTTTGGACGGCTCTACCCATTTGAGTGTGATAGTTGGGACCACGTAAGCTCTATCGTGGTATGACGGTTAAAAGACCAGTTTCCCATTATTCCTCATGATTTCAGATATACATATTCATTACTCATGAGATTTTTATATATGCATGTATTAAAGTAGGTTTTACTCAATGTTCAGCTTTACTTATAAATGTTAGAATTAAGCTTTGGGTCAATCATTTCAGTTATGATGTTATGAAGTTATTTCATGTTGCATTGTGAAGAGATCATGGTTTCAGATAGAATGCATACAAGCCCTACTCTTAGATTCTTAGTGTTTATGTTTTACTTAATGCATTTTCTTTAAATGATTTTACTTACTTTAGCTGTTTTACTTACCCTTCATGCTCGGTACATTCCACATACTGACCGCATACTCTATGTTGTATCGTTTCATGATACAAGACCCTGCTCTCAGATTCATCCACGCGCATAGTTCGACTTTAGAGTTAGCATCTTCATTGTTGGTGAGTCCTCATATCCCGAGGACTAGACTATTCAAACTTCCTATATGTATTTCAGTTCCAATTTTATCGATTTAGTTGGGATATTTCCCCATCAACTCATCATGTTTAGTGGCTTTTCATACATATGTATGATTTCAGCTTCGGATTTTGTATTCGATTGTTATGTTAAGTTAGACTTCCGCTATGATTATATTGTTGATTATTCAGTTTCATTGATCAAATTAGATGTATGTTTATGCATGGGTCGACTTGGGGTCTCTCAGGGCTCCTCGTCTCGTGTTGCGATCCGGGCCTCCGTTCGGGGCGTGACAAACTTGGTATCAGAGAGATAGGTTTGAAGTGTTCTAGGGTTTCTGAAAGCTGCATTATATAGAGTCTTTTTCATGGGTGTGAAGCGCGTCACACTTATGAAGAAGAGGCTACGAGATGTTTAGGAAATATTCCTTTCTTTCATCATCTATGTCATGTGATGAAAAGTCTTTTTATCCTTCTAATTCGTGCTATTCGCGATTGCAGAATCATGGCTCCTCGATGAATGAATGGTAGGAGAAATTGTAATGGTGAAGGCCATGAGGATGGCAATCGTAATGGGCATTATCAAGCCCCACTGGTTCAGGAGCACTAAGCACCGGAGCTAGTTGCTCATGCTGATTTCCGAGCCACTATTCAGATGCTTGCACAGGCCTTAACCGCTCAGGTCAATAAGTAGGACGTTGCGCATGTTCCGCAAAATGGCAATGCAGTGGCTGCTCGAGTCAGAGACTTTTTGAGGATGAACCCACTGGAGTTCCTTGGGTCCAAGGTAGATAAGGACCTGTGTGAGTTCATTGATGAGACTGTCAAGATCACCCAAGTCATGGGGGTGAATAGGGTTGAGTGCACAGAGTTCTCTTACCTGTTAAAAGGGGTCGCGCATATCTAGTTTCGCCAATGGAAGGATAGCAGGGTCCTCGGAGCAGGTCCTGTCACTTGGGAAGAGTTTCATGTTGCATTCTTCGATCGGTTCTTCCCTCGTGAGACGAAGGAGCTAAAGGCAGCTGAGTTTGTAACTCTAAAGCAAGGGAGGATGATGGTGCAAGAGTATGCCCTTGAGTTTCACTCGCCTATCAATGTACACCCTAGAGTTAGTAGCTGATCAGCAGATGCGAATCAGTAGATTCGTTCACGATGTAGTGGACTATCTGTACAAGGATTGTAGGACCGCTATGCTCCACCAGGACATGGACTTCCCTCAGATGGTGTTGTACACCCAGCAGAAGGAGGCGGTGCATTCAATAGAGGGGGAGTCCAAGAGGGCTAGGACCGACGACCACAGATTCTCTCAGCCGAGGTCAAGAGCTCGGCACCGAAAGCAGACCCACCAGAGATCATCAACCCCATTATCTTCAGCATTGAGTGTTCCATCCAAATCGAGGCAGGATAAACGAGTGCATCAGGCTCGAAGGGTCAGAGCGGCAGACCCGCAGATTCTAGTGTCCTAGCTTGTCGTAGATGTGATAGGGGACACACAGGCTAGTGCTTGGCAAGTTTAAGTGCTTGTTTCAGGTGTAGGAAGCCTGAAAATATGCTCAGAGATTCCCAACAATGAGGCAGGATCATGATGGGGGCCTAGGCCCAGATTCTACTTTAGCAGCCCCTCCCGTACGCTCAGCACATTAGGGAGCATCTACTAGCACAGCTGGCAGTCATCATCAGAACAAATTATATGCCTTAGCATCCCATAAGGAATAGGAGGTCTCCCCAGATGTTGTGATTGGTATGTTACGAGTTTTTCATATAGATGTTTATGCTTTGTTAGATCCGGGGGCTACCTTGTCTTTTATGACACCTTATGTGGCCAGTAGCTTTGGAGTTAGTCCCGAAGTCTTGTCAGAACCCTTCTTAGTTTCTACTCTAGTAGGTGGCTTAGTTATAGCTAGATGGGTGTATAGAGGTTGACCAGTCTCAGTCCTTCAGAAGGTCACCTCAACAATTTTGATAGAGTTAGCCATGACCGATTTTGATGTTATTCTTGGCATGGGTTGGCTAATTGCATGCTATGCTTCAGTTAATTGTAGAACCTAGGGAGTAGAGTTCAGATTTCAGGGTGAACCAGTTTTATTATAGAAGGGTAGTTCAACTGTGCTTATAGGTCGTTTCATTTCCTACCTTAAGACTAGAAAGATGATATCTAAGGTTTGTGTGTATCATCTAGTTAGTGTTAAGGATGTTGAGTCTGGGACCCTGACTATCCAGTCAGTTCTAGTACTATGTGAGTATTCAAAGGTCTTTCCAGATGATTTACTGGGAATCCCTACCGAGCGGGAGATCAATTTGGGTATTGACCTTCTTCCCAAAATGCAGCCTATATCTATTCCTCCCTACGGAATGGCTCCAGCCGAGATAAAAGAGTTTAAAGAGTAGTTGAAGGACTTGTTAGATAAGGGTTTCATTAGACCGAGCAAGTTCCCATGGGGTGCACCACTTCTCTTTGTCCGAAAGAAAGATGGTTCTCTTCGCATGTGTATTGATTATTGGCAATTGAACAAAGTCACAGTCAAGAATAGGTATCCTCTACCCAGGACTGATGATTTATTTGACCATCTTTAGGGTGCCAAGTGTTTCTTGATGATAGATCTCATATCTGGATATCATCATCTCAGAGTTTAGGAGTGTGACATCCCGAAGAAAACCTTCAAGACGCGGTATGGTCATTATGAGTTTGTACTTATGTCTTTTATACTAATGAATGCTCCTACAACTTTTATGGACTTGATGAACAGGGTGTTGAAGCCATACCTGGACATGTTCGTGATTGTGTTTATTGATGAAATCTTCATATACTCTCAGAGCGAGGAGGAGCATGCCGCTCATTCGAGAGTAGAGTTTCAAACTCTCAAGGATCGCCAATTATATGCCAAATTTGGCATGTGTAAGTTTTGGTTAAACTCCATAGCATTTTTGGGCCATGTGATATCAAGTGAGGGAATAAAGGTAGATTCTCAAAAAATCAAGGCAGTGAAGCATTGTACTAGATCAGTTAATCCTTTAGATATTCAGAGTTTCTTAGGTTTAGCTGGACACTATCGAAGGTTCGTGGAAGGTTTCTCCTCGATTGCAGCACCTTTGACCAAATTGACCCAGAAGAAGGTGAAATTCCAATGGTCAGAGCCTTGTGAGAAGAGCTTCCAAGAGCTGAAGACTCGACTTACCTCAACACGATGTTGACCTTACCCAAGGGTACCGATGGGTTTGTGGTGTATTTTGATGCATGAAGGATCGAACTTGGGTGTGTATTGATGCAGCATGGGAAATCCATAGCCTACCCTTGCAATGGATCAGGCATCGGCTCCTCATTTGGAGAAACGCCAGAAAGGATTCGTTGAGCACTAGTCACTCGTCAAACTTGCATTTAGAGTCATGTTAGGGTAATGTGAGCAGCGGCCACAACGGCAAATTGCCGGCTCAATGTGGCGACCGCCGCTGTGGCCCCCGATGAAAAAAATGCATATACCGAAAATTCCCAAAAACTGTTCCATTTTCCCATTTTCTTTCATTTTCTCCCCAGATTGCCTTTCTCCAACAAGACCCATTTCTTCCCACCTAACACTTATTAATACTTGTCACCCCAAGAACCTATTCAACTTCCCTTCCTTTGCAATTTAAAAACCCCAATTGTCTTCATCCCCTTCATTCCTCCATAAAGCGTCACAAGTACAGTCCATTAGATGTAAGAACTCTCTCACTCTTTCTTGAAATGTCCTAATAACATTGGTAATATTTTTCTCTAGTCATTCTTATCATGATTTATTTTTCTTCTTTGTTGTATGTGAGTGAATGTTGTTTTGTAGTGCTCACTTTGTATTCTGGTATAATCTACATACCCGGGTGAATTGCCCAATGATAAACTGATTCACATCTTTCTTAAGGGCAAATTTGTCTTTTGTTGCGGAGATATTAGTATGATTGGTTAGCTTTTATATGGAGGTGATTGGTTGGCGACTAAATGCAGAACGGCGGCTAGCGGATCACTAGTGGTGGACCGCCGGTAGAACACCGAAGTGTCCAAGTTTTTTTCTTAACTATGCCAATTGGCGATTCTTTGCCGACTAGCAAAATGCAACTGCCTCTCGCCGATGAGTCGCCGATGACACCTGAGCCTGTGAAAATCTTAGTTAATCTCTTCTGTTTGCCTTAGTCTCGAGTTACACATTATGGCCCATTACTAAACTACATTTGAAGCATCATGTCTATCTCCTAGTACTCTCATACAGGCCAAGCATCAGTGCCCACCAATACCCCTCAATTTAGGTTTGGGCTGGAACGAATGAAGGAGTTTTATATATCTTTCAATGAAAAATGTGTCATCCATGCAGAAGCCCAATTTGATACAGAATAATTCAAGACATCTTTCCCAGATATCTACCACTAGATTGGTACATGCGATGGGGGTCCATATACCATACCAGTTGATCCATATCTCCCAGAGCTGGTGTGGGAATTCTATGCATCATACAGGGCAAGGCAACAACTAATGAAGCGAAGGGGAAAAATTGAATCATTCTCGTGCCTCACATCAGTATAGGTGCGAGGACAAGAGGTGCCTGTAACTCCAGAAGCAGTCAATTAAATTTTTTGGGAAGAGCAAATCCCATCTCATCCAATATTTCACAAAAAAAGTGGAGAATAAAGCGACTCAATTCCAATGGGTAGCAAACTTGATTGCAAAAGGTCGACCACAATTGTCCACTTCTAAGGGCCTCATTCATCGGCACGACTTAAACTTTGAATAAATCAGAAGACCCAATCAAAGTTTCCATTCTTCTTGCTTGCAGCATGGATCATGTACACATCAATGTTGGGGTGATTATTGATGATCAATTCAAAAGCAAGGCCAAGCAACAAGCAACTGCATTGCCATTTCCTAACCTGGTGTGTATGTTGTGTATGCGGGAAACTTTTCCTTTGTTTAAGCCATTGGATAGGACGATGCAGACCAACAGTGTGATTACATTTTCCACCAAAACTGATAAAGAGGCTCCAACTATGAAGTGGGAAAACTATTCAAGGAACATGATTTACCATCATCTTCGGCATCCACTCACATGGCAACTACACCACTCCATACAGCCAAGCCCCAAAGTTCTCCACCTCCTGATTTCTCAACACCGCAAAAGGGACAAACTGCATGAGAACCAGCTAGTTTGATTAGCCAAGGCTCTTCCTTCCATGACATAGGGTGCCGTCAAGAAAGCCTTGCATCCTGCTAAAGACAAATTGGCCAGCCTATGCTCTACGGTTGATGTCCTTGAATGCAAAGTGGGTACTTTAAAACAAGAGGTGGTTGCTCTTATTGCACCTTCATCTATTACCCAATCAAACCTTGTGAACTTGAGGCGGTACCGGAAGCACCCAAAAGCCAACTGGATGATTTGTTGGTAGGCTATAATAGTGAGTCAAAACAAGTGTCCTATGAGGAATCCCATCATAGCTGCCCTCCTCCACCTCCAATGCATTTGGTATATGATGTTGATCCTTCCTGGACACCCGGTGGAGTGGCAACGACGTCATAACATGAGCTTTTCCCTTTGCCAGACAATTGGGTGGTGCAACACCCATGACAACCTCTATCACTCCCACTGGATCCACAACAATCGACGGTCGAAGAGACATCATCTTGGTAGTTTGATTTTGTAACCTATACTTGGAGGTCACAACCCAATCACTAACTCAATCAATAAGAATCTCGTACTTGCTTATCTTTTATTTGGATACATTGGGGGCAATTTGGGGGTGGGATGATTCTTGCTCGTCGGATGTTGAAATTTCTGGGGTGCTAAAAATTCTCTTGATGGTTGATGATTAGTGACCAAATGGGGTCTTTGTTTTGAATTGCAAAATCTTGAAAATCTTGAATGAAGTGACCCCAAAGTCTTATTCCTTTTTTGCCATTGTTAATAGTAGTGTAGAAATTAAAACTCTAAGGGTTTTCTTTTAACCACAGTTCTTTCGCAAGGAGATTTCTTTTTATTTTTGTTATTTTCGTTGTCAAATCGGGGTGGTTTTTCACAATGATGGATTGAGTGGCGACATTCTTAAGGGAAAATGTCATGTTGCTTTGAGTCTTTTGTGAAGTTGTTTTGAGAGGCACCACAAAAAAATTGTTGAAATGGAATTGTAAAAACAAGGGCATGAAAATGAAGATAGTGAGCAAGTATTGACACCGTAGCATAGTATTCTTTGTCATACATTGTAAATTCCCTTCTTGAATTATGATGTTTTCTTGTTTAATGTCCTAATTTGGTGTCTTGTGTTGTCAATGACTCTTGTATACCCTTTACGGGTGTTGTCTTGTGTGGTGAGGACATTGTTGATGAATCTCATGCATTACATCTTGTATAGAACTTGCCTCAGATGTGATTCAAGGCGAACTCCTAGATGTAGTTTCACCAATAACATGAGTTTAGGCTTTCCTTTGTCTAGTTACTTCACTCATATGCCCTCCATAAGCATTGATCCTTGTTAGCCAATATTGAGTCTTAGACCCATTCTTTGGAAACCACATTACAAACCTTAAGACCATTCTTAATACCTCTTTTTGGCCCCCAGTCTCCCTAAATGCTAGTGACAAGAAAAGTGATGAAATGAGGCTTAAGGCCTAATAATAGGGAGTGATAAAAACATTTGTGAAAAATGAGGCAAAAGCTTAAGTTTGAGGGTATGCAAAAAAGAGGGGGAAGATAAGAATTATAGTGCGAAAGGAACACCGCCTTTTGTCAAAATGTACCAAAGGAAAAATAAAAAAAGAAAAAAATAAATTGTGTTAATCGGTGTTTCCTCTTGATGTAATAAGGATAGCTGAGAAAGAGAAAGGTGTTATAAGGGGGATTGTTAAAGAAATGAAATCCATCAACAAGGAAAGAAGGGAAGAAGGTGAAGTTAGTGGAGTTGATGTAAGGTATGTCCCACACAACATTAGGGAGGCAGTTACTATAGCCAAATGTTCCTCCTACCCTTAACCCGAGCCTACATCATAACCCACAAGTCCTTAATGATTCTAGGTGCAGCTACTTTACATTAGTGGCAAATTACATAAAGGGCAAGCCTATGGGTCAAGTGTATGCATGGAGATTTCTTTTGGGAGAGTTAGTGTGAGTGTCTCTTCCAAATAATCCCTTGTGTGCATTCAGATGATCACATGACCAAAAGAATAGGAATCCTTATTTTGGTGAGTGGCGTCATTCCTTTTTTAGGATGCAATAGCATTCAGAGTTAAGGTGGAAATAGGTTAAGGAGTGTAAACTCTAAGGCAAGCTTTCAATTTGTAGTGATTATAACTTGAGATGATATGTGTGTTACTTGGTTGAGCAATGGCCTTGTTTTGCTGAATGATTCCTTTCATAAGCTTTTCTTGGGAGAAAGTGGTTGCCTGTTTGAAGCATCTTCATTGTTTTAGGTCTTTTGGGGTATTTTCTTCTTTTTTTGGGTAAGAATGGTGAGTATTTTTGGGGTTGTCATACTCCAGGTCATTGGCGAGGTCTAATTGCAAATACAGGTGGCATGTTCCTCAAGAATTGAGTATTGCATTACTTGAGTACAAGCAATGATTTAAATTTGGGGGTTTGATGAGTTGGTAATTTACCAACTCATTAGGCTCTAAAACTTGAGTTTTTGTTTTGTTCTTGAGTTGATTATTTGGATTTTATGCCCTTTTTATTTTAGTTGTGTGTACATGGCTAAAAGTGTAGAAAAGAACAAAAAATAGGGCAAAAAGAAGGGAGTGAGAGTGAATCGGTGATTCACAGATGAAAACCAGTGAGACACCGGCCAAAGGCCGAATAGCACTACCTCACAGGATTAAATGCCACCGGTGGTTCACGACTTGCCAGCGGTGAGTCACTGATCCAATCGCCGAATGATACCCAAAAGTTTTGGAAAATGACTTGAAGACCTGGCGGTTCACGGATTGGCATCGGTGAACTGCTGATGTTCATTAAAATTTAGTGAAGATGCATAAAAGACACCCGACGGTTCACAAATTGTAACTGACAAACCGCCAGTGCTTCCATCGGTTCTAGAATGGTGCACATGGGTGTATAATTGTCCAACACTAGAAAAGAGATAAAATGAGCCCTACTTTTCAAGATATAGATAGAGAAAAAGTACTTTTTACTGGGATATGCAGAGGGAGAGATAGAAATAAAGATTTTGGAGAGAGAAAAAAAAGCTTACCTCACATCATTGTTTCCCCTTTTAGCTGAAGAACGTTCCCTTAGCTGAGAGAGGGAGATTCTGATTGAAAATTATAGAAAGTACTCCGTTCTATTTCCTCTTCTGTGCTAGTAAGTTTCAGCTATTGTTGAATATTATTTTGTGAAGTTGATTTATCTACTCTTGCTATTAAATTCAATGATGTTATTGATGATGTGTTTTTGAATTTCTTAACTATGAGTAGAGAAAATCATTAACTATGAGTAGCAAAAACGAAGAATACTTAATTGGATTGGGTATTGCTAGAGTCATCTTCATATTGTTCATACAAGTGTAAATCTATTATATTCTCTTCAATCTATAAAGGAAAATCTATTGATTATGATATGGGTATATCTATTCTTGCTTGATTGTTGCTTTAAAAAGAATAATTAATTATTGGAAGAGAATTTAGTAGTGGGAGTGGAGAAGAGAGTGTGAAATTAGTCTAGAAATAGGTTAAATCGCATTCTCTTTCCTTATTAGTAGCTAATAACTAGGAATTAGTGCAGTTGCAAATCCAAATCAAATTGGGTTGAGATAAATTGTGACTAGAGGTATGACAAAACTCTACTGAGAGGTAATTAGAAGTCCGAAAAACTGTAATTACCCACTTTCCAAGATTATTTACACTTGTTGGACTCATAAGATGACCTGGCATGTCCCGATCTATTTAGTATTTCATCTACACTGCATGTCTAGACTTTCACATCCTTATTGACAACTTAGCTGATCTTGCTATTTTATTTCACTAAATCAACCACTACAATTCTCTAAAAACATCAACCCCCCCCTCCCCCCCCCCCCCGCCCCCAATTTTATTTATTTTTATATTAAATTTATGTGGTGCAAACTAAACATCAATTTATTAATTGACACTTGAAATTATCATTTCCTAGTCCTTGTGGGATTCGACCCCGCACTCATCGGATTACTTGTTTTGATACTTCGGCCGTGAATATTCTTTGCATTAGGGATATATTTTGGATATTATCAAATACCAACTATGATTTATTACTATTGAATCCAATAAGAAATTAAAATAGGGTTATGATCAATTTATTTTCTTAACGACATTCAGTGATTAACGACAGTTGACTTGTATAATTCTATTTGTGCACATTGTTAACTCATTGATCCCATCCAAACATTTCTAAACCTATTCAAAAAAATATCTCTCTTATGTTCTCAAACTAATAGTGATAAACAATGAGTTGTGATATTTAACCTGTGTTGATTAATTTCATTACAACATAAATCATCAATAAAGGTTTAACACCTTCAATCCCTATTGTTAATTCTTTTTATCTTGATTTATACCTCTTATTCAAGCAAGTAAAACCTAAGGTTTATTCTAATATTTGCAGCCATTAGAAAAAATTCAAAACAAAAGAATTGATAATACACATGATTACATTCTCATCCACAAATCAATCACCATAATTATGTCAATCATACATGAAATGCACAACTGTAGTAATAGAATTTAGCTGCTCTTGATCATTAATATCACAACAGTAGTCATGTTTATAGGAGAAGATTCAACCTACAAAGGAGAGATGAAACCTAGATAATAATTCTAGTAACTCACAATAATTCCTCAAGAACTTTTCAAAAGTAACGTACAATTTGATGTATTTATCTCTCACAAAAGTCTATCCTTAAATATAAACCTAGATTACACTATTTGTATCCTAGGGTAATTTTAAAATGAACTTCAAAATTTGAGGCCTGCTCCTCGTGTAACGCCCAAGTTGACAGCCCGTCGACAAGCTGACGATTCGTCACTTAGGTCGTTAGCATTATCCAGTGATGGCCTCATTTGCACTAGTAATGATGGCACAGTTGACAGCTCGTCAACAAGTTGACGCTCTGTCACTTTGATCATCAGTTATTCCTGACCTTGCAATTCCATTGCATAAGATCAGCGCTAGAGATGATGGTTTGTCACATGGTTGACGACCTGTTAGAGTTGTCCTCACTTGCCAAGTCGCAGAAGGTTTAGCTTGATAATAGACGTGTCGGCCCGTCAGTTAGGTCGTCACTTGGTCCTTTCCAACCTTTTTCATATCATCTCTTCCCTTGACTTATTTTCCTATACAATAAACAGAAAAACAATAAAATATAAAAAAAAGTTGCTCAAGAACTTGCATCAATTCGTAGTTAAAAGCATCAAATGTGTCGTCAGATAATGATGCATCAATCATCTCTTGCATGATTAGATTCAATATTTGTTGATGCTCTATACTAGGGGAACTGGCTTCCTTTAGTATAATCTTATGCTCAGAAGTGCCCAAAGGAATACAGAGATATCTACTATAGTCTACCCAATAGATTTCTCATGTCGTTGGAGCTTTTTAATCAACTTTTGTACCTGTTCCTCATTTAAGAATGATGATATGATGATAGGCAAAGTTTCCTCTAGATCTAAAAACTTGTAGCATATATGATACGGTAAAGTTTTCGATTCAAACATCGGAGGCTCCTCAATAGGAGGCTTAGCTGGAGGAGTTGATCGATTTTCAAGATCAAGTGACAACTTCCTAGGCTTGTACAGATAATGCCCAAGCCCTTCAAGTGAATTCACTACCTCCGCGCTTGCTTTAACATCATTGTTAAGATCACTTGACCTCCAAGTAGTAGCAAGAACCTCTCTTGGGTTACCTTTATCAATGTCGCCCAACTTATAAAGCACCGATTTTTAGGCAAAGGCTCGTGGAAGTTTCATGCCCTTATCGAAATCGAATGTAACCTCATCATTGTTCACAAGAAACTTGATTTCATTACGATCAGAATCCATCAAGGCCCTGCCAATGGCCAAGAATGGGAGTCCCAAAATAATAGGAACTTTTACATCCATTGTGCATTTTAGCACCAAAAAATCTACATGAATCATGAACTTTTCTATTTGCACCAGAATATCATCAAAAATCCTTACTAGTAGTTGAATCGACTGATCATCCATTTGTAGCCGCATGCTAGTGGGTCTAAGGAGACCTAGTCTCGTGCACTTCAAGAATGATAAAGGCATCAAGTTGATACTTGGCCCATTGTCACATAGGGCATGTAAGCAATCATATCTTCTAGTTCTGCAAGGGAAATTAAAATGCACCTGGATCCCCTTTTTTGTCAATATTAGTGCTAGTGCTGGTAGCACTCACCCGATAAGTCACCGGAATCAGCTCATCATTCTCAAATCGTAGAATCCTTGTGAGCAACATTTTCAAATACTTAGTGAATTCTGGAATCTTCTTGATGGCTTCAATAAATGGTATATTAAAGTTATGCTTTCATCATTGTGCTTCTTTTTAAGCTGTTGAAGAAATAAAGGCTTAAGAATGGGAGACTTGTTTAAGGGAAGTAGGGTTTCCACCTTTAGGTATACATTTACTATCTCATTTGATTCTTCGTCATGCATTTTCTTGGTGCTCCATCCACATTTGGACATCGATTTTTTTCATCATGTATTTCTTCTTCTATGACCATATGTGTTTCTCAATGTACCACCTTCCCACTTCTTGTTGTGACAACCAAACAAGAAGCTGAGGGATCCTCTTCATAACTCTCGAAGGCCTCATCAAATTAAATGATGGATGTATCATCGTGGCCAAGAACTTGGCTCATACAGAAATTAAGACTCTATAGTGACTCTGACTATGCACTCACTACCTTAATCATATTGCAGAGAGTGGCTTCCTCCACTTCTTTCTTCCACAATATACGAGCAAGCATACTCTCTAATCTGGAACTAGTGAAGTCAAAGGTTGGCTTAGGGCTCCACCCTTGTATTGAATTACAATGTTCACTCCAACCACTTTATTCTCCAAGATGTTGTGGATAGGACTCCCACTATTCATAAGGACTGGGGGTTGAAAGTATAGATCTTGATCATAACCATATGGAGTCCTCCCCTCATCAAAAACTGAATACATGTAGAAAATCTCTTCATCATGCAGGGGATTGCCTTTTGCATTCAAATAGTATTGATGTGAAGGAGAATATGCTCCAAATAATCTTGGTGCACGTGTGAGTCATCTTGTGACCTTGAATTCAGAATGTTGAAAATCACTTGTTGTCCAATACTAAAAAAAGGAATGGTAAAAAAAATAGTTCTAAGTAATCAAACTATATTGTTAGAGCTAGATAAGGTTTATGTTTTAGTCCCCGGCAATGGCATCATAATATCTGATATCATTCAAATCCACTCCCAATATTGGGTAGGGTAAACGATCACAGAAAATTAGAACCCAACAAGAGTTAGAGTCGAATCCCACAAAGACTACTCAAAGCCCATACTATCTGGTGATAAATAGTGACATATTGTAAGATTAGAGTCTATTCGGATTTATACGAGTAAAATTTAACTACAGCTAAAGAGTTGAATATGCTAGTGTTGTGATCAAATAGAGATAATTCTAGCGTGAGTGATCCAAATTATGAATTGATCCATCTAAATCACCCAATATGGAAGAATTGAGAGTGGGCTAGACTGAACATGCAAGATATTTTATTTGTCAATGCATGCGGATCTTTCAATAACACCATAGGTATTAATTTACTCTAATTTTGTCAAATAGAAGAGAACTCCCTTCTACCCAATTGTTTTTTGCCTATTGGAATTCAACCTATGTCTAGGAGAATCCGTTATAGAAGGTTTATTCCTTGAGTTATTGTGGATTGATGTTATCCCAACCTAAATTTGTATTTTAAGCCTCATAAAGGTAATTGGCCAGAATTGGATGACTCACATTACCAATCACTCACTACAAAGGAAAAATCAATCAAATGTTCATAAGCCAAAACTCAATTTTAACAAATTGATATAATTAAGGTTCAAAACCCTAGATTTCAGTTTAGTTACCCATAGCAAGAAGAAGAACAGAAGGAAAGGTATTAGACATGCTTACCAAACATTAATTGAATATTCATTAGATGAACTTAAATCTTGCAATTAAAATCTATAATATAGAATCTACTTTGAAAACTAGGGCTAAGCTAGGTAATTTCTAGTCTCTACTTTAAGTATGAACTGAATAATAAAAAAGTTCCCTCAAGATTACAAGAAAAATCTATTTATGTAATGTTGCTAAAAGCCCAATTAATTAAAACTTTAGAGTGTCTGGTGTACAAGAATGGATCATCCTTTTAAAGGATGAGTCATCCTTTAGTCCATACCTTACATTGAGCCTCTGTCTAGTAGTATGTCATATTTTTATTAAAAAAACATCCTTTGGAAATATGGTCTGTATCATCCTTCGGAAAGATGGTTTGAAAGATTGTACCTTAGAAATCCCATTCTACCTAGTTTCAGTCCATTTTTCAATTGACGAACTGTCCATTGAAAAGACGGTATGTCCTTTAAACCATATTATAAGAACCTTTTTAGTTTGGTTTCTATAATCTACAGTTGGGAAGGGATGCTAGATGATGCGGACCATCTTTCAGACAGACAGTTCGTATATTGCCTCGTCCTTTGAGGATTTTTCTAACCTAAACTCCTTTCGTCTTTCATTTCTTGATTCCCTGAAACATAGCTTAATAAGGTTAGTTTTTACTTAATTCAACTCCTAAAGACATGAAAAATTTTGTGAAATAATGTAAAGATGTGTCGCTAAATCCCGACATATCAATAAGATAAGTGTGACTCATCCCAATCGCTTCAGTTTACCCCTCAAATGTGAGTGAGATGATTAAAATAACTTTCTAGCTAGACATTTCATGCCTTCTACTCATCAATATAGTTGGTAGAATTAGCCGATCAAGCCCTAAGGGCAAGACTCTAGGCAAGTCTAGCGTACTAAGTCGGTTACTCCATGAACCTCCGTAGCAATTTTAGTTGTCTGGACTTAATATGCCATCTTTATTTGAAAAGATGTTTAAGGAAATGGTTTGAAGGGTTTTAAAATAGTTGGTAAATTTCTTATTTTCATTCATATTTTTAAATACTTTTTTGATATCCATATGCATGTTTTACCTGATTTCACATACTCTGTTTTCCTTTTCAGTAGGTTTCTACTCATTTTCTTTTTCCATCTTACATAAAATATGATTCTATGTACTAAATCCCTTCCTTGTCAGTGGCACTGCATTGTTTTATAACCTAGCCACCTCGGGTATAGATACCTGCAGATGAGCCGCCCAGGAGGCCAGCCTAGTTCAGCTTTTTGGTGAGCCCCTTTTTACTTTGGGGGTTAGTATGCTCTAGCTTGTATAGACATAGGGGCCAAACCCCCTTGTTCTGGCCAAATATATTTACATCCTACAGTAGAGGCTTCAAGGACAATTCTTTTAGTTGTTATATTTCGGTTCTGAATTTGATGGTTTGTGAGTAGTCCGTCCTTTCTAGTTTGGAAACTTGTTATTTTTGGGAAGTTAAAATTCTATTAAACTTTTCTTCTAGATTTTGACATATGAATATATAATTTCTTCCCTTTTTAGTTGTTGTCTCACTATTCCATACAAGTTGTAGCGATATGCTTAGGCCAGTTATGGCGCCGGGTGCTAGTCTCGCCTAGGCCCTAGGCTAATGTGTGAAAAACTTGGTATCAGAGCCTTAGGTTGAGGTGTCCTAGAGAGTCTACGTAGCCATATCTAGTAGAGCCTACTTGTGGGTGTGTACTACACAACACCAATAATTTGGAGGCTATCTGACATTTAGGAAATGCTACATTTCTTTCTACTCTGGAAATCATTCTATAAAGCAAACTCTAAGAATCAAAAATCTTACTCGTGCGTTCTCCTGGATTTTAGCTTTTGACTTGAAAATGCCTCCTAAAAAAAGAACAACAATAGGACAAAAGGCCAGGACCAATGCCAGAGTGCTAGAGGAGAGAGAGGTCAATGCATCACCTCAGACTCAGGGAATGGAAGCTAGGTCGCAGGGCCCCTCAGCGGGCCATCCAGTCAAGCCATCTTCACCTCCCCGATGGTAGGATTAGAGTCTCTCCCGTAATAGTATAGTAAAACGGATGAAGATTTTAGGGGAGTTATCCAGATGCTCACTAGGCTAGTGAAAGCTAATGTTAGTGACAGGAATCAGCTCCGGTGTATGTTAGCTCTCAACCCTAGACTGCATCCCGAGTCTTTGAATTTCGTAGTATGAACCCTCCAGTATTTGTAGGGTCCAAAGTGGAGGAAGACCCTCAAGAATTCATAGACGAGATCCAAAAGATCCTTCAGGTGATACATGTTAGTGATATAGAGGGTGTTGGGCTAGGTTCCTATTAGTTGAAGGGTGTAGCAAACACTTGGTATGAGTAATAGAAAATGTCCAAGGTAGAGGATGTAGCCCCAGATGTTTGGAATCACTTTATGAAGGTTATGTATCAGGGATTAGTGACACATTTTTACTTTTTTTCATAGTATTTTTCATGTTCCCCGACACATCTTTACTTATTTTCATAGTATTTTGCATCTGTTTAGGAGTTAAATTAAGTATAAGCTAATCATATTGTGCTATGTTTAAAGAATCCAAGCACTTGAAAGAAGAAGGGAGTTTAGGCCAAAAAACTAGTCAAAAGACGAGGAACCATATAGACCATCTGTTTGAAAGACGGTGTACACTTCCGTCCGTCCCTTCCCAGCTACATATTCCAGAAATCTAGCAAAATGGGTCTACAAAGGATAGTTGGAAGGATGGATCTTCTCAAAGGAAGGTCCATCAATTGAAGATTTTACCCAAACTTGGCAGAATGGGATTTCTATAATACGATTAATGTATGGACCGTCTTCCAAGAGGACGGTCCATCTTCCAAAGGATGACAAACTGAGGGAAAAGAGTACAAAAGTAAAAGATGGTTCAAAGGACGGTCCATCCTTCTAAAGGATGGTCCATCCCTACACACCTGGCATTCCGATGTTCAAATTAAATACGCTTTTTGGGGCATAGTTTAATGTAGTACCCCAAAAAGTCCCTTAGATAAGACCTGAGACTTTGAGCAGAAAAATGGCGCTTGGGACATAAAATAAGTCAAAGGATGACTCTTCCTTCCATCCCACGGGTCGTTGTATGTGGTCGTTAGATTAGTTCCAGTGAACTGCGTAAAGTTTGCCTAGAACCCATGAGGGGATTGTACAAACCGTTATTTAATTGAATGGGTTAATCGTAAGGGATCGTTGAATCAGACTCAAACAATTTCGAAGGATGAAGGGGAAACAATGGATGGACCAACAGTCCATAGTTTGTAACCACAACCCATTGTATGGGTCGTTGGTTCTGCTAGTTATTTTTAAATTTCTACAATGCAGGGGGATTTTGGTAAATTCTTATAGTTTTAACTCCTAAATGACGTTTTATTGGGCTTTCTAAGGGTCATATTAAGGGGGTTTAACTTAGCTGAATTGTTCATTCCATTTAAAGAATGATAGTTTGAATTTCCTCTAAAGATCAAGCCTAGTGTTTTTCATCAATCTCTTCAGATCCTTCTTGGGTTTATCAAGATAAGTCTAGGAGTCACTTATCTAGGTATGTAGGGTTATGATGGGGAAACATCTTCCACCAATTTGCCTTTTCAAGTTCAAATACATGAATTCTACTTCTCAAGTTCTAAATAGTGAAATTATAGGGTTTTACCGAATTCCATGATATCTCTATGGGTTCAATTATCTCATATTTCAATTCATGAATTATGGACATTAGGGTAGATTTAACTCTCAATTTACTTACTAATTCATGATTTCAAGTTTGTGAAGATTATATGCAATCTTGCATAATTTATGAATTTCAAGCATATGAGCCCACAATTTCAAGTATGATGTATTATCAAAGTGTGCATGAATATTTATGAATTCTATATTTCAAGTTATGAAGATTTATTCAACATGTATGATTTTCATGAAATTCAAGTTCAAGTATCATGGCCAACTTTTGTGACATCCTTTTCATAGTTACTTCATGCATATCAAGTATAATTATGATTTCATATTTTGGCTAGCCCATGCAAGTTCAAGTATTATTTTTACGATAATGATTATGAGCCATGTGCATATTTTTAGGAGTAGTGTCTAGCACCGAGTAGGCTAGGGGTTCAGGAAAACCCTGAGTCTCAGAAACTACATGCCACTATAGGTATATATTCATGCTAAAACCCTATGGGGATTCACAAGTGATTTCACACCTTAATCGTTCCTTATCTTTGTAAGCTTGGAACGACTCTGCCAACTTGAGTGAGATAGTTAGGCATCATATAAGATCTCTCATGATGGTGTCAGTTATGATAAGGCTGCCATTGTGACACATGTTTTTAGTTACTTATGTTCATGTCTTATGATATCATGTTTTATAGCATATTTGACCTATTGATTAGTCTATTGTCACAACCCGTACGTAGACCCGGATTGTAACACGGGACAAGGAACCCCGAGAAGCCCCGAGTTGACCCATGGCATAAGCATACATCTAACTTCATTCATTATAAGAGGAAGACCAATCACAAAGCATAGTGGAAACGTAAACATAATCATAACATATCATAACGTAAGGAAATCTCTAGACATATACGCAAGATGAGTACTACATAGTATGAAAGCCTCTACTACATACGATGTGTTAATGGGAAAACACCCCTAACTAACCCGGATAAGTACTGAAACATAAAATAGTACGAATGTCTATCAAACGGCCATCAGAACATGAGGACTAATCAATAAGATGAAAGCCAACTCTGGAGGGAACTAAGGATGGAGATGAGCCTGAGAGTCGGGTCCTATATCATGACACGATGTAGATAATAAGGGCGATAAGCCCAAGATGGTTATTGATTCCAAGAAATATAATCATTACATAGCTATTGTTAATAGCAGTGGAAAGGTTTTTACTAATGATGGCGATAAGCCCAAAATGGTTGTTGATTCCAAAATAAATGAAGATAAAGTGAATGAGGAGGTGTCAAAAGCACCAATTTGTGTAGATAATGAACTGATGTTAGAGAAGGAAGGAGCTAATGCTCCTCCTCAAACTGAGAATGTTGATGAAGAGGGTGAGGAGGCCCCTAATGCTAAAGGCTAAATGCCTAGAGTCCCACCTTCTTTCCATCAATGATTAGAAAAGAAGAAAGAGGACAATCAATTTCGAAAGTTCATCGACATGTTCAACAAGTTTTCTGTCAACATCCTTCTAGTTGATGCCTTGCTCCATAAATTCGAATATTCTAAACTCATGAAACAACTTCTAAAAATGAAATGAGTAGTTGATGTGGGCACAGTGGAGGTGTCATATCATTGCAGTGCTATGATGGCAAGTAACCTTGCTCCAAAAAGGGGGGACCCCGGAGCATTCACTATTTCATGCAAAATTGGGGTTTATATGTTCAAAAAAGCTCTCTTCGATCTAGGGGCAAGCATAAAATTGATTCCTCTCATGATCTTTAAGAAGTTACGGTTGGGGAGTCCCAAGCCTACAATAATGAGGTTGCTAATGGCATATCGTTCTATAAAAAGACAGTGGGAATTCTTATAGATGTGTTGGTCAAGGTTGACATGTTTATCCTTCTAGATGACTTTGTCATGTTGGATTGTGATGTTTATATTTAGGTTTCCATTATCTTGGGGCGACCTTTCTTGTCCATAGGGCAAGATTTAGTTGATGTGGAGCTTTGATAGCTGAAATTTCGGGTTGGTTATGCTGACATAACATTCAATGTATGTCAACTAATGGAACTACCTAATGAATGCAAGGTGATTGTAGTGATGAATAACAAAGGGGAGAAAGGAGTTGATCTTGAAGAGGAGGACAAACCTCCAAATGAATGATGAAGTTGTGAGGAGAAATCGTCGTACCTTGACATTAAATTAAGCACTTCTTGGGAGGCAACCCAAGTGTCTTTTGATTTTTTTACTTCATACATTTGTTGTCTTTGGTGTGTAGGTTGATTGGATTGAAGAAAAATTGGAAGAAAACGGGGGAAGAGCCCTTGCGTGAGACCTGCGAAACACAGGTATCAATGCGGCAAGCACAGGTCAAGCGCACCCTTGATATAGATGGCTCGGAAAATTGAAGGAGGTTGGTGCCAAACCTACGAAATGCAGGTCAAGATCAGCAGAATGCAGGTCAGTTGTAGGTTAAACGTAGGTCAAGATAAGCAGAACGCAGGTCAGTCGTAGGGCCTAACCAGTACACCTGGAGAAAATCTTAGAAAAATGGAGGAGACCTGCGTCTCACCTATGAAATATAGGTGCAGATCCACAAGATGCAGGTAGGCCATAAAGTTGAAATAGTGAACTGGCTAAATGAGGGCCACCCGCCCATGAATTGTAGTTCGTAGTTTCAAATCTGCAGCCACAGGTCTGTGGAAGCCGCATGTATGATTTCTAGTTTAGAAGACTGTATGACTCATTTGACCAACTCGACCAATGTATTTTGAACTTCTCTCTACTTCCCAATACCCTCATTTTCTGCACCACTTTGCGATGATAGATAGTTTGACCTCTTTTTTAAGGGAAAATCGTCATTTCTTCTTTTGTGTTTGGATATAGATAAAAATGTGATAATGTGAGTGAGTAAGGTGAAATGTGAAATTTATTTGATAAAACAATATGGGCTAGGTTTGTCACTTGACATGTCCCAATGATAGACGAGGTATCCGACCTGAGCTATAACTCCGGATCGAGACTGTTATACCCCAGAAGCTCAAAGATTGGACCTGGGAGTTGAAATGGGAAAATTGTGAAATTGATGTTGCAGGAAAAGGATGAGTCATGGGACGACTCGTTAGGAGACCCCACGAGTCGTCATGTGGCTCGTGGGGAGGCCGGGGGGAAATGAAGAATCGAGGTCCCCACAAGAGAGAGAACGATTGATGGTCAGCCACCATGGGTCATCATGTCACTCCTGGGGTTATGTTGGAATTAAATTAGAAGAAGTACCAGTGTACCTAACGAATGGGACCCCACGAGTCGTGCCCAGTCCCAACGACTCGTGAGGTAAGTAGTGATCAAGCAAAGTGGGTTTTCATTGATGTTAAGGAAGTGTACTTGATGGAAGGTGACCACGAGTCGTGGTCACTAGGGACGAGTCGTTATGTCCCCCATTACGAGCCCCAGAAGTTCGGTTAATCGGTTCACTTGACGGGGCGACTCGATGAGTCGTTGCCCGTCCTGACGAATCGTCAGGTCACCCGTTAGGGTCACCTGACAGTGTTTTCCTGCGAATTTAGATAGGGTATTTTCGTAATTCCTAAGTTCCTAAGACTTATACTACATTGTTGAAGACTCATTTTATAGAGTTTTAAGAGGGGATAACCTATTCTAAGCTAGTTCATTCAATGCATGCAAACTTGAGAGCTTGAAGGGAGGATTTAGAGAAACTTTTGAAGGTTTTCATTGGAATCTCATCTTGGGCAATTAGAGAAGTGTTTAAATTCTCTCTCCAAGGTATGTAAGACTATGAGTGGGTGTCTTCTTCCACACCCATGCCCAATTCGTATAAGAATGTGATAAATTGTCTATGATCAAGTATGGGGTTTTACCCAATTGCGTGATTCTTCAATCACTATACATGGGTATGATTAGATTGTATTTATATTGGTGATTTATGAAGCTTGGGTGGATTCTAAATTGTTTTTCCTTATAAAATTTATTTTCCAAAAATTAAATCTAAAATGCCCATGCATGATGAGTTCATAAAAGAAGTGATTTATTACAAGTGTGTGATGATTATGAGATTTAATGATGAAAAGCATGTTTATAAAACTACCAATGATCTACGTTGTTGTTTTCAAAATGAGTTGATTAGATCCATGTATGATAAGTCTTTGGGTGATGCCCACATATCGATTTAAAGTGATGATTTTCCCGACATAAGCTCACCACATTGTTCGAAGTGAAATTTCCCAAATTTTATTATAAATTCTAGTTTGTGGTATATTGAGTAAATACTTCTATACATAGCATACCATATTATTTGGAGTAGATGCTCCCATCTATGATTTATCTTGTGGTATGTGTCGAAATAAAGCTTCACATATGCATGATTTCATTATTGAGCTTTGTCAATAGACAATGTTGAGCTTCATATCCATATGATGTCTAGTCTACGCATGATCTGATTATGAGATATGTCAATAGACAATGTTGAGCTTCATTTCATACGATGTTCAGTTATGCATAATTTCATGATGACCTTCGTATATAGACAATGTTGAGCTTCGTTATATACGATGTAGAGCATTGCATGTTTTGGAGAAGAGTCTATCACCGAGTGGGTTAAGGGTCGATTACCCTATGCCCCAGAACTATGCGCCAACGTAGGTTGATACTATTATATTATTGGGACCTCCCTTGTGAGCTATCCCATGCCTGATTGGTCCTTTAGCTTGATATCGATATCGTGGTATTGTCCATCGCCTTGGCAAGGTTTTGGATGACTTTACCCACTTGACTGTGTAGTTGGGACCACATAAGCTCTATCGTGGTATGTCGGTTAAGTGACAAGTCTCGCACTGTCTAAATGATTCAGATTGCATATTCATCACCCATGATAATTATCTTACGCATGCATGTTTAAAAAGCAAGGTTTGACTCAATGTTCAGCTTTTGATATAAATGTTATGTTTTATCTTTGAGTCATTTAAGTTAGTCATGATGCTCTAAAGCTATGCTTGGTCATGTTATGATAAGAGTACGATTTTAGAATGAATGCATGTAGCCTTCTACTTACACTTAAAAGCTTACGATATATTATGAAATGTTTTAAATGATTTATTTCACTTAAGAGTTTTTAGTTACATTGAATACTCGGTACATTCCACGTCTGACCATATACCTTCTATGTTGCATCGTCTCATGATGCAGGATTTGGTTCTTAGGTTCAGCCCTGTTCGTAGTCGCTATTCAGAGTTAGCACCTGTGTAAGTGGTGAGTCCTTATCTTTCAAGGACTAGACTTTCAGTTTCATGTCGTATTTCAATTTCCTGTTTTGTGGAGTTAGTTGGGGTCTTGTCCCATCAACTCTTCTAGGTTAGAGGCTTTTAAACTTATGTATGTACAACTTTGGATATTATTATCATGTACCATTGTATGAGACTTCCATTGAGCTTATAATTATGCTTTATTCAATTTATCGAATGAGTTAGTTGTACGCTTAAGCCATGGGTCAACTTGTGGTCTTTCGGGGTCCCTTGTCTCATGTCTACGATCCGGCCTCCGTTCTGGTTGTGACCAAGTTGGTATAAAAACCATATGTTTGACGTGTCCTAGGGAGTTTAAAAGTCGCGTTAGGTAGAGTCTTTTTCAAGGGTGTGAAGCACACCACACTTATGACGAAAATGCTACTAGATGATATAGGAAATGCTCCCTTCCTTCATGATCTATGTCTTACGATGAAAAGCCTTTCTATCCTCCTAATTCATGCTATTTGCGATTGCAAAATCATGGATCCTAGATGAATGGAAGGAGGAATGGAGGTGATGAAGGCCACGATGAGGGAAACATTCATGAGAATCAGCCAGCCCCACCAGTTTAGGAACCTCAGGCACCGGAGCTAGCTGCTCATGCTGATTTTCGAGCTGCCATTTAGATGCTTGCGTAGGCCTTGACCGTTCAGGTCAATTAGCAGGCCATTGCACATGTTCCTCAAAACGAAAATGCAGTGATGGCCAAAGTTTGAGACTTCTTGCAGATGAACCCATCGGAGTTCTTGGGGTCCAAGGTAGATGAGGACCCACATGACATCATTGATGAGATTGTCAAGATCACCCAGTTTATGGGGGTGAGCAGTGTTGAGTGCACAAAGTTGGCCTCCTACCAATTGAAGGGGGTTGCGCATATTTGGAACCGCTAGTGGAAGGACAGCAGGGTCGCTGGAGCAGGTCTGGTGACTTGGGAGGAGTTTTAGGTTGCATTTCTCAATCTGTTTTTCCCTCGAGGGATAAGGGAGTTAAAAGCAGCAGAATTTGTGAATCTAAAGCAAGGAAGGATGACTGTTTAGGAGTATGCCCTTGATTTCACCCCCTTATCTAAGTATACCCCAGAGTTAGTGACCGACCAACGGGCGCGGGTGAGCAGATTTGTACATGTTATAGTAGGATATTTGGACAAGGACTGCAGGACAACTATGCTCCATCAGGACATGGACTTCCCTCGCATTGTGTTGTATGCTAAACAGATGGAGGCAACACATTTGAGGGAGAGGGAGGCCAAGAGGGTTAGGACTTAAGGACCACATATTCTCTCAGTAGAGGTCCGATGATGGGCATTGACAGTAGACCCACAAGAGATCGTCAGCCCCAGCATCATCAGTGTAAGTGTGCCATCTTGGCCCCGACATGATCAGAGTGGGCGAGCGTCAGGATTGAGGGGTCATAGCAGCAGACCTACAGATTCTAGCATTCTAGCTTGTCACAGATATGATTGAGGGCACACAGACCAGTGCTTAGCAGTATCAGGAGCTTGTTTTTTAAGTGGGCAGCCTAGACATATGCCCAAAGATTGTCCTGCTACAAGCCAGGACCGAGATGGGGGCTGAGGCCCAGCTTCTAGCTCAGTAGCCCCTACCCTACGCATAGCACATCAAGGGGCAGTTACTAGCATAGCTGGCGGACAACGCCATAACAGATTCTATGCCTTAGCTGCTCGCCAGGAGTAGGAGGCCTCCACAGATGTAGTCACCGGTATATTGAGAGCCTTTCATGTTGAAGTATATGCATTGCTAGATCTGGGGGCTACCCTATCTTTTGTGACACCTTAAGTATCCAGTAGCTTCATAGTTAGTCCTAATGTTTTGTCAGAGCCCTTCTCAGTTTCTACTCTATTAAGTGACTTAGTTATAGCTAGACGGGTGTATAGAGATTGCCTGATCTCAGTTCTTCATAAGGTCACCTCGTATACTTGATAGAGTTGCCATAACCGATTTCGATGTTATTCTCAGCATGGATTGGCTATTTTCATGCTATGCTTCAGTAAATTGTAGGACTCGGTCAGTAGAGTTTAGATTTCTAGGTTAGCCTATCTTAGAATGGGAGGGTAATTTGCATGTGCCTGTAGGTCGATTTATTTCCTACCTTAAGGCTAGGAAGATGATTTCTAAGGGTTGCATGTACCATCTAGTTAGGGTTAGGGACGTGGAGTTTGAAACCCCGACTATCCAGTCTATACTACTAGTACGTGAGTATCCAGAGGTCTTTCTTGAAAATTTTCTAGGTGTCCCTCCCAAGCGGGAGATTGGCTTCGATATAGATCTTCTTCCCCACACACAACCTATATCTATTTCACCCTATTAAATGGCTCCAGCCAAGCTAAAAGAGATGAAGGATCAGTGAAAGGACCTAATAGATAAGGGCTTTATTAGGCCGAGTAAGTCCCCATGGTGTGCACCATGTTATCTGTCCGAAAGAAGGATGGTTCGCTTTGGATGTGCATTGATTATTAGTAGTTGAACAAGGTCATCATCAATAACAGGTACCCCTTACCCAGGACCGATGATTTGTTTGACCAGCTTCAGGGTGCCAAGTGTTTCCACAAGATTGATCTTAGATTTGAGTATCACCATCTCAGGGTTTGGGAGAGTGACATCCCGAAGACCGCTTTCAGGACTCTGTATGGTCACTATGAATTTTTTATTATGTCCATTGGACTAACCAATGTCCCTGCAGCTTTTATGGATATGATGAACAGGGTGTTTAAGGAATATTTGGACATGTTCGTAATTGTGTTCATTTATGACATCCTTATATACTCTCGGAGCGAGGAGGAGCATGTCGCTCGCTTGAGAATAGTGCTTCAGACTCTCAAGGATTGTCAGTTGTATGCAAAATTCAGCAAATGTGAGTTTTTGTTGGACTCGATGGCATTTATGGGCCATGTGGTATTAGGTGAGAGCATAAAAGTAGATTCTCAGAAGATCAAGGCAGTAAAGAACTAGCCCAGACCGGTGAACCCTTTAGATATCAGGAACTTTTTGGGCTTAGAGGGTTACTATCGAAGATTTATGGAGGGTTTTTCATCTATTGCCACAACATTGACCAAGTTGACTTAGAAGAAGGTGAAGTTTCAATGGTCGGAGGCTTGCGAGAAAAGCTCTCAAGAGTTGAAGACTCGACTCATTTCAGAACCAGTATTGACCCTACTTGAGGGTACCGATGATTTTGTGGTGTATTGTGATGCTTCGCGAGTCGGAATCGGGTGTGCGTTGATGCAGCATGGGAAAGTGATAGCTTATGCCTCGAGACAGACGAAGGTTCATGAAAAGAATTACTCGACCCATGATCTGGAGTTGGCCTCAGTGGTGTTTGCATTGAAGATATGGTGGCATTATTTGTATGGGATCCACGTGGATGTATTCACGAATCACAAGAGCTTGCAATATGTTTTTGCACAGAAAGACCTCAATCTTTAGCAAATAAGGTGATTGGAGCTACTTAAGGACTATGATATGAGTGTTGTTTACCACCCGAGTAAGGCTAATATGGTAGAGAATGCACTTAGTAGACTCACTATGGAGAGTGTGTCCCACGTGGATGAGGGAAAGAAAGAGTTGGTAAAGGATGTCCATCAACTTGCGAGGTTGGGAGTTAGATTGGTCGACTCGACTGATGGTGGCGTTGTTCTGCAAAACGGATCAGAATCGTCCTTGGTGGTTGATGTCAAATCTAGACAAGATGAGGATCCGATTTTAGTTAAGCTTAAGGAAGCCGTTTGAAGTCAAAAGGTGGAGGTCTTCTCCCAAGGGGGAGATGGCGTACTGCGGTACCAGGGTCATCTATATGTTCCAAATGTTGATGATTTGAGGAACCAGATATTGCGTGAGGCACATGGATCTAGGTACTCTATTCATCTGGGTGCCACCAAGATGTATCATGACTTCCGGGAAATATATTGGTGGCAAGGCATGAAGAAGGATATTGCAGAATTCTTAGCTAAGTTCCTGAACTCTCTGCAAGTGAAAGTTGAGCATCAAAGGCCGGGAGGCGTACTTTAGGATATCAACATTCCCACTTAGAAGCTGGAAGAGACTAATAAGGATTTCATTACATGCTTACCTCATACTTGCCGACACTATGATTCCATTTGGGTGGTGGTCGACAGGTTGACTAAGGTTGCACACTTCTTACTAGTCAAAACCACGGATTCGGTGGACGATTATGCCAAATTGTATATTCGGGAGTTTGTTCGACTTCATGGAGTGCCCTCATCTATTATTTTAGACCAAGGAACTCAGTTTACCTCCCAATTCTGGCATTCTTTTCAAAAGGGACTTGGGACTCAAGTTGAGCTCAGTACAGGCCTTTCATCATCAAACAGACGGCCAAGCAGAACGAACAATTTAGACCCTCGAGGATATGTTGAGGACATGTGTTATGCATTTCAAAGGTAGTTGGGATGATCATTTGCCCTTGATCGAGTTTGCTTATAATAATAGCTATCACTCTAGCATCCAGATGGCACTGTTCGAGGCTCTTTACGGGCGAAGATATAGGTGGCCCATCGGATGGTTTGAGGTTGGTCAGGAAGCTATGATAGGACATGATTCGGTTCATGAGACCATGGTAAAAGTTCAGTTAATAAGGGATCGGTTAAAAAATGCTTAGAGTCATCAGAAATTGTATGTTGATGTGAGGAGAGGAGATTTGGAGTTTGAGGTGGATGATTGGGTATTTCTAAAGTATCTCCCATGAAGGGAGTGATGTGGTTAAGAAAGAAAGGAAAACTTAGTCTCCACTATGTTGGCCCCTACCGGGTTATGAGAAGTGTTGGTAAGGTAGCATATGAGTTGGAATTTCCATTGGAGTTATCTTCTGTGCATCCGGTGTCTCATGTGCCGCTCTTGAAAAAGTGCTTTGGTGATCCAGCTTTAGTAGTCTCATTGGACAGTGTTGGTGTAAAGGATAGCCTCAGCTATGAAGAAATTCCAATGGAAATCTTGGATCATCAGGATTGGAGGCTGAGAAACAAAGAAGTAGCTTCAGTTAAAGTATTACGGAGAAATCAGCATGTTGAAGGAGCTACGTGGGAAGCCGAAGTGGATATGATGGCTAGATACCACACTTGTTCTCTACCGGCTCAGATTCAGTTTGAGGTATCAATTTTTGCCCTAAAACTCTAATCAGTTTCCTATGTTCAGTTCATGTGCGCAAGTTTGAATCATGTTATGATAAATGTATGTGATGTCTGAATTCAGTTCAGTAATGTAGTTCTTTTTAGAGGTAGTCATTTCGTCAGTTTTAAGTTTAAATAATCAGTATTTGAATATGATGATTGCATGTTTTTGCGTTTTCTATGTGTTTCTAACATTCGAAGATGGATGTACCCAAGGGGGAAATATTGTTATACCTTGGAAGCTCAAAGATCGGACCTGGGAGTTGAAACGGGAAAATTGTGAAATTGATGTCGTAGGCACAAGACAAGTCGTGGGATGACTCGTGAGGAGACCCCATGAGTTGTCAAGTGGCTCGTGCAGAGGCCTGGGGGAAATGAATAATCAAGGTCCCCACGAGGGAGAGAACGACTTGTGGTCAGCCACCACGAGTCGTCATGTAACTCATGGGGTGATGTTGGAATTAAATTGGATGAAGTAACCAGTGTACCTAACAGATGGGACCCCACTAGTAGTGGCCAGTCCCAATGACTCGTGACGTAAGTCGTGATCAAGAAAAGTGGATTTTAATTGATGTTAAGGTAGTCTACTTGACGGGAGGTGACCATGAGACATGGTCACTGGGGACGAGTCGTTAAGTCCCCCGTCCAGCAATTCAGTTAACTAGTGCACTTGACGAGCGACTCGATGAGTCGTTGCCCATCCTGACGAATCGCCAGGTCACCCGTTAGGGTCACCTGGCAGTGTTTTCCTGCGAATTCAATAAGGGTCTTTTCATAATCCCTAAGTTCCTAAGACCTATACTACATTGTTTAAGACTTGATTTACAGGGTTTTAAGAGGGGAAAACCTATTCTAAGCTAGTTCATTCCATGCATGCAAACTTGAGAGCCTGAAGGGAAGATTTAGACATGTTTTGAAGGTTTCCATTGGAATCTCATCTTGGGAAATTAGAGAAGTGTTTAAATCATCCCTCCCAGGTATGTAAGACTATGACTGGGTGTCTTCTTCCAAACCCATGCCCAATTCCTATCAGAATGTGATAAATTGTCTATGATCAAGTATGGGGTTTTACCTAATTGCATGATTCTTCAATCTCTATACATGGGTATGGTTAGATTGTGTTTATATTGGTGATTTATGAAGCTTGGGCGGATTCTAAATTATTTTTCCCTATAATTTTTTTTTCCAAATGTTGAATCTAAAACGCCCATAGAGGATGAGTTCACAAAAGAAGTAATTTATATTAAGTGTGATGATGATGAGATTTAACGATCAAAAGCATGTTTCTAAAACTACCCATGATCTATGTTGTTGGTTTCAAAATGAGTTGATTAGATCCAAGTATGATAAAGCTTTTTGTGATTCCCACATATCGATTAAAGTGATGATTTTCCCGACAAAAGCTTACCACATTGTTTGAAGTGAAATTTCCCAATTTTTATTATAAATTCTAGCTTGTGGTATGTTGAGTAAATACTTCAATACGTAGCTTACCATATTATTTGGAGTAGATTCTCCCATCTATGATTCAAAATAAAGCTTCTCATATGCATGATTTCATTATTAAGCTTTGTCAATAGACAATCTTGAGATTCATATCCATATGATGTCTATTCTATGCATGATTTCATTATGAGCTTTTTCAATAGACAATGTTGAGCTTCGTTTCGTACGATGTTGAATTTTGCATGATTTCATATGAGATTCGTCATAGTCGATGTTGAGCTTAGTTATATACGATGTGGAGGATTGCATGTTTTGGGAGAAGAGTCTAGCACTGAGCGGGTTAAGGGTCAATTACCCTATGCCCCAAATCTATGCGCCAATGTCTATTATATTATTGGGACCTCCCTTGTGAGCTATCCCTGACCCGATTGGCCCTTCAGCTTGATATCGATATCATGGAATCGTCCATCGCCCTAGGAAGGTTTTGGACGACTCTACCCACATGAGTGTGATAGTTGGGACCACGTAAGCTTTATCGTGGTATGTCGGTTAAGTGAAGAGTCTCCCACTCTCTAAATCATTCCACTTGCATATTCATCACCCATGATAATTATCTTATGCTTTCATGTTCAAAAAGCAAGGTTTGACTCATTGTTCAGCTTTTGATATAAATGTATGTTTCATCTTTGAGTCATTCGAGTCATTCATGATGTTCTAAAGCTATACATGGTCATGTTATAATAAGAATACGATTTCATAATGAATGCATGTAGCCTTGTACTTACAATTAAAAGCTAAGGATATGTTATGAAATGTTTTAAATGATTTATTTTACTTAAGCGGTTTTACTTAGCTTGCATACTTGGTACATACCACGTATTGACCGCATACATTCTATGCTATATAGTCTCATGATGCAGGATTCGGTTCTCAGGTTCAGCCCCGTTCGTAGTCGCTGTTCAGAGTTAGCGCCTGCGTGGGTGGTGAGTCCTCATCTTTCGAGGACTAGACTTTCAATTTCATGTCGTATTTTAGTTTCTTGTCTTGTGGAGTTAGTTGGGGTCTTGTCCCATCAACTCATCTAGACAAGAGGCTTTCGGACTTATGTATGTACAACTTTGGATATTATTATGTTGTGCCGTTGTATGAGACCTTCGCTGAGTTTATAATTATGCTTTCTTTAGTTTATCGAATGAGTTAGTTGTACGCTTATGCCACAAGTCGATATGGGGTCTCTCGCGGTCCCTTATCCCGTGTCTACGATCTGGGTCTCCATTTTGTTCGTGACAGAGGCACAGGGCTTGGAACCATGAATGGCTCAAAACGAACCCGTGGCACATACATAGCATGAAAATAGCATAACTAATGAGGAAATGAAGCATGAAAATAGTATAAGAGGAATTCTACATAACATATCAACGTGAATGTAAACACAAGCCAACATTGTTGAACCATTTATACATAATTATCTGGAAAACCTCTGTCATGACCCGAGTGTAGACCCAGTTCGTAGACATGGGACAAGGGACCCCTAGAGACCCCAAGTCAACCCATGGCATAAGAACTCACTAACTCATTCAATAAACATGAAGAAAACATAATTATAAACTCAACGAAAGTCTAACTTAACAAAACAACAGAATGAATGTTTGAAGCTAAATACATGTCTAAGTCTAATAAGCCTCTAATCCAGATGACCTGATGGGACAACATCCCCAACTAGCTCAACAACACTAAAAATGAAATACATCCAAAATAACTGAAAGTCCAGTACTCGAAAGATGAGGACTCACCAATCTAGCAGGTGGTAACTCTGATAAGAGACTACAAACCGGGATGAATTTGAGAATCGGATCCTATATCATGAAATGATGCAGCATAGAAAATATGTAGTTAGTACGTGAAATGTACCGAGTATGCAGGGTAAGTAAAACCACTTAACTCAAATGAATCATTTTAAGCAACACATATATATCATAAGCTTTTAAGAGTAAGTAGAAGACTACATGCATTCATTCTGAAATCGTACTCTTATCATAACGTGCTCATGCATAGCTTTAGAACATCATAACTGACTCGAATAACTCAAAGCTGAAACATAAAATTTATATCAAAAGTTGAACAATGAGTCAAACCCTGCTTTTTGAACATGCATGCATAAGATAATTATCATGAGTAATGGATATGCAAATTCGAATGATATAGATAGTGGGAGACTCATCTCTTAACCGACATACCACGATAGAGCTTACGTGTTCCCAACTATCAAACGAAAGTGGATAGAGTCATTCATAACCTTGCCAGGGCAATGGACGATACCATGATATCGATATCAAGCTGAAGGGCCAATCAGGCAGGGGATAGTTCACAAGGGAGGTCCCAATAATATAATAGTATCAACCTACGCTAGCGCGTAGTTCTGGGACATAGGGTAATCGACCCTTACCCGCTCGGTGCTAGACTCTTCTCCCAAATATATGCAATACTCTAAATCGTATATAACGATGCTCAACATTATCTATTGATGAAGCTCAACATTGTCTATGGACGAAGCTCAACATGAAATCATGCATAACTCAACATCGTATGAAATGAAGCTCAACATTGTCTATTGAAAAATCTCATAATGAAATCATGCATAGACTAGACATCATATGGATATGAAGCTCAACATTATCTAGACATCTGTCATGCCCCGCCTTGGGGGGTGTGACTGGCACCTGGTGCCCTAGTAGGACCTGGACTGCTAACTAGTGAGCCTATGCACAACTGGTGCCTGGCTAGCTCTAACTCAGATTTCTGGAAACAAAGGGCTACATAATGGCTGTAAACACAGCCTTTGGCCAACTTGACTATAGCCACCTGTACTTGTAATAACAACTAACCAGAAACATACTCGTAACAAGGAGCCTATGCGGGCTGACAAGGCCACCATGCGATTTAGTCATCTGTAACTCAACAATGGAATACTGAATAACTACGTGACCGGCAAGGTCACCACTACTGACTGGATAAGGCCTCACACGGCCAACATAAACTGAAATGCTAAACAGCTATAACAAACTGCACGGCCTCACACGACCGGCTCAACTGACCACAGGGAAATATATACAGACTGCAAGCCTCTAGGAATACTGATAAGATGGTTGGGACAGGGCCCCAACCTACCCGTACAGTACAACAAAAGAGAAATGATATAAACCTTTGAAATATCAAGCTCCGGATGACAGGAGCTGATGACTCTGCGCTGGGTAGGATCACGAGGGATCGCCTCCTCGTCTATGAGTACCTACAGGCAAGTAATGCAGCGCCCCACTGGGCGTCAGTACCACTGGTACCGAGTATGCAAAGCAACTGAAATAATATAACTAAATACAGGTAACATAACTAACAAGTCTGTGAGCAGAAGATAACTAAATCTGAAGAGCTGATAGGAACTAGATCAAACCTTTCTGCACTGATAAGCAGGAGCGTGTCTGTAGTCACGGCGGCCTGCTGTCTATTAACTAATATATATAAAGCACATAAATACATATACATTTAGCAAGCAAGAGCCAATACTAACCCCCATAAGCTGGATGGCGCCAAGCAAGTAAACAATCTATATACCCCTACCCGGGTCAAAACCAACAAAAAATAAGTCACTCCACTCATCTGCTCACTTCGGAGCTCCTCTACCGGCCCCCTGGGTCTCCGGCTCGGGCCATAGCCTCCGGTATAAGGAACTGTGTCTGGGTCCGGAGGACTCCTGTGTAGACAGTAACAGATAGGGTCTGGATCCCTAGACACAAAACTCAACAGGCCTATCTGAAACCGGAGCTACACCTATAATAACTGAATGTACAGACAGTAACAGATAGGGTCTGGTTCCCTGGACACAAAACTCAACAGGGCTATCTGAAATCGAAGCTGCACCTGTAATGCTGATCAGACTGCTATGGGGAAAGCTTGATCCCATCTTCGTCCAAACTGGGGACGGCATGCCACCCCTCGAAGTGACGTAAAACCCACCCGCTCAGTGGGCAACATGATTACCAACCCAGGGGCGGCGAGGACGCTCAATAAGGTGCCCTCACGCCACATCAAGTCTCAACAAACAAATAGCACATATAAATAGCAAGCATGTATAACTGAAAAAGACTATCTAAAATCTGATTTCTTATTTTGATTTGTTTCGGTACTAAACTGGTTCTTTACTGATTATACTGATTCTGAGATCTTTCTTTAACTGCTGGCTAATCTGTAGCCAGGGTACTATCTGTCTGAAAGGCTAATCTGTAGCCAATAGAACTGTCTGTCTATCTGATTTTACTTTACTAACTTTATTCTGAAAATCTGTCTCTTTTTATTCTACAACATGCTTGCTAATCATACAATAAGCTATACTGAATTTGGAATGCTAACTTACCCTTTGGCGCATGCTTTACTAACTTTCGGACTGAATACAATATGGCAACACAACTCAGAATCTATTAGACTTACCTAATTCTCAACATTCAAATCCGAGAGTTTCAAATACGGAGTTTACTATGATTTACCAAGCTAAGACTTACTAACTTGCTGAAGAACAACTTCACATACCTTAACCTCGAGTTATCCGACTGTCGGACGAGGCTCGGTCAGTACTCCAGCTATTTCTCCCAACTGCATTCATAAACACGTCAATTAGTACTAAATACAACACTATTCTGAAGGACGGAGTCACTTTCGATATAATTATAGCCTAAACTTAGGATTATCGAAAGACGGTCGAAAACTCACTATTTTTCAAAAGTCCAGAAGGGAGAAGTATTCACTTCACAGCTAGGAACACATAGACACTAGTTTGGAGCAATTCCACTTACCTTAGTCCGGTAGCTCGATGATTCGTCGGTGGTATTTCGCAAAACAAAATCCGTAGGAATGCTCCCTACTGCTAAATACCTCAGTATCTGGAGTTAATTTAAGTTTGGACTACATTTGGCAGCGTTATCGAACGATTATATATTAACCTTCTTCGTCCCTCTCTGTTTTCTACGTTTCTCTGGAAATTTTCAATGATTTAAATGAAATTAAACCGAAGTGGGGCTTTATATACTTGGGCCTGGACAGGCCCAACGTGTCACAGAGCCAACGTGGAGGCTCCACCTCCGTGACACGTTGCCATCGCGGAGCGGCTCTGCCTCGGCTCCTTCCGCGATGGTTCGACAGGCTACTCGTCCGATCCTTTCCCGGGCCTTTCCCTAGCACGTATGGCTTTCAAATATGCTTAACCAACGCGCGGATAGGCCATCTAGGTGCCGGGAATCTTACGGGGTATAACATTCTCCCCTCCTTAAGAACATTCGTCCTCGAATGGAAACTGCTATCTGGAGGACTTCTCAACTTACTACTTAGAAAAATTTCGGCAGAGTTTCCCCTGTAATATGGACTATCCCGAAAACCTGAAATGCTGAAAAGTCCAATACAGGTACTGCACACGATACTTTAAGATTCACTGGATAGCTAAACATCAATCTTTCTCATTTATACATACACAACTATAAGGTACTGCATAAATAATAATACGGACATACCTGTCTCCTGACTAGGCCTGGAATAAGTGAGGATATCTAGCTTTCATATCTTTCTCCGCCTCCCACGTCATCTCCTCTCGGTTCCTGTTACGCCACAATACCTTGACAGACGCAATATCCTTAGTTCTCAATCTATGAATCTGTCTATCTAAGATGGCTACTGGAACCTCTTCATAGGCCAGCTCTTCTGTAACCTGGATATCCTCGACTGGAACTGCTCTTGATGGGTCTCCTAAGCATTTCCTTAGCATGGACACATGAAAGACTGGATGAACAGATTCTAATTCTGGCGGCAAGTTCAACTCATACGCCACTTGGCCTATTCTTCTACGAATCTGATATGGCCCGACAAATCTTGGACTGAGCTTACCTTTCTTGCCGAATCTCATCACCCCTTTCATTGGGGATACTTTCAAAAATACCCAGTCATTCACATCAAACTCCAGGTCTCTGCGCTGCACATCTGCATATGATTTCTGGCGGCTCTGTGCAGTTAGTAAGCGTTCTCGGATAAGCTTTACCTTTTCCTCTGACTGCTGAACAATGTCTGGCCCAACCAACGCTGATTCTCCTATTTCAAACCAACCAATTGGCGATCTGCATTTTCGCCCGTATAATGCCTCGAAAGGCGCGATCTGGATGGCAAACTGATAGCTGTTATTATAAGAAAATTCAATTAACAGCAAATACTCGTCCCAGCTACCTCCAAAATCTAGCACACACGCTCGTAGCATGTCCTCGAGCTTCTGAATAGTGCACTCAGCCTGTCCATCTGTTTGAGGGTGGAATGCTGTGCTCAAATTAATCTGTGTTCCCAGACCTCTCCGAAACGACTACCAAAATCTAACCGTAAACTGTGCTCCTCTGTCTGAAATAATGGATACTGGTACTCCATGCAACCTGACTATTTCTCGGATATACAACTCCGCATAATCTTCAGCCGAGAAGGTAGTTCTTACTGGCAGGAAATGAGCTTATTTTGTCAATCTGTCAACTATCACCCATATAGAGTCATGTCTGTGTCTGGTACGGGGTAATCCTGCAAAAAAATCCATATTCACTACTTCCCATTTCCAGAGAGGCACAACTATGTCCTGAGTCAAACTGCCTGGTTTCTAGTGTTCCGCTTTTACCTATTGGCAGTTAGGACATTGGGCTACAAATTCGGCAATTTCTCCTTTCATACCTGGCCACCAGTAGTTTTCTTTGATATCATGGTACATTTTTGTCGCACCGGGGTGAAGAGAATAACGGGCGTAATGTACCTCATTCATAATCTGCTGGAAGAGCCCTGAAACATCTGGAACACAGAAGCGGCCTTTACATAACAACACTTCTTCCTCAGTTATCTTAAAATCTGGCGCTTTACCCTGCAAGATTCTGTCTTTGAGCTGGATCAGGTCAGGGTCCTCATACTGCCGTTCTTTCACTTCCACAACTAATGATGACACGACGGTGTTCTGAATTACCGCTCTACTGTTCTCTGTTTCTGCTACACGAACGGCTAGGCTATCCAACTAATGTATCTCCCTGACCAATTCCTGCTTCTCGGGCTGCAAATACACCAAACTCCCCATGGACTTACGACTGAGAGCATCTGCTAAAACATTGGCGTTTCCCAGGTGGTACAGAATATTCATGTCATAATCCTTTAACAGCTCCAACCAGCGACGTTGCCGTAGATTCAACTCCCTCTGAGTGAAGATGTACTGTAGGCTCTTGTGATCTATAAAAATATCAACATGGATGCCATACAGGTAATGTCTCCACATTTTCAAGGCATGGATTACTGTGGCTAACTCCAAGTCATGGGTAGGGTAATTCTTTTCGTGTTTCCTCAACTGTCTGGAAGCATATGCAATCACTTTGCCATGCTGCATCAACAAACAACCTAACCCAATGCCTGATGCATCGCAATACACTGAATAACCTTTTGTACCTTCCGGTAATTCTCACACTGGGGCGGAGGATAATCTGTCTTTTAACTCCTGGAAGATCTGCTCGCATGCCTCTGTCCACTGAAACTTCGCTGCTTTCTGTATCAGTTTGGTCAGAGGTGTCGCTATAGTAGAGAATCCCTCGGCAAATCTCCTGTAATATCCTGCTAATCCCAGAAAGCTACGGACTTCAGTCGGAGTGGTAGGCCTAGGCCATGATTTGACTGCTTCTATTTTCTGCTTGTCAACCTGTATACCAGCATCCGACACAATATGCCCTAGGAAGGCTACTGAGTTAAGCCAGAATTCACACTTGGAAAATTTAGCATATAACTGGCGGTCCCTGAGGATCTGGAGCACTGTCTGCAAATGAGTCCGGTGATCTGCTTCAGAGCGAGAATACACCAGAATGTCATCAATAAATACTATTACGAACAAGTCTAGGAAAGGTTTGAAAATACTATTCATCAGGTCCATGAATACTGCTGGGGCATTCGTCAACCCAAAGAACATAACTAGAAATTCAAAGTGTCCATATTGGGTCCTGAACACCATTTTAGGAATATCTCTTTCACATACCCGAACCTGATGATATCCGGACCGCAAGTCAATCTTAGAGAAGTATCTGGCTCCCTGTAACTGATCAAATAAATCATCTATTCTGGGGAGCGGGTACTTATTCTTTACTGTAACTTTGTTCAACTACCGATAATCTATACACATACGGAGTGATCCATCTTTCTTTTTCACAAATAACACTGGCGCACCCCATGGTGAAGTACTCGGCCTGATGAAACCTTTATCTAACAAATCTTTCAACTGCTCCTTCAACTCTTTGAGTTCTGCAGGAGCCATACGATAAGGAGGAATTGATATAGGCTGTGTGCCTGGTAACAAGTCAATAGCAAAATCTATTTCCCTTTCTGGGGGAATACCAGGTAACTCATTGGGAAACACATCAGGGAACTCGTTCACGACCGGAACAGACTGGAGCGTCGGAGATTCTACCCGAACATCCTGAACTCTAACTAGGTGGTAAGTACATCCCTTAGTTATCAATTTCCTCGCCTGAAGGTAGGAAATAAACCTACCTTTTGGCGTAGCTGTGCTGCCTTTCCACTCCAGCACCGCCTCTCCTAGAAAGTGGAATCGGACCGTCTTGGTCCAACATTCTTCATTGGCGTAGCACGGCACTAGCCAATCCATACCCATTATGGCATCGAAGTCTATCATTTCTAACTCGACCAGATCTACTATAGTCTGGCGGTCAGCAACCTCCACTATACACCCTCGGTAAATTCTGCTAGCTATAATAGAGTCACCGATGGGCGTGGATACTGAAAAGGGCTGCTGTAATAAATCTGGTGCAATATTGAACTTTCGTGCCACAAATGGGGTAATATATGACAGAGTGGATCCTGGATCAATCAATACGTAAGCAGGGCATGAATAGATAGTCATCGTACCTGTTACTACATTTGGCGACGCCTCTAAGTCATGTCTCCCTGGTAGTGAATAAGTACGGTTTGAGCCCGTACCTGAACTGGAAGCTCCTGATCTACCTCGTCCTCTGCCTACTGAACTTGAAGGCCCACGCCCCGCTGAGGCTGCTGGGGCTCGTGGTCCTGCGGATCCCCTGTCCTGACTGTCTCTACTCCCCTGACCTCTGGTCGGACAATCTCTCATCCGATGCCCCACCTGTCCGCAAATATAACACCCGGTGGAGCCATATTTACAAGCTTCGGAGTGTGGTCGATTACAATTGGGACAGGGTGAAGGTGCAAATCTGCTCTGTCCTCCCCTTCTCTGCTGCGGGGACTCTACTATTCTAGAACTGCCACTGGGCTCTGACTGCCCTCGTCGCACATATCTACCTCGCTACTGCTGCTGCTGTAGTGGAGGTGGGGGTCTAGGGGGTCTATCTGGTAGTCGAGGCCTAGGTCCTCTCTGAGCTTCCCTTTGTATGTCATCTGGTCTGTCTCTGCGGCGCTATTCCTGACTGGTCTATCTACTACTCTGTCGCCGCTGTCTAAGACCCTCTATGGTCTGAGCAAAAGCTTGTACTCGGGCAATGTCCATATCCTCTTGCAACGTCGTTGTCATACATGCCTCAATATACTCTGGATTCAGACCCATGATAAATCTGTGAACTCTTGCAGGCATGGTATCAACAAATGCTGGAGCATAACGGGCTAAGGAGTCAAACTGTAAAGCATACTCACGTACACTTCTCGCCCCTGCTCTAGATGCAAAAACTGGTCCATCCGGGCCTGCCAGATCTCTCGTGGCAAATAATGATCTAGAAAGGCCTCTGAGAAGCTGGTCCAGGTCAGAGGGGTAACATCTCTCCCTCGGGACCTTTCCCAACTCTCATACCACAATATAGCTATATCCCGTAACCGGAACACTGCCATCTCAACAAACTCTGAAGGGGTCACATGCATAACTCGGAATATCCTCTGCATCTGATCTAGAAAGTCCTAGAGGTCCTCTGCCTGATCTGACCCTGTAAACTGCGGGGGACCCAGTGCCAAAATATTCCCTGACCCTGGAACTACCTGACCCACCTGAAGGCTCTGCTGCTACAGGTGGTAGCGACTGGCGCTGTGTGGCCATCATTTGTGCCAACATAACTACAACACTACGAACCTCCTGATCTGATGGCGAAGGCACAGGAGCTATCGGGGGCGGTGTAGTGCCCAACGACTCTTGATGTGAGGGGGACTGCTGAGAGGGCTGTGATGAAGCCTCTATATCGCCCTCAGATCGGGCTGACTCTGACTGAAGCTGAGGCATCCTGCTGGTGCCTTCTCCTGCTGCTGTGTCTATTCTCCTGCTTGTGGCAGGGTGTCGCTGATCTGCCATTCTTATCTATAGACAAAGGATATGATAAGTTTTAGGAACTCGACCCTATACTGTACTGTGGTATGGCACGACTGAGTATGAAAGAAGAGTAACCATCCTATCATGCCTCGCAGCCTCCTGCCTATAGTATGTGGTGCACAACACATCCATAGACAAGACTCTACTCAGCACGGCTTGCAGACTCCCTAGGACACGACCTGCTCTGATACCAAGTTTGTCACGCCCCGCCTTGGGGGGTGTGACTGGCACCTGGTGCCCTAGTAGGACCTGGACTGCTAACTAGTGAGCCTAAGCACAGCTGGCGCCTGGATAGCTCTAACTCAGATATCTGGAAACAAAGGGCTATATAACGGCTGTAAACACAGCCTCTGGCCAACTGGCCTATAGCCACCTATACCTGTAATAACAGCTAACCAGAAACATACTCGTAACAAGGAGCCTATGCGGGCCGACAAGGCCACCATGTGGTGTAGTCATCTGTAACTCAATAATGGAATACTGAATAACTACGTGACCGGCAAGGTCACCACTACTGACTGGATAAGGCCTCACATGACCAACATAAACTGAAATGCTAAACAGCTATAACAAACTGCACGGCCTCACACGACCGGCTCAACTGACCACAGGGAAATATATACAGACTGCAAGCCTATAGGAATACTGATAAGATGGTCGGGACAGGGCCCCAACCTACCCGTACTGTACAACAAAAGAGAAATGATATAAACCTCTGAAATATCAAGCTCCGGATGACAGGAGCTAATGACTCTGCACTGGCTAGGATCACAAGGGATCTCCTCCTCGTCTATGAGTACCTGCAGGCAAGTAATGCAGTGCCCCACTGGGCGTCAGTACCACTAGTACCGAGTATGCAAAGCAACTAAAATAATATAACTGAATACAGGTAACATAACTAACAAGTCTGTGAGCAGAAGATAACTGAATCTGAAGAGCTGATAGGAACTAGATAAAACCTTTCTGCACTGATAAGCAGGAGCGTGTCTGTAGTCACGGCGGCCTACTGTCTATTAACTAATATATATAAATCACATAAGTACATATACATTTAGCAAGCAAGAGCCGATACCAACCCCCATAAGCCGGATGGCGCCAAGCAAGCAAACAATCTATATACCCCTCCTGGGTCAAAACCAACCAAAACTAAGTCACTCCACTCATCTGCTCACTTCGGAGCTCCTCTACCGGCCCCCTGGGTCTCCAGCTCGGGCCATAGGCTCCGATATAAGCAACCGTGTCTGGGTCCAGAGGACTCCTGTGTAGACAGTAACAGATAGGGTCTGGATCCCTGGACACAAAACTCAACAGGGCTATCTGAAACTGGAGCTACACCTATAATAACTGAATGTACAGACAGTAATAGATAGGGTCTGGTTCCTTGGACACAAAACTCAACAGGGCTATCTGAAACCGGAGCTGCACCTGTAATGTTGATCAGACTGCTATGGGGAAAGCTTCATCCCATCTTCGTCCAAACTGGGGATGGCATGCCACCCCTCGGAGTGACGTAAAACCCACCCGCTCAGTGGGCGACACGATTACCAACCCAGGGGCGGCGAGGACGCTCAATAAGGTGCCCTCACGCCACATCAAGTCTCAACAAACAAATAGCACATATAAATAGCAAGCATGTATAACTGAAAAAGCCTATCTAAAATCTGATTTCTTATTCTGATCTGTTTCTGTACTAAACTGGTTCTTTACTGATTATACTGATTCTGAGATCTTTCTTTAACTGCTGGCTAATCTGTAGCCAGGGTACTATCTGTCTGAATGGCTAATCTGTAGCGAATAGAATTGTCTGTCTATCTGATTTTACTTTACTAACTTTATTCTGAAAATCTCTCTTTTTATTCTACAACATGCTTGCTAATCATACAATAAACTTTATTGAATTTGGAATGCTAACTTACCCTTTGGCGCATGCTTTACTAACTTTCGGGCTGAATACAATACGACAACACAACTCAGAATCTATTAGACTTACCTAATTCTCAACATTCAACTCCGAGAGTTTCAAATACGGAGTTTACTATGATTTACCAAGCTAAGACTTACTAACTTGCCGAAGAACAACTTCACATACCTTAACCTCGAGTTATCCGACTGTCGGACGAGGCTCGGTCAGTACTCCAGCTATTTCTCCCAACTGCATTCATAAACACGTCAATTAGTACTAAATACAACACTATTCTGAAGGACGGCGTCACTTTCCATATAATTATAGCCTAAACTTAGGCTTATCGAAAGACGGTCGAAAACTCGTTATTTTTCAAAAGTCCAGAAGGGAGAAGTATTCACTTCAAAGCTAGGACCACATAGACACTAGATTGGAGCAATTCCACTTTCCTTAGTCCGGTAGCTCGACGATTCGTCGGTCGTATTTTGTGAAACAAAATCCGTAGGAATGCTCCCTACTGCTAAATACCTCGGTATCTGGAGTTAATTTAAGTTTGGACTACGTTTGGCAGCGTAATATAACGATTGTATATTAACCTTCTTAGTCCCTCTCTGTTTTCTACGTTTCTCTGGAAATTTTCAATGATTTAAATGAAATTAAACCGAAGTGGTGCTTTAGATACTTGGGCCTGGACAGGCCCAACGTTTCACGGAGCCAATGCGGAGGCTCCATCTCCGTGACACGTTGCCATCGCGGAGGGGTTCTGCCCCGGCTCCTTCCGCAATGGTTCGACAGGCTACTCGTCCGATCCTTTCCCGGGCCTTTCTCTAGCACGTATGGCTTTCAAATATGCTTAACCAACGTGCGGATAAGCCATCTAGGTGCCGGGAATCTTACGGGGTATAACAACATCATATGGATATGAAGCTCAACATTGTCTATTGCTAAAGTTCAATAACGACGTATATCTCAATCACGAAATCATGCATATGAGAAGCTTTATTTTGAAACATACCACAAGCTCAATCATAGGTGGGAGCATCTACTCCAAATTATGTGGTAAGCTACGTATATAAATATTCACTCAACATACGACAAGCTTGAATTTATAATAAGAATTGGAAATTTTCACTTCAAACAATGTGGTAATTTATGTCGGGAAAAATCATAACTTTAAATCGACATATGGGCATAACCCAAGGCTCTATCATACTTGAATCTGATGAATTCACTTTGAAAACAACTACATAATAATGGGTAGCTTTAGAAACATGCTTTTCATCATCAACTTCATCATCATCACACATTTACAAAAATCTCTTCCTTTATGAACTCTTTTCTCCTGGGCGTTTTAGATTCAATTTTTGTATAACAATTTTTATAAAGGAATCCGCCCAAGCTTCATAAATCATAAATATAAACTCAATTTAATCATTCCCATGAATAGAGATTGAAGAATCATGCAATTGGGCAAAACCCCATACTTGGTCATATACAATTTAATCACATTTTGATAGGGAATGGGCATGGGTGTGGAAGAAAGAACCCTCTCATAGCCTTACATACCTGGGAATGGTGAATTCTAACACCCTCTAATTGCCCAGCTGAGATTCCAATTGGAAACCTTGAGATTTCACCTTGAACCTTCCCTTCAAACCTTCAAATTTGCATGCATGAGAGTAATGGCTTAAAATAGGTTTCTCCCTGCTGAAAACTCACTAAAATGAGCCTTAAACGACGTAGTATAGGTGTTAGGAACTTAGGAATTATGAAAAGACCCTTACTAATTTCACAGGAAAACACTACCAGGTGACCGTGACGGGTGACCTAATGATTCGTCAGGACGGGCAATGACTTGCCGAGTCACCCGTCAAGTACACTAGTAAACTAATCTGTTGAGGCTCGTAACGAGGGACATAACGACTCGTGCCTCGAGACCATGAATCGTGGTCACCTTCCGTCTGGTACACTGCCTTAATTTCCAATAAAATTCAACTTGTTGCTCACGACTTACCTCACGAGTTGTTGGGACTGGCCACGACTCATAGGGTCTCATCCATTAAGTACACTCGATAAATCCTCCTTTAACATTCCAACTCCACCCCACGATTGACATGACGACTCGTGGTGGCTGACCACGAGTCGTTACTTCACTTGTGGGGAGCTCGATCCCTTGATCAGTCCAGGCCTTCCCACGATTCACTTATCGACTCATGGGGTCTTCTCATGAGTTGTTCAGTGACTTGTTCTGCAACTGCTGGGCCATTTTCTAATTTTTTTCCCGTTTCAACTTCTGGGTCCGATTTTGAATTCTCGGGGTATAACAATATCTTCCCCTTGGAAACACTCAACCCCAAATATTAGAAACAAGCAGAAAATAGAAACAAGCAATTATCATACTCCAATACTGATTATTTTAACCAAACTTTCACGGAATGATTACCTTCGAAAAGGACGATGTAGCTGAACTGAATTCAGACATCACATACATTTATCACAACAAAATTCAAACTTGCGCACATGTACTAAACATGGAAACTGATTAGAGAATTAGGGAAAGAACTGATACCTCAAACCAAAATGGAGCCGGTAGGGAACAGATAGGGGTGTTTGGCCATCATGGTCGCTTCGGCTTCCCAGGTAGCTCCCTCAATGTGTTGGTTTCTCCACAACACCTTCACCGAAGATACATCTTTGTTCCTCAGCCTTCGAACCTGATGATCGAAGATTGCAACAGTAACTTCCTCATAACTAAGGCTATCTCCCACATCACCACTTTCCACCGGGACTACTAATGCTGGATCACCCAAGCAATTTTTTAAGAGCGATACATGAAAGACGGGGTGAACTGAAGATAACTTCGATTGCAAGTCCAACTCATACACCACCTTACCAACTCTTCTCATAACCCGGTAGGGATCAATGTAGTGGGGACTGAGTTTTGCTTTCCTTCCGAACTGCATGATTCCCTTCATGGGAGATACCTTTAGATACCCAGTCGTCCACCTCAAACTCCAAATCCTTTCTTCTTACATCTACATATGACTTTTGGTGACTCTGAGCAGTTTCCATCCTATCCCTTATCAATTGAACCTTTAACATAGCCTCATGAACTGAATCAGGCCCTATCATAGCTGCCTTACCAACCTCAAACCACCCGATGGGAGATCTACACCTCCGCCCGTAAAGAGCCTCGAACGATGCCACCTGGATACTAGAGTGATAGCTGTTATTATAAGAAAACTCAATCAAGGGCGAGTGGTCATCCCAACTACCTTTGCAATCCATCACACATGCCTTTAACATATCCTCAAGGGTCTGAATTGTTCATTCCGCCTGACCGTCTGTTTGCAGATGAAAGGCTGTACTGAGCTTAACTTGAGTCCCAAGTCCCTTTTGAAATGAACGCCATAATTGGGGGTAAGCTGAATACCTCGATCTGAAACAATAGATAAGGCAATCTATGAAGTCTAACCAACTCACGAATATACAATCTAGCATAATCATCCGCTAAATCTATAGTTTTGACCGGTAGAAAGTGTGCAGCCTTGGTCAACCTGTCAACCACCACCCAAGTGGAATCGTAGTGTCAGTGAGTACGGGGTGGGCCTGTAATGAAATCCATATTAATCTCTTCCCACATCCATGAAGGAATGTTAATATCCTGCAATATGCCTCCCGGCGTTTGATGCTCAATTTCACCTCATAGTTCGGGCACTTGGCTACGAATTCTACAGTGTCCATTTTTATGCCGTTCCACCAATATATTTCCTTCAAATCATGATACATTTTTGTGGAACCCGGATGGATGGAATAACTGGACCCATGTGCCTCATGCATTATACGTTCCCTCAAATTATCGACATCTGGAACACATAGATGACCCTAGTACCGCAGCACACCATCTCCCTCTTAGGAGAAAACTGATCTTGGGCAAATTTATATGCCCAAGTGATACTCAAAGGTGTCATTTTAGCCTTGTTTATCTATCAATGTTTATACATTCTCATGTAATTGGTAATAAAATGTGAATTTATACTAACCAACATGATTAGCATTGTTTTGCAGGTAAAATGTAATTTCGGGAAGCTAAAATACATGTTGGAAGAGATCGGGGTTGAACTCGGATGTGAGCAAGGGACAAGGCATTGGAAAGCACAAAATAAAGGGGCTCCGCGATGGAGTCGTGTCACGCTGCCATCACGGAGGCCTTCTTCCTGGAGAGGGAATTTTCAGCCTATTTCCAGTGAGGGTTCGCGATGGGTCCGTGGCACGGTGGCCTGGCTCCGCGTTGCACGCCTTGCCACGTTGGGCCTTATTCCCTGGACCCCCAGTTTCCAGTGAGGGTCCGCGTCGGTGGCGTGTCACGGAGGCAGTGATCCGCGAAGCACTCCGTGACACGTTGCTTGTTATTTTGGGAAAAATTCCCACTAGTATAAATAGATCACTTAGGTTCATTTTTCAACATTCTGACTTGGTGGAGCAAGAACGTGGGTTACAGGCAGTTGAGGGGATGAAATTATCAGGGTTTTTCTCCCTTTCCTTCTTTTTGTATTCAATTGCTTGTATGTTTAACACTCATTTAACGATGTTTAATACACAAATGAGTGGCTAATTCATCTTCTTGCTGAGGTTAAGAACACTTGTAATGAAATGTGATTATTTATTCTTTGGTTTTTCATCTTTTCTTCCATGGTTGTTCTATTGATTCTTGTTCTTACTGCATTAATGTGTGGCCTACGTTAATGTATATCTAAAAATTCCGGTTTCACTCGAGAGAGCAACAAATTGGAAAGTTGTGAATTAATAGGATATGATCCTTTCTTAGTTTGGGAAAATTGAGAATTGACTTACCTTCAGGATAGAAATATACCTGAAAGTCGTATTAGTCAATTTAGGAATTGGTTTTGTATTGCTAGAACATGAATTGCATTTAATCACAGAAATGTAGGTGGATGGTTAATGATTCTTAAGTGGGGTTAAATACGAGAGTTTTAGTCCCTTGGCAATAATTCTTGACTAGAAACCGTAGGAAAAAGCTAACCAAATTATATCGACAATTAATTTCATTACATGTTCGTTTAACTTCAGCATGCTCAGATTCATAGTTCAGACTCACATTAGATAATTGTTTTAGACTTAGCATAATTATTAGAAATCAAAAATATCAAACTCTTGGTTACACTGTTGTCTGCATTTTTAGAATTGAAATATAGTACACTTGAGCAGATTGCACTTTATCCTAGTCCCTGTGGGATCGATACTTGGCTTACTTAAGCCACTTTACTACTTGTTCGACCACGTGCACTTGCGTGTAGTTTTATACCTAACAAACGAACGAACAAGTTTTTGGCGCCGTTGCCGAGGACTTGGCAATTGGTGAATTTGTCTTAAGTGTTAATCTACTATATTTTTATTTTCTTAGTGTTGACAACTTGGTCTTAGCCTGTATTTTGCAGATTTAATCTCTGTTGAACACTGGCAAGAGACAAGGAGCTAGTGGACTCATATTTGGAGCCAGAAAGATTATTTCATCGTCAGCGGAGAGAAGCTCTAGAAAGAAAGCTGCAGTTGCTCAGACAGACAATCATGGAGCAACAACAGAATCCACCGGTAGTACGGGCAATGTTAGTGCTCGAAGAAGTAGCATCTCGGCCGGTTCGCGAGGTGGCAATCCCACATGCTAATAATGTCACATCTAACATCCGCAAACCAGAGCCAGGAGGGAGGTTCGAACTTAAGCAGAACATGGTGCAATTGCTGCACATGAGAGGGCAGTTTACAGGTCTCCCTCATGAAGATCCACAGCAGCATCTCCAAAATTTTTTGGAGATAAGTGACAATTATATCTCCACTGGAGTGTCATCAGATTACGTCCGGCTTACATTGTTCCCATTTTCACTATTGGGAGAAGCCACGAGGTGGTTGAAAGCTGAGCCACCTAATTCTATTTCTACGTGGGATGATCTTGCAAGGAAGTTCTTGATACGATTTTTTCCCTCTGGTAAAACAACAAGACTTAGAAGTCAAATTCTAAGTTTCAAACAGAGAGAGGGAGAGAATCTATATCAGGCTTGGGAGAGATTCAAGTCCATGTTGAGGGATTGTCCTCATCATCATCAGTCCAATGATGTGTTGGTGCACACTTTTATAGAGGGTTTGGAACCCCATACAAAAATATTTCTAGACTCAGCAGCTGGGGGACAAGCGCTTGAGAAAACTTATGAGGAGCTGTATACCTTGTTGAACCGTATTTCGCAGGGTAATTCGGAATGGAATGTTGATTCGTCAAGAGGAGGGACAAGGAAAGCAGCAGGAGTTCTAGAAGTGGATGGGTTTACAGCTATTGCTGCACAGATAGCTGCTTTACAGAATCAACTCAACACCCACTTCAGTAACATGACAATGAACCAGCCTCAAGCCCCAGTGAATGCAGTGCAGCAGATTTGGTGTGAAGTGTGAGGAAGCAGTGAGCACTCAGCTGAGTGTTGTGGAGCAAATCCTGACTCGGTGAACTTTGTGGGAAATGTACAAAGGAACAACCACCAACAGTATAGCAACAACTACATTTCCAATTGGAGGAATCACCCGAATTTCTCCTGGGGTAGCAACAACCATCAGGGGTAGAGTTCGAGTCAGGGTATGCACAGGAACCAAGGAGGGCAGCAGAATTATCAAGCACAATTCAGAAACAACATGCACCTCCTCCACCACCATCACCCAGCATTGAGGAGATGTTCAAGACTATGATAGCTAATCAAGCTCAATTGCAGGCTGACTAAGTGAAATTGGCAGCCGAGGTGAAAAACAACTAGTTAGCTACCAAGGCACTTGAATATCAATTTGGGAAATTTGCTGGAGCCCAAAACACTAGACCTAGAGGAGGACTTCCGAGCGACACAGATCCCAACCCCAAGCAGGTGAATGCGGTGACCACAAGGAGTGGTTTGCAGCTGAAAGAGGTGGAACCAAAAAGACCACCTCAACAATCGGGAGCAGCAGAAGTCGAGAGGGAGAAACGTGATGAGAGGGGGAAGACTAAGGAAGCGAAATCAGAAAGACCACCACCCCGGTTCCCTCAACGATTAAAGAAACACAAGGAGGAGGCGTGTTTTAAGAAATTCATAGAGGTGCTGAAACAGGTACATATTAACTTACCTCTTGTTGATGTTTTGCAGGGAGTGCCAAAATATGCCAAGTATATAAAGGACATCGTGGCAAATAAAAGTTAGTTAACTGAGTATGCTACGGTGGCTCTCACGGAGGAGTGCACTTCCCGGATACAAAACCGACTGCCCACAAAGCTCAAAGACCCTGGGAGCTTTACTATATAGATTACTATTAGGCAGAGTATCCGAGCTCGTGGATTGGGTGATTTGGGAGCAAGCATTAATTTGATGCCGTCATCGGTATTCAAAAAGCTGGGTCTAGGGAGTCCTAGACCCACAACAGTGATCTTGCAATTGGTAGATCGGTCCTTAGCCAGACCTGATGGCATTGTGGAGGACATTCTGGTGCAAGTGGGCTCCCTGATCTTCTCGGTAGATTTCGTCGTGCTGGATTTTGAACCAAATGCGGAAGTCCCATTTATTTTGGGACATCCTTTCTTGGCGACCGGGAAAGCGCTGATTGATGTAGCTGTGGGGCAGTTAACAATGCGAGCACACAACAAGGTGGAAGTGTTCGATGTGTACAAGGCACCCAAGCTCCCGACTGTGTACGAGGAACTCCCAGTGATCAATATGATTGATCAAGTCAATGATGAGCAGAGTAAGGATTCATGATAGTTATTGGGAAAACCACCGGAACGGTGTAAGCACTACTGGGGGGAGGACGGTGGTCGAGATAAATCGTCCATCACCCTAGAGGAGGGCCTCCGCGTTACCCTCCGTGACACGTTGAGGTATAAATCTGGAATTTTAAAAAAATTCCAGAACGCCCTCGCAACAGCTCCGTGTCACGGAGGCAGTGCTCCGCGATGCCCTCCGTGACACGTTGCTGTGTATATCGTGACGGGTCACACCGGGTCGCCGGGTGACCCGCGTGATTTTTCCACTTTTAAACCCTGAATCCCCCTCAATTTTCTTTATTTCTCACACACTCCACGACCAAACTCCCTAAAACCCCTCCCCCTTCAACGTGACACGGAATAGGCCAAGAAATTCATTGAGTTTTCTTCAATTTCAAGGTATGTTCTTCGATTCCATCTCATTTCTTATCGAGTTTCTTCGATATTGAGCATGTGATGTGAGCTAAGTTTGCCCTAAGTAGAAATTAAGCGTGAATTCAATTGAATTAGTGTTGATGGATGTTCGGAGTATCATGGTGATTGCTTGAACTCATTAATTGCATAATTTAATCGAATTTTGTTGGTACAATCATATCTAGGGCTTGTTTTTGAATTTAAAGTGGAAAAATGTAGTGAACTTGTGAAATTCATGCTGGGTTGTACATGTTGAGTGAAATGAGTCGATGTGCTAATTGTTATGATGTTAAAAGAACGACGGATTCTCGGGTTAGGGGAATAGTGAAATTTGCAAGAATTAGGTGAGTTGTATAGGTTCGTGTAGATAAATCCTTGTTGTTTTCGTTTCTTTGTTTTTCCTTGCTAAGTGCGATGGAATAAAAGGTTATCAAGGGTAATGATTGTGGTTAGCTGTACGAAGTCTGAGTAGTACATAGAATATATACCGTCGAATTCTTCGTATGCACTAAGCATGTCTGTATAGTTGGTTGTTTATTTGTGTAAATAAGCATGATCTTGCCGGAATGTTGTAATTTTGGCTAAGGACTGAGTGTGGGGTAGCCTAGCTTAACCCGACCTTAGTCGAAGTTAATATTCATTGGCTTAACATTGATCTTGTCTACTTGGGTTGACAGGTAAAATGGCAAGCAGGCAAGAAAAAGGGAAAGGGGCATCAACATCTGGCGCCGGAAGAAAGCGAATCAGACTGGGCACATCAGTCCCAGCAGCACCAGCGGTTCCACGCGGCCAACGCCGCCAATATGGAACCAGGTGGATGACAGAAGAGGGGAAGAAGTGGTATGCCAAGCACAAGGAGAGCAAGTACTTCCCCGAGGAACACATAGCTCGGGAACCGTTGGCACAAGAGTTCCCTAGGATTGTACACCGGATCGAGGCAGTCGGGCTTAATTTCATCATTAAAGAGCCCAAGGAATGCAACCTGCACCTGATTCGGGAATTCTATGCCAACTGGAACCCGACGCTCAGAAGTCACACCATAAAAATCAGAGGGCAAATAGTCACCTTTGAGCCCCACCACCTCAATGCTATCATAGGGGCGCGGGACACAGACGCCCACGTGCTTCGTTAGCTGAACATCACTACACCGTATGCGGACATCAGACGCACCTTGTGTAGGACCCGATCGATAGCTAGATGGAGTAGACACAAGGAGAGGGGCTACCATCAGACTTTGCCCTATTCACAGATGAACAGGGAAGCCAGAATATGGCTAAAGATCGTCTGTTCCTGCCTAATCCCGGGGGTACATATGACGGATGTAACCCGGGATCGTGTATGCCTGGTGTACGCCATGATTAAAGGGCTGGAGATCAACGTGGGGACGGTGATTATCTCTGCCATGAAGAGAGCTCGGTTGCATCAGGGGCACAGATACGGATTTGGTGGGCTACTCACCACAATCCTGAGGGGCCTAGATGTTGAGGAAGAGGCCCTTGATTATATCCCGTAGATGGAGCGGCAGGCCTTAGATGTCACTAAAACTAAGGCTCCCGACACCACCCACGTGCCAGTGCTTACACTAGGCGAGCGACATGCTCGTGATGATCGGTACATGGCTCGCATGTACGGGATGCAGATGCTCCAGCTGAGGATAGGAGGGAGGCCGGCAACAGAGGAGGAGCTATGGTAGCTCGAGCTAGACTACCCTTTTGGCGAAAACGCCAGGGCTCTATGCCAAGTGGGGCCAGCGTTTGTAGAGCCCATGGATGATGATGTCCCCACAGACGAGGAGACACGTCGGGAGGACTCCGATGTGGAGTCCGATGATGACGATGGGGGTGATTCAGACATGGGAGATGAAGCAGCAGCACTTGATGAAGAAGTGGAGTACTTTGATTGATCAGGGAGTTCCACCACCCAATTTTTGTGTTATTTTAATTTTTTGTGAATACTGGGGACAGTGTTCGAGATAAGTGTGGGGTGGGAGTAGCTAGGTGCTGGTTGTGCTGTTATGTATGTCCTAATCTGTTGTTGTGTTTGTGAACAAAATTTTCTGACCCTGTGATTTGTGATTGTAAGTTGTTGTTCTGTATTGTAAATATATGTGAAACTGTGGTGTGTTGCTGAATGTTGCTAGCTGATTTTGTACATATTTTTGTTATCGAAATAATCGATATTTTTAAAAAAAAATTTCACTTCTTGGGTTTCTCGGAGTTTGTTTCCAGTTCTTTTACCGAGAATGGTCCCATTGAACCGAAGCCCTAGTTAGTGACCGTTCCCTATGATGGATCGATGACGACCGTCTTAAGGGAAATGTAGTCGTTAGGAGTAGATTTTTCAATTATCTTTCAGTTGTTTTTCTTTTGTGGGTTGCATCCCAAAACCTGTAGTAACTTTATGGTTGCGGAATTATGGTTGCGTGTTGTACGTGATATTTGAAATGCAAAGGTGATTCATATGAAAGCATGCAACTTTGTAAATATGCTGAGATACCTAGGCCATAGAGTTCGATACAGTGTGATTGAGGCTTAATGTTTGAATTCCTGTAATTAGCTGATTGAAGAGTCTGTGAATACATCTTGAATTGAGCATGTGCAATAAGTGTGAAGTGAGGTTTTGTTATTCCATGCTATTGTGAAGTGTCTAGAACTTGTCTGGTGTGTTTACAAAACGAAATGAAGGAGGTGTATTGTAGGAAAGGATGTAGGCATTTCTTTGTTTTTAACTGAAAGTTTCTATTTTTCATTATCGAACCCACTTTGATTGTGTACCCTAGTCAGCCCGCTGAGCCTTTAGCCTATTATTTTTTTCTTTTGTCAAAAAGTGTAAACCGAGCTTAATCCCTTCTTTTCATTATTCGTAAAGTCGATCCAAAACTCTTAAGCGCGTAAGAAGAGAAAATAATTTTCCCAAGTCAAAAGAGTGAGAATGGTGAAAAGAAAAGAAAAGCAGAGAGATGGAAGGAAAGAAAAGGTTGAAGGTGCACTTGTTATAAATAAACTATAATGAAGGTGTATGAATAATCTTTGTTGTGGTGTCAAGTATGCTTAATAGGATGGGCCAAACTAAAGAAAAACTTCAAGAATGGGAGGATGAAGAAAGAAACAATGTCCATGAGTTGATGGGATGTGTTGAAAAGGCGCTTAAGGATGCTAGTGGCTATTATGGGCTAGCCCAATATTTACGAGTTCCGTAGGTTCCATTACAACCCGTTAAAGTCCTACGTGATCTTACATCACACTTCTTTATATTAGTGGAGTAGTACACTAAAGGCAAGCTTATGGGTCATGACATGATGCATGTGAATTCTTTTGGGAGAGAGAGCGAAATTGTGTTTATATGCCCCTGCTTGAAATTTTGTGAGTTCATATGATCAAAAAGGGGGAAATTCTCTTGTGTTGTGAGGGCACATGTTTGATGAGAGATTAATTTTCATGTCGGATGTCTTGATCAGTTGATTTGCATGAGTTTGCCACTATCGAGAGTTGATTCTTAAGTCTAGGAGGTCTTGATGTATTGAAGGTCATTGCATTGATAGGACCATGCAGGTTTTCTTGATGATTTGTTGTATTGAATAATCGGTATGACCGTGACCTAAATTGTCGAACCAAAGTAGCGAGGGTGGGATGTAAATTGCATGAGGTGTAAGATTGTTGTTCGAGGACGAACAAGGATTTAAGTGTGGGTTAAGTGATCTTGGGCAAAGTTATATGCCCAAGTGATACTCAAAGGTGTCATTTTAGCCTTGTTTATCAATCAATGTTTATACATTCTCATGTAATTGGTAATAAAATGTGAATTTATACTAACCAACATGATTAGCATTGTTTTGCAGGTAAAACGTAATTTCAAGAAGCTAAAATGCATGTTCGAAGAGATCGGGGTTGGACTCGGATGTGAGCAAGGGACAAGGCATTGGAAAGCACAAAATAAAGGGGCTCCGTGATGGAGCCGTGTCACGCTGCCATCGCGGAGGCCTTCTTCCTGGAGAGGGAATTTTCAGCCTATTTCCAGTGAGGGTTCGCGATGGGTCCGTGGCATGGTGGCCTAGCTCCGCGTTGCACACCATGCCACGTTGGGCCTTATTCCCTAGACCCCCAGTTTCCAGTGAGGGTCCGCGTCGGTGGCGTGTCATGGATGCAGTTCTCCGCGATGCACTCCGTGACACGTTGCTTGTTATTTTGGGAAAAATTCCCACTAGTATAAATAGAACACTTAGGTTCATTTTTCAATATTCTGACTTGGTGGAGCAAGAACGTGGGTTACAGGCAGTTGAGGGGACGAAATTATCAGGGTTTTTCTCTCTTTCCTTCTTCTTGTATTCAATTGCTTGTATGTTTAACACTCATTTAACGATGTTTAATCCACAAATGAGTGGCTAATTCATCTTCTTGCTGAGGTTAAGAACACTTGTAATGAAATGTGATTATTTATTCTTCGGTTTTTCATCTTTTCTTCCATGGTTGTTCTATTGATTCTTGTTCTTACTGCATTAATGTGTGGCCTACGTTAATGTATATCTAAAAAGTCCGGTTTCACTCGAGAGAGCAAGAAATTGGAAAGTTGTGAATTAATAGGATATGATCCTTTCTTAGTTTGGGAAAATTGAGAATTGACTTACCTTCAGGATAGAAATATACCTGAAAGTCGTATTAGTCAATTTAGGAATCGGTTTTGTATGGCTAGAACATGAATTGCATTTAATCACAGAAATGTAGGTGGATGGTTCATGATTCTTATGTGGGGTTAAATACGAGAGTTTTAATCCCTTGGCAATAATTCTTGACTAGCAACGGAGGAAAAAGCTAACCAAATTATATTGACAATTAATTTCATTACATGTTCGTTTAACTTCAGCATGCTCAGATTCATAGTTCACACTCACATTAGATAATTGTTTTAGACTTAGCATAATTATTAGAAATCAAAAATATCAAACTCTTGGTTACACTATTATCTGCATTTTTAGAATTGAAATATAGTACACTTGAGCATATTGCACTTTATCCCAGTCCCTGGGGGATCGATACTTGGCTTACTTAAGCCACTTTACTACTTGTTCAACCACGTGCACTTGCGTGTAGTTTTATACCCAACAAACAACCTAACAAAAACCTCCACCTTCTGACTTCCAACGGCTTCCTTCAACTTTACTAGAATTGGATCCTCACCTTTCCTGGCCTTCACATCCATCACCAGGGACGATTTAGATCTGTTTTGCACAACAACACCGCCATCGGTCGAGTCGACCAATCTAACTCCCAACCTTGCAAGCCGATGGACCACTTTCACCAACTCTTTCTTTCCCTTATCCACGTGGGACACACTCTTTATAGAGAGTCTATTAAGTGTGTTCGCTACCACATCATCCTTACTCGGGTGGTAAAGGACACTCCTGTCGTAGTCCTTTAGTAACACCAACCAGCTCCTTTGCTGAAGATTGAGATTGTTCTGCGTGAACACATATTGTAAGATCTTGTGATCCGTGAATACATCCACGTGGACCCTATACAAGTAGTGCCGCCATATGTTCAATGCAAACACCACCGCGGACAATTCAAGATCATGGGTTGGGTAGTTCTTTTCATGAACTTTCAACTGTCTCGAGGAATATGCTATCACTTTCCCATGTTGCATCGACACATACCCGATTCCAACTTGTGAAGCATTGCAATACACTACAAATCCATTCGTACCCTTGGGTAGAATCAACACTGGTGTATAAGTGAGTCGGGTCTTCAACTCTTGGAAGCTTTTCTCACAAGCCTATGACCACTGAAACTTCACCTTTTTCTGAGTCAACTTGGTCAATGGTGCGACAATACATGAAAAACCCTCCCAAAATCTCCGATAGTAACCCGCTAAGCCCAAAAAGCTCCTAATATTTGAAGGGTTCACTATTCTAGGCCACTTCTTTACCTCCTCAATCTTATGAGTTTGTACTTTTATACCCTTGCTTGCAACCACATGGCCTAGAAATGCCACTGAATCCAACCAGAACTCGCATTTGCTGAACTTTGCATACAGATGCTGGTCCTTGAGGGTCCGAAGCGCTATTCTCAAGCTAGCGGCATGCTCCTTCTCACTCCGAGAGTATATAAGGATGTCATCAATAAACACAATCATGAACATATCCAAATATGCCTTGAACACCCTATTCATTAGATCAATAAAAGCTGCATGGGAATTGGTTAATCCAAAAGACATAATGACAAATTCGTAGTGACCATACCGAGTCTTGAACGCGGTCTTCGGGATGTCACTCTTCCAAACCCTGAGCTGGTGATACCCGAATTTGAGATTAATCTTGGAGAAACACTTGGCACCCTAAAGCTGGTCAAACAAATCATCAATCCTGGGTAAGGGGTACCTGTTCTTTAAGGTAACCATGTTGAACTGTCGGTAGTCAATACACATGCGAAGGAAACCATCCTTCTTTCGAACAAATAACACTGGTGCACCCTATGGAGACTTACTCGGGCTGATAAACCCCTTATCTTACATGTCCTTCAATCGATCCTTCAACTATTTTATCCCGGATGGAGCTATTCTGTAAGGCAGAATGGATATAGGCTGCGTGTCAGGAAGAAGATCTATATCGAAATCTATCTTCGGCTCGGGAGGGACACCTGGCAAATCATCAGGAAAGATGACTGGATACTCACGTACCACTAGTACAGACTGAATGGTTGGGGTCTTGGACTCCACATCCTTAACCCTAACTAGATGGTACATGCAACCCTTAGAAATCATCTTACTGGCCTTAAGGTAGGAAATAAATCGACCTACTGGCACAACTGAACTACTCTTCCATTCTAAGAAAGGCTCACATAGAAATCTGAACTCTACTGATTGGTTTCTACAATTAACTGAAGCATAGCATGCAAATAGCCAATCCATGCCGAGAATAACATTGAAATCGGCCATGGATAACTCTATCAAGTCTGCTTACGTGACCTTATGAAGAATTGAGACTGAGCAATCTCTATACAACCATCTAGCTCTAATTGAGTCACCTACTGGAGTAGAAACTAAGAAGGGCTCGGATAAGACATCAGGACTAACTCCAAAGCTACTGGCTATATATGGTGTCACAAAAGATAGGGTAGCCCACGGATCTAGCAATGCATATACATAAATATAAAAGACTCTCAACATACCGGTGACTACATCTGGTGAGGACTCCTGCTCTTAATGAGTGGCTAAGGCATAGAACCTATTCTGGAACTTCCCGCCGGCGTGCTAGTAGATGCCCCAAGATGTGACGTGCGTGGGGGAGGGGCTACGGAACTAGAAGCTGGGCCTCGGCCCCCAACCAATCTTGTCTCACAGAGGGACAATCTCTGAGCATATGTCCAAGCTGCTCACATCCAAAACACACTCCTAACCTTGCCAAACACTAGCATGTGTGCCCTCGACTGCACCTACGACAAGCTAGGATGCTGGAGTCTGGGGGCCTACTGCTATGACCCCTCGAGTCTGACGCTCGCCCTCTCTGATCATGTTTGGTCCTAGATGGCACACTCAATACTGAAGATATTGAGGATGATGATCTCTAGTGGTTCTGCTGTCGGTGTCAACCATTGAACCTCTGTTGCGAGAATATGTGGTCCTCAATCTTGGGCCTCTTGGCCTCCCTCTCCCTCTAATGTGCCGCCTCCATCTGCTGAGTGTAGCACATAATGCGAGGGAAGTCCATGTCCTGATGGAGCATAGCTATCCTGTAGTCCTTGTCCAAATATCCTACTATACCATGCACAAACCTGCTCACCCGCACCGCCTGGTCGGTCAATAATTTCAGGGCATACTTAGATAGGCGGGTGAACTCAAGGGCGTACTCCTGCACAGTTATCCTCCCTTGCTTTAAATTCACGAACTCCTCTACTTTCAACTCCCTCATCTCTAGAGGGAAGAAATGATCTAGGAATGCAACCTGAAACTCCTCCCATTTGATTGGACCTGCTCCTGCAGCCTTACTGTCCTTCCACTGACGAATCAAATATGCGCAACCCCCTTCAACTGGTAGGAGGCCAACTTTGTGCACTCAACACTACTCACCCCCAATATCTGGGTGATCTTGATAATCTCATCAATGAAATCATGTGGGTCTTCATCTATCTTGGACCCCAGAAACTCTGGCGGGTTAATCCTCAAGAAGTCCCTGACTTGAGCCGCCGCCGCATTGCAATTTTGCAGAACATGCGCAACGACTTACTGATTGACTTAAGCGGTCAAGGTCTACGCAAGCATCTGAATGGCAGCTCGAAACTCAGCATGAGCGGCTGGCTCCGGTGCTTGAGGCTCCTGAACTGGTGGGGCTAGCTGATGCTCATGACCGTTTCCATCCTCGTGGCCTTCATCACCTCCATTCCTCCTTCCATCCATCCTTGTAGGAGCCATGATTCTGCAACCACGAATAACATGAATTAGGAGGATAGAAATACTTTAAATCGTAGGACATAGATCATAAAAGAAGGGAACATTTCCTAAAATGTCTAGTAGCCTCTTCGTCATAGGTGTGGCGCGTTTCACACCCATGAAAAAGACTCTACCTAATGCGGCTTTCAGACTGCCTAGTACACATCAAACCTATGGCTCTGATACCAAGTTTGTCACGACCCGAGTGTAGACCCAGATCGTAGACACGGGACAAGGGACCCCAAGAGACCCCAAGTCAACCCATGGCATAAGCACTCACTAACTCATTCAATAAACATAAAGAAAACATAATTATAAACTCAACGGAAGTCTAAGTTAACAAAACAACAGACTGAACGTCTGAAGCGGAATACATGTCTAAGTCCGATAAGCCTCTAATCCGGACGATCTGATGGGACAACACCCCAACTAGCTCAACAATACTGAAACTGAAATACATCCAAGATAATTGGAAGTCTAGTCTTTGAAAGATGAGAACTCACCAATCTAGCAGGTGCTAACTCTAATAAGCGACTATGAACGGGGTTGAATCTGAGAATCAGATCCTGCCTCATAAAATGATGCAGCATAGAAAGTATACGGTTAATACATGGAATGTACCGAGTATTCAAGGTAAGTAAAACCACTTAAGTCAAATGAATCATTTTAAGAAACTCATGCATATCATAAGGTTTTAAGAGTAATTAGAAGACTACATGCATTCATTCTGAAATCGTACTCTTATCATAATGTGTTCATGTATAGCGTTAGAACATCATAACTGACTTGAATGACTCAAAGCTGAAACATAACATTTATATCAAAAGTTGAACAATGAGTCAAACCTTGATTTTTGAACATGCATGCATAAGATAATTATCATGAGTAATGGATATGCAAAATCGAATGATATAGATAGTGGGAGACTCGTCTCTTAATCAACATACCACGATAGAGCTTACGTGCTCCCAATTATCACACTCAAGTGGGTAGAGCCGTCCATAACCTTGCCAGGGTGCTAGACGATACTATGATATCAATATCAAGCTAAAGGCCCAATTGGGCCGGGGATAGCTCACAAGGGAGGTCCCAATAATATAATAGTATCAACCTATATTAGCACATAGTTTTGGGGCATAGGGTAATCGAACCTTAGCCCGCTCAGTGCTAGACTCTTCTCCCAAATACATGAAATGCTCTACATCATATATAACGAAGCTCAACATCGTCTAATGACAAAGCTCAACATCGTCTATGGACGAAGTTCAACATGAAATCATGCATAACTCGATGAAACGAAGCTCAACATTATCTATTGACAAAGCTCATAATGAAATCATACATAGACTAGACATCATATGGATATGAATCTCAACATTGTCTTATGACAAAGCTCACAATGAAATCATGCATAGACTAGACATCATATGGATATGAAGCTCTACATTATCTATTGCAAAAGCTCAATAATGACCTACATCACAATCAAGAAATCATGCATATGAGAAGCTTTATTTTAAAACATACCACAAGCTCAACCATAGGTGGGAGCATCTACTCCAAATCATGTGGTCAGCTACGTATAGAAATATTCACTCAACATACCATTAGCTAGAATTTATAATAAAAATTTTGAAATTTCACTTCAAACAATTAGGAAAGCTTATGTTGGGAAAAATCATAACTTTAAATCGACATATGGGCATCACCCAATGCTCTATCATACTTGGATCTAATCGATTCAATTTGAAAATAACTACATAATCATGAGTAGCTTTAGAAACATGCTTTAATCATCAACTTCATCATCATCACTATTACACCCTGGAACTTTTTTGATGATTATTTGATGGTTATATGTCATATTAAGGGAATTATGGGTCATATATTGTCCGAAGGTGAGGAGGGAAACATGTGCAAAGGGAAAAGCGAAGAGTATTTGAAGTTTGTAAATGAGGGTCAACTTTAAATGGTCATATATCCAAACATATAATAATCCAAAAGTCCCATAATATATCAACTGAAAGGTATGTGAGTCTAGTTTACAATGAAAAAAACTACTCGTCAATCGGAGTTTGGAGTAAAACGTTATGCTTATTTGAAGACAACACTGTTGGCTGGGAAAGCGCCCAGGTGCACGGTGCCGAGACAGGCAGGCAACAGGAGCGCGCCCGAGAGAGAGGGCATGTCGCACGGGCGCCACACGCGGGTGCCGCCGAGACCTTGGCCAGCCCGTCTATATGAAGTAAAATTGAGCTAGAAAGCTCATTTTTACTCCATTTTAGTTGATTTGTATTTCAGAATTCAGAGAATTCAAAGCCCTATCACATGGTGAAAAGATATCCCAGGTAAGAAACTTCACTCTTGTCTCTTTTGGGCTTTGAAAAGAAAACCTTGGAAGAAAGTTATGGCTTGTTGTTGTCTTGTGGTTGATTGTGGTATTGCTAGGTTTTCAGGCAGAGGAAAGAGTAGGAGTTTACTCCTACTTTAGCTGATAACATATCCAAGAAAGGGTAAGTAATTCCCTTTTTGGTTTCTTTAAGTTTATGAGGTTATAACTTGGAGAATGTTGTAGTATTATGTTGTTGTTTCTTTGTGTGTTTTTATGGCATGTTGCTGCCCAATATTTCCAGAGCATTGGTGAAGTGAAGTTGCTGCTTGTTTGGTTTGTAAATTGGACTTGGAAGTATACTTAAGTAGTAAGCTTGAAATGAAGATTTTTGGTAAAATTAGAGTCGACGTGTCAAGGTCTGGAAAGGTGTCTCTTTCCTTTTTTTTCAAGCACGAAACTAAGTTATTGAAAGGACCAATATTCCTATATTTTTAAAATCATATTGAGGCATGTATGATCCTTTACAAAGGGTTGGAAATACTTGGAATAAAGCTTGAATTGTTAAGACTGGTTGAAGCGAACAAATGTGAAGCGAAAGGCATAATTTTTATACGATTATTGCCGTAGTTCTAAATCAAGTCTGATGTCTCCTTAACGTGGGCACCGTGAGCTAGTCCTTTGCAGTATACTGTATATGTGATGTTGAATATATGTTAAGGTCTGGACACATAGTGAAATTGGTAGGAAATTCTAAGACGACTACATGTAATTGAACTTAAGCTAAGAAGATGATGCTAAGCTGATTGAGAGTAAACAAGATTATTGAAATGAAGTTTTAAGAATATTTTTAACCCCTCCTATATGTTTATGTTTTAAAGTGCTTAAGGTAAAAAGTACATTTTATGTTTTTCCTCTTTAAAGCTAAGCAAGCGGCACGTAGCAAATAAGCTAAGTTGATACATGTTAATGGGGAAAGCGTGGCTAAGTTGTCAATTAGGCAAAGAGGTAAGTGCGTATAAGAATTGATGGAATAGTGAACACGAGGGTAAAGACTTGACTGTAGAGTGAATAATTTTTGGCAAAGAAGTTAAGGTGAATAAGGAAAGTAGAGCTAAATATTGTTAAATTAGACGATACACGTTACGATAGGGAACGAGGTAGGCAACAACTAGGAAGATTAACCCTATTCTAAAGACGTTTAGCAAAAGAGTTATAAATTAAGTTGTTTATGTTCAATATGTGTTACATTGTATGAATAACCACTAATGTGTTAACCTTCTACCAAATAATTAGAGTTGAACGTCTGCAAAATAGTAACCTAAGTTGAGCAGCTCTCTGCTATACTCCTCAACAATTATGTTAAGTTATTTATTCCAAGTGTTGACATTTTCTCCCATGTCTGAAAAGGGTAATCCTAGGATCTTATAAGACGCTTATGATTATGTAAGCTTTCTTAAGCTTCGCAGATAATTGCAAACTTATGTAAGTCAATCCAGCATCACCCGAATTACGACTATATATCTTTATTTGCCTATAAGGAATCACTTAGAGGGTTACTCACGAGTTCCTAAGTTATAGAGCTCCAAGTCTCAGATCCTTAAGTTATGTCTTTACGTCCCTAATTTATGTTGAAATGTGCTAGTTGATCTAAGAAGTTTTTGAGAGATCATATTTCAAGAATTATGCTAATGTCTCGGTCAAGTGCCTAATGTTGTATACGGGTCTAAAAACTCAAGTCTTTATATTTCTTTCCAGTAAGAAGTCTTAATGTATATGATTTTCATGTTATAACATACAGTTGAATTCTTTCAGTTATATTCAAGTCATGCATCTTTATGTTTAGCTCTTGTTGAGTTATCAGTTGAATTTCCTAAATTCAGAGGAGAGATTCTCGCATATACCAATGTTCCTAATGTCTAAGTAAGTATAAGTGCAAGCTATGATAATGATCAGTTAAGCCCAGAACTTTGAATACGAGGAAGTCTCCTAGAGGTCACCCAGTTAACTAAATACGAATTATACATTACATAGAATTCTCATATGTTGTATGTCTGTAGTTCAGTTCCCAACTCTATGTATATGACAAATAACTCCAAGTTACTAGTTATAATTTCCATGTTTTACTACAAATAAGTCAAATGAATTAAGAACTATATGTGCTTATCTACATGATAAATTTGGCAATGAAATTCCAATATATAGTTGTCGATACAGGTAAAGGAACCACTTGGTAGGCAGTACATATTTGCAGTTCCCAGATGTTAAAGAACTGTGTAGAAATGAGATCTATGTGTTACTATCCAAGTAATATGTTAAATTGGTAGGATTATTTGTAGGACATTGTTTGTAAGACTACAAAACTTCTTATGTTGTCTAAACCTCTTTAAGGTCCTTCAAGTAACTGAGTCGACATGTTCATGTATAATTTGATAGCTTTACGTTATATATATACATATTTTCTAGCTTTAGATGATATGGGTGCTCACTTGCATTTATGGGTTACAAAACAGGCCTATTCCGGCTACAGATTTAACATTTGTCATTATATGCCATACGTGTTAAATTGACTCAATATAAGCCACATCGGCCCTATTTATGATTATGATTGAGATTTTATTTTTATTTTACCCCGGTGTGGTACATCGGCTAGAGATATTTATATTTTACCCCAGTGTGGTACATCGGTTTGAAATATTTTTATTTTACCCCAATGTGGTACATCGGCTGGAGATATTTTTATTTTACCCCGGTGTGGTACATCAGCTGGAGATATTTTTATTTTACCCTGGTGTGGTACACCAGCTGGAGATATTTTTATTTTACCCCAGTGTGGTACATCAACTGAAGATATTTTTATTTTTCCTTGGTATGGTACACCGGCTGGAAGAGTTTTATATATGGATTTGTGGTTGGCTGGTTACTGGCATTACAGTTATAGTTTTTCTTGTGCATTACTTGGTTGCATTTGCACATAAATATTGACTTATTACCAGGTTTCAGTTTCCAGGATTCCAGGTTGTTACTATTCCTTATTTCTGGCTCATTTGTCATTGCTATCTTTACATGTTTACAGTTTTCTGCGTGACATATCAGTACATTTCATTCGTACTGACGTCCCTTCACCTGGGGACCTGCGTTTGTGCCGCAGGTATAGGTAGAGGTCGGGATTGCTAGTTGTAGTAGCAGTTTGTGAGATTAGTGGATGTGTTGGTATGCTCCTTTCTTTCTATAGCTAAGACTGGTTTTGTTTTAGTTAGAGTTTTGAGATGCAGTTATGGGTAGGTCGGAGCCCTGTTCCGACCATCAGTCAGTTTACTTTTTAGAGGCTTTGTGGACTTAGTGTGTACAATGGTAATCAATTTGTGGCCTTGTCGGCTTTTTATTATTTAGTTTAGCATACTCATAGCCTTGTTTGCATTTCAGTTTTTTACCCTGTATTGTTGAGACATTATGGGTCCAATTTGTGCTCCAGTTGATTCTGACAGGTGGCTTGAATGGCCTATGTGTTACAGTTACAGATGTCATATAGCCAGCTTTCCAGTCAGTCAGGGATGGGGAGCCAGTCGCGCCCTCCCCCCATTTATGGGGTGTGACAGACTTGGTATCAGAGCGAAGTCGTGTCCTAGGGAGTCCACAAGCCGTGTCTAGTAGAGTCTTGCTTATAGGTTTGTTGTGTACCATGCTCATAATCAGGAGGCTACTGGGCATTTAGGGGTTGTTTCACTTTGTTCATTAATAGATCGTGCTATAGAGCAATGATGTAAAGGCTATTTGAAATATAAATCGTGCTTATGTTTTAGAATTCAACTAGAGTAAGAAAGATGGCTGTGAGATTTATTGATGCTGATGCTTAAAAGGGTCCTAGTCGCTCTCCTGTCGATCCGAGAAATAGATTAGAGGCTCGGAGCGAGTTTCTCATTCCTCGTACCATAGTTCCTCCAAGTTCCATTCGAAATTACTGTGGGAAGGGATTCAGCCTCTCTTATTTTTCAGATTAGATAGAGCTAAGAGAATGTAGAGTTATTGATCCTTCAGCACCTGCTGTACCTTCAGGTATATCGAAGGGATGAGATTTTAATAAAGCATTTCAGATGTTAGCCCGAGCAGTGACATTTCAAAATAAATAGTTAACATTAATGGTAGGGTCCAGGGGAACTTTTGAGAGCTCTAATGCCCATAGGTTTTGAGCCTAAATCCCCTAACCTTCACGAATCAGTACTTACCACGGGAACTTAGAGGTTCGAGCTAATAAGGTTTTGTATCGAGAGCAGGGCAGCATGATTATTTGCGAATATAGTCTCCGGTTTAATCCTTTGGCCCAATATGTTTCAGATAGGGTGAAGAATATGAGGGATATAGTATATCGATTGTATTAGGTTTGGGACCCTATTTGGTCCGAGAGTGTTTGGGAATGTCTACCATGATAAAATTATCTACTGCTTGTATGCTAATATTTGCTCAAAGATTCATCTTCTCCCAAGTAATGACAAGGTAGTGGAACAGAGTAAGGAAACTAGGTCTATAAGACTATTTAAGGACCCTCGTAGTTCTTGGAGACCCCGTCCAGCCAGTCATTCAGTTTCTCCTTGAGATTCAGTTTCTACTTTGTCCCTAGATTAGACTACAATTTATTTTATCCCCCGTTTCCAAGATAGGCAGTGATAGGTTGTGGTAAAAGCAAAGGTAAAAGAGCAACTTCAGGTTTGACACTGATTCTATATGTTAAGTGGTTAAGTTGTGATTTTCACTTTCTTTTCTATGATATTTTCTAATGGTATAAATGGAAAGGTGGTATGGGAGTAAATCATAACTCCCATGGTAGTGTATTAATTTGCTTAGGGTTAGAAAAGTTACAGATTTTATGGTACTAAAGAATTTCTATTATACATCAAACAAATAGATGGAGTTGAGTAAGTGCGGTTTGATAAGAAGCGGCAATAGAAAGAGGATGTGCTTACAAAATTTAAAATGTATGTTTATGACACAAGGCAAGGAAAAGTTAAAGATGCTATGGCTAAAGTTACCGCTACCAAGGTATAACCCTCATTCGAGGACGAATGATTTTAAGGGGGGAGGATGTTACACCCCGGAATTTTTTTGATGATTACTTGATGGTTATATGTCATATTAAGGGAATTATGGGTCGTATGTTGTCCGTAGGTGAGGAGGGAAACATGTGCAAAGGGAGAAACAAAGAGTATGTGAAGTTTGTAAATAAGGGTCAACTTTAAATAGTCATATCTCCAAACTTATAATGATCCAGCAGTCTCATAAAGTATCAAATGAAAGGAATTTGAGTCAAGTTTACAGTGAAAAAACCACTCATCAATCGGAGTTTGAAGTAAAAAGTTATGCTCATTTGAAGACAACACCATCGGCTGGAAAATCGCCCAGGCGCGTGGGCGCCGAGACAGGCAGGCAACAGGATTATTTAAATTGGTAGGATTATTTGTAAGACATTGTTTGTAAGCCTACAAAAGTTCTTATGTTGTCTAAACCTCTTGAAGGTCCTTCATGTAAGTGAGTCGACATGTTCATGTCTAATATGAGAGCTTTACGTGATATATATACATATTTTCTAGCTTTACATGATATGGGTGCTCACTTGCATTTATGGGTTACGAAAGAGGCCTATTCCGGCCACAAATTTAACATTTGTCATTTATATGCCATAGGTGTTAAATGGACTCAATATAAGCCATATCGACGCTTTTTATGATTATGATTGAGAATTATTTTTATTTTACCCCGGTGTGGTACATTGGCTGGAGATATTTATATTTCACCCCTGTATGGTACATCGGTTGGGGATATTTTTATTTTACCCCCATGTGGTACATCGGCTGGAGATATTTTTATTTTACCCCAATGTGGTACATCAGTTGGAGATATTTTTATTTTACCCCGGTGTGGTACATCAGCTGGAGATATTTTTATTTTACCCTAGTATGGTAAATCGACTGGAGATATTTTTATTTTACCCTAGTGTGGTACATCGGCTGGAGATAGTTTTATTTTACCCCCGTGTGATACATTAGCTAAAGATATTTTTGTTTTTCTTCGGTATGGTACACCGACTGGATGAATTTTATATATGGATTTATGGTTGACTGGTTGCTGGCACTACAGTTATAGTTTTTCTTGTGCATTACTTGGTTGCATTTGCACATCAGTATCAACTTATTGCCAGGTTTCAGTTTCTAGGATTCCAGGTTGTTACTATTCCTTATTTCTGGCTCAGTTATCAGTGCTATCTTACATGTTTACAGTTTTCTACCTTACATACCAGTACATTTCATTCGTACTGATGTCCTTTCGCATGGGGACCTGCGTTTGTGCCGCAAGTGTAGGTAGAGGTCGGGATTGCCAGTTGCAGTAGCAGTTCGTGAGATTAGTGGATGTGTTGGTATGCTCCTTTCTTTCTGGAGCTAAGATTTGTTTTGTTTTAGTTAGGGTTTTGAGATGCAGTTATAGGTAGGTCGGAGCCCTGTTCCGACCATCAGTCAGTTTACTCTTTAGACGCTTTGTGGACTTAGTTTGTACAATGGTATTCAGTTTATGGCCTTGTCGGCTTTTTGTTGTTTAGTTTAGCATACTCATAGCCTTGTTTGCATTTCAATTGTTTACCCTGTATTGTTGAGACATTTTCGGTCCAGTTTGTGCTCTAGTTGATTATGATAGGTGGCCTAGACTACCTAAGTGTTACAGTTATAAATGTCATATAGCCGGCTTTCTAGTCAGTCAGGTATGGGGAGCCACTCGCGCCCTCCCCCCAGTTATGGGGCGTCACAATCACACATTTACCCAAAGTCTCTTCCTTTATGAACTCTTGACATGGTCGTTTTAGATTCAATATTTGGAAAATAATTTTTATAAAGGAAAAAAGTTGGAATCCGCCCAAGCTTCAGAAAGTTACCCGGTCTAGTTCCAAATCAGCCATTCATTCAACACTGCTACAACTGCAGCACGCATTTATTGACCAAAAGAAACCCTGGTTCTGGAAGGCACATGAGTTCGAAGGCTATGTTGAATGTGCGACCGAGGCTCCTCGAGGAGCCAAATGGGCGTATGGCCTTGACATGCCAGTTGACCTCTTTTCGCGTGTGACTAGGAATGCTCAGTGAAAACCTCTCAATTGTCACCACCTAGCCTCTCTTGCTACCACGGTAAAACCTAGTGTGGTCAACAACAATCGTGTTCGGGCAACGAAGCTTATACCCATTCACATTGGTTCATCCAGCTATGCCTTGGGCCTTTTGCTCTTCTAACATAAAAGATGGCCGGCCAAGCTTGCACTTTTATAAACCTCTTCACTAGTTACCTAGTAACTTTGAAAAATGAATTTCCACTAGGGTAAAGTAAAATAAAGGGAAGATGAAAAAACTTATACCCTAGCCTAGTAATTAGTTATCTATTTCGCGTGCCCTTTCTGTACTGACTTGCTTTTTGCGCCTACTGATGTGATGATAATTCAGAAGCTTTTTTGCAAAGAAGAAGGGACCTGCTCCTATGGGTTCACATGCTAAGGCTCCACTAACTGAGGCCCATTGCTATAGGGACAACACTATATAAGAGTATGATTGTATGAACCGAGGTTATCTTATATAGCTACCATTGATGAATCAAATCATTCTAAAAAAGCGATATGCTTAACACAAGCTCTTTTTGCCTACTCCTGGAAACGAGCTTCTTTAATAGACAAGTCAAGCAGAAGGGAAGAGATCCCCAAATCCCCTTGATCACTCTGGGTCTGATCTTTGAATTCTCGGGGTATAACAACCTCTAAACATCTAATGAGTTGATAGGAAAATACTCCCAACTAACTCGCTAAGTCTTAAACTAAAATACATGAATAAAAGAGGCATAATCAAAACTAACATCCTCGGATCATGAGAATGCACCAAAACTGGGATAGAGCTTGACTGAGCGTGAGCCAGTTAACGACGGGACTAAGACAAATCACCAAAACCTACATCATGAGATGATATAGCATAGAGCATGTGGTCAGTACTTTGAATGTACTATATATGTAGAGAAAGTAAAACATGCGAATAAAAGGATAATCTGAAAACATGAGCATAAATGAAGAAAGAACATGAGAGTAAGGAGAACATGCTAAACATCATATTCTTGATGTATTCATAATAGTGAGATATTCATCATAAGCTGAACATATTGACCAAAGATTTACAATTAGAAATCATGTAATGTCCATCCTTTAAATCATAGGTGAAAATTCATAAACTGATTAATGGGTCAAATATGTTATAAAACATAATATCGTAGTATATGAACATAAGTAACTGAAAACATGAAGAACAATGGGAGGCTTCATCATAAAAGACACCATCATGATAGAGTTTACATGACGCCCCAACTATCTTGCTCAAACAGGCAGAGCTATCCTAAGTCTTTCCAGGGAAAAATTTATGGAGGTGTATCCACTGGTATGCCTTCGGGCGGGGGAAGCATTCTCTCGAGAGGTTCGAAGTAAGAATATATACCTACGATGGAACGTAATTTATGAGACCGGGGTCCTCGAAATTCCTATCCTATGTGGTGCTAGACAGTACCTCCAAAACATATATATAGCTCATAATTATACTCTCAAAACATAACTTAAATCATAATATGAGGAGTCTTGACTCCAAAATATCTTTTAAAATTGTTCTTCTAAGCATTGGCTAAATCTTAATAAAATATACTTAACTTTACATGGAATTGCCCAAATCATAAAATCATTCATACATAAAATAAGATTCATAATACAAAATCATGGAATCATAATTTTAATAATTCATAAACATCCATACATACTTGATAACTCATCATACTTGAAATCATAGACTCATAAGCTAGAAATTCATAAATCATGCATAACAGGGCATAATCTTTATAAACATAAAAATCATGAATTAGTAAGTAAATTAAGAGTCAAACCTACACTAATAGCCATAAATCATTAATTGAAACATGAGAGGATTGAACCCATAGAGATATCATGAATAATTGCATTAAATTAAGTGTAACCCTAGAATTTCTCAATCTAAAACATGAGAAGTAGAAATCATGGATTTGAACTTGAAAGGGCATGAGGGTGGAATATTTTCCCCCATTCATAACCATACATACCTGGGTAAGTGACTCCTAGACATGTCTTGAAAAACCCAAGAAGGATTTGAAGAGATTTAATGAATCACTCTAACCTTGATCTTGAGAGAAAATTCCAACTATTGTTCTTTGAATGGAATGAATAATTTAGCTAAGTTAAAACCCTTTAACCTAACCTTTAGGAGGCCCAAAACGATGTCATTTAGGAGTTAAAATATAGGACTTTAGCAAAATGCCCCTAAAATTGTCGAAATTTATAAACAACTGGCAGAACCAACGACCCATGCAATGGTTCATGGTCATGAACAACGAACCACTGCTTCGTCATTTGTTTTCCCTTCTTCCTCTAAAATTCTCCGAATCTGATTCAACGACCCCTAACAACGACCCATTCAATTAAACAACGGTCCGTGTAATCCCCTCGTGGGTTCTAGGCTAACTTTTGGTAGTTCACTAGAACTGATCCAACACACATACAACAGCCCGTGGGATGGAAGGACGAGTCATCCTTTGACTCGTTGCATGGCCCTGGTGCCATTTCTTTTGCTAAAAGTCTCGGGTATGATCTAAGGGACTTTCTAGATTATTACACGGGGTAACGTCCATCTTAAGGAAAATCATTGTGTCATTCACATGATAGAAATTATTGTTGGTATTGTTGATAGATCTTTCGAGGAAGTCTGAGTATCCATAAGATTTTGATATGGCTCATATTGGTGAAATGTGTGAAATGGTTGGCACGAGAATTGATATAAGGTAACACCCCAAAACTTTCCAAGACCAGAATCAGACCTTTCAAGAAAAATCCATAAGAAAAACAGAAAGGTTACCTCAGAATGAATGAGACAACAAGTTGTGGTCAGTGCCAAAGACTCATTGTGTCAGTCGTGGTTAGCAATGCTTGGTCTCTCAGGAACCCACAGGACATGGAATGATTCGTTGTGAGAAACAATGAGTCATCCTATAACTCATTCGTTCCCCAGCTCAAAACTCCTTTTCTAGGACGCCACGACTAAACCAACAAGTCATCATCAGAGACAACGACTGGTGGTCTGAGTCATTGGTTGAGAGTCCCAGAAACCCTCCTCAGTGGCAATGAGTGGTAGCAACGACCCGTTGTACCAAACAATGAGTCATTGTTACCACCCGTCGTGCCAGGTAAGGTATCTTTTAGAAATGTTCTCGTGAAGGTAACAACTGGACACAACGACCCGTTGGGTCCACCAATGAGTTGTGTTTCCTGTTGCCAGATCCAGTGACCCCAGAACCCAGACAGTAGGACCAATGACTAGTCCCGATGAGTCGTGGACTCAACAATGACTCGTTGAGTGACCCGGTAGTCTCATGTCAAGCTATTTTCTAGATCTTAATCCAGGGATATTGTTGTAATTTTCCACTGATTTAGTCCCTAAACTACATTTTTAAGCATATTTTCAAAGAATTTAAAGGGGTTAAATGGTTCTCCTTCCTCATTCTACACTTAGACTTTGAAAAATTGTTCATAGAACCAGGTCATTCCTCTCAAGCAAAAACTAGGGCAGTTTTTCAGTTGTAGAAAGTTCATGTTTTTCTAAAGAGATTTCTTATGCAAGTATGTGGGAATTCAACAAGGGAATAGTTCTTCCCTTGTGTCACCAAAATCTTTCTCTATTTCTTATATCAGTTACAACCCTGTGGATTCAAAATGTAGAAAGTTTTCAGACAAACATCTTTAAGATTTCAAGTGGAATATTATTTATGATATTAACTACTTATTCATTCCCTATTTCTAGAAATTTTATGAATCTTGTATCTAGTGGAATGATTTAACCCTAGTTTTCAGTTCAATAAAATTAGAATCTTACAGGCTGGATTAGTTTTCCCTGTAGGTTGATTCTAGCAGTTTTGGGATTCCCATATTGTTAGTATATGTTGAAATCTCAGTCAGATGCATGTTAGTCTAGTCTCAGTCAGATTATTAGCATACTCAGTATTGTAAAAAAATGTCAGCTGATTAGTTTGACTAGAGTCATTTCTCGAGGTGTCAATGGTGCCTCCCAGTTATCAATATTAGACTCAGATATTAGATTTTAGTGGTTCTTCAAACTTTGCACCTAGTGGAACGGGGTTCCAATTCACCCAGGTTCCCAGAACTACGTTGCCACCATAGGTTATTTTTATTTGCCTTATGGCCCTAGACTTGTGATCCCCCAGTTCATGCCTTTATACCCTGGCAAGGTATATTGGGTCCTACCAATGGGGTGTATACATAGGACTCCATGTCTAGCTCACGTGGTTATATGTCAATTACAGAATCTCCCACTAGTTGGTACAGTCTCTGTTTAGCTCAATTCAGAACAGTTTCAGTTACTCAGTTCAGTACTGTAGTTTAGATCAATATCTCAAATTTAGGGCATGTATTTGACCACCAGACAGGGTTTTTTAACCATCTGAATATATTTTAGTTATTCAGTTTAAGAATTTTAGTTGGTCATTGCATGTGATTGCAGTTCAGTTATTTATTCTCTGTGTTATGTTTTCTCTTACTTACTCAATACATTCAAAGTACTGACACATACCTTCTATGCTATATCATTTTATGATACAACTGCATGTTCACAATCTCAACACCGTTAGCAGTCTCAACACCTTTAGCCGGTGGTTTTGATTAACACTAATGGGTTAGCAGCAGTTGCTCGAGTTCGGGACGTCACCCGGATGAACCCTCCAGCCTTCCAAGGATATAAGGTGGGAGAGGACCCATAGGAGTTCGCGGATGAAATTAGGAAGATCACCCAAATTGTGGGTGTTAGCTCCTTTGATAGTGCTGACCTGGCTTCCTATCAGCTGAAAGGGGTAGCCCACATCTAGTATGATCAGTGGAAGGAAGGGAGACCAGCGGGAGCAGAAACAATGGAGTGGGAGGAGTTCACAAAAGCCTTACAAGATAGATTCTTCCCTCGGGAGCTTAGGGAGGCTAAGGTGGCAAAAATTATGAATCTGAAACAAGGCAATAGGATGGTGGAATAGTATGCACTGGAGTTCACACAGTTGTCTAAATACGCTCCGTAGATGGTACCCAAGCCAAGGGCTCACATGCTGAAGTTCATTAATGGAGTATCGAACTTGGTCCTCAAGGAATGCTCGACTGTGATTCTTATCAAAGATATTGACTTGTCCATCCTCATCTTTCATGCTCAACAGATTAAGGCAGAAAAGCTAAAAGACTTAGAGCAGGAGAACAAGCGGTCAAGGACTGGACAATTAGATTATGGCCACTAGAGGTCTAGCGGTAATAGCCACCCATAGTAGCAGCAGCAGCAAAGGGATTCAGCACCCACTTTAGCTAGTGCCCATACATTTCGATCCCGCAAGGATCGGAGGGGTGGAGCATCTGGCTCACAGTCCTAGGGTCACATTGCAAACCATTTTGCCCCAAATGTGGCAAGAACCATCTAGGGGAATGCCTTTGGGGCCGAGAGGGTTGCTTTGGGTGTGGGCAACTAGGTCATCGGCTCAAAAAATGCAGGTCAACAGGACGGGGGAGATCACAATCCATGACTTCAGTAGCTCCAGTAGGCCGACCAATTCAGGTATGGATGGCAGCCATCGCCAAAAAAGTTTTTATACTTTGTCCTCTCATCAGGATCAGGAGAGTTTACCTGATATGATCACAGATATGTTATGTTTTTTTCATCTAGATGTGTATGCCCTACTAGATCAAGGAGCCACACTATCGTTCATGAGCTGTCCAGTTTTATGTAAATCTAAAAGTTCTCTCAGAACCCTTCTGAGTCTCCACCCAGTTGGTGAGTCAGTCAGAGCCAACCGGGTGTATAGAAACTGCCCAGTCTCAATCTTGAATAAAGTTATTCCAGCTGATCTCTAGAGTTAGACATAGTTGATTTCGATCTCATTCTTTGCATGGATTGGTTAAGCTCCGGTTATGCATCAGTCGATTGTAGAACTAGGGTTATCAGATTTTAGTTCCCTAATGAGCCAGTTTTAGAGTGGATGGGCAGTACTTCAGCGCCTAAGGGTCGGTTTATTTCCTACCTTAAGGCTAGAAAGCTTATCTATTAATGGTGTATTTATCATCTATTTTAGGAAAAAGATCCCTACTCCGAGACCCCAACTATTCAGTCAGTTCCAGTTGTCAGCGAGTTTCCTAATGTGTTTCCCAAAGATCTTCTCGGAGTTCCTCCTGAGCGGGAAACAGACTTCAACATAGACCTTCTACCAAACACTCAGCCCATCTTAATCCCTCTTTACAGAATGGCTCAAGCTAAGCTTAAGGAGTTGTAGGAGTAGGTAAAAGACCTCCTTGATAAGGGTTTCATCAGGCCCAACATCTCTCAATAGGGTGCTCTAATATTATTCATGCGAAAGAAAGACGGTACTCTAAGAATGTGTATCGACTACCGTCAGTTTAATAAGGTCACAGTTAAGAAAAGGTACCCCCTATCCAGGATTGACAACTTGTTCGATTAGCTTCAGGGAGACAACTGTTTCTCCAAGGTAGATCTCAGGTCGTGGTATCATCATCTAAGAGTAAGGGAATGTGACATATTGAAAATAGCTTTAAGAACTCGATATGGTCACTACGAATTCATGGTTATGTCCTTCAGACTAACTAATGCCCTCGCAACTTTCATGGACCTGATGAACACGATTTTCAAGCCTTATCTAGACATGTTAATAATTGTATTTATTGATGACATTCTAGTATACTCCGTAAGCGATGGAGAACATGCTAACCATCTAAGGATTGTGCTACAGACGCTCAGAGATCACTAGTTGTTCGCTAAGTTTAGCAAATGCGAATTCTGGTTGAAGTCTGGACTTTCTTTAGTCACGTGGTCTCGGGTGAGGGTTTTCATGTAGATCCTCAAAAAATAGCAGCGGTGAAAGATTATCCAAGACCTACCTCCCCAACCGAAATCATAAGTTTCTTTGGTCTAGCTGATTATTACCGACATTTTGTGGAAGGTTTTTCCTCCATTGCATCTCCTCTGACTAGGTTGACTCAGAAAAGTTGAAATTCCAGTGGTCAGATGCGTGTGAGAAGAATTTCCACGAGTTAAAGACTCGACTAACTACCTCTCCAGTATTAACCTTGCCGGATGGAAAAGGTGGGTTCGTAGTGTATTGTGACGCTTCCAAAGTTGGACTCGGTTGCGTTCTAATGTAGCGGGCTAAGGTGATAGCTTACGCCTCCAGAAAACTCAAGGTTCATGAAGAGAACTATCCGACTTATGACTTGGAGTTGGCAGCAATGGTGTTTGCGTTGAAAATAAGGAGGCACTACCTTTACGAGGCTCACGTGGATGTTTTCACCGATCACAAGAGCCTTTAGTATGTCTTCAGTTAGAAAGATTTAAATCTTTGTCAGAGAAGATGGTTGGAGCTATTGAAGGACTATGACATGAGTGTGTTGTACCACCGGGGAAAAGCCAATATGGTGGTTGATGCCCTAAGAAGGATGTCTATGGGGAGTGTGGCTCATGTTGAAGAGAGAAGAAAAGAACTGGTTAAGGATATTCATAGGTTTGCTCTATTGGGAGTGTAATTGGTTGATACAGCTGAGGGTAGAGTAGTAGTGCAGAGTGGATCAGATTCCTCGTTGGTAGTTGAAGTTAAGTCAAGGAAGGATGAAAATCCCATACTACTTAAGTTGAAGGAGGTGGTTCTTAGAAAAGAAGTGGAGGATTTCTCCCAAGAGGAGATGGTGTACTTCATTACTAGGGTAGGCTGTGTGTACCGAATGTAGGTGATTTAAGACAACAGATACTGGATAAAGCACATAGTTCGAGATACTCTATCCACCCAGGAGCTGCTGAGATGTACCATGATCTACGAGATATTTACTAGTGGAACGACATGAAAAGAGACACTGCAGAATTTGTGGCAAAGTGTTCAAATTGCCAGAATGTCAAGGTGGAACAATAGAGACCGGGAGGTATGACTTAGGACATTAGCATACCTATATGGAAGTGGGAAGAAGTGAATATGAATTTTATTATAGGTCTAGCTCGTACTCGTCGGCAGCATGACTTAACTAAGGATTATGCTAGGCTTTATATCCGGGAGTTGGTCATACTACATGGGTTACCTTATCAATTATTTGAAATAGAGGTACCTAGTTCACCTTGCATTTTTGGAAGTCAGTTTAGAAAGGACTCGGTACCCAGGTGAAGCTCGGCACAACTTTTCACCCATAGACAGATAGACAAGCTGAGCGAAATATCCAGACCTTGGAAGATATGCTGAGAACGTGTCTGATCGATTTCAAGGGTAGTTAAGATGATCACCTACCTCTCATCGAGTTTACGTACAACAACAACTACCACTCCAGTATCCAAATTGCCCCATTTAAGGAATTGAAAGGTAGGAGGTGTAGATCTCCCATAGGGTGGTTTGAGGTTGGTGGAGCTACCCTAAAAGGGCCAGAATCAGTTCATGACGTTATGAAGAAGTTGCAATTTATCAGGGAGAGGTTGAAAACAGCACCAAGCCATTAGAAATCCTATGTTGATGTGAGGAGAAGAGAGTTAGAGGTTGCAGTGGATGACTGGGTTTATCTAAAAATTTCACCCATGAAGAGAGTGAGGATTGGGAAGAAAGGAAAACCTAGTTCAAGATATGTGGGACCCTACAAAATTCTGAAGCGAATTGGCAGTATGGCGTATAAGTTAGAACTACCTCTAGAATTATCATCTATGCACCCAATCTTCCATGTGTCACTATTGAAGAGGTGCATCGGTGATCCAACCTCAGTTGTGCCACTAGACAATGTGGGAATAAAACATAGTCTCTCTTACGAAGAGGTCCCATTTTAGATCATGGACCGTCAGGTTCATAAGCTGAGGAACAAGGAAGTCGCTTCATTGAAAGTCTTCTGGAGGAACCAACTAGTGGAGGGAGCCACATGGGAAGCAGAAGCAGACATGATGGCCCTCACTTATTCCCTTCCAGTTCAGTTCCAGCATCAGGTACTAAATCCCTCCTCAATACTCTATTCAGTTTTGTATTCATCAGCTCTATTCAAATTTTCTGTGTGCATTCTATTTGCATCAACTCTATTACCATGGTTAAGTCACTTCGGAGTCAATTACTTTTTCAAAAACCAGCTCATAGTCTTAGTTTGGGTGTTGCAGCTCTTTTCCTAGTGTTTCAGCAGTTTCAGCCTTCATTCGAGGATGAATGATACCAACGGGGATAAATTGTAACTCCCCGAAACTTTCCTAGACCATACTCAGACCTTGCAAGAAAAATCTAGAAGAAAACCAGAAACATTGACTCAGAACGATTGAGACAACGAGTCGTGGTCAGCTCCAACGACTTCTTGTGTTAGTTGTGGTCATCAATGCTTGGTCCCTTGGGACCCATGGGATATTTTTGTAATTTTCAAGCAATTTAGTCCCTAAACTATGTGTTCTTAAGAATATTTTAAAAGAATTTAGATGGATTAAAAAGTTCTCCTCCCTCATTCCCCACTTAGACTTTCAGAAAACGTTCGTAGAACCCAGGTCAGTCCTCTCAAGCAAGAACTAGGGCTCTTTGACAGTTGCAGAAAGTTCATGTTTTTCTCAAGAGATTTCTTATCAAGGTATATGGGAATTCAACAAGGAAATAGTTCTTCCCTTGTGTCACCAAAATCTTTCTCTATTTCTTATATCAGTTACAACCCTGTAGATTCTAAATGTAGAAAGTTTTCAGACAAACATCTTTAAGATTTCAAGTGGAATATTATTTATGATATTAACTAATTATTTATTCCCTATTGCTAGAAATTTTGTGAAACTTGTATCTAGTGGAATGATTTAACCCTGGTTTTCAGTTCGGTAAAATTAGAATCTTGCGGGCTGGATTATTTTTCCCCGTAGCTTGATTCTAGAAATTTTTGGATTCCCATATTGTTAGTATATGTTGAAATCTCAGTCAGATGCATGTTAGTCTAGTCTCAATCAGATTATTAGCATACTCAGTATTGTCAAAAAATGTCAGCTAATTAGTTTGACTAGAGTCATTTTCTCAAGGTGTCAATGGTGCCCCCAGTTATCAATATTAGACTCAGATATCAGATTTTAGTTGTTCTTCAGATGGTTATGAAACTTCTGGACAAGGAACTCTGACCAGTCTTAGAACCACCAACTTCGGATTTTAGTTTGATCTTTAGATGATTATGACGCTTTCAGATAAGCAGCTTTGGTCAGTCTTAGAATACAATTTACAAAATCCGATCCAATAAGATCCCAAGGTACTTCAAGATAGGTATTCTTGACTTAGTCTTGGGCCCCAGTTTCGAGCTATCAACTTAGTAATCAGTCTAAGACTATCCAATGAGAGTAGGACTTAGCACCTAGTGGACCAGGGTTCTAGCGCACCCAGGTTCCCAGAACTATGTTGCAACCATAGGTTATTTTTATTTGCCTTATGGTCGTAGCCTTGTGATCCCCCAGTTCGTGCCTTTATACCCTGGCAAGGTATATTGGGTCCTACCGATGGGATGTATACGTTGGACTCCACGTGTAGCTCATGTGGTTATATGTCAATTATAGACTCTCCCACTAGTTAGTACAGTCTCTGTTTAGCTCAATTCAAAACAGTTTCAGTTACTCAGTTCAGTATAATAGTTCATATCAATATCTCTGATTTAGGGCATGTTTTTTACCACCATACAGGGTCTTTTTGACAATCTCAATATATTTCAGTTATTTAGTTTCAACATTTCAGTTGGTCATTGCATGTCATTAAAGTTTAGTTATTTATTCTCTGTGTTATGTTTTATCCTACTTACTTAGTACATTCAAAGTACTGATGCATACCTTCTATGTTGTATTATTTTATGATACATATACAGGTTCTCAGTCTCAGCACCGTTAGTAGATCTTATCCAGGAGTTTTCAGCTGCACCAGTAGTGAGTCCTTATCTTCCGAGGATGATGTTTATTTTTCTTCTGTTATATTTCATTTAGTATACTTTAGAGTTAGCTGGGGGCTTATCCTAACATCTCATCAGATATAGATGGCTTTCAGACACATATTTAATCTCTAGTTTTATTTTCAGCTTTATAAAGCTTTATGATCTAGTTCTTCTTCACAAATGGTTTTTTAAATTATATTTAAAGCTTCTGCTATGATTTTACTTAGACTACCAGTGTTATGATCGACCATGGGTTGACTTGGGGCTACTTGTGACTCCAAGTACCGTGTCTCGCCCAGGGTATAGACTCGAGTCAAGACATATAGGCATTGTCGAACACCTGTGTGTCGCAAATTTGATTCGGAAAAATGCAGGTTGTAACGTAGGTTGAGGGTTGAGCTTTAGTTCACTGCTCGCCTCCTATGTTACACTTGTGAATCGCGGATCGCCATCTACAAAACACAGGTGCAACATAGGTGCTTCATAAATTTTTCTGAGTTTCTACCTCAACCCTACAACATGCCTGGGGATCGTGGGTCTCAACCTAGGAAATACAGGTGTGGTGCAGGTTTAACTAGTGGTTTGAAATTTTTGTTTCATTTTCTTTGGATATATAATATTTTTCTATTTTTTCATTAGCTCAGCATAGTTATTTTCTTTTACTTCTTTTATGGAAAAGACCAAAAGATGTTGGTTTGTGTATAGCACTCACATGATCTAGCAAGAACATGACTTCATTGAGGCGATCAGACAATGGGAAGGCCTCAACCTCCTCCAAGATCAAAGGGAAGGGTAAAGCCAAGGAGCAGCAGAACATGACTAATAGCAGAGATGACATCATATTCAGTGTAAAAGACATGAGGAAGTACTACCTCAAGTATCAATGCCGGTCAATCACTCCAGAGAAATGTTTTGATCTAGAAGGATTGGGGAACATTTCCCTAACATCAACAAGCAATTTACTGAGAGACATTGGCATACTTTCATAGATGTTATAATCAACTTCTTCCCTAACTTGGTGCTAGAATTCTATGCCTCATATTAAGCGAGGCAAGATTCCATGAAACACAAAGTGAAAGTGAATGAGTTCTCCTGTCTCCCATTGGTCATATTCCTTGGATTGGAGGTGTATATCACCACAGATGCCATTAATTTTATTTATTAGGGTGATGAATTGACTCAGGGACCGAGTTTGTTGCAAGGGTGGCTAACAAAGAAAATCAACTGCAATAGGTACCCTGAACTATTGCCAATGATCAACCGCATTAGGGTACCAAGGTTCCAATCAAGGTCCTTGGCATCCTTATGATAGGAATCAAGGTTGGAGAGATAAAGGTGCAAACCAAAGAGAGGGTGATAGAGACAACTGGTGGAGGAACCGAGAACTCGAATGAGATAGAGATAGATACCATAGAAGTACAGACTCGTATATTCCACATCCTAAAGCCTATTTATCCCCAATGCAACTGGGTGTGATTGATGTGGGGAGTTCCAAAATTTAAGAGATTCTTGCTCGAGTATTAAAGAAAGTGGAGTCCATCGATAATGGTGTTAAAGAATTAAAAGAGGAGATGTCTAACCTTTCCCAAATGGTGAGCTCCCATTCAGCCTCAATTAAGTATTCAGAGGCTCAAATGAGTCCATTGTTGACCCAAATAACCCTGAGAATAAAAGAAACTCTTTATGCCACAGTACCAAATACTAAGAAGGATAGTCATTGAATGGCTATTGTTAGTAGGAGGGAGAAAATTGTTACTAATGCGGACAACCAAAACAAATGAAGATGAAGTGAATGCGGAGGTGCAAAAAGTATGAGTGATGCTGAAGGAGGAAGGAGTTAATGTACCTCCTCAAATAGACAACATTGATAAGGAGGGTGAAGAGGCCCCCAATGCTAAAGGCTAAGAACCTAGAGTCCCACCTCCTTAATCATTGCAGTTTTCAATGAAGAATAAAGATAAACAATGTAAAAAGTTCATTTACATGTTCAGCAAGTTTTCCATTAATATTCCGCTGGTTGATCCCTTGCTCCAAATGCCCGGATATGCAAAATTTATAAAGGAGCTCCTCAAAAAGAAACGAGTAGCTGATGTGGGCATAATGGAGGTGTCAAATCATTGCAGTACTATGATGCAAGTAATCTTGCTCCAAAGAGAGAAGGCATGGGAGCATTCACTATTTCGTGCATAACTGAGATGTATATGTTCAACAAAGCTCTCTGTGATCTCGGGGTGAGCATAAACTTGATGCCTCTCATGATCATGAAGAAGTTAGGTTTGGGAAGTTCCAAGCCTACAACAACAAGGTTGTTAATGGCGGATTGTCATATAAAACGCTTAGTGGGAATTCTTGTAGATGCTCTGATCAAGGTTGATAAGTTTATCCTTTCAGCCGACTTTGTCGTGTTGGATTGTTATGTTGATATTGAGATGCCCATCATCTTGGGGAGAACACTCTTGGCCACAGTGCAAGATTTAGTTTTTATGGAGCTAGGAGAACTGATGTTTCAGGTTGGTGGTGACAAAATAATATTCAATGCATTCAACCAACGGAACCACCTAATGAATGCAGGGTGATAGCGGTGATGAATGAAAAAGATGATCATGGAGTTGATCTTGAGGAGGAGGACAAACCTCTGGACAAATGATAAATTTCTTGAGGGGAAATTGTCAAGCTACGACGTTAAATCAAGCATTTCTTGGGAGGCAACACAACTGTCTTTAAATTTATTTGCATTTCAAATCTTTTGTTGTTTTTGTTTTGTAGGAAGGATTGGATTGGGAACTAAGTTTTAGAAAACAGCAACTGGTAGTCACGTAAAACCTAAGAAATGCAGGTGCATATACATAGAATGCAGGCTAAGCATAGTTGTGACCAATAGACCTAGCAAAATTTTAGTATACCTGCATCTCCTGTGAAACGCAGGTGATGATCCATGCAACACAAGTCTCTAGAAAGTCAAAGGTAGAATGCCTAGAAAAAATCATGAAAAAAGAGGCAATCTATGTGAGAAGTATGAAACACAGGTACATACCCGCGGAACGCAGGTCTGCCGCAGATTCTTGAAAGTGAACTGGGATGAAAAGAGGCCACCTACGCTTGAGCTGCGTTTTGCAGGTGCACACCTGCGACCGTAGGTATAGTGTAGGCATAGCTATGAAATAATTTTAAAAATATTGACCGACCCATTGACCAAACCCGACCCATGGTCGACCCATGCCTTTTAAACTCGCCTCACTTCCCATAACTCCCATTTTTGTACACCATTTCCCATTTTCTCCACTTCACAACTACCACTACACCTTCCTACATTCTCCCATTATTTCCACCTTAAAACCCACCAATCCCTTCACCTCCTCATTTCCTATAAAATCCTCAATTTCTCCACCATGTTGTCCCGTGTCCTTTCATAAACACCGCATAGAAGAAGAAAAAGGCTTAGGGCCAGCTACATTTCAAGAAAAAGTTTTCTCAAATTTAAATTTCTCTTTACCACTCACTTTATTTGGTATGTATCTTTGATTTTCATCTTTGATTCTTGAATATCATTGTAAAATTAGTCTTGCAAGCATGATATCCTTTATTTTCCATGATCCATGTTTTCCCTACTTGCCATTACATGTTCTTCATGTTCATGATAAATTTGATGTTTTATGGGTGTTGTGGGCTATCTTGAAATTGAAAAATTCATTGGGTAGGAAGTTTATGACTCTTTCTTATGCTCTTATACTTTGAAACTTTAGTTGGGGTGAAATTTGAGTAACTCCCTTTCTTGAGATGCATGATATTTCATGATGATAAATAGGTTGACGTCTTTCTTAAGGAAAAATCATCATTTATTCTTTTATGTTTTGAATATAGATGTAAATGTGATAAGATGGGTGTTTAGTTTGAAATGTAAAATCACCTTGTTGAATATGGGTTAGAGTGGTCACTCGATGTTTCCCAATTATAGATGGGGTAACGTCTATCTTAAGGGAAGTCATTAAGTGGTCCAAATGGTTATAATTGTATTTTTATTGTTGATAAATCTCTTGGGGAAGTGTGAATACCTATTAGATGAGTGAAGTGTAGAGCATGCAAGGTCTTTTTAACCACTGTTGAACAATTGCAGGTCGCGGATTGCCCTCTATAAAATGCAGGATGTAATGCAAGTGAGGGATGATCTTTTGGTACACTGCCACCTCCTGCGTTGCACCTGCAAATATTGGATCGCCACCTGCAAAACATAAGTGGTTAGCAAATTTCCTAACCTGACACCTGTGACGCACTTGTAAACCAATGGGCCTTACCCTACGAAATGCAGGTCCCGCGTAGGTGCTAGCAATTATTAGAAAATGGTTGTTCCATTTTGTCGGAGATCCAATATTTTCCTTTTTTTTCCTTAGTCTAGTGCATTGTTTTCTTTTACTTTCTTATAAAAAATACAAAAATATTTTGTTTGGTGTATTGCACTCACATAGTCTTGAGGAACGTGACTTCATCTAAGCGATCAGACAAAGGGAAGGCCTCAACCTCCTCCAAGAAGAAGAGGAAGAGGAAGGCCAAGGAGCAGCAGAACCTGACTAACAGTAGAGATGATATCAACTTCTGTGTGCCAGACATGAAAGAGTATTACCTCAAGTATCAGGACAGGTCAATCACTCTGAAGAAGCGCTTTAACATAGCAAGACTGGGGGGAGACTTCCACAAATCAATGCATAATTTGATGAGAGGCATTGGAATAATATCACAGATGCTCTACCAAATTTCTTCCGTAACTTAGTGCCGAAATTCATTGCTTCATATAAAGCGAGCAAGATTCCATGAAATACAAAAGGAAGCTAGATGAGGTAGACATCACCCCAGATGCCATTAATTCTATTTATTAGAGTGATGAAATTGACTTAAGGGCCGAGTTTGCAGCTAGGGTGGCCGACAAAGAAAATTAGCTGAAATGGGTGGCCCACATTATTGACAATAATAAACTGATTTGGGATATGATGGGAGGAGAAATTACACAACAATACCTCATATTCAAAGCCAAAAAATTTTTGGAGTTTGTGTGTTTCTTCCTTATGCCCTCCAAGAATGATCAGCAAATACAGATTGAGGTCGCCATCCTTATTGCTTGTATCATATTTAGAGTGCCTATAGACTTTGGCAAAGTGGTCACCACACAGATGAAGAGAAAATATCGACTACAAGCTCTCTCCATGCCGTAACTATTGCTCATCATCCTATTATGTGAGAGAGCAGGGGTCCCCCTATTTCCATTTGAAATGCCCAGCTCTTCCGCCAGTGTGGTTGGCGTTGACAAGAAGAGGGATGTCGATGCTCCCAAGAGCAAGAGGAAGAGGATGCAAACCTATGATTTCCCTGAAGGCTCCACCACCTATGACCTCGATGAAGTTCCAATGGCTCCTGACGTCAATGCACCAAACCTCGAAATATGGTGACATGTTTCTGAGAAGGCATCACTCCAAGGGCCTTCTCCACCACCTTCATCCTACAGGCCGAGAGGGCTCCAAAAGAAGCTAAAATGACACATTCTCATGACAACCAACTTGAAAGGTTGGCCGAGAATCTGCCAGACCTCATCCAAAAGCTAGTCAAGAAGGAGATGAAAGATGTGTTTGACAGCTTGAACATGTTGTGCTCCTGAGTTAATGTAGTTGAGGAAGCTATCTCATCTCTCTTAGCTGATGTGAGGGAATTAAGAAGCTGGAAACCTATGGACGAACCCTATATGAGCTTCATTGATAAACGATGGCTGCCCCACACACAACCTGAGGCCCTATTGACTACTTGTTTGCAAGACTAAGAGAGGACAATGAGGCTGAACATGGAGATGATGATGGTGGAGCTAAGGCAGACAATGATAATGTTGATGATGAGGAGTAGCTGATTCACGGAGTTATTGCCCATCCTTGTTTTTAATTTACACATTGGGAACAATGTAATATTCTTAGTTGGGGGTGGAGAGTGCTAAAATCTTTCTTTCTATGTTTGTGGTATTGACTCTTGTTGCCCTTGTCAGGATTTTTTGCTTTTTCTTTTAATGCCTTTAAGTATTTAGTTTGATTGCTTAGGTTGAATGAATTCCCTTTTCTTATTTTGGAGTTATGAAAATCATTGGGCTGCTTTTCCTTCTTTGATAATGTGAAGTGCCATTGACGGGTTGGTCTTATATTCCAATTAATTCTTGACCCATACTTTGCAGATCATGTTTATAGATAGTAGATAGCAATAAACTCTAAGGGTTTTTTTTATACCACGCTTCTTTTCCAAGGAGCAAAATGGTCTTTCTTTTCTTTATTTTTGTGTCAAACCAGGTGATATTTTCCTGTGATAGATTGAGAGGTGACTTGTTAAGGGAAAATGCCATGTTTTTGATTCATTATTGTACTTACTTTAATTTGCACCACCAAAATTTCTTTATGGCATAGAAATGAGTTTTGAATTTGAGAATGAGCACTCTCTTGTCAAGTATTACACATTTGTTGTTTGGCTTCTTGATTTTTAAGCTAGTTTGTCTAAAGTCATACCCTTGATTTGATTTTGAAAAATAGTTGTAATCCTAGGAGTGTGATGCCTTGTGTGGTGAGGAATTTGACTTGATTCTTGTGTGTGCACATTGTCTAGACTTGCCCTGACTGTGGTTCAAGGCAAAATCTTCTAGATGTAGCAACACTTAGACAATGATCTTAGGCTTTCTTTGGATACTCACTTCACCACAAAATGACCTCCTTGATCATCAATTTTTGAGAGCCAATGTTTGAGCCTTTAATTTTTTTTTGAAAGCTACATTGCAAGTCTAGTACCCTTTTAAATCCTCTTCTTTAGTACCCGTCCTTCCTAATTGCTAGTGATGAAAGGAAGAAACAAATTGGGGCTTGAAGCCTAATATTTGGGGTGGGATAAGGAAATAAATTGAAATGAGACAAAATCCTAAGTTTGTGAGTGTGCATAACGGGAAAATATGTGAGCTTCAACATGAGGTAGCACCAAATTACTTGTGAAAACGAATGAGATAGTTGGTTTTAAAACCTCCAATCAATAGAAGAAAAAAGAATTTTTTTTGAAAGGTGTTTATCTTTCTTAGATAAGGAAAAATGCATAGTGCAAGATGTTGCAAGGGTGGTTCTTGATTAAAAATGAGAATGATGAATAAGGAGAGATAAGGTGGAGTGATCTCACTAAAGTAGCGGGATGGTTGACTGTGTTCAAATAAGGCATTAGGGAGGTTCTAGTCCCTAGAGCAAAACTTTATCCAACCCCTATCCCTAGCCATCATTATGACACACAAGTCCATAGTGATTCAGAGTGTAGCAACTCTAAATTAGTGGCAAGTTACATGAAGGAAAAGCCTATGGGTAAAATATGTATGCATTTGAATGTCTTTGAGAGAGTGAGCATCTTTGCTTTATTATATAACCCCTATGTGTGAATTGTATGTATATGAGTGGGGCTCTCTCTTTATGCGAGTGGAATCACTTTCGTGAAGTACATGCTAAAATTATGCTTTCAATTGAGGGGTGTGAACGAGATAAGTTGTGCAATGAACTTTAAGACAGACCTTGAATGTTAATTTTCAATAACATGAGATGTTTATTAAGAGTGTTTTGATTGAAAATATCCATTGCTTTGAAGTGAAAGAATGAAAATGAAATATGTCAAATTCTTGTGGTTACCAATTGAGTTTGTGCAACACGTTTTGAGTCTTCTTGTTTTTGTTGAGTAAGTGTGAGATTTTTAAGTTTGGATTAATCTTTAGAAGTCCCTTGTGCTGATCTTTTGATGTAAACGCTTAATTCAATTCTTAGTTGTATGCCTTGATTGAGGACAAGCAATGGTTCATGTTTGGGAGTTTGATGAGTTAGTAATTTTCCAACTCATTAGGTTCTTATTCATGGGTTTTTGCATGGTTTTCACATCAATTAGGGTGGATTTATGCCTTTTCTCTTTGTTTTTGTAGGTACTGAACTTATACAAGGAAAATAGAGGAATTAAACAAAAGCCACTCTACAGGAGGATAGGAATTTGTGTGCCACACTTGGGCACTTGCGAAACACAGGTGCCAATGCAAGACTCACTGGATAAAGCTGAAGTACACCTACAAAGCGTAGGTGAAAACATAGCTAATTCTATAAAAAGAAGTCCGAGACTTTTGAAGGATCCGCAGCTCACGGATGAGCACCTACGAAACGCAGGTGCCGCATAAATTGACTAGATCGCTAACTGGGAAAAATTGTCCAACTCTGGCACATATTCAATGTGAAAGCTTCCAAGGGAATTTGAAGAAAGTTGTACAATCAGAGAATATGTATAATTACCCCAATTGTACTCATGCATGTGATAACTTGTACATCAGAGGAAAGAAGTTTTGAGAGAGAAGTAGAGAGAGAAACAGGAGAGTAATTTATTCTTCTTGTTGTTCTTTCCTAGTTTGAGCTAAGTACACCATTATTGCAGATTTAAAGGCTTGAATTTATATTCAATATTATGAATGTTAATGAATCACCCATGGGTATCTTCTCTTTAACTTCATCTATGAGTAGCTAATTTAATTGCAAGGGGTGTGTGCATGATTAGGGTTTAGAATGGATCAGGTGTTGTTAATTTAGTCCTAAATTCAATTATAGTACATGAATCTAGTGTTTACTCCAAGTTTGAATGTTATAATTAATGGTGGCAAACATTAATTTACTTTTTTTATCTTGCTTTTGCTTGTAAAAGAGGATTAAGATTTGGGTGAGGAAGCAATAGTGAGGAATTGGGTTAAGGATCTGCGGGGTTGAGCTAGAGATAGGGAGAAACCATTTTCGTTATCCATTAAAGGGTTGAGGCTAGAGATAATTAAGCTCTTTCTCAAATTTTTGGTGGCTGATAGATATTTGTGACCTCGGGGTTTGAGAAAACCCAAGGCAAATTCACCAAAGTGGTTGAAAAATATTGTGTGTTGCCTTTTCCATTCCTATTCTTGCTGTAAATTATATTTGAGACTAGTTAGTTAACTCCAATCCAATTGACACCCCGTCAAAAGCATATTCCTAGTTCATTCTCATTGCTTGCAACAATCAACTTTGCCTTGTTCTTTCTTTGAAACTAGAATTCTATAATTTACTCCTTTTCCCCTAATTTTTTCCTTATTACAATATAAGCAATGATGCATGAAAAATTGATTTACTTTACAACTCTTGGTTGATCTAGTTCAATTCTTTGTGGGATTCGACTCCGACATCCATTGAGAATTTATTTTTTGACAACGACCATTGCCACCTCCTTTATAAAGGGATAGTTGTATTGAGTGTGATCATTAGTCACTTCACCACTAATTGACCTCCTCGAACGTCCTTTTTAATCATTGTTTGATCCTTGAGCCTTTTTCTTGGCAACCACATTACAAGCTTTATACTCTTTTCCATCTTCTTATTTGGCACCCTTTTCTCCCTAATTGCTAGTGATGAAACAAAATAAAATGTGTCTTGCAGCCCAAGAGTTGAGGGTGGAAAAATGAAATGTGATATAGGCAAAAGCCTAAGTTTGGGGTTGTGCAAAAAGAAAAAAAAAGGGAATGAGCTTCAATATGAGGTAGAACAAAATGTCATTAAAAAAGAATGAAATGATTGGAGGAAAAAAACCTTGAATAAAATGAATAATTGAATGGGGCTATATCTTGTTTAGATAAGGTTTAATGCAGAATCCAAGGTGTTTAAAAGGTGGTTCTTGATAATGGTGAATAAGGAGAGATAAGGTGGAGTAAACTCGCTAGTGTAGCAGGATGTTTGAATGTTTTCACAAAAGGCATTAGTAAGGTTCTAATCACTAGAGTTAAAAGTTGTCCTACTTTTAACCCCTAGCCTTTATTATGACCCGCAAGTCCTTAGTGATTCAAAGTGTATCAACTCTAAATTAGTGGTGAGTTACCTAAAGGGAAAGTCTATGGGTCGAGTGTGTATGCACTTGAATTTCCTTAGGAGAGTGAGCGTATTTGCATCATTTCATAATCCCTATGTGTGAATTGCATTTTTGTGAATGTGATTCTCTCTTGTGGTGAGTAGCATCATTTCCTCGAACAAATGCTAAAAATTGTGTTTTTCATTGAGAGGTATGAATGCAACAAGTTGTACAGTAAACTTTGAGGCAAACCTTCAATGTTGATTGTCAGTGACTTGAGATGCTTATTAATCTTGATTGGTTGAAATACGCCCCTAATCTAAAGTGAAAATAATGAATGAGATATACGCAAAATGTTTGTGGTTACCAATTGAGTTTGTGCAACATGTTTTGAGTCTTTTTATTTTTTTCTTGAGTCGTATGAGATTTTTGGGTTATCTTAAGTTAGTAGGCCCTTATGCAGCTCTTATAATTTGGATGCTTAGTTCAATTTGTAATTGTGAAAGAATGTCTTGCTTGAAGAAAAGAAATGATTCAAGTTGAGGGGTTTGATGAGTTGGTAACTGATCTCGGGCTAAAATAGCATGCCCCAGTGATGCTTTATACCATAATTTAGTCTTGTTTATCTAATTTATTTTATACATTTTCATGTAATTTTATATAAATGTGAATACATGTACTAACCAACGTGAGTAGTATTTGTTTTGTAGGTTTTAATGAATTTGAGGAACTAATTCGTCAGTTGGTGAAGTAGAGGAATGGAGTCGGGAGCAATTGGCGAAAGTCGGCAAGGAGCATGCCATGGCAAGGCTGGCCGTGCCAGGCAGCATGCCACGTTGATGCGTGTGCCGCGCCCAGCGCCATGCCACGCCCATGCCAGGCGCATGAAAAGAGGCAGCAGGCAGGCAGGCTCTAGTGCGCCAGCGCCGTGCCATGCTAGGCCAGCTGCGCGACAGAGCAAGGCCAACGCGCTGCATGAGCAGCGTGTCACGCTGGCAGCACGGTGACATTCTGGCAGTTTGGCATCCTGAGGCAATTTCCAGAGAGCCTCCGCGTTACCTCCGTGTTACGGAGGTAGTGCTCCGCGATACACTCTGTGACACGGAGCCATTCCACGACAGGCTTAATTTTGCACGTTTCACATTTACTATAAATAGGTCCCTTAGCTCCTAAAACCATTTTGTCATGATTTTATTCTGGAAAACCACCTAGGAGTGAAGGGAGAAGTGGGAGAACTCATCTAGGGTTTGGCAAATTCCCTTCTCTTCTACCAATTCTTGTAAGTATGTTAATTTAGTTGTAGTTTCTCATAGTTTTACGAACATGAATGGCTAGAACCCTTCCTCTAGGGTTCAAGCCATGAATTATGATTGTGTTTTTATGAATTTGTGTGGAATTAAGTTATTGATTGTTGTTTTATCTTGCATTCTAGATTATTGGTTGTTTTTATGATTGATCACCATGAAAACATACACGTTAACTTGGGCATTTTCTTGAGAAAGCATTTACCTAGGTCAGAACATGAGAATGTCAGGAGCATGATTGTATCTCACGATATAATTTGTGTTAGGATAGAAATATACCTAATGCCCTGCTTTGTTAATAAAACAGGATTATTTAGAGACCTACTTAGGTTTATCACATCACCACTCGAAGAAGTAGTTGTGAGGCTAAGTTGAGTTAAATGATTAGGTGCACGAGAGTCCCTACTCATTTCCACATGAACCACATCCACGTAATTAATTGCCCACGAACTAGGAGTAGCATCCTCGCTCACAATGATGCCGTGAGGCTAGTTTATCGTGTTTAGAGGCTCGAAAGGCCCTGAGCATGCAATTCTGATTATATGAGACAACAATTGATAGTTTCATACTTAACCCATTGCAATTTGCAATAGCGCATGATTAGTTGGTTTTAACTCTATGTTGCTCCTAGAGTGAATTCAGAATATGTTGTTGACAAAAATTAGACTTAATTAAACCTCCCTCGAAAACTTCTCTAATCGACACTTGCGGTATTTAATATCACACTTGAACTAGATAGTTAGAGGAATGGGTCCAGGCCCTGTGGGTTCGATATTCCGGTTCTTATAAAGAGCCACTATATTACTTGCACGACCCGTACACTTGCGGTATGCGCGAAATGAGTCTGAAATAGTTTTTGGCGCCGTTGCTGGGGACTCTGTGAAGTTTTGATAATTTATCTATTTTTGTGTGATTTTTGAATTTCCTTAAGTGTTGAGAAACTTGGTCTTAGTCTGAATTATTGCAGGTGACAGGTTGTCCTGCCGAGCTGGCTAAAAATAGAGAGCTTATGGAACCGTTGCTTGAACCTGAACGTCAAATCCATTTGCAAAGGAGAGTAGCTCTAAAGAAAAAGCTGAAGAGACTTCAAGAAAAGGTACAACAACAACCACCCACAGGACAAGCACAATTGTCATCGGAAGAAAAGGCAGCTAGACCAGTTCGTGAATTGGCAATCCCACTAGCGACTAACGTGACCTCTAGTATCCGTAAAACAGAGCCTGGAGGGATCTTTGAGCTTAAACAAAACATGGTGCAGCTGTTACATTCTAGTGGTCAATACACTGGGATAGCACATGAGGACCCGCAGCAGCACTTACAAAGCTTTTTAGAGATTAGTGACACGTTTGTCCCCACCGGTGTGTCCACAGATTATGTCTGACTGACCCTCTTCCCATTTTCACTATTGGGAGAGGCTAAAAAGTGGTTGAAGGCTGAGCTACCGAACTCCATAACTTCGTCGAATGACTTGGCTAAGAAGTTCCTCATCAGATTCTTTCCTTCAGGCAAAACTGCAAAGTTGCGAAGTGAAATGCTCAGTTTCAAGCAGAGGCCTGATGAGAATTTATATTTGTCTTGGGAAAGACTCAAGTCATTGTTGAGAGACTGTCCCCATCACCAACAATCAAATGAAGTGCTGGCTCATACCTTTGTAGAAAGTCTAGACCCACACACTAAAATTTTACTAGACTCTGCATCGGGTGGGCAATCCTTGGAGAAGACGTATGATGAGTTGAACACTTTGTTGAACAGAATTGCTCAAGGAAATCCAGAGTGGCACAAAAAGTCATCAAGAGGGGCAGGAAAGAGATCAGGGTTGATAGAGGTAGATGGAATGAATGCCTTGGCAGTGCAGTTAGCTTCGTTCCAGCATCAAATGATGACTCAGTTCAATAAACTAAGTATGAACCAACAACAGGGCCAGGTTAATGCAGTTCAGCAAACTCCAAGTTGGTGTGAAATTTGTAGTAATAATGGGCACAAGGCAGAATCTAGTGGAGCCAATCCGGAATCAGTCAATTTTGTTGGGAATGTGCAGCGAAACAATCAGAATGTTGGACAAAGTACAACAGAAATTGGCAGGGCCACCCGAATTTTTCTTGGGGTCGAGACCAAAAGCAGAGTTATCAGCAACCTCAATAACAGCAGTACCAGCAGAATAGGCAGAATGATGGACAAGTGACCAACAACATTGAGGAAACATTGCAGAAAATCATGGAGACCCAGACTCAGTTAGCAGAGAATCAGGAGAGGATGGCAACAGACTTAAAGAATCAGCAAATGGCCACCCGCAATCTTGAAAAACAAGTGGGTCATCTAGCAGCTACTCAAAACATGAGATCACAAGGGGGATTACCAAGCGACACGGATCCTAATCCCCGGCAGGTCAATGCCATCAATTTGAGAAGCGACAAGCAATTAGCTGATGTAGTGCCAAAAGAGCTGAGAAAGGAGGTGCAGCCGGAGTTGGTTAGACCAGGACAATCCAGCAACACGGGAGATAATCATAGTGTTGGGCAACAAAATGCACAATCTTCATCGCAGCCAGCACAAAGACCACCACCACCATTCCCTCAGAAATTCAGAAAGATCAAGGCGGAGGAATGCTTCAAAAAGTTCTTTGAGAGTTTCAAAGAAATTCACATAAATTTGCCTCTTATTGATGTTTTGCAAGGAATGCCCAAGTATGCTAAATACATGAAGGACGTGATGGCGAACAAAGTTAGGTTGGTGGATGTCCAGACTGTAGCACTGACTGAGGAGTGCAGTCACAGGGTATTAAGTAAGATTCCAAAGAAGTTCAAAGACCCAGGGAGTTTTACCCTCCCCATACAAATTGGTAAAGCTGAGGTGATACGAGCTTTGTGTGATCTAGGGGTAGCAGTTAACCTAATGCCCCTATCCTTATTCAACACCCTGGGGTTGGGAAAACCGAGGCCAATGAGGCTGATGCTACAGCTGGCTGATAAGTCACGAGTGACACCTGATGGAATAATAGAGGACCTTCTCATCAAAGTAGGTAAGTTTATTATACCTGCTGATTTTATTGTTCTAGATTTTTAGGTTGATGACTAGGTACCCTTAATCTTGGGACGGCCATTCTTGGCCACCGGAGGAGCGGTGATTGATTTGAGAGCAGGGACCCTGAAAATGAGGGTTGAAGATGAAGAAGAACTCTTCTGCGTTTACCAAGAAATGAACCCATCCGCACACTGCAGAAACCTTTGTCAGGTTAGTGTGTTGTCTGAGGATGAGTGTGGGGTGGACGATTCCACAGGTGCATGGCCAAAGGCAATGACAAGTGTTCAGCCCGTGTCTGATAAAGTGATTCAAATTGAAAAGAAGTTGGAGGAAGAGAGGAACAGAGTGGAGGCTGTTTCCTCTAAACAGAAAAAGAAAAGGAGATGGTTCTCAAACGGGAACCCAGGTATGAGGATGTCCTGAAAAGGACAGTCCACGTTGTGCTGCGACGTAAAATAAGGCGCTGCTTGGGAGGCAACCCAAGGGTACCTCAGGTACAAATTGTTTCATTTTTGATTTTGTGTTGATTTTGTTGTTTTCATTATGTTTGTGTTTTTGGTTGAAAGTTAAGCACAAATGGAAGGGAAGTCTGAGTACCGAGAAGGAGGAAGCTAAAAAGCATGAAATAGAAGAAGTGTGGGGTCAAACACCCACCTAGGAGAACTTGAAGAAAACCATTCTTTTAGCTTGGGATAGAGGCCCAGGGAGTATTTCTTGTCCTTTAAATTTTAATTTAATGCTATGAGGACATAGCATTATTTAAGTGTGGGTGAGAAAAATTTCAAAATTTTTGTGCTTACCAAATTTTTTGTGGTGAATGTAATGCTTGTGAGGAATTTGTGGGAAATTCGAAAAATTTTTATGAGTCAAGCATGAATTCAGCACCCGTTGGTTTTTCTTTTCGGTTCTTTTCCAACGGGGGGTCTTTGAACCGAAGAATAAAATTTCTTTTTTCTTTTCTTTGTCTGTATATAATGTTTTAGTCATAGTTAGAGCCTATTTCCGAAGATGGATGGATGACGACCGTCTTAAGGAAAATTAGTCAATAGGTTGTGGGTTTGTGAAGCCGTAGCTAATTGATGCTTGATGTTCTTGGTATGTGCTATAAATGTTTGTAAGAGGCAAGTATGGTTAGTGTTGAAGCATGCAAGTGGTATAACTTTGGTTGAGATACTTAGGCTCTTGAATTTGACTCAATATGATTGAAGCTTAATGTTTGAATTCTTGCGATTAGCTGGGTTAAGAGTTTGCTGAATGTGTCTTGAATTGAGCATGTGCCATGAGTGTAATGTTTTTGAGCATTCTGTGCTATTGTGGAATGTCTAGAACTTGCCTGGTGTGTTTATAAAACGAAATGAAGGATGTGAATTGTAGGAGATGATTTAGGCATTTCTCTGAAGGAACCTAAATGTTATCCCTCTTTTTACCTACCTTGAATATGCAATCCTAGTTAGCCCCGTTGAGCCTTGAGCCTGTTCTTTGACAGCTACAACATAAGCTTAATTCTTTTTCTTTCATTAGCCTTGAATTTGAAGCAAAACTCCTAAGCGCTTAAAGGGAAAATCCGAAAGAGTAAAGGAGTGAGAAAAATGAAAAAGAAGAAAAATTGGCAGTTGTAAAAGTTGAGAAAGGACAAGGGTGCACTTGTTTGAATACGGTTGAGTATTAGTAGGGAGTAAGAACATAAATTAATGAAAAGTTACTTATAGAACTCCTTGCTAATAAGCTAAGAGTGCCTAAAGAAATGGGAAAACAAAAGAGGAAAAAGAAAGCTGAAAAGAGATAAAGGTGAAGTAAGAGAATGGAAGTTTGTAATGAGGGCGTGATGTATTAAAAGCGCTTAGGGAAGATAGTCACTATTACTGTCCATAATAGTACCTACCCGTCCCTTTTGCTACATTACAACCTAAAAAGTCCTACTTGATCTTACATTCATACATCCTTAAATTAGTGGAATAAAACACTAAGGGCAAGCTTATGGGTCATTACATGATACACATGAATTCTTTGTGAGAGTGAGCGTAATTCTATTCATGTACCCACACATGTTGTGATTTAAAAAGTTTTTGCGTGTGAAAATGGGTAACTCTCATTCCGTGAGTGTTATACCCCGTAAGATTCCCGACACCTAGATGGCCTATTCGCACGTTGGTTAAGCATATTTGAAAGCCATACGTGCTAGAGAAAGGCCCGGAAAAGGATCAGACGGGTAACCTGTCGAACCATCGTGGAAGGAGCTGAGGCAGAGCCCCTCCGCAATGGCAACGTGTCACGGAGGGGGAGCCTCCGCATTGGCTCCGTGACACGTTAGCCCTGTCTAGGCCTAAATATATAAGCCCTCCACTTCGGTTTATGATGTTATATCCTCCATTTAACTTCCAGAAAAACGTACAAACAGAGAGAGTCGAAGAAGGGTAACCTATAATCGTTCGATTACGCTGCCAAACGTTGTCCAAACTTAAATTAACTCCAGATACCGAAGTATTTAGCAGCAGGGAGCATTCCTACGGATTTAGTTTTGCGAAATATGGCCGACAAATCGTCAAGCTACCAGACTAAGGTAAGTGGAATTGCTCCAAACTAGTGTCTATGTGTTCCTAACTGTGAAGTGAATACTCTCGGAGTTGAATGTTGAGAATTAAGTGAGTCCAATAGATTCTGAGTTGTGTTGCCATATCATATTCAGTCCGGAAGTTAGTAAAGCATGCGCCAAAGGGCGAGTTAGCATTCCAGATTTAGTATAGCTTATTTATTGATTAGCAAGCATGTTACAGAATAAAAAGAAACAGATTTTCAGAATATAAACTAGTAAAGTAAAATCAGATAGACAGACAGATTTATGGCTACAGATTAGCCATTCAGACAGATTGTATCCCGGCTACAGATTAGCCAAACAGTTAAATGAAGATTTCAGAATTAGTATAATCAGTAAAGAATCAGTATTGTACAGAACCAGATCAAAATAAGAAACTAGCTTTCAGATAGTCTTTCTCAGCTATACATGATTGCTATTTATATGTACTATTTGTTTGTTGAGACTTGATGTGGCGTGAGGGCACCTTATTGAGCGTCCTCGCCGCCCCTGGGTTGGTAATCGTGTCGCCCACTGAGCGGGTGAGTTTTACGTCACTCCGAGGAGTGGCATGCCATCCCCAATTTGGACGAAGATGGGATGAAGCTTTCCCCATAGCAGTCTGATCAGCATTACAGGTGCAGCTCCGATTTCAGATAGCCCTGTTGAGTTTTGTGTCCAGGGAACCAGATCCTATTTGTTACTGTCTATACATTCAGTTATCATAGGTGTAGCTCCAGTTTTAGATAGCCCCGTTGAGTTTGTGTCCGGGGATCCAGACCCTATCTATTACTGTCTACACAGGAGTCCTCCGGAGCCAGACACGGTTGCTTATATCGGAGGCTATGGCCCGAGCCGGAGACCCAGGGGGCCGGTAGAGGAGCTCCGAAGTGAGCAGACGAGTGGAGTGACTTATTTTTGGTTGGTTTTGACCCGGGTAGGGGTATGTAGATTGTTTGCTTGCTTGGAGCCATCCGGCTTATGGGGGTTGGTATTGGCTCTTGCTTGCTACTTGTATGTTTATTTATGTGTTATATACTAGTTACTAGACAGCAGGCCGTCGTGTTTTCAGGTACGCCTCTACCTTATCAGTACAGGAAGCATGATTCAGTTTTTATCAATTTCTTCAGATACAGTTGTCTCCTGCCGTGCAGTTTTGTTAGATACGCTATCTATATCCAGTTGTTTTAGTTATATTGTTTCAGTTGCTTTGCATACTCAGTACCAGTGGTACTGACGCCCAGTGGGGCGCTGCATTACTTGCCTGCAGGTACCCATAGATTGGAAGGCGATCCCTCGTGATCCTAGCCAGCGCAGAGTCATCAGCTTCTGTCATCCGGAGCTTGATATTTCAGAGGTTTACATCATTTCCTTTTGTTGTACAGTACGGGTAGGTCAGGGCCCTGTCCCGACCCTCTTATAAGTACTCCTAGAGGCTTGCAGTCTGTATATATTTCCCTGTGGTCAGTTGAGCCGGTCATGTGAGGCCGTGCAGTTTGTTATAGCTGTTAAGCATTTCAGTTTATGTTGGCCGTGTGAGGCCTTAGTTTGACAGTAGTGGTGACCTTGCCGGTCACATAGTCTTACAGTAGTCTTGTGTTGAGGTACAGATAACTAGACAGCATGGTGGCCTTGTCGGCCCGCATAGGCTCCCATATATTGAGATGTTTCTTGTTCGATGTTATTACAGGTACATGTGGCTATAGGCCCAGTTGGCCGGAGGCTGTGTTTACAACTGTTATATAGCCCTTTGTTTCCAAAAATCTAAGTTAGAGCCAGCCAGGCACCAGATGGGCTTAGGCTCACTAGCTAGCAGTCTAGATCCTACTAGGGCACCAGGTACCTGTCATACCCCCCAAAGCGGGGCGTGACAAACTTGGTATCAGAGCAGGTCGTGTCCCAGGGAGTCTGCAAGCCGTGCTAAGTAGAGTCTTGTCTATTGGTGTGTTGTGCACCACATACTATAGGCAGGAGGCTGCGAGGAATAATAGGATGGTTACTCTTCTTTCATACTCAGTCGTGCCATAGCACAATACAGTATAGGGTCGAGTCCCTAAAACTTATCGTATTCTTTGTCTACAGATAAGAATGGCAGATCAGCGACACCCTGCCACAGGCAGGAGATTAGACACAGCAGTAGGAGAAGGCAACAGCAGGATGCCTCAGTTTCAATCAGAGTCAGCCCGATCTGAGGGCGATATAGAGGCTTCATCACAGCCCTCTCAGCAGCCCCCCTCACATCAGGGGCCGTTGGGCACTACACCGCCCCCGATAGCTCCTGTGCATTCGCCATCAGATCAGGAGGTTCGTAGCGCTGTAGTTATGTTGGCACAGATGATGGCCACACAGCGCCATCCAGTGCCACCTGTAGCAGCAGAGCCTTCAGGTGGGTCAGGTAGTTCCAGGGTTAGGGAATTTTTAGCACTGGGTCCCCGGCAGTTTACTGGGTCAGATCCGTCAGAGGACCCTCAGGACTTCCTAGATCAGATGCAGAGGATATTCTGAGTTATGCATGTGACCTCTTCAGAGTCTATTGAGCTGGCAGTGTTCTGGTTACGGGATATAGCTATATTGTGGTACGAGAGCTGGGAAAGGTCCCGAGGGAGAGATGTTACCCCTCCGACCTGGACCAGTTTCTCGGAGGCCTTTCTAGATCATTATTTTCCACGAGAGATCCGGCAGGACCGGATGGACCAGTTCCTACATCTAGAGCAGGGGGCGAGGAGTATACGTGAGTATGCTTTATAGTTTAACTCCTTAGCCCGTTATGCTCCAGCATTTGTTGATACCATGCCAGCGAGAGTTCACAGATTTATCATGGGTCTAAACCCGGAGTATACTGAGGCGTGTATGATGGCGACGTTGCGAGAGGATATGGACATTGCCCGAGTACAAGCTTTTGCTCAGACCATAGAGGTGATCTTGGACAGATTTAGATGCCCAAGTGATACTCAAATGTATTATTTTCGCCTTGTTTGTGTGCAATATGTATATATTCTAATGTAATTGGTAATAAAATGTGAATTTATACTAACCAACATGATTAGCATTTGTTTTGCAGGAAAATATGATTTTTAGGAGCTAAAATACATGTTGGAACTATATCGGAGTTGGACTTGGATACGAGCGTGCAAAAGACATTGGAATGCACAAATTATAGGGGCTCCGCGATGGAGCCATGTCACGCTACCATCGCGGAGGCACACTGCCTGGAGAGGAAATTAAATGGCAAATTCCAGTGAGGCCTCGCGACAGCTCCGTGGCACGGAGATAGGCCTCCGCGTTGGCCTCCGTGCCACGTTGAGGCTATTTTACCGGACCCTGGATTTCCAGTGAAGGTCCGTGTCCACGCCGTGTCACGGAGGCAGTGCTCCGCGTTGACCTCCGTGACACGTTGCTTGTTATTCCGGGAAAAATTTCCCTCTAGTATAAATAGCACACTTAGGTTTATTTTAATCAGTTCAGACTTGGTGGAGCTAGGACGTGGGTTAGCAGCAGTTGAGGGACGAAAAAGCTAAGGGATTTCTTCTCTTCCTTTCTTCTTTCAATCAATTGTATGTATGATTTACACTTGTTTTAGGATGATCAATCCACAAATGAGTGGCTAATTCTCTTCCTTGCTAAGGTTTTGAACATGTGTAGTGAATTTTGATTGTAAATGATATGGTTTTCTTCTTCTTCTTTCATGTTGTTCTATTAATTCTTGTTCTTACTGCATTAGTGCTTGGCCGACATTAATGTACATCTAAAAAGTCGAATTTCACTCGAGAGAGCAAGAAATTGGAAAGTTGTGAATTAATAGGGTATTGTTCTTAACTTGATTTGGGAAAATTGGGTTTTGATGTGCTTTCCTGATAGAAATATACTTGAAAGCCGTATTAGTCAATTTAGGAACCGGAATTGTATTGCTAGGTCGTAAATTGCATTTGATCACAGAAATGTAGACGAATGGTTTATGATTCTTAAGTGAAATTAAATACGAGAGTTTTAATTTCTAGGCTACTGTTCTTGGCTAGCAACATGAAGAAGAGATTAACTGAATTATTATTATAATCGAATTCATTACTTGTTCTTAACCTTGGCATGCTCATATCCATAGTTTAAATTCACAGTAAAATAATTGTTAATAGTTTTAGTATAGATTTTATAAACAAAAACTCATTTTACTGTCGGTTATGTTGTTGTTAGCATAATTAGAAGTAAGATAAGAATATAGTATACTTAGGCAAATTTTACATATCCTGAGCCTCCTTGGATCGATACTTGGCTTACTTAGCCACTTTATTACTTGTTTGACCACGTGCACTTGCGTGTCGGTTTATAATATATAATACCAACCGAAAAAGCCGGACAAGTTTTTGGCGCCGATGCCGGGGAGGCTAGGCAATTGGTGAAATTGTGTTAAGTGTAAATTTACTGTATTTTTGTTTTATTTTCTTAAGTGTTGACAACTTGGTCTTAGTATTTGTTTTAATTCTTTGTTCATTTTATTTTTTCTGTCTTTTGGATACCCTCATTGACATGACATCTTGGAATATAAATGGTGGATACGCATATTTCGGCGAATCTTGCATGAATTGTGGAGGACCCCACTTGTGGCAAAACTGTAACACGTTCAATATATGTGGGTGTCAATATGGCCATTGGGGTGATTGTCCAAAGGCATATTCCCCTCCCCCAAGCTCCCGCTATGATCATTCTGTTGTTTTTGCTGAATATTGGCATGTTGAAAATGAGGACTTGGGACGCCAAGTTCATATAGAGGACATGATGAAACAACTCCTGGAGCAATCAGAAGCAATGAAGGAGTCGGTGGCAAAATTGATAATTCAGCAAAAGGAGAATGCAGCGGCTGTAAGCAGGATGAGCGTCAAACTCACGGAGATGTGTGCTGAGGCTGAAGCTTGTGATAATTTGCAGGTGACAGTTTTAGCCGATATTCAAGAGGAACGACAAGAGGACTACAAGGGTGAATTTTTGGATGAAGCCCAACAATTAGAATCTCTTGAGTGTCCCCGTGATCGGCTCATACCTATAGAAAATCCATTCATGGAAGAAGAGAAAGAATATCTCCCATTTGACCTTAATGGAGAAATAGATGTCGATGTTGAAAAGGGGTCCACAAGTAAGGAAGTCAAGCACAATGCAATTTCAGAGTTGAGGTTGATTGGACCACACTCGAAGCATTTTTCGACATTAAGTTTGGTTGACAACACAGAAATAGAGTCTTCCAAGATTATAGAGAAATGTCTAGAGGAGGACCAAGCACCGTATATTCTGAAATTTGCTAACTCGAAGCAACGAAATAACTTCACTTACTCAAGGGCCAATAAGTTCAAAAGAAAGCATCTACTGCTTGGTCCTTACAATTTTTCACCACCACCCCAGGAGCATAAGAGGAAATTAGAGAAGAAATTAGGGGTGAAATTCATATCCTCAAGGCGGAGGAAAAAGTGGTGACACTTGGTACGTCGAGCCGCGACGGTAAACCAGGCACTGCACGGGAGGCAACCCGTGAAAAATATTTTCTTTCTTTCTTTTCTTAGTGTAAATAATTTTTATTTTTATTTTTCTTTTCTTGATTAGGCTTAGATTCTTGTTTTAGTTAATATTTTTCATTTTAGTTAGGGAAATCTATTAATCTAACCAATTTCGTTTAGTGAAGTGATTTTCAGGTCAAATGGAGAAAAATATGCATGGAAGCGGGAAAAATAAGGCAAGGTATGAAAAAATAATTTTATTGAAGAAACAATGCACTGGGGCCTTGGCTCTGTGTCACGGAGGAAGGGCTCCGCGTTACCCTCCGTGACACGTTGAAGGCAAAATCCGGATTTTTTTAAAATTTCCAGAGAGACATCGCGTTGGCTCCGTGTCACGGAGGAGGGTCTCCGCGTTACCCTCCGTGACACGTTGCCTTATATTTGGCGCCGGGTCACACCGGGTTACCGGGTGACCCGCGTGTTTTTCTTTAAATTAACCCTGATTTTGCCCAATTTTTCCCCATTTCTTCTACTCTCCGCGACCAAAACACCCAAATCCCCCTCCCCAACCAATGTGCCACGCTATTAGGCAAGGAATACGTCAAGTTTCTTCGGTTCTTCAACTCAAAGGTACGTTTTCCTCGTTTCTCTCAATTTTTTGGCGATTTTAGTCGAATTTAGGCATGAGAGGTGAGATATATCACCCCAAGTAGCAATTTAACATGATGTTGAGTTATTTGTGATTGATATATGTTCGGATTGTTGTAATTAGCGGTTGAACTTGTCGATTACGTGAATAATTCGGATTTGAGTGAAAAATTGCATTCTAGGGCTTGGGTTATTGAATTTGACTTGGGCAACTTGATAATTTGATGAATTCGATGCCGGGGTGTGGTTGTAAATTGAGATAAGTCGAGGTAAATATTGTGTGAATGTTATAGGAAGACAAATTCTCGAATTGTTGGGGAAAATGCGAAAATTGTGTAAATTGGTTTGATTATTTGGATTCGATTGTATATGGAATGTTTTTGCCTTTGTTTTTTATTTGTTGTTTTTATTGCTTGTGCGATGATTGAATTGTTAGCGATAGTAGGATTGGGATTAGCTGTATGAAGTCTGAGTAGTACGCTAACCGTTATGCTGTCGAAATTTTGTGTGAACGCACTAAGCATAAAGTGTATACTTGTTGTCTTTGGTGTAAATAGAGTTATCCTTGCCGTAGTTTTGTAAAAGTAGCTAAGGCCTAAGTGTGGGGTAAACGTTGTGTACCCCGACCTTAGCCTAAGTTAACATCTTTATAGCTTAACTTTGTGCTTGTTAATTTATATTGACAGGTACAATGGCTAGTAGACAGGATAAGGGCAAGGGTGCTTCTACCTCAGGCACCGGCAGAAAAAAAATGAGATTGGGCACCGCAGTCCCAGCTGCACCAGCTGTTCTGCGCGGCCAACGCCGCCAATACGGAACAAGGTGGGTAACCAAGGAAGGAAAGAAATGGTATGCTAAGCATAAGGAGAGCAAGTACTTCCCGGAGGAACATATTGCACGGGAACCACTAGCACAGGAGTTCCCCCGTATTGTGCAAAGGATTGAAGCAGCTGGGCTCAGCTTTATCTTTCAGGATCCCAAGGAGTGCAACCTTCATTTGGTCCGAGAGTTCTACGCAAATTGGAACCCGGCCATCAGAAGCCATACAATAAAAATCAGAGGGCAGATTGTCACTCTGGAACCCCAGCAATTTAGTGCCATTGTTGGAGCGCGGGACACAGACGCCCACGTTCTCCGCCAGCTAAACAACACCCCACCATACGCCGACATCAGACGTACATTGTGTGGGGCTCGATCCACAGCCCGATGGAGTAGACATAAGGAGAGGGGTTACCACCAGACTCTGCCTTATTCGCAGATGAACAGGGAGGCCAGAATATGGCTGAAAATTGTATGTTCGTGCTTGATCCCCGGAGTTCATATGATGGATGTGACCCGGGACCGTGTTTGCTTGGTGTATGCCCTTATGAAAGGGCTTGATATTAATGTTGGGGCGGTAATTATATCTGTCATGAAGAGAGCCAGACCACACCAGGGCCATAGATACGGGTTTGGCGGACTCATCACCACCTTCCTCCAAGGCCTCGATGTCGAGGAAGAAGCCTTGGATTACATTCCACAGTTGGAGCGGAGGGCCCTCGATGTGACAAAAACTAAGTCCCCCGACACCACACACGGGCCAGTGCTGACGTTGGGCGAGCGACATGCTCGTGACGATCAGTACATGGCACGTATGTTCGGCATGCAGATGCTTCAGCTACGGATTGGTGGGAGACCAGCCACCGAGGAAGAATTATGGCAGCTGGAGCTGGATTACCCATTTGGCGAGAATGCCAGAGCCTTATGCTGAGTGGGACCAGCCTTCGTTGAGCCGACTGATGACGATGTCCCTACTGATAAGGAGACACGTCGGGAGGACTCCGATGTGGAGTCCGAGGACGACGATGGAGCTGACTCAGATATGGGCGACGAGGCAGCAACACCAGATGAAGAAGTCGAATATTTCGACTGATCAGGGAGTTCCACCACCCGAAATTTTGTTTTGTAATTTTTGTGAACACTGGGGACAGTGTTCGATTTAAGTGTGGGGTGGGGAGTGGCTAGGTGCTGGGACTTGGGCTCTAATCTGCTGTATGCTTTTCCTTGGTTTGTATGTATGTTTGTGCTTTCCCTGTTATGAATTGATTTGTGTTGTAGCTGTATATTTTTTGTGGTTAATGATGTGTGTTATGAAAAGTTGTGGTTGCCAAGGTAACTATTTTGTGAATGCTGTAAATAGTTTGTAAATATTATTTTTTTCTGTCTATCGAAATGATCGATATTTTTCAAAAAATTTTCGAGAATATTTTGCAATTATCAAAATCTTTTGTAAATATTTTTCTATCGAAATGATCGATGTATTGCAAAAAATTTTCGGTTTTTATTTTTTTTGGGTTTCTCGGAGTTTGTTTTCGGTTCTTTTACCGAGAATAGTCCCATTGAACCGATGTCATAGTTAGTGACTGTTCCCTATGATGGATGGATGACGACCGTCTTAAGGGAATTGTAGTCGGTAGGAGTAGGATTTTAATTTGTTTTTAATTTTTCTTTGGTGGATTACATCAATGAACTGTAGTTGCTTTATGGTTGCAAAAATTTCGTTGCGTGTGTAACTGATGTTCAAAATGTGAAAGTGATTCGTTCGAAAGCATGCAATTTTGTAAATATGATTGAGTTACCTAGGCTGTAGAATTTCATTCAGTATGATTGAGGCTTAATTTTGAATTCATGTGATTGGCTAATTAGAGAGTCTGTGAATGCATCTTGATTCGAGCATGTGCATGAAGTGTGAAGTGAGGTATTGTTATTCCATGCCATTGTGAATTGTCTAGAACTTGCCTGGTGTGTATACAAAACGAAATGAAAGAGGTGTAGTGTTGGAAAGGATGTAGGCATTTCTTTGTTTTAACCGATAGTTTCCATTTTTTTCTTGTCAAACTCTACCGTTTTATATGTTGTATACCCTAGTCAGCCCGTTGAGCCTTTAGCCGATTTCTTTCTTTCTTTTGTCCAAAATTGTATAAACCAAGCTTTATTCCTTCTTTTCATTATCTGTAAAAGTCTATACAAAACTCTTAAGCGCTTACAAAGAAAAGAAAATGTTTCCCAAAGTGTTAAAGAGTGAGAAGAGTGAAAAGAAAAAGAAAAGCAGAGTGAGGAAAGAAAAGATGATTTTAAAGAGGCACTTCTTATAATTAAATGATATTGAGGGTACATGAAAACCCTTTGTTTTGTGTCAAGTGTGTTTAATGAAATGGGCAGTACGAAAGTAAACCAGCATGAATGGGAGAAAAAGAGAAAAGAGAGGAACAATGTCCATGAGTCGATGGGAATGTGTTGAAAAGGCGCTTAAGGATGCTAGAGACTATTATTGGCTAATCCAATATATATACTAGATCCATAGCCCCGTTACAACCCATTAAAGTCCTACTTGATCCTACATTGCATTTCTTTATATTAGTGGAGTAATACACTAAGGGCAAGCCTATGGGTCACGACATGATGCATGTGAATTCTTTTGGGAGAGAGAGTGAAATTAATTTTTATATGCCCCTACTTGCATGTTTGTGTGTTGCATAAACAAAAAGGGGAAGATTGTATGTATGGGTCACTTAGGTTTATTTTAATCAGTTCAGACTTGGTGGAGCTAGGACGTGGGTTAGCAGCAGTTGAGGGACGAAAAAGCTAAGGGATTTCTTCTCTTCCTTTCTTCTTTCAATCAATTGTATGTATGATTTACACTTGTTTTAGGATGATCAATCCACAAATGAGTGGCTAATTCTCTTCCTTGCTAAGGTTTTGAACATGTGTAGTGAATTTTGATTGTAAATGATATGGTTTTCTTCTTCTTCTTTCATGTTGTTCTATTAATTCTTGTTCTTACTGCATTAGTGCTTGGCCGACATTAATGTACATCTAAAAAGTCCAATTTCACTCGAGAGAGCAAGAAATTGGAAAGTTGTGAATTAATAGGGTATTGTTCTTAACTTGATTTGGGAAAATTGGGTTTTGATGTGCTTTCCTGATAGAAATATACTTGAAAGCTGTATTAGTCAATTTAGGAACCGGAATTGTATTGCTAGGTCGTAAATTGCATTTGATCACAGAAATGTAGACGAATGGTTTATGATTCTTAAGTGAAATTAAATACGAGAGTTTTAATTTCTAGGCTACTGTTGTTGTCTAGCAACATGAAGAAGAGATTAACCGAATTATTACTATAATCGGATTCATTACTTGTTCTTAACCTTGGCATGCTCATATCCATAGTTTAAATTCATAGTAAATAATTGTTAATAGTTTTAGTATAGATTTTATAAACAAAAACTCATTTAACTGTCGGTTACCTTGTTGTTAGCATAATTAGAAGTAAGATAAGAATATAGTATACTTAGGCAAATTTTACATATCCTGAGCCTCCTTGGATCGATACTTGGCTTACTTAGCCACTTTATTACTTGTTTGACCACGTGCACTTGCGTGTCGGTTTATAATATATAATACTAACCGAAAAAGCCGAACAAGAGGGTCTTAGACAGTGGCAGCAGAGTAGTAGACAGACCAGTCAGGAACAGCGCCACAGAGACAGACCAGATGACATACAAAGGGAAGCTCAGAAAGGACCCAGGCCACGACTATCAGACTGGCCCCCTAGACCCCCACCTCCACCACAGTAGCAACAGTGAGGTAGATATGTTCGTAGAGGGCAGTCAGAGCCCAGTGGCAGTTTCAGAACAGTGGAGTCCCCGCAGCAGAGAAGGGGAGAGCAGAGCCGATTTACGCCCCCACCCTGCCCTAATTGCGGTAGACCTCACGCCGAAGCTTGTAGATATGGCTCTACTAGGTGTTATATTTGCGGACAGGAGGGGCATCGGATGAGAGATTGTCCGACTAGAGGTCAAGGGAGTAGAGACAGCTAGGATAGGGGATCCGCAAGGCCATGAGCCCCAGCAGCCTCAGCGGGGCGTGGGCCTTCAGGTTTAGTAGGCAGAGGCCGAGGTAGATCAGGAGCTTCCACCTCAGGTACGGGCTCAAGCCGTACTTATGCATTGCCAGGGAGACGGGATTCAGAAGCGTCTCCAGATGTAGTGACAGGTATGATGACTACCTGTTCATGCCCTGCTTACATATTGATTGATCCGGGATCCACTCTGTCATATATTACCCCATTTGTGGCACGAAAGTTCAATATTGCACCAGAATTATTACGGCAGCCCTTTGCAGTATCCACGCCCGTTGGTGACTCTATTATAGCTAGCAGAATTTACCGAAGGTGTACAGTGGGGGTTGCCGACCGCCAGACTATAGTAGATCTGGTAGAGTTAGAAATGGTAGATTTCGATGCCATATTGGGTATGGATTGGCTGGTGCCATGCTAAGCTAACGTAGAATGTTGGACCAAGACGGTCCGATTCCACTTTCCAGGGGAGGCAGTGCGAGAGTGGAAAGGCAGCACGACTACTCCAAAGGGTAGGTTTATTTCCTACCTTCAGGCGAGGAAATTGATAACTAAGGGATGTATTTATCACCTAGTCAGAATTCAGGATGTTCGGGCAGAATCTCCGACACTCCAGTCTGTTCCGGTGGTGAACGAGTTCCCTGATGTGTTTCCAGATGAGTTACCTGGTCTTCCCCCAGAAAGATAAATAGATTTTGCTATTGATTTATTACCAGGCACTCAGCCTATATCAATTCCTCCTTATCGTATGGCTCCTGCAGAACTCAGAGAGTTGAAGGAGCAGTTGAAAGATTTGCTAGATAAAGGTTTCATCCGGCCGAGTACTTCACCATGGGGTGCGCCAGTTCTATTTGTGAGGAAGAAAGATGGCTCACTCTGTATGTGCATAGATTATCGGCAGTTGAACAAAGTTACAGTGAAGAACAAGTATCCGCTCCCTAGAATAGATGATTTATTTGATCAGTTACAAGGAGCCAGATACTTCTCTAAGATTGACTTGCGGTCCGGATATCATCAGGTCCGGGTACGTGAAAGGGATATTCCTAAAACGGCATTCAGGACACGATATGGGCACTTTGAATTTCTAGTTATGTCCTTTGGGTTAATGAATTCCCAAGCAGTATTCATGGACCTGATGAATAGTATTTTCAGACCATATCTGGACCTGTTCGTGATTGTGTTTATTGATGATATTCTGGTGTATTCTTGCTCTGAAGCGGATCACCGGACTCATTTATGGATAGTGCTCCAGATTCTCAGGGACCGGCAGTTATATGCTAAGTTTTCCAAGTGTGAATTCTGGCTGAACTCAGTAGCCTTGTTGGGGCATATTGTGTCGGATGCTGGTGTACAGGTTGACACGCAGAAGATAGAAGCAGTCAAATCATGGCCTAGGCCTACCACTCCGACTGAAGTCCGTAGTTTTCTGGGATTAGCGGGATATTACAGGAGGTTTGTTGAAGGATTCTCCATTATAGCAGCACCTCAGACTAAACAGACATAGAAAGCAGCGAAGTTTCAGTGGACAGAGGCATGCGAGCAGAGCTTCCAGGAGTTAAAAGACAGATTAACCTCCACCCCAGTGCTAGCATTGCCGGAAGGTACAGAGGGTTATTCAGTGTATTGCGATGCATTAGGTGTTAGGTTAGGTTGTGTGTTGATGCATCATGGTAAAGTGATTACATATGCTTCCAGACAGCTGAGGAAACACGAAAAGAATTACCCTACCCACGACCTGGAGTTAGCCGCAGTGATCCACGCCTTGAAAATGTGGAGACATTACCTGTATGGCGTCCATGTTGATATTTTTACAGATCACAAGAGCCTACAGTATATCTTCACTCAGAGGGAGTTGAATCTGCGGCAACGTCACTGGTTGGAGCTGTCAAAGGATTATGACATGAATATTCTATACCACCCGGGAAAAGCCAATGTTGTAGCAGATGCTCTCAGTCGTAAGTCCATGGGGAGTTTGGCGTATTTGCAGCCCGAGCAGCGGGAATTGGTCAGGGAGATACATCAGTTAGCTAGCCTAGCCGTTCGTGTAGCAGAAGCAGAGGACAGTAGAGCGGTAATTCAGAACACCGTCGTGTCATCATTAGTTCTGGAAGTGAAAGAATGGCAATATGAAGATCCTGACCTAGTCCAGCTTAAGGGCAGAATTCCACAGGGGAAAGCGCCAGATTTCTAGGTAACAGAGGATGGAGTGCTGCATTGTAAAGGCCATCTCTGTGTCCCAGATATTTCAGGGCTCCGCCAGCAGATTATGAATAAGGTACATTATGCCCGTTATTCTCTTCACCCTAGTGCGATGAAAATGTACCATGATATTAAGGAAAATTATTGGTGGCCAGGAATTAAAAGAGAAATTGCTGAATTTGTAGCCCAGTGTCCTAACTGCCAACAGGTAAAGGCGAAACACCAGAAACCAGGCGGGTTAACTCAGGACATAGCTGTGCCTCTTTGGAAATGGGAGGCAGTAAATATGGATTTTGTTTGTAGGATTACCTCGTACCAGACACAAACATGACTCTATATGGGTGATAGTTGACAAATTGACAAAATCAGCTCATTTCCTGCCAGTGAGAACTACTTTCTCGGCCGAAGATTATGCGGAGTTGTATATCCGAGAAATAGTTAGGTTGCACGGAGTACCAGTATCCATTATCTCAGACAGAGGAGCACAGTTCACGGCTAGATTTTGGCAGTCGTTTCAGAAAGGTCTGGGGACGCAGATTAATTTGAGCACAGCGTTCCACCCTCAGACAGATGGACAGGCTAAACGCACCATTCAAACTCTCGAAGACTTGTTGCGAGCGTGTGTGTTAGATTTTGGTGGTAGCTGGGATGAGCATTTGCCCCTAATCGAGTTTGCTTATAACAATAGTTATCACTCGGCTATTCAGATGGCGCCTTTCGAGGCTTTATACGGGCAAAAATGCAGATCGCCGATTGACTGGTTTGAAATAGGAGAATCGGCGATGATTAGGTCAGACATCGTTCAGCGGTCAGAAGAGAAAGTAAAGCTTATTAGAGAATGCCTACTGACTGCACAGAGCCGCTAGAAATCATATGCTGATGTGCGACGCAGAGATTTGGAATTTGATGTAAATGACTGGGTATTTCTGAAAGTGTCTCCGATGAAAGGGGTGATGAGGTTCGGCAAGAAAGGTAAGCTCAGACCAAGATTTGTCGGGCCATATCAGATTCGTAGAAGAATAGGCCAAGTGGCGTATGAGTTGAACTTGCCTCCAGAATTAGAATCCGTTCATCTAGTCTTTCATGTGTCTATGCTGAGGAAATGCATAGGAGACCCATCCAGAGCAGTCCCAGTCCAGGATGTCCAGGTTACAGAAGAACTGGCCTATGAAGAGGTTCCAGTAGCCATCCTAGACAGACAGATTCGTAGATTGAGAACTAAAGATATTGCATCTGTCAAGGTATTGTGGCGTAATAGGAACTGAGAGGAGATGAAGTGGGAGGCTGAGGAAGATATGAAAGCTAGATATCCTCACTTATTCCAAGCCTAGTCAGGCAACAGGTATGTCCGTGTTATTGTTTATGCAGTACTTTATAATTGTTAATGTATAAATGAGAAAGATTGATGTTTAGCTGTCAAGTGAATCCTAAAGTATTGTGTGCAGTACCTGTATTGGACTTTTCTGCGTTTCAGGTTTTTGGTATAGTCCATATTACAGGGGAGACTCTGTCAAAATTTTCTTAGAAACAAGTTAAGTGAGTTGAGAAGTCCTCTAGCTAGAAGTTTACATTCGAGGATGAATGTTCTTAAGGGGGGGAGAATGTTATACCCCGTAAGATTCCCAACACCTAGATGGCCTATTCGCACGTTGGTTAAGCATATTTGAAAGCCATACGTGCTAGAGAAAGGCACGGGAAAGGATCGGACGGGTAACTGTTTGGTCTGTTATATGGGTATATAACTACACGCAAGTGCAAGTGGTCGAACAAGTAGTAAAGTGGCTTAAGTAAGCCAAGTATCGATCCCACAGGGACTGGGATGAAGTGCAATCTGCTCAAGTGTACTATATTTCAATTCTAAAAATGCAAACAATAGTGTAACTAAGAGTTTGATATTTATGATTTCTAATAATTATGCTAAGTCTAAAACAATTATCTAATGTGAGTCTGAACTATGGATGTGAGCATGCTGAGGTTAAATGAACATGTAATGAAATTAATTATCGACATAATTTGGTTAGTCTTTTCCTCCGGTTGCTAGTCAAGAACTATTGCCAAGGAATTAAAACTCTCGTATTTAACCCCACTTAAAAATCATGAACCATCCACCTACATTTCTGTGATTAAATGCAATTTATGTTCTAGCCATTCAAACCCGGTTCCTAAATTGACTAATACGACTTTCAGGTATATTTCTATCCTGAAAGTAAATCAATTCTCAATTTTCCCAAACCAAGTAAAGATCATATCCTATTAATTCACAACTTTCCAATTTCTAGCTCTCTCGAGTGAAACCGAACTTTTTAGATATACATTAACGTAGGCCACACATTAATGCAGTAAGAACAAGAATTAATAGAACAACCATGGAAGAAAAGATGAAAAACCAAAGAATCAATGATCACATTTCATTACAAGTGTTCATAACCTCAGCAAGAAGATGAATTAGCCACTCATTTGTGGATTAAACATCGTTAAATGAGTGTTAAAGATACAAGCAATTGAATACAAGAGAAGGAAAGAGAGAAAAACCCTGATAATTTCGTCCCCTCAACTGCCTGTAACCCACGTTCTTGCTCCACCAAGTCAGCATATTGAAAAATGAACCTAAGTGTTCTATTTATACTAGTGGAAATTTTTCCTGGAATAACAAGCAACGTGTCACGGAGTGCATCGCGGAGCACTGCCTCCGTGACACGCTACGGACACGGACCTTCACTTGAACTGGGGGTCCAGGAAACAAAGCCCAACGTGGCACGACGTGCAACGCGGAGCCAAGCCACCGTGCCACGGACCCATCATGAACCGACACTGGAATTTGGCTGAAAATTCCCATCCAGGCAGAAGGCCTCCGTGATGGCAGCGTGACACGGCTCCATCGCGGAGCCCCTTTATTTTGTGCTTTCCAATACCTTGTCCCGTGCTCACGTCCGAGTTCAACCCCGATATCTTCGAACATGCATTTAAGCTTCCCAAAATTACATTTTACCTGCAAAACAATGCTAATCATGTTGGTTAGTATAAATTCACATTTTATTACCAATTAAATGAGAATGTATACACATTGATAGATAAACAAGGCTAAAATTCCACATTTGAGTATCACTTGGGCATATAAATTTGCCCAAGATCACTTACCCCACACTTAAATCCTTGTTCGTCCTCGAACAACAATCCTACACCTCATGCAATTTACATCCCAACCTCGCTACTTTGGTTTGACAATTTAGGCTACGGTCACACCGATTATTCAATACAGCAAATCATCAAGAAAACATGCATGGTCCTATCAATGCAATGACCTTCAATACATCAAGACCTCCTAGACTCAAGAATCGACTCTCGATATTGGCAAACTCATGCAAATCAGCTGATCAAGATATCCGACACGAAAATTAATCTCACATCAAGCATGTGCCCTCACAACACAAGAGAGTCTTCCCCTTTTTGCTCATATGACTCACAAAATTTTAAGCAGGGGCATGTAAACACAATTTCGCTCTCTCTTCCTAAAGAATTCACATGCATCATGTCATGACCCATAAGCTTGCCCTTAGTGTATTACTCCACTAATATAAAGAAGTGCGATGTAAGATCACGTAGGACTTTACTGGTTGTAATGGAAGCTACGGAACTAGTAAATATTGGGTTAGCCAATAATAGCCACTAGCATCCTTAAGCGCCTTTTCAACACATCCCATCAACTCATGAACATTGTTTCTTTTTTTCTTTTTCATCCTCCCATTCTTGACGTTTTTCTTTAGTTTAGCCCATCTTATTAAGCACACTTGACACAACAACAAATATTATTCATGCACCTTCATTATAGTTTATTTATAACAAGTGCACCTTCAACCTTTTCTTTTCTTCCAGCACTCGGCTTTTCTTATATTTTCACCATTCTCACTCTTTGACACTTTGGGAAAATGATTTTCTCTTCTTAAGCGCTTAGGAGTTTTGTATAGACTTTACGGCTAATGAAAAGAAAGGATTAAGCTCGGTTTACACTTTTCGACAAAAGAAAAAAAAATAATAGGCTAAAGGCTCAACGGGCTGACTAGGGTATACAATCAAGGTGGGTACGACCATGAAAAATAGAAACTTTCGGTTAAAACAAAGAAATGCCTACATCCTTTCCTACAATACACCTCCTTCATTTCGTTTTGTACACACACCAGGCATTTTAAATATCATGTGCAACACGCAACCAGAATTTCGCAACCATACAGTAACTACAGGTTTTGGGATGCAACCCACCAAAGAAAAAAACAACTAAAAAAATCTACTCCTAACGACTACATTTCCCTTAAGACGGTCTTCATCCATCCATCATAGGGAATGGTCACTAACTAAGACTTCGGTTCAATGGGATAATTCTCGATAAAAGAACCTAAAACAAACGTCGAGAAACCCAAGAATTGAAAAAATATTTTAAAAATATCGATCATTTCGATAACAAAAATATGTACAAACTCATTTAAAAATATCGATCATTTCAATAACAAAAATATGTACAAAATAAGCTAGCAACATTCAGCAACACACGTCAATTTCATATAAATTTACAATACAGAACAACAACTTAACAATTCACAAATCACAGGGAACAACAAAATTTCACAGTCACGACAACAGATTAGAGCATACATACATAACAGCACAACCAGCACCTAACTACTCCCACCCCACACTTAGCTCGAACACTGTCCCCAGTGTTCACAAAAATTAAAATAGCACAAAAATCGGGTGGTGGAACTCCCTGATGAATCAAAGTACTCCACTTCTTCGTCAGGTGTTGCTGCTTCATCTCCCATGTCTAAATCACCCCCGTCATCATCATCGGACTCCACATCGGAGTCCTCCCGACGTGTCTCCTCGTCTATGGGGACATCATCATCCGTGGGCTCTATAAATGCTGGCCCCACTCGGCATAGAGCCCTGGCATTCTCGCCGAAGGGGTAGTCTAGCTCAAGCTACCATAGATCCTCCTCTGTCGCCGGCCTCCCGCTTATCCTCAGCTGGAGCATCTGCATCCCATACATGCGAGCCATATACTGATCATCACGAGCATGTCACTCGCCAAGTGTAAGAACCGGCCCATGGGTGGTGTCGGGTGCCTTAGTTTTAGTAACATCTAAGGCCCGCCGCTCCATCTGCGGGATGTAGTAAAGGGCATCTTCCTCGACATCTAGGACCCTGAGGAAGGTGGTGAGTAGTCCACCAAAGTCGTACCTGTGCCCCTGATGCAACTGGGCTCTCTTCATGGCGGAGATAATCACCGCCACCACGTTGATCTCCAGCCCTTTCATCAGGGCGTACACCAGGCATACATGATCCCAGGTCACATCTATCATATGTACCCCCGGGATTAGGTAGGAACAAACAATCTTCAGCCATATTCTGGCTTCCCTGTTCATCTGTGAATACGACAAAGTCTGATGGTAGCCCCTCTCCTTGTGTCTGCTCCATCTAGCTATCGATCGGGTCCCACACAAGGTGCGTCTGATGTCCGCATACGGGTGGGGTAATGTTTAGCTGTCGGAGCACGTGGGCGTCTGTGTCCCGCGCCCCTATGATGGCATTGAGGTGGTAGGGCTCAAATGTGACTATTTGCCCTATGATGGCATTGAGGTGGTAGGGCTCAAATGTGACTATTTGCCCTCTAATTTTTATGGTGTGACTTCTGAGCGTCGGGTTCCAGTTGGCATAAAATTCCCGAATCAGGTGCAGGTTGCATTCCTTGGGCTCTTCAAAGATGAACTTGAGCCCAGCTGCCTCGATCCGGTGTACAATCCTAGGGAACTCCTTTGTCAACGGTTCCCGTGCTATATGCTCCTCGGGGAAGTAATTGTTTTCTTTGTGCTTTGCGTACCACTTCTTCCCCTCATCCGTCACCCACCTTGTTCCGTATTGGCGGCGTTGGCCGCATGGAACTACTGGTGCTGCTGGGACTGCTGTGCCCAGTATGATTCGCTTCCTTCCGGCGCCAGAAGTTGATGCGCCTGTCCCTTTTTCTTGCCTGCTTACCATTTTACCTGTCAACCCAAGTAGACAAGATCAATGTTAAGCCAATGGATATCAACTTCGGCTAAGGTCGGGTTAAGCTAGGTTACCCCACACTTAGTCCTTAGCTACAGTTACAACATACTGGCAAGATTATGCTTATTTGCATAAATAACCAACCAACTATACAAACATGCTTAGTGCATACGAAGAATTCGACAGTATATATACTATGTACTACTCAAACTTCGTACAGCTAACAACAATCATTACCATCAATAACCTTTTAATCCATTGCACTTAGCAAGGAAAAACAAAGAAACGAAAACAACAACAAGAATTTATCTACACGAACCTATACAACCAACCCAATTCTTGCAAATTTCAATATTCCTCTAACCCGAGAATCCGTCGGTCTTTTAACATGATAACAACTAGCACACCGACTCATCTCACTCAACATGTACATCCCGGCATGAATTTCACAAGTTCACTACATTTTTCACTTCAAATTCAAAAACAAGCCCTAGAAATGATAGTATCAAGAAAATTCGATTAATTTATGCAATTAACGAGTTCAAGCAATCATAATGCTACTCCGAACATTCATCAACAACAATTCAATTGAATTCATGATTAATTTCTACTTAGGGCAAACTTAGCTCACCTCACATGCTCAATATCGAAGAAAATCGACAAGAAATGAGATGGAATCGAATAACATACCTTGAAGTTGAAGAATTGAAGCAAACTTGATGATTTTCTTGGCCTACTCCGTGTCACGTTGAAGGGGGATGGGTTTTGGGGAGTTTGGTCACAGAGTGAGTGAAAAATAAGGAAAAGGGAGGGGGTTTCGGGGTTAAAAAGTAGAAAAATCGCGCGGGTCACCCGACGACCCGGTGTGACCCGTCGCGATATACACGGCAACGTGTCACGGAGTGCATCGCGGTGCACTGTGATCTTGGGCAGATTTATATGCCCAAGTGATACTCAAACGTATCATTTTTACCTTGTTTGTTGTGCAATGTGTATATAATATCATGTAATTGGTAATAAAATGCGAATTTATACTAACCAACATGATTAGCATTTATTTTGCAGGTAAATGTGATTTTTAGGAGCTAAAATGCATGTTGGAACTATGTCGGAGTTGGACTTGGATGCGAGCGTGGAAAAGACCTTGGAATGCATATTTTATAGGGGCTCCGCAATGGAGCCGTGCCACGCTACCATCGCGGTAGCACACTGCCTGAGCAAGGATTAAAATGGCAATTTCCAGTGTGCCTGCGCGTCAGCTCCGTGGCACGGAGATAGGCCTCCGCGATGGCCTCCGTGCCACATTGAGGTTAATTTTCCGGACCCTGGAAATTCCAGTGAAGGTCCGCGTCCACGCCGTGTCACGGAGGCAGTGCTCCGCTTTGGCCTTCGTGACACGTTGCTTGTTATTCTGGGAAAAATTTCCCACTAGTATAAATAGCACACTTAGGTTTATTTTAATGAGTTTTTTTTAGTTTTTTGACTGAGTTCAGAAGTGGAGAGTAGGAACGTGGGTTAGTAGCAGTTGAAGATTGGAAAAGCTAAGGGATTTCTTCTCTTCCTTTCTTCTTTCTATCAATTGTACGTATGATTTACACTCATTTTAGGATGATCAATCCAAGAATGAGTAGCTAATTCTCTTCCTTGCTGAGGTTTTGAACATGTGTAATGAATTCTGATTTTAATTGATATGGTTTCTTCTTCTTCTTTAATGTTGTTCTATTAATTCTTGTTTTTACTGCATTAGTGATTGGCCAACATTAATGTACATCTAAAAAGTCCAATTTCACTCGAAAGAGCAAGAAATTGGAAAGTTGTGAATTAATAGGGTATTGTTCTTAACTTGATTTGGGAAAATTGGGTTTTGATGTGCTTTCCTGATAGAAATATACTTGAAAGCCGTATTAGTCAATTTAGGAACCGGAATTGTAGTGCTAGGTCATAAATTGCATTTGATCACAGAAATGTAGACGGATGGTTTATGATTCTAAAGTGAAATTAAATATGAGAGTTTTAATTTCTAGGCAAATGTTCTTGGCTAGCAACATGAAGAAGAGAATTAACCAAAATTATCATGATTATCAAGTTCGTTACTTGTTCTTAACCTTGGCATGTTCATATCCATTGTCTGAATTTACAAGTAAATAGTTGTTATTAGTTGTAGTATATATAGTTTAGAAACCAAAAACTCAAGTAACTCTTGGTTACATTGTTGTTAGCAAAATTAGAAGTGAAATAGGAATATAGTAAACTAGGCAATTTTACATATCTTGAGCCTCCTTGGATCGATACTTGGCTACTTAGCCACTTTATTACTTGTTTGACCACGTGCACTTGCGTGTCGGTTTTTAACCATAGCAACAAACCGCGAACAAGTTTTTGGCGCCGTTGCCGGGGAGGCTAGGCGATTTGTAAAATTTTGTTTAGTGTAAATTTACTGTATTTGTATTTTTATTTTCTTAAGTGTTAACAACTTGGTTTAGCCTGTATTTTGCAGATTTTGTTTCTGTGAACACTGGCAAGGGACAAAGATCTGGTGGAATCTTACTTAGAGCCTGAGCGTGAGTTTCATAGCCAACGTAGAGAAGCTCTTCGAAAGAAGCTGCAGTTGCTTAAACAGTCTATGATGGAGCAACCAAATCCACCAGTTGTGAGGGCAGTTTTAGTGCCCGATGAAGCAGCAGCAAGGCCGGTTCGCGAGGTGGCAATCCCACACGCTAATAATGTACATTCTAGCATCCGCAAACCAGAGCCTGGAGGGAGGTTTGAATTAAAGCAGAATATGGTGCAACTTTTGCACACAAGCGGGCAATTTACCGGTCTCCCTCACGAAGATCCACAACAACATCTCCAGAACTTTTTGGAGATAAGTGACACTTATATACCCGCTGGAGTGTCACCTGATTATGTTCGGCTCACCTTATTTCCATTTTCCTTACTTGGTGAAGCCAAGAGGTGGTTAAAAGCTGAACCACCCAACTCTATATCAACGTGGGATGATCTTGCACAGAAGTTTCTTATCAGATTTTTCCCTTCTGGTAAAACAGCCAGACTTAGGAGTCAAATCCAAAGTTTTAAACAAAGGGAAGGAGAAAATCTTTATCAAGCCTGGGAAAGATTCAAATCCATGTTGCGGGACTGTCCTCACCATCATCAGTCCAATGAGGTGTTTGTACACACATTTATTGAGGGTTTGGAACCCCACACTAAAATTCTGTTAGATTCAGCAGCTGGAGGGCAAGCGCTGGAGAAGACCTACGAGGAGCTGTACACTTTGCTCAACCGAATTTCACAAGGAAATCCAGAATGGAATGCAGATTCTTCAAGGGGTGGAGCAAGGAAAGCAGCGGGAGTGCTTGAAGTGGATGGATTCACAGCTATCGCTGCACAGATAGCTGCTTTGCAAAATCAGTTAAACACTCACTTCAGCACTATAAATTTGAACCAGCCTTCAGCTTCAGTCAATGCAGTTCAATAGATGTGGTGTGAAGTGTGTGGTAGTAGTGAGCATTCGGCCGAATGCTGTGGTGCAAATCCTGATTCTGTTAACTTTGTGGGCAATGCACAGAGAAATCAACAGCAGTTTGGTAGTGGCTACAACTCAAATTGGAGGAACCATCCGAATTTTTCGTGGGGTAGCAACAATCAACAAGGCCAAGGTTCAGGGCAGGGTATGCACAGAAACCAAGGAGGGCAACAAAATTATCAAGCTCAATTCAGAAATCACAATGCCCCTCCTCCACCACCATCACCGACTATTGAGGAGATGTTCAAAACCATGATCGCTAATCAGGCACAATTGCAGGCTGACTATGTCAAATTGGCAGCCGAAGTGAAGAATAATCAATTGGCGACCAAGGCTCTTGAATATCAGTTTGGGCAGTTTGCTAGTGCCCAAAATACTAGACCCAGAGGAGGACTACCTAGCGCACGGATTCTAATCCGAAGCAGGTAAATGCAGTGACCACGAGGAGTGGTTTACAGTTGAAGGAGGTGGAACCGGAAAGACCGCCTCAAAAGTCAGGAGCAGCAGATGTTGAGGGAGAGCAAATTTCAGATAAGGGGAAGACTAAAGAAGCTGAACCAGAAAGGCCTCCACCCCCGTTCCCTCAGCGACTTAAGAAACACAAGGAGGAGGCGTGTTTCCAGAAATTCATGGAGGTACTTAAACAGGTACATGTTAACTTACCTCTTGTTGATGTCTTGCAGGGAGTGCCAAAATATGCGAAGTATATTAAAGACATCATGGCTAACAAAAGTTGTTTGACTGAGTATGCCACGGTAGCTTTAACAGAGGAATGCACTTCCCGTATTCAGAATAGGTTGCCCACAAAATTGAAAGACCCTGGAAGTTTTACTATCCAGATGACTATTGGGCAAAGTATCCGAGCGCGTGGATTATGCGACTTGGGGGCAAGCATAAATCTGATGCCATCTTCGGTATTCAGAAAGTTAGGTCTAGGGAGTCCTAGACCTACAACGGTAATCTTGCAGCTAGCAGACAGGTCTTTAGCTAAGCCGGATGGCATTGTTGAGGATGTGTTAGTGCAAGTAGGCTCCCTCATTTTTCCGGGCGATTTTATTGTTCTGGACTTTGAACCAGATGCTGAAGTCCCATTTATTTTGGGACGACCCTTTTTGGCAACCGGAAAGGCATTAATTGATGTAGCTGCGGGTCAACTCACGATGCGAGCACATGACAAGGTCGAAGTGTTCGACGTGTACAAGGTACCTAAGCTCCCGACTGTTTATAAGGAACTCTCGGTGATCAACATAATTGATCATGGGAATGCTAATGGAATGAGTGATTCTCGAGAGTTACTAGGTAGGCCACCGAATAAGGTTGAGAACTACTGGGGGGATGACCATGATCGGGACAAATCGTCCATCTCCCTAGTGGACAAGTGAGCTTAAAAGACGTCGAGCCGCGACGGTAAACCAGGCGCTGCACGGGAGGCAACCCGTGAAAAATATTTTCTTTCTTTCTTTTTAGTGTAAATAATTTTTATTTTTCTTTTTCTTTTCTTGATTAGGTTTAGATTTGCATTTTAGTTAGTATTTTTTTATTTTAGTTAGGGAAATCTATTAATTTAACCAATTTGTGTTTAGTGAGGTGATTTTCAGGTATAACGGAGGAAATATACATGGAATCGAGAAAATGAGGCGAGGTATGAAAAATTAAATTTATTGGTGAAACAGAGCACTGGCGCGTTGGCGCCGTGTCAGGAGGCAGTGCACCGCGTTGGCCTCCGTGACACGTTGAAGGCAAAATCTGGATTTTTCAAAAATCCAGTAACCCAACGCGTTGGCTCCGTGTCACGGAGGAGGGGCTCCGCGTTACCCTCCGTGACACGTTGCCCCTTATCTAGTGTCGGGTCACACCGGGTTTCCGGGTGACCCGCGTGTTTTCTTTAAATATAACACCGATTTCGCCCCAATTTTTCCCATTCCCTCTTCCCTCCGCGACCAAACACCCATTTCCCCCTCCCCAAGCAACGTGCTACGTTGATAGGCAAGGAAAAACGTCAAGTTTCTTCTGTTCTTCAATTCTAAGGTATGTTTTCATCGTCTAACTCAATTTTTTGGCGATTTTTGTCAAATTTGGGCATGTAAGGTGAGATATATCACCCTAGGTAGAAATTAACCATGATATTGAATTATTTTGTGATTGATTATGTTCGGATTGTTGTAGTTAGCGTTTGAACTTGTCGATTATGTAAATAATTCAAAATTGATTGTCGAATTGCATTCTAGGGCTTGGGTTGTTAAATTTGACTTGGGCAACTTGATAATTGGATGAAATCAATGCCGGGGTGTGTTTATTATTTGAGATAAGTCGTGGTAAATATTTTATAAATGTTCAAAGACGACTAATTCTCGAATTTTTGAGGGAAAATGCATAAAGTGTAAATTGGTTAGATTGTTTAGATTAGTTTGTATATAAAATGTTTTTCTAGTTGTTTTTATTTTTGTTGTTGTTTTGTTACGAAGTGCGATGGTTGAATTGTTAGCGATAGTAGGATTGGGAATTAGCTGTATGAAGTCGGAGTAGTACACTAACCGTTATGCTGTCAAATTTTTGTTGTGAACGCACTAAGCAATATGTGTATAGTTGTTTGTGTTTGGGGTTGTAAATAGAGCTATCCTTGCTGAAATTTTGTAAATATTGTTAAGGACTAAGTGTGGGGTAAATTTTGTTTAACCCGACCTTAGCCGAAGCTAACAAGTTTTTAGCTTAACGTTGTGCTTGTTTGTGTAAATTGACAGGTACAATGGCTAGCAGACAAGATAAAGGCAAGGGTGCTTCTACCTCAGGCACCGGACGGAAAAGGATGAGACTGGGCACTGCAGTCCCAGCTGCACCTGCTGTTCCGTGCGGCCAACACCGCCGATACGGAACAAGATGGGTCACCGATGAAGGGAAGAAATGGTATAATAAGCATAAAGAAAACAAGTACTTCCCCGAGGAACATATTGCAAGGGAACCGCTCGCACAGGAGTTCCCTCGCATTGTACAGAGAATCGAAGCAGCTGGGCTCAGCTTTATTTTTTAGGAGCCCAAGGAGTGCAACCTTCACTTGGTCCGGGAATTTTATGCAAATTGGAACCCGGCCATCAGAAGCCACACTATTAAAATCAGAGGGCAGATTGTCACTCTGGAACCCCAGCAGCTGAATGCCATCGTTGGAGTGCGGGACACAGACGCCCACGTTCTCCGCCAGCTAAACATCACCCCACCATACGCCGACATCAGACGTACGTTGTGTGGGGCTCGATCCACAGCCCGATGGAGTAGACACAAAGAGAGGGGTTACCACCAGACTCTGCCTTATTCGCAGATGAATAAGGAGGCCAGAATCTGGCTGAAGATTGTATGTTCGTGCTTGATCCCGGGAGTCCATATGACAGATGTGACTCGGGACCGTGTCTGCTTGGTGTATGCCTTTACGAAAGGGCTTGAGATTAATGTTGGGGCGGTCATAATATCCGCCATGAAGAGAGCCAGACTGCACCAGGGCCACAGATACGGGTTTGGCGGACTCATCACCACCTTCCTCCGAGGCCTCGACATTGAGGAAGAAGCCTTGGATTACATTCCGCAGTTGTAGCGGAGGGCCCTCGACGTGACAAAGACTAAGGCCCCCGACACTACACACGGACCGGTATTGACTTTGGGCGAGCGACATGCTCGTGACGATCAGTACATGGCCCGTATTTTCGGCATGCAGATGCTGCAGCTACGGATAGGTGGGAGACCAGCCACCGAGGAAGAGTTATGGCAGTTGGAGCTGGACTACCCCTTTGGCGAGAACGCCAGAGCCTTATGTAAGGTGGGGCCAGCCTTCGTGGAGCCGACTGATGATGATGTCCCTACTGATGAGGAGACACGTCGTGAGGACTCCGATGTGGAGTCCGATGACGACGATGGAGCTGATTCAGACATGGGCGACGAGGCCGCAGCACCGGATGAAGAAGTCGAATATTTCGAATAAGCAGGGAGTTTCACCACCCAAATTTTTGTGCTTTGTATTGTTGTGAACACTGGGGACAGTGTTCGATTTAAGTGTGGGGTGGGGAGTAGTTAGGTGCTGGGACATAGGCTCTAAACTGCTGTATATTTTTCCTTGATGTTTATGTATGTTTGTGCTTTCCCTGTGGTGAACTGTTTTGCGATGTATGTGCATATATTTGTTTTGTGGTTAATGATGTGTGTTTTTGAAAGTTATGGTTGCCATTGTAAATATTTTGTAAATTTTGTAAATAAATTTTTTTCTCTATCGACATGATCGATATTTTTAAAAAATTATTGCGAAAATATTTTGCACTTGTAAATATTTTCTTTCTATCGAAATGATCGATGTGTTGCAAAATTTTAATTTTTTTTTTCTCGAATTTTATTTTTGGGTTTCTCGGAGTTTGTTTTCGGTTCTTTTACCGAGAATAGTCCCATTGAACTGATGTCATAGCTAGTGACCATTCCATATGATGGATGGATGACGATCGTCTTAAGGGAAATGTAGTCGATAGGAGTAGGATTTTTAATTGTTTTTAGTTTTTCTTTGGTGGATTGCATCAATGAACTGTAGTTGCTTATGGTTGCTAAAATTTCGGTGCGTGTTGTAATTGATGTTCAAAATGTGAAAGTGATTCGTTTGAAAGCATGCAATTCTGTAAATACGTTGAGTTACCTAGGCTATAGAATTTGGTTCATTATGATTGAGGCTTAATCTTGAATTCATGTAATTGACTAATTAAAGAGTCTGTGAATGCATCTTGATTCGAGCATGTGCATGAAGTGTGAAGTGAGGTTTTGCTATTCCATGTCATTGTGAATTGTCTAGAACTTGCCTGGTATGTATACAAAACGAAATGAAGGAGGTGTAGTGTTGGAAAGGATGTAGGCATTACTTTGTTTTAACCGATAGTTTCCATTTTTTTTCTTGTCAAATTCTACCTTTTTATATGTTGTATACCCTAGTCAGCCCGTTGAGCCTTTAGCCGATTTCTTTCTTTTGTCCAAAATTGTATGAACTAAGCTTTATTCCTTCTTTTCATTAGCCTTAAAGTCTATAAGAAGCTCTTAAGCGCTTGCAAAGAAAAGAAAATGTTTCCCAAAGTGTTAAAGAGTGAAAAGAGTGAAAAGAAAAAGAAAAGCAAAGTGAGGAAAGAAAAGATGAGGTTGAAGAGGCACTTGTTGTAATTAAATGATAGTGAGGGTACATGAAAACCCTCTGTTTGGTGTCAAGTGTGTTGATGAAATGGGCTGTATGAAAGTAAACCAGCATGAATGGGAGAAAAAGAGAAAAGAGAGGAACAATGTCCATGAGTCGATGGGAATCAGTTAAAAAGGCGCTTAAGGATGCTAGCGATTATTATTGGCTAATCCAATATATATATACTAGATCCATAGCCCCGTTACAACCCATTAAAAGTCCTATTTGATCCTACATTGCATTTCTTTATATTAGTGGAGTAATACATTAAGGGCAAGCCTATGGGTCATGACATGAGGCATGTGAATTCTTTTGGGAGAGAGAGTGAAATTAATTTTTATATGCCCTTACTTGTATGTTTGTGTGTTGCATGAACATAAAGGGGAAATTTATCTCGAGTTGTGAGGGCACATGCTTGATGAAAGATTGATTTTCGTGTCGGATTTCTTGATTAGCTGATTTGCATGAGTTTGCCGATATCAAGAATCAATTCTTAAAAGTCTAGGCAGCCTTGCTGTATTAAGGGTCATTGTATTGTACGACCAAGCATGTTTTCTTGATGATTTGCGAAAATGGAATAAACGGTATGACCGTAGCGTAAATTGTTGCACCATAGTGACGAAGGTTGGGATGTAATTTGCATGATTTGTGTATGTGTTGTCCGAGGACGAACAAGGATTTAAGTGTGGGGTAAGTGATCTTGGGCAGATTTATATGCCCAAGTGATACTCAAACGTATCATTTTTACCTTGTTTGTTGTGCAATGTGTATATAATATCATGTAATTGGTAATAAAATGTGAATTTATACTAACCAACATGATTAGCATTTGTTTTGCAGGTAAATGTGATTTTTAGGAGCTAAAATGCATGTTGGAACTATGTCGGAGTTGGACTTGGATGCGAGCGTGGAAAAGACCTTGGGATGCATATTTTATAGGGGCTCCGCGATGGAGCCGTGCCACGCTACCATCGCGGTAGCACACTGCCTGAGCAAGGATTAAAATGGCAATTTCTAGTGTGCCTGCGCGTCAGCTCCGTGGCACGGAGATAGGCCTCCGCGATGGCCTCCGTGCCACGTTGAGGTTAATTTTTCGGACCCTGGAAATTCGAGTGAAGGTCCGCATCCACGCCGTGTCACGGAGGCAGTGCTCCGCGTTGGCCTCCGTGACACGTTGCTTGTTATTCCGGGAAAAATTTCCCACTAGTATAAATAGCACACTTAGGTTTATTTTAATGAGTTTTTTTTAGTTTTTTGACTGAGTTCAGAAGTGGAGAGCAGGAACGTGGGTTAGTAGCAGTTGAAGATTGGAAAAGCTAAGGGATTTCTTCTCTTCCTTTCTTCTTTCTATCAATTGTACGTATGATTTACACTCATTTTAGGATGATCAATCCAAGAATGAGTAGCTAATTCTCTTCCTTGCTGAGGTTTTGAACATGTGTAATGAATTCTGATTTTAATTGATATGGTTTCTTCTTCTTCTTTAATGTTGTTCTATTAATTCTTGTTTTTACTGCATTAGTGATTGGCCAACATTAATGTACATCTAAAAAGTCCAATTTCACTCGAAAGAGCAAGAAATTGGAAAGTTGTGAATTAATAGGGTATTGTTCTTAAGTTGATTTGGGAAAATTGGGTTTTGATGTGCTTTCCTGATAGAAATATACTTGAAAGCCGTATTAGTCAATTTAGGAACCGGAATTGTAGTGCTAGGTCATAAATTGCATTTGATCACAGAAATGTAGACGGATGGTTTATGATTCTAAAGTGAAATTAAATACGAGAGTTTTAATTTCTAGGCAAATGTTCTTGGCTAGCAACATGAAGAACAGAATTAACCAAAATTATCATGATTATCAAGTTCGTTACTTGTTCTTAACCTTGGCATGTTCATATCCATTGTCTGAATTCACAAGTAAATAGTTGTTATTAGTTGTAGTATATATAGTTTAGAAACCAAAAACTCAACTAACTCTTGGTTACATTGTTGTTAGCATAATTAGAAGTGAAATAGGAATATAGTAAACTAGGCAATTTTACATATCTTGAGCCTCCTTGGATCGATACTTGGCTACTTAGCCACTTTATTACTTGTTTGACCACGTGCACTTGCGTGTCAGTTTTTAACCGTAGCAACAAACCGCGAACACACTGCCTCCGTGACACGGAGCTATCGCGAGACTATTCTGGAAATTTTTAAAAATTCCAAATTATACCTCAACGTGTCACGGAGGGTAACACGGAGGTCCACCTCCGTGACACGGAGCTATCACCCTAGCTCACTGTTTTGCCACTTTTTGTTAATTTTCATACCTCGAATTTTCCTTTGCAATTCCGTGCATATTTTCCTCCGTTTGACTTGAAATTCATCTCGCTATACAAAATTGGTTAGAATTATAGGTTTCACTCTAAATAAAAATAAAAACTAAAACTAAAACTAAATTTTTTTTTGTAAATCAATAAAAAGAAAAAAAAATCTATTCACACTTTACAAAGAGAAAAATTTTTCACGGGTTGCCTCCCGTGCAGCGCCTGGTTTACCGTCGCGGCTCGACGTCATTAAGCTCAGTTGTCCTCTAGGGTGATGGAAGATTTCTCTCGATCACCGTCCTCCCCCCAGTAGTGCTTACACCTCTTTTTGGTGGTTTTTCCATTAGCTCTCGTGAATCCTTAATCTGCTCATCATCGTCTTGATCACTCACATTGATCACCGAGAGTTCTTCGTGCTCCATCGGGAGCTTGGGTGCCTTGTACACATCAAACACCTCCACCTTGTCATGTGCTCGCATTGTTAGCTGCCCCGCAGCTACGTCAATTAGTGCTTTCCCGGTCGCCAATAAAGGACGTCCCAAAATAAATGGGACTTCCGCGTCTGGTTCAAAATCCAGCACGACAAAATCTACCGGGAAAATCAGGGAGCCAACTTGCACTAGAACGTCCTCCACAATGCCATCAGGTCTGGCTAAGGACCGATCCGCCAATTGCAAGATTACTGTTGTGGGTCTAGGACTCCCTAGACCCACCTTTTTGAATACCGATGACGGCATCAAATTTATGCTCGCTCCCAAAATCACACAATCCACGAGCTCGGAGGGAAAAAACCGTATCAAAAATTTCCTTGCAAGATCATCCCACGTAGAAATAGAATTCGGTAGCTCAGCTTTCAACCACCTCTTGGCTTCTCCCAATAGTGAAAATGGGAACAATGTAAGCCGGACATAATCTGATGACACTCCAGCGGGGATGTAAGTGTCACTTATCTCCAAAAAATTTTGGAGATACTGCTGTGGATCTTGATGAGGGAGACCTGTAAACTGCCCGCTCGTGTGCAACAACTGCACCATATTCTGCTTAAGTTCGAACCTCCCTCCTGGCTCAGGTTTGCGAATGCTAGATGTGACATTATTAGCATGTGGGATTGCCACCTCGCGAACCGGCCGAGCTGCTACTTCTTCGGGCACTAACACTGCCCGTACTACCGGTGGATTCTGTTGTTGCTCCATGATCGTCTGTCTGAGCAACTGCAGCTTTCTTTGTAGAGCTTCTCTCCGCTTACTATGAAGTATTCTTTCTGGCTCTAAATACGAGTCCACCAGCTCCTTGTCTCTTGCCAGTGTTCAACAGAAATTAAATCTGCAAAATACAGGCTAAGACCAAGTTGTCAACACTAAGAAAATAAAAATACAGTAAATTAACACTTAAAACAATTTCACCAATTGCCAGTCCCCGGCAACGGTGCCAAAAACTTGTTCGGGGTGTACATGGGTATATAACTACACGCAAGTGCACGTGGTCGAACAAGTAGTAAAGTGGCTTACGTAAGCCGAGTATCGATCCCACAGGGATTGGGATGAAGTGCAATCTGCTCAAGTGTACTATATTTCAATTCTAAAACTGCAGACAACAGTGTAACCAAGAGTTTGATATTTATGATTTCTAATAGTTATGCTAAGTCTAAAACAATTATCTAATGTGAGTCTGAACTATGGATGTGAGCATGCTGAGGTTAAATGAACATGTAATGAAATTAATTATCGACATAATTTGGTTAGTCTTTTCCTCCGGTTGCTAGTCAAGAACTATTGCCAAGGAATTAAAACTCTCGTATTTAACCCCACTTAAGAATCATGAACCATCCACCTACATTTCTGTGATTAAATGCAATTCATGTTCTAGCCATTCAAACCCGGTTCCTAAATTGACTAATACGACTTTCAGGTATATTTCTATCCTGAAAGTAAATCAATTCTCAATTTTCCCAAACCAAGTAAAGATCATATCCTATTAATTCACAACTTTCCAATTTCTTGCTCTCTCGAGTGAAACCGGACTTTTTAGATATACATTAACGTAGGCCACACATTAATGCAGTAAGAACAAGAATTAATAGAACAACCATGGAAGAAAAGATGAAAAACCAAAGAATCAATGATCACATTTCATTACAAGTGTTCATAACCTCAGCAAGAAAATGAATTAGCCACTCATTTGTGGATTAAACATCGTTAAATGAGTGTTAAAGATACAAGCAATTGAATACAAGGAGAAGGAAAGAGAGAAAAACCCTGATAATTTCGTCCCCTCAACAGCCTGTAACCCACGTTCTTGCTCCACCAAGTCAGCATATTGAAAAATGAACCTAAGTGTTCTATTTATACTAGTGGGAATTTTTCCCGAAATAACAAGCAACGTGTCACGGAGTGCATCGCGGAGCACTGCCTCCGTGACACGCTATGGACGCGGACCTTCACTGAAACTGGGGGTCCAGGAAACAAAGCCTAACGTGGCACGACATGCAACGCGGAGCCAAGCCACCGTGCCACGGACCCATTGCGAACCCACACTGGAATTTGGCTGAAAATTCCCATCCAGGCAGAAGGCCTCCGCGATGGCAGCGTGACACGGCTCCATCGCGGAGCCCCTTTATTTTGTGCTTTCCAATGCCTTGTCCCGTGCTCACGTCCGAGTTCAACCCCGATATCTTCCAACATGCATTTAAGCTTCCCAAAATTACATTTTACATGCAAAAGAATGCTAATCATGTTGGTTAGTATAAATTCACTTTTTATTACCAATTACATGAGAATGTATACACATTGATAGATAAACAAGGCTAAAATTCCGCATTTGAGTATCACTTGGGCATATAAATTTGCCCAAGATCAGTAACCTGTCGAACCATCGTGGAAAGAGCCGAGGCAGAGCCCCTCCGTGATGGCAACTTTTCACGAAGGGGGAGCCTCCGCGTTGGCTCCGTGACACGTTGGCCCTGTCCAGGCCCAACTATATAAGCCCTCCACTTCGGTTTATGATGTTATATCCTCCATTTAACTTTCAAAAAAACGTAGAAACAGAGAGAGTCGAAGAAGGGTAACCTATAATCATTCGATTACGCTGCCAAACATTGTACAAACTTAAATTAACTCCAGATACCGAAGTATTTAGCAGCAGGGAGCATTCCTACGGATTTAGTTTCGCGAAATATGGCTGACAAATCGTCGAGCTACCGGACTAAGGTAAGTGGAATTGCTCCAAACTAGTGTCTATGTGTTCCTAACTGTGAAGTGAATACTTCTCCCTTCTGGACTTCTAAAAAATAGCAAGTTTTCGACTGTCTTTCGATAAGCCTAAGTTTAGGCTATAATTATATCGAAAGTGACGTCGTCCTTCAGAATAGTGTTGTATTTAGTACTAATTGATGTGTTTATGAATGCAGTTAGGGAGATTTAGCTGGAATACTGATCGAGCCTCTTCCGACAGTCGGATAACTCAAGGTTAAGGTATGTGAAGTTGTTCTTCGGCAAGTTAGTAAGTCTTAGCTTGGTAAATAATAGTAAACTCCGTATTTGAAGCTCTCGGAGTTGAATGTTGAGAATTAAGTGAGTCCAATAGATTCTGAGTTGTGTTGCCATATCGTATTCAGTCCAGAAGTTAGTAAAGCATGCGCCAGAGGGCGAGTTATCATTCCAGATTCAGTATAGCTTATTGTATGATTAGCAAGAATGTTAAAGAATAAAAAGAAATAGATTTTCAGAATATAAACTAGTAAAGTAAAATCAGATAGACAGACAGTTTTATGGCTACAGATTAGCCATTCAGACCGATAGTATCCCGGCTACAACAGATTAGCCAAACAGTTAAATGAAGATTTCAGAATTAGTATAATCAGTAAAGAATCAGTATAGTACAGAACCAGATCAGAATTAGAAACCAGCTTTCAGATAGTCTTTTTCAGTTATACATGATTGCTATTTATATGTGCTATTTGTTTGTTGAGACTTGATGTGGTGTGAGGGCACCTTATTGAGCGTCCTCGCCGCCCCTGGGTTGGTAACCGTGTCGCCCACTGAGCGGGTGGGTTTTACGTCACTCCGAGGAGTGGCATGCCATCCCCAGTTTGGACGATGATGGGATGAAGCTTTCCCCATAGTAGTCTGATCAGCATTACAGGTGCAGCTCCAGTTTCAGATAGCCTTGTTGAGTTTTGTGTCCAGGGAACCAGATCCTATCTGTTACTGTCTGTACATTCATTTACCATAGGTGTAGCTCCGGTTTCAGATAGCCTCATTGAGTTTATGTCTGGGGATCCAGACCCTATCTGTTACTGTCTACACAGGAGTCCTCCGGAGCCAGACACGGTTGCTTATATCAGAGGCTATGGCCCGAGCCGGAGACCCAGGGGGCCGGTAGAGGAGCTTCGAAGTGAGCAGATGAGTGGAGTGACTTATTTTTGGTTGGTTTTGACCCGGGTTGGGGTATGTAGATTGTTTGCTTGCCTGGCGCCATCCAGCTTATGGGGGTTGGTATTGGCTCTTGCTTGCTACTTGTATGTTTATTTATGTGTTATATACTAGTTACTAGACAGCAGGCCATCGCGTTTTCAGGTACGCCTCTACCTTATCAGTACAGGAAGCATGATTTAGTTTTTATCAGTTTCTTCAGATACAGTTGTCTCCTGCCGTGCAGTTTTGTTAGATACGCTATCTATATCCAGTTGTTTTAGTTATATTGTTTTAGTTGCTTTGCATACTCAGTACCAGTGGTGCTGAAGCCTAGTGGGCCGCTGCATTACTTTCCCGCAGGTACTCATAAACGAGAAGGCTATCCCTCGTGATCCTAGCCAGCGCAGAGTCATCAGCTCCTGTCATCCGGAGCTTGATATTTCAGAGGTTTACATCATTTCCTTTTGTTGTACAGTACGGGTAGGTCGGGGCCCTGTCCCGACCCTCTTATCAGTATTCCTAGAGGCTTGCAGTCTGTATATATTTCCCTGTGGTCAGTTGAGCCGGTCGTGTGAGGCCGTGCAGTTTGTTATAGCTGTTTAGCATTTCAGTTTATGTTGGCCGTGTGAGGCCTTAGTTTGACAGTAGTGGTGACCTTGCCGGTCACATAGTCTTACAGTAGTCTTGTGTTGAGTTACAGATAACTAGACAGCATGGTGGCCTTGTCGGCCCGCATAGGCTCCCTTATATTGAGATGTTTTTGGTTAGCTGTTATTACGGGTATAGGTGGCTATAGGCCCAGTTGGCCGGAGGCTGTGTTTACAGTCGTTATATATCCCTTTGTTTCCAGAAATCTGAGTTTGAGCCAGCCAGGCACTAGATGGGCTTAGGCTCACTAGCTAGCGGTCTAGATACTATTAGGGCACCAGGTGCCAGTCATACCCCCCAAGGAGGGGCGTGACAGTGAGGGCACATGTTGAATGAAGGATATAATTCATGTGGGATTTCTTAATCAGTTGATTTGCATGAGTTTGCTAAGATTGAGAGTCGCTTCTTGAGGTTAAGAAGTCTTAGCGGAGTTGTATTTCATTTCAATGATTAAATCGTGCATGCTCTATTGTTAGCTTGTCATCTTAATTAATCATTATAGCCGTAGCTTGAATTATTTTGCTAAATTAGCTATGTGTGAGTCTCCATATGCATGAGATGTAAAAGGTTGTTCGAGGACGAACAAGGCTTTAAGTGTGGGGTTGTGATCTCGGGCTAAAATAGCATGCCCAAGTGATGCTTTATACCTTAATTTAGTCTTGTTTATCTAATTTATTTTATACATTTTCATGTAATTTTATATAAATGTGAATACATGTACTAACCAACGTGAGTAGTCTTTGTTTTGTAGGTTTCAATGAATTTGAGGAACTAATTCGTAAGTTGGTGAAGTAGAGGAATGGAGTCGGGAGCAATTGGCGAAAGTCGGCAAGGAGCATGCCATGGCAAGGCTGGCCGCGCTAGGCAGCATTCCAGTCTGTGCATGTGCAGCGCCCAGCACCGTGCCATGCCCATGCCAAGTGCGCAAGAAGAGGCAGCAGGCAGGCAGGCTCCAGCACGCCAGCGTCGTGCCACGCTAGGCCAGCTGCGCGACAGAGCAAGGCCAACGCGCTGCATGAGCAGCGTGTCACGCTGGCAGCACGGTGACATTCCGGCAGTTTGGCATCCTGAGGCAATTTCCAAAGAGCCTGCGCGTTACCTCCATGTCACGGAGGCAGTGCTCCGCGATACACTCCGTGACACGGAGCGATTCTACGATAGGCTTAATTTTGCACGTTTCACATTTACTATAAATAGGTCCCTTAGCTCCTAAAACCATTTGTCACGATTTTATTCTGGAAAAAAACCTAGGAGTGAAGGGAGAAGTGGGAGAACTCATCTAGGGTTTGGCAAATTCCCTTCTCTTCTACCAATTCTTGTATGTATGTTAATATAGTTGTAGTTTCTCATAGTTTTACGAACATGAATGGCTAGAACCCTTCCTCTAGGGTTCAAGCCATGAATTATGATTGTGTTTTTATGAATTTGTGTGGAATTAAGTTATTGATTGTTGTTTTATCTTGCATTCTAGATTATTGGTTGTTTTTATGATTGATCACCATGAAAACATACACGTTAACTTGGGCATTTGCTTGAGAAAGCATTTACCTAGGTCAGAACATGAGAATGTGAGGAGCATCATTATATCTCACGATATAATTTGTGTTAGGATAGAAATATACCTAATGCCCTGCTTGGTTGATAAAACAGGATTATTTAGAGACCTACTTAGGTTTATCACATCACCACTCGAAGAAGTAGTTGTGAGGCTAAGTTGAGTTAAATGATTAGGTGCACGAGAGTCCCTACTCATTTCCACATAAACCACATCCACGTAATTAATTGCCCATGAACTAGGAGTAGCATCCTCACTCACAATGATGCAGTGAGGCTAGTTTATCGTGTTTAGAGGCTCGAAAGGCCCTGAGCATGCAATTCTGATTATGTGAGACAACAATTGATAGTTTCATACTTAACCTATTGTAATTCGCAATAGTGCATGATTAGCTAGTTTTAACTCTATGTTGCTCCTAGAGTGAATTCAGAATATGTTGTTGACCAAAATTAGACTTAATTAAACCTCCCTCGAAAACTTCTCTAATTGACACTTGCGGTATTTAATATCACACTTGAACTAGATAGTTAGAGAAATGGGTCCAGTCCCTGTGGGTTCGACATTCCGATTCTTAAAAAGGGCCACTATATTACTTGCACGACCCGTACGCTTGCGGTATGCGCGAAATGAATCCGAACAGTAATTTACCAACTCATTAGGCTTTTAAGCATAAGCATTTGCTTTATTTTCACATCGATTAGGATGGTTTATGCCTTTTCTCTTCTATTTTGCATGTATTGAAATTAGGCAAGGAAAATATAGGAATTGAACAAAAAACACTTTGTTGGAGGTGAGGAACATGCGTTCCACCAAAGGGCACCTACAAAGCGCAGGTGCAAAGATAGTAAGCACCGGTGATATGCAGAAAGGAACCTATGAAGCATAGGTTGGAACCTGTGAAAAGAAGGTGTAAATGCAGTGGGATGCTAGGCATTACTATTTGGATCTACTAAGAATTTGTGGCTCGTGGAGATGCATATGCGAAATGCAGGTGCCTCGCAATTGACCGAAACGTTGTGAAGGGTAAAATTGTATAGCTGAGGCACAAGTACACCAGAGAAGCTTCCATGAGCAGATATGGAAAGGTAAGCCCAAGGAAAGATGTAGAATTTACCATAATTGTACACACCCATGTCATAACTTGTCATACTCAAACATTGAATTGTAGAGAGAAGAAGTGAGAGAAAGAGTAGAGTACATTGTTCTTCTTGTTCTTTGTCTTCACTATTTTGAGCTAAGTAAATCATTATTGTAGGTTTAAAAGCTTGAATTTACTTTTCATATGATGACTATTGATGATTTATCTATGAACGTCATTGATTTATCTTTATTTATGAGTAGCTAATCTTCTAGCTAGGTGTGTGTGCTTTATAGGTTTTTAATTTAATTAGGTATTGAACAATTATTGCTAACTTTAATCTGAATGCACGAATCTATTGTTTCCTCTAAATTCCAACTGAAAAATTAGTGGTTGCAAACACTAGTTTAATTTACTTATATTGCTTAAGCGTAAGAAAGAAAAGTGAGATATGGGCGAGGAAACAATAGTGGGGATTTGAAGTGAGGATGTGTGTATTTTAGATAGAGATAGTCAAAACCCATATCCCTACTCCATTAAAGAGTCAATACTAGAGATAGCTTGACCCTTCCTCAAGCTTAGTATGGCTGATTTTTTGTTGGGACCTTGGGGTCTGAGAAAATCCAAGGCAAAAGCATTCTTCTGGTTGATAAACAAGAGGATATGCTTTAATACATGCTATCCATGCTAGAAATTGAAATTAAGTCAATTGAATCAATCCTAGTTTAATTAACACTTCATCTATTGCATATCTCTAGACCTCTCCTCTTGCTTACAACAATCCTTTGTTCAATCTAGTTTTATAAATTTGGACTCAATATTATTTTCTCCTTTGCCCACCAAATCTTTATTTTATACATGTTGACAATGATGCATTTGAATTTGAGTTATTTTACAAATTTTGGTTTATCAATCTCGATTCCTTATGGGATTCAACTGCAACACTCGTCGGGTATTTTATTTTTGGCGACGACTATTGCCACCTCCTTTAATCAGGATAGATGTATTGAGCATTTTAAGTACACTTAAAAATTTAGAGAAAGTGGTCAAATCCAGAAAGGAAGAAATTTGGTGGGGAAATGACTGTGGAACAGACAGGTCATCCTTTCAAAGGATGGACTACATATCCCTTCGTCATTGGCACCGGGCATTGGAAGGGAATATGCAAGAGACGGTCGAATGCATGAACCATGCTCTACCTAGACAAACCGTCTATTGGTCCGTCTCTAGTCACTAATGCAACAAAAAAATGAGCCATGCGGAGAATGAAATTTTGGGTCAAGTATTATTTAACTAGGTCAGGTCAGCCATTAATTTTCCACCTACAGGTTTGATTGACCCGACCTAGTTGAATTTAAAAAGAATTTGTGTATATGATTTTCGACTATTCGACCCGACATATGCATGACCCATATCTCCTCTTCTTCTCCATTTCCCTAATTTTTCTAACTTCAAAACTCCTCCACTACTACTAATTGTTACTTAAAGAACATGCATTGCAGCATTCACTTCTCACAAGCGCACACAACATGAAATTCTAGGGTTTTTCACCTATTCCAATCACATCACTTCACAACAGAAACACATGCGCTATTAGGTATTTTTCTTTATCTTGGGCTATAAATTTCATGTTTAATGTGATGTTGCACTATATATTAAAGTGGGTTTACGGAATACCTATGCTTGGAGCATAAAATTGGGGGGGGGGGGGGGAGAACATGCGTTTAAATTGCAAGTTGATTGGAAGGGGTTTATGATAATGTATGAATGTGCTTATATCTTTAATAATAATTTCTTTAATTTGAATTGGGATTAACCCCGTCCCTTATATGAGATTTGTGCAAAATTGAGAATGCTCAAGTGAAAAATATCAGTGTTCCTTAATCGATGGAAGAACAGACGGACCATTTTTCACAAAGACGGATCATCTGTCATTCTATCAATGGAACCCGTTAACACCAACCCTCTGAATCCAAAGTACAACTCAAGGGATAGATCTTCCTTTCAAAGGACAGCCCACACTTTGAACCTTACATTGTAGTAGTAAGTTGGAACTTTTGGACTCAATTTATGGTATAGGATATTGTCCATCTTTTAAAGGTATCGACCATCCCTTTGAATATTCTATGATGATTTTTTGCTATTTTCATGATACCATGAGTCTATGTTCTAAAATATTTATGCATGATCACAGGTTACGTAGGATTCAAAAGAGCATTAACCCATTGGGAGTCTTTTCAGGGTTCCAAACTCAACGATGGCAACTAAACACGAGGTTTGCGCTCATTGCGGGACTTAATCCAACACCTTACGAGCAAGTCAAATACACCCAAAAGGTCTTGCTTAGTGGAGAGGAAAAGGAAGAGTACTTGCCTCTAGTAGTAGGAGAGTAAAGGTGCCACCCATTCCATCAACTCGGGTGGCATTAGATGAGTCACAGGCTCTAGGATCTTCATCTCAGATTGGTCATGACTAGGACCAGGCCTAATCCCAGGGGACACAATAGATATTTCCTCCAGCAAGGTTGTTAAGGAGGAATCATTTAGTCAAACCTCTTCTCCCCGGCAGTTGAGTTGAGACACAAATAAATGGAGTAGATGTATAGGCTTAGGTGGGAAGTCCAAGGTTCTAGGGAGCATTATTTTCAGGGCCAAAACATGCTCAATGTCAGTGTTGGTTATGGACTTACTGAGGAGAGGAATGCTAGCTCCGTGGTGTTGGAGTCATACCTCAACATTATGAAGCAGCTCAGGTTTCAGCATTCGAAATTTATATTACAGCTAGTGGGTTAGTTTATTCAGACACTAGTCCAGGGATTCTCTCTAGTATTTGGGGAAATCCTCCTAAGGTCAAAACTAGTGCTGAGGATGTAAATAGAGCAACTGACCTTAGTGGTGATTCGTGGTGTACCGATTAACATCAGCCCAAAGGCGATCAATTGATTTTACTTGGGTGATGATTATGAGGTGGCGGAAACTTCTACTTATGACGAGGTTGTTGACAAAGGTGGACTATCTAAAGGATGGATAGTAAGGGTAATAGCCATAGGTACCCTGATCTGGGTTATATTTAATACATCTGACATCTTAGAAAAGGAACTCCATCTTTCTACCAAGTTTTGGTGGAATGTGATTTATAGCAGAGTTTGCCCAATGAAGAGCGACAAAAAACAACCAGAAGGATAGGCTCTTGTCATGGCATCCATCATGGCTAAGAAGAGTATCAATATTGGTCAGATGGTCAATGTGGAGCTAAAGGATAGCGGTACAGACTGTCACCTCCCTCTCATTCTCGTGCCTAACCAAATCCTTATGTCAAAGAGCAGGGGTTCTAATCTTATCTAGGGAGGATATATTTACAGATGCTCGCTAGGTGATCTATATCACCAATATGAGAGACGATACCATGGTCACTACAGTGAGCCATCCTAGCTCTATCTTAACAGTTGGGCCCACTATTGAGGTACCCACATCACAGCCCACTAATAAGGTAGAGCTAGCAGTAGAAGCACCGTTAGACACCACAACTTCCATGCCACCTATCCCACCGAGGCCACTTCTTATGTCCAGAGACTTACTTATTAGGTTAACCTCACAGCTAGATGAGAGGGCAGATAGTTGTCCTGCCTGATTGAGGACTTGCCGCCTTTGTGGCCACTATTATTGAGTGAGCTCTTTAGCTGCTCATGGACACTGTGAGGACATCACATGAGGCCTTGAGCTCACGGCTGGAAATGATAGATGCCCAACTGCACCAACTCATAGGAGGTGCTAGTGCATATGATGTTGCTAGCATCTGAGCATATTTAGAGTAGACTAGAGTTGTTATTCTTGATATGCATGTGTGAGCGACAGCCAGATGAGGTGCAAATACCACTGATGGACAAGATACTGCCTATTGGTAGCATTATGGACTTTATTCCATGAGCAGTGCCTATCCTACCAGCTCAGACTTAGCCTGTACCACCAACAGCTGTCCTAGTTACTTGGGCCAGTACTACACAAGAGCACGTTCCTGCTCAGTCTTGGTCCAGACAGATGTTACAGTGCCTCCACTAAAAAAGGGCAAAGTTGTAGCTCTAGAGACACCAATGACAGACTTAGAGATATCCACTATCGAGGTAGAGGTCCTCAATTAAGTGATAGTGGCATCCCAATTATACACCCGAGGTCCTGCTTATGATGTGGAGGGTGACACCTCTTCACACAACAAGATGACGAGCAGTAGCGTGATCTAAGCACTAAAGGAAGTGTTTGTTGCCTTCTTACCCCCGTTTACTTAGTTTTTACATGCATTAGGGACACTACATTCTTTTTCGGTGGGGGTGGATATTTTGGATGTAAGATGTGTATAAAATGTTTAATTGTCTCAAAACTATAAATTGTATAGTTGTATAAGTTTGATGAGTTATTGATGTGTGTTTGTGATCCAAGTTGGTCCACTTTTACAACTTTCTTAGTATAGCTTTATTTTTTCTTTTGTAGATTAACTTCTTTTTGTGTTTATAATGTAGAGTTCTTCTTGGTTTTCTTAGCATGGTTCTTTCCCAAGAGGCTTACTTTCTATTAAATCAGGAAAAATAAAAGTAGTTAAGTGTCATAGTGCATAGGCCCGAGGATAGAAATTTGTTGTTCACTTAATTTGATCATAGTCTAGAACTTGCCTTGCTAGTTGTGCCTAAATCTAGGATTGACTATAGGTTATAGGGATAAACTTAGACCTTCTTTATGCTTCACAAGTCACTTATTACTAAAGATACCTACCAAATGATACATTAATACCTAGTCTCCCTCTTTGAGCCTTTTGACCTTTTTGTTGATTAATGTTCGGCTGGTTCGGTATATGTAAAACCGACACGCAAGTGCACGTGGTCAATCAAGTAATAAAGTGGCTAAGTAAGCCAAGTATCGATCCAAGGAGACTCAGGATATGTAAAATTCCCTAAGTACACTATATTCTTATCTTACTTCTAATTATGCTAACAACAGCGTAACCAACAGTCAAATAAGTTTTTGTTTATAAAATATATATATACTAAAACTATTAACAATTATTTACTGTGAATTTAAACTATGGATATGAGCTTGCCAAGGTTAAGAACAAGTAATGAATTCAATTATAATAATAATTTGGTTAATCTCTTCTTCATGTTGCTAGCCAAGAACAGTAGCCTAGAAATTAAAACTCTCGTATTTAATTTCACTTTAGAATCATAAACCATCCATCTACATTTCTGTGATCAAATGCAATTTATGACATAGCAATACAATTCCAGTTCCTAAACTGACTAATACGGCTTTCAAGTATATTTCTATCAGGAAAGCACATCAAAACCAAATTTTCCCAAATCAAGTTAAGAACAATACCCTATTAATTCACAACTTTCCAATTTCTTTCTCTCTCGAGTGAAATTGGACTTTTTAGATGTACATTAATATCGGCCACACACTAATGCAGTAAGAACAAGAATCAATAGAACAACATAGAAGAAGAAGAAGAAAACCATAAAATTAATAATCAAAATTCATCACAAATGTTCATAACCTCATCAAGGATGAGAATTAGCCACTCATTTGTGGATTGATCATCCTAAAACAAGTGTAAATCATGCATACAATTGATAGAAAGAAGAAAGGAAGAGAAGAAATCCCTTAGCTTTTTCGTCCCTCAACTGCTCCTAACCCACGTCCTAGCTCCACCAAGTCTGAACTAATTAAAATAAACCTAAGTGTTCTATTTATACTCGTGGGAGTTTTTCCCGGAATAACAAGCAACGTGTCATGGAGGTCAACGCGGAGCACTGCCTCTATGACACGGCGTGGACGCGGACCCTCTCTGGAATTCCAGGGTCCGGGATTATAGCCTCAACGTGGCACGGAGGCCAACGCGCAGACCTATCTCCGTGCCACGGAGCTGTCGCGAGGCCTCACTGGAATTTTCCATTTAATTTCCTCTCCAGGCAGTGTGCCTCCGCGATGGTAGCGTGGCACGGCTCCATCGCGGAGCCCCTATACTTTTTGCATTCCAATGTCTTCTCCACGCTCGCATCCAAGTCCAACTCCGATATAGTTCCAACATGCATTTTAGCTCCTAAAAATCATATTTAGCTGCAAAACAAATGCTAATCATGTTGGTTAGTATAAATTCGCATTTTATTACCAATTAGATGAGAATATATACACATTGCACAACAAACAAGGCGAAAATGATACGTTTGAGTATCACTTGGGCATATAAATCTTCCCAAGATCACTTACCCCACACTTAAATCCTTGTTTGTCCTCGAACAACACATACACAACTCATGCAAATTACATCCCAACCTTTGTCATTATGGTGCGACAATTTACACTACGGTCATACCGATTATTCAATTTTTGCAAATCATCAAGAAAACATGCATGGTCTTACAATGCAATGACCTTTCATACATCAAGACTTCCTAGACTTTAAGAATCGACTCTCGATATCGGCAAACTCATGCAAATCAGCTAATCAAGATATCTGCCACGAAAATCAATCTTTCATCAAACATGTGCCCTCATAACTCAAGAGAATCTTCCCCTTTATGTTCATGCAACACACAAACATTCAAGTAGGGGCATGTAAAAATTAATTTCACTCACTCTCCCAAAAGAATTCGCATGCATCATGTCATGACCCATAGGCTTACCCTTAGTGTATTACTCCACTAATATAAAGAAATGCAATGTAGGATCACGTAGGACTTTAATGGGTTGTAACGGGGCTATGGAACTAGTATATATATTGAATTAGCCAATAATAGTCGCTAGCATCCTTAAGCGCCTTTTCAACACATTCCCATCGACTCATGGATATTGTTCTTCTTTTTCTCTTTTTCATCATCCCATTCATGCTGGTTTACTTTCGCACGACCCATTCCATCCAACACACTTGACACAATAACAAAGGGTTTTCATGCACCTTTATTATCATTTCATTATACCAAGTGCCTCTTCAACCTCTTCTTTTCTTTCTTCACACTGCTTTTCTTTTTCTTTTCACTCTTCTCACTCTTCGACACTTTGGGAAAAGAATTTTCTTTTCTTCTTAAGCGCTTAAGAGTTTTGTATAGACTTTACGGCTAATGAAAAGAAGGAATAAAGCTTAGTTTATACAATTTTGGACAAAAGAAAGAAATAATCGGCTAAATGCTCAACGGGCTGAATAGGGTATACAATCACATAAAAAGGTAGAGTATGACAAGAAAAAAATAGAAACTCTCGGTTAAAACAAAGAAATGCCTACATCCTTTCCAACACTACACCCCCTTCATTTCGTTTTGCACACACACCAGGCAAGTTCTAGACACTTCACAATAGCATGGAATAACAATACCTCACTTCACACACTTCATGCACATGCTCGAATCAAGATGTATTCACAGACTCTTGAATTAGCCAATTACATGAATTCAAGAATTAAGCCTCAATCATACCGAATCAAATTCTACAGCCTAGGTAACTCAACGTATTTACAAAATTGCATGCTTTCAAACGAATCACTTTCACATTTTGAACATCAGTTACAACACGCAATGAAATTTTGCAACCATAAAGCAACTACAGGTTCATTGATGCAATCCACCAAAGAAAAAAACTGAAAACAAATTAAAATCCTACTCCTATCGACTACATTTCCCTTAAGACGATCGTCATCCATCCATCAAAGGGAACGGTCACTAACTATGAAATCGGTTCAATGGGACTATTCTCGGTAAAAGAACCGAAAACAAACTCCGAGAAACCCAAAATAAAAACCGAAAAATTTTGCAACACATCGATCATTTCGATAGAAAAATATTTACAAAAGATTTTGATAAGTGCAAAATATTTTCGCAAAAAAAAATTTGAAAAAAAAATATCGATCATTTCGATATACAGAAATATTTACAAACTATTTACAGCATTCACAAAATATTTACCTTGGCAACCACAACTTTTCACAACACACATCATTAACCACAAATAAATATACAGCTACAACACAAATTAGTTCACAACAGGGAAACACAAACATACATACAAACCAAGGAAATAGCATACAGCAGATTTGAGCCTAAGTCCCAGCACCTATCTACTCCCCACCCCACACTTAAATCGAACACTGTCCCCAGTGTTTACAAAAATACAAAGCACAAAATTTTGGGTGGTGGAACTCCCTGCTCAGTCGAAATATTTGACTTCTTCATCCGGTGCTGCTGCCTCGTCGCCCATGTCTGAGTCAGCTCCATCGTCGTCATCGGACTCCACATCGGAGTCCTCCCGGCGTGTCTCCTCATCAGTAGGGACATCATCATCAGTAGGCTCAACGAAGGTTGGTCCCACTCGGCATAAGGCTCTGGCATTCTCGCCAAATGGGTAATCCAACTCCAGCTGCCACAATTCTTCCTCGGTGGCTGGTCTCCCACCAATCTGTAGCTGAAGCATCTGCATGCCGAACATACGTGCCATGTACTGATCGTCACGAGCATGTCGCTCGCCCAAAGTCAGCACTGGCCCGTGTGTGGTGTCGGGGGCCTTTGTTTTTGTCAGATCGAGGGCCCTCCGCTCCAACTGCGGGATGTAACCCAAAGCCTCTTCCTCGACATCGAGGCCTTGGAGGAAGGTGGTGATGAGTCCGCCAAACCCGTATCTGTGGCCTTGGTGTAGTCTGGCTCTCTTCATGGCGGATATAATGACCGCCCCAACATTAATCTCAAGCCCTTTCATAAGGGCATACACCAAGCAGACACGGTCCCGAGTCACATCCGTCATGTGAACTCCCGGGATCAAGCAAGAACATACAATTTTTAGCCATATTCTGGCCTCCCTGTTCATCTGCGAATAAGGCAGAGTCTGGTGGTAACCCCTCTCCTTATGTCTACTCCATCGGGCTGTGGATCGAGCCCCACACAACGTACGTCTGATGTCGGCGTACGGTGGGGTGATGTTTAGCTGGTGGAGAACGTGGGCGTCTGTGTCCCGCACTCCAACGATGGCATTAAATTGCTGGGGTTCCAGAGTAACAATCTGCCCTCTGATTTTTATTGTGTGGCTTCTGATGGCCGGGTTCCAATTTGCGTAGAACTCCCGGACTAAATGTAGGTTGCACTCCTTGGGCTCCTGGAATATAAAGCTGAGCCCAGCTGCTTCAATCCTCTGCACAATACGAGGGAACTCCTGTGCTAGTGGTTCACGTGCAATATGTTCCTCCGGGAAGTACTTGCTTTCCTTATGCTTAGCATACCACTTCTTCCCTTCCTCGGTTACCCACCTTGTTCCGTATTGGAGGCGTTGGCCGCGCGGAACAGCTGGTGCAGCTGGGACTGCGGTGCCCATTCTCATTCTTTTCCTCCCGGTGCCTGAAGTAGAAGCACCTTTGCCCTTATCCTGCCTACTCGCCATTGTACCTGTCAATATACATAAACAAGCACAACGTTAAGCTAAATACATGTTAACTTCGGCTAAGGTCGGGTTACACCACGTTTATCCCACACTTAGTCCTTAGCTACTTTTACAAACTATGGCAAGGATAACTCAATTTACACCAAAACAATCAACTATACAATTTATGCTTAGTGCGTTCACAAAAAATTTCGACAGCATAATGGTTAGCGTACTACTCAGACTTCATACAGCTAATCCCAATCCTACTATCGCTAACAATTCAACCATCGCACTTAGCAACAAAAACAACAAATAAAAAAAACAAAGACAAAACATTCTATATACAATCGAATCCAAATAATCAAACCAATTTGCACAATTTTCGCATTTTCCCCAATAATTCGAGAATTCGTCGTCTTTTACATTCACACAATATTTACATGACTTATCTCAATTTACAACCACACCCCGCCATCTAATTCATCAACTTATCAAATAACCCAATTCAATTTCAACAACCCATGCCCTAGAATATAATTTTACAATCAAATTCGAATTATTTAGATAATCTACAAGTTCAAATGCTAATTACAACAATCCGAACATATATCAATCACAAATAACTCAACATCATGTTAAATTTCTACTTAGGGAGATATATCTCACCTCACATGCCCAAATTTGACTAAAATCGCCAAAAAAATTTTGAGAGAAACGAGGAAAACATACCTTTGAGTTGAAGAACCGAAGAAACTTGACGATTTCTTGGCCTAGTAGCGTGGCACGTTGGTTGGGGAGGGGGATTTGGGTGTTTGGTCGCGGAGAGGAAAAGAAATGGGGAGAAAGGGGCAAAAATCGGGGTTAATTTAAAGAAAAACACGCGGGTCACTCGGCAACCCGGTGTGACCCAGCACCAAATATAAGGCAACGTGTCACGGAGGGTAACGCTGAGCCCCTCCTCCGTGACACGGAGCCAATGCATTGGCTTACTGGAATTTTTTTAAAAATCTGGATTTTGCCTTCAACGTGTCACGGAGGGTAACGCGGAGCCCTCCTCCGTGACACGGAGCCAACGCGCCAGTGCACTGTTTCTTCAATTAAATTATTTTTTCATACCTTGCCTTTTCCTTCCCGATTCCATGTATATTTTTCTCCGTTAGACCTGAAAATCACCTCACTAAACAAAATTGGTTAGATTAATAGATTTCCCTAACTAAAACGAAAAATATTAACTAAAACAAAAATTTATACCAAATCAAGAAAAGAAAAAAAATAAAAATAAAAATTATTTACACTAAAAAAGAAAGAAAGAAAGAAATATTTTTCACGGGTTGCCTCCCGTGCAGCGCCTGGTTTACCGTCGCGGCTCGACGTCCTTTATGCTCAATTATCTACTAGGGTTATGGACGATTTGTCACGATCGTTGTCCTCCCCCCAGTAGTTCTCAACCTTATCAGGTGGCCTTCCTATTAACTCTCGGGAATCATTTACTCGATTAGCGTTCCCATGATCAATCACATTGATCACCGAGAGTTCCTCATTTACCATCGGGAGCTTAGGTGCTTTGTACACATCAAACACTTCGACCTTGTCATGCGCTCGCATTGTAAGTTGACCCGCAGCTACGTCAATTAATGCCTTTCCGGTTGCCAAAAAGGGTCGTCCCAAAATAAATGGGACTTCAGCATCTGGTTCAAAGTCCAGAACAATAAAATCGACCGGAAAAATAAGGGAGCCCACTTGCACTAGAACATCCTCAACAATGCCATCTGGCCTAGCTAAGGATCTGTCTGCTAGCTGCAAGATTACGGTTGTAGGTCTAGGACTCCCCAGACCTAACTTTCTGAATACCGAAGATGGCATTAGATTTATGCTCGCCCCCAAGTCACATAATCCACGAGCTCGGATACTCTGCCCAATAGTCAGCTGGATAGTAAAACTTCCAAGGTCTTTCAGTTTCGTGGGCAGTCTATTCTGAATCCGGGAAGTGCATTCCTCCGTCAAAGCTACCGTGGCATACTCAGTCAAGCGACTTTTGTTGGCCACGATGTCTTTAATATATTTTGCATATTTGGGCGCTCCCTGCAAGACATCAACAAGAGGTAAATTAACATGTACCTGTTTAAGCACCTCCATAAATTTCTTGAAACACGCCTCCTCCTTGTGTTTCTTGAGTCGTTGAGGGAACGGGGGTGGAGGTCTTTCTGCTTCTGCTTCTTTGGTCTTCCCCCTATCAGAACTTTGTTCCTCCTCAACTTCTGCTGCTCCTGACGTTTGAGGCGGTCTTTCCGGTTCCACCTCCTTCAACTGTAAACCACTCCTCGTGGTCACCGCATTCACCTGCTTCGGATTAGGAACCGTGTCGCTAGGCAGTCCTCCTCTGGGTCTTGTGTTTTGGGCCCTAGCAAATTACCCAAACTGATGTTCAAGAGCCTTGGTCGCCAACTGATTATTCTTCACTTCGGCTGCCAATTTGACATAGTCAGCCTGCAATTGTGCCTGATTAGCAATCATGGTTTTGAACATCTCCTCAATGGTAGGTGATGGTGGTGGAGGAGCGGCATTGTGATTTCTGAATTGAACTTGATAGTTTTGTTTCCCTCCTTGATTTCTCTGCATACCCTGACCAGAACCTTGGCCTTGTTGGTTGTTGCTACCCCACGAAAAATTTGGATGGTTCCTCCAATTTGAGTTGTAGCCACTACCAATCTGCTGCTGATTTCTCTGTGCATTGCCCACAAAGTTAACAGAATCAGGATTTGCACCACAACACTCGACTGAATGCTCACTACTACCACACACTTCACACCACATCTGTTGGACCGCATTGACTGAAGCTGAAGGCTGGTTCAAGTTCATATTGCTGAAGTGATTATTTAACTGATTTTGCAAGGCAGCTATCTGTGCAGCGATAGCTATAAATCCATCCACTTCAAGCACTCCTGCTGCTTTCCTTGCTCCACCTCTTGATGAATCTGCATTCCATTCTGGATTGCCCTATGAAATTCGGTTGAGCAAAGTGTACAGCTCCTCATAGGTCTTTTCCAGCGCTTGCCCTCCAGCTGCTGAGTCTAACAGAATTTTAGTATGGGGTTCCAAACCCTCAATAAATTTGTGCACCAACACCTCGTTGGACTGATGATGATGAGGATAGTACCGCAACATGGATTTAAATCTTTCCCAGGCTTGATATAGATTTTCCCCCTCCCTCTGTTTAAAACTTAGAATTTGACTTCTAAGTCTGGCTGTTTTACCAGAAGGGAAAAATCTAACCAAAAACTTCCGTGCAAGATCATCCCACATTGATATAGAATGGGTGGTTCAACTTTTAACCACCTCTTGGCTTCACCAAGTAAGGAAAACGGAAATAAGGTGAGCCGAACATAATCAGGTGACACTCCAGCGGGTATATAAGTGTCACTTATCTCCAGAAAGTTTTGGAGATGTTGTTGTGGGTCTTCATGAGGGAGACCGGTAAATTGCCCGCTTGTGTGCAAAAGTTGCACCATGTTCTGCTTTAATTCAAACCTCCCTCCAGGCTCTAGTTTGCGGATACTAGAATGTACATTGTTGGCGTGTGGGATTTCCACCTCGCGAACCGGCCTTGCTGCTGCTTCATCAGGCACTAACACAGCCGGCACAACTGGTGGATTTTGTTGCTCCATAATAGATTGTCTGAGCAACTGCAGCTTCTTTTGTAGAGCTTCTCTATGTTGACTATGAAATTCACGTTCAGGCTCTAAGTAAGATTCCACCAGCTCTTTGTCCCTTGCCAGTGTTCACAGAAATCAAGTCTGCAAAATACAGGCTAAGACCAAGTTGTTAACACTTAAGAAAATAAAACAACAATACAGAAAATTTACACTTATCACAATTTCACCAATTGCCTAGTCTCCCCGGCAACGGCGCCAAAAACTTGTTCGGCTGGTTCGGTATATGTAAAACCGACACGCAAGTGCACGTGGTCAAACAAGTAATAAAGTGGCTAAGTAAGCCAAGTATCGATCCAAGGAGACTCAGGATAAGTAAAATTGCCTAAGTACACTATATTCTTATCTTACTTCTAATTATGCTAACAACAGCGTAACCAACAGTCAAATAAGATTTTGTTTATAAAATATATATATACTAAAACTATTAACAATTATTTACTGTGAATTTAAACTATGGATATGAGCATGCCAAGGTTAAGAACAAGTAATGAATTTGATTATAATAATAATTTGGTTAATCTCTTCTTCATGTTGCTAGCCAAGAACAGTAGCCTAGAAATTAAAACTCTCGTATTTAATTTCACTTTAGAATCATAAACCATCCGTCTACATTTCTGTGATCAAATACAATTTATGACCTAGCAATATAATTCCGGTTCCTAAACTGACTAATACGGCTTTCAAGTATATTTCTATCAGGAAAGCACATCAAAACCCAATTTTCCCAAATCAAGTTAAGAACAATACCCTATTAATTCACAACTTTCCAATTTCTTGCTCTCTCGAGTGAAATTGGACTTTTTAGATGTACATTAATGTCGGCCACACACTAATGCAGTAAGAATAAGAATCAATAGAACAATATAGAAGAAGAAGAAGAAAACCATAAAATTAATAATCAAAATTCATCACAAATGTTCATAACCTCAGCAAGGAAGAGAATTAGCCACTCATTTGTGGATTGATCATCCTAAAACAAGTGTAAATCATGCATACAATTGATAGAAAGAAGAAAGGAAGAGAAGAAATCCCTTAGCTTTTTCGTCCCTCAACTGCTCCTAACCCACGTCCTAGCTCCACCAAGTCTGAACTAATTAAAATAAACCTAAGTGTTCTATTTATACTCGTGGAAATTTTTCCCGGAATAACAAGCAACATGTCACGGAGGTCAACGCGGAGCACTACCTCCGTGACACGGCGTGGACGCGGACCCTCTCTGGAATTCCAGGGTCCGGGATTATAGCCTCAACGTGGCACGGAGGCCAACGCGGAGACCTATCTCCGTGCCACGGAGCTGTCGCGAGGCCTCACTGGAATTTGCCATTTAATTTCCTCTCTAGGCAGTGTGCCTCCGCGATGGTAGCGTGGCACGGCTCCATCACGGAGCCCCTATACTTTGTGCATTCCAATGTCTTCTCCACGCTCGCATCCAAGTCCAACTCCGATATAGTTCTAACATGCATTTTAGCTCCTAAAAATCGTATTTACCTGCAAAACAAATGCTAATCATGTTGGTTAGTATAAATTCGCATTTTATTACCAATTACATGAGAATATATCCACATTGCACAAAAAACAAGGCGAAAATGATACGTTTGAGTATCACTTGGGCATATAAATCTGCCCAAGATCAATTAACTGCAATAAAGCCAAAGCCAATTCTAAAGTTGACCCTCTTCTCAACTCATTCTCCTTGACACTTGAAAAGGAATGAAAAATGAGCAAAAAGTGTAATTTTGGGGTGATAAGGAGGAAAAGGAAGAAAAAGGTCAAGAAGATGAGGCATGAGCATATCCCATGGTGTGATGGATCAATGAGCTAAAAATGAAAAAGAAAAGAAATCAAAAGAGAAAGACAAAGAGAAAAATGAACTCGAGCTCACAAAAACACCTTAGGGTATGAAAAATGCCAAAACAAAGATGGAATGAAAAGAAAGGATCAAAAAGATGAAAAAGTTGTGAAACTAATAAAAGTGGTCAAAGAGGATAAGTGAGTCACTAAAAGCCTAAATTGAACCCTATCAGCCCTTTAACATTATTTACAAACTTAGAAAAGCCTTTATGTGATCTCAATGAAATCCGAAAATAGAGGCACTTGAGTAAATGGGCAAGCATATGGCAGCTGTGATTTATCATGTGAAATTCTTTGTGAGAGTAAGTGCGTTTCTCTTCTCTCTTGATCTTGTGTCTTCTTGTTGTGTGTTGTTAATACATTTCCAAAAAAAAGGACACTTTCCTTAGTCTAATGGTCAGGGCATTTGGATTTAATGTCTAGCTTGTTTCACTTCTCCAATTTGGGTTTGTGCAAGTTAAGATAATTTCATAAGTGGAGGTTCCATGCATAGTTCAAATGGTTGTGAGAAAATTATGTTTGATTGATAGAGGGGTTGGCTGGATTTATTTTTATGTGTTAGTAATTGTTGTTCACAACCACCCTAGTCAAGATAATCTATGAGTCTGGGACATTAGTTAGGTATAAGATAATTCTCTTCTTGGTTTGATGAGCACAAGCAAATGCTTTAAGTTATGGGTGTTGATCAGGAATTATCGACATATCTTTACTTCTTTTCACAACATTTTACATGTCTTTAGGAGTTAAATTAAGTATAAACTAATCTTATTGTGCTATGTTTCAGTAACCCAAGCACTTGAAAGAAGAAAACAGTTTTGTCCAAAAAATTGCTCAAAAGACGAGGCAACATATGGACCGTCTCTCTGAAGGATGGTCCGCACCCCAGTCCATCCCTTCCTAGATGTAGATTCAATAAACCCAACAAAATGGGTCTCAAAAGGGCGGTTGGAAGGATGAAGCGACTTCTCAAAAGACAGTTTGTCAACTGAATATTTCACCCAAGCTTGGTAGAATGGGATTTTTACAATATGGATCAATGAATGGACAATCTTTCCAGAGGACGGTTCGTCTTCCAAAGGACGACAAGCAAAGGGAAAGAAGCGAAAAAGTAAAAGACAATTCAAAGGACGATCTGTCCTTCCAAAGGACGATTCATGATGTCACCCAAGCGCACGCAAGCGCAAGTGATCATCAAGTAATATAGGATTTTGAAGTCCAGATATTGTACCCAAGGGACTTGTCAATTTAATCATTCTAATGTTTTACTTTGATTTCACTAATTTAAAAAATAATTAAAATGAAGATTGGTTTGAAAAATTAAACTACTAAAACTCCAAATGTAAAAGAAAGTAAAACAAATGCAAGCTTGATTTCATTTCAATAATGATGACATACTAGGACAATGGCACTTGGTTGGTTTCAAGTTGAGTTTTCTAGATGTAATCAAACTAGCATGATTCTTCCTACGGTTGTTAATTGCAAGTTACTATCCCATTTCTTGCCACTATCCCTGGCATCCAAGAACTATTTCATAAACCCTAATGCCTATATCCCTAGGGTCACAGGAGAACAATGAAATGATGGTTATGCCTACTAGTATTTCAACTAAACGGGGTTGAAGGGTATATCCCTATCCTCAACAACAGCTTCTATCCTATCACCAATGTGTTCAAGGGTCTTTGAATTCACGTTCTGTATTTATTTTTAACCTTTTCGATTCCCTTTTCCAAGTTCATTCGAAAGCCAACGGATTACTTACAAGGTGATCAAGCTCATAAATAATATATTAATACAAACAAATACAAGCAGACAAAAGAAGAATCAAAACCAATTTTAATTAGTCTCAATCAACCATACACCACGGCCACAACCCTAGAATATGAGTTTAGCCACTCATAGACAAGCGGAAAAATAAATATTTAATCATCATCATGTGAGAATACGAAGTAAAGAAGATAAAACCTAGTTGTAAACTTTTTCTTCCTTCCAAACGGCTTACAAGCTTTCATGAATGAACAACGGAATAAAAAATGAGTAAAGACTGCTCCAAGAAGTCCAAAACTACTCAACAAACGACTGAAGGCCACTATTTAAAAATGAGCCTTCAAATGACACTTCTGCCATTCAAGACTTAGCTTTAAACTTAGCATTTTTTCACCCCGGAATGACCCTAGTGCATTGCCCTACCTATCTCACCACAGACTTAGTAAAATTTCCAGCAATTTCAGCTCCGGATATGGTCTAGTGTGTCGCCCCCTTCATCTCGCCAAAGTTCTCGTCAAATTTCTCTAAGTCTGGACACCTTTGGCGTGGGATGTCACTTATTTCACCAAATTTTTGAAGTGAAATTCTCTGAAGTTTGAGGGCTAGCGCGGTAGGACCTGGTGTGGCTCTAGCCATAGCACCAAACCCGTCAGATCCTTGAATCTTTATTTCTTGCATCATTTTGATCCCATTTTGCTTAGTTTCCTGCTCATATCAACTAAAATCATTTGTTAGCACCTAAAACACACACACTTGAATTTAAGCATAAATTAAGAATTATGAACTCAAAACATGACAAATATAGGTAAAAACATGGGAAACGGGTATAAAAATATGCGTAACATCACCACCCTACACTTAAACCATTGTTCGCCCTCTAACAATCCTTAAAACTCACCTAAAATCATGTTTCACCATCACATTTGACACCTCTATTAACTCATACCCAACCAACTATCATGGAGCATACATAAAGTGATTTATGATCATACAACAATTCTCAACAAAGCACATAGAAAGATTTCACAATTAAGAACACACAACCTTGATAAATGACTCATCTTTTCAACACAAAGGGCCAACATGATTAAGTGTGATTCATGCAACAAGTAGTACACCGAATTAGACCTCTTGTGCCCATCACTTTTAGTGATGTTCCTCTCTCAACTTCATCAATACAAGACATGGAACACAATTTGTAAGGCACACTTACACTCACAAATGATATAATGCACATATGCAACATACCATAGCCTTTCCCTTCATATATGTCAAGACTACTTAATTGGTTCGAGAGACTAAGATCACAAGGACTTTTCTTGGTTCTAATGTCGGCTAGGGGACGTGTTACCACCTTAAGCACTTTTAATACATATTTTGTTTTTCTTGTCCACTACTCTTTCCTTACTTGTTCACCTTTCATCTATTCACCCTTGTCTTTTCTTTTCATGCCTCATTTTTCACTACTTCACTGCTAGTTTTCTAATCATAGAATAACTAAGAATTTTGCAACTAAAGCTCTCTTTTTCAATTCCCTAGCGGCAAGTAGACAACACAACTTTTATGGGCACCCCTTCTCATTTTTTTTGGTTACAACAACTTCCTCTTTTTCCCTTAACATTATACTCCAGTGGACCTTTTCTTTCAAGTCTCAAAGTGCCTAAGACTACTTTGAATCAATAAGTCTGAGGTCTCACAACAAGAGGAATTAAGCTACTATTGAGGCTATGAAAGAATAAGGCTTTTAGGCTCAAAGGAGGTAACTAGGGAGAATGAATAGGAAGGTACAACAACTACAGGAAAAAAATGGCTTCTTGAAAGAAGTGCCTCAATTATCTCTCAACTCCCTATCAACTAATTATCCTACATATACTAAGGCAAGTTGTAGATGCTACTATTTATACATAGAAAACAATTCAGCTCACCTCTCATGGCAACAAGAATCTAATCAGTTTCTACAGCTACACATTTACACAATCATATTGAATGACAAGTTAAATTCATAATTAAGCCCTAAGGATATATTGAGTCAAATTAAAGAGATATGTGTGTATCTCAAGAATTCTCACTCATGCAATCAAGATAACCACTCTATTTACTCTAGCATAGTGGCTAAGCAGAATATCAACAAGCATAAGTGGATGACCTACGACTCAATCCTAAAAAAATATGACAAAACTTCACTTAAGACGGTTATCATTCATCAATCATAGGGAAATGTCATTACTCTATGACTACAATGACTCACACAAAACAAAACAAAATTTACCCAGTTCAAAGGGCTCCCCTTCGCAAAAGAACCGAGGCCATAAGAAAAAATGAAGGGTGGGTGAGACATGCCATTTTAAAAAAATTTCAACTAAACTTATTGGCATTCTCACCTTAACCTCAAAATTTAGAGGATATCCCCTCACCCCACACTTAAAGCTTTGCTCTATCCTCAGAGCAACTAAAATTAAATATTAGATTAGACTGAGAAAATAATCCCTAAGGCCCTCTAGGGTCAAGCTATCAACATGTCTTTTGGATTCATATGTCACACGGCCCCACACTTAAGCTCAAGACCATGCTCCTTAGCCTTGATTTCGGGTACTCAGACTTCCGCTCTCTGCCAAAAAGAAGATCAACAGTGATACTATATATACAAATAAGACAGTTACGTTTTTACATATTGGGTTTCCTCCCAACCAGCGCTTAATTTAACATCATGGCACGACGCAAGATCCTTCAATAATTTTGGAATAAAATTGAAGTCTTTTTTCTGTCCCAATTGCACTCATAATAATTCTTCATCCTTTGGCTATTAACCAAGAACGTTCTGTCAAACCCCAAGGGTTTCAACTCTATGGCACCATGTGCATTCACACTTACTATCTCAAATGGTCCCGACCACTTCGATCTCAGCTTTCCACCAAAAAATTTCAATCTTGAATTGTATGGTAATACTAATTGCCCTGCCTGAAACTGACGAGGTTGAATGCATTTTTCATGCACTCTCTTAGTACTCTCTTTGTACATTTTGGCATTTTTATAAGCACTAAACCTGAACTCATCCAGCTCATGTAGTTGCAACATCCGTTTCTATCCAGCGGCTTCTAAATCCATATTCAACTTCTGTATGGCCCCATATGCTCTATGTGAGCTTAACTGGTAAGTGACATGTTTTCCGTAAAACTAGCCTATATGGCGAGGTGCCAATAGGTGTTTTGAAAGCTGTCTGACAAGCCAACAATGCATCATCCAACTTACTAGACTAATCCTTTCTGTTTGTGCCCACGGTCATATGAAGAATTCTTTTGATTTTTTGATTTGATACCTCCACCTGTCCACTGGTTGGTGGATGATAAGCAGTAGCTATCTTGTGTTTCACATTGTACTTAGCCAACAGATTATTTAAGAGCCAGTTGCAGAAGTGTGTACCTTCATCATTGTTGATGGCCTTGGGTGTGCCAAAGGGTAGTGAATATGTACATTTTCAAGAAATGAGTTAGAGCCTTTGCGTCATTGGTAGTAGTGGCTGCAACCTCTACCCACTTTGATACATAATCAACCGCCACAAAGAAGTATTTGTTCCCTTTTGAAAGCATGAGGGGCCTCATGAAGTCAATTCTCCAACAGTCGAACACCTTTACTTCCATAATGCGTCGCTGAGGCATATCTTGCGTCTTTGAAACAATCCCTGTTCTCTGGAAACTATCATAAGACTTCGCAAACAAATAAGCATCATGAAATAGAGTAGGCCAATAAAAACTAGCCTGAAGGGCTTTTGTTGTGGTCCTATATCCACAATGATGTCCACCATATGGTGAAGAATGGCAGCTTTCCAGCACCTATTGCATCTCTCTAGCAGGAACACTGTCACGACCCGAACATAGGCCCAGATCGATACACAAGACAAGGAACCCCAAGAGACTCCAAGTCTACCCATGGCATGAACATTCATCTAACTTAATCATGAATAAGCAGAGATCATCATAAATAACAAAGCGGAAGTCTAACAAAACATAATATCTAATCACATACAAGAGTCTAAAGATGAAATACAAACTATGTTCGAAAAGCCTCTATCACCGATGAGTTTGTGGGACAAGACCCCAACTAACCCACTAATATCTGAAAACTATAAAGACGTAATACAACTGATAAGAAGACCCTTGCAAGATGAGGACCCACCTACTGCAACTGAGGAAAGCTAACTCCAGAGAATCTGAACTAGCAACAGGACTAAGCTTGGATATAGGATCTTGTATCATGAAATGATACAACATAGAGTATACGGTGAGTACGTAAAATGTACTGAGTTTCCAGGGTAAGTAAAACCGTTTAAGTAAAAATTATTAAATCATGCATAATACAAAACATAATCAAGATAATATCCTGAGAGTAGGGCTTGCATGATATTTTCTAAAATCATGATCTGAACATAACTGAACATCATAACTGAATCGATTGATCCAATGCTGAAAACTACTAATCATAAGTAAAACCAAAAATTGGATCAAACCTACTAAAAAAATAATATCATGACTAATATACATGCATAACAGAAATCATGAGGAACAATGGGAGACTCAATTTTAACTTAGGGTGATTGATCTCACGCCCTAGAATTTAATTTCACAATCAAATTCGAATCAACCAAGCCCTAGAATTTAATTTCACAATCAAATTCGAATCATTCACGCAATCGACAAGTTCAAATGCTCATTACAACATTCCGAACATATATCAATCAAAGAATAACTCAATTTCATGCTAAATTTTTACTTAGGGTGATTGATCTCACCTCCCATGCTCAAATTCGACTAAAATCGCCAAAAACTTGAGAGAGAATAGGAAAACATACCTCGTAGTTGAAAAACCGAAGAAAACTCGATAATTTCTTTGCTTAATACCGTGGCACGTTGATGGGAGAGGGAAATTTGGGTGTTTGGTCGCGGAGAAGTGAGAAAATGAGGGAAAAGGGAATAAAATCGGGATTTTAAAATGAAGGGAAACACGCGGGTCACCCGACAACCCGGTGTGACCCGTCACAAAATATAGGGCAACGTGTCACGGAGTGCATCGCGGTGCACTGCCTCCGTGACACGGAGCCATCGCGATGGCTCACTGGAATTTTTTTAAAAATTCCAGATTAAACATCAACGTGTCACAGAGGGTAACATGGAGGTCCTCCTCCGTGACACGGAGCCATCGCCCCAGCTCATTGTCTCTTCATTTTATTCATTTTTTCATACCTTGCCTTTTCCTTCACGATTCTGTGCACATTTTTCTCCGGTAGACCTGAAAATCACCTCACTAAACAAAATTGGTTAGATTAATAGATTTCACTAACTAAGATGAAAAATACTAACTAAAACAAAAATTTTGTACTAAATCAAGAAAAAGAAAAATTAAAATAAAATCTAATTACACTTTACAAACTAAAAGAAAAAAATATTTTTCACGGGTTGCCTCCCGTGCAGCGCCTGGTTTACCGTCGCGGCTCGACGTCCTTTATGCTCAATTGTCCACTAGGGTGATGGACAATTTCTCACGATCATTGTCCTCCCCCTAGTAGTGCTCACCCTTATCTGGTGGTCTTCCCCTCAACTCTCGGGAATCATTCATTTGATTAGCATTCCCATGATCAATTACATTGATCACCGAGAGTTCTTCATTCACCATCGGGAGCTTGGGTGCTTTGTACACATCGAACACCTCTACCTTGTCATGTGCTCGCATTGTAAGTTGACCCGCAGCCACGTCGATTAATGCTTTCCCGGTTGCCAAGAAGGGTCGTCCCAAAATAAATGGGACTTCAGAGTCTGGTTCAAAATCCAGAACAATAAAATCTACCGGGAAGATGAGGGATCCCACTTGCACTAGCACATCCTCAACAATGCCATCCGGCTTAGCTAAGGATCTGTCTGCCAACTGCAAGATTACGGTTGTAGGTCTAGGACTCCCTAGACCTAACTTTCTGAATACCGAAGATGACATCAGATTTATGCTCGCCCCCAAGTCACACAATCCACGAGCTCGGATGCTCTTCCCAATAGTAAGCTGGATAGTAAAACTTCCAAGGTCTTTTAACTTCGTAGGCAGTCTATTTTGGATCCGAGAAGTGCATTCCTCCGTCAAAGCTACCGTGGAATACTCAGTCAAACGACTTTTGTTGGCCACGATGTCTTTAATATATTTGGCATATTTTGGCACTCCCTGCAAGACATCAACAAGAGGTAAATTAACATGTACCTATTTAAGCACCTCCATAATTTTCTTGAAACACGCCACCTCCTTGTGTTTCTTGAGTCGTTGAGTGAACGGGGGTGGAGGTCTTTCTGATTCTGCTTCTTTGGTCTTCCCCCTATCCAAACTTTGTTCTTCCTCAACATCTGCTGCTCCTGACTTTTGAGGTGGTCTCTCCGGTTCCACCTCCTTCAGCTGCAAACCACTCCTTGTGGTCACTGCATTTACCTGCTTCGGATTTGGATCAGTGTCGCTAGGCAGTCCTCCTCTGGGCCTTGTGTTTTGGGCACTAGCAAATTGCCCAAATTGATACTCAAGAGCCTTGGTCGCTAATTGATTGTTTTTCACTTCGGCTGCCAATTTAACATAGTCAGCCTGCAATTGCGCCTGATTAGCGATCATGGTCTTGAACATTTCCTCAATGGTAGGTGATGGTGGTGGAGGAGGGGCATTGTGATTTCTGAATTGAGATTGGTAGTTCTGTTGCCCTCCTTGATTCCTGTGCATACCCTGACCCGAACTTTGGCCTTGTTGGTTGTTGCTACCCCACGAAAAATTTGGATGGTTCCTCCAATTTGAGTTGTAGCCGCTACCAAACTATTGCTGATTTCTTTGTGCATTGTCCACAAAGTTAACCGAATCTGGGTTTTCTCCACAGCACTCAGCTGAGTGCTCACTGCTTCCACACACTTCACACCACATTTTCTAGACCGCATTGACTGAAGCTGAAGGCTGGTTCAAATTCATGTTGCTGAAGTGGTTGTTCAACTGATTCTGCAAGGCAGCTATCTGTGCAGCGATAGTTGTAAATCCATCCACCTCAAGCACTCCTGCTGCTTTCCTTGCTCCACCTCGAGATGAATCAGCATTCCATTTTGGATTGCCCTGTGAAATCCGATTGAGCAAAGTGTACAGCTCCTCATAAGTCTTTTCCAGCGCTTGCCCTCCAACTGCTGAGTCTAGCAAAATTTTAGTATGGGGTTCCAAACCCTCAATAAATGTGTGTACCAACACCTCATTGGACTGATGATGATGAGGACAGTCCCGCAACATGGATTTAAATCTTTCCCAGGCTTGATATAAATTTTCTCCCTCCCTCTGTTTGAAAGTTAGAATTTGACTTCTAAGCCTGGCTGTTTTACCAGAGGGAAAAAATCTTATCAAGAACTTCCGTGCTAGATCATCCCACGTTGAGATAGAATTTGGTGGCTCAGCTTTTAACCACCTCTTGGCTTCACCAAGTAATGAGAACAGAAATAGTGTGAGCCGAACATAATCAGGTGACACTCCAGCGGGTATATAAGTGTCACTTATCTCCAAAAAGTTCTGGGGATGTTGTTGTGGGTCTTCATGAGGGAGACCGGTAAATTGCCCGCTTGTGTGCAATAGTTGCACCATGTTCTGCTTGAGTTCAAATCTCCCTCCAGGCTCGGGTTTGCGAATACTTGAATGTACATTGTTGACATGTGGGATTGCCACCTCACGAACCGGCCTTGCTGCTCCTTCGTCGGGCACTAACACTGCCCTCACAACCGGTGGATTTTGTTGCTCCATAATAGTCTGTCTGAGCAACTACAGCTTCTTTTGTAGAGCTTCTCTGCGTTTACTATGAAATTCACATTCAGGCTCTATATAAGATTCCACCAGCTCCTTGTCCTTTGCCAGTGTTCACAGAAATCAAGTCTGCAAAATACAGGCTAAGACCAAGTTGTCAACACTTAAGAAAATAAAATAAAAATAAAGTAAATTTACACTTAACACAATTTCACCAATCGCCTAGTCTCCCCGGCAACGGCGCCAAAAACTTGTTTCGATTGGTTTGGTTAGGGGTTAAAAACCGACACGCAAGTGCACGTGGTCAAACAAGTAATAAAGTGGCTAAGTAAGCCAAGTATCGAACCAAGGAGACTCTGGATAAGTAAAAATTGCTCAAGTATACTATATTCTATCTTACTTCTATATATGCTAACAACAACGTAACCAAAAGTTAAATAATTTTTGTTTATAAATTATATACTAAAACTATTAACAAATATCTACTTTGAATTGAAACTATGGATATGAGCATGCCAAGGTTAAGAACAAGTAATGAACTTGATTATAATCATAATTTGGTTAATCTTCTCTTCCTGTTGCTAGCCAAGAACATTAGCCAAGAGATTAAAACTCTCGTATTTAATCTCACTTAAGAATCATAAACCATCCGTCTACATTTCTGTGATCAAATGCAATTTATGACCTAGCAATACAATTCCGGTTCCTAATTTGACTAATACGGCTTTCAAGTATATTTCTATCAAGAAAGCACATCAATACCCAATTTTTCCAAATCAAGTTAAGAACAATACCCTATTAATTCACAACTTTCCAATTTCGTGCTCTCTCGAGTGAAATCGGACTTTTTAGATGTACATTAATGTTGGCCACACACCAATGCAGTAGAAACAAGAATTGATAGAACAACATAGAAGAAGAAGATGAAAAACCATATAATTCAATAATCAAAATTCATCACCATTGTTCATAACCTCAGCAAGGAAGAGAATTAGCCACTCATTTGTGGATTAATCATCCTAAAACAAGTGTTAATCATACAAACAATTGATTGAAAGAAGAAAGAAAGAGAGAAAAACCCTGAGCTTTTTCGTCCCTCAACTGCCTGTAACCTACGTCCTTGCTCCACCAAGTCTGAATTTCTTAAAAATAAGCCTAAGTGTTCTATTTATACTAGTGGGAATTTTTCCCGGAATAACAAGCAACGTGTCACGGAGTGCATCGCGGAGCACTGCCTCCGTGACACGGCATGGACACGGACCCTCTCTAGAATTTTAGGGTCCAGGAATAAAGCTTCAACGTGGCACGGCGTGCAACGCAGTGGCTTGCCTCCGTGCCACGGAGCTGTCGCGAGGCTTCACTGGAAATTGACAAATTAATCACCCTCCAGGCAGTGTGCCTCCGCGATGGTAGCGTGGCACGGCTCCATCGCGGAGCCCCTTTACATTGTGCAGTCCAATGTCTTTTTTAGGCTCGCATCCAAGTCCAACTCCGATATTGTTCCAACATGCATTTTAGCTCCTCGAAATCACATTTTACCTACAAAACAATGCTAATCATGTTGGTTGGTATAAATTCACATTTTATTACCAATTACATGAAAATGTATACACATTGCACAATAAACAAGGCGAAAATGATACGTTTGAGTATCACTTGGGCATATAAATCTGCCCAAGATCATGGCCTACAAGGCCTCTATCTAACAGCTAAACGAGGCCCCACACGGCAAACACATAAGAAAAAGCAAACACGATCCCCACATGGCTGTCACGCCCCATAACTGGGGGGAGGGGGCAACTGGCTCCCCATACAAGACTAACTAGGAAGCCGGATATATGACATCTGTAACTTTAGTACTTAGGCCGTCCAAGACACCTGTCACAAAAAACTAGAGCACAAACTGGACCCATAATGTCTCAACAATACAGGGTAAACAACTGAAATGCAAACAAGGCTATGAGTATGCCAAACTAAATAACAAAAAGCCGACAAGGCCACAAACTGAATATCATTGTACACACTAAGTCCACAAAGCCTCTACAGAGTAAATTGATTGATGGTCGGGACAGGGCTTCGACCTACCCATAACTACATCTCAAACTCTAACTGAAACAAAACCAGTCTTAGCTCCATAAAAAAGGAGCATACCAACACATCCGCTAATCTTATGAACTACTACTGCAATTGGAAATTCCGACCTCTACCTGCACCTGCAGCACGAATGCAAGTCCCCGGGCGAAGGGACATCAGTACGAATGAAATGTACTGGTATGTAAGGTAGAAAACTGTAAACATGTAAGATAGCAATGATAACTGAGCCAGAAATAAGGAATAACAACAACTTGGAATCCTGGAAACTGAAACCTGGAAATAAGTCAATACTGAAGTGCAAATGCAACAAGTAATGCACAAGAAAAACTATAACTGTAATGCCAACAACCAACCAATCATAAATCCATATACAAAATTCATCCAGTCGGTGTTCCATACCAAGAAAAAATAAAAGTATCTTCAACTGATGTATCACACAGGGATAAAATAAAAATATCTCCAACTGATGTACCACACAGGGGTAAAATAAAAATTATCTCCAGCCGATGTACCACACCAGGGTAAAATAAAAATATCTCCAGCCGATGTACCATACCGGGGTAAAATAGAAATATCTCTAGCCGATGTACCACAATGGGGTAACATAAAAAATCTCCAGTCGATGTACCATACTGGGGTAACATAAAAATATCTACAGCCGATGTATCACATCGGGGTAAAATAAAAATATCTATAGCCGATGTACCACACCAGGGTAAAATAAAAATAATTCTCAATCATAATCATAAATAGCATCGATATGGCTTATATTGAGTCAATTTAACATGTATGGCATATAAATGATAAATGTTAAATCTGTAGCTGGAATAGACCTCTTTCGTAACCCATAAATGCAAGTCAGCACCCATATCATGTAAAGCTAGAAAATATGTATATATATCACGTAAAGTTGTCAAATTATACATGAACATGTCGACCCGGTTACTTGAAGGACCTTCAAGACGTTTAGACAACATAAGAACTTTTGTAGGCTTACAAACAATGTCATAAAAATAATCCTACCAATTGAACATATTACTTGGATAGAAACACATAGAGCTCATTTCTACACAATTCTTTAACATTTGGGAACTGCAAATATATACTGCCTACCAGGTGATTGTTGTATCGACAACTATACGTTTGAATTTCATTGCCAAATTTATCATGTATATAAGCACATATAGTTCTTAATTCATTTGACTTATTTGCAGGAAAACATGGAAATTATAACTAGGAACTTGGAGTTATTTGTCATATACATAGAGTTGAGAACTGAACTACAGACACACAACGTATGAGACTTCTATATAATGTATAACTCGTATTTAGTTAACTGGGTGACCTCCAGGAGACTTCCTAGTATTCAAAGTTCTGAGCTTAACTGATCATTATCATAGCCTTCACTTATACTTAGACATTAGGAACATTGGTACATGGGAGAATCTCTCCTTTGAATTTAGGAAATTAAACTAATAACTCAACAAGAGCTAAACAAAAAGATGCATGACTTGAATATAACTGAAAGAATTCAACTGTATGTTATAACATGAAAATCATATACATTAAGACTTCTTACTGGAAAGACATATAAAGACTTGAGTTTTTAGACTCATATACAACATTAGATACTTGACCGAGGCATTAGCATAATTCTCGAAATATGATCTCTCAAAACTTCTTAGATCAGGTAGCACATTTCAACATAAATTAGGGACATAAAGACATAACTTAAGGATCTGAGACTTGGAGCTCTATAACTTAGGAACTCGTGAGTTACTCTCTAAGTGATTCCTTATAGGCAAATAAAGATATATATATATCCGTAATTCGGGTGATGTTGGATTGACTTACATTACTTTGCAATTACCTACGGAGCTTAAGAAAGCTTACATAATCATAAGTAACATAGAAGATCCTAGGATTACCCTTTTCAGACGTGATAGAAAATTTCAACACTTAGAATAGATAACTTAACATAATCCTTTAGGGGTATAGCAGAGAGTTTCTCAACTTAAGTTACTATTTTTGCAGACGTTCAACTCTAATTATTTCATAGAAGGTTAACACTTAAGTGGTTATTCATCAACGTAATACATATTGAACATAAACAACTTAATTTATAACTCTTTTGCTAAACGTCTTTAGAACAGGGTTAATCTTCCTAGTTGTTGCCTACCTCGTTCACCATCGTAACCCGTATCGTCTAATTTAACCATATTTAGCTCTACCTTCCTGATTCATCATAACTTATTTGCCAAAAATTATTCACTCTACACTCAAGTTTTTACCCTCGTGTTAACTATTCCATCAATTCTTATAAGCGCTTACCTCTTTGCCTAATTGACAACTTAGCCACGTTTTCCCCGTTAACACGTATCGATTTAGCTTATTCGCTACATGCCGCTTGCTTAGCTTTAAAGAGGAAAAATATAAAATATACTTTTTACCTTAAGCACTTTAAAACATAAATATACAGGAGGGATTAACAATATTATTAAAATGTCATTTCAATAAGCTCGTTTACCCTCAATCGGCCTAGCGTCATCTTCTTAGCTTAAGTTCAATTACATGTCGTCGTCTTAGCATTTCGTACCAATTTCACTAAGTGACCAGATCTTAACATATATTCAACATCACATATACAATATACTTAAAAGGACCAGCTCATGGTGCCCACGGTAAGGGGACTTCAAACTTGATTTAGAACTACGGTAACAATCGTATAAAAATTATGCCTTTCGCTTCACGTTTGTTTGCTTCAACCATTCTTAACGATTCAAGATTTATGCCAAGTACTTCCAACCCTCTCGAAAGCATCATACGTGCCTCAATATGATTTTAAAAACATAGGAATATTGATCGTTTCAATTACTTAGTTTCGTGCTTGAAAAACAAGGAAAGCGACGCCTTTATATACCATGGAACGTCGACTCTAATTTCTCCGAAAGTTTTCCTTTCAAGCATACTCCTTAAGGATATTTCAAGTCCAATTTACAAACCCAACAAGAAGCAACTTCACTTCACCAAAGTTCTGGAAAAGTTTGGCAGCAACATGCCACAAAAACACACAAAGAAACAACAACACAATACTACAGCGTTCTCCAAGTTATAACCTCATAAACTTAAAGAAATCAAAAAGGGAATTACTTACCCTTTGTTGGAGATGTTATCAGCTAAAGTAGGAGTAAACTCCTACTGTTTCCTCTACCTAGAATCATCTAAAAATGCAACAACACCACAACCCACCACAAGACAACAACAAGTCATGACTTACTTCCAAGGTTCTCTTTTCAAAGCCCAAAAGAGACAAGACTGAATTTTCTTACCTGGGAGATATTTTCACCATGTGATAGGGCTTTGAATTCTCTGAATTCTGAAAAAAAATCAACTAAAACGGAGTAAAAATGAGCTTTCTAGCTCAATTTAACTTCATATAGGCGGACTGGCAAGGGTTTGGGCAGCGCCCGCACAACATGCCCTCGCGTGCACCTGCTGCCTGCCTGTCTCGGTGCCCGCGCGCCTGGGCACTTTCCCAACCGACAATGCTATCTTCAAACAAGCATAACGTTTTACTCCGAACTTCGATTAATGAGCGATTTTTTCACAGTAAACTAGACTCAAATACCTTTAATTTGACATGTTATGGGACTTCTGGATCATTATATGTTTGGAGATATGACCATTTAAAGTTGACCCTTATTTACAAACTTCACATTCTCTTCGCTTTTTCCTTTGCACATGTTTCCCTCCTCACCTACGGACAACATACGACCCATAATTCCGTTAATATGACATATAACCATAAAATAATCATCAAAAAAAATTCCTGGGTGTAACATCCTCCCCCCCTTGAAATCATTCGTCCTCGAATGAGGGTTATACTTCGATAGCCGTAACTTTAGCCATAACATCTTTAACTTTTCCTTGCCTTGTGTCATAAAAATACATTCTATTTTTTGTAAGAACATCGTCTTTCTATTGCCGCTTCTTATCAAACCGTACTTACTCAACTCCATCTATTTGTCTAACGTATGATAGACATGCTTTAGTACCTGTAAATTCAGTAACTTTTCTAAACCTAAGAAAATTAATAACTACCATGAGAGTAATGATTTACTCCAATACTGCCTTTCCATTCATACCAGTAGGAAATATCACATGAAAAAAAAGTGAAAATCACAACTTAACCACTTAACATATAGAATCAGTGTCAAACCTGAAGTTGCTCTTTTACCTTTTCTTTTACCACAACCTGTCACTGCCTATCTTGGAAACGGGGGCTAAAAGAAATTGTAGTCCAATATAGGGACAAAGTAGAGACTGAATCTTAAGGAGAAACTGAATGTTTGGCTGGCCGGGGTCTCCAAGCACTACGAGGGTCCTTAAATAGTCTTGTAGACCTGATTTTTCTTACTCTGTTCCACTACCTTGTCATTACTTGGGAGACGATGAATCGGATCGTCCGTCTTTTGAGCAAACGCTAGCATCCAAGCAATAGATATTTTTGTCAAGGTAGACATTCCTAAACACTCTCGGACCAAATGGGGTCCCAAACCTAATAAAATCGATATACTCTATCCCTCATATTCCACACCCTATCTGAAACATATTGGGTCAAAGAATTAAACCTGAGACTATATTCACAAATACTCATGTTGTCCTGCTCTTGGTACAAAACCTTATTAGCTTGAACCCATCGAAGTTCCCGTGGTAAGTACTGATTCGTGAAGGCAACGGGATTTAGGCTCAAAACCTATGGGCACTAGAGCTCTCAAAACTACCCTTGGACCCTACCATTAATTTTAACTATTTATTTTGAAACGTAACTGCTCGGGCTAACATTTGAAATGCTTTCTCAAAAAATCTCATCCCTTTGATATACCTGAAGGTACAACAGGTGCTGAAGGATAAATAACTCTACATTCTCTTAGCTCTATCGAATCTGAAACAATAGGAGGGGCTGAATCCCTTCCCACAGTAATTCCTATTGGAACTTGGAGTAACTATGGTACAAGGAAAGGGAAACTTGCTTCGAGCCTCTAATCTATTTCTCGGATCGACAAGAGAGCGACTAGGACCCTTTCAAGCATCAATGTCAATAAATCTCATAGCCATCTTTCTTACTCCAGTTGAATTCTAAAACATAAGCATGATTTAGATTTCAAACAACCCTTACATCATTGCTCTATAGCACGATCTATTAATGAACAAAGTGAAACAACCCCTAAATGCCCAGTAGCCTCATTATTATAAGTATGGTGCACAACATACCTATAAGCAAGACTCTACTAGACACGGCTTGTGGACTCCCTAGGATACGACTTCGCTCTGATACCAAGTCTGTCATGCCCCATAACTGGGGGGAGGGCGCGACTGACTCCCCATACCAGACTCACTAGGCAGTCGGCTATATGACATGTGTAACTGTAATACTTAGGCCGTCCAGGACACCTATCACAAACACCTGAAGCACAAACTTGACCCATAATGTCTCAACAATATAGGGTAACCAACTGAAATGCAAACAAGGCTATGAGTATGCCAAACTAAACAACAAAAAGCCAACAAGGCCACAAAGTAAATACCATTGTACACACTAAGTCCACAAAGCCTCTAGAGAGTAAACTGACTGATTGTCGGGACAGGGCTCCGACCTACCCATAATTACATCTCAAAACTCTAACTGAAACATAACCAGTCTTAGCTCTAGAAAAAAAAGAGCATACTAACACATCCGCTAATCTCATGAACTGCTATTGCAACTGGCAATCCCGACCTCTACCTGCACCTGCAGCGCGAATGCAGGTCCCTAGGTGAAGGGACGTCAGTACGAATGAAATGTACTGGTATGTAAGGCAGAAAACTGTAAACATGTAAGATAGCAATGATAACTGATCCAGGAATAAGGAATAACAACCTGGAATCCTGGAAACTCAGACTTGGCAATAAGTAAATATTGAAGTGCAAATGCAACCAAGTAAAGCACAAGAAAAACTATCACTGTAATGCCAACAACCAACCAACCATAAATCCACATACAAAATCAGTCCAACCGGTGTACCATACCAAGGAAAAATAAAAGTATCACACCGTGGAAAAATAAAAATATCTCTAGACGATATTCCACACCAAGGTAAAATAAAAATATCTCCAGCCGATGTACTACACCGGGGTAAAATAAAAATATCTCCAGCCGATGTACCACAACGGGGTAACAGAAGAATATCTCCATCCGATTTACCAAATCGGGGTAAAATAAAAATATCTCCAGCCGATGTACCACACCAGGGTAAAATAAAAATAATTCTCAATCATAATCAAAAAAGGGTCGATATGGCTTATATTGAGTCAATTTAACACGTATGCATATAAATGACAGATGTTAAATCTGTGAATGGAATAGGCCTCTTTCGTAACCCATAAATGCAAGTGAGCACCCATATCATGTAAAGCTATAAAATATGTATATATATCACGTAAAGTTGTCAAATTATACATGAACATGTCGACTCAGTTACTTGAAGGACCTTGAAGAGGTTTAGACAACATAAGAACTTTTGTAGGCTTACAAACAATGTCCTACAAATAATCCTACCAATTGAACATATTACTTGGATAGAAACACATAGAGCTCATTTCTACACAATTCTTTAACATTTGGGAACTGCAAATATATACTCCTACAAGGTGATTCCTTTACCTGTATCGACAACTATACATTGGAATTTCATTGCAAAATTTATCATTTAGATAAGCACATATAGTTCTTAATTCATTTGACTTATTTGTCGGAAAACATGGAAATTATAACTAGGAACTTGGAGCTATTTGTCATATACATAGAGCTGAGAACTGAACTACAGACATAAAACATATGAGACTTCTATATAACGTATAACTCGTATTTACTTAACTGGGTGACCTCCAGGGGACTTCCTAGTATTCAAAGTTCTGAGCTTAACTGATCATTATCATAGCCTTCACTTATACTTAGACATTAGGAACATTGGTACATGGGAGAATCTCTCCTTTGAATTTAGGAAATTCAACTTATAACTCAACAAAAGCTAAACATAAAGATGCATGACTTGAATATAACTAAAAGAATTCAACTATATATTATAACATGAAAATCATATACATTAAGACTTCTTACTGGAAAGACATATAAAGACATGAGTTTTTAGACTCGTATACAATATCAGATACTTGACCGAGACATTAGCATAATTCTCGAAATATGATCTCTCAAAAACTTCTTAGATCAGGTAGCACAATTCAACATAAATTAGGGACGTAAATACATAACTTAAGGATCTGAGAATTGGAGCTCTATAACTTAGGAACTCGTGAGTAACTCTCTAAGTGATTCCTTATAGGAAAACAAAGATATATAGCCGTAATTCGGGTAATGCTGGATTGACTTACATAACGTAATTATCTAGGAAGCTTAAGAAAGCTTACATAATTATAAGTGTCTCAGAAGATCCTAGGATTACCCTTTTAAGACATGGTATATAGTTTCAACACTTAGAATAGATAACTTAACATAATCGTTTAGGGGTATAGCAGAGAGCTTCTCAACTTAAGTTACTATTTTGCAGACGTTCAACTTTAATTATTTCGTAGAAGGTTAACACTTTAGTTGTTATTCATCAACGTAATACATATTGAACATAAACAACTTAATTTATAACTCTTTTGCTAAACGTCTTCAGAACAGGGTTAATCTTCCTAGTTGTTGCCTACCTCGTTCACCATCATAACCCGTATCGTCTAATTTAACAATATTTAGCTCTACCTTCCTTATTCATCTTAACTTCTTTGCCAAAAATTATTCACTCCACACTCAAGTACTTGCCCTCGTGTTCACTATTCCATCAATTCTTATACGCACTTACCTCTTTTCCTGATTGACAACTTAGCCATGCTTTTCCCGTTAACATGAATCGACTTAGCTTATTCGCTACGTGCCGCTTGCTTAGCTTTAAAGAGGAAAAACACAAAATCTACTTTTTACCTTAAGCACTTTAAAACATAAACATATAGGAGGGATTAAAAATATTATTAAAACATCATTTCAATAAGCTTGTTCACCTCAATCGGTTTAGCGTCATCTTCTTAGCTTAAGTTCAATTACATATCGTCGTCTTAGCATTTCGTACCAATTCCACTAAGTGACCAGCTATTAACATATATTCAACATCACATATACAATATACTGAAAAGGAACAGCTCCCGGTGCCCACGTTAAGGGGACTTCCGACTCGATTTAGAACTACATCAACAATCGTATAAAAATTACGCCTTTCGCTTCACGTTTGTTCGCTTCAACCATTCATAACGATTTAAGCTTTATGCCAAGTAGTTCCAACCCTTTGGAAAGGATAATACATGCCTCAATATGATTTTAAAAACACAGGAATATTAATCCTTTCAATAACTTAGTTTCGTGCTTGAAAAACAAGGAAAGGGACGCCTTTACATACCATGGAATGTCAACTCTAATTTTTCCGAAAATCTTCCTTTCAAGCTTACTCCTTAAGGATCCTTCCAAGTCCAATTTACAAACCCAACAAGAAGCAACTTCACTTCACCAAAGTTCTAGAAAAATTGGGCAGCAACATGCCACAAAAACACACAAAGAAACAACAACACAATACTACAGTATTCTCCAAGTTATAACCTCATAAACTTAAAGAAATCAGAAAGGGAATTACTTACCCTTTCTTGGAGATGTTATCAGCTAAAGTAGGAGTAAACTCCTACTGTTTCCTCTGCCTAGAATCATCCAAAAATACAGCAATACCACAATCAACCACAAGACAACAAGTCATGACTTCCTTCCAAGGTTCTCTTTTCGAAGCCCAAAAGAGAGAAGAGTGAAGTTTCTTACCTGGGATATCTTTTCACCATGTGATAGGCCTTTGAATTCTCTGAATTCTGGAAAAAAAATCAACTAGAACGAAGTAAAAATGAGCTTTATATCTCAATTTTACTTCATATCAGCGGGCTGGCAAGGGTTTGGGCGGCGCCCGCGCCACATGCCCTCACGCGCGTGCGCGCGCCTGCTGCCTGCCTGTCTCAGCGCCTACGCGCCTGGGCACTTTCCCAACTAACAGTGCTATCTTCAACGAGCATAAATTTTTACTTCGAACTCCGATTGAGAGTAGTTTTTTACACTGTAAACTAGACTAAAATACCTTTCATTTGACATGTTATGGGACTTCTGGATCATTATATGTTTGGAGATATGACCATTTAATGTTGACCCTTATTTACGAACTTCACATACTCTTTGCTTTTCCCTTTGCACATGTTTCCCTTCTCACCCACGGACAACATACGACCCATAATTACCTTATTATGACATATAACCATAAAATAATGATAAAAAAAGATTTTGGGGTGTAACAATGGCCATCATAAGATAACCACAGGGAATCTAAAACAATCTACAAGTCTCTAGGAGTGGTATAATGGTCGAGACAGGGCCCCGACCTACCCATGAACTATACAACAAAAAGAAGTAGACCTCCTAGCTATTAGCTTTGGGGAAACGGAGTTGACTACCCTACTAACTATTACTTAAAGCTAAGAAGATCCTATTCCACGTCTATCGGCACCTACAGGCAAGTAATGCCATACCCCAGAAGGGCTTCGGTACAATATGTACCGAATATGTAAAGCATTAACTGTAAATAACTAAATAAACTGAAATGAAACTGAATGTAATTGAAAAGAAGAGATAGAAATACTACCTGAATAGCTGAACTTCCTGTTATCTAATCTATCCATAACTACTACAAACAAGAACCTTACATGCCACCCATAAGCCGGAAGATACAATCAGCACAGAATAACCCACTCGGGGCCCCCATAAACCCTTGTGAGTGCAATTCAATCTATATAGTCCTAACAAGGTCAAAACACGTCAACTAGTGGCTATAGCCGTCCTACCATTCCCCTGAGTCTGCAACTCAGCCCGCTCGGCTCCTGAACTGTAGCTGTGTCTGAGTCTGATGGATTCTTCATATCTGCACCCCAGGCACCAGGTTCGACAAGGGGTGCGGTGCCGATACGGCATATAATAGTCAAGCCATGGAATGGACTGTATTAGGACCTTGGACCCCATCTTCGTCCCTTACGGATGACATACCGCTCCTTGGAGCGGCGTCCTCTTGCCCCTAGCGGGAGTTGACACAACTATTAACCCTGGGTTTGTCTATGGAAGGCTATACAGGGAAAAGTCAATCCCAAACTACACATAGGATACAGGCCTCAGCTAATTAAAAACTGCTAATCTCAATAGATACTCTTTTGGCTTTCATACTGGGATTCAAACTGAATTATAATACTAAAGAAACTAACTTGCTGAATGAATACTTGGATCACTGACTCCTGATTAAATGGGGAGTTTCAATCCGTATTCAATAGCTCTTTCTAACTGTAATTGTATTACTAAGAGAATAAAACTAGTTTCAGTACTAAATTTGGAAAAAACGATAACTTTTAATATAAATACTAACTATACTTTAACATAACGAAACACGATCAAAAATGTATAATTTCTCGAGAGTTTATAAGGGAGAAATACTTACTTGAAGCCTGTGATCGTATAAAAATTAGTTTGGAGCAATTCCAACAACCTTTGCTCGACGGGGCTACGATTTGCTGGGTGAATTTTGAGAAACTAACTCCGTAGTAATGCTCCTGGCAGGTTTATAACCCAATACCTAAAGTTAATTTGAATTGGACAGCATTTAGCAGCTTAAATGGAGGAAATCTTACTGAAAATGACGTATCTCTCCTCTCTAATCGCGGGTCTATTAATTGGAAATGAAACAAATGAAAACATTGAACATATATATATATCTTTGGCGGTGGACACGGGGTCCATGGAATGGACCCTTTTGCACTAGTTTATGGGAGTGACACTGCGCCCAACACGGAGGGAGCGGGTCCGTGGATTGCAGCCTGCTCTGGCCTTCTCCCTAGATCCCCAATTTCGCGCTCGTTCGACCTTCTCCCAGGCCCTCTCTCATATGCGTCGTACTCTAAAACTCTTGACTAACATATGAATAGGTTAACTAAACATTAGGAACTTATGGGTGTGACACATTCTCCCTCAAATGCGGGTAAACATACAGAAAACAGAGAGATGCAATAACCATATTCAAATACGGAACATACATGCTGAAAACTGACGGAGTGACTGACTCTGAATTGAAATACATTACTGTACTGAATTCTCAAATCACACATACATCCATTTACATGAAAGAAACTGAGGTACATGTGCTGAACATGAAACTGAATAGAGTATTAAGGAGGAAACGATTACCTTAAGTTGAAACTGAGCTGGAAGAGAATAGATGTGGTTGTTTAGCCATCATATCTGCTTCAGCTTCTTTCGTAGCTCTCTCAACATGCTGATTCCTCCATAAAACATTAAGTGAAGATACTTCTTTTTTCCTTAGCTTATGAACCTGTCGATCCAGTATCTTCACCGAAATCTCTTCATAACTAAGGTTGTCTCTCACACCAACACTGCCCACCGGAACAACTAGAGTTGGATCACCCAAACACTTATTTAAGAGTGATACATGGAAAACTAGATGAATTGAAGCTAGTTTTGAGGGAAACTCTAACTCATATGCTACCTTTCCAACCCATTTCGCAATTCGATATATGCCTACATAAGAAGGACTGAGTTTTTCTTTCTTTCCGAACCTCATCACCCCCTTCATGGGAGACACCATAGAAACACCCAATCATCAACTTCGAACTCAAGTTCTCTCCTTCTCATATCCTCATAGAACTTTTGGCGACTCTGAGTTGTTTTTAGCTTGTCACTTATAAGCTGAACTTTTCTCCATGGCCTCATGGACTGAATCCGATCCTATCTCGTAGCTTCACCTACTTCAAACCAACCAACAGATGATCTACATCTCCACCCATATAGAGCCTCAAACGGAGCCATCTGAATGCTAGAATGATAGTTGTTGTTATACATAAACTCAATAAGAGGAAAATGATCATCCAAACTACCCTTGAAGTCAATCACACATGCTCTCAACATATCCTCGACAGTCTGAATAGTTTGCTCAGCCTGACCATCGGTTTGCGGATGAAATACTATGCTAAGCTTGACCTGAGTACCAAGTTCTTTTTTAAATGATCTCCAAAACTGGGAGGTAAACTGAGTACCTCTGACTGATATGATTGGAAAGGGCACTCCATGCAACCGAACAAGCTCTCGAATGTATAGTTTGGCATAATCCTCCACTGAGTCAGTGATGAGCCTGCAAGTGTACGGGTCGTACAATTAATATAGTGGCCCTTTTTAAGAGCCGGAATGTCGAACCCACAGGGACTGTTTTAGCAAATTATCAAGTTCAAATGTTAGTTAAGAAGTCGGTTTTAGAAGTTTTCGATAAATTATAATTAAATCTTAGTGGTGACACAAAATAATCTGGAAGCAATACATAACAAAACTAGAGTTAAGGTCGGATAATCATGCAATGCTACAATTCACAATGGGTTAAGTATGAAATTATCAATTGTTGTCTCACATAATTGGAATTTCATGTTTATGGTCTTCTGAACCTCTAAACACGACAAACTAGCCTCACTACTACATCGTTGAGCGAGGATGTCATTTCTAGTTCGTGGGCAATTCACTACGTGGATGTGGTTTATGGGGTTTATGCCCTTGATTGGGGACTTCCGTACCTCAAACCATTTAGCCAAACTTAGCTTCACAACTACTCCTTCGAGTGGTGGAGTACAATTCTAAGTTGGTGTCTTTCTATCTTCCCATTTTATCAACCAAGCAAGGTAAATTAGGTATATTCCTATCCTAACCACAACTCTTATCAAAAGACAAGAACTTGCTTCCTACATTCTTATGTTCTTTCCTAGGTTTGCTCTTCCAAGCTTCCACCCAAGCTTAACCCACTTGTTTTCATGGTGATCAAGCATAAAACCAACAATAATAAAGATTGTAAGACAAAACAACAACTAAAAACTCAACCCAAAATGAATCTAAGCAAATACAATCATATCCATGGCCTCAACCCTAGATGGAGGGTTCTAGCCACCCATGTTTGTACAAATACTCAAAACAATGTATATAGTAGTTTACTTACAAGTATATATGAAAAGAAATGAAGAAAAGATGAACCCAAGAGGAGTTCTCCAAGTCTCCTTCACGCCTCCCTTCGGTTTTTCCAGAAAATCGCGTGTTCCATGATTTTAAAATCTAAGGGTTCAATTTATACTATGTTGAAAAAATGCAAAATTTGGCCTGTGGTGGAACAGCTCCATGTCACGGAGGTGAACACGGAGCCTTGTCTCCGTGACACGAAGGTAACGCGCACCCTCACTAGAATGTGCCAAAAAATGCAATTTTTGGCCAAGTGTTGCGTCGTTGGCAGCGTGCCACGACCCCTATCACGCAGGGTGCCAGTTATTGCATGTTTTCTTGTTGACTTTCACGTTTTTCTCTTGATTCCATTCCTCCACTTCACAAAATCATGAATTAGTTCCTCAAATGCATTATTAACCTTCAAAAACAAGGACTAATCATGTTGGTTAGTATATATTCACATTTACATAAAATCACATGAGAATGTATATAAATAAGTAGATAAACAAGACTAAATTGAGTTATAAAGTAGCACTTGGGCATGCAATTATGCCCAAGATCAGTCAGTAGCTTTGATTGGTAGAAAATGAGCTTCTTTTGTCAACTTGTCCACAACTATCCAAATGGAGTCATACTATGGACAAGTGCGAGGCAACCCTGTGATTAAATCCATATTGATCTCCTCCCCCTTCTAGGTAGGAATACTGATGCCTTGTAACACACCTCCCGGTATTTGATGCTCCGCTTTCACCAATTGATAATTTGGACACTTAGCCACAAATTCTGCAATGTCCTTCTTCATGCCATTCCATCAATAGACTTCTCGTACGTCACGGTACATCCTTGTAGCACCTAGATGTATAGAGTATCTAGAACCATGAGCCTCATACAACATCTGTTCTCTCAAATCATCAACATTTGAAACACACAAGTGAACCTGATATCGAAGCACACCATCTCCCCCTTTGGAGAAGACCTCTACCCTCTAATTCTGAATGACCTCCTTTAATTTTACTAAAATAAGATCCTTGTCTTGTGTAGCTTTCGTATCAGTCACCAAGGATTATTCTAATCCGTTTTGAACAATAGCCCCACCATCGGTCAAGTCAACCAAACGAACTCCCAACCATGCAAGCTAATGCACATCCTTCACCAGCTCCTTTCTCCCCTCATCTACATGAGACACACTCTCCATAAAAAGCCTACTAAGAGTTTCTTCCACCACATTAGCTGCCTGGATGGTAAAGAACACTCATATCATAATCCTTGAGTAGCTCCAACCACCATCTTTGATGCAAATTTAGATCCTTTTGGGTTAAACACATATTGTAGGCTTTTGTAGTCCATAAACACATCTACGTGGACACCATACAAATTGTGTCTCCAAATCTTCAAGGCAAATACCACTGCCAACAATTCAAGATCATGGGTCAGGTAATTCTTTTCATGGACCTTCAATTATCTAGAGGTATATGTTATAACCTTACCATGCTACATCAATACACAACCTAGACTCAACTTTTATTTATAAACATCTCATCGTACTTGAACATATATCTCATAGATCTCAACTTTCATGAACATTCATGGATGGGCCTCATAATTTATAAACTTGAAAACATAATTTATGATTTAAAACATTGTAAAATCTACCCATTAATCATAATTCATAATTTAAAACATGCATAGATCTGCTATTGTCCACCCCAATGTTGTTATACGCCGCCTTAGTACTTCCAGCAACCTGTAACAGATATTCTGTTGCTACTTGAAAAAGAGGAATGAGGAACTTGGGTATGGGACCTTGGGTATTTGGGTTTTGATTGTGTGGGATTGAGCTGGATATAGACAATACCCACTTTCATACACCCATTAAAGAATTGAGGTTAGAGATAGTTTAATTTTTACCCATGTTGTAGAGGTTTAAGTGTATGGGACCTTGGGGTTTGAGAAAACCCAAGGCAAAAGGCACCTAATTGGTTGAGAAACAACGGTGCCTCCTTGTCCATGACTATTTATGCTCGTAGATAATGTTTTGATTTACTAATTTACCCCAATCCTATCAATGCCTGTCAGTAGGACACCCCTAGTATTCGCTCATATTGTTACTTTGAAGTTGGTTGCCTTGTTTTGCTGTGGTGTTGAATTCATAGTATGATCTTACAATCCTCCAATATTTACTTTCCTCGTTTTGATATAATGATGTTATTTGATTCAATTTCATAGATGACTTTCATTGCTATCAATCTTCATTCCCTATGGATTCGACCCTGACTCACGAGTTAGGTAAAATATTACGATGACGTGTACACTCTCTCCTATCAAGGAGTGGATTTGGATGTTGTAAATTTTGGCATCGCTGCTAGGGAATGAGATTTGATAACCTTTAGTTGTTTGTTGATTTGAATTATTCAAGCATCTTGTGCAAATTTACATTTATTGTTGTTTTTCACTGCTTGTTTAGGTTGGAGCTAATGAGCCACAAGTCACAAGTGGTTCTATGGATGGACACGTCGACCAAGACGAGGATGAACCCATGTTGCCTAATGTAGTAGGTGCCATTTGCCTACCACCTGCGATAGGGAATGTGGTGTTTCATGTGACTAGCAATATGTTACACTTGCTACAAATAAAAGGACTCTTTGGAGGGAAACCAAGCAAAAATACTATCAACACCTTATCGACTTCCTTGAAATTTTCCATCCCTTCAGTATAGCCAAGTGTCGATTCGACTAAGGCTTTTCCCATTCTTATTAATGGGAGAAGCCACTATTTTGGTTAGAGGAGTTGGACCCTGGGGTGTATTACTTCTTGGAAAGAGTTGAATGAGGCTTTCTTGGATAGGTTCTTCCCTCCATCGAGGATGTTGTAGTTGAGGGATGACATCACCAACTTTAGAAAACTCTAGGGTGAACCTTTTGCATGAGTCTTGGCTCCGATTCAAAAAGAAAGTTGCAATATGTCCAAACCATAGGTTGCCTGATGGAATTCTTCTCCAAAGCTTCTATCGTTCACTTGACTCAATAAATATGTCTGAGCCAATAATATCGCTTGTGGGTGCTTAATGGACCAAAAGTCTAGATTGACCAAAGCTTTTAGATCGGATGACCAAGATGAACTGAGCATGAAACACTAGGGACACATATGTGTCCTTGAGTGCTACTAGTTCCAGCTTTGTGACCGTGGAGATAAAAAGTTGTGATGAAGAAAGGGATGAGACCTTGGCAAAAATAATGACCCACCTGGAGTTAATAATAAAGCATGTGATAAGAGTTGGTGCTAAGAGTTTAAATGCAGTTAGAACCCAAGGCCACATGCAATATGAAGGGGAAGCTTTACCTCCAAGATATGAACAAGAGTGTAAATATATGGCTGGCCAAGTGGGGGGGTTCTCATTCGGGATATCAAGGTGTTGTAATACCCCAAAATTCCCTAAGATCAGACCCGAGAACTGAAACTGAGAAAGCAGGAAAATTCACACAAGGTCACAGAACGATTCATCAGGTGGCTCATTAAGTCGCTTAACAGATTGTCTAGTGACCCGTTAAGTATGTGCTATGTTGGAAGAATGAGATTTTGCTTTGGGACTTGACGGATGGGGCAACGATTTGTTGTGTCACTGGACGAATCATGGTGTCCCTCGTTAGGTGTGTGAGGGAGTATAACAAGGTTGAAATTCTAGTGTTGGCAAGAGATAGAGGGACAAGATGTGATGTCATCTAATGACTCATCAGGTGGCTTATTGATTGGGAGGTCTTGAATGGTGTGAGACTTCCAGTGGTGATAATGAAAGGAAGTAACGAGTCATTGTCAATGTTAACGACTCATCGTGTGAGTCGTCGGTTGGAGAATTTTAGTTGAGGGAAAAGTTTGTCAGTGGCAATGAATGAGGGCCACGAGTCGTCATTCCTCCTAATGACTCATGATTTCCCTCATTAGGACTGGCAGTATTAGTTTTATTGCGAAACTAGTAAGGGTGTTTTCATAAATCCTACGCTCCTAATCTCTAAACAACGTTATTTTAAGCTCAAAAAGAGGTGTAATAAGTGGGTTAAACATATTCTAAACCATTCCCCTCCCATGCATACAAGTCCAGACCTCTCCGTTGAAGATCAAGCCTAGAACCCTCCAAATTCTTCTCCAAATATCTTGGGCTTTCAATGTCAAGTGTAGATTCAAGTTACCCAGGTATGTAGCGCTAAGAATAAGAGTTCCTTTCACTCTCATACTCAAAATTCTCCTCAATTTCATGAATTTAAGTTCTAGATCAAGTTCGTGATCTTATGGGGTTTTATCCTAAATTTATGAAATTCTCTATTATTTACTTGTGAGTCAATTACCTTCATGTTTTAAAGCATATTTTAAGATCTATGGGTAGATTATATACCTATTTTGATTTTCAATTTTTTTAGAAAATTATGCCCAATTATGTAAGTTTCATGAAAATGTCAACTTTATGATTCTACTATGATTTCGATTCTCCAAGCTCTAAATTACGGTTTATGATTTATGATATAATTTCCTACAAGTACTCTTCATTAATTTATCAATTTCAAGTATGGTGATTTTCTCAAGCATGTATATCTTCATAATTTATGAGTTTATGATTTTTCCCGGCACCCGGGCCTTTATTTCATGAGTATTCATTTAGTTTAAGTATGATCAAGTGTGTTATGATTTAACTAGCCCATGAACATCATGTATGATTTCACGATAAATATATGAGTCCTCATGTGCATGTTTTCGGGAGTAGTGTCTAGCACCGAGTAGGCCCGACATTTAGATAAACTCTGAAGTCTCAGAACTACCTGCCACCATAGGTATATATTCATGGTTAACCCTATGAGGTCCTTATTAATGATATCACGACACGTATCATTCTTGACTTGGCAATCTTGGGACGGCTCTACCCACTTGAGTGAAATAGTTGGGGCATCATGTAAGCTCTATCATGATGGTGTTGATTAAGGCGAGTTCTCCCTTTAATCCTCATGATTCTAGTTATTCATATTTATGGCTTATGATATTATGTTTTCAACAGGTTTTACTCAATAATTAGTTTATGAACTCTTGCGTATGATTTCTGATATGGCAAGCCATATGATTTTATTCCTAGCTTTGGGTCATTCTATTCAAATACAAGATTCAGTTATTATTATACATGTTTTCAGATATCAGCATGCAATCCCTACTCTCATGGTCTTACTATTTATATTTACGTGAATGATTTTAGTTATACTTACTCATCCTGTTTTACTTACCTTGCATACTTAGTACATTTCAAGTACTGACTGCATATTCTTTGCTATATCATTTCATGATACAGGTCCAAGTAATCAGAATCAACCACACCATTATTCTTTCTCCTGTATCACTCCAGTTCAGCTAGTGTTGGTGAGTCCTCATCTTCCGAGGACATTCAATTTAGTTTGTTATTTTGTTATTTAGTCCCAAACTATAAAACTAGTTGGGGGTATTGTCCCATCATCTCATTAGATAGTTTAGAGGCATATCAAACATTATGTGGATGTTCAGTCTTGTCGAGCATTAACTCTTCTTATGCTCTTATCATATATGTATTGTAGACTTCTTCTTATTCATGTTTAGTTTATCCGTTTTTGTTATTTTATGCTCTTTAGCAGCTATATTCATTCCATGGGTCAACTTGGAGCCATTCGTGGTTCTCGGTTCCTTGTCTCGGTCCGAACCTATGTTCAGGTCGTGAAAAACTCGGTATTAGAACAAAGGTTTAGAGTGTCCTAGGGTATCTAAAAGCCACATTGAGTAGAGTCCTTTTCATGGGTATGAAGCGCGCCACACTTTTGAGAGAGAGGCTACAAGATGTTTTAGAAAATTTCCCCTTTTTCATGATCAATGTGGTGAAATGAAGTATCTCTTTATCCTTCTAACTCGTGTTATACGCATTTGCAGAATCATTCCTCCACACTGAGTAAATGGTTGAACAAACAGAAACAGAAATGGCCATGAAGATGGCAATAGATATGGGCACCAACAAGTCTTGCTAGCACCAGTATGTCCTTTGTCCGAGCAGGTCCCTCATGTCGAGTTCAGGGAAGCTTTTCAAATGTTGGCTCAGGCTTTGGCCGCTCAGGTCAACCAACAGGTGGTGACCCATGTCCCTTAAAATAGGATAGTAGCAGCAGCTCGAGTTCAGAATTTTCTCAAGATGAACCCCCCCTGAGTTCCTTGGGTTAATAGTGGAGGTGGACCCACAGGAGTTTCTGGAAGAGATACAGAAGATCACCCAAATTATGGGGGTGACTGGAGAAGACAGTGCCGACTTAGCCTCCTATCAGCTGAAAGGGATTGCTTATATTTGGTACCATCAGTGGAGAGACGGTAGAGCAGTGGGTCCTATTCCTGTAAGCTAGGATGAATTCATCACAGCCTTCTTAGACAAATTCTTCCTTAGAGAGTTAAGGGAGGCAAAGGTGGCAAAGTTCATCAATTTGAGGCAAAATGATATGACTGTCCAGGAGTACGCCCTGGAATTTACCCGGCTGTCCAAGTATGCATCGGAGATGGTTGTAGGTCAGAGAGCCCGTAGGAACATGTTTGTGTATAGGGTGTCAGATTCATTAGTCAAGGAGTGTAGGATTCGCAACGCTGAAAAATGACCTAGACTTCTATCGATTAGTCATGTACGTTCAACAGATAAGGCATATCCGATGAAAGAAAGGGCGAGAGAGGCCAAGAGGGCCAAGATAGGTAGATTTGAGTTTTCCTAGCAGAGGCCCAGTGGCGGACATCATCAGCAATCCCACTAGAGATCATCGATCCCAGCACCATCATTAGCTAGTGTCCCATCCAGACGTCGGGGTGATCAGAGGAGCAAGACATCAGGTTCGTGGGGATAGAGGGATACGCCGGTGGGGCACACAATTCTAGTATACGAAAATCATTGTAAGAACTACATAGGAGAGTGCCTAGTTAGATTAGATATTTTCTTCGGGTGTGGGAAACCCGAGCACATGTGTAGGGAGTGTCCTTTGGCTAAGCAGCGCGATAGCAGAGGTCATGCCCCCCTATACCAGTTCAGCACCACATCCTTCTTAGTAGGGTGCATCCACTAGCACAGGTGATGGTCAGCATTAGAACATATTTTATGCCCTCTCGTCTCGTTAAGAGCAAGACGTTTCTCCGGATGTGGTCACTGGTACATTGCGAGTATTTCATCTTGATGTGTATGCGTTGTTAGATCCAAGGTACTTTATCTTTTATGACTCCTTATGTTGCTATTAGTTTTGGAGTTAGTCCCGAAATCCTATCAGAATCCTTCTCAGTTTCTACTACAGTCGGTGACTTAGTTATAGCTCGACGGGTATATAGAAATTGCCCTGTCATAATCCTTTAGAAAGTCACCTCAGCTGATCTAGTAGAATTAGACTTGACTGATTTCAATGTTATCTTTGGCACAGATTGGTTGCATACATGTTATGCCTCAATGAATTGTAGAACCCGAACGGTAGAGTTCTGATTCCCGGGTGAGCCTGTCCTAAAATGGAAGGGTAGTTCAACTATGCTTGTAGGTCGCTTTGTCTTCTACCTTAAGGCCAAAAAGATAATTTCCAAGGGTTGCGTGTACAATATAGTTTGTATTAAGGATGCTACATTTGAGACCCCGACTATTCAGTCTGTCCTTATTATTTGTGAGTATCCGAATGTTTTCCCAGATGATCTACAGGGAGTACCCCCCGAGCAGGAGATTGACTTTGGCATTGACCTTTTTCCTGATCACAGGCTATATCTATTCCTCCATAAACAATAGCTCCAGATGAGCTAAAGGAGTTGAAAGAACAGTTGAAGGATCTCTTGCATAAGGGCTTCATTAGGCCTAGCAAGTCCCCGTGGGGTGCACCAGTTCTCTTTGCTCGGAAGAAGGATGGGTCTGTTCGTATGTGCATTGACTTTCAGCAATTTAACAAGGTCACAATCAAGAACAAGTATCCCGTCCTTATGATTGATGACTTCTTTGACCAACTTTAGGGTGTCAGGTGCTTCTCGAAGATAGACCTCAGATCCAAATATCACCAGATTAGAGTTAGGGAGAGTGAAATTCCGAAGACAGCTTTTTGTACTCAGTATGTTCACTATGAGTTTGTGGTTATGTCTTTTGGACTAACGAATGCCCCTGCAGCTTTTATGGATTTTTTTAACAAGGTGTTCAAGCTATATTCAGATATGTTCATGATTGTCTTCACAAAAGACATCCTCGTATACTCTCAGAGCGAGGAGGAGCATGTCGCTTATTTTACGATTATGCTATAGACTCTTAAAGATTGCCAGTTGTTTGCTAAATTCAGAAAGTGTGAGTTTTGCATGGATTCAATATCATTTTTGGGTCATCTGGTGTCAAGCAAGGATGTGCAGGTTGACTCTCAAAAGATAGAAACTGTAAAGAATTGGCCTAGACTAGTTAATCCTTCAGATATTATGAGTTTCTTGGGTTTAGCTGGCTATTATAGGAGGTTTCTTGTCCATTGCAGCACCATTGACTAAGTTAACCCAGAAGAAAGTAAAATTTCAATGGTTAGATACCTGGGAGAAGAGTTTTTAGGAGTTAAAGACTCGACTCACTTCATCCCCAGTATTAACCCTACCTGAGGGTACGGACGGATTCATGGTGTATTCTGATGCCTCTATGGTTGGTCTTGGGTGTGTGTTGATGCATCATGGTAATGTCATTGCATATGCTTCTAGACAACATAAGACTCATGCGAAGAATTACCCGACGCATGACCTGAATTTGGCAATGGTGGTGTTCGCATTAAAGATTTGGAGACACTATTTATATGGGGTCCATGTGGATATGCTTATGGACTACAAGAGCCTACAATATATGTTCACCTAGAAGGATTTGAATTTACCAAAAAAAAATGGTTAGAGTTGCTCAAGGACTATGATATGAGTGTCCTTTATCATCTGGCCAAGGCCAATGTAGAGGCGGATGCCCTTAGCAGACTATCAATGTAGAGTATTTCTCATGTAGAAGATGAGAGAAAGGTGTTAGTAAAGGATGTCCATAGTCTTGCTCATTTAGGGGTTCGCCTTATTGACTCGATAGATGGTGGTGTGATTGTTCAGAATAGGTCAGAATCTTCTTTGGTGACTATTTGGCTTCTGTGGTGACCACACGCAAGTCCACGTGGTCGAACAAGTAGTAAAGTGGTTTAAGTAAAGCCAAGTATCGATCCCACAGGGACTGAGCTACGGTACTAATTAACTTAAGTGTTAATGAACTATATCTTTAAGAATGCAGACAACCAAATAAATAATATTTTGAGAGTTTGAGTTTACTGATTAATAAGAATCTAAGGCAAAATTATAAAGTGAGTCTGAACCTTAGTAATGAGCATGCTGAGGTTAAAACGAACATGCAGGGAATTAATTTATCAATACAATTCAGTTAATCTTTACTTCAGTTGCTAGTCAAGAATTATTGCCTGTGGATTTGAACTTTCAACTCTTATCCAACTTAAGAATCATGAGCCTTAATCTACATTTCTGTGATAAAAGAATTTCATGTTCTAGCCATACATTCCCGATTCCTTAATTGACTAATAAGACTTTCAGATATATTTCTATTCTGAATGTAAATCAATTCTCAATTTTCCAAACTAACAAGAGATCATATCCTACCAATTCACATCTTTCCAATTTCTTTCCTTTTCAAAATCAAAATTGGACTTTTTAGATATACATTAACATTGGCCAAACATTAATGCAGTAAGAACAAGAATTGATAGAACAACCATTGAACAAAAGATGAAAACTGAAATGATTAACAATTACATTCCACTACAATTGTTCTTAACCTCAACAAGAAGAGAATTTAGCCACTCATTTGTGGATTACACATCATCAAATAAGTAGAATTCATAGAAACAATTGAGATAAAAGAGAAAGAGATAGAGAAGAACCCTAGAATTTTTGTCCCCTCAACTGCCTGTAACCCACATTCTTGCTCAACCAAGTCAGAATGTTTAAAATAAAACCTAAGTGTGCTATTTATACTGTTGAAAATTTTTCCCGGAATAACAAGCAACGTGGCACGGAGTGTATCGCGGAGCAATCACTCCATGCCATAAAGGTATCGCGGACCCTCACTGGAATTCGGCTTCCAGGCAATTTCACCTCAACGTACCACGACCTGCATCGCGGAGCCTGGCCAACGTGCCACAGAGGTAACACGAACCTCCACCGGAAATTGCCAAATTTAATTCACCCGAGGCAGAATACCTCTGCGATGGCAGCGTGACACGGCTCCATTGCGGAGCCCTTATTTTTGCTGCTCTTCCTTGTCCTTTTCCACTCCTTGTTTCCAAGTCCATTCCCAATTTTTACCAACATGTATCTTAGCTTCCCAAAATTCCATTTTACCTGCAAAACAACACTAATCATGTTGGTTAGTATAAATTCACATTTAACTACAAATCACATGAGAATGTACACAATAATGATAGACAAACAAGTCGAAATGAAGCATTTTAGTATCACTTGGGTATGAAATTCTGCCCAAGATCACTTACCCCACACTTAAAACCTTGTTCGTCCTCGAACAATATTCTCACATCTCATGCAATTGACACTCACGCATAGCTACTTTTGCTCAACAATTCAAGCTACGGCTATATTGATTATTTAATATAGAAAATCATCAAGAAAACATGCATGGTCTCATCAATACAATGAAGTACATCACATTAAGATCTCCTAAGCTCAAGGATCAATTCTCGATCTTGTCAAACTCGTGCAAATCAACTGATCAAGACATCCGACACGAAATTAATCTCTCGTCAAGCATGTTCCCTCACAACACAAGAGAAATACTCCATTTGCTATCATATGATTTCCAAAGCACTACATGTAGGGGTATATGAATACAATTTCTCTCTCTCTCCCAAAGAATTCACATGCATCATGTCATGAACTATAGGCTTGCCTCCAGTGTATTACTCCACTAATATAAGGATGAGTGATATAAGATCACGTAGGACTTAATGGGTTGTAATGTAAGCTAAGGAACTAGCAAATATTGGGCTAACCAATAACAGCAACTAGCTTCCTTAAGCGCTTTTCAATACATCCCACCATCATTACGACCATTTTTTTCTTCCTTCATCCTCCCATTCTTGAAGAAATATTTTTCTTTGTTTTTGTTCCCATTTCTTTAAGCACACTCGACTTAATATCAAAGATTAGTTATACATATTTATTTTCTTTAATTTCAGCAAGTGCACCTTTGACCTTTTCTTTAACTTTCACCACTTCCGCTTTTCCTTCCATTTCACAATTCTCACTCCTTTACACTGTGGGAAAATTATTTTTCTTAAGCGCTTAAGAGTTTTGGATCAAATTCACGGGTAATGAAAAGAAGGGATTAAGCTCGGTTTGTGCCTCTTCAAAGAAAGAAAAAAATAGGCTAAAGGCTCAATGGGGCTAACTAGGATGTACATTCAAGGTAGGTATGATAATGGAGAAACTTTTGGTTTAATCAAAGAAATGCCTACATCCTTTCCTACAATAGACATCCTTCATTTCGTTTAATACACACACTAGGCAAGTTCTAGACACTTCACAATAGCATGGAATAATTGAAACCTCACCTCACACTCATTGCACATGCTCAACTCAAGACATATTCACAGACTCTTCAATCAACTAATTACAAGAATTCACTATTAAGCCTCAATCACACCGAATCGAACTCTATGGCCTAGGTATCTCAACATGTTTACACATTTGCATGCTTTCATATGAATCACCTTTGCAACTTAATATCATGTACAACACGTAACAAGAATTCCGAACCATGAAGTAGCGACACGTTTGCGAAACAAACAAAAGAAAGAAAAGAAAGAAAAAAACTACTCCTGTTGACTACATTTCCCTTAAGACGGTCGTCATCCATCCATCATAGGAAACGGTCACCGTCTATGACTTCGGTTCAATGGGACTATTCTCGGTAAAAGACCGAAAACAAAGGCTGAGAAACCCAACATAAAAGAAATTTAACAAAAAATTTTAAAAATTTCGATAATTTCAATAGAAAACAAAACTATTTACACAACAACCATTCAACAACAGCTCAACATGGCACACAACAACTTAACATTCATTTCAATACCAACTTAATTACTGACACACCACACAAAGTCACAGGGTCACATTTTTCACAGGCACAACAACACAAAACATAAACATAAACAAAAACGAAGCAGCTGGCACCTAACTACTCCTACCCCACACTTAAACCGAACACTGTCCCCAGTGTTCACATAATTTCAACATATCACAAAGGTGGGTGGTGAAACTCCCTGGTCAATCGAAATATTCAACTTCTTCTTCAGGTGTCGTTGCCTCTTCTCCCATATCAGAATCGCCCCCGTTGTCCTCGTCTGACTCAACATCTGAGTCCTTCCGTCGTGTCTCCTCATTAGTGGGGACATCATCATCTACGGGCTCCACAAACGCTGGCCCCACTCTGCATAGAGCTCTGGCATTCTCGCTGAATGGGTAATCCAACTCGAGCTACCACAGCGCATCCTCTATTGCCGGCCTCCCTCTAATGCACAACTGTAGCATCTGCATCCCGTACATGCGGGCCATATACTGATCATCCCAAGCATGTCGCTCGGCTAGTGTGAGCACCGACCCATGAGTAGTCTCAGGTGCCTTGGTTTTGGTGACATCCAAGGCACGCCTGTCAATCTGTGGGATGTAATCCAGGGCCTCCTCCTCGATATCATGGCCCCTCAGGAACGTGGTAAGCAAACCACCGAACCCGTATCTGTGCCCCTGATGTAGTCGGGCTCTCTTCATGGCGGAGATGATCACCGCCCCAACATTTATCTCAAGCCCCTTTATCAGGGCATACACCAAGCAGACCGAGTCCCGGGTGACATCTGTCATGTGCACCCCCGGGATCAAGCATGAGTACACAATTTTAAGCCAGATCCTGGCTTCTTTGTTCATCTGAGAGTAGGGCAGTGTCTGATGGTAGCCCCTCTCCTTGTGCTTACCCCACCGTGCTGTCGAACGGGCTCCATATAGAGTGCGTCTGATGTCTGCATAAGGTGGAGTGATGCTCAGCTGTCAAAGGACATGGGCATCTGTGTCCCGCGCCCCCAAGATCGCATTCAGGTAGAACTCCCCGATGAGATTGAGATTGCACTCCCTGGGCTCTTCAAAGATGAAGTTAAGCCCAGCGGTGTCAATCCGATGTACAATCTACGGGAATTCCTGTGCCAGCGGTTCCCGTGCTATATGCACTTCCGGGAAGTATTTGGTTTCTTTATGTTTTGCATACCACTTCTTCCCTTTATCAGTCACCCATCGGGTTCCGTATTGTCGGCGTTGGCCTCTCGGAACCGTTGGTGCTGCTGGAACTGTTGTTCCCAATTTTATCCTTTTCCCCCCGACGCCCGATGTGGATGCGCCCTTTCCCTTGTCTTGCCTGCCTAACATTGTTCCTGTACAATCAATCAGACAGTCCCAATGTTATTCAAGTCACAATTAGCTTCAACTAAGGTTGGGTTTAATTAGGTCACCCCACACTTAATCTTTAGCCACAATCAAAACAATTCGACAAGACATTCATGATTTTCCTCATTCTTAACATTCAAGCGGCTTAGTGCATTCACATAAATCGATGGAACAATTACTATGTACTACTTAGACTTCGTATAATGAATAAAATTATAGCCATCGATTCACTTTCAACATCATAGCACTTAGCCAAATTTTTGTTCTCAACAACCTATGCAAGTCACCAATTTCATTCTCCCGAATATCCCTTGTCTACTTAGCATATTCAACATTAGTCACAACATAATTCAATTCACCCAACATGCACAACCCAATTTTGTTCAACATTTCAAACAATTTTAGTCTTCTTCCTATTCAATTTCCAACCCTAGCTATCAATTTCACAAAAATTCAATAAAACATGCATTCATCGAGTTCATATATTCACAACGATACTATGAACATCAATCAATCATAACTTAAATGAATTCAATCTTAATTCTCAATTAAGTCAAGGTTCAATCACTACACATGTTCAAGAATCAAAAATTAAAGCAAAAATGAGGTAAAGTTCAAGAACATACCTTTAATCCGATGAAATTGAAGAAAACTCGAAGAAAATCGATGCCTAGGTCTGTGTCACGTTGGCGGAGAAGGGAATTTGGGGTGTTGGTCACGGATGGAAGGGAAAATAAGGAAAGAAATGAGGGAAATTGGGGCTTTAAAGTGATATTTCATGTGGGTTACCCGGCGATTCTGTGTGATCCGACGTGAAATAACACTCAACGTGTCACGGAGGGTAACGCGGAGCACCCCCTCCGTGACACGGAGCCATCGCGCCAGTGTTCTAGATTTTTAAAATATCTGGAACACTCTTCAATGTGTCACGGAGGGTAACGCGGAACACCCCCTCCATGACACGGAGCCATTGCGTAGGCTCACTGTAATGTGTCAATTTTTATTTTCCTCACCTCGATTTTTTCCTTTGCATTTCTTTGCATTTTTTCCCTCCGTTCCACCTGAAAATCACTTCACCACAAGAAATTTGTTAGCATTCTCTAGGTTTCAACACAAAACAAAATTTTTATTTATTTATTTATTTTTCTTTTTCTTTTCTTTTTCTCTTTTTTTTCACATAGTTCTACTCATCTATTACAACAATTTCACGGGTTGCCTCCCGTGCAGCGCCTGATTTATCGTCGCGGCTCGACGTCATTCATTGCTCAATCATCCTCTAGAGTGATAGACGTCTTCTCTCGAATACTGTCCTCACCCCAATAATGCTTACATTGCTGCCCACTTACTAAGAAGGTGGCACTTCTATATTCTTGCCAGAAATCCACCGCCCCGTGCGGGGTCATTCTTACCACCTCAAACGGCCCTGACCGTTTGGACCGCAATTTTCCTGGAAACAACCTCAATCTTGAATTGAATAGGAATACTTTCTTTCCCGGCTCAAAGATCCGATGCACCATATGCTTATCATGCCACCTCTTTGTTTTCTCTTTGTAGCACTTGACACTTTCATAAGCATGCCAACGAAACTCATCAAGTTCGCTGAGTTGCATCAGCCTCTTCTTACCCGCTAGCTCTAGATCAATGTTCAATTTCCTCACAACCCAGAAAGCTTGGTGCTCTAGCTCCACAGGCAGATGACACGCCTTTCCATAGACCAATATGTACAAAGAAGTCCCAATTGGTGTCTTGTACGCAGTTCTATAAGCCCATAATCCATCGTCGAGTTTGCTTGACCAATCACTACGTTGTGCATTCACTATCTTCTGTAGAATCTACTTTACTTCCCTATTCGACACCTCCACTTGCCCACTAGTTTGGGGATGATATGTTGTTGCTACCTTGTGGCGCACCCCATACATAGCTAGCAAATTCTTGAAACTTTCATTTACAAAATGAGCCCCTCCATCACTGATAATGGCTCGGGGTGTCCCAAACCTGGTGAAAATGTGCTTTTTCACAAATTTTGTTACCACCTTGTTGTCATTCCTGGGGCAAGCTGTTGCTTCAACCCACTTTAATACATAATCAACGGCCACCAAGATGTAACGATTACCAAATAACCGTGGGAACGGGCCCATGAAATCTATACCCCATACATCAAAGATCTCCACTTCTAATATCTGCTGCAGTGGCATCTCCTGCCTTCTACCAATTGTGCCTGTTCTTTGACATCTATCGGACATTTTTACATATGCAATAGAGTCTTTGAATAGTGTAGGCCAAAAGAAACCTGACTGTAGCACCTTGTGCGCTTTACGCTTGCCTCCGTGGTGCCCTCCATAAAATGAAGAGTGACAGCTCCTCAACACTTCTGCAATCTGGCTCTCTGAAATGCATCTTCTCATCACCTGATCCAGTCCCTGGTTAAACAAGTACGGCTCATCCCAAATATAATACCTGCAATCATGCCTCAACTTCTTTTTTTGCTGAGTTGTAGCCTCCAGTAGATAAACTCCACTCACTAGCAAATTCACAATGTCTTCATACCAAGGGATTTCAGCTTCCCTTATTTCTAAGAGCTGCTCATCCGGGAAATCTTCTTTGATGCTGTCACCTTCCTTCACATGCGACCAGCTTTCCAATCGCGATAGGTGATCTACCACTTGATTCTCGCTCCCCTTTCTGTCCCGAATCTCTAAGTCAAACTCTTGTAACAACAAGATCCATCTAATCAGCCTGGGCTTTGCATCCTTCTTGTTAAACAAATACCGAATCGCTGCATGATCGGTATACACCACTACTCTAGAACCCACCAAATAGGACCTGAATTTATCAAACACGAACACCAATGCTAGCATCTCCTTTTCTGTGACTGTATAATTGACTTGGGTTGCATCCAGTGTTTTGCTTGCATAATAAATAGAATGAAAAATTATGTTCCTCCGCTGCCCCAATACAGCTCCTACAGCGACATCGCTTGCATCACACATTAGTTCAAATGGTTGTTCCCAATCCGGAGAAATGAGGATAGCTGCTTCTATCAACTTCTGTTTCAACTCCTCGAATGCTTTGACACAATCCTCATTAAACTCGAACTTCACCTCTTTTACTAGCAACCTGCATATTGGTCTAGAAATTTTAGAGAAGTTCTTGATGAACCGTCTGTAGAACCCTGCATGTCCGAGAAAACTGCAAACACCCTTCATTGACACAGGTGGTGGTAGCTTTTCAATAACCTCGATCTTTGCACGATTGACTTCCAACCCCTTGCAAGACACTTTATGGCCAAGGACGATACCCCCCTTGACTAAGAAATGACATTTCTCCCAGTTGAGTACAAGGTTGGATTCTTCACAACGAGCTAGCACCCTGTCAAGATTCTGCAAACAAGTAGCAAATGAATTACCGAAAATAGAAAAATCATCCATAAATACCTTGACGAAATCTTCCACCATATCGTGGAAGATCGCTATCATGCATCTTTGGAATATGGCGGGCGCATTTCATAAACCAAATGGCATCCGCCGGAAAGCATATGTCCTATAAGGACATGTGAAAGTAGTCTTCTCCTCGTCCTCCGGTGCTATGGCTATCTGGTTATAGCCAGACTAGCCATCAAGGAAACAATAATATTCTTGACCAGCCAATCTGTCCAATATCTGATCAATAAACGGGATAGGATAGTGATCTTTCCTTGTGGCCTCATTGAGCTTTCTATAGTCCATGCAAATCCGCCAGCCTGTGACTGTGCGTGTAGGGATCAGCTCATTTTTCTCATTGGTGACCACGGTCATCCCTCCTTTCTTTGGGACACACTGAACGGGGCTGACCCATTCGCTGTTCGAAATAGGATAGACCACACCTGCATCAAGACACTTAATCACTTCCTCCCTAACCACATCCTTCATAATCGGATTCAACCTCCGCTGATGTTGTACAGTTGGCTTTGCTCCTTCCTCCATGAAAATTCTGTGTGCGCAAAAAGATGGATTGATACCCCGAATGTCTGACATTTGCCAGCCCATTGCTTTCTTCCTCCTCTTGAGAACCACCACTGCATCATTTACCTGTGCCTCCGTCAATTCTGTGGAGATGATGACTAGCAAGGTGTCATCTTCCCCCAAAAATACATATTTCAAATGTGGAGGCAATGTCTTCAACTCCAGTTTTGGTGCTTCCTCAATAGATGGTTTTGGCAATGGTTCCAGGGACCTCATCAATGGCTGAAAGTCTTGCTTCTTGAGATACCATTTTGATTCATTTAGCATTTGTACCATCTCATAAGTATCTCTATCTTTGAAATGATCGGAGCTCATCAACACTCTCTCCAATGGATCTCGAGAATCAACAATCTGAAGAATTTCTTCTTGGTTTAGCACATTGATTGCTGATAGCTCCTCATAGATGGCTGGAAGCTTCATGGCCTACACATCAAATACCTCCACTTTGTCATGCGCTCGCATGGCTAGCTGGCCTGCAACTACATCAATCAAAGCTCTCCCGGTTGCCAAGAAAGGACGTCCCAAAATAAATGGGACTTCCGCATTCGGCTCAAAATCCAAGACAATAAAATCTACCAGGAATATGAAGGATCCCACTTGCACCAGCACGTCCTCTACAATGCCATTTAGTCTGGCAAAAGAACGGTCTGCTAACTGCAAGATCACTGCAGTTGGTCTAGGCCTTCCCAGCCCCAACTTCTTGAACACCGATGTCGGCATCAAGTTTATGCTCGCTCCCAAATCACATAGTCCGCGAACTCGGATACTTTGCCCTATTGTGATCTGAATTGTAGAGCTCCCAGGGACCTTGAGCTTTGTTGGCAACCTATTCTGAATCCGGGAAGTGCACTCCTCAGTAAGCGCCACCATAGCATACTCCGTCAATCTACTTTTGTTGGCTACGATGTCCTTGATATATTTTGCATATTTAGGCACTCCCTGCAAAACATCAACCAAAGGTAAATTAATGTGTACCTGTTTAAGCACCCCCATGAAATTTTTAAAACAATCTTCCTCCTTGTGTTTCTTTAATCTTTGAGGGAACGAGGGTGGTGGTCTTTCTACTTCGACTGCCTTTTGCTTCCCCCTCTCATCATCATTCTCCCTCTCTTTTTCCACTGCTCCTAATTGCTGAGGTAGTCATTCTGGTTCCACCTCCTTGAGTTGTAAACCACTCCTTGTGGTCACTGGATTAACCTGCTTGGGATTCGGGTCAGTGTCACTCGGTAGTCCTCCTCTAGGCCTGGTGTTTTGAGCTCCAGCTAGTTGTCCAAACTGGTACTCCAACGCCTTAGTAGCTAACTGTTGATTTTTCATGTCTGCCGCGAATTTCACATAATCAGCCTGCATTTGAGCTTTGTTAGCTATCATTGTTTTAAACATATCCTCAATGCTGATGGGTGGTGGAGGAGGTGCATTGTTTCCTCTGTATTGAGACTGATAATTCCGCTGCCCCCCTTGATTTCTCTGCGCACCCTTATTCGAACTCTGCCCTTGATGGCTATTACTACCCCAAGAGAAATTCGGATGATTCCTCCAATTTGAGTTGTAATTATTGCCATACTGCTGGTGATTATTTCTCTGTACATTCCCAACAAAGTTCACAGAATCTGGATTTGCACCACAACACTCAGTTGAGTGTTCATTACTACCGCATACTTCACACCAAACCTGTTGCACTACATTAACTGGGGCTTGTGGTTGATTAAAGCTCATATTGCTTAAGTGGGTGTTGAGTTGATTTTGCAATGCAACTATCTGTGCAGCGATAGCTGTAAAACCATCCACCTCAAAGACTCCTGCCGCTTTCCTTGTTCCTCCTCTTGAAGAGTCCGCATTCTACTCTAGATTTCCCTGTGAAATACGATTTAACAAAGAATACAGCTCCTCATAAGTCTTTTCTAATGCTTGTCCCCCAGCTGCTGAGTCTAGCAAAATTTTTGTGTGGGGTTCCAAACCCTCTATGGAAGTATACACAACCACATCATTGGACTGGTGATGGCGAGGACAATCCCTTAGCAATGATTTGAACCTTTCCCAAGATTGGTACAGATTCTCCCCCTCTCTTTGTTTAAAACTTAGAATCTGACTTCTAAGTCTTGCTGTTTTCCCGGATGGAAAGAATCTTATCAAAAAATTTCTTGCAAGATCATCCCAAGTGTGATAGAGTTGGGTGGTTCAGCTTTCAACCACCTCTTTTCTTCCCCCAATAATGAAAATCGGAATAATGTAAGCCTTACGTAATCGGATGATAATCCAGCGGGGATGTAAGTGTCACTTATCTCCAAAAAGTTTTGGAGATGTTGTTGTGGATCTTCATGAGGGAGACCTGTGAATTGCCCGCTGGTGTGCAACAATTGCACCATGTTCTGTTTAAGGTCAAACCTCCCTCCTGGCTCTAGTCTGCGAATACTAGATGTAACATTGTTATCATGTGGGATTGCCACTTCGAGAACTGGCCTTGCTGCTATTTCCTTGGGCACTAGAACTGTCCCCACAAGTGGTGGATTCTATTGTTGCTCCAGGATTGTCTATCTGAGCAACTGTAGCTTTTTCTCTAGAGCTTCCCTTTTTTGACGATGAAATTGTCTCTCCGGCTCTATGTATGAATCCAACAACTCCTTGTCTCTTGCCAGCATTCAGAAGAATTCAATATCTGCAAGAGAAAGGCTAAGATCAAGCTGTCAGAACTTATATAGAATTTGTAAACTAACACTAAGAAAATAAATTTACCAATTGTCAGTCCCCGGCAACGGCGCCAAGAACTTGTTCGGCTTCTGTGGTGACTACACGCAAGTGCACGTGGTCAAACAAGTAGTAAAGTGGCTTAAGTAAAGCCAAGTATCGATCCCACAGGGATTCAACTACGGTACTAATTAACTTAAGTGTTAATGAACTATATATTTAAGAATGCAGACAAACAAATAAATAATATTTTTAGAGTTTGAGTTTACTGATTAATAAGAATCTAAGGCAAAATTATAAAGTGAGTCTAAACAATAGTAATGAGCAAGCTGAGGTTAAAACGAACATGCAAGGAATTAAATTATCAATACAATTCAGTTAATCTTTCCTTCGGTTGCTAGTCAAGAATTATCGCCTATGGATTGGAACTTTCGACTCCTACCCAACTTAAGAATCATGAGCCTTAATCTACATTTCTGTGATAAAAGAATTTCATGTTCTAGCCATACATTCCCGATTCCTTAATTGACTAATAAGACTTTCAGATATATTTCTATTCTGAATGTAAATCAATTCTCAATTTTCCAAACTAACAAGAGATCATATCCTACCAATTCACATCTTTCCAATTTCTTTCCTTTTCAAAATCAAAATTGGATTTTTTAGATATACATTAACATTGACCAAACATTAATGCAGTAAGAACAAGAATTGATAGAACAACCATTGAAGAAAAGATGAAAACTGAAATGATTAACAATTACATTCCACTACAATTGTTCTTAACCTCAACAAGAAGAGAATTTAGCCACTCGTTTGTGGATTACACATCATCAAATAAGTAGAATTCATAGAAACAATTGAGATAAAAGAGATAGAGATAGAGAAGAACCCTAGAATTTTCGTCCCCTCAACTGCCTGTAACCCAGGTTCTTGCTCAGCCAAGTCAGAATGTTTAAAATAAAACCTAAGTGTGCTATTTATACTGTTGAGAATTTTTCCCGGAATAACAAGCAACGTGGCACGGAGTGTATCGCGGAGCAATCACTCCGTGCCATGAAGGTATCGCGGACCCTCACTGGAATTCTGCTCCCAGACAATTTCACCTCAATGTACCACGGTCTGCATCGCGGAGCCTGGCCAACGTGCCACGGAGGTAACGCGAACCTCCACTGGAAATTGCCAAATTTAATTCACCCGAGGCAGAATACTTCCGCGATGGCAGCGTGACACGGCTCCATTGCGGAGCCCTTATTTTTGCTGCTCTTCCTTGTCCTTTTCCACTCGTTATTTCCAAGTCCATTTCCAATTTTTACCAACATGTATCTTAGCTTCCCAAAATTCCATTTTACCTGCAAAACAACACTAATCATGTTGTTTAGTATAAATTCACATTTAACTACAAATCACATGAGAATGTACACAATAATGATAGACAAACAAGTCGAAATGAAGCATTTGAGTATCACTTGGGCATGAAATTCTGCCCAAGATAAGTGACTAAGGTCAAGGCTAGGAAAGATGAGGATCCTATTTTGATGAAGATGAAAGAAGAGGTTCAAAATTAGAAGGTGAGTTCTTCTCCCAAGGGGGAGATGGTGTGCTTTGATACCAGGGCCATTTATGTGTTCCCGATGTCGATGATTTAAGAGAGAAGATGTTGCATAAGGCTCATGGTTCCCAATATTCTATACATCTAGGTTCCACCAAGATGTATCATCACCTACGAGAATTCTATTGGTGGACTGACATAAAGAAGGACATAGAAAAATATGTGGCTAAGTGTCCGAATTGCCAACAAGTTAATGTGGAGCATCAAAGACAGAGAAGTATGCTACAAGAAATTAGTACCCCTACATGGAAGTGGGAGGAAATCAATATGGACTTCATCATAGGGTTGTCTCGCACACGTTGACAGTATGACTCTATTTGGGTGGCTGTAGACAGGTTGACGAAAGCAACCCATTTTCTAACGGTCAAGACTACCGACTGAGCGGAGGACTATGCTAAATTTTACATTTAGGAGTTACTTAGGTTGCATGGAGTTCCCTTGTCCATCATATCAGATAGAGGCATTCAATTTACCTTACAGTTTTGGAGATCGTTCCAAAAGGGACTTGGTACTCAAGTCAAGCTCAGCATTGATTTTCACACATAGACAGATGGTCAGTTCGAGTCGACCATTCATGTCATGCCCCACATTAGGAGGCATGACTGGAACCTGGTGCCATACTGGGATCTGAACTGACCTACTAAGCTTATGCACTTCCAGTGCACACTTGCTATTCAAATTAAGAAAATGACGAGCTATATCTCAGCTTTAAACACAGCCTCCGGCCGAGAAGGCTGCATGACTACCTATAAAAAGAAAACAACTGACCAGCAACACGCAGTAAGGGGGATCCTATGCGGGCTGACAAGACCACCATGCTGTCTAGTTATGTCATAATGAAAACAGGCAATCAGAACTATACTAGAACCGACAAGGCTGCTAACTAATAGCTAAACTAGGCCCCATATAGCCATCATGCAAAACAAAACATACATATGCCCCACACGGCTAACAACAAAACTAGTACTGGAAATCTATATGCTGCAAGCCTCTAAGAGTGGAATAATGGTCGGTACAGGGCCCTGACCTACCCATAAACTGTACAACAAAAGAACAAACCTTGTAACTAACAACTTTGGTTCAAGAGGAGATGAATAGATTGCTAACTCTGCTGGTGACTGGGGAGGTCCTGAACTACGTCTAACCATACCTGAAGGCAAGTAATGCAGCACCCCAAATATGGGCATCAGTACAACATGTACTGAATATGTAAGGCAATAATTGAAAATGACTAAGTAATACTGATAATGAAGCTGAAACAATTCAATAGGAGGGATAAAGAGATAACCTGAATAGACTTATAACCTACTGTATAACTAACAATAAGTAATACAAACAAGAACCTCACCTAGCACCCATAAGCCCGGAAGGTACAACCAACACAAAATAACCCGCCCGGAGCCCCCATAAGCCCTGACTAGCACACTTAAATCTATATACCCCTAACAAGGTCAAAATGAGTCAATAGGTAACTATAGCAAACCTACCGGTCCCCTTGGTCTGCAACTGAGCCCACTCGGCTCCTGATCTGTAGCTTTTTTTGAGTCTGGCGGATTCCTGATAACTGCACCATGGGCACCAGGCTCAACGAGGGCCAGTGATGCTGATACGACATAAAAATCATTGTCCAGCCATGGATGGACTGTAATATGGCCCTTGGGCCTTTATGTATTCCCTTTGGAAAACATCTAGCTCCTTGCCGTGATATATATAGCCCCGTAGGCAACGACACAGCTAGTAACCCCGGGATTGGTCACGGAAGGCTATATAGGGAAGGGTCAATCCCAAGCTAAATAGAAAATGCTAATCTCAGACTAGTAACAGAAGCTAACCACAACAATCAGCTTTTGGTGTTCTCACGAGAGTCTAGGTCATATTACAACACGAAAGAAATAACTTGTCGAAGGGATTTGCCTTAACATACCTCATGATGCTGATTTCTAATTTGGCTAGTGAGGTTTAACTTGCAATCGACAGTTCTTTCCAACTGTAACCTTTATGCTTGGAGAATAGGACTAATTTTAATACTACATTCAGCAAATATTGATAACTTTTGATAATAATATCAATTATAATTCAACTTCAAATAACTCGGCTGAAAACCTATAATTTCCCGAGAGTTCAAAAGGGAAAAGTGCTTACCTAATGCTTGTGGCTGTTTAAGACTCAATTTGGAGTAATTATGACAACTTTTATTCGGCAGAGTTCCAGCTTGCCGAGTGAATCTTCGAGAAATAACTACGTAGTAAGCTTCTCCTAGGCCTAGAACTTGTTACCCAAAGTTAATTTGCATTTGGACGGCATTTGGTAGAATAATCGAATGAAAATTAATTAAAAGTTGCGTGAGCTCTCTGTTCTTAGTCATGAGTTTCATATGGGAATGATTTAAAATGAATGAGGGGCATATATATAACTTAAGGGTGGTGGCAAGAGGCGTCCCCCACTAGCCAAGGTGCCACAATGCCCCCACGCTGTGCCTCTCAAAGAGCCAGTAGGCTGGTGTGCTACGCTGGCCAATGCATTACTGGATGGCGTGTCGCACTGGCCCCTCATGGCCTAGCCTCGCCCGACCCTACTTCCGAGGACTTACCCACACACGTCCAGATCTTCTTATTGATCAAAAATCCATATGTACGCCTACTAAGCTTTTAAAATTTTACGAGGTGTAACATCCTCCGCTCCTTAGGAACATTCATCCTCGAATGTCATTCTCAGGGTTACAGGAGTTAACTCTTTTAAGCAATACTTAAAAAAATTCTAGCAGAGTCTCCTCTGTATTATGGACTATCCGAAAACTTTAAATGAATAAAAGTCCAACATAGGTGCCTCGCAGGACACTATAAACAGTTGCTTCACCAAAAAGAGGTAGCTAACTAAGTAGTACTGATAACATAAGTTGTAAATAACAACTGAATAACAACATCACCTTAACTGCACAATCTGAATCAATCCTGGACCAAGTGTGGATATCTAGACCTCATGTCATCCTCAACTTCCCAGGTCATCTCTTTTTTATTCCTGTTCCTCCATAGTACTTTAACAGAGGCTACATCTTTAGTTCTTGACCTACGAACTTGCCGATCTAGTATGGCAACTGGAACCTCTTCGTATTCATTTTTGCAACATTGACACGTGAAAGACTGGACAAATAGGTTCTAGTTCTGGAGGTAATTCCAGCTCATATGCCACTCGGCCTATCCTCTGGAGGATCCGATACGGGCTAATAAATCTAGGGCCAATCTTTCCCTTCGTACCAAACCTCATCACACCCTTCATTGGCGAAACCTTGAAAAATACCCAATCATCAACCTCGAATTCCAAGTCTCTACGCCGTACATCAGAATCGGACTTTTGGCGACTCTAGGTTGTTAACAAGCGCTCTATGATGAGTTTTACCTTCTCTTCCGACTAGTGAATTATACTAGGTCCAACTAACTCTGACTCCCCTAACTCAAACCACCCAATATGTCATGAGCCGAATGTAGACCCGGATCATAACACGGGACAAGGAGCCCCGAGAGACTCCAAGTTGACCCATGGCATGAACATTCATCTAACTCCATATTATTTAAAGAGGAATACATAACATAACCTTATAGCAAAATCATAAACATAACATAGAATGATAACAGGTACATACTAAATACATAACAGCTGAGTACTATGTATAGTCTGAAACCCTCTATCGTACTAGATGGGTTGATGGGACAACATCCCCAACTAACCCGGTAAAACTAAAAACTAAAAGGAACCTCAACACCTGAAACATATGGTCCTCGGAGAATGAAGACTCACCAAGAAGCTGGATGCTAAACTCTGAGATGAACTACTGATGGTGCTGGATCTGAAAATCGGAGCCTATATCATAAAAAGATACAACATAGAATATGCGGTCAGTATGTGGAATGTACCGAATATGCAAGGTAAGTAAAATGGACATTTAAAAATACATAACAACTCATAAATGATCATAGATAGGGAAAATATGCTAGTATCAAAAATATCATAAGATAACATAAGGCTAAAGGTTTTCAAATCGTTCATAAACCATTCATTATCATAGTCATAACTTCATTAAATCATCACTTGATCCAAATACATAAACATAACAATGCATAAAACATGCGGAACAATGTGAGGACTCATCATAACCGACACCTTCATGATAGAGCCTTACATGATTCCCCAACTATCTCACTCAAGTGGGCAGAGTCGCTCCTAGCTTGCCAGGCGAGGGACGTGCATTATGTGATATCACAAAAGAGGGGATCATTAACATTGTAATGTACCAATATAAACCTACGATGGCATATAGTTATGATACACCGACGTAGTCCTTTGAACGTCGGGTTGCTCAGTGCTAGACACTTCTCCCAATAACATGCATATTCGGCTCGTATGTAAATCAATAACATCATTCATTGAGATTCATGGACAAATAAACATTATCATTATTGATCCCCATTAAATACACGATTAGCGAAGAATCAAGGTCCCTTTAGTAGGTCAACATCATAAATTGATAAATCATGAGATCCATTTCATAAATCGTAACTCATTCTTGAACATGTGGGCATTGCCCAATACTTTAACATGCTTGAAAATACCCAAATTCACTGGAAAACATGATTATAAATATGGGTAACTTGAAAACATGCTTTTCATAATCAATAATTCATCATACATGAATATTCATCATAAACCTTAATTTTCATGAACTTTTCGTAAATGGGCATTTTAAATTTTTAAAACTTGAGACATGATTTTTAATAAAAAATAACATAAAACTTTCCCATAATTCGTAGTTCCATAATAATAACTCAATTAGATCAAACCCATGGAGAGAAATCAAAATTTCATGCATTGGGTAAAAACCCCATAGAATTTAGAGAGGAAATTTAATGAATTGAAAGAGATTTGGCATGGGTGTGAAAGGATTCACCCATTCATAACCCTACTTACCTGGGGAAGATCAAATCTCACCACTCCTTGAAAGCCCAATGGAAAATTTGAAGAAAACCTTGAAAAACAAGCTTGACCACCTCCTCAATCCCTTAACGTTGCATGCATGAAAATGAATAAGCCTAGGGTGGATTTTACCCTCAATAAAGACTGACGTTCGATCCTTAAACGACGTAGTTTAGCACCCTAGGACTTAGCAATAACGAAAATTCCCTTAATGAAAACATTAAAAATTCTGCACTAGGTGGACCAACGGACGGTTCCACGAGTCGTTACATGGTAACACAACTCTTGGTATTGAGTTTTTGGATTCACTTCCCCTTTCAAACTTTCATATTCCCTTCCCACCATTCGACAGGACGAGTCATTCTTCCCAGCAACAATTCATTGTGACGTCTGTGATTTCCCCTTTCCAGTTCTATACCAGTCCTTCCCACGAGCCTCACCACGACTCATTACTTCCTCCACCAAGTCATGGTTTGCATCCGTTATGTAGACTGGAAAATATTGACATTTGTTCCCACGACTGGTGACCACAACCTATTACTCCTCACCATGGGTCGTGGGATGACCTGTTAATTCGCTTTAGGCTTAGGACTAGTCCTCACCACGACTCCCCACAATGACTCATTGTAATGAACGAGTCCTTACTTCGCTCGTCACTACCAGTCGTTACCAGGCCAACCTTCGCATGACTACTTCCCACGGGTCATTGGTTGGACCAACGATTTGTTGGGTTGTCTGTTCTATGGGATTTTTCCCAATTTTAGCCAACTCCCATTTTTAAGTCTCGGGTCTAATCTTAGGCACTTTCGGGGTATTACATGATAGAGGACCTACATTTCTGCCCGTACAAGGCCTCAGAAGGCGCCATCTGAATTGCAGAGTGATAACTTTTATTGTATGCAAATTCGATAAGGAGTAAATGCTCATCCCAATTTCCTCCAAAACCCAGCACACATGCTCATAACATATCTTCGTGCATCTAAATTGTGCGTTCTGCCTAACCATCTGTCTGAGGATGGAATGTTGTACTTAGATTAACCTGTGTCCCCAATCCTTTATGAAAAGACTGCCAAAATCTAGCTGTAAATTAAACCCCTCCATCAGAAATGATACAGGTGGGGACACAATGTAGTCAGACTATCTCTTTAATATACAACTCAGCATAATCTTCGGTGAAGAAGGTAGTCCTGACTGGTAAGAAATGAGCTGACTTCATTAATTTGTCGACAATGACCCAAATAGAATCAAATCTACGCCTGGTACGGGGTAATCCTGTCACAAAGTCCATGTTGATCATTTCCTATTTCCACATAGGCACTGCTATATCCTCATTTAAACCGCCGAGTTTCTGATGGTCGGCCTTTACCTGCTGACAGTTAGGACATTATGCTACAAATTTTGTTACACCCATTTTCATTCCAAGCGTCCAGTATATCTCCATTATGTCATGATACATTTTTGTCGAACCTAGATGAAGAGAGTAACAAGAATAATGTACCTCTACTAAGATCTACTGGCCAAGTCCTGCCGCATCAGGAATGCAGAGGTGACCCCTAAATCTCAAGACCTCGTTTCCCGTTAATTCGAAGGCTGTTAATTCCCTTGCTGAACCTTACTTCTGAGCTGTATTAGGTTAAGACCATTATACTGCCGCTCTTTCGCCTCCACAACCAGGGACAATATTGTGTTATTATGAATCATAGCCCCATTATCCTCTGAGTCTACAATCCGGATGGCTAAGCTAGCTAACCGGTGTACTTCTCGAGCCATTTCCCACTATTCTGGCCTCAAATTTGCTAAACTCCCCATAGATCTGCGACAAATTGTGTCTACTACAATATTGGCCTTCCCTTAGTGATACAAAATGTTTACGTCATAGTCCTTAAGTAATTCTAGCAAACGACATTGCAGCAAATTCAATTCCTTCTGCGTGAAGATGTACTGGAGGCTCTTATGATCAGTAAAAATGTCCACGTGCACCCCATATAGGTAATGTCTCCATATTTTCAAGGAATGAACTACAACAGCTAACTCTAGGTCACAAGTGGGATAGTTCTTTTCATGCTTCCTGAACTGCCTCAAAGCATAAGCAATCATGTTACCGTGTTGCATCAAGACGCATCCTAATCCAATGCCTGCAGCTTCACAATATACAACATAACCCCCTGAACCTTCTGCAAAGCTAACACTGGTACCGACGTCAACCTATTTTTCAATTCCTAGAAACTCTGCTCGCAGGCCTCGATCCACTGAAATTTTGCTAATTTTTGAGTTAATTTAGTCAAGGGCGCTGACAGGGTAGAAAATCCTTCTAGAAACCTCCTCTAATACCTGGCTAATCCCAAGAAACTACGAACATCCTTTGGAGTTGTAGGTCTACGACATGTCTTTACCGCCTCAATTCTCTATGAATCAACCTGAATACAACTAGCAACCTAGGAAGGCCACAGAATTGAACCAGAACTCACATTTAGAAAATTTTGCATACAACTAGCAATCTCTAAGAGTCTGAAGTACTGTCCACAAATGATTTCTGTGTTCTACTTCTTAACGGGAGTACACCAGGATGTCATCGACAAATACTATCACAAACAGATCTAAATATGGCCTGAAGATGCTGTTCATTAGATCCATGAACACCGCTGGGGCATTTTCAACCCTAAGGACATGGCTATAAATTCAAAATGACCATACCTGGTCCTGAAAGCTATCTTTGGGATATCCTTCTCCCAAACCCGTACATGGTGATATCCCGACCCTAAGTCGATCTTGGAGAAATATTTCGCCCCTTGCAATTGATCAAAAAAGTCATCTATTCTAGGGAGTGGGTATTTATTCTTAATATTAACCTTGTTCAACTGCCGATAGTCTATGCACATGCGGAGGGAGCCATCTTTCTTTGTCACAAACAAAAATGGCGCACCCCATGGTGACGTACTCAGCCTAATAAAGCCCTTATCTAATAGATCCTTCAACTGTTCCTTCAATTCTCTCAATTTAACCGGAGCCATTCAATATGGATGGATGGATATAGGCTGAGTACCTAGTAGCAAGTCGATAGAAAAATCAATTTTCCGTTCTAAGGGGATACTAGGAAATTCGTCTAGAAACACATTTCGGAACTCATTAACCACTGGAATGAACTGTAGAGTCAAGGATTTTTCTTGCATATTCTGAACCTTGACAATATGATACATACAACCTTTTGCTATCAAATGTTTCGCCCAAAGATAGGATATGAACCTACCTTTTGGCGTAGCTGCACTGCCCTTCCATTCTCACGCTACCTCCCTTGGGAAATCAAATCGAACTTTCTTGATCCAACACTCTACATTAGCATAATATGGAACTAGCCAATCCATGCCTATAATTGCATCAAAATCAATCATTTCTAGCTCCACTAAATCTGATAGAGTTTGGCGACCAACAACCTCTATTGCGCATCCCCAGTAGATCCTTTTAGCTATAATAGAATCACCGACGAGCATGAACACTGAGAAAGATTGCTAAAGAAATTCTGGCATTATACCAAACTTCTAGACCACTAATGGGTTAACATAGGAAAAAGTGGAACCTAGGTCTATCAAAACATAAAATGAGTGAGATAAAATGTCCAGCATACCTGGCACAACATCTGGAGTTGACTTTGACTCCTGTCACTTTGGTAAAGCATAAGTGCGATCCAGATCGCTACTTGAATTGGATGCCCCTGACCTGCCTCGGCCTCTGCAAGATGAAACTGAGGGTCTGTGCCCTGTCGAAGGTGCTGGGGCATATGACCCTACTGAAGATCTGTCCAGTCGATCCTGATCACCCTGACCTGTAGCTGGGCAATACCTCATCATGTAACCCTCTTGTCCACAAGTGTAACAAGTGGTAGAGCCATACCTGTATGCCCCAAAATTCGTGGTCTAGGTCCGCCCTGATATTCTGCCTTCATGTACTGGTCTGGCCCTACGACGCTGATCTTGATATATTCTTTCTATATCCTGCTGTCGCTACTTGATCCCCTCAATATTCTGAGCGAAAACAAGAATGCGGGCAATGTCCATGTCCTCCCACAAAGTAGTGGTGGCACAAGTTTCCACGTACTTTGGAAGTTGTCCCATAATAAATCGATGTACTCTAGCTGGCATAGTGTCTACAAAGGCTAGCACATATCTTGCCAACGAATAGAATCTCATAGCATAATTCCAAACATGCATCGAGCCCTGCTTTAGGTACAAAAACTGGTCCACCGGGCCTGTCGAATTTCTCGCGGCATGTAGTGATCTAGGAAGGCCTCCGAGAAACTACACCAAGTTGGAGGAGGAGAGTCTCTACCTCGAGACCTCTCCTAGCTCTCGTACCATAACACTTCGATGTCCCGTAATCGAAATACCGCTAACTCAACTGACTCCGCAAGCGTAGCATGCATTACCCTGAAAATCTGTTGTAACTGATCTAGGAAGTCCAAAGCGTCCTCTTCTCGGTCCGCCCCTATAAAATGCAGTGGACTCATGGTAAGGAACTCTCGGACCCTCGAATTCCCAAGTCCTCCTGAAGATTAAGTGACCACTGCTACCATAGGCTGGCGCCGAGCGGCCATCATCTGTGCTAACATATAGATGACACTCCTAACCTCCTGATCAGATGGCATAGGTAGAGGAGCTGCTGGAGGTGGTGCCTACATGTCCGCTGCCCTACAAGACTCCTGGGGTGGCAGAGATTGTTGAGGAGACCGAGATGAAGTCTCCCTGTTGTCCTCAAATCAGGAAGGCTCTGACTGGGGCACCCTACTAGTGCCCTCTCCTGCTGCAGCATCTAAATCCCGGCCAGTCATAGTCTGTCACATGTTTGACATTTTTCTGTAGATAAGCAAAATAAGGTAAGCAGAGGGACTCAATCCTATACAACATAGCTCTACAGCACAACTGAAGAAGAAAGAAGGGTAACCACACTGTCATGCCCCGTAGCCTCCTATCTATGGAATGTCGTGCACAACAAACCCATAGAGAAGGCTCTACTAGACACGGCTTGCAGACTCCCTAGGATACGACCTGCTCTAATACCAAGTTTGTCACGCCCCACCTTGAGAGTCATGAATGGCACGTGATGCCATACTAGGATCTGAACTGACTTGATTGGGCTTATGCACTTCTGGTGCATGTCTGCTCTTCAAATTAAGAAAATGACGAGCTACATCTCAGCTATAAACATAGCCTCCGGCCGACAAGGCCGTATTGCTACCTATAAAAAAATAGCTGACTAACAACACGCAGTAAATGGGATCCTATGTGGGCCGACAAGACCACTATGCTATATAGTTATGTCATAATGAAAACAAACAATCAAAACTATACTATAGCCGACAAGGCTGCTAACTAATAGCTAAACTAGGCCCCACATGACCATCATGCAAAAGAAAACATACATAGGTTACACATAGCCAACAACAAAGCTAGTATTGGAAATTTGTAGCCTGCAAGCCTCTAAGAGTGGAATAATGGTCGAGACAAGGCCCCAACCTACCCATAAACTGTACAATGAAAGAACAAACCTTCTAACTAACAACTCCGGGGAAAGAGGAGCTGAATAGACTGCAGAGTTGGTTGGTGACTAGGGAGGTCTTGAACTGCGTCTAACCATACCTGCAGGCAAGTAATGCAGCACCCCAAAGATAGGAATCAAACAACATATACCGAATATGTCAGGTAGTAAATGAAAATGACTGAGTAATACTGATAATGAAACTGAAACAATTCAATAGGAGGGATAGAGAGATAACCTGAACAGCCTTAGAACCTGCTATATAATTAAAAACAAGTAATGCAAACAAGATCCTCACCTGGCCCCGATAAGCGCGGAAGGTACAACTAGCATATAATGACCTGCTTGAGGCCCCCATAAGCCCTAGCAAGCACACTTAAATATATATACCCCTAACAAGGTCAAAATGAGTCAACAGGTGACTATAGTCAACCTACCAGTCCCCTCGGACTACAACTGAGCCCACTCGGCTCCTGACTGTGTCTAAATCCGGTCGACTCCTGATAATTGCACCCTGGGCACCAGGCTCGACGAGGGTCAGTGATACCGATACGGCGTAAAAATAATAGTCCAGCCATAGAAAGGACTGTAATATGGCCCTAGGTCCTCTATGTAGTTCCTTAGAAAAACATCTAGCTCCTTGGAGCGATCTATATACGTGATGACCCAAAAAGAGGCTCCGATCACAACACGGGACAAGGAGCACCGAGAGACTCAAAGTTGACCCATGACATGAACATACATCCAACTCAACCGATAAAATTGAAAAATCAACAAGATAATTGTAGAGGAAGTCTAAATTAAACATAACTTCAGAATACACAATCTAAAGCTTGATCTTGGGAAAATTTATATGCCCAAGGATACTCAAATGTGTCATTTTACCTTGTTTATCTATCGATGTTTGTACATTCTCATGTGAATTGTAATAAAATGTGAATTTATGCTAACCAACATGATTAGTGTTGTTTTGCAGGAAAAATATAAAGTTATGGAGCTAAGATGCATGTTGGGAGAGATCGGTATTGGACTCGGAAGCTAGCAAGGGAAAAAGCACAAGGAAGGAACGAATTAAAGGGGCTCCGCGATGGAGCCGTGTCACGCTGCCATCGCAGATGCATTCTGCCTGGATGGTGAAATTATGCCTAATTCCAGTGAAGGTGTGCGTTGGGGCCGTGGCACGTTGGCCTAGCCCCACGTTGCACGTCGTGCCAAGTTGGGCCTTAATACCTGGACGACCGGATTCCAGTGAGGGTCCGCGTTGGTGGCGTGTCACAGAGGCAGTGCTCCACGATGCACTCCGTGACACGTTGCTTGTTATTCGGGGAAAAATTCCCACTAATATAAATAGAACACTTAGGTTCATTTTTAATTATTCTGACATGGTGGAGCAAGATCGTGGGTTACAGGCACTTGAGGGGATGAAAATCTCAGGGTTTTTCTCTATCTCCTTCTTCTTTATTTCAATTGCTTGTATGATTAACACTCATTTAACGATGTTTAATCCACAAATGAGTGGCTAAATCCCCTTCTTGCTAAGGTTAAGAACGTTTGTATTGAAATGTGATTATCGATAAATTGGTTTTTCATCTTTTCTTCCATGGTTGTTCTTTTGATTCTTGTTCTAACTGCATTAATGTGTGGCCAACGTTAATGTACATATAAAAAGTCCGATTTCACTCGAGAGAGCAAGAAATTGGAAAGTTGTGAATTGATAGGATATGATCTTTTCTTAGTTTGGGAAAATTGAGAATTGATTTACCTTCAGGATAGAGATATACCTGAAAGTCGTATTAGTCAATTAAGGAATCGGTTTTGTATGCCTAGAACATGAATTTCGTTTTATCATAGAAATGTAGGTGGAAGGTTCATGATTCTTAAGATGGGTTAAATACGAGAGTTTTAATCCATAGGCAATAATGCTTGACTAGCAACCGGAGGAAAGATCAATCAAATTGTATCGATAATTTATTTCTCTACATGTTTATTTTAGCCTCAACATGCTCATACTTATAGTTCAGACTCAAATTATATATTCGTTTTAGACTTAGTATAAAATTAGGAAATAAAATATCAACCCTTTCTTCACATTGTTGTCTGCAATTTAGAGTTAAAGTTTATTGACACTTGAGTAGATTGTTACTTTAGTCCAGTCTCTGTGGGATCGATACTTGGCTTACTTGAGCCACTTTACTACTTGTTCGACCACGTGCACTTGCGTGTAGTTATACGAAACAAGCCGAACAAGTTTTTGGCGCCGTTGCGGGGGACTGGCAATTGGTAAATTTTTCTTAAGTGTTAGTTTACTAATTCTTCTTAGTGTTGACAACTTGGTCTTAGCCTGTATTTTGCAGATACTAATTTCTGTTGAACACTGGCAAGAGACAAGGAGCTGGTGGACTCATATTTAGAGCCGAAAAGACAATTTCATCGTCAAAGGAGAGAAGCTCTAGAGAAAAAGCTGCAGTTGCTCAAACAAACAATCCTGGAGCAACAACAGAATCCACCAGTTGTAAGGGAAATGTTAGTGCCCGAGGACATGGCAGCTAGGCTGGTTCACAAGGTGGCATTGCCACATGCTAACAATGTCACATCTAGCATTCGCAAACCTGAGCCAGGAGGGAGGTTCGAGCTTAAACAAAACATGGTGCAATTGTTGCACACCAGCGGGCAATTCACAGGTCTCCCTCCTGAGGATCCACAGCAACATCTTCAAAATTTTTTGGAGATAAGTGACGCTTACATCCCCGCTGGAGTGTCATCAGATTATGTCAGGCTTACATTGTTCCCATTCTCACTTTTGGGAGAAGCTAAGAGGTGGTTGAAAGCTGAGCCACCTAATTCCATCACCACGTGGGATGATCTTGCAAAGAAATTCTTGATACGGTTCTTCCCATCCGGTAAAATAGCAAGACTTAGAAGTCAAATTCTAAGTTTTAAACAGAGAGAGGGAGAGAATCTGTATCAAGCCTGGGAGAGATTCAAATCTATGTTGCGGGATTGTCCTCATCATCACCAATCCAATGATGTGCTGGTGCATACTTTCATAGAGAGTTTTAAATAGAGAGAGGGAGAGAATCTGTATCAAGCCTGGGAGAGATTCAAATCTATGTTGCGGGATTGTCCTAATCATCACCAATCCAATGATGTGCTGGTGCATACTTTCATAGAGGGTTTGGAACCCCACACAAAAATCTTGCTAGACTCAGCAGCAGGGGGACAAGCATTGGAGAAAACTTATGAGGAGTTGTATACCTTGTTAAATCGTATTTCACAGGGAAATCCAGAGTGGAATGCGGATTAATCAAGAGGAGGAACAAGGAAAGTAGCAGGAGTCCTAGAAGTGGATGGTTTTACAGTTATTGCTGCACAGATAGCTGCGTTATAGAATTAACTCAACACCCACTTCAGTAACATGAGCATGAACCAGTCTCAAGCCCCAGTGAATGTAGTGCAGCAGATTTGGTGTGAAGTGTGCGGGAGTAGTGAACACTCAGCTGAGTGTTGTGGAGCAAATCTTGATTCAGTGAACTTTATTGGTAATGTACAGAGAAACAACCACCTACAATATGGCAACAGCTACAATTCCAACTGGAGGAATCACCCGAATTTCTCTTGGGGTAGCAATAACCATCAAGGACAAAGTTCGAGTCAGGGGGCGTAGAGAAATCAAGGAGGGAAGCAGAACTATCAGTCACAATACAGAAGCAACAATGCACCTCCTCCACCACCATCATCCAGCATTGAGGAGATGTTCAAGACAATAATAGCTAACCAATCTCAATTGCAGGCTGACTACGTGAAAGTGGCAGCCGAGGTAAAGAACAATCAGTTAGCTACAAAGGCGCTGGAGTACCAGTTTGGGAAATTTGCTGGAGCCCAAGACACCAGGCCTAGAGGAGGACTTCCGAGTGACACTGATCCCAACCCTAAGCAAGTGAATGCAGTGACCACAAAGAGTGGTTTACAGCTTAAAGAGGTGGAACCAGAAAGACCACCTCAACAGTAGGGAGCAGCAGAAACTGAGAGGGAGAAAATTGATGAGAGGGGGAAGAAAAAGGATGCTGAACCAGAAAGACCACCACCCCTGTTCCCTCAAGGATTAAAGAAACACAAGGAGGAGGCGTGTTTCAAAAAGTTCATAGAGGTGCTTAAACAGGTACACATTAACTTACCTCTTGTTGATGTTTTGCAGGGAGTGCTGAAGTACGCAAAGTATATTAAGCACATCGTGGCGAACAAAAGCAGGTTGACTGAGTACGCTACGGTGGCTCTTACGGAGGAGTGCACTTCCCAGATACTAAACAGGTTGCCCACAAAGCTCAAGGACCCTGGGAGCTTTACAATACAAATTACAATTGGGCAGAGTATCCGAGCTCACAGATTATGTGATTTGAGAGCGAGCATTAACTTGATGTCGATGTCGGTATTCAAGAAGTTGGGGCTAGGGAGTCCTAGACCAACAACAGTGATCTTGCAACTAGCAGATCGTTCCTTCGCAAGACCTGATGGCATTGTGGAGGACGTGCTGGTGCAAGTGGGCTCCCTCATCTTCCTGGTAGACTTCGTTGTGCTGGACTTCGAGCCAGACACGAAAGTCCCATTTATTTTGGGACGTCCTTTCTTTTCGACCGGGAAAGCGCTGATTGATGTAGTTGCAGGGCAACTAACCATGCGAGCACACGACAAGGTGGAGGTGTTTGATGTATACAAGGCCACCAAGCTCCCGGCTGTGTATGAGGAAATCTCGGTGATCAACGTGATTGATCAAGATGATGTTCTCCAGAGCGTGGAGTCACGGGAGTTATTGGGGAAACCACTGGAGCGATGTAAGCATTACTGGGGTGGGACGGTGGTCGAGAGAAAACGTCCGTCACCCTAGAAGATGACTGAGCTTAATGACGTCGAGTCGCGATAGTAAACCAGGCGCTGCACGGGAGGCAACCCGTGAAATGTTTTGTAATATTTTAATAGATTTCATAGAAAAAAAAAGAAAAGAGAAAAAATGAGAAAAAATATAAAAAATAAAAACAAAATTTGTATTTTATGTGAAACCTATAAATTCTAACCAATTTTTTGTTGTGAGATGAATTTCAGGTTGAACGGAGGATAAATGTGCAAAGGATCGCAAAGGAAAAATCGAGGTAAGAAAAATAATAAAAAGTGACACATTGAGGGTAATTTCGCGTCGGGTCACACCGGGTCGCCGGGTGACCCGCGCGAAAAACCTTCCTTTTAACCCTTTTTTTCCCTCATTTTTCCCATTTTTCCACTCCCCTCCGCGACAAACACCCCAAAACCCCCCTTCCCCAATGTGACACGGACTAGGAGCTCAAATTTGTCAACTTTTCTTTGATATCATCGAATTGAAGGTATGTTTGTTAACTTAATCTCATTTCTTGCCTTATCTTTCCGATTTTTAGCATAGGAAGTGAGGAAAACTTGCCCTAAGTGTAAATTGAGCATGAATTCATGTAAATTATTGTTGATTGATGTTCATAATATCATTGTGATGGTATGAACTCGATAAATACATGTTTGATTGAAATTCTTGCGAGATTGTAGCTAGGGTTAGAATTCAAATATGAAGAAGTTAAAATCAAGTTGAAATGTGAAATTCTTCTTGGTTTGTGCATGTTGGGTGAGGAACATTATGTTGTGCTTAACGTTAAGATGATTAAGGCGCGACGGATTGTTGGGTTAATGAAATTGTTTAAATTGCATAGAAATTGGGAGAATTGTATTGGTTTTATTGATAGAAATGTTTGCTAAGTGCTATGTGATGAAATGTGAATGATGGTAATGTTGTGGTTAGATGTACGAAGTCTGAGTAGTACAAAAGAATTTTTACCATCGAATTCTCTGAATGCACGAGGCATATTTGTTTTGTTGTTTGTTTTTTTTAATTGGAAATAAGTATGATCTTGCCGTAATGTTGAGATTGTGGCTAAAGACTAAGTGTGGGGTGGCCTAGCTTAACCCAACCTTAGTCGAAGCTAATTTTAATTGGAATAACATTGGACCTGTTTGTGTGGCTTGACAGAAACAATGTCAAGCAGGAAAGATAAAGGGAAGGGTGCATCTACATCGGGCGCTAGAAGGAAAAGAATTAGACTGAGAACAGCAATCCCAGCAGCACCAGCGGTTCCACGCGGCCAACACCGTCAATATGGAACCCGATGGGTGATAGAGGATGGGAAGAAATGGTACGCAAAGCATAAGGAAAGCAAATACTTCCCCGAAGAACACATTGCTAGGGAACCATTGGCACAGGAGTTTCCCAAGATTGTCCACAGGATTGAGGCAGCCAGGCTGAACTTCATCTTTGAAGAGCCCAAGGAGTGCAACCTACACCTGATTCGAGAATTCTATGCCAACTGGAACCCAACACTCAGAAGTCACACCATAAAGATGAGGAGATGATGATGTCCCCAAAGATGAGGAGACACGTTGTGATGACTCAGATGTGGAGTCAGATGATGACTATGGGGGCGATTCAGACATGGGAGACGAGGCAGCGGCACCTGACGAAGAAGTGGAATACTTTGATTGATCAGAGAGTTTCACCACCTACTTTCGTACTATGCTGAATTTTGTGAACACTGGGGACAGTGTTCAATTTCATTGTGGGGTGGGAGTAGTTAGGTGTTGGTTGCTGTTGTTATTAATGTATGTCTCTGTTCTGTTGTTGTGCTTGGATAAACTTGTGACCCTATGATTTTTGTGTGTATGTATGTATTGTAATTAAGGTGAAGCTGTTGTGTGCTGTTGAATGTTGTTAGCTGGTTTTGTACATATCTTTGTTTTATCGAAATGATCGATATTTTTTAAATTTTTCATGAATTTTTTAATTTTATGGTTTCTCAGCGTTTGTTTTCGGTTCTTTTACCGAGAATAGTCCCATTGAACCGAAGTCGTAATTAGTAACCGTTCCCTATGATGGATGGATGACGACCGTCTTAAGGGAAATGTAGTCGTTAGGAGTAGATTTCTTTTGTTCATTTTTTCTTTTAGTTTTTTTCTTTTATTGGTTTGCATCCCAAAACTTGTCGTTAATTTATGGTTGCAAAATTATGGTTGCGTGTTGTACATGATATTTGAAATGCAAAGGTGATTCGTATGAAAGCATGCAACTTTGTAAATATGTTGAGATACCTAGTCCATAGCGTTCGATTTGGTGTGATTGAGGCTTAATGCTTGAATTCTTGTAATTAGCTGATTGAAGAGTCTGTGAATATGTCTTGAGTTGAGCATGTGAAATGAGTGTATGGTGAGGTTTCGTTTCTTCCATGCTATTGTGAAGTGTCTAGAACTTTCCTGGTGTGTGTACAAAATGAAATGAAGGATGTGTATTGTAGGAAAGGATGTAGGCATTTCTTTGCTTTAACCGAAAGTTTTTTTTCATTATCGTACCTACCTTGAATGTACACCCTAGTTAGCCCATTGAGCCTTTAGCCTATTTCTTTCTTTTGTCAAAAAGGTGTAAATCAAGCTTAACCCCTTCTTTTCATTATCCGTGAATTTGATTCAAAACTCTTAAGCGCTCAAGAAGAAAAATAATTAAATAATTTTCCCACAGCGCCAGGGAGTGAGAATTTTGAAAAGAAAAGAAAAAGTAGAGTGATGAAAGGAAAGAAAAGGTCGAAGGTGCACTTGGTATAAATTAAATATAATGAAGATGTATATATAATCTTTGTTATTAAGTCAAGTGTGCTTAAAGATATGGGGTCGAAAATAAAGACAAACTTCAAGAATGGGATGATGAAGGAAGAAACAATGTCCATAAGGTTGATGGGATGGATTGAAAAAGCGCTTAAGGAGGCTAGTTGTTATTATTGGTTAGCCCAGTATTTGCTAGTTCCATAGCTTACATTACAATCCGTTAAGTCCAACGTGATCTTATATCATGTGTCCTTATATTAGTGGAGTAATACACTAAAGGCAAGCCTATGGTTCATGACAAGATGCATGTGAATTCTTTTGGGAGAGAGAGCGAAATCTTGTTTATATGCCCCTACATCTAATGTTTTGAGTTCATGTGATTAAAAAAGGGAAAATTCTCTTGTGTGGTGAGGGCACATGCTCGATGAGAGATTAAAATTCGTGTCGGATATCTTGATCAGCTGATTTGCATGAGTTTGCCGATATCGAGAGTCGATTCTTGAGTCTAGGAGGTCTTAATGTGTTGAAGGTCATTGTATTGATAAAACTATGCATGTATTCTTGATTATTTGTTGTATTAAATAATCGGTATAACCGTAGCTTGAATTGTCGAGCCAAAGTAGCTAGGATGGGGTGTCAATTGCATGAGGTGTAAGATTATTGTTCGGGGACGAACAAGGATTTAAGTGTGGGGTAAGTGATCTTGGGCAAATTTATATGCCCAAGTGATACTCAAATGTGTCATTTTACCTTGTTTATCTATCGATGTTTGTACATTCTCATGTGAATTGTAATAAAATGTGAATTTATGCTAACCAACATGATTAGCGTTGTTTTGCAGGAAAAATATAAAGTTATGGAGCTAAGATGCATGTTGGGAGAGATCGGGATTGGACTCGGAAGCTAGCAAGGGAAAAAGCACAAGGAAGGCACGAATTAAAGGGGCTCCGTGATGGAGCCGTGTCACGCTGCCATCGCGGATGCATTCTGCCTGGATGGTGAAATTATGCCTAATTCCAGTGAAGGTGCGCATTGGGGACGTGGCACGTTGGCCTAGCCCCGCGTTGCACGCCGTGCCACGTTGGGCCTTAATACCTGGACGACCGGATTCCAGTGAGGGTCCGCGTTGGTGGCGTGTCACGGAGGTAGTGCTCCGCGATGCACTCCGTGACACGTTGCTTGTTATTTCGGGAAAAATTCCCACTAGTATAAATAGAACTCTTAGTTTCATTTTTAATTATTCTGACTTGGTGGAGCAAGAACGTGGGTTACAGGCAGTTGAGGGGACGAAAATCTCAGGGTTTTTCCCTATCTCCTTCTTCTTTATTTCTATTGCTTGTATGATTAACACTCATTTAACGATGTTTAATCCACAAATGAGTAGCTAAATCCCCCTCTTGCTGAGGTTAAGAACGTTTGTATTGAAATGTGATTATTGATAAATTGGTTTTTCATCTTTTCTTCCATGGTTGTTCTATTGATTCTTGTTCTTACTGCATTAATGTGTGGCCAATGTTAATGTACATCTAAAAAGTCCGATTTCACTCGAGAGAGCAAGAAATTGGAAAGTTGTGAATTGATAGGATATGATCTTTTCTTAGTTTGAAAAATTGAGAATTGATTTACCTTCAGGATAGAGATATACCTGAAAGTCGTATTAGTCAATTAAGGAATCGGGTTTTTATGGCTAGAACATGAATTTCGTTTTATCACAGAAATATAGGTGGAAGGTTCATGATTCTTAAGTTGGGTTAAATACGAGAGTTTTAATCCATAGGCAATAATTGTTGACTAGCAACCGGAGGAAAGATTAGTCAAATTGTATCGATAATTTATTTCTCTACATGTTCATTTTAGCCTCAGCATGCTCATACTTATAGTTCAGACTCAAATTATATATTCGTTTTAGACTTAGTATAAAATTAGGAAACAAAATATCAACCCTTTCTTCACATTGTTGTCTGCAATTTAGAGTTAAAGTTTATTAACACTTGAGTAGATTGTTACTTTAGTCCAGTCTCTGTGGGATAGATACATGGCTTACCTGAGCCACTTTACTACTTGTTCGACCACGTGCACTTGCGTGTAGTTATACCAAACAAGCCAAACAAAGCTAAATACATCCTTTGTCTGAAAAGCCTCTAAACATGACGAGTTGATGGGACAAGACCCCAACTAACTCAATAATGTTGCATTCAAAAATACATAAAGGATATCCGACTAAGCCTAGTCCTCGGGAGATGAGGACTCACTAACAACATAAGATGCTAACTCTGAAGACTGACTATGAATGGGGATAAGCCTGAGAGCCGGGTCCTGTGTCATGAAAAGATACAGCATAGAGTTGCGGTCAGTACGTGGAATGTACCGAGTATGTAAGGTAAGTAAAACCACTTAAGTAAAATCATTTAAATACATGCATAATGTAAAATATAAACAATAAGGATCTAGGAGTAGGGCTTGCATGCATTCTTTCTGAAATCATGATCTCATAATAATATAACATAACATCATAATTGAATTGATTGAATCAAAGCTAAAATCTGATAGTCATGAACAAAACTGAACATTGAGTCAAACCTGCTTTAGAATATATATATATATATATAGATATAGAAATCTGATGAATGATAAAATGCATAACTGAAATCATGAGAAACAATGGGAGACTCATCATTTAACCAACATACAAAGATGGACCTTATGTGGTCCCAACTATCACACTCAAGTGGGTAGATCCGTCTGAAGCCTTTCTAGGGCTAGGGACGATACCATGATATCAATATCAAGCTCATGGGCCAAATAGGGCCCGGGATAGCTCACAACGGGGTCCCGAAGTAATGTATATAATAGTATAAACCTATATTGGCGCATAGTTCTGAGGCACAGGGTGATCGACCCTTAGCCTACTGGGTGCTAGAACTACTCCCAAAAACATGCATATGCTCTCCATCGTTTTTCAACGAAGCTCAACATCGTCTATTGATAAAGCTCAATAATCAAATACATCTCAAATATGATATCATGCATATGAGAAGCTTTAACTCAAACCATACCACAAGTTGAAAGATAATTAGGAGTCTTCGCTCCAAAACCATGTGGTAAGCTTAATTCGTGAAATCATAAATCATATTTGAATGAGTGGGAATTTCCCAATACTTTCACATGCTTGAAAATATTCAATTCACATCAAAAGCATCATTATAAAGATGGGTAGCTTGAAAACATGCTTTTCATCATAACATCTCATCATACTCATACATCAATCACAAATGTCACCTTTCATGAACTTCTCATCCATGGGCTTTTTAATTCATAAAACTAGAAACATGATTTTTAATTGAAAACATAATAAAACTTGTGCATGATTCGTAATTCAAAAGTAGAAACATATTTAAATCATACCCATGTAGAGAATTAGAAAATTCATGCATTGGGTTAAAACCCCATAGATTAGACATAGGAAATCTCATGATTTAGAGAGGGATGGGGCATGGGTGTGAAAGAATTCACCCATTCATAACCCTACATACCTATTGGTAGTTGATTCTTACACTTCTATGATTTCCCAAGAGGAATTGAAAAGAATTTGAAGAAGAACCAACTTGATCACCCCCCTCTATAACATTCTATCATTGCATGCATGAATGAATATGGCCTAAAATGAACTTAACCCTCTTAAAAGACATCATTCATAGCTTAAAACAACATAGTTTAGGCCTTAGGATCTTGGGAATTATGGAAAAGCCCTTACTAAATTCGCAGAAAATAACTGTCAGGTAGTCCCCACGAGGGATCTAACGACTAGACACCTTGGGTCACGACTCGTGGCATCATTCGTTGAGTACACTGCTTCTCAAGTCTTCTGGGCTCGTCACGAGTTACTCCACGATTCGTTATTGGTGACCACGACTCGTGGTCACCACTTGGTATGTACACTGCCAAGGATTTTTCTTTTACTTCACCATGTTGCTCACAGCCCTCTCCATGAATCATGGTGACTGACCACGACTTTGGGGTCCTTCTATTAAGTACACTACCTCCTTCCTTCTCTTTTCTCACTCACCACTCCCCATGACTTACCTAACGAGTCGTGGGATCTGACCACGACTCATGGTCACATCTATGGGGATCCCATTTCCCAAATTAAAAGGTCATCACCTGGGCCTCACCACAATTCACATCACGACTTGTGGGCTGCTCTCACGGGTCACCTCACGACCCGTTCTGATACCTAATGCCAAATTTTAACTTTTCTCCATTTCAACTCCCTAATCTGATCTTTGGGCATCCGGGGTATAAGAATATCTCCCCTTGGGAACATTTGTCCTCGATTGTTGGAAAACATATAGAAAAGAACAAAAATGCAATCATCATATTCAAACACTAATCATTTAAGCTGAAAATTGACGGAATGACTACCTCTGATTCAAACTACATAGACGAACTGAATTCACGAACCACACACACATCCATATACATAAAAGAAACTTGGACACTTAAACTGAACATGAAAACTAAGTAGAATTTGAGAGTAAAACTGATACCTCAAGCTGGAACTAAGCTGATAGAGAATAATTGTAGGTATCTAGCCATCATATCCGCTTTGGCTTCCCATGTAGCTCCCTCAACCTGTTGATTCCTCCATAACACTTTAACTGAAGCTACTTCCTTGTTCATTAGCCTTCGAACTTGACGATCCAGTATTTCTACCGGAACCTCCTCATAACTAAGGCTATCTTTCACACCAACGCTATGTCATTGGAACAACTAAAGTTGGATCACCCAAACACTTCTTTAAGAGCGATGCATGGAAAACAGGAGGCACAGAAGGTAATTCTGAGGGTAACTCCAATTCATATGCCACCTTGACATCCCTTTTTACAATTTGATAGGGGCTAACATAACGAGGGCTGAGTTTTCCTTTCCTTCCAAACCGCATCACTCCCTTCATGGGAGAACCTTTCGAAACACCCAATCATCCACCTCGAATTCTAATTCCCTTCTTCTAACATCGGGATAGGACTTTTGGTGACTTTGAGTTGTTTTCAACCTGTCCCATATGAGATGAACCTTCTCCATAGCCTCATGCACTGAATCTAGCCCTATCATCGCCGCTTCACCAACTTCAAACCAACCATTGGGAAACCTACAGCTCCGCCCATAGAGAGCCTCAAATGGTGCCATCTGAATACTGGAGTGATAGTTGTTATTGTATGTAAACTCGTTAAGAGGCAAATGATCATCCCAACAACCTCTAAAGTCAATCACGCATGCTCTCAACATGTCTTCGAGAGTCTGAATTGTCCGCTCCGCATGACCATCGATTTGCAGGTGAAATGATGTGCTGAGCTTAACCTGAGTACCAAATCCTTTTTGAAACGACTTCCAAAACTGAGAGATAAATTGGGTACCCTTGTATGAAATGATGGATAAGGGCACTCCATGAAATCGAACTAGCTACCAGATATACAGTTTGGCATCATCCTCCTTCAAATCTGTGGTTTTGACTGGTAGAAAATGAGCGACCTTGATCAACCTGTCTACTACAACCCAAATGGAATCATATTGTCGACGGGTGAGAGGCAAACCTTTGGTGAAGTCTATATTAATTTCTTTCCACTTCTAAGTAGGAATACTGATATCCTGAAGCATGCCTTCTGGGGTCTGATGCTCAACCTTTACTTTTTGATAGTTCAGACACTTATCTACGAATTCTGCCATATCCTTCTTTATGCCATTCTACCAATAGACTTTTCGTAAGTCACGGTACATCTCGGTGGCACCTGGATGGATAGTATACCTAGATCCATGAGCCACATGCAACATCTGGTTCCTCAAATCATCAACATCCAGAACACATAAGTGACCCTGGTATCGAAGCACACTATCTCCCCCTTTTGAGAAGACCTCTACCTTCTGATTCTGAATGGCCTCCTTTAACTTTACCAAAATTGGGTCCTCATCTTGTCTAGCTTTTACATCAGTCACCAAAGAAGATTTTGATTCGTCCTAAACAATAACATCTCAATCAGTTGAGTTGACCAACCTAACTCCCAACCTTGCGTGTCGATGCATATCCTTCACCAGCTCCTTCTTCCCCTCATCCAAATGGGACACACTCTCCATAGAGAGTCTACTAAGCGCGTATGCTACTATATTAACCTTTCCCGGATGGTAAAGGACACTCATATCTTAGTCCTTGAGTAACTCCAACCACCTCCTTTGTTGAAGATTGAGATCCTTCTGGTAAACACATATTGCAAACTCTTATGGTTTGTAAACACATCCACAGGAACCCCGTACAAATAATGTCACCATATCTTCAATGCGAATACTACCGCGGCCAATTCAAGATCATGGGTCGGGTAATTCTTCTCATGTACCTTTAGTTTTCTGGAAGGCATATGTTATAACCTTCCTGTGCTACATCAACACACACCCAAGTCCGAACCTTGAAGCATCACAATACACCACGAACCCATCGTTACCCTCCGGTAGAGTTAACACTGGTGCTGTAAGTCGAGTTTTCAACACTTGGAAGCTCTTCTCACAATCTTCTGACCATTGGAATTTCACCTTCTTCTATGTCAATTTGGTCAAAGGTGTTGCAATTAATGAGTATCCTCCCAAAAATCTCCAATAGTAGCCTGCTAAATCCAAGAAGCTCTGAATTCCGAAGGGTTCAACAGTCTAGGCCAATTCTTTACAGCTTCTATTTTTTGAGAATCCACCTTTATACAATCACTTGATACCACATTGCCCAAAAATGCCACTAAGTTCAACCAAAACTCACACTTGCTAAATTTGGCATATAATTGGCGATCCTTGAGAACCTGAAGCACTATTCTCAAATCAGCGGCATGCTCCTCCTTACTCCGAGAATATATCAGGATGTCATCGATAAACACAATCACAAATATATCCAAGTATCGCTTGAACACCCTGTTCATTTAGTCCATAAAAGATGCAGGAGCAATTGTTAGTCCAAAAGACAAAACTACAAACTCCTAATGACCATACGACATCCTAAAGGTTGTCTTTGAGGTATCACTCTCTCGGACTCTGAGTTGATGATGTACGAATTTGAGATCTATCTTTGAGAAACACTTGGCACCCTAAAGCTAGTCGAATAAATCATCTATCTTAGATAAAGGATACCTGTTCTTGACGAAGACCTTTTTCAATTGCCGATAGTTAATGCATATGCGAAGAGAACCATCTTTCTTTTGGACAAAGAGAACTGGTGCACCCCATGGGGACTTGCTCAATCTAATAAAACCCTTATCTAACAGGTCCTTCAAATGTTTTTTCAACACCTTTACTTCGGCTAGAGCCATTTTGTAGGGAGGAATAGACATAGGCTGCGTGTCGGGAAGAAGGTTAATACCAAAGTCAATCTCCTGCTCGGGAGGGATTCCTGGTAGATCATCTGGAAAGACCTCAGGATACTCACATACAACTGGGATAAACTGGATAGTTGGGGTCTCAGACTTCGCATCCTTAACCCTAACTAGATGGTACACACGACCTTTCGAAATCATCTTTCTAGCCTTAAGGCAGGAAATGAAATGACCTATAGGAACAATTGAACTACCCTTCCACTCTAAGACTGGCTCACCCAAAAATCTAAACTCTACTGTCGGGTTCTACAATTATCTAAGGCATAACATGCAAATAGCCAATCCACGCCAAGGATAACATTGAAATCGGTCATGGATAACTCTATCAAATCTGCTGATGTGACTATCTTAAAGACTGAGACCGGGCAACCTCTATACACCCGTCTAGATATAATTGAATCACCTAGTGGAGTAGAGAATGAGAAGGGTTCTAACAGGACTTCGGGACTAACTCTGAAGCTACTAGCCACATAAGGTGTCACAAAGGACAAGGTAGCCCCCAAATCTAACAAATCATAAACATCAAGATGGAAAACTCATAACATACCAGTGACTACATTCGGGGAGACCTCCTGCTCCAGGCGGGATGCTAAGGCATAGAATCTGCTTTGGCACTGACCGCCACATGTGCTAGTAGATGCCCCCTGATGAGCTGAGCGTACGGGTGGGGCTGCAGAACTAGAAGCTTGTCCTTGGCACCCTTCATGATCCTGTCTCGCTACTGGGCAATCTCTGAGCATGTGTCCGGGCTTCCCGCACCCAAAACAAGCACCTGTACCTGCTAAGCACTAGCCCGTGTTCCCTCGACCATATCTTCGACAAGATGGAATAGTTGGAATAGTAGAATCTACGGGTCTGCTGCTCTGACCCCTAGAGCCTGATGCTCGCCCCCTCTAATCATGCCTAGGCATGTATGGCACACTAAATGCTAAAGATGCTGGGGCTTAAGATCTCTGGTGGGTCTGCTGTCGGTGCCTACCACCTGACCTCAGTTGAGAAAATCCATAACTATCAGTCCTGGCCCTCTCTCTCCCTTATATATGTTGCCTCTATCTACTGGCATATAATACTATTCGAGGGAAATCCATATCCTGGTGGAGCATGGTGGTCCTATAATCCTTGTCCAAATAGCCCGCCACTTCATTAAGGAACATGCTCACCCGCGCCCTCTGATCAACCATTATCTCCAGGGCGTACATCAATAGGTGAGTTAACTCAAGGGCATACTCCTACAACATTATTCTTTCTTTCTTCAGATTCACGAACTCGGCTACTTTCAGCTCCCTTATCTCACGAGGGAAGAACCAATCTAAGAATGCGATATGGAAATCCTCCCAAGTGACAGGACCTGCTCCGGCAGCCTTACTATCTTTCCATTGTCCAAAACTAGATGTGTGCAACCCCTTTTAGCTGATATAAGGAAAACTCTGCACATTCAACCCCATTCACCCCCATGACCTGGGAGATCTTGACAATCTCATCAATGAACTCATATGGGTCCTCATCTACTTTTGACCCGAGGAACTCTGGCGAGTTCATTCTCAAGAAATCCCTCACTCGAGACACTGCCACATTGCCATTTTGCGGGACATACACAACTGCCGGTTGATTGACCAGAGCGATCAAGGTCTACACGAGCATCTGAATAGCTGCCCGAAATTCAGCATGCGCAACCGGCTGTGGTACCTGGTGCTCCTGAACTAGTGGGGCCTGCTAGTGCCCATTTCCATTTCCATCCTCATAGCCTTCTCCACTCCCATTCCTCCTACCATTTACTCTTTGGGGAGCCATGATTCTGCAATCGCGAATAGCACGTATTAGAAGGATAGGGAGACTTTTCATCGCATGAAATAGATCATGAAAGAAGAGAACATTTTCTAAACATTTCGTAGCCTCTTCATCATAAGTGTGGTGCGCTTCACACCCATGAAAAAGACTCTACTTAATGTGGCTTCTAGACACCCTAGGACACTTCAAACCTATTGCTTTGATACCAAGTTTTTCACGACCCGAATGGAGGGTCGGATCACAACACGGGACAAGAAGCCCCGAGAGACTTCAAGTCGACCCATGGCATGAACATACATCTAACTCAATCAATAAAACTAATGAATAAACAAGATAATCATAGCGGAAGTCTAAATTAAAACATAACATCAGAATACACAAACTGAAGCTGAATACATCTTTTGTCTGAAAATCCTCTAAAACATGAGGAGTTGATAGGGCAAGACCCCAACTAACTCAATAAAGCTGCAACTGAAAATACATAAAGGAAATCCAACTAAGTCTAGTTCTCAAAAGATGAGGACTCACCAACAACGTAAGATGCTAACTCTGAAGACTAACTATGAATGAGGCTGAGCCAGAGAGTCGGGTCCTTTATCATGAAATGATACAACATAGAGTATGCGATCAGTACGTGGAATGTACCAAGTATGCAAGGTAAACAAAATCGCTTAAGTAAGTAAAATCATTTAAAGACATGCATAATGTAAAATATAATCAATAAGGATCTAGGAGTAGGGCTTGCATGTATTCTTTTTGAAATAATGATCTCATCATAATATAACATAATATCATAACTACATTGATTGACGCAAAGCTAAAACCTGATAGTCATGACCAAAAATGAACATTGAGTCAAACCTGCCTTAGAACATATATATAGATATAGAATTCTCATGAATTATAATATGCATAACTGAAATGATGAGGAATAATGGGAGACTCGTCTTTTAACCGGCATACCACAATAGAGCTTACGTGATCCCAACTATCACACACAAGTGGGTAGAGCCATCGAAGCCTTTCTAGGGTTAGGGACAATACCATGATATCGATACCAAGCTCATGGGCCATATAGGGTCAGGGATATATCACAAGGGAGGTCCCCAAGTAATGTGTATAATACTATAAACCTATGTTGGTATGTAGTTCTGAAGCATAGGGTGATCGACCCTTAGCCTACTCGGTGTTATACACTACTCCCAAAAACATGCATATGCTCTCAATCATTTTCATCGAAGCTCAACATCATCTATTGATGAAGCTCAATAATCAAATACATATCAAGTATGAATCATGCATATGAGAAGTTCTAACTAAACCATGCCACAAGCTGAAAGATAATTGGGAATCTTCGCTCCAAAATCATGTGACAAGCTTAATTCGAGAAATCATAAATCATACTTTAACGTGTGGGCATTGCACAATACTTTCACATGCTTGAAGATAATGAATTCACATCAAAAGCATCATTATAAACATGGGTACTTGAAAACATGCTTTTCATGATAACATCTCATCATATTCATTCATTGATCACAAATCTCACCTTTCATGAACTTCTCATCATTGGGCTTTTTAATTCCTAAAGCTACAAATGTGATTTTAATTGAAAACATTATAAAACTTACCCATGATTCATAATTCAATAGTATAAACATATTTAAATCATACCTATGTAGAGAATTAGGAAATTCATGCATTGGGTTAAAACCCCATAGATTAGACATAGAAAGCTCATGATTTAAAGAGGTATTGGGCATGGGTGTGAAAGAATTCACCTATTCATAACCCTAAATACCTGTTGGTAGCTGATTCTTACACTTCTTTGACTGCCTAAGAGGAATTGAAAAGAATTTGAAGAAGAACCAGCTTGATCACCCCCTCTAACCTTCTATCATTACATGCACGAATGGATATGGCCTAAAGTGAACTTAACCCTCTTAAAAGACATCATTCATATCTTAAAATGACATAGTGTAGGCCTTAGTATCTTAGGAATTATAGAAAATCCCTTACTAAATTCGCATAAAATAACTGTCAGGTAGTCTCCACGAGGGACCTAACGGCTCATCACCTTGGGCTATGACTCGTGGCATCATCCATTGAGTATACTGCTTCTCATGTCTTCTGGGCTCGTCATGGGTTTCTCCATGATTCATTACTGGTGACCACGACTCATTGTCACCACTCATTATATACACTACCATGGATTTTGCGTTTACTTCACCATGTTGCTCACAACCCTCTCCACGAATCATGGTGACTGACCACTACTATTGAGGTCCTTCCGTTAAGTACGCTTCCTCCTTCCTTCTCTTTTCTCACTCACCACTCCCCACGACTAACCTAACGATTTGTGGGACCTGAACACGACCCGTGGTCACGTTCGTGGGGATCCTATTTCAAAAATTTCAAGCTCATAATCTGGGCCTCACCACGAGTCACATCACGACTCGTGGGCTGCTCTCATGGGTCACCTCATGACCCGTTCGGATACCTGATACCAAATTTTAACTTTTCTCTATTTCAACTCTTGAATCTGATCTTTGGGCTTCCGGGGTATAACAATATAGTCCCATAGGCAATGACATAGCAACCCTTGGGTTGGTCACAGAAGGCTATCTAGGGCAACGTCAATCCCAATCTAAATAGAAAAAGCTAATCTCATACTACTAATAGAACCTAACCACAACAATCATGCTTTCGGTGTTCTCACAAGAGTCTAGGTCGTATTACAACATGATAGGAATAACTTGCCAAAGGGATTTGCCTTAACATACCTCGAATGTTGATTTCTAATTTGACTGGCGAGGTTTAACTTACAATCAACAACAGTTCTTTCCAAATGTAACCCTTATTCTGAGAGAATAGGACTAATTTCAATACTAAATTTTGTAAAATATCAATAACTTTCGATAATAATATCAATTATAATTCAACTTTGAATAACTTGGGCGAAAACCTATAATTTCTTGAGAGTTCAGAAGGGAGAAGTGCTTACCTAATTCCTATGGCTGTTTAGGATTAAATTTGGAGTAATTCTAACAACTTTTACTTGGTAAAGTTCCGGCTTGCTGAGCGAATTTTCGAGAAATAACTTCGTAATAAAGCTTCCTGATGGTCTAGAACTTGTTACCCGAAGTTAATTTGTGTTTTGACGGAGTTTGATAGTGTAATTGGATGAAAATTAATTAAAAGTTTTGTGAGCCCTCTGTTTTTAGTCGTTAGTTTCATGTGGGAATAATTTAAAATGAAGGAGGGGCATATATATAACTTAAGGGTGATGGCTGGGGGGGCACCCCGCGCTAGCCGCACCGAATCCTCAAAAGAACCAGTAGGCCTGGCGCGCTGCGTTGGCCAATGCACTGTTGGTTGGCGAGTCGCGCTGGCCCCTCACGTGCTAGCCTCACCGGACCCTGCTTTCGAGGCTTTTCCCACATGCATGAGCTCTTCTTATTCGTCACAAATCCACGCATATGCCTACTAACCATTTACATTTTATGGGGTGTAACAATTCAGACTCTTTAGGACATGTTGAGATCACGTGTAATTGACTTCAAGCGTAGTGGGGATGATCATTTTCCTCTCATCAAGTTTGCCTACAACGACATTTACCATTCTAGCATTCAGATAGCCCCGTTTGAGACTCTTTATGGGCAGAGGTGTAGATCTCCTATCAGTTGGTTTGAGGTAGGCGAAGCTACATTGATAGGGCCAGAAGAAATTCATGAGGCTATGGAGAAGGTTCAGCTTATTAGCGAAAGGCTGAAAACAGCTCAGATTCAATAGAAATCCTATGTGGATGTTAGGCGAAGAGAGGTTGAGTTTGACATTGATGATTGGGTGTTCTTGAAGGTGTCTCCCATGAAGGGAGTCGCGAGGTTTGGAAAGAAACAGAAGTTTAGTCCATGATATGTTGGTCCTTATAGGGTTCTGAGGTAAGTTGGCAATGTGGCATATGAGTTGGAACTACTAGTGTAGTTAGCTTCGGTGCATCCAATTTTTCATGTATCATTGTGAAAGAAGTGCACTGGTGACCCGACTTTGGTTTTCCCGGTGGAGAGCATCAAGTGTGAAGGATAACCTTAGCTATGAGGAGGTTCTGGTCGAAATCCTTGATCATCAGGTTTCAAAGTTGAGAAATAAGGAAGTAGACTTAGTGAAAATTTTATGGAGAAATCAGCTTGTTGAAGGATCTACATTGGAAGCTGAAGTAGATATAACGGCTAGATACCCGCACTTATTCCGTTCCAGGTCCATGCCAGCTTGAGGTATCAATTTCCTCCTTATTACTCTATTCAGTTTCATGTATCGTTCATGTCTATCAATTTCATTCATGTCAGTACATGTATGAATGATTTATGAATTCAATTCAATCATGTATATCAGTTCAGAGTCCGTCACTCCGTCAGTCTTCATCTCTAGATGTTCAGCATTTGGGATTGTAGTTCCTTTCCCTAGCTATTCAGTATGTTTACCCCTTTCGAGGATGAATATTCCCAAGGTTGAGATATTGTAATACCCCAAGAATCCCTAAGATTAGACCCAAGGGTTGAAACTAAGAAAGCAGGAAAATTCACACTAAGTCATAGAACGACTCATCAGGTGACCCGTTATTGCACTTGATGGATCTCTAGTGACCCATTAAGTGTATGCTAAGTTGGAAGAAAGAGATTTTGATCTGGAGCTTGACGGGTGGAGCCACGAGTGGTTGCATCACCCCACGAGTCGAGGTATTCCTCATTAGGTGTGTGAGGGAGTATGGCAAGGTTGAAATAGCAATGTTGGCAACGGATAAAGGGACTAGTCATGGTGTCACTTTACAACTCGTAAGGTGGCTTATTGGTTGGGAGGTCCTGGATGGTGTAAGACTTCTAGTGGTTACAACAAAAGGAAGTAACGAGTCATCGTCCTAGTTAATGACTCGTCGTGTTAGTCATTAGTTGGATAATTTCAGATGAGGTAAAAGTTTGTCAGTGGAAACGAGTGAGGGCCAGGAGTTGTAATTCCTCCTAACGACTCATGATGTCCCTCATTAGGACTAGCGGTATCAGTTTTCTTGCAAAATTAGAAAGGGTGCTTTTGTAAATCCTCAGAACCTAAGCCCTAAAATACGTAGTTTTAAGATCTAAAAGAGGTTTATTAAGGGGTTAAACCTATTCTCAATCATTCCCCACCCATGCATGAAAGTCTAGACCTCTCCATTGAACATCAAGCCTAGAACCCTCCAAATTCTTCTCCAAATCTCTTGGGCTTTCAATGTCAAGTATAGATTCAAGTTACCTAGGTATGCAGGGCTATGAATGAGAGTTCCTTTCACTCTCATGCTCAAAACTTTCCTTAATTCCATAAATTTAAGTTCTAGATCAAGTTCATGATCTTATGGGGTTTTATTCTAAATTTATGAAATTCTCTATGATTTATTTATGGATCGATTCTATTCATGTTTCAAAGCATGTTTTAAGATCTATGGGCAGATTATATACCTATTTTTATTATAAATACATGCTTTCAAGTTTTTAAAAAATTATTCCCAATTATGTAAGTTTTATGAAACATCATGTTTATGATTCTATTATGATTTCAATTCTCCAAGCTCTAAATTATGGTTTATGATATATGATATGATTACCTACAAGTGCTCCTCATGAATTTGTCAATTTCAAGTATGGTTGATTTTCTTAAGTATGTTGATGAGTTGGTAATTTACCAACTCATAGACTTTTAAGCATGAGCTTTAGCTTAGTTTTTAAGTCTTTTAGTTGGATTTTATTCCCTTTTTCCATTGGATGTTGCAAGTACCTAACATGAAGAGAACGAGCATGAAATTGAGCAAAAAGGATGAGATTCAGGTAGAATCTAGCACTCCACCGGAAGACACCAGCAAAACGCCTGCTGACTGCAGGCACCTACTGGAATGAGGAACAATTGCAACCGACGGCTCGTGGAACAGCAGCTGGCGAACCATTGGTGCCATCACCAGTTTGCTCTGGAATTCAGTGGACGATAACGTCCAAAATATACCCTTAATGCAAAGAATATACACGTCCGAAGTATCAAAACAACTAACCTAATGAGAGTCGGGGTCGAATCCCACGAGGACTAGGGAATGATAGTTTCGAGTGTTGATTGAGAAATTGACGTTAGCTTGCACCACATAGATTTAATATAAAAAAATAAAATTAGGGGAGTTGAAATTTTCATAGAATTGTATTGGTTGATTTAGTGAAATAAAATAACAAGATCAGCTAAGTTGTCAACAAGGATGTGAAAGACTAGAGATGCGATGTAGATGAGATCCTACCTAGATCAGGACATGCCAAGTCATCTTACAAATTCAACAAGTGTAAATAATCTCGGGAAGTGGGTAACTATAGCTTTTCATCCTTCTAATTACCTCTCACTAGAGTTTTGTCAAACCTCTAGTCACAATTTATCTCAACCGGATTTGATTTGGAATAGCAACTACACTAGTTCCTAGCTATTAACTACTATTAAAGAAAGAGAATGCAATTTCAACTATTTTTAGACTAATTTGACACTCTCTTCTCCACACGCACTAGTAAATTCTCTTTGAATACTTAATTATTCTTTTTCAAGCAACAATCAAGCAAGAACAGATAGACCCATATCATAATCAATGAATCTTCCTTTATGGATTGAAGAGAATCTAATAGACTTACACTTGCATGAACAATATGAAGATGACTCTAGCAATACCTAATCCAATTAAGTATTCATCATCACATACCTCTAGTTAATGATTTTATCTACTCATAGTTAAGAAATTCAAAACACATTCATCAATAGCATCATTGAATTTAATAGCAAGAGTAGGTAAATCAACCTCACAAAATATTCTTCAACAATAGCTAAAACTTACTAGTACAAAGAGGAAATAAATAGATTACTTTCTACCATTTTCAATTAGAATCTCCCTCTCTCAGCTAAGAGAATGTTCTTCAGCTAAAAAAGGAAACAATGATGTGATGTAAGATTTGTTCTCTCTCAATATCTCTATTTCTATCTCTCCCTCTTCATATCCCTGCACAAAGTACTTTTCTTCTATTTATATCCTGAAAATTAGGGCACTTTTTATCTCTTTTCCAGTGTTGGATGATTATACCACCATGAGCACCATTCGGGAACCGGCAGAAGCACTGGCGGTTTGTCGGTTACAATCTATGAATTTTAGGGTGTCTTTTCTGAATCTTCACTAAATTCCAATGAACACCGGCGGTTCACCCGGTGTTTTGCCGATGTCAATCCGTGAACTGTCGGGTCTTCAAGCCCTTTTCTAGAACTTCTAGGTATCGTTCGGCGATTGGACCGGCGACTCATCGCTGGCAAGTCGCGAACCGCCAGTGGCATTAATCCTCTGATGTAGTGATATTCAGCATTTCGCTGGCATCTCACCGGTTTTCATATGAGAATTGCCAACTCACTGTCACTCCCTTCTTTTTTCTCCATTTTTGCTCTTTTCTTCACTTTTAGCCATCTGCACACAAAGCCTTTGTCCGGTGTCTCGCCGGTTTTCATCTGCGAATCGCTGACTCACTCTCACTCCCTTCTTTTTGCTCCATTTTTGCTCTTTTCTTCACTTTTTGCCATCTGCACACAACAAAATAAGAAAGAGCATAAAATCCAAATAATTAACTCAAGAACTAAACAAAAACTCAAGTCCTAAAGCCTAATAAGTCGGTAAATTACCAACTCATCAAACCCCCGAAACTTAAGTCATTGCTAGTCCTCAAGTAATGAAATACTCAATTATTGAGGAATGTGATACCTCTATTCACAATTAGACCTCACCAATTACCTTGACTATGACAACCAAAAAATACTCCCCACACTCACCGAAAAAGAGAAGAAAATACCCCAAAAGACCAAAATAATGAAGATGTTTCAAACAGGAAACCACTTTTTACCAAGCAAAGCTTATGAAAGGAATCATTTAGCAACACAAGGGCATTGCTCAAGCAAGTACAACACATAGCATCTCAAGTTATAATCACTGCAAATTCAAAGCTTGCCTTAGAGCTTTCACTCCTTTCTCTATTTCCACCTTAACTCTGAATGTTGTTGCATCCCCAAAAAGGAATGATGCCGCTTACCAAAATAGGGATCCCTATTCTTTTGTTCATGTGATCATTTAAATGCATATAAGGGATTATTTGGAAGAGACACTCACACTCACTCTCCCAAAAGAAATCTTCAAGAATACACTTGACCCATAGGCTTGCCCTTTATGTAATTTTCCACTAATGTAGAGTAGCTTCACCTAGAATCATTTAGGACTTACGGGTTCTGATGTAGGCTCGGGGTAAGGGTAGGATGAACATTTAGCTATAGTGATTGGATCCTCCCTAACGCTTTTTGTAACATATCTTACATCAATACCACTCACTTCACCTTCTTTCCCTTCTTTCCTTGTTGATGACTTTCATTTCTTTGACAATCCCCCTTATACCCCCATTGACTTTAACAACTAGCCTTATTACCTCAAGAGGAAACACTAATTCACACAAATTGTCTTTTTCTTTTATATTTGTCCTTTGGTGCATTTTAACAAAAGGCGATGCGCCCTTCACACTGTAATTCTTATCTTCCTTCATTGTTTTGCAAACCCCCAAACTTAGGATTTTGCATCATTTTTCACACATGTTTTTCTCACTCCGTCTTTCTTAGGCCTTAAGCCTCATTTCATCACTTATCTTGTCACTAGCATTTAGGGAGAATGGGGGATAAAAAGAGGTATTAAGAATGGTCTTAAGGCTTGTAATATGGTTGCAAAGAAAGGGTTTAAGGCTCAACATTGGCTAACAAGGATCAATGCTCATGGAGGGCATATGGGTGAAGCGACTAGACAAAGGAAAGCCTAAACTCACGTTCTTGGCATCACTACACCTAGGATTTTTCCTTGAATCATATTTGGGGAAAGTTCTATATAAGATGTAATAAATGAGATTCATCAAAAATTATCCTCACCATGCAAGCCATTACCCTTAAAGGGTCTACAAGAGTCATTCTCAACACAAAACACCAAATTAGGACATCAAAGCAAGCAAACATCATAAGTCAAGCAGGAAATTTATAATATATGAAAAAGAATACTATGCTACGTGTCAACACTTGCTCATTATCTTCATTTCATCCTTGTTTTTACAATTCCATTTCAACCAAAAAAGAATTTCGGTGGTGCCTCTCAAAACAACTTCACAAAAGACTCAAAGCAACATGGCATCTTCCCTTAAGAATGTCTCCACTCAATCCATCATTGGAAAAAACAACCCGGTTCGACAACAAAAATAATAAAAACAAAAAAAATGCTCCTTGGGAAAGAACCATGGTCAAAAGAAAACCGTCGGAGTTTTAATTTCTACGCTACTATTTACAATGGCAAAAAAGGAACAAAACTTTGGGTCATTCACGATCTTTAAGATTTTGCAATTCAAAACAAAGACCCCATTTAGTCACTAATCATCAACCATCAAGAGCATTTTTATCCCCCCATAAATTTCAACATCCAACGAACAAGAATCATCCCACCCTCAAACAGAAAACAAACATTGACCCAATGTATCCAAAGGAAAAATAAGCAAGTGAGAGATGTTTCTTGATTGAGTTAGTGATTGGACCGTGGTCTCCAAGTATAGGTTGCACCATCAAACTGCCAAGAAGTTGTCTCTTCGGCTACCAGTTGCTGTGAATCCAGTGGGAGTGATAGAGGTTGTCCTGGGCCTTGCACCACCTAATTCTCCTGCAAAGTGCGAAGCTCATGCTATGATGTCTTTGCCACTCAACTAGATGTTTAGAAAGGATCGGCATCATATACCGAATGTATTGGAGGTGGAGAAGGGAGGCTATGATGGGGTTCCTCATCGAGCACTTATTATGACTCACTGTTATAGCCTACCCACCAATCATCCGATGGGCTTCTGGGGGCTTTGGGTACTGCCGCAGGTTCACCAGAGTTTGGTTGGGCAATAGATGATGGTGTAGTAAGAGAAGCCACCTCTTATTTTAAAGTACCCACTTTTCATTCAAGGATATCAACCGTAGAGAATAAGCTAGCCAATTTGTCTTTAGTTGGCTGCAAGGATTTCTTGATGGCACCCTGTATCATGGAAGGAAGAGCCTTGGCTAACCGCACTAGCTGGTTCTCATGAATTTTGGCCCTTTGTGCGATGCTAAGTAAATTAGGAGGTGGAGAACTTTGGGGTTTAGCTGTATGGAGTGGTGCAGTTGTTGTGTGAGTGGATGTCGAAGATGATGGTAAGGTCATGTTCCTGGTATAGTTTGCCCGCTTCATAGCTGGAGCCTCTTTGTGGGTTTTGGTTGCCAATGTAATCACATTGTAGGCTTGCATCATCCTATTCAATGACCGGAACAAAGGAGAAGTTGTCTGCATACACAACATACACACCAAGTTGAGATATGGAAATATAGTGGCCTGTTGCTTGGCCTTGGGTTGAATTGATCAGCAATAATCTCCCCCACATTGATGTGTACATGATCAATTATGCAAGCAAGGAGAATGGCAACTTTAATTGGGACTTCCGATATATTCATAGAGGGCATTAGCCTTGAGCAAACCAAACATAACCACATACGTGCTTCAAATTTTAAGTCATGCCGATGAATGAGGCCCTTAGAAGTGGCCCATTCTGGTCGACCTTTTGCAGTCAGGTTGGCTGCCCATTGGAATTGAGTCGTTTTGTTCTTTATTTTATTTCAGAATATTGGATGAGATGGGATTGGCTCGTCCTAATAAATTGAATTGATTGTGTCTAGAGTTACAGGCACCTCTTGTCCTTGCACCCATACCTATGTGAGGCACGAGAATGCTTCAGTGCTACCCCTTCACTTTATTAGTTGTTGCCTTGCCCTGTATGATGCATAGAATTCCCACACCAGCTCTAGAAGATATGAGTCAAGTGGTATGGTAAATGGACCCCAATCGCGCATCCCAATCTGCTGGTAGATATCTAGGCAAACAGTTTTGAAAGATTCTGCATTAAACTAGGTTTCTGCATGGATTACACGTTTTTCGTTGAAATCTATATAGAACTCCTCCATTCCTTCCAGCCCAAACCTAACTTGAGGGGTATTGGTGGGAACTGATGCTTGGCTTATATGAGAGTGCTAGGAGATAGACATAATACTGCAAATGTAGGTTCCTAATGGGCCATAATGTGTAACTAGAAACTAAGGCAAATAGAAGAGATTAAGTAAATTTTTCACAAGCTCAAGTGTCATCGCGACTCATCAACGAGAAGCAGCTGCATTTCGCTAGTCGCTGATGACTCACTGATTGGCACCGTGAAGAAGAAATAAAACTTGGGCACACCAGCATTTTGCCGGCTGACCACCACTGGTGATGCATTATCCGCCATTCTTGAATTATTCGCCCACCAATCACCTCCATATCAAAGCTAACCAATCACACTCATATATCTGCAACAAAAGACAAGTGTGCCCTTAAGAAAGGTGTCAATCAATCCATCATTGAGAAACTCATTCGGGTATATAAATTATACCTGAATATGAAGTGACCATAATAAAACAACATTCACACACATACGATAAAGAAGCCAAAACAAAACGTGATAAGCATGACTGGAGAAAAATATTACCAATGTGATTAGGACCTTTCAAGCATAAGTGAGAAATTTCTTACCTCCAATGGACTGTGCTTTTGAAGCTTTGTGGGGGAATGAAGGAGATGAAGACAAGTGGGGTTTTTAAATTGCAAAGGAAAGGGAATAAAGTGGGTGCTTGGGGTGGCAAGTATTAATAAGTGTTAAGTGGGAGGTAATGGGTATTTTTGGGGAAAGGAAATCTAGGGAGAATATGGGAGAAAATGGGGAATTTGGAAGAGTTTTGTGGGGATTTTTGATATATGGTTTTTAATCGGGGGCCACACCGGTGATTGCCGAATTGTACCGACGGTTCTCCGCTGTGGCCGTCATTCATATTACCTGAACACGACGCTGAATGCAAGTTTAGCGGTTGACCAGCACTACACGAATCCCTTTCGATGTTTTATTGGATGAGGAGCCGACGCCTAATCCATTGCCAGGTACTCTAGTTGAGGGCAGCAATAAACCGGCAATTCACGTTTTGTCATAGCGCTTCACTAATAGGGCCACCGGTTCGCCTTGGGACGTTCAGTTTGCTGGATGGAATTGGCTCCCCGGTGGTTCTTCACGGATTATCACCGGCAGTTCACCAATTTGGATCACCGCTCTACCTTGAATCCTTTCGTGCACTGGGCCGGGTGGCGCTCTCCGTGAAATATGATCGGAGTTTTGCCAGTGGCACGCCGGTTGGTTATATATCCTATAGTGAACCCTTCCTATCCTAAAAAACAATCAAAAACAACAAAACATACGAGAGTGAAGAAGAAAAACATGAAAAATGCTTAGGTGGCCTCCTAAGAAGCGCCTTATTTAACGTCATGGCACGACGAAAGTGCCTCCAAGCCTACTGATGTACTGTGGATTTACAGCACTTTCGACACTCAAAACTAAGAAAATAGCATGGACTTTGGTGTATTTATGTGTATATAACGCACTTTTCCTTTGGTTACAAGATAAATTGGTGTTGGAGCTGAAAAATGCAAAAGATAGCCTCAAGTGTGCAAAATAGGCTCAAAGTGCAATCCACAGTACGAGCCGTAGGAAGGTCCTATGAGTCATACTGATGGCCTTGAAAAGTTTCAGAAGGATAATGATGGAGAGATGCAATATACGAGTCTCAGTACGAGTCGTACCAAGCTTGTATGAGTCATGGTGATGGAGCCGTGAAAAGATTCAGAAGATTTGTGTTCGATTGGTTTAGTTAGGGGTTAAAAACCGACACGCAAGTACATTTGGTCAAACAAGTAATAAAGTGGCTAAGTAAGCCAAGTATCGAACCAAGGAGACTCTGGATAAGTAAAACTTGCTCAAGTATACTATATTCTATCTTACTTCTATATATGCTGACAACAATGTAACCAAAAGTTAAATAATTTTTGTTTATAAATTATGTACTAAAACTATTAACAAATATCTACTTTGAATTGAAACTATGGATATGAGCATGCCAAGGTTAAGAACAAGTAATGAACTTGATTATAATCATAATTCGGTTATTCTTCTCTTCCTGTTGCTAGCCAAGAACATTAGCCAAGAGATTAAAACTCTCATATTTAATCTCACTTAAGAATCATAAACCATCCGTCTACATTTCTGTGATCAAATGCAATTTATGACCTAGCAACACAACTCCGGTTCCTAAATTGACAAATACGGCTTTCAAGTATATTTCTATCAGGAAAGCACATCAAAACTCAATTTTCCCATATTAATTCACAACTTTCCAATTTCGGGCTCTCTCGAGTGAAATCGGACTTTTTAGATGTACATTAATGTTGGCCACACACCAATGCAGTAGAAACAAGAATTAATAGAACAACATGGAAGAAGAAGATGCAAAACCATAAAATTCAATAATCAAAATTCATCACCATTGTTCATAACCTCAGCAAGGAAGAGAATTAGCCACTCATTTTTGGATTAATCATCCTAAAACAAGTGTTAATCATACAAACAATTGATTGAAAGAAGAAAGAAAGAGAGAAAAACCCTAAGCTTTTTCGTCCCTCAACTGCCTGTAACCCACGTCCTTGCTCCACCAAGTCTGAATTTCTTAAAAATAAGCCTAAGTGTTCTATTTATACTAGTGGGAATTTTTCCCGGAATAACAAGCAACGTGTCACGGAGTGCATCGCGAAGCACTGCCTCCGTGACACGGCGTGGACGCGGACCCTCTATGGAATTTTAGGGTCCAGGAATAAAGCTTCAACGTGGCACGGCGTGCAACACGGTGGCTTGCCTCCGTGCCACGGATCTGTCGCGAGGCTTCACTGGAAATTGACAAATTAATCACCCTCCAGGCAGTGTGCCTCCGCGATGGTAGCATGGCACGGCTCCATCGCGGAGCCCCTTTACATTGTGCAGTCCAATGCCTTTTTCGTGCTCGAATCCAAGTCCAACTCCGATATTGTTCCAACATGCATTTTAGCTCCTCGAAATCACATTTTACCTACAAAACAATGCTAATCATGTTGGTTAGTATAAATTCACATTTTATTACCAATTACATGAAAATGTATACACATTGCACAATAAACAAGGCAAAAACGAGACATTTGAGTATCACTTGGGCATATAAATCTGCCCAAGATCAATTTGCATAAGAGGCTGCCTTCTGCTACGGAAAGAAAGTATGAACCGTGGAACGAAGGTATGAGTCGTACCATGGTGGTTGTGATGAACCTCAGTAATATTTCAAAGTTTCAGAGTTAAGCAACGGGAGCTCATTACGGATCGTAGGATGGAGGTACAATTCGTACTAGGATCCAACACTTAGCCAAAATTCAGCCAGTCATGCAAGGTATGACAGGATGCTACGGGCCGAATGATGGTGCTACGGATGGTAGGAGGACTCGCGATGTGGGAGGAATCAGATATGGAAATTCACCCTATTAGCCTAGGAAAATGATTCTTGTATCTGTATAAATACGTTTTAGATTTTATTTTTGAGAGAGATCGATCAGAGAAGAGATTTTGAGGAGAGAAAGAGAGAATTGAGTTGATTTGACTTGTGATCAACCTTTTCTTGAATTCTTCTTGTTCTTGTTAATTGTTCCTCAAGATTTTGCTGATTAATTAAAGGAAGTGTTTTTCTGATTCATATTTGCAAGTATTGATTTATGTTTTCAATCATGAATACAATTTACAACCTTACAACTATGAGAGGCTAAAACCTCTATAGATAGGGTTGTGGGAACCATGGTGGATTAACAAGCTAGGGTTGCACAAAGTGATTCTAAAACCAATACAAACACTTATATTGTATTCTTTTCATGCTTAAACGTTTCTAAATAGTGCGCAATGTTAGGACATGCTCGAATTCTTTACTTGCTTAGGTATAAGAGGTAGAGATTAGGAAAAGAGAAATATAATGGAGCCTTGATCTTAATTGTCATTGTATTAATTTGAGTTGTGGTCGTAGGATAGTTAAATCTAGAACTTAGTGACAATGGATAGTTTGAAACTACCATGAGAATTGATTGAGTAATTGAGTATAGCCATTCAATAGGGACCGGTCGGTCATTTGAATGAACCTAAGTTATCAGTTCTATAAGTAAGTATTGGTGATGATCACGAGTGTACACCCAAAGCAGTTATGAACCCATGGGGAATACAAACCCTAGCTATCCTTTAATATTGATTCAAAATTGAACTTTTGATAATTGTTTCTATTATTTCTTTTCTTTAGAACCCTCTAATTTCAAAGTAACTACCTTACAAATTCACTTACCGGCTATAATCTAGCTCTTCCATATTCCCTGTGGGATCGACCCCAACCTCTAGTTGGGTTATTTATTGACAACATCCACTTCATACTTCAATAAGAGCTGTGGTTTGAGAATTATCAAAAAGTGGCGCCATCGCTGGGAAATAAGGCTAAGACTAGGTTATTTGCTTGTATTTGACTTGTTGACAGTTATGTTACTCTTTACACTTTTTCTTTGTTTTCCTTTTGTGACTCCCTCAGGATACATCAAAGGAACAACTTTTCATGCGAACACTCAAATGGAAAATGATGAGCTGCCAACACCTGTTGAGGAAATAGTGACTAATGATACATTGGAAGCTGTGATAATGAATTATGAAGAAAATGGGAACCCAGAATACACAAAAAGGGTTAATGCTTTAAATGGGACAAGGTCATATAACTTCAGCCCAAAGAAGTTATACCTAGACTTAAAGAATCGTTCAACACTGCCGGCCAAGCCATCTATGGAGGTACCACCAATCCTTGAACTGAAAGAATTACCTCCTCATCTCAAATATGCATTCCGTAGAAAGGAAAACACTTTGCCGGTCATAATTGCAGCGAACCTATTAGATGAGCAAGTGGAAGCTTTGGTTAACTTCTTGAAAAGTTACAAAAAGGCAATTGGCTGGACCATAACTGATATCATCGGAATTCCTCAAGGCATATGTACCCATAAGATCTAACTTGAACCAGATTGTAAGTCGAGAATAGAGCATCAATGCCGCCTGAACCCTCCAATGCAAAAAGTCATCAAAAGGGAGATTATCAAGTGGCTGGATGCTGGGGTGATATATCCCATAGAAGAGAGCCAGTGGGTAAGTCCTGTCCAGTGCATGCCAAAGAAAGGAGGGATTATAGTGGTGTCTAATGAAAAGAATGAGCTGATACCGACACGACCAGTCACAGGATGGCGTGTATGCTGGATTTCATAAAACTCAACCACTGTACCCAGAAAGACCATTTTCCAATACCTTTTTTAGATCAGATGTTTGATAGACTTGTAGGTAGAGGATGGTAAAATGTTTCCTTGATGGATATTCAGGGTATAATCAGATCATTATTGCTCTAGAAGATCAGGAGAAGACAACCTTCACATGTCCAAATTGAATTTTTGCCTTCAAAAGAATGCCATTCGGATTATGTAATGCACCAGCCACCTTTCAGCGTTGTATGATGTTCATATTCTCAGACATGGTGGAGGACACCATTGATGTATTCATGGATGATTTTTCTGTTGTAGGTGATTCATTTGAATTATGCCTTAATCATCTGGGCAGAGTACTAAAAAGATGCGAAGAAACCAATTTGGTCCTAGATTGGGAAAAATGTCATTTCATGGTTAAAGAGGGGATAGTGTTGAGCCATAAAATCTCAGGAAAGGGAAGTGAGGTGGACAAGGACAAAATCAAGGATATAGCAGTATTGCCACCCCTTGTTTCCATTAAAAGGGTCAGAAGCTTTTTAGGACATGCAGGATTCTACCAGAGGTTTATCAAGGATTTTTCAAAAATTACACAGCCAATGTGCAAATTACTGGAGAAAGAGGTAAAGTTCATGTTTGATGAGGAATGTCTAAAGGCCTTTGAGTGTTTGAAATAAAAGCTCACCACTGCTCCTATCATCATAGCTCCAGATTGGTCTCTTCCCTTCGAGGTAATGTGTGACGCTAGTGGGGTTTCTCTTTGTGCTGTTTTAGGCCAAAGGAGAGCAAAGATCTTTCATACTATCTATTATGCCAGAAAAACACTTAATATAGTCCAGAAGAATTATACAATCACAGAGCAGGAACTACTGGCAGTGGTCTTTGCATTTGAAAAATTTGAGCATATTTGCTTGCAACCAGGGTGATCATTCATACAGACCATGTTGCGCTGAGGTACCTGATGTCTAAAAAGGATTCCAAGCTCAAATTGATTCGGTGGGTGCTCTTGCTCCAATTATTTGAGTTTGAGGTGAAGGATCGGAAGGGAACAAAAAATCAGGTGGCAGATCATCTATCTAGGCTTGAGTCTGAAGCGAGGGAGAGGATGGAGATTAATATCAATGATGCCTTCCCAGACAAACATGTACTAGCTGCATCGCAGGATTTGATTCCCTGGTTTACCGAATTTGGCAATTATTTGGTTAGCGATGTGATGCTAGCAGACCTAACTCCTCAGAAGAAGAAGAAGTTCTTATTCGATGCTCAAAGATATTACTGGGATGAACCATATTTATTTCACATTTGTGTAGACAGGATCATTCGTAGGTGCGTCCCTGAAGTAGAGATGTTGAGCATTCTTAAGGCATGTCACTCATCTCCTATTGGGGATCATCACAGTGGTATCAGAACGAGCACATAAGATTTTACAATGAGGATATTTCTGGCCATCTATTCATCAAGATGCATATGACTTCGCCAAGTCTTGTGATCAATGCCAAAGGCAGGGCAATATTACCCATAGACATGAGTTGCCACTAACTCCCATCTTGGAAGTAGAGTTGTTTGATGTGTGAGGAATTGATTTCATAGGCCCATTCATTAGCTCATATGGAATGAAGTATATTCTGGTGGTTGTGGATTATGTCTCCAAATGGGTGGAGGCAATTTCCCTACCAAACAATGAAGGGAAGAGTGTTACAGCATTCATTTGGAAACATATCTTCGCCAGGTTTGGCACTCCCAGAGCTATTATCAGTGATGGTGGATCCCACTTCTGCAATCGCCTCTTCAAAACCTTGTTGGAAAAACATGGTGTCAAGCATAACATGGACAAACCCTACCACCCTTTGTCGAGTGGACAAGTGGAAGTTTTGAATAGGGAAATCAAGACCATCCTGGACAATACAATGAATACTAGTCGGACGGATTGGTCAAGGAAGCTCGATGACACACTCTGGGCTTACTGAACAGCTTATAAGACTCCCATTGTTTCTTCTCCATACTAGCTAGTCTATGGAAAAGAATGCCACTTACTAGTTGAACTAGAGAATAAGGCATTATGGGCTCTAAAAAGGATAAACATGAATTGGAAGGAAGCTGTCATGCTAAGGCTTAATCAGCTTAATGAGTTGGATGAATTTCGACTTAAGGCTTATGAGAGTGCAGTCATCTATAAAGAAACAATGAAGATCTACCGTGACAAAAAGATTGAACGAAGGGAGTTTAGACCAGGTGATTTGGTTTTACTCTTTAACTCAATACTCCGGTTGACCTTATAGAGTAGTGCAAGTGTCCCCATACGGTGCAGTGGAACTTGAGAACAAAAAAGGAAAAAGATTTAAAGTAAATGGGCAAAGAATAAAAGTGTATTTGGGAGATGAAGAAGAATTAAAAAAAATAGAGGAAGTATACTTTGATGATGCTTGAGGAGCCACAAAAGTCATGTCGTGCCACGACGTTAAATCAGGCGTTGCATGGAAGGCAACCCATGGAAGGTGAAGTCTGAGTAGCCCCAGGTATGTTCTCTTCCCTATGATCTTATAGTTCATGCTTTGGGGATGAAGCTTACTTTCCGATAAAAGGGGAGGGGGTGTACTTGTGATTTTTTGGAATTTTTGATTTGTCTGAGGGTTTTTCTTGCCTGTTTCTTTTCCCTTAGGCATGCTATCTAGTAGACCGGCATGTGTAGGATTTTTTTAGCTTGTGATTTTTGTTTAATATGAAAGTAACTTAGGAATACTCAGCAAATAAAAATGCACTAGTTTTGGTTTTTGGAAAAAAAAATATGATTGAACCTGTTTAAAATTTTTTAATGCATTAGCTATGCATTTGTGACAACATGCATGATTTCTGTGGATCTTTTGATGTCATTTAGTTTATTAATATGAGTATTCTTATTAAGACATGTATAAACCAGACAGGTGAGGTGAAAATAGTTTATGTACCATGTGGGAGTGAGGTATAGTATTCAGTTCGGTATTGTGTTGAAGATCTAGAACGTGCCTGGTTGGTCTTTTCATAGGCTAAGGATGGTTGGTTAGGATATGATCATAGGCCATTTTTTTTAGCTCACTGTTAGACTATATTACCCTACCAAAGTTGCATGAATCCATTGATCTCAAGTTTGAGCCTTAATAGACCATGTTTCTTTGATTTACCGATTAACCATACCTATTTGTTTTTAATAAACCTGTTTTGGCCCTAGTCCTTCCTTGGATATTGTGAACCTCAACATAAGAAAAATGCTTAAGTTGAGGGTGGCTAGAGTAGGGGTGCATAAATGGTGGGAATGGAAGAAAGGAAAAGAAAAGAGAAAAGAAACGGTGAAAAATGAGGTGTGGTGTGTGTTACACCCCGTAAGTTTCTAGTATTTAGTCGACCTATTCGCATGTTGGTTGAGAGTTTTAGAATGTCATACGTGCGAGAAAAGGGCCAAGGGAAAGACCGAACGAGTGCCAAGTTTGAATTTCGCAAGAGGAGGCCGAACCGCGCTGCCCAAAGGGGCAAATTGGCATGGAGCTGGGACCTCCGCATTAGCCAACGTGGCATGGAGCCAAAACAGCGGGTTGGCCAGCATGCCACGTTGCCATGTATTTTGCTGCAAGTATATATATAGGCCTCACCCTTAGATTATTATCATTCTCCATATATACCACGCGATCACTAGAGATAGGGACGAAGAGAATATATAATTTTCTTCCAATTACGCTGTCAAACACCGTCTAAATTCAAGTTAACTTCGGGTATCAAAGTATAAGGCTGCAGGGAGCATTTCTACGGAGTTAGTTTCGTTAAATTCTCCCAGCGAATCGTCGTCCCGTCGAGCCAAAGTGATCGGAATTGCTCCAAACTAGTGTTAATACAATCCTAGGCTTAAAGTAAGTATTTCACCCTTCTAGATCCCCGAGAAATTACGAGTTTTCGATCGTTCTTTGATTAGCTGAAAAATAGTCAGTATATATACATATAAAGTATTGTTTCCTTCCAGCATAGTAATGAAGTTAGTTCTATTCTTTGAATGTTATTACAGTTGGAAAGAATAGCTGAATACTAGCTGAACCTCGCCAGATAATCGATAAACCGGCAGTCGAGGTATGTAAAGCCAGTTTCTTTCGGCAAGTTAGTTTCGCTAGTATAGTAAAACAGTATGAATCCCAGTAAGATATTTCAGAAACAGTATATAATGCTCAGTATAAAACTTAGTAAAGCACGTCAGAAGTATTATATCACGTTCAGTATGAGATGTGCCCGCAAGTGTACGGGTCATACAAGTAATACAGTGGCCCTTTTTAAGAGCCGGATGTCGAACCCACAGGGACTAGACCTATTCAGCTAATTATCGAGTTCAAGTGTGATATTAAATGCTGCAAGTGTTGATTATAGACTTTTTTGAGAAATTTAATTAAGTCTAAATGTGGTCAACGAAATACTCTGAATTCATTCAAGGAGCAACTAGAGTTAAAGCCGGATAACCATGCGATACTACGATTTGCACTGGTTTAAGTATGAAACTATTAATTGTTGTCTCACATAATTAAAATTGCATGTTCATGGTCTTCCGAACCTCTAAACACGACAAACTAGTCTCACTACTACATCATTGAGCGAGGATGTTATTTCTAGTTCGTGGGCAATTCACTACGTGGATGTGGTTTATGGGGTTTATGCCCTTGATTGGGGTACTTCCGTACCTCCAACCATTTAACCAAACTTATCTTCACAACTACTCCTACAAGTGGTGGAGTGCGATTCTAAGTTGGTGTCTTTCTATCTTCCCATTTTATCAACCAAGCATGGTAATTAGGTATATTCCTATCCTAACCACAAATCTTACCAAAAGACAAGAACTTGCTTCCTACATTCTTATATTCTTTCCTAGGTTTGCGTTCTCAAGCATTTACCTACGCGTAACATGTGTGTTTTCATGGTGATCAATCATAAAAACAACCATAATTAAGAATGCAAGACAAAACAACAATCAATAACTTAATTCCAAAACAAATTCATAAAAACACAATCATAACTCATGGCTTCAACCCTAGAGGAAGGGTTCTAGCAACTCAAGTTCGTAAAATTAAAAGAAAACATTGTTAAAGTAACATACTTACAAGAATTGGTAGAAGAGAAGATGAAATTGATGAACCCTATGTGAGTTCTCCCACTTCTCCCTTCACTCCTAGGTGGTTTTTTCAGAATAAAATCGTGACCAAATGTTTTTAGGAGCTAAGGGACCTATTTATAGTAAATGAGAAAAAGCAACTATTTAGCCCAAAGTGGAGTGGCTCCGTGTCACGGAGTGTATCGCGGAGCACTGCCTCCGTGACACGGAGTGTATCGCGGAGCACTGCCTCCGTGACATGGAGTGTATCACGGAGCACTGCCTCCGTGACACGGAGGTATCGCGGAAGCCCTCTGGAAATCGCCCAATTTAAATCCTGGAGGTAGAACACTGCCGCAATGGCTCCGTGACACGGTGCCCATCGCGGCACCCTTCAGTGATCCCTCATTTTGTTCCAACTTTAGTGTATCGCTCCCGATATCATTCCTCCACTTCACCAAATCATAGATTAAGTCCTCAAATGCGTTATTTACCTTCAAAAACAAGGACTAATCATGTGGGTTAATACATATTCACATTTACATAAAAACACATGAGAATGTATATATAAATAGATAAACAAGGCAAAACTACGTTATAAAGTATCACTTGGGCATGCTATTTTGCCCACGATCACCTACCCCACACTTAAAGCCTTGTTCGTCCTCGAACAACCCTTTTACATCTCATGTAAATGAAGACTCATACATAACTAATTTAGCAAGACAATTCAAGCTACGGCTATAATGATTATTTAAGATAGCAAGTGAAAAATAGAGCGTGCACGATTTAATCAATGAAATGATATACAACTCCATTAAGACTTCCTAACCTCAAGAATCGACTCTCAATCTTAGCAAACTCATGCAAATCAACCGATCAAGAAATCCGACATGAATGTTATCTCTCATTAAACATGTGCCCTCACAACAAGAGAGTTACCCATTTTTACTCACAAATTTTCAAATCACAACATGTATGGGTATATGAATAAGATTACGCTCACTCTCTCAAAGAATTCACATGCATCATGTAGTGAACCATAAGCTTGCACTTAGTGTTTTACTCCACTAATTTAAGGATGTATGAACGTAAGATCAAGTAGCACTTAATGGGTTGTATTGTAAGTTAAGGGATGGGTAGGTACTATTCTGGCCAGTAATAGAGGCTATCTTCCCCAAGCGTTTTTAATAACTTCAACCTTCATTAAGGACATATCTTCTCTTACTTCACCCTCATTCTTTTCAATCCTGAATATTTTTTTTCTTCTTGTTCCCATTTCTTTAAGCACACTTAGCCTATTAGTAAGGAGTACTTATGCAACTTTTTCATTCATTTATTTTCTTACTCCCTACCAATAATCAAGCATTTTCAAACACGTGAACCCTTGACCTTTCTCAACTTTTACAACTGATACTTTTCCTTCTTTTTCATGCTTCTCACTCCTTCACTCTTTCAGATTTTTCCCTTAAGCACTTAGGAGTTTTGGATCAAATTCAAGGCTAATGAAAGAAAAAGTATTAAGCTTAAAGTTTAGCTATCAAATAATAGGCTTAAGGCTCAATGGGGCTAACTAGGATTAAATATTCAAGGTAGGTAAAGTGAGGGATAACATTTAGGTTCATGCAAAGAAATGCCTAAATCATCTCCTACAATTCACATCCTTCATTTCGCTTTATATACACACCACGGCGCCAAAAACATGATGTGCCCGCAAGTGTATGGGTCGTACAAGTAATACAGTTGACCTTTTTAAGAGCCGGATGTCGAACCCATAGGGACTGGACCTATTCAGCTAATTATCAAGTTCAAGTGTGATATTAAATGCTGCAAGTGTTGATTATAGACTTTTTTGAGAAATTTAATTAAGTCTAAATGTGGTCAACGAAATACTCTGAATTCATTCAAGGAGCAACTAGAGTTAAAGCCGGATAATCATTCGATACTACGATCTGCACTGGTTTAAGTATTAAACTATCAATTGTCATCTCACATAATTAAAATTGCATGTTCATGGTCTTCCGAACCTCTAAACACGACAAACTAGCCTCACTGCTACATCATTGAGCAAGGATGTTATTTCTAGTTCGTGGGCAATTCACTACGTGGATGTGGTTCATGGGGTTTATCCCTTGATTGGGGTACTTCCATACCTCCAACCATTTAACCAAACTTAGCTTCACAACTACTCCTACAAGTGGTGGAGTGCGATTCTAAGTTGGTGTCTTTCTATCTTCCCATTTTATCAACCAAGCAAGGTAATAAGGTATATTCCTATCCTAACCACAAATCTTATCAAAAGACGAGAACTTGCTTCCTACATTCTTACGTTCTTCCCTAGGTTTGTGTTCTCAAGCATTTACCTACGCGTAACGTGTGTGTTTTCATGTTGATCAATCATAAAAACAACCATAATTAAGAATGCAAGACAAAACAACAATCAATAACTTAATTCCAAAACAAATTCGTAAAAACACAATCATAACTCATAGCTTCAACCCTAGAGGAAGGGTTTTAGCCACTCAAGTTCATAAAATTACAAGAAAACATTGTTAAAGTAACATACTTACAAGAATTGGTACAAGAGAAGATGAAATTGATGAACCCTAGGTGAGTTCTCCCACTTCTCCCTTCACTCCTAGGTGGTTTTTCAGAATAAAATAGCGATCCAATGTTTTTAGGAGATAAGGGACCTATTTATAGTAAATGAGAAAAAGTAACTATTTATCCCGAAGTGGAGTGGCTCCGTGACACGGAGTGTATCGTGGAGCACTGCCTCCGTGACACGGAGTGTATCGCGGAGCACTGCCTCCGTGACACGGAGGTATCGCGGAAGCCCTCTGGAAATCGCCCAATTTAAATCCTGGAGGCAGAACACTGTCGCGATGGCTCCGTGACACGGTGCCCATCGCGGCACCCTTCAGTGATCCCTCATTTTGTTCCAACTTTTGTGTATCGCTCCCGATATCATTCCTCCACTTCACCGAATCATAGATTAAGTCCTCAAATGCATTATTTACCTTCAAAACAAGGACTAATCATGTGGGTTAATACATATTCACATTTACATAAAAAAACATGAGAATGTATATAAATAAATAGATAAACATGGCAAAACTACGTTATAAAGTATCACTTGCGCATGCTATTTTGCCCATGATCAACGCCTTAAAAGGAAAAAATATCCATCCCTTAAAAAGAAGAGAGTGTTATGACCTACTTTTGTGCATATTCTAGAAAAGTACTCTGAACAAATACATTACTATACTCCTTCACTTTTGGAAGAGATTTTTGCATAGAAAATAGAGTTTTGAATATTTCTTTTTCATCTTCATCTTCTTCAGCAAGGTATATCCACCATTATCGAGACATTTTGAGCTTGGTTGTGTTTACTCTTAATTACGAAATTGTTGAGTCTATTGATAGATAAGCTCTTGTGTTTCTATATTATGAGTAGCTAAATCTATAATTATAGGTGTGTGATGATGGTTTTTTTTATTTAATTGGGTATTGCTAGGTTTATCTTGTTATTACTTAATTAGTGTAAATCTATTGATTTCTCCTCAAATTATAGTTGATCACTCATAGTTGCAAATATGGTAATTGTTTGCTTACTTAATTTTGGCTTGAAAAAAGAGAAATTAAGTAATGGGGGAGAAGTTAATAGTGGGTTGGGATTTGATTATGTGGGGTTGGGCTAGAAATAGCCAAAATCCTTGGTCATAATCCTATTAAAGGTTGATGGCTAGAAATAGCATAACCCCTAACCTAAACCATATTGGAATAGTTGAATTGCACCTTGAGGTTCGAAAGAACTTGATGAAGAAGTGCCCAAGTGGTTAAAAAACATCGAGCACCATCTTTTCCAACGTGATTTACACATATTAGTAATAACTAGATTGTCTAGTAAATCTCAATTTGATTGGCATCCCATCTACATCACACCTTTGACCTTTGCTCATTATTGTTTCTCGATTTTGGTTATCTTTCTCTCTTGTTTAGCTGAGTTTAGATTCAATTTACTCCCCCAAAATTTTCATTTACTTGTCTTGTACATTGATGCAAATTAATTCAATACAACTATTACATGATCATTTTACATTCCTCGTGGGATTCGACCCTGACATCCATCAGGTTATTTATTTTGATACAACGACCCTTTACGCTTTTTCATAGAGAAAGGTGTAGTTTGGACATTATCACATGTATATTCTTCATAATTTATGAGTTTATGATTTTGGCCTACTCATGGGCACTTATTTCATGGCTAGCTATGTATTTCAAGTATGATCAAGTATGTTATGATTTAACTAGCCCATGAACTTCATGTATGATTTTCTAATAAATACATAAGACATCATGTGCATATTTTTGGGAGTAGTGTGTAGTACAAAGTAGGCCAGGCATTTAGGTAAACTCCGACGTTGATAATTACGTGCCACCGTAGGTATATATTCATGGTTAACCCTACGAGGTCCTTATTAGTGATATCACACCAAGTATTGTTTCTTTCCTCGGCAAGCTTGGGATGGCTCTGCAAACTTGAGCGAGATAGTCGAGGCATCATGTAAGCTCTATTATGACGGTGTCGGTTAAGGCAAGTCCTCCCATTGTTTCTCATGATTCAAGTTATGCATGTTTATGAATTATGCTATTATGTTTTCAACGGGTTTGACCCAATGATAAGTTTATAAGATCTTACGTATGATTTCAAATATGGCAAGCCATATGATTTTTATTCCTAGCTTTGGGTCATTCTATTCAAATACAAGATTCAGTTATGGTTATACATGTTTTCAGATATCAGCATGTAGTCCCTCCTCTCATGATCTTAGTATTTATATTCACGTGCATCATTTCAAATTTACTTACTCAGCCTGTTTTACTTACCTTGCATGATCAGTACATTCCAAGTACTGACCACATAATATATGTTGTATCGTTTCATGATACAGGTCCGAGCGATTAGACTCAGCCTCCTCATTAGTCCTACCCCCGTAATAGTCCAGTTTAGCCAGTGCTGGTGAGTCCCTCATCTTCTAAGGACATTCAGTTTAGTTTGTTATTTTGCTATTTAGTCCCAGACTTTAGAGCTAGTTGAGAGTGTTGTCCCATCAGCTCATCAAATAGTTTGGGGGTTATCAAACATTATGTGGATGTTCAGTCTTGTCGAGCGTGGACTCTTCTTATGCTCTTATGATATATGTATGTTGACTTATGCTTATTCATGTTTATTTTATCAGTTTCCATTAATTTATGCTAGTTAGCCGCTATATTCAATTCGTAGGTCTACTTGGAGTTATTCGTGGTTCTAGGTTCCATGTCTCGGTCAAGACCTAAGTTCGGGTTGTGACAGGTGCCAACCAAGGCCCTTGGCATCCTTGTGAAGAGAATGAGATAGGGAAACCGTGATCCAAATCATAAAGGGGAACATTACTATAAAAGTTCAAACCTATATATTCCCCCTCCTAAGGTCGAGGCACCCCAAATGCAACCCAGAATGAGCGATGCTGGCAATTCAAAGATAGAGAAAATGTTGGCTAGAGATCTAAAGAAGATTGAGTCTACGAATAGTGGGGTAAGAGAGCTTAAAGAGGAGGTGTCTAACCTCGCCCAAATGGTGATCTCTTATTTGTCTTCTATTAAACATTTTGAAGATCAAATGAATCCCCGAACGAGGGGCACCCTTCCTAGTGACATTGTACAAAATCCAAAGGATGGCGATTGTTACTAGGAGTAGAAAATTTTTGGCCGATGTGGGTGTGAAGGACAAACAAGTTGTTGATCCAATCACAAATGATGGAGTGAAAGATACGGTGCTAAAAGCACTAAGTGTTTTAGATAATGAAAAGGAACATGAAGAGGAAGGAGTGGCTCATAAAGATGTTGATGTTGAGAAAAAGGGCGAAGAGGCCTCAAATGCACAAGGACAAGACCCTAGAGTCCCACCTCCTTACCGTTAGTGGTTAGAGAAAATGAAAGAGGACAACCAGTTCCAGAAATTGATTTAGATGTTTAGCAAGTTTTCCATAAACATACCGCTGGTGGATGCATTGCTTCAAATGTCGGGCTATGTAAAATTCATGAAAGAATTGTTAAAAAAGAAGAAGATTGTGAATGCGGGCATAAGGGAGGTGACGCACCACTGTAGCACAGTGATGGAAAGCAATATTGCTCCCAAGAGAGAGGACCCCAGAGCTTTTATCATCCTTTGCACCATTGGAATATGCATATTCGATAAAGCTTTATGTGACCTCACTGCAAGAATAATTTTGATGCCTCTCGTTATTTTCAACAAATTAGGTTTGGAAAATCCTAAGCCTACTACAATGAGGCTGTTGATGGGCGGACTGGTTTATCAAGATACCCATGGAAGTTCTAGAAGATGTCTTGGTCTTGGTTCGAGTGGACAAATTTATCCTTCCATTCGACTTTGTCTTGTTGGATTGTGACATGGATGTCGAGGTGCCCATCATTTAAGGGAAACGGTGCAACGGATAAAGAATTGGTTGATGTGGAATTAGGGGAGCTTAAGTTTAGAGTGGGTGGTGAGAACTGACCTTCAATGTGTGCCAACCAACAAAATTCCCGGATGAATGTAAAGTGATAGCGGTCCTCAATGAAGAGGAGAAGCAAGAAACAAATTGAGAGGTTGAAGTTGATTCGGTGGATGCCCTCCAGAGAATAATGATTGAGGAGGTATTTTTCATACCACGATGATAAATAAGGTGCTTCTTTGGAGGCAACCGAAGTTTTTTTATTTTGGTGCATTGATGTTTTTGTACTTTTTGTTTTAAAGGTTGATTGGTGAAGAACAGGGAAAGCACTACATGAGACATGCGAAATGCAGGTGTTCAAGTGCGAGATGCAACCTATGTGCAAAAAGGGTCTAGAAAGTTTGAATAAAAGAGGTCTTCTATGCCTCGAATGAAATGTAGGTTCCAACCCGCAAAATGGAGGTTTGGTGCAAGCCTAAACCAGAACACCCGGAAGAAAATCTAGAAAATGGAAGGTGGATTATGAGCCACCTGCGAAACACAGGCTACAATTTGCGAGACACAGGTGTTACACCTCGGAAAATTTTTGGTAATTATTTGATGTTTGTATGCTATGTTAAGGGAAGTACGGGTTGTATATTTGCCGTAGATGACAAGGGAAATGTGTACGAATGGAAAACCGAAGAGTATGTAAAGTTCATAAGTAAGGGTCAACTTTAAATAACTATATCTCCTCGTATTTAATGAAATAGAGGGCCCATGACCTATCAAATTAAAGGTCTTTTAGTCTAGTTTTCAGAACATCAATCGGCTCATCAATCGTAGTTTGTAATAAAAAGTTATAGGCATTTTACGCTAGCACTATCGAGCAGTGACATGGCCACCGCCCTAAAAACAGCCACCGCCCAAACACCTTTATATTTTAAGTTTTTTGTTATTAAATCATTTTAAAATTTTCCAGGTTTGAGGTTCTTGCTTACCCTCTGAAATCTTCTCTATTTTTCAGTAGCAAATCCTTAGAAACCAAGAGAAATCCCTCAAGAAAACACCATCAAAACTCAAGTAAAAGTTGATGGAAGTGAAGGCAATATTGCAGTGAAGTTGTTGCTGCCTTGTAGCTTCGTTTTGGCAGTGTTGTTGCTGCGTGTTTGGGAGTATTTTGAGCGAATGTTATACTCCATCTTAGTAGGAATTTTTCATAACAAATAGTAAGTCACTTCCCTCTTTTGAAATATCTAATAAGTGTATGAATTTTTGAAGGAAAACTAGAAGAAAGTTATGGTTTGTATGTTGACTTGTTGTAGTTGATGTGCTGTTATCTTGCTGCGTTTTGGGTAGAAAGGTTGCTGCATTATTGGGAAGTTATTTGTAGGAAAATATGCCTATTATATCCAACAATATTCTCATGCCAAGGGTAAGTGTTTCTAATTGCTTAACTTGCCTAAATATCCTAGCTAAAGCTAGAAATTGGAGGTTATGTTGCGCTGCCGTTGTTGGTATGTTGTTGTTGAAGTTCTGCTCGTTTTTTAAGGTTGAAATAGCTGTGTTTTGATGAGAATATACTCTATATTTTTGGGAGTTTTTCATGAGAAAAGTAAGGTAATTTCCTACCTCTATTTTCCCCCAATGTTGTAGAAACAAGTTGAAATAAGAAATGCTAAGTGTTGCCTTATTTGTTTGTGTTGTGACTGCCTATTGATGTAACATTTTGGCTGGATAAATTGGATTGAAACAGCCTTTTTAATTGGTGATAAAATCAAGTAATTTAAGGGGCCAAGGTTGTGGTTGTTGAAAGAAAGAAACGACATAAGAAAGCTCGCCGGAAAGAAAAAAGTATGTAAGGCGCTCTTCGTCTCTTAATTTTCAAGCCCGAATTCGTGCTGAGGATTAATCCGGCATTCCCCTGTACTTGAGCTCATGTAGTAGCATATTATTGTTCTTCCCAGTTGTTAGAATTACTTGGTATTAAGTTGTGTATTTTCTAAAGAGTTGGAACACATGAATGTAAAGCGGAGAGGGCAATTGCATTCGATTATGGTCATAGTTGTAAATTGATTCTGAAATCCCCTCGGCATGGGCACTGTGAGCTGGTCCTTTACATTACATTATGTGTTTTTGGTTTCAAAGTTGTTTCACATTATGGTTGCTAAGGAAATTGGTAAACATGCCAAGATGACGACGCGCAGGCAAACCTAATAGTTGAAATCGGTTTTAACTCAATAAGAGTTAATGAGGGTAACAAAATGGAATTTCCCTAAAACTGTTACCTACCCTCTTATATTCATGTTTTAAGGTGCCTAGGGCCATGAGAAGGTTCCTCGATCCCTCTCCCTTAAGCTAAGAGACTAATTAATACGTTTCTTAATTAACCGATACGTTAAACTTGAAAGATAGAACTCGAATGGGTAAACTATTGATATTTCTATGGGACCATCTTTATTGGAAGGTTATGCAAATATATATATATATATATATATATGTTTATGCTTACATTCAAATTACGCGCTAAAGCGGCAAGGATTGCCTTTAGAAAGTCGCTATATGTTTATTAGAGCTCTTGAGTTATCTAGACCTCCTGAGAATTGCAGGCTTTAAGTAGACACATCGCATGTTCTTTGAAAGTTGTAGATGTTTAAGGAAATTAACCTAAGTGTAAAAGTTGAGGCGCTAGTAGCAAAGGAGAGATAAGAGTAAATGTTAGACCTTTTAAGGTAATATGTGAGGTATATGCCTTCTGTCCGTAGTTGATTTCAAGAACCTTTGAGCGATGTTAAAATATGAGCAAGACGAGTTTATGAGACAAGGTTGGCAATTAGATAAGAAGGTAAGTGCGTACAATAATTGCTGGAATAGTGAACACGAGAGTAAATAATTAGGTAGGGAATGAAGATTTCTGTTTGGAAAAGAATTTAAGATGAATACGAAAAGTAGAGCTAAAGGTTGTTAAATTTGATGATAAGTGTTACAATTGTTAATGAATTAGGCAAATAGCTAGCAAGATTTACCCTATTCTAAAGACGTTTAGCAAAAGAGTTATAAATAAAGTTGTTTATGTTCAGTTGTGTTAAGCTAATGAAAGGCCAGTAAAGTGTTAACTCCTTAAGAAATAATTAGAATCGAATATTTTGAGATAGTGACTCAAGTTAAAGAGAAGTTCTTCATTGTACTTTTAAATAATTATCTTTGATTATTTGTTCTAAGAGTTGATTAACTTTTTAATGTTCTAAAGGATTTTATTTTTCTTGGAAGTTTCTAAACTATTTATAATGCTGCTAAGCTTTTCTAAGCTCCACATATATTGCAATATTTCACATAAGCTTTTCCTACGTTGTCTGAAGCATGACTATAAGTCTTTATTTATCTTAAGGCAACCCCTAGACAGTTGCCTAGCATTTGTATGTTAAAGAGCTCCAGGTTTGAGATACACAAGTTATGTCTTCCTATTCATAAGTTACCTCAAGATGTGATACGATGTACAATAAATGAGGTATGCTCACAATTCTTGATATGAAAATATGAAAGTCAAATGAGTATAAGCGCGAAATGGATGCTAAGATTGTTAATAGAAAATGTTAGGTTAAGTGATTCTTCTCTACTCCTCGAGTTAGAATTGCTAGGAGATGTTTAAAATCATGAACGTTAGTCTACACATGTCTTTATGATATTCCAGTTCTAGGAACTTCCCTAGTATTCATTCACAGCATATGTATGTATTTAAGTGCTAAATGAAAGACCTATATGTTTATGGCATAATTGTAGTATTAGGGTCATGGTAAGATCTTACAAATGTTATAGTTACTAATCAGCAATTTTTATGGTTTCAAGTATTCAGATAGTTTGTATGAGCTCTGTAAGCTCCATTTATGATGGTAATTAAGATTTGTTTTTATTTTACCCCGGTGTGGTACACCGGCTAGAGATCTTTTTATTTTACCCTAGTGTGGTACATCGGCTGGAGATATTTTTATTTTACCCTGGTGTGGTACATCGGCTGGAGATATTTTTATTTTACCCTGGTGTGGTACATCGGCTGGAGATATTTTTATTTTACCCTGGTGTGGTACACCGGCTGGAGATCTTTTTATTTTACCCCGATGTGGTTCATCGGCTGGAGATATTTTTATTTTACCCTAGTGTGGTACACCGACTGGACGAATTTTATATATGGATTTACGGTTGGCTGGTCGCTGGCATTACAGTTATAGTTTCTTTCTTGTGCATTTCTTAATTGCATTTTCATCTCATTATAGAGTTATTATCAGGTTTCAGTTTCGAGGATTCTAGGTTATTACCATTCCTTATTTCTGGTTCAGTTATCTTGAGTTCAGTTATGTTATAGTAAGTTGTTATCAATTACAGGTTGCAGAGTTCAAGGTTATATTTATCCTTTATATGTTTATGAGCTAAGTTAGTTATTACAAGATTGTTATCTCATGGTTACAATTTCAGCCTTATATACGAGTACATTTCATTCATACTGACGCCCCCTTTCTTGGGGACCTGCGTTTGTGCCGCAAGTGCAAGTAGAGGTCAGGATGGCTAGTTTAGTAGCAGTTTGTGAGATCAACTGATTGTTGGTATGCTCCTTTCTTACTAGAGCTAGGGCTTAGTTATTTATGCTTGAGTTTTGAGATGCAGTTATGGGTAGGTCGGAGCACTGTTCCGACCATCAGTCAATTACTCTTTAGAGGCTTTGTGGATTTACTGCGTATAGTGTTATTCAGTTTGTGGCCTCGTCGGCTTATTGTTTCTAGGTTTAGCACACTAATTACCTTGGTTGCACTTTGATTGTTTACCCCGTATTGTTGAGACCTTATGGGTCCAGTTTATTCTTTAGTTGATTATGACAAGTGGTCTAGATGGCCTAAGTATTACAGTTACATATGTCATATAGTTGGCTTCTCGATCAATCATGAATCGAGTGCCAGTTTTGCCCTACCCCAGTTTTGGGGCATGACTGTAGGTTAGGCGCAGTTCACAGGCAAAAAGCAGGCAAGAATGGGGTCACCTATGCCTAGAACTATGAAATGCAGGTACTTGCGACCACAGGTCCAACGCAAGTGTAGGTAAATATTTCATTTAAATGTTGACCAAACCCGTTGACTGACCCGATCCATGGTCTCCCCAAACCAGTGGAAATTCTTTTCCACATCCCAAAAACCCTTTTTCTTCTCCTTTTCACCTTCCCCATGATTCAGACTACCATCATTTTCACCTTTCACATTCCCCATTAACTCTATTTAATCCATCTTTTTAACCCACCAATCCCTTTCACTCACTTCCACATATAAAACCCCAACCCTTTCCCCATTTTCTTCATAACTTCTCAAAATCTTCTCTCACTAAGACAAAAGAAAATCAAGCTTTTTAGGTTGGCCTTGATCGAGCAAAACAACTCAAAGTCTAAATTTATCTCATTTTCTCTTCTCACTTGGTATGTATCCCTCTCACTCTTGTTTTCTTGATATTGGGAGGCGTTAGTACAAAACAAAGCATGCTTAGTTAATAATTTTCTTGACTCATGTTCCCCCGTTACCTAACTTGTGTTTCTCATCTTTTTGAATTATTTTATTTGTTGTGGGTATGGCAGGAGAGTACAAATGGAAAAATGTGGGTTTTGTTGTTCATTTTAATAGAGTTTCTATATGAATTCTACGTTGTGAAGTCTTAGTTGGGGGTAAAGTCTGAGTAACCCCATGTGATTGAAATGTACGATTTTCCTGACGATAGATATGTTGATGTCTTTCTTAAGGGAAAATCATCATTTTTGTTCTTTTATGCTACTTGAATTAGGTAAAATATGATGTCTGAGTGAGTTGAGTTAGCTTTGAAAAAGAGTTGCTAGAATTTGTTGGGTTGGCAACTCAACGTTTCCCGATGATGGACGGGGTAACGTCTATCTTAAGGAAACGTGTTGAGTGGTCCCAATAGTCTTTGTGGTTGTTTAATTGAAGAATTAATCTTTTGGGAAGTCTGAGTACCCGTTAGATGTGAAAATTTTAATCTTGAAAATTCGATGTGGCCTCTATCGTCCATTTGCAAATCGAGGAACCCAATCTGCGAGATGCAAGACAAACCGCAGATTAGACTTTGACCTTTAAGTCACTATCTCTGACCTGCGTTTCAACCTGCGATTCGCGAATTGGCTCCTGCAAAACGCATGTGAAACGCCGGACCTGAAAATCTGTAACCCTTGGTTTCTATTGTAGACCTGCGATGCACCGGCGAACCACAGGACCCTACCTGCAAAACACCAGGGCTATGCAACTATTGCTAGTTGTTGATTTTAGTTCTTCACATTGTTTTACATCCAATTTTTTTATTGTTTCTTTTTCTTAGCTTAGCATTAGTTCTTTCTTTTCAATTTCAATTATCAAAAATACAAAAAGAAGTTTCATGTGTTGTGGCGCTAACATGTTATTGCAGAATCATGACTTCTGCTATGCAAGATGACAAAGGGAAGGCCCCTTCCACCTCAAAGAGCAAAGGCAAGGGGAAAGCCAAAGAAACTCCAACCCCCACCAATACCAGGGATGTCATTATCTATTGTGTGCCTAACATGAAGCCACACAATGTCATATGTGCTAGGAGGGCAATCATCACCGAAAAACGCTTTGATTTAGTACGGCTAGGGAATGACTTCCCAAACGTCATTGCACAATTCAATGACAAACAATGGCACTTGTTCACGGATCCTTTCCACAACTACTACACCATTTTTGTGCTAGAATTATATGCATCCTACTAGGCATTACAAGATTCAATGAAACATAAGCGTAAGGTCGATGAGTTCCTATGCCTCCCTTCAATCAAGGTTTGGGGTGTAGACCTCGATATAACTCTGGATGCCATAAATACCATATTTTGGGAGGATGAAATTGACTTAGGAAAAGAGAGCGTAGTACGAGTGGCAAGCAAGGAAGACTAGTTCTGTAGGGTGGCTGACATTATCGCCAATGGTCAACCTTTGTGGGCCTCCATGGATGGTAAAATTACAATGCAGGACCTAAAGTTTGAGGCCAAATTATGGCTTGAATTGTATGTAGCCGAATCATGCCCTCTAAAAATTATCAATGAGTGAACCCCGAGGTGGACATACTTATTGCCTACATCATGTCAGGGGTGCCCATTAATTTTTGGGGAAATTGTGGCTACACAAATGAAACGCAAGGCCAGACAGCAAGGAACTTCAATTCCATAACCTTTTCTCATCACCCAATTATGTCTCAAAGAGGATGTTCCACTATTCCATGATGAATCCTCCAGCTCCGCTACTGGTGTCATTGTTGCTGATAGAAGAGGGTGCATCAAAAAGAAAGCGATGCAAGCATGGGAGACTCCTGAAGGCTCCACCTCTCATGGTATAGATTAGACTCCCATAGCTCCCGACCTCAACATGCCACACTTCAAAATATCGGGCCATGTATCCAAAGAGGCACCATTTAGAGGGCCTTCACCTCCTCTCACATCCTCTTGCCCAAGAGGAATCTAGAAGCTGGCTAAAATGACACAGTCTCATGAGAACCAACTCCAAAAATTGGTTCAAAATATCCCAGCCCTTATCATTATGATGGTGAAGAAGGAGATAAAGAATATATTTGATAGCTTAAACAAGCTATGCTCTCGAGTGGATATGGTCGAGGAGCAGTTTCCTCTCTCCGAGCTAAAGTGAGAGAGTTGAGGAGTCGGGCACCAATGGAGGACCCAGACATGAGCTTACTTGATGCAGCCATGGCTGCCCCACCTGTAGCTCGGGGCCACATTGATAATTTATTTGAGGGTCAGGTGGGGATGATGAGGCAAGCTTGGGAGATGAAGACTATCATGAGGAACAGGCACTTGATGATACCAAAGAGTAGCCACATCAAGGAGTTCTTACCATCCTTTGTTCATAATATGCACATCGGGGACAATGCAATTTTTTAGTTGGGGGTGGGATGTCTCTCTCTTGTTGGTTATTTTTTGTATTTTGTTTCCCTTTTCGGGCTCAAATTCTTATGCTTTGAATATGTCGTATTTTTAATTTTTACTTAGTTGGATGAATGCCCTTGCCAAGCTTATGTTGAATGAAATTTTGCTTCTTGACTTGGTAGTTTCATGGATTAGATCCATTTTAAATTGCTAAATGCTTAATGACCCATGTCTTACTAATCGTATTTGTTCATAGTAGTAAACAAATAAACTCCAAGGGTTTTCTTTATATCACGGTTCTTTTCCAAGGAACAATTTCATTTTCTTTTCTTTTCTTATTGAACCGGGTGACATTTCTCGATGATAGATTGGGAGGTGACTTTCTTAAGGAAAAATATCATGTCTTTGAGTCTTTTGTTGCACTTAATTTTGAGAGGTACCATTAAAACTTTTTTAAATGGCATTGAAAATCAATTTTGAAGAAAAAGGGGCATTTGAATGTTTTTTACAAAAAATGGAGCACTCTTGTGTCATAGGTTGAACATTCCTTGTTTGGCATTTTAAATCACATGATATCTTGTCTAAGGTCATACTCTTGATGTGTTTGTAAAAATTGTGTGATCTCCTTGGAGTGTGATGTCTTGTGTGGTGAGGCATTTAACTTAATTTTCATGCATATATGATTGTCTAGAGCTTGCCCTAAGTATGACTCAAGGCAAAATCCTAAATGTAGCTGCACTTAGGACATGATTTGAGGCTTCCTTTTGATAGTCACTTCACCTATATGACCTCCTTGAACGTCCATCTTTGCTAGCCAATGTTGGGCCTTTAACCTTTTTCTTTGAGAACCACATTACAAACATATTACTCTTTTGTAATTCCCCTTTTGGCACCCATCCTTCCTAGTGCTAGTTGTGAAAAGAAATGAAAAATGGAGCTTGATGCCCAAAATTTTGGGAATGATAAAAGAGAAATGAGGCGAAAGCGTAAATTTGGGGTTTTGCAAAAGAGAATGAGAAAAATATGTGAGCTTCAATGTGAGGTAGCACTAAATTGTGATGAAATAAAAGAATTGGTTGGTTGATAAACATCTAAACCTTAGAATAAAAAGAATAGTTGAAAGGTTCTACCTCTTGCTTAGATGAGGCTAAAGGTGTAAACCAAGGTGATATAAGGATGGCTCTTGATACAAAATTGAAGATGTTGATCAAAGAGAGATAAGGTAGGGTGATCTCAATAGAATAATTGAGTATGCAAAAGTGTTCATAAAAGGGCATTAGGGAGGTTCTAGTCATTAGAACTAAAAAGTCTCCCTACCTTTACCCCTAGCCTTCTTTACTACCCTCAAGTCCTAATTGATTTTGACTGTAGCAACTCTACATTAATGGCGAGTTATAAAATGGGCAAGCCTATGGGTCAAGTTTTATGCATGAGAATTTCTTTGCGAGAGTGAGTGTATTTGCCTTTTTCTGTAATCCCTTTATGTGTGAATTTCTTGAAAATTATATTTTATTCTCTCTTGATGTGAGTGGAATCACTTCATTGGGGAACATTCTTGAATGTGTTCAAAGTAAATGATGTGATTGAGACAAGAGCACTATGAGCTTTAAGGCAATCTTTGAATGTAAATTTTCAATGACTTGAGATGTTCTTAAGCTTGTTTCGTTCAACCATATTCCTTGTTCTTAATGAAAGAAACACTTGTGAATCATGACAATTATTTGTGGTTACCTCTTGAAACATTTGCAAAACCGTTGAGTTTTTTCCTTGTCATTGAGTCGGTGTTCGATTTTGGGGTTGTCTAAGTCCTAGGAGTTCTTTGTGTACAACTCATGTAGTATGACATGCTTAATTTAAGTCCATCTTTGAAGAACTGCCTTGATTGAGGACAAGCAATGGTTCAAGTTTTGGGATTTGATGAGTTGGTAATTTACCAACTCATTTGGCTCTTAAGTATGAGTTTTGCTTGGTTTTCAACTCATATAGAAACGTTTTATGCCCTTTCTCTTTAGCTTTTGCAGGTAGTCACTTTCAATAGATAAAGCAAAGGAATTGAAAAAAAAGCATGGTGTTGGAAGAAAAGGATCGGGGCTTCGTAGTATGACACCTATGAAACATAGGTCAAGCGTAGGAAAACAGTACTTTGAAGCTTCAGGAAGACCTGCGGAACGCGGGTCAGCACCGGCGAAATGCAGTTACCAACACAGAAGTCGATCTAGACTTTCTAGTTTAGAGCTACGAATGGCTTGCGTCTCACATATGGGCACCTGCGAAACACAAGTGTCGCATAAGTAAGGTCGTGCTAAAAAGGGAAAAATGATTCTGGCACAAGGACTTTTTGGATACTTTTTTAGGGAAAAATGGGAATGTGTGCATAAAAAGAGGAGAAGACTTACCCTATTTTTAACACCTTTTGTAAAGAATAGAATATTCTATTCCATTCCATTGGTTTGTTAGCTTTGAATTGAATTCTAAAGAGAGAAAAAGATAGGGAAAAGTGAGAGCTTTTCCCTTCATCTTCTTCATCTTTCTAAGGTAAACCTCCATTGAAGAATAAATTGATCTTGAAGTTTCTTCTTAATGATGAATAATATTGATTCCATTATTTGGTTTAATCTTTTGTTCTTCATCTATGAGTAGCTAAACCTCTTGCTAGGTGTGTGTGCATGGCAGGAGCTAGAATGAACTGGGTGTTGCTAGTTTAATCTTAGAATTACTTATTTAACATAAATCCATTGTTTTCTATAAATTATAATTGAAATATCTATAATTGTAAATATGGATTGTGTTTACTTATTATATTGCTACTTGAAAAGAGGAATAGAATATGCGTGAGAAAACAATGATGGATATTTTAGTTTTGATTGTGTGGGATTGGGCTAGAGATAGCCAATTTCCACTTTGAAACACCCATTAAATAATTGAGGCTAGAAATAATTTAATTATTACCCAAGTTGTAGTGGTTGAAGTGTATGGAACCTTGGGGTTTGAGAAACCCGAGGCAAAAGGCACCCAATTGATTGAGAAACATCGGATGTCGCCTTCTCCACGACTATTTATGTTCATAAGTAATTACTTGATTTGATAGTTAACCCCAATCCTATCCATTCCCCATCAATAGCACACCCCTAGTATTCGCTCATATTGTTACTTTGAAGTTGGTTGCCTTTTTTTGCTGTGGTGTTTGAATTCATAGTGTTTTATCTTACAATCCCCCAATATTTTACTTTCCTAGTTTTGATAAAATGATGCTATTTGACTCAATTTGATAGATGACTTTCATTCCTATTAATCTTCATTCCCTGTGGATTTGACCCCGACTCATGAGTTGGATAAATTATATTATGACGACCGTGTACACTCTCTCCTAGCGTGGAGTGGATTCGGACGTCATCGGTATGTCTAGAGCTGGTGGGCAAAACCGCTTATGTGCTCTGAAAGGTCTCCAGGACTTTTAGGCGTCACCAGATATTGCTATAGTTATACTCATTTTCTTTTCCATTGATGTTTATGCTCTTATGGATCAAGGATCCACTGTATCATATGTGTCCCACATACATTGCTCAGAGGTTTGGGATAGAACCCGAATGATTAGATGAGCTCTTATTAGTGTCTACTCCAATTGGCGAGTCGGTAGTTCAAGATCATGTCTAAAAAAATTATGTTGTCATAGTGTCTTGAAGAGACAATAGGGCTGATCTTATCGAGTTAAAGATTTTAGATTTTGATATCATCATGGGTATGGATTCATTGTCGTCGTGCTATACTATGGTGAATTATCGCGCCAAGGTGGTCATCTTATAGTCCCTAACAAGCAAAGGCTTGAGTGGAAGGGAAATGTGGTGATACCGAAGGGCAAGTTTATTTCTTTCCTTAAGGCAAGGCAGTTGATCTCAAAGGGGAGTTTGTATCATTTAGTCAGGGTGTGAGATGCAAATGCTAAAGCCCCGAGTTTCCAATCAGTCCTAGTGGTCAATGAATTTCCAAAAGTATTTCCAGATTAATTGCCAAGGGTCCCACCAAAGAGGAAAATCAACTTCAGTATAGATGTTATTCCCAAGACGAAGCCCATTTCTATTCCATCATACAGAATGGCTCAAGCAGAACAGAAGGAGTTAAAGGAGCAATTAAAGGACCTTCTAGATAAGTGGTTTATAAGACCAAGCACCTTACCTTAAGGTGCACAGGTCTTATTTGTCCGGAAGAAGGATGGGACCTTGAAAATATATATCGACTACTGCCAGCTGAACAAGGTTACCATCAATAACAATACCTATTGCCTAGAACTAATGATTTGTTCAATCAGCTTTAGGGGGCAAAGTGCTTCTCGAAAATCGACTTGTAGTCAGGGTATCATCAGTTTCGGGTTATGAAAGAGGATATTGTGAAAACGACAGCTAGGATCTAATATGGGTACTATGAATTTCTTTTGATGCTCCTTAGATTGAAAAATGCACCAGCAGCCTTTATGGACCTCATAAGCTGGGTGTTTAAGCTGTACTGAGATTTATTCGTGATAGTGTTCATCGATGACATCTTGGGATACTGTAGAAGTGAGTGTGACCATGCGAGTCACCTCAGAGTTATGTTTCAGACTCTCAGGGACCATCAATTGTATGCTAATTCTCCAAGTGTGAGTTTCTTCCTGATTAAGTGACTTTCTTAGGCCATGTGGTATTGGATGAGGGTATCAAGGTAGATCCTTATAAGGTTGAGGCGGTGAAGAATTGGCTAAGGCCTGCAATTCTAACTAAAATTAGGAGTTTCTTGGGTTGGGCAGGCTACTATAGAAGGTTTGTGAAGAAATATTCCTGTTTTTCTACCCCGCTGACTAGATTAACCCAGAAAAAGGTGAAGTTCCAGTGGTTAGAGGCATGTGAGAAGAGTTTCTAAGAGTTGAAAACCCGGTTGACTACCACTCTAATACTAACTTTACCAGGGGGACAGATGGATTCATGGTGTATTGTGATGCTTTGGGAATAGGTCTAGGGTGTGTGTTTATGTAAAATGGGAAGGTAACACAGCCTATGCTATCAGACGGTTGAAAGTTTATGAGAAGAACTATCCGATCCATAATCTAAAGTTGGCTTCGGTAATATTTTCACTCAAAATATGGCACCATTACATTTATGGAGTCCATGTAGCATATTCACTGAACATAAGAGTTTGCAGTAATCTTCAAGAAAAAGGATCTAAACCTCCGACAGCAAATGCGGCTAGAGTTACTCAAGGACTATGATGTAAGAATTTTGTACCACCCAGGAAAGGCCAATGTGGTGGCTAATGCTCTCAGCCAATTCTCCATTGGGAGTGTATCTCATGTTAATTAAAGTAAAAGGGAGATGGTCAGAGGAGTTCTCTAGCTGGCAAGCATAGTGGGATGGTTGCTAGACTCCGAGGATGGCAGTGTCGTGGTGCTAAACTGCATAAAAACCTCACTTTCCCTACCCTACTTCAGTTAAGAGAAGTACCCATCAGTAGAGGACCATGGATTTTGAACAAGCGGGAGATGGCACCTTGAGATATCAGGGCAGATTATGCTTTTCAGATATAGATGAAATGCAAGAGAGGATCATGACCGAGGCCCACGACTCTTAATACTCTACCTATATAGGTTCCACCAAGTGTATCATGATATAAAGGAGATATATTGGTGTCAAGACATAAAGAAGAACATATCCACTCACGTGGCCAAGTGCCCAAACTATCAGTAAGTGAAAGTAGATCACCAAAGGTCGGGAGGCCTAACTCAGAAAATAGAACTTTTGGTGTGGAAATGGGAAGCAATCAATATGGATTTTATGACAGGCCCACCTCGCTCCTTCCAGTAGCATGATCTGATTTGGGTGGTTGTGGATCGACTCACCAAGTCAACATATTTCTTGCTAGTTAAACAACAGACTCACAAGAGGATTATCCAAGAATGTACATTAGAGAGATTGTCCGGTTGCATGGGATTCCTGTGTCCATCATCTCACATAAGGTTTCTTAGTTTGCAGCTCATTTTTAGAGATCTTTCTAGAAAGTTTTGGGTACCCATATCAACTTGAGTACATCCTTCCACCCCTATACAGATGGTCAGGCCGAGCATATAATATAGACCTTTGAGGATATATTGAGAGCATGTGTTCTAGAGTTGTAAACATAGTTGTGATGACCATTTGCCACTCATTGAGTTTTCCTATAATAATAGATACCATACTAGTATTAAGATAGCTCCCTACGAGGCCTTGTATGGGAGGCGGTGCAGGTTACTTATCAATTGGTTCAAAGTGGGACAGGTGGAGTTACTTGGGTCGGACATGGTCCACCAAGCATTGGAGAAGGTCAAGTTGATCTAGAAATAGTTGAGGACTGCTCAAAGACAACTGAAGTCGTATGTTGATGTACAGTAAAGAGACACTAGAATTCATCGTGGACGATTGGGTATTTTTGAAAGTTTCACCTATGAAAGGTGTTATGTGATTCGAAACGAATGAAAAGCTCAGCTCTAGGTATATCAGACCTTAAAAAATTCTGCGGAGAGTTGTGTTAGTAGCCTATGAGCTAGAGTTGCCCTCAGAATTAGATCAATACATTCAATGTTTCATGTATCAATATTGAGAAAGTGTGTGGGAGATATGTCTTTGTTATTTTGATTGGGAATGTTGGTGCACAAGGAAACCTAACTTACGAAGAGGTCCCCCTGGCTATTCTCAATTGCCAGGTTCATAAGTTTAGAACTAAAGAGGTTGCTTTAGTGAAAATTTTATGGAGGAATCTAAACTTTATGACCTCCAGCACAATAAATTTCTGGAACACTCCCTTCCTTTCCATGATTCGTTCCTTTAGTCATTTTCTCCCTGTACTTTTCAGAAGTTCCTCTTTGCGATCGAATGCCGAACAATGATATTTTCTTGATTAAGAGGAAGAGATCGGTAAAGAAAGCAAGGGTTGTTGATAAATCTTTATTTTTGTAGGTGCGAGGACAAAGAGAGTCAATGTGACTTGTTGTGTTTGACTCCTTGTGATAGGTTCAAAGTTTCCCTATGGGGCTTATGGTGTTGTTCTTGTTAGTTGTTGTATCATGTTAAATTTGGGGATAGTGCCAATTATTGAGGAGACTCTGGCAAAATGTTTTCCAGGATTTCAAAGCTTACTGGTACCTTTAGTCATCATTTAAGGATGAATTATCTCAAGAGGGAGATATTATTATACCCTGTACACCATAGAGAAGTTTTTCTAGGGAAAGCATGGTAATTGAAAACTTTTTCTGAATGTAGAGGTGACCGAGAGTTGGAAGTATCAAGATAAGTGCCATAAAGAAGCGAATGCACAAAGGTTGCAGGGAGAAAGGATGGACTGTCAAATGGAAAGACAAATTGTCATTTGAGTTGTTGATTGAGGCGAGAGGAATTGGAGTTTCTTGAAGCAAAGGACAGAACGCAAAATAAGGATCGTCTTTTGGAAAGGAAAAATCAGTCTTTCAAGCTTTGATGAAATGTTTGAGAATTGGGGTTTCTAGCTTAGGAAAGACAGTTGGGAAGATGTACCATCATTTAAGAAGATGGCCCATTGGTTGGTCCGTCCCTTGAAGCAGGGTTCTGCCAGCTATGAAAGACGTCTCAAGAGACGGACTATCAATAAAGAAAATGATCCTCCCTAAAACCCTAACTACTTTCTGTAGAGTTTTTCCCATTATCTATAAATAGACCCTCTCACCCTAGCATGCATTTTTCTTCACTCTCTGTAATGACCCGTATGTCGTTAAGAGGGAAATAGACTTAAAACACTCAAAAAGGCTAGACATAAATAGAAAATATTATGAAATGAGCTAAGTGAAAAATTAATGATTTTTTAGGAGCTACTGGTATGGGGGACCACTGCAATGGTAGATTTTCCGTTGCAGCAAGACCGTGGTGACGGTCGGAGTTCACCATAATGTATCGGAGCAATAAGCGTTGAATCCTCTATAGCAGCTTGTTGGCCACTGTTCGGCGTTTCTGTGACTACACGCAAGTGCACGTGGTCGAAAAAGTAGTAAAATGGCTTAAGTAAATCCAAGTATCAATCCCACAGGGACTTAACCAAGGTAATAATTAACTTAAGTGTTAATGAACTATATCTTTAAGAATGCAGACAACCAAATGAATAATATTTTGAGAGTTTGAGTTACTAATTAATAAGAATCTAAGACAAAATTATAAAGTGAGTCTGAACTATAGTAATGAGCATGCTGAGCTTAAACGAACAGGCAGGGATTTAATTTATCAATACAATTCAGTTAATCTTTTCTTCGGTTGCTAGTCAAGAATTATTACCTATGGATTGGAACTTTCGTCTCCTATCCAACTTAAGAATCATGAACCTTCAATCTACATTTCTATGATAAAAGAATTTCATGTTCTAGCCATACAAAATCGATTCCTTAATTGACTAATAAGACTTTCAGATATATTTCTATTCTGAATGTAAATCAATTCTCAATTTTCACAAACTAAGAAGAGATCATATCCTACCAATTCACAACTTTCCAATTTCTTTCCTTCTTAAAATCAAAATTGGATTTTTAGATATACATTAACGTTGGCCAAACATTAATGTAGTAAGAACAAGAATTGATAGAACAACCATTGAAGAAAAGATGAAAACTAAAATGATCAACAATTACATTCCACAATAATTGTTCTTAACCTCAGCAAGAAGTGAATTTAGCCACTCATTTGTGGATTAAACATCCTCAAATGAGTACAAATCATACAAACAATTGAGATAAAAGAGAACGAGTTAGAGAAGAACCCTAGAATTTTCGTCCCCTCAACTGCCTGTAACCCATGTTCTTGCTCAACCAAGTCAGAATTCTTTAAAATAAAACCTAAGTGTGCTATTTATACTAGTGGGAATTTTTTCCGGAATAACAAGCAACGTGGCATGGAGTGTATCGCGAAGCACTCCCTCCGTGCCACGGGGGTATCGCGGACCCTCTCTGGAATTTGGCTCCTCAGAAATTTCACCTTGGCGTGCCACGGCCTGCATCGCGGAGCCTGGCCAGCATGCCACGGTGCTATCGCGCACCTACACTGGAAATTGATGTCACGGGTAATTATACTCAACGTTCCACAGCTTGCATCGCGTGGCATTGCCTCCGTGTCATGGAGGTAATGCGAGGCTTCACTGGAAATGGCCAAAATTAAATCACCCGAGGCAGAATGCCTCTGCGATGGCAGCGTGACACGGCTCCATCGCGGAGCCCTTATTTTTGCTGCTCTTCTTTTACCTTCTCCACTCCTTGCTTCTAAGTCCATTCCCGATTTTTACCAACATGTATCTTAGATTCCCAAAAATCCATTTTACCTGCAAAACAACACTAATCATGTTGGTTAGTATAAATTCACATTTTAAATACAAATCACATGAGAATGCACAAATAACGATAGATAACAAAGACGAAATGAAGCATTTGAGTATCACTTGGGCATATAATTCTGCCCAAGATCACTTACCCTACACTTAAAACCTTGTTCGTCCTCGAACAATACTCTCACATCTCATGCAATAGATACCCACGCATAGCTACTTTGGCTCGAAAATTCAAACTACAACTATACCGACTATTTAATCTAGCAATTCATCAAGAAAACATGCATGGTCTCATCAATACAAAGACATACCCCACATTAAGACCTCCTATACTCAAAAATTGACTCTCGATCTCAGCAAACTCATTCAAATCAACTGATCAAGACATCCGACACAAAATTTAATCTCTCGTCAAGCATGTGCCCTCACAACACAAGAGAATCTCCCCATTTGCAATCATATGATTTCCAAAGCATTACATATAGGGGTATATGAACACGATTTTGCTCTCTCTCCCAAAGAATTCACATGCATCATGTCATGAACCATAGGCTTTCCTCTAGTGTTCTACTCCACTATTATAAGGACGCGTGATGTAAGATCACGTAGGACTTAACGGGTTGTAATGTAAGCTAAGGAATTAGTAAATACTGGGCTAACCAATAGTAGCAACTAGCTTCCTTAAGAACTTTTCAATACATCCCACCATCATTATGGGCATTGTTTCTTCCTTCATCTTCTCATTCTTGAAATTTTTCTTTGTTTGTGTTCCCATTTCTTTAAGCACACTCGACTTAATAACCAAGATTAGTTATACATCTTTATTTTATTTAATTTCAGCAAGTGCACCTTTGACCTTTTCTTTAACTTTCACCACTTCCGCTTTTCCTTTTTTTTCACAATTCTCACTCCTTTACACTGTGGGAAAATTATTTTTCTTGAGCGCTTAAGAGTTTTGGATCAAATTCAAGGCTAATGAAAAGAAGGGATTAAGCTCGGTTTGTACCTCTTCAAAGAAAGAAAAAAAATAGGCTAAAGGCTCAATGGGGCTAACTAGGATGTACATTCAAGGTAGGTAAGATAATGGAAAAACTTTTGGTTTAATCAAAGAAATGCCTACATCCTTTCCTACAATACACATCCTTCATTTCGTTTCGTATACACACCAGGCAAGCTCTAGACACTTCACAATAGCATGGAATAATAGAAAACTCACCTCACACTCATTGCACATGCTCAACTCAAGACATATTCACAGACTCTTCAATTAGCTAATTACAAGAATTCAATATTAAACCTCGATCACACCAAATCGAACTTTATGCATTTGCATGCTTTCATACGAATCACCTTTGCAACATAATATCATGTACAACACGTAATGAGAATTCTGAACCATGAAGTAGCGACACATTTTAAGACGGTCATCATCCATCCATCATAGGGAACGGTCACTAATTACGACTTCGGTTCAATGGGACTATTCTTGGTAAAAGCACCGAAAATGAAGGCCGAGAAACCCAAAATAAAAGAAATTTAACGAAAAATTTTATAATTTCGATAATTTTGATAGAAAACAAAAATATTTACACAACAACCATTCAATAATAGCTCACACAACACACAACAGCTTAACATTCATTACAACACCACTTAATTACAAAACACATCACATAGAGTCACAGGGTCACATTTTTTTCACAGGCACAACAACACAACACATCCGCATAAACAAAAACAAAAACGAAACAGCTAGCACCTAACTACTCCCACCCCACACTTAAACCGAACACTGTCCCCAGTGTTCACAAAATTCACATATCCAAAGGTGGGTGGTGAAACTCCCTGATCAATCGAAGTATTCCACTTCTTCATCAGGTGTCGTTGCCTCTTCTCCCATATCCAAATCGCCCTCGATGTCCTCATCTGACTCAACATCTGAGTCCTCATGGAGGGTCTCCTCATCAGTGAGGACATCATCATCTACAGGCTCCACAAAAGCTGGCCCCACTCGGCATAGAGCCCGCCGAAGGGGTAATCCAAGTCAAGCTGCCAAAGCTTATCTTCTGTTGCTGGCCTCCCACCAATGCGCAACTGCAGCATCTGCATCTCGTACATGTGGGCCATATACTGATCATCCCGAGCATGTCGCTCGGCTAGTGTGAGAACAGGCCCATGAGTAGTGTCAGGTGCCTTAGTTTTTGTGACATCCAGGGCACGCCTATCAATCTGTGGGATTTAATCTAGGGCCTCCTCCTCGATATCATGGCCCTACAGGAATTTGGTAAGCAAACCACCAAACCCGTACCTGTGCCCTTGATGTAAGCGGGCTCTCTTCATGGCGGAGATGATCACCGCCCCAACATTTATCTCAAGCCCTTTCATTAGGGAATACACCAAGCACACTCGATCTCAGGTGACATCTGTCATGTGCACCCCCGTGATCAGGCAGGAACACATAATTTTTAGCCAGATCCTAGCTTCCCTGTTCATCTGAGAGTAGGGCAGTGTCTGAGTGTAGCCCCTCTCTTTGTGCCTGCTCCACCGTGCTGTCGAACGGGCTCCACATAGAGTGCGTCTGATGTCCGCATAAGGTGGAGTTATGTTCAGCTACCGGAGTACATGGGCGTTTGTGTCTCGCGCCCCCAATATAGCATTCAAGTGATGGGGCTCAAATGTGACAACTGCCCTCTTATATTGACGGTGTGACTGCGGAGGGTCGGGTTCCAGTTGGCATAGAACTCCAGAATCATAAGGAGATTGCACTCCTTGGGCTCTTCGATGATGAAGTTCAGCCCGGCGGTGTCAATCCGGTGTACGATTCTCGGGAATTCCTGTGCCAGTGGCTCCCTCCGCTATATGCTCTTCCGGGAAGTATTTGGTTTCTTTATGTTTTGCATACCATTTCTTCCCTTCATCAGTCACCCATCGGGTTCCGTATTGTCGGTGTTGGCCTCGCGGAACCGCTGGTGCTGTTGGAACTGCTATTCCCAACCTTATTCTTTTTCTGCCGGCACCCGATGTGGATGCGCCCTTTCCCTTGTCTTGTCTGCCTGACATTGTTCCTGAACATATAACCATACAATCCCAATGTTATTCAAATCATAACCAGCTACGACTAAGGTTGGGTTTAATTGAATCACCCCACACTTAGTCTTTAGGCGCAATTAAAACAATTCAGCAAGACATTCATGATTTCACAATCTTTACATTCAACATTCTTAGTGCCTTCATATAATTCAATGGAATAATTACTATGTACTACTCAGACTTCATACAACGAATAACAATATCGCCATCGATTCCATTATATCATCATAGCACTTAGCTAAATTTTTGTTCTCAACAACCTATGCAATTCACCAATTTCATTTTTCCGAAATTCCCTTGTCTACTTAGCATATTCAACATTAATCACGACATAATTCACATCACCCAACATGCACAACCCAATTTTTTTCACATTTCAAACAAGTTTAGTTTTCTTCCTATTCAAATTCCAACCCTAGCTACCAATTTCGAAAAAAAATCATTAAAACATGCATTCATCGAGTTCATATACTCACAACGATATTATGAACATCAATCAATCATAACTTAAATGAATTCAAGCTTAATTTTTCACTTACGGCAATTTTCAATCACTACCCATGCTCAAAAGTCAAAATTTCAAGCAAAAATGAGGTAAAGTTCAAGAACATACCTTTAATCCGATGAAATTGAAGAAAACTTGAAGAAAACTTGTGCCTAGGTCCGTGTCACGTTGGGGGAGGAGGGAATTTAGGGTGTGGGTCGCGGAGGAATTGAAAGAATAGAAAAATATGAAGGAATTACGGGTTTAAAAGGAGGTTTTTCGCGCAGGTTACCCGGTGACCCGGTGTGACCCGACGCAAATTACACCTCAACGTGTCACGGAGGGTAACGCGGAGCACCTCCTCAGTGACACGGAGCCATAGCGTAGGTGTTTTGTAAATTTTAAAAAAATCCTGAATACCTTCAACGTGTCACGGAGGGTAACGCGGAGGCCCTCCTCCGTGACACGGAGCCAACGCGTAGGCTCACTGTCATGCCATTTTTATTTTTCTCACCTCGATTTTTTCCTTTGCGCTTTTTTACATTTTTGCCCTCCGTTCCACCTGAAAATCATTTCACAATAAGGAATTGGTTAGAATTCATAGGTTTCAAAGCAATAATAATTATTTATTTATTTATTTCTTTTTCTTTTTCTTTTTTTCAACTAATTCTACTCATCTATTACAACAATTTCACGGGTTGCCTCCCGTGCAGCGCCTGGTTTACCGTTGGGGCTCGACGTCATTTACGCTCAATCATCCTCTAGAGTGATGGACGTCTTCTCTCGAATAACGTCCTCACCCTAGTAATGCTTACAACGCTGCCCATTAACCAAGAACATGGCACTTCGATCTTCTTGCCACAACTCCACTGCCCCGTGCGGGATCATTCTCACTACCTCAAACGGCCCTAACCATTTGGACTGCAATTTTTCTGGAAACAGCTTCAATCTTGAATTGAAAAGCAACACTTTCTGCCCCGGCTCGAATATACCATGCACCATATGCTTATCGTGCCACCTATTTGTTTTCTCTTTGTAGCACTTGGCACTTTCATAAGCATGCCAACGAAACTCATCAAGTTCGCTAAGTTGCATCATCCTCTTCATACCCGCTAGCTCTAAATCCATGTTTAATTTCCTCACGGCCCAGAAAGCTCGGTGTTCTAGCTCCACCGGCAAATGACACGCCTTTCCATAGACCAATCTGTACGGAGAAGTCCCAATTGGTGTCTTGTAAGCAGTTCTATAAGCCCATAATGCATCGTTGAGTTTGCTTGACCAATCACTACGTTGTGCATTCACTATTTTCTGAAGAATCTGCTTCACTTCTTTGTTCGACACCTCCACTTGCCCACTAGTTTGGGGATGATATGTTGTTGCCACCTTGTGGCGCACCCCATACTTAGATAGCAAGTTCTTGAAACTTGCATTTACAAAATGAGCCCCTCCATCACTGATAATGGCTCGGGGTGTCCCGAACCTGGTGAAAATGTTCTTTTTCACAAATTTCGTTACCACCTTATTGTCATTCCTGGGGCAAGCTATTGCTTCAACCCACTTTGATACATAATCAACGGCCACAAAGATGTAACTGTCACACCCCGTCTTGGGGGGTATGACTGGCACCTGGTGCCCTACTAGGACCTAAACTGCTGAACTGCTAAGCCTGGGCACATCTGGTGCCTGGCTGGCTCTAACTCACATTTTTGGAAACAAAGGGCTATATAACGGTTGTAAACACAGCCCCCGGTCCATTGGCCTATAGCCTCCTATTCCTGTACTAACAGCTGACCAGAAACATGTCAATATAGGAAAACCTATGCGGGCCGACAAGGCCACCATGCTGTCTTGTTATCTATAACTTAACCATGAAGTACTGGATAGCTACGTGACCGGCAAGGTCACCACTACTGTCAAACTATGTCCCCCATATGGCCAACATAAAGGAAACACAAGTACTAACAGCTATACAACTGCACGGCCTCACACGACCGGCTCATCTGACCACAGGGAAATATATACAGACCGCAAGCCTCTAGGAATAACAATAGAAATGATCGGGACAGGGCCCCGACCTACCCGTACTATACAACAAAAGAAAATGAAATACACCTCTGGAATTCAGTCTCCGGATTACAGGAGCTGAACACTCGGTCGCTGACAGGAATCACGTGGTATCGCCTGCTCGTCTATGAGTACCTGTAGGCAAGTAATGCAGCGCCCCACCGGGCGTCAGTACCGCTGGTACTGAGTATGTAAAGTAATAACTATAAGAAATATCTGAAAAGAACAATATAACTGATGAAACTGAAGTAGGAAGGAATAGATTAACTGTCTGATAATGTAAGTCATACCTTCTCTTAATTATACTGGAAGGAGTAGGAGTCATACCTGGAGACGTATCGTTCTACTGCTGATCTACTCGTATCTAACATAACATGGCATAACATAACATAGCACACACAAACCTTACCCGGCCCCCATAAGCTGGGAGGTACAACCAGCACAGAATCTATACCCCTACCCCGGTCATCCCATCTCCTATAATAACTATAAGCATCCTGCCGGTCCCCTGGGTATGCACTTGGGCTCGCTGAGCCCCTGACTATAACTGTACCTGAGTCCGGAGGACTCCTGAATCAACACCCCGGGCGTATCCGCTCGACGGGGGTGTATAAAGTATAAGGGCCGACCAAGGCACAATATGGGGAAAACTGGCATCCCATCTTCGTCCCCTGTGGGACGGCATGCCACTCCATAGAGCGACGTATCCTCATCCTCTAGCAGATGAGTCGATACAGCTACTAACCCTGGGGCGGTCATGGATGCTAAGTAATCCAACCCCAAACAATACAACAGTCTCAACTAGTAATACTATCTGCATATACCACATACTGAAGCTAACGATAATAAGGTGTTTGTACATACTGCATGCTGAACTAGCGATAGTGATATGTACGTATTTAATACATGCTGAGTCTGAACATAGTATATATACATAAATATAATCTTCTGCTATACTGTAATGAGTCTAATGCTGAACATGATATAGTATTTCTGCTGAAAACTATGTTGCATACTGAGTTTCTATAGTAACATGATTTACTATTCCTAACATGCTTTCCAACTTCATTTTAACTTATCATTCTATTTTTGAGATGTCTTACAGGTATTACATCGCTTTACTGGGTTTCAACTAAATGCAATGATATCCTAACATTCTGTGTCACATCACATACTGAACATGCTGTGCAGTTCCTAACACTTATATTAGAATCAATATCGTGCTAGCAAGTCTCGCGCTGATCATAACATAATGTTTCTAGTATCGTACCATCATTCGTAGTAAACGTCAACATGGCTTCTGAATATTCTACTGGCCTTTAAATTACTGTACTGTACCAAGATTACTAACTTGCTGAGGAAAACTAACTTTACATACCTTATCCTTGAACTATTCGTCTGTTGGACGAAGTTCGGCCGGTACTTCAGCTATCTTCTCCCAACTGCATTCATAAATATGTCAATTAATACTAAATACAGCTTTATTTTAAAAGGCAACGTCACTTTCGATATAGTTTATAGCCTAAACTTAGGCTTATCGAAAGACGACCGAAAACTCGCTATTTTTCAGAGGTCCAGAAGGGAGAAATATTCACTTCACAGCTAGGAACACATAGACACTAGTTTAGAGCAATTCCACTTACCTTAGCTCGGTGGCTCAACAATTCGTCGGCCGTATTTCATGAAACTAAATCCGTAGGAATGCTCTCTGCTGCTAAATACCTCAGTATCTAGAGTTAATTTGAGTTTGGACGACGTTTAGCAGCGTAATCGGACGGAAATTATAATACCTCCTTCGTTCTTATCTTCTCCCTGCTGATTACTCTCTGTTTTACTGGAAATATAATTGTATAAATGATTTACAACCGAAGTGGGGCTTTATATACTTGGGCCTGGACAATGCCAACGTGTCACGGAGCCAACGCGGAGGCTCCACCTCCGTGACACGCTGCCATCACGGAGGGGCTCTGCTTCAGCTCCTTCCTCGATGGTTCGATAGGTTTCTCGTCCGATCTTTTCCGGGGCCTTTCCTTAGCACGTATGGCTTTCAAATATGCTTAACCAACGTGCGAATAGATCATTTAGGTGACAGAAATTCTACGGGGTATAACATTCTCCCCCCCCTAAGAACATTCGTCCTCGAATGTACACTGCTATTTGGAGGACTACTTAACTTACTTTCTAGAAAACTTTCGGCAGAGTTTCCCCTGTAATATGGACTATAGCAAAAACATGAAATGCAGAAAAGTCTAACACAGGCACTGCAAGTAATATTTTAAGATCTACTGGATAACTAAGTATCAATCTGTCTCATTCACACACATACAATTATAAGGTACTGCATAAGTAATAATACGGACATACCTGTCACCTGACTAGGCCTAAAATAGGTGAGGGTATCTGGCTTTCATATCTTCTTCAACTTCCCACGTCATTTCCTTCCGGTTCCTGTTACGCCACAATACTTTGACAGACGCAACATCTTTAGTCCTCAACCTGCAAATCTGTCTGTCTAAAATGGCTACTGGAACCTCTTCATATACTAACTCTTCTGTGACCTGGACGTACTGAACTGGAACTACTGTAGAAGGGTCCCCTACAAACTTTCTCAACATAGAGACATGGAATACTGGGTGAACAGATGCTAACTCTGGAGGCAAGTTCAATTCGTATGCAACTCGGCCTATTTTTCGCCGAATCTGATATGGCCCAATGAATCTCGGGCTAAGCTTGCCTTTCTTGCCAAATCTCATTACCCCTTTCATCGGAGACACTTTCAGATATTCCCAGTCATTTACCGCAAATTCTAGATTTCTGCGCCGGACATCTGCATAAGACTTCTGGCGGCTCTGAGCAGTCAGTAAACGTTCTCGGATAAGCTTTATCTTTTCCTCTGACTGCCGAACAATGTCTGGGCCAACCAATGCTGATTCTCCTATTTCAAACCAACCAATCGGCGATCTACATTTTTGCCCGTATAATGCCTCGAAAGGCGCCATCTGGATAGCTGAATGATAACTGTTATTATAAGCAAATTCAATCAACGAAAGATGCTCATCCCAGCTACCCCCAAAATCTAGCACACACGCTCTTAGCATGTCTTCGAGCGTTTGGATAGTCCGCTCAGCCTGCCCATCTGTTTGAGGGTGGAATGCTGTGCTCAAATTGATCTGCGTTCCCAAACCCCTTTGGAACGACTGCCAGAATCTAGCTGTAAACTGTGCTCCCCTATCTGAAATGATGGATACCGGCACTCCATGTAATCTGACTATTTCTCTGATATATAATTCAGCATAATCCTCAGCCGAGAAGGTAGCCTTCACTGGCAGGAAATGAGCTGATTTTGTTAGCCTGTCAACTATTACCCAAATGGAATCATTTTTGCGTCTGGTACGGGGTAACCCTGTTATGAAATCCATGTTTATCATTTCCCATTTCCACATAGGCACCGCTATATCTTGCGTCAAACCGCCCGGCTTCTGGTGCTCTACTTTCACTTGCTGACAGTTAGAACATTTAGATACAAATTCAATGATCTCAGCTTTCATACCTGGCCACCAGTAAATGTCTTTGATGTCGTGGTACATCTTCGTTGCTCCTGGATGGAGGGAATAGCGAGCGTAATGTACCTCATGCATGATCCGCCCACGAAGCCCTGAAACATTCGGGACACAGAGACGGCCCTTACAGCGTAACACATCATCCTCAGTCATTTGGAAATCTGACTCCTTACCTTTCTAAATTCTATCTCTGAGCTGGACTAAATCAGGGTCCTCATACTGTCGTTCTTTTACCTCTGTAACTAATGATTACACAGCAGAATTCTGAATTACTACTCTATTATTTTCTGTTTCCATTACTCGAATGGCTAACCCAGCTAACTGTTGAATTTCTTTGGCTAACTTCCGTTTCTCAGGTCGCAAATACGCCAGACTCCCTATTGACTTACGGCTCAGGGCTTCTGCTACAACGTTAGCTTTTCCTGGGTGATACAGAATATTCACATCATAATCTTTTAACAGCTCCAACCAGCGGCGTTGTCGTAGATTCAACTCCGTCTGAGTGAAGATGTACTGTAGGCTCTTATGATCTGTGTAGATATCAACATGGACGCCGTACAGGTAATGCCTCCATATCTTTAAGGCGTGGATTACTGCGGCCAATTCCAGGTCGTGGGTAGGGTAATTCTTTTCGTGTTTCCTCAGCTGTCTGGAAGTATATGCAATTACTCTACCATGCTGCATCAACACACAACCTAACCCGATGCCTGACGCGTCACAATAGACTGAATAACCTTCTGTGCCTTCCGGCAATGCCAATACTGGGGCGGAGGTTAATCTGTCTTTCAGTTCCTGGAAGCTCTGCTCGCATGCCTCTGTCCATTGAAACTTTGCTGCTTGCTGTGTCAATTTGGTTAGGGGTGCCGCAATGGTCGAAAACCCTTCAACGAACCTCCTGTAATACCCTGCCAACCCCAGAAAGCTACGAACTTCAGTCGGAGTGGTAGGCCTAGGCCATGACTTAACTGCTTCTATTTTCTGCTTGTCTACCTGGATACCAGCATCCGACACGATATGCCCTAAAAAGGCCACTGAGTTAAGCCAGAATTCACACTTAGAAAATTTATCATACAACTGACGGTCCCTGAGAATCTGGAGCACTGTCCGCAAATGAGTCCGGTGATCTGCTTCAGAGCGAGAATACGCCAGAATGTCATCAATGAACACTATCACAAACAAGTACAGGAAAGGTCTGAAAATACTGTTCATCAGGTCCATGAAGACTGCCGGGGCATTCGTTAACCTGAAGGACATGACTAGAAATTCAAAATGTCCATATCGGGTCCTGAACGCTGTCTTAGGAATATCTCTCTCACGTACTCGGACCTGGTGATATTCGGACCGCAAATCAATCTTAGAAAAGTATCTGGCTCCCTGCAACTGATCAAATAAGTCATCAATTCTGCGGAGCGGGTACTTGTTCTTTACTGTAACTTTATTTAACTGTCGATAATCTATACACATTCGGAGCGAGCCATCTTTCTTCCTTACAAATAAAACTGGCGCACCCCACGGTGAAGTACTCGGCCTGATGAAACCTTTATCCAACAAATCTTTCAACTGCTCCTTTAATTCTGTGAGTTCTGCAGGAGCCATGCTGTAAGGAGGAATCGATATCGGCTGAGTGCCTGGTAACAAGTCAATAGCAAAGTCTATTTCCCTTTCTGGGGGAATACCGGGTAACTCATCTGGGAACACATCAGGGAATTCGTTCACCACTGGAACAGACTGGAGTGTCAGAGATTCTGCTTGGACATCCTGGACTCTGAACAGATGGTAAATACATCCCTTAGATATCAACTTTCTCGCCTGAAGGTAGGAAATAAACTTACCTTTTGGCGTAGCAGTGCTGCCCTTCCATTCCCGCACTACTTCTCCTGGGAAGTGGAATCGGACCGTCTTGGTCCAACATTCAACGTTGGCAAAACATGGTACTAACCAATCCATACCCATTATGGCATCGAAGTCTATCATTTCTAACTCGACCAGATCTACTGTGGTCTGACGGTCAGCAACCTCTACTGTACACCCGCGGTAGATTCGGCTAGCTGTGATAGAGTCACCAACGGGCGTGGATACTAAAAAGGGTTGCTGCAATAATTCTGGTGCAGTACTAAACTTTTGTGCCACAAATGGAGTAATGTAGGACAAAGTAGACCCTGGATCAATCAACACATAAGCAGGGTATGAGCAGATAGTTAGCATACCTGTCACGTGACGCTTCTGAATCTTGCCTCCCTGGTAAAGCATATGTGCGGCTTGGACCCGCACCTGTACTGGAGGCCCCCGATCTGCCCCGACCCCTGCCTGCTGAAACTGAGGGCCTGCGCCCAGTTGAGGATGCTGTGGCTCGTGACCCTGCAGATGCCCTATCCTCTATCTCGGTCCTCTCGGCCTTTGGCTGGGCAATCTCTCATCAAATGGCCTTCTTGGCCACAAATATAACATGCGGTGGAACCATACCTGCATGCTCCAGGATGGCATCGACTGCATATAGGGCAAAGTGGTAGGGTATACCTACTCTGCTCCGCCCTGCTCTGTAATGGTGAATCTGCCATCTGCGAGCCTCTACCAGTCTCTGACTGCCCCCTACGGCCGAATCTACCCCCCTGCGATTGTGGCGGAGGCGGGGGTCTGGGTGGCCTGTCTAACAATCGTGGCCTGGGTCCTCCCCCGAGCCTCCCTGTAAACTGCGGGGGATTCAGAGCTAAGAAATCTTGGACCCTCGAACTACTGGGCCCTCCTGATGACTCCGCAACTGTAGATGGCATTGGCTGACGCTGAGCAGCCATCATCTGTGCTAACATAACTACAGCACTCCTAACCTCCTAGTCGGAAGGTGTCGGTATAGGGACTGCTGAAGGTAGTGTCGCCCCAAGCGGCTCCTGACGTGGTGGGGACTGCTGAGAAGGCTGGGATGATGCCTCTGCAGTACCCTCTGATTGGGCTATTTCTAAACGAGGGTGAGGCATCCTGCTGGTGCCTTCCCCTGCTGCAACATCTAAGCTCCGACCTGTGATAGGATGTCGCTGCTATGACATTATCTGTAACCAAAGTATACAGTAAGCTTTTAGGGACTCAACCCTATATTGTACCGCTCTACAGCACGACTGAATAAGAATAAAAGACAACCATCCTATCATGCCTTGCAGCCTCCTACCCATAGTATGTGGTGCACAACACATCCATGGACAGGACTCTACTTAGCACGGCTTGCAAACTCCCTGGGATACGACCTGCTCTGATACCAAGTTTGTCACACCCTGCCTCGGGGGGTATGACTGGCACCTGGTGCCCTACAAGGACCTGAACTGCTGAACTGCTAAGCCTGGGCACATCTGGTGCCTGGCTGGCTCTAACTCACATTTCTGGAAACAAAGGGCTATATAACGGCTGTAAACACAGCCCCCGGCCCATTGGCCTATAGCCTCCTGTTGTTGTACTAACAGCTGACCAGAAACATGTCAATATAGGAAAACCTATGCAGGCTGACAAGGCCACCATGCTGTCTAGTTATCTATAACTTAACCATGAAGTACTGGATAGCTACGTGACTAGTAAGGTCACCACTACTGTCAAACTATGGCCCCCATACGGCCAACATAAAGGAAACACAAGTACTAACAGCTATACAACTGCACGGCCTCACACGACTGGCTCATCAGACCACAGGGAAATATATACAGACTGCAAGCCTCTAGGAATATCAATAGAAATTATCGGGACAGGGCCCCGACCTACCCGTACTATACAACAAAAGAAAATGAAATACACCTCTGGAATTCAATCTCCGGATTACAGGAGCTGAACACTCGGTCGCTGACAGGAATCACGTGGAATCGCCTGCTCGTCTATGAGTACCTGCAGGCAAGTAAGGCAGCGCCCCATCGAGCATCAGTACCGCTGGTACTGAGTATGTCAAGCAATAACTGTAAGAAATGTCTGGAAACAATAATATAACTGATGAAACTGAAGTAGGAAGGAATAGATTAACTGTCTGATAATGTAAGTCATACCTTCTCTCAATTATACTGGAAGGAGTAGGAGTCATACCTGGAGATGTATCGTTCTACTGCTGATCTACTCGTATCTAACATAACATGGCATAACATAACATAGCACACACAAACCTTACCCGGCCCCCATAAGCTGGGAGGTACAACCAGTACAGAATCTATACCCCTACCCCGGTCATCCCATCTCCTATAATAACTATAAGTATCCTGCCGGTCCCCTGGGTATGCACTTGGGCCCGCTGAGCCCCTGACTATAACTGTACCTGAGTCTGGAGGACTCCTGAATCAACACCCCGGGCGTATCCGCTCGACGGGGGTGTATAAAGTATAAGGGCCGACCAAGGCACAATATGGGGAAAACTGGCATCCCATCTTCGTCCCCTGTGGGACGGCATGCCACTCCATAGAGCGACGTATCCTCGTCCTCTGGCGGATGAGTCGATACAGCTACTAACCCTGGGGCGGTCATGGATGCTAGGTAATCCAACCCCAAACAATACAACAGTCTCAACTAGTAATACTATCTGCATATACCACATACTGAAGCTAACGATAATAAAGTGTTTATACATACTGCATGCTGAACTAGCGATAGTGATATGTACGTATTTAATACATGCTAAGTCTGAACATAGTATATATACATAAATATAATCTTCTGTCATACTGTACTGAGTCTAATGCTGAACATGATATAGGTATTCTGCTGAAAACTATGTTGTATACTGAGTTTCTATAGTAACATGATTTACTATTCCTAACATGCTTTCCAACTTCATTTTAACTTATCATTCTATTTCTGAGATGTCTTACAGGTATTACATCGCTTTACTGGGTTTCAACTAAATGCAATGATATCCTAACATTCTGTGTCACATCACATACTGAACATGCTGTGCAGTTCTTAACACTTATATTAGAATCTATATCGTGCTAACAAGTCTCGCGCTGATCATAACATAATGTTTCTAGTATCGTACCATCATTCGTAGTAAACGTCAACATGGCTTCTGAATATTCTACTGGACTTTAAATTACTGTACTGTACCAAGATTACTAACTTGCCGAGGAAAACTAACTTTACATACCTTATCCTTGAACTATTCGTCTGTTGGATGAAGCTCGGCCGGTACTTCAGCTATCTTTTCCCAACTGCATTCATAAATATGTCAATTAATACTAAATACAGCTTTATTTTAAAAGGCAACGTCACTTTCGATATAGTTTATAGCCTAAACTTAGGCTTATCGAAAGACGGCCAAAAACTCGCTATTTTTCAGAGGTCCAGAAGGGAGAAATATTCACTTCACAGCTAGGAACACATAGACACTAGTTTAGAGCAATTCCACTTACCTTAGCTCGGTGGCTCGACGATTCGTCGGCCATATTTGACGAAACTAAATCCGTATGAATGCTCTCTGCTGCTAAATACCTCAGTATCTGTAGTTAATTTGAGTTTGGACGACGTTTAGCAGCGTAATCGGACGGAAATTATAATACCTCCTTCGTTCTTATCTTCTCCCTGCTGATTACTCTCTGTTTTACTGGAAATATAAGTGTATAAATGATTTAAAACTAAAGTGGGGCTTTATATACTTGGGCCTGGACAAGGCCAACGTGTCACGGAGCCAACGCGGAGGCTCCACCTCCGTGACACGCTGCCATCGCGGAGGGGCTCTACTTCAGCTCCTTCCGCGATGGTTCGACAGGTTTCTCGTCCGATCTCTTCCCGGGCCTTTCCTTAGCACGTATGGCTTTCAAATATGCTTAACCAACGTGCGAATAGATCATTTAGGTGACGGAAATTCTATGGGGTATAACAGTAACAATTACCAAATGACGGTGGGAACGGGCCCATGAAATCAATGCCCCATACATCAAAGATCTCCACTTCTAATATATGCTGCAGCGGCATCTCTTGCCTCCTACCAATTGTGCCTATCCGTTGACATCTATCACACATTTTGACGTATGCCATAGAGTCTCTAAACAGTGTAGGCCAAAAGAAACCTGACTATAGCACCTTAGTGCGCTGTCCGCTCGCCTCCGTGGTGCCCTCCATACAATGAAGAGTGACAACTCCACAAAACTTCTGCAATCTGCCTCTCCGGGATGCATCTTCTCATAACCTAATCCGGTCCCTGCTTAAACAAGTACGGCTCATCCCAAATAAAATACCAGCAATCATGCCTCAATTTTGTTCTCTGCTGAGTCGTAGCCTTCAGTGGATAAACTCCACTCACTAGAAAATTCACTATGTCTGCATACCAAGGGATCTCAGCTTTCCTTATTGCCAAGAGCTGCTCATCCGGGAACTCCTCTTTGATGTTGTCACCTTCCTTCACATGCGACCGGCTTTCCAATCGCGATAGGTGATCTGCCACTTGATTGTCGCTCCCCTTTCTGTCCTTAATCTCTAGTTCAAACTCTTGCAACAACAAGATCCATCTGATCAGCCTGGGCTTTGCATCCTTCTTGTTAAACAGATACCGAATCGCTGCATGATTGGTATACACCACTACTCTAGAACCCACCAAATAGGACCTGAATTTATCAAACGCAAATACCAATGCTAGCATCTCCTTTTCTGTGACTGTATAATTAACTTGGGAAGCGTCCAGTGTTTTGCTTGCATAATGAATAGAATGAAAAATTCTATTCCTCCGCTGCCCCAATACAGCTCCCACAGCCACATCGCTTGCATCACACATCAGTTCAAACGGTTGTTCCCAATCCGGAGAAATAAGGATAGGTGCTTCTATCAATTTCTGCTTCAATTCCTCGAATGCTTTGACACAATCTTAATCAAACTCGAACTTCACCTCTTTTTCTAGCAACCTGCATAATGGTCTAGAAATTTGAGAGAAGTTCTTAATGAACCGTATGTAGAACCCTGCATGCCCGAGAAAACTTCGAACACCCTTCACTGACACAGGTGGTGGTAGCATTTCAATAACTTCGATCTTAGCACGATCGACCTCCAACCCCTTGCAAGACACTTTATGGCCAAGGATGATACCCTCCTTGACTAAGAAATGACATTTCTCCCAGTTGAGTACAAGGTTGGATTCTTCATAGTGAGCTAGCACCCTGTCAAGATTCTACAAAGAAGTAGCAAACGAATTACCGAAAACAGAAAAATCATCAATAAATACCTCGACTAAATCTTCCACCATGTCGTGAAAGATCGCTATCCTACATCTCTGGAATGTGGCGGGTGCATTGCATAAACCAAACGGCATCCTCCTAAAAGCATATGTCCCATACGGACATGTGAAAGTAGTCTTCTCCTGGTCCTCCAGTGCTATGGCTATTTGGTTATAGCCAGAGTACCCATCAAGGAAACAATAATATTCTTGTCCAGCCAATCTGCCCAATATCTGATCAATGAACGGGATAGGTGTTATACCCCGTAGGATTCCCGGCACCTAGATAGCCTATTCGTGCGTTGGTCGAGCATATTTGGAAGCCATACATGCTAGAAAAAGGCCTGGGGAAATATCGGACAAGCGCCAAGTCGGCGCGTCGCAAGGCAAAATGCGATTTATAAATCGCATTCCAGGAATGCGATTTATAGTGTCTATTATATATAAGCCCCACTTCGGTTTTTTATTCAAATTCCTTATAATTTCCAGTAGAAAATAGAGAGTAATCAGAGAGAAGGGGAAAACGAAGATCTCCTACTAAAATTCATCCGATTACGCCGCCAAACGCGGTCCAAACTCAAATTAACCTCAGGTACCGAGGTATTTAGTAGTAGGGAGCATTCCTACAGTTTTTGTTTCACGAAATACGGCCGGCAAATCGTCGTGCTACCGGGATAAGGTAAGTGGAATTGCTCCAAACTAGTGTCTATGTGCTCCTAGCTGTGAAGTGAATACTTCTCCCTTCTGGACTTCTGAAAAATAGCAAGCTTTCGACCGTCTTTCGATAAGCCTAAGTTTAGGCTATAATTTTATTGAAAGTGACGTTGTTCTTCAGAATGAAGTTATGTTTAGTATTAATTGACGTATATATGAATGCAGTTGGGAGAAATGGCTGGAGTATTGACCGAGCCTCGTCCGACAGATGGATAACCCGAGGTTAAGGTGTGTAAAGCTAGTTCCTTCGGCAAGTTAGTATCTTTAGCCTTGTATAGTACAATAAACTCCGTAGTAGAATTCCCGGAGTTGATTGTGCAAAGTTCAGTAAACCTAGTTTGCGTTGTCATATCGTATTCAGTCTGAAAATTGGAAGAGCATGCGCCCAAGGGCAAGTTAGTATTTCAGATTCAGTATTGCCTATTACGTGATTAGCAAGCATGTAGTAGAATAAAACAAATAGATTTTTCATAATAAAAGTTCGTAAAGAAAGATCAGATAGACAGACAGTTATGGCTACAGATTAGCCATTAAGACAGATAGTATCATGGCTACAGATTAGCCGTACAGTTAAACAAAAATTATAGAATCAGTATAATTAGTAAGAATCAGTTCAGTGTAGAGACAGATCAGAATAAGAAGTTAGATTTCAGATAGTCTTTCAGTTATACATGCTTGCTATTTATATGTGCTATTTGTTTGTTGAGACTTGCTGTGGCATGTGGGTGTTCCTTTAGCATCCCCACCGCCCTTGGGTTATAGCTGTGTCAATACCAGATTCAGATACCGCCACCAGCTGGGCGATGCCGTCCGCCTAGAGGACGATGATGGCCGACCACCATGATAATACGGTCCAGACCACCCTGCTTGCTGGGGTAGTTCAGTTTACTCTGCGCAGAGCCAGATTACCCTGTTTACAGGGGCAGATTACTCTGTGTGCACTTGTGGCCGGGGGCAGTTTCAGATATAGATTTTTATAAAATTACCCTGTTGCGTGCTTGCACCCAGGGGCAGTTTCAGTTACATATACAGCAGTAGACTACCCCGTGTGCACTTGCACCCAGAGGCAGGAGTCTTCGGACTCAGACACAGTTTATTGTCAGAGGCCAAGGCTTGAGCTACGTACCCAAGGGGACCGGTAGGAGGAGCTCACAGTTATCAGATGAGTGGAGTGACTTATTTTTGGTTGGTTTAGACCCGGGTAGGGGTAAATAGATTGTGTGTTGGTTGGCACCTTCCGGCTTATGGGGGTCGGTCAGGTATTGTGTGTATTTATGTGTATACCTATATGTGCTATTAGATACTGATAGACAGTAGGACGGCACGGTATCAGGTACGCTCAGTTTAGTTATAGAATAATTAAACTCTCCCCCATTATTCTCAGCTAGATAGACTCAGCTACTTCCTGTTTCTGTGTCATGTTACTGTTGTTATTCATTTCAGTTATGAATTTTAGTTGCTTTACATGCTAAGTACTAGTGGTACTGACACCCGCTTGGGGCGCTGCACTACTTGCCTGCAGGTACTCACAGACGAGGAGCCGATCCCTCGTGATCCTAGCCAGCGCAGAGTCATCAGCTCCTGTCCTCCGGAGCCTGATATTCAGAGGTGTATTTCATTTTCTTTTGTTGTATAGTACGGGTAGGTTGGGGCCCTGTCCCGACCATTTTATCAGTATTCCTAGAGGCTTGCAGTCTGCATATATTTCCCTGTGGTCAGTTGAGCCGGTCGTGTGAGGCCGTGCAGTTTGTTATAGCTGTCTAGCATTTCAATTTATGTTGGTCGTGTGAGGCCTTAGTTTGACAGTAGTGGTGACCTTGTCGGTCACGTAGTCTTACAGTAGTCTTGTGTAGAGTTACAAACAACTAGACAGCATGGTGGCCTTGTCGGCCCGCATAGGCTCCCTTACATTGACATGTTTCTGGTTAGCTGTTATTACAGGTACAGGTGGCTATAGGCCAGTTGGCCGGAGGCTGTGTTTACAGCCGTTATATAGCCCATTGTTTCCAGAAATCTGAGTTAGAGCTAGCCAGGCACCAGTTGTGCCTAGGCTCACCAGTTAACGGTCTAGATCTTACTAGGGCACCAGGTGCCAATCATACCCCCCAAGGCGGGGCGTGACAAACTTGGTATCAGAGCAGGTCGTGTCCTAGGGAGTCTGCAAGCCGTGCTAAGTAGAGTCTTGTCTATGGATGTGTTGTGCACCACATACTATAGGCAGGAGGCTGCGAGGCATGATAGGATGGTTACCTTTCCTCTCAGTCAGTCGTGCTTTAGAGCGGTACAGTATAGATTTGAGTCCCTAAAAACTTACCGTATTCTTTGATTACAGATACAAAGGCAGATCGGCATTACCCTATCACAGGCAGAAGATCAGAGATAGCAACAGAAGAGGGCATCATCCAGTTACATGATAACTACAGCAGCAGCAGGAGGTACCAGAGACCTCCCAGCGTGATACCTTTATCGGTACTATTCCCAGTATACGTTGATAACGTCAGAATAGGAAGTCAGAAGTATAATGTACATACGAGTTGACTTATTTATTAGATATATAAGATCTGGTCAAGATATCAGACAATATCAGACTATCAGATAAGTGAAAAAAAAAAGAAAAGAAAGAGAGGAAAATGCAGGGTTCCCATATCCGTCTTTTCAGATGTAGTACAGTTCCATGTCTTCGTATTATAGCAATAAGAAAAGGGTATTCCCACCTCTTGACCTGATTCAACTTAAAGACTATATTCTGTAAGGGGCATAAGACTTGAGGTGAGGTTGCCAAATCAAGCAGTAAGTGTTAGAAAGTATAAAGAGCCCCTATGATTACGTGAGTAGTGCAGACCCTTATGATAATAAGCCAGTAGAGAAAGTAAGACTGTTAGCTTACCCGAAGCAGGGGTAAAAGGCTTGTCAGTAATGAATGCCTAGTAATAGTCAAATTTGAGTCAGAAAAAGGCCAAGTCCGACATATACGCTAATAGACAGTAAGATATACCTGCAAGATTATAGATATGATTCAGTTGTGATATCGAAAGGGTGAGAGGTCATGTGAATCAGATAGGTCTGACTGCAAGTCAGGGGAAGTATGAATTGATACTTGACCAGTAATCTTATTAACAATGAAAAGCAGGTACCTTGAACCCAGAGTTCAGCTTAAGCAAGATGAGGGGAAGAAGCAGGAATGTCAGATTTTGTGGGGAAATTAGGATTACCCCCGAATTGATAGAATATCGTATTAAGGATTAAGCCTCGGGCTGACAGTAAGATTGTGGTCCAGAATGTTGCAGTATGTTCGCTTATGGGGAAGTTAAGAAATTACTGATACAGCGAATTTAATCTAGTGTGGCCTAGAGATAAGGCCCAACAGACAGTCATGGGCTCTCAATATATGCCAAGTAAGGCCACAAGATTCGAACGTTGACCCCACATCGCAAGAGTGGCAGAATTTCAAACAGCAGACAATAACTAAAGTGTTTATGTTTGTTACTTTCAGAATGGGGTGACAATACAATGAAATGTTAAGAGAAGGCAGGAGGTATTATTAGACCATAGAAGCAGTATATCATGTACAATATGAAATCTAGCAAAGTGTGTCAGAGATTACGTATCACTACAGAATTCAGTATGTATTGTACGTATTTATTAATATATATCTGTGCAGATAATAAATATGTTGTGAGCAGTTGATAATAGGGGTTACAATCACACAGATGCATATTAGTGTTGTGAAGTATATACAAATTGCATTGCAGGACCCCTTGCCGAAAATAAAAAGAGAAAAGAGAGAAGAAAAAGAGAAAAGCGAAAAGAAGGGGCAAGTTAAGTGTGATTTACGTATGAATCCATAGAAACTGTCTCAGCTCTTAGTTATTAAGTTAATAGACTTATATGTTGTTTCCAGATCTAGGTTTTAGAAGCTTATAAGAGTTAGTAACCTGAATCAGGTAATTAGATGATAAGGGCGCAGTTAGACGGTCTACCGACCAGCTGGTGCCTGTATTAGCAGGGAAGCATCTCTAAAGATCAATAACACTAGCGCATGTGCCAGAACCAGAATTAGAGACTGAATAGGTATACTTCAGAGATTAGCAATACTAGAATTGTTCCAGTATGTTAAGTGGCCATACATCGTTTTCCCAGCCTTGTAGGTGAGAGTCGACCTTAGTCAACCTAGCAGTTATTACAAGGAATACCCCGCAAGTCAGACAAGCCCGTGGGCACCCCAAGAAAGGGGTCCACATCAGTAGTCAGTGACAGACTAGTACTTCAGCGGGTTCTCGTAAGATATTCAGATACATAGCCCTAGCAGAAGGCCAGTATTTACAGAATAGCTCATAAGACCGAGAATTCCCCAGAATAGCAGTATAAATCCAAGTGGATACACACAAGGCGTAAGAAATTGATAGCACCCTGCTAGCACAGTGTTTATTAAGACCAGGAGATCAGTAGACTCCCCGTGAAGATCCAGAGATTGATCGCCTGGGAGTAAGTTTGATTAAGCCCATCCTTACAGTGGTTCAAGAAAAATAACAAAGTAATTAGATGCCCACAAGTCTGCAGTTATGCATGAACTATAAGTACTCAAGTAGAACAGTTAGAGCATTGTTAGACTACTGCCACATTCGGGTCATTCAACCCGACTATTCAGTTATTTAAGGTTATGTAGCCAGATCATTAGAAGTCATGATCAATATCAGGATCCTCTGATCAGATAAAGGCACAAGGTGCACAGACGGTCGTTCAGGTTATCCCAGCAACAAGTAGCCTTAGCATGTGGCCGGAAGGCCAGATAAGCTCTAGCTACACCTGTAAACTACCTGTTGATCTCTTCGGCAAGACAAGCCAGTATGACCGTCAATTATATGCCGAGCTCTCTAAATATGAAAATGTTATATCAGTCAAGAAGAGGTAATGGAGCAGCAAAGTTTCAGTGGACAGAGGCATGCGAGCAGAGCTTCCAGGAGCTGAAAGATAAATTAACCTCCGCCCCAGTGTTAGCCTTGCCGGAAGGTACAGAAGGTTATTCAGTATATTGCAACGCATCAAGCGTTGGGTTAGGCTGTTTGTTGATGCAGCATAGTAAGGTGATTGCATATGCCTCCAGACAGCTGAGGAAACACGAGAGGAATTATCCTACCCATGACCTGGAATTAGCCGCGGTGATCCACGCCTTAAAAATGTGGAGACATCACCTGTACGGCGTCCATGTTGATATTTTCACAGATCACAAGAGCCTACAGTATATCTTCACTCAGAGGGAGCTGAATCTGCGGCAACGCGGCTGGTTGGAGTTGTTAAAAGATTATGATGTGAACATTCTGTACCACCCGGGAAAAGCTAATGTTGTAGCAGATGCTCTCAGTCGAAAGTCCATGGGGAGCTTGGCGTATTTGCAGCCCGAGTAGCAGGAATTGGTCAGGGAAATACATCAGTTAGCTAGCCTAGCCATTCGTGTAGCAGAAACAGAGGACGGTAGAGTAGTGATTCAGAACACTGCCGTGTCATCGTTGGTTGTGGAAGTGAAAGAACGGCAATTTGAGGATCCTGAACTAGTTCAGCTTAAGGATTATATTCCGCTAGGGAAGGTGCTAGAGTTCCGGGTAACAGAGGATGGAGTGCTGCGTTGTAAAGATCGTTTATGTGTTCCCAATGTTTTGGACCTCCGCCAGCAGATTATGAATGAGGTACATTACGCCTCTTCACCTCGGTGCAACAAAAATGTACCATGATATCAAAGAAAACTACTGGTGGCTAGATAAAAAAAAAGAGAAATTGCTGAATTTGTAGCCCGGTGTCCTAACTGCCAGCAGGTGAAAGCAAAACATCAGAAACCAGGCGGTTTGACTCAGGACATAGTTGTGCCTCTATGGAAGTGGGAAGCAGTAAATATGGATTTTGTGGCAGGATTACCCCGTACTAAACATGGACATGACTCTATATGGGTGATAGTTGACAGATTGACCGAATCAGCTCATTTCCTGCTAGTTGAAACTACTTTCTCGGCCAGATTATGCGGAGTTGTATATCCAAGAAATAGTCAGGTTGCATGGAGTACCAGTATCCATTATTTCAGACAGAGGAGCACAGTTTACGGCTAGATTCTGTCAGTCGTTTCAGAAAGGTCTGGGAACGCAGAATAATTTGAGCACAGCATTCTACCCTCAGACAGATGGACAGGCGGAACGCACAATTCAGACGCTTGAAGATATGTTGCGAGCGTGTGTGTTAGATTTCGGTGGTAGCTGGGTTGAGCATTTGCCCCTAATCGAGTTTTCTTATAATAATAGCTATCACTCAGCTATCCAGATGGCGCCTTTCGAGGCTTTATACGGGCGAAAATGCAGATCGCCAATTGGCTGGTTTGAAATAGGAAAATCAGCATTGATTGGGCCAGACATTATTCAGCAGTCAGAGGAGAAGGTAAAACTTATCAGAGAACGCCTACTGACTGCACAGAGCCACCAGAAGTCCTATGCAGATGTGCGACGCAGAAACCTGGAATTCGAGGTGAACGACTGGGTATTTTTTAAAAGCATCACTGATGAAAGGGGTGATGAGATTTGGCAAGAAAGGTAAGCTCAGTCCAAGATTTGTTGGGCCTTATCAGATTCGCCGGAGGATAGGTCGAGTAGCATATGAGTTGAACTTGCCTCCAAAGCTAGAGTCCGTTCATTCCCGTCTTTCATGTGTCTATGCTGAGGAAATGCATAGGAGACCCATCCAGAACAGTCCTAGTCCAGGATATCCAGGTTACAGAAGAGCTGGCCTACGAAGAGGTTCCGGTAGCCATCTTAGACAGACAGATTCGTAGATTGAGAACTAAGGATATTGTGTCTGTCAAAGTATTATGGCGTAACAGGAACCAAGAAGAGATGACGTGGGAAGCGGAGGAAGATATGAAAGCTAGATATCCTCACTTATTCCAGGCCTAGCTAGGCGACAGGTATGTCAGTATTGTTACCTATGCAGTACCTTACAGTTGTTTATATATAGGTGAGAAAGATTGATGTTTAGTTATCGAATGAATCTTATAGTATCGTGTGGAGTACCTGTATTGGACTTTTATGTGTTTCAGGATTTTGGGATAGTCCAGATTACAGGGCAAACTCTGCCGAAATTTTCCTAAGAACAAGTTAAGCTAATTGAGTAGTCCTCTAGACAGAAGTTTACATTCGAGGACGAATGTTCTTAAGGGGGGGAGAATGTTATACCCCATAGGATTCCCGGCTCCTAGATGGCCTATTCGTGCGTTAGTCGAGCATATTTGGAAGCCATACATGCTAGAAAAAGACCCGGGGAAAGATCGGACAAGCGCCAAGTCGGCGCGTCGCAAGGCAAAATGCGATTTATAAATCGCATTCAAGGAATGCTACTTATAAATCACATTCCATGAATGTGATTTATAGTGTCTATTATATATAAGCCCCACTTCGGTTTTTTATTCAAATTCCTTATAATTTCCAGTAGAAAACAGAGAGTAATCAAATAGAAGGGGAAAACGAAGATCTCCTACTAAAATTCGTCTGAATACGCCGCCAAACGCGGTCCAAACTCGAATTAACCTCAGGTACCGAGGTATTTAGCAGCAGGGAGCATTCCTACGATTTTTGTTTCACGAAATACGGTCGGCAAATCATCGTGCTACTGGGATAAGGTAAGTGGAATTGCTCCGAACTAGTGTCTATGTGCTCCTAGCTGTTAAGTGAATACTTCTCCCTTCTGGACTTCTGAAAAATAGCAAGCTTTCGACCGTCTTTCGATAAGCCTAAGTTTAGGCTATAATTTTATTGAAAGTGACGTTGTTCTTCAGAATGAAGTTATATTTAGTATTAATTGACATATATATGTGTCACACCCCACCTTGGGGGGTATGACGGCACTTGGTGCCTGTTAGACTCTGAACTGCTAACTGGTCCAGCCTGAGCACATCTGGTGCTTTGGCTGGCTTTGGCTCTATTTCAAGAAACAAATCGGCTATATAACGGCTGTAACCACAGCCTCCGGCCAACTGGCCTGTAGCCATCTGAACCTGTAACAACAGCTAACCAGAAACCGACCTGTAACAAGGAACCTATGCGGGCCGACACGGCCACCATGTTGTCTAGTTATCTGTAACTCAACACAAGACTGCTGTAAAACTACGTGACCGGCAATGTCACCACTACTGTCAAACTAAGGCCCCACACGGCCAACATAAACTGGAATACAAAACACCTACAACAAACTGCACGGCCTCGCACGACCGGCTCAACTAACCAGAGGGAATATATACAGACTGCAAGCCTCTATGAATACTGTAAGAAACTAATAGAAATGATCGGGACAGGGCCCCGACCTACCCATACTGCACAACAAAAGAAAAGGAGCTACACCTCTGGGAATCAGACTCCGGATGACAGGAGCTGATGACTCACTGGCTGGCTGGAATCACGAGGGATCGGCTCCTCGTCCGTGAGTACCTGTAGGCAAGCAATACAATGCCCCGCTGGGCGTCAGTACCACAGGTACTGAGCATGTAAATCAAACTAAAATATGCAACTGAAATGAATAGCACAATAACATGACATTTAAGCAAGAAGTAGCTGAGTCTATCTAGCTGAGGATAACTGGGGAGAGTTTATACATTCTGTAACTAACTGAGCGTACCTGAAGACGTGTCGTCCTTCTGTCAATCAGTATCTACTAGCACATATCATTATACAATAATACACACAATACCTAACCGACCCCCATAAGCCGGAAGGTGCCAACCAAGCAAGCAATCTATTTACCCCTACCCGGGTCTAAACCAACCAAAAACAAGTCACTCCACTCATCTGATAACTGTGAGCTCCTCCTACCGGCCCCCTTGGGTACGTAGCTCAGGCCTTGGCCTCTGATAATAAACTGTGTCTAAGTCCGAAGACTCCTGCCTCTGGGCACAGGTGTGCACACAGATTCGTCTACCCCTGTAAACAGGGTGTGCTAGCTCTGCGCAGAGTAAACTGAACTACCCCTGCAAGCAGGGTGGTCTGGACCGTATTATCATGGTGGTCGGCCATCATCGTCCTTTAGTCGGATGGCATCGCCCAGCTGGTGGCGGTACCTGAATCTGGTATCGACACAGCTATAACCCAAGGGCGGTGGGGATGCTAAAGGGTGCCCACATGCCACAACAAGTCTCAACATACAAAACACATACACAGCAAGCATGCTTAAATGAAAAATACTAATCATATTCTCTTCTTGTATCCCAAGGCCAGTTTGTATTAAATAACTGATACTATATTCTATTTTACACTATTTCTGATTGCTGGACTAACTGCTACCTGGCCTTTATCTGTCTATCTGATTATATCTGGATATAGCTCAATAACATAAAATGTACCATCTACTACTGGATACAATCTCAACAGATGTACTACGTATTGCCTGAATATCTACTATTCTGATTATCGCATGATACGTGATTAATATACTAGCATGCTTGCTGGAACCGTACTAAAATTGTTCCTGTACGCTGGGTATCGGTTAATAGCCTTTACTCTATTTACTTTCTAAGTTGTACTTCCTGACTTGCCGAAAGAATAACTTTACATACCTGGTTTCTGAGTATCCGACTGACCGATGTGATTTCCGTTGGTACTTCTGCTGTTTCTCCCAACTACATGCATATATACGTCAATTAGAACTAAATACATTAATATTCGGGAGAAATTGTCACTTTAGATATATATATTTATCCCAACTTTAACCTTTCGAAAAACGGTCGAAAACTCATTATTTTTCAGCGGTCCAGAAGGGAGAAATATTCACTTCTCAGCTAGGAACACATAGACATTAATTTAGAGCAATTCTATTTATCTTAGTTCGGCGGCTCGCCGATTCGTCGGCCGTATTTCGCGAAACTAAATCCGTAGGAATGCTCTCTGCTGCTAAATACTTCGGTATCTAGGATTAATTTGAGTTTGGGCAGCGTTTGGCAGCGTAATCGGACGAAAATTATAATCCCTCCTTTGTCTTCCTCTGTTTTGCTGCGTATTCTGGAAATTGAAAGGAGTTAAATGATATTAGACCGAAGTGGGGGCTTTATATACTTGAGCCTGAACTTGGGCAACGTGGCACGGAGCCATCGCGGAGGCCTTGCCTCCGTGACACGCTGCCATCGCGGAGGGGCTCTGCCTCGGCTCCTCCCGCGATGGTTCGACGGGTTCCTCGTCCGATCTTTTTCCCGGCCTTTCTCTAGCATGTATGGCCTTCTAATATGCTTGACCAACGTGTGAATAGGTCATCTAGGTGTCGGGAATTCTATGGGGTATAACATTCTCCCCCCCTTAAGAACATTCGTCCTCAAATGTACACTGCTATCTAGAGGACTCCTTACTTTCTTTCTAGAAAACTTTCGGCAGAGTCTCCCCTGTAATATGGACTATCGCAAAAACCTGAAATGCAGAAAAGTCCAACACAGGCACTGCACACAATATTCTAAGATCCATTGGATAACTAGATATCAATCTTTCTTTATCATTTACAAACATAAAACCATAAGGTACTGTATAAGTAATAATACGGACATACCTGTCGCCTGACTAGGCCTGAAATAAGTGAGGGTATCTGGTTTTCATTTCCTCTTCAGCCTCCCACGTCATTTCTTCACGATTCCTGTTACGCCACAACACTTTGACAGATGCAACATCTTTAGTTCTCAGTCTGCGAATCTGTCTGTCTAGGATAGCTACGGGAACCTCTTCATATGTTAATTCTTCTGTAACCTGGACATCCTGAACCGGAACTACTGTAGAAGGGTCCCCTATGAACTTCCGTAACATAGAAACATGGAATACTGGGTGAACAGATGCTAACTCTGGGGGCAAGTTCAACTCGTATGCAACTCGGCCTATTCTTCGCCGAATCTGATATGGCCCAATGAATCTTGGGCTAAGCTTGCCTTTCTTGCCAAACCTCATTGCCCCTTTCATCGGGGACACTTTCAGATATACTCAGTCATTTACCGAAAATACTAAATTCCTGCATAAGACTTCTGGCGGCTCTGAGCAGTCAGTAAACGTTCTCGGATAAACTTTACCTTTTCCTCGGACTGCCGAACAATGTCTGGGCCAACTAACGCTGATTCTCCTATTTCAAACCAGCCCACCGGTGATCTACATTTTCGCTCGTATAATGCCTCGAAAGGCGCCATCTGAATAGCTGACTGGTAGTTGTTATTATAAGCAAATTCAATTAACGAAAGATGTTCATCCCAGCTACCCCCAAAATCTAACACACACGCTCGTAGCATATCTTCGAGCGTCTGAATCGTACGTTCAGCCTGCCCATCTGTTTGAGGATGGAATGCTGTCCTCAAGTTAATCTACGTTCCCAAACCTTTCTGAAACGACTTCCAGAATCTAGTTGTAAATTGTGCTCCCCTATCTGAAATGATAGATACCGGCACTCCATGCAATCTAACTATTTCTCTAATATATAATTCGGCATAATCCTCAGCTGAGAAGGTAGCCTTCACTGGTAGGAAATGAGCTGATTTTGTCAGCCTGTCAACTATTACCCAAATGGAATCATTTCTGCGTCTGGTACGGGGTAATCCTGTAACAAAATCCATATTTATCGCTTCCCATTTCCACATAGGCACAGCTATATCCTGCGTCAGACCGCCCGGTTTCTGGTGCTCCGCTTTCATCTGCTGGCAGTTAGGACATCTAGATACAAATTCGACTATTTAAGATTTCATACCTGGCCACCAGTAAATGTCTCTGATATTGTGGTACATTTTCGTTGCTCCTGGATGGAGGGAATAACGAGCGTAATGTACCTCATGCATAATCTGCTGGTGAAGCCCTGAAACATTCGGGACACATAGACGGCCCCCACAACGTAGTACATCATCTTCAGTCACTTGGAAATCTGTCTCTTTACCTTCCTGAATTCTATCTCTGAGTTGGACTAAGTCAGGGTCCTCGTACTGCCGTTCTTTTACCTCTGTAACTAGTGATGACTCGGCAGAATTCTGAATCACCGCTCTGTTATTTTCTGTCTCCACTACTCGAACAGCTAACCCAGCTAGTTGATGAATTTCCTTGGCTAATTCCCGCTTCTCGGGCCGCAAATACGCCAAACTCCCCATTGACTTACGGCTCAGGGCATCTGCTACTACATTAGCTTTTCCTGGATGATAGAGAATATTTACATCATAGTCTTTCAACAATTCTAACCAGCGACGTTGCCGCAGATTTAACTCCCTCTGTGTGAAAATGTATTGCAGACTTTTATGATCTGTGAAAATGTCTACATGGACGCCATACAGATAATGCCTCCAAATTTTCAGAGCGTGGATCACTGCGGCCAGTTCCAGGTCATGGGTCGGATAGTTCTTTTCGTGTTTCCTCAACTGTCTGGAAGCATAAGCAATCACCTTACCATGCTGCATTAACACACAACCCAGTCCCAAACCTGAAGCGTCACAATACACCGCATACCCATCTATTCCCTCTGGCAATGCTAGTACTGGGGCGGAGGTCAATCGGTCTTTCAACTCTTGAAAACTCTGCTCACATGCCTCCGTCCACTGAAATTTTACTGCTTTCTGTGTCAGCTTTGTCAGAGGTGCTGCTATAGTGGAGAATCCTTCAACAAATCTCCGATAATATCCTGCTAAACCCAAGAAACTGCGAACCTCGGTCGGAGTGGTAGGTCTGGGCCATGTCTTGACTGCCTCTATTTTCTATGTGTCTACCTGTATACCAGCATCCGACACGATGTGCTCCAAAAAGGCAACTGAGTTCAGCCAGAACTCACACTTAGAAAATTTGGCGTACAGCTGACGTTCTCTAAGGATCTGGAGTACTGTTCGTAAATGGTTCTGGTGATCTGTCTCTGAACGAGAGTATACCAGAATATCATCGATAAATACTATCACGAACAGATCTAAATACGGTCTGAATATGCTGTTCATCAGGTCCATAAACACTGCGGGAGCATTCGTCAGCCCGAAAGACATAACTAGGAATTCAAAGTGACCATACCTGGTCCTGAAAGCAGTCTTTAGAATGTCTCTCTCACGAACCCGGACCTGGAGGTATCCGGACCTCAGATCTATCTTAGAGAAACATTTGGCCCCCTGCAATTGGTCAAACAAATCATCTATTCTCGGGAGCGGGTATTTGTTTTTCACTGTAACTTTGTTTAGTTGCCGATAATCTATGCACATTCGGAGCGAGCCATCTTTCTTTCTCACGAATAAAACTGGCGCACACCACGGTGAAGTACTCGGCCTGATAAAACCTTTATCTAACAAATCTTTCAACTGCTCCTTTAATTCTCTGAGTTCTGTAGAGCCATACGATAAGGAGGAATCGATATCGGCTGAGTACTTGGTAACAAGTTGATCGCAAAATCTATCTCCCTTTCGGGAGGGACACCAGGCAACTCATCCGGGAATACGTCAGGGAATTCATTGACCACTGGAACAGACTGAAGAGTCGGAGGTTCCACCCGAACGTCCTGGACTCTAACTAGGTGGCAAATACATCCCTTTGCTATTAATTTTCTTGCCTTAAGGTAGGAAATAAACCTACCTTTCGGCGTAGGTGTACTCCCTTTCCACTCTCGCACTGCTTCCCTCGGAAAGTGGAATCGGACCGTCTTAGTCCAGCATTCTAAGTCGGCGTAGCATGGCACTAACCAGTCCATACCCATAATGGCATCGAAGTCGACCATCTCAAGTTCTATTAAGTCTACTGTGGTCTGGCGATCAGCAACCTCTACCGTACACCCTCGGTAAACTCTTTTAGCTTTAATCGAGTCACCGACCGGTGTAAGCACTGAAAAGGGCTGCTGAAGCAATTCTGGTTCGATACCCAACTTTCGGGCCACAAGTGGTGTGATATATGACAATGTAGACCGTGGATCAATCAATACATAAACAGGATATGAACAGATAATCAATGTACCTGTGACTACGTCGGGAGATGCCTCTGAATCCTGCCTCCCCGGTAATGCATAGGTACGGCTGAGGCCTGCACCTGAGCCAGAGGCTCCTGGTCTACCTCGGCCCCTATTCCCTGAACCTGAGGGTCTGCGCCCCACTGAGGCTGCTGGAACTCGTGGCCCTGCTGACGCTCTATCTAGATCATCCTGACTACCCTGTCCCCTGGCTGGACAATCTCTCATTAAATGCCCTTCCTGTCCGCAGTAATAACACCCTGGAAAGCCTTGCCTGCAGGCTCCAGAATGTAGTCTGTTGCATATAGGACAAAATGCGATTTATAAATCGCATTCAAGGAATGCTACTTATAAATCGCATTCCATGAATGTGATTTATAGTGTCTATTATATATAAGCCCCACTTCGGTTTTTTATTCAAATTCCTTATAATTTCCAGTAGAAAACAGAGAGTAATCAGATAGAAGGGGAAAACGAAGATCTCCTACTAAAATTCGTCTGATTACGCCGCCAAACGCGGTCCAAACTCGAATTAACCTCAGGTACCGAGGTATTTAGCAGCAGGGAGCATTCCTACGATTTTTGTTTCACGAAATACGGTCGGCAAATCATCGTGCTACTGGGATAAGGTAAGTGGAATTGCTCCAAACTAGTGTCTATGTGATCCTAGCTGTTAAGTGAATACTTCTCCCTTCTGGACTTCTGAAAAATAGCAAGCTTTCGACCGTCTTTCGATAAGCCTAAGTTTAGGCTATAATTTTATTGAAAGTGACGTTGTTCTTCAGAATGAAGTTATATTTAGTATTAATTGACATATATATGTGTCACACCCCACCTTGGGGGGTATGACGGCACTTGGTGCCTGTTAGACTCTGAACTGCTAACTGGTCCAGCCTGAGCACATCTGGTGCTTTGGCTGGCTTTGGCTCTATTTCAAGAAACAAATCGGCTATATAACGGCTGTAACCACAACCTCCGGCCAACTGTCCTGTAGCCATCTGAATCTGTAACAACAGCTAACCAGAAACCGACCTGTAACAAAGAACCTATGTGGGCCGACAAGGCCACCATGCTGTCTAGTTATCTGTAACTCAACACAAGACTGCTGTAAAACTATGTGACCGGCAAGGTCACCACTACTGTCAAACTAAGGCCCCACACGGCCAACATAAACTGGAATACAAAACAGCTACAGCAGACTGCACGGCCTCGCACGACCGGCTCAACTAACCACAGGGAATATATACAGACTGCAAGCCTCTACGAATACTGTAAGAAACTAATAAAAATGATCGGGACAGGGCCTTGACCTACCCATACTGCACAACAAAAGAAAAGGAGCTACACCTCTGGGAATCAGACTCCGGATGACAGGAGCTGATGACTCACTGGCTGGCTGGAATCACGAGGGAACGGCTCCTCATCCGTGAGTACCTGTAGGCAAGCAATACAGCGCCCCGCTGGGCGTCAGTACCACAGGTACTGAGCGTGTAAAGCAAACTGAAATATGCAACTGAAACGAATAGCACAATAACATGACATTTAAGCAGGAAGTAGCTGAGTCTATCTAGCTGAGGATAACTGGGGAGAGTTTATACATTCTGTAACTAACTGAGCGTACCTGAAGACGTGTCGTCCTTCTGTCTATTAGTATCTACTAGCACATATCATTATACATAATAATACACACAATACCTGACCGACCCCCATAAGCCGGAAGGTGCCAACCAAGCAAGCAATCTATTTACCCCTACCCGGGTCTAAACCAACCAAAAAAAAGTCACTCCACTCATCTGATAACTGTGAGCTCCTCCTATCGGCCCCCTTGGGTACGTAGCTCAGGCCTTGGCCTCTGACAATAAACTGTGTCTAAGTCCGAAGACTCCTGCCTCTGGGCACAGGTGTGCACAACGAGTGGTCTGCCCCTGTAAACAGGGTGTGCTAGCTCTGCGCAGAGTAAACTGAACTACCCCTGCAAGCAGGGTGGTCTGGACCATATTATCATGGTGGTCGGCCATCATCGTCCTTTAGTCGGACGGCATCGCCCAGCTGGTGGCGGTATCTGAATTTGGTATCGACACAGCTATAACCCAGGGGCGATGGGGATGCTAAAGGGTGCCCACATGCCACAACAAGTCTCAACATACAAAACACATACACAGCAAGCATGCTTAAATGAAAAATACTAATCATATTCTCTTCTTGTATCCCAAGGCCAGTTTGTATTAAATAACTGATACTATATTCTGTTTTACACTATTTCTGATTGCTGGACTAACTGATACCTGGCCTTTATCTGTCTATCTGATTATATCTGGATATAGCTCAATAACATAAAATGTACCATCTACTACTGGATACAATCTCAACAGATGTACTACGTATTGCCTGAATATCTACTATTCTGATTATCGCATGATACGTGATTAATATACTAGCATGCTTGCTGGAACCGTACTAAAATCATTCCTGTACGCTGGGTATCGGTTAATAGCCTTTACTCTATTTACTTTCTAAGTTGTACTTCCTGACTTGCCGAAAGAATAACTTTACATACCTGGTTTCTGAGTATCCGACTGACCGATGTGCTTTCCGTTGGTACTTCTGCTGTTTCTCCCAGCTACATGCATATATACGTCAATTAGTACTAAATACATTAATATTCGGGAGAAATTGTCACTTTAGATATATATATTTATCCCAACTTTAACCTTTCGAAAAATGGCCGAAAACTCGTTATTTTTCAGCGGTCCAGAAGGGAGAAATATTCACTTCTCAGCTAGGAACACATAGACATTAATTTAGAGCAATTCTATTTACCTTAGTTCGGCGGCTCGCCGATTCGTCGGCCGTATTTCATGAAACTAAATCCGTAGGAATGCTCTCTGCTGCTAAATACTTTGGTATCTAGGATTAATTTGAGTTTGGGCAGCGTTTGGCAGCGTAATCGGACGAAAATTATAATCCCTCCTTCGTCTTCCTCTGTTTTGCTGCGTATTCTGGAAATTGAAAGGAGTTAAATGATATTAGACCGAAGTGGGGGCTTTATATACTTGAGCCTGAACTTGGGCAACGTGGCACGGAGCCATCGCGGAGGCCTTGCCTCCGTGACACGCTGCCATCGCGGAGGGGCTCTGCCTCGGCTCCTCCCGCGATGGTTCGACGGGTTCCTCGTCCGATCTTTTTCCCGGCCTTTCTCTAGCACGTATGGCCTTCTAATATGCTTGACCAACGTGTGAATAGTTCCACTAGGTGCCGGGAATTCTACGGGGTATAACAATATGAATGCAGTTGGGAGAAATAGCTGGAGTATTAACCGAGCCTCGTCCGACCGACGGATAACCCGAGGTTAAGGTATGTAAAGCTAGTTCCTTCGGCAAGTTAGTAGCTTTAGCCTTGTATAGTACAATAAACTCCGTAGTAGAATTCCCGGAGTTGAATGTTAAGTATTGTGCAAAGTTCGGTAAACCTAGTTTGCGTTGTCATATCGTATTCAGTCTGAAAGTTAGAAGAGCATGCGCCCAAGGGCAAGTTAGTATTTCAGATTCAGTATTGCCTATTACGTGATTAGCAAGCATGTAGTAGAATAAAATAATTAGATTTTTCATAATAAAAGTTCGTAAAGAAAGATCAGATAGACAGACAGTTATGGCTACAGATTAGCCATTCAGACAGATAGTATCATGGCTACAGATTAGCCGTACAGTTAAACAAAAATTACAGAATCTGTATAATTAGTAAGAATCAGTTCAGTGTAGAGACAGATCAGAATAAGAAGTTAGATTTCAGATAGTCTTTCAGTTATACATGCTTGCTATTTATATGTGCTATTTGTTTGTTGAGACTTGCTGTGGCATGTGGGTGTCCCTTTAGCATCCCCACCGCCCCTGGGTTATAGCTGTGTCGATACCAGATTCAGATACCGCCACCAGCTGGGCGATGCCGTCTGCCTAGAGGACGATGATGGCCGACCACCATGATAATACGGTCCAGACCACCCTGCTTGCTGGGGTAGTTCAGTTTACTCTGCGCAGAGCCAGATTACCCTGTTTACAGGGGCAGATTACTCTGTGTGCGCTTGTGGCCGGGGGTAGTTTCAGATATAGATTTTTATAAAATTACCCTGTTGCGTGCTTGCACCCAGGGGCAGTTTCAGTTACATATACAGCAGTAGACTACCCCGTGTGCACTTGCACCCAGAGGCAGGAGTCTTCGGACTCAGACATAGTTTATTGTCAGAGGCCAAGGCCTGAGCTACGTACCCAAGGGGACCGGTAGGAGGAGCTCACAGTTATCAGATGAGTGAAGTGACTTATTTTTGGTTGGTTTAGACCCGGGTAGGGGTAAATAGATTGTGTGTTGGTTGGCACCTTCCGGCTTATGGGGGTCGGTCAGGTATTGTGTGTATTTATATGTATACCTATATGTGCTATTAGATACTGATAGACAACAGGACGGCACGGTATCAGGTACGCTCAGTTTAGTTATAGAATAATTAAACTGTCACCCGTTATTCTCAGCTAGATAGACTCATCTACTTCCTGTTTCTGTGTCATGTTACTGTTGTTATTCATTTCAGTTATGCATTTCAATTGCTTTACATGCTAAGTACCAGTGGTACTGACGCCCGCTTGGGGCGCTGCACTACGTGCCTACAGGTACTCACAGACGAGGAGCCGATCCCTCGTGATCCTAGCCAGCGCAGAGTCATTAGCTCCTGTCCTCCGGAGCCTGATATTCAGAGGTGTATTTCATTTTCTTTTGTTGTATCGTACGGGTAGGTTGGGGCCCTGTGCCAACCATTTTATCAGTATTCCTAGAGGCTTGCAGTCTGTATATATTTCCCTGTGGTCAGTTGAGCCGGTCGTGTGAGGCCGTGCAGTTTGTTATAGTTGTCTAGCATTTCAGTTTATGTTGGCTGTGTGAGGCCTTAGTTTGACAGTAGTGGTGACCTTGTCGGTCACGTAGTCTTACAGTAGTCTTGTGTTGAGTTATAGACAACTAGACAACATGGTGGCCTTGTCGGCCCGCATAGGCTCCCTTACATTGACATGTTTCTTGTTAGCTGTTATTACAGATACAGGTGGCTATAGGCCAGTTGGCCGGAGGCTGTGTTTACAGCCGTTATATAGCCTGTTGTTTCCAGAAATCTGAGTTAGAGCTAGCCAGGCACCAGTTGTGCCTAGCCTCACCAGTTAACAGTCTAGATCTTACTAGGGCACTAGGTGCCAGTCATACCCCCCAAGACGGGGCGTGACAATAGGATAGTGATCTTTCCTTGTGGATTCATTGAGCTTTCTGTAGTCCATGCAAATCTGCCAGCCTGTGACGGTGCGTGTAGGGATTAGCTCATTTTTCTCATTGGTGACCACAGTCATCCCTCCTTTCTTTGGAACACACTGAACGGGGATGACCTATTCGCTGTCCGAAATAAGATAGACCACACTTGTATCAAGCCACTTAATTACTTCTTTCCTAACCACATCCTTTATCATCGGATTCAACCTCCGCTGAGGCTGTACAGTTGTCTTTGCTCCTATCTCCATGAAAATTCTGTGTGTGCAAAAAGCTGGCTTGATACCCCGAATATTTGACATTTGCCTGCCCGTCGCTTTCTTCCTTCTTTTGAGAACCACTAATGCTTCCTTTACCTGTGCCTCTGTCAATTCTGCGGAGATGATGAATGGCAAAGTGTCATCTTCCCCCCAAAATATATATTTTAAATGGGGAGGCAATGTTTTCAACTCCAGTTTTGGTGGTTCCTCAATAAATGGTTTCGGCAATGGTTCCAGGGACCTCATTAAAGGCTGAAAGTCATGCTTCCTGAGATACCACTTTGGTTCATTCAACATTTGCACCATCTCATAAGTATCTCTATCTCCTAAATAATCGGAGCTCATCAATGCTCTTTCCAATGGATCTCGAGAATCAACAATCTGAAGAATTTCTGCTTGGTCTAGCACATTGATTGCTGAAAGCTCCTCATATATGGCAGGAAGCTTCATGGCCTTATATACATCAAATACCTCCACTTTGTCATGCGATCGCATGGTTAGCTGCCCTTCAGCTACATCAATCAAAGCTCTCCCGGTTGCCAAGAAAGGATGTCCCAAAATAAATGGGACTTCCGCATCCGGCTCAAAATCTAAGGCAATGAAATCTATCGAAAAGATAAGGGAGCCCACTTGCACCAGCACGTCCTCTACAATGCCATCTGGTCTGGCCAAAGAGCGGTCCGCTAACTGCAAGATCACTGTAGTTGGTCTAGGACTACCCAGCCCCAACTTCTTGAACACCGATGTCGGCATCAAGTTAATGCTCACTCCCAAATCGCATAATCCGCGAGCTCGGATACTTGCCCAATTGTTATCTGAATTGTAAAGCTCCCAGGGTCCTTGAGCTTTGTTGGCAACCTGTTCTGTATTCGGGAAGTGCACTCCTCAGTAAGTGCCAGTGTAGCATACTCCGTCAATCTGCTTTTGTTAGCTACGATGTCCTTGATATACTGTCACACCCCGCCTTGGGGGGTATGACTGGCACCTGGTGCCCTACTAGGACCTGACCTGCTGGACTGCTAAGCCTGGGCACATCTAGTGCCTGGCTGGCTCTAACCCATATTTCTGGAAACAAAGGGCTATATAACGGCTGTAAATACAGCCCCCGGCCCATTGGCCTATAGCCTTCCGTACCTGTACTAGCAGCTGACCAGAAACATACTAATTCAGGGGAACCTATGCGGGCCGACAAGGCCACCATGCTGTCTAGTTATATGCAACTCAATCATAAAGCATAAAAAGAACTACGTGACCGGCAAGGTCACCACTACTGGCAAGCTATGGCCCCACACGACCAAAGTAAAAGAAAGCAAGAATACTGACAACCAAACAACTGCACGGCCTCACACGACCGGCTCATCTGACCATAGGGAATATATAGATTGCAAGCCTCTAAGAATAGCAATAGAACTGGTCGGGACAGGGCCCCGACCTACCCGTACTATAAAACAAAAGAACTGAAATACACCTCTGGAATTCAGTCTCCGGATGACAGGAGCTGAATACTCGATCGCTGACAGGAATCACGTGGTGTCACCTGCTCGTCTATAAGTACCTGCAGGCAAGTAATGCAGCGCCCTGCCGGGCGTCAGTACCGCTGGTACTGAGTATGTAAAGTAATAACTGAAGCAAAATCTGAATACAATAATATAACTGAAGAAACTGAAGTAGAGAGAATAGACTAACTGTCTGATAATGCAAATCATACCTTCTCTCAATCTTTACTGGGAAGGATAAGAGTCATACCTGGAAACGTATCGTGCTACTGCTGATCTACTTGTATCTAACATAACATGGTATAACATGAAATAACATAACATAGCACACACAAACCTTACCCGGCCCCCATAAGCCGGGAGGTACAACCAGCACAGAATCTATACCCCTACCCCGGTCATCCCATCTCCTACACTGGCTGTAAGCATCCTGCCGGTCCCCTGGGTATGCACTTGGGCTCGCTGAGCCCCTGACTATAACTGTACCTGAGTCCGAAGGACTCCTGAATCAACACCCCGGGCGTACCCGCTCGACGGGGGTGTATAAGGGCCGACCAAGGCACAATATGGGGAAACTGGCATCCCATCTTCGTCCCCTTGTGGGACGGCATATCACTCCGTAGAGTGACGTATCCTCATCCTCTGGCGGACGAGTCGATACAGCTATTAACCCTGGGGCGGTCAGGGATGCTGGGTAATCCAACCCCAAACAATACAACGGTCTCAACTAGTAATGCTGTCTGTGTATCTCACATGCTGAGGCTAATAGGGGTAAAGTATCATATATATATTACATGCTGAGCTAATGATAGTGATTTGTACGTATTTAATACGTGCTGAGGTAGGTCAAGATGTATAAATATGAATGTAGTCTCCTGCCGGACTATACTGGGCAAATGCTATATAAGATAATGTTTCTACTGAAAACTCTGCTGTTTACTAAGTTTTTGTATACACTATATGCTGAACTAGTGATAGAAATAGGTACATACTTAACACATGCTGAGGCTGGAAGTACTATATATGTATGTACGAATATAATCTTTCTGCTAAACTACGTTGTATACTGACTTTCTATAGTAACATGATTTACTAATCCTGACATGCTTTCTGAACTTCATTTTAGTCTGCTATTCTATTTCTGAAGTGCTTTACGGGTATTGCATTACTATACGGGGTTTCAACTGAATACAACCATATCCTGACATGGCATATCACATTACATACTGAGTATACTGGGCAATCTCTAATACCTGCGTTAGAATCTGTATCATACTGATAGGTTTCGTACACGTTACAACCCAAAACTTCTCATATTGCACCAATCTTCACAATAATCGATTTCTGAACATTCTACTGGTCTGTAAATTACTATACTGCTTCAATGTTACTCAACTTGCCGAGGAAACTTAACTTTACATACCTTATCCTTGAATTATTCGTCTGTCGGACGAGGCTCGGCCTGTACTTCAATTGTTTTCTCCCAACTGCATTCATAAACATATCAATTAACACTAAATACAACTTTATTTCAAAAGGCAATGTCACTTTCGATATAGTTTATAGCCTAAACTTAGGCTTATCGAAAGACGGCCAGAAACTCGCTATTTTTCAGCGGCCCAGAAGGGAGAAATATTCACTTCACAACTAGGAACACATAGACACTAATTTAGAGCAATTCCACTTACCTTGACTCGGTGGCTCGACGATTCGTCGGCCGTATTTCACGAAACTAATTCTGTAGAAATGCTCTCTGCTGCTAAATACTTGGGTATCTTGGATTAATCTGAGTTTGGGCAGCGTTTGGTAGCGTAATCGGACGAAAATATTAAATTTCCCTTCGTCTTCCTCTGTTCACTGCATATTCTAGAATTTTCATAAGGTATTGAATGAGTTAAAACCGAAGTGGGGGCTTTATATACTTGGGGCTGGACCAGGGCAACGTGTCACGGAGCCAACGCGGAGGCTCCTCCTCCGTGACACGCTGCCATCGCGGAGGGGCTCTGCCTCGGCTCCTTCCGCGATGGTTCGACAGGCTTCTCGTCCGATCTTTTCCCGGGCCTTTCTCCCACACGTATGGCCTTCAAATATGCTTAACCACCGTGGGAATAGGTCATCTAAGTGCCGGAAATTCTACGGGTATAACATTCTCCCCCCCTTAAGAACATTCGTCCTCGAATGTACACTGTTATCTAAAGAACTTTCCGGATCCTCTGGAATATGGAAAAATTTACTTTCTGGAAAAACATCAGCAGAGTTTCCCCTGTAACATGGACTATAGAAAAAACCTGAAATGCAGAAAAGTCCAATACAGGCACTGCACACAATATTCTAAGATTCACTGAACAACTAAATATCACTTCTTCTTTATCATTTACCGACATACAACCACAAGATACTGCATAGGTAATAATTCGGACATACCTATCACCTGACTAGGCCTATAATAAGCGAGGATGTCTGATCCTCATATCTTGATAGACGTAATATCTTTAGTGTGTAGTCTGCGAATCTATCTGTCTAGGATAGCTACTGGGACCTCTTCATAGGCCAGCTTCTTCGTAACCTGGATATTCTGGACTGGGACTACTCTGGACGGGTCCCCTATGCATTTCCTCAGGATAGCTACATAACAGACCGGATACATGGATTCTAATTCCGAAGGCAAATTCAACTAATGGTAACTGCTCATTTTGACTATTACTGAAATCTAGCACACACGCTCGCAACATGTCTTCGAGCGTCTGAATTGTGCGCTCAGCCTACTCATCTGTCTAAGGGTAGAACGCTGTGCTTAAATTAGTCTGCGTGCCCAAACCTTTCTGAAATGATTGCCAGAATCTAACTGTAAATTGTGCTCCTCTGTCTAAAATAACGGATACTGGTATTCCCTATAATCTGACTACCTTTCTGATATACAACTTACTGGCAAGAATGAACTGATTTTGCCAATCTGTCATTTATTACCCATATAGAGTCATGTCTGTGTTTAATACAGGATAATCTTGCTACAAAAATTCATATTCACCGCTTCTCATTTCCGGAGAGGCACAGCTGTGTCCTGGGTCAAACCCACCTGGTTTCTGATGTTCTGCTTTCGCCTGTTGGGAGTTAGGATACTGGGCTACCAGTAGTTCTCCTTAATGTCATGGTACCTCTTTGTCGTATCGGGATGAAGAGAATAGCGGGCGTAATACGCCTCGCTCATAAACTGATGGCGATGCCCCAAAATATCTGGAGCACAAATGCGGCCTTTATATCGCCACCCTTCATCCCCGGTTATCTGAAAATATGTCATCTCTCCTTACTGAACCTTGTGTTCAAGTTGATCCTGGCTAGGGTTTCCATACTTCCGTTCCTTTACTTCCACTGCTAACGACAACACTGAAACATTCTGTATTATCGCTCTGTTATCTTTTATTTCTGCTATATGACTGGTTATCTAGCTAACTGGTGTAACTCTCGAGTCTATCCTCGTTGTTCAGGCAGTTCAGGCTAAGGGCATCTGCCGCCACGTAAACCCTTCCTGGGTGATACAAAATCTTCCTCTTTCCCTTTTTTTTTAAAGCATAAACTACTGTCGCTAACTCCAGATCAGAGGGTAAGGTAATTCTTTTCACGTTTCTTCAACTGCCTGAAAGCATAAGCTATTACTTTACCATGCTGCCTCAACCCTCTGTATCTCCTGGCGATACTAACACTGGAGCTGATGTTAACCTGGCTTTTAACTCTTGGAAGTTCTGCTCACACACCTCAGTCTACTGAAACTTTGCTGCCTTCTGTGTCAATTTAGTCAAAGGTGCTGCTAAGGTGGAAAATCCTTCCATAGACCCTCTGCAGTGTCCGGCTAACCGCAGGGACTGCGTACTTTGATCAGGGTGGTAGATTTAGGCTATGTCTTCACTGTTGATTTTTATGGGTATCTATCTGTACACCAGCCTCCGACATAATGTGACCGAAAAGGCTACTAAACTCAACTAAGATTCACATTTTCAAAAATTAACATATAACTGACAATCATACTGGTTTATTATACTGGAGAATCTGACAAGTAATCTACCGGTATAACTAAAGCTTTATCTGGCCTTCTGACCGCATGCTAAGGCTACTGGTTGCTAAGGTAATCTTGAACAACTATCTGCACACCATGTGCCCGCATCTGATCAGGGGGTCCTGATATTGATCATGACCTCTAACGATCTGGCTGCATAACCTTACATAATTGAATAGTCGGGTTGAATGACCCGAACGTGGCAGTAGTCTAATAATGCTCTAACTGTACTACTTGAGTGCTTATAGTTCGTGCATAACCGCAACCTCGTGGGCATCTAATTGCTCTGTTATTTTACTTGAACCACTGTAAGGCTGGACTTAATCAACTTACTCCCAGGCGATCAATCCCTGGATCATCACGGGGAGTCTACTGATCCCCTGGTCTTAATAAACACTGTGCTAGCAGGGTACTATCAATTTCTTATGCCTTGTGTGTATCCACTTAGATTTATACTGCTATTCTGGAGAATTCTCGGTCTTATGGGCTATTCTGTAAATACTGGCCTTCTGCTAGGGCTCTGTATCTAAACATCTTACAAGAACCAGTTGAAGTACTAGTCTGTCGCTGGCTACTGATGTGGACCCTTCCTTGGGGTACCCACGGGTATTATGACTGGGGCGGCCGGCTAACTTATGGGGTGTTTCACATAATAACTGCTAGGTTGACTAAGGCCAACTCTCACCTACAAGACTGGAAAAATGATGTACGACCACTTAATATACTAGAACAATTTTGGTATTGCTAATCTCTGAAATTTGCCTATCCGGCTTCCAATCCTGGTTCTAGCACATGCGCTACTGTTACCGATCTTCAGGGATGCCTCCCTGCTAATACAGGCGCCAGCTGGTCGATAGACCGTCTAACTGCGCCCTTATTATCTAGCCATCTGCTTTAGGCCATTAACTCTGGTAAACTCCTAGAGCCTGGATCTGACAACAACACATAAGTCTTTTAATCTAATAACTGAGAACTGAGATAGTTTAAGTTTCTATGACTTCATACGTAACTCACACTTAATCCGCCCTTTCCCTCCTTCTTTTCTTTCTTTCTTCCCCCTCTTTCTTCTCTTTTTGGTCCCCCAATACAATTTGTATAGGCTTTCTATTACTAATCAACATCTGTGATTGTAGCCCTTATAGGCAGCCACTCACAACCTATCTATTATCTATATATCTATATATCGCTGGCTACGTACAATATGTACTAATTCCTGCGGTAATTCATAACCTCCGACATGTTCTGTTGAGTCTCACATTGTACATGATACATTTCTTCTACGGCCTAATAATATCTCCTGCCCTGACTTATCATTTCATTGTATTGTCACCCCATTCTGAAAGTAACAAACATAAACATTCTAATTATTATCTGCTGTTTAAAATCCCGCCACTCTTGCGATGTGGGGGTCGACGTTCGAATCCTGTAGCCTTACTAGGCATATACTGAGAGCCCATGTCTATCTGCTGGGCCTTATCTCTAGGCCACACTAGATTAGAATTACTGTATCGGTAACTTCTTAACTTTTCTATAGCGGACATACTGCGGTATTCTGAACCGCGATCTTACTGTCAGCGCGAATCTTAATCCTTAATACAATACTTTATCAATCCGGGGTAGTTCTAATTTCCCCACAAGATCTAACATTCCTGCTTCTTCCTCTCATCTTGCTTAACTGAACTCTGGGGTTCAAGGTACCTGCCTTTCATTGCTAATGAGATTACTGATCAAGCCTCGGCCTATACTTCTTCTGGCGTATATTCAAGCCCATCTGATTCACATGACCTCTATATCTTTCGAGGTCACAACTAGATAATAACTATAATCTTACAGGTATGTCTTGCTATCTGTTAGCATATATGGCGGGCTTGGCCTTTTTCTGACTCAACTTGACTATTATTAGGCATTAATCACTAGGAGGTCTGTTACCCCTACTTCGGGTAAGCATCAGTCTTACTGTCTTTACTGGCTTGTTATCATAAGGGTCTGCACAACTTACGTAATCATAAGGGCTCTCTATATTTTCTACTACTTACTGGGATCAATCAACCCATCTTTACTTACTGCATGCTTTGGTAACCCCATCTCAAGTCTTATGCCCCTTTACTATACTGGCATCAAAATCAGGAGGTGGGAATAGCCCTTTTCTTATTGCAACAAGTAAAAGCATTTAACTGTACCATACCCAAAAAGAAATGTATTTGGGATTCCTGCATTTCCCGCTCGTTTTCGTACTTACCTGGTAGTCTGACCTTATCTGTAATCTTAATCAGATTCTTATATACTAATAAGTAAATCAACTCATATGTACATTATACTTTTGACTCCCTATTCTGACGTTATCAACGTATACTAGGAATAATGCTAATAAGGTATCACGCGGGGAGGTCTCTGATACCCCCTCCTGCTGCTGTAATTATCATGTAACTGACTGAAGTTCTTTTCTGTTGCTATCTCTGATCTTCTGCCTGTGGTAGGTAAATGCTGATCTGCCTTTGTATCTGTAATCAAAGAATACGGTAAGTTTTCAGGGACTCAACCCTATATTGTACCGCTCTAAAGCACGACTGACTGAGAAGGAAAGGTAACCATCATATCATGCCTCGCAGCCTCCTGCCTATAGTATGTGGTGCACAACACATCTATAGACAAGACTCTACTTAGCACGGCTTGCAGACTCCCTGGGATACGACCTGCTCTGATACCAAGTTTGTCACACCCCGCCTTGGGGGGTATGACTGGCACCTGGTGCCCTACTAGGACCTGACCTGCTGGATTGCTAAGCCTGGGCACATCTAGTGCCTGGCTGGCTCTAACCCATATTTCTGGAAACAAAGGGCTATATAACGGCTGTAAATACAGCCCCCGGCCCATTGGCCTATAGCCTTCCGTACCTGTACTAGCAGCTGACCAGAAACATACTAATTCAGGGGAACCTATGCGGGCTGACAAGGCCACCATGCTGTCTAGTTATCTGCAACTCAATCATAAAGCATAAAAAGAACTACGTGACCGGCAAGGTCACCACTACTGGCAAGCTATGGCCCCACACGGCCAAAGTAAAAGAAAGCAAGAATACTGACAACCAAACAATTGCACGGCCTCACACGACCGGCTCATCTGACCACAGGGAATATATAGACTGCAAGCCTCTAAGAATAGCAATAGAACTGGTCGGGACAGGGCCCCGACCTACCCGTACTATAAAACAAAAGAACTGAAATACACCTCTGGAATTCAGTCTCCGGATGACAGGAGCTGAATACTCGATCGCTGACAGGAATCACGTGGTGTCACCTGCTCGTCTATAAGTACCTGCAGGCAAGTAATGTAGCGCCCCGCCGGGCGTCAGTACCGCTGGTACTGAGTATGTAAAGCAATAACTGAAGCAAAATCTGAATACAATAATATAACTGAAGAAACTGAAGTAGAGAGAATAGACTAACTGTCTGATAATGCAAATCATACCTTCTCTCAATCTTTACTGGGAAGGATAAGAGTCATACCTGGAAACGTATCGTGCTACTGCTGATCTACTTGTATCTAACATAACATGGCATAACATGAAATAACATAACATAGCACACACAAACCTTACCCGGCCCCCATAAGCCGGGAGGTACAACCAGCACAGAATCTATACCCCTACCCCGGTCATCCCATCTCCTACACTGGCTGTAAGCATCCTGCTGGTACCCTGGGTATGCACTTGGGCTCGCTGAGCCCCTGACTATAACTGTACCTGAGTTCGAAGGACTCCTGAATCAACACCCCGGGCGTACCCGCTCGACGGGGGTGTATAAGGGCCGACCAAGGCACAATATGGGGAAACTGGCATCCCATCTTTGTCCCCTTGCGGGACGGCATATCACTCCGTAGAGTGACGTATCCTCATCCTCTGGCGGACGAGTCGATACAGCTATTAACCCTGGGGCGGTCAGGGATGCTGGGTAATCCAACCCCAAACAATACAACGGTCTCAACTAGTAATGCTGTCTGTGTATCTCACATGCTGAGGCTAATAGGGGTAAAGTATCATATATATATTTCATGCTGAGCTAATGATAGTGATCTGTACGTATTTAATACGTGCTGAGGCAGGTAAAGATGTATAAATATGAATGTAGTCTCCTGCCGGACTGTACTGGGCAAATGCTATATAAGATAATGTTTCTACTGAAAACTCTGCTGTTTACTAAGTTTTTGTATACACTATATGCTGAACTAGTGATAGAAATAGGTACATACTTAACACATGCTGAGGCTGGAAGTACTATATATGTATGTACGAATATAATCTTTCTACTAAACTACGTTGTATACTGACTTTCTATAGTAACATGATTTACTAATCCTGACATTCTTTCTGAACTTCATTTTAGTCTGCTATTCTATTTCTGAAGTGCTTTACGGGTATTGCATTACTATACGGGGTTTCAACTGAATACAACCATATCCTGACATGGCATATCACATTACATACTGAGTATACTGGGCAATCTCTAATACCTGCATTAGAATCTGTATCATACTGATAGGTTTCGTACACGTTACAACCCAAAACTTCTCATATTGCACCAATCTTCACAATAACACAATAATCGATTTCTGAACATTCTACTGGTCTGTAAATTACTATACTGCTTCAATGTTACTCAACTTGCCGAGGAAACTTAACTTTACATACCTTATCCTTGAATTATTCGTCTGTCGGACGAGGCTCGGCCGGTACTTCAATTGTTTTCTCCCAACTGCATTCATAAACATATCAATTAACACTAAATACAACTTTATTTCAAAAGGCAACGTCACTTTCGATATAGTTTATAGCCTAAACTTAGGCTTATCGAAAGACGGCCAGAAACTCACTATTTTTCAACGGCCCAGAAGGGAGAAATATTCACTTCACAACTAGGAACACATAGACACTAATTTAGAGCAATTCCACTTACCTTGACTCGGTGGCTCGACGATTCGTCGGCCGTATTTCATGAAACTAATTTCGTAGAAATGCTCTCTGCTGCTAAATACTTGGGTATCTGGGATTAATCTGAGTTTGGGCAGCGTTTGGTAGCGTAATCGGACGAAAATATTAAATTTCCCTTCGTCTTCCTTTGTTCACTGCATATTCTGGAATTTTCATAAGGTATTGAATGAGTTAAAACCGAAGTGGGGGCTTTATATACTTGGGCCTGGACTAGGGCAACGTGTCACGGAGCCAACGTGGAGGCTCCTCCTCCGTGACACGCTGCCATCGCGGAGGGGCTCTGCCTCGGCTCCTTCCGCGATGGTTCGACAGGCTTCTCGCCCGATCTTTTCCCGGGCCTTTCTCCCACACGTATCGCCTTCAAATATGCTTAACCACCGTGGGAATAGGTCATCTAAGTGCCGGGAATTCTACGGGGTATAACATATACTTTGCATATTTCGACACTCCCTGCAAAACATCAACCAAAGGTAAATTAATGTGTACCTGTTTAAGCACCTCCATGAACCTTTTGAAACAAGCTTCCTCCTTGTGTTTCTTTAATCTTTGAGGGAACGGGGGTGGTGGTCTTTCTGCTTCAACTGCCTTCTCCTTCCCCCTATCATCATCATGTTCCCTATCTTTCTCCACTGCTCCTGACTTTTGAGGTGGTCTTTCTGGTTCCACCTCCTTGAGTTGTAAACCACTCCTTGTGGTCACTACATTAACCTGCTTAGGATTCGGGTCAGTGTCACTCGGTAGTCCTCCTCTTGGCCTTGTGTTTTGAGCTCCAGCTAGTTGTCCAAACTGGTACTCCATGTCACGCCCCGCCCCGGGGGTTATGACTGGCACCTGGTGCCCTAGGAGGACCTAGACTGCTATCTGGTGAGCCAAAGCACATCTGGTGCCTGACTGGCTCTAACTCAAATTCCTGGAAACAAAGGGCTATATAACGGCTGTAAACACAGCCCCCGGCCAACAGGCCTATAGCCACCTGTACCTGAAAACCAGCTAACCAGAAACATACTACTGTAGGGGAACCTATGCGGGCCGGCAAGGCCACCATGCTGTCTAGTTCCCTGTAACTTAACAATAGCACGCTAAATAAATACGTGACCAGCAAGGTCACCTCTACTGACTGGTTGTGGCCACACACGGCCAACAGGAACAGAAATAACAAATAACTATAACAAGATGCACGGCCTCACACGACCGGCTCGACTGACCACAAGGAAACATATACAGACTGCAAGCCTCTAAGAATAACAATAGAAATGATCGGGATAGGGCCCCGACCTACCCGTACTGTACAACAAAAGAAAACAAAATACACCTCTGGAATTCAGACTCCGGATGACAGGAGCTGAATACTCAATAGCTGGCTGGAATCACGAGGGATCGCCTCCTCGTCTATGAGTACCTGCAGGCAAGTAATGCAGCGCCCCACTGGGCGTCAGTACCACTGGTACTGAGTATGCAAAGCAACTGAAGTAATACAACTGAAAACAACTGAATATAGATAGCATAACTAGCATTTCTGTATAGCAGGAGATAGCTGAATCTGAAGAAGCTGATATAAACTGACTCAAGCTTTCTGTACTGATAAGGCAGAGGCGTACCTGTAGACGCGACGGCCTGCTGTCTAGTAGCTAGTATATAATATATAGAGCAAATAAATAGATATACAAGTAGCAAGCAAGAGCCAATACCAACCCCCATAAGCCGGATGGCGCCAAGCAAGCAAACAATCTATATACCCCTACCCGGGTCAAAACCAACCAAAAATAAGTCACACCACTCATCTGATAACTGTGAGCTCCTCCTACCGGCCCCCTTGAATCGTAGCTCAGGCCTTGGCCTCTGACAATAAACTGTGTCTGAGTCCGAAGACTCCTGCCTCTGGGCGCAAGTGCACACGGGGTGTGTAATAAAAACTGCCCCTGGGTGCAAGCACGCAACAGGGTAATTTTATAAAAATCTGTATCTGAGTCTTCCCCCGGCCACAAGCACACACAGAGTGTCTGCCCCTGTAAACAGGGTGGACTGGCTCTTTGCAGAGTAAACTGAACTACCCCTGCAAGTAGGGTGGTCTGGACCGTATTATCATGGTGGTCGGCCATCATCGTCCTCTAGGCGGACGGCATCGCCCAGCTGGTGGCGGTATCTGAATCTCGTATCGACACAGCTATAACCCAGGGCCGGTGGGGATGCTAAAAGGGTGCCCACATGCCACAACAAGTCTCAACAAACAAATAGCACATAGAAATAGCAAGCATGTATAACTGAAAAGACTATCTGGAATCTAACTTCTTATTCTGATCTGTTTCTATACTGAACTGATTCTTTACTGATTATACTGATTTTGAAATCTCTGTTTAACTGTATGGCTAATCTGTAGCCAAGATACTGTCTGTCTGAATGGCTAGTCTGTAGCCATAACTGTCTGTCTATCCGATCTTTCTTTACTGACTTTTATTATGAAAATCTGTTCCTTTTTATTCTACAACATGCTTGCTATTCACATAATAGGCTATACTGAATCTGAAATACTAACTTGCCCTAGGGCACATGCTTTTCTAACTTTCAGACTGAATACGATATAACAACGCAAACTAGGTTTACTGAACTTTGCACAATACTTAACATTCAACTCCGGGAATTCTACTACGGAGTTTATTGAACTATACAAGGATAAAGCTACTAACTTGCCGAAGAAACTGACTTTACATACCTTAACCTCGAGTTATCCGTCTGTCGGACGAGGCTCGGTCAATACTCCAGCTATTTCTCCCAACTGCATTCATGTATACGCTAATTAATACTAAATATAGCTTTATTCTAAAGAACAACATCACTTTCGATATAATTATAGCCTAAACTTAGGCTTATCGAAAGACGATCAAAAACTCACTATTTTTCAGAAGTCCAGAAGGGAGAAGTACTCACTTCACAGCTAGGAGCACATAGACACTAGTTTGGAGCAATTCTACTTACCTTAGTCCGGTAGCTCGACGATTCGTCAGCCGTATTTCGCGAAACAAAATCCGTAGGAATGCTCCCTGCTGCTAAATACCTCGGTACCTGAGGTTGATTCGAGTTTGGACCGCGTTTGACAACGTAATCGAAAGGAAATTATCAAATACCTTACGTTCCCTCTGTTTCTCTCGCGTCCTTTCTGGAAAGTTATGAAAATTATCCGAAGTAGAGGGGTTATATAATAGGGACTTATAAGTCGCATTTTGCCTTGCGACGCGCCGACTTGGCGCTAGTCCGATCTTTACCCGGGCCTTTTTCTAGCATGTATGGCTTTCAAATACTCTTAACCAACATGCAAATAGGTCATCTATATGCCAGAAATTTACGGGGTGTAACACTCCAACGCCTTTGTAGCTAACTAGTTGTTTTTTATGTCTGCTGCCAATTTCACATAATCAGCCTGCATTTGAGCTTGGTTAGCTAACATTGTATTAAACATTTACCAAATGCTAGTAGGTGGTGGAGGAGGTGCATTGTTTCCTCTGTGTTGAGATTGATAATTCTGCTGCCCTCCTAGATTTCTCTGCGCACCCTGATTCGAACTCTGCCCTTGATGGCTGTTACTACCCCAAGAGAAATTCAGATGATTCCTCCAATTCGAGTTGTAATTATTGCCATACTGTTGGTGATTATTTCTCTGTACATTCCCAACAAAGTTCACTGAATCTGGATTTGCACCACAACACTCAGCTGAGTGTTCATTACTACCGCATACTTCACACCAAATCTGCTGCACTACATTAACTGGGGCTTGAGGTTGATTCAAGCTCATACTGCTGAAGTGGGTGTTGAGTTGATTTTGCAATGCAGCTATCTTTGCAGCGATAGCTATAAAACCATCCACTTCAAAGACTCCTGCCGCTTTCCTTGTTCCTCCTCTAGAAGAGTCCACATTCCACTCTGGATTTCGCTGCGAAATACGATTTAACAAAGTATACAGATCCTCATAAGTCTTTTATAATGCTTGTCCCCCAACTGCTGAGTCTAGCAAAATATTTGTGTGGGGTTCCGAACCCTCTATGAAAGTATGCACCAGCACATCATTGGACTGGTGATCGTGAGGACAATCCCTTAGCAATGATTTGAACCTTTCCCAAGCTTGATACAGATTCTCCCCCTCTCTTTGTTTAAAACTTAGAATCTGACTTCTAAGTCTTGTTGTTTTCCTAGATGGAAAGAACCGTATCAGAAACTTTCTTGCAAGATCATCCCACGTGGTGATAGAGTTAGGTGGTTCAGCTTTCAACCACCTCTTTGCTTCCCCCAATAATGAAAATGGGAATAATGTAAGCCTCACGTAGTCGGATGATACTCCAGCAGGGATGTAAGTGTCACTTTTCTCTAAAAAGTTTTGGAGATGTTGTTGTGGATCTTCGTGAGGGAGATCTGTGAATTGCCCGCTGGTGTGCAGCAATTGCACCATGTTCTGTTTAAGCTCAAACCTCCCTCCTGGCTCAGGTCTGCGAACACTCGATGTAACATTGTTAGCATGTGGGATTTCCACTTCGTGAACCGGCCTAGCTGCCATTTCCTTGGGCACTAACACTGCCCTCACAAGTGGTGGATTCTATTGTTGCTCCAGAATTGTCTGTCTGAGCAACTGTAGCTTTTTCTCTAGAGCTTCCCTTCTTTGACGATGAAATTGTCCTTCCGGTTCTATGTATGAATCCACCAACTCCTTGTCTCTTGCCAGTGTTCAACAAAATTCAATATATGCAAAAGACAGGCTAAGATCAAGTTGTCAGCACTTATATAGAAATTGTAAACTAACACTAAGAAAACAATTTTACCAATTGCCAGTCCCCGGCAACGGCGCCAAAAACTTGTTCGGTGTTTCTGTGACTACATGCAAGTGCACGTGGTCGAACAAGTAGTAAAATGGCTTAAGTAAAGCCAAGTATCGATCCCACAGGGACTGAACTAAGGTAATAATTAACTTAAGTGTTAATGAACTATATCTTTAAGAATGTAGACAACCAATTGAATATATTTTGAGAGTTTGAGTTACTAATTAATAAGAATCTAAGGCAAAATTATAAAGTGAGTCTAAACTATAGTAATGAGCATGTTGAGGTTAAAACGACCATGCAGGGAATTAATTTATCGATACAATTCAGTTAATCTTTTCTTCGGTTGCTAGTCAAGAATTATTGCCTATGGATTGGAACTTTCGTCTCCTATCCAACTTAAGAATCATGAACCTTCAATCTACATTTCTGTGATAAAAGAATTTCATGTTCTATCCATACAAAACCGATTCCTTAATTGACTAATAAGACTTTCAAATATATTTCTATTCTGAATGTAAATCAATTCTCAATTTTCCCAAACTAAGAAGAGATCATATCCTACCAATTCACAACTTTTCAATTTCTTTCCTTCTCAAAATCAAAATTGGATTTTTTAGATATACATTAACGTTGGCCAAACATTAATGCAGTAAGAACAAGAATTGATAGAACAACCATTGAAGAAAAGATGAAAACTAAAATGATCAACAATTACATTCCACTACAATTGTTCTTAACCTCAGCAAGAAGTGAATTTAGCCACTCATTTGTGGATTAAACATCCTCAAATGAGTATAAATCATACAAACAATTGAGATAAAAGAGAAAGAGATAGAGAAGAACCCTAGAATTTTCGTCCCCTCAATTGCCTGTAACCTACGTTCTTGCTCAACCAAGTCAGAATTCTTTAAAATAAAACCTAAGTGTGCTATTTATACTAGTTGGAATTTTTTCCGAAATAACAAGCAACGTGGCACCGAGTGTATCGCGGAGCAGTCCCTCCATGCCACGGGGGTATCGCGGACCCTCTCTGGAATTTGGCTCCTCAGAAATTTCACCTTGGCGTGCCACGGCCTACATCGCGGAGCCTGGCCAACGTGCCACGGTGCTATCGCGCACCTACACTGGAAATTGATGTCCCAAGTAATTATACTCAATGTTCCATGGCTTGCATCGCGTGGCATTGCCTCCGTGTCACGTAGGTAACGCGAGGCTTCACTGGAAATGGCCAAAATTAAATCACCCGAGGTAGAATGCCTCCGCGATGGCAGCGTGACACGGCTCCATCGCGGAGCCCTTATTTTTCTGCTCTTCCTTGACCTTTTCCACTCCTTTCTTCCAAGTCCATTCCCAATTTTTACCAACATGTATCTTAGCTTCCCAAAGTTCCATTTTACCCGCAAAACAACACTAATTATGTTGGTTAGTATAAATTCACATTTTAACTACAAATCACATGAGAATGCACAAATAATGATAGATAACAAAGACGAAATAAAGCATTTGAGTATCACTTGGGCATATAATTCTGCCCAAGATCAGCCACCATAGCGGGTCCGCTGCAATGAGAAGGTGACTGCTACAGTGGGACAATGAGAATCACAAAGTAGGTTTTGAGGTGGTGTTTAGGGGTTACACCCTATTTATTCTAGGTTACGAAAATTATGAACCAACAGTGATCTTCCCAAGAACTGAGTGATTTCCCTTCCTGAGTTAAGAGATTTCCTTGTATTCTTGTTATTTCATTTCCTCTAGCCCCATAGAATCAAGGGGAACCTTTAGTGGTGAATTGCTAGCAAAAAAATCCTTATTGATAGAAGTAGGGCTAAAAATCTTAGGGAAGTTATGGGTGTCAATTCTCAGCTCAATAGATGATAACAATCGCTTCCCAGATATGGTGTTTCTATAGAATCTAGTTCCTATGGGAATTAAAACCTGGAACGAGGTAGAATTGAGCCTTTAGCCCTAAATTTCCTAAAAAGGGTTGAGGGATTTAACGAATAAGAATTGAACCATGGGAAATAAGGTGGTGAATCCCCGAAACAATTTTCTAGATAGTAGATTATTGATTTTGTGCTACTTTCTTGTCTATAGACTTGGAGTGTTCAGAGGCATTGAGGAAAGGTAAGGCTCCAGCTGTGTAATTGTCGTTCGAAATCCTTCATATCGAGGTAGGTTATGGTTAGAGAAGTTAGACTCTACATAATGGTCTGTATAATTGTGTACGATGATTTGTTTCTTTCATTTGTGAATTCTAATTGTGGTGATGATTTCCCTGTTAAACATTAGCTGTTGAAATAACTTGTTATGTTGAAGTCATCAAACCGACATAAAATTATGTTAAAAACTGTTAAGCGTATTCCTTGATATTACTATTGATTGAATGACGATTTGTTAAACTCCGGGAATATGAGAGGTAGATCGTGACCTCCTAAATGTTATGATGATAAACCCTCTATGATATTATAGTGTGAGAATGAATAAGGATAATGAGAATATCGTGAGATGAAAGGCTCGTGCCCGAGAGGAGCATCGAGCCAAGCATACATGTGTTGAGCGGCTCATGTCTTAAATTATGTACTATCTTCTAGCCATGACCTGCAGGGGACTCTAAAATCTATGTACTATACCCCAGAAGCTCATCATGGCCTCACTTAAGGCAGACATATAATTTGAAAGGTAAGCAATACGGAATGGGCTGTTCTACTCCTCCTTCGAAGATGTCTCCCCTCTGGACATTGCATCATTTCTTTATTTTTAGTTTAAATATTCTTGGACTTGTAGTTCGACGTTGAAGTGAAATGACTTTCAGAGGGGAGTATTGCTTGTTTTGGTTTAGATGGTTATTATAGTTTTCGGATATTTCATTTCATTTTATTATAAGTGTTATTTCCTTCTGAATGATTAATGTTAGGATAGTTGGTTCGCCCACCGTAGGATTAGTGTGAGTGTCAATCACAGTCATTTGAATCGTGACACACTCACTCCTAGAACAGAACTCCTAAGCTCTCCCAAGCCCTCCCAAGCTCAAGATAAGTTCCCTAATCATCTTCTATGGATTTTCTCTTGCATGCAATCTTTAATTGGTAAACCCTAGCTTCCTCTCTCGTAGGGTTTCAAGAAAGGACTCTCTCCTATTGTAGCATCTAGCAACCCTCCTCTCTCTACCTCATCTAGGGGATTCTTCTTACTTGTAAAGCATTAAGGTATGTAAGGCAACCTTTAAAATATGGGACATCATGTTCTTCCCACCATCTTTTCCTGTTTTCTACTTCCATGCAAGAATTCTAAGTGTCTTCGAGTTGAGCTATGAATCAGGACTAAATGTTTTGAGGACTAAATGCAAGAATTCTAATTTCCGCTATGGTTTTGAGAATACAAAAATGTATTTTTTGCCAAGGTTACATGTCTTATATGATGAATTGTGTATTATTATTTTTTGTCAAGGTCATGTCCATGAATTTCTATAGTTCAGGAAATGTGATTTGAGCATTAACCATTCTATATATAGTTGAGCTTTGCTTTAAGAAGTTGCAAATAGTTTTATAGCGGTAAGGCACCCAAGGGCTAAGATTTTGGCTTCATATAAGGCCAATGCTTTGAATAATGTTAATGAGATTAAGTAATGCCCAAAGGCTATGAAGAATTTATTATTTTCAAAATAGAGAATGTGGTTGACAGAGATGGCATGAGTATGCCCAAGAGAATGTGCCAAAAACTATGTTTGCGGATGTAGGATAAGCGTGACCAATCCCAAATGCTTTAGTATACCCCCCAAAAGTGAGTGAAATGGTTCAAATAATTTTCTAGCTAGACAGTTCAAACCTTCTACTCAACAAGGTAGTTGGTAGGGTTAGCTGGTCAAGCCCTAGGGGCAAACTCCAGGCAAGCTTGGCGTAATAAGTTGGTTACTCCACGAACCTCCATAGTAATTTTAGTTGTTTGGACTTAAAATGCCATCTATATTTGAAAGGAAGTTTAAGAAAATGGTTAAAAGGATTTTAAATTGGTTGGTACATTGCATATTTTCTTTCATAATTTTAAATTTTGCTTTGATATTCTTATACATGTTTTACTTGATTTCACATACTCCGTTTTCCTTTTCAGTTAGTTTCTATTCAATTATTTTTGTCATCTTACATATAATACTATTTCATATATTAATTTCTTTCCTTGTTAGGAGCGCTACATTATTTTATAATGCAATCTCGGGTATAATACCCGTAGACGAGCCGCCCAGTAGGCCAGCCCAGTTCAAATTTTTGGTGAGCCCATTTTATTTTTGGGTTTAGTATGCTACGACTTGTATAGTGATAGGGGCCAAGCTGGGGGCTTTGTCCCAATAAACCTATGTACTTCCTACAGTAGAGGCTTCATAAAAAGATTTGCTAGTTGTTATATCTCGATGTTGACTTTGATGGTTTGAGAATAGTCTGTCCTTTTTGGTTTAAAAAATTTTTATTTTGGAAATTTTAAATTCTGTTAAATATTTTCTTTTGGATTTGGTGTATGAATGTATAATTTCTTCCTCTTGGTTGTTGGCTCACTATTCAATATAAGTTGCAGGGGTATACATGGGTCAGTTGTGGTGCCGGGTGCCATTCTTGCCTACGACCTAGGCTGTGGTGTGAAAATATAGGTCAAAAATCTTAAACTTGGGTTCACAAGTCTCCAAAATAATGAATAATGATATAAAAATTACAAAACCTGTTATTTATAAGAATCATAAAAGTTTTATAAAGAAACCAACTCTGCACTCTTTAGTAGTGATCATGATTCTTTGTCAAAATCGAAACTAAATATGTTTTAAACCTATAAAAACTAGACTCAAAGGAATACAACTATAATTTTTACATCATCTCCAAATTTCTTATAAATTAAGAGTAGTTCTATTGTATAGTTCGGTCAAGCACCAAAAAAATTCAGATTTCAACACTTTGAATTTTTAAAACTTGCTCCAAATGTGCCAAAACTCATTCGAGCCTCTCAAAATATAAATCAAACATGAAAATCACTCTAAAATCACCTTTCAAACATGTTGAAACTCTCAAATAATCATTCTAAGATTTTCTTAACACATATTTGACCACTGTCAATTCTTAATCTTCAAAACTAGTAGTTTCCAACTTAAACAATCGAATCACTTCCTAGACCCTCGAGACTGGCCCAAATTATCCAAATAAGTTCTAAATCATCATATAAACCTAATTAAACATTCAAACTCTTAAGGATAAGGTGTTTAATTGGGGAAAAGAACAAGAGAATGCATTTAATGTCTTGAAAATAAGTTATGTTCTGCTTCTTTGTCACAATTACCTAATTTTTCTAAAGCCTTTGAAATTAAATGTGATGCTAGTGGAAAAGGTATAGGAGTTGTTTTAATATAAGATTTTAAGCCTACTACATATATTAATGAGAAATTGAGTTGATCTATTGCATTGTTCTACTTTTGATCGTGAGTTATATACCTTGGTAAGGTCTTTGACTACTTGACAACATTACTTATTGCCCATGTGAGTTTGTGATAAAAACTAACCATGATCGTTGCGATACTTGAAAAGCAAACCTAAGCTGAGTAAGTGACCATGATCATTGTTGTACTTGAAAAGCAAAGCTAAGTTGAGTAAGAGACAAGCCAAGTACGTGGAGTTCATTGAGTCATTCTCCTATGTGATTTCGTACAAACAAGGTAAGGATAACGTAGTGGCTGATGCATCATCTTGAAAGTACATAATTATCTCTACTCTTACTTATAAGCTACTGAGATTTGATCACATTAAGAATTTGTATTTCGATAATTCAGATTTTGGAGTTGCTTATATTGCATGTCATATATGACCCTTTAAGAAGTTCACCTTGTATGATGGATTTTTTTTTCATGGAAAATAAGTTGTGTATGACAATATGTTCATTACGTGAAATTTTTGTGAAAAAGACTCATTGTGCGGGCCTTACGGGACACTCTGGAGTGCCAAAAACGTAGATATACTTTTTGAAAATTTCTTTTGGTCTGGCATGCGCAAAATTGTAGAAAATCTTTGTGTTTAATATTTAGAATTTAAACATGCTAACTCTAAGGTTTTACCACATGGTTGTACATACCTTTAATTGTTCAAATTTCACCTTGGATAGATATCTCTATGGAATTTTTCTTAAGTTTGCCAAAAATGAAGTATGTAATGATATTATCTTTGTTGTGGTGGATAGATTTTCTAAGATAGCTTGTTTCATACCACGCTTGAAAACTAATAATGTTTCTCATATGGTTGATTTGTTTGTTAAAGAGGTTCATACATAGAAATATTTTTAGTGATAGGATGTTATGTTTTTGAGTCACTTTTGGTGTGTTCTTTGCAAAAGGTTAGGGACCAAATTGTTGTTTCTACTTCTTGTCACCTACAAACTGATAGGTAGTGTAAGGTGGTAAATAGAAATTTAAGTAATATGTTGAGGTCTGTTTTGAAAGGTAAATTAACTTCTTGGAAGGATCACTTGCCTTTGGTGAAATTTGCTTATAATGTAACTATTCATGGGTCTTCTCCTTTTGAACGTGTCTTTGGGTTTAATGCCCTTATCTCCACTTAATTTAGCGTATTTCCTACTAATGATGTTGCTAGTCTTCATAGAAAGAATAAATCACAGATAATGAAAAAGATACATGAGCGAACTAGACTGGACATTGAAAGGAGGAATGAGCAAGTTGCTTCGAGGAGAAACAAAGAGTGAAAACAAGTGATCTTTGAGCTTGGGACTTAATTGGCATTCACATAAGGAAAGAAAGATTTTCTTCAAAAAAATGTCTAAATTACTTCCTAGAGGTGATGGACCATTTAAAATTCTCGACGAATCGGAGACAATACTTATAAGTTGAATATGTGTGATGAGTATCATGTATGCTAATTTCAATGTTATTGACTTGTTCTTATTTGATGTAAGGTCAAAATTAAGAACGAATTCTTTTCAAGAATAGGGGGATGATAGCTCTATGGTCAAGAAGATATTTTTCGTGGAAGAAGAGTCAAATAACAAGTCCAAGATTAATGAGAAATAATAAAATGAGTGCTACACATATTTGATGATTAAAGTTCAATCTCAAGAAGAGAAAGATGCGAGCCCCAAAGAGCTTAAAACCAAGCCCGCATGGGGCTGAAAAATCTACTCAAACAGAGCTAAAATCCACGCCCGAGTGACTTTGGGTAAAATTTGGAAACTTTTTCATATTATTTTAGGATAGATATTTAGGTATTATTTTTTATATGCTTTCCTAGTTTAATGGTTCCTAATTTGACTTTATTAATTATTCTTTTCATAAAAGTAGAATCCGAATTTCATGCTATTTGGAATAGTTTTCTCTATATATAGAGATGACTTTTGTTATTTTCATTAGACAACATTATTATTAATTGAGAATTTCTCTTCTTTACACCTTTGTGTTTAGCTACTTGAGATTTATCTTATAACTTTATAAGAATGTATCTTTAAGAGGTAAAATTAATTTTTAACTTGATATGTTTGGTCCTTATTCATAAATTAAAGAAAGTAATTAGTCTTATACTAATTGTTGTCTCTATTTCCTTCAAATTAGGGGTATAGATTACCTTTTGATCTATATTTTTGAATTGACTGTGTTAGTATCATAATTAGATTTAATCTATTAACTTTTAAATACTAAGATCAATTAGGGTTCTTAGCACTTGAATTTCAAAATTTGGAGATTTTATTCTCAAATTTCACCTATTTTTAATTCCTTGTCTTTAATCTTTATATTTTCGCTTTAGTATTATCTTCTTGTTATTTCAAGTAATCCAATTCATATCAGTTAGTTGCTCGAAAAAGGGTGCAGTGAAGATATTTAGCCGATAAAATCTAGTTTTCCAGTAAAGGGTGGAATGAAGTGATTTTAATCGGTAAAGCCTAGATACTCTATAGAGGGTTATCCAGTAAACAGTGATTATATGGACCTCGCAATTCTCCTATAGGTCACATCTACCTAACAGAAGAACCGTGTGTGTACAGGTTATTGTCCATTGATTACATTTTATATCTGATTTATCAAATCGAGTAAGCTCATAAGCTGATGCTGAATTTACATTCCTTAAATTTCATTTTTTTGGATTGGTTAAGCTCATAACCTACTGGTGAATTGATTTGTGATTATCTATTTTTAGCTGTTGATTTTGATATTCGATTAATTATGTATCCATTCTTTTACTTAATTACTCAACTTATTGTTATATCTCGTATTGATCTGATTCTAATAATGTGTGGAAGGAAGCATTGTAAAGACCAATATTCGCCATCATTTCAGTTTATGGTCAGTTGACAATGCTACACATATTTTCATACTCACGCTACACTTGATGCACTATCTGTGTGCAGGTTCTGTTTTGGGCTTTAGCAACAGTCGAGTCACAACTAAACATTAAGGATCTTGTGTAGAGTTATCAGGGTGAGGTGCTTGGTTGATCCGCAACATTAGACTCTACATCTTTAGTCATTTTTGTTTCTTTCATTCCTAGATAGTTTTGTTATTTATTTCAGACTTGTACTTATCATATTAGTCGCTCTTGTACTTATGACTTCAGTCTTGAGAGGTGTGACGTCTATGCTTTTCGTTTATCTTGACTATGAAATGCAGTTAATGGATTTCTATTTTAATTTTACTCCAACACTTTAATTGTTTGAAATGTATTAAAATTGGATCATAATTTGCTTACGGAGTTTGGATAAATATCATCACGACTATCTCAACTTTTAGGTCATGACACGGCATATAGAGTCATTTGGTAGATAGCCAGTGAGGCCGTAAGTGTCTCCCGGTTTAACTTACCCAAAAATTAGTAATCAAACCGATTTAAGTTTCAATATTTAATGACTATACACATGAATAATAACCCAACTCCCCTAAACCAAGACAAAATTTTATCAACGGATCTACTATTGTTAACTGGTTAAGAAAACTTGCATGTAGTTTGTGTCTCTTTCCATTAATTTAATTCTTAAGTTAGTTTATAATCTTAAACTAGAGAACTTAACTAAAAAATATATGAAAGAGCGTTAAATACACACAAGAGTGAAGACAAGTATCAAGATGGGAGCAACACCGTTAAAGAAAAAAAACGAGTAAGTTAGAAATGAAGAGGAGACTGCCGCCCACGGCAACTCCAATGAGCCGAATATGCAAATTGCATAAAAAACAAGAAAAAACAATAGGAGCAGTATTACTTTTAGTTGTAGAATATAATGAGAAAATGAACCTCCCTAATGAAGTTGAGTTTTATTTCATCTATGTTCAAAATATATTATTGTACAGGTGATTGATTAGTTGACTGCGTTATATCTTAGGCATTGAAGGGTAAATAAATATTTAGAAGGAAGCATAGATTTGCATCTGACTCAAAATGTGTTCAAAGTTATCGGTAGACTTGTCAATGGGATGTGAATGCATGCCTTCATAAGTAGTTACCACTACTCCTTCATCCTTGGACAACCTTTGTACTTGTTTCTTCACGTTACATCCTTGATGCGTGCATCGGTAGTAGCTCCTGATCAGCACAACAACGAAAACAAATACTACTATTACACAATAAACTTTTAAAAAAAAAAAAAATTAATTCCACCTAACATTTTCCCATGTCTAACCCACTAGCCCGACCGAAATAATAGTAGCGATTTAAAATAGAAAATTAGTTGTCACTTCATTTTGTTTATAATGATCAAGTTCATGGATTAGAGACTCCTATCATGGTTAAAGTATATATGTACATTGTTAATTCCATTTACTACAACTTCTCATCATTTCAATTTCATGTTTTCACTTCAAAACATTCAATATCCATAATAACTTTTTAATTTATCAAAATCCTCATTGAAATTCCTCGGTTTTTCTGGATCCTTACATCTCTTATTTGTCACCAAAGGGATAAATAAGTTTCTTTGCACCTGCTGTTTTACAAATTTACTATCTAGCATAAAATAAGAAATGTTCCAAGTATAGAAGCGGATTTAGGGCATTTAGGTCAAACTATATATACATACATACATATATATATATATATATATATATATATATATATATATATATATATATATATATATATATATATATATATATATATATATATATATATATATATATATATGCATTTAATTAATATGATCATACATATTTTGAACCAAATAATTTAAATTTGGATTCAGTCTTGATTCTAAGGCATATATTACAGCAGCTGGACAGTTATTGCTAGAAAGTAGAACCCATCCATCAAACACTTTTGAGGCCTATTTGATTCGGGTCGCAACTCTTTTTCTAAAAACAAATTCCCTAATATTAGCTGAAATTAATCTTGACTTGGATTAGAATGTAGATTGTTTGGCGTACCAAAAAATTTACTTGGGAAATACACCATAATTTCCCACTTGGGAAAGTCTTTGATGTATTTACATGGATGGAATGATTTTCAATATTAAAAAAAAAATAACAGCAGATTGAAAGAAGATAGTCTGACTTAGTAATTAAGAATTGAGATAATAACTGACCTTGGGAATTTGTTGTTTTTGACAGCCTTCTGTCCATATTTCCTCCATCTATAACCATCATCAAGAATATCCACTTGGCTCCTTGTTTGGAAAGCATATCTTGGTTTCTTAATCTTCTTTTCTCCCTTTATCTTACAGGATTTCACCTCGTTCTCAAAACTAGTACTACCACGGTTCGGAGTTTCCATGCTTGCCATTAACCCCAAGAAGCCGCTATTTGTGGTACTTTTCTTCCCTTGGAAAAATAATTCCTCTTTTGTACTGTTGTTATTCTTTGATGAAAACTCGTGAGACGATTCTGATGGAAACATAGGTGCATAATTCTCCATTTTAGAGAGAAAATTAAGGAAGAAAATATTGGAATGGAAAATGCTGTTTCGAAGGTGGATTTATCATTAAGAGTTGGACTAATGTGGCGGCTATGGTGGCTAACTATTCACTATATTTATCTTATATTCTCTCTTTAATAATGTCGTAAACGACACGTAAAACTAAATATTCGAAATTTAGCTTACCATCTTAGATTTGTTAAGAACAGTTATTTATTATTGCATGTTAATTTAACCTCATGTGCAAGAAAATTATACGCTACAGTAGATCAAATTAAATATGATTGGAAAAAAAAAAGGAGATATCAGTTGTTCTTTTCGCATAATCTATGTAGGATAAATGAGCCTGCTTCATCATTATTTACCAAGAAACAATTACTCTCTCCCCATTTGGGTGTTACAGCTCAGATTTTGAGAGCCAATCTTTTTTTAATTTTGATCACAAATTTGTATTTTATGGGGTAAATCTTGACAGCAGAGACGTGACATCATTGATAGGTCCGGAGTAGCGTACCGAGATGATGAGTATGAAGGATCTCGGAAGGCTCTCTATGGAAAGACAACGGAAGGGAGGCCATCTTATGCCAAGATAAGGATTGGGGAACCGTTGCCTCAGGTGACATGGCGTAAAAAACAAGCAGGAGATAAGAGTGTCGGAATGCTCAGGTGCACGAACGAGTTCGTACAGATCTAAGCAAGACAGGGATATTGGTGGGCATATTCCAAACGGATTTAATGTGTGGCACAAGGTCACAGAGTGTAGTAATTTAGGGCTCTCATGACATTGCTCTATCCCTTAGGCCTTAATTCTATAGCTTGACCCTCCTCTTTCGCAAAGGGTTCAAGGCTCTATTCCACTAGTAAAATATTATTATTTTTCCACTGATTTCCCACTGAAAAATGTTAAGTGACTATTTTCACCAATTATCGATGAAAAAATAAAAAAATAATAATACTCCCTCTGTTTCAAAATAAGTGGTATTTCACATTATCAAGAAGACATTAATGATATTTTTTCAATTTTACCCATATTTAAATGAAGAGAGATTTATAAACTACTAAAGAACTATATTTTTTAAAGGTATTTATTAAGGGTAGGTTAGTAAAAATGCATTTTGCTTTTTAAAAATGAGTAATTTCTTAAAGGGTGTGTCCAAGCTAAAAATATCACTTATTTTGAAATGGAGGGAGTGGCGTTTTCACATAAAAAAATCTGAAATTTCCCACTACTTCAGTGGGAAACTGTTTCCGACCATGCATTTTCCCATGAACAAGTTCGGTGGGAAATGAGTGGGAAAATAATGTCTTATAACACAAATTTTTCATTAATTTGCGGTGAGAAAATTCTTTATTTTTATTTAATGTTCCCTCTCAAGCAAATATATTCGCAATATATACACTATTTTCTTAGATGTCAAGTATTTTTCTTTATTTCTTCTTGAATCTGCTTAAGTTATTTAAAGTAGCTGATCTCGAGTCAGAGGCTAAGATCTTGGGCGTGCTCGCAATTGCACCGGATACGCTTAAATTTATTTCTCTCAACCTTATCTCACTAATTTATGTTGTATTTTACCTGTTTTAATCACATACTACAGACCAAATTGCTGGTAAACTGAATCTAAAATAGTATTGAATTGTAGCGCGTGTTCTTAATCCCCTATAAATTCAACTATATCGATTTCTGGGTAAACAAATATAAAACCTGACAAGTTGAATTTAGATAAAAAATTTAATATATTTGGAAACTACAATAATAAATACAATAATTCATAATAAACAACAATTTAAAAGACATAAAAGATCTCAATCAAAAATAAATTTGTTTAACTTTCTAAATACAAACACTGTCGCATAACTTGTGACGGAAATAATATCTTTTTGTTTTTATCTTTTCATTCCCTCGCTACTTCAATTTCTCTTTAATGTCTTATATATATGTGGATGCAATTTGTAAGTTGCGAGATATATACATAAGAATATGTATAATTCACATTAATGGGCATATGGTTCAGCTTATCAAAGAGGAAGACGTACTGTTCATCATTTTCGTGCTATTATTAAAGACTGTAAATTTTTTTCTAACAACTACTAAGCCTTCTGTTATCCATATCTGAAAAGCTTTTCAAGAGAAAATAAAATTTCTTCTCCCAATAAATTTTATCCAAGTAATTTATGAAAGATTTTAAATAACTTATTTAATCTTTTCATTTCAACATTCCAAAATGAAAAAAAGTATAATTAACATTATCACATACCAAAGTGTAATTATGCGAGTTCCACTTGGTCAATAAACGATACTTGAATGTGGCTCCTCTCTTTTAAGACATGATTAGAACTATTAGAGTAGATTTAGATTCTTGAAACAATCGGCATGATATGTATAAGGAAATAAACAACGAAATGAATAACGTACTCCTCTTTTTATTCCCCCAACCTCCTCCTTTTTTTGTGTGCGCGCGTGTAGGATGGATAGACTTTATAAATTTTTTCTTAAAGTATTAATATCACAAAGGTCTGTTTGGAAAGCTTTTTAATTATTAAATTTGATATAATTGTTAGAATAGTAATTACACAACCTAGTAATTATACAGGATAGTGATTACTATGACTTATTGATTTATCATAATTTAATTACAGTATAATAACAACCATACTGTGTAGCTGCACAAGTATAATTACATAGTTAGATTAAACTTTTAAAATAAAAGTTAATTATATAAAATTTAAAACTATTTAAGAATTATGTGCCTTTATAAACGATATTAAATTAAGTATTTAAGATACATATTGTCTCGTGAAAATATACTAATATATATATATATATATATATATATATATATATATATATATATATATGTATATATGTATATATATGTATGTATGTATGTATGTATGTATGTATATATATAACTAATATTATAAAAAATAATTGATATACATTTTAAAATAAATTTACTTTAATTAATTATCAGAACTAAAAGTTACATTTTTAAGAACATCAGGAAATGTATATTTGACAAAAATATGAGTATTATAAATATAATTTCATAAAATTATTTAAATATTTAAAAATAAATAATTTATCAATTCTAACTAAAAAATGAATGACATGCAATGTGAAATAACAAGTCAATAATACTAAAGAAAATAAATTAAACCGAATATACGATTCAAATTCAATTTTTTTAAAAGATAACATAATACTCTTACGGAAAATTCCAACATAACTTATATTAACATAATTCAAAAGATATGGAAAAAATAATTCGATAACATCATTCAACAATGAAATTCAACTTTAATTAAAAAAATTTAAAATAATAACGCATTTATATTAAATGAAGAAAAATAAGAAATATAAAATACGAGCAAATACATGGAATAACAAAAAGTAGATGTTGGGAAATAAAAAGGAAAAAATAAAAAATAAACAAATATAAAATAATAATAAAAGAAATTCAAATAATAGAAATAAAAAATAAATAAAAATAAAAAAGAAAGAAATTTTAAAAATGATTTTGTAACTATACCATGTTATTATCTCCTCCCAATCATACCCAATTTTGTGCTAATCAAATAATTACTTGACCAAATAAATAAATTAAATTATATAATTATATTAAATTAAACTAAAATTCAATTTCCAAATAACATTCCAAACAGATCCTTAAAGCAACTTATAAATGGTGAAAAAGGTTCGCAAGTGTATATTATTATTCACGTGGATGGTAGGAATATAAACATATAGGATATCTGAAGTGACCCACAACCTTAGGACTTAGGAGCGTCCGGCCATACATTCGTTTAACTTTTTCCGGTCAAACCACGTGTAGTCGAGCAAAACTACCTTTAATTCCAAACTGTGAAGTTTTATAAAGTTTAGCCAACCAAAAATGAAAATAGAAAAGAATGATCATAAAGAAATCTGGTAGAAAGTTCAACCTAAAATTCAAATATTATTTAAGTTATAAGTAGGGGCGGGTGTTTGGGTCATCGGCTTGGATATGAGAATTTCGGTTTGGATATTTGGTTTTCGGATTAAAAAAAAGTACAATCCAAGTCCAATCCAAATAAATTCGGATTGGATTGGATTTTTTAAGTTCGGTTTCGGATTAATCGGTTTGGATTTTTCGGATTTTCGGTTTTGAATTTTGAGCTATGTAGGTAGACCATAACAATCAACAACCTCAATCCACTAAATATTTTGCTCCTTGAAATTTATAACTCTCTACAATTAACAAGAAGAGAGGTGACTCTACCATTCATGTCGTGTACTAGACTTTACTTGCTCGTGAAACATTTTACGTTTTTATATTTGATTAATAGAAAATTTCATATTGATTTAATATTGTGATGGACCGTAGGTATTAATCTATTGGACTTGAAAATTGTAGTTATTAGTATTGGACACATATGATATGAGTAATTAAGTAGGGTTAAATATAAGGTATAAAAATTTCGAATTTTCAGATATCCAAAAATCCATCATGCTAAATCCGATATCCAATCCAAAATCCATAAATTTTAAAAATGAAATCCATAATCCAATCCATAATCCAAAAATCAAACCCAAATATTCAAAAAAATTCGGATTTCAATTTGAATTTCGAATTGGCCCAAACTATGCCCACCTCTAATTATAAGTGAATAAAAATGGGTTCTTCCTAATTATTTAAATAATCACAACGACTCTTTGAGAAAATTCATTTTCAATAATACACATGATAAATTTATTTAATCTTCTAAATGGAAGAAAAACAATGTTGTATGTCATTTAGTTTAAACCTTTTGTATTGTTCCAAAGGTCATCAAAATTAGAAAATGTGCGGCAGCGCTTGCCTACAATTCTTCTTCGCTAGTCAATTGATTACCACGTTGCCTAAATGAACTTACGACTTTTATTCAACAAAAAATAGTGAATCATAATGAATTGATGTTTATCAAACGTTTTCTTAAATTCTAGTTTCCAATTCATTGATGAAGAGAAGAAAACACCAGAAAGTATCATATGGTAGCTGCTTATATATTAAATTATGTCGTATGCTTTAAATATAGAGAGAAATATAGAAATTTTAAGTTTTTAAAAATACTAAAAATCATTATAATTGACAATTCAAAAGACGTAAGAAAAAAATGGCGATAAACAAAATCTGTTTAACCCTTAAAATCCTTACCGTTTTATATAACTTGAGAAGGAGAGAGTATGATTCACAAGGACAATTGTTCATTCATTCACTAAGACCTGGAAAAAACTACATACATTCTCCTCTCCCCTCCTCCCAAAAAGGATTTTAAAAAAAAAAATTTAAAAGGTAACACGTTTCTTACTTTTAGTTACTTCTAAATTTCTCATTCCATGTTGGTGGAATCAATATAGTCCACAATTTTGGACTAACAACAGTTAGAAGTTGCAACTTTCCACGTACATTGAACTCATTCCTGGTAATTTCCAGTGCACATTAGCTCGTTATTTTGAACAATAATTTCCAAAAGAATATTTTAACTCAATTAGGGTTGGTGGCATTTGACTGATTCATTAAATCCATCCTTCTAGACATTTTTTTTAAAAAAATTTGATGATGGTATTTTTTCAATTCAAATTTTCTAGAAGTAGTAATTTGAGTACAAAAAAAATAAAATGAAGTGACTTCAATCTAAAGATTGCTCTCACCAAACCAACAATCAAAATAACCAAGACACGGAACAAGAAGGGTGTTTGCCGGAAAAATCGTCAATTTTCTTAACAGTAAAATTTATAAATAGGGATTAAAAATAAGTGAATTATAGTCAATCTTACTCTATATTTTTTTTTTTTGACTAAACTACCAAGATAGTGAAAAATATAAAGACATTTATTGGAACAAAGAAAGGGAATTATACAAGTGAGGGAAAAAGTACATGGAAATTCTAAGAAAAGGAGACAGAGATAACTTCAGTTATTTTTTGATGTCATTCTTCTAAGAGGATACTTTTATAAGACAAATAAATTGAAAAGTGATTTCAATGTGAAATAACTACACGCTTAATATTAAAAGGCTATTTAGTGGTACGTGTTTAGGCTCTAATGTCAGACTCGAGGCTAATTATAAGAAGGTTGGTGCAAGGCTCAATACGGATTATTCACATCTTCGAGGACCATCACGAGGATGCCTCGATCGTTGGACGACTTGTCTCCGGATAGACCCGCATCGAGCTGCCCGGTTATTTAGCAACTTTGATCACCCGCTACATCGTTGCTTCTGGCCACAGCTAGAATAATTCCTCTAAATTTCTCCGGGTCATAACCATCATTTGGCCGATACTAGCTCTTCCATGCGTCATTATATGATGCATCTTTTTACTAGACGTAGTTTTTCCCTATATAGATAGTTCCGCACTTTTTGGATAGCCAATTAAATATATCTGATAAGTAGAAGAGATACCGCTAGTCTGCTCATGTATTATGTGCTAGCTCGGCTTCCACTGGGTTTTGAGCTTGGATACCATGATGACTGCTTTTGATGGGGTTTTCTACACTTGCTGCCTCATTTAAAATCCTGCTAAGAAGAACCTGTTCAAGACAAAAATATTGGCCAAGGAAAAGAGTACAACATATATTTTCTGATCTTCTTGAAATCCTTGTCACTAATGAACCACAACCCACTACTATAGGCTCCCTTTCCATGGTCTGTATCTTTGGTTGTGCCGCTCTCTTTGATGTTCCCCTTGCTCCTATAATGATAATTTTATCGAAATGGTTAGCCAAAGATTAATTGAAACTCTTTCGAAAAGATCAATAGGGTCTTGCCATCAAATTGATATGGAACGATCCTTCGTTAATCAAGGTGCAATTGTTCCCTATTAGGGAGAATACTTTTGAAGTCATTTCGCCACTTGTTTAGAGGTTCTATAGGGCATTTGGTAGATCTTTCTGGGGTTTGTAACTTGACTTGGGAATGTTTAGATTTGTTCTTGTGCTAGTAATTGTTGAATAGTCCCTCTAGTCATGTGAGGTGATATTAGGAATTGCCAGCTAGTCTTATATAGGATAGGATATTTTTTCATAAAGGCCCATCGTTATGAGACCCATTTGGAATAGTATTCGCTCATATGGGTTTAGGGATGTAGACGTGCAATTTTTATTAGAGGAAACTTAACCATAAGGATCAGTTGCCTCATTACTTTCAAAACTATATTCTATATTGAGTAATCGGGGATAAAACATCCATTTCTTTAGAAAACACTTCAACAGTAAGGATCAACCATCTTGATTCTTTTTTGAAACTATGTTCTCTATTGAGTGATTGAGGATAAAACATATGATATTTTAAAGAACACTTCAATCGTATGGATTAGCCACCATGATTCTTTTTCGGAGCTATGTTCTATATTAAATAACTAGGGATGAGCATCTGATTGTTTAGATAAAACTTCAACCGCCAGAATCCTTTTCTAGAACTGGTATTTGACTGATTCATTAAATCCATCCTTCTAAACATTTTCTTTTTTTATTTGATGATGGTGTTTTATCAATTTAAATTTTCTAGAAGTAGTAATTAGAGTACAAAAAAAAAATAGATGAAGTGACTTCACTATGAAGATTTCCCTCACCAAGCCAGCAATCAAAATAACCATGGCAAGGTACAAGAAGGGTGTTTGCCGAAAAAATTGCCATTTTCTTTAATAGTGAAATTTATAAGCAAAGACTAAAAATAACTGAATTATGGTCTATCTTTTTCATCTTTTTTTTTTACTAAACCACTGAGATAGTGAAAAATACAAAGATATTTATTTGAAAAGAGAAAGAGAAAAATACAAGTGAAATTCTAAAGAAAAAGGAGATAAAAAGATTACTTCAGTTATATTCTGATGCCACTAATGCATCTAAAAGGATGATTTTATAAGCCATATAAGTTGAAAAGTCATTTCAATGTGAAATGATTACATTTCTAACACTAAAAGACTATTTAGTAGCACGTGCTTGGGCTGTAATGTTGGACTCGAGACTGATTATAAGAAAGTTGATGCAAGGTTCGACACTGATTGTTCATATCTTCGAGGAACATAATCAGGGTACCTCGATCATTGGAGCACTTGTCTCCGGGTAAAGCCCCATCGAGCTACCCAGTTATGGAGTAACTTTGACCACCTAATGCACCATTACTTTAGGCCACGCCAAAAATGATTTCTCTAAATTTCTCTAGGTCAGAATCATCATTTGGCTGGTACTAGCTCTTCCATGTGTCATGATATGATTCATCTTTTCACTAGACATAGTTTTCCCCTATACAGATAGTTCGGCACTTTCTAAATAGCCAATTACGTATATCCGAGAAGTGGAAGAGATGCCACCAGCCTACTCTCATATTATGTGATAGCTCAGGTTTCTCCGTGTTTGAGCTTCGATACAATGAGGACCTCTTTTATGGGGTTACTATTGCTTATTGCCTCATCAAAAATTTTTCCAAGAAAAAAACCATTCGAGACAAAAACATTAGCCGAGGAAAAGAGTACCACATACATTGTAACACCCCAAAAGTCCCTAAGATTAGAGCTGAGGACCGAAATAGTTAAAATAGGAAAAACTAAACCATATTATAGAATGAGTCATCAAATGACTTGATAATCCACTTAATGACTCATTAAGTGAGTCTTCGGGTGCAAGGAAGCTAAGAAAAGTTGAGTTTAAGAGAGTAATAACGAGTGGTGAAGTGATCCATTAAGTGTCATCACGAATCATTAAGTGGAGGCGTCAAGAGAAGATCAGAAAAAAATTGTAAAACTTGGCTAGTGGAAACAGATTAGGTGACTACCCGTCAAGTATCCTAACGGGTCGTCGGGTTATTCGTTGGGTCTGGTAGAGTCATATTTCCAATTGAGCTTTTAAAGGTATTTTCATAATTCCTAAGTTCTTAAATCCTAAACTAAGTCATTTTAAGCCTTCTAAAGGGTGTTTTTAAAGGGTTCTAATCATCCTAAACACTCATTCTACTCTTAACACCCATAAGTGAAGATTAAATTCCCTCAAGAGGAGCTAGGGTTTCATCATCTTCTTCATCTTAATTTCTTTTGAGTCTCAAATCAAGTTGAGGATTCTTCAAGCCTAGATATGCAGGGTTATGAATAGGTATCTTCTTCATCTCAATTTCCCTTGTTCCTCATGTTTTAAGTTACTCATGTTCATATCTTATGATATTATGTTTTATAGCATATTTGATCCATTGATTAGTTTATGAGTTTTTACTTATGATTTCAAGTATGATACACTATATGATTTCTATTTCTAAACCTTGGATCATTATGTTCAGCTTATGATGAATATTTCATGATTATGTTTACTTTAGGAATATGACTTTTAGCATGTCGTCCATATTTTCATGTTCTATCTCATTTTATATTCATGATCTTAGACTATCATTTTACTCTCATATTTTACTTTCTTTATATACTCAGTACATTCAAAGTGTTGACCACATACTCTATGCTATATCGTCTCATGATATAGGTTCAAGAGACCAGACTTAGTCTCTATGTTAGCTCGCTCCTACTTCAGTCCAGTACAGTCCAAGTTTGATGAGTCCTCATGATCCGAGGACGATTGTTTTGTTCATATCTCTTTTTCTTATGTTTTTAGTTTCAGACTTAGTAAGCTAGTTGAGTGTGTTGTCCCATCAGCTCATCTTATGTATAGGAGCTTTTAGACAGTTGTGTAGTAGATGATCAGCGTTGTTGACTTTTGTTCTGTCTCATGTTTATATGTTATGTATCCTAGAATTTCGCTTGTGTTATGTTCATGTCTTACATTTTGCTTTAGATATGCTCTTATTCGTTCTTTATATATGCCATGGGTTAGCTTGGAGTGATTCCAAGCTCTAGATCCCGTGTCTCAGTCCAGGGTCCATGGTTGGGTCGTGAAAAACTGATGATGTCCAAATCCTCTTCTCACAAGGAGAATGTCACGCCCCACCTTGGGAAGAATGACTAGAACCTAATGCCACACTGGGATATGGGCTGACCTGGCTGGGCATAGGCACCTATGGTGCCTTCCGGTGACTCAACGTCAAGAAAACAAACTGCTATATCTCGGCTGTAAATACAGACTCGAGCCGATAAGGCCATGCAACACCTATAAAAGAAAACAGCTAACCCAGCCAACATAATAATAATAGGGAACCTATGCGGGCCGATAAGACCACCATGTTGTCTAGTTATAACGGAAATAAAAAAAGCAACTATACTAGGCCCCACACGGCCAACACATAAAATAAGGCATACACGAGCCCCATACCGCCAACAACAACCAACTAACTGAATAATGTCGTCTGCAAGCCTCTAGGAGTGAAAATATTGGTCAGGACAGGGCCCCGTCCTACCCAAAAGCTATATAAACAAAAGACAGATAAACCTCTACAACCTGACGACTCCAAATGAAAGGAGCTGGCCAAACTACTGACTCTGAATAGCTACTAGGAGATCTCACAATCTATTTGTCTAAACCTACAGGTAAGTATGCAGCACCCCATAGTTAAGAGTCAGTACAATATATACCTAATATGTAAGGCAGTAATTGAAAAGATGAATAGAATCTGATAAAGACTGAAAGTAAGTAACAAGAAGGGGTAGAGGATAACCTATAAACTTTCTTATTCATAACCTGCATTCAGTAAATCACTACACGTATATAAGCTGAAACTGTATGACTATACATTCATAGGCTACTGTTAACAATAAAGTATACAAACGAGAACCTAACCTAGCCCCCATAAGCATGAAAGGTGCAAGAAACACAGAAATAACCTACCGGAGCCCCCATAAGCCATGGCAAGTACAATCCAATCTTATACCCCTATCTAGGTTCCTATGATTCTAGTGGTACTATAGCCAACCTACCTGGCTTATGGTTCCGCATCTGAGCCTGATGGACTCCTGTAACTGTGTTTGAGCCCAGTGGGCTCCTGAAATTGCACCCATGGGACACAAGGCTCGACGGAGGTCAGTGATGCCGATATGACATAAAAATAGAATTCCATTCGTGGATGGACTATATTATGGCCCTTGGGCCTACATATAGTCCCTTGGGACAACATATAGCTCCTTGGAGTGTTCAATAGCCCCATAGGGGATGACATTATAATATAGCTCCTCTGAGCAATCAATAGCCCCGTAGGCAATGACAAAGTTAGCAACTCTGAAGTTGGTCAACGGAAAGCTATCCTAGGTGGGGTAAATCCCAGCTGATGTATTGCATTTTAGTCTCAATCTAGCCACTCAAAAGGCGTATTGGATCTTAAGGTCTAACACGTTCGCTAATTGACCCTAGAATAGTCTGTATAGCTGCCAAGAGGCACACCCCGTGTGCCTATATCTTATTAGAGGATCCTGGTAGTGATCATAATCTCTAATGGTCTAGACCGGATAGGGCAAGATCTGGAGTGGCCTAAATGATACTCTGAATGTCATGCTAGGACAGTGATAGCTCATAAGCGAACCGTAAGGTCGTGGACGACTAACTATTTAGTTTCTTTGCCTAGAACAACTGTAGGGCTGCTAGTTAATTGGGCATGCTCCTGAGTAGTCATCCCCGAACCTTCCCAGGCGGTTTGCTATAATTCTTATCCTGAAGGTAATACTGTGCTACTGTGGTTCTAGTCCCTTAGATCTAAATTTGGTCTGTTCAGATTTCATATATCTTCTCCAGTGATTCCTAACCTTGTAGGTAAGTTTACCTTGACCTGGTCATTTGCAACAACCTATACCTGAGTATATATAAGAGTAGGCTAGGGTGTTGGCCCCGCATCCAACTACTGATAAGGTTCCCTCCTTAGGGTACCCACAGGTCTGTTTGACTCGTATAACTAGGACGACTTCCTGGGTGACCTGTTTGACAAGCACTAAGTTGACTACAACTAATAGTCACTGGCAGTGCCTAATTACATGGCAGGCTATCACTCATTTCACTGGGCCACTGACTCTAGGGTAAGACCATCCTATTCAAATTCTAGCCCTGGAGGTGCCAAGGTACGCCAACACCTCTGGGTGAGCTTCACCGATAATACATGCGTCAAAATGAAAGTTTTATCGCTCGATTATGCCCGATGTTTTCCAACCTAGATTAGGCCTAACGGCTAACTGTAAACTTCTAAGGCCTTTGGGATGACCGCAAAACATCACAATTCTACTAGTACTGTGAACAGAAGAATAGAAGAGTTCCTATGACGCTCCTAGCATGAGTCACACTTAACATACTCCTTCCCGACAAGGGATACTATAATATACTTTCAATACGTTTTCTAGCAGCAAACCACAACATATATAGTCATAATCTACTAACAGCAGCTAATCACAACATATATGATTGTTATCTACTAGTAGCAGCTAATTATAACCAGTAGGATCATTATCTCCATTCAAGAACATAGGTCGTATCATTATATGACGAGAATAACTTGCCGCAGGGATAAGCCTTAACATACCTCGAATGTCGATTCTCATTTAACTGATGAGTTTCAACCTGTAACCGGCGATTCCACTCAACTGCAAACCTTACGCTGGGAGAATAGGGCTATTTTCAATACTAAATTCGGCAACCAAAGATATCTTTCGATAATAATAACGACTATAATTCAACTTTGTTTAACTCGGCCGAAAACCCACACCTTCTCGAGAGTTTAGAAGGGAGAAATGCTTACCTCTTGCCTGTGGCTGTTTACTCAATTTGGAATGATTCCAACAACCTTTACTCGGCAGGGTTCCAGTACACCAAGTGAATTTTCAAGAAATGACTTTGTAGAGATGCTTCACGTAGGCCTAGAAATATTTACCTGAAGTTAATTTGCGTTTGGACGGAGTTTGATAGCGTAATTTGATGAAAATTGCTCGAAAACCACATTTCCTCTCCATTCTAGCCGAAGGGACATGTGGAAAATTATTTGAATTTAACAAAGGAAGCTTATATAGAAGCATAGGGCAGTGCCGGGGAGGGGGGGGGGGCTCTCTTGCTGCCCATTGCACAGGCAAGGCCGGCGCCTCGCGCTGCACAGGAAAAGATGGAGCCTCGCACTTCCCATCGCACAGGCAAGGACGGCGCCTCGCGTTGCCCATTGCGCAGGCAAGGTTGGCGCCTCGCTTAGGCCCTCGCGGCTTGGCCTTGCTCGACCCTGCTAATCCATTTGATGATGTCCTTGCTCGTCCTGCCTCCGAGGCTCTTCCCGCACACATCAAGCTCTCATTGCTCACCACAAGCCCACGTGCATGCGCCCTAGCCTCCAATATCTTGTGAGGTGTAACAGAGAAAGTGTAAAAAGTCGTCGTAATATAATTACTCAACTCGAGAGTCAGGATTAAATCCACAGGGAATAAAGATTTGATTGCACAAACGTTGTCTATTGAATTGAACTAAATTGCATAATTGCACTAAAAATGGAAAAATAAATGTTGGGAGAAAGTAAGATCACAATTTGAATTTAAATCAACTACCAATCAAAAGCAAGGCAACCAAATTGAATGAAAAAATATGAGCAAAGGCCAGGGGTGTGCTATTGATGGGGCATCGATTGGATTAAAAATAACTAAAAAATCAAATTATTACTCACAAGCATAAATAACCATGAATAAGGTAGCACCTCATATTTTTCAACCATTTGGGTGCCTTTTTCTTGAGTTTTCTGAAAACCCAAGGTCTGAAATAATTCATCCACTATGGCTTGGGTAAAAATTGAACTACTTCTAGCTTCAACTCTTTTATGGGTGTACGTGAAAATGAGTTTTGGCTATCTCTAGCCCAACTCCACATAATCCAGACCCAAATACCCACAATTATTTTCTTACCCATATTCTATTTCCCTTTTTCAAGCAAAAATAGAATAAGTCAACATAACCCATATTTGCAATTATGTATAATTCAATTATAACTTGGAGAAAATTTGTCACGACCTGAATGTAGGCCCCAATCGAGACATGGGACAAGGAGCCCCGAGAGACTCCAAGTCGACCCATGGCACGAACATACATCTATCTCAATCCAGTAAAACAAAATTCTCAACATGATAACATAGAGGAAGCATAATCATAACATAACATAGAAAGTGAAACACACTTCATACATGACAACTGAATACTATACCTAGTCTGAAAGCCTCTAACATATCTGATGGGCTGATGAGACAACACCCACAACTAACCCGACAAGTCCAGAAAATTGAACATAAAGAGATAACTGATATCAAGTGGTCCTCGGGGGATGAGGACTCACCAATGAACTTGATGCTAACTCCAGGAATGAGCTAATGACAGTGCTGGGTCTAAAGGTCGGAGCCTGTATCATAAAACAATACAACATAGTGTATACGGTCAATATGTGGAATGTACCGAGTATGCAAGGTAAGTAAAATAGACATATAAAATACATAAAAGCTCCTAAGAGTAGGACAACATGCTCATATCATAAATATCATAGTGTAACATAAGGCTCAAGGTTTTCAAAACATTTGTAATCTATTCATTATCATAGTCATAACAAAAAATTTATAAATCATAACTTGAGCTAAAGTAACATAAACATAACAATGCATAAATACATGCGTAAAAATGGGAGGACTCGTCATAACCGACACCATCATGCTAGAGTCTTACATGATGCCCCAACTATCTCACTCAAGTGGGCAGAGTCGTCCCGGGCTTGCCAGGCCAAGGTCATGCATTATGTGATATCACGAAAGAGGGGATCCATTAACATTGTAATGTTATTAACATGAACCTACGATGACACGTAGTTATGAGACACCAGCGGAGTCAGTTGAATGTCGGGCTACTCGATGCTAGACACTGCTTCTAAAAACATGCGCATTAGGCTTGTACATAAATCATAAACATCATTCATGAGATTCATGGCCAAATAAACATTTAACATCGTTGATCCCCATTTACATACATGTTTAGCCATGAATCAAGGTCCCATAAATCGTCCAACGTCATAAATCGATCGATCATGAAATCCATATCATAAATCATAAATCATACTTGAACACGTGGACATTGCCCAATACTTTAACGTGCTTGAAAATGCTAAATTCACTTGAAAACATGCTTATAAACATGGGTAATTTGAAAATATACTTTTCATCATTAATACCTTATCATACATAAACATTCATCATAAATCTCAACTTTCATGAATTTCTCATAAATGGGCATTTAAGTTTAAAAAGCTTGAACATAGTTTTAGTGGAAAACAACGTAAAACTTACCTATAATTCATAATTCAATAATAAAAATTCATTTAGATCATACCCATGTAGAGACTTAGGAATTTCATGCATTGGGTTAAAGCCCCATAGAATCAACATAGGAATTTCTATGATTTAAAGAGATATTGGCATGGGTCTGAACGGATTCACCCATTCATAACCCTACATAGCTAGGGAAGATCATATTGTATCACTCCTTGAAAGCCCAATGAAATATTAAAGGAAAAGTTGAAGAATTCTAGCTTGATCACCTCCCAAGCTCCTTCAATATGCATGCAGGGATGTGAATGAGCCTAGGGTAGATTTTCCCTTCCTAAAAAACTACATTTCGAGCCTTAAACGACGTAGTTTAGGACCGTAGTACCTAGGAATGAAGAAAATGCCCTTAATGATTTTCCTGAAAATTCTGAACTGCTGGTGACAACGGACGACAGGACAATCCATCATCAGCTCCTACAGTCCGTCGCCACCACTAGTTGCTTGACCCTGGGTTCAGGTCTTTGATCCGTCACCACGACCGGACAGGACGGGTTGTTACAAAAAGTTACGATCTATTGAATCCTTTTGTTAATTCCCCTGACGACCTGCACCTGGACCTTTTCCACGAGCCACAACACAACGTGGTAGAAAGAAATAGATGAATCTTTCTACCATACTATCTATTAGAATACTGTCGATTCTAGTCCACTCATTTCATTTAAGACATGAAATTGGAATCCATAAATCCGTAGCCAAAAAAATAAATTGTTTTTTTTTGTTTTTTTTTTCCGATCCATGTCGTGACATTATTTTTAATCCATTCAATTTGTGCGTACTTCCAACGAGTCATGGTTGTGCATCCGTCACCTCGACTGGAGGTTTTCCTACTCTTTCCCATGGTTGCTCACCACGATCCATTGCTATCCACCACGAGTCGTCCTACAACCCATTACCTCCTCCTAGGCTAAGGATCAATCTCACCACGACCACAAACAATGACTCATGACATCAGACCACGGGTCATTCCATGACCCGTTACTTCCAACTTCACCCTGCTGCACCTCACCACGGACACCCGTTACATGACCCTTTCTGTGATGATTTTCTAGATTCGGCCAACTTCCATTTTTAAATTTCGGGTCTAGTCTTGGGCACTTTCGGAGTATTACAATATCTCCCATTTGGGAACATTCATCCTTGAATGTGGGAAAACATACAGAAAACAGAGAAATGCAATCATCATACTCAAATACTGATCATTTAAGCTGAAAACTGACGGAGTGACTAACTCCGATTCAAAATACATGGTTGGACTGAATTCATGAATCTTATACATGTCCACATACATGAAAGAAATCGGGGCACACGAACTGAATATGAAAACTACATAGTGTACTAGGGCAAAACTGATACCTCAAGCTGGAACTGAGCCGGTACAGAATAAATGTGGGTATCTAGCCATCATGTCTGTTTTCGCTTCCCAAGTAGCTCTTTTGACATGTTGATTCCTCTATAAAACTTTGAATAAAGCTACTTCCTTGTTCCTTAGCCTTCGAACCTTGTGATCTAGTATTTCCACCAAAACCTCCTCATAGCTAAGGCTGTCTTTCACACCAACACTGTCCACCGGAATAACTAGAGCTGGATCACCCAAACACTTCTTTAAGAGCGATACATGGAACACAGGATTCACGGAAGCTAATTCTGAGGGCAACTCCAATTCATATGCCACTTTGCGAACCCATTTCACAATCCAGTAGGGGCCAACATAATGAGGGCTGAGTTTTCCTTTCTTCCCAAACCGCATCACTCCCTTAATGGGAGACACCTTCAGCAACACCCAATCATCCACTTCGAACTCGAGTTCTCTCCTTCTCACATCGTCATAGGACTTTTGGCGACTTTGAGCTGTTTTCAACCTGTCCCATATGAGTTGAACCTTATCCATAGCCTCATGCACCGAATCTAGTCCTATCATTGCAGCTTCCCCATCTTCGAACAAACCAATAGGCAATCTACATCTCCGCCCATAGAGAGCCTCAAACGGAGCCATCTGAGTACTGGAATGGTAGCTATTATTTTATGCAAACTCGATAAGAGGCAAATGATCATCCCAACTACCTTTGAAGTCAACCATGCATGCTCTCAACATGTCTTCGAGAGTCAGAATTTTCCGTTTCTCTTGGCCATCTGTTTACGAGTGAAATGCTGTGCTTAGCTTAACCTGAGTACCAAGTCATTTTTGAAATGACCACCAATGTTGAGAGGTAAATTGGGTACCTCTATCTGATATGATGGACAAGGGAACTCCATGCAACCGAACTAGCTCTCGGATGTATAGTTTGGCATAATCCTCAACCGAATCCATGGTTTTGATAGGTAAAAAACGAGCGGCTTTGTCAACCTGTCTACAACAACCCAAATGGAGTCATATTGTCGACGAGTGCGAGGCAAAACTATTATGAAGTACATATTGATTTCTTTCCACTTCCCAGTAGGAATACTGATATCTTGAAGCACCCCTCTCGGTCTCTAATGCTCAATCTTTACTTGCTAACAGTTTGGGCACTTAACTACAAATTCTGCGATGTCCTTCTTCATGCCATTCCACCAATAGACTTCCCGTAAGTCACGACACATCTTGATGGAACCTGGATGGATTGAATACCTAGATCCATGAGTCTCATGCAACATCCAATTTCTCAAACCATTGACATCCGAAATGCATAAGCGACCCTGGTATCGAAGCACACCATCTCCCCCTTTGGAGAAGACCTCTACCTTCTAATTTTGAACGGCTTCCTTTAACTTTACCAAAATGGGGTCCTCATCTTTTCTAGCTTTTACATCAGTCACCAAAGACGATTAAGATCTTTTCTAAACAATAACACCTCCATTGGTTGAATCAACCAAAGGAACTCCAAACCTTGTGAGTCGATGCATGTCTTTCACCAGCTTCTTCTTTCCCTCATCCACATGGGACATACTTTCCATGGAGAGACTACTTAGTGCGTCCGCTACAACATTAGCCGTGCCCGGATGGTAAAGCACACTCATATCATAGTCCTTAATTAGCTCTAACCACATCCTCTGCCGAAGATTGAGATCCTTCTAGGTAAACACATATTGTAGACTCTTATGATCCGTAAACACATCCATGTGGACCCCGTACAAATAATGTCTCCATATCTTCAGGGCGAATACCACCGCGGCCAATTCAAGATCATGGGTTGGGTAATTCTTCTCATGAATTTTCAGCTGTCTAGAAGCATAAGCTATAACATTTCCATGCTGCATCAATACATATCCAACTCTGATCATTGAAGCATCACCATAAACCACAAACCCATCCATGCCCTCGAGTAGGGTCAACACTGGTGCTGAGGTGAGTCGAGCCTTCAACTCTTGGAAGCTCTTCTCACAAGCCTCCAACCATTGGAACTTTACCTTCTTTTGGGTTAGTTTAGTCAACAATGCTGAAATAGATTAAAACCCCTCAACAAATCTCCGATAGTAGCCCGCTAAGACCAAGAAACTCCTGACATCTGAAGGATTCACCGGTTTGGCCCAATTCTTCACCGCCTCTATATTTTACGAGTCTACTGCACACCCTCATTAGAAACCACATGACCCAAGAATGCCACAGAATTTAACCAAAACTCACATTTGCTGAATTTTTCAAACAATTGAAGATCCTTCAAAGTCTAGAACACCACCCTCAAATGAGTAGCATGCTCCTCCTCACTCCGAGAATATATTAGGATGTCGTTAATGAAAACGATCACAAACATGTCTAGATTTTGCTTGAACACCCTATTCATCAGGTCCATAAAAGCTGCAGGAGAATTTGTTAGTCCAAAAGACATAACTATGAACTCATAGTGACCGTACCGAGTTCTGAAGGCTGTCTTCGGGATGTCCCTCTCCCGAACTCTGAGCTAATGGTACTTAGATCTGAGATCTATCTTCGAAAAACACTTGGCACCTTGAAGCTGGTCAAAAATAATCATCGATCTTGGGTAGAGGATACCTGTTCTTGATGGTGACCTTGTTCAATTGCCGATAATCAATACACATACGAAGGGAGCCATCTTTATTTTGGACAAAGAGAACTGGTAAACCCCAGAGAGATTTGCTTGGTCTAATGAAACCCTTATCCAAAAGATCCTTAAACTGTTCCTTCAACTCTTTTAGCTCGACTGGGGCTACTCTGTAGGGAGGAACAAATATAGGCTGTGTGTTGGGAAGAAGGTCAATGCCAAAATCGATTTTTCTCTCGAGAGGAATACCCAGTAAATCATCAGGGAACACTTCTTGATACTCACATACCACTAGAACTGACCGAATAGTCGGAGTCTCAGACTCAAAATCCTTCACCCTAACTAGATGGTATACACAACCCTGAGAAATCATCTTCTTATCCTTAAGATAGGAAATAAAATGACCTACAAGCATGGTCGAACTACCCCTCCATTCTAAGACTGATTCGCTCGAAAAGCGAAACTCCACCGCACGGGTCCTACAATTAACCGAAGAATAACATGCATACAACCAATCCATACCGAGAATAATATCAAAGTCAATCATGGCTAACTCCACTAGGTCTACAGAGCTGACTTTCTACAATACTGTGATCGGGAAACTTCTATACACCCGCCTAACTACTACTGAATCACTAATGGGAGTAGAGACTGCGAATGGTTATGACTAAATTTCGAGACTAATTCCAAAGATACTAGCAATATAAGGTGTTACAAAAGACAAAGTAGACCCTGGATGTAACAAAGCATAAGCATCAAGGTGAAACACTCGTAACATACCAGTAACCATATCCAGTGACATCTCCTGCTCCTGACGCTAGGCGAGGACATAGAATCTGTTTTGGCACTGCCCTCCACCCCCACTAGTGGATGCCCCCTGTGGAGTTCAGCATGCTGGACTACTACTGACCTAGTAGTTTTTCACGACCTCTATCATCATCCTATCTAGCAAATGGACATTCTCGGCGCATATGATCGGATCTACCGTACCCATATAGATATCTAAACCGAGCAGGCAATCCCCGACAGGACTTTTGCCAGACTTCCCATAGGCTGGAAAGGTATGCTCTACTTGCATGCCCCTCTAGTCTCTTGAACTTGAGGACCTGCTCTGATCACCCTTGGGTCTGGATGGGACACTAGCTGATGATGATTGCTAGAGCTAGTGACCTCTACTGTATCTGAGGGCGGTGACCACCGCTGGACCTCTATTGAGTGAACCCATAGCTGTCTGTCTGGGCCGTTTTGGCCTCTCTCTCCATCATATGCGCCTCCTCCATCTGCAAGGCATATAATACTATCCGAGGGAAATCCATATCCTGGTGGAGCATAGCAGTCTAGCTCACTCGTGCCCTCTGATCAACCACTAACTCTGGGGCGTACTTTGATAAGCGAGTGAACTTAAGGGCATACTCTTGCAATTTTATCTTCCCCTGCTTAAGATTGAAGAAATCGGTTGCCTTCAACTCCCTCATCTCACGAGGGAAGAATCAATCTAGGAAAGCAACATGGAATTGCTCCTAAGTGTCAAGGCTTGCCCCGATGGCCCTACTATCTTTCCATTGTCAAAACCAGATGTGTGCGACCCCTTTCAACTGATATGAGGCCAACTCAGCACATTCAACCATATTCACCCCCATGAACTGGGTGATCTTCACAATCTCGTAAATAAACTCGTGTGGATCATCGTCCACCATGGAACCAAGAAACTTTGGGGGGTTCATCGTCAAGAAATCTATGACCCGAGCTGCCGCAACATTTTCATTTTGTGAAATATGTGCCACTGCCTGCTGGTTGACCTGAGCGGTCAAGGATTGCGCTAGCATCTGAATAACTACCTGGAATTCAGCATGGGAAACTGGCTCTGGTGCATGGTGCTCCTGGACTGGTTGGGCTTGTTAGTTCTTGTCTTCATTTCCATCCTTGTCGCCGTTTCCATTCCCATTCCTCCTACCTTTAACTCAGAGGGGAGCCATGATTCTGCAATCGTGAATAGCACGAGTTAGAAGGATAGGGAGGTGTTTCATCGCACTACATAGATCATGAAAGAAGGGAACATTTCCTAAATGTCTCGTAGCCTATTCGTCATAAGCATGGCGTACTTCACACCCATGAAAGAGACTCTACTTAACGCGGCTTTCAGGCACCCTAGGACACATCAAACCTATTGGTCCGATATTAAGTTTTTCACGACCCGAACATAGGCTCGGATTGAGACATGGGACAAACAGCCTCGAGAGACTTCAAGTCGACCCATGGCATGAACATACATCTATTCCAATCAAGTAAATCGAAATTACTCAACATGATATCATAGATGAAGCATAATCATAACATAAAATGGAAAACAAAATGCACTTCACACATGACAGCTGAATACTACACATAGTCTGAAAGCCTCTAACATATCTGATGGGATGATGGGATGACAACACCCCCAAATAACCCGACAAGACTAGAAAACTGAACATAAGGAGATAACTTATATCAACTAGTCCACGGGGGATGAGGATTCACCAATGAACTGGATGTTAACTCCAAGAATGAGCTAATGATAGTGCTGGGTTTGAAGGTCAGAGCCTATATCATAAAACAATACATCATAGAGTATGCGGTCAGTACGTGGAATGTACCGAGTATGCAAGGTAAGTAAAATAGACATATAAAATACATAAAATCTTGTAAGAGTAGGACAACATTCTCATATCATAAATATCATAGTGTAACATAAGGCTCAAGGTTTTCAGAACATTTGTAATCCATTCATTATCATAGTCATAAGAGAAAATTTTATAAATCATAACTTGAGCTAAAGTAACATAAACATAACAATGCATAAAAACATGCGTAAAAATGGGTGTGAACGGATTTACCCCTTCATAACCGTACATAGCTGGGGAAGATCAGATTATATCACTCCTTGAAAGCCCAATGAAAGATTGAAGGAAAACTTGAAGAATTCTAGCTTGATCACCTCCTAAACCCCTTCAATATGCACGCATGGATGTGAATGAGCCTAGGGTAGATTTTCCCTTCCTAAAACACCGCATTTCAAGCCTTAAACGACGTAGTTTAGAACCCTAGGACTTTGGAATTACAAAAATGCCCTTAATGATTTTCTTGAAAATTTTGAACTGCTGGTGACAACGAACGACTGGACGATCCATCCTCAGCTCCTACAGTCCGTCGTCACTACTCGTTGCTTGACTCTGAGTTCAGGTCTCTGATCCCTCACCACGATTAGACACGATGGGTCATTACAACAAGGTACGGTCCGTTGAATCCTTTCATTATTTCCCCTAACGACCTGCACCTGTACCTTTCCCACGAGCCACACTATGATGCATGACTACTTCCAATGAGTCGTGGTTTTGCATCCGTCACCTCGACTGGAGGTTTTCATACTCTTTCCCGTGCTTGCTCACCACGATCCTTTGCTTCCCACCACGATTCGTCCAATAACCCGTTATCTCCTCCTAGACTAAGGATCAATCTCACCTCGACCACAAATAATGACTCGTGACATCAGACCATGGGTTGTTCCATGAACTGTTGCTCCCAACTTCACCCTGCTGAACCTCACCATGGACACCTCCTACGGATCATTGGTGGACCAACGATTCGTTACATGACCCATTCTGTGATGATTTTCCAGATTTCGGCTAACTTTTATTTTTAAATTTCAGGTCTAGTTTTGGGCACTTCCGGGGTATTACAAAATAGATTATACTAAATGAGTAATTATAAGATCAATCTAGCAATACCCCATCCAATTTAGCCCCAAGAAAAATATTTTGCCACTCATAAATGAAAAATATAATATTAGATTGATAAATAAATTGATAGAATTCTACATTAAGAGTAAATTGTAAACTCAAATTTTTCTTCAATTGAGGTTTTTACCTTGTGGAAGAAGAAAAACAAGATGAAGAAAAGCTAGTTCTATTCTTTCTCTCTCTAGAAAATTAAAAACTATTCAATACAATGCAATTCGATATTCTCATGAGAAGGAATGTTTAGTACTTTTCAAGGAATGTAAAAAAGTAGGTTAAAGATGCTCCTCTTTTCCCGTGCTAGACAATTTTGCTCTTCCCTGATGGTCTCACTTGCGAGACACCGGAATTTTGCCGTTGCCCATCCCCGAAGCACTGCTCCAACGAAACTGAGCACCAGTAACTCCTGCCATAGTTTGGCGTTGACACCAACATTTCACAGGTATTGATTCGCATTCTGCCGGTGTGCCTTCCATCTCCTCATAGTGTCCTCCTGCATTTGGCCAGCATTTCTCCGGTGTCAATCTACGAAATGCTGGTCCTACTCTTTCACCCCAAATCATGCTTTTTATTCCAATTCTTTTCTTTGTCTATTTAAATCAAAAACCTACAAACATTCAATAGCAAAGGGCATAAAATCTTTCTAATTAGCTCAAAAACTAAGCAAAAGCTCATGTTTAAAATTCTAATGAGTTGGTAAATTACCAACTCATCAAAGCCCCAAATTTGAACCGTTGCTTGTTCTCAAGCAAGGCATTCTTCTACAGCTAAATAATGAAATTAAGAATGTCACACTACACGAGGTTTTTAACAAAGGACCAATAGGACTAGACAACCCCAAAATCGTTCACCAACTCAATGAAAAGAAGAGACTCAACAATTTATGCAAATGCTTCACGAGATGACCACAATCAATTGGCATGATTCACAGTTGATTTCTTTAGTCAAAATAAGGGGCATGGTTGATCAAAGAAAGCTTATGTAGCATCTTAAGTCATTAAAACTTTATATTCAAAGTTTTCCTTAAAGCTAACTGCATTATTGTCTCAATCACCTCTTTTCCGAGCATGTTCCCCCAGGAAGTTATGCCCCTCACATCAAGAGTGAATTCCATTTAATTTTCAAGAAATTCACATTCAAAGGGATTATAGAATGAAACAAATCCGCTCACTCTCACAAAAAAATTCTCATGCACACAACTTGATCCATAGGCTTTCCCCTCATGTAACTCACCACTAATGTGGAGTTGCTTCACTTAAAATCAATTAGGACATGGAGGTCATAATAAAAGCTAGGGATAAAGGTAGGATGACTTTTTATTTCTAGTGACCAGAACCTCCCTCATGTCCTTTTTGAGAACATTATCGCATACTCCATTATCTCTTGAGATCACCCCACGTCTTATCTCTCCTTGATCAACATTTTCATTTTTGGAACAAGAGCCACCCTTATATCCCCTTAGTTACCACTTTAAATCTCACTTAAGAAAGAGGTAGCACCTTTCTACAATTAGTTTCTTTTCACGCAATGAATTCATTTATTTCCTCATAATGTGGTGCTACCTCACATTGGAGCTCACATCATTTTTTCTTTTTTCATTTTTCTTGCAACACCCAAACTTAGGCTTTTGCCTCATCTTTCCCTTTTCTATTCCCACACTATTGGAACTAAAGCATTGATAACGTCCAAATTCACTCCTCGTGAAGAGAGAGTGTAAACGGTCATTGGAAAAATAAATATATCCGACAGATGCCGGGGTCGAATACCACAAGGAATTGAGTTGATAATACAAAAATTATAAACTAATTCAAACTATAATGCATCATTGTTCAATATTTGAGAAGTAAAAATAGTTAAAAAGGGAAAATAATATTATATTCTAATTTAGAACTAAGTTAGGGGAATTTCGAATGCTGTAATCACAAATGAGATGGCTAGGGCTGTGATATTGATGGGCTAACAACTAGAATGAGATTTACTTCATTGCCTTAGATTCAAATTTAACATAGATAGCAGTGGATAAATTACATTCTCTCATTTTTCAACCACAGGAATGTTTATGCCTTGAGTTTTCTCAAACCCCAAGGTCAAATTCAAATTATCAGCCACAAAAACATGAGGAAGAATCGTGATATATCTAGCCTTGAACCTTTAATGGAGTGAAAATGTGGGTTTTGACTATCTCTAGCTCATACCTACACACTAAAACTCCAAATCCTCTCTATTATCTTTCTCACCCAATTTTCACCTTTCTTTCTCAAGAAAAAGCAAGAAAGTAAACAAAATTCATGTTTGCAACCATCAATTTTCACAATTAAAATTTAGAGAAAATAATAAATATATACTTGCAATTATAATTCAAGAGCAATTAGTCAATACCCATTCAAGTTTACAAACCCACCATGCACACACCCCTAGCTAGCAAATTAGCTATGCATATTTAGAGAGAAAGAGAGAAGATACCAAGAGAAATTCCCTCAAAATTCATCATATTGCTTCACAAGTTCTTAGAAAAATGGTGAAATTCCCCCAAAATGGGCTGAAGAAAAAGAAGAAGAAAGGATTCTATCTCTACAATTCTATGTTGAGAGAAATCTACAAAAATTCTATAGATTGGTGAATGAACCCTCCCCCCCCCCATGGGTGGTGTACAATGATGGTTATAAAAATATCAGTACTTTCTTATTTACAACTTTTCAAAAGGGCCATTAGGGCTTGTAGGTACTTTGGAACCCTTTCTGGACGTTTTACCCCTCTTTGGACGGCTTCACTTGCGAAGCACTGGCGTTTTGCCGATGCCAATCCGCGAATAGCTGCTTGCTCGCCGGTGGAAATCAATGAACTGGTAGAATGGACAGGAGCTCGGATTGGTAGTTGACTGGAAATTCGCTACTGCCAAACCATAGACACCGATACAATACTTCTGCCAGACAGTAGCAATTGCATTTCACTCGGATTTCGCACGTCCAAATCCGCATTTCACCGGTTAAAAGCATGTCTTTTGCAGAACTTTTTGGGTTCAAATCTTCCATTATCTTTGTCTCATTCAAATTCCTACATAGATAAGAAAAAGGCATAAAATCCTTTCAAATGGCTTGAAACCAAGTGAAAGGTCATGTTAAAAAGACGAATGAGTTTGGTAAACTACTGATAACATCCAAAATATATCCTTCATGCAAAGAATATACATGGACAAAGTATCAAAACAATAACCCGATGAGTGTCAGGGTCGAATCCCACAAGGACTAGTGAATGATAGTTACAAGTGTCGGTTGAGAAATTGAAGTTAGCTTGCACCACGTAGAGTTAACATGAACACAAATAAATTGAGGGGATTGAAATTTGCAGTGAATTGTATTTGGTAATTTAGTGGAAAAATAGCAAGATCAGCAAAGTTGTCAACATGAGTGTAAAATACTAGAGGTGTGATGTAGATGATATACTAACTAGATCTGGACATGCTAGGTCATCTTATAAGTTCAACAAGTGTAAATAATCTTGGGAAGTGGGTAATTACAACTTTTGAGCCTTATAACTACCTCTTAGTAGAGTTTTTTCAAACTTCTAGCCACGATTTAGCTCAAACCCGATTAGATTTGGATTAGCAACTGCACTAATTTCAAGCTATTAGCTACTAACGAGGAGTGAGACTGCAATTTTAGCTATTTCTACCCCAATTTCACCATCTCTCATCCATACCCACTATTAAATTATCTTCCAATACTTAATTGTTCTTTCACAAGCAACAATCAAGTAAGAATAAATAGACCCATATCATAATCAATGAATCTTCCTTTATAGATTGAAGAGAATCTAACAGATTTACACTTATTTAAAAAATATGAAGATGACTCTAGCAATATCCACTCTAATTAAGTATTCATCGTCACACACCTCTAGTTAATGATTTAGCTACTCATGATTAAGAAATTAAAAAGCACATCGGTCAATAACTTCATTGAGTTTAATAGCAAGAGTAGTAAAATCAAATTCACAAAATAGTCTCCAATAATGGATGAAACATACTATTACAAAGAGGAAGTAGAGAAGAGTGCTTTTTCCAAGTTTACCAATCAAAATGTTCCTATCTTTGCTAATATAATGTTCTAAAGCTCAAAAGGGAAACAATGATGTGATATGCTCTGCTTTTTTTTTCTGTATATCCCTCCAGTACACAGTACTTTATCTGCTATGTATATCCTAAAAAGATGGGCACCTTTTATCTCTTTTTTGATGCTGGACAATTATACCCCTGAGCACTATTTTGGAATCGATGGATACACTGACGGTTCACTGGTCCCAATTTGTGAACTGTCCAGTATCTTATCTGAGCCATCACTCAATTCTAGTGAGCATTGGCGGTTCATTTGGCATTAGCCGATACCAATCCGTGAACCGCTAGATCTTTATGCTTCTTTCCAAAAAACTGGGAGTCTTTCGGAGACTGGACCGGCGAGTCACCATTAGAACTCGCGATTTGTCGGTGGCATTTTTCCTCAGGGTAGTGATAATCAGCCTTTGGCCGGCGTTTCATCGGTTTTCATCTGTGGACCGCCGATTTGGTCTCACTTCCTTCTTTTTGCTCTTTTATACACATTTAGGCATCTGCACACAACAAAAGCAAAGAGGGCATAAAATCCATATAATCAACTCAAAAACTAAGCAAAAGCTCAAGTTTAAGTGCCTAATGAGTTCGTAAATTACTAACTCATCAAACCCCCAAACTTGAACTATTTCTTTTCCTCAAGTAATGCAATACTCATTCATTGAAAAATATGCCACCTCTATTAAAAATTAAACATCACCAATCACCTGAACTATGACAGCCCAAAAATATGCTCACCAAGCTCATCGAAAAAGAGAAGTAAATGCCCCAAAAGACCAAAACAATGAAGATGTTTCAAATAGGCTACCACTTTCCACCAACAAAGTTCATGAAAGGATTCATTTAGTAAAACAAGGGTATTACTCAACAATGAAATTAACATAGCATCTCAAGTTATAATTAGTGCACATTCAAAGCTTGCCTTAGAGTTTACACTCCTCATGCCCTGTTCCCATATTAATTCTGAATTCCCTTGTATCCTTAAAAAGGAATGATGCCACTCATCGAAATAAGAATCCCTATTCTTTTTGTCATGTGATCATTGATTCATACAAGGGATTGTTTGGAAGAAACACTCACACTATCTCTCCTAAATGAAATCTTCATGCACACACTTGACCCATAGACTTGCCCTTCATGTAATTCTCCACTAATGTAGAGTAGCTGCACTTCAAATCATTTAGGGCTGCGGGTTATGATATAGGCTCGGGTTAAGGGTAGGATGAGAATTTAGTTATAGTGACTAGATCCTCCCTAATGCTTTTCGTGAACATACCTCCCATCAACTCCTTCCACTCACTTCACTTTGTTTCACTTTGTTTCACTTTTTTCATTTTTTTATTTCATTTCAACCCTTATTATAACCCTTTAGCTTTCACAACTAGCCTTCTCACCTCAATAGGAAGCACTGGTTCACAAAAATTATTTTTCTCTTTTTAATTCATCCTTTTGTGCTTTTTTAAATAATGTGGTGCTACCTCAACCTGAAATTCTTATCTTCCCCTTTTACACACCCCCAAACTTAGGCTTTTTCCTCATTTCTCATTTCTTTGCCACTCCCTTTTCCTCAGGCTTAAAGCCTCATTTCATCACTATATTATCACTAGCATTTAGGGAGAATGGGTGCCAAAGAGAGGTATTAAGAAAAAGAGTGGATTTGTAGGCTCCCAGCTTATTCGAAAAAGGCCTTGTTCTTTGGAAGATCTATCTCGTGTCTGGTACTGCATGGTTCCACTCTGCAAGAACCCCGAATCATTCTCTTGAAGCTATGGTCTTAAGACTTGAAATGTGGTTGCCAAAGAAAAGGTCAAAGGCTCAGTGTTGGCTGACAAGGATCAATGCTCAAGGAGGGTATATGGGTGAAGTGACTAGACAGAGCAAAGTCTAAACTCATGTTCTCAGCACAACTACATCTAGGATTTTGCCTTGAATCACATTTGGGGAATGTTCTAGACAAGATGTTATGCATGAGATTCATCAAAAGTTCCTCACTACACAAGGCATCACCCTTAAAAGGTCTACAAGAGTCATTCTCAAAACAAGATTTCAAGTTAGGACATGAAAGTAGGCAAATATCATAAGTCAAGCAAAGAATTTACAACGTATGACGAAGAATGCTATGCTATGGTATCAACAATTGCTCATTATCTTCATTTTCATGCCCTTATTTTAAAATTCCATTTCAATTTTTTTTCAGTGGTGCCTCTCAAAACACATTCATAAAAGACTCAAAACAACATGGCATTTTCCTTTAAGAATGTTACCACTCTATCTATCATCGGGAAATGCCGACCCGGTTCGACAAAGAAAATAAAAAGAAAAAAAATGCTCCTCGGAAATGAACCATGGTCTAAATAAAACCCTCGGAGTTTTGATTACTACACTTCTATTTACAAAGGAAAAAAAAGTAACAAGATTTTGGGTCATTTCATGCAAAATTTTGCAATTCAAAACAAAGACCCCATTTAATCATTGACCATCAACCTTTAAGAGCATTTTTAGCACTCCAAAAATTTCAACATGACAACAACAAGAATCATCCCACCCCAAAACTTAAATCAGACATTGTCCCCAATGTATCCAAAGAAAAGACAAGAAAGTGAAAGATGCTTCCTGATTGAGTTAGCGATTGGGCCGCGACTTCCAAGTATATGTGGCAGCACCAAAATGCCAAGAAGCTTTCTCTTTAGCCGTATGTTGCTGCAGGTCGAGTGGGAGTGCCAGAGGTTGCCCTGGGCCTGGCACCACCCAATTGTCTAGCAGAGTGTGAAGCTCGTCTTAAGACGTCGTTGCCACTCCACCTGGTGTCCAGGAAGGATTGACATCATACACCGAGCACATTGGAGGTGGAGGAGGTCGTCTATGATAGGTTTCCTCATTAGACACTATTTCTAAATCACTTTCATATCCCACCCACCAATAATCCAGCGGACTTCTGGGTGTTTCGGGCTATGTGGGCATTGCCTCAAGTTCACAAGGGTTTGGTTGGCTAGTGGATGGAGGTGCAGTGAGTGCAGCCACCTCTTGTCTCAATGTACCCACTTCACTTTCGAGGAAGTCAACTATAGAGCATAGACTGGTTAACTTGTCTTTAGCAGGCTGCAATGCTTTCTTGAAGGCACTCTGTATCATGGATGGAATAGCCTTGGCTAATCGTACAAAGATGGCTCTCATGCATTTTGGCACTTTGTGCAATGTTGAGAAAATCAGGAGGTAGAGAACTATGGAACTCGGCTGTACGGAGCAGGGCGGCTTCTATGTAAGTGGATGCTGAACGTGGTGGTGGACTCATGTTCCCTGTGTACTTTGCCCGCTTCATAAGTGGAGCCTCTTTGTTAGTTTTGGTGGCCAATGTGATCACACTTTTGGCCTGCACAGTCCTATCCAATGGTCGGAATAAAGGACAAACAGCCCGTATACATAACATACTTACCAGGTTAGGAAATGGCAATGTTGTGGCTTGTTGCTTGGCCCTTCATTTGAACTGATCGGCAATAATCTTCCCTATATTGATGTGTACATGATCCATTATGCAAGAAAGGAGAATGGCCACTTAAATTGGAACTTCCGATGTATTCCGAGAGGGTATCATCTGCAAAAAAAACCAAATCTAACTACATGCAGGCTTCGAATTTTAAGTCATGCAGATGAATGAGGCCCCTTATGATAGGCCATTGTGGTCGACCTTTTGCAATCAAGTTGGATACCCATTGGAATTGTTTTTCATTGTGCTCCACTTTCTTGTAGAATATTGGGTGTGATGGGATCGACTCGTCACAATAAAGTGAATTGATTGCTTCTAAAGTTACGAGCACCTTTTGCCCTCGCACCCATACCGATGTTAGGCATGGGAATGCTTCAATGCAGCCTTTATGCTTCAGCAGCTGTTGCCTTGCTCTATAGGATGCATAGAATTCCTACACCAGTTCTAGAAAGTATGGGTCAACTGGTATGGTGAATGGGCCCGAATCATGTGTCCCAATCTGGTAGTGGATATCTAGGCATGCAGTCTTGAAAGATTCTGCATAAAACTGGGCTTCTGCATAGATGATACGCTTCTCCTTAAAGCAAGATAATACTCCTCCATTCCTTACAGCCCAAATCTAACCTATGTGGTATTGGTGTGCACTAATGCTTGGCTTGTATGAGAGTGCGGGGAAACAAACATGATGCTGCAAATAAAGGTTAGTAGTGTGCCATTATTTGTAACGTAAGAACAAGGCAAACAGAAGAAATTAGGTAGGACTGTGATATGCTCAGGTGCCAAAGGCGAACCATCGGCGAGAGGCAGTTGCATTTTGCTAGTCACCGATGACTCACCAATAGGCATAGTAAGTTAGAAGCATCAGGTCCATCGGGAATTTCAAATATTGTGATCACAAGTGAGATGGCTAGGGGTGTGCTATTGATGAGCTAACATCTAGAATGAGATTTACTTCATTGTCTTAGATTCAAATTTAGCATAAATAGCAGTGGATAAGTTAATTACATTTTCTTATTTTTCAACCACAAGAATGTTTATGCCTTGAGTTTTCTCAAACTGCCGCTGTTGATACAAGACTTCTGCCGGACAGTAGAAATTGCATTTCGCACGTCTGGATTCGTGTTTCACTGGTTTAAAGCATGTCTTTAGCAGCTCTTTTTGGATTCAAATCTTCCATTATATTTGTCTCCTTCAAATGCCTACATTGATAAGAAAAAGGGCATAAAATCATTCCAAATGACTTGAAAACCAAGAAAAAGATCATGTCAAAAAGCTGAATGAGTTTGTAAACTACCAACTCATCAAGAATCATTTTTCTATTTCTTCTCACAACAAGCACTAGGGAGGATGGGTGTGTAATACCCTGGAAGCCCAAAGATCAAACCTGATAGTTGAAACGGAGAAAAATTGAAAATTTTACACCAAGTCACAAAACGAGTCATTCTATGGCCCGTGGGGGAGACCATGAGTCGTGAGGTGACTCATCGTGAGGTTCCAGGCTTGGGTTGGATTTTAGAAATATGAGGTCCCCACGGACCTGACCACGAGTCGTGGTCAGTCCCCATGACTCGTTTAGTCAGCCATGGGCAAGGGACTGAGGAAGTGAAGGCGGTCTCACAGTGTACCCTACGGAAGGTCCCCACGAGTCGTGGTCAATCATCACGATTTGTGGGATGGATCGTGGGTATCAGGTTAATTATTGGTCTGAGGATTAATGGCAGTGGACTTCACGACTGATGTCACGAGTTGTGGACCTGTGTAACGAGTCGTCCAGTCCCTCGTGGAGACTGGTAGTAGTTATTTCCTAGGAATTTAATAAGGGATTTTCCATAATTCCTATGATTCTAAGGCCTAAACTATGTCATTTTAGGCCATTTTCAGGGTGTATTAAGATATGTTAAGTCATTCTAGCCTATTCAAACCCATGCATGCAAAGTTAGGAAGTTAGAGAGGAGATCAAGCTTGAGTCCTTCCAGTTCTTCTCAAATTCTTCTTCGGCATTCAAGGAAGTGTAGGAATCAGCCTAAATCAGGTATGTAAGGTTATGAATGGGTGAATTCGTCCACACCCATGCCTAATCCCTCTCTAATTCATGAAAATATATGAGTTGATTCTATGGGGTTTTAACCTAATGCATGAAATATCTAATTCTCTACACGGGTATGATTTAAATGAGTTTCTACTATCGAATTATGATTTATGGGAAATTTTTATGATGTTTTAAGTAAGAATCATATTTCAAGCTTTATAAATTAAAATTCTCAATTATGAGAAGTTCATGAGAGTTGAGATTTATGACAAATGTTCTAGTATGATGAGATATTGATCATGAAAAGCATGTTCTCAAGATACCCATGTTTATGATCATGTTTTCAAGTGAATTATGTATATTCAAGCATATCAGAGTATCAGGCAATGCCCATATGTTCAAGTATGATTATGATTTTACAAATTTAGCTTACCACATGGTTTTGGAGCGAAGACTCCCATTTATGTTCAGCTTGTGGTATGGTTTGAGCTAAGGCTCCTCATGTATGATTCAGATTTATGTATTCATGATTATTCAGCTTCGTCAATAGATGATGGTCAGCTTCACTGTAAAATGATGGAGAGCATATACATGTTTTTCGCAGTAGTGTCTAGCACCGAGTAGGATATGAGTCAGTTAACCTTATGCCTCAGACTACATGCCAACATAGGTGTGATCAGATGATATTGGGACCTCCTATGTGAGATATCCCCTGCCGAATTGGGCCACGAGCTTGATATCGATATCATGGTATCGTCGTTATCCCTGCAAGGCTTTGGACGACTCTACCCACTTGAGTGTGATAGTTGGGACTACGTAAGCTCTATCGTGGTATGTCGGTTAAAAGAAGAGTTTCGTATTGTTCCTCCTAATTTCAATTATGCATATTTATCACTCATGTTGTATATATCTATATATGTTCTAAAGCAGGTTTGGCCTAATGTTCAGCTTTATTTATGACTATCAGATTTCAGCTTTGGGATCAATCAATTTAGTTATGATGTTATGTTATGTTGATATCATGTTTTCTGAAAGATAACATTCAATCCCTACTCTCATATTCTTATTTTGTTTATCTTTTACACTATACAAGTTTTAAATGATTTTACTTCTTTAAGCAGTTTACTTACCTTGCATACTCGGTACATTTCACATACTGGCCGCATACTCTATGTTGTATCATTTTATGATACAGATCCCGACACTCAAACTCAGCCCTGTCAATAGCCAGTTCCAGAGTTAGCACCCAACTTAGTGGTGAGTCCTCATCTTTCGAGGACCATTTGCTTTCAGATATTGAAGTACTTTCAGTTTCAATATTAGAGAGTCAGTTGGGCTCTTGTCCCATCAACTCATCAGACTTAGAGGCTTTTCAGATGGTAGAATGTATTCAACTTCAGATTTGTGTATTTATGATGTTACGCTTATTATAGAATCTTGCTAACATTATCATGTCAATCCTTCTATTTATTTGATTGAGTTAGATGAACATTCATCCCTTGGGTCGACTTGGGGTCTCTCAGGGATCCTTGTCTAGTGTCTCGATCCGGGCCTATGTTCGGGTCATGACAAACTTGGTATTAGAGAAATCGGTTTTTAAGTGTCCTAAGGTGTCTAAAAGATGTGTTAAGTAGAGTCTTTTTCATGGGTGTGAAGCACGCCACACTTATGATGGAGAGGCTACGAGACATTTAGGAAATGTTCCCTTCTTTCATGATCTATGTCGTGCGATGAAATGTCTCCCTATCCTTCTAACTCATGCTATTCATGATTGAAGAATTATGGCTCCCCGTAGAGTTAATGTTAGGAGGAATGGGAATGGAAACGGCCATGAGGATGGTGACGGAAATGGGCACCAACAAGCCGCACCAGTCTAGCAGCACCATGCACCAGAGCCGATTGCTCATGCTGAATTTAGGGCAGCTATTTAGATGCTAGAGTAGGCCTTGAACTCTTAGGTCAACTACAAAGCAATGGCACATGTCCCGCAAAATGAAAATGTGGCAGCAGCTTGAGTGAAGGATTTCTTGAGAATGAACCCGCCAGAATTCCTTAAGTCAAAATTAGACAAGGACCTATATGAGTTTATTGATGCAATTGTGAAGATCACCCAGGTCATGGGGGTGAATGGAGTTGAGTGTTCTGAGTTGGCCATATATTAGCTGAAAGGGGTCGCACACATATGGTTTCGACAATGGAAAGATAGTAGGGCCGCCGAAGCAGGCCCTATCACTTTGGAGGAGTTCCATGTTATGTTCCTAGATCTGTTCTTCCCTCGTGAAATGAGGGATTTGAAGGCAGTCGAGTTCGTGAATCTTAAGAAAGGGAAAATGACGATGCAAGAGTATGCCCTTGAGTTCACTCGCTTATCAAAGTACGCCCCAGAGTTGGTGGTTAATGAGAGGGCGCGGGTGAGCCGATTTGTTCATGACGTGGAGGGCTAGTTGGAGAAGGATTGCAGGACCGCTATGCTCCACCAGGATGGATTTCCCTTGGATAGTCTTGTATGCCAAGGAGATGGAGGCAGTGCATATGAGGGAGAGAGAGGCCAAGAGGGCCAGGAAAAATAGCTACAGGTTCTCTCAGCCGAGGTAGAGTGGTAGGCACCGACAACAGACTCACCAGAGATCTTCAGCCCCAGCATCCTCAGCATTGAGTATGCCATCCAGACCTAGGCATGACCAGATAGGGAGAGCATCAGGCTTTAGGGGTCAGCGCAGCAGTCCCACAGATTCTAGCATCCCAGTTTGCGGCAGGTGTGGTCGGGGGCACACGAGCTAGTGCTTGGCAGGTACAGGTGCTTGCTTTGGGTGTGGGAAGCCCGGACATATGCTTAGAGATTTCCCATCAGCGACACAGGGCCATGATGGGGGTCGAGGCCCAGCTTCTTGATCAATAGCTCCAGCAACACTTCCCTCCCAACAAGGTGCTTTGATTTGCTCAGCTGGTGGTCAGCGCTAGAACAGATTATATGCCCTTGCGTCTTATCAAGAGCAGGAGAGTTCCCTCGATGTGGTTACTGGTATTTTATGAGTATTCCATCATGATGCATATTCTTTGTTATATCTGAGGGATACCTTGACTTTTGTGACACCTTACGGTGGCTAGTAATTTCGGAGTCAGTCCTGAAGTCTTATCAGAACCCTTCTCAGTCTCTACTCCAGTGGGTGATTCAGTCGTAGCTAGATGAGTGTTTAGACGTTGCCCGGTCACAGTCTTATATAAAATCACCTCAGTAGATCTAGTAGAGTTAGCCATGTCCGATTTTGATGTTATCCTTGGAATGGATTGGCTATTTGTATGTTATGCCTTAGTTAATTGTAGAACTCGGGCAGTAGAGTTCAGATTTCTGGGTGAGCGAGTGTTAGAGTGGAAGGGTAGTTCAGCTGTGCCTGTAGGTCATTTCATTTCTACCTTAAGGCTAGAAAGATGATTTCCAAAGGTTGCGAAGTTCGAGACCCCGACTATTCAGTCAGTTCCTGTAGTATGCGAGTATCCATAAGTGTTCCTTGATGATTTACCATGTGTACCTCCCGAGAGGGAAATCGATTTTGGTATTGACCTTCTTCCTGACACACAACCTATATCTATTCCTCCTTACAGAATGGCTCTAGCTAAGCTAAAAGAGTTAAAGGATTAGTTGAAGGATCTTTTTGATAAGGGTTTCATTAGACCGAGCAAGTCCCTATAGGGTGCACCAGTTCTCTTTGTTCGTAAGAAAGATGGTTCCCTTCGTATGTGCATTGATTACTAGCAATTGAACAAGGTCACCATCAATAACAAGTTCCTCTACCCAATACTGATGACTTATTTGACCAACTTCAGGGTGCCAAGTGCTTTTCGAAGATAGATCTCAGATCTGGGTACCATCAGCTCAGAGATCGGGAGAGCAACATCCCGAAGATAGCCTTCAGGATGTGGTATGGTCAATATGAGTTCATTGTTATGTCTTTTGGACTAACGAAATCTCCTGTAGCTTTTATAGACATGATGAATAGGGTGTTCAAGCCACATTTGGATATGTTCATATAGTGTTCATTGATAAAATCCTAATATACTCTCAGAGCGATGACGAGCATGCCTCTCATTTGAGAGTAGTGCTACAGACTCTCAAGGTACACCACGTATGCTCCTAATGTTTAGTCAGTGTTTTCGCACGTTAGTTAAGAGTTTTAAAGTGTGACGTGTACGAGAAAAGGCCCAGGGAGAGGACATTTGGGTGTGGAATCAAGGTAGTGAGGGAGAAGGCCGGAGCAGGCTACAACAGGGGCAGCATGTCACGGACCCCCTCCCTCTGTATTGCGCGCCGTGACACGCCCGTAAATCGGCGCGTTGGGGGCCATGAAATGGACCCCCCTGTCCAGGCCCAAATATTATATAAGTTCATGTTTTCATTTTTTTTCACTTCATATCAAATATTCTCGACCAAAGAGAGAGAGGGATGCCATTTTAAAGTTATTTTCCTCTAATTACGCTGCCAAACACTGTCCAAATTCAAATTAAATCTAGGAATCGAGTTCTAAGCCTATAGGAGCATTACTATGGAGTTGTTTTCTTGAAATTTTCCCAGCAAATCGTAACCCCGCCGAGAAGAAGTTGTCAAAATTACTCCAAACTGATTCCTATACAGTCACATGCTTCAAGTAAGCATTTCTCCCTTCTGAACTCGTGGGAAATTATGCATTTTCAGCCGTATTTCGTTAAGTTGAAGTAGTTAATATTAGTATTATACGTTATCATTTTTACCGAATTTAGTACTGAAACTAGTCTCATTCTCCCAGTAATACGATTATAGTGCAAAGGGCTATTGAATACGGATTGAAACTCGCTAGTTAATCAAAAATTTGGTGATCGAGGTATGTTAAGGAGAATTCCTTCGGCAAGTTAGTTTCTATAGCATTGTAATACAGTTTGAATCCCAACAAGAGAGCCAGAAGTATATCTATTGTGATTAGCTATTGCTATTAGTTGAAACCAGTACTTATGTTTAGTTTGGGATTGAATTTTCCCTGTATAGCCTTCCACGACCAACCCTAGGGTTACTAGCTATGTTGACGCCCGCCAGGGGCTAGATGACGTCGCTCTAAGGAGCGGTACGCCGTCTACGGGGATGAAGATGGGGTCCGAGGGCCTCATATAGTCCATTTCATGGATGGACTATTATATGCCGTATTGGCACCACACCTCCATTGAGTGTGGTGCCCGGGTTGCATATATCAGGAGTCTACCAGACTCAGACACAACTACAGTTCAGGGGCCGAGTGGTCTTAGTTGCAGACCTAGGGGGCTGGTAGGATAGATATCGCTATTAGATGATTCAGTGTGACCTTGTTAGGGGTATATAGATTGAAGTGTACTTACCAGGACTTCTGGGGGCACCGGGCGGGTTATTCTATGCTGGTTGTACCTTCCGGCTTATGGGGTCCAGATAAGGTTCTTGTTTGCATTAGTTACTAATAGATTAGACAATAGGAAGTTCAGCTATTCAGGCAGTATCTATATTTTTTTCACTCAGTTACTTTCAATTTCCATTTAGTTCATTCAGTTATTCATAGTTACTGCCTTACATATTCGGTACATATTGTACTGATGCCCTTCTTGGGGCACTGTATTACTTGCCTGCAGGTGCAAATAGACGCGGATCAGGACCTTCCTAGTATATAGTTTATGGGTAGGTCAGGCCCCTGTCTCAACCATTTTGTCACTCCTAGAGGCTTGCAGATTGATTCAGATTTCCTGTGGTTGGTTGCTGTTGGTCGTGTGGGGCCCATGTATGCTTTATTTTATTTGTTGTCCATGTGGGGCCTTGTTTAGTTGTCAGTTAACGGTATTGTCAGCCATATCTTAGCTTAGTGCTGGATTTACTTTACAGTTATAAGTAGACATCATTGTGGTCTTGTCGGCCCACATAGGATTCCTTGCTATTACCTATTTCTAGTTAGCTATTTTCTTTTATAGGTGGCTATAAGGCATTGTCAGTCGGGGGCTGTGTTTACAACCAAGATATAGCCCGTTGTTTACTTGATTTATAGATCAGGCATACACCCGAAGTGCATAAGCTCAGTCAGGTCAGTTCAGATCCTAGAAGGGCACGAGGTGCCAGTCATGCCTCCCATGGTGGGGCGTGGCAAACTTGGTATCAGAGCAGGTCGTATCCCATGGAGTCTGCAAGCTGTGCTATGTAGTGTCTTGTCTATGGATGTGTTATGCACCACATTCTATAGGCAGGAAGCTGCGTGGCATGATAGGATGATTACTCTTCTTTCTCTTCCAATCGTGCTATAGAGTTGTACAGTATAGGGTTGAGTCCCTAAGCTTACCATATTTTGCTTGTCAACTGAGAAATGTTGGACATGCGACCGACCACGACTGGCAGGAAGTTGGACATTGCAGTAGGAGAGGGCACTAGCAGGGTGCCCCAATCAGAGTCAGCCCGATCTGAGGGTGACAGGGAGACTCCATCTCTGTCTCCCCAACAGTCTCCACCCCTTCAGGAGCTGCCCAGAGTGACAGATGCGTCGGCACCACCTCCAGCAGTCCCTATACTGATGCCATCCGATCATAAGGTCAAGAGTGCTATTTTTATGATAGCTCAGATGATGGCTGCACAGTGTCAGCCAGTGGCACCCATAGTTGCAGAGTCTTCGGGAGGACCTAGTAGTTTAAGTGTCCGAGAGTTCCTCACTCTGAGTCCCCCGTAGTTCACAGGGACGGACCGAGATGAAGACCCTCAGGACTTTTTGGACCAGCTATAGCGGATCTTCAGGGTAATGCATGCCACACCTGTGGAGTCGGTTGAGTTAGCAGTATTTCGATTTTGGGACATAACAGTATTATGGTATGAGAGTTGGGAGAGGTCCCGAGGTAGAGTTCCCCCCTCTGACTTGGTCTAGATGAGGCCTTCTGGGACCATTATTTGCCGCGAGAAATCTAATAGGCCCGGGTAGATCAGTTTCTGCATCTGCAGTAGGGTTCGATGAGTGTTCGAGAGTACGCTATGAGATTTGACTCCTTGGCCTGATATGCACCAGCTTTTGTAGATACCATGTCAGCTAGAGTGCACTTATTTATTATGGAGCTACTTCTAGAATACGTAGAGACTTGTATTACAACCACTCTGCGAGAGGACACAGATATTGCCCATGTCCAGGAATTTTCTCAGAATATTGAGGGGATCAGGCAGTGGCAACGGGAGATAGAGAGAGCAAATCAAGAGCAGCGACGCAGGGCTTGACCTAGTGATACGAAGGCAGAGTTTAAAGGCGGACCTAGGCCGCGACTATCAGGCAGACCACCTAAACCTCCACCTCCACGGCAGCAGTAGGGGAGTAGACCAGGTCGTTAGGGCTAATTAGGACCCAGTGAGAGCTCACGGCCATTGGGTTCACAGCAACAGAGAGGGTCAAGAGCAGAGTAGATTCACCGTGCCACTTTTCCCTATCTGTAGTCGAAGTCATCCTGGGGCATGCAGGTATGGTTCTTCAGCATGTTACACCTATGGATAAGAGGATCACCTATTGAGAGACAGTACAACCAGGGGTTAGAGTGATCAGGACCGACAGGACAAATCTTCACTAGGATCACATGCCCCAACATCTCCAGCAGGGCATAGGCCTTCAACTCCAACTGGCAGAGGTTGAGGCTGGTCAGGAGCATCTAGCTCAAGCACCAGTCCAGATCACACTTATGCTTTACCATCGTGAAAGGAGTTAGAGTCATCTCCGGATGTGGTGACAGGTATATTGGACATTTGCTCTCATTCTATTTATGTTTTGATATACCCAGGCTCCACTTTGTCTTATGTGATGCCACTAGTAGCCCGAAAATTTGGTATCTGCCAAAATTGCTTCAGCTGCCTTTTTCAATATCCACACCCATCGGTGATTCCATTATAGCTAAAAGGATCTATCGAGGTTGCACAGTAGAGGTTGTTGGTTGCCAGATTTTAGTCACACATGGTGGAATTAGAAATGATTGACTTTGATGCAATTATGGGTATGGACTAGCTACCGCCGTGTTATGCCAATGTAGAATATTGGACCAAGATTGTTTGATTCCACTTTCTAAGGGAGGTAATATGGGAGAGGAGAGGAAATGCAGCCACACCAAAAGGTAGGTTTATATCCTATCTTCCAGTGAGAAAGTTGATAGCAAAGGGTTGCATCTATCATATTTTCAAGGTTCATGATGTTCAAGTAGAATCCCCGACTCTTCAGTCTATTCCAGTAGTCAATGAATTTCCATATATATTCCTAGATTAACTTCCTGGTATTCCCCCAGAACATGAAATGGATTTCGCTATCGACCTACTACCAGGTACTCAACCTATCTCCATCCCTCTGTACCGAATGGCTACTGCTGAGCTCAGAGAATCGAAGGAACAACTAAAAGATCTACTAGATAGGAGTTTCATCAGGTTGAGTACTTCACTGTGGGGTGCGCCAGTTCTTTTTGTAAGAAAGAAAGATGGCTCCCTCCGCATGTGTATAGATTACCACCAACTAAATAAAGTTAACCTCAAGACTAAATACCCACTTCCCAGGATAGATGACTTGTTTGATCAGCTACAGGGGGGGAGGTATTTCTCAAAAATCAACTTAAGGTCTGGACACCATCAGGTTGGGGTTCAGGAGAGAGATATCTCAGAAATGGCCTTCAGGACCAGGTATGGACATTTTGAATTCCTAGTCATGTCCTTCAGATTAACGAATGCTCCAGCAATGTTTATGGATCTGATGAACAGTATCTTCAGGCCATATTTGGACTTGTTTGTGATAATGTTTAACGAATACTCCAGCAGTGTTTATGGATCTGATGAACAATATCTTCTGGAAGTATCTAGACTTGTTTGTGATAGTGTTTATTGATGATATTCTGGTGTATTTCTCATTTAGAAGCAAACCATCGAGATCATTTGCAAACAGTGCTCTAGATTCTCAAGGATCGCCAGCTATATGAAAATTTTTCTAAAGGTGAGTTTTGGCTGAATTCTGTATTCTTTTTGGACCATATTGTGTCAGATGTTTCTATTCAGGTTGATTCCCAGAAAATTAAGATAGTAAAGACATGGCCTAGACCCACAACTCCCACTGAGGTAGCAGTTTCTTGGGATAGCCGGATCCTATAGAAGATTTGTTGAAGGGTTTTCGACCTTACCAACACCTTTGACCAAGTTAACTCAGAAAGTAGCTAAATTTCACTAGACTGAAGTGTGTGAATAGAGTTTCCAAGAGCTGAAGAACAGATTGACATAAGCGCTAGTACTAGCTTTGTCAGAAGGTTCAGAGGGTTATGCAGTATATTGTGATGCTTCCGGTGTTGGGTTAGGGTGTGCTCTGACGCAACATGGTAAGGTAATTTCTTATGATTTGAGGTAGTTGAGGAAACATGAAAAGAACTATCCCACTCACGACCTAGAGTTAGCTGCAGTAGTTCATGCCCTAAAAATATAGAGGCACTACCTGTATGGCATCCATGTAGATAATTTCACCGATCATAAGAGTCTCTAGTATATCTTTACACAGAAAGAGTTGAATCTATGACAGTGTCACTGGTTAGAACTATTGAAGGACTACGACGTGAATATTTTGTATCATCCAGAGAAGGCTGATATTGTAGCAGATGCCCTTAGTCGTAGATCAATGGGGAGTTTAACGCACTTGGGGCCTGAACAGCGGGAGTTGGCCTAGGAACTACACCGGTTAGCTATTTTAGCCATCCAAATAGTGGACTCGAGAGACAATTGAAATTTAATTCAGAATACAACAGTATTATCCCTAGTTGTAGAGGTAAAAGAACAGTGGTATGAAGATCTTTATTTAACAGAACTTAGAGATAAGGTACGACAGGGGGAAGTATCAGCTTTTAAAGTAATGGAAGATGGGGTCTTGAAATTTAGGGGTCGCCTCTGTGTTCCAGATGTGATAGGACTTCTCCAACAGATTATGACTGAGGTACACTACTCTCGTTACTCTCTTTATCCGGGTTCGACGAAAATGTACCATGATATAAAATAAATTTACTAGTGACCAAGAATGAAAAAGGGTGTAGAAGAATTTATAGCACAATGCCCTAACTGCCAGCAGGTAAAGGCTGAGCATCAAAAACCCAGCGGATTGACACAAGGGATAACAGTGCCTATGTGGAAATGGGAAGCAATTAGCATGGAATTTGTGATAGGATTACCCCGTACCAGGTGCAGATTTGTTTCCATCTGGGTGATTGTTGACTGATTGACGAAGTCAGCTCATTTCCTGCCAGTCAGGACCACTTTCTCAGCCGAGGACTATGCCGATTATACATCAGGGACATAGTTCTATTACATGGTGTTCAAATATCTATCATCTCGGATAGAGGAGCATAATTCAAAACTAGATTCTGGCAGTTATTTTAGAGAGGCTTGGGAACATAGGTTAATCTGAGTACAGCCTTCCACCCTCAAACAGAGGGGTAGGCAAAACGTCCAATTCAGACGCTCGAGGATATGTTATGGGCATGCGCACTAGACTTCGAGGGAAATTGGGATGAACATTTACCCCTTATTGAGTTTTCTTATAATAACAGTTATCATTCGGCAATCTAGATGGCACCATATGAGGCCTTGTATGGGCGAAAATATAGGTCCCCAGTTGGTTGGTTCGAGGTCGGAGAATTAGGGTTGATTACACCAGGCATAATCCATCAATCAGAGGAGAAAGTGAAGCTTATCAGAGAGCGCTTGCTGACAGCTCAAAACTGCCAGAAATCTTACGTTGATGTACGACGTAGAAACCTGGAATTTAATGTAGACAACTGGCTATTTATGAAAGTTTCTCCAATGAAGGGCGTGACGAAGCTTGGTAAAAAGGGATAGCTTAGCCCGAGGTTTGTTGGGCCGTATCAAATCCTCCGAAGAATAGGCCAGGTGGCATACAGCTAGATTTGTCTTCAGAGTTAGAATCTGTTCACCTGATCTTTCATGTGTCAATGTTACGGAAGTGCGTAGGTGATCCGTCCCGAGTTGTGCCAGTTGAGGACGTCCATGTTACTGAGGAGTTACCCTATAAAGAAGTTTCAGTGGCCATATTAGATAGGCAGGGTTGTAGGTTGAGGACTAAAGATGTCGCCTCTGTTAAGGTACTGTGGAGAAACAAGAATAGAGAAGAGATGACCTGGGAAGCCGAGGACGACATGAGATCTAGATATCCTCATTTGTTCCAGGCTTAATCCAGACTACGCAGTTAAGGTAAAGTTTATGATTCATTTGTTGTTTTATGATTTATGTTACATATACTGTTCAATTGACTACAAACTTATTGTGAAAGAATTATTATAGTGTCATGTGAGATATATGTATTGGACTTTTCAGCATTTCAGGATTTTCAGATAGTCCATATTACAGGTGAGGCTCTGTCAAAATTTTTCCAGAATAATAGTGAAAAGAGTTAAACTCCTGTAGGCTATAGTCGACATTCGAGGATGAATGTTCCTAAGGGGAGGAGGATGTTACACCACATAAGCTCCTAACATTTAGTCGGCGGAATCGTACATTAGTTAAGAGTTTTAGAGTTTGACGCATACGAGAAAGGGCTCGGGGAGAGGACGTTCAAGTGTGGAATCAAGGTAGTGAGGGAGAAGGACAGAGTAGGCTGCAACAGGGGCATCATGTCACAGATCCCCTCCCTCTGCATTGGGCGTCATTATAAGCCCGTAAATCAGCGCGTTGGGGGCCGTGACATGGACCCCTCTGTCCACTGCCCGAATATTATATAAGTTCATGTTTTCATTTGTTTTCACTTCATATCAAACATCCTCGGACAAAGAGAGAGAGGGACACCATTTTAAAGTTATTTTCCTCCGATTACACTACCAAACGCTGTCCAAATTCAAATTAAATTCAGACATCAAGTTCTAAGCCTGCAGAGAGCATTACTATGGAGTTGTTTTCTTGAAATTCGCATGACAAATCGTAACCCAGCTGAGTAGAAGTTATCAGAATTGCTCCAACTAATTCCTATACAGTCACAGGCTTCAAGTAAGCATTTCTCCTTTCTGAACTCGCAGGAATTTATATGTTTTTGGTCGTATTTCATTAAGTTGAAGTATAGTGAATATTAGTATTATAGGTTAATTGTTTCTGCTGAATTTAGTACAGAAACTAATCTCATTCTCCCAGTAATACTATTACAGCGGAAAGGGATATTGAATATGAATTGAAACTCGCTAGTTAATCAGAAATCGGAGATCGAGGTATGTTAAGGTGAATTCCTTTGGCAAGTTAGTTTATATAGCATTGTAATATAGTTTGAATCCCAGCAAGAGAGCCAGAAGTATATCCATTGTGATTAGCTCTTTCTATTAGTTGAAACCAACACTTATGTTTAGTTTGGAATTGACTTTTCCCTGTATAGCCTTCCATGACAAACCCCAGGGTTACTAGCTGTGTCGACACCCGCCAGGGGCTAGATGATGTCGCTCCAAGGAGTGGTATACCATCCGTGAAGGATGAAGATTGGGTCTGAGGGCCTCATACAGTCCATTGCATGGATGGACTATTATATGCCATATCAGCACCACATCCCCATCGAGCCTGGTGCTAGGGTGCAGATATCAGGAGTCCACTAGACTCAGACACAGCTATAGTTCAGGGGCCGAGCGGACTCAGTTGTGACCCAGGGGACGGGTAGGACGGCTATTGTTATTAGATGATTCAGTATGACATTGTTAGGTGTATATAGATTGAAGTGTACTTGCCAGGGTTTATGGGATCCCTGGGCGGGTTATTCTATGCTGGTTGTACCTTCGGCTTATGGGGGCTAGGTAAGGTTCTTGTTTACATTAGTTACTGGTAGATTAGACAGTAGGAATTTAAGCTATTCAGGTAGTATCTCTATTCTTTTCACTCAGTTACTTTCAGTTTCCTTTAAGTTCATTCAGTTATCTACAGTTACTGCCTTGCATATTTGGTACATATTGTACTGATGCCCTTCTTGGGGCACTGCATAACTTGCTTGTAGGTGCAGATAGACGTGGATTAGGAACTTCCTAGTATCCATCTAGGATTAGCAGTGCAGTCGGCTCTTTTCCTACGGATCTAACTGTTAGAAGGTTTACTTTTTTTAATTGTACAGTTTATAGGTAGGTCGGGGCCCTATCTCGACCATTATATCACTCTTTGAGGCTTGAAGATTGATTCAAATTCCCTGTGGTTAGTTGTTGTTGGCCGTTTGGGCCCCGTGTATGCTTTATTTTAGGTTTTGGACGTGTGGGGCCTTGTTTAGCTGTCATTTAGCGGCCTTGTCGGCCATAACTTAGTCTAGTGTTGGATTTACTTTACAGTTATAACTAGAGCTGATGGTGGTCTTGTCGGTCCACCTAGGATTCCCTGCTAATATAGGTTTCTGGTTAGCTGTTTTCTTTTATAGGTGGCTATAAGGCCTTGTTGGCCGGGGGCTATGTTTATAGCCAAGATATAGCTCGTTGTTTTCTTGATTTAAAAATCAGGCATACACTCGAAGTGCATAAGCTTAGTCAGGTTAGTTCAGATCTTAGTAGGGAACTAGGTGCCAATCATGCCTCCCAAGGTTGGGTGTGACACAAGGATCGCCAATTATATGCCAAATTCAGCAAGTGCGAGTTTTGGTTAATCTCCGTGGCGCTTTTGGGCCATGTGGTATCAAGTGAGGGCATAAGGGTGGACTCTCAAAAAATAAAAGCGGTGAGGAATTGGCCTAGACCTGTGAATCATTCAGATATTTGGAGCTTTTTGGGTTTAGCTGCCTACTATCAGAGATTTGTTGAAGGTTTCTCATCCATTGCAGCACTATTGACCAAATTGACCGAAAAGAAGGTGAAATTCTAATGGTCGGAGGCTTGTACAAGGAGCTTTCAGGAGTTGAAGACTCAACTCACTTCAGCACCGGTGTTAACCCTACCTGAGGGTGCCGATGGGTTCATGGTGTATTGTGATGCTTCAAGGATCGTACTTGGGTGTGTATTGACGCATCACAGCAAAGTTATAGCATATGCTTCCAAGTAGCTAAATATTTATGAGAAGAGTTACCCGACCCATGATCTTGAATTAGCCGTGGTGGTATTCGCCTTGAAGATATGGATACACTATTTGTATGGGGTTCACGTGGATGTGTTTATGTATCACAAGAGTCTACAGTATATGTTTGCCCAGAAGGATCTCAATCTTCGGCAAAGGAGGTGGTTGGAGCTACTTAAGGATTATGCCGTGAGTGTCGTTTACCATCCGGGAAAGGCTAATGTAGTAGAAGAAACACTTAGTAGACTCTCTATGGAGAGTGTTTCCCATGTGGATGGGGGAAGAAAGGAGCTGGTGAAGGATGCATGTCGACTTGCAATGTTTGAAGTTCGGTTGGTTGACTCGACCGACGGCGGTGTGATTGTTCAAAACGGATAGGAATCATCCTTGGTGACTAATGTAAAATCTAGGAAAGACGAAGACCCTATTTTGGTAAAGTTAAAGGAAGTTGTTCAGAATCAGAAGGTAGAGGTCTTTTCCAAAGGGGGAGATGGTGTGCTTCGGTACCAGGGTCTCTTATGTGTTTCGGATATTGATCATTTGCGGAGTCGGATGTTGCATGAAGCTCAAGGTTCAAGATATTCAATCCACCTAGGTGCCACCAAGATGTGCAGTGACCTATGGGAAGTCTGTTGGTGGAATGGCATGAAGAAAGACATCATAGAATTTGTGGCTAAGTGCCCGAACTGTCAGCAAGTGAAGGTTGAGCACCAAAGACCCAAAGGTATGCTCCAAGATATTAGCATTCCTACTTGGAAGTGGGAAGAAATCCATATGAAATTCACAACAGGTTTACCTCGCACTCGATGACAATATATGACTCCATTTGGGTTGTTGTAGACAGGTTGACCAAAGCCGCTCATTTTCTACCGGTCAAAATCACGGATTCAGCGGAGGATTATGCCAAACTATTCATCCGAGAGCTAGTTCGGTTGCATGGAGTGCCCTTGTCCATCATATTAGATAGAGCCCCAATTTACCTCTCAGTTTTGGAGGTCGTTTCAAAGAGGACTTGGTACTCAGGTTAAGCCCAACACAACATTTCACCTGCAAACAGATGGTCAAGCGGAGCGGACAATTCAGACTCTCGGGACATGTTGAGAGCATGCGTGATTGACTTAAAAGGAAGTTTGGATGATTATTTGACTCTTATCGAATTCACATACAATAACAACTACCATTCCAGCATTCAGATGGCTCCGTTTGAGGCTCACTATAGGCGGAGATGTAGATCGCCTATTGGTTGGTTCGAAGTTGGTGAAGCTACGTGTCATGACCCGAATGTACAACCAGATCATAGACACGGGACAAGGGACCCTAAGAGACCCCAAGTCGACCCATGGCACATGCATACGTCTAATATCATTTAATAAAGTGGAATACTTAGCATAAAACATACCGGAAACATAAACATAGCGTAATAACCGGAGGTACTACACATATACATTAGCTGAGTTCTACGTCCTGTCTGAAAGCCTCTATTACATAAGATGGGTTGATGGGACAACATCCCCAACCAACCCGACCAATACTGAAACATAAATAACACAAAAGTCTATAACGACCCTCGGAACATGAGGGCTCACCAATAAGCGGAGAGCGAGAACTGAGATGAACTAAGGATGAGGATGAGCCTGAGATCCGGACCCTGTATCATAAAACGATACAACATATGAAGTATGCGGACAGTATGTGGAATGTATCGAATATGCAAGGTAAGTAAAGAAACGTTAAAAATTAAAATAAACTCATGAGAATTGATGGAAACTTGGAGGAGAAGACCTTGAATCTCCCTAAAACCTCTCTAAAAGCTCTTGCATGGGAATGGGTATGGATTAGGGACTAAACCCACTTTAAACACCCTATTCCGACCTTAAAATGACATAGTTTAGGCCTTAAAAGTTTAGAAAATTACGAGAAAGCTCTTACTAATTCGCAAAAAATAACTGCCAGGTGACCCTAACGGGTGACCTGACGACTCGTCGTGTTGCCTGTCAAGTACACAGCCTCATCCTCCATTAAAAGTCCATAGGATTGCTCACGACCCACCTCACGAGTCGTTAGGACAGGCCACGACTCGTGCGGTCCCATCTGTTAGGTACACTGGGAGCTTCTTCTAACTTAACCACAACCTCACCCCATGAGTGACATGACGACTCGTGGGGACTGACCACGAGTTGTTATCTCCCTCGTTTTAGACCTTGATCCTTCCTTTTTTCCAGGCCTGCCCATGAGACACTTAACGACTCGTGGGGTTTCCTCAAGAGTCATCCCACGACTCGTCCTGTGCCTGCAACATAAATTCCAAAATTTTCCCGTTTCAACTCCCGGGTCCGATCTTTGAGCTTCCGAGGTATAACAATATCTCCCCCATGGGAACATTCGTCCTCGAATGTTAGAAACACACAGAAAATGCAAAAAACATGCAATCATCATATGCAAATAATGATTATTAAAATCAAAAACTGACGGAATGACTAACTCGGAAAAGAACTACATAACTGAACTGAATTTAGACATCTCATACATTTACCTCACCATAAAAAAAACTTGTACGCATGAATGGAGCATGAAAACAGATTAGAGGCTTAGGGATAAATTGGTACCTAAAACTAATATTGAGCCGGTAGGGTACATGTGTGGGCATTTATCCATCATATCCACTTGGGCTTCCCACATAGCTCCTTCAAAATGCTGGTTTCTCCATGATACTTTAACTAAAGCTACTTCTTTGTTCCTTAGTTTACGGACTTGACGATCTAAGATCTCCACAGAAATTTTTTCATAGCTGAGGCTATCCTTTACACCAACGCTATCTACTGGGACTATTAAATCTAGATCACCCAAGAACTTTCTCAAGAGAGATAAATGAAATACGAGATGAACTGAAGCTAACTCTGAAGGCAAGTCCAACTCATATGCTACCTTACCAACTCTCCTCATAACCCAGTAAGGGCCAACATATCGGGGACTGAGTTTCCCATTCCTTCCAAACCGCATGACTCCTTTCATGGGAGATACCTTTAGAAGTACCCAATCGTCCACCTCAAACTCCAAATCCCTTCTCCTCACATCGACATATGATTTCTGACGTCTCTGAGTGGTTTTCGACCAATCCCTTATCAACTAAACCTTCACCATCGCCTCATGAACATAATATGGACCTATCACAACTGCCTCACCAACCTCAAACCATCCGATGGGAAATCTATAGCTTCGCCCGTAAATAGCCTCGAATTGTGCCATCTGAATACTAGAGTGATAAATTATTATAGTCAAACTCGATCAAGGGCAAATGATCATCCCAACTACCCTTGAAATCCATAACACATGCCCTTAACATATCCTCGAGGGTTTGAATTGTTCGTTCTACCTGGCCGTCTATTTGCAGATGAAAGGTCGTGCTCAGCTTGACTTGAGTCCCAAGTCCCTTCTGAAAAGACCGCAAAAACTGAGAGGTAAACTGAGTACCTTGGACTAAAATAATAAAAAAGGTCACTCCATGAAGTCGAACCAACTCCTGAATATAAAACTTGGCATAATCATCCGTTGAATCCGTGGTCTTGACCGATAGGAAGTGTGCAGCCTTAATTAACCTGTCTACCACCACCCAAATGGAGTCATAGCGTCGGCGAGTACGAGGTAGGCCTGTAACGTAATCCATATTTATTTCCTTCCACTTCAAAGTGGGAGTGCTAATATCCTGAAGTACACCTCCCGACCTTTGATGCTCGACTTTCACTTGCTGGCAGTTGGAACATTTAGGTACGAACTCCACAATATCCTTCTTCATACTATACCACCAATAGATTTCTAGCAAGTCCCGATACATCTTCATGGATCTCAGATGGATAGAATATATGGTACCATGTTCCTCATGCAATATCCGAACCCTCAAATTATCGACGTCCGGAACAATTAGTCAACCCTAGTATCGTAGCACACCATCTCCACCCTGGGAGAAAACCTCCACCTTTTGACTCCCCACTGCTTCCTTCAGCTTCCTCAAAGTTGGATCCTCATCTTGCTAAGATTTGACATCGACCACTAAGGACGATTCTAACCCATTCTGCAATAGTGTTGCCATCAGTCGAGTCGATCAATCTAACTCCCAGTCTTGCAAGTCGGTGGACATCCTTCACCAACTCCTTCTTTACCTCATCCACGTGGGACACACTCTCCATAGAGAGCCTACTAAGTGCATCTGCAACCACATTAGCCTTGCCTGGGTGGTAAAGAACACTCATATCATTGTCCTTTAATAACTCCGACCACCTCCTTTGCCGAAGATTGACATATTTCTGCATGAACACATATTGCAAACTCTTATGGTCGGTGAATACATCTACGTGTACCCCATATAAGTAGTGTTGCCATATCTTCAATGCAAACACCACCGCAGCCAACTCAAGATCATGGGTCGGGTAGTTCTTCTCATGGATTTTCAGCTGTCTAGAGGCATATGCTATAACTTTCCCACGCTACATCAACACACATCCCAATCTGACTCTCGAAGCATCACAATATACAACAAATCCATCAATACCCTCGAGTAGGGTCAACACTGGTGCTGAAGTGAGTCGGGTCTTCAATTCTTGAAAGCTTTTGTCACAAGCATCTGACCATTGTGACGTCACCTTTTACTAAGTCAACTTAGTCAAAGGTGCAACAATAGATGAGAAACCCTCAACAAACCTCCGGTAGTAGCCAGCTAAACCCAAGAAACTCTAAATTTCCGAAGGGTTCACCGGCTTAGGCCAATTCTTCACCGCTTTAATTTCCCGCGAATCCACCTTTATGCCTTCGCTTGACACCACATGACCCAAAAATGTCACCGAGTCCAACCAAAATTCACACTTACTGAACTTTGCATATAGCTGACGATCCTTGAGGGTCTGAAATACTACTCTCAGGTGAGTGGCATGCTCCTCCTTGCTCCCTGAGTATATCAAGATGTCATCGATGAACACTATTGACGTGCCCTTATTCGCGCCTCCGCAAGTGTACGGGTCATGCAAGTAATATAGTGGCTCTTTTTAAGAACCGGAATGTCGAACCCACAGGGGCTGGACCCATTCCTCTAACTATCCATTACAAGTGTGATCTTAAATACCGAAAATGTTGGTTATAGAAGTTTTCGAGGGAGATTTTTAATTAAGTCTAAGTTTGGTCAACGAAATATTCTGAATGCACTCTAGGAGCAACATAGAGTTAAAACCAGATAATCATGTGATGCTACGATTTGCAATGGGTTAAGTCTGCAACTATCGATTGTCGTTTCACATAATTAAAATTGCATGTTCATGGTCTTTCGAGCCTCTAAACACGACAAACTAGCTTCACTGCATCATTGTGATCGAGGATGCTAATTTCTAGTTTTTGGGCAATTAATTATGTTGTGGTTTACGTGGAAATGATTAGGGACTTTCATGCGTCTAACCATTTAACTCAAACTTAGCCTCACAACTACTTCTTTGAGTGGTGATGTGATAAACCTAAGTTGGTCTTTAATAACCTCCTTTTTACCAACCAAGCAAGGTATTAGGTATATTTCTATCCTAATATGAAATTATATCGTGAGATACAAACATGCTCCTCACATTCTCATGTCCTGACCTAGGTAATGCTTTCTCAAGACAATGCCCAAGCTAAAATATATGCTTTCATGGTGATCAATCATAAAAACAACCAACAATCCAGAATGCAAGACGAAAGCAACAATCAATAACTTAATTCCATAACAATTTCATAGAATCACAATCATTATTCATGGCTTCAACCCTAGAGGAAGGGTTCTAGCCATTCATATTAGTAAAACTACAAGAAACTACAACTAAATTAACATACTTACAAGAATTTGGTAGATGAGAAGGGAATTTGACAAACCCTAGATGAGTTCTCCCACTTCTCCCTTCACTCCTAGGTGGTTTTCTAGAATAAAATCGTGACAAATTGGATTTAGGAGTTAAGGGACCTATTTATAGTAAATGGAAAACGTGCATAATTTAGCTTGTCGTGGAACGGCTCCGTGTCACGGAGTGTATCGCAGAGCACTGCCTCCGTGACACAGAGGTAACGCGAAAGCTCTCTGGAAATTGCCTCCGGAAGCCGTAACTGCCGAGTGTCACCGTGTTGGCAGCGTGTCACACTGCTTGGGCAGCGCGTTGGCACACCGCTGTCGCGCAGTTGGCACGGCGTGGCATGTTGCTGGCGCGCTGGTGCTACCTGCCTGCCACATCTATTCCCAACTCCATTCCGCTACTTCACCAACTTATAAATTAGTTCCTCAAAATCATTGAAACCTACAAAACAAGGACTAATTATGTTGGTTAGCACATATATTCACATTCATATAAAATCACATGAAAATGTATACCATTACTTAGCTAAACAAGACTAAATTAAGTTATCAAGCGTCACTCGGGCATGCTATTTTGCCCGAGATCAACTATAATGAACATGTACAAATATGGTTTGAACACCCGGTTCATCAAGTCCATAAAAGCTGCAGGAGCATTTGTTAGTCCAAAAGACATAACCACAAACTCATAATGGCCATACCATGTCCTGAAGGCTTTCTTTGGAATATCACTCTCCCAAACTCGGAGCTGATGATGCCCGAACCTGAGGTTTATCTTCGAGAAACTTTTGGCACCCTGTAGCTAGTCAAACGAATCATCAATCCTAGGTAAGGGGTACTTGTCTTGACAGTGACCTTGTTCAACTGTCGATAGTCAATGCACATACGAAGGGAACCATCTTTCTTTCGAACAAATAGAACTGGTTCACCCCTTGGAGACTAGCTCGGTCTAATGAAGCCCTTATCCAATAGATCCTTTAACTGATCCTTCAATTCCTTTAGCTTGGGTAGAGCCATCTTGTAGGAAGGAATACAGATAGCTGCATATTGGGTAAGAGATCAATGTCGAAGTCGATTTCCCTCTCAGAAGGAACACCTAGCAAATCGTCGGGAAAAATATTCGGATACTAACACACCACCGGACCTAATTGAATAGTTGGGGTCTCGGGCTAAACATCCTTTACCCTAACTAGATGATACATGCAACCCTTAGAAATCATCTTCGTGGCCTTAAGATAGGAAATAAATTGACCTACTGGTACCGCCGAACTACCCTTCTACTCCAACACTAACTCACTCGGAAAACGAAATTCAACCATATGGGTCCTACAATTAATTGAAGCATAACATGTAAACAACCAATCCATGCCAAGAATAACGTCAAGGTCAGTCATGGCTAACTCTACAAGGTCTGTAGAGGTAACCTTATGCAACATAGTGACCCAACATTCTCTATATACTCGTCTAGCTATGACTGAATCACCAACAGGGGTTGAAATTGAAAATGGTTCTGACAATGCCTCGGGACTAACTCCAAGTCTATTAGAAACGTAAGGAGTCATGAAAGACAAGGTAGCTCCCGAATCTAGCAAGACATAAACATCAATATGAAAGACACGCAACATACCAGTGACCAAGTCTGGTGAAGTCTCCTACTCTTGGCATGAGTCAAGGGCATAGAATCAGTTTTGGCGCTGTCCACCACCTTCACTAATCGATGCTCCCTACGGAGCAGAATGGGTTGGACCTGCTGTTGTCTTGGTGGTTTGTGCACGACCCCTATCATCACCCTGTCTAGTATATGGGCACGCTTGACACATGTGCCCAGATCTACCACACCCATAGCAGATATCTGAATCAAGAAGGCACTCCCTTGTATGACTCTTGTTGTACTTCCCACAGGTTGGAGAGGTATACTCTAACTGGGTGCCCCTCTAATCCCTCAACCCTGAAGCCTTGCTCCTTTGATCATCCCTTGGTCTGGAAGAAACACCAGCGATTGATGGTGCTGGGGCTACTGACCTCTGCTAAAACTGTGGACAATAGCCACCGCCGGACCTCTGATGCGAAAACACACGACTATCCGTCCAAGCCCTCTTTGCCTCCCCCTCTCTTGCATGAGCCGCCTCTATTTGTTGGGCATACAACACTATGCGAGGAAAGTCCATATCCAGGTGAAGCATGATAGTCTTGCAATTCTTGTCTAAATAACTAGCCACACCATGAACAAATCGGCTCACCACGCCCTCTGATCTATCATTAACTCTGGGGCATATTTTGTCAAATGAGTGAACTCAAGCGAATACTCCAACACTGCCATCTTTCCCTGCTTGAGTTTAAAAAACTCAGCTGCTTTCAATTCCCTCATCTCCCGAGGGAAGAACCTATCGAGAAAGGCCATGTGGAACTTATCCTAGCTGATAGGCCCACTCCCGCTGCCCTGCTGTCCTTCCATTAGTTGTACCAAATATGAGCGACCGCTTTTAGTTGATAAGAGGCCAAGTCAACACACTCCTCATTTGTCACCCCCATAACCTGAATGACCTTCAAGATCCCTTCAATGAACTCGTGTGGATCCCCGTCCACCTTTGACCCCGTGAACTCAGGAGGGTTTATCCTTATGAACTCTCTAATCCGAGTCGCCACTGCATTGCCATTCTGTGGGACCTGCGCAACAGCCTACTGGTTGACTTGAGCAATCAAGGCCTGCGCCAACATCTGAATAGCCGCCCAAAACTCTGCGTGGGAAGCTGGCTCTGGTGCCTGGGGCTCCTGAATAGGTGGGGCCTACTGATCTCCATGGTCATTTCCACCTCTGTGGCCTTCATCATTTCCGTTCCTCCTTCCGTTCATTCTTTTAGGAGCCATAATTTTGCAATCGCGAATCATACAAACTAGAAGGATGGAGAGACTTTTCATCGCACGACCTAGAACATGAAAGAAGGGAAGATTTCCTAAATGCCGAGTAGCCTCTTCGTCATAGGTGTGGCATGCTTCACACCCATGAAAAAGACTCTACTTAATGTGTCTTTCAGACACTCTATGACACTTCAACCCTATTTCTCTGATATCAAGTTTGTAACGACCCGAACGTGCACCCGGATCGTAGACACGGGACAAGGGACCCCGAGAGACCCCAAGTCGACCCATTGAACATGCATACATCTAATATCATTTAATAAAGTGGAATACTTAGCATAAAACATAACGAAAATGTAAAAATAGAGTAATAACCGAAAGTACTAGACATATATATAAGTTGAGTTCTACATCCTATCTAAAATCCTCTATTACATAAAATGGGTTGATGGGAAAATATCCCCAACTAACCCAACCAATACTGAAACATAAATAGCATGAAAGTCTGTCAAACAACCCTCAAAACATGAGGACTCACCAATAAGGTGAGAGCGAGAACTGAGATGAACTAAGGATAAGGATGAGCATGAGATCCAGACCTTGTATCATAAAACGATACAACATAGAAAGTATGCGGTCAGTATGTGGAATGTACTGAGTATGCAAGGTAAGTAAAATGAATATTTAAAAGTAAAATAAACTCATGAGTAAACACAGGAGAAGGAAATCATGCATATATCATAAACTCCGTAAGAAAACATAAGACTCAAGGCTTTCAAATCATTCTTAAAGAGTTCATAATCATAATCATAAGTAAACTTTATCAAAACATAGCTTGAGGAAATAACATAAACATAACAATTCATAATACATATGGAACAATGGAAGGACTCGTCATAACCTACACCGTCATGGTAGAGCCTTTCATGATGCCCCACTATCTCGCTCAAGTGGGCAGAGCTGACCCTAGCTTGCCAGGAGAGGGTCGTGCAATAGGCGTGATATTAAATTTGAGGGGATCATTATTAGTACATCATATCATTTAGAAACCCACGGTGGCACGTGGTTTTGAGACACCAACGTAGTCCTTTGAACACTGGGCTACATTCATATAGGGTCATACATAAATAAAAAAATCATGCATTAAGATTCATTGGCTAAAAGATAAAATTTTATCATCATTGATCCCCTTTAAAAAAATGCTTAGCCAAGAATCAGAGGCCCTTTTCATCAGCCAACATCATAAATCGTTAAGTCATGCAATTCATTCATAAATCGTAAATCATTATTCAACATGTGGGCATTTCCCAATACTTTGACATGCTCAATTCTTTCAAAGATATGCTCATAAACATGGATGACTTGATATCATGCCTTTCCATCATCAATAAACTTAAAATATTGAATATTCATCATAAATCATAACTTTCATGAACTTCTCATCACTGGGCATTTTAGACTAAAAAAGCTTGAAACATGATTTTAAAGAAAATAATATAAAACCTGCCAATCATTCATAATTCAATAATTAAAACTTAATTAAATCATACCCATAAATAGAAATCACATTTTCATGCATTTGGGAAAAACCGTATAGAACTTGAATAGGAGAATTCATGATTTAGATCGAAATTTGGGCATGGGTGTGAAAGGATTTCACCCATTCTAAAACCCTACAAACCTGGGGATGGACTGATTCAAAGTTCCTTGGAAACCCCCAAAGAAATTGATGGAAACATGGAAGAGAAGACCTTGAATCTCCCTAAAACCTCTCTACAAGCTCTTGCATAGGAATGGGTATGCATTAGGGACTTAACCCACCTTAAAGACCCCATTTCGACCTTAAAATGACATAGTTTAGGCCTTAAGAGTTTAGGAAATTATGAGAAGGCCCTTACTAATTCGCAGAAAACAACTATCAGGTGACCCTAACGAGTGACGTGACGACTCGTCAGGACAGGAAATGATTCGTCGTGTTGCCCGTCAAGTACACTACCTCATCCTCCATTAAAAATCCATAGTCTTGCTCATGACCCACCTCACGAGTCATTGGGACAGGCCACGACTCGTGGGGTCCCATCTGTTAGGTACACTGGGAGCTATTTCTACCTTAACCCCAACCTCACCCCACAAGTGACATGACGACTCGTGCGGACTAACCACGAGTCGTTATCTCCCTCGTGGAGACCTCGATCCTTCCTTTATTCTAGGCCTGCCCATGAGTCACGTGACGACTCGTGGGGTCCCATCCGTTAGGTCCACTGGGAGCTTCTTCTAACTTAACCCCAACCTCACCCCACGAGTTGTTATCTCCCTCGTGGAGACCTCAATGCTACCTTTACTCTAGGCCTTCCCATGAGTCACGTGACAACTCGTCCTGTGCCTGCAATATAAATTCCAAAATTTTCCCATTTCAACTCCCCGGTCCGATCTTTGAGCTTCTGGGGTATGACACTGCGATGAGGCTATGAAGAAGGTTCAGCTCATACAGGATAGGTTGAGAACAACTCAAAGTCGCCAAAAGTCCTATGCTGATGTGAGAAGGAGGGAACTCCATTTTGAAGTGGATGATTGGGTATTTCATAGGGAATCTCCCATGAAGGGAGTGATGAGGTTCAGAAAGAAAGGGAAACACAAACCTCGTTATGTTGGCCCCTACCGGATTGTGAAACGGGTTGGCAAGGTGGCATATGAATTAGAGTTGCCTTCAGAATTAGCTTCTGTGCATCCTTTTTTCCATGTATCACTTTTGAAGAAGTATTTGGGTGATCCATCTCTAATTGTCTCAGTGGACAGGGTTGGTGTGAAAGACAGCCTTAGCTATGAAGAGGTTTCGATGGAAATACTTGATTGTCAGGTTCGAAGGCTAAGAAACAATGAAGTAGCTTTAGTGAAAGTTTTATGGGGGAATAGCATGTTGAGGGAGCTACATGGGAAGCCGGAGCAGACATAATGGCAAGATACCCACATTTATTCCCTGCCATCTCAGTTCCAGCTTAACGTATTAGTTTTTCCCTAGTACTCTATTTAGTTTTCATGTTCAGTTCATGTGCTCCAACTTCTTTCATGAATATGGATGTATGTATGATTCATGAATTCGGTCAGCCATGTAGTTAAGTTCGGAGGTAGTCATTCCATCAGCTTTCAGCTTAAATGATCGTTATTTGAATATGATGATTGCGTTTCTCTGCTTTTCTGTGTGTTTTCCAACATTCAAGGATGAAGTTCCCAAGGGGGAGGTATAATACCCCGAAAGCCCAAAGATCAGATCTGAGAGTTGAAATGGAGAAAATCTGAAAATTTTGCACCAGGGCACAGAACGAGTCATTCTGTGACCCGTGCGGGAGGCCACGAGTCGTGAGGTGACTCATGGTGAGGTTCTAGGCTTGGGTTGGCTTTTTGAAATCTGATGTCTCCACGGACTTGATCACGAGTCATGGTAACTCCCCGTGACTCATTGAGTCTGCCGTGGGTAAGTGTCATGACTCGAAAGTAGACCCGGATCGTAACGCGGGACAAGGAGCCCCGAGAGACTCCAAGTCGACCCATGACATGAACATTCATCTAAATTCATATCGATAAGAGAAATACATAACATGAAAATATAGCGGAAACATAAATATAACATAACATAACATGATAAGCGGGACGTACTAAATATATAACAACTGAGTACTATAATTTGTCTGAAAGCCTCTATCGTATCAGATGGGTTGATGTGACAACATCCCCAACTAACCCAGGAAAATTGAAAGCAAAAGGGAATATAAATATCTGAAACATATGGTCCTCGGAAAATAAGGACTCACCAAAAGTCTAGATGCTAAACTCAGGAATGGACTACTGACGGGGTTGAGCCTGAGAGCCGGGTCCTATATCATGAAACAAAAATAGAATAGAGTATGCGGTCAGTACATGGAATTGACTGAGTATGCAAGGTAAGTAAAAAGGAAATTTAAAAATACATAAAAGCTTATAAACAATCATAAGAGTGGGAAAACATGCTCATTACATAAATACCATAAGATAACATAAGGCTCAAGTTTTTCGATTTGTTCGTAAACCATTCATTATCATAGTCATGAGAGAAAATTAATTAAATCATCACATGAGACAAATAATGTTAACATATCAATGCAGAAAACATGAGGAATAATGGGAGATTTTTATAATAGACATACCCCATATGAGCACACATAGAGTCCGACCTGTAAATCGCAAGTCGGGATGGTGTTCGTACCTTGCCAAGGGTAGATCCATGAAGGGCGTGATATCACACATGAAAGGACCCATTTGGGCAAGGGGAAAGTCGCAAAGGAGGTCCCATCATATCCTACGGTGGCACGTAGTTCTGAGATTCGGGGCAAGACCTGAGCCCCAAACCTTCTCGGTGTTAAATACTACTCCCAAAACATATATAGTGCTCATAGGATAATATACATGAGATTCATGGGCTAGTAAAATTATGATAGTCATAAGCATGTTTGTAAATACATGACTGGCCATGAGGGTAAAGCCCATGAGTCGGCCAAAACATAATTAGTAAAATCATGAGGTTCATGCATACTTATAGATCATGCATAGGCTTTGCAAATCATAAATTCATAATGTCCATTTGAATAAATCTATATTACGATTCATAAATCATGATGGGTTTATGAATATCAATGATAGTAGTAGAGATCATAACTCAATTCATCATAGGACATGCATAATTAGGCATAATTTAGTAAGAATTTTAAATCAATAAACTTATAATTGAATTAGTTGTTGAATCTGACCATAATGCATAAAATATGGTATAAATTATGAAAAATAATAACCCATGGATAGATCATTAGATTTCCTCAAGATTAAGATAAAACCCTATAAGATTTTGAACAACTCCTTATGAATTAAGAGAGATTGGGCATGGGTGTTAACGAAAAAACCCACTCATAACCCTACATACCTGGTTATGGATGATTCTAGCACTTTCTTGAATGCCCAAGAAGGAATTGAAGAAAGACTTTGAAGGATTGCCTTGATCACTTTTCTAGACTATCACTCTTGCATGCATGAATATGAAATGGCCTAAAATGAACTTAACCCCTTTAAAAGTCATTATTCATAACTCAAAATGATGTAATTTAGGTCTTATATCTTAGGAGTTACAGAAAATCCCTTACTAAATTATCAGAAAATAACTTCCAGATGGTCCCAATGAGAGACTCAACTACTCGTCCTCCATGGCCACGACTTGTGGAGTCATCCGTCGGGTACATTGCTTGTTAGGTCTCTTAGGCTCGTAATGAAAGACTTAACGACTCCTTTCCTAGTGACAGCGACTCATGGTCACCATTCGTCATGTACACTACCTTAGCCTCAATAAAATTATTCTGTGCTTGATCACGACTCATCCCACGAATCGTGGGGTCCCTCCGTCAAGTACACTATCCTTATTTTCCTCTTTACTCAACCACCACTCCCCACGACTGACCTAACGTGTCGTGGGGAATTACCATGAGTCGTGGTAATGCCCGTGGGGATCCCATTTCCCAAATTTCCAACTCTTCACCTGGAACACACCACTAGTCATATCATTACTCATGGGCTAAGCCAATGGGTCACCTCACGACTCGTTCTGTGCCTGATGCCATATTTTAAGTTTTCTCCGTTTCAACTCTTGGGTCTGATCTTTAGGCTTCCGGGGTATAACAACAAGGGACTGAGGAAAGTGAAGGGGTCTGGAAGTGTACCCTACGGAAGGTCCCCACGATTCATGTATAGTCACGATGATTCATGAGATAGGTCGTGTGCAGCAGGTAATCAATGGTCTGAGGATTAATGGCAGTGACTTCATGATTGATGCCATGAGTCGTGGCCCTGGGTAACGAGTCGTCCAGTCCCTCGTGGGGACTGGCAGTTAGTTATTTCCTACGAATTTGGTAAGGGCTTTTCTGTAATTCCTACCTATGATCCGAAGGCCCATGTTTTAAGCCATTTTCAGGGTGTATTAAGATAGGTTAAGCCATGCTAGCCTATTCAAACCATTGCATGCAAAGTTAGGAAGTTAGAGAGGAGATCAAGCTTGAGTCCTTCCAATTTTTCTCAAATTCTTCTTGGGCATTCAAGGAAGTGCAAGAATAAGCCAAAATCAGGTATGTAGGGTTATGAATGGGTGAATTCGTCCACACCCATGCCAAATCCATATCTAATTCATGAAAATCTATGAGTTAATTCTATAGGGTTTTAACCCAATGCATGTAATTCCTAATTCTCTACATGGGTATGATTTAAACAATTTTCTACTATCGAATTATGATTTATCGGCAAGTTTTATGATGTTTTTAATGAAAATCATGTTTCAAGATTTATAAATTAAAATTCCCTTATCAACTGAACCTTCTCCATCACCTCATGAACTGAATCGGGTCCTACCATTGCCGCTTCGCCAACCTCAAACCATCCAATGGTCGGCCTACACCTCTGCCCATAGAGAGCCTCGAACAGCGCCATCTGAATACTTGAATGATAGTTGTTATTGTAGGCAAACTCGATAAGGGTAAAATGCTCATCCCAACTACCTTTGAAGTCGATTACGCATGCTCTTGACATATCCTCGAGGATCTGAATTGTCCATTCTGCTTGACCATCAGTTTTCGGGTGAAATGTTGTACTGAGCTTAACCTGAGTACCAAGCCCCTTTTGAGATGACCTCCAAAACTGAGAGGTAAATTTAGTACCTCTATCTGAAATGATGGATAAGGGCACTCCATGCAATCGAATTAGCTCTAAGATATATAGTTTGGCATAATCCTCCGCTGAATCCGTAGTTTTGACCCATAGAAAATGAGTGACCTTAGTCAACCTTTCTTCAACCCAAATGAAGTCATATTGCCGTCGAGTGCGAGAAAAACCTGTGATGAAGTCCATATTGATTTCTTCCTATTTCCAAGTAGGAATACTGATATCTTGAAGCACACCTCCCAGTCTTTGATGCTAAACCTTTGCTTGCTGACAGTTTGGACACTTAGCTATGAATTCCGCGATATCCTTCTTCATGCCGTTCAACCAATAGATTTCCCATAAGTCACGGTACATCTTGGTAGCACCTGGATGGATAGCATACCTGGTCCCATGAGCCTCATACAATATCCGGCACCTCAAATCATCCACATCTAGAACACATAAGAGACCCTGGTATCGGAGTACCCCTTCTCCCCCTTTGGAGAAGACTTCTACCTTTTGACTCTGCATGACTTCCTTTAACTTTACCAAAATAGGGTCCTTATCTTGCCTAGACTTTACATCAGTCACCAATGACAATTCTGATCTATTCTGAACAACCACACCGCCATCGGTCAAGTTAATCAACCTGACTCCAAACCTTGCGAGTCTATGCACATCCTTCACCAGCTCCTTCCCTTCATCCATATGAGCCACACTCTTCATGAAGAGTCTACTAAGTGCGGAAACTACTACATTGGCCTTACTCAGATGGTAAAGCATACTCATATCATAGTCCTTGAGTAACTCCAACCACCTCCTTTGCCGAAGATTGAGATCCTTCTGGGTAAACACATATTGTAAACTCTTATGGTTCGTAAACACCTCCACGTGGACCCCGTACAAATAATGTCGCCATATCTTCAATGCGAACACCACTGTAGCCAACTCAAGATCATGGGTCGGGTACTCCTTCTCATGATCTTTTAGTTGTATAGAGGCATAGGCTATAACCTTCCCATGCTGCATCAATACACACCCAAGTCTGATCCTTGAAGCATCATAATAAACCACGAACCCATTGGTACCCGCAGGTAGAGTTAACAATGGTACTGAAGTAAGTCGAGTCTTCCACTATTGAAAGCTCTTCTCACAAGCCTCCGGCCATTGAAATTTCACCTTCTTCTAGTTCAATTTGGTCAAGGGTGCTGCAATAGATGAGAAGCCTTCAACAAATCTCCGATAATAGTCGGCTAAACCCAAGAAGCTATGAATATCTGAAGGATTCGCCGATCTAGGCCAATTCTTGACCTCCTCTATTTTCTGAGAATCCACCTTTATGCCATCACCTGATACTACATGACTAAAAGCACTACAAAATTCAACCAAAACAAGCACTTGCTGAATTTTGCATATAGTTGGCGATCCTTGAGAGTCTGAAGCACTATTCTCAAATGAGTGGCATGTTCCTCCTCACTCTTGGAGTATTTTAGGATGTCATCAATAAACACAATCACGAACATAGCCAAGTATGGATTGAACACCCTGTTCATCAAGCCCATAAAAGCTACATGAGCATTCGTTAGTCCAAAAGACATAATTACAAACTCATAATGACCACACCGCGTCCTGAAGGCTATTTTCGGGATGTCACTTTCCCGAACCCTGAGCTAATGGTACTTGGATCTGTGATCTATTTTTGAGAAACACTTGGCACCGTGAAGCTATTCAAATAAATCATCAATCATGGGTAGATGATACCTCTTGTTGATGATGAATTTGTTCAACTGCCGATAATCAATACAGATTCGAAGATAACCATCTTTCTTTCGGATAAAAAGAACTGTTGCATCCCATGGAGACTTGCTTAGTTTAATGAAACCCTTATCTAAAAGGTCCTTCAACTGCTCTTTCAATTTCTTTATCTCGGCTGGAGCCATTCTGTTAGGAGGAATAGATATAGGTTGCGTGTCGGGAAGAAGGTCAATTCCAAAATCAATTTCCCTCTCAAGAGGAACACACGGTAAATCATCAAAGAACTCTTTTGGGTACTCAAGCACTATCGAAACTGACTGGATAGTCGGGGTCTCGGACTCAACATCCTTAACCCTAACTAGATGATACACACAACCCTTAGAAATCATCTTACTAGACATAAGGTAGGAAATAAAATGACCTATAGGCACAACTGAACTACTCTTCCATTCTAGTACTGGTTCACCCAGAGATTTCAACTCTATTGCCCGAGTTATACAATTAATAGAAGAATAACACACATACAACAAATCCACACCAAGAATAATATCAAAGTCAATCATGGTTAACTCTACAAGGTCTGAGGAGGTGACTTTATGCAATATAATGATCAAGCAGCCTCTATACACTCGCCTAGCTACAACCGAATTACCAACGGGAGTAGAAACTAAAAATGGTTCTGACAGAGTTTCGGGACTGACTCCAAAGCTACTAGAAATATAAGGTGTCACAAAGGACAAGGTAGCCCCCGGATCTAACAAAGCATATGCATCAAGGTGAAACACTCGCAACATACTAGTAACCACATCCGATGAAGTCTCATGCTCCTGACGGGTCGCAAGGGCATAGAACCTGTTCTGACGTTGACCGCCAGTTGAACTAGTCGAGGCACCCTGTTGGGAGGGACTTGCTTGTTATACACCGTAGGATTCCCGGCACCTAGATGACCTACTCGAACGTTGGTTAAGCATATTTGAAGGCCATACGTGCTAGAGAAAGGCCCGGGAAAAAGATCGGATGAGAAACCTGCCGAACTATCGCGGAAGGAGCCGAGGCAGAGCCCCTCCGCGATGGCAACGTGTCACGGAGGTGGAGCCTCCGCGTTGGCTCCGTGACACGTTGGCCCTGTCCAAGCCCAAGTATATAAAGCCCCACTTCGGTTTTAAATTCATTAAAACTTATAATTTCCAGTGAAACAGAGAGGAAACAGCAGAGAAGAGAAAAAGACGAAGGGGGTAATATAATTTTCATCCGATTACGCTGCTAAACATTGTCCAAACTCAAATTAACCTTAGATACTGAGGTATTTAGCAGCAGAGAGCATTCCTACGGAGTTAGTGTCGTGAAATACGGCCGACAAATCATCGAGCTATCGAGCTGAGGTAAGTAGAATTGCTCCAAACTAGTGTCTATGTGTTCCTAGCTGTGAAGTGAATATTTCTCCCTTCTGGACCTCTGAAAATTAGCGAGTTTTCGACCGTCTTTTGATAAGCCTAAGTTTAGGCTATAAATTATATCGAAAGTGACGTTGTTCTTTAAAATAAAGCTATATTTAGTATTAATTGACATATTTATGAATGCAGTTGGGAGAAATAGTTGAAGTATTGGCTGAGCCTCGTCCGACAGACGGATAGTTCGAGGATAGGTATGTAAAGCTAGTTTCCTCGGCAAGTTAGTAAATCCCGGTATAGTAAAGCAATTTAAAGGCCAGTAGAGTATTCAGAAGTCATGTGTTGTGTTTATTACGAATGTTGGTACGATATTAGAAGCATCAGGTTATAATTAGCACGAAACTTGTTAGCACTATATAGATTCTAATACAAGTGTTAGGAACTGCACAGCATGCTTAGTATATGATATAGTACAAAATGTCAGGATAGTATCGTATTCATTTGAAACCTAGTAAAGCAATGTAATATCTGTAAGACATCTCAGAAGTAGAATGATAGGTTAAAATGAAGTTTAGAAAACATATTAGAAATAGCGAATCATGTTACTATAGAAACTCAGCATACAACATGGTTTTCAGCAGAAAGACTATATCTTGTCCAGCATTAGACTCAGTACGGTATGGTAGAAGATTATATATTATATATGCATACTATTGTCAGTCTCAGCATGTGTTAAGTATGTACATATTACTATTACTAGCTCAGCATATAGTATGTACAAATACTTTACTACTATTAGCTTCAGTATATGGGATATGCAGATAGTATTACCAGTTGAGACCGTTGTATTGTTTTGGGGTTGGTTTACCTAACATCCATGACCTCCCCAGGGTTAATAGCTGTATCGACTCGTCCGCTATAGGACGAGGATACGTCGCTCTACGGAGTGGCATGCCGTCCCACAGGGGACGAAGATGGGATGCCAGTTTTCCCCATATTGTGCCTTGATCGGCCCTTACACACCCCTGTCGAGCGGATACGCCCGGGTGTTGATTCAAGAGTCCTATGGACTCAGATGCAGTTATAGTCAGGGGCTCAGCGAGCCCAAGTGCATACCCAAGGGACCGACAGGATGCTTACAGCGATTATAGAAGATGGGATGACCGGGGTAGGGGTATAGATTTTGTGCTGGTTGTACCTCCCGGCTTATGGGGGCTGGGTAAGGTTTGTGTGTGCTATATTATGTTATGTTATGCCATGTTACATTAGACACGAGTAGATCGGCAGTAGAACGATACGTCTCCAGGTATGACTCCTACTCCTTCCAGTATAATTAAGAGAAGGTATGATTTACATTATCAGACAGTTAATCTATTCCTTCCTACTTTAGTTTCATCAGTTGTATTGTTGTTTTCAGATATTTCCTTCAGTTATTGCTTTACATACTCAGTACCAGTGGTAATGATGCCCGGTGGGGCGCTGCATTACTTGCCTGCAGGTACTCATAGACGAGCAGGCGATACCTCGTGATTCCTGTCAGCGATCGAGTATTCAGCTCCTGTCACCCGAAGACTGAATTCCAGAGGTGTATTTCGTTTTCTTTTGTTGTACAGTATGGGTAGGTCGGGGCCCTGTCCTGATCATTTCTATTGCTATTCCTAGAGGCTTGCAGTCTGTATATATTTCTGCTGTGGTCAGATGAGCCGGTTGTGTGAGGCCGTGCAGTTGTTTAGCTGTTAGTACTTTTGTTTCCTTTATGTTGGCCGTGTGGGGCCATAGCTTGACAGTAGTGGTGACCTTGCCGGTCACGTAGCTATCCAGTATTTCATTGTTGAGTTACAGATAACTAGACAACATGGTGGCCTTGTCGGCTCGCATAGGTTTCCCTATATTGAGTATATTCTAGTTAGTTGTCATGATAGGTACAGGAGGCTATAGGCCAATAGGCCGGGGGCTGTGTTTACAGCCGTTATATAGCCCTTTGTTTCCAAAAATATGGGTTAGAGCCAGCCAGACACCAGATGTGCCCAGGCTCAGCAGTCTAGCAGTTCAGGTCCTCGTAGGGCACCAGGTGCCAGTCATACCCCCCAAGGCGGGGTGTGACAAACTTGGTATCAGAGCAGGTCGTATCCCAGGGAGTCTGCAAGCCGTGCTAAGTAGAGTCCTGCCCATGGATGTGTTGTGCACCACATACCATGGGTTGGGGGCTGCAAGGCATGATAGGATGGTTGTCTTTTATTCTTATTCAGTCGTGCTGTAGAGCAGTACAATATAGGGTTGAGTCCGTAAAAGCTTACTATATTCTTTGGTTACAGATAATGTCAGACCAGCGACATCCTATCATGGGACGGAGCTTAGATATTGCAGCAGGGGAAGGCACTAGCAGGATGCCTCACCCTCGTTTAGAACCAGCACGGTCAGAGGGCACTACAGAGGCATCGTCCCAGCCTTCTCAGCAGTATCCACCACATCAGGAGCCACTAGGGGCGACACTACCTCCAGCAGTCCCTACACCGACCCCTTCCGACCAGGAGGTTAGGAGTGCGGTAGTTATGTTAGCACAGATGATGGCTGCTCAGCGTCAGCCGATGCCGTCTACAGTTGTGGAGTCGTCAGAAGGGCCCGATAGTTCGAGGGTCCGAGAGTTCTTGGCTCTGAATCCCCCACAGTTCACAGGTACGGACCGGACAGAGGACCCTCAGGATTTTCTGGATCAAATGCAGAGAATTTTCAGGGTTATGGATGCCATGCCTGCAAAATCAGTTGAGTTGGCAGCATTTCTGTTACGGGACATCGCCGTATTGTGGTATGAAAGCTGGGAGAGGTCCCGAGGGAGAGATGTTTCCCCTCTGACCTGGTCCAGCTTTTCAGGAGCTTTTCTGGATCACTATTTGCCACGGGATATTCGACAGGCCCGGGTGGACCAGTTCCTACATTTGGAGCAGGGGGCCATGAGTGTTCGGGAATACTCCTTGCGGTTTGATTCTTTGGCTCGATATGCACCGGCCTTTGTTGATACCATGGCATCCATAGTACACCGCTTTATCATGGGGTTGAATCCAGAGTATGTTGAGACTTGTATTACGGCTACACTGCGAGACGACATGGACATTGCTCGAGTTCAGGCATTCGCCCAGAATATTGAGGGCATCAGACAGCGGCATCAGGAGATCAGAAGGGACAATCAGGAACAGCGTCGCCTGGACAGGCCAGTTGAGTTACAGAGGGAGGCTCGGGGAGGACCCAGGCCACGATTGTTATATAGGCCGCCCAGGCCCCCGCCTCCGCCACAGGCGCAGGGGGGTAGATTCAGCTGCAGGGGGCAGTCAGAGACTGGTAGAGGCTCGCAGATGGCAGATTCACCATTACAGAGGTGGGGGGAGCAGGGTAGGTATACCCTACCACTTTGCCCTATATGCAGTCGACGCCATCCTGGAGCATGCAGGTATGGTTCCACTGCATGTTATATTTGTGGCCAAGAAGGCCATTTGATGAAAGATTGCCCAGCCAGAGGTCGAGAGGACCGGGATAGACAAGATAGGGCATCTACAGGGTCACGAGCCATAGCATCCTCAGCAGGGCGTAGGCCCTCAGTTTCAGCAGGCAGGGGTCGGGGCAGATCAGAGGCCTCCAGTACAGGTGCGGGTCCAAGCCGCACATATGCCTTACTAGGGAGACAAGATTCAGAAGTGTCACCGGATGTTGTGACAGGTATGCTAACTATCTGCTCACACCCTGCTTATGTATTGATTGATCCAGGGTCTACTTTGTCCTACATTACTCCATTTGTGGCACGAAAGTTTAGTATTGCACCAGAATTATTGCAGCAGCTCTTTTTAGTATCCATGCCCGTCGGTGACTCTATTGTGGCTAGCAAAATTTACCGAGGGTGTACAGTAGAGGTTGCTGACCGTCAGACCACAGTAGATCTGGTCGAGTTAGAAATGATACACTTCGATGCCATAATGGGTATGGATTGGCGAGTACCGTGTTTTGCCAATGTTGAATGTTGGACCAAGACGGTCCGATTACACTTCCTAGGAGAAGCAGTGCGAGAGTGGAAGGGCAGCACCGCTACGCCAAAAGGTAGGTTTATTTCCTACCTTCAGGCAAGAAAGTTGATATCTAAGGGATGTATTTACCATCTGGTCAGAGTTTAGGATGTCCAAGTAGGATCTCCGACACTCCAGTCTGTTCTGGTAGTGAATGAATTCCCTGATGTGTTTCCGGATGAGTTACCTGATATTCCCCCAGAAAGGGAAATAGACTTTGCTATTGACTTGTTACCAGGCACTCAGCTGATATCAATTCCTCCCTATCGTATGGCTCCTGCAGAACTCAAAGAATTAAAGGAGCAGTTGAAAGATTTATTGGATAAAGGTTTTATCAGGCCGAGTACTTCACCGTGGGGTGCGCCAGTTTTATTTGTGAGGAAGAAAGATGGCTCGCTCTGAATGTGCATAGATTATCGGCAATTAAACAAGGTTACAATAAAGAACAAGTACCCGCTTCCCAAAATTGATGACTTATTTGATCAGTTGCAGGGAGCCAGATACTTTTCTAAGATTGACTTGCGGTCCGGATATCACCAGGTTCGAGTACGTGAGAGAGATATTCCTAAGACAGCGTTCAGAACCCGATATGGACATTTTGAATTTCTAGTCATGTCCTTCGGGTTAACGAATGCCCCGACAGTCTTCATGGACCTGATGAACAGTATTTTCAGACCTTTCCTGGACTTGTTTGTGATAGTATTCATTGATGACATTCTGGTGTATTCTCGCTCTGAAGCAGATCACCGGAATCATTTGCGGACAGTGCTACAGATCCTCAGGGACCGCCAGTTGTATGCTAAATTTTCTAAGTGTGAATTCTGGCTTAACTCAGTGGACTTTTTAGGGCATATCGTGTCGGATGCTGGTATACAGGTAGACAAGCAGAAAATAGAAGTAGTTAAGTCATGGCCTAGGCCTACCACTCCGACTGAAGTTCGTAGTTTTCTGGGGTTGGCAGGATATTACAGGAGGTTCGTTAAAGGGTTCTCGACCATTGTGTCACCTCTAACTAAATTGACACAGAAAGAAGTAAAGTTTCAGTGGACAGAGGCATGCGAGCAGAGCTTCCAAGAACTGAAAGACAGATTAACCTCCGCCCCAGTGTTAGCGTTGCCGGAGGGGACAGAAGGTTATTCGGTGTACTGCGATGCATCAGGCGTCGGGTTAGGTTGTGTGTTGATGCAGCATGGTAAAGTGATTGCATATGCTTCCAGACAGCTGAGGAAACATGAAAAGAACTACCCTACCCACGACCTGGAACTAGCCGTAGTGATCCACGCCTTGAAGATGTGGAGGCATTACCTGTACGGCGTCCATGTTGATATTTACACAGATCACAAGAGCCTACAGTACATCTTCACTCAGAGGGAGTTGAATCTATAGCAACGCCGCTGGTTGGAGCTATTAAAAGATTATGATGTGTATATTCTATACCACCCCGGAAAAGCTAATGTAGTGGCAGATGCCCTGAGCCGTAAGTCAATGGGGAGTTTTGCGTATTTGCGACCTGAGAAGTGGGAGTTAGCTAAAGAAATCCATCAGTTAGCAGGTTTGGCCGTTCGAGTAATGGAAACAAAAAATAATAGAGCGGTAATTCAGAATTCTGCTGTGTCATCATTAGTTACGGAGGTAAAAGAACGACAGTACGAGGACCCTGACTTGGTCCAGCTCAGAGATAGAGTTCAGAAAGGTAAGGAGTCAGATTTCCAAATAACTGAGGATGATGTGCTACGCTGTAAGGGCCGCCTCTGTGTCCCGAATGTTTCAGGGCTTCGGGGGCGGATCATGCATGAGGTACATTACGCTCGCTATTCCCTCCATCCAGGAGTGAAGAAAATGTACCACGACATCAGAGACATCTACTGGTGGCCAGGTATGAAAGCTGAGATAGCTGAATTTGTATCTAGATGTTCTAACTGTCAGCAGGTGAAAGCAGAGCACCAGAAGCCGGGCGGCTTGACGCAAGATATAACGGTGCCTACGTGGAAATGGGAAACAATAAACATGGATTTTGTAACAGGGTTACCCCGTACCAGACACAAAAATGATTCCATTTGGGTAATAGTTGACAGGATGACAAAATTAGCTCATTTCCTGCCGGTGAAGGCTAACTTCTCGGCTGAGGATTATGCCGAATTATATATCAGAGAAATAGTTTGATTGCATTGGGTGCCGGTATACATCATTTCAGATAGGGGAGCACAGTTTATAGCTAGATTCTGGCAGTCGTTCCAGAGGGGTTTGGGAACGCAGATTAATTTGAGCACAGCATTCCACCCCCAGACAGATGGGCAAGCTGAGCGGACTATCCAAACGCTCAAAGATATGCTACGAGCGTGTGTGCTAGATTTTGGGAGTAGCTGGGATGAGCATCTTTCGTTGATTGAATTTGCTTATAATAACAGTTATCATTCAGCTATCCAAATGGCGCCCTTTGAAGCATTATATGGGCAAAAATGTAGATCGCCGGTGGGCTGGTTTGAAGTGGGGGAATCAGCATTGGTTGGCCCAGACATTGTTCGGCAGTCAGAGGAAAAGATAAAGCTTATCCGAGAACCTTTACTGACTGCTGAGAGCCGCCAGAAGTCTTATGCAGATATGCGGCGCAGAAATCTAGAATTTGCGGTAAATGACTGGGTATATCTGAAAGTGTCTCCGATGAAAGGGGTGATGAGATTTGGCAAGAAAGGCAAGCTTAGCCCGAGATTCATTGGGCCATATCAGATTCGGCAAAGGATAGGCCGAGTTACATACGAACCGAACTTGCCTCCGGAGTTAGCATCTGTTCACCCAGTATTCCATGTCTCTATGTTGAGGAAGTTCGTAGGGGACCCTTCTACAGTAGTTCCCGTTCAGGATGTCTAGGTCACAGAAGAGTTAGCATATGAAGAGGTTCCAGTAGCTATTTTAGACAGACAGATTCGCAGGTTAAGGACTAAAGATGTTGCGTCTGTCAAAGTATTGTGGCATAACAGGAACCGTGAGGAAATGATGTGGGAAGCTGAAAAAGATATGAAAGCTAGGTACCCTCACCTATTCCAGGCCTAGTCAGGCGACAGGTATGTCCGTATTATTGCTTATGTAGTATCTTATGATTGTATATGTATAAGTGAGAAAGATTGATACTTAGCCATCTAGTGAATCCTAGAGTATTGTGTATAGTACCTGTATTGGACTTTTCTGCATTTCAGGTTTTTGGTATAGTCCATATTACAGGGGAGACTCTGGCGAAATTTTTTCTAAACAAGTAAGTTAAGTAGTCCTCTAGATAGCAGTATACATTCGAGGACGAATGTTCTTAAGGGGGTGAGAATTTTATACCCCGTAGGATACCCGGCACCTAGATAACCTATTCGCACGTTGGTTAAGCAAATTTGAAGGCCATACGTGCTAGAGAAAGGCCCGGGAAAAAGATCGGAGGAGAAACCTGCTGAACCATCGCGGAAGGAGCCGAGGCAGAGCCCCTCCGCGATGGCAACGTGTCACGGAGGTGGAGCCTCCGCGTTGGCTCCGTGACACGTTGGCCCTGTCCAGGCCCAACTATATAAAGCCCCACTTTGGATTTAAATTCATTAAAACTTATAATATCCAGTGAAACAGAGAGGAAACAGCAGAGAAGAGAAAAGGACGAAGGGGGTAATATAATTTTCATCCGATTATGCTGCTAAACATTGTCCAAAATCAAATTAACCTCAGATACTGAGGTATTTAGTAGCAGAGAGCATTCCTACGGAGATAGTTTCGTGAAATACGGCCGACGAATCGTCGAGCTACCGAGCTGAGGTAAGTAGAATTGCTCCAAACTAGTGTCTATGTGTTCCTAGCTGTGAAGTGAATATTTCTCCCTTCTGGACCTCTGAAAAATAGCGAGTTTTCGACCGTCTTTCGATAAGCCTAAGTTTAGGCTATAAATTATATGGAAAGTGACTTTGTTCTTTAAAATAAAGCTATATTTAGTATTAATTGACATATTTATGAATGCAGTTGGGAGAAATAGTTGAAGTATTGGCTGAGCCTCGTCCGACAGACGGATAGTTTGAGGATAAGGTATGTAAAGCTAGTTTCCTCGGCAAGTTAGTAAATCTCGGTATAGTAAAGCAATTTAAAGGCCAGTAGAGTATTCAGAAGTCATGTGTTGTGTTTATTACGAATGTTGGTACGATTTTAGAAGCATTAGGTTATAATTAGCATGAAACTTGTTAGCACGATATAGATTCTAATACAAGTGTTAGGAACTGCACAGCATGCTCAGTATATGATATAGTACAAAATGTCATGATAGTATCGTATTCAGTTGAAAGCCAGTAAAGCAATGTAATATCTGTAAGACATCTCAGAAGTAGAATGATAGGTTAAAATGAAGTTTAGAAAACATATTAGAAATAGCAAATCATGTTACTATAGAAACTCAGCATATAGCATGGTTTTCAGCAGAAAGACTATATCTTGTCCAGCATTAGACTCAGTACGGTATGGCAGAAGATTATGTATTATATATGCATACTATTGTCAGTCTCAGCATGTGTTAAGTATGTACATATTACTATTACTAGCTCAGCATATAGTATTTACAAATACTTTACTACTATTAGCTTCAGTATATGGGATATGCAGATAGTATTACCAGTTGAGACCGTTGTATTGTTTTGGGGTTGGTTTACCTAACATCCATGACCGCCCCAGGGTTAATAGCTGTATCGACTCATCCTCCAGAGGACGAGGATACGTCGCTCTACGGAGTGGCATGCCGTCCTACAGGGGACGAAGATGGGATGCCAATTTTCCCCATATTGTGCCTTGATCGGCCCTTACACACCCCTGTCGAGCGGATATGCCCGGGTGTTGATTCAGGAGTCCTCTGGACTCAGATGCAGTTATAGTCAGGGGCTCAGCGAGCCCAAGTGCATACCCAGGGGACGGGCAGGATGCTTACAGCGATTATAGGAGATGGGATGACCGGGGTAGGGGTATAGATTCTGTGCTGGTTGTACCTCCCGGCTTATGGGGGCCGGGTAAGGTTTGTGTGAGCTATATTATGTTATGTTATGCCATGTTACATTAGACACGAGTAGATCGGCAGTAGAACGATACGTCTCCAGGTATGACTCCTACTCCTTCCAGTATAATTAAGAGAAGGTATGATTTACATTATCAGACAGTTAATCTATTCCTTTCTACTTCAGTTTCATCAGTTGTATTGTTGTTTTCAGATATTTCCTTCAGTTATTGCTTTACATACTCAGTACCAGTGGTACTGACGCCCAGTGGGGCGCTGCATTACTTTCCTGCAAGTACTCATAGACGAGCAGGCGATACCTCGTGATTCCTGTCAGCGATCGAGTATTCAGCTCCTGTCACCCGGAGACTGAATTCCAGAGGTGTATTTCTTTTTCTTTTGTTGTACAATATGGGTAGGTCGGGGCCCTGTCCCGATCATTTCTATTGCTATTCCTAGAGGCTTGCAGTCTGTATATATTTCCCCTGTGGTCGGATGAGCCAGTCGTGTGAGGCCGTGCAGTTGTTTAGCTGTTAGTACTTCTGTTTCCTTTATGTTGGTCATGTGGGGCCATAGCTTGACAGTAGTGGTGACCTTGCCGGTCACGTAGCTATCCAGTATTTCAATGTTGAGTTACAGATAACTAGACAGCATGGTGGCCTTGTCGGCCCGCATAGGTATCCCTATATTGAGTATGTTCTGGTTAGCTGTCATGACAGGTACAAGAGGCTATAGGCCAATAGGCCGGGGGCTGTGTTTACAGCCGTTATATAGCCCTTTGTTTCCAGAAATGTGGGTTAGAGCCAGCCAGGCACCAGATGTGCCCAGGCTCAGCAGTCTAGCAGTTCAAGTCCTAGTAGGGCACCAGGTGCCAGTCATACCCCCCAAGGCGGGGTGTGACAGTGCTGCTGGAGCGGCTGAACTAGAGGTTGGCATACGGACTCCACTGCCCCTTGATCTGGCCGAAGGACAATCCCTGAGTCTGTGCCCGGGTTTGCCACTACTGAAACAAGCGTCTGAGCCAACTAGGCACCTCTCTGGGTGATTCTTGCCGCACCTTGCACAAGCTATGAAAGTGCGATCTATCTGCATGCTACCTTGGACCCTCGAATATGAAGCCCCACTCCTCCGATCCCCTCGTGCTCTAGATGGTGCACTAGCTGATGATGGTGCTAGAGCAAAAGACTTGTGATGAGACTGCTGGCGCTGTCCACCCCCTGATCTAGGCTGAGAAATCCCATAATTTTCTATCCTGGCCTTTTTGGCCTCTCTCTTCCTCTGATACACTAACTCCATCAATTGGGCATGCAACACTATGCATGGAGAATCTATATCTGGATGCAGCATGGTGATCCTAAATCCTTATCTAAGTAGTCTGCCACTCCATGCACAAATTGACTCACCCGAACCCTCTGGTCTGCCACTAAATCTTGTGCATACTTGGATAAGCAGGTGAACTCTAGAGCGTACTCCTGAACCGACATATCACCGTGCTTCAGATTTACAAACTCGGCTGCCTTCAGTTCCCTTATCTCTCTAGGAAAGAATCGATATAGGAAGGTTGCATGAAACTCTTCCCAACCTATAGGGCATTCCCCCACTGCCCTACTATCCCTCCGTTTCTTAAACTAGATATGCGCTACCCCTTTCAGCTGATAAGAGACCAAGTCAACGCACTCTCCATTTGTCAGCCCCAAGACTTGGGTGATTTTCAGAATCTCATTGATGAATTCATGCGGGTCCTCATCTTCCATTAACCCAAGGAACTCCGGCGGGTTCATTCTCAAGAAATCCTAACTCGAGTCGCCGCTGAATAGCTATTTTGCGGAACATGCAACCGTCTGTTGATTGACCCAAGTAGTCAAGGCCTGCGTGAGCATCTGAATAGCAACTTGAAACTCAGCATGGGCAACTGGCTCCAGTACCTTGTGCTCTTGGACTGGTGGGGCCTGTTGGTGCCCATTCCCATTGCCATCTTCATGGCCATCTCTATTTCAATTCCTCCTACCATTCATTCTCTGGGGAGTCAAGATTCTGCGATCGCGAATAACATAAATTAGAAGGATAGGAAGACATTTCATCGCATGACATAGATCATGAAAGAACAAAACATTTCTTAAACATCTCGTAGCCTTTTCATCTTAAGTTTGGCGCACTTCACACACATGAAAAAGACTCTACTTAATATGGCTTTCAAACACCTTAGGACACTTCAAACCTATTGCTTTGATACCAAGTTGGTCACGACCCGAATGTAGACCAGGATCGTAACACGGGACAAGGAGGTTCGTTAGACTCTGTTATACCTTAAAAAATCAAGAATCAAACCTGAAAGTAAACCAGTAGAAAAACTGGAAAATGCTGCAGCAGTTGCAGAACGGGTCACTTAATGACTCGTGAGGAGGCCTAACGAGTCGTCAAGTGACTTGTGGGGAAGGACTAAGATGAGGAAGGACTCGAGGTCCTCACGGCTGATGTAACGACTCGTGCTTAGTCATAATGAGTCGTCATGTCAGTCGTGGGGAGGTCCTAGAGAAAGATGGTAAAGCTTATCTAGTGTACTTAACGAATAGTACCTAACGAGTTGTCGTCAGTCCTAACAACCGGTTAGGAGGGCCGTTACCAAGCCAAATGAATTTTCATTAATGATGAGGAAGTGCACTTGATGGGTGATCCAACGGATCGTGTGCCCTAGCAACGAGTCATCAGGTCATCCGTTAGGACCCCCTAACAGTTATTTTTAGCGATTTCAGTAAGGGATTTTTCGTAATTCGCAAGTTCTAAGGGCCTATACTATGTCATTTTAAGCTCGTAATAGAGGGTTTTAAGTAGAGAAAAACCCATCTTAGGCCATTTCTTCGTGCATGAAAGGCTGAAGGTTTGAACGGAAGAAACTCAGAAGAATTTCAAGGTTTTCAAGGGAAATCTCAACTGGGTAATTAGGAGGAGAAGATTCTTCAATCCCAGGTATGTCAGGCTATGAGTAGGTGCTTCCTTCCACCACCCATGCCCATTCCTATCAATTTGTGATTTGGTTGTGATGATCAAGTATGGGTCTTCATTTAATTGTATGATTCTTACATTTCTACTCATGGGTATGATTAAATTGAGTTGATATTGGTGATTTACTGAGCTTGGAAGGATTCTATTCTTAATTTCTTTTTCAAAATTGTTTTCAAAAAAAATTGAATCTAAAGCTACATGTGTGGGTAGTTCCTAATAGAATGTGATGATGATGGAGTAGATGATGAAAATCATGTTTCCAACCTTACCCATGATTTTGATAATGTTTTCAAATAAGATTAAATAGACCCAAGTATGATGGAGCTTTGGGTAGTGCCCAATGATGAGCATGAGGTGATGATTTTCTTGAATTTACTTTATTACTTTGTTTTGGAGTGAAATCTCCCAAAATTATAATGTTTTCAAATGATTTGAATGGATTCAAGCACGATAAGGTTTTGGGCAAGGCCCTTATGTTGATAATGATGAAGTGATATTTCTAAAGTAGGCTTACCACATGATTTTTGGAGTAAAGGCTCCCACTATTCTTTGAGCTTATGGTATGTTTCAAAGTAAAGCCTTCTCTTTGCGTAAAAATTTTAATTGCTATGCATGTTATTATAGAGCTTTGTCAAGGATAATGTTAAGCTTCATTTCACATGATGTTGAATCTATGTATGATTTCATTCTAAGATTTGTCGAAAGGACATTGTTGAGCTTCATATTTATATGATTTCTAGGGTATACTTGATGCCATAATGAGCTGTCAATTAACAATGTTAAGCTTCATTTCACATGATGTTCATCTTATGCATGATTTCATGTTGAGCTTCGTCACTAGACGATGTTGAGCTTCGTATTTATACGATGTAGAACATTGCATGTTTTGGGAGAAGAGTCTAGCACCGAGCGGGCTAAGGGTTTACTACCCTATGCCCCAGAACTATGCACCAACGTAGGTTGATTTTATTATATTATTGGGACCTCCCTTGTGAGCTATCCCCAACACGATTAGCCCTTTGAGCTTGATATCGATATCATGGTGTCGTCCGTATCCCTGACAAGGTTATTGAAGGCTCTGCCCACTTGAGTGTAATAGTCAGGACTATGTAAACTCTATCGTGGTATATCAGTTAAGTGACGAGTCTCTCTTTGTCTATATCATTCGGGTTTGCATATCCATTACTCATGATGATTATCTTATGCATGCATGTTTAAAAATCAAGGTTTGACTCATTGTTCAGCTTTTGATATAAATGTTATGATTTAGCTTGAGTCATTCAATTTAGTCATGATATTCTGAAGCCATGCATGACCATGTATAAAATAAGAATGATTTCATAATGAATGCTTGTGATCTTTTTCTTATCCTTAAAGGCTATCATATATGTATGTCTTGTTTTGAAAGACTATTATTTCTCTAGCAGTTTTACTTACCTTTCATACTCAGTACATTCCATGTACTGACCGCATACTTTTTATGCTGCATTGTTTCATGATGCAGGATCGGGTTCTCAGGTTCAGCCTCGTTCGTAGACGCTTATCAGAGTTAGACCTGCTTATTTGGTGAGTCCTCATCTTCCTAGGACTAGACTTTCAGTTACCTTGAGCGTATTTTCAGTTTCAATATTTCTGAGATAGTTGGGGGTGTTGTCCCATCAGCTTGTCCAGATTAGAGGCTTATCAGACTTAGACATGTATTCAACTTCAGATGTTCATTCTTTTGTTATGTTAAGTTAGACTTCCTCTGAGTTTATATTATGTTTCCTTCATGCTTGAAAGAGTTAGTGAATTTTTATGTCATGGGTTAACAGACTGGGTCTACGTGTCTATGATCTGGATTTCCTCTCGGGTTGTGACAGACTCCAAGTCGACCCATGGCATGAATAATCATCTAACATCATATTGTTAAGCGGAATACTTAACATGACGATATAGCGGAAACATAAACATAACATAACATAGCATGATAAGCGGAACGTACTAAATACATAACAACTGAGTACTATAAATTGTTTGAAAGCTCCATTGTATCAGATAGGTTGATTGGAAAACATCCCTAACTAACTCAGCAAAACTCAAAGAAAAAAGGAACATCCATATCTAAAATATATGGTCCACGAAGAATGAGGACTCACCAAAAGGCTGGATACTAAACTCTAGAATGGACTATTGACGGGGTTAAGCCTGATAGTTGGGTCCTTTATCATGAAACGATACATCATAGAGTATGCAGTCAGTATATGGAATGTACCGAGCATGAAAGATAAGTAAAACGGACATTTAAAAATACATAAAAGATTATAAACAATCATAAGAGTGGGACAACATGCTCGTAACATAAATACCATAAGATAACATAAGGCTCAAGGTTTTCAATTTATTCGTAAACCATCATTATCATAGTCATGAGAGAAACTTAATTAAATCATCACTTGAGAAAAATAACGTTAACATATCAATGCAGAAAACATGAAGAACAATGAGACATTCTTATAACCGATATACCCCCTATGAGCACACATGGAGCCCGACCTGTAAATCCCTAGTCGGAAGGGTGTTCGTACCTTGCCAAGGTAGAACCATGAAGGAAATGATATCATGTAACACCCTGGATGCTAAATATTAATATCCGGGACTTAAATCATAAATCTGAAAAACGGCAAAAATGTTGCAGAACGACTCACCTAACGAGTCGTTAGGAGACCCAACGACTCGTTAGGTCAACCGTGAGGAGGATGCCAAGAAAGATAGACCAGTGTTTCCAATGGATGACCTCACAATTCATGGTCAGGTCCTACGACTCGTTAAGTCTCTTGTTGCTAGTCCGGGATTCAGAAGCTTGTGAAGTTGGCAGTGAACTAGACGGGAGGTCACCACGATTCGTCATCAGTGGGGATGACTCGTCAGGTCCCTCGTTAGGAGCCGGTAGAATTTTTTTCTAGTGAACTTGATGGGAGGACCCAACAACTCGTTGGACCTGGTAACGAGTCGTTAGGTCACCCGTTAGAGACACCTGACAATTTTTCCCAGCGAAATTTTTAGGGCTATTTAGTAATTTCCTACCTTTCCAAGCCCTAAAACATGTCATTTTAGCTTCAATTCCAGGCGATATAGTGGGGGTAATGGGTCCTTTTCCTCATTCCCCCAAAAACATCCAAGTAAAATAACGCAGAGTTCCTCTCAAAGAAGTTCAGGGCATCAGCTAGGGAGGATTGTTCTTCTTCAATTGTCAAGTAAATTCTCTTAGTTTCTCATCAGGTATGTGGATATTCAATAAGGGAAGTTATTCTTCCCTTGTGTCCCCTAAAATTCTTCCATAACTTCTCTATTAGTTTTAGCCCTGAGTTTTTCGAATATGAAGAAATTACATGTTATCATTCGTCAATCTCTCATATATTCTCATTTATTATTGATATGAATTCCATCAGTTCTTACTTAATTTATCTAGATTTTTGCAAGAGTGAATTGAAGCCCTGAATTCTTGTATGAAGATGATTTTGCTTGAAAATCTCCCTCTAGTGAATTAAGCATGTTTGGGATGAATTTTCCTTAAAACACTTTTATATATTAAACGAGCAGATATTTTATAAATAAGAATAATTTTAGACTTGATAAATTAGTTTTCTTGAATTATTGAGTTGTTGCTATATTACGGAGTTCCCGTGTTGTTGGAATGAGTTGAATTCTCTATTAGCTACTCAACAGTTCAGTTTTGTTAGAATGTAGAATCCCTTCAGAACTATGCAGAAGTTGTGAACTAATCAGTTTGACTATAGAAATTCTCGAGGTTTCAGTAGTACCTCCCAGATATCAAAAGTAGAATCAGAATTTAGTAATTGGTCCATTAGGCAGTTATGACATTTCAGATATATGGCTCTGACTTGCCCCAGGACCCCAGTTCAAATTTCAGTTTGTTCTTAGACGGTTACAACACTTCTAGATGAGCAGCTCTGACAAGTCTAGAACCCAGTTTCAGAATCTGGTATGATAACACCCTCATGCTACTTTTCAGTTATATGTCCCTGACTAGTCTTGGACCCAAGTTTCAAGCTATCAGCCTAGTAGTTCAGTATCGGTTTTCCATTGGGAGTAGGACTTAGCACCGAGTGGACCAGGTTCCAACGCACCGAGGTTCCCAGAACTATGTTATCAACATAGGTTATAGTTACAGATTATTGGCCTGATTGGCCCCAGAATTTTGTGATCACCCAATTCATGCCTTTATACCCTAGCAAGGTATGTTGGGTCCTACCGGTGGGGTGTATACATCGGACTCCACATCTAGCTTACATGGTTATATGTCGGTTACAGACTCTCCCACTAGTCAGTCCAGTCCAGTTTCAAAATAAGAATATCAGTTCAGTTTCAGCCCTTCAGTTTAACTCAGTTCAGTACAGTATCTCAGACTCAGTGTTTCAGACTTAGAGCATGTCCTTGACCATCAGACAGGGTCATCTCGACCATTTCAGATTACATCAGTAGTTCAGTTCAGCTTACCTGTTGGTCATTGCTTGTCATCTCAGTTCAGACTTTATATTCAGTTATGTTTCTCCTACTTACTCAGTACATTCAAAGTACTGACGCATACTTTTATGTTGTATCGTTTCATGATACAGCTGCAGGTTCTCAAGTTCAGCACAGATAGTTGCCTCCGTTTAAAGTATCCCACCTCAGCAATTGAAGTGCGAGTCCTCATCATCCGAGGCATAATTTCTTTCTTCAGTCATTTATTAGATTTATTTAGAATTAGAGTTAGCTGGGGGCTTGTCCCAGTAACTCCTCATCGAGATGGCTTTCAGACAGACATGACTTCCAGTATATTCAGTGTTATTTAAATATTTAAATTGTTTACTCCCAGACTTGTCTTTCTTATATATTTTATGCTATTATTTAAGTTCCGCTATGCATGTTTACTCAGAATGCTAGCGAATGATAGACCAGGGGTTGACTTCGGGTCACTTGTGGCTTCAAGTACCGTGTTGCGTCCAGGGGGTAGACTCGGGGTGTGACATATCACACATGAAAGGGCCCATTTGGGAAAGGGTATAGTCAAAAAGGAGGTCTCATCATGTCCTACAGTGGCACATAGTTCTTAGATTCGGCGTAAGACTTGAGCCCCAAACCCACTCGGTGTTAAATACTACTCCCAAAACATATATAGTGCTCATGGGATAGTATACATGAGATTCATGGGCTAGTTAAATCATGATAATCATAAGCATGTTTGTAAATACGTGACTGGCCATGAGGGTAAAGCCCGTGAGTCGGCCAAAATATAATTAGTAAAATAGTGAGGTTCATGCATACTTATAGATCATGCATAGGCTTTGTAAATCATAAATTCATAATGGACATTTGAATAAATCTATATTATGAGTAATAAATCATGATGGGTTTATGAATATCAATGGTAGTCGTAGAGATCATAACTCAATTCATCATAGGACATGCATAATTAGGCATAATTTAGTAGAAATTTGAAATAAGTAAATTTATAATCGAATTAGTTGTAAAATCTAATCATAATGCATAAAATATGGTATAAATCATGAAAATAATAACCCATGGATAGATCATTAGAGTTCCACAAGATTAAGATAAAAACCCATAAGATTTTTGAACAACTCTTCATGAATTAGGAGAGATTGGGCATGGGTGTGAACAAAACACCCAATCATAAACCTACATACCTGGTTATGGAGGATTCTAACACTTTCTTGAATGCCCAAGAAGGAATTGAATAAAGACTTTGAAGGATTTCCTTGATCACCTCTCTAGATATCACTCTTGCATGCATGAATATGAAATGGCCTAAAATGAACTTAACCCCTTTAAAAGTCATTATTCATAACTCAAAACGACGTAGTTTAGGCCTTAGGATCTTATGAGGTACAGAAAAACCCTTACTAAATTCCCAGAAAATAACTTCTTGATTGTCCCAAGGAGGGACCCAACGACTCGTCCTCCATGGCCACGACTCATGGAGTCATCCGTCGGGTACACTACTTTTCAAGTCTCCCGGGTTCATCACGAAAGACTTAATGACTCGTTTCCTGGTGATGACGACTCGAAATGACCATTCGTCAGGTACACTGCCTTAGCTTCAGTAAAATTATTCTGTGCTTGATAACGACTCATCCCACGAATCGTGGGAACTGACCACGACTCATAGGGTCCTTCCATCAAGTACACTGTCCTCATTTTCCTCTCTACTCAACCACCACTCCCCACGACTGACCTAACGAGTCGTGGGGACTTACCAAGAGTCGTGGTCATGCCCGTGGGGATCCCATTTCCCAAATTTTCAACTCTTTACCTGGACCACACCATGAGTCATATCAAGACTCATGGGATGAGCCAACGGGTCACCTCATGACTCATTCTGTGCCTGATGCCAGATTTTAAGTTTTCTCCGTTTCAACTCCCGGGTCTAATCATTGGGCTTCCAGAGTATAACAACAAGGGACTGAGGAAAGTGAAGGGGGCTTGGCAGTGTACAGTCATGGTCAGTCACCACCATTCATGGGATGGGTCGTGGGCATAAGGTAATCAATGGTCTGAGGATTAATGGTAGTGGACTTCACGACTGGTGCCACGGGTCATGGCCCTAGGTTATGAGTCGTCCAGTCCCTCGTGGGGGACTGGCAGTTAATTATTTTCTGTGAATTTATTAAGGGCTTTTTCATAATTCCTATGATCCTAAGGCCTATGTTTTAAGCCATTTTTAGGGTGTATTAAGATAGGTTAAGTCATTCTGGCCTATTCAAACCCATGCATGTAGAGTTAGGAAGTTAGAAAGGAGATCAAGCTTGAGTCCTTCCAATTCTTGTCAAATTCTTCTTGTGCATTCAAGGAAGTGTAAGAATCAGCCTAAATCAGGTATGTAGGGTTACGAATGGATGAATTCATCAACACCCATGCCCAATCCATACTTAATTCATGAAAATATATGAGTTGATTTTATGGGGTTTTAACTCAATGCATGTAATTCCTAATTCTCTGCATAGGTATGATTTAAATGAGTTTCTACTCTCGAATTATGATTTATGGGCAAGTTTTACGATGTTTTCAATGAAATTCATGTTTCAAGCTTTATAAATTAAAATGCTCACTTATGAGAAGTTCATGAGAGTTGAGATTTATGACGAATATTCTAGTATGATGAGATATTGATGATGAAAGCATGTTTTCAATTTACCCATGTTTATGATCATGTTTTCAAGTGAATTATGTATTTTCAAGCATATTAAGATATCGGGCAATGCCCATATGCTCAAGTATGATTATGATTTTATGAATTAGCTTACCACATGATTTTGGAGAGAAGACTCCCATTTATCTTCAGCTTGTGGTATAGTTTAAGCCAAGGCTCCTCATGTATTATTCAGATTTATGTATACAAGATTTTTCAGCTTCGTCAATAAACAATGGTCAGCTTTGCTGTAAAAAAATGGAGAACATATGCATATTTTTGCGAGTAGTGTCTAGCACCGAGTAGGCTATGGGTCAGCCAACCCTATGCCTCAGAACTACGCGCCAACGTAGGTAAGATCAGATGATATTGGGACCTCCTAAGTGTGCTATCCCCTGCCTGATTGGGCCACGATCTTAATATCGAAATCATGGTATCGTCCTTAGCCCTGGCAAGCCTTTGGATGGCTTTACCCACTTGAGTGTGATAGTTGGGACCACGTAAGCTCTATCTTGGTATGTCGGTTAAAAGATGAGTCTCCCATTGTTCCTCATGATTTCAATTATGCATGTTTATCACTCATGTTATATATATCTATATGTGTTCTAAAGAAGGTTTAACCCAATGTTCATCTTTATTTATGGCTATCAGATTTCAGCTTTGAGGTCAATCGATTCAGTTATGATGTTATGTTATGTTGATATCATGTTTTCAAAAAGATAGCATGCAATCCCTACTATCAGATTCTTATTTTGTTTATGTTTTACACTATACATGTTTTAAATGATTTTACTTATTTAAGCCGTTTACTTACTTAGCATACTCGGTACATTTCATATACTGACCGCATACTCTATGTTGTATCATTTTATGATATAGGTCCCCGCACTCAGACTCAGCCCCGTCAGTAGCCAGTTCCAGAGTTAGCATCCAGCTTAGTGGTGAGTCCTCATCTTTTGAGGATCATCTGCTTTCAGATATTGATGTACTTTCAATTTTAGTATTAGAGAGTTAGTTGGGATCTTGTCCCATCAACTCGTCAGACTTAGAGGCTTTTCAGACAAATAGATGTATTTAGCTTCAAATTCATGTATTTCCGATGTTGCGCTTATTACAGACTTCCGCTAAGATTATCATGTCAATCCTTCTATTTATTTGATTGAGTTAGATGAATGTTCATGCCATGGGTCGACTTGGGGTCTCTCGGGGCTCCTTGTCCTGTGTCTCAATCAAGGCCTACGTTCGGGTCGTGATAGGGTGCCAAAAAGGGATTACAAAAGGGTAATAAGCTTGTAATGTGGTTCTCAAGAAAAAGGTTTAAAGGCTCAACATTGGATAAAAAAGTTTCTTGTTCAACGAAGTCATATCGGTGAAGTAGCTATCAAAAGAAAGCCTAAAATCATGTCCTAAGTGCAGTTACATCTAGGATTTTGCCTTGAGTCACACATGGGAAAGTTCTAGACAACCATTTATGAATGAAAATTTAGCTAAAGCCTCACTGCACAAAGCATCATCCTCCAAGGGGTTCACATAAATTTCATGGCTACAACAAGAGTATGACTTAAAACACGATAGCATGTGAATCAAAAGCCAAATAAGGAATATGCATCTTATGAAAAAAGAAGTACTCAACTTTTAAATTCAAATGCCTTTTTTCCTGAAAATTCATTTTTTCTTTTCAATTCCATTTCAGAAAGTTCTGGTGTTACCTATCAAAAGCCATCACAATAACTGACTCAAAAAGAACTCTAAACTTGGCATTTTCCCTTAAAAAAGTAACTTCTCCATCCATCATTAGGAAATGTCGCCTAGCTCGACAACAAAAGAAAAGAGAAGAAAAGAAAATCGCTCATTGGGAAAGAACCGTGGCATAGAGAAAACCCTTAGAGTTTATTTATTAATTACTAAGGACAAAGGCGATAATCAAAACATGGGTCAACAATATTTTGCAATATAGAATAACTTATCATTGGAACTAACAACTCAACAAGCAATAATTTTTTTAACAAAAAGATGACAAGGTCATTCAATCACAATTAAAAACTAACAATCAACCAGAGCATAAGAAATTTATCCCGAACAAGAAGACCAACACAAGACCACACAAACCACCCTCTGTCATAACCCGAATGGAGGTCCGGATCACAACAAGGGATACGGAGCCTCAAGAGACCCTAAGTCAATCCATGGAATGAACATACATGTAACTCGATCAATAAAATAGAGGAATTAACATAATAATCTTAGTGGAAGTCTGCAATAACTATAACATCATAATACACACAATCTGAAGCTGAATACATCATTTTGTCTATAAGGCCTCTAAGTCTGATGAATTGATAGGACAAGACCCCAAACTAACTCGATAAAGCTAAAACAGAAAATACACATAAATATCCAATAAGCATGGTCCTCGAGAGATGAGGACTCACCACAAGCATAGGATTCTAACTCTGAAAGGTTGTCTAAGAGAGAGGCTAAGTTTGAATGCCAGGGCCTGTATAATGAAATGATATAGCATAGAGTATGCGGTCAGTACGTGGAATGTACCGAGTATGCAAGGTAAGTAAAGATGCTTAAGTAAGTAAAATAATTTATAACATGCATAATATAATTCACAAATAAACAAGAAATTTGAGAGTAGGGCTTGAGTACATTCTTTTTGAAATCATGATCTCAACATAACATGACATAACATCATAACTGAATGGATTGACTCAAAGATGAAATCGGATAGTCATGAGTAAAACTGAACATTCAGTAAAACCTTCTTTAGAACATGTATAGATATATATAAATCTCATGAATGATGAGCATACATAACTGAAATCATGAGGAACAATAGAAGACTCATCTTTTAACTGACATACATGATAGAGCTTGCGTCGTCCCAACTATCATACTCAAGTTGGTAGAGCTGTCCAAAGCCTTGCCAGGGCTAAGGATGATATCATGATATTGATATCAAGCTTGTGGCTTAATCAGGGCAGGGGATAGCTCACATAGGAGGTCCCAATATAATCAGATTGTACCTACATTGGCACATAGTTCTGAGGCATAGGGTTGTCTGACCCATAGTCTACTAGGTGGTAGACACTACTCCCAAAAACATGCATATGCTCTCCATCGTTTTTCAACGAAGCTGACCATCGTCTATTGACGAAGCTGAGTAATCATAAATGCATAAATCTGAATGATACATGAGGAGCCTTAGCTCAAACAATACCACAAGCAGAACATAACTGGGAGTCTTCACTCCAAAACCATGTGGTAAGTTAAATTCCTAAAAATAATAATTATTCTTGAACATATGTGCACTGCACGATACTTTAACATGCTTGAAAATACATAATTCACTTGAAAGCATGATCATAAATATGGGTAGCTTGAAAACATGCTTTGCATCATAATATCTCATCATAATCAGACATGTATCACAAATCTCATCTTTCATGAACTTTCCATAGTTGGGCATTTTGATTTATAAAACTTAGAACATGATTTTTCATTAAAAGTAACGTAAAACTTGCCCATGAATCATAATTCAATAGTAGAAACATATTTAGATCATACCCATGTAAGGAATTAGGAATTTCATGCATTGGGTTAAAACCCCATAGAGTTGACATAGAAAATTCATGATTTAGAGAGGGATCGGGCATGGGTGTGAATGGATTCACACATTCATAACCTTACATACCTGATTGAAGCTGATTCTTACACTTCTCTGATTGCCTAAGGAAGAATTGAAGAGAACTTGAAGAAAAATAAGCTTGATCACCTCTCTAACTCCCTATCTTTGCATGCATGAATGAGTGAACTTGGGCAGATTTATATTCCCAAGTGATACTCAAACGTATCATTTTCGCCTTGTTTATTGTGCAATGTGTATACATTTTCATGTAATTGGCAATAAAATGTGAATTTATACTAACCAACATGATTAGCATTGTTTTGTAGGTAAAACATGATTTTGAGGAGCTAAAATGCAGGTTGGAACAATATCGGAGTTGGACTTGGACGCGAGCACGAAAAAGACATTGGACTGCACAATGCAAAGGGGCTCCGCGATGGAGCCATGCCACGCTACCATCGTGGAGGCACACTGCCTGGAGGGCGATTTAATTGTCAAATTCCAGTGGAGCCTCGCGACAGCTCCGTGGCACGGACGCAAGCCTCCGCGTTGCATGTCGTGCCACGTTGAGGCTATATTCCATGACCCCAGATTTCCAGTGAGGGTCCGCGTCCACGCCGTGTCACGGAGGCAGTGCTCCGCGTTGACCTCCGTGACACGTTGCTTGTTATTCCGGGAAAAATTTCCAATAGTATAAATAGAACACTTAGGCTTATTTTTAATTAATTCAGACTTGGTGAAGCAAGGACGTGGGTTACAGGCAGTTGAGGGACGAAAAAGCTAAGGATTTTTCTCTCTTTCTTTCTTCTTTCAATCAATTGTTTGTATGATTAACACTTGTTTTAGGATGATTAATCCACAAATGAGTGGCTAATTCTCTTCCTTGCTGAGGTTATGAACAATGGTGATGAATTCTTATTATTGAATTGTATGGTTTTTCATCATCTTCTTCTATGTTGTTCTATTAATTCTTGTTTCTACTGCATTAGTGTGTGGCCGACATTAATGTACATCTAAAAAGTCCAATTTCACTCGAGAGAGCACGAAATTGGAAAGTTGTGTATTAATAGGGTATTGTTCTTAACTTGATTTGGGAAAATTGGGTTTCGATGTGCTTTCCTGATAGAAATATACTTGAAAGCCGTATTAGTCAATTTAGGATCCGGAATTGTATTGCTAGGTCATAAATTGCATTTGATCACAGAAATGTAGATGGATGGTTTATGATTCTTAAGTGAGATTAAATACGAGAGTTTTAATCTCTAGGCTAATGTTCTTGGCTAGCAACTAGAAGAGAAGAATAACCGAATTATGATTATAATCAAGTTCATTACTTGTTCTTAACCTTGGCATGCTCATATCCATAGTTTAAATTCAAAGTAGATATTTGTTAATAGTTTTAGTATATAATTTATAAATAAAATTATTTAACTTTTGGTTACGTTGTTGTCAGCATATATAGAAGTAAGATAGAATATAGTATACTTGAGCAATTTTTACTTATCCAGAGTCTCCTTGGTTCGATACTTGGCTTACTTAGCCACTTTATTACTTGTTTGACCACGTGCACCTGCGTGTCGGTTTTTAACCCATATAGCAAACCACCGAACAATGAGAATGGCCTAAAATGAGCTTAACCCTCTTAAAACTCATCATTCATAACTTAAAATGACTTAGTTTAGGCCTTAGGATCATATGAATTACGAAAAATCCCTTACTAAATTCGAAGAAAATAACTGATTACCGGTCCCCATGAGTGGCTAGATGACTCATCCCTCCAGGCCACGACTCGTGGCATCACTCGTAGAGTACACTGCTTGAACGTTCGTCAGGGGCTCATCAAGGAATACATCATGAATCGTTACCGGTGACCACAATTCGTGGTTATTACTTGTCACATACACTGCCTGGGATTTTTACTTTGCTTCATCATGCTGCTCAGGACCCACCCCATGAATTGTGGTGACTGACCACGACTCGTGGGAACCTTTTATGGGTTACACTGCCTTATTTCTTCTCCTTCTCAGTCATCACTTCCCACAACTGACTCAATGAATCGCGGGGTCTGACCATGACTCCTGGTCATGTCTGTGGGGACCTTAAATCCCAAATTTCAACTCACATCCTGAGCCTCACCACGAGTCACCTCACGGCTCAAGGTCTGCCCCCCACGGGTCACATCACGACCTGATGTGTGACCTGGTTCCAGATTTCAAATTTTCTTCATTTCAATTACCAAGTCTGATCTTTGGGCTTTCGAGGTATAACAATATCTCCCCCTTGGGAACATTCATCCTCGAATCTCGAAAAACATATAGAAAAGCAGAGAAACGAAATCATCATATTCAAACACTCATCATTTAAGCGGAGAACTGACGTAATGACTAACTCCAATTCAAACTACATAATCGAATTGAATTTACGAATCATACATACATCCGAATACATAAAAGAAACTTGGGCACATGAACTGAACTTGAAAACTAAATAGTGTTTGAGGGTAAAAACTGATACCTCAAGTTGGAACTGAGCCGGGAGAGAATAAATGTGGGTATCTAGCCATTATATCTTCTTCGACTTCCCACGTTGCTCCCTCAACATGCTGATTCCTCTATAAAACTTTGACTAAAGTACTTCCTTATTCCTTAGCCTTCGAACCTGACCATCCAGTATTTCCACCGGAACCTCCTCATAACTAAGGTTGTCTTTCACCCTGACACTGTCCACCAGTACAACTAGAGCTGGATCACCCCAACACTTCTTTAAGAGTGATACATCGAATATAGGATGTATAGAAGCTAATTCTGAGGGAATCTCTAATTCATATGCAACCTTGCCAACTCGTTTCACAATTCGGTAGGGGCCAACATAATGAGGGATGAGTTTCCCTTTCTTTGCAAACCTCAACTCTCCATTCATGGGAGACACCTTCAGAAACACCCAATCATCAACTTCGAACTCCAATTCTCTCCTTCTCACATCGGCATAGGAGTTTTGGCGACTTTGAGTTGTCTTCAACCTATCTCATATGAGCTGAAACTTATCCATAGCCTCATGGACCGAATCTGGTCCTATCATCAATGCTTCACCAACTTCGAACCAACCAATAAGAGATCTACATGTCCGCCCATAGAGAGCCTCAAACAGAGCCATCTGAATACTGGAATGGTAGCTATTATTGTATGAAAACTCGATAAGAGGCAAATGATCATCCTAACTACCTTTGAAGTCAATCATGCATGCTCTCAACATGTCCTCGAGAGTCTTAATTGTCTTCTCTGCTTGATCATCCATTTGCGGGTGAAATGCTATGCTGAGCTTAACCTGAGTACGAAGTCCTTTTTGAAACGACCTCCAAAACTAAGAGGTGAATTTGGTACCTCTATCTGATATGATGGACAAGGGCACTCCTTGAAATTGAACTAGATTCCAGATATTTAGTTTGCCATAATCCTCCATCGAATACGTGGTTTTGACCAGTTGTAAATGAGCGGTCTTGGTCAATCTGTCTACAACAACCTAATTGGAGTCATATTGTCGTCGAGTGCGAGGCAGACCTTGTGATGAATTCCATATTTATTTCTTCCCATTTCCAAGTAGGAACTTATATCCTAAAGCACACCCCGCAGTCTCTGGTGCTCAACCTTCACCTGCTGACAGTTTGGACACTTAGCTGCAAACTCTGCAATGTCCTTCTTCACGCCATTCCACCAATAGACTTTCCGTAAGTCACGGTACATTTTGGTGGAACCTGGATGGATAGAATGCCTAGATCCATGACCTCGTGCAACATCTGACTTCTCAAATCATAAACATCTGAAACACATAAGCGACCCTAGTATTGAATCACACCATCTCCCCCTTTGGAAAAGACCTCTACATTCTGATTTTGAACGACTTCCTTTAACTTTACCAAAATCGGGTCCTCATCTTGTCTAGCTTCTACATCAGTCACCAAAGACAATTCTGATCCATTCTGAACAATAACACCGCCATCGGTCGAGTCAACCAAATGAACTCCCAAACTTGCTAGTCGATGCACAACCTTCACCAGCTCTTTCTTCCCCTCATCCACGTGGGACACACTCTCCATAGAAAGTCCACTAAGTGCATCTGCTACTACATTATCCTTTCCCGGGTGGTAAAGGAGACTCATATCATAGTCCTTGAGTAGCTCCAACCACCTCCTTTGCCGAAGATTAAGATTGTTCTGAGTAAACACATATTGTAAACTCTTAAGTTCTGTAAACACATCCCTATGGACCCCGTACAAATAATGTCTCCATATCTTCAAGGCAAATACCACCGCGACAAATTCAAGATCATGGGTCGGGTAATTCTTCTCATGAACTTTTAGCTATCTGGAGGCATATCCTATAACTTTTCCATGCTGCATCAATACACACCCAAGTCCGATCCTTGAAGCATCACAACCCATGAACCCATCGGTACCCTCAGGTAGAGTTAACACTAGTGCTGAAGTGAGTCGAGTCTTCAACACCTAAAAGCTCCTCTCATAAGCCTCCAAACATTGGAATTTCACCTTCTGGGTCAATTTGGTCAAGAGTATTGCAATAGATGAGAAAGCTTCAACAAATCTCCGATAATAACCAGCTAGGCCCAAAAAGCTCCGAATATCTAAAGGATTCACCAGTCTAGGCTAATTCTTCACCGTTTCTATTCTCTGAGAGTCTACCTTTATACCCTTACTTGATACCACATGGCCCAAAAATGCCACGGAGTTCAACCAAAATCACACTTGCTGAATTAGGCATACAATTGGCGATCCTTGAGAGTCTGTAGCACCACCCTCAAATGTGAGGCATGCTCCTCTTCGCTCCAAGAGTATATCAAGATATCTTCAATAAATACAATAACGAACATATCCAGGTATGGCTTGAACACCCTATTCATCAAGTCCATAAAAGTTGTAGAAGCATTTGTTAGTCCAAAAGACATAACTATAAAATCATAATGGCCATATCACGTCCTGAAGGCTATCTTTGGGATGTCACTCTCCCGAACTCTGAGCTGATGGTACCCAAATATGAGACCTATCTTCGAGAAACACTTGGAACCCTAAAGATAGTCAAATAAATCGTCAATCTTGGGTAGAGGATACTTGTTCTTGAAGGTGACTTTGTTCAATTGTCGATAATCAATGCACATATGAAGGGATCCATCTTTATTTTGAACAAAGAGAACTGGTGCACCCCATGGGTACTTGCTAAGTCTAATGAAACCCTTATCTAATAGGTCCTTCAAATCCTTTCACTCGGTGGGAGCCATTCTACAAGGAGAAATAGATATAGGCTGCATGTCAGGAAGAAGGTCAATACCAAAATCAATCTCTAGCTCAGAGGGATTCCCGGTAAATCATCTGGGAAGACTTCTGGATACTCACATACTACTGGGACTGATTGGAGGGTCGGGGTCTTAGACTCCACATCCTTAACCCTAGACAGATGGTACACACAACCCTTAGAAATCATCTCCTGGCCTTAAGGTAGGAAATGAAACGGCCTACTGGCACAGCTGAACTACCCTTCCACTCTAAAACTGGTTCGCACAAAAATTTGAACTCTACTCCCCAGGTTCTACAATTGACTGAGGCATAACATGTAAATAGACAATCCATGCTGAGGATAACACCAAAATCGGTCATGGATAACTCTGCTAGATTTGCTGAAGTGACTTTCTGAAGGACTGTGACCGGGCAACTTCTATACACCCGTCTAGCTACAACTGAATCGCCCACTAGAGTAGAGACTGAGAAGGGTTATGATAAGATTTCGGGACTGACTCCGAAACTACTAGCCACATAAGGTGTCACAAAAGACAAGGTAGCCCCCGGATCTAACAAAGAATATACATCAAGATAGAAAACTCGTAACATACCAGTGACTACATCTGGGGAGACCTCATGCTCCTGGTGGGATGCTAATGCATAGAATCTATTTTGGCGCTGACCGCCACCTGTACTAGTAGACACCTCCTGATTTGCTGAGTATGGAAGAGGGGTTGCCGAACTAGAAGCTAGGCCTTTGCACCCATCATTGTACTATCTCGCTTCTGGGCAATCTCTAAGTATGTGTCTGGGCTTCCCAAACCCAAAACAAGCACCTTTACCTGCTAAGCACTGGCCCGTGTGCCCCCGACCACATCTGCAGCAGGCTGGGATGCTAGGATCTGCTGGTCTGCTGCTCTAACCCCTAGAGCCAGATGCTCGCCCCCTCTGATCGAGCCTAGGACTGGATGGCACAATCAACATGAAGACGCTAGGGATGAAGATCTCTAGTGGGTCTACTGTCAGTGCCCACCACCCGACCTCGATTGTGAGAATCTATGAATATCAGTCTTGGCCCTCTTGGCCTCTCTCTTCCTCAAATGCATTGCCTCCATCTTCTTGGCTTACAAGACTATCCGAGGGAAATTCATATCCTGGTGGAGCATGGCATAACTACAATCCTTGTCCAAATAACCCGCCATACCATGAAAAAACTTGCTCACCCGCGCCATCTGATCAGCCATTAACTCTGGGGCGTACTTTGATAGGCAAGTGAACTCAAGGGCATACTTCAGCACCGTCATCCTCCCATGCTAAAGATTCACGAACTCGGCTGCCTTCAAGTCCATCATTTCATGAGGGAAGAACCGATCTAGGAGCGCAGCATGGAACTTCTCCCAAGTGATAGGGCCTGCTCCGGCGGCCTTACTATCTTTCCATTGTCGAAACCAGATATGTGCGATCCCTTTAAGCTAGTATGAGGCCAACTCCGCAAACTCAACTCCATTCACCCCCAAGACTTGGGTGATCTTCACAATCTCATCAATGAACTCATGCAGGTCCTCATCTACTTTTGACCTAAGGGACTTTGGCGGGTTCATTCTCAGGAAATCCCTAACTCGAGTCGCCACCGCATTACCATTTTGCAGGACATGCACCACTACCTGTTGATCGACCTGAGAGGTCAAGGCCTTCGTGAGCATCTCAATAGCTTCCTGAAACTCAGCATGGGAAACCGGCTCCGGTGCATGGTGCTCCTTAACTGACGGGGCCTTCTTGTAACTACTTTCGTTACCATCCTCGAGGTTGTCTCCATTTCCATTCCTCCTACCATTTACCCTGCGGGGAGCCATGATTTTGCAATTGGGAATCACATGAATTAGAAGGATAAGGAGACCTTTCATCGCATGACGTAGATCATGAAAGAAGGGAACAATTTCTAAACGTCTCATATCCTCTTCGTCATAAGTGTGGCACGCTTCACACCCATGAAAAAGACTCTACTCAACGCGGCTTTCAGACACCCTAGGACAATTTAAACCTATTGCTCTGATACCAAGTTTTTCACGACCCGAACAGACACTGGGATGGCAATACAAGACAAGGAGACCCGAGAGACCCTAAGTCGACCAATGGCATGAGCATACATTTAACTCGATAAATAAAACAGAGGAATTAACATAATAATCTTAGCGGAAGTCTGCAATAACTATTACATCAGAATACACGCAATTTGAAGCTGAATACATCATTTTGTCTGTAAAGCCTTAAAGTCTAATGAGTTGCTAGGACAAGACCCCAACTAACTCAATAAAGCTAAAACTGAAAATACACTGAGATATTCGATAAGCATGGTCCTCAGGAGATGAGGACTTACCACAAATGTAGGATTCTAACTCTGAAAGGCTAGCTAAGAGCTGGCCAAAGTTTGAATGTCGGGGCCTGTATCATGAAATGGTACAACATAGAGTATGTGGTTAGTACGCGTGAATGTACTAGTATTCAAGGTAAGTAAAACCACTTAAGTGTGTAAAATCATTTAAAACGTGCATAATATAATTCAGAAATAAACAACAAATATGAGAGTAGGGCTTGCATACATTCTTTCTGAAATCATGATCTCAACATAACATAAAATAACATCATAACTGAATCGATTGACTCAAAGCTAAAATTGGATATTCATGAGTAGAACTGAATATTGAGTCAAACTTGCTTTAGAACATGTATAGATATATATAAATCGCATGAATGATGAACATGCATAACTGAAATCAAGAGGAACAATGGGAGACTTGTCTTTTAACCGACATATCACGATAGAATTTACGTTGTCCCAACTATCACACTCAAGTGGGTAGAGCCGTCCAAAGCCTTTCCAGGGATAAGGACGATTCCATGATATCTATATCAAGCTCGTGGCCCAATAATGGCAGAGGATAGCTCACATAGGAGGTCCTAATATAATTAGATCGTACCTACGTAGGCGTGTTGTTCTAAAGCATAGGGTTGACTAACCCATAGCCTACTCGGTGCTAGACACTACTCCCAAAAATATGCATATGCTCTCCATCATTTTTCAATGAAGCTGACCATCGTCTATTGACAAAGTTGAGTAATAATAAATGCATAAATTTGAATCATACATGAAGAGTCTTAGCTCAAACCATACCACAAGCTGAACATAATGGGGAGTCTTCGCTCCAAAACCATGTGGTAAGCTAAATTTGTAAAAATCATCATCATACTTGAATATATAGACATTTCCCGATACTTTAACATGCTTGAAAATACATAATTCACTTAAAAAACATGATCATAAACATGGTTAGCTTGAAAATATGATTTTCATCACAATATCTCATCATAATCATACATTCATCACAAATCTCATCTTTCATAAACTTTCTATAATTGGGTATTTTGATTTATAAAACTTAGAACACGATTTTTCATTGAAAATAACATAAAACTTACCCATGAATCATAATCAATAGTATAAACATGTTTAGATCATACCCATGTAGGGAATTAGGAATTTCATGCATTGGGTTAAAACCCCATAGAGTTGACATAGAAAATTCATGATTCGGAGAGGGATTGGGCATGGGTGTGAATGGATTCACCCATTCATAACCCTACATACCTGATTAAAGCTTATTCTTACACTTCTCTAATTGCCCAAGGAAAAATTGAAGAGAACTTGAAGAAAAACAAGCTTGATCATCTCTCTAACTCCTTATCTTTGCATGCATGAATGAGAATGGCCTAAAATGAACTTAACCCTCTTAAAACTCATCATTCATAACATAAAACGATGTAGTTTAGCCTTAGGATCATAGGAATTATGGAAAATCCATTACTAAATTTGCAGGAAATAACTAACTGCCAGTCCCCATGAGGGACAGATGACTCGTCCCTCTGGACCACGACTCGTGGAAATATTCGTCAAGTACACTGCCTGAAGGTTTGTCTGGGGCTCATCATTGAAGACATAACAAATTGTTGCTGCTGACCATGAGTTGTGGTCACCACTCGTCATATACACAGCCTGGGATTTTTACTTTGCTTCACCATGCTACTCACTACCCATGCCATGAATCGTGATGACTAAACATGACTCATAGGGACCTTTCGTGGGGTACACTAACTTATTTCATCTCCTTCTCAATCATCACTTCCGACGACTAACTCAACTAGTCGTGGGGTCTGACCACGACCCGTGCTCATGTCCGTGGGGACCTTAAATCTCAAATTTCAACTCACATCCTGAGCCTCACCACGAGTCACCTCATGACTCGTGGTCTGCCTCCCACGGTCACATCATGACTCGTTTTATGACCTGGTGCCAGATTTCAAATTTTCTCCGTTTCTACTTTTGGGTCTGATCTTTGAAATTTCGGGGTATAACACCCTCAACTATGGATGTACATTATCCCTAATGTAAACATGAAGAACTAAGGATGGTGGGAACTCCCTGAAGCAGCTACTCATCCTCCTCATCATTGGCCTCTTCATCCTCATCAAGTCCGTCTGTGCCCAAGTTAGGCTAATCATCCCCACCTAGACCCTCGAATTGATCTTCGATAGGGCATCCACGGCTGCATCCAGAATACTCATGTCCGAGTCTACCATTGGTGCCCAGTCCCTTAATTCTCGTACCTCCACTAAGACAGAAGAGACAGCTCCCTCGACCATATCTACTTGGGAGCAGAGCTTAGTCAAGCTGTCGATCACATTCTTTATCTCCCTCTTCATTGTTCTGGCGATAAGAGCTGGGGTATTTTGGGCCAGCTTTTGAAGTTGGCTTCCATGAGATTATGTCATCTTAGCTAGCCTCTGTATTACTTTTGGGCAAGAGGACGTGGGAGGAGGTGAGACCCCCTAAATGGGGCTTCTCCAAATGCATTCTCTAATCCCTCGAGGTGTGGTATATTAAGGTCGGGAGAAATGGGGATCTCCTCTATGTCATGGGCGGCAGAGCCCTCAGGAGTCTCAAATGCTTACAACCTCTTTCTTTTCACCTTGGGTTCCTCAACATTCCTCTTTCTTTCCACATTGATGACACTGGTGGCAGAGCTGGGGGGCTCATCAGGGAATAATGGCACCTCTACATTGAGACACAACGGAGAAATGAGCATAGCATATTCTGTGGACGATCCCAACTGTCTGGCCTTATATTTCTTTGGATGGTCACTATTTCTGTCGCAAACAAAATCCAGCCACAACTTGGCCTCAAACTTGAGATCATGACTCGAGGTTTCACCACCCATGGAGGCCTATAAGGGCTGACCATTAGCGATGATGGGAGCTATACACCGAAACTGACTTTCTTTGGTGGACACTCTTTTTGCATACTCCATCCATGGATCGATCTAATCCGTCCAAAATAGTGCATCTATGGCGGTCAGAGTAATTCTACTTCCACACCTCCAACCCTAACTGAGGGAAGGCAAGGGAACTCATCCACCTTCCCCTTATGCTTTATTACCTTCTGGCGTGCCTGGTAAGAAGCATAAAGTTTGGCATGAGATTGGTGCAGTACTCTAGGTGAGGCTCAGCAAACATGTGCCATTGGAAGTGGTTGAATTGGGCAGTTATATTTGGGAAATCATTCCCCAACCCCACCATATCGAATCATTTCTCCATGGTGATTGGTTCTTCACAAATAACATAATGTTCCTTCGTGTCAGGCACGCTGCAAATAATGGCCTCTCTGGTGTTGGTGGGGGCTTGGGTTGCCTTGGCCTTCCCTCTGTCTTTGCTTGGGATGTGGGGGGTGCTTTTCCCTTGTCTCCTTGCCTGGATGAAGTCATTATGCTGCTAGAGAAATGTTAGTGCCACACACTACTATTTTTGTGTTTTTGGATAATATGAAAGTAAAAGAACTAGCTAAAATAAGATAGAAATAAAAATCTATGAATTGAATGATAACAAGGTGAAATATTAAAATTATTTGCCAGTCGTACCGACGATACAACTGCGAAATGTCGGTGGGGACCCGCGAGTCACCGCTGAGCCATAGGCTTGGGAAAATAACTAGGCATAGTTGTGACTTATCAACGCTACACTGACATTTCAATGGTCATGATCTTCCAAGCACAGGTGAAACGTGGGTGCTGGGTAGTGGCCAAAAGCCTCAAACTTGCACCTATGCTTTAGCCTGCGTTTCGCGGGGTCTGACCGGCAACTCGCAGGTGAAATGCCACTCAGTATAGCTCACCCCAAATTAGTTAAACAACAATTCCCTCAAATACAAGACTATAAGCTACTTACTCAAAAACACAACAAAAGAAAAATGACGATTCACCCTTAAGCACGACGTCACCCAATCTATCATCGGGAAAATTATGCATTTTAAGCATACGAGGTTACTTTGACTTCAATCCTAATCATTATATCTAGCACACAATTTTATATAGCATTTATACAAAATGGGTATCCACACCAATATTGTGCCATCATCACAACCCCCAACATACCAACCATTATGCAATTAAATACCTACATGATGAAAATCATTCAGTCCACAATCTGGGAAATGGGGAACATGGGTATGGAAAATTTCAAATCTGGGATGCTCCATGTTTTTTCTCACATTCTCAAACAACAAGAAAGGTAAAAGCAAGGATGCACATACTAATTGAGCAATGAGAAAAAGCAACTGAATTGGAGTTTTGTGTCTTGACCAACAATGGCTTCTTCCAAAGTATAAGAGATTCTTTTGATAAGAGAGAGATGTTTGAGGTAAGGTGAAATGAATAGAATAGCCATAGGGGTTTTATAGGCTGAAGATAGGGAGAGTGATTGGGCGGTAAGTAAGATCACAATTTGAATTTAAATCAACTATTAATCAAATGCAAGGCAACCAAATTGAATGAACAAGTATGAGAAAGGGCTAGGGGTATGCTGTTGATGGGGCATCGATTGGAATAAAATTAATTAGGAAATCAAATTATTACTCACAATCATAAATAACATTGGATAAGGTGGCACACGATATTTTTCAACCACTTGGGTGCCTTTTTTATCAGGTTTTCTCAAACCCCAAGGTCTCAAATAATTCATCCACTATGGCTTGGGTAAGAATTGAACTATCTCTAGCTTCAACTCTTTAATGGGTATATGAAAATGGGTTTTGGCTATATCTAGCCCAACCTCACATAATCAAGACCCAAATACCCACCATTGTTTTCTTACCCATATTCTATTCCCTTTTTTCAAGCAAAAATAGAATAAGTAAACATAACCCACATTTGAAACTATGGATTATTAAATTATAATTTGTAAAAACAATAAATCTATACTAGATGAGTAATTATAAGATCAATCTAGCAATACACAAATTTATCCCCAATCATGCTCACACCTTTATCAAAATATTTAGCCACTCATAGATGAATAATAAAAAATAATATTGATAAATGAATTCATAGAATTCATTATTAAGAGTAAATTGTAAACTCAAATTTGTCCTCAATGGAGGTTTTTACCTTGAGGAAGAAGAAGAAGATGAAGAAAAGCTAGCTCTATTCTTTCTCTCTCTAGGAAATTGAAAACTAATCAATACAATGCAATTCAATATTCTTATGAGAAGGAATGTTCATTACTTTTTAAAGAATGTAAAAAAGTAGGTTAAAGCTCCTCCTCTTTTCCTGTGCTGAATGATATTGCCCTTCTGTTGGTGGTCTCACTTGCAAGACACCAACGTTTCATTGGTGCCCATCTGTAGGACACCGCTCCAGCACAACTGAGGGCTAGTAACTCCTGCCATAGTTCGGCGTTGGCATGGGCGATTTGTAGGTGTTTATTCGCATTCCACCTATGTTCCTTCCATCTCCTCACAATGTCCTCCTGTGTTTTGCCAGCGTTTCATATGTGTCAATCCAGTAAAATATCGGTCCTTCTCTTTCATGCCCAAATCATGCTTTTTGTTCCAATCCTTGCTTTGTCTATTTATATTGAAAACCATCAATCATTCAACAACTAAGGGCTTAAAATCTTCCTTATTAGCTCAAAAACCAAGCAAAAGCTCATGTTTAAGTTTAATGAGTTTGTAAATTACAAACACATCACAAACATGGTATAGAGTAAAGGTTTAGATGTATACTAGGGTGTGCGAAAGATACGATAAGTAGATTCTTTTCCTTGGGTGTGAAGCGCGCGACACTTATGGTGAAGAGGCTATGAGGCATTTTAGGAAATTTCCCTTCTATCATGATCTAGGTCGTGCAATGAAGTTCCTCTATCTTTCCTTTAAATCATTCTATATGCATTGTATAAATATGCCTCCCCGCTAAGTCAATGGAAGAAGAAATAGCAACGGAAATGGCCAAGACAATCGTAATTACGATGGGCATCAGCCAATCCACCAGCTTCAACTTATCCCTTAGTGGTACAGGTGACTCATGCCGAATTCAAGGATGTATTTTAGATGTTAGCATAGGCCATGACAGCCTAGATCAGCTTGTAGGCTATGGCTCCAGTAAATCAAAATAGGAATGTGGAAGCAGCTAGGGTGCGAGACTTCATTAGGATCAGCCTACCTATGATTCGTGGGTCAAAACTGGACGAGGACCCATAGGAGTTTGTTGAGGAGGTCTAGAAGATTAACCAGGATATAGGTGTTTCAGGAGGGGAAAGTGCAGACTTGACCTCCTATCAGCGGAAAGGAGTTTCTCACATTTAGTTCCAACAGTTAAAGGAGGGTCGTGGAGTAGGTGTCGGGATTAGTTTGTTATGGCATTCTTAGATAGATTCTTTCCTCGAGAGTTGAAGGAGCTAAACGCAACTGAGTTTTCCATCTGATGCAGAATGGTATGACTGTTTTGGAGTATGTCTTGAAGTTCACCCAGCTATCTAAGTATGTGCTGAAGATGGTTGCCGTCTGAGGACTTGTATGAGCATGTTCGTGAATGGGGTTGCAAATTCATTAGTCAACGAGTAAAGAACTGCTATACTGATTAGCAATATTCACATCTCTCGATTGATGATATATGCCCAGAAGATAGAGGCAGAGTAGATGAAGGAAACGAAGAGGGTCTAAGAGGACCAAGACAGGAAGCTATGGGTACTCCTAGTAGAGGTAAGGTGGTGGATATCGCCCTTGGTCCCACCAGAGCTCGTCGCCCCCAGCTCCATCATCAGCTGGTGTTCCATCCATACCTCAAGGTGATCAGAGGAGCAGAGCGCCAGGATCTAGGGGTCAAAGGAGCACGACAACGGTGCACACTTTCCCAACTTGCAGGAATGTGGTAAGAACCACCGGAAGAGTGCTTGGCTGTCTTAGATGTTTGCTTCGGGTATGGGAAACCTAGACATATTCTCAGTGATTTCCCTTTATCTATACTGGGAGATGGTAGAGGCCGTGCTCCAACCACCACTTTAGTAGCTCAAGCAGCTCACCCATCTCTGTAGGGTGCCTCTTCTAGTGCAGCTGGCGGACACCGCTAGAATAGGTTCTATGCACTTTCATCTTGTCAGGAGCAGGAGTTCTCAGCTAATGTGGTCACTAGTATGTTACGAGTATTTCATCTTGATATTTCTGCATTGTGAGATCCGGGAGCTACATTATCCTTGGTGACTCCTTATGTTGCTGTTAGTTTAAATGTCAGTCCCAAAATCCTGTCAAAACCCTTCTCAGTCTCTACTCCTCTTGGTGAGTCACTTTTAGCTTGATGGGTATACAAAAATTGTCATGTCATGAATTTTTAGAAAGTTACCTCAGTAGACTTAGTGGAGTTAGATATGATCGATTTCTATGTTATTTTTGGTATGGATGGGTTACATGCTTGTTATGCTTTAGTTAATTGTAGAACCCATACAGTAGAGTACCATTTTGCGGGTGAACCAATCCTAGAGTGGAAGGGTAGTTTAGTTGTCCCTATAGGTCACTTTGTTTCCTATCTCAAGGATAGAAAGATGATCTCCAAAGGTTGTTTGTTCCATCTATTTTAGGTCAAGGATTCCAGACTCGAGACCTCGACTCTTCAGTCAGTTCCTGTAGTATGTGTGTATTTGGATGTATTCCCAGATGATCTACTGGGAGTCCCTCCTGAGTAGGAGATTGACTTTTGTATATCTCTTCTCCTTGATACGCAATCCATATCCATTCCTCCTTATTGAATGGTTCCAGCCGAGCTAAAAGATTTGAAAGAGTAGTTGAAGGACCCATGCCTAGTAAGTTCCCATGGGGTGCCCTACTTGTCTTTATTTAGAAGAAGGATGGTTCTCTTAGGATGTGCATTGATTATCGATAGTTGAACAAGGTCACAATCAAGAATAAGTATCTCCTCCCCAGGATTATTGACCTATTTGACCAACTTCAGGGTGTTAAGTGCTTTTCAAAGATAGATCTCCACTCCAGCTATCATCAACTCAGAGTTAGGGAGAGTGACATACCAAAGATAGCTTTCAGGACTCTGTACAGTCACGATGAGTTCGTAGTGATGTCTTTTGTACTAACAAATGCTTCTGCAGCTTTTATAGGCTTGATGAATAGAGTGTTCAAGTCAAACTTCGATATGTTCGTGATTGCCTTCATAGATGATATCCTAATATACTCTCTGAGCGAGGAGGAACATGCAGCTTATTGGAGTATTGTGTTGCAGACTCTCAAGGATTGTTAGTTGTTTGCTAAATTCAATAAGTGTGAATTCTGGATGAACTCAGTAGCATTCTTGGTTCATGTGGTATCTAGTGAAGGTGTGCAGGTAGAGTATAAAAAGATAGAAGTGGTGAAGAATTGGCCTAGACCTGTCAATCCCACTGATGTTAGGAGCTTCTTGGGTTTAGCTGGCTACTACATGGGGTTTATAGAGGAATTTTCATCCGTTGCAGCATCGTTGACTAAATTGACCCAGAATAAGTTGAAATTTCAGTGGTTGGATGCTTGTGAGAAGGTTTTCAAAAGTTAGAGACTCGACTCACTTCAGCGCTAGTATTAACCCTACCGGAGGGCACAGATGGTTTCATTGTGTATTGTGATCCCTCTAGGGTTGGTCTTGGTTGTGTGTTGTTGTAGCACAGTAAGGTCACAACATATGTGATAACTTCCAAACTACACCCCTCTTGACGAGAGAGTGTAAATGGTCGTTACTCAAAACAAATATTCTCGATGGATGTGGGCGTCGAATCTTACAGAGACTAGTGAATGATTTGCACAAGCATTTTCTAGGAAATTTAAATTAATTTGCACCAAATCAAAGGAAATAAAATAATAAATTATGGGGGGAAAATATAGTCAATAATATGGTGGATTCTAGCTCAATTAGTGAAAAAAGCAAAATAGCCAAATTGAGAGACAATGATGAGTGAAGACTAGAGGTGTGGTGTAGATGGGGTGTTAATCAAATGAGGATATACTAGATCATCAAATTGTTGCGAATAAGTGTAAATAACTTTGGACAAGATGGTGTCCGATATGTTTCAACCTAGTGGACACCTTTTTTTCGAGTCCATTTGAACCTCAAGCCACAAATCAATTAGCCCAATGAAGTCTGGTTAGTAGCTGAGCTATTTCTATCCATCAACCATTGATTAGGATTGTGAATATGAGTTTTGGCTATTTCTAGCCCAACACCTATACAATCACATCCATTTCCACTATCAAATTCTCCTCCAATACTTAATTCTTCTTTTTCAAGCATAAATCAAGTAATAAAATCAAACCCACATTTGCAACTATGGGCAATCAATTATAATTTGAAGAGAATTCGACAGATTTACACCAATTTAGCAATATTAAGATGAATCTAGCAACACCCAATCTAATTAAACACTCATTATCACACACCTCTACCTAATAATTTAGCTACTCATAGTTAAGAAACTAAAGAGAATATTCATTAATAAACTCAATGATTTCATTAATAAGAGAAAGCAAAATCAAACTCAAAATATGTCTGCAACAATGGTTATACCTTGCTAAGGAAGAAGATGAAAATAGGAGAGAGTAATATTCAAATTTCTTCTCAAATGGGGTTTTTCTCTCTTTCCCAAGCAAAAGGAATGCTCAAAAGATAAAAAGAAGATCTTTACAGAGTACTTTCTTCTAGACTATATACAAAAATAGGGCAACCAATCTCCTCTTTTTTAGTACTAGACGTGATTTCCCCTATTCAGGAATTTTTCACTTGTAACAGAATCAGCGGTTCGCCGATTGCAAACCGTGAACTGTCGTTCCTTTTCTTCTGCGATCCAGTGCTATTTCTGGACCTTTTGTCAAGGCCTTTGGTGGTTCTCCACTGTACATCCGTTTTCTGCCGATCAGTTTCCTCCTTGGTCCAGTAAGATCTAGCATCTGTTGGTGATGGAACCGGCGAGTCGCCGGTTGATATCAGTGGGCCTCCGGTTGCATTTTCTCCTTAAATTAGTGGTTTCCTTCAATTGATCGGTGTTTTGCTGGTGTCCTCTGGTGGAGCGCCGATTTCCTTCGAAATTCATTCTTTTTGCTCCAATTCATGCTCTTTCTTTTCAACTCAGATACTTGTACATAAAAAGGCAAAAAAGGCATAAAATTCATCTAAATGATTTGAAAACTAAGATAAAACTCATGCATAAGAGCCTAATGAGTTGGTAAATTACCAACTCATCAATATGCCTCGAGACCGCTTAAGACTCATGAAAAGTATTACTCAATGCATGATCTAGTGTTGGAGGTGGCAGTGTTTTCCTTAAAGTTTTGGAGGCACTATTTATATGGGGTGAAGGTAAATATGTTCATGGAACACAAGAGCCTTCAGTATGTGTTTACTCACAAGGACCTGAATTTGCGGCAAAGGAGATGGCTAAAGCTTTTCAAGGATTATGACATGAGAGTCCTTTATCATCTGGGCAAGGCAAATATAGTGGCAGATGCTCTTAGTAGGCTGTCCATGGAGAGTGTATCCGATGTCGAGAATAGGAGAATGAAAATGTCCATAGGCTTTCTCGTCTAGGGTCCGCCATACAGATTCATCGAATGGTGGTGTTATCATTCAGAAAGGGTCGTAATCTTCATTGGTGACAAAAGTTAAAGTAAGGCAAGAGGAGGATCCTATCCTAGTGAAGTTGAAGGAAACATTCCGAAATAAAAAATTGGATTTTTTCTCCCAAGGGGGAGATGGTGTACTCTCGATATCAGGGTTGATTATGTGTTCCGGTGGTGGATGACTTAAGAGAGAGAATGTTGAGCAGGGCTCATGGCTCTCGCTACTCTATCCATCCAGGTACCACCAAGATGTACTGTGACCTATGGGAAGTCTATTGGTGGAATGTAATGAAGAAGTACATAGTGAAATTTATGGCTAAGTGTCTGAATTGCCAACAGGTGAAGGTTTAACATCAAGACTTGGAGGTATTCTTTAGGACATCAACATTCCTACGTGGAAGTGGGAAGATTTCAATATGTACTTCATTATAGGGTTGCCTCATATGCGATAATAGTATGAATCTATATAGATGATTGTAGATAGGTTGACCAAGCTAGCACACTTTTTACCAGTCAAAACTACAGATTCAGCCAAGGATTATGCTAGACACTACATTCGGGAGTTGTCTTGGTTGCCTGGAGTTCCTTTATCCATTATTTCAAATAGGGGCACTTAGTTTACCTCTCAGTTCTTGAGATTATTTTAGAAGGGACTTGGTACTTAGGTAAAGTTTAGTACTGCTTTTCACCTGTAGACAGATGGTCAGGCCAAGAGGAGCATTCAGACTTTAGATGATATGTTGAGAGTGTGCATGATTGATTTCAAGGGTAGTTGGGATGGTCACTTACCTCTCATTGAGTTTGCCTACAACAACAGTTATCACTCCAGCATTCGGATGGCGCCATTTGAAGGATTTTACCGGCAGAGGTGTAGATCACCAGTTTGATGATTCGAGATAGGTGAGGCAAAGTTGATAAGGCCAAATTGAGTTCATGGGGCCATGGAGAAAGTTAAAATTATTAGAGAAGGGCTAAAAATAGCTTAGAGTCATCAAAAATCTTATGCGGATGTTAAGACGGGAGAGCTTGAATTTGAGATTGACGATTGGGTGTTTTCGAACGTGTCTCCCATGAAGGGAGTTATGAGGTTCGACAAGAAAGAAAATATTAGTACCCGATCCTTATAGAATTCTAAGGTGAGTTGGAAATATGGCATATGAGTTGGAGCTACTAGCAGAATTGCATGTGTCCCTGTTGAAAAAATGCATTGGTGATCCATCTTTAGTTGTTTTGGTAGAGAGAATTGGGGTGAAAGATAGCCTTACCTATGAGAAAGTTCTGCTTGAGTCTTTAATCTTCAGGTTAGGAAGTTTAGGATCAAGGAAGTAGCTCCAGTGAAGGTTTTGTTGAGAAATCAGCTTGTTAGGGAAGCTACATAGGAAGCCAAAGTAGATATGATGGCTAAATACCTGCATCTTTTCCCTTCTGGCTCAGTTCCAGCATGAGATACCTATTTCCTCCATAGTACTCTATTCAATTTCATGTCAAATTCATGTCTCTTAGTTCCTTTCATGTCATACTGTGTGTTTGTTTCATGAATTTAGTTCAATCATGTAAATCAGTTCAGAGTCAGTCTCTCCATCAGTTTTCAGCTATGGTTGTTAGGCTTTGGGATTGTAATTCATTCCCTAGCTTTCTAGTATGCTTAATCTATATTCAAGGATGAATGTTTCTAAGGGAGAGATAATGTAACACCCCAAAAGTTCCTAAGATCAGACCCGAGGACCAAAACAGAGAAAACAGGAAAAAACTACACCAGATCACAGAATGAGTCATCAAGTGACTCATTTGTCCACTTAGTGATTCGTTAAGTGAGTTGTTGGGTGCAGGGAAGCCGAGAAAAGTTGAGTTTCAGAGAGTCATAAAAATCCGTGAAGTGATTCATTCAATGTCATGATGAATTTTTAAGTGGAGGTGTTAAGAAAAGATTAGAACAAAATTGGAAAACTTGGCCAGTGGCAATGGATCTAGTGACGACCTGTCATGTGTCCTAACAGGTCGTCAGGTCACTCGTTCAGTCTAGTAGAGTCATTTTTCCAACGGTTTTTTAAGGGTGTTTTCATAGTTTCTAAGTTCCTAGCTCCTGAACTAAGTTGTTTTAAGGCTCTTAAAGGGTGTTTTAAAGGGTTTAATCATCCTAAACCCTTATTCTACTCCTAACACCCCTAAGTGAAGATCAAATCCCCTCAAGAGGAGCTAGAGTTTCATCATCTTCTTCATCTCAATTCCTTTCGGGTCTCCAATTAAGTTGAGGATTCTTCAATCCTAAGTATGTAGGGTTATGAATGGGGGAAATCCTTCCGCCCTCATGCCCTTTACAAGATAAATTCCATGATATCTACTTCTCAAGTTCTAGATTGTGAAATCTAGGGTTTAACCCCAAATCATTTTAATTATCCATGATATCTCTAAGGGATTAATTCTCTCATGTTCTAATTGATGAAATATGGTTATTAGGGTAAATTTGACTCTCAAATTTCTTACTAATTCATGATTTCAAGTTATGGTGATTTTGCCCTAATATGCAATTATTTATGAGTTTCAAGCTTATGAGCCCTTGATTTCAAGTATGATGAATTATCAAACTATGCATGAATATTTATGAATTCTTGAACTTATGATTTTATGATTTCAAATTACGAAGCGTTATTCATGTATGTATGGATTTCATGAAAAAACAAGTTCATGTATCAAGGCCAAGTATGGTGCTATTTCCATTGCTAATTCACGTATGTCAAGTATGATTATGGTTTCCTGATTTTTAACTAGCCCATGCAAGATCAAGTATGTTTTCACGTATGAGCCATGTACATATTTTGGGAGTAGTATCTAGCATCGAGTAGGCTACGGGTTCAAGCACACCCCGAACCTCATAACTATATGCCACCTTGGGTATATATGTATTCATGTATGGGGCCTCTCCTGAGAGTATTCCCCAAGCCCGACGGGGCTCACAAGTGATATCATGCCTTAGCATTCTTTACCCTAGAAAGGCTTAGGACGGATCTGTCCACTTGAGCGTGATAGTTGAGGCATCATGTAAGCTCAATCATAATGGTGTCAGTTCTGACGAAGCATCCCATTATTCCTCAAGTTTTAAGTTACTCATGTTTATGTCTTATGATATTATGTTTTGTAGCATATTCGAACTATTGATTAGTTTATGACGTTTCACTTATGATTTCAAGTACGGTACACTATATGATTCCTATTTCTAAACCTTGGGTCATTATGTTCAGGTTATGATGAATATTTCATGATTATGTTTACTTCAGGAATATGGATTTTTACATGTTGTCCTTATTCTCATGTTCTATCTCATTTTATAATCATGATTTCAAACTATCGTTTTACTAGTATGTTTTACTTTCTCTATATACTCAGTACATTTAAAGTACTAACTGCATATTGTTCGTGGCTTGTACTGCTCGGGTTGGTATTAAATATTATCAACCGACACGCAAGTGCACGTGGTCAAACAAGTAATAAAGTGGCTAAGTAGCCAAGTATCGATCCAAGGAGGCTGCTCTAGATATGTAAAACTGCCTAGTTTACTATATTTCTATTCTATCCCTAACTATGTAAACAACAATCCAACCAAGAGTTGAGTGAGTTTTTGTTTCTAAACTATTTATATACTACAATTAATAACAACTATTTACTTTAGAATTTAGACAATGGATACGCACATGCCAAGGTTAAGAACGAGTAATGAACTTGATAATCATGATAATTTAGTCATCCTCTTCTTCATGTTGCTAGCCAAGAACGTTGCCTAGAAATTAAAACTTTCGTATTTAATTTCACTTTAGAATCATAAACCATCCGTCTACATTTCTGTGATCAAATGCAATTTATGACCTAGCACTACAATTCCGGTTCCTAAATTGACTAATACGGCTTTCAAGTATATTTCTATCAAGAAAGCACATCAAAACCCAATTTTCCCAAATCAAGTTAAGAACAATACCCTATTAATTCACAACTTTCCAATTTCGTGCTCTCTCGAGTGAAATTGGACTTTTTAGATATACATTAATGGTGGCCAATCAATAATGTAGTAAGCACAAGAATTAATAGAACAACATGCAAGAAGAAGAAGAAACCATATCAATTATCACCAAAATTCATTACACAAGTTCAAAACCTCAGCAAAGAAGGGAATTAGCCACTCATTCTTGGATTAATCATCCTAAAATGAGTGTAAATCATGCATACAATTGAAGGAAAGAAGAAAGGAAGAGAAGAAAACTCTTAGCTTTTCTATTCTTCAACTGCCACAAACCCACGTTCCTGCTCTCCACTTCTGAACTTAGTCTAAAAACTAAAAACTGATTAAAAATAAACCTAAGTGTGCTATTTATACTAGTGGGAAATTTTTCCCGGAATAACAAGCAACGTGTCACGGAGGCCAACGCGGAGCACTGCCTCCGTGACACGGCGTGGACGCGGACCCTCTCTGGAAATTGCAGGGTCCGGATAATTGGCCTCAACGTGGCACGGAGGCCATCGCGGAGTCCTGTCTCCGTGCCACGGAGCTGTCGTGATGCCTCACTAGAATCTGCCAATTAATTTCCTCTCCAGGCAGTGTGCTACCGCGATGGCAGCGTGGCACGGCTCCATCGCGGAGCCAGTGTAAAATGTGCCATCCAAGGTCTTTTCCACGCTCGCATCCCAGTCCAACTCCGACATAGTTCCAACACGCATTTTAGCTCTTAAAAATCACATTATCCTGCAAAACAAATGCTAATCATGTTGGTTAGTATAAATTCGCATTTTATTAACAAATACATGATATTATATACACATTGCACAACAAACAAGGTAAAAATGATACGTTTGAGTATCACTTGGGCATATAAATCTGCCCAAGATCACTTACCCCACACTTAAATCCTTGTTCGTCCTCGAACAACACATACACAAATCATGCACATCACATCTCAACCTTTGTCACTATGGTGCAACCATTTTACGCTACGGTCATACCGATTATTCAATTCTTGCAAATCATCAAGAAAACATGCTTGGTCGTACAAGACAATGACCTTTATACATCGAGGCTTCCTAAACTTTTAAGAATTGATTCTTGATATCGGCAAACTCATGCAAATCAACTAATCAAGAAATCTGACACGAACATCAATCTTTCATCAAGCCTGTAACCTAACAACTCGAGAGAAACTTCCCCTTTTTTGTTCGTGCAACACACAAACATGCAAGTAGGGGCATATAAAAATTACTTTCACTCTCTCTCCCAAAAGAATTCACATGCATCATGTCATGACCCATAGGCTTGCCCTTAGTGTATTACTCCACTAATATAAAGAAATGCAATGTAGGATCAAATAGGACTTTTAATGGGTTGTAACTGGGCTATGGATCTAGTATATATATATTGGATTAGCCAATAATAGTCGCTAGCATCCTTAAGCGCCTTTTCAACTCATTCCCCTCGACTCATGGACATTGTTCCTCTCTTTTCTCTTTTTCTCCCATTCATGCTGGTTTACTTTCATACAGCCCATTTCATCAGGCACACTTGACACAAAACAGAGGGTTTTCATGTACCCTCACTATCATTTAATTACAACTAGTGCCTCTTCAACATCATCTTTTCCTTCCTCGCCTTGCTTTTCTTTTCTTTTCACTCTTTTCACTCTTTAACACTTTGGGAAACATTTTTTGTTCTTTGTAAGCGCTTAAGAGCTTCTTATAGACTTTAAGGCTAATGAAAAGAAGGAATAAAGCTTAGTTCATATAAATCTGGACAAAAGAAAAAAATCGGCTAAAGGCTCAATGGGCTGACTAGGGTATACAACATATAAAAAGGTAGAATTTGACAAGAAAAAAAAAATGGAAACTAAAGGTTAAAACAAAGAAATGCCTACATCCTTTCCGACACTGCACCTCCTTCATTTCGTTTTGTATACACACCAGGAAAGTTCTAGACAATTCACAATGACATGGAATAGAAAAACCTCACTCACACTTCATGCACATGCTCGAATCAAGATTCATTCACAGACTCTTTAATTAGTCAATTACATGAATTCAAGATTAAGCCTCAATCATAATGAACCAAATTCTATAGCCTAGGTAACTCAACATATTTACAAAATTGCATGCTTTCAAACGAATCATTTTCACATTTTGAACATCAATTACAACACGCAACAAAATTTTAGCAAGCATAAGCAACTACAGTTTATTGATGCAATCCACCAAAGAAACTAAAAACAAAACATCTACTCCTATAGACTACATTTCCCTTAAGACGGTCGTCATCCATCCATCATAGGGAACGGTCACTAACTATGACCTCGGTTCAATGGGACTATTCTCGGTAAAAGAACCGAAAACAAACTCCGAGAAACCCAAAAATAAAACTTCAAAATTTTTGCAACACATCGATCATTTCGATAGAAAATATTTTGATAAGTGCAAAATCTTTTCGCAAAAATTTTGAAAAATATCGATCATATCGATAAAGAAAAAAATATTTACAAAATTTACAAAATATTTACAAAGGCAACCATAACTTTCAAAAACACACATCATTAGCCACAAATGAATATATACACATAAATCACAAATCAGTTCACAACAACAGGGAAAGCACAAACATACATAAACGTCAAGGAAAAATTATACAGCAAATTTAGAGCCTATGTCCCAGCACCTAACTTCTCCCCACCCCACACTTAAATCGAACACTGTCCCCAGTGTTCACAACAATACAAAGCACAAAATTTTGGGTGGTGAAACTCCCTGCTCAGTCGAAATATTCGAATTCCTCATCCGGTGCTGCGGCCTTGTCGCCCATATCTGAATCAGCTCCATCGCCGTCATCGGACTCCACATCAGAGTCCTCACGACGTGTCTCCTCATCAGTAGGGACGTCGCCATCAGTCGGCTCCACAAAGGCTGGCCCCACCTTGCATAAAGCTCTGGCGTTCTCGCCAAAGGGGTAGTCCAGCTCCAGCTGCCATAATTCATCCTCGGTTGCTGGTCTCCCACCTATCCGTAGCTGCAGCATCTGCATGCCAAACATACGGGCCATATACTGGTCGTCACGAGCATGTCGCTCGCCCAGAGTCAGCACCGGTCCGTGTGTAGTGTCGGGGGCCTTGGTCTTTGTCACATCAAGGGCCCTCCGCTCCAACTGCGGAATGTAATCCAAGGCTTCTTCCTCAACGTCGAGGCCTCGGAGGAAGGTGGTGATGAGTCCGCCAAACCCGTATCTGTGGCCCTGGTGTAGTCTGGCTCTCTTCATGGCGGATATTATGACCGCCCCCACATTAATCTCAAGCCCTTTCATAAGGGCATACACCAGGCAGACACGGTCCCGGGTCACGTCTGTCATATGCACTCCCGGGATCAGACACGAACATACAATTTTTAGCCAGATTTTGGCCTCCCTGTTCATCTGCGAATAAGGCAGAGTCTGGTGGTAACCCCTCTCTTTGTGTCTACTCCATCGGGCTGTGGATCGAGCCCCACACAACGTACGTCTGATGTCGGCGTACGGTGGGGTGATGTTTAACTGGCGGAGGACGTGGGCGTCTGTGTCCCGCCCTCCCACGATGGCATTAAACTGCTGGGGTTCCAGAGTGACAATCTGCCCTCTGATTTTAATAGTATGGCTCCTGATGGCCGGGTTCCAGTTGGCGTAGAATTCCCGGACCAAGTAAAGGTTGCACTCCTTGGGCTCCTGAAAGATAAAGCTGAGCCCAGCTGCCTCAATCCTCTGTACGATGCGAGGGAACTCCTGTGCAAGTGGTTCCCTTGCAATATATTCCTCCGGGAAGTACTTGTTCTCCTTATGCTTTGCATACCACTTCTTTCCTTCCTCGGTAACCCATCGTGTTCCGTATCGGCGGTGTTGACCGCGTGGAACAGCAGGTGCAGCTGGGACAGCAGTGCCCAGTCTCATTCTCTTTCTGCCGGTGCCTGAGGTTGAAGCACCCTTTCCTTTATCTTGTCGGCTGGCCATTGTACCTGTCAATTTACACAAACAAGCACAACGTTAAGCTAAAAACTTGTTAGCTTCGGCTAAGGTCGGGTTAAACAAAATTTACCCCACACTTAGTCTTTAACAATATTTACAACATTTTAGCAGGGATAGCTCTATTTACACCTCAAACACAATCAACTATAACATATTGCTTAGTGCGTTCACAAAAATTCGACAGCATAATGGCTAGCGAACTACTCAGACTTCATACAGCTAACCCAATCCTACTATCGACAGCTATTCACCCATAGCACTTAGCAACAATAACAACAACAAAATAGAAACAACAATACAAACATTTTATATACAACTAATCTAATCAATTCAACCAATTCACATATTACGCAATTTCCCACAAAAATTCAAGAATTAGTCGTCTTTCAACAATTATACAATATTTACCACGACCTATCTCAAATAATAAACACACCCCGGCATCAATTTCGTCAAACTATCAAGTTACCCAAGTTAAAATTCAACAACCCCAAGCCCTAGAATGCAATTCGACAATCAAAATTGAACTATTCAATCAATCGATAAGTTCAAACGTCAACTACAACAATCCGAACATAATCAATCACAAAATAATTCACATCATGTGTAATTTCTACCTAGGGTGATATATCTCACCTCACATGCTCAAAATCGACAAAAATCGCCAAAAATTTGAGATAGATGATGAAAACATACCTTGGAATTGAAGAATCGACGAAAACTTGACGTTTTCCTTGCCTATTAACGTGGCACGGAGCTTGGGGGTAGGGGAATGGGTGTTTGGTCACGGAGGGTAGAGGGAATGGGGAAAAATGGGCGAAAATCGGGGGTTTATTTAAAGGAAACACGCGGGTCACCCGAAAACCCGGTGTGACCCGGCACTGGGATAAGGGCAACGTGTCACAGAGGGTAACTCGGAGACCCTCCTCCGTGACACGGAGCCAACGCGTTGGCTTATTGGAATTTTTTTAAAAATTCCAGATTTGCCTTCAACGTGTCACGGAGGGTAACGCGGAGCATTGCCTCCGTGACACGGTGCCAACGCGCCAGTGCTCTGTTTCACCATCAAATTTTATTTTTCATACCTCGCCTCTTTTCCTCGATTCCAAGTATTTTTCCTCCGGTATACCTGAAAATCACCTCACTAAACAAAAATTGGTTAAATGAATAGATTCCCTACTAAAAAATAAAAATTTACTAAATTACTAAATAAAAAAATTACTAAATAAAATGCAAATCTAAGCCTAATCAAGAAAAAGAAAAGAAAATAAAATAAAAGAAAAACTTTACACTAAAGAAAGAAAAAGAAAAAAAAATATTTTTCACGGGTTGCCTCCCGTGCAGCGCCTGGTTTAACGTCGCGGCTCGACAGCCTTTATACTCAAGTGTCTACTAGGGAGATGGACGATTTGACCCGATCATGGTCATCTCCCCAGTAGTTCTCAACCTTGTCTGGTGGCCTACCTAGTAACTCTCGGGGATCACTCAATCCATTCACATTCCCATGATCAATCACGTTGATCACCGAGAGTTCCTTATAGACAGTCGGGAGCTTAGGTGCCTTGTACACGTCGAACACCTCAACCTTGTCGTGTGCTCGCATTGTGAGTTGACCCGCAGCTACATCGATCAATGCCTTTCCGGTTGCCAAAAAGGGTCGTCCCAAAATAAATGGGACTTCCGCATCTGGTTCAAAATCCAGAACAATGAAATCTACCGGAAAAATGAGGGAGCCTCCCTGCACTAGCACATCCTCGACAATGCCATCCGGCTTAGCTAAAGACCTGTCTGCTAGCTGCAAGATCACTGTTGTAGGTCTAGGGCTCCCTAGTCCTAACTTTCTGAATATCGAAGATGGCATCAGATTTATACTTGCCCCCAAGTCGCATAACCCACGAGCTCGGATACTTTGCCCAATCGTCAGCTGGATAGTAAAACTTCCAGGATCCTTCAGTTTAGTGGGCAACCTGTTCTGAATACGGGATGTGCATTCCTCCGTTAAAGCCACCGTGGCATACTCAGTCAAGCGACTTTTGTTGGCCACGATGTCTTTGATATACTTCGCATATTTTGGCACACCCTGGAAGACATCAACAAGAGGTAAGTTAACATGTACCTGTTTAAGTACCTCCATGAATTTCTGGAAACACGTCTCCTCCTTGTGTTTCTTAAGTCGTTGAGGGAACGGGGGTGGAGGCCTTGCTGGTTCAGCTTCTTTGGTCTTCCCCGTATCTGAGGTTTGTTCTCCCTCAACATCTGCTGCTCCTAACTTCTGAGGCGGTCTTTCCGGTTCCACCTCCTTTAATTGTAAACCACTCCTCGTGGTCACTGCATTCACCTGCTTAGGATTGGGATCCGTGTCGCTAGGTAGTCCTCCCCTTGGTCTAGTATTTTGGGCACTAGCAAATTGCCCAAACTGATATTCAAGAGCCTTGGTTGCCAATTGATTGTTCTTTACTTCGGCTGCCAATTTGACATAGTCAGCCTGCAATTGTGCCTGGTTGGCAATCATGGTCTTGAACATTTCCTCAATAGTCGGTGATGGTGGTGGAGGAGGGGCATTGTGATTTCTGAACTGATTCTGATAGACTTGTTGCCCTCCTTGGTTTCTGTGCATACCCTGCCCTGAACCTTGACCTTGTTGATTGTTGCTACCCCATGAAAAATTTGGATGATTCCTCCAATTCGAGTTGTAGCCACCGCCAAACTGCTGTTGATTCCTCTGTGCATTGCCCACAAAGTTGACAGAATCAGGATTTGCACCACAGCATTCAGCTGAATGCTCACTACTACCACACACTTCACACCACATCTGTTGGACTGCATTGACTGAGGCTGACGGCTGGTTCAAATTCATATTGCTGAAGTGAGTGTTTAACTGATTTTGCAAACCAGCTATCTGTGCAGCGATTGCTGTGAATCCATCCACTTCAAGCACTCCCGCTGCTTTCCTTGCTCCACCTCTTGAAGAATCTGCATTCCATTTCGGATTGCCTTGTGAAATTCGGTTGAGCAAAGTGTACAGCTCCTCATAAGTCTTCTCCAGCGCTTGCCCTCCAGCTGCTGAGTCTAACAAGATTTTAGTGTGGGGTTCCAAACCCTCAATAAAAGTGTGGACCAACACCTCATTTGACTGATGATGATGAGGACAATCCCGCAACATGGACTTGAATCTTTCCCAGGATTGATAAAGATTTTCTCCTTCCCTCTGTTTAAAACTTAGAATCTGACTTCTAAGTTTAGCTGTTTTACCTGAAGGGAAAAATCTGATCAAAAACTTCCTTGCAAGATCATCCCACGTTGATATAGAGTTGGGTGGTTCAGCTTTTAACCACCTCTTGGCTTCACCCAGTAAGGAAAATGGAAATAAGGTGAGCCGAACATAATCAGGTGACACTCCAGCGGGAATGTAAGTGTCACTTATCTCCAAAAAGTTCTGGAGATGTTGTTGCGGATCTTCGTGAGGGAGACCGGTAAACTGCCCGCTAGTGTGCAAAAGTTGCACCATATTTTGCTTTAACTCGAATCTCCCTCCAGGCTCTGGTTTGCGGATGCTGGAACGTACATTATTAGCGTGTGGGATTGCCACCTCGCGAACCGGCCTGGCTGCTACTTCCTCGGGCACTAACACAGCCCGCACAACTGGTGGATTTGGTTGCTCCATCATAGACTGTTTAAGCAACTGCAGCTTCTTCCGAAGAGCTTCTCTACGTTGACTGTGCAATTCACGTTCTGGCTCTAAGTAAGATTCCACCAGCTCCTTGTCCCTTGCCAGTGTTCACAGAAATAAAAATCTGCAAAATACAGGCTAAGACCAAGTTGTTAACACTTAAGAAAATAAAAATACAAATACAGCAAATTTACACTAAACACAATTTTACAAATCGCCTAGCCTCCCCGGCAACGGCGCCAAGAACTTATTCGCGGCTTGTACTGCTCGGGTTGGTATTAAATATTATCAACCAACACGCAAGTGCACGTGGTCAAACAAATAATAAAGTGGCTAAGTAGCCAAGTATCGATCCAAGGAGGCTGCTCTAGATATGTAAAACTGCCTAGTTTACTATATTTCTATTCTATCCCTAACTATGTTAACAACAATCCAACCAAGAGTTGAGTGAGTTTTTGTTTCTAAACTATTTATATACTACAATTAATAACAACTATTTACTTTAGAATTTAGACAATGGATACGCACATGCCAAGGTTAAGAACGAGTAATGAACTTGATAATCATGATAATTTAGTCATCCTCTTCTTCATGTTGCTAGCCAAGAACGTTGCCTAGAAATTAAAACTTTCGTATTTAATTTCACTTTAGAATCATAAACCATCCGTCTACATTTCTGTGATCAAATGCAATTTATGACCTAGCACTACAATTCCGGTTCCTAAATTGACTAATACGGCTTTCAAGTATATTTCTATCAAGAAAGCACATCAAAACCCAATTTTCCCAAATCAAGTTAAGAACAATACCCTATTAATTCACAACTTTCCAATTTCGTGCTCTCTCGAGTGAAATTGGACTTTTTAGATATACATTAATGGTGGCCAATCAATAATGTAGTAAGCACAAGAATTAATAGAACAACATGCAAGAAGAAGAAGAAACCATATCAATTATCACCAAAATTCATTACACAAGTTCAAAACCTCAGCAAAGAAGGGAATTAGCCACTCATTCTTGGATTAATCATCCTAAAATGAGTGTAAATCATGCATACAATTGAAGGAAAGAAGAAAGGAAGAGAAGAAAACTCTTAGCTTTTCTATTCTTCAACTGCCACAAACCCACGTTCCTGCTCTCCACTTCTGAACTTAGTCTAAAAACTAAAAACTGATTAAAAATAAACCTAAGTGTGGTATTTATACTAGTGGGAAATTTTTCCCGGAATAACAAGCAACGTGTCACGGAGGCCAACGCGGAGCACTGCCTCCATGACACGGCGTGGACGCGGACCCTCTCTGGAAATTGCAGGGTCCGGATAATTGGCCTCAACGTGGCACGGAGGCCATCGCGGAGTCCTGTCTCCGTGCAATGGAGCTGTCGCGAGGCCTCACTGGAATCTGCCAATTAATTTCCTCTCCAGGCAGTGTGCTACCGCGATGGCAGCGTGGCACGGCTCCATCGCGGAGCCAGTGGAAAATGTGTCATCCAAGGTCTTTTCCACGCTCGCATCCCAGTCCAACTCCGACATAGTTCCAACACGCATTTTAGCTCTTAAAAATCACATTATCCTGCAAAACAAATGCTAATCATGTTGGTTAGTATAAATTCGCATTTTATTAACAAATACATGATATTATATACACATTGCACAACAAACAAGGTAAAAATGATACGTTTGAGTATCACTTGGGCATATAAATCTGCCCAAGATCACATATTCCATGATATATCGTATCATGATATAGGTTTGGGTGACCAAACTCAGTCTTGACCTTAGCTTGCTCCCGCTTCAATCCAGTATGATCCTAGTTTTGGTGAGTCCTTATGATCCAACAACGACAATTTTTTATGTATCTTTTTCTTATGTCTTTTAGTTTAAGATTTGGTGAGCTAGTTCAGGGTGTTGTTGCATCAGCTCATTTTATGCTTAGGGGCTTTTAGATAGTTATGTAGTAGATGATCGACGTTTTTGACTTTTGTTCTATCTCATATTTTTATCACAAAATCTCACTTGTGTTATGTTCATGTCTTACTTTCAACTTTAGAAATGCTCTTGTTAATGTTTTGTATGTGCCATGGGTTAACTTGGAGTCATTTGTGACTCTAGGACCCCTGTCTCGGTCGGGGTCCAAGCTCAGGTCATGACACACATTTTTGGTCTTCTAAAAATCCTTGTTAATAATGAAAAATAGCCTACTATTATAGGGTCTCTTCTTAGGGTCTGTTCCTTTGGTTGTGCTGCTCTTTTTGGTGTTCCCGCTTGCTCCTATATTGATAATTTTTTGGGAATGGTTAGCCAATGATTAATTAGAACTCTTTAGGTGCATCAATTGGGTCCTGCCATCAAATTGAGACAGAACATTCCTTCATTAATCAAGGGGCAATTATTCCCTATTGGGGAGGATACTTTTGAAGTCATTCCCACTCATCTAGAGGTTCCATAGGGAATTTGGTAGATCGACCTAGGGTTCGTGACTTGACCTGGGCATGTTTAGGTTTGTGCTTGTGTTAGCAATTGGTGAATAGTCCCCCTAGTCATGTGAGGTATGATTTGGAATTGCCATCTAGTCCTATATAGTGTAGAATATATTGTCGTAAAGGTCCATCGTTGTGATACTTATTTTGAATAGTATTCGTTCATGAGGGTTTAGGGATGTAGAAATGGAATTTTTATTTAGAGGAAACTTAACCATAAGGATTGGCTTCCTCGATCCTTTCAAAACAACGTTCTATGTTGCGTAACCGAGGATAAAGCATCTGATTCTTTTTCAAAGCCATGTCTATATTACATGACTTGGGATAAAATATCTGTTGTTTTTTGTAAAAACTTCAACCACCGGGATCCTTTTACAGAACTATCTTCTATTTTCAGTGATTGAGGATGAAACATCCAGCTTTCTAGAGAACACTTCAACCATAAGGATCAATATTCTCTATTGAGTGAGTAGGATTAAAGCATCCGATTTTTTGAAAGAATATTTCAACTGCAATGATCAAACACGATGATCCTTTTCTGGAACTAGTTCCTCATCGAGTAACTGGGATAAAGCATTTGATTGTTAAAGAAGTAACAAGGGATAATTATTTGATTCTTCATAAAGGAGGGCCTTTTATTTTTTCTGGTGCTCTTAGGGAGGACATCTCATCCTTGATTTTAGACACTTGGTTCTTGTAGAACTTTTTATGAGTTGAGTCCGGCAATTTCTTCATAAAATGGCAGGTTTACTAATTTGAATTCAGAAACTGCTTTATATGGTGGTAGATTTAACAATTTGAGTCCAAAGATTGCTCTCGTTTGGTGGCAGCTCTAACAATTTGAGTCCAGAGTCTGCTCTGATTTGATGATAACTCTAATGATTTGACTTCAGCTACTACTTTTGTTTCGCATTAGCTTTAACAATTTGACTCTAGAGAATGCTTTTATTTAAGTTGGAAAAGACCAATGTGTTTTATCCCAGGGGTTTGTTAATGATTGACAAATTAGAGAATGAGGAAAAGATACATGACACACACACACACACACATATATGGGGAGACACAAACCTTATTAATAAAAAGTGACGGAAAACACTAGTGAACCCTAGGTGATACATTGAGTTGGACTACAATCCTAGTGATATATGGGGTGGGTCTACGACCCTAGTGTTGTTTAGAATTACTTGACCACTCCCAGTGCAAGGCTGTGATCCAGGGTCTGAGTCCTTCTATGATTTTCCTTGGACCCAGTCCTGGTTGTACATCTTGTTACACCCCGATAAAATTTTGATGTTTAAATGTGTCATAACCACATTGATGTTAGTTGGTTAAGGTTGTTGAACAGTTACATCAAGAAAAGTAAAGCATATAAAACATAAATGATAGAAAGTGTTGAGGTTCGAATGCATAGACGACATAGCGGACGAGGTCGGTAAGGAGTGGGTTGGCCAAGTAAGGCGTTGGCCAGCGTTTCATGATGCAAAAATGGCGTAATGTCCATCGTTCCATGCTACATAGTCCAACGCCTAAAGTCTTATATATATATATATATATATCTTTTACCTTATCTTGATTCATTCTACAAATTTCTAGGAGTGAGGTGATTTCTTATATACTTATATTCTCTCTACTTTCCAGCATATATATGTAACACCCCTAAATGTCCCCAAGATCATATCATAGACATGAAACAGAAAACCAACAAACAAAGAGAATTTTCTATAAGATGAGGCACACCATGAGTCATGGTGAGGCACCATAGGTCTGATAGGGCTCGTCGTGAGTAATCATTGGTTCCATATTTCTAGACACCACGAGTCAAGGAATGACTCATGGTACCATAGCAAGGACCGTCCTGTCAGCTCGTGGTAAGACGCTTCGTAAATGTACAAATTTGTCCTAAGGATTTGACATCACCAAAGTCCCTAAGATTAGATCCAAAACTTGAAACAGAAACCAACAGGAAAAATGGCACCAGGCTATTGGATGAACCAATAGGATGAGTCATCCTTTGAACCACAACGTGTTGGTTGTTCCGTGGTGAACTTTTGAAAAATATCAAAAATTACCCAAAATTGATGAATGTATTGTTTGACCCATTGTTAGATTGTACCATCCATTTGTTTTAGTCATTGGAGCAGGTTCAGAGGATGATTCAAAGCAGAAGCAGGAAAGAACATGTTATCCAACAGTTCATTTGGTTTAACCAACAGTCCATCTCGTTGGTCGTTGTTTCTGCCAACTAAAATTTTTAGTTTGGCAGTTTAGGGGTATTTTAGTAAAAGAGTATGCTTTTAACTCCTATTTGACATTGTTGCCAACTTCCTAAAGTGGTAATTAAGGGGTTATACTTAACCTAAACAAGCACTCTCTTCAAACACAATAAGTTGGAATTTCTGTCTCAAGGAAAAGCTAGGGTTCTTCATCATCTTCTTCTCAATTTCGCTTGGGTCTTCAAATCAAGTCAAGGATTTATCAAGCCTAGGAACAAAGGTCATGAATGGGGTATTCCTTCCACCCTCATTTCCAAATTCAAAGTAATTTCATGAATTCAAGTCTCAAGTAATGATTTGATGAATTCCTAGGGTTTGACTCAATTTTGATGAAATCTCTCATGATCGTCTATGAATTCAATTCTCTTATGATTCAATCTATGATTTATGATTAGGATTACATGTTTTATACTAGATATATTATGAACCTATGATTTTCATGTTATAATTATTTCACTCAATTATGTATGATTTTCATGAATCTCAAGCTTATGTATCATGGCTGATTCAGCGACATTATTTTCATGGCTAGTTCATGTATGTCGAGTATGATTATAATTTTAATATTTTATAACTAGCCTGTGGAAAACCAAGTATGTTTCATGATTATAACCATGAGCAATGTGCATGTTTCGGGAGTAGTATCTAGCACCGAGTAGGTCGGGGTTCAGCGCACCCATATCTCAAAACTACATGCCACCATAGGTATATATTGATGTTTTGGGCCTATTTAGAGAGTGTTCCCCCCTCCGATGGGGCTTACGGGCGATATCACGCCTTTATCGTTCTTTTGCCTAGCAAAGTGTAGGACGACTCTACCAACATGAGTGAGATAGTTGAATATCATGTGCTCATTTATGATAGTGTCAGTTATGAGAGTCTCCCACTGTTCCTCATGTTTCATGTTATTCATGTTCAGGATTTACGATATCATGTTTTATAATGTAATTGACTCATTGATTAGTTTATAAGCTTTCACTTATGATTTCAAACATGTTAAACTAGATGATTCTTACCTTAAAGACCTTGGATCATTATGCTTCAGCTTATGATTAATAACTCATGTTTATGATTATCTCACGATTATACTTTTTTCATGTTTTCCCGACTCTGATATTTTACTTATTTTTCATACTTAAAACATTCAAAGTACTGGCCGCATAACTTTATGCTATATCATCTGATGATATAGGTTCTGGTGATTAGTCTCAGAACCGACATTAGCTTCACTCCCCCTTCAGCCCAGTCCAGTCCTAGCTTGGGTGAGTCCTCATGATCCGAGGACGTTAGTTTTGATACATGTTCCTCCTTTTATGTCTTTTAGTTCTTATATTTTGGTAGAGCTAGTTAGGGGTGTTGTCCCATCAGCTCATCTATGACTAGAAGCTTTTTAGATAGCTATGTTTAGATGCTTCAGCGGTGTTGACTTGTAGTCTTGTTTATGCTTTATGAGATGCTAGAATTTCGCTCATGTTATGACTTATGTTTTTCTGCTTAGTTATATGCTCTTAAATATGCTTAGTATATGCCATGGGTTAGATTGGAGCCATTTGCGGTTCTAGGTCCTGTGTCGCGGTCGAAGACATGTTCGGATCGTGACAGAGGACCATGAGCCAAACCATGAGTTGTGGTAATGAAGGACGACTCGTCTTGACCAGTCATGGTGTGAGATTTAAAAACTGGTTAAGATGGCTTCAGTGACCATGAGTGGTATACCATGAATCATGGGTTGATCCAACGACTCGTTGGCATAGGGTAATAGTTTTTTTAGCCCAACATTCTAAAGGTATTTTAGTAACTTCCTATACTTTTACCACCTAAACCAAATCATTTTGGGTTTCCTAAGAGGGATGTTAAAGAGTTTTTCTTAGCCTAAACTCGCATTTCCTCACATAACATTGTATATACAAGAATCATTAGCCCTCAAATCTCTCAGGGATGTTAGGGCTCTTTATCTTCAACCTAGGGATTCTCAAGCTATATATAAGAGTTCATCATTCCAGGTATGTATGGGTAATTCTAGCGAGGAATTCCATTCATCTTCATGCCCTACATCTCTAGTAGGATTTCCATTGAAGTTCAAGCTAGGATTTTTTCCCAATTCCATTATTTGGTCTTCTTCCCTATCAATTGATTCATTCATTGTTGATTTCTTACTACATAATATCGTATCTTTATTGATTGTTGATTGAATTCTTACTCTCTTGATTATTGGTTGTTGATTTTGGTTCGTATCTTCCTGTCCCATGAACCATAGGTGCATGAAAAGTATATTTTTGTAAGTTTTGTATTATGGTTATATGCATTTTTTTCATGAAAAAAAAAAGATATTCAGTGAGTTTTCATAAAAGGGATTTTCCGATAGTTAGTTCAGTTATAGCATGTTTTTCAATAATTAAAGTTTTATTTTTGAAACTAGAGTTTCGAGTATAGAAGATCACAATTTTTCCACAGATTTTGAGCCAAGGCTCACTAGTAAAGTACAAATTTTTGAGCAAAGGCTTAATAGAGTTTTTAAAACATCTATTATAATTTTAGCTAGTGTGTTTTATAAAGATATTTTTTGCTGCCTCAAATAGGCATATTTAGATGAGCATAATTTTGGAAGGATTATTTAGCACCAAAATGGGTGAAGGATTAAGATAACCTAGAAGCCCCAAAATTATGTAGCCAACATAATTTAGAATCGTGCAGTTGGTTTAGGCAACTCTTCAAACAACCCCTGGTAAGTGCTTAGTATGGATTAGTATTTTAGTTAGTCCTCTACCCTGGAAAGGCTTTAGAAAGCTCTCCCAACCAAGCTAGAGATTGGACATCATGCGCTCATTCATGTTGTTTGTCGGTTAAGAAAAACTCTTAACAAAAGATATATATGTGTTGTGCATGTGTGTGTGTGTATTTTCAGAGCTTACTTTTGTCATATATTCAATCGTACGAATGTCATACGAACTGCATCTTATAATGATGCAGATTCAGGTAGACAAGATTGGCAGTAGATGCTTCAGTAGGACATCCATCATCCAACTTAGGTAAGGCCTTCTGTCATATGGAGGGCTTCCATCATTGTTATTTTCTTTTATTTTAGTAGAGCTGGAAATAGCTGTGGGAACTTTATCTCGGCACCTACTTTTGTGAGTGTAGAACCCGATCCTAGAAGTTCCTCCGACCACACCTTTAGAGTAGCAACAGACTAATTGAAAGGTGAGCGATGCAGGATGTGTTGTTCTACTCCTCCTCCGAAGATGTCTCTCGTCCAGACATTTGAAGTTTATTTATTTTTTAAATCAATCTTACACATGTGTATAGACATCTAAAGTTCAATGACAATCAGGTTCTAGAAATATTTTGTAGGAGTTGGTTTTTGATTTCTTTAAGTCATTTTGATGAAGTGTTCATTTATTTCAAAAGGTATTATACTCTTTAGGAATATTAGGGAAATAGTTAGGATTGGTTGGTTCGCTCACCAGGGGTTTGTGTGGGTTTTTATCACAACCATTCGGGCTGTGACATAACTTGGGTGATTTTTCTCATGCACCTAAGTTGTCTAGATGAATAATCTATAACCTTACTATTTTTTATCAAAACATAGACAATGCCTATTCTAGATGCGTCATAATATACCAAAAACCATCCTTACCCTCTAGTAAGGTCAACACTTGAGCAGTAGTCAAACAAGTCTTCAATTCCTGAAAGCTTTTCCCATAAACCTATGGCTATTGAAATTTAACCTTCTTCTACATCAACTTAGTCAACGGGGCTGCAGTAGCCCTCTATGAACCTTCTATAATAGCCAGCTAAACCGAAGAAGCTTCTTATGTCAGTCAGGGTTGTGGGTCTAGGACAACTCTTTACTACCTTAATCTTCTAGGAGTCGACTTGGATACCCTCACTGGAGACTGTGGCATAGGAATGCCACAGACTTCAATAAGAATTTTTTCACAACTTAAACATAGGCCCGAATATAGACATAGGACAAGGAACCTCGAGAGGCTCCAAGTCTACCCATGGCATGAACATAGTAGCAAAGAATGTACCACAAGTAGAAATTGAAATAATAAAACATGCTTAAGTGGAAGTCTGCATACATATCAATCTAAAACAGAATCAATACCAACAAGATGATTTTTCTACATATTCTCTGAAAAACCTTCTAACAGAACTAATGAACTGATGGGATAGGATCCCCAACTAGCTTGACAAAAGTTTGAAATTGAAATAACATAATAATGGATAACTGAATGTGCTCGAAGGATGAAGACTCACCAACGATGGCTAAAACAGGTCTTAGAGCAAAACAGGACTAGCGATGCAGCTCAGACTAATCCCTTGGACCTGTATCATGAAACGATAAAACATAGAGTATGCCATCAGTACTTGAAATGTACTTAGTATGCAAGGTAAGTAATAGAAGACAGTTAAAAATGCATGAGTTCATAAGAGTAGGACAACATAAATATGAAGTAAATATCATAATATAAACATGAGGGCTCGAGGTTTTCAAACAATTCATAATCTAGTCATAATCATAGTCATAAGAGAAACTTTATAAAACATAACTTGAGAAAAAATAACGTGAACGTGACAATGCATAAATCACAAGGAACAATGGGAGGACTCATCTTAACTGATGCCATCATGATAGAGCTTATATGATGCCCCAACTTTTTGCTCAAGTGGACAGAGTCGTCCCAGGCTTGCTAGGCAAGGGACGTGCATGATGTCATATCACAGGGGATCCATAAGTATATGTATATAGCTATGATGGCACATAGTTCTTAGACCACGGGGTTTACTTGAATGTCGGGTCTACTCGGTGCTAGACACTACTCCAAAAAACATGCATATGAGGTTCATATCGTAATTGTGAAATCATTCATGGAGTTCTTGGCCAAATAAAACATAACATACTTGATCATACTTGAAATACATGGTTAGCCATGAATAAGGACAGTAAGTCGGCCAAAAGTCATATATTCATAAATCATGCAGAACATGCAGAATTGTGAAAATTCATATACTTGACATTCATAAATTGATGAAGAGTACTTAAAGAGAATCATATCATAGATCATAATTTCATAATTTAGGCTTAGGGAGATCAAAACCATAAAAGAATCATACCTTGACTTTTCATGAAACATTGCATAATTGGGCATAGATTTATTGAGATTTGAAACCATAAATTAAATAATCAATTTAAATATAAAATATGCCCATAGCTCTTAAAACAACATTTAGAACATGAAGGGAATTGACCTATAATCAAATCAAAGAGAATTCCATAAACTTGGGCTTAAAATCCCATAAGATCATCAAATTTAATTTAGTACTTGAATTCATGAACATAGAGAGGAATTGGGCCATGATAGTGAAGAGGAACTCTCATGCACAACCCAACATACCTAGGTAATCTGATCTTACACACTCCCTTGAAAGTCCAAAGGAATTGGAGACGAAATTGGAGAGTTCTAGGCTTGACCTTCCTTAGATATCCTCTAGTTTGCATTCATGGGGAGCGAATAGGTTAGAATAGGTTAGGCACTTTTAAAATCCTCCTAACTGAGCTTAAAATGACCTAATTTAGGAATTAGGAGCTTAGAAATTATGAAAATGCCCTTAATGAAAAATCTGAAATTTGAACACTGCCAGTGACCATGACTCATACCACGAGTCATACCTCATTCCCACGACTCGTGGTTACCAATCATTTCTCCCTTCCAAAATTTCCTCAATTCTCAGACCTTCGAACGACGACTCGACAGGACGAGTCATTACTTGACACAATGACCCATTGTGTCCTCTCATTGTCACCACTAACTCCATTAAGTACAGTTCTTGAAACTCCCACCACGAGACAACCAATGAATCATACCTCAAAACCATGGGTAGTTGGCCCATCCATTGCCTCTGCGCTAATTTTCACTGCAGCTCCTCACAGATGCTTACCACGACTCATTATTCCTTACAACGAGTCATACGAGGACTCATACAATCCAATCCTGGTACCTCAGAGACAAATGAAGACCTCAAACCACGACTCATTACATCACCAAACGGGTCATCCCTAGACTCGTTACTACTGAGCCTCCTTTTGCAGTGTCTGACTACAAGTGGTTCCTACGGGTTGTTACTCCTTCGCATGACTCGTACCACAAGTTGTTCTGAGTCATAAATCTTAGATTTTTTTCTGCTGTTCTCATTTCAAATTTTTGAGTCTAGTCTTAGGAACTTTTAGGGTATTACAATATCTCCCCCTTGGGAACATTCGTCATTCAATATGGGGTAAACATAGTGAATCACTAAGAAAAACCTACCATCCTAAATTTGAACATCTAGAGCTGAAAATTGACCGAGTGACTACCTCGGAACTGAAATACATGACTGAATTGAATTCATGAATCACACGTACATGCATTGACATGAAAGAAACTGGGACACATGAACTGAACATGAAACTGAATAAATTACTAAGGAGGAAACCGGCACCTCAAGCGAGAACTGAACTGGAAGGGAATAGATGCGAGTATTTAGCCATCATATCTGCTTCAGCTTTCCACGTAACTCCCTCAACATGCTAATTCATCCACAAAACCTTTAGGGAAGCTACTTCTTTATTTCTTAACTTCTGAGTCTGATCATCAAGTATTTCAATCGGAACCTCTTTGTAGCTATGGCTAACCTTCACACCTATGCTCTCCACCAGAAAAACCAAAGTTGGATCACCCATGCACTTCTTCAATAGTTACATATGTAAAACAGGATGTACTGAAGCTAATTATGAGGGAAACTCCAACTCGTAAGCCATCTTGCCAACACATCTCATTATCCTGTACGAGCCGACCTACCGGGGACTAAGTTTCTCCTTCTTTCCGAATCTCATAACTCTCTTCAAGAGTAACACCTTCAGAAACACCCAATCATCAACTTCGAACTCAATTTCTCTCCTCTTCATATCCGCATAGGACTTTTGGCTACTCTGAGCTGTTCTCAACTTTTCTCTTATAAGCTAAACTTTCCAAATAGCCTCATGAATAGAATTTGGTCCTATCAATGTAGCTTCACCAACTTTGAACCAACCATAGGTTATCTACAACTCAGCCATAAAGAGCCTCAAACAGAGCCATCTGAATGCTGAAATGGTAATCGTTATGTGCATATTAAATGAGAGGTAAATGATCATCCCAACTACTCTTGAAATCAATCACAAACGCTCTTAACATATCCTCAAGAGTTTGAATGGTCCATTTATCCTGACCATCTATTTTCGAGTTGAAAGCTGTACTAAGCTTGACTTGAGTACCAAATCCCTTCTGAAATGATCTCCAAAATTGGGAGGTAAAACTGAGTGCCTCTATCTGATATGATGGAAAAGGGCACTCCATGCAACCAAACTGGCTCCTGAATATACAATTTAGCAAAATTCTCTACTAAGTCCATAGTCTTGACCAATAGGAAATGAGTTGCTTTAGTCGACCTATCCATAATCACCCATATGGAGTCATACTATCGACGAGTACGAGGCAACACTATAATGAAGTCCATAATGATTTCCTCCCACTTCCAAGTAGGGATACTAATGTATTAAGCTCCATGTCTTTGATGCTCAACTTTGACTTGTTGACAATTCAGACACCTTGCTATAAACTCTGCTATGTCCTTCTTCATTCTATTCCACCAATAAACTTCTCGTAGGTCACGGTACATCATGGTGGCACCTAGATGAATGGAATATCTGCAACCATGAGCCTCATGCAACATTCTCTCCCTCAAGTCATCAACAGTACACATAAACGACTCTGATATCATAATACACTATCTCCACTTTGGGAGAAAACCTCCACCTTGTGATTCTGAGCAGCTTCCTTCAATTTTACAAAAATAGGATCATCATCTTGTCTAGCCTTGACTTCGATCACCAAGGAAGATTCTGATCCATTTTGAACAATGATATCACCCTCGGTCGAGTCAACAAGATGAAATCCTAGTCGTGCAAGACGATGCACATCATTCACTAACTCTTTCCTCACCTCATCTACATGGGACACACTTTCCATAGAAAGCCTTCTAATAGTGTCTGCCACTACATTAGCATTGCCACGATGATAAATGACACTCATATCGTAATCCTTAAGAAGCTCCAACTACCTTCTTTGACGTAGATTTAGATCTTTCTGAGTAAACACGTATTGTAGGCTTTTGTGGTCTGTAAACTCATCACATGGACCCCGTACAACTAGTTTCTCCAAATCTTCAAGGAAAATACTACCACTACCAACTCGAGGTCATGAGTTAGATAGTTCTTTTCATGGACTTTCAGCGACCTGGAAGCATAGGCTATAATCTTACGTGCTACATTAGTACACAACCGAGGCCAATCCTTGAGGCTTCACTACATACCACAAACCCATCGGTAACCTCAGGTAGGGTGAACACAGGTGCTAAGATGAGTCGAATCTTCAACTCTTGGAAGCTCTTCTCACACGCCTCCGACCATTGAAACTTCACTTTCTTCTGTGTAAACTTAGTCAACAATGCTTCAAAGGACGAAAATTCTTCCACAAACCTCCTGTATTAGCCAGCTAAGCCCAAGAAACTCCTGTTATCCAAAGGACTCACTAGTCTAGGCCAATTCTTCACAACTTCTATCTTTTGAGAGTCTAGCTATGCACCCTCACTTGACACCACATGACCCAAAAGTGCTACCGAGTTTAACCAAAACTCACACTTGCTAAATTTAGAATACATCTGGCGATCCTTAAGAGTCTGTAGCATCACCTCAAATAAGCGGCATGCTCTTCCCCGCTCCGAGAGTATACGAGAATGTCATCTATGAACACAATCAGAAAGATGTCCAAAAACGGCTTGAACAGCCTGTTCGTCAAATCCATAAAAGCTGCAGGAGCATTTGTTAGTCGAAAAGACATAACTACAAACTCATAGTGACCATACCGCGTCTTGAAGACTGTCTTAGGGATGTCACTCTCTCTAACACTGAGCTGATGATATCCGGATCTGAGGTCTATCTTTGAAAAACATTTGGCACCCTGAAGCTTGTAAAAAAAGTCATCAATTCTATGGAGGGGATACTTGTTCTTGATGGTGACCTGGTTCAACTGTTGATAATCAATGCACATCCGAAGGGAACCATCCTTTTTTCGGACAAAAAGTACTGGTGCACCCAATTTTCTAGGTCTGATGAAACGCTTGTCTAAGAGATCCTTCAACTGTTCCTTCACTTCCTTTAGCTCAGCTTGAGCCATTCTATAAGGAGGAATAGATATAGGCTGCGTATCGGGAAGAAGGTCAATACCAATATCGATCTCACGCTTGGGAGGAATTCCCAATAAATCATCTGGAAACACTTTTGGATATTCATACACTATAGGAACTAATTGGATAGTCGGGTTTTTGGATGTAGCATCCTTAACCCTAACTAGGTGGTATACGCAACCCATATAAATCCTCTCTCTGGCCTTAAGGTAGGAAATGAAGCGACCTATAGGTACAACTGAACTACCCTTCCACTCTAGGAATGGCTCACTTGAAAACTGAAACTCTACCGCAAGGATTCTATAATTCACTGAGTCATAACATGCATGTAGCCAATCCATGCCAAAGATAACATCAAAATTTGTCATGGCTAGCTGCTAAATCTGCTGAGGTGACTTTTTGAAGGATAGTGATAGGGAAATTTTTGTATGTCTGTCGAGTTATAACTTAATCACCAACTGGAGTAGAGACTGAGAAAGATTCTAATAGGATTTCGGGATTGACTTTGAAACTACTATCAACATACGGCATCACAAAAGATAAATTAGCCCTGGGTCTAACAATGCATATACATCAAAGTAGAATACTCGCAACATACTAGTGACTATATCTGGTGAAGTTTCCTGCTCCTCACAGGATGCGAGGGCATAAGACCTATTCTGGCGCTGACCACCACCTGCATTGGTAGATGCACCCTATGGGGGGCAGGGTGTGCTGGTGTTGCTGCTGTACTTGTAGCCTAAGTACAACCTCTACCATCATCTTTCCTAGCTAACGGACACTCCTGACACCTGTGCCTGGGTCTACCACACCCAAAACAGATATCTAATACAATCAAGCACTCCCTTATGTGATTCTTTCCATACTTTCTGCAGGCCGAAAAGGTACTCTCTACCTGCATGCTTCTTTGTCCCATTGAACTTGATGCTCTACTCCTCTTATCACCTTGCAGTCTAGATGGAGCACTGGCTGATTATGGCGCTAGAGCTAATGACCTCTGATGGGACCGCTGGCAAATGTCCGCCTCCCGATCTCTACTGTGAGAATCCATAATTATCTATCCTGGTCCCTTGGAATCTCTCTCTCTCTCTCAAATACACCACTTCCACCTGTTGGGTAAAGAAAACCAATCAAGGAAAATCAATTTCCTGGTGAAGCATAGCGGTCCTATAATCGTTGACTAGGTAGTCTGCTACACTATGCACAAACCTACTCATCTGAGCTCTCTAATCAGCCACCATCTTTGTTGCATGTTTGGACAAGCATGTGAATTTTAAAGCATACTCCTAGACTGTCATATTATTTTGCCTCAGGTTTATGAACTCAAGTGCCTTGATCTCCCTCATCTCACGGGGAAAGAACCAATCCAGGAATGCGGTAAGGAACTTATCCCAACCAATGGGACCCGCTCCACTTCTCTGCTATCCTTCCACTATCTGAAACAGATATGGGCAACCCTTTTCAACTAATAAGAGGCTAGGTCTATGCACTCCTCTCCTGTCACCCCCATAATTTGGGTGATTGTAATACCCCGAAAGCCCAAAGATCAGACCCGGGAGTTGAAATATAGAAAACTGAAAATCTGGAAATGGGTCATAAAACAAGTCGTTCTGTGACCCGTTGGGTATACCACAAGTCATGAGGAGAATCTTGGTGAGGTTAAAGGCTTGGGTTAAAATTTTGGAATTTGAGGTCCCCACGGACCCAACCACGAGTCATAGTCAGTCCCCTTGATTCGTTGGATGGGTCATGGTCAGTAAGTTGGAAATAATTTAAAATCTCAGGCAGTGAAGATGACGAGTGGTGACCACGAGTCATGGTCACCAGCAATGACTCGTGATTTCCCCTTTGTGACGAGCCCCAAATGATCTATTAGACAGTCGACGACTGATGCCACGACTCATTCCCTTGGGTGATGACTCCTCTAGTCCCTCGTTGGGACTGATAGTCAATTATTTTTTATGAATTTAGTAAGGGATTTTCCATAAATTTTATGATCCTAAGGCCTAAACTACATCATTTTACGCTATGAATAATGGGTTTTGAGAAGGGAAAATCTATTCTAAGTCATTCCTATTCATGCATGCAAGAGTAAGGGTCTAGAGAGGTGATCAAGGCTAATCCTTCAGGGTTCTTCTTCAAACCTTCATTGAACAATCAAATAAGTGGTAGAATCAAACCCTTTTATGTATGTACAGTCATGAATGGGAGAACCCGTTCACACCCATGCCCAATCTCTCTCTAAATCATGAAATTCCTATGTTCATTCTTTGAGTTTTAATCCAAGGCATAAAATTCCTAAATTTCTACATGGGTATGATTTAAATATGTTTCTATTATTTAATTATGATTCATGGGCAAGTTTTACATTGTTTTCAATTAAAATCACTTTTCAAGCTTTATAAATGAAGATGCCCAATTAAGAGAAACTCATGAAAGTTGAGATTTATGATGAATGTTTTAGTATGACTAGGTATTTATGATGAAAAGCATGTTTTCAAAGTTACCCATGTATATGATTATGTTTTCAAGTGACTTATGTATTTTCAAGCATGATAAAGTATCGGGAAATTCCCATATGTTCAAGTATAATTATGATTTTTACGAATTTAGCTTACCACATGGATTTGGAGCGAAGACTCCTATTTATGTTCAGCTTGTGGTATGGTTTTATCCAAGTCTCCTAATTTATGATTCAGATTTATGAATTCATGATCATTTAGCTTCGTCAATAAACGATGGTGAGCTTTATTGAAAAATGATGGAGAGTATATGCATGTTTTAAGAGTAGTGTCTACCACCGAGTAGGCTAAGAGTCGATGACCCGATGCCTCAGAAATACACACCAACGTAGGTTGATTTATATTATATATATACTGGGACCTCCTATGTTAACAATCCCTGCCTGATTGGGCCACGAGCTTGATATCGATATAATATTATCGTCCTTAGCCCTGGCAAGGCTTCGGACAGCTCTACCCACTTGGGTGTGATAGTTGGGACCACGTAAGCTCTATCGTGATATGTTGGTTATAAGATAAGTCTCCCATTGTTCCTCATGATTTCAGTTATGCATGTGGATCATTCATAATATATATATGTCTATATATGTTCTAAAGCAGGATTGACCCAATATTCAGCTTTACTTATGACTATCAGATTTCATCTTTGGGTCAACCTATTTAGTTATGATGTTATCTTATGTTGAGATAATGATTTCAGAAAAGTAGCATGCAAGCCCTACTCTCAAATTCTTATTTTGTTCATGTTTTTTTTATTATGCATGTTTTAAATAATTTTACTTATCTAAGCGATTTTACTTACCTTGCATACTCAGTACATTCCACATACTAACTGCATACTTTATGTTATATCATTTCATCATACAGGCTCCGATCATCAGGCTCAGCCCCGCCACTAGCCGGCTTTCAAAGTTCGCATCAGTCCCTATTGGTGATCCTCATATGTCGAGGCTCACTCTTTATTTCAGTTATGATTGAGTATTTTTAGTTCTCAGCTTTAGAAAGTTAGTTGGGGTCTTGTCCCATCAACTCATCAGACTAAGAGGCTTTTCAGACAAAGGAATGTAATCAGCTTCAGATTCATGTGTATTTATGATGTTATGCTTATTTCAGTCTTCCACTAAGTTTATCATGTTAATCTTCCAGTTTTATGATTGAGCTAGAAGTATGTTCATGCCATGGGTTGACTTGGATTCTCTCGGGGTTCCGTGTCCTGTGTCTCGGTCAAAGCCTATGTTCAGGTCGTGACAGTGATCTTTTGGATCTCATCAATAAACTCGTGTGGATCCTTGTGCACCTTCAATCCGAGGAACTCCAAAGGGTTCATCCTAAAAACGTTCCTGACACTTGTCGCTACAGCATTCCCATTCTGGGGATCATGCGCTATTTCCTGCTGGTTGACCTAGGCGGTCAATGCCTATGCCAATATCTGGATGGCTGCCCTAAACTCTTCATAGGCAACCTGCTCGGGCACATGATCCTCGGGGGCTGGTGGGGCCTGCTGGTGCTCATCCCCATTGCCATTCTCTTGGCCATTCCCATTTCCATTTCTTCTTCCATTAACTCAGTGAGGAGGCATGATTCTACTAACGCGTATAACACGAGTTAGAAGGATAGAGAGACATCTCATTGCATAAAATAGATCATGAAAGAAGGAAAGTTTCCTAAAATGTTCCATAGCCTCTTCGTCATAAGTTGGCGCACTTCACATCCATGAAAAAGACTCAACTTAATGCGGCTTTCAGACACCCTAGGACACTTCAAAACCTAATGCTCTAATACCAAGTTTTTCATGACCCGAACATAGGCTCGAATATAGATACGAGAAAAGGAACCCTGAGAGGCTCCAAGCCAACCCATGGCATGAACATGGTAGCTAAGAACATACCACAATAAAAAATTGAAATAATAAAACATGCTTAAGCAGAAGTCTGCATACATATCAATCTAAATTAGAATCAACACTAGCAAGCTGATATATTTAATAAATTTTCTGAAAAGTCTCTAACAAAACTAATGAGTTGATGGGACAGCATCCCTAACTAGCTCAACAAAAGTCTAAAACTGAAATAACATAATAATGGATAACTGAATGTCCTTGGAGGATGAGGACTCACCAACACTGGCTAAAATAGGTCTGAGAGGAAAATAGGACTAATGATGCGGCTGAGACTGATCCCTCGAACCTGTATCATGAAATGATACAACATAGAGTAGACAATTAGTACTTGGAATGCATTGAGTATGCAAGGTAAGTAAAAACAGACAGCTAAAAATACATAAGATTTCATAAAAGTAGGACAACATGAATATGAAGTAAATATCATAATATAAACATGAAGGCTCAAGGTTTTCAAACCATTCATAATCTAGTCACAATCATAGTCATAAGAGAAACTTTATAAAACATAACTTGAGCCAAAGTAACGTAAATGTGACAATGCATAAATCATGAGGAACAATGGGAGGACTCATCTTAACCGACACCATCATGTTAAAGCTTATATGATGCCCTAACTTTTTGCTCAAGTGGGTAGAGATGTCCCAGGCTTTCCAGGAAAGTGACGTGCATGATGTGATATCATAGGGGATCCATATATATATATACCTAGAGTTCCACATAGTTCTTATACCACGGGGTTTACCTGAATGCCGGGTCTATTTGGTGCTAGACACTGCTCCCAAAAACATGCACATGAGGCTCATATCATAATTGTGAAATCATTCATGAAGTTCATGGAAAATTAAAATATAACATACTTGATCATCTTGAAAAACATGGATAGCCATGAATAAGGCTCGTGAGTCGGCCAAAACGTCATAGATTCATAAATCATGCAAAACATGCATAATTGTGAAAATCCATATACTTGACATTCATAAATCCGTGAAGAGTACTTGAAGAGGATTATAACATAGATCATAATTTCATAATTTAGGCTTAGGGAGATCAAACCATAAAAGAATCATAACTTATATTTTCATGAAACCTTACATAATTGGGCATAGATTGATTGAGATTTGAAACCATAAAATAAATAATTAATTTAAATACAAAATCTTTCCATAGATCTTAAAAAAATATTTAGAACATGAAGGGAATTGACCCATAATCAAATCAAAGAGAATTCCATTACCTTGGGCTTAAAACCCATAAGATCATCAAATTTAATTTAATACTTGAATTCATGAACATAGAGTGGAATCGGGGCATGAGAGTGAAGAAGAACTCTCATTCACAACCCTAAATACCTGGGTAATCTGATCTTACACTCTCCCTTGAAAGCCCAAAGGAATTGGAGAAGAAATTGGGGAGTTCTAGGCTTGATGTTCCATTAGAAATCCTCTAGCTTGCATGCATGGGGATGGAATGGGTTAGAATAGGTTAAGCACTCTTAAAACCCTCCTATATGAGCTTAAAATGACATATTTTAGGACTTAGGAGCTTAGAAATTATTAAAATGCCCTTAATGAAAAATCAGGAATTTCAACACTGCCTGTGAACACGACTCATACCACGAGTCGTACCTCATTCCCATGACTCATAGTTACCATCCATTACTTCCTTCCAAGTTTCCTCACTTCTCAGACCTTCGAACATCGACTCGACATGACGAGTCATTACTCGACACAATGACCCATTGTGTCCTCTCGTCGTCTCCACTAACCCCACAAGTATAGTTCCTAAAAACCCACCATGAGACAACCAACGGATCGTACCTCCAAACCACAGGTCATTGGACCCATCTGTTGCCTCTGTGCTAATTTTTAATACAACTCCTCACGGGTGCTTACCATGCCTCATTGTTCCTTACAACGAGTTATACCAAGACTCGTACCATCCAACCCTAGTACCTCAGAGATAAACAATGACCTCAAACCACAACTCGTTATATCACCCAACGGGTCATCTCTAGACTCGTTACTACTAAGCCTCTTGCTGCGGGGTCTGGCAATGAGTCGTTACTCCTTCCCATGACTCGTACCACAAGTCGTTCTGAGTCATAAATCTCAAATTTTTTTCTATTGTTCTCATTTCAAATTTTTGAGTCTAGTTTTAGAAACTTCCATGGTATTACAAATTCGCACTTAGAAAACAGTGCAAATAGCTCACGGTTCTTAAGTGTTTGAATGACTATTCTATGGTGGCTATCATGTACCTCCTCACTTTTGTAGTAAACTAGGATGCCATCGCTGAACATAATAACGATATCCAAAAATTATTTAAAAATTCTATTCATAAGGTCCATGAATGCTTTAGGGGAATTATTCAAACCAAAGGAAATAACAAGGAACTTAAAATGACTGTAATGGGTCCTCAAAGCTGTTTTAGGAATATCACTCTCCCTGATTTCTACTATTGATATCCTAATGTAAGGTCTATTTATTAGAGACAAATGGAACCCCAAAAGATGGTTGAACAAGTCATTGTATCAAGGAAGTGAATACTTAGTCTTGATAGTGACTTTTTTCAACTTAAGGTAATCGATACACATCCTAAGGATATCATCTTTTTTCTGCACGAAGAAAATTGGAGTGCCCAAAAGGTGAAACACTTGAGAGAATGAAAACTTTATCTATAAGATCTCTTAACTGCTCTTTTAACACTTTTAACTCAGCTGGAGCTATTCTATATGGTGGAACAGAGATAGGCTGATTGCCAGGAAGAACATCTATTCTAAAGTCTATTTCCCTATCAGGAGGGACTCCGGGAAGATCATCATGAAAAAACTTTGGAAACTTATTCACAACAAGAACAGACTAAATGGGTGGTGTCTCAACATTGGAGGCTCTAACTCTTACAAAATGATAGATACACCCCTTGGAAATTAACTTTCTAGCCTTAAGGTATGAAATGAAATGAACCTTAGGCATAACGGGACTACCTTCCCAAGCTAGGAGTGGCTCATCTGGAAATCGAAACTCTACTACTATGGTCCTAAAATTAACTGAGTCATAACACGAATACAACAAATTCATGCCTAGAATAATGTAAAAAATTCACCGTGTATAACTCAACTAAGTCAACAGTGGTGTCTTCATGAAGGAATGAAATAGTACAATTTTTTTAGATTCTCTTAACTAAGACACTTACCGACCGGAGTAGAAACACTGAAGAGCTCTAAGAGTTTTTCTGAGCAAATCCCGAACTTTATGGCTACGTAAAGAGTCACAAAAGATAAAGTAACACCTGGATCAGTTAAAGCATACACATCAATTGAGAAGACTTTTAATATACTAGTGACAACATCTAGGTAGTTCTCCTAATCTTGACAACAAGACATAGCATATAGATCATTCTGACCTCCGCCTATCCTTAAAATGGTGCCCTTTTGGGAAACTCTGCCTACTGAAGTAGTAGTATGAGCCCAGTTGCCCCCATTTCCCTACAACAATTGACAATCACTCAGAAAGTGGTTTTATTAGCTGCATCCATAACATGTATCTCTGCCGAAAAGACACTCACCCAAGTGGCTCTTGCCACACTTGGCACAAGGTGGATGTCTAAGGATTCCTTAAACTATACTAGCCTATATTTGCAAACTCTAACCATTGTGAAGCCTTTAATCATTTTCATTGCTTGGGGAAGTGCACTGGCGGCTGGTGTAGGTCTAGAGGATCTCCTTTGAAATAAAGACTTGATACTATTTTCATTCCTCTACTGCGTAGTATCATGATTGACTTACTTTGCCTTCTTACTCTGATGCTCCTCTCTATCTTTCTACTTATCGTCCTCTAGTTGTTGGGCATACACTATAAGCCTAGAGATATCCATATCACTGATAAAAAATGAGCCCTTACATTTCTTCTTTACATGCTTGCCTAACCTAAACAAAAACTTCCTCATTCTAGCTCTCATATCCGGTACCATCTCCGGAGCATACCTAGATAGATGGGCGAACTTAAGAATATAGTTCTTCAAGCTCATGGTACCCTGCTTCAAGTTCACAAACTCTTTTGCCTTTGCCTCTCTCAACTCTTGAGGAAAGAAGTAGTTCTAGAACACATCTTCAAAACTATCTTAGGTTGCTATAGCTGTATTCTCACCAAAACCCTTGTCCCACTGATCATACCAAACATTTGCAACATCCTCAAGCTAATAAGTAGCAAACTCAACTCCTTCTATTTCAGTTGCGTGCATTTCCCTTAAGATCTTCCGTATCTCATCAATGAAGTTCTTGGCGTCCTTATCAACCTTAGACCCTGTAAACATTGGCGGATTCATCCTCAGAAATTCCCTAAGCCTCAATGCTCTTGACGAGTCATGAGAACTAAAACTGGTGGGTACTGAGCCCTGACGGCCTAATTGGGAAACAACCAACTGAGTGAGCATCTGGATAGCTCCTCTACACTCTAACTTTAAAGTGCCAACTCATAGAGGCTAGGGAACAGGTGCTTCTAGAACCCTTCCATTAGTACCCAGTGCATTTTGGGCTCCAACACTAGCACTCTGAACTATAGTGCGTGCACTATTCCTGGTCTGCATCCTAGTCTATGGAGGCAGACTCGCTGTGTTGTTTTCGACGGAAACCTCCGCATTAGCAGCATTCCTTTCACTCGCTGTATGTTGGAGGCATAATCTAAAACACGTGAATGCATGAGTTATGAGAAAGTCTTTGTATAGTTGAACCCTATCGCACAAACTAGAGTATGAAAGAAAGGAGGTATTTCCTAATGCCCTGTAGTCTCCTTATTATAGATGTGGCGCGCTCCAAATATATCAGAAGGACACTACTATACATGGCTTCATAAACATCCTAGGACACTTAAATCTAATGCTCTGATATAAAGTTTGTCACATACCGATCTTACACCCTGGTCGTGGCCGACACTTAAACCATTAATTTTCCAAGCAAACTCTTAGGTTGGCTTGCTACTAGATGAAAATACAATAAAGCATACATGGAAACAATAACTGTAACGAGCTCAACTTAAAGAAAAGTAAGATTTCAATAACTATAACTAAAAATAATGTTAAAAAGTAACATCAATTAATCAACTTTCTAACAAGTCTATGGAGCCTTTATGCCTAAAAAAGAAGTGTACGAGTAGCGTTAGTACGAAACACAATACTGGTAGGCATCATCGGCTGACCTTACTTAATAACACACATAAACATAGACAACAATATGCAATTAGTCCAGAACATCATTCATACATAACCGTACTCATTTTAGGAATTTAAATCTACTCAGGTGCTAACCGAACAGCTCACTGGATTGGGCCATCGCTGTAGTGGTCGGTTGACTGCTGCTATGGTCTCCGCCATGGCAGAATAAGCCCCACTCCAGCAGTACTGCTTGGCAGTAACTCGACTTAGCTGCATAGTCAATATTTCATCAACTCTTTACAACCTATACAACATTATAATCATCCACGTACGCCACAATTATCAATAAATGATAGATATCACATAACCACATACGGTATATAATAAGTCATTCCCAAAGATTGCACAACTCAATCAATAATTCTCTTTTAAATATTCCATCTAGCAAGTCATTGCAAGCCTCAACAATTCAGATGACAAGCACATGACCACAAGTTCATTTCAGTCAAATGCACATATTCAATCTAAATCTCACAATTCTTACGATACAACAATAACACAAAAAATGGTGACATGCCGGGCACACGCCTCCGTCACATCACCATAAATACTTAGTCACTAAACATCAATATACACACATGCTAGAGGGTCTTATTTTTTCCCTTCTAGTCATGGCCTGTAAGGGACTTTAGAATCCATGTACTATATTAGTGTGGTACCTGCTCCCACTCATATGCTTATTCGAATGCTCATCTCAGATACGAGCTACTCAATAAATCATTGCTCGCTCGGATGCTCCCCTCGGGCAAAAGCCACTCATCTCAGGATATTCATATTATCCACATTCATTCACATAGTACATAAATTATCATTAGTCCATTGTTATGTCTTTTAGGAGGTTTCATTTTACCTCTGTTAACTTAACCTTTTTTAGACATTTCAACCATTCTCAGCAAGTACAGAGGCCATGAACAACATATATACTTTATTCCAAATTACATAGATAAACATATCACATTGATATCACTCAATCAACGAATTCAAGAAGAATGATTAAAAAACTTAAGATCCAGACACAACATACACATTATAGTTCCGCATCTATGCATACCATTATGAAAAGTCTAACTCCTTATAAACCATAATCTACCTCAATTTGGAGGATTCGAATGACAATCACCCTGCTGGAGCCTTGCCATTCCTCAATGCTTCAAAACACTCAAAGTACAAAAATAATAAATTAACACAATTCAACAGTGTATTTCCAAAAAAAGGTTTTTGGGAATTCAAACCCTCCCCTCTCTAAACATTATCACAACCCACCTCATTTCCCATGACTCGATTCTCAATCATTATTCCCTCAAACCTACTTTATGTAACACCATGAAAGTCTTAGAGATCAAATCCCAAAGTTAGAAGAAGTTCATCAGAAATTTGCTGCAAAACGAGTCAGGGAACAACTCGTTAGGTGACCCCACAAGTCGTGGTCTAGCTCGTGGGGAAGCAGTTAAGGGAGGTGAGCTAGGCCAGTGGAAACAGACGATCTGACGAGTTGTATTGCCTGGCAATGACTCGTCAAGTCAGTCGTTAGAGGGGAGAAGTCCTTGTTTTCAAGAAATTTCCAGTGTTCTTAACGAAAGGGCATAACGAATCGTGGGAGCTGGTGATGAGTCGTTACCTTGGTCATGACTTGAATGATCAATAATTTCCAGTATACTTGACGAATGGACCTAATGAGTCGTTGGGTGGGACAACGACTCGTCAGGTGAGTCATGGCATCAGTTCAGGCAATTTTACAGATTTTCTAAGGGGAAGTTTGGTAAAGTTCCACGCTTCCAGATTTAAATGATGTCATTTTGGATATGTTTGGGGACGTTTTTAAGGGTTCTTCTAGACCTAAAACCTCATTCTCTCGATCTCTTTCTTCCTCCTCTCTTCTCAAAAATCCTAGGGGTTTCACCAAGGTGTTCTTCAAGCTTCAAGGAAGACAATCAAGCGGGATTTTCGTCTACAAGGTATGTGGGACTTCAACAAGGATATTCATCCATCCTTGTGCCCCAAATGTTTTCAATAAGAATCCAATTTAATTTATGTAGAATATCATGATCTAGGGTTTGAATAATGGGTAATTTCTTCTTCATTCTTTCTTAAATGCAAATAATTACTGCAATTATGGAATTTATTTGGGATGTTAATTTGATGGGTTGCTTGTAATATGGAATCATATGTTGGGAATGCGTGAGGATAACATGTTGTTTATAAATTGGCTTAGGTAATGAATGGGTGATGCTTATTGTTCAATTAATTTTCGTAGCCATGCATGAATATGAAGAAATTGGGAAAATATAGGTTGTGTATGTATTGGTGTGGTATGTTCTTCCTAAATCGATTGAAGTGTTGAATGGGAATTGTTCATTTCTCCTTTGATTACCATAGGAATTCATGATTTTGATGAAAGTGTGGGAATATTTCATAACTAACCCTGGTGACTTGATTATGATATTGATGATCACGTTGGATTGACTAGGCATTGTGGGATTGAGTAATTGATTAAATTATGTGCCATCACCGTGTTCTAGATTTAATTGATTGGGCATGACAAGATTGCATCTCCATTGTTGAACTACGAAGCTTGGGCGGATTCTATATTGTTTTCCCTTACTAAAAATATTTTTTTAAAATCTTGGAATCTAAAATGCCCGTGGCTAAGGAGTTCACAAAGGAGTGGTTATGACAAGTGTGTGGAATGTTGTATACCTCAATAAATGAAGCCATGTATCTTGATAGAGTATGATTTGCATTTATAAACCATGTATGATCTGATATTACATGTTGAATGAGATGAACTTGGAATTCGGAGTGTCATGATAGTATATGCACAATGTGAATCTATAGAATGCTCGTTAGCATAAGATGCTTGAGATAATTATTGATTTGACTCGATCATGAGGTGAATTATGATGATAATGCATGAGAATGATATTGCAACTGTTGGGCTTGTTGAATGAGAATGTTGTATGATGAAAATTAGTTAATGTCCCTCTCTCTGATTAGCTGTTGTAATTTAGATTAGCGATAGTCAGTCGGAATTCTCATTAGAAAGAATGTTTCCCTAGTCAGGCGGGATTCTCGTTAGAAAGAATGTTTTCCTAGCAAGTCGAGATTCTCGTTAGCAAGAATGTTTTCTTAGTCAGTCGGAATTCTCGTTAGCAAGAATGTTTCCCTAGTCAGTCAGGATTCTCGTTAGTAAGAATGTCTCCCTAGTTATTCAGGACTCACATCCATAACTACTAGCCTTACATCTTTCTCTGTATTCTGTCAGGACAAACATCCTTAGATAGTTAGTGACTCTCTATATCTGAGCCTTCTTTCCCTTCGACAGACAGGGATTCTCGCTAGTAAGAATATTTCCCTTAGACAGTCTGGGACCCTCTTGATATCAGTCCCAACATTGCATCCCTGTATCATTGGACTACTACTTTTTGTGCATCAATTAATCTTATAATAATGCATGTCCTTGTGATGTGGTCATGATTATATGAATATGTTAATCTCATACAAGGTTGTCATATCTCATTTTAGTTACATTACCATTAATGTGGTTTTTACATTACTTCCTTCTTGTATATATTTATGAGTTAGTTTACTTATGCTTCCTGCATACCCAGTACATTCCAAGTACTGACCGCACGTCTCTTGTACTATATCATTTTATGATATAGATTTAGGTCTCCAAGCTCCGCCGCGTGGTTAGATACGCTACCCCCATTTTCCCAGCTGACAGTGGTGAGTCCTCATTTTCCGAGGACGTGGGTATTATCCTTGTTTTATTTTGTTTCAGTTTTCAAACTTTGGGAGTTAGCTGGGGGCTTCTCCCAGCAACTCATCAGTTTAGTAGAAGGCTTTCATACTGGTCTAGACAGTTTCAGCTATGTATCTAAGTGTTATTAAATTGTCTTTATGGATCATATTAGACTTTTGTTATTTTCTTCCGCTTGTTCATGATGTTAGATGTTTCTTATGTCAAGTGTATGCTATTATTATTCCATGAGTCTACTTAGAGACTTTCGGAGTTCCTTATCCCGTGTCTACGATCCGGGTGTACTCTTGGGTGATTACACTTTAAGGCAATTTTGAGGTTAAAGTCTCGATTTCACCTAGTTTTAGGTCTCAATTTCAACATGAACCATGTTCTATAAGAGCTACTCATTAGGGGGTAATCATTAGCCCCTTTTTAAACTTAGAATCAACACCCATTAGTTTCCCCATGATTCAACCCTAGTTCTACCAGCTTAGGGTTCTCTTGGTAGCAAAATCACCATTAGAGTTCCCCCATTGATTCCTAGGTGTTAAAGTAATCAACCTTAGATAGAGTAAATCGAGTCTCTTACCTTGAGAAGGAAAATTAACTGCTCTATAGGGAAAATCGCCTCTAGGTCTTGGGATTTCGTGCTTATGGAAGTAATGGGGGTATAACCCCTAAAATCCCACTTAAAACTCACTTTTTGATTCCCATAATCCACTACAGTGGTCACCTTACCACTACATCTGACTCGCTATGGCAGTTAGGACGCTGCTATGGTAGATCTAATGATTGTTCTCCAGATCTGTTACGGCGGGACTCCGATCATCACGAAGGTCTCACAACATTGGAATCCCATCACTGCAGCGGTACCCCGTAACCAGTAGCTCTCACATCCTGCTCTCAACCCACTCCTCAACATAAAATTTTTTACTATCTCCCTTAATAACACCTTTCTATCCACCACCTAGGCTAGTTAGGGTGTTTTAAGCTGAGTCCCCTCGTAATGACGTACAAAATGTTACATCAGATACAAAATAAGATACCGTTCATCCTCGAATGACCTATATAAGTAAGGAAGAGGGCATATATCATAACTCGAACGTACACCCGGATCATAGACATGGGACAAGGGACTTCGAAAGACCCCAAGTCGATCCACGGCACATGCATACAACTAATCTCATTTAATAAGTGGAATAGTTAACATAAAACATAGAGAAAATGTAACCATAGCGTAACATCTGAAAGTACTAGACATACACATAAGCTGAGTACTACATACTGTCTGAAAGCTCTACTATATAAGATCGGTTTATGGGACAACACCCCCAACTAACCCGGCCAAATATTGAAACATAGAATAATATAAAACCTGTCCAATGGCCCTCAGAACATAAAGACTCACCAATAACCTGAGAGCGAGGGCTAAGATGGACTAAGGATGAGGATGAGCTTGAGAATTAGGACCTGTATCATGAAAAGATACAACATAGAAAGTATGTGGTCAGTACATGGAATGTACTAAGTATGCAAGGTAAGTGAAATGGATATTTTTAAATTAAAGTAAAACTCATCAATAGACATAGGAGAATGATATCATGCATATATCGTAAACTTCATCAGAAAACATAAGGCTTAAGGCTTTCAAATCAATCATAAAGCGTTCATAATGTTAATCATAAATAAACATTATCAAAACATAACTTGAGCCAATAACTTAATTTATCAATGCATAAAAAATGACGAACAATGGGAGGACTCATCAGAACCGACACCATCATGGTAGAGCCTTTTATGATGCCCCACTGTCTCGCTCAAGTAGGCAGAGCCGACCCTGGTTTGCCAGGCAAGAGTCGTGCATAATTCATGATATGACATTTGAGGGGATCATAATCGTTACAATACATCATTAGAAGCCCACGGCAGCACGTGGTTATGAGACACCGGCGTAGTCCTTTGAACGCCGGGCTGCTTCATGCTAGACACGGTTCCCAAAAATATGCATATAGGCTAACACATAAATCAATAACATCATGAATTAAAATTCATTGGCTAAAATATAACAATTTATCATCATTGATCCCCTTCAAAACATGCTTAGCCAAGAATGAAGGCCCTTTTCATTGGCCAACATTATAAATCGATAAATCATGTAATTCGTTCATAAATCGTAAATTATTCTTCAACATGTGGGCATTGCTCAATACTTTGACATACTCAATTCTTTCAAAAATTGGTTCATAAACATGGGTAACTTGAATTCATGCTTTTCCTTCATCAATAAATTCAAATATGGAGTAGTCATCATAAATCATAACTTTCATAAACTTTCATCCAATGGCCATCTTGGATTTAAAGAGAATGAAACATGATTTTGAAGGAAATAACATAAGATGCCCAACGTGCATAATTCAATAATTAAAACTCAATTAAATCATATCCATAAAGAGAAACCAATTTTCATGCTTTGGGTAACACCCCATGGAATTTGAGTAGGAGAATTTGTGAATTAACTTGAAATTTGGGAATGGGTGAGGAAGAATTTCACCCATTTTAAAACCCTACATACCTGGGAATGGATTGATTTGAAGTTCCTTGAAAACCCGCAAAGAAATTGGTGGAAACTTAAAGAAGAAGACCTTGAATCTCCCAAAAATCTCTCTAAAGTTCTTGCATGAGAATGGGCATGCATAAAAGACTTAACTCATCTTATCATACTCAGAAAAATATCCAAAACGATGTAGTTTAGGGTCTCAAAGCACAAAAAAGTCGAAAATTCCCTTAATAAAATTTCCCTGAAAACTGCTCCTGGCGGACCAACGACCGATCCAACAGGTCATAGCAACATACCACGACTCATGGTATCGAGTTGTTGGGTCCACTGCCTCCTTACATATCTCAGATCCTTCCCACGGCTCATCAGGATGAGTCGTTACTTCAAACGACATGCCGTTGGATCAACCGTCATCAACTTCTTGGCCAAATCTGACTTCCTTACCACGAGCCTCACCATGACTCGTTGTTCCTTCCAACGAGTCGTGCTCTCAACCTATCTCCTACACTAGAAAGTATTAACCTCCAATAACGACCACAACAACCGACTCGTGGCTTCTTCAAACGGGTCGTTGGGTCTCCAGTTGTTAACCTGTCGCCCAGCCTGACCCAAACAACGGCTGCAAAGGACGGCCTGTTTTATCCCACAATGGGTCATCATACCTCCCGTTGTCTCCACTGCCACCAACTCTTCCCTAACCAAAAACAACATACAATGACTCATGGTTTGATACCACGAGTTATTCTGTGGTTCGTCCTGTGATGTTTTTTCCAGTTTTCTGCACTTTATAAATTTAACTCCCAGGTCTATTCTTATGCCTTTCAGGGGTATTACAATATCTCCCCCCTGGAAACATTCTTCCTCAAATGTAGGAAACAAGAAGCAAATAGAAACATACAATTCATCATAGCCATATACTGATTATTTTAACCGAAATTTCACAAAATGACTACCTCCTAATAAAACCATAAAGATGAACTGACCTTATACTTTACATACACATTCATACACATAAAAGAAACTTGTACACATGAACTAAACATGAAAACTATATAGAGTCATAGGGAAAAATTGATACCTCAAGTCGGAACCGAGCCGGTAGAGAACAAATGTGGATATCTAACCATCATGTCCGCTTCGGCCTCCCACGTAGCTCCCTCAACATGCTGATTTCTCCATAAAACCTTAACTGAAGTGACTTCTTTGTTCCTCAGCCTCCAAACCTGACAATCCAAGATTTCAACGGGAATTTCTTCATAACTGAGGTTGTCCTTCACTCCAATGCTGTCTACCGGAACTACCAAGGCTGGATCACCCAGCACTTTTTTCAAAAGTGACATATGAAAGATGAGCTGAACCGAAGATATCTCCAAGGGCAAGTCCAACTCATCCACCACCTTACCAACTCTTTTCACAAACCGGTAGGGGCCAATATAGTGGGGACTGAGTTTCCCTTTCTTCCAAAACCGCATGACTCCCTTCATGGGTGATACCTTTAGAAATACCCAGTCGTCCACATCAAACTCCAAATCTCTTCTCCTCACATCAGCGTACGATTTTTGACGACTCTGAGCGATTTTCAACCGGTCCCTTATCAACTAAACCTTCACCATTGTCTCATGAACCGAAACTGGTCCTATCATAGCTGCCTCACCAACCTCAAACCATCTGATGAGCGATCTACACCTTCGCCCGTAAAGAGCCTTGAACGGTGCCATCCGGATACTAGAGTGATAACTGTTATTATAGGCAAACTCGATCAAGGGCAAATGATCATCCCAACTACCTTAAAAATCCATCACACATGCCCTCAACTTATCCTTAAGAGTCTGGATCATTCGTTCTTTCTGGCCATCTATTTGCGGATGGAAGGCTGTACTGAGCTTAACCTTCTTCCCAAGTCCTTTTTGAAAACAACCCAAATGGAGTCATATTGCTGGCGAGTAGGGGGTAGACCTGTAACAAAATCTATATTAATCTCTTCCCACTTCTAAGTAGGGATGTTGATATCCTGAAGTACACCTCCTGGCCTTTGATATTCGACTTTCACTTGCTAGCAATTTGGACATTTTGCTACAAACTCCACAATATCTTTCTTCCTACCATCCCACCAATAGATTTCTTGCAAATCCCGATACATTTTTGTGGATCCTGGATGAATAGAATATATGGTACCATGTACCTCATGCAATATCCGAACTCTCAAATCATCTACATTTGGGACATATAAATGACCCTGGTATCGTAGCACACTATCTCCCCCTTGGGAGAAAACCTCCACCCTTTGACTCTGCACTGCCTCCTTCAGCTTCCTCAAAATGGGATCCTCATCTTGCCTAGATTTAACACAACCACCAAGGACGATTCTGGCCCATTATGTACAACAAAGCCTCCATCGGTTGAGTCGGTCAATCTAACTCCCAATCTTGCAAGTCGGTGGACATCTTTCACCAACTCCTTCTTCCCCTAATCCACATGGGACAAACTCTCCATTGAGAGCCTACTAAGTGCATCTGCAATAACATTTTCCTTGCCCGGGTGGTAGAGGACAGTCATGTCATAGTCCTTTAGTAATTCCAACCACCTCCTTTGCCGAAGATTTAGATCCTTCTGTGTGAACACATATTGCAAGCTCTTGTGATCCGTAAATACATACATGTGGGCTCTATACAAGTAATGTCGCCATATTTTCAAGGTAAACATCACTGCAGCCAACTCGAGATCATGGGTCAGATAATTCTTTTTGTGAACCTTCAGCTGTCGTGAGCCATATGCTATCACCTTTGCATGCTGCATCAACACACATCCCAGTCCGACTCTCGAAGCATCGCAATATACAACAAAGCCATCAGCACCCTCGGGTAAAGTCAATAATGGTGCTGAAGTGAGTTGATCCTTCAACTCCTAGAACCTTTTCTCACAAGCCTCCGACCATTAGAAATTCACCTTTTTCTGAGTCAACCTAGTCAATGGTGATTTAATTTATGAAAAGCCCTCAAAAGATCTTCGGTAATAGCCTGCTAACCCAAGAAACTCTTAATTTTTGAATGATTCACCAGTCTGGGGCAATTCTTCACCACCTCTATCCTCTGGGAATCTACCCTTATGCCTTCGATTGATACCACGTGACCTAGAAATGCCACCGAGTCTAGCCAGAATTCACACTTGCTAAACTTTGCATACAACTGACGATCCTTGAGGGTTTGCAACACTATTCTCAAATGAGTGGCATGCTCCTTCTCGCTCTAGGAGTATATAAGAATGTCGTCGATGAACATGATCAAGAACATATCCAAATATTGCTTGAACACCCTGTTCATCAGGTCCATAAAAGCTAAAGGAGCATTGGTTAGCCCAAAAGACATAACTACAAACTCGTAATGGCCATCTCGGGTTCTGAAGGCTGTCTTTGGAATATCACACTCCCGAACTCTGAGCTGGTGATATCCGGACATGAGAACTATCTTCGAGAAACACCTGGCACCCTGGAGCTGGTAAAACAAATCATCAATCCTGGGAAAGGGGTACCTGTTCTTGACGGTGACCTTGTTAACTTCTCGGTAATCAATACACATCCGAAGGGACCTATCCTTCTTTCGATCAAAGAGAATTGGTGCACCCCATAGAGACTCGCTTGGTCTAATGAAACCCTTATCCAACAAGTCCTTTAACTGATCCTTTAACTCCTTTAACTCGGCTGGAGCCATCCTATAAGGAGGGATAGAAATAGGCTGCGTATCTGGCAATAGATAAATACCGAAATCAATTTCCCTTTCCAGAGGAACACCTGACAGATCCTCGGGAAACCCCTCAAGATATTTGCACACCACCGGAACGGACTGAATAGTCGGGGTCTCAGACTCCACGTTCTTAACCCTAACTAGGTGGTACATACAACCTTTAGAGATCATCTTCCTAGCCTTAAGATAGGAAATAAACTGACCTGCTGGTAGCACTGAACTACCCTTCCACTCCAAAACTGATTTGCTCAAAAAATGAAATTCCACTATATGGGTCCTACAATTAATCGAGGAATAACATGCAAACAACCAATCCATACTAATAATAATGACAAAGTCAGTCATGGCTAACTCTACAAGGTCTGCGGAGGTAACCTTATGCAACACAGTGACTGGACATTCCCTATATACTCATCTAGCTATGATCGAATCACCAACAGGGGTCGAAACTTAAAATGGTTCTGACAAGGTCTCGGGACTAACTCCAAGGCTACCAGCAATGTAAGGAGTCACGAAAGACAAGGTAGCTCCCTGATCTAGCAAGGCATAAACATTAATATGAGAGACACGTACATACACGTTACTATGTCTGGCGAAGTCTCCTAATCCTGGCGCGAGGCAAGGGCGTAAATCGGTTTTGGAGTTGTTCGCCACCCCCACTAGTCGATGCTCCCTGTGGAGCGGAACAGGCTGGAGCTACTACTGTCCTGGTGGTCAATGCTCGACCCCTATCATCACCCTTTCTAGCATATGTACATGCTCGGCGCATGTGCCCAAATCTACCACACCCAAAGTAGACATTCGAATTGAGCAGACACTCCTTGGTGTGACTCTTGCTGCACTTCCCGTAGGCTGGGGAGGTATACTCTAACTGGGTGCCCTTCTGATCCCTGGACCCTGAAGCCCTGCTCCTCTGATCACCCCTGGGTCTAGAGGGAACACTAGCTGATGATGGTGCTGGGGTTAGTGATCTCTGCTGAAAATGTGGGCGACTATCACCGCCGGACCTTTGATGTGAAAACCCACGATTATCTGTCCGAGCCCTCTTTTCCTCCCATTACCTCGCATTAGTTGCCTCCATCTACTAGGCGTACAACACTATGAAGTGAAAGTCTATATCCTGGTAAAGAATGACAATCCTGCAATCTTTTTCTAGATAACTGGCCACACCATGAACAAATCGGCTTATCGTGCCCTCTGATCCATCACCAACTCTGGAGCATATTTTGATAGACAGGTGAATTCAAGCGAATACTCCAATACTGACATCCTCCCCTTCTTGAGATTAACAAACTCAGCTACCTTCAATTCCCTTATCTCTCGAAGGAAGAAACTATCAAGAAAGGCCATGTGGAGCTCATCCCAGCTGATAGGGCCTTCTCCTGCTGCCCTGCTATCCTTCCATTGCTTGTACTAAATATGAGCAACCTCCTTCAGCTGATAAGAGGCCAAGTACACACATTCTCCATTTGGCACTCCCATAACCTGAGTGACCTTCAAGATCCATTAAATGAACTCGTGTGGGTCTTCATCCACCTTTGATCCTGTGAACTCAGGAGGGTTCATCCTTAGAAAGTTTCTAACCCGTGCCGCCACTGAATTATCATTCTACGGGACATGCACAATAGCCTTCTAGTTGATCTGAGTTTTCAAGGTCTGCACCAACATCTGCATAGCTGCCCTATACTCAGTGTGGGCAACTGGTTCTGGTGCCTTGGACTCCTGGACTGGTGGGCCTTGCTGATTCCCATGATCATTGTCACCTTTGTGTCCCTCATCATTTCCGTTCCTCCTTCCATTTACTCTTCTAGGAGCCATAATTCTGCAATTGTGAATCGCATGAGTTATAAGGATGGAGAGGCTTTTTATCACACGACATAGAACATGAAAGAAGGGAACATTTCCTAAACGTCTAGTAGCCTCTTCATCATAGGAGTGGCGCACTTCACACCCATGAAAAAGAATCTACCTAACGAGGCTTTTCAGACTTCCTAGGACAGATCTTAACCTATGGCTCTGATACCAATTTTTTAACGACTCGAATGTACACCCGGATCGTAGACATGGGACAAGGGACCTTGAAAGACCCCAAGTCGACCCATGGGACATGCATACAGGTAATCTCATTTAATAAGTGAAATAGTTAGCATAAAACATAGAGAAAACGTAACCATAGCATAACATCTAAAAGTACTAGACATACACATAAGTTGAGTACTACATACTGTTTGAAAGCCTCTACTATATAAGATGGTTTGATGGGATAACACCTCCAACTAACCCGAAAAAATACTGAAACATAGAATAATATAAAAGTCTATCCAATGGCCTGTGGAACATGAGGACTCACCAATAACCTGAGAGCGACGGCTGAGATGGACTAAGGATAAGGATGAGCCTGAGAATTGGGACCTATATCATGAAATGATACAGCATAGGAAGTATGCAGTCAATATGTGGAATGTACTGAGTATGCAAGGTAAGTAAAATGGACATTTTTAAAATAAAGTAAAACTCATAACTAGACATAAGAGAAGGATGTCATGCATATATCGTAAACTTCATGAGAAAACATAAGGCTCAAGGCTTTCAAATCAATCATAAAGCGTTCATAATCATAATCATAAATAAATATTATCAAAACATAACCTGAGCCAATAACATAATATATCAATGCATAAAACATGCAGAACAATGGGAGGACTCGTCACAACAGACACCATCATAGTAGAGCCTTTCATGATGCCCTACAGGTGAGGGTCATGCATAAGGAGTGATATCACATTTGAGGGGATCATCATCGTTATAATACTCATTAGAAACCCATGGTGGCATGTGGTTATTAGACACCGACGTAGTCCTTTGAACGTCGGGCTGCTCGGTGCTAGACACGGCTCCCAAAAATATGCATATAGGCTCATACATAATCAATAACATCATTCATAAAAATTCATTGGCTAAAATATAACATTTATCATCATTGATCCCCTTCAAAACATGCTTACCCAAGAATCAAGGCCATTTTCATCGGCCTACATCATAAATAGATAAACCATATAATTTGTTCATAAATCGTAAATCATTCTTCAACATGTGGGCATTTCCCAATACTTTGACATACTCAATTCTTTCAAAAATAGGTTCATATACATGGGTAACTTGAATTCATGCTTTTCCATTATCAATAAATTCAAATATAGAGTAGTCCTCATAAATTATAACTTTCAATAACTTTCATCAAATGGCCATCATGGATTTAAAGAGATTGAAACATGATTTTGAAGGAAATAACATAAGATCCTCCCAACATGCATAATTCAATAATTAAAACTCAACTAAATCATATCCATAAAGAGAAACCATATTTTCAAGTTGTGGGTAAAACCCCATGGAATTTGAGTAGGAGAGTTCATGAATTAAAATGAAATTTGGGCATGGGTGAGGAAGAATTTCACCCATTTTAAAACCCTACATACCTAAGAATGGATTGATTTGAAGTTCCTTTAAAACCCATAAAGAAATTGGTGGAAACATAAAGAAGAAGACCTTGAATCTCCCAAAACCCTCTCTAAAGTTCTTGCATGAGAATGGGCATGCATAAAAGACTTAACTCATCTTATCATACTTAGAAAAATATCCAAAACAACATAGTTTAGGGTATTAAAGCACGAAAGGGTCGAAAATGCCCTTAATAAAATTTCCTTGAAAATTGCTCCAGGCGGACCAACGACTGATTCAATGGGTCGTGGCAACATACCACGACTGGGGGTATCGAGTCGTTGGGTCCACTGCCTCCTTACATATCTCAGATCCTTCCTACGGCTCATTAGGGTGAGCCATTACTTCAAACGACGGGTCTTTGGATCGACCGTTGTCAACTTCTTGGCCAAATTTGACTTCCTTACGACGAGCCTCACCACGACTAGTGGTTCCTTCAAACGAGTCGTGGTCTCAACCCGTCACCTACACTGGAAAGTATCAACCTCCAACAATGACCACAACCAACAACCCGTGGCTTCTTCAAATGGGTCACTGATCTCCTATTGTTTACCCTGTCTCCCAGCCTGACCCTAACCACAGCTGCAAGGGACGGCCCGTTGTATCCCACAATGGGTTTTCATACCTCCAATTGTCTCCACTGCCACCAACTCTTCCCTAACTAACTACATCATACAATGACTCGTGGTTTGATACCATGAGTCATCTTTGGTCCGTCCTGTGATGTTTTTGCCAGTTTTCTGCACTTTTCAAATTTAACTCCCAAGTCTATTCTTAGGACTTTCTGGGGTATTACAGCATACAAGATTCCTCAAACAATTGAGGGTATTTAGTCTGTATGTAGGCCTCGGTCTCCCAAGTGGCCTCTTCTATGGGATGATTCTTCCATTGAATCTTTACCATTGCAATCTCTTTTGATATCATCTTTTGAACCTCTCTATATACTATCACCACTGGCTCTTCCTCATATGACAAATCCTCATCCAGCAACACCTAGTTCCATTTGGTTATGTACGACCCATCTTCATGGTATTTCTTTAACATGGAAACATGAAAGGCGGGATGTATTTCTCACAATCCTGGGGGAAGTGATAATTCTTAAGCCACTTCTCCTATATGTCGGAGAATCTCAAATGGCCCAATGTATCTCAAGGTAAGCTTGCCCCTCTCACCAAACCGCATTACTTCCTTCAGGGGGATACCTTAAGCAACACTTGCTCCCCTCCATGAACTCCATATCTCTCACTTTCTTATTTGCATACTTCTTTTGGCTGCATTGAGCAGCTACCAAACATTCTTGAGTTACTCGAACCTTTTCCAGGGACTCTTTAAGAAAATCAGTTCCCTAAGGTCTTACCTCAAATTCGTCAAACCATCCAATTGGAGACCTGCATTTTCTCCCATACAAAGCTTCAGATGGCGCCATGGCAATGTTTTAATGATAACTGTTATTATAAGAAAACTCAATCAAGGGTAGAAATTTATCCCAATGGCCCCCCAAATCTATAAAGCAGGCTCGGAGCATGTCCTCTAACACCTGTACGGTCCTTTCTGACTGCCCTTCTATCTATGGATGGAAGATTGTACTTAAGTTTATTCTGGTGCCTAATTCTTCCTACAAAGTCCTCAAGAAATAGGAGGTGAATTGAGTACCCCTATCTGACACGATCGAAACTGGCACCGGATGCAACCGAATAACCTCCTTCACATATAACTTGGCTACTCTTTCAGCATTATAATTTACTTGGATGGGTAAAAAGTGGGAAGACTTGGTCAGTCTATCAACAATGACCCAAATGGAGTTAAACTTCCCCATTGTTTTTGGAAGACCAACCACAAAGTCCATTTCTATCCTCTCCCATTTCCACTCTGGGATGGGCATCCTCTGAAGTACTCTCCAAGGCTTTTGGTGCCATACTTCACTTGCTGACAGTTCAAAAATTAGGAGACATAATCAATAATGTTCATTTTCAATCTGCCTCACGAAAAATGCCGCTTCAAATCATGGTTACATTTTAGTAACCCTAGGATGGATATAGTACCCCTAGTTGTGAGCCTCTTCTAGGATGGTTTTAATTAGCTCATCAATATGGGAAACACACACACACTTCCCTTTATCCTCAAGACCCCTTCATCATCTAGCACCGCTTCCTTAGCCTCCCTCTCTAGAAGCTTATCTCGAATTTTTCTCAACTTAGCATCCTTAAATTGTCTGACTTTAATCTCTTCTAGTAGTGATGACTTAGCCTCCATACCTGTGAGGATTCCACCTCTTTCCATCAATGAAAGTCTCATTAGGCTATTCGCCAGTGTCTGGACTTCTCTAGCCATCGACCGCTGAGTAGCTTCCAAACAAGCTAAGCTATCCATACTCACTACCTTCTAGCTCTAGGCATCAGCCACCACGTTTGCCTTCCATGGGTGATACAGGATTGTCACATCATAATATTTATGCAACTCCATCCATCTCCTCAGTCTTAAGTTGAGATTTTTTTTGGAGAACACATAATGTAGGCTGCGATGTTCTGTGAATACCTCGCCACAAGCCCCATAATGGCAATGCCTCCATATTTTAAGGGCGAACACCACCGCTTCCAACTCCAGGTCATGTATGGGATAATTCTTCTCATGTACCTTCAACTGCTTCGATGTATAAGAAATAACCTATCCCTCCTACATTAACACAGCACCCAACCCAGATCATAAGGCATCACAATAAACTACAAAATATTTACCTTTCATTAGTAGGGCTAGGATTGGCACCAAGAATAGAAGGGTTTTTAGCTTTTGAGAGATCTCTTCACATTTCCTAGACCATTGGAGGGGCACATCATTCTGAGTCAACCTCGTCAATACCGATGCAATGGATGCAAATCCCTTTGCAAACTGACAGTATTAACTGGCTTGCCCCACAAAACTCTAAATCTTAGTCACTATAGTAGGTCTAGCCCAATTTTAGACCACTGCCACCTTCTGTGGATCCACCTTAATCCCCTTCTTGGAAACTACATGGCCTAGAAAAGATACCGACTCTAGCCAAAATTCACATTTAGTGAACTTAACGTATATCTATTTCTCCTTCAGCCACCCCAACATAATCCTCAAATGATTCTTATGTTCCTACTTAGTATTAGAGTACACCAAGATATCATCAATGAACACGATTATGAATGAATCAAGATAAGATTTGAAGTTACCATTCATCAAGCTCATGAATGCACCTGGAGCATTAGTAAGTCCGAAAGACATGACTAGGAATCATAATGTCCATACCTAGTGTGAAAAGTTTTCTTGGGAATGTCCTCAGCGCAAATCTTCAGCTGATGATAACTCGATCTCATATCAATCTTGGAGAACACCGCTGCTCCTTGTAACTGATCAAAAAAGTCATGTATTTGAGGGAGAGGATATTTATTTCAGATGGTTACCTTTTCCAACTAGAAGTAATCAATGCACATCCTCATACTACTGTCCTTCTTTTTTACAAACAAGATCATGACACCCAACAGAGAGAGACTCGGCCTGATAAAATCCTTACTAAGCAATTCCTATAACTGCTCCTTGAGTTTTCTCAACTCAGCAGGTGCCATTATATATAGAATAATAGAAACAGGTTGAGTCCCTAGCTCTAAATCTATAAATAAATTAATATCGCGGTCCGGCGGCATGCTAGGTAGTCCGCGAGAAATACCTCTAAAAATTCACAAACTATCAGGGCTGACTCTATGGAAGGACGCTCGAAACTGGTGTCTTGAATATGAGCTAGATATGTTGAATACCCTCGCTCTATCAATTTACAGGCACAAATATAATAAATTATTTTATTAGGAACACGACCACAATTCCCTTACCACTACAACCTAGATGACCTTGGGCCTGATATAGTGATGGTCTTAGCATGACAATCCAGGATGGCATGGAAATGAGATAACTAGCTCATCCCCAGAATCACATCAAAATCTACCGTATCTAAAATCACTAAATCTACCAGAGTATCAAACCCCATAAAGTCAAGGATGCAATCACAACAAACCCTATCTACCACCGTAGAATCCCCAATAGGAGTAGACACGGGGATAAGAATATCATGTAGGGGTGCTTATTAGTTGGTTTAGTTTAATTATGTGTACTATCAGTTTATTTTATCGGTGTTCGATTTTTAAATATGAAAAATCGATAACCAAATCAATAAGATACTCATTATCGATTTTCGGTTAATAGGTTTTTAGTCCTTAATGGTTTGATTTTTGGTTTAGCCGATAAGAAAATGGTTCTCTAATTTTTTTTCTTTCTCTTATTTTTAATTGTTCAACTATCGTACTCCGGAAGCCCTAAGATCAGACCCAGGAGTTGAAATGGAGAAAACTAAAATTTTGCACTAGGTAATAGGACGAGTTGTCCTGTGACCCGTGGGGTAGGCCACGAGTCGTGGAGTGACTTGTGGGGTGAGGACTGGCTGTGGTTAGGAATCTTGACTTTGGGGTGATCACGGACATGACCACGTGCAATACGCCGAAAGTGCATAAGATTAGACCCGGGATCAAAATTTGAAGTTGGCTGAAAACTAGAAAAAAGTCACAGAATGGATGTCGTAACGTTTCATGGTTGAAAACCATGGGTCATTGTTAGCAGCCGTTGTTAGGCAGGTCCTAGTGAAAGTGGTAACAACGGACGAAGTAATAACTTGTTGCTTGGAACAACAAATTGTTGTTGACAATCGAGGGAGAAGAGGACCCTAGCAGTTGGGGATATCACGGGTCATCAAACAACTCATGGTGAGAAGTGATGACCCATGGTCACCAGTCATCGTTTGGTTGCTAGAATTTCAAGTTCATGTAACGTACCGAGACCACGACTCGTTGGAAGTAACCACGAGTTATGGTGAGGCTCGTGGTATGGACATTCTAGTTTTTGAAGGGGGCTAGCAACGATCGATCTAATGACCCGTCGTTTGAAGTAACGACTCGTTCTGTCGAGTTGTGGGAAGAATCTGAAAGTGTGAAGTGTAGCAGTGGACCCAACGACTGGATACCATGAGTGGTGGTTTCAGGTAACGACTCGTGGGATCAGTCATTGGTTTGCCTAGTTCAATTTTCAGGGAAATTTAATTAAGGATATTTTCGACGTTTCTATGATCTAAGGCCCTAAACTACGTCGTTTTATGTATTTTTCTAGGCATGATAAGATAGGTTAAGCCCCTCTTTCATAATCCATTCCCATGCATGCAAATTAAGAGAATTTTAGAGAGATCAAGCATAGTTTAAGGCCTTTCCCTACCAATTCTCCATTGGGCATTCAAGGAACTCTAGAACCTGATCTTACCCTGGTATGCATGGTTACAAATGGGTGTTTCCGTTCACATCCATGCCACATTCTTTATTAATTTATGAAAATCTATCAAAACTCTCATGGGGTTTTGATTCAAATCTTGTGGAGTTTTAGTGATTTACCATTGGGTTGTTTTAAATTGTGATTTAAATTATATTTTATGAATTTTGATCAGATTTTACAGCTACTTTGATTATCGAATTATTGATTTTGATTTCTACTAAATTAAGGCTAATTATGTAAGATCTATGATGAATTGATTTATGATCTTAACTTCAATTGTTGATATTTACTAGACCAACATGATTTATGATTTGAAATGCGGATTTATTCAATTACCCATCATGGTTTGATGATTTACAAGTTAAATGCATGATCTTCAAGTATGCATGGGCCTTATGATTTATGAACTATTGATGATGAAAATCATGTTTTCAATATGTGTTCACACAGAAGGACCTCAATCTACGACAAAGAAGGTGGTTAGAGCTACTCAAAGACTATGATATGAGTGCTCTTTACCATCTGGGTAAGGCTAATGTGGTGGAAGACGCACTTAGTAGGCTCTCGATGGAGAGTGTGTCCCATGTGGATGAAGGAAAGAAAGATCTGGTGAAGGATGTGCATCGTCTCGCGAGGTTAGGAGTTAGGTTGGTTGACTCTATCGATGGCGGTGTTGTTGTTTAAAGTGGATACGAGTCATCCTTGGTGACGGATGTGAAATCTAGACAAGATGAGGAAATAATTTTAGTAATGTTGAAGGAATCCATTCGATGTCAGAAGGTGGAGGTCTTCTCGTAAGGGGAGATGGTGTGCTTCGGTATCAGGGTCGCCTATGTGTTCCAGAGGTTGAAGATTTGAGGAGCTGGATATTGCGTGAGGCACATAGATCTAGGTATTCCATCCATCTGAGTGCAACCAAAATGTGTCATGATTTATGAGAAATCTATCGGTGGGATGGAATGTAAAGGATATTGCAAAATTCGTAGCCAAGTGCCCGAACAGTCAGCAAGTAAGTGTTAAGCATCAAAAGCCGGGAGGAGTACTTCAGGGTATCAGCATTCCTACTTGGAAGTGGAAAGAGATTAATATGGACTTCATCACGGGACTACCTCATACTCGCCGTCAATATGATTCCGTTTGGGTTGCGGTAGACAGGTTAACTAAGGCTGCACATTTTCTATCGGTAAAAACCACAGATTTAGCGGATGATTATGATAAGTTATATATCGTAGAGTTGGTTAAATTGCATGGAGTGCCTTTGTCCATTATTTAGACCGAGGTACTTAATTTACCTCTTAGTTTTGTCGGTCTTTCCAGAAAGGGCTTGGGACTCAGGTTAAGCTCAGCGCAACATTTCATTTGCAAATGGATGGTTAAGTGAAACGGGCAATCTAGACTCTCGAGGACATTTTGAGAGAATGTGTAATGGATTTCAAAGGTACTTGGAATGATCACTTGCCACTGATCGAGTTTGCATACAATAAGAGCTACCACTCCAACATTCAGATGTCACCGTTTGTGACTCTTTACGGGCGGAGGTGTAAATCGCCCATCGGATGGTTTGAGGTTTGTGAGGAAGCTATGATACGGCCTTATTCGATTCATGAGGCTATGGTGAAGGTTCAGTTGATAAAAGATAGGCTAAAAACCACTCAAAGTCATCAAAAGTCATATGCTGATGTGAGGAGGAGAGAGATGGAGTTTGAGGTGAACGATTGGGTATTTCTGAATGTATCTCCCATGAAAGGAGTAATGTGGTTTGGTAAGAAAGGAAAACTCAGTTCCCGCTATGTTGGTCCCTACTGGATCGTGAGAAGTGTTGGTAAGGTCGTATGAGTTGGAGTTTCCCTCAAAGTTGTCTTCTGTGCATCTTGTGTTTCATGTATCGCTTTTGAAGAAATGTTTGGGAGATCCAACTCTAGTTATTCCGGTGGACAGCGTTGGTGTAAAAGATAGCCTTAGCTGTGAGGAGGTTTCGGTGGAAATATTAGATCGTCAGGTTCGGAGGCTAAGGAACAAGGAGGTAGCTTCAGTCAAAGTATTATGGAGGAATCAGCATGTTGAAGGAGCTACCTGGGAAGCTGAAGCGGATATGATGGCTAAATACCCACACTTATTCCCTACCTACTCAGTTCTAAATTGAGGTATTGTTTTCCCCTATAACTCTATTTAGTTTTCATGTTCAAATCACGGATTCAAGTTTCTTTTATTTATATGGATGTGTATGTGAAGCATGGAATCAGTTCAGCTATGTGATATGAATCAGAGGTAGTCCTTCCGTTAGTTTTTGGTTTAAAAGATTATTATTTGGGTGTGAGAATTGCATGTCTTTGTTTTCTTCTTGTTCCTACATTCGAGGATGAATGTTCCCAAGGTGGAGATATTGTAATACCCCGAAAGTGCATATGATTAGACCCGGGATCAAAATTTTAAGTTGGTCAAAAACTGGGAAAATGTCACAGAACGGATGATGTAACAATTCATGGTTGGAAACCATGGTCGTTGTTAGCAGTCGTGGTTAGGCAGGTCCTAGTGACAGTGGTGACAACGGATGAAGTAATGAATTGTTGCTTGGAACAATGAGTCACTATTGGCAATCGTGGGAGAAGCTAGACCCTGGCGGTTGGGGATACCACAGGTCATCCAACGACTCATTGTGAGAAGTGACAACACGTGGTCACCAGTCGTCGTTTTGTTGCTAGAATTTCTAGTGCATGTAATGGATTAATACCAAGACTCATTGGAAGTAACCATGAGTTTTAGTAAGGCTCGTGGTAAGGAAGTTCGGGTTTGTGAAGGGGGCTAGCAACGATCAATTTAACGACCTGTCGTTTGAAGTAACGACTCGTCCTGTCGTGTCATGGGAAGAATATGAAAGTGTGATGTGATGAAGTGGACCCAACAACTAGATAACACGAGGCGTGGTTTCATGCAACGACTCATGGGATTAGTTGTTGGTTATCCCAATTAAGCTTTCAGGGAAATTTCATTAAGGGTATTTTTGACCTTTCTATGCTCTAAGGCCCTAAACTACGTCATTTTATGTATTTTTCTAGGAATGATAAGATAGGTTAAGTCCCTCTTGCATAAGTGATTCCCATGCATGCAAATTAAGAGAATTTTAGAGAGATCAAGCATAGTGTCAAGCCTTTCCCTACCAATTCTCCATTGGGCATTCAAGGAACTCTAGAACCTGATCTTACCCAGGTATGTAGGGTTACAAATGGATGTTTTGGTTCACACCAATGCCCATTCTTTATTATTTTATGAAAATTTATCAAAAATCTCATTGGGTTTTAATTCAAATCTTGTGGAATTGTAATGATTTACCAATGGGTTGTTTTAAAATTTTATTTAAATTATATATTATGAATTTTGATCAGATTTTACAACTATTTTCATTATCGAATTATTGACTTCAATTTCTACTAAATTAAGCATAATTACGTAAGATCTATGATGAATTGATTTATGATCTTCACTTCAATTTTGATATTTACAAGCCCAACATGATTTATAATTTGAAATGTGGATTTATTCAATTACCCATCATGATTTGATGATTTACAAGTTATATGCATGATCTTCAAGTATACATGGGCATTATGATTTATGAACTACTGATCATGAAAAATATGTTTTCAAGTTACCCATGTTTATAAGCATGTTTTCGAATGAATTGAGTATTGTAAGGTATGGTGATGTATTGGGCAATGCCTACATGTTTAAGAATGACTTACGATTTATGAAACGGATCTCATGATTTATTGATTTATGTTGTTGGCCGACTAAAGGACCTTTTATTAATGTCTAATAAGGTTTTAATGGGGATCAATAAATGATTAATATTTATTTTAGCCATGAATCTTAATGAATGATGTTATTGATTTACGTATGAGCCTAATATGTATGTGTTTGGGAGCCGTGTCTAGCATCGAGCAGCCCGGCATTCGAAGGACTACGCCGGTATCTCATAACCACGTGCCACTGTGGGTTTATAATGATACATTAGAATGATAGTGATCTTCTCTTTCGTGATATCACATAATGCACACCCCTTGCCTGGCAAGCCAGGGGAAACTCTGCCCACTGGAGTGAGATAGTTGGGGCATTATGAAAGGCTCTACCACAATGGTGTCAGTTATGACGAGTCCTCCCATTGTTCCGCATGTTTTATACATTGTTATGTTTATATTATTGGCTCAAGTGATGATTTCTTATGATTATGAAAATGAATGGTTTATGAATGATTTGAAAACCTTAAGCCTTATGCTATTTCACCATAGTTATTATATGAGCATGATGTTCTACTCTAATGGTGTTTTATGAATTTCATGTATTTTAAATGTCCATTTTACTTAACTTTCATACTCAGTACATTCCACGTATTGACCGCATACTTTATATGTTGTATCGTTTCTTGATACAAGACTTGGTACTCAGGCTCATCCTCATCCTTAGACCACCTCAAAGTTCACTTTCAGCTTGTTGGTGAGTCCGCATGTTTGGAGGGCCGTTTGACTAGACATTTATGTTATTCTGTGTTTTAGTATTTGGTCGGGTTAGTTGGGGGTGCTGTCCCATCAACCCATCTCACACAGTAGAGGCTTTCAGACAGTATGTAGTACTCAGCTTATGTATATGTATAGAGTTTCCGAATGTTATGTTATGTCATGTTATGTTTATGCTTCCGCTATGCCTTATTCCAATCTTCCGTTTAAAGTGAATGAGGTTAGATGTATGCTTATGCCATGGGTAGACTTGGGGCCTCTCGGGGTTTGATGTCCTGTGTTATGATCCGAGGTTACATTCGGGTCATGACACTACAAGTCGTGGTCAGCACCACGACTCATTAAGTCAGTCGTGGTCAAGGATGATTTGAAAGAAGAAGAAGGAGGGCAGTGTACCTAACAGATTGGTCACCACGTCTCATTGGGTACACCATTAGTCATGGTGTCCCTCGTGGTGTCTGAGAGAGGAATTTTGGCAGTGTTGTGCATGACTGGTTTCCACGAGTTGTGGCCTTAGACAATGACCCATCCAATCCCTCGTTGGGACTGGAAGTCTGTTTTCCCTGCGAGTTTATTAAGGGCTTTTACATAATTCCTATGTTCCTAAGGCCTAAAGTACATCATTTTAAGCTTTGAATAGCGAGTTTTAAGAAAAGTATGTTCATTCTAAGCTTATGCTAATTCATGCATGCAAGTTTAGAAGTTTTGAGAGGTGATCAAGTGTAGTTCCTCAATGTTTTTTCTCAACTCTCTATGGGCAATCAAGGAAGTGTGAAAATCAGATTCCTTCAGGTATGTAAGGCTATGAATGGGTGCATTGTCCACACCCATGCCCAATTCCCTGTCAATTTATGATGTTCTAATTGATGATTCCATGGGGTTTCTACCCAATGCATGAATTCCTCTGTATTAATCATGGGTATGATCTAAGCATATTTTGAATGACGAATTATGATTAACGGGCTGATTTTAATATATTTTTAATTATAAATTATGTTTTCAAATGCTCTAAACTATGATGCCCATCCATGAATGTTCATGAAAGTTGAGATCCATGAGATATATGTTCAAGTATGATGTGATGTTTATGAATAAAGTATGATTCAAAATACCCATGTTATGTTCATGTTTTCAAAGTGAATCAAGTTTATTTCAAGCATGTTTAAGTATTGGGAAAGCCCATATCATTAAGTATGTTTTACAATTTCATGAATTAGCTACCACATGGTTTTGGAGTCAAGACACCCATTATTTTTCAGCTTGTGGTATGGTTTGAACCAAGTCTCCTTATGTTATGATTTCAAATTATGCATGTATGTTATTATTAAGCTTCATCACTAGATGATGTGTCAGCTTCGCTGAAAAACGATGGAGAGCATAAGCATGTTTTTAGGAGTAGTGCCTAGCACCGAGTAGGCTAAGGGTAAGTCTATGATCTTGGGCAGATTTATATGCCCAAGTGATACTCAAACGTATTATTTTCGCCTTGTTTGTGTGCAATATGTATATATTCTCATGTAATTGGTAATAAAATGTGAATTTATACTAACCAACATGATTAGCATTTGTTTTGCAGGAAAATATGATTTTTAGGAGCTAAAATGCATGTTGGAAGTATATCGGAGTTGGACTTGGATGCGAGCATGGAAAAGACATTGGAATGCGCAAAGTATAGGGGCTCCGCGATGGAGCCGTGCCACGCTACCATCGCGGAGGCACACTGCCTGGAGGGGAAATTAATTGGCAAATTCCAGTGAGGCCTCGCGACAGCTCCGTGGCACGGAGATAGGCCTCCGCGTTGGCCTCCGTGCCACGTTGAGGCTATAATCCCGGACCCTGGAATTCCAGAGAGGGTCCGCGTCCACGCCGTGTCACGGAGGCAGTGCTCCGCGTTGACCTCCGTGACACGTTGCTTGTTATTCCGGGAAAAATTCCCACTAGTATAAATAGAACACTTAGGTTTATTTTAAGGAATTCAGACTTGGTGGAGCAAGGACGTGGGTTAGAAGCAGTTGAGGGATGAAAAAGCTAAGGGATTTCTTCTCTTCCTTTCTTCTTTCAATCAATTGTATGTATGATTTACACTTGTTTTAGGATGATTAATCCACAAATGAGTGGCTAATTCTCTTCCTTGCTAAGGTTTTGAACAATGGTGATGAATTTTGATTGTTAATGATATGGTTTTCTTCTTCTTCTTCCATGTTGTTCTATTAATTCTTGTTCTTACTGCATTAGTGTGTGGCCGACATTAATGTACATCTAAAAAGTCCAATTTCACTCGAGAGAGCAAGAAATTGGAAAGTTGTGAATTAATAGGGTATTGTTCTTAACTTGATTTGGGAAAATTGGGTTTTGATGTGCTTTCCTGATAGAAATATACTTCAAAGTCGTATTAGTCAATTTAGGAACCGGAATTGTAGTGCTAGGTCATAAATTGCATTTGATCACAGAAATGTAGACGAATGGTTTATGATTCTAAAGTGAAATTAAATACGAGAGTTTTAATTTCTAGGCTAATGTTCTTGGCTAGCAACATGAAGAAAAGATTAACCAAATTGTGATTATCGTCGAATTCATTACTTGTTCTTAACCTTGGCATGCTCATATCCATAGTTTCAATTCACAGTAAATAATTGTTAATAGTTTTAGTATATATAATTTATAAACAAGAACTTATTTAACTGTTGGTTACGTTGTTGTTAGCATAATTGGAAGTAAGATAAGAATATAGTGTACTTAGGCAATTTTACTTATCCAGAGTCTCCTTGGATCGATACTTGGCTTACTTAGCCACTTTATTACTTGTTTTACCACGTGCACTTGTGTATCGGTTTTAACCATATACCCTAAGCACCCGAACAAGTTTTTGGTGCCGTTGCCGGGGAGACTAGGCAATTGGTGAAATTGTGATAAGTGTAAATTTACTGTATTGTTGTTTTATTTTCTTAAGTGTTAACAACTTGGTCTTAGCCTGTATTTTGCAGACTTAATTTTTGTGAACACTGGCAAGGGACAAAGAGCTGGTGGAATCTTACTTAGAGCCTGAACGTGAATTTCATAGTCAACGTAGAGAAGCTCTACAAAAGAAGCTGCAGTTGCTCAGACAGTCTATAATGGAGCAACAAAATCCAAAAGTTGTGCGGGCAGTGTTAGTGCCCGATGAAGCAGCAGCAAGGCCGGTTCGCGAGGTGGCAATCCCACATGCTAACAATGTACATTCTAGTATCCGCAAACCAGAGCCTGGAGGGAGGTTTGAATTAAAGCAGAACATGGTGCAACTTTTGCACACAAGCGGGCAATTTACCGGTCTCCCTCATGAAGACCCACAACAACATCTCCAGAATTTTTTGGAGATAAGTGACACTTATATACCCGCTGGAGTGTCACCTGATTATGTTCGGCTCACCTTATTTCCGTTTTCCTTACTTGGTGAAGCCAAGAGGTGGTTAAAAGCTGAACCACCAAATTCTATATCAACGTGGGATGATCTAGCACGGAAGTTTTTGATCAGATTTTTCCCTTCTGGTAAAACAGCCAGACTTAGAAGTCAAATTCTAAGTTTTAAACAGAGGGAGGGAGAAAATCTATATCAAGCCTGGGAAAGATTTAAATCCATGTTGCGGGACTGTCCTCATCATCATCAGTCCAATGAGGTGTTGGTACACACATTTATTGAGGGTTTGGAACCCCATACTAAAATTTTGTTAGACTCAGCAGCTGGAGGGCAAGCGCTGGAAAAGACCTATGAGGAGCTGTACACTTTGCTCAACCGAATTTCACAGGGCAATCCAGAATGGAATGCAGATTAATCAAGAGGTGGAGCAAGGAAAGCAGCAGGAGTGCTTGAAGTGGATGGATTTACAGCTATCGCTGCACAGATAGCTGCCTTGCAAAATCAGTTAAACAACCACTTCAGCAATATGAACTTGAACCAGCCTTCAGTTTCAGTCACTGCAGTCCAGCAGATGTGGTGTGAAGTGTGTGGTAGTAGTGAGCATTCAGCTGAGTGTTGTGGTGCAAATTCTAATTCTGTTAACTTCGTGGGCAATGCACAGAGAAATCAGCAGCAGTTTGGGAGTGGCTACAACTCAAATTGGAGGAACCATCCAAATTTTTCGTGGGGTAGCAACAACCAACAAGGCCAAGGTTCTGGTCAGGGTATGCATAGAAATCAAGGAGGGCAACAAAACTATCAAGCTCAATTCAGAAATCACAATGCCCCTCCTCCACCACCATCACCTACCATTGAAGAGATGTTCAAGACCATGATCGCTAATCAGGCGCAATTGCAGGCTGACTATGTTAAATTGGCAGCCGAAGTGAAGAATAATCAGTTAGCGACCAAGGCTCTTGAATATCAGTTTGGGCAATTTGCTAGTGCCCAAAACACAAGACCCAGAGGAGGACTGCCTAGCGACACGGATCCTAATCCGAAGCAGGTAAATGCGGTGACCACGAGGAGTGGTTTGCAGTTGGAGGAGGTGGAACCAGAAAGACCACCTCAAAAGTCAGGAGCAGCAGATGTTGAGGAGGAACAAAGTTCTGATAGGGGGAAGACCAAAGAAGCAGAAGCAGAAAGACCTCCACCCCCGTTCCCTCAACGACTCAAGAAACACAAGGAGGAGGCGTGTTTCAAGAAATTTATGGAGGTGCTTAAACAGGTACATGTTAATTTACCTCTTGTTGATGTCTTGCAGGGAGTGCCCAAATATGCGAAATATATTAAAGACATCGTGGCAAACAAAAGTCGTTTGACTGAGTATGCCACGGTAGCTTTGACGGAGGAATGCACTTCCCGGATTCAAAACAGACTGCCCACGAAGCTAAAAGACCCTGGAAGTTTTACTATCCAGCTTACTATTGGGCAGAGTATCCGAGCTCGTGGATTATGTTACTTGGGAGCGAGCATAAATCTGATGCCATCTTCGGTATTCAGAAAGTTAGGTCTGGGGAGTCCTAGACCTACAACCGTAATCTTGCAGCTAGCAGACAGATCCTTAGCTAGGCCGGATGGCATTGTTGAGGATGTGCTTGTGCAAGTGGGGTCCCTCATTTTTCCAGTCGATTTTATTGTTCTGGATTTTGAACCAGATGCTGAAGTCCCATTTATTTTGGGACGACCCTTTTTGGAAACCAGAAAAGCATTAATCGACGTGGCTGCAGGTCAACTTACAATGCGAGCATATGACAAGGTAGAAGTGTTCGATGTGTACAAAGCACCAAAGCTCCCGATTGTAAATGAGGAACTCTCGGTGATCAATGTGATTGATCATGGGAATGCTAAACACATGAGTGAATCCCGAGAGTTGATAAGAAGACCACCTGATAAGGTTGAGGACTACTGGGGGGAGGACAATGATCGTGACAAATCGTCTATCACCCTAGTAGATAATTGAGCATAAAGGACGTCGAGCTGCGACGGTAAACGAGGCGCTGCACGGGAGGCAACCCGTGAAAAATATTTTCATTCTTTCTTTTTTTTGTGTAAATAATTTCTATTTTTATTTTTCTTTTCTTGATTTGGTATATTTTTTTTGTTTTAGTTAATATTTTTCATTTTAGTAGGGAAATCTATTAATCTAACCAATTTTGTTTAGTGAGGTGATTTTTCAGGTCAAACGGAGACAAATATGCATGGAATCGGGAAGAATAAGGCAAGGTATGAAAAAATAATTAAAATGAAGAGACAGTGCACTGGGGCGTTGGCTCCGTGTCACGGAGGAGGGGCTCCGCGTTACCCTCCGTGACACGTTGCCTTATATATGGTGCCGGGTCACATCGGGTTGCCAGGTGACCCGCGTGTTTTTCTTTAAATTAACCCCGATTTTCTTGCCCTTTCTCCCCATTTCTTTTCCTCTCCGCGACCAAACACCCAAACCCCCCTCCCCAAATCAACGTGCCACGCCACTAAGCAAATAAATCATCAAGTTTCTTCGGTTCTTCAACGTAAAGGTATGTTTTCCTCGTTTCTCTCTAAGTTTTGGCGATTTTAGTCGAATTTGGGCAGGTGAGGTGAGATATATCATCCTAAGTAGCAATTGAGCATGAAATTGAATTATATGTGATTGATGAATGTTCGGAATGTTGTTATTAGCGTTTGAACTTGTCGACTACGTGAATAATTCGAAATTGATTGTAAAATTGAATTCTAGGGCTTAGGTTGTTGAAATTGACTTGGGTAATTTGATAATTCGGTGAATTAGATGCCGGGGTGTGTTTGGGAATTGAGATTAGTCGGTGTAAATATTGTTTGAATGTAAAAGAAAATGAATTCTCGAATTTTTGGGGAAAATGTGGAAATTGTGCAAATTGGTTTGATTATACGGATTCGTATGTATATAGAATTTTTGTTGTTGTTTTTATTTGTTGTTTTTGTTGCTAAGTGCGATGATTGAATTGCTAGCGGTAGTAGGATTGGGATTAGCTGTATGAAGTCTGAGTAGTACGCTAAGCGTTATGCTGTCAAAATTTTTTCTGTGAACGCACTAAGCATAAATTGTATAGTAGTGGTTTTTGGTGTAAATTGAGTTATCCTTGCCATAGTTTGTAAAAGTAGCTAAGGACTAAGTGTGGGGTAAATGTTGTGTAACCCGACCTTAGCCGAAGTTAACATGTATTTAGATTAACGTTGTGCTTGTTTATGTATATTGACAGGTACAATGGCGAGTAGGCAGGATAAGGGCAAAGGTGCTTCTACTTCAGGCACCGGGAGGAAAAGAATGAGAATGGGCACTACAGTCCCAGCTGCACCAGTTGTTCCGCGCAGCCAACGCCGCCAATACGGAACAAGGTGGGTAACCGAGGAAGGGAAGAAGTGGTATGCTAAGCATAAGGAAAGCAAGTACTTCCCGGAGGAACATATTGCATGGGAACCACTAGCACAGGAGTTCCCCCGTATTGTGCAGAGGATTGAAGCAGCTGGGCTCAGCTTTATATTTCAGGAGCCCAAGGAGTGCAACCTACATTTGGTCCGGGAGTTCTACGCAAATTGGAACCCGGCCATCAGAAGCCACACAATAAAAATCAGAAGGCAGATTGTCACTCTGGAACCCCAGCAATTTAATGCCATCGTTGGAGCGCGGGACACAGATGCTCACGTTCTCCGCCAGCTAAACATCACCCCACCATACGCCGACATCAGACGTACGTTGTGTGGGGCTCGATCCATAGCCCGATGGAGCAGGCATAAGGAGAGGGGTTACCACCAGACTCTGCCTTATTCGCAGATGAACAGGGAGGCCAGAATATGGCTGAAGATAGTGTGTTCGTGCTTGATCCCGGAGTTCACATGACGGATGTGACCCGGGATCGTTTCTGCTTGGTGTATGCCCTTATGAAAGGGCTAGAGATTAATGTTGGGGCGGTCATTATATCCGCCATGAAGAGAGCCAGACTACACCAGGGCCACATATACGGGTTCGGCGGACTCATCACCACCTTCCTCCGAGGCCTCGATATCGAGGAAGAGGCTTTGGATTACATCCCGCAGTTGGAGCGGAGGGCCCTCGATGTGACAAAAACTAAGGCCCCCGACACCACACACGGGCCAGTGCTGACTTTGGGCGAGCGACATGCTCGTGACGATCAGTACATGGCACGTATGTTTGGCATGCAGATGCTTCAGCTACGGATTGGTGGGAGACCAACCACCGAGGAAGAGTTATGGCAGTTGGAGCTGGATTACCCATTTGGCGAGAACGCTAGAGCCTTATGCCGAGTGGGACCAGCCTTCGTTGAGTCTACTGATGACGATGTCCCCACTGACGAGGAGACACGTCGGGAGGACTCCGATGTGGAGTCCGATGACGATGATGGAGCTGACTCAGACATGGGCAATGAGGCAGCAGCACCGGATGAAGAAGTCGAATATTTCGACTGATCAGGGAGTTCCACCACCCAAAATTTTGTGATCATAATTTTTGTGAACACTGGGGACAGTGTTCGATTTAAGTGTGGGGTGGGGAGTAGCTAGGTGTTGGGACTTAGGCTAATCTGCTGTATGCTCTTTCCCTTGTTGTGCATGTATGTTTTTATGTTTCCCTGTGGTTGTGAACTGATTTGTGTTGTATCTGTGTATATTTTTGTGGTTAATGATGTGTGTTATGAAAAGTTGTGGTTGCCAGTGTAAATATTTTGTAAATATTTTGTAAATATTTCTTTCTTATCGAAATGATCGATATTTTTCAAAATTTTTGCGAAAATATTCTGCACTTATCAAAATATTTTGTAAATAGTTTTCCATCGACATGATCGATGTTTTGCAAAAAATTTTCGGTTTTTATTTTGGGTTTCTCGGAGTTTGTTTTCGGTTCTTTTACCGAGAATAGTCCCATTGAACCGATGTCATAGTTAGTGACCGTTCCCTATGATGGATAGATGACGACCGTCTTAAGGGAAATGTACTCGGTAGGAGTAGGATTTTAATTTATTTTCAGTTTTTCTTTGGTGGATTGCATCAATGAACCTGTAGTTGCTTTATGGTTGCAAATTTTGGTTGCGTGTTGTAACTGATATTCAAAATGTAAAAGTGATTCATTTGAAAGCATGCAATTTTGTAAATATGTTGAGTTACCTATGCTGTAGAATTTGATTCGGTATGATTGAGGCTTAATTTTTGAATTCATGCAATTGGCTAATTAAAGGGTCTGTGAATGCATCTTGAATCGAGCATGTGCATGAAGTGTGTGAAGTGAGGTATTGTTATTCCATGCTATTGTGAAGTGTCTAGAACTTGCCTGGTGTGTGTGCAAAACGAAATGAAGGGGGTGTAGTGTTGGAAAGGATGTAGGCATTTCTTTGTTTTAACCGAGAGTTTCTATTTTTTTTTTCTTGTCATACTCTAACTTTTAAAGTGATTGTATACCCTAGTCAGCCCGTTGAGCCTTTAGCCGTTTCTTTCTTTCTTTTGTCCAAAATTGTATAAACTAAGCTTTATTCCTTCTTTTCATTAGCCGTAAAGTCTATACAAAACTCTTAAGCGCTTAAGAAGAAAAGAAAAATTTTCCCGAAGTGTCAAAGAGTGAGAAGAGTGGAAAGAAAAGAAAAGCAGAGTGAAGAAAGAAAAGAAGAGGTTGAAGAGGCACTTGGTATAATGAAATGATAATAAAGGTGCATGAAAACCCTCTGTTGTTGTGTCAAGTGTGTGTGAGGAAATGGGCCATACAAAAGTAAACAAGCATGAATGGGATGATGAAAAAGAGAAAAATAAGAACAATATCCATGAGTCGATGGGAATGTGTTGAAAAGGCGCTTAAGGATGCTAGTGACTATTATTGGCTAATCCAATATATACTAGTTCCATAGCTTCCATTACAACCCATTAAAGTCCTATGTGATCTTACATTGCATTTCTTTATATTAGTGGAGTAATACACTAAGGGCAAGCCTATGGGTCATGACATGATGCATGTGAATTCTTTTGGGAGAGAGAGTGAAATTAATTTTTATATGCCCCTACTTGAATGTTTGTGTGTTGCATGAACATAAAGGGGAAGATTCTCTTGAGTTGTGAGGGCACATGCTTGATGAAAGATTGATTTTCGTGTCGGATATCTTGATTAGCTGATTTGCATGAGTTTGCCGATATCGAGAGTCGATTCTTAAAGTCTAGGAAGTATTGATGTATGAAAGGTCATTGCATTGTAAGACCATGCATGTTTTCTTGATGATTTGCAAAAATTGAAAAATCGGTATGACCGTAGTGTAAATTGTCGCACCATAGTGACAAAGGTTGGGATGTAATTTGCATGAGTTGTGTATGTGTTGTTCGAGGACGAACAAGGATTTAAGTGTGGGGTAAGTGATCTTGGGCAGATTTATATGCCCAAGTGATACTCAAACGTATTATTTTCGCCTTGTTTGTGTGCAATATGTATATATTCTCATGTAATTGGTAATAAAATGTGAATTTATACTAACCAACATGATTAGCATCTGTTTTGCAGGAAAATATGATTTTTAGGAGCTAAAATGCATGTTGGAAGTATATCGGAGTTGGACTTGGATGCGAGCATGGAAAAGACATTGGAATGCGCAAAGTATAGGGCCTCCGCGATGGAGCCGTGCCACGCTACCATCGCGGAGGCACACTCCCTGGAGGGGAAATTAATTGGCAAATTCCAGTGAGGCCTCGCGACAGCTCCGTGGCACGGAGATAGGCCTCCGCGTTGGCCTCCGTGCCACGTTGAGGCTATAATTCCGGACCCTGGAATTCCAGAGAGGGTCCACGTCCACGCCGTGTCACGGAGGCAGTGCTCCGCGTTGACCTCCGTGACACGTTGCTTGTTATTCCAGGAAAAATTCCCACTAGTATAAATAGAACACTTAGGTTTATTTTAAGGAATTCAGACTTGGTGGAGCAAGGACGTGGGTTAGAAGCAGTTGAGGGACGAAAAAGCTAAGGGATTTCTTCTCTTCCTTTCTTCTTTCAATCAATTGTATGTATGATTTACACTTGTTTTAGGATGATTAATCCACAAATGAGTGGCTAATTCTCTTCCTTGCTAAGGTTTTGAACAATGGTGATGAATTTTGATTGTTAATGATATGGTTTTCTTCTTCTTCTTCCATGTTGTTCTATTAATTCTTGTTCTTACTGCATTAGTGTGTGGCCGACATTAATGTACATCTAAAAAGTCCAATTTCACTCGAGAGAGCAAGAAATTGGAAAGTTGTGAATTAATAGGGTATTGTTCTTAACTTGATTTGGGAAAATTGGGTTTTGATGTGCTTTCCTGATAGAAATATACTTGAAAGTCGTATTAGTCAATTTAGGAACCGGAATTGTAGTGCTAGGTCATAAATTGCATTTGATCACAGAAATGTAGACGAATGGTTTATGATTCTAAAGTGAAATTAAATACGAGAGTTTTAATTTCTAGGCTAATGTTCTTGGCTAGCAACATGAAGAAAAGATTAACCAAAATTGTGATTATCGTCGAATTCATTACTTGTTCTTAACCTTGGCATGCTCATATCCATAGTTTCAATTCACAGTAAATAATTGTTAATAGTTTTAGTATATATAATTTATAAACAAGAACTTATTTAACTGTTGGTTACGTTGTTGTTAGCATAATTGGAAGTAAGATAAGAATATAGTGTACTTAGGCAATTTTACTTATCCAGAGTCTCCTTGGATCGATACTTGGCTTACTTAGCCACTTTATTACTTGTTTGACCACGTGCACTTGCGTGTCGGTTTTAACCATATACCCTAAGCACCCGAACAGTCTATCCTATTCCTCAGAACTACGCGCAAATATAGGTATGATTTTAAATTATTTGGGACCTCCTTTGGAGCTTTCCCCTGCCACCAAGGGGCCTTGAGCTTGGTATCGATATCATGGTAGCATCCTTAGCCCTGGCAAGGCTTTGGACGGCTCTGCCGACTTGAGTCTGATAGTTGGGACCATGTAAGCTCTATCGTGGTAATGTTGGTTATATGACAAGTCTCCCATTGTTCCTCATGATTTCAGCTATGAATGTACATCAGTCATGACATTATGTTTTCAGCAGATTTGGCCCAATGTTCAGTTTTACTTATGATTATAAGATTTTAGCTTTGGGTCATTCGATTCAGTTATGATGTTCAGTTATGTTCAGAGCATGATTTCAGTAAATAGCATGCAAGCCGTACTCTCAGTTTCTTATCTTGATTATGTTTTATATTATGAATGTTCAATGATTTTACTTACTTAGCGGTTATACTTACCTTGTATACTCGGTACATTCCACGTACTGACCGCATACTCTATGTTGTATCATTTCATGATACAGGCTTCAATATTAAGACTCTGCCTCGTTGCTCGCAAGCCTCCCAAGGTATTGTATCCGGTCTCAGTTGGTGAGTCCTTATCTCCCGAGGATCATTCCTTATTTTTATATTTTCAGTTTCAGGCTTAGAGAGTTAGTTGCGGTCTTGCTCCATCAACTCATCAGAAATAAAGGCTTTTAAGACATAGATTGCGTTCAGCTTCAGACTCATGTTGTATGTTATGATGTTATGCTATGTTCAGACTTCTCTATGTTTTATTACGTTGATCTTCCGCTTTTATTGATTGATTTAGATGTATGTTCATGCCATGGGTCGACTTGGAGTCTCTCAGGGCTCTTTGTCCCGTATCTTGATCCCAGCCCATGTTCGGTTCGTGACAAACTTGGTATCCGAGCCTTAGATTTTGAAGTGTCCTAGGGTGTCTGAAAGTCACGTTAAGTAGAGTCTTTTTCATGGGTGTGAAGCACGCCACACTTATGACGAAGAGGATATTATTTAGGAAATTTTCCCTTCTTTCATGATCTATGTCGTGCGGTGAAATGTCTCTCTATCTTTCTAACTCGTGCATACACGTTTGCAGAATCATGCCTCCCTGCAGAGTTAATGGAAGGGCAAATGGAAACATAAATACAAGGATGGCAATATAGAAAGGCATTAGCAGGCCCTACCAGCCCATGTAGAGCATATACCCGAGCTAGTTGCCCACTGAGTTCAAGGCAGCCATTCAGATGCTAGCTTAAGCCTTGACCGCCCAAGTCTACCAGTAGGCAGTAGAGCATGTCGCTTAGAACGGGAATGCGGCGATAGCGAGGGTCAGATATTTTCTAAGTATGAACACTCCAGAGTTTCTTGGGTCAAAGATGGACGAGGATCCACATGAGTTCATCAACTAGATTCTAAAGATCACCCAAGTCATGGGGGTGACTGGAGAGGAGTGCACCTATTTAGCCTCATATCAATGGAAAGGGGTTGCGCACATTTGGTTTAAAAAGTGGAAGGATAGTAAGGCAGTAGGAGCAGGCCCAATTGGTTGGGATGACTTTCATGCTGCATTTTTGGAGCGGTTCTTCCCACATGAGATATGTGAGATTAGAGTAGCTGAATTGGTGAATCTGAGACAAGGGAAGATGACAGTGCAGGAGTATGCCTTAGAGTTCACTTGTCTATCAAAGTATGCACCAAAGTTAGTGGTTGATTAGAGAGCTCGACTAAGCAGGTTTAAACATAGAGTGCCTGACTACCTGGACAAGGATTGCAGGACTACCATGCTTCATTAGGATATGGATTTTCCTCGAATGGTTTTGTACGCCCAGCAAATGGAGGCGGTGCATGAGAGAGAGAGAGAGAGGCCAAGAAGGCCAGGACAAACAACTATGGGTTCTCTCAGCAGAGACAAGGTGGTGGGCACTAACAGTAGTCCCACCAAAGATCTTTAGCCCCCACGCCGTCGTCTATGAGTGTGCCATCCTAATCTAGGAGTGACAAGAGGGGGCAAGCATCAGGCTTTAGAGGATAGAGCAGCAGACCCGCAGGGTCCAGCATCCCAGAGTGTAGAAGATCTGGCCGGAGACAAACAGGCCAGTGCTTGGTAGGTACAAGTGCTTGCTTCGTGTGCGGGAAACCTAGACACATGCTTAGGAATTATCCAGTAGCAAGATAGGGTCATGATTGGGGCTGAGGCCCAACTTCTAGTTCAGCAGCTCCACCAGCACGACCAGCTCAGCAGGGGGCAGCTATTAGCATAGGTGGCAAACACTATCAAAACAGATTCTATGCCCTAGCATCCCGTTAGGATCAGGAGGTCTCCCGGGATGTAGTCAATGGTATGTTATGAGTATTTTATCTTGATGTATATGCATTATCAAATCTAGCGGCTACCTTATCTTTTGTGACGTCGTATGTTTCTAGTAGTTTCAAAGTTAGTCCCGAAATCTTATCAGAACCCTTCTCAGTCTCTACTCCAATTGGTGATTCAATTATAGATAGACGGGTGTATAAAGATTGCCCTATCACAGTCCTTTAGAAAGTCACCTTAGCAGATCTAGTAGATCTAGACATGACCGATTTTAGTATTATCCTAGGCATGGATTGGCTACTTGCATGTTATGCCTCAGTCAATTGTAGAACCCCTGCGGTTGAGGTCAGATTTTCGGGTGAGGCATTCCTAGAGTGGAAGGATTGTTCAGCTGTGTGATAATGTCCAAAATATATTCTTAATTCAAAGAATATACACGACCGAAGTATCAAAACAAGTAACCCGATGACTACCGGGGTCGAATCCCACGAGGACTAGGGAATGATAAATTCAAGAGTCTATTGAGAAATTGATATTATCTTTCACCATATAGATTTAATATAAAAACAAGGAAAATGGGGGGGGGGGTTAAACTTTGCATAGAATTACTCAAGTTGATTTAGTGAAATAAAAATAACAAGATCAGCTAAGTTGTTGACAATAGTGTGAAATACTAGAGGTGCGGTGTAGATGAAATACTAACTAGCTCGGGATAGGCCAGGTCATCTCATAAGTTCAAGTGTAAATAATCTGGGGAAGTAGGTAGGCTCAGCTTCTCAGACTATTGACTACCCCTAGCTAGAGTTTTCCTCAAAATCTAGCTGCGATTTAGCCCAACCCGAATTGATTTGGATCAGCAACTTCACTATTCCTAGCTATTAGCTTCCAATAAGGAAGGAGGAAGAAATTTCAGCCATTTCTAGCTTAATTTTAAATCTCTTATCCATACTCACTACTAAACTCCCTTCCAATACTTAATTATTCTCTCCTGAGCAACAATCAAGCAAGTATAGATAGACCCATATCATCATCAATGGATCTTCACTAATAGATTGAAGGGAATCTAATAGATTTATACTTAATTGAACATTATGAAGATGACTCTAGCAGTACCCAATCCAATTAAGTATTCATCATCACACACCTCTAGTTAATGATTTTAGCTACTCATAGTTAAGAAATTAAAAAACACGTTCATCAATAGCATCATTGAATTCAATAATAAGAGTAGCTGAAACTTAATAATACCAAAGAAGAAAATAGAGCAGAGTATTTTGATCTCCGGAAAAATAGCATGCCCGAGTGATGATTTATAACTTAGTGTTGTCTTGTTCATCGACTTAATTATATGCATTCTCATGTAATTTTATGTAAATGTGAATATATACACTAACCAACATGATTAGTTCTTATTTTTGTAGGTTCAAAATGAATTCTAGGGACTAATCCATGAGTTGGTGAAGTGGAGGCATGGAATGGGAATTAAAAAGCGAACATCGGCAAGGAGGATGTGCGAAACAGCCCACTTGCGTGTTGGCAACGTGCCACAGCAGGCTGGCTGCATGACCAAGGCCGTGACACTCCACCTAGCGCGCTGCACAAGCAGCGTGACACGCTGCCAACGCGGCAAGGGGCTGCCTGGCGACGGTTTTGTGAGTTTCCAGTGTGCATTCGCGTTACCTTCGTATCACGAAGGCAGTGCTCCGTGATACACTCCGTGACATGGAGCCACTCCACTTCGGGCTAAATAGTTGCTTTTTCTCATTTACTATAAATAGGTCCCTTAGCTCCTAAAAACTAAGTCACGATTTTATTCTTAAAAACCACCTAGGAGTGAAGGGAGAAGTGGGAGAACTCACCTAGGGTTCATCAATTTCATCTTCTCATCTACCAATTCTTGTAAGTATGTTACTTTAACAATGTTTTATTGTAATTTTACGAACATGAGTGTCTAGAACCCTTCCTCTAGGGTTGAAGCCATGAGTTATGAGTGTGTTTTTACGAATTTGCTTTGGAATTAAGTTATTGATTGTTGTTTTGTCTTGCATTCTTAATTATGGTTGTTTTTATGATTGATCACCATGAAAACACACACATTAAACTTAGACAAATGCTTGAGAAAGCAAACCTAGGGAAGAACATAAGAATGTAGGAAGCAAGTTCTTGTCTTTTGATAAGATTTTGTGGTTAGGATAGAAATATACCTAATACCTTGCTTGGTTGATACAATGGGAAGAGAGAAAGACATCGGCTTAGATTTGTCACTCCACCACTCGTAGAAGAAGTTGTGAAGCTAATTTTGGTTAAATGGTTGGAGGTACGAAAGTACCCTAATCAATGGCATAACCCCATAAACCACATCCACGTAGTTAAATGCCCACGAACTAGAATTAGCAACCTCGCTCTCAATGTAGTAGTGAGGCTAGTTTGTCGCGTTTAGAGGTTCAGAAGACCATGAACATGCAATTCTAGCTATGTGAGACGATAATTGATAGTTTCATACTTAAACCATTGCAAATCATAGTATCGCATAATTATCCATCTTTAACTCTATGTTGCTCCTTGAATGAATTTAGAGTATTTCGTTGACCATAATTAGATTTAATTAACCTCTATCGAAAACTTCTATAATAAACACTTTCGGTGTTTAATATCACACTTGAACTTGATAGTTAGCTGAATTGGTCAAGTCCCTGTGGGTTCGACATCCGGCTCTTAAAAAGGGCCACTATATTACTTGTACGACCCGTACACTTGCGGGGCCCAACAAGTTTTTGGCGTCGTTGCCGGGGACAACATATTTTCTACAAGATTCAATCAAAATCTCTTTCTCAGCTAAAAGATTGTCTTCAACTAAAAGAGGAAATAATGATGTGATGTGTACTTGGATATTCTCTCAATCTCTCTATCATTATATCTTCTTTTTCTCTCCTTTTTTTGTGTGGAGTACTTCTTTTTCTAATTATACCCTAAAAAGTAGGGTACTTTTCATCTCCTTTTCAATGCTGGACGATTATACCCTTAATAGCCCCGTTCTAGAACTGGCGAAGGTACCGGAGGTTTACTGATAAAATTCGTGAATCGCCGGGTATATGCTCTTCTTATGAACTCATTTCCAGTGAACTTTGGCGGTTCACCCGGCGTTTCGCCGATGCCAATCTATGGACCAACGGATCTTCAATGCCAATTCCATGAGACCATAGAGAAAGTCCAGGTTATAAGGGATAGGTTAAGAATAGCTCAGAGGCCCCAAAATTCCTATGCGGATGTGAGAAGGAGACAACTTGAGTTTGAGGTCGATGATTGTGTGTTTTCGAAGGTATATCCCATGAAGGGAGTGATGAGATTTGAAAAGAAAGGGAAACTTAGTCCCCATTATGTTGGCCCATACCGGATTGTGAAAAGGGTTGGCAAGGTAGCATATGAGTTGGAGTTTCCCTCAGAATTAGCTTCAGTTCATCCAGTTTTCTATGTATCGCTCTTAAAGAAGTGTTTGGGTGATCCAGCTCTGGTTGTTCCGGTGGAGAGTGTAGGTTTAAGGGACAACATTAGTTATGAAGATGTTCTGGTGGAAATATTGGATAGTTAGGTTCGAAGGCTAAGAAACAAAGAAGTAGCTTCAGTTAAAGTGTTATGGAGGAATCAGCATGTTGAGGGAGCTTCGTGGGAAGCCAAAAAAAAAATATAATGGATAGATACCCGCATCTATTCCTTTCTGGCATAGTTCTAGCTTGAGGTACCAGTTTCCTCCCTAGTACTATATTAAGTTTCATGTTCAGCTCTTGTCCCCCAGTTTCTTTCAAGTCAATGTATGTATGTATGATCCAGGAATTCAGTTTAGTCATGTAGTTCAGGTTGGAGTTAGTCACTCTGTTAGGTTTCAGCTTAAATGATCAGTATTTGAGTATGATGATTGCATTTCTTAGTTTTTCGGAATGATTTCCCACATTCTAGGAAGAATGTTCCTAAGGGGTAGATATTGTAATACCATGAAAGCCCTAAGATTATAACCAAGGGTTGACACAGAGAAAATATGATTTTCTATACCAGGTCAGAAGATGAGTCGTTTTGTGACTTGCGAGGTAGGCCATGGGTCGTGGAGTGACTCGTGGGGTAAGGATTGGCCATGGTTTGGAATCTTTACTTTTGGGTGACCACAGACATGACCATGAGTTGTGATTCGCAGCACGACTCGTTAAGTCAGTCCAGGTCAAAGAGGATTTGAAGGAAGAAGAAAGGGGGCAGTGTACCTAACTGATTGGTCACCACGACTCGTTGGGCACACCACGAGTCATGGTGTCCCTCGTGGGGATTGAGAGAGGAATTTTTGTAGTGTTGTGCACAACTGGTGGGCACGAGTCCTGGCCTTACACAACGACTAGTCCAGTCCCTCATTGGAACTAGCAGCCTGGTTTTTCCCTGCAAGTTTATTAAGGTTTTTTTGTTTTTGTAATTCCTATATTCCTCAAGCCTAAACTACGTCATTATAAGCTCTAAATAGTGATTTTTAAGAAGAGTAAGTTCATTCTAGGCCTATCCTAATTCATGCATGCAAGTTTAGAAATTTTGAGAGGTGATCAAGTCTAGTTCTCCGAAATTCTTGCTTAATTCTCTTTGGGCAATCAAGGAAGTGTGAAAATCATATCTCTTCAGGTATGTAAGCCTATGAATGTGTGGAATTGTCCACACCCGTGCCCAATTCCGTCTCAATTCATGATGTTCTAATTGATGATTCCATGGGGTTTCTACTCGATGCATGAATTCCTAAATATTAATCATGGGTATGATCTAAGCATGTTTTGAATAATGAATTATGATTAATAGGCATATTTTAAAATGTTTTAAATTATAAATTATGTTTTCAAATGCTCTAAACTATGAGGCCCATTCATCATGAAATTGAGATCCATGAGATATATGTTCAAGTATGATGTTATGTTTATGAAGAAAGTATGGATTTGAAATACCCATTACGTTCATGTTTTCAAAGTGAATGAGGTTAATTTCAAGAATGTTTAAGTATTGGGCAAGCCCATATGATCAAGTGTGTTTTATGATTCCATGAATTAGCTTACCACATAGTTTTGGAGTCAAGACTTCCATTATTTTTCAGCCTATGGTATGGTTTGAGCCAAGGCTCCTCATGTTATGATTTTAGATTATGCATGTATGTTATTATTCAGCTTCGTTACTGGATGATGGTCAGCTTCATTGAAAAACGATTGGAGATCATGTGGATGTATTTGGGAGTAGTGTCTAGTACTGAGTAGGCTAAGGGTCAATCAACCCTATGCCTTAGAAATACGCGCCAATGTAGGTATGATCAGATTATTTGGGATCTCCTTTGGAGCATTCCCCTGCCAACAAGGGCCCTTAAGCTTGATATCAATATCAGTGGCGTCCTTAGCCTTGGAAAGGCTTTGGACGGCTCTGCCCATTTGAGTGTGATAGCTGGGACCACATAAGCTCTATCGTGGTAATGTCGGTTATATGAAGAGTCTCCCGTTGTTCCTTATGATTTTAGTTATGCATGTACATCAGTCATAATATTATGTTTTCAGAAGGTTAGACCCAATGTTCAGTTTTACTTATGATTATCATATTTCAACTTTGGGCCGTTCGATTTAATTATGATGTTCAGTTATGTTCAGTTCATGATTTCAGAAAATAGCATGCAAACCCTACTCTCAGATTCAATCTTGATTATGTTTTATATTATGCATGTTCAATGATATTACTTACTTAGTGTTTTTACTTGTCGTTTCATGATACAGGCTCCGATATTCAAACTCATCCTCGTTGCTAGTCAGCCTTCCAGAGTAGCGTATCCAGTCTCAGTTGGTAAGTCCTCATCTCCTGAGGACCATTCGTTATCAGTTATTTTTATATTTTCAGTTTCAGGCTTAGAGTGTTAGTTGGGGTCTTATCCCATCAACTCATCATAAATAGAGGCTTTTCATACATAGATTGTATTCAACTTCAGACTCGTGTTGTATGTTCTAATGTTATGCTATGTTCAGACTTCCTCTATGTTTTATTATGTTGATCTTCCACTTTTATTGATTGAATTTTTTGTATATTCATGCCATGGGTCGACTTGGAGTCTCTCGGGGCTCCTTGTCCCGTGTCTATATCGAGCCCGTGTTCAGGTCATGAAATCATCATATATACACTACTTTCATGCATAAAAGTGTACACGAGTTATAAGTAGAAATAAATTAAAATAAGTTATTGCTAAAATAAAGTTGTGTTCTTTCAAATTAAGTAGCAAACTTTGGTATAGTAGCACGGTAGTAATCTCTCAAAAAAAGCAATTTACGCAGATGGATAAAACCCCATGAAGCCAACTACATCAGAAAGAAAATATAGACATCAAGACTAATAACTATAAAATCCAAAGGAAAATAAAGTTTGTATTTAAAATCTAAAGTCACTATTTTATAATTAGGGATAGAAAACTATTTTAGTGTAATCTTATTGGGTTATTGGTTTAACCATTAACTAAACTCTTAAAACCAAAAATCAAACCGATAGCCCCATAAAAAAATTTACAAAACCATTTAAAAACCATTAGCCCAATACCACAATATAGATAAACCAATAAAAAAATTTCAATTCAATTTATAGATTAAATCGATTTTTGCACACTGCTAGTATCAAGTACATCACAAGGAAGATTCCATTCCGAAGCAAAATAAGTAGACACATATGAAAAAGTAGAACCCGGATCGAACAAAGCCATAGCCATTTTGTTGGACACAAAAATCGTATCTATGATAAAAGCGTCGAAAGCCTCTGCCTTGGGCCTACCTAGGATTGCATGGAAGTGAGCCTAAATATCCACCTGAGAACCTCCCCTGTTAAGATGTGCAACCCCTCTACCAGACTTAATACTACCCCTTCCAGACTGAGGACCTCGACTACCAGTATGGGTGCAACTTCTAACCACCGGCTCACTGCCCCTCCCTAACTTGAGGGTGATCCCTGCTGAATGCACTCCCTCCTCTCTCGACAGGGGCCGGAGATCTAGGAGTTGGGTGTGGAACAATATGCCCACTCTGTCCATATTTGGGACACTATATGTGGATGTGGCCATACTCTCTGCACTCGTGACACACCTTCTAAATCACCGACCTCTGAGTTAGAACTGAAGAAATAGGACGATCCCCGAAGTCTGAGCGAATTATCTGGTTACCTCCGACTATACATGCTGATTGTGGAGTGGTCCATAATGAACCCCCAGTTTACACCGACATTCTTAACTGAAATAGGGCGTCCTTAGTAGCCTTGAGGTACCAGAGTCCTGGCAAAAGAGCCACTGTAAGAAACATCCTTCCGAGCCTTTTTCTTAGAATTTCTTCACGTATTCCTCCTGTTCCCTCCTCCACGTTCTTCACATACTCGACTACCTCCTGAAAGGTCTTACCTATAGAAACTATCTGAAGAGCTGACAGCTAAAGCCCCACATTTAGGCCTTTGAAAAATCGCTTGATCCTTTCTTCCTCTATTGGGAGTAAGGGCAGAGCATACATGGACAGGTTGTAAAATTGAGCCTTGTATGCTACGACTAAAAAGATCCCTTGCTCAATGGTGGTTAACTCGTCTCGCCTCCTATCTCTCAGCGTATGGGGTACATACTTCTCCTGAAAGGTGGAGTAGAATTAGGTCCAGGTCAATGGTCGTGATCCTGCTAGTCTACTCTCTATAAAAGCCCTCCACAAAGCTTAGTATCACCCATCAGCTGGAAGGTGACAAACTCCATCCCATACTTCTCCACTTCCCCTATGTTCTGGAGCCTCTCATGACAATCAATTATAAGCTCATAGGTGTCCTCTGTCTCTGTACCGTAGAAGGTGGGAGGCTTAATTTTGGTGAACCTCTAGAACAGGTCATGTTCCTCCCCAATCATTACCGGTCCAACTTTCAGCATTGAAAATATCACAACCTCTGGCATATCATCAATATGAGGAGCCACAACAGTTGCATATTGTATCCCCAACAGCTGTTCGACAAGAGTCGCTGGTGACGAGCCATGGTACGACTCGTGGTACACTGGTATGGGTCATATTATGGAGCTGTGGTATGATTTAGAGAGTTCAACAAGGATTTGACCAGGATGTTATGGCTGTGTGCTACGATCCGTACTAGGACGGTACGATGATCTAGATATTTCTCCAAGGTAGATCTCAAATCAGGATTCCACCATCTCAAGATAGAGAATGTGACATTCCAAAAAGAGCCTTTAGGACTTATTATGGTCACTACAAATTCGTAGTTATGAAATTCTCTCAAATTGGAAGAATCCATTTTGCATCTTTTTCTATATGCTTTTAATAATCCTCTGGGTGGTTTTATAATTATTTTTTTACACTCAGAAGGTTAAGAACCTAAAGCCAGGACCTCAAAGGATGCTGGAGTAGCTGCAACATCTCCCTAAGTTGGAACCTCCACCTCCACAGCCACTTTCTCTTGGACTGCCGATGGTATGGGAGATGCTGACCTCTCTTGAACAGGAGCAGGAGCATGGGCCCCTCCTGTGATAGTGACAAGCCTCCGCCTGCGACCTCGGCTCCATCCTCTACCATGAACTGCGGCTGCTGCTATTGGCTCGGGTGCTCCCTCTTTTATTTTCGTCTGCACGTATTCTCACCATCTATGAGAGAAATAAAGAAGAGTTTTTGGGTAAAAATTTGGATCGCTAGATACAGATCGGAATCAAGTATTCACATGAAAAGGAAAGAAGAAGAGAGTTTTTCTAAGGTCCTACAACCTCTTGAAGATAAGTTATGATCGTCTCCGCACCGATTTGCGAGTCACTACTAGACCTGTCTTAGTGCAATGAGATTGATGAACCTAGAGCTATGATACCAACTTTTTCACGACCCCAATGACCGTGATTAGCACCCACACAAACCCCCGGTGTGCAAACCAACCAATCCTAACTATTTCCCCAACATTCAGAAATAGTATAACACCTTTGGAAATAAATGAACAATTGATCGAAATGACTTAAGGAAATAAAAACCAACTCTTACAAAATATTCCCAGAACCTTGTTGTCATTGCACTTTAGACGTCTATACACATGTCTAATATTGATTTAAACTAAAAATAAATAAACTGCAAATGTCTGGACGAGAGACATCTTCGAAGGAGGAGTGAATAGCACATCCTGCATCACTCATCTTTCAATTAGTCTCATGTTGCTCTAAAGGTGAGGTCAAGAGGAGCTTCTGGGATTGAATTCTGCACTCAGAAAACGATGTGCAAGAGTAGCGTTAGTGCAAAACACACTACTGGTAGGCATCACCAGCCAACCTTACATAATAACGCGCATACATATAGACAACAATGTGCAATTAGTCCAAAAAATCATTCATACATTACCATACTCATTTCAGGAATTTAAATCTGCTCAGGTGCTAACCGACCTGCTCATCGGATTTGGCCATCGCTCCAATGGTCGCTTGACCGCTACCACGGTCTCGCCATGATGGAATAAGTCTTGCTGCAGTGGTACTGCTAGGAAGTAACTCGACTTAGTTGCACAGTAAATATTTCACCAACTCTTTACAACCTATACATCATTATAAACATCCATGTACACAATAATCAACAATAAATTATAGATATCACATAACCACATAGGGTATATAATGAGTCATTCTCAAAGATTCTACAACTCAATCACTAATTCCCTTTTAAATATTCCATCCAACAAGTCATTGCAAGCCTCGACAATTAAGACGACAAGCACATGACCACAAGTTTATTTTAGTTAAATACATATATTAAGTCTAAATCTCATAATTCTTAAAATATAACAATAATACAACAAATAGTGACATGCCGGGCACACGCCTCCATCATATCACCATAAACACTCATCCACTGAACATCGATGTATCCACATGCTAGAGAGTCTTATTTCTGCCCTTCCAGTCATGACTTGCAGGGGACTCTAGAAATCCATGTACTGTACTAGTGCAGTACACTCTCTCACTCATATGCACGTCCGGATGCTCCCGTCGTATATAAGCCATTCAGTCATCATTGCTCACTCGGATGCTCCCCTCAGGCATGAGCTACTCATCTTAAGATATTCAGATTATCCACATTCATTATTATAGTACATATATTATCATTAGTCTATTTTTATTACTTTTCGGAGGTGTAATTCCACCCCCATTAACTTAACTCTTTTTATACGGTTCAATCAATCTCAACAAGTACAGAGGCCATGAACAGCATATGCACTTTATTCCACATTACATAGATAACCATATAACATTGAAATCACTCTATCAAGGAATTCAACAAGAAATATTAAAACACTTAAGATCCAGAGACAATATACATTATAGTTCCACATCTATGCATACCATTATGAAAATTCTAACTCCTTCTAAACCATAAATCTACCTCAATTTGGAGGATTCGAATGACTATCACCTTGCTGGAGTGCTGCCATATCTCAACGTTTACGAATGCTCAAAGTCTAGAAATAAGAAAAAACAGGACAGAGATCCCCTCTTGCTTAAATTAAAGGAAGATGTCCACCAGCAGAATGTGTTAATTTTCACATAAGAGGGAGATGGTGTCCTAAGGTATCAAGGTAGGTTATGTGTTTCAAACATAACGGGTCTCAAAGATAGACTCATGGAAGAAGCACAAAGTTCTAGGTATTCGATTTATATAGGTTCCATAAAAATGTACCATGACTTGGAGGAAGTCTATCACTTGAATGGTATGAAGAGAGATATTGATGACTTAGTCACTAAATGTCTGAATTGTCAACAAGGTATGGTCGAGCACCAAAGGCCATATGGTATGGCTCAGAATATAGCATTCCAACAAATAAAAGAGGAAGATGATCAATATGGACTTTATCACTGGTCTATCGAGGTCACATGGGCAACATGACTCTATCTGGGTAACTGTAGACTGAATGACCAAGTCAGCTCATTTCTTATCAGTTAAGACTACAGACTCAACTGAGAATTATGCTAGATTGTACAACCGCAAGATAGTCAAACTTCACGGAGTTCCATATCTATCATATTAAATAGGGGCACATAGTTCACTGCCCAGTTTTGAAAGTCATTCAAAAGAGGATTAGTAATAAAGGTAACATCAGCACAACTTTCCACCCACATGCTAAGAGCTTGTTTTATTGATTTCAAGGGGAATTGGGATGACTATTTTCCTCTTATAGAATTTTCATACAACAACTATCATTTCAATAGTCAGATGGCTCCTTATGAGGCTTCTTATGGGCAGAGGTGTAGATCTCCAATTGGTTGGTTCAAAGTTTTATGACGTCCAAATCCACTCCTTGCTAGGAGTGAGTGTAAACGATCGTTAGCCAAAAAATATACCCGACGGATGTCGGGGTCAAATACCACAAGGAATTGAGTCGATAACCCAAAAGTTATAAACTAATTTAAACTAGAATGCGTCATTTTTCAACATTTGAAAAGTAAAATTGGGAAAAAAGAAAAATCATATTAGATTCAAATTTAGAACTATGCAAGGGGAATTCTGAATGTTGCAATCACAAGTGAGATAGCTAGGGGTTCACTATTGATGGGCTTACAACTAGAACGAGATTCACTTCATCTCCTTAGATTAAAATTTAGCATAGATAGCAGTGGATAAATTACATTCTCTCATTCTTCAACCACAAGAATATTTATGCCTTGGGTTTTCTCAAACCTCAAGGGCAAATTAAAATTATCAACCACAAAAGCTTGAGGAAGGATCAAGCTATCTCTAGCCTTGAACCATTAATAGAGTGGGAATGCGGGTTTTGAATATCTGTAGCTCAACTCCACACATCAACACTCCAAATCCTCCCTATTATTTCCTCACCTAATTGTCACCCTTCTTTCTCAAGAAAAAGAAAAAAGTAAACAAAATTCATGTTTGCAACCATCAATTTTTACAATTAAAACATGGAGAAAACAATAGATATATACTTGCAATTATAATCCAAGAACAATTAATCAATACCCATTTAAGTTTGCAAACCCACCATGCTCACACCCCTAGCTGGAAAATTAGCTACTCATATCTAGAGAGAGAGAGAGAGAGAGAGAGAGAGAGACTACCAAGATAAATTACCTCACAATTTATCATATTGCTTCAAAAATTTTCTTTACAAGGTCTTACAACATTGGTGGAATTCTCTCAAATTGGGTTAAAGAAAAAGAAGAATAAAAGAAAATTCTATCTCTACAATTTTATGGTGTTTTTCTTCTCTCTAGAATTGAATGTGATGTGGTGTGTGGTGTACAATTAGGTTCATAAATATCTATACTTTCTTATGTATAAGTTTCTCCAATTTCCCTTGGAGGCTTGTAGGAGCTTTGGGACCCTTTCGAGACGTTTTCTCCTATCCATCAATGAAATGAGTCACTTTGCCTTTGAACTATGTGTAGTAGGTGCCAACCTGCATAGCACCGGTGCATAACAAGTTGATAACATCCTAAATATATCCTTAATGCAAAAAATATACACGGCTGAAGTATCAAAACAAGTAACCCAATGAGTGCGGGGGTCAAATCCCACGAGGGCTAGGGAATGATAGTTACAAGTATCGATTGAGAAATTGATGTTAGCTTGCACCACATAGATTTAATATAAAAACAAATAAAATTGGGGGAGTTGAAATTTTCATAGAATTGTATTGGTTGACATAGTAAAATAAAATAGCAAGATCAACTAAGTTGTCAACAAGGATGTGAAAGACTAGAGGTGCGGTGTAGATGAAATACTAACTAAATCGGGACATGCCAGGTCATCTTATGAGTTGAACAAGTGAAAATAATCTCGGGAAGTGGGTAATTACAACTTTTCAGCCTTTTAATTACCTCTTACTAGAGTTTTGTCAAACCTCTAGTCGCAATTTAGCTCAACCCGATTTAATTTGGATTAGCAACTGCACTAATTTCTAGCTATTAGCTACTACTAAGGAATGAGAATGCCATTTCAGCTATTTCTAGACCAATTTCACACTCTCTTCTCCATACCAACTACTAAATTCTCTTCAATACATAATTATTCTTTTACAAGCAACAATCAAGAAAGAATAGATAGACCTATACCATATCGATTGAAGAGAATCTAATAGATTTACACTTGCATGAACAATAAGAAGATGACTCTAGCAATACCCAATCCAATTAAGTATTCATAAACACACACCTCTAGTTAATGATTTTAGCTACTCATAGTTAAGAAATTAAAAAATACATTCATCAATAACATCATTGAATTTAATAGCAAGAGTAGATGAATCAACTTCACAAAATAATCTCCAACAATAGCTGAAACTTACTAGTACAAAGAAGAAATAGAGTAGAGTAATCTCTACAATTTTCAATCAGAATCTCCCTCTCTCTAGTGAGAAAATGTTCTTCAGCTAAAAGGGGAAACAATGATGTTATGTAAGCTTTGTTCTCTCTTAAAATCTCTATTTCTATCTCTCCTCCTGCATATCAAAGTACAAAAGTACTTTATCTTCTATTTATATCCTGAAAAGTAGGGCACTTTTTATCTCTTTTCCAGTGTTGGATGATTATATCATCATGAGCACCATTCTGGAACCAACAGAGAAACTGGCGGTTCGCCAGTTACAATCCGTGAACCGTCGGGTATTTTTGCTACATCCTCACTCCATTCCAGTGAACTCTGGCGGTTCACACGGCGTTTCGCCGATGCCAATCTGTGAAACACCGGGTCGTTAAGACATTTTCTAGAACTTTGTGTATCTTTTGGCGACTGAAGCGGTGACTCTCTACTGGCAAGTCGCGAACCGCCGGTCGCATTAATCCTCTGAGGTAGTGATGTTTGGCCTTTGGCCGGCATCTCACCGGTTTTCATTTGAAAATCTCCAATTCACTCTCATTCCCTTTTTTGCTCCATTTTTGCTCTTTTCTTCACATTTAGTCATCTGCACACGATAAAAGCAAAAAGGGCATAAAATCCAAATAATTAATTCAACCATAAGTAATCCAAATTATTGGGATTTTATGCCCTTTTTTCTTTTGTTGTGTGCAGATTCCTAAGTTTGAATAAAATAGCTAAAATTTTGTAAAATGGAGGAAATAAGAAGAAGTGGCACAACACAAGTGTTAAATGGCGAAACACTGGTTAAAAAGATGAAAGTCACTGCCTTGTCGAAGGAATGCCACCGGCGGTTCACGAGTCACCTATGGCGGGACACCAGTTCAGTCACCGAATGACACTCCAAAAAGTCTGGACTTGGCATTTAAGGTTCGAAGGTTCACGGTTTGGCATCGACAAAATGCCGGGTGAACCGCTGAAGTTTACTAGAATGACTGAAGAAGAAGAGAAAGTATTCGGCGGTTCACGAATTTCATCGGTGAACCGCCGGTGCCTTCGCCGGTTCCACAACGATGCTTTTAAGGGTAAAATTATCCAAGGCTAAAAAAGGAAGGAAAAGTACCCTACTTTTCAGCGTATAAATAGAAAGAGAAGTACATTATAGAAAGGAGAGGAGGACAAAGAGCAAGAAGATAGAGAGATTGAGAGATAAGCCAAGTACACATCACATCATCTTTCCTTTTTAGCTGAAGAAAATTTTTTAGCTGAGAAAAGGGATTTTGATTGAAAGTTGTAAAAGATACTCTGTTCTCTTTTCTTCTTTGGTATTATTTAGTTTCAGTTGTAGTTGAAGTATAACTGTTCTTTTGATTTATCTACTCTTCTTATTAAATTAATGATGCCTTTGATGATTTTATTTTTTAGTTTCTTAACTATGAGTAGCTAAAATCATTAACTAGAGGTGTGTGATGATGAATACTTAATTGGATTGGGTATTGCTAAATTTAACGTCATAATGTTCAATTTAGTTTAAATCTATTGGATTCCCTTCAATAAATTAATGAAGATCCATTGATGATGATATGGGTCTATTGTACTTGCTTGATTGTTGCTCGGGAGAGAATAGTTAAGTATTGGAAGGGAATCTAGTAGTGGGTAAGGATGTGAGGTTATAAAGTTAAGCTACTGATAGCTAAAATTACTTCCTCCTTCCTAATTAGCAACTAATAGCTAGAAATAGTGAAGTTTTTGATCCAAATCAATTCGCGTGTGTTAAGTTGCAGCTAGAGTTTGAGAAAATTCTAATTAGGGGTAGTCAATAGGCTAGGAAGATGAGGCTACCTATTTCCCGAGATTATTTACATTTATTGGACTTATGAAGATAACTTGGTCCATCCCAATATAATTAGCATTTCATCTACACCACACCTCTAGTATTTCACAAATATTGTCTACAACTTAGCGGATCCTTTTATTTTGAGTTCACTAGAGAAATTTTTGTAACTTTTTCAAAGTTTATTCCCCCCATTTCCTTGTCTTTATGTTAAATCTATATGGTGCAAAATAAAATAAACTTCTCAATCAACGCTTGAATTCATCACTCCCTAGTCATCATGGGATTCGACCCCGTCACTTATTGGGTTACTTGTTTTTATGCAACAACCGTGTATATCATTTGATTTAAGAATATATTATGGACGTTATCAAAAATGGCGCCGTTGTTGTGGACTGGCGTTTGATGATCTTGTGATTACTTGTTAAGTTTAATTAGTGTGCATCGTAGCTACTTGATTTGATTTTCTACTTTGTTTTTAGGATCTAACCACCTCATGAGCCATCACTCCCAAGAAGGAGATAGTTCAGTGGAGGGGAACATGGAACTTGATGAAGATAATCCAGTGATGCCGGAAGTTGCAGGTATCATTCGCCTACCATCGGCAGTAGGGAATGCGGTGTTCCGTGTTACTAGCACCATGTTGCACTTATTGCAGATGAAAGGGATTTTTGGCGGCAAACCAAGAGACGATGCAAATCGGAACATGATGAATTTCTTAGAAATTTGCTAGCCCTTAAACATCACAAACATTACTCAAGAGTCAATCCGGTTAAGACTTTTCCCTTTCTTATTGACACGGAAGCAACAATGTGGCTGGAGGAACTTCCTCCGGGGTGTATTACTTCGTGGCAAGATTAACCGAGGCTTTCCTAGATCGGTTTTTCCCTCCCTCAAAGATGTTACAACTGAGGGATGATATCACAAACTTCTGCCAAGAACAAGGAGAGCCCTTGCATGAGGCATGGTTAAGGTTTAAAAAAGAAGGTTTCTCTTTGCCCAAATCATAGATTACCGGATGGAGTGCTTCTCCAAAGTTTCTATAGGGCCCTTGATTCAATAAACAAATCCATTGCCAACAACATAGCTGGGGGATCAATTATGGACCAAAAATATGGGTTAGCCAAAGCTCTCCTTGACCGAATGACAAAAACCAACAGGGATTGGCACACAAGGGAGACGAGTGTGTCCACTAATGAGATCGGCTTAAGTGCATTGGTAGCGGAGTTGCAAAAAAGGGATATTCAGAGGGATGGGATTCTTTCCAAGATGATGACACAATTAGAATTGATGACTAAGCATGTGATGGGAGTAGGCCCGAAGGTGGTAAATGCTGTGGGAATGCAAGGTCCCCTGCAATATGAAAGAGAGACTTCACCACAAAGATATGACGAAGAATGCCAATATATGGGTAACCAAATGGGAGGGCCTTTACCTGGCTTTAAAGGATCAAACCAAGGTCATGGCACCCAAGCGATGATAACCAAGGGTGGAGAAATCGTGAACAACAAGGATGGCCCGAAAGGAATGAGAGGTGGAACAATAGAGAGCCAAATCAAGAAGGTGATCGTTACCATCAAAGTGCAAGTTTATACATTCCGCCTCCTATGGTTTGAAATCCTCAAAACCAGCCAGGAGTAAGTGATGCGGGTAGCTCATAAATCAAAGACATGCTCTCAAGAGTTTTTAAGAAAGTGGAGTCGACCAAAAGTGGGGTGAAAGAATTAAGAGGGGAGGTGTCTAACCTCGCTCAAATAGTGAGTTCGTACTCTGCATCCATCCATCGAGAATTTGGAAGCTCAAATGACTCACTTATAAGTCTACATGAACCCGAGAATGAAAAGAACATTACCTAGTGACACAATGCCTAATCCAGAAAAAGATGGTCAATGCATGGCTATTGTCATTACATGTGGTAAGAGGACTGGAGATGCACAAGGAAAGCTTAGTGAGGTGGAGAACCCGAAGGTAGTTGACGAAGATGAGGTTGATAAAATGCCAATGATTTCGGAGAATGAAGAAGAAATAGAGGAAAAGGATGATGAGACCTACATTCAAGTGGATGATGAGGAAGTGGGCATGAAGGCCCCGGTTAATGATAGAGCTGAAGAAAGAATCCCACCACCATATCCACAATAGCTTACCAAGAAAAAGAATGAAGATCAATTTAAGAAGTTTTTTGACATGTTTAGCAAGTTGTACATAAACATACCATTAATGGACTCTTTGATCCAAATGCAAGGTTATGCCAAGTTTATGAAAGACTTGTTGAAAAATAAGAAGGTGGTTGATGCTGGAAATGAAGAGAAAATGCACCATTATAGTGCGGTATTGATGAGCAACCTTGCCTAAAAAAGGGAAGACCCTGGTGCTTTTAAAATTCCATGCACAATTAGGATTTATGTGTTTAAGAAGGCTCTATGTGATCTCGATGCAAGTATAAATATGATGTCCTTAATCAATTCTAATAAATTAGGCCTCGAAAATACAAAAGCAACATTGATGCAGCTACTAATGGCATATAGATCAATCAAAAGACCTGTGGGGGTGCTAGAAGATGTACTGGTGCGAGTTGACAAGTTCATTCTCCTGGCTTATTTTGTTATTCTAGATTGTGACATGGATGTGGAAGTTCCTACTATTTTGGGAATATCTTTGTTGGCTATCGGGAGAGCAGTGGCAGATGTGGAGCTAAGAGAGTTAAAATTTTAGGTTGGTGGTGAGGAAGTCACCTTCAAGGTATGTCCGTTAGCTGGAACTCCATCCGAATGCAAGGTTATTGGAGTATTGCAAAATGAAGATGAAGATAAGGGATTGAAGCTGAGCGAGACAGAAGTGGATGATGACCCGTAGAAAGTGATTAATTGAAAAAGGACTACGTCATGTCACGAGGATAAATAAGGCGCTTCTTGGGAGGCAACCCATGTTGTTATTGAATTATTTGATGTTTTTTTTTGTGTAGGAAATGAGAAATGAGAAGAAAAGTGAGAAGTAAATCATAATGGGAGAATCGGCGAGAGAACGACGACCCAAAATATGGATCGCCAAAGACAAGGGATCCTAAAGTAGAAAGATGGGTGTTTTACTGAAGCATCGGCGAGACACTGGAAAACCGCCAAATCCGATTTGTGGGTTGCTGGTGTATTGCCGGTCTGAAGCAGAGTACCTGAAGCGAGGGCCAGGATCGATGGATAATTGACGGGCCACAGTTTCAATTCGTGCACCGTTGATGCATCGCCGGATGGAACCAGATCACTGGGTACAAAACAAGTTGAACTGAAAAGTAGTGACGAACCACCGAATTGGACTGGTGAATCGATGGTTTATCACCAATCGTGCTCGTCCTAAATAAAAAAGAGGAATTTAAAAAGACTGGCCCACAAAATCCCAAATACTTTCCCAGCCGCCCTAATTCTGCAAATATTCCCATAGCTTTACTTTTCCCATTTTTCTTTCCATTTTTGTCTCTTCATTACCCAACATTCCCTATTCCCTACAATTTCTCATTTTCATCCTCTCCATTTTCCCACCTTTTCACCTTCCAACTCCCCACCAACTCACCCACATTAAACTCTCCACCTTCCCCTCAACCTATCACATTCTCACTTTTCACCACTAAATACTCATCCATATTTCATAATCAAAATAACTTTACTCTTACTATCTACTCTACACTCACTTGAACGTGCTCCTGCAATCTTGAGCTATTTTCCTTTTTGAGGCTAGAAGAGTGTGCAAATAGTCTTCCAATTCGGTAATATTTCTCTTGGCCCTGCTTTAATTTGAACATGGTTACATGATTCTATAGGAGTACTATTTCCCTTCCCTTCATTGTTGAGATTTTGACTGTGTTATGCTTGTGATTGAAGTGGGTATGTGCTTTTATGATGAGATTATGAAAAGGGTGAAGTCTGAGTAACCCGTTTACATAAAGAACAACGTTTTGCCCGATGATAGACCAGTGATGCCAATCTTAAGGGCTAAAATGTCATAAATATGAGTGAGAGTGGAGTATAATTACTGGCCTTATGTTTGTGGTGAAAATGTGTTAATGGGTGTTTGTGCGTAACGGGTCAGAATTTGAGACAGGAGTAGTCGGCCATCATTGGTCATATTCGGCGAAACGCCACTTGGGGCGCCGGTTCACTCTGAAATTGGTCTTAGCCACTAAGTGAATTCGGTGATACTTCGGCGGTTCACGAAATGTGACCGGCAAAACGCCGCTTAAACCACCAAAAATGACCAGATTTCCCCAGTGCTTTGTTACATACCGGCGTCCAGTCGGCGGCTCGCGAATTGTCTTCGGCGAACTGCCGGTTGTTCGCCGGTACCACCTACTTTTTAAAGGATTGTTTGATCATCACTTGTTTCTCAGTTCTTCTTTAGATTAGTTTCTTTTATTTTAATTTCACATACTTTTTTCAGAAACACAAATCATGTCATCCTCTAGGTCCTCCGGCAAAGGAAAGGCGCCTGCTTCATCTGTTATCAAGGGAAAAGGTAAAGAAAAGGATGTTCCCCCATGTGCCAACTCTAAGGAAGTTATTATTCTCTGTGTTCCTAACATGAAGGAGCACTACGTCATCTGCCAGGGACCCTCTATTGTGGTGAAGAAGAGGTTCGACTTGGCTGGGTTGAAGGGTGACTTCCCGAATATCACTGAGCAGTTCACCCACCGACAGTGACATGCATTTGACAACCCTTTGTCGTCGTACTACCCCATCCTTGTCATAGAGTTTTATGCCTCCTACCAGGCCTGCCAAGATAGCATGCGACATCGGGGTAAAGTGGTTGAGCTTCCCTGCCTGGCTTCGGTGATGATTCGTGGGGTAGAAGCGGATATCACCCCAGCTGCCATCAATTATCTATTTTGGGAAGATAAGATAGACTCTGCTACGGAATACATAGCACTGGTGGCCAATATGAAAGACCAATATAGGTGGCTGGCTGGATTATTGCTGTTGATACCCCCCTATAGGCCTCCATGGATGGTGAAATCTCTCGCTATGATTTGAAGTTTGAAGCCAAGATATGGTTGGATTTTAATTGCTCTCGCATCATCCCATCAAAGAATGAGCATAGGGTCACCATGGAAGCAACTATCTTGATCGCTTGCATTATGTCAGGGGTCCCCATCAACTTTGGCGATATTGTTGCTCAGCAAATGAAGAAGAAGGCGCGGCAGTCCAGCACTTCCATGCCATATGCTGTGTTGATCTTGCAACATTGTGCAGCAGCCAAAGTGCCTCTTTTTTGGACGAGACTCCTTCTTCTACTCTAGGAGTGATCACTATTGACAGGAAGAGAGACGCAAAGGCACCGGTAGTGAAATAGAAGCGCCTGCAAGTCTTCGGCGTACAAGAGGAAGCCCTCTCCCATGGGTCAGCCCAATCTTCCACCGCCCTAGATTCAATGTGCCCTAGCCTGACTTTTCAGGAAGCATCGGGTGACTTTCCCCAGCCCAGAGTTTCTCCACCTCCTCAATCTTCTCAATCAAGTGGTCTCCATGTCTTGTGGAGATGAAAAACTCGCATGAGAGCCAGCTTCAACGTTTGGCCACGAGTCTCCCGGCACTCATTTTCAAAACTATCATGATGGAGCTGAATCACTATATGAGAATGTCACCACTTTGTGCAAGCAGGTGAATGTTGTAGAAGGGGTAGTCACATCCCTTCGAATTGAGGTGAAAGTATTGAAAAGCCAGACTTCAGTTGAAGTGCCCGACATGAGTGCTTTGGATGCTACAATGGCTTCTCCGTCTTTAGCTAGCGGGCCAATTGATGACTTGTTTGAAGGGTTGGGCGATGCTTTTGCTGGGCTTTGTGATGCCAGCAGAGGTGATGGTGGTGATGAGGCTGATGATTATGACGAGTGAACCGTTTAGGGAGTTTATTGTCTCTTCTCCTGTTGTTCTTTTTTCTTAAGTACATTGGGGACAATGTATGATCTTAAGTGGGGGGAGGGATGAGCGCTGTTGATTGGGGGTTATTTGTGTCTTAAGTTTTTTTTTGTTTCTTAAGTTTGAGTAAGTCCCGCCTTTTTCAGGCTGTTGTGATTGATGACTGCCCTTGTGGGGCGTGTTTTGTTATTTGAATGAATGAATGAATTGGTTTGTGTCTTTTTGTGAATGGTAATTAGTGACTCAATGGGGTCCCTGGTTTTAAGCATCGTATTTAGAAAATTTTGAATGAGATGACCCCAAAAATTGTGTTTCTTTTTCTTCATTGTAAATAGAGTAGTTTAGAAATTAAAACTCTAAGGGTATTCTTTTTACCATGGTTATTTCCCAAGGAGCATTCTTTTATTTTAGTTAATTTTTTTGTCGAATCGGGTTGGCTTTTCCCTATGATGGATTGAGTGGCGACATTATTAAGGGAAATGCTATGTCACTTTGAGTTTGTTGTGAAGTTGTTTTAAGAGGCATCAACTAAAATTTTTTTTCTTGTGATTGAAATGAGAATGTGAAAACAATGGCATGAAGATGGAGATAATGAGAAAGTGTTGACCCCGTAGCATAGTAATCTTGGTCGTACGTTGTAATTCCCTGCTTGACTTATGATGTTTGCTTTCTTGATGTCCTAATGTGATGTTTCATTTTGGAAAATGACTCTTGTAGACCCTTTAAAGGGTGATGTTTTGTGTGTCGAGGATATTTTTGTTAATCTTGTGCATTACATCTTGTCTAGAACTTGCCCTAAATGTAATTCAAAGTGAAATCCTAGATGTAGTGGCACCAAGGAAATGTGTTTAGGCCCTCAGTTGTTGAGCCACTTCAACCATACGCCCTCCATGATGATTAATCCTTGTGAGCCAATTTTAAGCCTTCAAACCTTTCCTTGGCAACCACATTACAAGCCTTAAGACCATTCATAATACCTCTTTTGGCCCCATTCTCCCTAAATGCTAATGACAAAATAAGTGCTAAAACAAGGTTCAATGCCTAAGAAGAAGGGAATGAGAAAAGCAAATGTGAAAAGACGAGGCAAGAGCCTAAGTTTGGGGGTATGCAAAACAAAGGGGGAAGACAAGAATCACAGTGTAAAGAGAACATCACCTTTAGTCAAAGCGCACACAAAGATGACTCCAAAAAGAAAAAGACTAATTGTGTGAATTGGTGTTCCCTCTTGTGGTAATAAGGCTAGTGGTAGCAGCTAAAGAGTGGTTATAAGGGGGATTATGAACGAAAGGAAAGGCATCAACAAGAAAAGGGAGGAAAAGGAGGTTGAGTGAGAAAAATTGATGTAAGGCATGGCACAAAAAGAATTACAGCTTAACGTATATCCTACCCTGACCTTAAGCCTACATCACAACTCACAAGTCCTAAATGATTCTAGGTGCAGCTACTCTACATTAGTGGCGAATTACATGCAGAGCAAGCCTATGAGTCAAGTGTGTGCATAAAGATATCTTTCGGGAGAGTGAGTGTGAGCGTCTCTTCCAATCGATCCCTAGTATGCATTCAAATGACCAAAGAGTCAAGAGAACAAGGATCTTTATATTTGGTAAGTGGCATCATTCCTTTTAAGGATGCAAGAGCATTTAGAGTTCATATGGGCATAGAACAGTGCAAACTCTACGGCAAGCTTTGAATTTTCAGTGATTACAACTTGAGATGCTATGTCTTTTACTTTGTTAAGAATTGCCCTTGTATGGTTAATGATTCCTTTAAAAAAGCTTTACTTGACATAAGGTTGTTGCCTTCTTGAAATACCTTCATTGTTTTGGTATTTTGGGGTATTTCCTTCTCTTTTTGGTGAGCATGATGAGTATTTTTGGGTTGTCATAGTCTAGGTGGTCGGCGAAGTTTAATTGTGATGATATGTCCTTACTAGGTTAGCATTTGTTTTAGGTTGGGCTATCAGTTTGTTGTATCCTTGTAAATGTTGGGTTACATAGTCTTCTGTTGGGTTACTGGTGCTGGTAGATCTTGGGCTCTTATTTAAAAAGGTTTGTATTTTATGGATATTTTGTATATATCTGCTGGATATATGGTTATAGGTTTGTTTGGCCTGCAATTTGGGGGGTTGCGGAATTAGAGAGAAGAAATGAGAGGAAATTGTTGTGTGGACGGATGGATGTTGCCTCCGTCTGGCTTCTCTATTTATAAACAAAAGAATCCTTTACAAATGACCTTTACTATTCATGAATGACCTTTACTATTCATGAACAGTAACTGACTTCTACTATTTACACATTAATATGACCTTTACTATTTATTAATAGTATTTGCCTTTTACTTTTTGCACAGTATTTGGCCTTTCCTATTTATAAATAGTAACTGACTCTTACTATTTACTACTATTTACTTTACGAATTTTTACATAAAAATAAAAAACTTTACAAAAAAGCAAAGACACATATACAACATATATCTTTTCCTTTATGTCGATGTCTTCTTTATGTCTTTGTCATTCCAGCTGTACTTCGGGTATTTGTTTGTTGTCTTCACCATGACATTTTGAACAATGGTGATCTGGATATTTCTGTCCTATAGTTTTGCAATATCTTGTCAGAAGTGCCGGAGATATATAATTTTTTCGTATAGCTCTTGTTGTAGGTATTTGTTCTGGTTTTAGCAGACTAAGTATCCATTGGCGTAGTTCTTCCATGTCTGCTTCTTTATGTTCTTTGGAGTTTGCATAGATCATTGTCTGGTCTCTTGAATAGTAGCTCCAAATTGAGTTGCCATTTAGGTAGTTGTTTGCTAGCTCATTGAGTATAGTGGCGAGTCCGATAATCCTTTTGTTTGCGTAGAATTCGGGTATCTCTGTACATTGTATCTCATTTTGTTGTTCTATTCTTTCCGGAATTATCATCTCTTTTGTCAATCCTATCTTTACAACCTGTATAATTGGTTTTATTTCATCATATAGTATCTCTGCTGGTGCCGAGTATATTTTTATATAAAAGAATGTGCCTTTAGTTATTCTTTTGTATATAGTAAATGCTTTATGTATTTCTGGTATGGTAGCTATTTCATCTCCTGTTGTTGTATATACAGTACTAAGTAGTCCGTAGTCGTAACAAGTCCTTACTAGGTTAGCATTTGTTTTAGGTTGGGCTATCAGTTTGTTGTATCCTTGTAAATGTTGGGTTATATAGTCTTCTGTTGGGTTACTGGTGCTGGTAGATCTTGGGCTCTTATTTTAAAAGGTTTGTATTTTATGGATATTTTGTATATATCTGCTGGATATATAGTTATAGGTTTGTTTGGCCTGGTTTAGGCTTTCTTTGTATGTGCTAGTTTGTGGAGTAGGGGTAATTGGTATATTTCTTTTTGGTGTAAATGGTTTATTAAACAGTTTATTTTTGGTGATATCTTTTTTATCTCCTGCAGTTCCTGATGTCCCTACAGCTGCACTTAACAAATTGTTAGATTGGGTTTTTTGGTGTTTCCCATCGTCACCTTCTAGCTCTGGAATTTTAGCGTCTTCCGATCGACGTAGCTCCGTATGTTTAGAGTCATGCTGCTGACTGTTAGCTCTGCTTTTTAGCTGTTGTATCTCTATGTCCATACTATCCACTTTTTTACAAAGTGTAGTAAGGAGATTGAGTATTTGTTCCATTTTGTCTTTTCCTCCTTCAGTATTTGTATCTGGAGAGGTAGTCTGCAATTGTATTTCTTTCAGTCTTGATAATCTCAATTGTAAATGAAAATTTTAGTATATTTAAAACTAATCTTCTTATTTCTTTTGTTGTGACTGAATCTTGTACCTTTTTAGTTATCCACCATTTAACTTGTGTGTTATCTGTTCTAACAATAAATTTGTTATAAACAATATATGGTTCAAATGATAATAAACATTTATATAATGCAAATAGTTCCTTTCTATTTATCTCCCATTTTATTTGTGGTTCAGTATATGATCCTGAGTAGTATCTACAATGGTGTTCTATTTTTTCATTTTTATATTTATATTTTAATACTCCTCCATAGCTGTGGTCACTGGAATCTGTTTCTACTATATAATTAAATTGTCTATTTTCGTCTGGAAAATATAGTTTTGGTAGGTTTTTACACATGTCCTTTATCTTTTTTATATGGTTTCTATCTTTTTCATCAAAATAGTATTCTATGTCCTTTTTTAATTTTTTCTGTAATGGTTTTAAGTTTTCTGCTAATTTTGGCACATATTCTCGTACTTGGTTAACTAGTCCTAAAAAGGATTGTAATTTTTTCTTAGTATCTAATAATTCTTTAGAATTAATTATTTTTTGTACTATATGTGTTTGCATTTTTATTCCATTCTTATCTATTTGTATTCCTAGGAATTCTATTTGATTTTTTAATATTTCAGCCTTTTTTCTACTTAAGCTTATTCCTGATATCTCTATTATATGCATAAATTTCTCTAATAATTTTATATGTTCTTCTTTTGTTCTTGAATAGAGTAGTATATCATCTATGTATACTATGCAATTTTCTAGTTGATTAAAGTAGATATCCATAAAATGTTGGTATCTACCTGGTGCGTTTTTATATCCAAAAGGTAGTACATTCCATTCATAAAATCCTTGTGGTACGGTAAATGTTGTTAATTGTTTTGATTCTTCTTCTAGTTTTAGATGGTAAAATCCTGATTTACAATCAAATTTACTAAAATAATTGTATCCTTGTATCTGTCTTACTTTTAGTATTTTGTTTGGTATTGGGTAGTTATATGTTTTAGTTTTTGCATTTAAATTTCTATAATCTATCACCATTCTGCTTTTTCCTCTTTTTTGTTCATTATGTTTATTTACTATAAATGCTGGACTATTATGTTTGCTGTTACTTTCTTGTATATAATTGTTTTCTAGTAATTCTTTTATATGCATTTGAAATTCTTTTTGGTCTTCAAAATTATATCTCAGTGGTTTCTGTGTTATTATACTATTTTCATCTATTAGTTCAATTTTTATCTTTGTCTTATGTTTTTCCCATCCTTGTAATGGATTTTCATTATATAATGAATTCAACTTATTTTGTAATGCTTGTATTCTATCTATTGTGAATATTATAATTTCTATTTTGTGATCGCTTGGCGTTATATTTTCTAATTTTTGGGTAATTTTTTCACTTCCTTTTATCCATGGTGTATTTTTTCTTACCTTGTTACTAACTCTTTTTGCTCCTACTTTCTTATTACATGGGGTAGTAAACCACCAATGTGTCTTTGTTATGGTATGTGGGTATAATTTTTCCAAAAAGGGCATTCCTAATAGTATGTCCTTATTAGTAAATTCATAACTATACATTTCTTCTATTGTTAATATTTTATCCCATATTTGTATTTTTGTGTTTTTAGCCTTATGTGTTATCATACTTCCTTCATTATTAAATCCGGTAACTATTAATGGTGTTTTTAATTTTTCCCATTTACTGTCTGGTAAACAGTTATATTTACACATATTTGCTTCTGCTCCTGTATCTATCATAGGTGTGTAGTATCTATTATAATATCCTTCTGCTATAATTTTTGCTAATATATAGATTTTTGGCATTATTTTATATCAAAGTTCTTTTAATAATTATCTTCTTATTTTCATAATGTATCATTAGTTGTTTTTCATCTAAATTATAAGGTTTTACTGTTTCTAGTCATCTTATTCCTAAAGTAATATTCTTTAAATGCACATGTATATTCATCTATATAACTCATTTTACATATACTTAATTTATTTATTAGATTCCTATTTAATTCCTTATCTTTTTTTCGTTCATCTATTTCAGTCGTCATGCTACTAAATTCGTTTCTTATTGCCATTTCATATTTGTTTAATATATCTATAGATGTTGCTGCTACTTCATTATTGGGTTTCTTATTATTTCTTAGTGTTTCTAAACTTTCTGCTGATAAGTTTTGTAACCATATTTTTGCTGTTCCTATAAGTGTTCTTTCTATATATCCAGGGGAATCTACTACTGATATTTTATTATCTATTAATTGTTTTGAAATATATCCTATCCATAATTGGATTATTTTATTTGTATCTGCTACACAATCTAGATCTAAGAAGTTATATTGTTCTATGTTTTGTCTAGGTGTCCAGTTCCTATTCAATCTTTTATCCCATAATGTTTTACTTCTATTTTCTCTTTCTTAAGTGTAATAAATTGGGCTAGTATCTAATCTTTTTGGGCTTTTAGTTCCTGATGTGCTAGGTTTTTCATCTACATCTTCCACATTAATTTTTATATTATTTTCTTTTTCTATTAGGTTAGTATATGTTTCTGAAGTTTCTGAATATTGATCTAGATCTGCTTCTGAATTATTTTGTTCATTTATTTCATCTATTCCTATCCTAGGTTGGTCTTCTAATGTACTTGTTTCTTCTAGTAATGTTTTAAATTTTTCTATTTCTTCTGTGAATTTTAATTCTTCACGTTGTTTTTCTCTAGCTTTTAATTTTTCTTCATACAATTGTTTAAGTTTTTCCAATTCTTTTTCTAATTCTTGGATTCTCGTACTTTTTCTTCTTTAATCTGTTGTACTTCTATTTGGGCTTGTTTTTTAATTTTTTTTATTTCTTTTTTCCTATCTATCTCTTCATTTTCTTTATTAATTCTTACCATTGCTGTTAAGCTATCTTCTAGTTTTGCCGATTCTTTTTCTAACATTAAATATAATTGGTCTCCTATTTTTTTAAATCTTCTTCCTAAGCTTGACTGTATAATTTTTATTTCTAGTCCTTTTTGAGTCATATATTTTTCTTCTTCTAGGGCATATTCTTCTTTATTCATGGTAATTCGTGTTGTAATTTATATTCTAGGCTTTGTAGTTGTCCTTCCAAATAAAATATTTCTTTTCTTTGTGCTTTAATTGATGTGTGTTATACTCCTGCAACTATGTTATAATTTAGTCTCTTTTTTCTAAATTTGATTTCATTTATTATTTCATTTATTTTATTAAGTAGTTGTTGTTTGTACTCTTCATTGTTATTGATATTGTCTTTCATGTTTTCTTTTTTAGATATTTTATATAATTATATTCTGTTCTTGAAATTAGATCTATTAAGTATTCAAGTCTAATATCATCTGTTTTGTTTGAGCTTAATTGCTTATATTCGGGATATAGTATTTTTAATTGGTTTTTTTAATCTTTTGACTTTTTTGTAAATATGTCCTTTCTTTGGTTTATGTAGTTTTTTATTATCCATTATTTATTATCGGGGTCTTGTGTAAACATTTTATTGTAATATCTATTTTTTAATGGCTCTATTCTTTGTATTTCTTTTATGTTTTCTAGTGCATATTCTAAATGTTCTAGATTTCTTTCTCTTATGTAATTACTTATATTAGTTTCTAACAAAATTACTAATAGTCTTATATTTTCCATAGTTTCTAACCAATATTCCATATATTCATAGTTTATCATTATTAATCTGAATCTATATCTAGTTCTACAATATCTGCTATAGTCACTTCTGTCCATCTTTGTTCTATTAGTTCCATGATTGCATTTAGTTCTGTTATTTCTTCTAATATCTGAATCAAGGTTTTGAGTATATATATGAGTATTTTATATCTCTGATCTTCATCTAGTAGGTGCGAATTCATTTTTTGAATTTCTTCTAAACATAATATTCCCTCTAATCTCTTTAGGTATTATTAGAAATTATCCGGTTATTATAACGTTATTTTGAATAGTCTTTTTCGGTCACTACTATGCGTTTTCAGCTTTGATCAGTTACCCTAACATCGCCTCAAATTTGTGTACTCCCCTAAAACGGCTCTCTTGGCCTCACCGGTTTCCACCTTAGGATGGCATAGTCTGGGCTTACTTATTCGCAGCTTACTGGCCTTGTACATAGCAAACTTAATCAAGATTTATTCATTATAACGGCATAATAAGTAGATAATATCACATAATACTTAGGAGATTATAAGGAATATAAAAGTTTAGCTATTCATATTTATGAATTTATATACCTTATTTTGTAGATCTGCATCGTTGCTAGTTTTCTCCATAGCTTGATATTTTCTGGATAGTTTATTTTATTTTATGTGCTAGCTCTGATACCAATTTGGGGGGTTGCGGAATTAGAGAGAAGAAATGAGAGGAAATTGTTGTGTGGACGGATGGATGTTGCCTCCGTCTGGCTTCTCTATTTATAAATAAAAGAATCCTTTAAAAATGACCTTTACTATTCATGAATGACCTTTAGTAAGAGTCAGTTACTATTTATAAATAGGAAAGGCCAAATACTGTGCAAACAGTAAAAGACAAATACTATTAATAAATAGTAAATGTCATATTACTGTGTAAATAGTAGATGTCAGTTACTGTTCATGAATAGTAAAGGTCATTCATGAATAGTAAAGGTCATTTGTAAAGGATTCTTTTATTTATAAATAGAGAAGCCAGACGGAGGCAACATCCATCCGTCCACACAACAATTTCCTCTCATTTCTTCTCTCTAATTCCACAACCCCCCAAATTGGTATCAGAGCTAGCACATAAAATAAAATAAACTATCGAGAAAATATCAAGCTATGGAGAAAACTAGCAACGATGCAGATCTACAAAATAAGGTATATAAATTCATAAATATGAATAGCTAAACTTTTATATTCCTTATAATCTCCTAAGTATTATGTGATATTATCTACTTATTATGCCGTTATAATGAATAAATCTTGATTAAGTTTGCTATGTACAAGGCCAGTAAGCTGCGAATAAGTAAGCCCAGACTATGCCATCCTAAGGTGGAAACCGGTGAGGCCAAGAGAGCCGTTTTAGGGGAGTACACAAAGTTGAGGCGATGTTAGGGTAACTGATCAAAGCTGAAAACGCATAGTAGTGACCGAAAAAGACTATTCAAAATAACATTATAATAACCGGATAATTTCTAATAATACCTAAAGAGATTAGAGGGAATATTATGTTTAGAAGAAATTCAAAAAATGAATTCGCACCTACTAGATGAAGATCAGAGATATAAAATACTCATATATATACTCAAAACCTTGATTCAGATATTAGAAGAAATAACAGAACTAAATGCAATCATGGAACTAATAGAACAAAGATGGACAGAAGTGACTATAGCAGATATTGTAGAACTAGATATAGATTCAGATTAATAATGATAAACTATGAATATATGGAATGTTGGTTAGAAACTATGGAAAATATAAGACTATTAGTAATTTTGTTAGAAACTAATATAAGTAATTACATAAGAGAAAGAAATCTAGAACATTTAGAATATGCACTAGAAAACATAAAAGAAATACAAAGAATAGAGCCATTAAAAAATAGATATTACAATAAAATGTTTACACAAGACCCCGATAATAAATAATGGATAACAAAAAACTACATAAATCAAAGAAAGGACATATTTACAAAAAAGTCAAAAAATTAAAAATCCAATTTAAAATATTATATCCCGAATATAAGCAATTAAGCTCAAACAAAACTGATGATATTAGACTTGAATACTTAATAGATCTAATTTCAAGAACAGAATATAATTATATAAAATATCTAAAAAAGAAAACATGAAAGACAATATCAATAACAATGAAGAGTACAAACAACAACTACTTAATAAAATAATTGAAATAATAAATGAAATCAAATTTAGAAAAAAGAGACTAAATTATAACATAATTGCAGGAGTATGCCACACATCAATTAAAGCACAAAGAAAAGAAATATTTTATTTGGAAGGACAACTACAAAGCCTAGAATATAAATTACAACACGAATTACCATGAATAAAGAAGAATATGCCCTAGAAGAAGAAAAATATATGAGTCAAAAAGGACTAGAAATAAAAATTATACACTCAAGCTTAGGAAGAAGATTTAAAAAAATAGGAGACCAATTATATTTAATGTTAGAAAAAGAATCGGCAAAACTAGAAGATAGCTTAACAACAATGGTAAGAATTAATAAAGAAAATGAAGAGATAGATAGGAAAAAAGAAATAAAAAAAATTAAAAAACAAGCCCAAATAGAAGTACAACAGATTAAAGAAGAAAAAGATATGAGAATCCAAGAATTAGAAAAAGAATTGGAAAAACTTAAACAATTGTATGAAGAAAAATTAAAAGCTAGAGAAAAAAAACGTGAAGAATTAAAATTCACAGAAGAAATAGAAAAATTTAAAACATTACTAGAAGAAACAAGTACATTAGAAGACCAACCTAGGATAGGAATAGATGAAATAAATGAACAAAATAATTCAGAAGCAGATCTAGATCAATATTCAGAAACTTCAGAAACATATACTAACCTAATAGAAAAAGAAAATAATATAAAAATTAATGTGGAAGATGTAGATGAAAAACCTAGCACATCAGGAACTAAAAGCCCAAAAAGATTAGATACTAGCCCAATTTATTACACTTACGAAAGAGAAAATAGAAGTAAAACATTATGGGATAAAAGATTGAATAGGAACTGGACACCTAGACAAAACATAGAACAATATAACTTCTTAGATCTAGATTGTGTAGCAGATACAAATAAAACAATCCAATTATGGATAGGATATATTTCAAAACAATTAATAGATAATAAAATATCAGTAGTAGATTCCCCTGGATATATAGAAAGAACACTCATAGGAACAGCAAAAATATGGTTACAAAACTTATCAGCAGAAAGTTTAGAAACACTAAGAAATAATAAGAAACCCAATAATAAAGTAGCAGCAACATCTATAGATATATTAAACAAATATGAAATGGCAATAAGAAACGAATTTAGTAGCATGACGACTGAAATAGATGAACGACAAAAAGATAAGGAATTAAATAAGAATCTAATAAATAAATTAAGTATATGTAAAATGAGTTATATAGATGAATATACATGTGCATTTAAAGAATATTACTATAAAGGATTATATACGAATGAAGAAAGCAGAGAAATAAGAAAATTATATTACACAAAATTACCAGAACCATTTAGTTCAAAAATAACTAAAGAATGGCAAGAATCAGGATTAGTAGATACACTAGGAGCTAGAATAAAATTCTTACAAAAATGGTTTACAGAATTATGTGAAAAACACAAGGAAGACATGAAAATGGAAAAAATCTTAATAAAAAACTTAGCATGTTGTACAACAAAAACAGCACCACAATTTGGATGTACAAACAAATATAAATACAAGATAAGAATCAAAAAATACAGACCATTTAGGACAAAATACAAGTATAAGAAACCAAGAAAAAGATATTATATAAAAAATTACAAACAAAAAAGACCTCATAGAACTAAGAAAAATATAACAGAATGTAAATGCTACAACTGTGGCAAAATAGGACATTTAGCTAGAAATTGTAAAATACCTAGAAATATAACTAAAAAACAAATATCAGAAGTAATAATAGAAAATGAAAAATACAAACAACTAGAATATATAGACTACGATTTAAACGATGACGATAGCATATATGAATTAACAGAATATGAAAAAACAGAAAGTGAAAATGAGATAAAAGAATACGAGACAAATAATGACTGAGAAAGATATAAGAATAATAAGTAAGGAAGAATACCAAGACAGTGAAAGTACAGAACAAAAAATAATATTTGACAACAATATGTTTGAACAAATAAAAGGAAAAGAATTAGATTTAAGCATAGATAAAATACTAGAAGTACCCAAATTAAGAAATTTCTTTAAGATAAAACAAGAAGAATATTATGTTGTAAGCCAAAAAGAACACATAATAGACTGTAAATATACTCAAGGAAAAGCTAAAATACCCATAATAAATAAAAGGAAGTGAAAAAATTACCCAAAAATTAGAAAATATAACGTCAAGCGATCACAAAATAGAAATTATAATATTCACAATAGATAGAATACAAGCATTACAAAATAAGTTGAATTCATTATATAATGAAAATCCATTACAAGGATGGGAAAAACATAAGACAAAGATAAAAATTGAACTAATAGATGAAAATAGTATAATAACACAGAAACCACTGAGATATAATTTTGAAGACCAAAAAGAATTTCAAATGCATATAAAAGAATTACTAGAAAACAATTATATACAAGAAAGTAACAGCAAACATAATAGTCCAGCATTTATAGTAAATAAACATAGTGAACAAAAAAGAGGAAAAAGCAGAACGGTGATAGATTATAGAAATTTAAATGCAAAAACTAAAACATATAACTACCCAATACCAAACAAAATACTAAAAGTAAGACAGATACAAGGATACAATTATTTTAGTAAATTTGATTGTAAATCAGGATTTTACCATCTAAAACTAGAAGAAGAATCAAAACAATTAACAACATTTACCGTACCACAACGATTTTATGAATGGAATGTACTACCTTTTGGATATAAAAACGCACCAGGTAGATACCAACATTTTATGGATATCTACTTTAATCAACTACAAAATTGCATATTATACATAGATGATATACTACTCTATTCAAGAACAAAAGAAGAACATATAAAATTATTAGAGAAATTTATGCATATAATAGAGATATCAGGAATAAGCTTAAGTAGAAAAAAGGCTGAAATATTAAAAAATCAAATAGAATTCCTAGGAATACAAATAGATAAGAATGGAATAAAAATGCAAACACATATAGTACAAAAAATAATTAATTCTAAAGAATTATTAGATACTAAGAAAAAATTACAATCCTTTTTAGGACTAGTTAACCAAGTACGAGAATATGTGCCAAAATTAGCAGAAAACTTAAAACCATTACAGAAAAAATTAAAAAAGGACATAGAATACTATTTTGATGAAAAAGATAGAAACCATATAAAAAAGATAAAGGACATGTGTAAAAACCTACCAAAACTATATTTTCCAGACGAAAATAGACAATTTAATTATATAGTAGAAACAGATTCCAGTGACCACAGCTATGGAGGAGTATTAAAATATAAATATAAAAATGAAAAAATAGAACACCATTGTAGATACTACTCAGGATCATATACTGAACCACAAATAAAATGGGAGATAAATAGAAAGGAACTATTTGCATTATATAAATGTTTATTAGCATTTGAACCATATATTGTTTATAACAAATTTATTGTTAGAACAGATAACACACAAGTTAAATGGTGGATAACTAAAAAGGTACAAGATTCAGTCACAACGAAAGAAATAAGAAGATTAGTTTTAAATATACTAAAATTTTCATTTACAATTGAGATTATCAAGACTGAAAGAAATACAATTGCAGACTACCTCTCCAGATACAAATACTGAAGGAGGAAAAGACAAAATGGAACAAATACTCAATCTCCTTACTACACTTTGTAAAAAAGTGGATAGTATGGACATAGAGATACAACAGCTAAAAAGCAGAGCTAACAGTCAGCAGCATGACTCTAAACATGCGGAGCTACGTCGATCGGAAGACGCTAAAATTCCAGAGCTAGAAGGTGACGATGGGAAACACCAAAAAACCCAATCTAACAATTTGTTAAGTGCAGCTGCAGGGACATCAGGAATTGCAGGAGATAAAAAAGATATCACCAAAAATAAACTGTTTGATAAACCATTTACACCAAAAAGAAATATACCAATTACCCCTACTCCACAAACTAGCACATACAAAGAAAGCCTAAACCAGGCCAAACAAACCTATAACCATATATCCAGTAGATATATACAAAATATCCATAAAATACAAACCTTTTAAAATAAGAGCCAAAGATCTACCAGCACCAGTAACCCAACAGAAGACTATATAACCCAACATTTACAAGGATACAACAAACTGATAGCCCAACCTAAAACAAATACTAACCTAGTAAGGACTTGTTACGACTACGGACTACTTAGTACTGTATATACAGCAACAGGAGATGAAATAGCTACCATACCAGAAATACATAAAGCATTTACTATATACAAAAGAATAACTAAAGGCACATTCTTTTATATAAAAATATACTCGGCACCAGCAGAGATACTATATGATGAAATAAAACCAATTATACAGGTTGTAAAGATAGGATTGACAAAAGAGATGATAATTCCGGAAAGAATAGAACAACAAATGAGATACAATGTACAGAGATACCCGAATTCTACGCAAACAAAAGGATTATCGGACTCGCCACTATACTCAATGAGCTAGCAAACAACTACCTAAATGGCAACTCAATTTGGAGCTACTATTCAAGAGACCAGACAATGATCTATGCAAACTCCAAAGAACATAAAGAAGCAGACATGGAAGAACTACGCCAATGGATACTTAGTTTGCTAAAACCAGAACAAATACCTACAACAAGAGCTATACGAAAAAATTATATATCTCCGGTACTTCTGACAAGATATTGCAAAACTATAGGACAGAAATATCCAGATCACCATTGTTCAAAATGCCATGGTGAAGACAACAAACAAATACCCGAAGTACAGCTGGAATGACAAAGACATAAAGAAGACATCGACATAAAGGAAAAGATATATGTTGTATATGTGTCTTTGCTTTTTTGTAAAGTTTTTTATTTTTATGTAAAAAGTCGTAAAGTAAATAGTAGTAAATAGTAAGAGTCAGTTACTATTTATAAATAGGAAAGGCCAAATACTGTGCAAACAGTAAAAGGCAAATACTATTAATAAATAGTAAAGGTCATATTACTGTGTAAATAGTAGAGGTTAGTTACTGTTCATGAATAGTAAAAGTCATTCATGAATAGTAAAGGTCATTTGTAAAGGATTCTTTTGTTTATAAATAGAGAAGCCAGACGGAGGCAACATCCATCCGTCCACACAACAATTTCCTCTCATTTCTTCCGATATGGAGTCCGATGATGACGATGGGGGTGATTCAGACATGGGAGACGAGGCAACAACACTTGATGAAGAAGTGGAGTATTTTGATTTATCAGGGAGTTCCACCACCCAATTTTTGTGCTATGTTAATTTTTGTGAACACTGGGGACAGTGTTCGATATAAGTGTGGGGTGGGAGTAGTTAGGTGCTGGATGTGTTGTTGTTTATGTTTCTGTTCTGTTGTTGTGCCTGTGAAAAAAAAAAATTTGTGACCCTGTGATTTTGATGTTTCTGTTCTGTATTGTAATTAAATGTGAAGCTGTTGTGTGCTGCTGAATGTTGCTAGTTGATTTTGTACATATTTTTGTTTTATCGAAATGATCGATATTTTTAAATTTTTTTTCAATTCTTGGGTTTCTCGGCGTTTGTTTTCGGTTCTTTTACCAAGAGTAGTCCCATTGAACCGAAGTCTTAGCTAGTGACTGTTCCCTATGATGGATGGATGACGATTGTCTTAAGGGAAATGTAGTCGTTAGGAGTAGATTTTTTTCATTTATTTTTCAGTTTTTTTCTTTTGTGGGTTGCATCCCATAACCTTAGTTACTTTATGGTTGCGGAATTCTGGTTGCGTGTTGTACATGATATTTGAAATGCAATGGTGATTCGTATGAAAGCATGCAACTCTGTAAATATGTTGAGATACCTAGGCCATAGAGTCGATTTAGTGTGGTTGAGGCTTAATTTTGAATTCTTGTAATTAGCTGATTGAAGTATCTATGAATGTGTCTTGAATTGAGCATGTGCAATAAGTGTGGGGTGAGGTTTTGTTTATTCCATGCTATTATGAAATGTCTAGAACTTGCCTGGTGTGTGTACGAAACGAAATGAAGGACGTGTATTATAGGAATGGATGTAGGCATTTCTTTGTTTTCAACCGAAAGTTTCTCTTTTTTATTATTGTACCCACCTTGTCTCCTCATCTGTGGGGACATCATCATCCGTGGGCTCTACAAAAGCTGGCCCCACTTAGCATAGAGCCCTGGCATTTTCGCCAAAAGGGTAGTCTAGCTCGAGCTGCCACAACTCCTCTTCTGTCGTCAGCCTCCCGCCTATTCGCAGCTGGAGCATCTGCATCCCATACATGCGAGCCATGTACTAATCATCCCGAGCATGTCGCTCGGCTAGTGTAAGAACTGGCCCGTGGGTGGTATCGGGTGCCTTAGTTTTGGTGACATCTAAGGCCCGCCGCTCCATCTGCGGGATGTAGTCAAGGGCCTCTTCCTCAATATCCAGGCCCCTAAGGAATGTGGTGAGTAGTCCACCAAATCCGTATCTGTGCCCTTGATGCAAACGGGCTCTCTTCATGGTGGAGATAATCATCGCCCCCACATTGATCTCCAACCCTTTCATCAGGGCGTACACCAAGCATACACGATCCCGGGTTACATCCGTCATATGCACCCCCAGGATTAGGCAGGAACAAATAATTTTCAGCCATATCCTGGCCTCCCTGTTCATCTGTGAGTAACGCAAGGTCTGATGGTAGCCCCTCTCCTTATGTCTGCTCCACCTAGCTATTGATCGGGTTCCACACAAAGTGCGTCTGATGTCCGCATATGGTGGAGTGATATTCAGCTGTCGAAGCAGATGGGCGTCTGTGTCCCGCGCCCCTAGGATAGCATTGAGGTGGTGGGGCTCAAAAGTGACTATTTGCCCTCTTATTTTGATGGTGTGACTTCTGAGTGTCGAGTTCCAATTGGCGTAGAATTCCCGAATCAAGTGCAAGTTGCATTCCTTGGGCTCTTCAAAGATGAAGTTCAGCCTAGCTGCCTTGATCCTTTGGACAATCCTGGGGAACTCCTGTGCCAACGGTTTCCTTGCTATGTGTTCCTCGGGGAAGTACTTGCTCTCTTTATGCTTTGCGTACCATTTCTTCCCCTCCTCTGTCACCCACCTGGTTCCGTATTGACGGCGTTGGCCGCGTGGAACTGCTGGTTCTGCTGGGACCCCCGTGCCCAGTCTGATTCTTTTTCTTCCAGCGCCAGATGTTGATGCGCCTTTTCCCTTGTCTTGCCTGCTTGCCATTGTTCCTGTCAAAACAAACAGACAAGTTCAATGTTAAGCTAATTAAAATTAGCTTCGACTAAGGTTGGGTTAAGCTAGGCTACCCCACACTTAGTCCTTAGCCAAAATTACACCATTAAGTCAAGATCGTACTTATTTACACAAACAAACAACACAATACAACAAATATGCTTAGTGCCTTGGGAGAATTCGGCGGTATATATTCCCTGTACTACTCAGACTTCGCACAGCTAACCACAATCCTTACCTATCGATAACATGTTATCCCACAACACTTAGCAAGGAAAAGCAAAAGAAAAATTTTAACTACATGATCCTATACAATTCTCCCATTTCTTGCAATTTCCAATATTTTCTTAACTCGAGAATCCGTCGGTCTTTTAGCATAGTCACAGTTAGCACAATCGACTCATCTCACCCAACATGTACAACCTAGCATGAATTTCACTAGTTCAACTCAATTTTTCCATTTCAAACTCAAAGTCAAGCCCTAGCTATGATTTTATCAAAAATTTGATTAAGCTATGTAATTGTCGAGTTCAAGCAATCACACCGTTACTCCGAACATCAATCAACAATAATTCTATTGAATTTAAGCTTAATTTCTACTTAGGGAAAATTTTGCTCATATCACATGTTCAAACTCGAAAAAGTTCGACAAGAATTGAGATAGAGTTGAAGAACATACCTTGAATTCGAAGAGATGACGAAACTTGATGAAATTACGGGCCTAAGTCCGTGTCACGTTGAGGGGGAAGAGGTTTTTGGGAGGTTGGTCGTGGAGAGTATGAAAAATGAGGAAAAATGAGGTGGGATTGGGGTTAAAAAGTGGGAATTTCGCGCGGGTCACCCAGCGACCCGGTGTGACTCGTCGCGATATACACCTCAACGTGTCACGGAGGGTAACGCGGAGCATGCCCTCTGTGACACGGAGCCATCGCGTAGGTGTTTTGGAATTTGTAAAAATTCCAGAATTACCTTCAACGTGTCACGGAGGGTAACGTGGAGGTCCTCCTCCGTGACACGGAGCCATCGCCTTGGCTCACTGTTTTGCCACTTTTTATTATTTTTCATACCTCGGATTTCCTTTGCGATTCCTTGCATGTTTACCCTCCGTTCAACCTGAAATTCATCTTACTAAAAGAAATTAGTTAGTATTATAGGATTCACTCAAAATAAAAATAAGAATAAAAATAAAAACTAACAATTTTGTTGTTAATAAAAAAGAAAAAGAAAAAGAAATCTATTCACATTTTACAAAGAAAAATTTCACGGGTTGCCTCCCGTGCAGCGCCTGGTTTATCGTCGCAACTCGACGTCATTCAGCTCAGTCATCTTCTAGGGTGACGGACGTTTTCTATCGACCACCTTCCTCACCCCAGTAGTGCTTACATCGCTCCGGTGGTTTTCCCATTAACTCTCATGATTCAACTATCTGAGCATCATCAGCTCGATCAATCACGTTGATCACCGAGAGTTCCTCGTACACAGTCGGGAGCTTGGTGGCCTTGTACAGATCAAACACTTCCACATTGTCGTGTGCTCGCATGGTTAGCTGCCCTGTAGCTACATCAATTAGCGCTTTCCCGGTTGCCAAGAAGGGACGTCCCAAAATAAATGGGACTTTCGCGTCTGGCTCAAAATCCAGCACGACGAAATCTACCGGGAAGATAAGGGAGCCCACTTGCACCAGCACATCCTCCACAATGCCATCAGGTCTGGCTAAGGACCGATCTGCTAGTTGCAAGATCACTGTTGTTGGTCTAGGACTCCCTAGACCCAACTTCTTGAATACTGATGACGGCATCAAATTAATGCTCGCTCCCAAATTACATAATCCGCGAGCTCGGATACTCTGCCCAAATGTAATTTGTATAGTAAAGCTCCCAGGATCTTTGAGCTTTGTGGGCAATCGGTTTTGTATCCGGGAAGTGCACTCTTCAGTGAGAGCTACCGTAGCATACTCAGTCAACCGACTTTTTTTCGCCACGATATCCTTAATGTACTTTGCATACTTCGGCACTCCCTGCAAAACATCAACAAGAGGTAAGTTAATATGTACCTGTTTCAGCACCTTCATGAATTTCTTGAAACACGCCTCTTCCTTGTGTTTCTTTAATCTTTGAGGGAACGGGGGTGGTGGTCTTTCTGATTCAGCTTCCTTTTTCTTCCCCCTCTCATCACTTTGCTCCCTCTCAACTTCTGCTGCTCCCGATTGTTGAGGTGGTATTTCTGGTTCCACCTCTTTAAGCTGTAAACCACTCCTTGTGGTCACCGTATTCACCTGCTTGGTGTTGGGATCTGTGTCGCTCGGAAGTTCTCCTCTAGGCCTGGTGTTTTAGGCTCCAGCAAATTGCCCAAATTGATATTCAAGTGCCTTAGTAGCTAACTGGTTGTTCTTCACCTTGGCTGCCAATTTCACATAGTCAGCCTGCAATTGATCTTGGTTAGCTATCATTGTCTTGAACATCTCCTCAATGCTGGGTGATGGTGGGGGAGGAGGTGCATTGTTGTTTCTATATTGTGCTTGATAGTTCTGCTGCCCTCCTTGATTCCTCTGTGCCCCCTGACTCGAACTTTGCCCTTGATGATTGTTGCTACCCCAAGAGAAATTCGGGTGATTCCTCCAGTTGGAATTGTAGTTGTTGCCATACTGTTGGTGGTTGTTCCTCTGTACATTTCCCACAAAGTTCACCGAGTCAGGATTTTCTCCACAACACTCAGCTGAGTGCTCACTACTCCTGCACACTTCACACCAAATTTGCTGCACTACATTCACTAGGGCTTGAGTCTGGTTCATTGTCATATTACTGAAGTGGGTGTTGAGTTGATTCTGTAAAGCAGCTATCTGTGCAGCAATAGCTGTAAAACCATCCACTTCTAGAACTCCTGCTGCTTTCCTTGTTCCTCCTCTTGACGAATCAGCATTCCACTCCGGATTTCCCTGCGAAATACAATTTAACAAGGTATACAACTCCTCATAAGTTTTTTCTAATGCTTGTCCCCTAGCTGCTGAGTCTAGCAAGATTTTTGTGTGGGGTTCCAAACCCTCTATAAAAGTGTGCACCAGCACATCATTAGTTTGATGATGATGTGGACAATCCCGCAACATGGACTTGAATCTCTCCCAAGCCTGATATAGATTCTCCCCCTCTCTCTGTTTGAAACTTAGAATTTGACTTCTAAGTCATGCTGTTTTACCGGATGGAAAAAATCGTATCAAGAATTTCCTTGCAAGATCATCCCACGTAGTAATAGAATTAGGTGGCTCAGCTTTCAACCACCTTTTGGCTTCTCCCAATGGTGAGAATGGGAACAATGTAAGCCTTACATAATCTGATGACACTCCAGTAGGGATATAAGTGTCACTTATCTCCAAAAAATTTTGGAGATGCTGCTGTGGATCCTCATGAGGGAGACCTGTGAACTGCCCGCTAGTGTGCAACAATTGCACTATGTTTTGTTTGAGCTCGAATCTCCCTCCTGGCTCAGGTTTGCGGATGCTAGATGTGACATTGTTAGCATGTGGGATCGCCACCTCGCGAATCGGCCTAGCTGCCATTTCCTCAGGCACTAGCATTGCCCTTACTACTGGTGGATTCTGTTGTTGCTCCATGATTGTTTGTCTGAGCAACTACAACTTTTTCTCTAGAGCTTCTCTCCGCTGACGATGAAATTGTCTTTCAGGCTCTAAATATGAGTCCATCAGCTCCTTGTCTCTTGCCAGTGTTCAACACAGATTATATCTGCGAAATACAGGCTAAGACCAAGTTGTCAACACTTAAGAAAAAAAAATATAGTAATTACCAATTGCTAGTCCCCGGCAATGGCGCTAAAAACTTATTCGTTGTCTACTCTGGGGTAATTACTACACGCAAGTGGACGTGGTCAAACAAGTAGTAAAGTGGCTTAAGTAAGCCAAGTATCGATCCCACAGGGACTGGGCTAGGGTACAATCTACTCAAGTGTCACTATATTTTAACTCTAAAAATGCAGACAACAGTGTGAAAAAGAGTTTGGTATTTTGGTTTCTAATTATATGCTAATTATAAACAAATATACAAATTGAGTCTGAACTATGAATATGAGCATGCTGAGGTTAAATGAACATGTATAGAAACTAATTATCGATACAATGTTTGGTTAATATTTCCTCCGGTTGCTAGTCAAGAATTATTGCCAATGGATTAAAACTCTCATATTTAACCCAACATAAGAATCATGAACCGTCCACCTACACTTTTGTGATTAAACGAAATCTCATGTTCTAGCCATACAAAACCGATTCCTTAATTGACTGATACGACTTTCAGGTATATTTCTATCCTGAAGGTAAATCAATCCTCAATTTTTCCAAACTAAGAAAAGATCATATCCTATTGATTCAAAACTTTCCAATTTCGTGCTCTCTCGAGTGAAACCGGACTTTTTAGATATACATTAACGTTGGCCATACATCAATGCAGTAAGAACAAGAATCAATAGAACAACCATGGAAGAAAAGATGAAAAACCCAATTGATCAATAACTACATTTCAATACAATTGTTCTTAACCTCAGCAAGAAGAGGAATTAGCTACTCATTTGTGGATTAAACATCGTTAAATGAGTGTTAAACATACAAGCAATTGAAGTAAAGAAGTAGGAGATAGAGAAAAACCCTGACAATTTCATCCCCTCAACTGCCTGTAACCCACGTTCTTGCTCCAGCAAGTCCGAATTATTAAAAATGAACCTAAGTGTTCTATTTATACTAGTGGGAATTTTGCCCGGAATAACAAGCAACGTGTCACGGAGTGCATCGCGGAGCACTGCCTCCGTGACATGCCACTGACGCGGACCCTTACTGGAAATTGATAGTCCAGGTAATAAGGCCCAACGTGGCATGGCGTGCAACGCGGGGCTTGGCCAATGTGCCACGGCCCCAACGCGCACCCTCACTGGATTTTGGCCAAAAATTCCTATCCAGGCAGAAGGCATCCGTGATGGCAGTGTGACAAGGCTCCATCGCGGAGCCCCTTTAATTTGTGCCTGCAAATACTTTTTCCCTTGCTAACATCCGAGTCCAACCCCAATCTCTCCCAACACGCATTTTAGCTTCCCAAAATTATATTTCACCTGCAAAACAATGCTAATCATGTTGGTTGGTATAAATTCACATTTTATTATCAATCACATGAGAATGTATAAACATTGATAGATAAACAAGGCTAAAATGACACCTTTGAGTATCACACTGGCATATAAATTTGCCCAAGAACACCTGTTCCATCAGATCAGGAGATTAGGGGTGCTTTTTACATGTTGATGCAGATGATGGCTTCCTAGCGTGAGCCTCAGCCGGTAACACCAGCTTCTGCTGAGCCCGCTGAGGGACCCAATAGTTCGAGAGTTCATGAGTTTCTGGCTTTTAGTCCCCCGCAGTTTATAGGGACAGATCGCAGAGAGGAGCCCCAAAATTTTGTAGACCATCTACAGAGGATATTCAGGGTCATGCATGCATCGTCTGCGGAATCAGTTGAGCTAGCAGTATTCAGATTGCGAGATGTAGCAGTTTTGTGGTATGAGAGTTGGGAGAGGCCCGAGGCAGAGATATACATCCACCTACGTGGCCTATCTTTTCTGAGGCTTTCATAGATCATTATTTGCCTCGAGAGGTTCGAAAGGCAAGAGTAGAGCAGTTTTTGCATCTAGAGCAGGGCCGAATAAGTGTTAGAGAATATACGTTGAGGTTGACTCCTTAGCCAGGTATGATCCCTCATTTGTTGACACCATGCCTGCCAGGGTTCACTGGTTTATTATGGGTCTGGCGCCAGAATATATAGAATCTTGCATTATAGCCACTCAGAGGGGTCAGATCGGATAGAGATAGCAATACCCCGATGCAGTACTTGCCATAAACAACATCTAGGGAGGTGCAGATATGGTTCCACCACCTATTATACCTGCAGGCAGGAGCGGCACATGATGAGAGACTGCCGACTAGACGCCAGGGTGGTTAGGACCAGCAGAATAGATGCTCAGCAGGTTAGTATGCCCCATCACCTTCTGTAGGGCGCAGACCCTCAATTCCAGCTGGCATAGGCCGAGGTAGATCAGGGGAATCTTGTTCAGGTAGTGGTAAAGATCGTACATATGCATTAACAGGGAGACACAAGTCAGGGTCATCGCCAGATGTTATTACAGGTACATTAGTCATTTGTTCTCACTCAGTTTATGCTTTGATAGATCCGGGATCCACTTTGTCATATGTTTCTCCGTTAGTAGCCCAAAAGTTTGATATAGCACCAGAATTTCTTGAGCAACCCTTTTCGATATCTACTCCTGTTTGTGACTTTATTATTGCTAAAATAATTTACAGGGATTGTACAGTAAAGGTTGTGGGTCGTCCGACCTCAACAGATTTGGTAGAATTAGAAATGATTGATTTTGATGTGATTATGGGCATGGATTAGTTGGCACCATGTTATTCTACTGTAGAGTGTTGGACCAGAATTCTCCAATTTCACTTTCTGGGAGAGGTAGTGCGAGAGTGGAGAGGTAATACAGCTACGCCTAAAGGTAAGTTTATATCTTATTTTCGGGAAAAAAATTAATAGAAAAGGGTTGTATCTACCATATTGTCATGGTTTGGGATGAGCAAGAAGAATCCCTGAATCTCCAGTCTATCCCAGTTTTTAATGAGTTCCTGGATGTGTTTCTAGATGAACTTCCCGTTATTCCCCAGAGCGGGAAATATATTTCTCTATAGATTTTCTACTAGATACTCAGCCTATATCCATACCCTCATATGGAATGGCCCCTACTGATTTAAAATAATTAAAAGAATAGTTAAAATATTTGTTTGATAAGGGTTTCATCACACCAAGTATGTCATCGTCGGGTGCACTAGTCCTATTTGTGAAAAAAAAGGATGGGTCTCTACGCATGTGCATAGATTACCGGCAATTGAATAAAGTTACTGTTAAGAATAAATACCCTATTCTGAGAATAGATGATTTGTTTGGTCAGCTACAAGGGGGGAAATATTTCTCTAAAATTAATTTGAGATCTAGGTACCACCAAGTTCGAGTTCAAGAAAAAGATATCTTTAGTTATGTCCTTCGGGTAGACAAACACACCAGTAGTGTTCATGGAACTAATGAATAGTATCTTCAGGCCGTATTTGGATTTGTTTGTAATAGTATTCATTAATGATATTCTAGTCTAGTCCCGCTCAGAAGCGGAACCTAAAGATCATTTGTAGGCAGTACATCAGATCCTCAGTGACCGCCAGTTATATGCAAAGTTTTCTAAATGTGAGTTCTGGTTGAATTCTGTAGCTTTCTTGGGCCAAATTGTATCAAATGCTGGCATTCAAGTCGATTCACAGAAAGTTAAGGCAATGAAAACATGTCCTAGACCTACGACCCAAATAGAGGTTCGTAGTTTCCTGAGGTTAGCCGGATATTACAGAAGATTTGTTGAAGGGTTTTCTACCTTGTCAGCACCTTTGACTAAATTGACTCAGAAAGCAGCCAAGTTTCAGTGAACCGAAGCCTATGAGTTGAGTTTCCAGGAATTGAAAAACAGATTGACATCAGCACCAGTGTTAGCTTAGCTAGAAGGTTCAGAGGATTATGCGGTGTATTGTGACGCTTCAGGTGTCGGATTAGGATGTGTTTTAATGCAACATGGAAAGGTAAAAGAGTATGCTTCGAGGCAATTGAGAAAATATGAAAAGAACTATCCCACCCACAATCTGGAGTTAACTACAGTGGTTCACGCCTTAAAGATATGGAGACACTACTTATATGGGGTGCAGGTGGATATTTTTACTGACCATAAAAGTCTTCAGTACACTTTCACACAGAAAGTGCTGAATTTGCGACAACGCCATTGGTTAGAATTGTAGAAAGATTATGATGTGGACATCTTGTATCACCCAAGGAAAGATAATATCGTGGAGGATGCTCTTAGCCGCCAACATATGTGTAGTTTGGAATATCTGAGGCTGGAATAGCGAGAAATGGCCCGATAATTGCACCGACTAGTCAGCTTGGCAGTTCGGGCAGTTGATATAGAGGATAATGGAGCCATAATTCAGAATATTGCAGTATCATCCCTTGTTGTAGAAGTAAAAGAGCGGTAGTATGAAGATCCTCATATAGCACAACTCAGATATAAGGTAAAGCAGGGAGAAGTATCAGCCTTTGAGGTAATTGAGGATGGAGTTTTGAGATGTACGAGTCGCCTCTGCGTTCCATATGTTGCGGGACTTCGCTAGCAGATCCCGGAAGAGGTACATTATTCTCGTTATTCTCTTCACCCAGGTTCAACAAAGATGTATCATGACATAAAAGAGATTTACTGGTGGCCAGGAATGAAGAAGGGGGTAGCAGAATTTGTAGCACAATGTCCTAACTGCCAACAGGTAAAGGCGGAACATCAAAAACCCGGTGGATTGATACAGGAAATAGTGCCTATATGGAAATGGGAGGAAACCAATGTGGATTTCGTGAAAGGATTACCCAATAACAGGCGAAGATTTGATTCCATCTGGATGATTGTTGACAGATTGATGCAGTTAGCTCATTTTTTCAAGTCAGGACCACCTTCTCAGTTGAGGACTATGCTGAATTATATATAAGGGAAGTTGTTCTATTGCATGGTGTTCCAGTATCGATCATTTCTTACAGAGCAGCATATTTGACAGCTAAATTCTGGTAGTCCTTTCAGAAGGGCCTGGGGACACAAGGTAATTTGAGTATAGCTTTCCATCCTAAAAAAGACGGACAGGCAGAACGTACCATCCAAACGCTCGAGGATATGTTACGGGTGTGTGTGCTAGACTTTGGGGGCAGCTGGGATAACATTTACCCCTTATTAAGTTTGCTTACAATAATAATTATCATTCGACAATTCAGATGGCACCATACGAGGCTTTATGTGTGCGGAAGTGTAGATACCCAATTGGTTGGTTTGAGGTAGGTGAATTAGAACTAATTGGGCTAGACATGATTCACCAATCAGAAGAAAAAGTAAGGCTTATCAGAAATCACTTGTTGACAGCCCAGAGTCGTCAAAAGTCCTACTCTGATGTTAGGCGTAGAGACATAGATTTCAGTGTTGGTGACTGGGTATTCCTTAAGATTTCACTGATGAAGGGCGTAATGAGATTTGTCAAGAAAGGCAAACTTAGCCCAAGGTTTATTGGGCCGTATCGGATCCTACAGAGAATAGGCCAGGTGGCATACGAGATAGATTTGCCTTCAGAGTTAGAGTCTGTTCACCCGGTCTTTCATGTATCAATGTTACGAAGGTGTATATGGGATCTGTCCCGTGTTGTTCCAGTTGGGGACGTCCAGGTTACTGAGGAATTAGCCTACGAAGAGGTTCCAATGGTCATATTGGATTTGTAAGTTCACAGGTTGAGAACTAAGATTTCACCTCTATTAAGGTATTATGGAGAAATAGGAATAGAGAAGAGATGACCTGGGAAGCTGAGGACGACATGAAATCCAAATATCCTTAATTTTTCCACACTTAATTTAGATTTCGCAGTTAAGGTGAAATTATTGGTTCAGTTGTTGTTTTAAAATTTATGTCATATGTAATGCTCAGTTGTCTATCATCTAACTATGAAAGAGTTGTTATAGTGTTATATGAAATGCCTTTATTGGACTTTTCTGTGTTTTAGGGTTTTTAGATAGTCCATATTACAAGGGAGACTCTGCTGAAATTTTTCCAGAATAGTAGTTAAAAGGGATAGATTCCCATAAGCTAAAGTGACAATCGAGGATGAATGTTCCTAAGGGGGGAGGATGTTACACCCCATAGGTTCCTAAGATTTAGATGGCCTATTCATACGTTAGTCAAGATTTTAAGAGTATAACGCGCGCGAGAAGGGGCTTGGGAAAAGGTCAAACGAGCGCGAAATCGGGGAAGCGAGCGAGAAGGCCAAGCAGGCTGCAACAGGGACAGCGTGCCACGGACCCCCTCCCTCCGCGTTGGGCGCCATGGCACACTCGACTTTTGGCATGACAGCATCTGTGCCACGGTCCCCAGTCCACCGCCCTAAGTATATAAATAGTCCCTTAGTTTATTTCAATTCATTTCATTAATATACATGTTCTGCCAGTGGAAGGGAGATACAAAGAATTCAAGTTATTTTCATTTGTTTACGCTACCAAACGCCGTATAAATCCAAATTAACATTAGGTACCGGGATATAAGCCCACAGGGAGCACTACTACGGAGTTATTTTCATGAAATTCTCCCGAGAAGTCATAACTCTGCCGAGTAGAAGTTGTTAGAATTGCTTCAAACTAATTTCTATACGAACACAGGCTTCAAGTAAGTATTTCTCCCTTCTTAACTCTTGGGAAATTATACGTTTTCGACCGTGTTTTGTTAAGATAAAGTATAGTAATTTTAGTATTAAAAGTTATCTTTTTGCCGAATTTAGATTCCCACTGCATCGCTTGCCTGCAGGTGTGGATAGACGCGGTACGAGACGTTCCTAGCCTCCAGCTGAAGTTAGTAGGTTATTCAACTCCTTCCCTCTGGAGTTGAAAGTTAGTAGAGGTTTTTACTTTTGATGTATAGTATTGGGTAGTTGGGGGCCCTGTCTCGACCATTATATCACTCCTAGAGGCTTGCAAGCTGTTGTACATTCCCCGTGGTTAGTAGTTGTTGGCTGCGTGGGACTCTTGTATGCTTTATTTCCTACATTGGCCCTGCGGGGACTTTTGTAGCTGTTAGTTGGAGGCCTTGTCGGCCATTGCATAGTATAGTGCCTGATTTACTTTTCAGTTATAACTAGACAACATGGTGGGCTTGTCGGCCCGTATAGGATCCCTATTATTGCGTTGTTGTGGTCAGCTGTCTTCTTCTATAGGTGGCCTTGTTAGTAGGGACTGTACTTACAGCCGAGATATAGACTGTTCATTTCTTGAAATAGGTGTCAAACGTGCCCCAGTCCAGTCAGGTTAGTTCAGACCAGTGTGGCACCAGGTGCCAGTCATGCCTCCGAAGGTGGGGCATGACAGCATCACCCTTAAAGTGTCTATAAGAGATTCTCAACATAAGACACAAAATTAGGACATCAAAGCAGGCAAACATCATAAGTCAAGCAGGGAATTTAAAATGTATGACAAAGAATATTGTGCTACGGTGTCAACACTTGTTCATTATCTTGATTTTCATTCCCTTGTTTTAACAATTCCATTTCAATAATTTTTTTCAGTGGTGCCTCTCAAAACAACTTCACAAAAGACCCAAAGCAACATGTCACTTTCCCTTAAGAATGTTGCCACTCAATACATCATGGGAAAAAACCAACCCGTTTCGACAACAAAAAATAACAAAAATAAAAGAATGCTCCTTGAGAAAGAACCGTGGTTAAAAAAATCCTCAGAGTATAAATTTCTACACTACTATTTACAATGGCGAAAAAGGGACAAGACATTGGGGTCATTTAATTCAAGATTTTCAAGATTTTACAATTCAAAACAATGACCACATTTGGTCACTAATCATCAACCATCAAGAGCATTTTCAACACCCCAAAAATTCAACATCTAAGAGTAAGAATCATCCCACCCCGAAACTAAAAACAGACATTGCCCCAATGTATCTAAAGAAAAGATAAGCAAGTGCGAGATGCTTCCTGGTTGAGTTAGTGATTGGGTTGTGGCTTCCAAGTATAGGTGGCAGCATCAAATTGCCAAGAAGCTGTCTCTTCAGTCGTAGGTTGTTGTGCATCCGTTGGGAGTGATAGAGGTTTCTCGGGGCCTTACACCACCCAACTGTCCAGCAAAGTGTGAAGCTCATAGTATGACATTGTTTCCACTCCACATGGTGTACTGTAAGGATCTACATCAAACACTGAACACATTGGAGGTGGAGGAGGGCGGCTATGATGGGGTTCCTCATCGGACACTTATTCTGGCTCACTATTATAGCCTACCTACCAATCATCCGGCGGGCTTTTGGGTGCTTCGAGCACCACCTCAGGTTCACAAGGGTTTGGTTGGGAAATAGATGAAGGTGCAGTGAGAGCAGCTACCTCTTGTTTTAAAGTACCCACTTTGCTTTTAAGGACATCAACTGTAGAGCATAGTCTTGCCAATTTGTCTTTAGTAGTCTGCAAGGCTTTCTTGATGGCACCCAATATGATGGAAGGAAGAGCGTTGGCTAACAACACTAGCTGGTTCTCATGCATCTTGGAGCTTTGTGCAATGTTGAGTAAATCAGGAGGTGGAGAAATTTGGGGCTCAGCTGTATGAAGTGCTGCAGTTTCTATGTGAGTGGATGCCGAAGTTGATGGTAGAGTAATGTTCCTTGTAGACTTTGCCCGCTTCATAGTTGGAGCCTCTTTTTCGATTTTGGTAGCCAATGTAATCACACTATTGGCCTGCACCGTCCTATCCAATGGCTGGAACAAAGGACAAGTTGCCCGCATACATAACATACACACCAGGTTAGGGAATGGAAATGTGGTGACTTATTGCTTGTCCTTTCATTCGAATTGATCAGCAATAATCTCCCCCACAATTATATGTGCATGATCCATTATTCAAGCAAGGAGAATGGCAACTTCAATTCGGACTTTTGATGTATCCAGAGAGCGCATTAGCCTCGAGCAAACTAAATCTAACCACACATGTGCTTCAAATTTAATGTCATGCCGATGAATGAGGCCCTTGGAAGTAGCCCATTGTGGTCGACCTTTTGCAACCAGGTTGGCTAGCCATTTTAACTGATTTGGTTTGTCCTTCACTTTATTGTGAAATATTGGATGAGATTAGATTGGCTCGTCCCAACAAATTGAATTGATTTCCTTTGGAGTTACAGGCACCTCTTGTCTTTGCACCTATACTGATATGAGGCGCGTGAATGCTTCAGTGCGGCCCCTTCACTTCATTAGTTATTTTCTTTCCTTGTATGATGAATAGAATTTCCACACCATCTCTAGAAGATATAGGTCAACTCGTATGGTAAATTGACCCCAATCGTGTTTCCTAATCTATTGGTAGATATCTTTGCAAGTAGTCTTGAAAGATTCTGCATCAAACTGGCCTTCTGCATGGATGACACGTTTTTACTTGAAAGCTATATAAAACTCCTCCATTCCTTCTAGCCCAAACCTAACTTGAGGGGTATTGTGGGCACTAATTCTTGGCTTGTATGAGAGTGAGGGAAGATAGACATGATGCTGCAGATGTAGGTTAGTGATAGGCCATAATGTGTAACTCAAGAATAAGGAAAACAAAAGACATTAAGTACGGTTTGCACAAGTTTAGGTGCCATCGGCGACCCATCAACGAGAGGCAGTTGCATTTCTCTAGACACCGATGAATCACTGACTGGCACAGTGAAGGAAAAACATGGGCACATCGGCATTTCATCGGTGAACCACCACTGGTGATCCGCTAGCCGTCGTTCTGCATTTAGTCACCCACCAATCACATCCATGTAAAAGCTAACCAATCACACTCATATCTACACTAAAAAAAGACAAATTTCCCTTAAGAAAGGTGTCAATAAATCTCTTATTGGGCAACTCACCCGTGTACGCAGATTATACCCGGATACGAAGTGACCACAACAAAACAACATTCACTCACATACAACAAAGAAGCAAAACAAAACATGATAAGCATGACTAGAGCAAAATATTACCAATGTTATTAGGACCTTTCATGCATGAGTTAGAGAATTCTTACCTCCAATGGACTATGCTTGTCAAGCTTTGTGGATGAATGAAGAGGAAAAAGACAATTGGGGTTTTCAAATTGAAAAGGAAGGGAAGTTGAATGGGTGCTTGGGCTTGCAAGTATTAATAAGCGTTAGGTGGGAAGTAACGGATCATCTTGGGGAAAGGCTATCTGGGGAGAAGATGAAAGAAAATGGGGGAAATGGAAGAGTTTTTGGGAATTTTCGTAATATGGTCTTTCCATCAGGGGCCACACTGGTTGTCGCTGAAATGAGCCGGAGGTTCGCCGCTGTGGCCTCTGCTAACATTACCTGAACACGACTCTGAGAGAAAGTTCACTAGTTGACCGATGTTCCACTAATCCCTTCCGGCATTTTGCTGGATGAGGAGTCGATTCCTGATCCATTGCCAGGTACTCTGGTTGAGATCGGCGCCAAACCGACAGTTCATTCTTTGACATGGATCTTCACCGATTGGGCCGCCAGTTCACCTTGGGACCTTCAGTTTACTGGACAAGATCGGCGCCCCAACGATGCTTCATGGATTATCACCGGCGATTCGCTGATTTGGATCACCGCTTTACCTTAAATCCTTTAGTGCACTAGGCAGCGTGGCGCTTGAATGCCTTCACAAATTGCGTTTGGCGTTTCGTCAGTTGCCACGCCGATTGGTTATTCATCCTATAGTGCACCCTTCCATCCCTTAAAAAAGTCAACAAACAATAAAGCATTTGAGAAAAAAATGAGAGATGCTCGGGTTGCCTCCTAAGGAGCGCCTTATTTAACGTCATGGAACATCGAAAGTTCCTCCAAGCATATGGCTCGTCCATATACACCACCTCTATTCGACCAACTTCTTCAAACACCCCCAACTATCTTTTAAACCCTTTGACCATTTACTTTTAACTTTTTCCCATTCTCACTATGGAGTTTGATGGCTCTGTTCTCGTACACCTGAGAAACCTTAAAGGTCCTGACCATTTAGACTTTAACTTTCCAAGGAAAAGCCTTAGTCAAGAATTGAATAGTATAACTCAATCCCCTATAACAAAATTATACTGGAACACTTCTTGGTCATGATAATATTTCATTCTAGCTTTGTAAATTGCTGCATTCTCATATGCCTTCATTCTGAATTCATCCATCTCATGTGAATTATGGGTTCGACCTTGGATAGCTCTTCCCTATTCCAGGTTTAAACTCTTCAATGCCCACAAAGCTTTATGTTCTAGCTCCACTAGGAGGTGACATGCTTTACCAAACACCAGTTGGTAAGGAGACATTCCAAATAGTGTTTTAAATGCAGTCCAATATGCCCACAATGCATCATCTAACTTATGTGCCCTATCTGCTCTGTTTATGTTAACTATTTTAGTCAAGATGGACTGTATTTCCTTGTTTGAAACTTCTACCTGTCCGTTGGTCTGCAGATGATACTGGGTGGACACTTTTTGGTTCATACCATACTTAGCTAGTAGTGCACTAAACACCCGATTGCAAAAATGAAATCCTCCATCTCTAATGATAGCTCTAGAGGTACCGAACCGCGAGAAGATATCTTTCCTTAAAAAGAGATTAACACTTCTGCTTCATTGTTTGGTAATGCAACAACTTCCATCCATTTGGAAACATAATCCACCACCACCAAGATGTATTTGTTCCCATAAGAACTTACAAAAGGACCCATAAAGTCGATCCCCCAGAAATCAAACAACTCAACCTCTAAGATGGGTGTTAGAGGGAGCTCATGCCGCCTCGAAATGATCCCTGTCCTCTGGCATCGATCGCATTGCTTCACAAAGTCATGTGCATCTTGATATAAGGTAGGCCTATAAAACCCACATTGCAACACCTTGGACGCTGTTCGTATGCTCCCTTAATGACCTCCCATAGGGGAAGAGTGACACACCTCTAGAATTGGGACAATCTCCACTTCTGGAACACACCTCCTTAATAAACCATCTACACAACTTCGAAAGAGGTAAGGTTCATCCCAAAAGAATTTTGGGAAATCATGCATGAATTTCTTCTTTTTCTGAAAATTTAATCCTTCGGGTACAATTTTTCTAGCCAGGTAATTAGCAAAATCAGCAAACAACGGTGTCAAGTCGTGGGTTGCAGCTAAGATTCGCTCATCTAGAAAGACATCATTGATCTCCTCTTGTGTCCCTGGTTGTCCATTTGTTTCTAGGAGTGACAAATGGTCGGCCACTTGATTCTCACATCCCCTACGGTCTTTCACTTCAAAGTCAAATTCCTGCAGCAACAACACCCACCTAATCAATCTTGGTATAGAATCCTTCTTGTACATTAAATACCTAAGTGCTGCATGGTCCGTGTGTTGGTTCCTAGCAAGTATGCTTGGAATTTTTCAAATGCAAAAACATAACAACTAGGAGCTCCTATTCCGTTGCTGTGTAGTTTGTTTGTGCATTGTTCAGAGATTAACTAGAATAGTAGATTGAGTGGAAGATCTTGTCTCTTTGTTGACCAAGGACCGCACCTAATGCTACCCCACTTGCATAGCACATGAGCTCAAAGGATTTTGACCAATAAAGTGCTACAATGATTTGAAAGGAAATTTATCTATCCTTCAACTCAACAAAAGCCCTCAAAGAATCCTTATAAAATTGAACTTAGCCTCTGTCTCCAAAAGTAGGAATAGGGGATGAGCTATCTTAGGGAAATCTTTAATGAAACGGCAGTAGAAACCCACATGTCCAAGGAAACTCCTAACACCCTTCACGATACACAGTGGAGGTAACTGAGCAATGGCATCCACTTTGGCTTGATCCACCTCAATCCCCTTTTTAGAAATTTTGTGTCCCAATACAATCCCTTCTTTGACCATGAAATGACACTTTTCCCAATTTAGGACCAAATTTGTCTCTCTACATCCCTTTAATACCACATCTAAATCTGTCAAGCAATCATCAAATGAGTTCCCCACTGCTCAGAAGTCATCCATGAAGACTTCCAAAGTATCTTCCACCATGTCAGGACATCATACATCTCTAGAATGTGGAAGGGGCATTACAAATTCAAAAACGCATTAGCTTTAATGCAAACGTTCCATAAGGACATGTAAAGTGGTTTTTTCTTGATCATCGAGTGCGATTGAGATTTGATTGTATCCCCAGTATCCATCAAAGAAATAACAGTACACTTTACAAGCTAGACGGTCCAACATTTGGTCAATGAATGGCACTGGGAAATGATCCTTGTTTGTCTAGAAGTTTATCTTACGGTAATCCATACAAACTCTCTATCCCGTGACATGAGGAGTATCTATCAATTCATTCATTTCATTCGGAATAATCGTAATGCCTCCCTCTTTATGCAAACACTACACAAGTATGTAATACCCCAAAGATGCCTATGATTGGACTCAGGATCAAATTTGGAAGTTGTCTAAAAACTGGGGAAAAAGTTGCAGAACAAGCGAAGTAACGACTCGTTCGTTACAACGAGTCGTCACAAGGAGTTGTGGGGAGTATTGGTTCTCAGCTAAAGGGAAGGTAACAAGTCATATAACTACCCATCATGAGTAATAATGAGTCGTGGGATGAGTTATTCCAAGCAGAAGGGAATTTCTGGAATTTGGGGCAGCGTACTTGATGAGTGATGCCACGAGTCGTGGCCCAGAGTACGAGTCATTAGGTCCCCCGTATGGACTTTAGTGACTTTCAGGCAGTAGACCTAATAAGAGGTCCCAACAAGTATTCCTTATTGTTTCGATGTTGAGTAGTTACTCCCTAGATAAGAATGATTTTTGCCCTAGCACGAATAAGAAAACTATAATACTACATGTCGGATGAGATTTCCTTAATTCTTGAAATCTTTGCCATATTGAGGATTCCCGTGTTGTGGAAATGGGTTGAATTCTCTATTAGCTATTTAGTAGTTCAGTTTAGTTAGAACGTAGAATCTCCTCACCGCTATTCTGAATTTGTCAACTGATTAGTTTGACTACTGAAATCCTTGAGGTGTTTGTGATACCCCCCAATTATCAGCATCAGACTCAGAACTCAATTTCATTGGTCCACTAGGCGGTCATGACACTTTAGATAAACAACTCTTACTATCCTTAGGACTCGAGACAGTTTACAACTTGTTCTTAGACGGTTATGACACTTCTAGATAAGAAACTCTGACCAGTCTAGAACCCAGTTTCAGATCCTATCCGATAAGACTCTTAGGGTACTTTCAGTTATATATCACTGACTAGTTTTAGACCCCAGTTTCAAGCTATCAGCTTGGTATTCAGTTTAGGTATTCCAGTGGGAGCAGGACCTAGCACCGAGCAGTCCGGGCTTCAAACACACCCAGGTTCCCAAAACTGCATTGCTAACATAGGTTATAGTATTTATTGGACTGATTGGGCCCATACTTTTGTGATCACCCAGTTCATGCCTCTATACCCTGGCAAGGTATATTGGGTCCTACCTGTGGGGTATATACACCGTAATCCACATCTAACGCACATGGTTATATGTGAGTTATAGACTCTCCCACTGGTCAGCTAAGTTCAGTCTATGATTAGTCAATTCAGTTCAGTTCAGGTCAGATCAGTGCGATATCGCCGACTTAGTATTTCACACGTAGGGCATGTCTTTGACCATCAGATAGGGTCATCCCAACAATCTCAGTTTAGTTCAGTTGTCTCAATTCAGTATATTAATTGGTCGTTGCATTCCTTTTCAGTTCAATCATTTATATCCAGCATTATGTTTTCTCTCACGTACTTAGTACAAGTATTGAAACATAATTTTATGCTATATCGTTTCATGATACAGCCGTAGGTGCTCATACTCAGCGTCGTCAGTCGCTGCAGTTCAGATCCTCCTGCATTAGAAGTGTGAGTCCTCATCTTTCAAGTTCATTATTTTAGTTCCTTCTATCATTTCATTACTTTCAGTTAGACTTAGAGTAAGTTGGGGGCTTGTCCCAGCAACTCATCAGCTAGATGGCTTTCAGACAAAAACTTGATTTCATACTATTAGTATTGTTCAACTATTTTACCCCTTGTATTTTCTATTTTAGCTTTCATAAATGTTTTTATATTATTAATTTAGAGCTTTCACTATGTATGTTTTACTCAGAATACCAGTGTATGATAGACCAAGGGTTGATTTGGGGTTACTTGTGACTCCAAGTACCGTGTTCCGTCCAGGGTGTAGATTCGGGGCATGACAAACTTGTTATTAGAACAATAGGTTTAAAGTATCCTTGAAATGTCTGAAAACCACATCAAGTAGAGTCATTTTCATGGCTGTGTAGTTCGCCATGCTTATGACGAGGATGCTACGAGATATTATTAGGAAAAACTCTCTTTTGTTCATAATCTCTATCATGCATTAAAATTCAATTCTATAAACATCCTTCTAACTCGTGCTCTTCTTTGTTTCAGTGAAATATGCCTCCATGACACTTAAATGGAAGGAAGGCTAGAAATGGCCAGTGGACTACTCCACCAGCCCTGGCGTCCCCACAGGATGATTCAGTGTCAATCGCTAAATTCAGGGTGGCCATTCAATCAATCGCTCGCCCAAACTGTCACTAATCAGATGAACCAACACGTAGTACCAGTTAACAACGACAGATCTGCAACTACTGCTACGGTGCGGGACTTAACCCGTATAAACCCTCCATCTTTTCAGGGGTCTAAAGTGGGCGAGGACCCCCAAGAGTTCATAGAAGAGATTCGGAAGATTATTTGCATTATGAGTGTCAACTCTTTTGAGAGTGCTAACTTGGTGGCCTACCAGATAAAAAGGGTAGCCCAGGTCTAGTACGAACAGTGGAAAGAGGGGCGGCCAGCAGAAGCAGGACTGGTGGAGTAGGAGGAGTTCAACACAGCCTTCCTAGATAGATTTTTCCTGAGGGAGCTTAGAGAAGCCAAGGTAGCGGAGTTTATGAACTTGAGGCAAGGGAATAGAACAGTGGAGGAGTATTCTCTAGAGTTTACTAGGTTGTCTAAGTACGCTCCTGAGATGGTGGCCGAGCCAAGGGCTCGCATGCTAAAGATTGTGAATGGAGTGTCGAACCTGGTCCTCAAGGAATTCAGGATAGCAATGTTGATTAGGGATATAGACCTCTCCAACTTGATTGTCTATGCCCAACAGATTGAGGGCGAAAAATTAAAGGACATCGAGCGAAAGAATAAGCGGGCAAGGACAGGTCAGTCCGATCATGGTCATCAGAGATCAGGTGGTAACAACCGCCCACAGCAGCAGAGGGTCCCAGCACCCAGCTTAGCTAACGCCCCAACCTTTCAGTCCCGCCAGGATCGGAGGGAAGGAGCATCTGGCTATTAATCTCAGAGCTACAGTGTCGGTAACAGATATCCAGCTTGCCCCAAGTGCGGCAGGAACCACCCGAGAGAGTGTCTTCAAGGTCGAGAGGGTTGCTTTGGTTGTGGAAAGATTGATGATCGCCTTAAAGATTACCCATCAGTAGGATGGGGAAGAGCACAATCCACCACATCATCAGCTCCAGCAGGCCGACCAGCTCAGCAAGCCAGCACATTAGGTACTGATGGCAGTCAGTGCCAAAATTGATTTTATGCATTGTCTTCCCGTCAAGATCAGGAGAGCTCATCTGACGTAGTCACGGGTATGTTACGCCTCTTTCATTTGGACGTGTATGCCTTGCTAGATCCAGGAGCCACCCTTTCATTTGTGACTCCCTATGTAGCAGTCCAGTTCAATATCAGTCTAGACGTCCTCTCAAAACCATTCTCAGTCTCCACCCCTTTTGGCGAGTCAGTTAGATCCAGTCGGGTGTATAAAAACTACCTAGTATCAATCCTGAATAAAGTCATTCCAACTGATCTCATAGAGTTAGACATGGTCGATTTTGACCTCATCCTCAGCATGGATTGATTACACTACGGTTAGGCCTTCGTTGAATCCAAAACTAGATTGTCAAGTTTCAATTTCCAAATGAACCAATGTTAGAATGGATGAGCAGTAGTTCTGCACCGAATGGTTGGTTTATTTCCTACCTTAAGGACCAAAAGATCATTTCCAAGGGATGTATTTATCATCTAGTTCGGGTAAAAGATTCTAACTCTGAGACACTAACCATCAAATCAGTTCCAGTGGTCAACAAGTTCCCAGATGTATTTCCCGAGGATCTTCTCGGAGTTTCCCCTGAACGAGAAATAGACTTTGGAATAGACTTTCTCCCAGATACTCAACCTATCTCCATCCCTCCTTACAGAATGGCTCCAGCTCAGCTTAAGGAGATGAAGAAGCAATTAAAAGATCTTCTTGAAAAGGGTTTTATTAGATCCATCATCTTTCCTTGGGGTGCTCCAGTACTATTCATGCATAAGAAAGACGGTACCCTCAGAATGTGCATAGATTACCATTAGCATAACAAAGTCACAGTCAAGAATAGGTATCCCCTACCCGGAATTGACGACCTATTTAACCAACTTTAGTGAGCTAGTTGTTCCTCAAAAATAAATCTCAGGTCGAGGTATCATCCGTTAAGGGTTAGAGAGTGTGACATACCAAAAACAACATTCAGAACTCGGTATGGTCACTACTAGTTTGTGGTTATTTCCATCGGGATAACAAATGCCCCCATAGTCTTCATGGACTTGATGAATAGAGTCTTCAAGCATTATTTGGATATGTTCGTCATTGTATTTATTGACGACATTCTAGTATACACAAGAAATGAGGAAGAGCATGCTAATCACCTGAGGATAGTGCTTCAGACGCATAGAGATCGCCAACTATTCGCCAAGTTCAACAAGTGTGAATTCTGGTTGAAGTATGTGACTTTCTTAGGTCATGTTGTCTCGGGTGAAGGAATACAGGTAGATCCTTACAAGATAGCAACAGTTAAATATTGGCCCAAACCTACCTCTCCGATGGAAATCAGGAGCTTCCTGGTCTTAGCTAGTTATTACTAATGGTTTGTGGAGGGCTTCTCCTCTATAGCATCTCCTCTAACTAAGTTAACTCATGATAAAGTGAAGTCCTAGTGGTCGGATGCATGTGAGAAGAGCTTCCAGGAGTTCAAGACTCGACTCGCTACTACTCAAGTTTTTATCTTGCTAGAGGGAACAGATGGGTTGGTTGTCTATTGAGACTCTTCCAGAGTTAGACTCAGTTGAGTTCTGACGCAAAGAGGCAAGGCGATAGCCTACACCTCCAGACAGCTCAAGGTTCATGCGAAGAACTATCCAACTCAAGACTTGGAGTTGGCAACGGTGGTGTTTGCGCTGAAAATATTTAGACATTACCTATATGTGGCTCACGTAGATGTGTTCATAGATCAAGAGCCTTCAGTATGTGTTCAGTCAGAAGGGCCTAAATCTTCATCACAGAAGTTGGTTGGAGGTACTGAAAGACTATGACATGATTGTGTTGTATCACCTGGGCAAAGCAAATGTTGTGGCTAATGCACTAAGCAAGTTGTCTATGGGAAGCTTAGCTCATGTTGATGAGGGCAAGAAGGAAATGGTAAAAGATATTCATAGGGTAGCTCGGTTGGGAGTGCAGTTGGTGGATTCAACTGAGGATGGAGTGGTAATGCAAAGTGGGTCATATTCCTCCTTGGTAGTTGAAGTGAAGTCAGGATAGGACGAAGATCCCATCTTACTCAAGCTTAAAGAAGCATCTCTCAAAAAAGAAATAGAAGCTTTCTCTAAAAGGGGAGATAGGGTGCTCCGTTACCAAGGCAAATTGTGTGTACCTAATGTTGGTGAGTTGAGACAGCAAATATTGGCTAAAGCACACAGTTATAGATATTTCATTCACCCTGGTGATAACAAGATGTATCTTGATTTACGGAATATCTACTGGTGGAACGGCATGAAAAGAGATATTGCTGAATTTGTAGCCAAGTGCCCAAACTGCCAACAAGTTAAAGTAGAACACTAGAGACCAGGAGGTATGACCCAGGATATTAGTATACCTACATGGAAGTGGGAAGAAGTAAACATGGACTTTATTATGGATCTACCTCAAACTCATCGGCAACATGATTCAACCTTGGTGATAGTCCCGAATGACTAAGTCAGCACACTTCCTCCTAATCAAAACGTCAGATTCAGCTGAGGACTATGCTAGAATTTACATCCGGGAGTTAGTCAGACTCATGGGTGCCCTTATCCGTCATTTCAGATAGAGGTACCTAATTCCCCTCTCATTTCTAGAAGTCCTTTAAAAAGGGACTGGGTACCCAGGTCAAGCTCAGCACAGCTTTTCACCCGCATACATATGGGCAAGCTGAGTAAACCACTCAAACCCTAGAAGGTATGTTGAGTGCGTGCACGATCAATTTTAAGGACAATTGGGATGACCACTTTTCTCATATCGAATTTGCATACAACAACAGCTACCACTCCAGTATCCGGATGGCCCCGTTTAAAGCATTGTATGGTAGGAGATGCAGATCTCCTATTGAGTGTTTGAAGTGGATGAAACAACTATAATTGGGCCAGACTCGGTTCATGAAGCTATGCAGAAGGTATAGCTCATCAGATAAAGACTAAAAACATCTTAGAGCCATCAGAAATCTTATGTTGATGTGAGGAGAAGAGAATTTGAGTTTGCTGTTGATGACTAGGTCTATCTGAAAATCTCACCCATGAAAGGGGTGATGAGATTCAGAAGAAAGGAAAATTATGTCCCAGGTATGTGGGACCCTATAGAATTTTGTGGTGTATTAGAAATGTAGCTTATGAGCTAGAATTACCTTTGGAATTCGCAGTTGTGCACCCTGTATTCCATGTGTCACTTTTGAATAAGTGCATCGGAGATCCAACTTCAGTTGTGCGATTGGATAGTGTAGAAATAAAGGATAGTCTCTCATATGAGGAGGTCCCAATCTAGATCCTTAACTATAATGTTTGTAAGCTATGGAATAAGGAAATAGCTTCTGTTAAGGTCTTATGGAGAAATCAACAGGTTGAGGAATCTACGTGGGAGGCTAAAGTAGATATGATGGCCAAGTACCCACCACTTGTTATCTATTGACTCTGTTACAACTTAAAATATCAGTTTTTCCTTAGAAAAAAATTTAGTTGTTGGTTTCAGTCCATGGGTTTAAGTTTCTTTTATGATTTTGGATGTATATATGAAAAGTGAATACAATCCAGTTATGTATTGTGAAACGGAAGTAGTCATTCTGTCAGTTTTGGAGTAAAATGAATAAAATTTGAAAATTTATGATAGTTATCCCTTGCTTTCCTATGTGTTTTCCTACATTCGAAGATGAATGTTCCCAAGGAAGGTATATTGTAATACCCCGAAGACACCTAAGATTGGACCCGAGATTAAATTTGGAAGTTGGGTGAAAACTGGGGAAAACGTTGTAAAATGAGCGAAGTAATGACTCGTTGTTCATTACAACGAGTCGTCATATGGACTCTTAGGAAGTACTGGATCTCAGCTAAAAGAAAGGTAAAGAGTCACCTAACGACCCATCATGAGTAATAACGAGTCGTGGGATGAGTTGTTACCAGGTAGAAGGAAATTTTTAAAATTTGGGGCAGTGTACTTGACGAGTGAAGCCACGAGTTGTGGCCCGGAGTAACGAGTCGTTGGGTTCCCCATGGTGACTTTAGTGACTTCAGGCAGTAGACCTAATGAGAGGTCCCAACGTGTCGTGGTCTCCACCAACGACTCGTTGAGTGACCCGTTGGGACCCCGTCAACCTGATTTCAGGTTTTTCTCTAGGGATTCTTTTGTAAATTCCTAACCTCCTAGATCTTAAAATAGGTAATTTGGGGAAATTTTGAGGGGATTTAGATGGAAAAATGGTTCCTCCTTCATTCCCACTCAATTTTCAAAAAAAAAATCATTGTAAGCTCTCATCTCAAGACACTCTCAAGCAAGCTTAGGGTTTTCCTCCATTGCAGCAGTTCGAGTTTTCTTCTTTGGGGAAATTTGTAGTCAGGTATGTGAGCATTCAACAAGGGGATAGTTCTTCCCTTGTGTCCCCCAAAACCCTTTTATAATTTCTCTATTAGTCTTAGCCTTGAGTTTTTTAGTATGAAAAGAGTACATGTTTGTTTTTGTTGATTGCACCTAGAATGATATTCATGTTTATTGTTGATATGATCTTCATCAGTCCTTGACCAAATTGTTGATGTTCCTGCAAAAAGTGAATTTAAGCCCTGAGTTTTTGAGTGAAATATATTTATGTGTTAAATCCTGCCTGGTTTGTGAAGTGTGATTTGGGCTGATTTTCTAGTATTCCTTATTGGTTAGATGTTGAGTAGTTACTCCCTTGATAAGAATGATTTTAGCCTTGACAAGAATAAGAAAACTATCATACTTCTTGTCGGATGAGATTTCCTTAATTGTTGAAATCTTTTCCAAATTGAGGATTCCTATGTTGTGGAAAAGGTTTGAATTTTCTGTTATCTACTTAGTAGTTCAGTTCAGTTAGAACATAGAATCTCCTCAGCGTTATTCTGAATTTGTCAACTGATCAGTTTGACTACAAAAATCCTTGAGGTGTTTGTGATACCTCCCAGTTATCAGAATCAAACTCAGAACTCAGTTTCATTGGTCCACTAGGCAGTCATGACACTTTAGATAAATAGCTCTGACTAGCCTTAGGACCCTAGGCAGATTACAGTTTGTGACGGTTACGATGCTTCTAGATAAGCAACTCTGACCAATCTAGAACCTAGTTTCAGAATCTGGTCTGATAAGACTCTCAAGGTACTTTAAGTTATATATCCCTGACTAGTCTTGGACCCCAGTTTGGAGCTATCAGCTTTGCATTCATTTTAGGTATTCCAGTGGGAGCAGGACTAATCACCGAGCGGATCGGGGCTCCAGCGCACCTAGGTTCCCAAAACTACGTTGCTAATGTAGGTATAGTATTTATTGGTCTGATTGGCCCCAGACTTTTATGATCACCCAGTTTATGCCTCTATACACTGGCAAGGTATATTGGGTCCTACCGGTGGGGCGTATACATTAGACTCCACATATATCTGATGTGGTTATATGTCGGTTATAGACTCTCCCACTAGTCAACTCAGTTTAGTCTCAGATTAGTTAGTTCAGTTCAGTTCAGGTCAGCTCAGTGTGATATCCCAGACTCAGTATTTCAGACTTAGGGAATGTCTTTGACCATCAAACAGGGTCATCCCGACCATCTCAGTTTAGTTCAGTTGTCTCAGGTCAGTATATTAGTTAGTCATTGCATTCCTTTTCAATTCAGTCATTTATATCCACCATCATGTTTTCTCTCACTTACTAAGTACATTCGGAGTATTGATGCATACTTTTATGCTATATCCTTTCATGATATAGCCACAGGTGCTTAGACTCAGCGTCGTTAGTCACCGCAGTTCAAATCTTCGTCAACAGCAGAAATGTGAGTCCTCATCTTTAGAGAGAGTTATTTTAGTTCTTTCAGTCATTCCATTCCATTTAGTTAGACATAGAGTTAGCTGGGGGCTTGTCCAAGCAACTCATCAGCTAGATGGCTTTTAGACATAGACTTGAGTTCAGACTATTAGTATTGTTCAGCTGTTTTACCCCTTATGTTTTCAGTTTTAGCTTTCATAAATGTTTTATATTATTATTTCAAAGCTTCCGCTATGCATGTTTTACTCAGAATACCAGTGTATGATAGACCAAGGGTTGATTTAGGGTTACTTGTGACTCCAAGTACCGTGTTTCGTCTAGGGTTGTATACTCGGGGCGTGACACAGGCTTACATAACTATTGTCTGCGATGGATACACCACCGCTGCATCTAGCTATTTAATAATATCTTTCTTGAACACCTCTTGAATAAGTTGGATTCAACCTTCTTTGATGTTTAACTGATCGGCTGCAATTTTCTTGAAGATTGAACTGGTGAGTGCAAATCCCAGAGGGATACCAATGATATCTGCTATTGACCATTCTATAGCTGGATATTCCTTTTCAACACCTCAATGAGTTTATCTACCTTCAATAGATTAAGCTTTGCTTAAATGCTAACTGGGAAAGTTTCATTCTCTCCAAGGTATGCATATTGCAGGTGAGTGGGCAAGGGTTTGTGCTCCAGCTTTGGTGAGGTCACAATAGAAGGCTGTGACGGAGGGGTTGTACGATTCTTCAAATCTTGGTTCGGCTTTCTTGGTGGGAACAGATAATATCTTACCTCCTTACACACATGGTGAACCTCCTCGAGTTCCGCACCTTTCAAGAAAACATTAGCAATAAGATCTCCAATAACCTCTTCCTCAATTTCCCACTCGAATATATCATTCTCTACAATTTCCTCAATTTGTGCTGCCATCTGAGATGCTTACTCGTTCAACCGCTCTTCCAATTATTGAATGATGATGCCATGACTCTTGACAGTAGTTGTTAGATCCAAGAGTTTACTCCATAAATCTTGAACTCCCTCTTTAGTCACAAGAACCTTTTCACGTACCACTTATAGAGTACTTTCCAGATGAGGTGGGATTGAGTCATTGCTCCCTTGACTACTCGTATCAGCATTGTTCCAACCTTGGTTTCCGTAATAGACATAATAATAATCATGGTTTGCTTGGTTACATCTAGTATGGAAACCCTTCATATAGTTCGTCAACAACTCCATCAGCTTCATCATGACTAACAACATTGCATCTTTTTTCCCCTATCAATGCCATATTTTGTCTACTAGGTTGATGGTCTCCACACAAGGCACCCCTTTCGGGTTTCATGACCATCCTCCAAACCTGCTCATGAGCCACACACAATTTGATTAGTAGCAACCACTATGATGTGGAACTAATTAAACTTAACAATCAACAAAGGATTATCAAGCGCTAGTCCCTAGCAGCGGCACCATTTTTGATAACGTCCAAAATATATCCTTAATGCAAACAATATACACAACTGAAGTATCAAAACAAGTAACTTGATGAGTACCGGGGTCGAATCCCATAAGGACTAGGGAATGATAGTTACAAGTGTCGATTGAGAAATTGATGTTAGCTTGCACCACATAGATTTAATATAAAAACAAATAAAATTGGGGGAGTTGAAATTTTCAGAGAATTGTAGTGGTTGATTTAGTGAAATAAAATAGCAAGATCAGCTAAGTTGTCAACAAGGATGTGAAAGACTAGAGGTGTGGTGTAGATGAAATACTAACTAGATTGGGATATGCCATGTCATCTTATAAGTTAAACAAGCGTAAATAATCTCGGGAAGTGGGCAATTACAGCTTTTCAGCCTTTTAATTACCTCTCACTAGAGTTTTGTCAAACCTCTAGTCACAATTTAGCTCAACCCGATTTGATTTGAGCAAGTGCACTAACTTCTAGCTATTGGCTGCTAATAAGGAATGAGAATGTAATTTCAGCTATTTCTAAACCAAATTCACACTCTATCTCCATACCCACTACTAAATTCTCTTTCAATACTCAATTATTCTTTTACAAGCAACAATCAAGAAAGAATAGATATACCCATATCATAATCAATGGATATTCCTTTATAGATTAAAGATAATCTAATAGATTTACACTAGCATGAACAATATGAAGATGACTCTAGCAATACCCAATGCAATTAAGTATTCATATCACACACCTCTAGTTAATGAGTTTAGCTACTCATAGTTAAGAAATTCAAGAAAACTTACATCAATAGCATCATTGAATTTAATAGCAAGAGTAGATAAATCAACTTCACAAAATAATCTCCAATAGTAGTTGAAACTTACTAGTACAAAGAAGAAATACAACAGAGTACTTTCTACAATTTTCAATCAGAATCTCCCTCTCTCCACTTAGAGAATGTTCTTCAGCTATAAGGGGAAACAATGATGTGATGTAAGCTTTGTTCTCTCTTAAAATATCTATTTCTATCTCTCCTCCTACATATCTAAGTACAAAGTACTTTATCTTCTACTTATATCCTGAAAAGTAGGGCACTTTTTGTCTCTTTTCTAATGTTGGACTATTATACCATCATGATCACTGTTCTGGAACCGGCAGACACACCAATGATTCGCGGTTTCAATTCGTGAACCACTGGGTTTCTTTTTTGCATCCTCACTCCATTCCAACAAACATCGGCGGTTCACCCGACATTTTGCCGATGCCAATCCGTGAAACGCCGGGTCTCAATCCATTTTCCAGAACTTTGGGCATCTTCCGGTGACTAAACCGACGACTCGCTGCTGGTGTGTCACGAACCACCGGTGGCATTAATCCTCTGAGGAAGTGATGTTTGGCCTTTTGCCAGCGTCTCGCCGGATTTTATCTACGAATCTCTGATTCATTCTCACTCCCTTCTTTTTGCTTTATTTTTACTCTATTCTTCACATTTAGTCATCTACGCATAACAAAAGACAAAAGGGAATAAAACCTAAATAATAAACTCAAGAACTAAAAAAAACTCAAGTTTTAGAGCCTAATGAGGTCGTAAATTACCTACTCATTAGTAGTGCCAACCTGCGAAGCACCCAGTACCAACCTGCGAAGCACCAATGCCAACCTGTGAAGCACTGGCGAATAGCTGGTGCAAACAGTCCCACCTGCTTTCCCCCTGTGTTTCACAAGTCTGGATCCATGTTTTGCTGGTTAAAATCATGTCTTTAGCATCTCTTTTTTAGTTCAAATCTTCCACTATCTTTGTCTCCATAAAATTCATACATAGAGAAGAAAGAGGGCATAAAACCTTCCTAAATGAGTTGACAATCAAGCAAAAGGTCATGCTTAAAAGCCAAATGCGCTGGTAAATTACCAACTCATCAAATCCCCAAACTTGAACCATTGCTTGTCCTCAAGAAAGGCATTCTCTCTCAAAAAGAATTTACTTAAGCTTGGAGAATCATGGGTGTTGTGCATAAACCATTAAGCCTCAAGACAGCTCAAGAATCTCACACCAACTCAAGAAGATGAAATGATTCAAAATATATTTCACAATCTTCAATAGGTGACCACAATCATTAAGCATATCTTGCATGGATTCATTTAATTCAAACAAGGGACTTAGATCATTTCCAAAACAAAAGCATGGAGCATCTCAAGTCATTGACAATTCACATTCAAATCTTGCCTTAAAGTTGTGTACACATTTGTCTCATTTACATCTCTGTCACGACCCGAACATAGGTCCGGATTGAGACATGGAACAAGAAACCCTGAGGGACTCCAAGTCGACCCATGGCATGAACATTTAACTAACCCAATCAATAAAAACAGAAGATTCAACATACATAATATAGCGGAAGTATAAATACAACATAAGATCTGAAATACATCACATGTGTTTAAAGCTGAATCTAAACTACGTCTGAGAAAGCCTCTATCACTGATGAGTTGATGGGACAAGACCTCGACTAACTCTCTAAAAGTAAAACTGAAATATCACTGATGAGTTGATGGGACAAGACCCCAACAAACACTCTTAAACTGAAACTGAAATATACCAACTTATCTAAATCAAAGAGGGGCCCTCGACAGATGATGACTCACCAACAGAGACTTATGCTACTCCGAAAGTTGGCTAGGGCAAAGGTTGAATTTGAGCACCGGAGCTTGTATCATAAAACGATACAACATAGAGTATGTGGTAAGTACGTGAAATGTACCGAGTATGCAAGGTAAGCAAAACGGATGTTTAAAATACATAAAAGTGCATAAGAGTAGGACAACATGATCATAACATAAATGTCCTAATCTAACATAAGGGTCGAGGTTTCAAAACATTCGTAAATCATTCATAATCATAATCTAAAGAGAAAAGCTTTATTAAACATGACTTGAACTAATGTATATAATCATAATCATACATAGATCATAAGGAACAGCGTGAGATTCTTATAACTGACATACCCCAGATGAGCACACATGGAGCCCAACCTGTATAACCCCTAGTTAGGAGGGTGTCCGTACCTTGCCAAGGGTAGAACCATGACAGGCGTGATATCACTCCTGAAAGGCCCATTTGGGGAAAATGGGGATAGTCTCAAGGGAGGTCCCATCATGACCTACGATGGCATGTAGTTCTGAAATTTGGGGCAAAATCTGGGCCCCGAACCTACTCGGTGTTAAATACTACTACCAAAACATGTATAGTGCTCATAGGATAATATACATGAGATTCATAGGCTAGTTAAATCATGATAATCATAAACATGCTTGTAATTATGTGAACTAACAATGAAGATAAGGCCCGTGAGTCGGCCATAATCATAAACCATAAATCATGGGGTTCATTCTTTCTTATAAACATGTATATACTTAGTAACAGTACATTCATGATGAACATTTCAGTAAATCCATATCATAAATCATAAATCATGATCGGTTAAAGAGCAACAAAATCAAGGTAAAATCATCATCAATTTATCATAGAACATTCATTATTGGGCATAATTTTATAGAAATTTAAATCAATAAATATATAATCGAGTTAGTTGTAAAATCTGCCCATGATTAATAAAATATGAGAGATATTAATCGACAAACAGATCATTAGGATTTCATAAGATTTGGCTTAAAACCTCATAAGATTTTCAAATAAAATTCCACGAGTTTAGGAAGATTGGGCATGGGTGTGAACGATTTCACCCACTCATAATGCTACATACCTGAGAGACTTGGATTCTATCACTTGCTTACTTGCCTAAGATGAATTGAAGAACAATTAATTAAGAACCTTAGGGTTTTATGCTTAACCATCCTTTACACTCTTAAACTTTGCATGCATGAGTTTTGAATAGTCTAGAATGACTTAATATATCTTAATACACCCTAAAAGTAGCTTAAGACGACAATAAGGGACCCTAGGGCTTAGGAATGATGATAATACCCTTAATAAATTCGCAGTTAAAAACTGACTACCAGTCTCAACGAGGAACTGGATGAGTCGTCATCCAAGGTCATGAGTCGTGGCATCAACCATCATGTGCACTGTCCATTTTCCTCCATGGGTATCCACGAGGGACCTAATGAATCGTGGTTGGTGACCACGACTCGTGGTCACCTCTTGTGGCTTTCATTATCCAAAATACCACCGACCCTTGACTGATCTTGACCATGGCTAACTCAACGAGTCGTGGGGTCTAACAACAACTCATAGTCATGCCCGTGGTGTCTTCCCATCACAACTTTTAGAACATGTGGCCAACCCCTCACCATGAGTCACTCAACGACTCGTGGTCACCTCCCACGGGTCAAATAACGCGTTTGAAGCCTCTTCCCTGTTCCTTACCTCCTAACCTGAAGATCCAATATTTCCACTAGAATTTCCTCATAGCTAAGGTTGTCTCTCACACCCACACTCTCCACAAGAACCACCAAAGCTTGATCATCCAAACATTTCTTCAAGAGTGATACATGAAAAATAGGATGAACGGAAGCTAATTCTGAGGGTTACTCAAATTCATATGCCACCTTGCCAACCAGTTTCACAATCCGGTAGGGGACAACATAACGAGGGCTAAGTTTTTCTTTCTTTCCAAACCTCATCACTCCCTTCATGGGAGACACCTTCAGAAACACCCAATCATCCACTTCGAAGTCTAACTCTCTCCTTCTCACATAGGCATAGGACTTTTGGCGACTTTGAGCTGTTTTCAACCTGTCCCGTATGAGCTGAACCTTCTCTGTAGCCTCATGGGCTGAATCTGGTCCTATCATTTCACCTTCACCAACTTCGAACCAGCCAATAGGCGATCTATATCTCTCCCTATAGAGAGCCTCGAACAGAGCTATCTGAATGTTGGAATGGTGGTTGTTATTGTACGCAAACTCAATAAGAGGAAAATGATCATCCCAACTACCTTTGGAGTCAATTACACATGCTCTCAACAAGTACTCGAGATTCTGAATTGTCCGCTCCGCTTGACCATCAATTTGTGGGTGAAATGTTGTACTGAGCTTGACTTGATTACCCAATCCTTTTTGAAATGACCTCCAAAATTGAGAGGTGAACTAAGTACCTCTGTCTGAAATGATAGGCAAGGGCACTCCATGCAATCGAACCAACTCCTAAATGTATAGTTTGGCATAATCCTCTGTAGAATTAGTGGTTTTGACCGGTTGAAAATGAGCAGCTTTTGTCAATCTATCTACAACAACCCAAATGTAGTCATATTGCAGACAAGTGCGAGGCAAACTTGTTATGAAGTCCATATTGATTTCTTCCCACTTCCAAGTAGGATATTGTATCTTAAAGCACACCCCCAATCTCTGATGCTCAACCTTCACTTGTTTACAATTTGAACACTTAGCCACAAATTCTGCTATGTCCTTCTTCATGCCATTCCACCAATAGACTTCTTGTAGGTCACGGTACATCTTGGTGGCACATGTATGTATAGAATACCTAGATCCATGAGCCTTGTGCAACATTCGATTCCTCAATTCATCAACATCCGGAGCACATAAGCGACCCTGGTATTGGAGCACGCCATCTCCCCCTTTTGAGAAGACCTCTACCTTCTGATTCTGAACGACCTCATTTAACCTTTACTAAAATAGGGTCATCATCTTGTCTAGATTTTATATCAGTCAAAAAGGACGGTTATGATCTGTACTAAACAATTACTCCTCCATCGGTTGAGTCAATCAAATGAACTCCAAACCTTGCATGTCGATGCACGTCCTTCACCAACTCCTTCTTTCCATCATCTACATAGGACAAACTTTCCATGGAGAGTCTACTAAGTGCATCTGCTACCACATTAGCCTTTCCCGGATGGTAAAGGACACTCGTGTCATAATCCTTAAGTAGCTTCAACCACCTCCTTTAGCAAAGATTGAGATCCTTCTGGGTGAACACATATTGTAGACTCTTATGGTCCATAAACACATCCACGTGGACCCCATATAGTGTCTCCATATTTTCAATGCAAATACCATTGCAGCCAATTTGAGATCATGAGTCAGGTAGTTCTTTTCGTGCACTTTCAGCTGTCTAGAATCATAAACTATAATTTTTTCATGCTGCGTCAACACACACCCAAGTCCAATCCTTGAAGCATCAAAATACACCACAAACCTATTGGTGCCCTCGGGTAGGGTCAAAACTAGTGCTAAGGTGAGACGAGCTTTCAACTCTTGGAAGCTCTTCTCACAATCCTCCAACCATTGAAACTTTGCTTTCTTCTAGGTCAGTTTAGTCAACGGTGCTACATTAGATGAAAACCCCTCAACCAACCTCCGATATTTACAAACTAAGCCCAAGAAACATCTGATATCTTAAGGATTCACTGGTCTAGGACAATTCCTCACCGCCTCTTCTTTTGTGAGTCTACTTGTACACCCTCACTAGACACCATATGACCCAAGAACGCCACAGAATTCAACCAAAACTCACACTTGCTAAATTTTGCATAAAATTGACGATCCTTAAAAGTTTGCAACACCACCCTCGAATGAGCGGCATGCTCCTCCTCTCTCCGAGAGTATATAATGATGTCATCTATGAACACAATCACGAACATGTCTAGACATGGCTTGAACACCCTATTCATCAGGTCCATAAAAGATGCTGGAGCATTCGTTAGTCCAAAAGACATAACTACAAACTCATAGTGACCATACTGAGTTCTGAAGGCTATTTTCGGAATGTCACTCTCCCGCACCCGGAGCTGACGGTATCCGAAACTGAGATCTATCTTGGAGAAGAATTTGGCACTCTGAAGCTAGTCAAATAAGTCAACAATATAGGGAAGAGGATACCTATTCTTGATGGTGACTTTGTTCAATTCCCGATAGTCAATGCACATCCAAGGGGAACCATCCTTCTTTCAGACAAATAAAACTAGTGCACCCTATAGAGACTTTCTAGGTCTGATGAAACTCTTGTCTAGTTGGTCTTTCAACTTATCTTTCAACTCCTTTAGCTTCGCTGGAGCCATTCTGTATGGAGGAATAGATATAGGTTGCATGCCGAGTGGAGGTCAATACCAAAATCGATTTCCCTCTTAACAGGAATACCCGGTAGATCATTTGGGAAAACTTTTGGATACTCACATACCACTGGAAGTATCTAGATAGTCGGGGTCTTGGATATAGCATCCTTAACCCTAACTAAATGGAACACGCAACCTTTATAAATCATCTTTCTAGCCTTAAGGTAGGAAATGAATCTACCTACAGGCACAACTGAACTACCCTTCCACTCTATGACTAACTCACCCAGAAATCTGAACTTTACTACCCAGATTCTACAATTAACTGAGGCATAACATGAAAATAGCCAATCCATGCCATCGATAACATCAAATTTAGTCATGCCTAACTCTACTAGATCTGATAAGGTGAATTTCTAAAGGACTGTGACCAGGCAACTTTTATACACCCGTCTAGCTACAACTGAATCGCCCACTGAAGTAGAGACTGAGAAGGTTTCTGACAAGATTTGGGGATTGACTTTGAAACTACTAGCCATATAAGGTACACAGAAGACAAGGTAGCCCCTGGATTTAACAAAGCATATACATCAAGATGGAAACCTCGTAACATTCTAGTGACTACATCTGGGGAGACCTCTTGCTCCTGGCGGGACGCTAAGGCATAGAATCTGTTCTGACGCTGACCGCCAGCTGAACTAGTTGAAGCACCCTATTAGGTGGGACGTGCTGTTGGAGCTGCTGAGCTAGCGGCTGGTATACAGGCTCTGCTATCCCCTGATCTGGCCAAAGGGCAATCCCTGAGTATGTGTCTAGGTTTTCCACACCCGAAACAAGCGTCTAAGCCAACTAAACACCTCCCTGGGTGATTCTTGCGACACTTTGCACGGGCTAGGGAGGTGCACTCTACTTGTATGCTACCCTGGCCCATAGAATCAGAGGCCCTTCTCCTCTGATCGCCTCATGGTCTAGATGGTGCACTAGTTTATGATGGTGTTGGAGCAAAAGACCTGTGCTTGGACTGCTAGCGATGTCCGCCTCCTAGTCTAGGCTTAGAAGTCCCATAATTGTCTATCCTAGCCCTCTTGGTCTCTCTCTGCCTCCGATAAACTTCCTCCATCTGCTAGGCGTGTAAAATTATGTGGGGAAAATCCATGTCCTGATGTAGCATGGAGATCCTACAATCCTTATCCAACTAGTCTGCCACTCCATGTACAAATCGGCTCACCTGAGCCCTCTAATCTGCCACTAACCCTGGCGCATACTTGGATAAGCAGGTGAACTCCAGAGTGTACTCCTAAACGAACATGTCACCCTGCTTCAGATTTACAAACTCGGCCACCTTCAGTTCCCTCATCTCATGAGGAAAGAATCGATCTAGAAAGGCGGCATGAAAATTTTCCCAACTAATAGGGCCTGCTCCTACTGCTTTGTTATCCTTCCACTGTTTAAACCCAATATGCACAACCCCTTTTAGATGATAAGAGGCCAAGTCTATGCACTCTCCATTTTCCACCCCCATGACCTGGGTGATCTTCGTAATCTCATCAATGAATTCATGCAGGTCCTCATCTACTTTTGACCCTAGGAACTCTAGCGGGTTCATTCTTAGAAAGTTTTTGCCCCGAGCCGCCGCCGCATTCCCATTCTAAGGGAGATGCACCACCGCCGGTTAATTGACTTGGGAGGTCAAGGTCTAACACCTCGGAAGTCCTAGAGATCAGACCCCGGAGTTAGAAGAAGCTCAACAGAAAAGTTAGCAGAAATTTGCCTCAAAACGAGTCAGGGAATGACTCGTTAGGAGACCTAACGGGTTGTGGTTTGACCCGTGATGAACTGTAAGGAGGGGATTGCAAGCCTAGTGGCCATGCAAGACCTGACGAGTCATTTTGCCTGGCAACGATTCATTAGTTAGGTTATGAATCAAGTGAGAAGTCAGTGTAGTTGACAGAAGGATGTGAAGAGTCGTTAAGTGTGGGAATGACTCATCGTGTCCATCGTTATATGGGAAGAGTTGAACTTGTGAAGTAGTCTTCTAGTTCACTTGACGAATAGGTCTAACAACTCATTGGGTGGAGTAACGACTTACGTTGGTCGTGGCTTGAAGAATGATAAAACTTTGTGAATTTTCAAGTGTGCTTAATGGGTGAGATGATGAGTCGTTGGATGGGACAACGACTCATTATGTGAGTCGTGACTCCAGATTCAGGGAAATTTCCAATTTTCTTCAAGGACATTTTGTAAACTCCTATGCTTTTAATTTTTATACTACGTCATTTTGTGTATTGTTTGGGACGTTTTCAAGGGTTTCTACAAGCCTAAACCCTCATTCTCTCAAGATATATCTCAAGCTCTCCTTCTTTCTCTTCCTCTCAAGATTCAAGAACTTCAGCAACATGTTCATCAAGCTTCAAGGAGGATTTTGATAAGGGTTCTTCTATCAGGTATGCGGGTTTTTCAACAAGGGTACTCTTCTATCCTTGTGCCCCAAAATGTTTTCATCTAAAACGCCCAATTTCTACTATTCCAAAAGATGCACGACCTAGGGTTTTAAATTGATGGTGAATCCTCCTACAACTCTTTAATTTCAAAATTCATTCTAACTATGAGATGAGTACGTCGTAAAATCATTGGGTTATCCAGAATTATGTGTTGGGTGATGAAAAGTGTGGAGTTATGATATATTCTTCATGACTGATTAGAGTTTAAAATAAGATTTTTGTCATTTTCATTCAATTATCACAAATCCCTTGCATCCATGTTTAATATGTGATTATTATATGATTATCCATGTGAATTTGAATATGTCAATGATAGATGTGATGAGATTAAATTAAAGTTCATGGACTTGAATAATTGAAAGTAAAATATGCATGTCCCTATTTCTTGATGGAATTAATTAGGGAAGAAGTAAATTTATGATAATGGGCTTATCTAATGCATTCTTCTCAAGAATTGGAATAAATCGTGAAATGGCTCTCATGAAACAAAGATGCACACTTCCCACATGATTTTGTTGTACATGATTAAATATGAGTAAGCACATAGCTTCCTATAAATCTAAATTATATGACTCAATGTATGCCTGTTAAAATATGAGTAGAATGTATGGGTCATGAATGTCTCTATGATACATGCTAATTAATATGAAGTTGGAATGTAACGATGAGAAAGTAGTATGCATGATGTGGAAATAAAGATTCTCATTAATGTTATACCTATGAATAAATTCTAGTATTGATCCATGATGATATGAAATGTGATGATAAAACATGAGAATGATAATTTCCAAATATTGGGTTTGTTGTTAGTAGAAACTAGCCTCGATCCTTCCGAAATGAATGATGAATGAAGAAAGTTGAGTATGTTCATGTTTCTGATTAGCTGTAGTAGTAGAGACTAGATATATATATAACATTAGACTAGTACCTCCCTGATTCTAAGCAGTAGTCGGGATCCTCCATAGTAGAGAGAGACTCCCTAGATCAGTCGGGATCCTCAATAGTAGAGAGTGACTTCCTAGCAGTAGTTGAGATCCTCTATAGTAGAGAGCGACTCCCTAGCATTTGTCAGGATCCTCAATAGTAGAGAGTGACTCCCTAGCATCAGTCGGGATCCTCCATAGTAGAGAGTGACTCCCTAGCATCAGTCAGGATCCTCCATAGTAGAGAGTGACTCCCTAGCATCAATCAGGATCCTCCATAGTGGAAAGTGACTCCCTAGTACAGTCAGGATCCTCCATAGTAGAGAGAGACTCCCTTAATGATGATATCAGTATGATTAGTCTTGCATCAACCAGCTTTTAGATTATAATGGCTTAATAAGATGATGATCAGTCTCAGTTATCAATAATGATTTAGTACTGTGTGTGATACTAATTTTAGATTTGGCACTTATTATATGTTCAGAATTTGACCCTTATGCATGAGATCTAAGATGTTATATAAATGAGATTCAGAAAGAAGTTTCATGTATATATATGTGTATGTGAATCATCGTGTAAGTGAATAGCATGTTGAAGCAGTTATGTGGATGTATTTGATTAAATATTTATCGCATATTTGTTTATTTAATTGTTTATGTTATCCTGCATGCTAAGTACATTAAAAGTACTGAGTGCACACCTTTTGTGCTATATCATTTCGTGATATAGATTCAGGTTTCTAGACTCGGCCTCGTGGTTAGATATGCTTCGTTCCTATTCAGCAGTTATTGGTGAGTCCTCATCCTCCAAGGATGTGATTATGTTCATATTTTACTATGTTTCAGTTTTCATACTTTAGAAGTTAGCTGGGGTCTTGTCCCAGCAACTCATCAGTTTAATAGAAGGCTTTCAGACTTATTTAGACAGATTCAGCATTGTATCTAAGTGTTATTAAATTGTCATTATGACTTATATTAGATTCATTTATTTAGATTCCCTTATTCATGATTATTAGTCGTTCTCGTGTTAAGTGTATGCTATGATAATGCCATTGGTTGACTTGGAGCCTCTTGGTTTTCCTTGTCCCGTGTTACGGCTAGGGTGTGAACTTGGGTCGTGGCACAAGGCCTGTGCTAGCATCTGTATGGCTGCCCTGAATTCAGCGTGGGCAGCGAGCTTTGGTGCATTATCCTCATGGGCTAGTGGGACCTGATGGTTCCCCTCTTCGTTGCTGTTCTCGTGGCTGTTTCCACTTCTCCTTCCATTTACTCGATGTGGAGTCATGATTTTGCAAACATATATCACATGAGCTAGAAGGATAGATAGATATTTCATCGCAAGACATGATATCATTAAAAAGGGAACATTTCCTAAACGTTTTGTAGCTTCTTCTTCATAAGTGTGGTGCGCTTCACATCCATGAAAAAGACTCTACTTAACACGACTTTCAGACACTCTAGGACACTTCAAATTTATGGCTCTGATATCAAGTTCGTCACGACCCCGACATAGGTCTGAATTGAGACACGGGACAAGAAACCCCGAGGGACTCCGAGTTGACCCATGGCATGAACATTCAACTAATCCAATGAATAAAAATGGAAGATTCAATATACATAGTATAATAGAAGTCTAAACATAGCATAAGATCTAAAATACATCACATGAGTTTAAAGTTGAATCTAAACTATGTCCGAGCAAGCCTCTATCACTGATGAGTTGATGGGACAAAACCCCAACTAACTCTGTAAAACTGAAACTGAAATACACCAACATATCTGGATCAAAAAGGGGCCCTCGGTAGATGAGGACTCACCAACAGAGACTGATGCTACTCCGAAAGATGGCTAGGGTCAAGGTTGATTCTGAGCACCGGAGCCTGTATCATGAAATGGTATAGCATAGAGTATGCGTTCGGTACGTTGAATGTACCGAGTATGCAAGGTAAGCAAATCGGATTTTTAAAATACATAAAAGTGTATAAGAGTAGGACAACATGATCATAACATAAAGTCATAATGCAACATAAGGCTCAAGGTTCAAAACATTCGTAAATCATTCATAATCATAATCTCAAGAGAAAAGCTTTATTAAACATGAGTTGAACCAAATTATATCATCATAATCATACATAGATCATGAGGAACAGTGTGAGATTCTTATAATCGACATACCCCATTTGAACACACATGGAGCTCAACCTGTAAACCCCTAGATGGGAGGGTGTCCATACCTTGCCAAGTGTAGAACCATGAAAGGCATGATATCACTCATGAAAGGCCCATTTGGGGAAAAAGGGGATAGTCTCAAGGGAGGTCCCATCATGACCTACGATGGCACATAGTTATGAGATTTGGGGTAAAACCTGGGCTCAAACCTACTCGGTGTTAAATGCTACTCCCAAAATATATAGTTCTTGTAGGATAATATATATGAGATTCATAGGCTAGTTAAATCATTATAATTATAAACATGTTTGTAATTACATATACTAACCACGTAGATAAGGCCCGTGAGTCAGCCATATTCATAAATCGTAAATCATGAGGTTCATGCATACTTGTAAACATGTATATACTTAGTAATCGTAAATTCATTATGAGAGTTTGAGTAAATCCATATCATAAATCATAAATCATGAGGGGTTATTGAGAAAAAAAATCAAGGTAAAATCATCACTCAACTTATCATAGAACATGCATAATTGGGCATAATTTTTATAAAAATTTAAATCAATAAATCTATAATCGAGTTAGCGGTAAAATCTGCCCATGATTCATAAAATATGACATAAAAGAGGAGAGATATTAATCCATAGACAGATCATTTGGATTTCATAAAATTTGGGATAAAAATCCATAAGATTTTCAAATAAAATTCCATGAGTTTAGGAAGATTGGGCATGGGTGTGAACAAATTCACCCACTTATAATCCTACATACCTAGGAGAATTGGATTATATCACTTCCATACTTGCCCAAGAGGAGTTGAAGAAAAATTGATAAAGAACCTTGGGGTTTATGATTGACCACACTCTACACTCTTAAACTTTGCGTGCATGAGTTTTGAATAGGTTAGAATGACTTAACCTATCTTAATACACCCTGAAAGTAGATTAAACGACATAGTGTAGGACCCTAAGGCTTTGGAATGACGATAATACCCTTAACAAATTCTCAGTTAAAAACTGACTGCTAGTCCCAAAGAGGGACTGGACGAGTCAGCGTCCAAGGTCACGAGTCATGGCATCAGTCGCCATGTGCACTGTCCATTTTCCTCCACGGGTCCCCACGCGGGCCTAACGGATCGTGGTAGGTGACCACGACTCGTGGTCACTTCTCGTGGCTTCCACTGTCCAAAATCCCACTAACCTTTGACTAATCTTGACCATAGCTGACTCAACGAGTCGTGGGGTCTGACCATGACTCATGGTCATGTCCGTGATGTCTTCCCATCACAACTTTCAGAACTTGAGGCCAACTCCTCACCATGAGTCACGCAACGACTCGTGGTCACCTCCCATATGTCACAAAATGACTCGTTCTGTGACCTGGTGCAGATTTTTAGTTTTCTTCGTTTCAACTCCCAGTTCTGATCTTAGGGCTTCCGGGGCATTATAATCTCTCAATTGAAAATAGTTTTAAGCATGTACCTAATGCACTCACAAAAAAAGAGAATCCCATACATTTCTAAGAATTTCACACACAGGGAGTACATGATAAGGCAAATATGCTCACTCTGATAAAGAAATTCAAGTGCATACAAATTGATCCATAGGCTTGCCAGTAGTGTAATTGTCCACTAATATAGAGTTGCTACATTAAAAATCACTAAGGACTCGTGGGTTATCATGAATTCTAGGGGTTAAGGGTAGGACAAATGTTTAGCTCTAGTGACTAAAATCTCCCTAATGCCTTTTCATCAACATTGTTAACATCCCATCACACTATTAAGATCACTTCACCTTATCTCTCCTTGTCCATAATATTCATTTTTTGTTTAGCAAGAGCCACCCTTATAACACCTTTGGATTCCATATTTAGCCTCATCTAAGCAATAGGTAGCACCTTTCAACTATTTTGTCTCTTTCAATGATTCAAAGATTTTTCAACCAATCATTTCATTCATTTCATCACAATTTGGTGCTAACTCATATTGAAGATTTTATCTTTCTCCCTTTTCTTGCAAACCCCCAAACTTAGGGTTTTACCTCATTTCAATTCATTTTCTTATCTCTCCCCATCTCTTGGGCTTTAAGCCCCTTTTATCATTCTTTCACTACTAGCAACTAAGGAGGATGGATGCCAAAGAAAAGGACTAAAAAGGATCATTAGGCTTGTAATGTGATTTCCAAGAAAAGGTCCAAGTCTCAAACATTGTCTATCAAAGGTTGATGTTCAAGGAGGTCATTTTCGGTGAAGTGACTATCAAAAGAAAGACTAAGGTCATGTTCTAAGTGCAACATCATCTAAAATTTTGCTTTGAATCACACTTAGGGAGAGTTTTAGAAAATCATGCATACGCAAGAATTAAGCCAAAGGAATCACCACACAAGCCATCACAATCCGAGGAGTTTACACACTTTCTAAATCACATTAAGAGAATGACTTTAGATAAGCTAGTTTATGAATCAAAAAGCCAAGAAAGGAATGTATAATCCATGACAAGAGGGTTCTCATTTTAAAATTTAAGTGCCCCCTTTTCTTTTGAAAAATCATGTGCAATGCCAAGTAAGAAATTTTGGTGGTACCTCTTCAAACAAATGCACAAAAGACTCAAAAAGACTCTAGACTTAACATTTTCACTTAAGAAAGTATCCTTTTAATCCATCATTGGGAAATTTCACCTGGTTCAACACAAAAATAAGATATGAAAAAGTTGCTCCATAGTAAAGAACCATAGTATAAAGAAAACCCTTGGAGTTTATTCATAGACTTCTATCTACAAAGGCGATACTAACTAGCAAGTAATGACGATTTTCCATTAAGAATGATGTCATCTAATCTATCATAGGGACATATCGTGCATCACTAACAATTGGGTTACTCAAACTTCACCCCCTAACAAAAATAAAGCATTGTCCTTGATGCAAAAGGATGAACAAAATAAGGAAGGAATGGGTGAAGGAACTCCCTGGTACAATGGAGGCATCTACATTTGACTGTGTGCAATATAGCTGAACCTGCATTTCATTGGTTGCCACCTATGTTCTGCAGATGGAGCATAAAACCACTCTTCTAAACCTTCTCCTTCCAGGTATTCTGGATGTAACATGTACCAGACCTATGCTTCATGCCTTTAGACCTGCGTTTCGCAGGTCTAATGCTTGGTTCGCAATTTTTTCCCCTTCAACTTTTTATCACAGTCAACACCTATTCCATCCCTACAAAATCAAAGACAGCAGAAACGTAAAATAAAAAGAAACTAAGGAAAAAAAAGGTTAATAGAACTTGGGTTGCCTCCCAAGAAGTTCCCTAGTTAATGCCGTGACACGACGTTTTCAACTTTCACCACTTATTTTCCTCCACATTGAGCGTTTGAATTTCACCCCTAGTTTCTTGTCCATTCTTATACTCCGCTTGAGGGGTGGTGGTGTAAGAGTTATGGAACCAAGCAATCGATCTCACAATATTCATTCTTCGTCCTTAAAGGAGGGATGTGATTTTTTCTTGTTGGCATGGAATACTTTAAGATGAACCCACCTTGATCTTCCTCCTCAACTTCCTCCATCGACTTGCTTGCCTCCATTTCTATCTCATCAACAAAGTTCAATATTGAAAAATGATAGGAGGGTGGTTTAGGTTACTCCATCCTCAAGCACGCTTGTTGCTTGACATCCTTCCTCTCAGTTGTACTAGAGTCATCAAAAATAATTTGATGGACTTCTCATTGGAGCTCTAGTGTCACTTATTCACATATGGCATCTTGTATTATGGTTGGTTTGGTTGGTTGACAAGCCACCTTGACCTCTTCAATGTCCATCTAGACCACATCATTATCATCATGTTGAGCTTCTTTCCATGGGTCAATTTGGACTAGGTACTATTGTTCTCTCCTCCTTGTTATTCTTCTCAATATCTCCTCATCTTCTTCTTTAAGAGAACTATAGTTTCCTTCTTGAGGAATAGATACTTCCATAGGCATTGACGAGTTGGTATCCTTCTCTGCATTAGACTCCAACTCAAGAAAGGCTTGGAGCATAGATTCCATGAGGTCACATGTATCTCTTTTTCCCTCACATTCCATGGAATCATTCCTATTAAGTTCACGAGCACAACTAACGTCATAGACATTATATCTAGAAGTGAACTTATCGGGACAATCACCCCAATATCTACCATTACTTCCACATAAAATGCAGATAAACCCATCATAGGAGAAAAAAGATGTGCACATCTCTCTTCTAGGGGCATATTGATAATCTTTCCAAAGGTGAGGTCCTCCACAATAGGGAAACAGGTCATCAAGATAGGGGTCGAAAGCAACAAACTTCTTTCACTCCATGATTCCATCATACAAGTACAAATTAAACAAAACTAAAAATAAAAAAGGATGTAAAATAAAATGAAAAAAAAGTTTGAATAAATAAACAATTATTGGTTGTTACAACTCAATTCCCCGACAACGACGCCATTTTTGATGATATCCAAATCTACTCCTCCCTAGGAGAGAGTGTAAATGGTCGTCAGTAAACAACTATACCCGATGAATGTCGGGCTCCACAAGAAATTGAGTCGATAATCCAAAAGTTATAAAATATTTCAAACTAGAATGCATCATTGTTAAACCTCTGAAGCACCAGTGAATAGCTAGTGCAACAGTCTCACCTGCGTTTTGCAAGTTTACATCCACGCTTCACAGGTTAAAAGAATTTCTATAGCAACTCTTTTTAAGTTCAAATCTTCCATTATCTTTGTCTCCTTCCAATGCCTACATAGAGAAGAAAAAGGGCATAAAACCTTCCTAAATGAGTTTAAAATCAAACGAAAGGCCATGCTTAAAATTCAAATGAGTTGGTGAATTACCAACTCATCAATGTTGGTGAAGCAGAGTTGATAAGGCAAGATCTAGTAAACAAGCAATGGAAAAGGTTAAGATCATTCAGGAAAGGCTGAAGACTTCATAGAGTCACCAAAGGTATCATACAGATATTAGTGGTGGAGACTTAGAGGTTGTAGAAAGTGTTGGAGTGAAGGACAACCTAACAAATGAAGAAGTTCCTGTTGAGATTTTTAACCGTCTGGTTCGTAAGTTGAGAAATAAAGAAGTTGCTTATGTGAATGGAGGAATCAACTCATTGAGGGATCTACTTAGGAAGCCAAAGAAGATATTTTGGACAAGTACCCTAATCTTTTCCTCCTAGTTCAGCATCAGCTTAATGTAACATGTTTCCTGTCATAGTATTCTTATCAGTTTTATCTTCATCCTTAATATGGTTTCATATCTTGTGAATTCAGGTAAGTTCAGTTTAGTTCCTATTAGTGAGATCAACTATTATTCCAATTCAGTCTTTATTCAAGGATGAATGATCCTAAGGGGGAGATAATGTAATACCCCTAAAAGTCCTTAAGATCAAATCCTACACATGAAGTAGAAAACTAGCAGAAAAGAGAATTTTTCTATAGAATGACCCACCACGATTCGTAGTGAAGGTCCACGGGTCATGATGGGGCTCATGGTGAGAAGTAAGAGGTTATATATTTTCAAACACCACAAGTCAATGGATGACTGATGGTATCATAGGACGAACCTTCCTATCAATCCATTGTAAAAGGTTTCGCAAATGTTCAAATTTGTTCTAGGGACTGTGAGCCAATCCATGAATCATGGTAAGGAAGGACGACTAATCCTGACCAGTCATGGTGTGAGGTTTAGAAACTAGTCAAGATAGATTTAGTGAGCACGAGTGGACACCACAAGTTGTGGGTTGATCCAATGACTCGTTGGCACTGAGCAACGATTTTTCAGCCCGACCTTCTAAGGGTATATTAGTAACTTCCTATACTTTGACCACCTAAACCAGATCATTTTGGGTTTTATAAGAGGGATATTAGAGTTGTTTTCTTAGCCTAAACTCTCATTCTATCACATAACATTGTATATTCAAGAATCATTAGCTCTAAAAGCTCTCGAGGAAGTTAGGGCTCTTCATCTTCAACCTAGGGATTCTCAAGATATAATCAAGACTTCATCATTCCAGGTATATAAGGCTATTATAGCAAGGAATTGCATTCTTCCGCATGCCCTACATCTATAGTAATATTTCCATTGAAGTTCAAGCTAGGATTTTTGCCCAATTCCATTATTTGGTCTTCCTCCCTACCAATTGAATTATTCATTGTTGATTTCTCATAACTTTGTATTGCATATTTTTCGATAATTGATTGAATCCTTTCTTTCTTGATTATTTATTGTTGATTGTATATTATGTCTTTTAAATCCTTGTATTATTATATTTATGCATTATTTTCATTACTAAAGTGATTTTCAGAGAGTTTTCAAAAAAGGGATTTTTAAACTATTAGTTCGGTCATAGAATGATTTACAAAAATTAAACTACTTGTTTTTGAAACCTCAGAGTTTTGAGTATAGAAGAAAACAAGATTTACAAAGATTGTTGAGCATAGAGGCTCATCGGCATAGTTCATATTCTGAGCATAGAGGATTAATCGACTTCAAAAATATCTCTTATAATTTTAGCTAAAGTGCCTTATAGAAGTTCTTTTCAGTTGCCTCAGATAACATACTTATATAAGCACATTTTCGGGAGGATTATTTAACGTCGAGATAGGTGAAGGGTTCAAATTAACCCATAAGCCCCTAAACTATGTAGCCAATGTTGGTTAGGATTGTGCCATTGATTCGAGCAATTTCTTAGATAGCCCCTGGTAAGGTCTTAGTATGGATCCATAATTTTGTTCATTCTTTACCTTTGTAAGGCTTTGGATAGCTCTCTCAACCAGGCTAGAGGTTGGACATCATGCACTCATTCAAGATGTTTGTCAGCTAAAAGAAACTCTGCGTTCATATGAATATTTCAGAGTTATAGGTTTAGTAAACTTACTCTATTATTTTAGATATTCTTGTTTACCTGTTGTTTCATTCAACCATTTTATATACCATACATCCAGTCATACTAAGACCATTTAGGGTTGCATCTTATTATGATACAGATTTAGGTAGATAGGACCGATAATAGAAGCATTAGTAGGACATACATAATCCAGCTCTGATGAGGCCTTCTATCTTCTGGAGGGCTTCAGGCATACTTATTTTCTTTTGTATTTTTAGAGATGGAGGTAGCTATGGGAACTTTATTCCACCACCTACTTTTCATTCATAGAGGCTTCGTAGACTAGTTAGAAAGTTAAGTTATTGATGTTACTTTTTAACATTGTTTTTAGTTATAATTATTGAAATCTTACTTTTCTTTAAGTTGAGCTCAATACAATTATTGTTTTCGCGTATGCTTCATTGTATCCTCAACTAGTAGTAAGCAAGGCCAAGGGTTTTCTTGGACTATTCATTGTCTAAGTGGCTGCCACACCCAGGGTGTAGGTTGGGGCATGACAATATACCAAGAGGAAAGAAAGGAAAAACATCAACCAAAATTCAATCAAAACATAAGCTATGTGAAAAAGCCCATTTGTAAGTTGTGTGTGTTGTGTTGGTGGCAATGTTGCTGCGTTCTGGGCTTGCTGGTTGTCACGTTTTTGGAGTAAATCAAGCTATATATCTACTCCATGTTAGTAGGAATTGACACTAGAAAAAGGTAAGAGTTTCTAGTTATTAAACTTATTAAAAACTTAGCTAAAAATTAGAAATCGAAAGCTAAGATAGGCTGCCATTTTGGTGCATTTTTGCTGAGGGTTACTGCCTGTATTTGGAGGTTAGTGATTAATGGTGTATTGATACATTTATTATCCATATTTTCCTATACTAAACTATGTTTTTAGAACAAATTGTGTTTATTTTTTTGTGTTTTATGATATATTTTTGAAAAAGAGCTAACCCACTTGATTAGATACTTTCAGGGCTTAAAGTGATGGATTTGGGCTTAAATTGACTTAAAAGTTCATGTATGGCAAAACGGGGTTGACGATACGAGTATAATAGAAGTTAGCTATAATACCCCGGGAACCCAAGGATTAGACCCGGGAATCAAATGGGCAAAATATGGAAAATGGCACTTCAATTGTAGGACGAGGATGACTCATGTGAAGGCCTGGGGGAAGTGAAGGATTGAGGTCGCCATGAGTGAGGGAACGACTCGTGGTCATCCACCATGAGTCGTCATGTTAGTTGTGAGGGTGAGGGTGAAGATTAATTGGGAGAATGGGACAGTGTACCTGACGGAAGGTGACTATGAGTCGTGGTCTTGAGGCATGAGTCATCATGTCCCCCGTTACGAGACCTACCAGAGTTTTCATCCAGTGTACTTGACGAGCGACTCGACGAGTCGTTGCCCATCCTGATGAGCCGTCAGGTCACCCATTAGGGTAACCTGGTAGTTATTTTATGTGAAATAATAAGTGTCATTTTGTTATTCCTAAGATCCTAAGGCCTAAACTACGATATTTTGGGTTATTAATAGGGAAATTTAAAGGGGTTAAGTTCTTTTTTCTCTTCATTCATGCATGCAGGTATAGTGAGAGGCAATCAAGGGAGATTCTAGGCTCTTCTTCTCAATTCTTCCAATTTCATTATTGGGTAATCAAGGAAAGTAAAGAATCATATATCCCTGGTATGTAAGGCTATCAATGGGTGATCTCTTCCACACCCACGTCCCTCCTCTATGATTTTTACTAAAATTTCAACAAAAACTCATGGGGTTTTGAATTTGATTTACTTTAACTCTAATGATTTGATTATGGGTTTTGTGATTTTAAAATCCTATCATAATATATGGGTTTTAAACAGTTTTATTTTTTTTAAATCATTTATAATTTTATCGATTACGATTCCTATATATTTAACCTAATTATGCATGCCCCATGATGAATTGATTCATGATCTATTTACCCATTGATGATAAGTATAAGCCCAGCATGAATTACTTTTTAAATCATGAATTTATTTTGTTAACCATTATGATTTTTATGGAATTCAAGCTATATGTATGATCTACAAGTATGTATGAATCTTATGAATCATGAATTACGTTTTGGCTGACTCACGGGCCTCATGTCATGGTTAGTTTACGTATGTTCAAGAATGTTTACGATTATCATGATTTAACTAGCCCATGAATCCATGCATGTTATACTATGAGAACTATATATATGTTTTGGGAGTAGTATCAATCACCGAGTAGGTTCAGGGCCTAGATTTTGCCCCGTATCTCATAAACTACATGCCACAGTAGGTATGTTGGGACCTCCTATGGGACTGGCCCAGGCCCAAATGGCCCTTTTCATGGTGATGTCACGCTTTCATGGTTCGAACCTTGGCAAGGTACGAACACACTTTCGGCTAGGGTTACAAGTCGGGCTTCAAGTGTGCTCATATGGGTTGGTTGGTTAAGAGAATCTCCCACTGTTCCTCGTGATTTATGTAGGTTATGATTGTGTATGTTGGCTTAATTCATGTTAAGTAAAACTCTTTTATTATGATCATGATTATACTTATGTTACGAATGTTTTGAAAACCTTCAGCCATATGACATGTTATGATGATTTACAACACGAGCATGATGTCCTACTCCTATAATCATTTATAATTTTTATATATGTTTTAAATTTCCATTTTACTTACCTTGCATACTCGGTACATTCCACGTACAGATCGTATACTTTCTATGTCGTTTCGTTTTATGATATAGGCCCCAACTCTCAGGCTCACCTTCACCCATAGATTATCTCGGAGTTTTTCTCAGCACACTTAGTGAGTCCTCATGTTCTGAGGGCTATGTATTCAGACTCTATGTTGTTCTTTCAGTTTCAGGATTGTTGGGTTAGTTGGGGAGTTGTCCCATCAACCCGTCTTTTCATGATTAGAGGCTATCAGTGTTATACCCCGTAAGATTCCCGGCACATTGATGGCCTATTCGCGCGTTGGTTAAGCATATTTGAAAGCTATACGTGCTAGGGAAAGGCCCGGGAAAGGATCGGACGAGTGGCTTGTCGAACCATCGCGGAAGGAGCCGGGGCAGAGCCCCTCCGCAATGGCAACGTGTCACGGAGGTGGAGCCTCCGCGTTGGCTCCGTGACACGTTGGGCCTGTCCAGGCCCAAGTATATAAAGCCCCACTTCGGTTTTAAATGAAATAATTCTTATATTTTCCAGTGAAAACAGAGAGAAAAACAAGAGAGGAGAAAGGGATGAAGGTTCCTTGATAATTTCCTTCCGATTACGCTGCCAAACGTTGTCCAAACTTAAATTAACTATAGATACCGAAGTATTTAGCAGCAGGGAGCATTCCTACGGATTTAGTTTCGCGAAATTCGGCCTACAAATAGTCGTGCTACCGGACTAAGGTAAGTGGAATTGCTCCAAACTAGTGTCTATGTACTCCTAGCCGTAAAGTGAATACTTCTCTCTTCTGGACTTCTAAAAAATAGCAAGTTTTCGACCGTCTTTCGATAGGCCTAAGTTTAGGCTATAATTATATCGAAAGTGACATCGTCTTTCATAATAGTGTTGTATTTAGTGCTAATTGACATGTATACGAATGCAGTTGGGAGAAATAGTGAAAATACTGACCGAGCTACGCCAGTTAGTCGGGAAATCAGAAGCGAAGATATGTAAAACTAGTTTCCTCGGCAAGTTAGTAGTCTCGATATAGTAAAATGGTTCAAAGGCCAGTAGAATGTTTCAAAAGTTGTGTGTTATGTTTAGCATGAATATTAGTACGATATTGGAAGCATCATGTTATGTATAGAGTGAAACTTGCTAGCATGATATAAATTCTAATACAAAGTGTTAGGAACTGTACAGCATGCCCAATATGTGATGTACTAAAGTATGTTAGGAGATTATTGTGTTCAGTTGAAACTTAGTAAAGCAATATAAGTCGCTGTAAGGTATATTAGAAATAGAATGGTAGCCTAGAATGAATTTAGAAAGCATGTTAGAAATAGTAAAGCATGTTACAATGAAACTCAGTTATCCAACATGATTTCCAGCAGAAAAACTATATCTTGTTCTACATTAGAGTCAGCACAGTATGATAGAAGATTATATATATACCATTATCAGTCTCAGCATGTATTAAATACATACATATCACTATCACTAGTCAGCATATAGTATGTACAGATACATTATCATCACTAGCTTCAGCATGTGGTATACGCAGTAAGTATTACTAGTTGAGACCACTGTATTGTCTTGGGATAGATTACCTAGCATTCATGACCGCCCCAGGGTTAATAGCTGTATCGACTCATCCGCCAGAGGACAAGGATACATCACTCTACGGAGTGGCATGCCGTCCCACAGGGGATGAAGATAGGATGCCGGTTTCCCCATATTGTGCCTTGGTCGGCCTTTATACACCCCCGTCGAGCAGGTACGTCTGGGGTGTTGATTCAGGAGTCCTCCAGATTCAGGTACAGTTATAGTCAGGGGCTTAGTGAGCCCAAGTGCATACCCAGGGTATCGGCAGCATGCTTATAGTTATTATAGGAGATGGGACGACCAGGGTAGGGGTATAGATTGCGTGTTGATTGTACCTTTCGGCTTATGGGGGTCGGGTAAGGTTTGTGTGTGCCATGCTATGTTATATTATGTTATTCCGTGTTACACTAGATACGAGTAGATCGACAATAGAGTGATACATTTCCAGGTATGACTCCTACTCCTTTCAGCATAGTTGAGAGTAGGCATAGCTTTACATTTTCAGTTAGTTTAGTCTATTCCTTTCTATTTCAGTTCCATCAGTTGTATTGTTGTTTTCAGATATCTTTCAGTTGTTGTTTTACATACTCAGTACCAGCGGTACTGACGCCCCTTGGGGGCGCTGCATTACTTTCCTGTAGGTACTCATAGACGAGGAGACGATCCCTCGTGATCCTAGCCAGCGCAGAGTCATCAGCTCCTGTCATCCGGAGCTTGATATTTCAGAGGTTTACATAATTTCCTTTTGTTGTACAGTACGGGTAGGTCGGGGCCCTGTTCCGACCATCTTGTCAGTATTCCTAGATGCTTATAGACTGTATATATTTCCCCTGTGGTCAGTTGAGCTGGTAGTGTGAGTTCGTGCAGTTTGTTATAGCTATTTAGCATTTCAATTTATGTTGGCCGTGTGAGGCCTTATCCAGTAAGTAGTGGTGACCTTGCCGGTCACATAGTTATTTAGTATTCCATTGTTGAGTTACAGATAACTAGACAGCATGGTGGCCTTGTCGGCCCGCATAGGTTCCTTGTAACGAGTATGTTTCTGGTTAGCTATCATTACAGGTATAGGTGGCTATAGGCCAGTTGGCCGGAGGCTGTGTTTACAGCCGTTATATATCCCGTTGTTTCCCTGAATCTGAGTTAGAGCCAGCCAGGCACCAGATGTGCTTAGGCTCAGTAGTCTAGCAGTCCAGGTCCTAGTAGGGCACCAGGTGCTAGTCATACCCCCCAAGGAGGGGTGTGACAAACTTGGTATCAGAGCAGGTCGTATCCCAGGGAGTCTGCAAGTCGTGCTAAGTAGAGTCCTGCCTATGGATGTGTTGTGCACCACATACTATGGGTAGGGGGCTGCAAGGCATGATAGAATGGTTGTCTTTTATTCTTTTTTAGTCGTGCTGTAGAGCGGTACATTATAGGGTTGAGTCCCTAGAGCTTACTGTATTCTTTGGTTACAGAGAATGTCAGACCAGCGACATCCTATCACAGGCCGGAGCTTAGATATTGCAGCAGGGGAAGGCACCAGTAGGATGCCTCACCCACGTTTAGAAACATCCCAATCAAAGGGCACTGCAGAGGCATCGTCCCAGCCTTCTCAGCAGTCTCCACCACATCATGAGCCACTTGGGGCGACACTACCTCCAACGTTCCCTATACCGATACCTTCCGACTAGGAGGTTAGGAGTGCGGTAGTCATGTTAGCACAAATGATGGCTGCTCAGCGTCAGCCGATGCCGTCTATAGTTGCGGATTCGTCAGGAGGGCCCTGTAGTTTGAGGGTTCGAGAGTTCTTGGCTCTGAATCCCCCACAGTTTATAGGTACGGACCGGCCAGAGGACCCTCAGGATTTTTTAGATCAGATGCAGAGAATATTCAGGGTTATGCATGCCATGCCTACAGAATCGGTTGAGTTGGCAGCATTCCGGTTATGGGACATCGCCGTATTGTGGTATGAATGCTGGGAAAGGTCCCGAGGTAGAGATGTTTCCCCTTCGACCTGGTACAGCTTCGCAGGAGCTTTTCTGGATCACTATTTGCCATGGGAGATTCGACAGGCCCGGGTGGACCAGTTTCTACATTTAGAGTAGGGGGCCATGAGTGTTCGGGAATACGCCTTGCGGTTTGATTCTTTTGCCTGGTACGCACCGGCCTTTATTGATACCATGGCATCCAGAGTACACCGCTTTATCATGGGGCTGAATCCAGAATATGTTGAGACTTGTATTACGACCACACTGCAAGAGGACATGGATATTGCCCGAGTTCAGGCATTTGCCCAGAATATTGAGGGCATCAGGCAGCGGCATCGGGAGATCAGGAGGACCAATCAGGAACAGTGCTGCAGGGACAGGCCAGATGAGTTACAGAGTGAGGCTCGGGGAGGACCTAGTCCATGATTGTTAGATAGGCCGCCCAGGCCCCCGCCTCCACCACAGCCGCAGAGGGGTAGATTTAGCCGCAGGGGGCAGTCAGAGACCGACAGAGGCTCACAGATTGCAAATTCATCATTACAGAGGAGGGCAGAGCAGAGTAGGTATACCCTACTACATTGCCCTATATGCAGCCGATGCCATTTTGGAGTGTGCAGGTATGGCTCCAGCGGATGTTATATTTGTGGCCAAGATGGCCATCTGATGAGAGATTGCCCAGCCAAAGGTCAGGAGGACTGGGATAGACAGGACAGGGCATCCACAGGGTCGCGAGCTACAGCATCCTTGGCATGGGGCAGGCCCTCAGTGTCGGCAGGCAGGGGTCGGGGCAGATGAGGGGCCTCCAGTGTAGGTGCGGGTCCAAGCCGCACATATGCTTTACCAGGGAGGAAGGATTCAGAAGCGTCACCTAATGTTGTGACAGGTATGATAACTATCTGCTCACACCCTGCTTATGTATTGATTGATCCAGGATCTACTTTGACCTATATTACTCCATTTGTGGCATGAAAGTTCAATATTGCACCAGAATTATTGCAGCAGCCCTTTTCTGTATCCACGCCCGTCGGTGACTCTATTATAGCTAGAAGAATTTACCGAGGGTGTACAGTAGAGGTTGCTGACCGTCAGACCACAGTAGATCTGGTCGAGTAAGAAATGATAGACTTCGATGCCATAATGGGTATGGATTGGCTAGTGTCGTGCTTTGCCAATGTTGAATGTTGGACCAAGATGGTCCGATTCCACTTTCCAGGAGAAGCAGTGCGGGAGTGGAAGGGCAGCACTGATACGCCAAAAGGTAGGTTTATTTCCTACCTTCATGCGTGGAAATTGATAACTAAGGGATGTATTTACCATCTGGTCAGAATTCAGGATGTCCGAGCAGAATCTCCGACACTCTAGTCTGTACCGGTGGTGAACGAGTTCCCTGATGTGTTTCCCAATGAGTTACCTGGTATTCCCCCAGAAAGGGAAATAGATTTGGCTATTGACTTGTTACCAGGCACTCAACCGATATCAATTCCTCCCTATCGTATGGCTCCTACAGAACTCAGAGAATTAAAGGAGCAGCTGAAAGACTTGTTGGATAAAGGTTTTATTAGGCCGAGTACTTCACCATGGGGTGCGCCAGTTCTGTTTGTGAGAAAGAAAGATGGCTCACTCCATATGTGCATAGATTATTGGCAATTGAACAAAGTCACAGTGAAGAACAAGTACCCGCTTCCCAGAATTGATGACTTATTTGATCAGTTGTAGGGAGCCAGATACTTTTCTAAGATTGACATGCGGTCCGGATATCACCAGGTTCGAGTACGTGAAAGAGATATTCCTAAGACAACGTTTAGGACCCGATATGGACATTTTAAATTTCTAGTCATGTCCTTTGGGTTAACGAATGCCCCGACAATATTCATGGACCTGATGAACAGTATTTTCATATCTTTCCTGGACTTGTTCGTAATAGTATTTATTGATGATATTCTAGTGTATTCTCACTCTGAAGCAGATCACCGGACTCATTTGTGGACAGTGCTCCAGATCCTCAGGGACCGCCAGTTATATGCTAAATTTTCTAAGTGTGAATTCTGGCTTAATTCAGTAGCCTTTTTAGGGCATATTGTGTCGGATGCTGGTATACAGGTTGACAAGTAGAAAATAGAAGCAGTCAAATCATGGCCTAGGCCTACTCCGACTGAAGTCCGTAGCTTTCTGGGATTAGCAGGATATTATAGGAGGTTCGTTGAAGGGTTTCGACTATTGCGGCAGCTTTGACTAAACTGACGCAGAAAGCAGCAAAGTTTCAGTGGACAGAGGCATGCAAGCAGAGCTTCCAGGAACTAAAAGACAGATTAACCTCTGCCCCAATGTTAGCATTGCCGGAAGGTATAGAAGCTTATTCGGTGTATTGCGACGCATCAGGAATCGGGTTAGGTTGTGTGTTGATGCCGTATGGTAAAGTGATTGCATATGCCTCCAGACAGCTGAGGAAACACGAAAAGAATTACCCTACCCACGACCTGGAGTTAGCCGCAGTGATCCACACCTTGAAAATGTGGAGACATTACCTGTATGGCGTCCATGTTGATATTTTTATAGATCAAAAGAGCCTACAATATATCTTCACTCAGAGGGAGTTGAATCTGCGGCAACGTCGCCGGTTGGAGCTGTTAAAGGATTATGACGTGAATATTCTGTACCACCCGGGAAAAGCCAATGTTGTAGCTGATGCTCTCAGTCGTAAGTCCATGGGGAGTTTGACGTTTTTGCAGCCCGAGCAGTGGGAATTGGTCAGGGAGATACATTAGTTAGCTAGCCTAGCCATTCGTGTAGCAGAAACAGAGGACGGTAGAGCAGTAATTCAGAACACCACCGTGTCATCATTAGTTATGGAAGTGAAAGAACGGCATGAGGATCCTAACCTGATCCAGCTCAAAGACAGGATCCAGCAGGGTAAAGTGCCAGATTTTTAGATAACTGAGGAAGAAGTGTTGTTATGTAAAGGTCACCTATGTGTTCCAGATGTTTCTGGGCTCCGCCAGCAGATTATGAACGAGGTACATTACGCCCGTTATTCTCTTCACCCCGGTGCGACAAAAATATACCATGATATCAAAGAAAACTACTGGTGGCCAGGTATGAAAAGAGAAATTGCTGAATTTGTAGCCCAGTGTCCTAACTACCAACAGGTGAAAGCAGAACATCAGAAACCAGTCGGTTTGACTCAGGACATAGCTATGCCTCTCTGGAAATGGGAAGCAGTGAATATGGATTTTGTGGCAGGATTACTTCATACCAGACACAGATATGACTCTATATGGGTGATAGTTGATAGATTGACAAAATCAGCTCATTTCCTGCTAGTAAGAGCTACTTTCTCGGCAGAAGATTATGCGGAGTTGTATATCCGGGAAATAGTCAGATTGCATGGAGTACCAGTATCCATTATTTCAGACAGAGGAGCATAGTTTACAGCTAGATTTTGGCAATCATCTCAGAGGGGTCTGGGAACGCAGATTAACTTGAGCACAGCATTCCACCGTCAGACAGATGGACAGGCTGAGCGCACTATTCAGACGCTCGAGGACATGCTACGTGCATGTGTGCTAGATTTTGGAGGTAGCTGGGATGAGGATTTGCCCCTAATCAAATTTGATTATAATAATAGCTATCACTCAACTATTCAGATGGCGCCCTTCGAGGCGTTATACAGATGGAAGTGCAGATCACCGATTGGCTGGTTTAAAATAGGGGAATCAGCGTTTATTGGGCCAAATATTGTTCAGCAGTCAGAGTAGAAGGTAAAGCTTATTAGAGAACGCCTACTGACTGCACAGAGCCACCAGAAATCATATGCTGATGTGCGGCGCAGAGACTTGGAATTTGATGTGAATGACTGGGTATTTCTAAAAGTATCTCCGATGAAAGGAGTGATGAGATTCGGCAAGAAAGGTAAGCTCAGCCCAAGATTTGTCGGGCCATATCAGATTCGTAGAAGAATAGGCCAAGTGGTGTATGAGTTGAACTTGTCGCCGGAATTAGAATCTGTTCACCCAGTCTTTCATGTATCCATGCTGAGGAAATGCTTAGGAGACCCGTCAAGAGCAGTTCCAATCCAGGATATCCAGGTTACAGAAGAGCTGGCCTATGAAGAGGATCCAGTAGCCATCTTAGATAGACAAATTTGTAGATTGAGAACTAAGGATATTGCGTCTGTCAAGGTATTGTGGCGTAACAAGAACCGAGAGGAGATGACATGGGAGGCTGAGGAAGATATGAAAGCTAGGTATCCTCACTTATTCCAGGCCTAGTCAGGCGACAGGTATATCCGTATTATTACTTATGTAGTACCTTGTGGTTCTGTATATATAAATGAGAAAGATTGATGTTTAGCTATCCAGTGAATCTTAAAGTCTCGTGTGCATTACTGTATTGGACTTTTCTGCGTTTCAGGTTTTCGGGATAGTCCATATTACAGGGGAAACTCTGTCAAAAGTTTCCTAGAAATAGGTTGAGAAGTCCTCTAGATGGCAGTTACCATTCGAGGACGAATGTTCTTAAGAGGGGGAGAATGTTATACCCCGTAAGATTCCCGGCACCTTGATGGCCTATTCGCGCATTGGTTAAGCATATTTGAAAGCCATACGTGCTAGGGAAAGGCCCGGGAAAGGATCGGACGAGTGGCCTGTCGAACCATCGCGGAAGTAGCCAGGGCAGAGCCCCTCCGCGATGGAAACATGTCACGGAGGTGGAGCCTCCGCGTTGGCTCCGTGACACGTTGGGCTTGTCTAGGCCCAAGTATATAAAGCCCCACTTCGGTTTTAAATGAAATAATTCTTATATTTTCCAGTGAAAACAGAGAGAAAAACAAGAGAGGAGAAAGGGACGAAGGTTCCTTGATAATTTCCTTCCGATTACGCTGCCAAACTTTGTCCAAACATAAATTAACTCTAGATACTGAAGTATTTAGCAGCAGGGAGCATTCCTACGAATTTAGTTTCGCGAAATTCCGCCGACAAATCGTCGTGCTACCAGACTAAGGTAAGTGGAATTGCTCCAAACTAGTGTCTATGTACTCCTAGCCGTAAAGTGAATACTTCTCTCTTCTGGACTTCTAAAAAATAGCAAGTTTTCGACCGTCTTTCGATAGGCCTAAGTTTAGGCTATAATTATATCAAAAGTGACGTCGTCTTTCATAATAGTGCTGTATTTAGTGCTAATTGACATGTATACGAATGCAGTTGGGAGAAATAGTGAAAATACTGACCGAGCTACGCCAGTTAGTCGGGAAATCAGAAGCGAAGGTATGTAAAACTAGTTTCCTCGGCAAGTTAGTAGTCTCGGTATAGTAAAATGGTTCAAAGGCCAGTAGAATGTTTCAGAAGTTGTGTGTTATGTTTAGCATGAATATTAGTACGATATTGGAAGCATCATGTTATGTATAGAGTGAAACTTCCTAGAATGATATAAATTCTAATACAAAGTGTTAGGAACTGTACAGCATGCCCAGTATGTGATTTAGTAAAGTATGTTAGGAGATTATTGTGTTCATTTGAAACTTAGTAAAGTAATATAAGTCGCTGTAAGGTATATTAGAAATAGAATGGTAGCCTAGAATGAAGTTTAGAAAGCATGTTCGAAATAGTAAAGCATGTTACTACGAAACTCAGTTATCCAGCATGATTTCCAACAGAAAAACTATAGCTTGTTCAACACTAGACTCAGCACAATATGACAGAAGATTATATATATACCATTATCAGTCTCAGCATGTATTAAATACATACATATCACTATCACTAGTCAGCATATAGTATGTACAGATACATTATCATCACTAGCTTCAGCATGCGGTATACGCAGTAAGTATTACTAGTTGAGACCACAGTATTGTCTTGGGATGGATTACCTAGCCTTCATGACCGCCTCAGGGTTAATAGCTATATCGACTAGTCCGCCAGAGGACGAGGATACGTCGCTCTACGGAGTGGCATGCCGTCCCACAGGGGACGAAGATGGGATGCCGGTTTCCCCATATTGTGCCTTGGTCGGCCTTTATACACCCCCGTCGAGCGGGTACGCCCGGGGTGTTGATTCAGGAGTCCTACAAACTCAGGTACAGTTATAGTCAGGGGCTCAGCGAGCCCAAGTGCATACCCAGGGGATCGGCAGGATGCATATAGTTATTATAGGAGATGGGATGACCGGGGTAGGGGTATAGATTGCGTGTTGATTGTACCTTTCGGCTTATGGGGGTCGGGTAAGGTTTGTGTGTGCCATGCTATGTTATATTATGTTATGCCATGTTACACTAGATACGAGTAGATCGACAATAGATCGATACATTTCCAGGTATGACTCCTACTCCTTTCAGCATAGTTGAGAGTAGGCATAGCTTTACATTTTCAGTCCATTTAGTCTATTCCTTTCTATTTCAGTTCCATCAGTTGTATTGTTGTTTTCAGATATCTTTCAGTTGTTGTTTTACATACTCAGTACCAGCGGTGCTGACGCCCCTTGGGGGCGCTGCATTACTTGCATGCAGGTACTCATAGACGGGGAGGCGATCCCTCGTGATCCTAGCCAGCGCAGAGTCATCAGCTCCTGTCATCCGGAGCTTGATATTTCAGAGGTTTACATCATTTACTTTTGTTGTACAGTACGGGTAGGTCGGGGCCCTGTTCCGACCATCTTGTCAGTATTCCTAGAGGCTTGCAGACTGTATATATTTCCCTGTGGTCAGTTGAGCCGGTCGTGTGAGGCCGTGCAGTTTGTTATAGCTGTTTAGCATTTCAGTTTATGTTGGCCGTGTGAGGCCTTATCGAGTCAGTAGTGGTGACCTTGCCGGTCATGTAGTTATTCAGTATTCCATTGTTGAGTTAGATATAACTAGACAGCATGGTGGCCTTGTCGGCCCGCATAGGTTCCCTGTTACGAGTATGTTTCTAGTTTGCTGTCATTACAGGTATAGGTGGCTATAGGCCAGTTGGCTGGAGGCTGTGTTTACAGCCGTTATATAGCCCGTTGTTTCCCTGAATCTGAGTTAGAGCCAGCCAGGCACCAGATGTGCTTAGGCTCAGTAGTCTAGCAGTCCAGGTCCTAGTAGGGCACCAGGTGCCAGTCATACCCCCTAAGGCGGGGTGTCACAATCAAACTACAAGTTGTAATCAACTGTATTGTATGAGTCTGGTTTTGCTCTTCCTCCTATTATGTCATGATTACGTTCTTTTTATGCTAAGTCTTCCTCTCATGTGATTTGGATTAGATGAATGCTCATGCCATGGGTTAACTTGGGGTCCTCGAGGCTCTTTATCCCGTGTCTATGATCCAGGTGTACGCTCGGGTCGTGAAAAACTTTGTATCAGAGCCGTAGGTTTGAAGTGTCCTAGGGAGTATGAAAGACGCGTTAGGTAGAGTCTTTCTCATCGGTGTGAAGCACGCCTCACCTATGATGAAGAGGCTACGAGACGTTTAGGAAATATTCCCTTCTTTCATGATCTATGTCGTGCGATGAAAGGTCTTTCTATCCTTCTAATTTGTGATATTCGCGATTGTAGAATCATGGAACCTCGGAGAATGAATGGAAGGAGGAATGGAGGTGGTGAAGGCCACGAGGATGGTAACGGTTATTGGCATCAGCCAGCTCCACCAGCTTAAGAGCCTCACGCACCAGAGCCAGATGCCCACTCTGTATTTAGGGCAGCGATTCAGATGCCGGCACAGGCCATGAATTCCCCGTCTAGAATTAGAAAGTGGCGCATTTCCCTCAGAATGGGAATGCAGCAGCAACTAGGGTGAGGGATTTCTTGAGGATGAGCCCTTCGGAGTTCACGGGGTCAAAGGTGGATGGGGATCCACACGATTTTATGGAGGAGATTCTGAAGATCACCTGGGTTATGGGGGTAAAAAATGGAGAGTGCATTGACTTGACCTCCTATCAACTTAAAGGGGTGACTCACATATGGTTCAAGTAGTGGAAGTATGCCAGGGCAATGGGTACAGGCCCAATAGGTTGGGAAGAGTTTCACACGACATATTTAGATTGGTTCTTCCCTTGGGATATGAGGGAGCTCAAAGTGGCCAAGTTTGTTAATTTGAAGCCAGGAAATATGCCCATTCAAGAGTGCGCATTGGAGTTTACTCGATTATATAAATATGCTCCATAGTTTGTGGCGGACCAAATAGCTCAAGTGAGCCATTTCGTGCATGGGGTGGCGGACTACTTGGACAAGGATTGCAAGATCGCCATGCAACATCGGGATATTGACTTTCCCCTTATTGTATTGCATGAAAAGTAGATGGAGTCAGTCTACAGGAGGCAGTGGGAGGTCAAGAGGGCCATAATCGATAGCTATAGGGTTTCTCAGGCAAGGTCAGGGGGTGGATAGCGTCTGTAGTCCCAGCACAGGTCCATCGCTCCAGCCCCATCATCGGCTAGTACGCCATTGAGGTTCAGAGGGGATCGGAGGAGCAGGGCTTCAGGCTCGAGGGATTAGGGTAGCATGCTTATGGAGTTCACTTTTCCAGCTTGTGCGAAGTGCGACAAGAATCATCCCAGGAGATGCTTAGTTGGCTCAGATGCGTGCTTCGGGTGTGGCTAACATAGACATAAACTTATGGATTTCCCCTCAACTAGATAAGGGGTCGGTGGGACCCGTGTGATGGCATCCAGTTCTGCAGCTCCAACAGCATTTCCCCCTCAGCAAGGTGCCTCTACTAGTTCAGCAGGCGGTCAGCATCAAAATAGTTTTTATGCTTTAGTGAACGGCCAGGAGCAGGAGCCTTCACCAGATGTGGTCACTACTATGTTGCAAGTCTTCCATATTGATGCTTATGCCTTGTTAGATCCAGGAGCTACTTTGTCTTTTGTGACCCCTTATATTGTTAGTAGTTTTGCAGTTAGCCTAGAAATTCTAATAGAACCATTCTCGGTCTCTACCCCAGTCGGGGATTCGGTAGTAGCTAGGCAAGATATATAGAGGTTGCCCCATCATAGTGTTGCATAAGGTAACCTCCACAGACTTGGTAGAGTTAGCCATGACAGACTTTGACATTATTTTTGGGTATGGACTTGTTGTTTGCATGTTATGCTTCGATTAATTGTAGGACCCGTGCGGTGGAATTCCAATTTCCAGGTGAGTCAGTTTTGGAGTGGAAAGGAAATTCAGCTATACCCGTCGGCCGGTTTATTTCATATCTTAAGGAAAGGAAGATGATTTCTAAGGGTTGCATGTATCACCTAGTTAGGGTTAAGGATGTTGAGTCCTAGACCCCGACTATCCAGTCAGTTCGGGTAGTGTGTGAGTACCCGGAGGTCTTTCACGAAGATTTGGCAGGTGTTCCTCCTGAGAGGGAGATTGATTTCGGCATTGATCTCTTACCCGATGCATAGCCCATCTCTATTCCTCCCTACAGGATGGCTCCAGCCAAGCTAAAGGAGTTGAAGGACCATTTGAAGGACCTGCTAGATAAGGGTTTTATTAGGCCGAGTAAGTCTCTATGGGGTGCACCAGTGTTATTTGACCGGAAGAAGGATGGTTCCCTTCGCATGTGTATTGATTACCGACAGTTGAATAAGGTTACCTTCAAGAACAGGTACCCCTTACCCAGGATAGATGATTTGTTCAATCAGCTTCAGGGAGCCAAGTGTTTCTCCAACATTGATCTCAGGTTCGGGTATCACTAGCTTAGGGTTCGGGAGAGTGATATCTTAAAGACCGCTTTTAGGACTCGGTATGGTCACTGTGAATTTGTTGTTATGTCTTTTGGAATAACCAATGCCCATGCAGCTTTTATGGATTAATAAACATGGTGTTCAAGGCATTTTTGGACATGTTCGTGATTGTGTTCATTAATGACATCCTTATATACTCTCGAAGTGAGAGGAGCATGTCGCTCACTTGAGAATAATTCTTTAAACCCTCAAGGATCGTTAGTTGTACGAGAAGTTCAGAAAAAGTGAGTTTTGGTTGGACTTGGTGGCATTTCTAGGCCATGTGGTATCAAGTGAGGGCAAAAAAGTAGACCCACAGAAGATCGAGGCGGTAAAGGATTGACCCAAACCGTTGAACCCATCAGATATCAGTAGCTTTTGGGTGTAGTGGGTTACTATGGGAGATTTTTTGAGGGTTTCTCATCTAATGCGACCCCTTTGACCAAGTTGACCCAGAAGAAGGTGAATTTTCAATGGTCGGAGGCTTGCGAGAAAATCTTCAAAGAGTTGAAAACCCGACTCACTTTAGTGCCAGTGTTGACCCTACCTGAGGGTACCGATGGTTATGTAGTATATTGTGATGCTTCCAGAATCGGATTTAGGTGTGTGTTGATGCAACACGGGAAGGTGATAGCGTATGCCTAGAGACAGTTGAAAATCCATGAGAAGAATTGCCCGACCCATGATCTTGAGTTGGCCACGGTGGTGTTCGCATTGAAGATATGGTGGCATTACTTGTATAGGGTCCACGCGGATGTATTTACGGATCAAAAGAGCTTGCAATATGTGTTCATGCAGAAGTTTCACGACCCAAGTTCACACGCTAGCCGTAACACGGGACAAGGAACCCCGAGAGGGTCCGAGTCGACCCATGGCATTATCATAGCATACACTTAACATTAGAATGACTAACAACATAAATAAGCGGAATCTAATATAAACCATAAAGACAATTTAATAACACTTAGATACAACACTGAATCTGTCTAGACAAGTCTGAAAGCCTTCTATTAAACTGATGAGTTGCTGGGACAAGCCCCCAGCTAACTCCTAAAGTCTGAAAACTGAAGCATAGTAAATATGAACATTATCACGTCCTCGGAGGATGAAGACTCACTAATAGCTCTTGAATAGGGACGAAAAGTATCTAACCAGGAGGCCGAGTCTAGAAACCTGAATCTATATCATGAAATGATATAACACAAGAGGTGTGCGGTTAGTACTTGGAATGTACTAAGTATGCAGGAAGTGTAATCAACTAACTCATAAGCATATATAAGAAGGAAGTATATAAAAACACAATAATAGTAATGTAACTAATATGAGATACAAAAATCTTATATGAGATTCACATATTCATATCAACATAACCACATTATAAGGACATACATCATTATAAGATCAACTAATGTGCAAAACTAATAATCGGAAATAATACAGAGGTACAATGCCGTGACTGATATCAAGAGGGTACCTTAATGTCAAAGGGAAACATTCTTGCTAACAAGAATCCCGACTGACTAGGGAAACATTCTTGCTAATGAGAATCTTGATTGACTAGGGAAAAAATATTGCTAACGGGAATCCTGATTGATTTGGGGAAACATTCTTTCTAATGAGCATCCCGACTAACTAGGGAAATATTCTTGCTAACGAGAATCCCGACTGAATAGGGAACCATTCTTGCTAATGGGAATCCCGACTGACTAGGGAAAAATTATTGCTAACGAGAATCCCGACTGATTTGGGGAAACATTCTTTCTAACAAGAATCCCGACTGACAAGGGAAATATTCTTGCTAACGAGAATCCCGACTGACTAGGGAAACATTCTTGCTAACGAGAATCCCGACTGACTAGGGAAACATTCTTGTTAACGAGAATCCCGACTAACTAAGGAAACATTCTTGCTAACGAGAATCCCGACCAACTAGGTAAGCATTCTTTCTAATGAGAATCCCGACTGATTATGGAAACATTCTTGCTAACGAGAATCCGATCGATTCACCTTGCGCATTATACTATCATGACATTGCAAACTACGAATTCATCTCATTCAACATGTAGCATAACGTCATGCATGGTTAATAGATTCCACTCATACTTTATCATAGATGCATGGCTTCAATTATTTCAAAACATACCACAATCTAACATTTATGAAATTTTGGAGACTTCATTCCAAACAATGTGGTAAACTTATTTTGGGAAAATAATCATTTTAAATCGACATGTGGGCATTACCCAAAGCTTTATCACACTTGGATCTAATCAATTCATTTTGAAATCAATGACATACTCATGGGTAGTAGTAGAAACATTCTTTCCATCATCAACCTCATCATCATCTCACATTTATCATAAATCTGTTCTTTTACGAACTTTTCATCCATGTGAATGTTAGATTCAAAAATTTGGAAAAAAAATTTGTTAGGAAAAACAATTTAGAATCCGCCCAAGCTTCACAATCCATCAGTATAAATACAATCTAATCATACAAAATCAATTAAATCGAAACATGGTGATAATACATAATTTACTTTCAATTGCTCAAGCCCAAAAACTCCAACTCATCCCAACATAGTCATCAATATCATAATCGGGTCATTAGGGTTAATTATACATTATTTCAACAATTCCATCATGTTCATGAAATACTACGATACTCAAGTGAGCAATAAACAAATCCCATTCAATACTCAAGCCAATTTATGATTAACATGCTACACTCTTGCATTCCCAACATATAATCCACATTTCAAAGCAACCCATTAGTTTACATTCCAAATAAATTCATAATTTCAGAGGATTTTAGCATTTAAGAAGAATATAGAAGAATTTTCTCATCATACAAGCCCTACGTCATGCTTTTCTAGATTAATTCAAAACGAGTTTTTAATGAAAACATTTTGGAGCACAAGGATGGAAGAATATCCTTGTTGAAGACCCACATACCTAGTAGAGAAAACAAGCTCGAAATTTCCCTTGAAGCTTGATGAACACTTTGGCGAAGTTTTTGAATCTCGAGAAGAGAGAAGGAGAAGAGCTTTGAGAGATATCTTGAGAGAATGAGGGTTTAGACATGTAGAAACCCTTAAAAACATCCCAAAAGATATACAAAACGATGTAGTTTAAGAGTTAAAAGCATAGGACTTTATGAGAATATCCTTGGGAAAACGCTGAGAAAATACCCTGGGAGGCCTCCACGAGGTAACCCACGAGTCGTGGGGACAGGCAACGACTCATGGGAACCAAGTTGTGGAGTGCACTGCCCAGCCCTCAAAAAGTTCTTCAACACAGCCCATGACCAACATAACGAATCGTCACCATCTCCAACGAGTCGTTGTACCCACTCATCAACTGCATTGGAAACACTTCACGACTTCAACTCTTCACCACCCAATGGCCAACCTAACGAGTCGTTTCCAGGCATGATGATTGGTCAGGTCATCTGTGGCCACTAGGCTTGCCATCCCCTCCTTATAGTTCCTCACGCGTCAAAGCACGACCCGTTAGGTCTCTTAATGAGTCATCATCTGACTCGTACTGAGGCAAATTTCTGCTGACTTTTCTGCTGAGCTTCATCTAACTCCGAGGTCTGATCTCCAGGACTTTCGTGGTGTTACAATATCTCCCCCTTGGGAACATTCCTATTTGAATGTTGGCTGAACATACTGAAAAGATAGAGAAAAAATCGATATCCAAATATCAATCAATCACAGCTAAACACCAATGGAGCATCTGACTCCGGACCAACTCTATACACCAAATCTGAATACCCACATCTAACATGCATACCATGGCACAAGGGAAACCGAAGAACATGAGACCAATTTAGAACTAGACAGAGCACCGAAAGAAAATTCTTTCCCTTTTTTATCTAGCACAGAACTGGTACAGACTGATCTTCGTCCTTGAATCACTTCTTGATACTAAACTAACATTCACGATATCTAATCCAACTGAGGATAAGGAATTCATGAGCACGAGCTATTCTCGACATCTAAAACTGAGTACATACAAGAGATAATCCAACTCTATTGTGTTAATAAATGACTTCTGAAGATTGAGTTCGAGCTAACCACACTGGAAAACATAAATCAACACACATAACTGATTCATAACATTAAAATGAGCATAAAGAACTCATAGAGAAAAACTGGCATCATTGTCTGAAGCGACTACTTCTAATCCTCGGGAATCTATACATAGGGATAAACATAATTAACTTTAATCAAGGTACAAGGGAGGTTATCTGAATGTAGTAGAGTTCGACATATTGCAACTGCTAAGGCTGAAATTCCTTTTATGAGCAGTCTCAAGGTCTGACTTATTTCACATATTCACTATCTCCCCCTTAGCTTAAAGTCATCATTCAAAGGCTCCCGAATCTTTCTTTAGGTCAGGCTAAATTACTAATTCTTAACTCCTCTTTTACTTCTAACCTTCACCATGAGCCTTACATTAACAGTTATTCACATCACACATCAACAATCTTTTCCCACAATCACAATAGAGCTTCTTATTCAATACTGAGGTTGGCAACATATAAAGGATAACAAAAGATTCACAACATACCTGTGGCCACTACCGGTGCTGTGCCCTTAACCTGATGCGCTGCTATGGCATAGGAGAGGTTTTGACGATGCCCGTCACCTAGATTAGAGGATGCACCCTGCTGAAACGGGCGAGCTATCGGAGCTGCTGAAGAAGTGGTCGAGGATATGCTATCGCCTCACTTAGCCGTTGAGCAATCTCGGTGCATATGGCCTGCCTTTCCGCACCGAAAACAAACATCCGAGCTGGCCATGCATACTCCCAAGTGGTGCTTTCCATAGCTAATACACAATGGTTACATAATCTCCTTCCCTCTGGGCTGATACATAGCATTGGCTGTCGAAGGTGCTGAGGCTGTTGATTTCTACTAGTAACGTGAGCGATATCCGGCACTCGACCATTGATGGGAGAAATCTGGGTCTCCAATCCTGGCCCTCTTGGCCTCTCTCTTTCTTTTTTCTTTCACTTGTCCTGCTTCCATCTATTGAGCAAATATTACCAAGCATGGGAAGTCTATGTCTCGGTGCAACATGGCAGTCCTGCATTCTTTGACCAAAGAGTCTGACACTCTATACACAAACCTGCTCACTCGGGCCCGCTGGTCTGCTACCATTTCCGGCGCATACATAGATAACCGAGTAAATTCCAATTCATACTTTTGTACTATCATGTAATTCTATTTTAGGTTAATGAATTTTTCTGCCTTACCCTATGTTAACTCTCTAGGGAATAACCTATCCAGGACCGTGGTTTTAAATTCATCCCATCTTACGGGGCCTGCTCCAATTCCTCGATTGTCTCTCCATTAACAAAACCATATATGAGAAACTCCTTTTAGCTAGTAGGAGGTTATGTTTGTGCTCTCAACTCCTGTCACACCAATGATGTGAGTGATCATCTTAATCTCTTCCAAGAACTCATACAAGTCCTTTTCTACCTTCGACCCCAACAACTCAGGTGGGTTCATTAGGAGAAAATCCCTTACCCTTGTCGCTGCTACATTTCCATTCTAGGGAATACGATCCATTGCTTGCTGATTAATCTAGGCATTTATGGCCTGTGCCAACATATTAAGAGTTGCCCGGAACTCGACATTTGTAATATGGTCGCCCTTCGGGTTCACCGGGGCTGATGGTGCCTGTTGATGGTTATTACCAATTCTCCTTCCATTTGCTCATCTAGGAAGCATTATCTGCGAGTGCATAAAGTACGAGTTAGGGAAAGAACTGTTTAGAGTTTCATACGCTATGCACGATAAGGTTTAGGAAGCAAAGGGAACATTCCAAAAACGTCTCATAGCCTCCTTGTCATAAGTTTGGTGCACTTCACACCCATGAAGAAGACTCTACTTAACGTGGCTTTCAGACACCCTAGGACACTCTAAACCTTTGCTCTGATACCAAGTTTGTCAAGACCCAAGTTCACACCCTAGTTATAACACGGGAAAAGGAACCCCGAGAGGCTTTTAGTCGGCCCATGGCATTATCATAGCATACACTTAACATGAGAATGACTAACAACATAAATAAGCGGAAGCTAATAATATGAATCTAATATAAACCATGAAAACAATTTAATCACACTTAGATACAATGTTGAATCTGTCTAGAAAAGTCTAAAAGCCTTCTACTAAATGGATGAGTTGCTGGGACAAGCCCCCAGCTAACTCTTAAAGTTTAAAAATTTAAGCATAGTAAAATATGAACATAATCACGTCCTCAGAGGATGAGGACTCACCAATAGCTGCTGAATAGGGACTAATTGTATCTAACCACGAGGCCGAGTCTAGAAACCTGAATCTACATCATGAAACGACATAGCACAAGGCGTTTGGTCAGTACTTGGAATGCACTGAGTATGCAGGAAGCATAATCAGCAAAAATCATAAGCATATACAAAAAGGAAGTATATAAAAACACAACAACAATAATCTAATTGATATGATATACGACAACCATATATGAGATTCAGATATTCATGTCAACATAACCACATTATAAGGACGTACATCATTATAATATTAAATGATGCGAAAAAGTAATAATAAAAAATAATACAGAGGTACGATGTCGTGACTGATATCAAGAGAGTCTCTGACTGTCAAAGGGAAACATTCTCGCTAACGAGAATCCTGATTGACTAGGAAAGCATTCTTGCTAATGAGAATCCTGACTGATTCGGGGAAACATTCTTTGTAACGAGAATTGCGACTAACTAGGGAAACATTCTTGCTAACGAGAATCCCGACTGACTAGGGAAACATTCTTGCTAACGAGAATCCCAAGTGACTAGGGAAATATTCTTGCTAACGAGAATCTCGACTGACTAGGGAAACATTCTTTATAACGAGAATCCCGACTGACTAGGGAAACATTCTTTCTAATGAGAATCCCAACTGATGAGGGAAACATTCTTGCTAATGAGAATCCCATAGATTCACCTTGCGCATAATACTATCATGACATTCCAAACTCCAAATTCATATCATTCAATATGTAGCATAAGGTCATGCATGTTTAATAGATTCAACTCATATGTTATCATAGATGCATGGCTTCATTTATTTCAAAGCATATCACAAGCTAACATTATAAAATTTTGGTGAATTTTCTCTAAACAATGTGTTAAGCTTATTTCTGGAAAATCATCATTTTAAATCGACATGTGCGCATTACCTAAAGATTCGTCACACTTGGATCTAATCAATTCATTTTGAAATAAATTTTCTTGTAAGGAAAAAAAATTTAGAATCTTCCCAAGCTTCATAATCCATCAGTATAAATACAATCTAATCATACCCAATAATTAAATCGAGAACATGGTGATAATACATAATTTACTTTCAATTGCTCAAGCTCACAAAGTCCAACTCATCCCAACATAGTCAAAAATGTCATAATCGGGTCATTAGGGTTAATCATACAATATTTCCACAATTCCATCATGTTCATGAATTACCATAATAATCAAGTGAGCAATAAATAAATTTGATTCAATACTCAAGCCAATTTATGAAGAACATTCTACACTCTTGCAATTCCAACATATCGTCCACATTTCAAAGCAACCCATTAATTTGCATTCCAAATAAAATTCATGATTTCAGAGGATTTTAGCATTTAAGAAGTATATAGAAGAACATAGAAGAATTTTCTTATCATACAAGCCCTAGGTGATGCTTTTCTAGATTAATTGACAACTGGTTTTTAATGAATATTTTCGGGCACATGGATGGAAGAATATCCGTGTTGAAGACCCGCATACTTGGTAGAGAAACCAAACTCGAAATTTCCCTTGAAGCTTGATGAACACCTTAGTGAAGTTCGTGAATCGTAAAAAGAGAGAAAGAGAAGAGCATTGAGAGATATCTTGAGGCAATGAGGGTTTAGGCGTGTGAAACCCTTAAAAACGTCCCAAATAATATAAAAAATAACATAGTTTAGGAGTTCAAAGCATAGGACTTTATGAGAATACCCTTGGGAAAATGCTGAGAAAATACCCTGCCCAGCACCCACGAGGCACCCGAAGAGTCATGGGGATAGGCAACGAATCGTGGGAACCGAGTCTTGGAGTACACTTCCCAACCCTCTAAAATTTATTCAACACAGTCCACGACCAACATAACGAATCGTCACCTGCTCCAATGACTAGTTGTACCCACTCGTCAAGTGCACAGGATAAAACTTCACAATATCATCTTTTCACCACCCAATGACCAACCTGACGAGTCGTTGCTAGGAATGATGGCTAGTTAGGTCGTCCGTGGCTACTGGGCTTGCCATCCCCTCCTTATTGTTCCTCACAGGTCAAACCACAACCCATTAAGTCTCTTAACGAGTCGTTACCTGACTCATTCTGAGGTAAATATGCTGACTTTTTTGCTGATCTCTAGGACTTCTGGGGTGTTACAAGAAGGATCTCAATCTTCGGCAAAAGAGGTGGTTGGAGTTACTAAAGGACTATGATATGAGTGTCCTTTATCACCCGGTCAAGGTTAATGTAGTACTGAATGCAGTTAGTAGGCTCTCTTTGGAGAGTGTGTCCCACGTAGATGAGGGAAAGAAGGAGTTGGTGAGAGATGTCCATCGACTTGCGAGGTTGGGAGTTAGATTGGTTGACTGTACCGATGGTGGCATTGTTGTACAAAACGGATCAGAATCGTCCTTGATAGTAGATGTGAAACCAAGGCAAGATGAGGATCCTATGTTGGTAAAGCTGAAGGAGGCCGTTCGGAGTCAAAAGGTGGAGGTTTTCTCCCAAGAGGGAGATGGGATGCTTGGTACCAGGGTCATTTATGTGTTCCACATATTGATAATTTGAGGGACCAGATATTGTATGAGGAACATGAGTTCAAGTATTCCATCCATCCAAGTTCCACAAAGATGTAGCATGATTTGCAGGAAATATATTGGTGGAACAACATGAAGAAGGATATTGCAGGACTTGTAGCCAAGTGCCCGAACTGTCAACAAGTGAAGGTCGAACATCGAAAGTCGGGAGGCGTACTTCAGGTTATTAGCATTCCCACTTAGAAGTGGGAAGAGGTTAATATGGACTTCATTATAGGACTAACTCGTACTCGTTGATGGTATGATTCTCTTTGGGTGGTGGTAGACAGGTTGACCAAGGTTGCACAATTTCTACAGGTCAAAACCACAGATTCAGCGGATGATTATGCCAAATTGTATATTTGGGAATTGGTTCGATTTCATGGAGTGCCCTTGTCTATTATTTTAGACCGACGTACTCAGTTTACCTCTCAGTTTTGGCGATCTTTCCAAAAAGGGCTTGGGACTCAAGTTAAGATCAGACACAACATGTCATCCGCAAACGGATGGTCAGGCAGAACGGACCATCCAGAATCTCAAGGATATGTTGAGAGCCTACGTGATGGACTTTAAAGGTAGGTGGGATGATCACTTTCGCTTGATCAAGTTTTCATACAATACCAACTATTATTCTAGCATCCAAATGGCACCGTTCGAGGCTCTCTATAGGCGGAGGTGTAGATCTCCCATTGGATGGTTTGAGGTTGGTGAGGAAGCTATTATAGGGTTAGACTCGATTCATGAGTCTGTGGTGAAGGTCCAGTTGATAAGGGACTACCTGAAAACTGCTCAAAGTCGTTAAAAGTCATATGCGGATGTGAGAAGAAGAGACTTGGAGTTTGAGGTTGATGATTGGGTATTTCTAAAGATATCTCCCATGAAGGGAGTCGTGAGGTTCAGAAAGAAAGGAATACTTAGTCCCCGCTATGTTGGTCCCTACTAGGTTATGAGATGAGTTGGTAAGGTAGTGTATGAGTTGGACTTGCCATCAGAGATATCTTCAGTACATCCCATGTTTCATGTGTCACTCTTGAAAAAGTGCTTGGGTGATCCATCTTTAGTAGTCTTAGTGGAAAACATTGATGTGGGAGATAGCCTCAGTTATGAGGAAATTCCAGTTGCAATTTTGGATCGCCAGGTTCAGAGGCTGAGGAACAAAGAAGTAGCTTCGGTGAAGGTGTCATGGAGAAACCAGCATATTGAGGGAGCCACGCGGGAAGCTGAAGCTGCCATGATGGCTAAATACCCCCACCTATTCCCTACCAGCTCAGGTTCAGTTTAAGGTATCAGTTATCAGTTTTTGCCCTAATTCTCTAATGAGTTTACATGTTCAGTTCTTGTGCACAAGTTTGAATTATGTTATGATAAATGTATGTGATGTCTGAATTAAGTTCAGTTGTGTAGTTGTTTCCAGAGGTAGTCATTTCATAGTTTTCGGTTAAAATAATCAGTATTTGCATATGAAAATTTCATGTTTCTGTTTTGTTTTTGTTTCTAACATTCAAGGACAAATGTTCCCAGGGGGGAGATATTGTAATACCCCAAGAACCCAAGGATCAGACCTCGGAGTCAAATGGGGAAAATTTGAAAAATGGCACTTTAGTTGCAGGCGAGAAAAATGAACTTAACCCCATGTCCCTCCTCTATGGTTTTTACTAAAATTTCAACAAAAACTCATGCGGTTTTGAATTTTATTTACTTAAACTCTAGTGATTTGATTATGGGTTTTGTGATTTTAAAATCTTATCATAATCTATGGGTTTTAATTAGTTATATTTCTTAAAATTATTTATAATTTTATCAATTTCAATTCCTATGTATTTAAGCCTAATTATGGATTCCCCATGATGAATTGATTCGTGATCTATTAACCCATTGATGATAAGTATAAGCCCAGCATGAATTAAGATTTAAATTATGAATTTATTATGTTACCCATTATGATTTTTAAGGAATTCAAGCTATATGCATGATCTACAAGTATGTATGAATCTTATGAATCATGAATTATGTTTTGGCCGACTCATGGGCCTCATGTCATGGCTAGTTCACATAAGTTCAAGCACGTTTACGATTATCATGATTTAACTAGCCCATGAATCCATGCATGTTATACTATGAGCACTATATATATGTTTTGGGAGTAGTATCGAACACCAAGTAGGTTCAGGGCCTAGGTTCTGCCCCGTATCTCATAAACTACGTGCCACCATAGGTATGTTGGGACCTCCTATGGGACTGTCCCCGGCCAAAATGGCCCTTTTCATGGTGAAGTCACACTTTCATGCTTCGACCCTTGGCAAGGTATGAACACCCTTCCAACTAGGGTTACAAGTCGGGCTTCATGTGTGCTCATATGGTGTATGTCTGTTAAGAGAATCTCCCATTGTTCCTCATGATTTAAGCATGTTACGATTATGTATGTTGGCTCAAGTCAAGTTAAATAAAACTCTTTTATTATGATCATGATTATATTTATGTTGTGAATGTTTTGAAATTCTTGAGCCTTATGACATGTTAAGATGATTTACAACACGAGCATGATGTCCTACTCCTATAATCATTTATGAATTTTATATATATTTTAAATGTCTATTTTACTTACCTTCCATACTCAGTACATTCCACGTACTGACCGCATACTTTCTATGTGGTATCGTTTTATGATACAGGCCCCAGCTCTCAGGCTCACCCTCACCCGTAGATTATCTCAGAGTTGTTCTCAGCATACTTGGTGAGTCCTCATGTTCCGAGGGATATGTATTCAGACACTATGTTGTTCTTTCAGTTTCAGGATTATTTGGTTAGTTGGGGAGTCGTTCCATCAACCCATCTTTTCATGATTAGAGTCTATCAGACTACAAGTTGTAATCAGTCGTATTATATGAGTCTAGTTTTTCTTTTCCTCCTATTATGTCATGATTACATTCTTTTTATGCTAAGTCTTCCGCTCATGTGACTAGGATTAGATGTATGCTCATGCCATGGGTCGACTTGGGGTCCCTCGAGGCTCCTTATCCTGTGTCTACAATCCAGGTGTACATTCGGGTCGTGACATTATCACTGCACTGACACGTCAAGGCAAGGACCTACACGTTGCAAAAAGCTTACCTAGCCTTGAGCAGCACGACCCACAGGCCATGCTAATGCCCCAAGAGGCACGACAAGCCACATATGTCCAGATGGACAAGGATGCAATCCCATTTCTACTAGGAATAGAAGTTGCAAAATCCAAATCCAATCCAAAAAAGGAGCAATAACGGCTTAATCTACCATTAAAAATACCCTTTCATAACGTGTTTTAGGTCACATAATCAATTTTGAGTCGATTGTTATCCAACATCGTGCACATTGTAGTTTAGTGTTGCACAATTCATACTTTACGAAGTTGTGTAATAGCTTAATTGAGTTTTCGTTGGAGATTTCATCAAGTCCTAGAGATTCAATTAGCTTTGGAGATTTAGTTGAACAAGTTTATACTAAATTAAATATTTCATTAAGATTTCTTCTACATCTTTTGTTAGTTTTTTCATAAACATGAGCGACTAACTCTCTTAAGCTAGGGTTATGTGAACTATGGTGGATTAACGAATGTAAGAAAAACAAAATAGTGATTTTTGAATGGCGAATTGAGTAGACTGTTATTCTCTTCATCTTAATGCTTAATTTTTCGTATATTCAATTTGCCCGACGAAGGAGGTTGAAGTTAGGAAAAGATAATAACAATGGCAATTTGGGGTTATCAATCCCTCATCTAAATTAACATGAGGATTTCTGGCAAGGGCAAAATATACACACTTAAAGTCCAAGAGTATTTAAGTAAAATTCATCTTTATAGGTCGAGAGACATTTGATGAACTTAATCGTCATTCTCAAACAAAGTTCACTAGGATAGATCACTTACAAAAGTCTACTGAGTTATTAAATAAAGGGGAACATACTCCTAGTTTTATCTTGATAATTTCATACACAACTCAATCAGTGTTTGCATTATTTTCGTCTTTTAATTTGCAAACTCCCCTTCCGAAATATTGAATGAAAGTTAGTTTATTTAATATTAACATATTATTTCTTCCCTATTCCTTGTGGGATCGTCCCAACCTATGTTGGGTTACTATATTTAGCAGCGACCACTTTATACTTCATTAAGAGGTGTAATTTGAGCGTGATCAAATATTGGCGCCGTTGCCGCGGAATATGGTTAAGAAATAGTTAATTGGTGTTTAAACTAGACTTGTAGTCTTTATTTTGTGATTATGTTTTTGTTTGTTTTTGATCCTTCAAAGGACATGGCAGATGAAGTTCGATCGTTCAACCTCCCTCTATGGGAAGGATTAACAGAGGAACAAGGAACTGAAGCCCTACAAAGGGCTGAAATGTCTCAACAAAACCAGCAGGACAGGAGAGATGATATAATGGAGAGGGTATTGAGGTAGATGAGGTTGGCTTTATAGGAGCAATAGTGGCACCCCCTCTGCCTGTAAATTCTAAATTTGACATAACCAGTATTATGAATTAGCTACTGACCATGAAGGGGCTATTTAAAGGACTGAATGGAGAAAATCCCAACCAATATCTAATTAATTTCACCGGAATATGCAATGTTTACAGACTGCAAGGGGTAAAAATAGAGGCTATAAGACTTAGGTTGTTTCTGTTCTCTCTAACAGGTGAAGCAACAATGTCGCTAAATTAACTTCCAGATGAATCCATCATCACCCGGTAAGCATTGACTGCAACCTTCTACTAAAGGTTTTTCCTTCCTTTAGGGATGATTCAACTGAGGGATGAAAAAGATAATTTTAGACATAAAACAGGGGAAGCTCTACATGACGCTTTGCTCAAATTTAAAAAGAAACTAAATCATTGCCCAAATCATAAGATTCTAGACGAAGTTCTTCTGGAAATATTCAACAGGTCACTCAGCTCTACGAGCAAGTTGATTTCTAATAACATGGAAAAAGGGTCAATCATGGGGCACATTTTTAAGGAGGCTAGTGAGATACTAGATAAATTTGCAAAGATCAACCAGGCTTGGTATAGCATCGAGTCTGAGATAGCAATTGTAAGTCACCCAAGGGGAGTGCCAACAGAGTTACAAAGGAGAGAGATGGAACGTCATTAAGACACGGCCCAGATAAAAGCTCAAATGAAACTAATCACCAAGCACTTAATAACCATGAACACGCACAAGGTGCAAGCGATTAACATGCAAAGAGAAACAAACAGGTGTGATAATTAATACCTCTATTACGAGGATGAGGCTAATTCTGCTGACTATAACACTATGGATTTCCAAGCTTGTACTGAAGTGTCTAAATCAAAAAACTAGCGAAACAATCATGGGATACAAGGTTGGAACCAATAAAACTATGACAATGCAGAATATAGTGGCGGAGAGTAAGGCAATAGGAGAAATAGGGGACCATCACCCAAAGACTCTAGAGATGCCAAGATAGAAGCCATACTTAGCCAATTCCTAACAAAACTTGAGTCTGTCCTGTATGATTAAGATGGTTGAACAACATTCTTTTTCAAACAAATAGTTGCAACACCAAATGGAACAAATATCAGTAGTATCAAGGTAGATACTTGAGGATAATTGGTGCATAACCATAGCAACGAGAAGTGACAAGACTACCATTGAGTAACAGACTCTTAGAAAAGGGTCCACAAAAGATGAAAACAATCCAGGCCTAACAGAAGAAAAAAAGAAAACAGGGGGTGGTCTGAGCTTCGTATTGAGAGGAATGACGTGCCAGAAGGTCAGGGTAAGGAGAACCTCGACCTGCCGCACAAAGGCAGCATGGAGGACTGCGATGTGTTTCCCTACTAGCATAGTGAGGTGCGCGATGCGCCGCTAGATATGTGCAGTGAGGCCTGCGATGTAAAGGTAGTGTATCGCCCTGGGGTATGCATCACAGAGGAGAGTGGAAGCAAGGAAGGTTCAAAAGCTAAGGAAAACAAGGTAGAGGTTGGGAAGGCTAAAGAAAATCATAAATTATACACATAGATCCCAAGACTGCCTCCCCAGTTTCCCCAACGCCTTAAAAAGAAAGTTGAAGATGACAAATTTCACAAATTTATTTCTGTGTTAAAGAAGCTATCCATCAATATTTCATTGGTGGAAGCACTAGAGAAAATGCCAGGACATGCTAAATTCATGAAGGAGTTGGTGACCAAAAAGATAACAATAAGCTTTGACCCTAAGGATAGCATTCATCACTACAGTGCAATAGCCAGTGGCAGATGTAACATGTATAATGGGAGTTCAATTGAACCTATAACTTTTAATGTAGAGTATAAGTTTATATGTAAAATTTATTAAAATTATAATAAATATTTGACATGAACCCATAACTTTTAAAATATAATGGGTTAAATCTTAAAATCGTAAAAATTTGAACCTGTAGATTTCAAATTCTGAATCCGCCTCTGGCAATAGCATCATACTAGAAAAAGGAGGACCTAGACACGTTCACATTCCCCTATACTATCAGAGCAATGAATTTCGACAAGGAATTTTATGATTTGGTAGATAGCATAAATTTGATGCCCTTGGTTGTATATGAGCAGCTAGGCCTGGGGCCCCAAGACAAACTACAATGCAGCTACTAATGGCAGCAGGAACAGTAAAAAGGTTAGTAGGTATATTAATTGATGTTCCATTCAAAGTAGAGAGATTTATCTTTTCAGCCATTATGAAGTACCCATTTTTTGGGTTGCCCATTTTAGGCCACTAAAATAGAATTAGTAGACACAGAGAGTGGAGAACTGAAATTTAGCTGAATAATGATGAAGTAGCATTCAATATATCTAGAGTAAAACGAAAACCAAATGATTTGGGTTTAATATCTATAATTGATCGCATTGATTCTGCAAATATGGAATTGATAAATAAAAGTTGTACAATTGAAGCTCTTGCATCCATAGTGATTAAACAGACTGAATGGGACACCAATGGATCGGAAGAAGTAATGAAAGCTATACTGGGAAGGGGTGATTATTCATATTCACCTAAAAAGATTAGATCTTATACTTGAAAAATAGAGAAAACCCTCCTTCTATGTCATCAATAGAAGAACCACCAGTGTAGGATGATGAGTTGGTAATTTACCAACTCATTAGGCTTTTAAGCATGAGCTTTAGCTTAGTTTTTAAGTCTTTTAGTTTGATTTTATGCCCTTTTTCCTTTGGATGTTGCAGGTACCTAACTTGAAGAGAAGAAGCATGAAATTGAATAAAAAGGATGAGATTCAGGTGGAAACCGGTGATCCACCGGAGGACACTGGCAAAACACCAGCTAACTGCAGGCACCGACTGGATCGATGAACAATTGAAACTGACGGCTCGCGGAACAGTAGTTGGCGAACCACTAGTGCAATCACTGAAATGCTCTGGAATTCAACGGACACTAGATGGGACCAACCTGCAGCTAGCATATAGACACCGGCGAACCTCTAGTGACTTGCAAGTGAAAGACACCTGAAAAGGGCAAAATTATCCAGCTCAGAAAAAGAGGAGAATGTTATGACCTACTTTTGTACATATTCTTAAAAAGTACTCTGAATGAGGGGATTATTATTCCCATCACTTTTGGAAGAGATAATTCCATTAGAAAAATAGAGTTTGAATATTACTTTTTGAATTTCATCTTCTTCAGCAAGGTATATCCACCATTGTCGAGACATTTTGAGCTTGATTGTGTTTACTCTTAATTATAAAATTATTGAGTCTATTGATAAATAAGCTCTTGTGTTTCTCAATTATGAGTAGCTAAATCAATAGCAAGAGGTGTGCGATGATGGGTGTTTGATTTAATTGGGTATTTCTAGATTTATCTTGTTAATACTTAATTAGTTCAAATCTATTGATTTCTCCTCATATTATAGTTGATTACTCATAGTTGCAAATATGGATATTGTTTGCTTACTTAATTTTCTCTTGAAAAAGAGGAATTAAGTAATGGGGGAGAACTTAATAGTGGGTTGGGATTTGATTATGTGGGGACTGGGCTAGAAATAGACAAAACCCATGGTCATAATCCTGTTAAAGGTTGATGGCTAGAAATGGCTTAACCCCAAACCCAAACCATATAGGAATACTAGAATTGCACTTTGATGTTCGAAAGAGCTTGAGGTAAAGGCACCCAAGTGGTTGAGAAATATCGGGCGCCATCTTTTCCAAGGTTATTTACACATATTCGTAATAACTCAATTGTCTAGTAAATCCCAATTTGATTGGAATCCCATCTACATCACACCTCTGGCCTTTTCTCATTGTTGTTTCTTGATTTTGGTTATCTTGTTCTCTTGATTAGCTGAGTTTAGATTTGATTGTATTACTGCATTCACTCCTCCAAAAATTTCATTTGCTTGTCTTGTACATTGATGCTAATTAATTCAAGTTAATATACAACTATTGCATGATCATTTTACATTCCTTGTTGTAACACCCTAAAACTTTATGAGACCAGACTCAGACATTGCAAGAAAATTCAGAAGAAAAACTAGAAAAAAATGCCTTAGAATGACAGAGACAACGAGTCGTGGTCAACTCCAGCGACTCTTTGTGCCAGTCGTTGTCAGCAGGGCTTGGTCTCTCGGGAACCCACGAGACAAGAAATGAACTGTTGTGAGAAACAACGAGTCGTCCTGTCAGTCGTTGTTTCCCCAGCACAGATACCCTTTCCAGGACCCCACGACTAAACCAACAAGTCGTTGTCAGAAACAATGACCTGTTGTGAGAGTCGTTTGGTGAAAATCCTGAAATCCCCTTTTAGAGATGATGAGTGGAAACAATGACCCATGATTTCCCATAACGATTCATTGTTATCACTTGTTGTTCCAACTTAGACATTTTCAGAAATCCTTCTAGTGAACCTAATGACTGGACACAATGAACCATTGGGTCCACTGACGAGTCACCCGTCGTCAGCCCCTACAGGTTTTCTCTTGCAATGACCACGGGAGGAACCAATCAACTATTATTTCATCCAATGAGTTGTGGTTACCCCCGTTGCCAGATCCAGTGTGTTCTAGTCCCAGGTGGTGGCACCAACAAGAGGTCCCAATGAGACGTGGTCTCAACAACGACTATTTGAGTAACCCGTTGGGACCCTGTTAGCCAGTTTTCAGATTTTTTTCTAGGGATATGTTTGTAATTTCTTACCTATTTAGTCCCTTTACTACATCATTTTATGCATTATTACAAATATAATAGGGGGATTGAATGGTTTTCCCCCTTATTCCCTATGCAGACATTCAGAAAACAATCGTAAAATTCTCTCAGGAACTCTCAGAGCAAGAACTAGGGTAGTCTACTTCTCCTAAGATTCTCAAGGGATTTCTTCGGACTTCCTTATTAGGTATGTGGGAATTAAACAAGGAATAGTTCTTCCCTTGTGTTCCTAAAAACCTTGTCTAATTTCTTCGCTATCAGTTATAGTCCTATAGCTTCGAAATATGAAAAGTTTTCAGACAGATTTCTTTATGGATTCAAAGGGAATATTTCTCATGGTTTTAGATTTCTTATTTATTCCCTATTTCTAGAAATTGTGAAAGATTGTAGCTAGTAGAATAATTCAACCCTAGTCACAGCTTAGTTGAAATTAGAAACTTGTATGTTGAACAAGTTTTCCCTGTAGCGTGGTTCTATTAGTTTTGGGATGAACATGTATTAATTTATGTTAAAATCTCAGACGGAATCATGTCAGTCTAGTCTTAGTCAGTTTTTTAGAAACCTCAATCAGCTCAATTCAGTCTCAGATTAGTTAGTTTAGATTAGTTCATTACAGTATTTCAGATTAGTATCTCTGATTTAGGGCATGTTTCTGACCATCAGACATGGTCATTTTGACCATCTCAGTTTATCGCAGATATTCAGCTTCAACATTTTCAGTTCGTCATTGCATGTCTTTCCAATTCAGTTATTCTACTCCTTGTGTATGGTTTCTCCTACTTACTCAGTACATTCAAAGTACTAAGGCATACCTTTTATGTTGTATCATTTTATGATACAACTGTAGGATCTCAGTCTTAGCCCCATTAACAGTTTGCCTTCTGGAGTTCACAGCTACATTTATTGGTGATTCCTCATTCTTTGTGGATGAGGATTATTTTCTTTTGGTTTTATTTTGTTTTAATTAGAATTGGAGTTAGCTGGGGGCTTGTCCCAGCAACTCATCAGATAGATGGCTTTCAGACACAGACAGAGTTTTTAGATTTTTAGTTTTGCTTCCAGTTGTATTAAACTTATGATCTAGTTCTTTTTCATAAAATTCTTTATTTTATCATTTCAATGCTTCCGCTATGTTTTACTCAGAAAGCCAATGTTATGATAGACCATGGGTTTACTTGGGGTTACTTATGACTCCAAGTACCATGTCTCGTCCAGGGTATAGACTTGGGGCATGACAAACTTTGTATTAGAGGAAGGCTTAGATTATCCTAGTATATGTGAAAGCCACATCGAGTAGAGTCCTTTTCATGGGTGTGAAACACTCCACACTTATGATGGGGAGGCTACGAGATGTTTTTAGAAAATAAAACTCCCTTTTATTTACACTCTTTATCATGCATTGAAATTCAACTCCAGAAATATTCTCCTAACTTATGCTCTATTTTGTTTCAGTGAAATCATGCCTGCACGATGTGGTAATGGAAGAAGGAGCCAATAGTGCTCACCAACCTACCCCACAAGCTCCAGCAGCCCCTTAGGACAACTTAGTGTCCACCGCAAAGTTCAGGGCAGCTACCCAACTGCTTGCACACACAATTACTAATCAGGTGAACCAGCAGGTGGTTCTGATCAACAATAATGGGTCTATAGCAGCTTCCCTAGTTCGAGACTTCACTTGGATGAACTCTCGAGTTTTCCATGGAACTAAGGTGGGAGAGGACCCACAAGAGTTCGTAGATGAGATTAGAAAGATCACCCGAATTATGGGTGTAAGTTTCTCGGAGAGTGCCGACTTGGTTGCTTACTAGCCGAAAGGGGTAGCCTAGATTTGGTACAAATAGTGGAAGGAAGGGAGACCAGCGGGAGCAGGACAGGTGGAATGGAAGAAGTTCACTATAGCCTTCCTAGACAGATTCTTTCTCGGGGAGCTCAAGCAGGCTAAAGTGGATGAATTCATGAATCTGAAATAAGGAAATTGGATGGTGGAATACTATCACTGGAGTTCACCAGGTTTTCTAAATATGCTCCAGAGATGGTAGATGAGCCAAGGGTTCATATGCTGAAATTTGTTAATGGAGTGTCAAACTTAGTCCTCAAGGAGTTCAGGACTGCAATGCTTATTAAGATCATCGATCTCTCCAGTCTCATAGTTCATGCCCAGCAAATTGAGGCAGAAAAATTAAAAGATTTAGAATGGGAGAACAAATGGGAAGAATCGGACAATCATATTATGGCAGGCAGAGATCTAGCAGTAGTAATGGCCCACAGCAGTAGCAATAGCAGAGGGATCCAGCACCCACTTCAGCCAGTGCCCTGAATTTTCGGTCTCGCAAGGATCGGAGGGGTAGAGCATCTGGCTCCCAGTCCCATAGTCATAATGCCAGCAGCCGCTACGGCTACCCAGTTTGCCCTAAGTATGGAAAGAACCATCCAGGAGAATGTCTTCAGGGCCGAGAGAGTTTTTTTTGGTATTGACAACTTGGTCATCGGCTCAAAGAATGCCCGTCGGCAGGATGGGGGAGATCACAGTCTACAGCTTCAGTAGCTCCTATAGACCGACCAGCTCAGCAGGCCAACACTTCAGGTATGGATGGTGGCCAGTGCCAAAACCATTTTTATGCTTTGTCCTCTCGTCAGGATAAAGAGAGCTCACCTAACATGGTTAAGGGAATGTTATGCCTTTTTCATATAGACGTGTATGCCCTACTAGATCCAGGAGCCACCCATTTGTTCGTGACTCCCTATGTTGCAGTCTAGTTTGATATCAGTTGGAATTTCTCTCCAAACAATTCTCAATCTCCACCCCAGTTGGTGAGTCAGTTAGAGCCAGCCAAGTGTATAGGATTTGCTTAATCTCAATCTTTAATAAGGTCATTCCAGCTGATCTTGTAGGATAAGACATGGTTGACTTTGACCTTTTCCTTGGCATGGATTGGTTACACTCCGGTTATTGCTCAGTCGACTGCAGAACTAGGGTCATCAAGTTTCTGTTCCCTGATGAGCCAGCTTTAGAGTGGACGGGCAATAGTTCAGCGCCTAAGGGTCAGTTTGTTTCCTACCTTAAGGCTAGAAAGATTATTTCCATAGGGTGTATTTTGTCATCTAGTTCGGGTCAAAGATTCAAGCTTTGAGACCCTAACTATATAGTTAGTTCCAATTGTCAGTGAGCTCCCTGGTGTGTTTTTCGAAGAACTTCTTGGAGTTCCTCCTATGTGGGAAATAGACTTCGGTATAAACCTTCTCCCAAAAACTCAGCCCATCTCCATCCCTCACAGAATTTCTCCAGCTAAGCTTAAGGAGTTGAAGGAACAGCTAAAAGACCTCCTTGATAAGGATTCATCAAGCCCAGCATCACTCCATGGGGTGCTCCAGTATTCTCATGTAGAAGAAAGATGGTACCCTTAGAATGTGTATCGACTACCGTCAATTAAATAAGGTCACAGTCAAGAACAGGTATCCCCACCCAGGATTGACGACTTGTTCGATCAGCTTCAAGGAGCTAGTTGTTTCTCTGAGATAGATCTCAGGTCGAGGTATCATCAGCTGAGAGTTAGACAATTGACATACAGAAAACAATTTTTAGAACTCGATATGGTCACTATGAATTCATGATTATGTCCTTCGAACTGACTAATACCCCCGCAGCTTTCATGGACCTAATGAATAGAGTCTTCAAGCAGTATCTAGATATGTTCGTCAGTGTATTTATCAATGACATTCTAGTATACTCCAGGAATGAGGAAGAATATGCTAATCTCCTGAGGATAGTGCGTTAGATGCTTAAAAGCCACCAGTTGTTCGTAAAATTTAGAAAATGTGAATTCTAATTGAAGTTCGTGACTTTCCATGGTCACGTGGTCTCGCGTGAGGTTATTCAGGTGGAACCTCAGAAGATAGAAACGGTGAAAGACTGGCCCAAACCTACCTCCCCAACCAAAATTAGAAGTTTATTGGGTCTAGCTGGTTATTACCGACATTCTGTTGAAGGCTTTTCCTCTGTAGCATCTCCTCTGACTAGGCTGACTAAGAAGAAGGTGAAATTTCATTGGTAAGATACGTGTGAGAAGAGTTTTCAAGAGTTAAAACCTTGAATCACTATCGCTCCAGTGTTGACCTTGTCAGAAAGAACAAATGGGTTCGTAGTGTATTGCAACGATTCCAGAGTTGGACTCGGTTGCATTCTGATGCAGCGGGGTAAGTTGATAGCCTACGTCACCAGAAAGCTTAAGGTTCATGAGAAGAACTATCCTAGTTATGACTTTGAGTTGGCAGCGATGGTTTTTGCGATAAAAATATGGAGGCACTACCTGTATGGGGCTCACAAGGATTCTTTCACTAATCACAAGAGCCTTCAGTATGTGTTCAGTCAAAAAGACCTAAATCTTTGTCAGAGAAGGTGGTTGGAACTACTGAAGGACTATGACATGACCTTGATGTATCACCCGAGCAAAGCCAATGTGGTGGTCGATGCCCTAAGTAGAGTGTCTATGGGGAGCATGGCTCATGTTGAAGAGGGAAAATGGGAACTGTCAAAGGATATCCACATATTAGCTCGATTGGGAGTACAGTTGGTTGATACAACTGAGGGTAGAGTAGTGGTGCAGAGTGGATTATATTCCTCATTGGTAGTTGAAGTTAAGTCAATGTAGGATGAAGATTCTATATTGCTTAAATTGAAGGAGGCAGTTCTCAGAAAAGAAGTGGAGGCTTTCTCCAAAGGGGGAAATGGTGTACTCCTTTACCAGGGTAGGTTGTGCGTACAGGATATGGGTGATTTGAGACAGCAGATACTGGCTGAAGCACACTGTTCGAGATATTCCATCAACCCAAGTACTACTAAGATGTATCATGATTTGTGGGATTTTTTTGGTGGAAAGACATGAAGAGAGACATCGCAGAATTTGTAGCAAAGTTCTTTAACTGCCAGCAAGTCAAAGTAGAACACCAGAGACTGGGAGGTATGACTAAGGATATTAGCATACCCACATGGAAGTGGGAAGAAGTAAATATGGATTTTATTACGGGTCTACCTCGGACTCGTTGGAAGCATGATTCAATCTCGGTGAGAGTAGACTGGATGACTAAGTCAGCATACTTCCTCCAAGTTAAAACTACAGACTCAGCTGAGGACTATGCTAGGCTTTATCCGGGAGTTGGTCAGACTTCATGGGGTGCCCTTATCCATTATCTCAAACAAAGTTACCCAGTTCACCTCTCACTTCTGGAAGTCCTTTTAGAAAGGACTCGATACCCAGGTCAAGCATAGCACAACGTTTCACCCGCAGGTAGATGGACAAGCTGAGCGGACTATACAGACATTGGAAGATATGCTGAGAGCATGTGTGATCAATTTCAAGGCAGTTGGGATGATCACCTATCACTCATTGAGTTTGCGTACAACAACAACTACCACTCCAGTATTCAAATGGTCGCGTTTGAAGCATTATATGGTAGGAGGTGTAGATCTCCTATAGGGTGGTTTGAGGTTGGTGAAACTACTCTGATAAGGGAGGACTTGGCTCAAGAGGCAATGCAGAAGGTGCAACTTATCAGGGAAAGGTTAAAAACAGCGAAAATCCATCAGAAATCATATGTTGATGTGAGGAGAAGAGAATTAGAGTTTGCAGTGGTTGATTGATGATATTTGGGAGGAAAGGAAAACTATGTCTGAGATATGTGGGACCCTATAGAATTTTGCAGCGAATTGGTAGTGTGGCATATGAGTTAGAGCTACCTCCAGACTTAGCACCAGTGCACCTAGTCTTCCAAGTGTTATTATTGAAGAAGAGCATCAGTGATCTAGCCTCGGTTGTGACACTAGACAATGTGGAAATATAAGATAGTCTATCTTACGAAGAGGTCCCAGTTCAGATTCTTGACTGATAGGTTCGTAATTTGAGAAATAAAGAAGTCACTTTGGTGAAAGTTTTGTGGAGGAACCAGCTTGTTGAAGGAGTCACATGAGAAGAAGAAGTAGACATGATGGACAAATACCCTCACTTATTCCCTTCCAATTCTGTTTCGGCATTAGGTACTAAATCCTTCCTCGGCACTCTGCTCAGTTTTATGTTCATCAACTCTATTTAGATTTTCTATGTACATTCTAGTTGCATCAGCTCTGTTAGTACGGTTAAGTCAGCTCGGAGTCAGTTACTCCTTCAAAAACCAGTTCATTGTCTCAGTCTAGGAATTTCAGCTCTTTTCCTAGTTATCCAGCAGTTTTAGTCTTCATTCTAGGATGAATGATCCCAAGAGGGAGATATTGTAACACCCAAGACATTCCGATATAAGACTAAAACATTACAAGAAATTTCAGAAGAAAAACCAGAAAAAATGCCTCAGAACGACTAAGACAACGAGTCGTGGTCAACTCCAATGACTCATTGTGCCAGTCGTGGTCAGCAGGGCTTGGTTTGTCGGGAACCCACGAGACAAGGAATGAACCTTTTTGAGAACAATGAGACATCCTGTCGGTCATGGTTTCCCCAGCACAGAAACCCTTTCCAGGACCCATGACTAAACCAATGAGTCAATGTCAGAATCAACGACCTGTTGTGAGAGTCATTGGGTGAAAACCCGGAAATCCCTTTCCAATAACAACGAGTGGAAAAAATGACCCGTTGTTTCCCACAATGAGTAGTTTCCAGCACCCATCGTTCCAACTTAGAAGTTTTCAGAAATCCTTACAGTGAACCTAACGACAGGACACAACAACTCATTGGGTCCCCAATGAGTCGTTGTGTCACCCGTCGTCAGCCCCTCCAAGCTTCCTCTTGCAGTGACCACGGGAGGAACCACCGACCTGTTGGTTCAACCAATGAATCCTGGTGACCCTCATTTCTAGATCCAGTGTGTTCTAGTCCCAGGAAGTGGGACCAGCGAGAGTTCCCAATGAGTCATGGTCACAACCAACGACTCATTGAGTGACCCGTTGGGACCCTATCGGCCAGTTTTTAGATTTTATTTCTAGGTTGTGTTTTTAATGTACCACCTATTTTGTCCCTAAAATATGTCATTTAAAGCATTATTTCCAAGATAATAGGGTGATTGAATAGTTTTCCCCCTCATTCCTCACTCAGAACATCAGAAAACAATCATAAAATTCTCTTAGGAACTCGTACAACAAGAACTAGGGCAATCTACTTCTTCTTGGATTCTTAAGGGATTTCTTCAGACTTCCTTATCAAGTATGTGGGAGTTCAACAAGGAAATAATTCTTCCCTTGTGTCCCTAAAAACCTTGTCTAGTTTCTTCTCTATCAGTTATAGCCCTATAGCATTGAAATGAGAAAAGTTTTCAGACAAATTTCTTTGTGGGTTAAAAGGGAATATTTCTAATGGTTTTAGATTTCTTATTTATTCCCTATTTCTAGAAATTGTGAAAGATTATGGCTAGTAGCATAATTTAGCCCTAGTCACAGCTCAGTAGAATTTAGAAACTGGTGGGTTGAACTAGTTTTCCCTGTAGCGTGGTTATATTAGTTTTGGGATGCACATGTATTTAATTTATGTTATAATCTTAGTTGGAATCATGTTAGTCTAGTCTCAGTAAGATTTTTATCAAGCTCAGTGTTGTCCAAAATAATGTCAGTTGATCAGTTTGGCTATAGTTAATCCCTGAGGTGTTCATGATACCTCCCAGTTATCAGTATTAGACTCAGTATAAGATTTTAGTGGTTGTTTAGGCGGTTATGACACTTTCAGATAAACAACTCTGACCATCCTTAGGACCCCAGCTTTAGATTATAGTTTGTTCTTTAGACGGTTACAACGCTTCCAGATAAGCAACTCTAACTAGTTTTAGAACCCAGTTATAGAATCCGGTCTGATAAGACTTTCAGGGTACTTCCAGATAGGTATTCCCGATTTATTCATGGGCCCCAATTTTGAGCTATCAGCTTAGTAGTCAGTCTAGAACCATCTAGTGGTAGTAGGACTTAGCATCGAGCTTACCGGGATTCTTACGCACCCAGGTTCCCAGAACTACGTTGCCACCGTAGGTTATACTTTATTGGCCTCATGGCCCCAGATCTATGATCACTCAGTTCATAAATTTATACCTTGGCAATGAATATTGGGTCTTATAGATGGGGTGTATACATAGGACTCCACATCTAGCTTACATTGTTATATGTCGACTATAGACTCTCGTACTAGTCAGCTTAGATTAGTCAGTTCAGATCAATTCAGTATAGTATTCCAGATTAGTATCTTAGATTTAGGGCATGTCTTTGACCATCAGACAGGGTCATTTTGACTATCTCAGTTTATCACAGATATTCAGCTTCAGCATTTGTAGTTGGTCATTGCATGTCTTTCCAATTCAATTATTTTAATCCTTGTGTATGGTTTCTCCTACTTACTCAGTACATTCAATGTACTGACACATACCTTTTATGTTGTATCATTTTATGATACAGTTGCAGGATCTCGATCTCAGCCCCATTAGCAGTTTGCCTTAATGAGATCTCAGCTGCATTCATTCGTGTACATTATCGACTCTTTTATTTTGAATGATTTTTAATGGTTGCAAACATTAGAATAACCCCAGGTTTAACTTGCTTAAGTAAGAAGTATAAATTTTGATGAAAAGAATTGATAATAGGGATTCAAGGTGTTAACACTTGACACATGATTAATGTTGTAATAAGAATTATCAACTTAGGTTAATTATAAAAGATCATTGTTCATCATTCTTAGTTTGAGAATATAAGAGTGATATCTATTTGAGTAGATTAGGAAACGTTTGGATGGGATAATTGAGTTGATAACTTGCACATGTAGCATTAAACTCATCCACTGTAGCCAATCACCGAATGTCGCTAAGAAAACATGACGATAATAACCCTAGTTTAATTTCTTCTTAGATTCAATAGTAACAAATTATAGTTGGTATTTCTTGCTTTTGACTAATAGTTAAACATAAACAAATTTCCCAAACCCTCAGTTTCACGGAAATAATTGACTAAAAGGGAATACTCACATAAGACATGGTTTTCACCATATTCCCTGTGGGATTTGTCCCTAACCTTGTTGGGTTCTATATTTGACAATGACTGTGTTATACTTCTCATCATAGAGGTGTAATTTGGGTGTACCAAATTTTAGCGGCATTGCTGGGGAATATGGTTTTAGATTAAGCCATGTGTGTTTATTTGACTCTTACTCTTATTTCCTAATTTTTACTTATATTTGTAGTTTTTGTTTATAAAGGATAAAGTTTAGTGCATGCCAAATACCATAATTCGGCGCGAACCATTAACTCCTTATATTCTTGAATTACAGAGAACTTTGAGGAGAGTTATGAATGCATAAGAGCATGAAGCAACAATGTTACAACAACTTGTTAATGCTCAATCTACGGGAAACAACCAAAATGTAGTTAACAATGAGAATGATGATATTGTTAAGGATGAGCTAAATAAACAAAATGTTGAGAATGTTGCCCCTGGAAATCATCATCAGCCTTAGAGACCTAGAGGACAAAATCAACAACTAATTTAATTTGATTATGAAGAGGAAGACAATGTCGACTTAGATGGATTAAGTGTTATTGGAGACATCGTCCCTCCACCAGTAGCTCTAGGTGCTAAATTTAACATCACAAACACAATGATCCAGTTGTTGAATTTGAAAGGCTTATTGAAGGGAGTAGCTAGTGTTGATCCTAACTTGCATTTGATGAATTTTATAGGAATTTGCAAGTCATATGAGTTGCCAGGGGTTAGTTAGAATGTCATTCGGCTGAGGCTATTTCAATTGTTGTTATTTGGGGAGGCAACGATGTCGCTAAATGAGTTGTCGCATGATTTAATTATGCATTTGAGAGAACTTAAATATGCTTTCCTAGAGAGATTCTTTCCACCTTCCAAAATGCTGCAGCTGAGAGATGAGATAAACAATTTTAGGCGGCTACCCAATGAGGTATTTCACGAGGCATGGTTGTGATTCAACAAGAACCTCAATCAGTGCTCCAATCATAAACTGTCTAACGAGCATCTAATAGAAACTTTTTACACGTCTCTAAATTCAGCAATTAAGACGATTACTAATACGGTGATTGGAGGGTCTTTCATGCCCCGAACATACACTAAAGCAGTAGCTATATTGGATAGAGTCACCAAGACTAATAGGGTTTGGCACACTAGAGTGTATGAAGTCTTTTGTAATGCTTATGCGATTGGGTTAACAACAAAATAGTGTTGTAAGGAAGAAAAGTGAGATCAAGATATGGCACATATGAAAATGCAGATAGAGTTGATTACTAAGCATTGCTTGCAGGTGGTGCTGAGAAAGTTAATGATGTATGTAACGCTTCCAGACAAGAAGAGCATAAATCGGACTCAGAGGAAGAAGCCAAAAATTTGAATAACATGGGGTGTTGCTGGGCCAATAGCGAAGAAAACAAAGGTTGAAACTATCCAAAGGAAAAATATTATGATAGATCTTGTTAGAGAGATTGAGAATAAGGCAGTTGGAAGAATAAAGAAAGCTACCAGAATGATCATTGTTGATTATATGTACCTTGAAGGAACTGTGACTGAAATAGTAATGATGTAGGAAGTTGTAAAATGGAAGAAAGAACTGCCAAGGTATTGCATAGAGTCAAATCTATTGGCTTTGGAGTTAAGGAGATGTAGAGTGACCTCTCCAACATGAGTCAACTTGTGGGCTCACACTCCACCACCATTAAACAACTGGAGTACCAAATGGGGCAAATGTTGGCATCCCTTAATTAGAGGTGGAGTGGTGTCCTACCGAGTGATAAAGTGCCGAATCTAAAGAAGGATAGCCACTATATGCCCATTACAATAAGAAGTGGTAGGAAGGTGGCTGAAACAACCCCTATTAGTGTAGACCAAGGTGAGGAGTTAGCTCCAGAAACAGAACTTGCAGCTGAAGATGGGGTGGAGCATCTAAACCCCGCAAAGTCTACAGTGCCGATAGTTATGGTGTACAGTTAGGGAGATGAAAGTAAAGAAAAATGAAAGGAAGAGGTAAAGCCATTGAATTACATTCCTAGACCACCACCTCCGTTTCCTCAGATGCTGAAAAAGAAGGTGGAAGATGGAAAATTCCATAAATTCATTTCCTTGTTGAAGTAGTTGTCAGTGAATATCTCATTTAGTTGAAATGTTAACCCCAGAAGCCCAAATATCATCCCTGGGAGTTGAAATGGAGAAAAGTTAAAATTTATCATTAGGTATCAGAATGGATCGTAAGGTTACCCGTGAGAGTAGCCCACGAGTCATGATGTGACTCGTGGTGAGGCCCAGGTGATGAGCTTGAAATTTGGGTAATGGGATCCCTACGGACGTGTCCACGAGTTGTGGTCCGGTCCCACGACTCGTTAGGTCAGTCGTGGGGAGTGGTGAGTGAGAAAAGAGAAGGAAGGAGGTAGTGTACTTAATGGAAGGACCCCAAGAGTCATGGTCAGTCAGCACGATTCGTGGGGAGGGTCGTGAGCAGCATGGTAAAGTAAAAGCGAAATCCATGGCAGTGTACATAGCGAGTGGTGACCATAAGTCGTGGTCACCAGTAACGAATCGTAGAGTAACCCATGACAAGACAAGAAGACTTGAGAAGCGGCGTACTTGAAGGATGATTCCAGGAGTTGTCGCCTAAGGTGACGAGTCGTTAGGTCCCTCGTGGGGTGGCAATTATTCTATGCGAATTTAGGAATTTTTCATAATTCCTAAGATCATAAGGCCTAAACTACGTCCTTTTAAGCTATGAATGATGTCTTTTAAGAGGGTTAAGTTTATTTTAGGTCATATTCATTCATTCCTGCAAGGATAGAAGGTTAGAGGAGGTGATCAAGATGGTTCTTCTTCAAATTCTTTTCAATTCCTCTTGGGCAATAATAGAAGTGTAAGAATCCACTACCAACAGGTATGCAGGGTTATGAATGGCTGAATTCTTTCACACCCATGCCCAATCCCTCTCTAAAAAATGAGTTTCCTGTGTCTAAGAATGCATGAATTTCCTAATTCTCTACATGGGTATGACTTAAATATGTTTCTACAATTGAATTATGAATCATGGGCAAGTTTTATTATGTTTTCAATTAAAATCATGTTTCTAGTTTTATGAATTAAAAATCCCATAATTGAGAAGTTCATTAAAGGTGAAATTTGTGATGAATGTATTGGTACGATGAGATGTTATTATGAAAATCATGTTTTCAAGCTACCCATGTTTATAATGATGCTTTTGATATGAAATTGAATATTTTGAAGCATGTGAAAGTATTGGGCAATACCCACATGTTCAAGTATGATTTATGATTTCTTGAATTAAGCTTACCACATGGTTTTGGAGTGAAGACTCCCAATTAACTTTCAGCTTGTGGTATGATTTGAATTTAAAATTCTCATATGCATTATTTCATATTTGAGATGTATTTGATTATTGAGCTTTGTTGAAAAACGATGGAGAGCATATGCATGTTTTTGGGTGAAGTTTCTAGCACCGAGTAGGCTAAGGGTCGATCACCCTATGCCTCAGAACTATGCGCAAACTAGTTTTATACTATTAAATAAATTACTTTGGGACCTCCCTTGTGAGCTATCCTCGGCTCTATTTGTCCCACGATCTTGATATCGATATCATGGTATCTTTACTAGCTCTGTCAAGGCTTCAGACGGCTCTACCCAATTGAGTGTGATAGTTGGGACCACGTAAGCTCTATCTTGGTATGTTGGTTAAAAGATGAGTCTCCCATTGTTCCTGTTGATTTCATTTATGCATGTTATCATTAATGAGATTTCTATATCTATATATATTTTCTAAAGCAGGTTTGACTCAATATTCAATTTTTCTCTTGACTATCAAATTTCAGCTTTGAGTCAATCGATTCAATTATGATAGTATGTTACGTTTTGATAAGATCATGATTTCATAAAGAATGCATGCAAGACCTACCAACAGATTTTTATTGTTTATATTTTACATTATGCATGTCTTTAATTGATTTTACTGAAGAGGTATTACTTACCTTTCATATTTGGTACATTTCACGTACTGACCACATACTCTATATTGTATCGTTTTATGAAAGGACCCGACTCTCAGGATCAGCCCCATTCATAGTCAGTCTTTAGAGTTTGCACCTTATGTTGTTGGTGAGTCCTCATCTCCTGAGGATTAGAGTTATTCGAATTTCCTTTATGTATTTTCAGTTGCAACATTATTGAGTTAGTTGGGGTCTTGTTCCATCAACTCGTCATGTTTATAGGCTTTTCAGACAAAGGATGTGTTCAACTTCAGATTGTGTATTTTGATGTTATGTTTAATTTAGACTTCCTCTATGATTATCTTGTTGATTCTTCAGTTTTATTGGTTGAGTTAAATGTATGTTCATGCCATGGGTCGACTTGGAGTCTCTCGGGGCTCCTTGCCTTGTGTTGCGATCCGAGCCTCCGTTCGGGTCGTGAAAAACATGGTACCAAACCAATAGGTTTGAAGTGTCCTAGGGTGTTTGGAAGCCGGGTTAAGTAGAGTCTTTTTCATGGGTGTGAAGCACGCCACACTTATTAAGAAGAGGCTACGAAATTTTTACGAGATTTCCCCTTCTTTCATGATCTATGTCATGCGATGAAAAGTATCCCTATCCTTCTAAGTCTTGTTATTCACGATTGCAGAATTATGCCTCCCTCAAGAGTAACTGGTAGGAGGAATGGGAATGGAGACGGCCACGAGGATGGAAACGAAAATGGGCACCAGTAGGCCCCACCTATTCAGGAGCACCAGGCACCGAAGCTTGTTGCCCATGTTGAGTTTTGGGCAGCTATTAAGATGCTCGCACTAGTCTTGACCTCTTAGGTCAATTAGTAGGAAGTTGTGCTTGTTCTACAAAGTGGCAATGCGGCAGCGGCTCGAGTCAGGGATTTCTTAATAATGAACTCGTTAGTGTTCCTCGGGTCAAAAGAACATGAGGACCCACATGAGTTCATTGATGAGATTGTGAAGATCACCCAGGTCATGGGGGTGAATGGGGTTGAATGTGCATAGTTAGCCTCATATCAACTAAAAGGGGTTGCACACATCTGGTTTCGATAATGGAAAGATAGTAGGGCCGCCAGATCAGGTACTGTCACTTGGGAGGAGTTCCATGTCACATTCTTAGATCGGTTCTTCCCTCGTAAGATGAGGGAGATGAAAGTAGCCGAGTTCGTGAATCTGAAGCAAGGGAGAAAGATGGTGCAAGGGTACGCCCTTAAGTTCACTCGCCTATCGAAATACGCCCTAGAGTTAGTGGTTGATTAGAGGGAGCGGGTGAGGAAGTTTGTTCATGGAGTGGCAGCCTATTTGGTCATGGATTGTAGGACCTCCATGCTCCATCAGGATATATATTTCCATCGGATAGTCTTGTACGCCTAGCAGATAGAGGCGGCACATATGAGGGAGAGAGGCTAAGAGGGCCAGGACTGATATTAATGGATTTTCTCGGTCGAGGTCACATTTTGGGCACCTACGGCAAACCCACCAGAGATCTTCAGCCCTAGCATCTTTAGCATTGAGTCTTCCATCCAGGCCTAGGCACGATCAGAGGGGGCGAGCATCAGGCTCTAGGGGTTAGAGCAGTAGACCCACCGATTCTAGTATTCCAGCTTTTCCAACTTGCCGCAAATATGGTTCAGGGAACACAGGCCAGTGCTTAGTACGTACAAATGCTTGTTTCGAGTGCGAGAAGCCCGAACACATGTTCAGAGATTGCCTAGTAGCGAGAGGGGATTAGGATGGGGGCCGAGGCCCAGATTTTAGTTCAGTAGCCCCACCCGTACACTCAGCTTATCAGGGGGCATCTACTAGCATAGGTGGCGATCAGTGCCAAAACAGATTCTATGCCTTAGCAGCCCGCCAAGAGCAACAGGTCTCCCCAGATGTAGGCACTGGTATGTTGTGAGTTTTCCATCTTGATGTTTATGCTTTGTTAGATCCAGGGGCTACCTTGTGTTCTGTGACACCTTATGTGTCCAGCAACTTCAGAGTCAGTCCCGAAGTCTTGTCATAACCCTTCTTAGTCTCTACTCCAATTGGTGATTCAGTTATAGCTAGATGGATGTATAGAGGTTTCCCGATCTCATTGCCTCATAAAGTCATCTCAGCAGATTTGATAGAGTTGTCCATGACAAAATTCGATGTTATCCTCGACATGGATTGGCTATTTGCATTTTATGCCTTAGTTAATTGTAGAACCCGGGCTGTAAAGTTTAGATTTCCGGGTGAGCCAGTCTTAGAGAGGAAAGGTAGTTCACCTATGCCTGTAGGTCGTTTCATTTCCTACATTAAGGCTAGAAAGATGATTTCCAAAGGTTGTGCGTATCATCTAGTTAGGGTTAAGGATGCAACATCTGAGACCTCAACTATCCAGTCTTTCCCAGTAGTATGTGAGTATCCTGAGGTCTTTCCAAATGATCCACTGGGAATCCCTCCTGAGTGGGAGATTGACTTTTGTATTGACCTTTTTCCCAACACGCAGCCTATATTTATTCCTCCCTACAGAATGGCTGCAGCCGAGCTAAAGGAGTTGGAAGAACAATTGAAGGACCTGTTAGATAAGGGTTTCATTAGACTGAGAAAGTCCCCATTGGGTGCACCAGTACTCTTTGTCTAGAAGAATGAAGGTTCCCTTCGCATGTGTATTGACTATCGACAATTAAACAAGGTCACCATCAAGAATCGGTATCCTTTGCCCAAGATTGATGATATATTCAACCAGCTTCAGGGTACCAAGCGTTTCTCAAAGATTGATCTCAGATCCAAGTATCATCATCTTAGAATTCGGAGAGAGTGATATCCCGAAGACAACCTTCAGGACGCGGTATGGTCATTATGAGTTTGTAGTTATGTCTGTTGGACTAACGAATTCTCCTGCATCTTTTATGGACTTGATGAATAGGGTGTTCAAGCCATACTTAGATATATTCGTGATTGTGTTTATTAATGACATCCTGATAAACTCTCAGAGTGAGGAGGATCATGCTGATCATTTGAGAATAGTGCTTCAAGTTCTCAAGGATAACCATTTATATGACAAATTCAGCAAATGTGAGTTTTGGTTTTGGTTGAACTCAGTGGTGTTTTTGGGTCATGTGATATCAAGTGAGGGTATAAAGGTTGATTCTAAGAAAATAGAAGCGGTAAAGAATTGGCCTAGACTGGTGAACCCTTCAGATATATGGAGCTTCTTAGGTTTAACCGGCTACTATCGGTGATTTATGGAAGGTTTCTCATCGATTGCCACACCTTAGACCAAATTGACCCAAAATAAGGTGAAATTCCAATGGTCGGAGGCTTGTGAGAACATCTTGCAAGAGTTTAAAACTCGACTTACTTCAACACCAGTGTTAACTCTACTGGAGGGTACCGATGGGTTCATGGTGTATTGTGATGCTTCGGGGATCATACTTGGTTATGGGTTGATGCAGCACTGGAAGGTTATAGCTTATGCCTCCAAACAACTAAAGGTACATGAGAAGAATTACCCGACCCATGATCTTGAATTGGCCACTGTGGTATTCACATTGAAGATATTGCGACATTATTTATACGAGGTTCACATGAATGTGTTTACAGACCATAAGAGTTTGCAATTTTTGTTTACCCAGAAGGATCTCAATCTTCGGCAAAGGAGGTGGTTCGAGCTACTCAAGGACTATGATATGAGTGTCCTCTAAAATCCTTGCAAGGCTAATGTAGTAGCTGACGTTCTTAGTAGACTCTCTATGGAGAGTGTGTCCCATGTAGATGAGGGGAGAAGGAGTTGGTGAAGGATGTGCATCGACTCGGAAGGTTGGAAGTTAGGTTGGTTGACTTGAGTGATGGCGGTGTTATTGTTCAAAATGGATTAGAATCGTCTTTGGTGACTGATGTAAAAGCTAAACAAGATGAGGACCCAATTTTCGTAAACTTAACGGAGGCCATTCATAATCAGAAGGTAGAGGTCTTCTCTAAAGGGGGAAATAGTGTGCTTCGATACTAGGGTCTCTTATGTTTTTTGGAAGTTGAGGATTTAAGGAATTGGATTTTGCATGAGGGTCATGGATCCAGGTATTCTATGCATCCGGGTTCCACCAAGATGTACCGTGACTTATGGTAAGTCTATTGGTGGAATGACATGAAGAAGGATATCACAAAATTAGTAGCTAAGTGTCTAAATTGTCAACAAGTAAAGGTCGAGCATCAAGGACCGGGAGGCGTGCTTCAGGATATCAGCACTTCTACTTTCAAGTTGGAAGAAATTAATATGGACTTCATCACAGGGTTGTCTTGCACTAGTCGACAATATGATTCCATTTAGATGGTGGTAGACCGGTTGACCAAGGACGCTCATTTTCTACTGGTCAAAACCACAGATTCGGTGGAGGATTATGCAAAACTATATGTTCGGGTGCTAGTTCGATTGCGTGGAGTGCCCTTATCCATCATTTCAGACAGGGGTACCCAATTTACCACTACGTTTTGGAAGTCGTTTCAAAAAGGACTTGGTACTAAGGTTAAGCTCAGCACAGCATTTCACCCACAAATGGATGGTCAAGTGGAGCAGATAATTCAGACTCTCGAAGACATGTTGAGAGCATGTGTGATTGACTTCAATGGTAGTTGGGATGATCATTTGCCTCTCATCGAGTTTGCATACAATAACAACTGTCCCTCTAGTATTCAGATGGTGTCGTTTGAGGCTCTTTATGAGTTGAGATATAGGTCACCCATTGGTTGGTTTGAAGTTGGTGAAGCGGCGATGATAGGGCCAGATTCGGTGCATGAGGCTATGGAGAAGGTTCAGCTCATATGAGGCAGGTTGAAAACAGCTCAAAGTCACCAAAAGACCTATGCTGATGTAAGAAGAAGGGAATTAGAATTCGAGGTAGATGATTGGGTGTTTCTGAAGGTATATCCCATGAAGGGAGTGATGCGGTTCGAAAGGAAAGGAAAACTCAGCCCTTATTATGTTGGCCCCTATTGGATTGTAAAATAGGTTGGCAAGGTGGCATATGTATTGGAGTTACCCTTAGAATTAGCTTTTGTGCATCCTGTATTCCATGAATCGCTCTTAAAGAAATGTTGGGGTGATCTAGCTTTAGTTGTTCCAGTGGACAACGTTTTTGTAAAAGATAGCCTTAGTTATGAGGAGGTTCCGATAGAAATACTGGATCGTCAAGTTCGAAGGCTAAGGGACAAGGAAGTAGCTTCAGTTAAAGTATTATGGAGGAATCAGCATGTTGAGGGAGCTACATGGGAAGCTGAAGCGGATATGGTGGCTAGATACCCACATTTATTCTCTACCTGCTCAGTTCCAGCTTTGGGTATCTACTTTACTCTCAAACTCTACTTAGTTTTCATATTCAGGTTACATTCCCAAGTTTCTTTTATGTTTATGGATGTGTGTATGATTCGTGAATTTAGTTCAGCTATGTAGTTTGAATCGGATGTAGTCATTCCATCAGTTTTCAGCTTAAATGATCAATGTTTGGATATGATGATTGCATTTCTCTGCTTTTCTGTATTTCTTCCAACATTCAAGGATGAATGTTCCCAAGGGGGAGATAATGTTATACCCCGGAAGCCCAAAGATCAAACTTGGGAGTTGAAATGGAGAGAAGTTAAAATTTTGCATTAGGTATCAGAATGGGTCGTGAGGTGACCTATGAGAGCTGCCCACAAGTCGTGATGTGACTCGTGGTGAGGCCTAGGTGATGAGCTTGAAATTTAGGAAATGGGATCCCCACAGATGTGACCACGAGTCGTGGTCAGGTCCCACGACTCGTTAGTCAGTCGTGGGGAGTGGTGAGTGAGAAAAGAGAAGGAAGGAGGCAGTGTACTTAATGGAAGGACCCCACAATTCCTAGTTAATCACCATGATTTGTGGGGAGGGTTATGAGTAGCATAGTGAAGTAAAAGAAAAAACCATGGTAGTGTACATAGTGAGTGGTGACCATGACTCATGGTCACCAGTAACGAATCATGGAGTAACCCATGACAAGCCTAGAGGACTTGAGAAGTAGTGTACTGGACGGATGATGCCACGAGTCGTGGCCCAGGGTGACGAGTTGTTAGGTACCTCGTGGGGACTACCTGGCAATTATTTTCTGCGAATTTAGTAAGATCTTTTTCGTAATTCCTAAGATCCTAAGGCCTAAACTATGCCATTTTTAGCTATGGATGATGTCTTTTAAGAGGGTGAAGTTCATTTTAGGTTATATTCATTCATGCATGCAAGGATAGAAGGTTAGAGGGGGTGATCAAGCTGGTTCTTCTTCAAATTCTTTTCAATTCCTCTTAGGCATCAGGAATGTGTAAGAATCTGCTACCAACATGTAAGTAGGGTTATGAATGGGTGAATTCTTTCACACCCATGCCCAATCTCTCTCTAAATCATGAGTTTCCTATGTCTAATATATGGGATTTTAACCCAATGCGTGAATTTTCAAATTCTCTACATGAGTATGATTTAAATATGTTTCTACTGTTGAAATATGTATCATGGGAAAGTTTTATTAGGTTTTTAATTAAAATCGTGCTTCTTATGAATTAAAAAGCCCATTGATGATAAGTTCATGAAAGGTGAAATTTGTGATGAATGTATGAGTATGATGAGATGTTATGATAAAAAGCATGTTTTCAAGCTACCCATGTTTATAGTGATGCTTTCGATGTGAATTGAATATTTTAAATCATGTGAAAGTATTGGGCATTACCCACATGTTCAAGTATGATTTATGATTTCTCAAATTAAGCTTACCACATGGTTTTGGAGCGAAGACTCCCAATTATCTTTCATCTTGCGGTATTTGAGTTAAAGCTTCTTATTTGTATGATTTCATATTTGAGATGTATTGGATTATTAAGCTTCATCAAAAGACGATGTTGAGCTTCGTTGAAAAACGATGGAGAGCATATGCATGTTTTTGGGAGTACTGTCTAGCGTCGAGTTGGGTAGGGGTCGATCACCCTATAGCTCAGAACTATGCGCCAACATAGGTTTATACTATAATATACATTACTTTGGGACCTCTCTTGTGAGCTATCCTCGGCCCTATTTGGCGCACGAGCTTGATATCATATCATGGTGTCGTCCCTATCCCTGTAAGGCTTCGAATGGCTCTACCCACTTGAGTTTGATAGTTGGGACCACGTAAGCTCTATCATGGTATGTCAGTTAAAAGACGAGTGTCTTCATTGTTCCTCATGATTTTAGTTATGCATGTTATCATTCAAGAGATTTCTATATAAATATGTATGTTCTAAAGCAGGTTTGACTCAATATTTAGTTTTGCTCATGACTATCAGATTTTAGCTATGAATCAATTGATTCATTTATAATGTTATGTTATGTTATGATGAGATCATGATTTCAGAAAGAATGCATGCAAGCCCTACTCCCAGATCCTTATTTTTTATATTTTACATTATGCATGTGTTTAAATGATTTTACTTACTTAAGCGGTTTTACTTACCTTGCGTACTCGATACATTCCGTATATTCTATGTTGTATCGTTTCATGATACATGTCCTGGCTCTCAGGCTCAGCCCCGTTCATAGTAAGTGTTCAGAGTTAGCATCTTACATTGTTGGTGAGTCCTTATCTCCCGAGGACTAGACTTATTCCGATTTCCTTTATGTATTTTTAGTTGTAGCTTTATTAAGTTAGTTGGGGTCTTGTCCCTTCAACATATCATGATTAGAGGCTTTTCAGACAAATGATGTATTCAAGTTCAAATTGTGTATTCTGATGTTATGTTTAATTTAGACTTCCACTATGATTATCTTGTTGATTCTTCAATTTTATCGATTGAGTTAGATGTATGTTCAAGCCATGGGTCGACTTGGAGTCTCTCGGGGCTCCTTGTCCCGTCTTGCGATCCGGGCCTCCATTCGGGCCGTGACAGGAAGCCCTTGAGCAGATTCAAGGTTATGCCAAGTTCATGGAGGACTTGGTCATAATGTAGAGGACTACTAGTTATGAGCTGGTGGAGAGCATTCATCATTGCAGTGCGATCTCTTCTCGCTCACTAGTTAGAAGAAAGAAGATCCTGGTGCATCCACAAGCCACTATTGGTGCATTCAATTTTTCCAAAGCTCTATATGATTTAGGTGCCAGCATCAACCCAATGCTACTGGCCATATACAGACAACTGGGCTTGGGTGTCACATCCCAAAAATACCCCCTAGACGTGACTGGCACCCGCTAACACCACTTCCAAACAAACGTATTTTTCATACACTTAACCTTTTCTATAAACATTGAAATACAATATATGCAACTCCAAACACATCTATAGTTATAAAAATGAAATGATTATCCAATGAAAATCAAGTTTCAATTTGTAAGAAAGCACACGATCATTTAAGTTGTGTATATCTAGTCCAAATCCCACACTAAGATCATGGAGCATCTGATAGAGTTACGTGAGTTTAGCTATCAGACATGCAAACCACAATAAAGAAAATATATATAAAGAATGGATAAAGCTAAAACGATAGCCTCCATGAATCGATGTGAAGGCTCACCTCAGCAATATAAATCTATGTGAATGGACTCATCATCCACTAGTCTCACCTCTCGTAATAGAATCTGCATAGAAATGCAAGTAAGGAGTGAGATATATATAAATATAACTCAGTAAGATCCTCGACCCGCCACTTTAATACTGCTAGAACATGTGTTAGAAAATGCAACCACAACAAGCACAAAAATAATATGCACAACAATATATTTCCAAAATATAACTCTGTAAAGTCCAAACAATTGTTCAACAGGATCACTATATATATACATATATATCTCAACACAACTCACACTCAAAACTTGTCAATTAACAATGTAAGAGATCAACCTAACACCCCGACAATCCCTCAGCAACATATTTAATGCCCCAACGGTATACTCCAGCAGTAAGTGCAAGTCCCCTAACATGCTAAGGTAGCACATGTATGCCCCTAGTGACTATATCACGACATCGAAGGAAGGATATCCAACACCCTAGCACCATGGTATGAAACCATGCTACACTAGAGATCGATTATGAAATAATTTTCCTTAAAAAATTCTTCTCTTAAAGTAACATATATGTGGTTGGTTAAAGAGAACCAATTTTGCCAAGTACATGCCTTGCCCAACACATGTACCAGGCAGAGAAATACAATTTTTAAAATAGGTTTAAAAAGCAAGCACCAAAGCTTAAAGTCTCATTTATCTCTAATATACAACTCAAGCACACTTTCCAATAATTTAAGAACTATGCTCCCAGATCTCCAGATCACCTCAAACTACACAAAATGGGTTTAGAATAGTCAAAAATCCTTTAGTTAAAAGTTTGCTTAATTTTTAACGAAAGTCAAATTTGCGATTAAAGGTTTGACCAGAAAAGTTAATTCTGATCAAAGGGGCAGAATTCCCGAACTATGACCACCAACAGATTCTCCTTGTTGAGAGGATTCCAAAACATTGATCAAAATTGAATTTTAATAACATTTTCCCTTTCAATTTGATGATTTATGATGAAGAACCCTGGGGCTATACTCTCTCAATTCTTCAAAATTTCTCCATGTTCTACCCTACAAACTTTCTTATAATCATGTAATAAACTCAAGCAAGAGATTAGGATCATTACCTTGATGCCTTGGATTGAAAATCCTTATTTTTCTCTCCTCTTTTCTTCCCTTTTCTCTTCCTCTCTTCTCTTTTCTCTTCTACGTGTCTTTTTTGCATTATTGTTTTTTGCTATGTGTTATTGCTTTCCCAGCAGAAATAACATTTTTTTAGTTCAATTGGGCTTTGGCCCTTATTATTATTATTATTATTATTATTATTATTATTATTATTATAAATTATTTTAAATTCTTATCTTTTTTTCTTTTACTGCTCGAGTACTAAATAACCCATTATTAAATTAGGGTTATTACATTGGGAGGCCCCAAACCAACTACTATGAGGTTGTTAATGGCGGACCGGTCTATTAGGAGGCATGTGTGTATTTTGTGTGATGTGCTAGTAAAGGTGTAACACTTTATATTCCCTAAGAATATCGTGATCTTAGATTTCAAAGTAGACTTTGAAGTCCCTATTGTTCGGGGTGTTATATGGGTATATAACTACACGCAAGTGCACGTGGTCGAACAAGTAGTAAAGGGGCTTAAGTAAGCCAAATATCGATCCCACAGGGATTGGGATGAAGTGCAATCTGCTCAAGTGTACTATATTTCGATTCTAAAAATGCAGACAACAGTGTAACCAAGAGTTAGCTATTTTGTTTTATAATTTTAATGCTAAAGCTAAAACAACTATCTAATTTGAATCGAAACTATGAATGAGAGCATGCTGAGGTTAAATGAACATGTAATGAAATTAATTATCGATGTAATTTGGTTAGTCTTTTCCTCCGGTTGCTAGCCAAGAACATTTGCCAAGAGATTAAAACTCTCGTAATTAACCTCACTTAAGAATCATGAACCATCCACCTACAATTCTGTGATTAAATGCAATTCATGTTCTAGCCATACAAACCCGGTTCCTAAATTGACTAATAGGACTTTCAGGTATATTTCTATCCTGAAAGTAAATCAATTCCCAATTTGCCCAAACCAAGTAAAGATCATATCCAATTAATTCACAACTTTCCAATTTCTTGCTCTCTCGAGTGAAACCGGACTTTTTAGATATACATTAACGTAGGCCACACATTAATGCAGTAAGAACAAGAATTAATAGAACAACCATGGACGAAAAGATGAAAAACCAAAGAATCAATGATCACATTTCAGTACAAGTGTTCATAACCTCAGCAAGAAGCTGAATTAGCCACTCATTTCTGGATTAAACATCATTAAATGAGTGTTAAACATACAAGCAATTGAATACAAGGAGAATGAAAGAGAGAAAAACCCTGATAATTTCGTCCCCTCAACTGCCTGTAACCCATGTTTTTGCTCCACCAAGTCAGCATATTGAAAAATGAACCTAAGTGTTCTATTTATACTGGTGGGAATTTTTCCCGGAATAACGAGCAACGTATCACGGAGTGCATCGCGGAGCACTGCCTCCATGACACGCTACGGACGCGGACCTTCACTGGAACTGGGAGTCCAGGAAATAAAGCCCAACGTGGCACGACGTGCAATGCGGAGCCAAGCCACCGTGCCACGGGCCCATCGCGAACCCACACTGGAATTTGGCTGAAAATTCCCATCCAGGCAGAAGGCCTCCGCGATGGCAACGTGACACGGCTCCATTGCGGAGCCCCTTTATTTTATGCTGTCCAATGTCTTGTCCCTTGCTCGCATCCAAGTCCAACCCCGATATCCTCCAACATGCATTTTAGCTTCCCGAAATTACATTTTACCTGCAAAACAATGCTAATCATGTTGGTTAGTATAAATTCACATTTTATTACCAATTACATGAGAATGTATACACATTGATAGATAAACAAGGCTAAAATGGTACTTTTGAGTATCACTTGGGCATATAAATTTGCCCAAGATCACTTACCCCACACTTAAATCCTTGTTCGTCCTCGAAGAACAATCCTACACTTCATGCAATTTACATCCCAACCTCGCTACTTTGGTTCGACAATTTAGGCTACGATCATACCGATTATTCAATACAGCAAATCATCAAGAAAACATGCATGGTCCTATCAATGCAATGACCTTCAATACATCAAGACCTCCTAGACTTAAGAATCGACTCTCGATATTGGCAAACTCATGCAAATCAGCTGATCAAGATATCCGACATGAAAATTAATCTCTCATCAAGCACGTGCCCTCACAACACAATAGAATCTTCCCCTTTTTGCTCATATGACTCACAAAATTTTAAGCAGGGGCATGTAAACACAATTTCGCTCTCTCTCCCAAAAGAATTAACATGCATCATGTCATGACCCATAGGCTTGCCTTTAGTGTATTACTCCACTAATATAAAGAAGTGCGATGTAAGATCACGTAGGACTTTAACTAGTTGTAATGGAAGCTACGGAACTAGTAAATATTGGGTTAGCCAATAATAGCCACTAGCATCCTTAAGCGCCTTTTCAACACATCCTATCAACTCATGGACATTGTTTCTTCTTTCCATCCTCCCATTCTTGATGTTTTTCTTTAGTTTGGCCCATCGTATTAAGCACACTTAACACAACAACAAAGATTATTCATGCACCTTCATTATAGTTTATTTATAACAAGTGCACCTTCAACCTTTTCTTTTCTTCTATCACTCTACTTTTCTTTTTCTTTTCACCATTCTCACTCTTTGACACTTTGGGAAAATGATTTTCTCTTCTTAAGCGCTTAAGAGTTTTGTATCGACTTTACGGCTAATGAAAAGAAGGGATTAAGCTCGGTTTACACTTTTTGACAAAAGAAAAAAATAATAGGCTAAAGGCTCAACGGGCTGACTAGGGTATACAATCAAGGTGGGTACGACAATGAAAAATAGAAACTTTCGGTTAAAACAAAGAAATGCCTACATCCTTTCCTACAATACACCTCCTTCATTTCGTTTTGTACACACACCAGGCAAGTTCTAGACATTTCACAACAGCATGGAATAACAACACCTCACTTCACATTTATTGCACATGCTCAACTCAAGATGTATTCATAGACTTCAATCAGCTAATTACAGGAATTCAAGCATTAAGCCTCAATCACACTAAATTGAACTCTATGGCCTAGGTATCTCAACATATTTACAAAGTTGCATGTTTTCATACGAATCACCTTTGCATTTTAAATATCATGTACAACATGCAACCAGAATTCCGCAACCATACAGTAACTACCGGTTTCGGGATGCAACCCACCAAAGAAAAAAACTGAAAAATAATTGAAGAAAAAAAAACTACTCCTAACAACTACATTTCCCTTAAGACGGTCGTCATCCATCCATCATAGGGAACGGTCACTACTATGACTTCGGTTCAATGGGACCATTCTTGGTAAAAGAACCGAAAACAAACTCCGAGAAACCCAAGAAGTAAAAAAAAATTGAAAATATCGATCATTTCGATAGACAAAAATATGTACAAAAATCAGCTAGCAACATTCAGCAACACACGTCAATTTCACATAAATTTACAATACAGAACAATAACTTAACAATTCATAAATCACAGGGAACAATAAAATTTCATAGGCACGACAACAGATTAGAGCATACATACATAACAGCACAGCCCAGCACCTAACTACTCCCACCCCACACTTAGCTCGAACACTGTCCCCAGTGTTCACAAAAATTAAAATATCACAAAAATCGAGTGGTGGAACTCCCTGATCAATCAAAGTACTCCACTTCTTCATCGGGTGCTGCTGCTTCATCTTCCATGTCTGAATCGCCCCCGTCGTCTTCATCGGACTCCACATCGGAGTCCTCCCTACGTGTCTCCTCGTCTGTGGGGACATCATCATCCGTGGGCTCTACAAATGCTCGCCCCACTCAGCATAGAGCCCTGGCATTCTCGCCGAAAGGGTAGTCTAGCTCGAGCTGCCATAGCTCCTCCTCTATCGCCGGCCTCCCACCTATCCTCAGCTGGAGCATCTGTATCCCATACATGCTAGCCATATACTGATCATCACGAGCATGTCGCTCGCCAAGTGTAAGCACTGGCCCGTGGGTGGTGTCGGGTGCCTTAGTTTTAGTAACATCTAAGGCCCGCCGCTCCATCTGCAGAATGTAGTCAAGGGCCTCTTCTTTGACATCTAGGCCCCTGAGGAAGGTGGTAAGTAGTCCACCAAAGTCGTACCTGTGCCCCTGATGCAACCGGGCTCTCTTCATGGCAGAGATAATCACCGCCCCCACGTTGATCTCCAGCCCTTTCATCAGGGCGTACACCAGGCATACACGATCCCGGGTCACATCTATCATATGTACCCCCGGTATTAGGCAGGAATAGACAATCTTCAGCCATATTTTGGCTTCCCTGTTCATCTGTGAATACGGCAAAGTCTGATGGTAGCCCCTCTCCTTGTGTCTGCTTCATCTAGCTGTCGATCGGGTCCCACACAAGGTGCGTCTGATGTCCGCATACGGTGGGGTTATATTCAACTGTCAGAGCACGTGGGCGTCTGTGTCCTGCGCCCCTATGATGGCATTGAGGTGGTGGGGCTCAAATGTGACTATTTGCCCTCTGATTTTTATGGTGTGACTTCTGAGCGTCGGGTTCCAATTGGCATAGAATTCCCGAATCAGGTGCAAGTTACATTCCTTGGGCTCTTCAAAGATGAAGTTGATCCCAGCTGCCTCGATTCGGTGTACAATCTTAGGGAACTCCTGTGCCAACGGTTCCCGTGCTATATGCTCCTCGGGGAAGTATTTGTTTTCTTTGTGCTTTGCGTACCACTTCTTCCCCTCATCCGTCACCCACCTTGTTCCGTATTGGCGGCGTTGGCCGCGTGGAACTGCTGGTGCTGCTGGGACTGCTGTGCCTAGTCTGATTCGCTTCCTTCCGGCGCCAGAAGTTGATGCGCCTTTCCCTTTTTCTTTCTTGCTTGCCATTTTACCTGTCAACCCAAGTAGACAAGATCAATGTTAAGCCAATGAATATCAACTTCGGCTAAGGTTGGGTTAAGCTAGGTTACCCCACACTTAGTCCTTAGCTACAGTTACAACATACCGGCAAGATCATGCTTATTTGCATAAATAAACAACCAACTATACAAACATGCTTAGTGCATACGAAGAATTCGACGGTATATCTACTATATACTACTCAGACTTCGTACAGCTAACAACAATCATTACCATCGATAACCTTTTAACCCATCGCACTTAGCAAGGAAAAACAAAGAAACGAAAACAACAACAAGAATTTACCTACACGAACCTATACAACCAACCCAATTCTTGCAAATTTCAATATTCCTCTAACCCGAGAATCCGTCGGTCTTTTAACATGATAACAACTACCACACTGACTCATCTCACTCAACATGTACATCCCGGCATGAATTTCACAAGTTCACTACCTTTTTCACTTCAAATTCAAAAACAAGCCCTAGAAATGATAGTATCGAGAAAATTCGATTAAATTATGCAATTAACGAGTTCAAGCAATCATAATGCTACTCCGAACATTCATCAACAACAATTTAATTGAATTCATGATTAATTTCTACTTAGGGCAAACTTAGCTCACCTCACATGCTCAATATCGAAGAAAATCGACAAGAAATGAGATGGAATCGAATAACATACCTTGAAGTTGAAGAATTGAAGCAAACTTGATGATTTTCTTAGCCTACTCCGTGTCACGTTGAAGGGGCATGGGTTTTGGGGATTTTGGTCGCGGAGTTAGTGAAAAATAAGGAAAAGGGAGGGGGTTTCGGGGTTAAAAAGTAGAAAAATCGCGCGGGTCACCCGGCGACCCGGTGTGACCCGTCATAATATACACGGCAATGTGTCACGGAGTGCATCGTGGTACACTGCCTCCGTGACATGGAGCTGTCGCGAGCCTATTCTGGAAATTTTTTAAAAATTCTGGATTATACCTCAACGTGTCACGGAGGGTAAAGCGGAGGTCCACCTCCGTGACACGAAGCTATCGCCCTAGCTCACTGTTTTGCCACTTTTTGTTAATTTTCATACCTCGAATTTTCCTTTGCGATTCCGCGCATATTTTCCTCCGTTAGACCTGAAATTCATCTCACTATACAAAATTGGTTAGAATTATAGGTTTCACTCTAACTAAAAATAAAAACAAAAACTAAAACTAAAAATTTTGTTGTAAATCAAGAAAAAAAAAAGAAAAAAAGTAAAAGAAAAATCTATTCACACTTTACAAAGAGAAATTTTTTTTCACGGGTTGCCTCCCGTACAGCGCCTGGTTTACCGTCGCGGCTCGACGTCGTTAAGCTCAGTTGTCCTCTAGGGTGATGGACGATTTCTCTCGATCACCGTCCTCCCCCCAGTAGTGCTTAGACCGTTCCGGTGGCTTTCCCATTAACTCTCGTGAATCCTTAATATGCTCATCATCGCCTTGATCAATCACATTGATCACCGAGAGTTCTTCGTGCACCATCGGGAGCTTGGGTGCCTTGTACACATCGAACATCTCCACCTTGTCGTGTGCTCACATTGTTAGCTTCCCCGCAGCTACGTCAATTAGTGCTTTCCCGGTCGCCAAGAAAGGACGTCCCAAAATAAATGGGACTTCCACGTCTGGTTCAAAATACAGCATGATAAAATCTACCGGGAAAATCAGGGAGCCAACTTGCACCAGAACGGCCTCCACAATGCCATCAGGTCTAGCTAAGGACCGATCCGCCAATTGCAAGATGACTGTTGTGGGTCTAGGACTCCCTAGACCCAGCTTTTTGAATACCGATGACGGCATCAAATTTATGCTCACTCCCAAATCACACAATCCACGAGCTCGGATGCTCGGCCCAATAGTAATCTGTATAGTAAAGCTCCCAGGGTCTTTGAGCTTTGTGGGCAGTCGGTTTTGAATCCGGGAAGTGCACTCCTCCGTTAGAGCCACCGTAGCATACTCAGTCAACCGACTTTTGTTTTCCACGATGTCCTTTATATACTTGGCATATTTTCGCACTCCCTGCAAAACATCAACAAGAGGTAAGTTAATATGTACCTGGTTCAGCACCTCCATGAATTTCTTGAAACACGCCTCCTCCTTGTGTTTCTTTAATCGTTGAGGGAATGGGGGTGGTGGTCTTTCTGCTTCAGCTTCCTTAGTCTTCCCCCTCTCATCACTTTGCTCCCTCTCAACTTCTGCTGCTCCCGATTGTTGAGGTGGTCTTTATGGTTCCACCTCTTTCAGCTGCAAACCACTCCTTGTGGTCACTGCATTCACCTGCTTGGGATTGGGATCTGTGTCGCTCAGAAGTCCTCCTCTAGGCCTTGTGTTTTGGGCTCCAGCAAATTGCCCAAATTGATATTCAAGTGCCTTGGTAGCTAACTGGTTGTTTTTCACTTCGGCTGCCAATTTCACATAGTCAGCCTGCAATTGAGCTGGGTTAGCTATCATGGTCTTGAACATCTCCTCAATGCTGGGTGATGGTGGTGGAGGAGGTGCATTGTTGTTTCTGAATTGTGCTTGATAATTCTGCTGCCCTCCTTGGTTCCTTTGCACACCCTCACCCGAACTTTGCCCCTGATGGTTGTTGCTACCCCAGGAGAAATTCGGGTGATTCCTCCAATTGGAGTTGTAGCTATTACCATACTGTTGGTGGTTGTTCCTTTGCACATTTCCCACAAAGTTTACCGAGTCAGGATTGGCTCCACAACACTCAGCTGAGTGCTCACTGCTTCCGCACACTTCACACCAAATCTGCTGCACTGCATTCACTAGGGCTTGAGGCTGGTTCATTGTCATGTTGTTGAAGTGGGTGTTAAGTTGATTTTGTAATGCAGCTATCTGTGCAGCAATAGCTATAAACCCATCCACTTCTAGCACTCCTGCTACTTTCCTTGTCCCGCCTCTTGATGAATCAGCATTCCATTCCGGATTTCCCTGCGAAATACGGTTCAACAAGGTATACAACTCCTCATAAGTTTTCTCCAGCACTTGTCCTCCAGCTGCTGAGTCTAGCAATATTTTTGTGTGGGGTTCCAAACCTTCTATAATAGTGTGCACCAGCACATCATTGGACTGATGATGATGAGGACAATCCCGCAACATGGACTTGAATCTCTCCCAGGCTTGATATAAATTCTCCCTCTCTCTGTTTGAAACTTAGAATTTGACTTCTAAGTCATGCTGTTTTACCGGAGGGAAAAAACCGTATCAAGAATTTCCTTGCAAGATCATCCCACGTAGAAATAGAATTCGGTGGCTCAGCTTTCAACCACCTCTTGGCTTCTCCCAATAGAGAAAATGGGAACAATGTAAGCCGGACATGATCTAATGACACTCCAGCGGAGATGTAAGTGTCACTTATCTCCAAAAAATTTTGGAGATGCTGCTGTGGATCTTCATGAGGGAGACCGGTAAACTGCCCGCTAGTGTGCAGCAATTGCACCATATTCTGCTTAAGTTCGAACCTCCCTCCTGGCTCAGGTTTGCGGATGCTAGATGTGACATTATTAGCATGTGGGATTGCCACCTCGCGAACCGGCCGAGCTGCTACTTCTTCGGGCACTAACACTGCCCGTACTACCGGTGGATTCTGTTGTTGCTCCATGATCGTCTGTCTGAGCAACTGCAACTTTCTTTCTAGAGCTTCTCTCCGCTTACTATGAAATATTCTTTCTGGCTCTATATACGAGTCCACCAGCTCCTTGTCTCTTGTCAGCGTTCAACAGAGATTAAATCTGCAAAATACAGGCTAAGACCAAGTTGTCAACACTAATGAAATAAAAATACAGTAAATTAACACTTAAGACAAATTCACCAATTGCCAATTCCCCAGCAACGGCGCCAAAAACTTGTTCGGCTTCGCGTTATATAGGTATATAACTACACGCAAGTGCACATGGTCGAACAAGTAGTAAAGTGGCTTAAGTAAGCCAAGTATCGATCCCACAGGGACTGGGATGAAGTGCAATCTGCTCAAGTGTACTATATTTAAATTCTAACAATGCACACAGCAGTGTAACCAAGAGTTTGATATTTTTTATTTCTAATAATTATGCTAAGTCTAAACAATTATCTAATGTGAGTCTGAACTATGAATGTGAGCATGCTGAGGTTAAACGAACATGTAATGAAATTAATTGTCGATATAATTTGGTTATCCTTTTCCTGCGGTTGCTAGTCAAGAATTATTGCCAAGGGATTAAAACTCTCGTATTTAACCCTGCTTAAGAATCATGAACCATCCACCTACATTTTTGTGATTGAATGCAATTCATGTTCTAGCCATACAAACCCAGTTCCTAAATTGACTAATACGACTTTCAGGTATATTTCTATCCTGAAAGTAAATCAATTCCCAATTTTCCCAAACCAAGTAAAGATCATATCCTATTAATTCACAACTTTCCAATTTCTTACTCTCTCGAGTGAAACCGGACTTTTTAGATATACATTAACGTAGGCCACACATTAATGCAGTAAGAACAAGAATTAATAGAACAACCATGGACGAAAAGATGAAAAACCAAAGAATCAATGATCACATTTCAGTACAAGTGTTCATAACCTCAGCACGAAGCTGAATTAGCCACTCGTTTGGGGATTAAACATCATTAAATGAGTGTTAAACATACAAGCAATTGAATACAAGGAGAAGGAAAGAGAGAAAACCCTTATAATTTCGTCCCCTCAACTGCCTGTGACCCACGTTCTTGCTCCACCAAGTCAGCATATTGAAAAATGAACCTAGGTGTTCTATTTATACTGGTGGGAATTTTTCCTGGAATAACGAGCAACGTGTCACGGAGTGCATCGCGGAGCACTGCCTCCGTGACATGCTACGGACGCAGACCTTCACTGGAACTGGGGGTCCAGGAAATAAAGCCCAACGTGGCACGACGTGCAACGCGAAGCCAAGCCACCGTGCCACGGACCCATCGCGAACCCACACTGGAATTTGGCTGAAAATTCCCATCCAGGCAGAAGGCCTCCGCTATGGCAATGTGACACGGCTCTATCGAGGAGCCCCTTTATTTTATGCTGTCCAATGTCTTGTCCCTTACTCGCATCCAAGTCCAACCCTGATATCCTCCAACATGCATTTTAGCTTCCCGAAATTACATTTTACCTGCAAAACAATGCTAATCATGTTGGTTAGTATAAATTCACATTTTATTACCAATTACATGAGAATGTATAAACATTGATATATAAACAAGACTAAAGTGGTACTTTTGAGTATCACTTGGGCATATAAATTTGCCAAAGATCACCTATAACTCTAGGGAGTCTATCTTTAGCAACAGGGCAAGCATTGGTGGATATGGTGAATGGAGAGTTGAAGTTCAGATTGAACAATGAAGAGGTAAGGTTCAATGTTTTTAAATCCATAAAAAAAACAAGAGACGTGAATATAGTCTCTGTGATTGATATTGTTGATTAAGGGTAGTTGAAATACCAAGACAAGAGAGATATACAATCAAAAATCTGGCTGTAGTGATGATGAATTTTGGGCATGACAATATCAAGGAGTACGAAAATATAATGAATGCTCTAGTATGGATAGGATCTTATTCTTAATCTCTGTAGAAGTTTGATTTGGATTGGAAGATTCGACCAATCTCTCCAGCAAAAACCCTCTATTGAAGAACCAACGACGCTGGAGTTGAAAGCATTACCCAGTCATATGCATTATGTTTTCTTGGGAAAGACTAAAACACTCCTAGTCATTGTGGCAGCAGATTTGCTAGAATGGAAGGTGAAAGCTCTAATTTTTGAATTGCAAAGGTACAAGAGAGCGATTTCATGGACAACTGCAAGTCCGATGAAATGCGTCCCCAAAAGGGAGGCATGACTGTAGTGGAAAATGAGCGGAATGAGTTGATTCCATTGAGACCAGTCACGGGCTGGCGTGTCTGTATGGACTACCGAAAGTTGAATCCTTAGACACTCAAAGATCACTTCCTAATGTCGTTTATGGATCAAATACTAGACAAGTTGGCAAACAGTGGTTGGTACTGCTTCTTGGATGGTAATTTGAGATACAACCAAAAATAAATTGCACCTGAGGACCAAGAGAAAACTACATTTACTTGTACTTATGTGACGCTTTCTTTTAGACACATGCCATTCATACTATCCAATGCAGCTGCAACGTTCCAAGGGTATATTATTTAATTTTTTTCTTAGAAATCTTGGCAAGGCTTTAGAGATATGTGAAGAGGCGAATATTGTGTTGAATTAGGAGAAATGCCATGTCATGGTGAAAGAAAACATTGTTCTTGGTCACAAGATATCAGATAGGGGCATCGAAGTGGACCAAGTGAAGATCGAGGTGATTGAGAAGTTGCCTCCCTAAATCTCAGTGAAGGCAGTAAGTAGTTTTTTGAGTCATGAAGGGTTTTACTGAAGATTTATAAGGAATTCTAAAAAATAGCAAATCCATTGTGTAAGATGTTAGAGAAAGAGACTAACTTTTTGTTCAATGAAGAGTGTATGAAAGCTTTTTCATAGAGTTATTGTGCACATTTATCATGCTTCCCTAAGATATCTCATGGCAAAGAAGGATGCAAAACCAAGGTTAATAAGATGGGTACTTGCTGCAGGAGTTTGACTTTGAGTCAAGGACCATAAAGAGAGTGAAAATCAACTTGCAGATCACTTATCTAGACTTTAATATAGGGAGGGAAGAGTAGAAAATGATAAGGAGATTGATGACTCATTCCCTAATGAACAAGTATTAGCTACAACAGATGATCTTATTCCATGGTTTGCTAACTTTTCCCATTATACTTTTAGTTATATGATGCCGGAAAACATAGCTTTCCACTAGTGGAAAAATTCCTTCGTGATGTAAAAAAATACTTTTGGGATGAGCCATATTTATTCTAAATATATGATGACAACGTAATAAGGAGATGTATTCCAGAAGAAGAAATATTAAGCATTCTAGAGGCTTTCCATTCATCTCATGTTGGGGGACACACGGTGTTGCTTGGACGTCTAAAAAATTTTTCAATGTGGATACTACAGGCCCACAATACACTAGGATTCACATTATTTTGTGCAGGTATGTGATCAATGCCAAAGACAGGGAGATATATCTAGAAGACATGAATTATCTATTACTCCTATCTTGGAAGTGGAATTGTTCGATATATGGGGCATAGACTTCATGGGTCCATTTGTGAGCTCATACTCCAGAAGTACATTTTGGTGGCAGCAGACTATGTCTCCAAATGGGTTAATGGAAAAAGCATTGCACCTTTCTTGAAGAAGAACATTTTCTCAAGGTTTGGTACGCCAAGAGTTATTGTAAGCGATGAGGGGTCCCACTTCTGCAACAAAGTTTCTAGTGCACTACTAGCAAGGTATGGAGTTAAGCAGCACAAAATGGCTACCCCCTATCTTCCATTGTTTAGTAGATAAGTGGAGATATTGAACCGAGAAATTAAAGCCATCCTAGCCAAAATACTCAATGCTAATTGAACAAACTGGTCTCAAAAACTTGATGATACATTATGGGCATACTGGGCGATATTCAAAACGCCCATTAGGATGTCCCCATACTAATTACTATTTGGAAAAGCTTTTCATGTTCCTGTTGAGAATGAGCATAAAGCTCTACGGGCCCTCAAGAAGCTAAATTTGAGTTGGAGAGACACTGCACATTTGAGGCTGGATCAGATAAATGAGATGGATGAATTCCATCTAAGGGTAGATGAGAGGGATACTTTGTGCAAGGAGAAGTTGAAGATGTACCATGAACAGAGGATTGAAAAGAGGATTTTAGCCCCGGAGATCTTGTGTTGTTATTCAATTTTAGGCTCTATCTATTTTCAGGCAAACTCCGATCAAAATTATCTAGGTCGTCCAAGGTGACACAAGTATTCCCATCTAGAGCAATTGAGCTTGAAAATCAACAAGGGGAATGCTCCAAGATGTATTGCCAACATGTGAGGCAGTACTATAAAGTATCGGAGGAGGTAAATGTGTTAGACTTGGTGTACCTTGATGAAGTCTGAGTAATCAAGGTACTCGAGTCGTGTCGCGATGTTAAATTAGGCTCTACTTGGGAGGCAATCCAAGAGTGTTGCATTTATAGTATATCATTTGTTTGATTCGGTATTGGACTTGTTTGAAAGGGATGTTAAGTGTGCAGGTACTGGTGATTCTAAAAAAGGTGACAGACAATTGACAATCCTCCACTCAGAACCGTTATGATGGAAGAAAAATTGGTGTATTCGGCACAAGCCCAACGATCACACTAACGAACCGCCTGTCACGCCCCGCCTTGGGGGGTATGACTGGCACCTGATGCCCTAGTAGGACCTAGACTGCTATTTGGTGAGCCTAAGCACATCTGGTGCCTGGATGGCTCTAACTCAAATTTCTGGAAACAAAGGGCTATATAACGGCTGTAAACACAGCCTCCGACCCATAGACCGATAGCCACCTGTACTTGTAATGACAGCTAACCAGAACATACTACTATAGGGGAACCTACGTGGGCCGACAAGGCCACTATGCTGTCTAGTTCTCTGTAACTCAACAATAACATGCTAAATAATTACACGACCGGCAAGGTCACCACTACTGACTGAATATGGCCACCCACGGCCAGCAGGAACAGAAATAACAAATAACCATAACAAACTGCACGGCCTGACACGATCGGCTCGACTGACCACAGGGCAATATATACAAACTGCAAGCCTCTAGGAATAACATTAGAAATGATCGGGATAGGGCCCCGACCTACCCGTACTATACAACAAAGAAAATGAAATACACCTCTGGAATTCAGACTCCGGATGACAGGAGCTGAATACTCAATAGCTGACTGGAATCACGAGGGATCGCCTCCTCATCTATGAGTACCTACAGGCAAGGAATGCAGCGCCCCACCGGGCGTCAGTACCACAGGTACTGAGCATATAAAGCAACTGAAATACACAACTGAAATGAATGACAACAGTAACCTGGCATATAAGCAGAAAGTAGCTGAGTCTATCTAGCTGAGGGTAACTAGGGAGAGCTTATTTATTCTATAGCTAAACTGAGCGTACCCGATGATGTGTCATCCTCCTGTCTATCAGTATCTAATAGCACATATAGGTATGCATATAAATACACACAATACCTGACCGACCCCCATAAGCCGGAAGGTGCCAACCAACACACAATCTACATACCCCTACCCGGGTCTAAACCAACCAAAAATAAGTCACTCCACTTATCTGATAACTGTGAGCTCCTCCTACCGGTCCCCTTGGGTACGTAGCTCAGGCCTTGGCCTCTGACAATAAACTGTGTCTGAGTTCGAAGACTCCTGCCTCTGGGCCCAAGTGTACACGGGGTGTGTAACTAAAACTGCCCCTGGGTGCAAGCACATAATAGGGTAATTTTATAAAAATCTGTATCTGAAACTGCCCCTGGCCACAAGCGCACACAGAGTGATCTTCCCCTGTAAACAGGGTGGACTGGCTCTGCCCAGAATAAACTGAACTACCCCTACGAGCAGGGTGGTCTGGACCGTATTATCATGGTGGTCGGCCATCATCGTCCTCTAGGCGGACGGCATCGCCCAGCTGGTGGCGGTATCTGAATTTGGTATCGACACAGTTATAACCCAGGGGCGGTGGGGATGCTAAAAGGTTGCCCACATGCCACAACAAGTCTCAACTAACAAATAACACATAGAAATAGCAAGCATGTATAGATGAAAAGACTATCTGGAATCTAACTTCTTATTCTGATCTGTTTCTATACTGAACAGATTCTTTACTGATTATACTGATTCTAAAATCTTTCTTTAACTGTTGGCTAATCTGTAGCCATAATACTATCAGTCTAAATGGCTAATCTATAGCCATAACTGTCTGTCTATCTGATCTTTCCTTACTGACTTTTATTATGAAAAATCTATTTCTTCTATTCTACTACATGCTTGCTAATCACGTAATAGGCTATATTGAATCTGAAATACTAACTTGCCCTCGGGCGCATGCTTTTTTAACTTCCAGTCTGAATACGATATAACAACGCCAACTAGGTTTACTGAACTTACACAATGCTTACCATTCAACTCCGAGAATTCGACTACGGAGTTAATTGTACTATACAAGGCTAAAGCTACTAACTTGCCGAAGAAACTAGCTTTACATACCTTGTCCTCGAACTATCCGTCTATCGGATGAGGCTCGGCCAATACTTCAACTATTACATCCAACTGCATTCATAAATATGTCAATTAATACTAAATATAGCTTTATTCTAAAGAACAACGTCACTTTTGATATAATTATAGCCTAAACTTAGGCTTATCGAAAGACGGTCAAAACCTCACTATTTTCCAGAAGTCCAGAAGGGAGAAATATTCACTTCACAGCTAGGAACACATAGACACTAGTTTGGAGCAATTCTACTTACCTTAGCTCGGTAGCTCGACGATTCGTCGGTCGTATTTCACGAAACTAAATCCGTAGGAATGCTCTCTACTGCTAAATACCTCGGTACCTGAGGTTAATTTAGGTTTGGACTGCGTTTGGCAGCGTAATCGGACGAAATTATATTACCCTCATCGTTCTTTTTCCTTTCTCTGGTTTTCCTCTCTGTTTTCTGGAAATTTTATGATTTAAATCCAAAATAAACCAAAGTGGGGCTTTATATACTTGAGCCTGGACAAGGCCAACGTGTCACGGAGCCAACGCGGAGGCTTCACCTCCATGACACGCTGCCATCGCGGAGGGGCTCTGCCTCGGCTCCTCCCGCGATGGTTCGATAGGTTACTCGTTCGGTCTTTTCCCAGGCCTTTCTCTAGCACGTATGGCTTCCAAATATGCTTGACCGATGCACGAATAGGCCATCTAGGTGCCGGAAATCCTATGGGGTATAACATTCTCCCCCCCTTAAGAACATTCATCCTCGAATGTAAACTTTTATCTAGAGGACTTCTCAACTTACTATCTAGAAATATTTCGGCAGAGTTTTGTCCTGTAATATGGACTATTGCAAGAACCTGAAATGCAGAAAAGTCCAACACAGGTACTGCATGCAATTCATTAAGATTCCCTGGATAGCTAAACATCAATCTTTCTCACTTATACATATACAACCATAAGGTACTACATAAGTAATAATACGGACATACCTGTCGCCTGACTAGGCCTGGAATAGGTGAGGATATCTAGTTCTCATATCTTCTTCAGCTTCCCACGTCATCTCCTCTCGGTTCCTGTTATGCCACAATACCTTGACAGATGCAATATCCTTAGTTCTCAATCTACGAACCTGCCTATCTAGGATGGCTACCGGAACCTCTTCATAGGCCAGCTCTTCGGTAACCTGGATATCCTCGACTGGGACTGCTCTGGATGGATCTCTTATGCATTTCCTCAGCATGGACACATGAAAGAGGGATGAATGGATTCTAGTTCTGGAGGCAAGTTCAATTCATATGCTACTCAGCCTATCCTCCGACGAACCTGATAAGGCCCAACAAACCTCGGACTGAGCTTACCCTTCTTACCGAATCTCATCACCCCTTCCATCGGAGACACTTTCAGAAATACCCAGTCATTCACATCGAACTCCAGGTCTCTGCGCCGTACATCTACATATTATTTCTGGCAACTCTGTGCAGTCAATAGGCGTTCTTTGATAAGCTTTACTTTCTCTTCTAACTGCTGAACAATGTCTGGCCCAATTATCGCTGATTCCCCTACTTCGAACCAGCCAACCGGCGATCTGCACTTTCGTTCGTATAAAGCCTCAAAAGGTGCCATCTGAATAGCCGAGTGATAGCTATTATTATAAGCAAATTCTATCAGTGGAAAATGCTCGTCCCAACTACCACCAAAGTCTAGCACACACGCTCGCAGCATATCTTCAAGCGTCTGAATAGTGCACTCAGCTTGTCCGTTTGTTTGAGGGTGGAAAGCTGTGCTCAGATTAATCTGCGTTCCCAGTCCCTTCTGGAATGATTGCCAAAACCTAGCCGTGAACTGCGCTCCTCTGTCTGAAATAATGGATACTGGCACTCCGTGCAATCTGACTATCTCTCGGATATACAACTCCGCATAATCTTCAGCCGAGAAAGTAGTTCTTACTGGCAGAAAATGAGCTGATTTAGTCAATCTGTCAACTATCACCCATATAGAGTCATGTCTGTGCCTGGTATGGGGTAATCCTGCCACAAAATCCATATTCACTACTTCCCATTTCCAGAGAGGTACAGCTATGTCCTGAGTTAACCCGCCTGGCTTCTGGTGTTCTGCTTTCACCTGTTGGCAGTTAGGACACTGGGCTACAAATTCAGAAATTCCCCTTTTCATACATGGCCACCAGTAGTTCCCTTTGATGTCATGGTACATTTTGTCGCACCAGGGTAAAGGGAATAACGGGCATAATGTACCTCATTCATAATCTGCTAGCGGAGGTCTGAAACATTGGGAACACATAAACGATCTTTACAATGCAGCACTCCATCCTCTGTTACCCGAAACCCTGGCGCCTTCTGTCACACCCCGCCTTGGGGGGTATGACTGGCACCTGGTGCCCTACTAGGACCTGAACTGCTGGATTACTAAGCCTGGGCACATCTGGTGCCTGGCTGGCTCTAACTCACGTTTCTGGAAACAAAGGGCTATATAACGGCTGCAAACACAGCCCCCGGCCCATTGGCCTATAGCCTCCTGTACCTGTACTAACAGCTGACCAGAAACATGTCAATTCAGGGAAACCTATGCGGGCCGACACGGCCACCATGCTGTCTAGTTATCTGTAACTTAATCATAGAATATTAGGAAGCTATGTGACCGGCAAGGTCACCACTACTGTCAAACTATGGCCCCACACGGCCAACATGAAAGAAACAGAAGTACCACCAACTAAACAACTGCACGGCCCCACACGACCGGCTCATCTGACCACAGGGAAATATATACAGACTGCAAGCCTCTAGGAATAGCAATAGAAATGATCGGGACAGGGCCCCGACCTACCCGTACTATACAACAAAAGAAAATGAAATACACCTCTGGAATTCAGTCTCCGGATGACAGGAGCTGAATACTCGATCGCTGACAGGAATCACGCGGTATGGCCTGCTCGTCTATGAGTACCTGCAGGCAAGTAATGCAGCGTCCCACCATGCGTCAATACCACTGGTACTGAGTATGTAAAGCAATAACTGAAAGCAAAATCTGAAAACAACAATATAACAGGTGAAACTGAAGTAGGAGGGAATAGATTAACTGTCTGACAATGTAAGTCATACCTTCTCTTAATCATACTGGAAGGAGTGGGAGTCATACCTGAGGATTTATCGTTCTACTGTCGATCTACTCGTATCTACTGTAACACAGTATAACATATCATAACATATATAGCACACACAACCTTACCCGGCCCCCATAAGCCGGGAGGTACAACCAGCATAGAATTTATACCCCTACCCCGGTCATCCCATCTCCTATAACCCTGTAAGCATCCTGCCGGTTCCCTGGGTATGCACTTGGGCTCGCTGAGCCCCTAACTATAACTGTACCTGAGTCCGGAGGACTCCTGAATCAACACCCCAGGCGTATCCGCTCGACGGGGGTGTATAAGGGCCGACCAAGGCACAATTTGGGGAAAACTGGCATCCCATCTTCGTCCCCTGTGGGATGGCATGCCACTCTGTAGAGCGACGTATCCTCGTCCTCTGGCGGACGAGTCGATATAGCTATCAACCCTGGGCGGTCATGGATGCTCGGTAGTCCAACCCCAAACAATACAACAGTCTCAACTAGTAATACTGTCTGCATGTCCCACATACTGAAGCTAACGATAATAAAGTGTTTGTACATACTGCATGCTGAACTAGTGATAGCGATATGTACGTATTTAATACATGCTGAGACTGATAATAGTATATATATATATAGATATAATCTTCTGCCATACTGTACTGAGTCTAACGCTGAACATGATATAGTATTTCTGCTGAAAACTATGTTGTATACTGAGTTTCTATAGTAACATGATTTACTATTCCTAACATGCTTTCCAACTTCATTTTAACTTATTATTCTATTTCTGAGATGTCTTACAGATACTACATTGCTCTACTGGGTTTCAACTGAATACAATGATATCCTAACATTCTGTGTTAGATCACATACTGAGCATGCTGTGGAATTCCTAATACTTATATTAGAATCTATATCGCGCCAGCAAGTTTCACGCAAGTTATAACCTGATGCTTCTAATATCGTATCAACATTCGTAATAAACATAATACATGGCTTCTGACATTCTATTGGCCTTTAAATTACTGTACTGTACCGAGATTACTTAACTTGCCGAGGAAACTAACTTTACATACCTTATCCTTGAACTATTCGTCTGTCGGACGAGGCTCGGCCGGTACTTCAGCTATTTACTCCCAACTACATTCATAAATATGTCAATTAATACTAAATACAGCTTTATTTTAAAAGGCAACGTCACTTTCAATATAGTTTATAGCCTAAACTTAGGCTTATCGAAAGACAGCCGAAAACTCGCTATTTTTCAAAGGTCCAGAAGGGAGAAATATTCACTTCACAGCTAGGAACACATAGACACTAGCTTAGAGCAATTCCACTTACCTTAGCTCGGTGGCTCGACGATTCGTCGACCGTATTTCATGAAACTAAATCCGTAGAAATGCTCTCTGCTTCTAAATACCTCAGTATCTGGAGTTAATTTGAGTTTGGACAACGTTTAGCAGCGTAATCGGACGAAAATTATAATACCTCCTTCGTTCTTATCTTCTCTCTGCTGATTACTCTCTGTTTTACTGGAAATATAAGTGTATAAATGATTTAAAACCAAAGTGGGGCTTTATATACTTGGGCCTGGACAAGGCCAATGTGTCACGGAGCCAACGTGGAGGCTTCACCTCCGTGACACGCTGCCATCGCGGAGGGGTTCTGCCTTGGCTCCTTCCGCGATGGTTCGACAGGTTTCTCATCCGGTCTTTTCCCGAGCCTTTCTCTAGCACGTATGGCTTTCAAATATGCTTAACCAACGTGCGAATAGGTCATTTAGGTGCCGGGAATTCTACGGGGTATAACACCTTCCCTAACAGAATATAATCTTTAAGATGAACTAGGTCAGGATCCTCAAATTGCCGTTCTTTCACTTCCACAACCAATGATGACACAGCAGTGTTCTGAATTACCGCTCTACCGTCCTCTGTTTCTTCTACTCGAATGACTAGACTAGCTAACTGATGTATTTCCCTGACCAATTCCCACTGCCCGGGCTGCAAATACGCCAAGCTCCCCATGGACTTTCGACTGAGAGCATCTGCTACAACATTAGCTTTTCCCGGGTGGTACAGAATGTTCACATCATAATCTTTTAACAACTCCAACCAGCGACGTTGCCGCAGATTCAGCTCCCTCTAAGTGAAGATATACTGTAGGCTCTTCTGATCTGTGAAAATATCAACATGGACGCCATACAGGTAATGTCTCCACATCTTAAAGGCGTGGATCACTGCGGCTAGCTCCATGTCGTGGGTAGGGTAATTCCTCTCGTGTTTCCTCAGCTATCTGGAAGTATATGCAATCACCTTACCATGCAGCATCAACACACAACCTAACCCAACGCCTGATGCATCGCAATATACTGAATAACCTTCTGTACCTTCCGGTAAGGCTAGCACTGGGGCAGAGGTTAATCTATCTTTCAACTCCTGGAAGCTCTGCTCGCAAGCCTCTGTCCACTGAAACTTTGCTGCTTTCTGCGTCAGTTTAGTCAGAGGTGCTGCTATGGTAGAGAATCCCTCAACAAACCTCCTGTAATATCCTGCTAATCCCAGAAAACTGCGGACCTCGGTCGGAGTGGTAGGCCTAGGCCATGATTTGACTGCTTCTATCTTCTGCGTGTCAACCCGTATACCAGCATCCGACACAATATGCCCCAAAAAGGCTACTGAATTAAGCCAGAATTCACACTTGGAGAATTTAGCATATAACTGGCGGTCCCTGAGGATCTGGAGCACTGTCCGCAAATGAGTCCAGTGATCTGCTTCAGAGTGAGAATACACCAAAATATCATCAATAAACACTATTACGAACAGGTCCAGGAAAGGTCTGAAAATACTGTTCATCGGGTCCATAAATACTGCTGGGGCATTCGTTAACCCAAAGGACATAACTAGAAATTCAAAGTGTCCATATCGGGTCCTGAACGCCATTTTGGGAATATCTCCCTCACGAACTTGGACCTAGTGATATCTGGACCACAAGTCAATCTTAGAAAAATATCTGGCCCCCTGTAACTGATCAAATAAATCATCAATCCTGGGAAGCGGGTACTTGTTCTTCACTGTAACTTTGTTTAATTGCCGATAATCTATACACATACGGAGTGAGCCATCTTTTTTTCTCACAAATAGAACTGGCGCACCCCATGGTGAAGTACTCGGCCTAATAAAACCTTTATCCAACAAGTCTTTCAGTTGCTCCTTTAATTCTCTGAGTTCTACAGGAGCCATGCGATAAGGAGGAATCGATATCGGCTGGGTGCCTGGTAATAAATTAATAGCAAAATCTATTTCCCTTTCTGGGGGAATACCAGGTAACTCATCCGGAAACACATCAGGGAACTCGTTCACCACCAGAACAGACTGGAGTGTCGGAGATTCTGCTCGGATATCCTGAACTCTGACCAGATGGTAAATACATCCCTTAGATATCAATTTCCTCGCCTGAAGGTAGGAAATAAACCTACCTTTTGGCGTAGCGGTGCTGCCCTTCCACTCCTGCACTACTTCTCCTGGAAAGTGGAATCGGAGCGTCTTGGTCCAACATTCAACATTGGCAAAGCACGGTACTAGCCAATCCATACCCATTATGGCATCGAAGTCTATCATTTCTAGCTCGACCAGATCTACTGTGATCTGACAATCAGCAACCTCTACTGTACACCCCCGGTAAATTCTGCTAGCTACGATCGAGTCACCGATGGGTGTGGATACCGAAAAGGGCTGCTGTAATAATTCTGGTGCAATATTGAACTTTCGTGCCACAAACGGGGTAACATACGACAGAGTGGATCCTGGATCAATAAGTACATAGACAGGGTATGAGCAAATAATCAATGTACCTGTGACCACGTCGGGAGATGCCTCTGAATCCTGCCTCCCTAGTAATGCATAGGTACGGCTGGGGCCTGCACCTGAGCCAGAGGCTCGTGATCTACCTTGGCCCCTATTTGCTGAACCTAAGGGTCTGCGCCCTGCTGAGGCTGCTGGAACTCGTGGCCCTACTGATGCTCTATCCAGATCATCCCGGCTACCCTGTCCCCTGGATGGACAATCTCTCATTAAATGCCCTTCCTGTCCGCAGTAATAGCACCCTGGGAAGCCTTTCCTGCAGGCTCCAACATGTAGTCGGTGGCATATAGGACAAGGGGTAGCTGCAAATCTACTCTGTTCTACCCTCCGCTGCTGAGGTGAGGCTACTGTCCGTGAACTGCTACCGGACTCTGATTGACTCAGGCGAACAAATCTGCCTCTCTGTTGCTGTACCGGAGGTAAAGATCTGGGTGGCCTATCTGAAAACCGTGGTCTCGGCCCCCTTGGGATTTCCCCTCGAATCTCAGCGGTTCTGCTTCTATGGCGCTGCTCTGAAGTCACCTATCTATCACCCCGCTGCCGCTGTCTCAAGCCCTCAATTGCCTGTGCGAAGGCCTGTACCCTGGCTATATCCATGTCCTCTCTTAAAGTAGCCGTCATGCACGTCTCTATATATTCTGGATTCAGGCCCATAATAAAGCGGTGGACTCTGGACGACATGGTGTCCACAAATGCTGGAGCATAGCGGGCTAAGGAGTCGAACTGCAAAGAATACTCACGAACGCTCCTGGCCCCCTGCTCTAAATGTAAAAACTGGTCCATCCGGGCCTGTCTGACCTCCCGGGGTAAATAGTGGTCCAGGAAGGCCTCTGAGAAGCTGGACCAAGTAGGAGGGGCTTCATCTCTTCCCCGAGATCTCTCCCAACTTTCGTACCACAAAACAGCAATATCCCTTAACCGGAACACGGCTAACTCAACTGATTCTGCTGGGGTTACGTGCATGACTCTAAGGATTCTCTACATCTGGACCAAAAAGTCCTGAGGGTCCTCCGCTGAATCCAACCCTGTAAATTGAGGGGGTCCCAACGCCAAGAATTCTCTAACCCTGGAACTACCTGGCCCACCTAGAGATTCTGCAGCTGCAGGTGGCACTGGCTGACGCTGAGTAGCTAGCATCTGGGTAAACATAACCACCACACTACGTAGCTCCTGATCAGATGAAGTGGGTAAAGGAGATGTGGGAGGCGGTGCTGCCTCCAATGGTGTCTGGCGAGGCGGAGACTGCTGGGAGGGTCGAGATGACACCTTTGTATCGCTCTATGACCGGGCTAAGTCAAGATGTAAATGAGGCATCCTACTACTGGTGCCTTCGCCCGCTGCTGTATCCAATCTCTTGCCTGTAGCTGGGTGCCACTGGTCTGCCAAAGTATCTGTAAACAAAGAGGGTGGTAAGTTTCAAAAGAACCAACCCTATACTGTACTGTGCTAGGCACGACTGAGTATGAAAAGAAGGGTAACTATCCTATTATGCCTCGCAGCCTCCTGCCTATGGTATGTGGTGCACAACACATCCATAGACAATACTCTACTTAGCACGGCTTGCAGACTCCCCGGGACACGACCTGCTCTGATACCAAGTTTGTCACGCCCCGCCTTGGGGGGTATGACTGGCACCTGGTGCCCTAATAGGACCTAGACTGCTATTTGGTGAGCCTAAGCACATCTGGTGCCTGGCTGGCTCTAACTCAAATTTCTAGAAACAAAGGGCTATATAACGGCTGTAAACACAGCCTCCGGCCCATAGGCCGATAGCCACCTGTACCTGTAATGACAGCTAACCAGAACATACTACTATAGGGGAACCTACACGGTCCGACAATGCACCATGCTGTCTAGTTCTCTGTAACACAACAATAACATGCTAAATAATTACGCGACCGGTAAAGTCACCACTACTGACTGATTATGGCCACCCACGGCCAGCAGGAACAGAAATAACAAATAACCATAACAAACCGCACGGCCTCACACAACTGGCTTGACTGCCAACAGGGCAATATATACAGACTGCAAGCCTCTAGGAATAACATTAGAAATGATCGGGACAGGGCCCCGACCAACCCGTACTATACAACAAAGAAAATGAAATACACCTCTGGAATTCAGACTCCGGATGACAGGAGCTGAATACTCAATAGCTGACTGGAATCATGACGGATTGCCTCCTCGTCTATCAGTACCTGTAGGCAAGTAATGCAGCGCCCCACCGGGCGTCAGTACCACAGGTACTGAGCATATAAAGCAACTGAAATACACAACTGAAATGAATGACAATGGTAACCTGGCATATAAGCAGAAAGTAGCTGAGTCTATCTAGATGAGGGTAACTAGGGAGAGCGTATTTATTCTATAGCTAAACTGAGCATACCCGATGACGTGTCGTCCTCCTGTCTATCAGTATCTAATAGCACATATAGGTATACATATAAATACACACAATACCTGACCGACCCCCATAAGCCGGAAGGTGCCAACCAACACACAATCTACTTACCCCTACCCGGGTCTAAACCAACCAAAAATAAGTCACTCCACTTATCTGATAACTGTGAGCTCCTCCTACCGGTCCCCTTGGGTACGTAGCTTAGGCCTTGGCCTCTGACAATAAACTGTGTCTGAGTTCGAAGACTCCTACCTCTGGGCCCAAGTGTACACGGGGTGTGTAACTAAAACTGCCCCTGGGTGCAAGCACACAATAGGGTAATTTTATAAAAATCTGTATCTGAAACTGCCCCCGGCCACAAGCGCACACAGAGTGATCTGCCCCTATAAACAGGGTGGACTAGCTCTGCGCAGAATAAACTGAACTACCCCTGCGGGCAGGGTGGTCTGGACCGTATTATCATGGTGGTCGGCCATCATCGTCCTCTAGGCGGACGACATCGCCCAGCTGGTGGCGGTATCTGAATATGGTATCGACACAGTTATAACCCAGGGGCGGTGGGGATGCTTAAAGGGTGCCCACATGCCATAATAAGTCTCAACAAACAAATAACACATAGAAATAGCAAGCATGTATAATTGATCTATTTCTATACTGAACTGATTCTTTACTGATTATATTGGTTCTGAAATCTTTCTTTAACTGTTGGCTAATCCGTAGCCATAATACTATCAGTCTGAATGGCTAATCTGTAGCCATAACTGTCTGTCTATCTGATCTTTCCTTACTGACTTTTATTATGAAAAATTTGTTTCTTCTATTCTACTACATGTATGCTAATCACGTAATAGGCTATACTGAATCTGAAATACTAACTTGCCTTCGGGCGCATGCTTTTCTAACTTCCAGTCTGAATACGATATAACAATGCCAACTAGGTTTACTGAACTTGCACAATGCGTACCATTCAACTCTGGGAATTCTACTACTGAGTTAATTGTACTATACAAGGATAAAGCTACTAACTTGCCGAAGAAACTAGCTTTACATACCTTGTCCTCGAACTATCCGTCTGTCGGACGAGGCTCGGCCAATACTTCAACTATTTCTCCCAACTGCATTCATAAATATGTCAATTAATACTAAATATAGCTTTATTCTAAAGAACAACGTCACTTTCGATATAATTTTAGCCTAAACATAGGCTTATCGAAAGGCGATCAAAAACTCGCTATTTTCCAGAAGTCCAGAAGGGAGAAATATTCACTTCACAGCTAGGAACACATAGTACTAGTTTGGAGCAATTCTACTTACCTTAGCTCGGTAGCTCGACGATTCGTCAGCCGTATTTCACGAAACTAAATTCGTAGGAATGCTCTCTGCTGCTAAAAACCTTGGTACCTGAGGTTAATTTAGGTTTGGACTGCGTTTGGCAGCGTAATCGGACGAAATTATATTACCCTCTTCGTTCTTTTTCCTTTCTCTAGTTTTCCTCTCTATTTTCTGGAAATTTTATGATTTAAATCCAAAATAAACCGAAGTGGGGCTTTATATACTTGAGCCTGGACAGGGCCAACGTGTCACAGAGCCAACGCGGAGGCTTCACCTCCGTGACACGCTGCCATTGCGGAGGGGCTCTGCCTTGGCTCCTCCCGCGATGGTTCGATAGGTTACTCGTCCGGTCTTTTCCCGGGCCTTTCTCTAGCATGTATGGCTTCAAAATATGCTTGACCGATGCACGAATAGGCCATCTAGGTGCCAGAAATCCTACGGGGTATAGCACCGCCATCACTTTTGTCTCACCATAAATAGAAGAAAAGTAGGGTCTTCAAGATAAGTATGACAGTCGAGTTGACGAGTAGTCAGATACTTAGTGAGCCGCCAGTTATATTGTCATATGTGGTCACAAAATTACTGATTCTGGAGAAGAGTGATGGTATTTGACATACCTCCAAGTGCTTCATCACTTGTGGGTATTTGAAAACACCAGTTGGAGAAGCATAATGAGCAAATTAATGAACTATTGTGACCTAGACGGACCGTCACTCGTACCGTCATCTATCCAAGTAATTATATTCTTAATGAACCCTACCCGACCTAACCCTAATCCTTCTAGCTTAGATTCAACCCAAATCCCTACCCATTTATACCCTGACAATTTTTTTTGTTTATGTTTTATGTTCTTTTTCCAACTTTTACAAACATTTAACTACCATACCAGGACGTTCAAACCCAGCATATGTTTTTTCTATAACTCCTTCCATTCCCCATTTTATAGTTACTGCTTGTTGGTTTCGAGTGAATTTTAGGATCAGAACACCGTGCGATTTTGTGATTCTCATTCAAACACTAAAAGGTATGTTGTACATTTTCATTCTTGTTCAGAGTGTGTGAGGTGCGTATTATAGCTAGTGATGTGAGTAAAGCTATACATAGCTCATTTTCTTGATCTTTCATGCTTTATATATATTCTAATTTTGTAACTCTAGGAATCTTATACTGAATATGTGTCAAGTTGATGTAGTACTATGGAAACCTAAATCTATGTGAAATGGCTATTCCAAATAATGGATTGGGTGACAACATTCTTAAGGGACATAGTAGAAAAATTTTAAGGTTATTGTAGTTGATAGTTTTGTTATAAGATACATGGTGAAGAGGAATTTGAGTAGCTACTATTATTGTAAACCTAAGAGGAGACTGATAAGATGAATGATAGGACATCACTTATATGATGGACCATCACTTTCTCATCCAGCTGTGGATCTAATTATGTGTTTTCTAGTTAGGCGTGACGAAGAAAGTTATGGAACGTCACACTTGTGACGGAACGTCACATTCATCTTTAGTTTCCTATGTTTGTGTGTGTTCACTGGATACCTGTGACAGTAGAAGTGATGGACTACCACACTTGTGATGGACCGTCACTGCTCACCATCAGTGATATGCTAATTTAATGGAATCACTGAACAAGAATGATGAAATGAATGAAGGAGCATCATCTATGTGACGGTCCATCATACACTTCGTCAGAAGAGTTAAATTGTAAGTTAATCACAATGGTTTTTCCATGTATTCTCAGATAAACCTTGACACTAATAGTTCAACTATTGCAGGTAACCATGACTCCTAAATTCCAACCTACCAGAGGTGGTGCATGAAGGAGGGATAACAGAATTTAAACTACACACCACCTCCAAGATAAAAACACCAACTTTAAGAGAGACATACAGGAGATTGGAACTGAGGAACCATCGTAGGTTTACCAAACTAGATCCGTTGCTGGACAACAAGCTGTAAATTTCCATACCGATGAGGGAGATGATTCTTTAGTAGATTGATCTAGTTTAGGTGATGATGGCTCTGATTCAGATGAAGATAGTGGAAATGAGGCCACAAACAGCCTGGCAGGGGACTCCGAGCCAATAAGGGAAGATGTTCTAAAGGCTAAAACACCGAGATTTAGGGATAGTCTGCACTGGTAGGTAAAGGGGGCTGAGAAGTATTTATGGAAGGTCTCACCACCATAGCAATAGGACATTTAAATTGCAGAATTGATGAGGAAGTAAAGACCATAGACTCTGAGTTTCCCGTATACCTGGAGATTGAGGGGAAGTAAAAATCCTACGTCTTGGGATGGATGAGTGAACCACTGGGCTATTATTACCCCATCATGGATTAGGAATTCTATGCGAACTATGTAGCCGCTGGGCAGCATGAAATGATGGTGTCCTTACACAGTCAAAAATCTAGCAACTATAAAAGGCACACTTAGGTTATTTTACCAAGGCATCGGGTATTATTTTGAAAACCACGCAGAGGAGTAGAAGCAAGGAGTGAATGAACTCCACCATCAGGGTTATTTTTCTTCCTTTTGTTTTCTACTCTTGCAATTACATGGATTTCAAAACTTTTGTTAATCTTTGTAAAAGCTTGAGTGTCTAAGAACCTTCTTCTAGGGTTGAGGCTACATAACATGAACATATTTGCTAATGCTAATGTTGGTTCAAGTTCTTCATTGTTGTTTGTTCTTGTACTTTTCTTTTATCATTTTAATGCTTGATCACCATTGAAATGCATGTGTCAATTTACCCAAACTTTAAAGACTGAACCCAAAGATAGAACTAGGAATGCAATAAATAAATTCAAGTCTTTAAGGCTGATTCATGGTTAGAACAGAAATATACCCAATTCGCCTCTATGGCACCCCGTAAGTTTCTATCGTTTAACGGTCACGTGCGAACATATATTGAGAGTATTGGAATATGAAGCAGGCGAGAAAAAGGGATGGGGGATGAGTATAAAAGCATGGCATCAAGTGAGCAGGAGAGCGCCGCTAGAGGCCTGACGCTATGGCCGGCGTGTCGTGCCCCTAGGCAGCCGACCTCCCAACTATATGTAGGTTATCAACACTTGAAGGGTTCATTTCAATTATTTCACTTGGAAGAGAAGTGAGAGGAGCATAGGTTTTCTTCCGTTTTCATCAAATTACGCCGCTAAACTCCACCCAAATTCAAATTCACCTTGGATAACAAGTTCTAGACCCATGAGAAACATCTCTGCGGAGTTATTTCTTAATAATTCGCTCGGTGTACCATAACCCCGTCGAATAAAAGTTTTTGAAATTACTTCAAATTGAGTCCTAAGAGGCTACCAGCGATAGGTAAGCATTTCTCCCTTCTAAACCCTTGAGAAATTATGATTTTTCTGCTGAACTAAATTGAGTTGAATTATAGTAATTATTATCAAAAAGATATCGTTGTTTGCTGAGTCTTAGTATTGAAAATAGCCTTATTCTCTCAGCGTAAGGACTGCAATTAAGTGGAGTCTTCGGCTACAGGTTGGAACTAATAAGATAAATGAGAATCGACATTCGAGGTATGTTAAGACTAGTCTATTCGACAAGTTATTCCTGTCATATAGTAATACGACCTATATCCTTGTAAGAAAGCAATATGAATGTATGTTGTAACTAGCTGCTACCGTTGGTTGAGATTAGTGGTTAGTATTTCAGTTAGGGTTGACCCTACCCTATATATCCATGCGTTGACCAACCTCAGGGTTACTAGTTTTGTCATCGCTTAAGGGGCCATATAGATCGCTCAAAGGAGCTATATAATGTCTAACAAGACTACAGTTAGGCCCAAGGCCCATATTATAATCCTTCCATGAATGGGATTCTATTTTTATGTTGTATCAGTATTATTGACCCTCTGTCGATCCTTAGGTGTCCAGAGCGGCAGTTACAGGAGCTCAATGGGCTCAGACACAGCTACAAAAGCCCAGCGAGCTCAGTTGCTGACCCAGAGGCCAGGTAGGTTGGCTATAGTCACCCGTTGACTCATATTGAACATGCTAGGGGTATATAGATTGAAGTGTACTTGCCAAGGGCTATGGGGGCCCGAGTAGGTTATTCTGTGCTGGTTGTACCTTCCATGCTTATGGGGGCAAGGTAAGGTTCTTGTTGCATTACTTAATTATTAGTTCTACATCAGGTTATGAAGCTATTTAGGTTATAACCCTTACCCTTTCTATGGATCGTCTTCTGTTCTATTATCAATTTCATTACAACCTTACATATTTGGTACATATTGTACTAACACCCATCTTTCGAGTGTTGCATTACTTGATTGTAGGTGTAGACAGATGTGGTTTAGGACCTTCCTAGCTGCCAACCAGAGTCAGAAATTCAGTCAACTCCTTTTCTGCGGAGTTAGTAGTTAGGAAAGGTTTGTTCTTTTGTTGTATATATTTTGGGTAGGTCAAGGCTCTGTCGCGGCCATTATTCCACTCTTAGAGCCTTCCAAACTACAATTTCTCAGTTGTTGGTTGTTGTCGTCCATGTGGGGCCTATATATGTTATCTTACACGTGCTGGCTATGTGGGGCCTAGTTTAGCTATTTAGTTAGCAGCCTTACCGGCTATAGCTCTAATATGACTGCATGTTTTCTTTATGTTATAACTAGACAACATGGTGGTCTTGTCAACCTGCATAGGATCCCTTTTATTGCCTTAGGTGTTAGGTTAGCTATTTTATTTTACAGGTGGCTATGTTGCCTTGTTGGCCTGAGGTTGTGTTTACAGTTGAGATATATCTTGCTGTTTTTTTATTTGAATTAGGTGCATGCACCTTTGTTGCATAAGCCCAGCCAGGTCAGTCCAAGTCCTAGTGTGGTATTAGGTTCCAGTCATGCCTCCCATTGTAGGGCGTGACAAACTTGGTATCAAAGCATGTCGTATCCTAGGGAGTCTGCGAGCCATGTCTAGTAGATTCTTGTCTATGGGTGTGTTGTGCACCGCATTCTATAGACAGGAGGCTACGAGTCATAATAGTGTGGTTACCTTCCTTCCTCTTCCATACGTGCTATAGAGCCAAGTTGTATAGGGTAACTCCCTAAGCTTGCATTATTCTGCTTATCCACAGAGAAGATGTCTGACGCATGACAGCCCACGACTGGTTGGGAGCTAGATATTGCGGCAGGAGAGGGAACTAGTAGGGGGCCTCAGTTAGAGCTGACCTAATCTGAGGGCGATAGGGGGACTTTATCCCTGTCCCCACATCATTCTCCGCCATGCTACGAGCACCCCCAAGAAGCTGTCATGTTAGCACCACCCCCAACAGTCCCTATACCAATACCATCGGATTAGGAGGTTAGGAGTGTTGTTTATATGCTGGCTCAGATGATGGCCACTCAGTGCCAATTAGTGGTACCGGTTGTTGCTGAATCTACTAGAGGACCTTGAAGTTCGAGGGTCCTAGAGTTTCTTTCCCTGAACCCTCTACAATTCACAGGGATAGACCGTGGAAGGGACTATTAGGATTTCCTGGATCAGTTACAACAGATCTTTAGGGTGATGCATGCTACCTTGCAGAGTTAGTTGAGTTGGTAGTATTTTGACTACGAGACATAGCGGTGTTGTGGTACGATATTTGGGAGAGATCTCGAGGTAGATATAACCCCTCTGACTTGGTCTTTTAGAAGACTTTATAGATAAGTACTTGCCACGAGAAATTCGATAGGCGCGGGTGGATCAATTTTTGCACCTAGAATAGGGTTCGATGAGTTTTTGAGAGTATGCAATGAGGTTTGACTCCTTGGCCAGATATGCGCCAGCCTTTATGGATACCATGCCAGCCAGGGTACACCAGTTTATCATAGGGATGCTTCCAGAATATATGGAGACCTGTGTTACAGCTACCTTACGAGAGGATATGGACATTGCCCGCATTCAGTCTTTCACGCAGAATATTGAAGGGATCAGGCGGCGTCAGCAGGAGGTGGAAAGGGTGAATCAGGAACAACACCGAAGGACCAGGCCCAGTGACACGCAGACAGAAATTCTGGGTGGACCCAGGATGCGAATACCAAAAAGGCCACCCAGACCTCCACTTCTGTAGATGGAGAGTGGTAGGTTAGATCATCAAGGACAATCAGGTCCTGGCGAAAACTCGCAATAATCAGGTTCCTAGTGGAAGAGGGGATCAAATTAGAGCAGGCCCGTTGTACCGCATTGTAGTATTTGCAGTTGATGCCATTTCGAGATGTGCAAGTATGGTTCTATTGCTTTTTATACTTGTGGACAATAGGGTCATATCATGAAGGATTGTCTAGCTAGAGTTCAGGGTGATCAGGACCGGCAGGATAGGTCTTCAGTAGGGTCACATGCCCTAGCAACTTTTGGAGGGCAAGGCCCGCAGCTCTAGTGGGCAGAGGCCGAGGTGGATCAGGGGCATCTAGTTTTGGCAGTTTTTCGGATTGAACGTATGCTTTACTAGGGCGACAGGAGTCGGAGTCCTCACCAGATGTTGTGACAGGTACGTTGGACATTTGCTCTCACTCGGTTTATGCTTTTATAGACTCAGGTTCCACTTTATCCTATTTTACTCTATTAGTGGCGCGAAAGTTTGGTATAACACTAGAATTACTCCAGCGACCCTTCTCAGTCTCTACAGCCGTTGCGACTCTATTATTGCTAAGAGAATTTATAGGGACTGTATAGTGGAGATTGTCGATCGCCAGGCTTTGGCAGATCTAGTGGAGCTAGAAATAATTAATTTTGATGTAATTATGGGTATGGATAGGTCAGCGCCATGTTATGCCAATGTGGAGTGTTGGACCAGAACCGTCTAATTTCACTTTCAAGTTGTGGTAGTGCGATAATGGATATGCAATGCAGCTACGCCAAAAGGTACGTTCATATCCTATCTTCGGGCGAGAAAGCTGATAGCAAAGGGCTTTATTTACCATATTGTTAGGGTGCGAGATATGAAAGAAGAATCCCCGACTCTTCTATCCATCCTGGTGGTTAGTAAGTTCCCATATGTGTTCCTTGATGAGATCCTGTTTATTCCGCCAGAGCATGAGATCGATTTCTCTATCGACTTGCTTCCAGGTACACAACCTATATCCATCCCTCCATATCAAATGGCTCCCGCTGAATTGAAAGAGTTGAAAGAACAGTTGAAAGACTTGTTGGATAAGGGTTTTATCAGGCCTTGTACTTAATCATGGGGTGCACTAGTTTTATTTGTGAGAAAGAAGGATGGCTCCCTTGAATGTGTATATATCATCGCCAGTTGAATAAAGTTTCCATTAAGAATAAATACCCTCTTCGAAGGATAGATGATTTTTTTGATCAACTGCAAAAGGAAAAATATTTCTCCAAAATTGATTTAAGGTTTGGGTATCATCAGGTTCGAGTTCCGGAGAAAGATATCCTGAAGAAAGCTTTCATGACCAGGTATAGTCATTTTGAATTTTTAGTAATGTCCTTCGGGTTGACGAATGCCCCAGTTGTGTTTATGGATATGATGAATAGTATCTTCAAAATGTATTTTAATATGTTTGTGATAGTGTTCATTGATGACATTCTGGTATATTCCCGCTTAGAAGCTGATTACAAAGATCATTTGCGAATAGTCCTCCGGATCCTCAATGACTGCCAGGTTATGCAAAGTTCCTGAACTGCGAGTTTTGGTTGAATTTCGCATCTTTCTTGGGCCATACTGTATTAGATGTCGGTATCCAGGTTGACTCAAAGATAATCGAGGCAGTTAATACATGGCCTAGACCTACAACTCCAACGGAGGTTCGTAGTTTCCTGGGATTAGCAGGGTCTTACAGAAGGTTCGTGGAAGGATTTTCTAGCTTATTAGCTCCATTGACCAGATTGACTCAAAAAACAACAAAATTCCACTGGAACAAGCCCTGTGAGCAGAGTTTCCAGGAGCTGAAAAACAGGTTGACATCTGTGCTAGTGCTAGCCTTACTGAAAAATTCTGAGGGCTACACTGTGTACTACTATGCTTTAGGCATATGATTAGGATGTGTTCTGAGGCAACACGGCAAGGTGATTGCCTATGCTTCGAGATAACTAAGGAAGCATGAAAAGAACTACCCCACCATGATTTTGCGTTAGCAGTAGTGCTTCATGCTTCGAAAATATGGAGGAATTATTTGTATTGTGTGCATGTGGACATCTTTTCTGACTGTAAGAGCCTCCAGTATATCTTCATACGGAAGGAGTTGAATTTGCACCAGCATCGTTGGTTAGAGTTGCTGAAAGACTATGATATGAACATCTTGTACCACCCAGGGAATGCTAATATTTTAGCCGATGCCCTTAGCCATAAATCAATTGGGGGTTTAGTATATTTGAGGCCAAAACAGCGAGAAATGGCTCGAAAGCTGCACCAATTGGCCAATTTAGCAGTTCGGGTTGTAGATTCAGAGGATAATGGGGGTTGTGATTCAGTATACATCAGTATCCTCGCTGGTTGTAGAGGTAAAAGAGTGGCAGTATGAGAACCCAAGTCTAGTACAGCTCAAAGAGAAGGTTCAACAGGGAGAAATATCAACCTTTGAGTTAATAAAAGACGGGCCTTGAGATCTGGAGGTCAACTCTGCATCCCAGACGTTCCAAGGCTTCACCAGCAAATTATGGCAGAGGTACATTTTCTCATTACTCTCTTCATCTATTTTCGATGACGATGTACCATGATATAAAGGAAATACACTGGTTGCTTGGAATAAAGAAAGGTATAGCTGAGTTTGTAGCACAGTGCCCTAATTGTTAGCAGGTAGAAGCTGAACTTTAGAAACCTGGCGGACTGAATAGGAGAAGCGGTGCTTATGTGAAAATGGGAAGCAATTAATATGGAGTTTGTGATAGGGCTACCTCGCACTAGATGTAAATTCGACTCCATCTGGGTCATTGTTGAATAATTGATGAAGTTAGCCTATTTCTTGCCTATCAGGACTACATTTTAAGCCAAGACCATGCTGAGTTATATATCAGGGAGATAGTCTGACTACATGTTGTTCCAACATCCATTATTTTTGACAGAGGGGCACAATTTACAGCTAGATTCTAGCAGTCATTTCAGAAAGATTTGGGGATGCAGGTTAATTTGAGTACAACTTTTCACCCCCAGACAAAAGGTTAGGTAGAGCACACCATTTAGACGCCTGAGGACATGTTACGAGAATGTGTTCTGGACTTTGGAGGATGTTGGGAAAAACATCTAGCCCTTATTGAATTTTAATATAATAATAACTCTCATTCTACTATACTGATGGGCGCCTTATAAAGATTTATATGGGCAAAAATATAGGTCCACATAGGATGGTTTGAAATAGGGGAGGCAGGGTTGATCAGACCTAATATGATCCATTATTCAAAAGCAAAAGTGAAACTTATCAGAGAATGTTTGCTGATAGCCCAGTGTCATCAGAAGTCCTATTCCGATGTTCGTCATAGACATTTGGAATTTAATGTGCATGATTGAGTATTTCTTAAAGTATCGCCTATGAAGGGAGTGATGAGATTTTGAAAGAAGTTCTAGCTTAGACCTAGGTTAATTGGCCCATATCGGATCCTTCGAAGGATAGGCCGAGTGGCATATGAATTAGAACTGCCTACAGGGCTAAAATCTCTTCTCCTAGTATTTCATGTGTCAATGCTATAGAAATATATAAGAGACCTGTCTCCGATTGTTCAAATCGAGGACGTTCGAGTTACTGAAGAGTTGTCCTCCGAAGAGACTCCGATTGCTATACTAGATCTTTGGGTTCGTAGATTGAGGACTAAAGATCTAACCTCCGTTAAAGTATTGTGAAGAAACTAAAATGTAGAAGAGATGACTTTGGAAACTGAGGATGACATAGGTCTATATATCCTCACTTATTCCGGACCTGACCCAAAGTATATAGTCGAGGTGAGATTGTTTTTCGAATATTACTTTATTGCTTATATTATTAGTATTGCTTAGTTGATCACCTCTATGTTGTGGAGTAGTTGTTTATAGCATCCTATGAGATGCCATGTTGGACTTTTCTACGTTTCAGATTTTCGGATAGTCCATATATTACAAAGGAGACTCTACGGAAGTTTTTCTAGCAAGTAGTTAAAGGAGTTAAGTCTTTTAAGTCTAAAGATTACATTCGAGGATGAATGTTCTTGGGGGGGGGGGGATGATGTGACACCACATAAGTTTGTATTATTTAACAGACATGTGCATATGAATATTTAGAGTTTTGGAATATGATGCATGCAGGAAAAATTATCGGGGGATGAGTATACGAGTATGGCATCGAGCGCGCAAGAGACCACGGCCGGAGGCCAGGCATCGTGGACTTCGCGATTCACCAGCCAGTCTGGCGCTACAGCAAGCACGATGGGCAGCGCGCCGACCCCTAGGCTGCTGAACTACATCCAATAAACAGGTGATCAACAGTTGAAAGGTTCATTCCAAATATTTCACTCAACATAGAAGTGAGAAGAGCATAGCTTTTCTCTCATTTTTCGTCAAATTACGTAGCTAAACTCCATCCAAATGCAAGTTCACCTTAAATAAGAAGTTCTAGGCCTATGAGTAGCATCTCTGCAGAGTTATTTATTAGAAATTCACTCGGTGTGCAATAACCCCATTGAGTAAAGGTCGTCGAAATTACATCAAATTGAGTCCCAAGAGGCTTTAAGTGATAGGTAAGCATTTCTCTCTTCTAAACTCTCGAGAAATTATGAGTTTCGTCCAAACTAAATGGAGTTCAATTATAGCTATTATTATAAAAAAGATATCATTGTTTGTCGAGCCTTAGTATTGAAAATAGCCTTATTCCCTCAGTGTAAGGGTTGTAATTAAGTGGAGTAACCGGCTGCAGGTTGGAACTAATTAGATAAATGAGAACCGACATTCAAGGTTTGTTAAGGCTTGTGTTTTCGACCAATTGTTCCTATCGTATAGTAATACGACCTACGTCGCTATAAGAAAGTCATATGCATGTATGTTGTAACTAGCTTCTACCGTTGGTTGAGGGTAGCGGTTAGTATTTCAGTTGGGGCTGACCCCACCCTATATAGCACACTGTCAACTAACCTAAAGGATACTAGTTGTGTTATCGCCTATGGGGCTATATAGATCGCTCAGAAGATCTATATGTTGTCTGATAGGATTATATTCAGGAACAAGGGCCATATTACAGTCCATCCATGAATGGGCTTCTATTTTTCTGTTATATCGTCATTACTGACCCTCTGCAGAGCCTTGTGTGCCCAAGGTGTAGTTAAAGGGGCTCAACAGGCTCAGACACAATTATAGGAGCCCGGCGATCTCTATTGCAGACCCTGAGGCAAGGTAGGTTTGCTATGGCCACCTGTTGACTCATATTGACCATTCTAGGGGTATATAGATTGAAGTGTACTTGCCTGGGCTTATGGGGACTCCAGGTGGGTTATTTTGTGCTGGTTGTATCTTTCAAGCTTATGGGGGCCAGGTGAGGTTCTTGTTTGCATTACTTACTTGTTAGTTATACAACAGGTTGTGAGGCTATTCAGGTTATAAGCCTTACCCTTTCTATTTATCATTTTCAATTCTATTATCAATTTCATTTAGTTATTTTCATTACTACCTTACATATTTGTACAGATGCCCATCTTTTGGGAACTGCATTACTTGCCTGCAGGTGCGGATTAACATGGTTCAAGTCCTTCCTAGCTGCCAGCAAGAGTCGGCAGTCTAGTTAGTTCCTTTTCTCTGGAGTTGATAGTTAGGAAAGGTTTGTTCTTTTGTTGTATAGCTTTTGGGTAGGTTGAGAACCTATCCCGACTATTATTTCACTCTTAAAGGCGTGTAGACTATAGTTTCTCAGTTATTGGGTGTTGTCAGCCGTATGGGGCCTATATATGTTATTTTACATGTGCTGGACATGTTGGGCCTAGTTGAGCTAATGAGTTAGCAGCCTTGTCGGCTATAGCTTGAATATGACTGCCTGTTTTCTTTCTGTTATAACTAGACACAATGGTAGACTTGTTGGCCCGCATAGGGTCCCTTTTATTGTCTTGGTTGTTGGGTTAACTATTTTCTATTACAAGTGCCTGTTTGTCCTTTTCGAGCTGAGGCTGTGTTTACAACAAAGATATAGCTCATTATTTTTTTGATTGAATTACTAGCATGCACCAAAGGTGCATAAGCCCAACCAGGTCAGCCCAGGACCTAGTGTGGCATTAGGTGCCACTCATGCCTCCCATGGTGGGACATGACAACATTGCTTAGTTATTAAATGATATTATACCTGGATAGTTGAATATGGATTTTCACATCACCGCTCTCAGATGTAGTTCTGAAGTAAAGTTTAGGATAAATGGTTAGATGTTTGAAAGTCCATAACCAAGGACATTAACCCCGTAAACCACTCTACTAGGTAATTTCATAAGAATTAGGTTGTCATATCCCTACTTAACAATGTAATTGTGAGGCTAATTTGAATATATATTTAGAGGATCAAAACACCATGGACATGGCATGTGTCTTATGAGACAATAATGAAGACAAATACTTGAACCAATCTGATTGTTAGCTCTACGTGATTGTTTGGCCTTAACCCTAAATTCTTGTCTTCAGTGTTTTCAATTTAATTTGTGATCACACTTATATTTATTAACAAACTACAAAATCTTGATAACTTGCACTTTTGAATTTTGACATTAATAGTTGAACTTGATAATTCACTTATAATTCAATCCTTGTCGGTTCGACATCCGGCTCTCTAAGAGTCACTGTATTATTTGTACGACTGCGTGCGATTACACGTGCGTCAGAGGCATTGCCAATTTTGGTGGCGTTGTCGGGGATTGGAAAATTTGTGAATTTTTTTTTGTGTTACTTTTATATTTTCAAAAGTGCCGACAACTTTGTCTTACTCACCAAATTTGTAGGTACAAGTTGGTCCTTACAACAAACTAGCAAGGGATATAGAGTTGGTTGAACCCTACTCTAAACCTAAAAAATGGGTAAGATAGTTAAGAAGAGAAGGTGCCACTCTATATCCTATCTAGCAGGTTCAACAGGGTGAGGTTGCACCAGTAGAGGTGGAAGCTAGACCAGTTCGTGGAGTGGTAATCCCACTCGCAATAAATTTTTCCTCTAGCATTTGCAGACTGGACCTGGAGGTAATTTTAAGATAAAGTAGGACATGGTGCAATTGCTGCACTCAAGTGGACAATTTACAGGGATAACTTATGAGGACCCACAACAACATTTGCAAAATATTCTGGAAATCAGTGATGCATTTGTCCCCACTGGAGAATCTATTGATTATGTGAGGCTAACGTTTTTGTGATTTTCATTGTTGGGTGAACAAAGAAGTGGTTAAAGGCATAACTACCAAATTCAATCACTACTTGTAACAACTTGGCAAGGAAGTTCCTCATCACATTTTTCCCATCTAGTAAGACTACAAAATTGAGAAGTGAGATATTAAGTTTTAAGTAGAGACCCAATGAGCATTTATACATGACTTGGGAGCTATTCCAGTCGTTGCTGAGAGACTACCCCCATCACTAGAAAAACAATGAAGTTCTTGCCCATACTTTTGTCGAGAGTCTTGAACCCCCACACTAAAATCTTGTTAGACTATGCATTAGGTGGGCAAGAATTAGAGAAAACATATGATGAGTTGTACACTCTACTGAACAAGATTGTATAAGGAATTCTAGAGGGGCACTGTAATGCATCATGGGGAGTAGGCAGGAGAGTAGTTGGGGTAATTGGAGTGGATAGTATCAATGAGTTGTTAGCTCAACTAGCTTCATTTCAATTCCAAATGATGATGCAGTTCAGCAAGTTGAACTTGGTGCAACCACAGTAATAGGTGAATACAGTTCAACCAGCTCCAAGCTGGTGTAAGATTTGTGGCAAAAATGGTCATGGTGCAGTCTCTTGCAAAGCAAATCCAAAGTTAGTGAATTTTGTAAGCAATATACAAAGAGGCAACAGAACTGTGGGAACACCTACAACAGGAACTAGCAGAATCACCCTAACTTTTCTTGGGGTGAAAATCATGGGCAGAGTCAGAACTTCCAGCAGCCTCAGCAGCATTACAAGAAACAAGGTAGGCAGGCTAGTGGCCAATCCATTAAAATAGAGGAGATGTTGCAGAAAATCATGGAAAATCAAATAGATGGCAGCTGACAAAACAAAATTGGCAGTTGAGCTAAAAAATTAGCTGCTCACTACCATAAACTTGAAGAAGCAAATGGAGCAGATTGCATAGCTCAAAACACTAGACTGCAGGGGGGTTTACCAAGCTACACACATAAATACCTGAGGTAGTTCATGGCCATCAGTCTGAGGAGCGGCAAAGATTTAGTTGAGGCACCAATAAGAGAAAAGAAAATTGAGGTGCAACCCGAATTGGTCAGACCAAGGCCTTCAGCTGAGATTGGCAACAATAAAAAAGCTGTAGGACATAAGGCATAATCAATAGTGCAGTCAATACAGAGACCACCATCACCATACTCGCAAAGGCTCCAGAAAATCAAGGAAGATGCTTGCTTCCCAAAGTTCTTTGACCTTTTTTAAGAGCTTCACATAAATTTTCCCTTGATTGATATTTTGCAGGGAATGCCCAAGTATACTAAATGCTTGAAAGATGTGGTGGACAACAAGATGAGGCTGGTGGATGTGCAGACTATAGTGCTCACTGAGAAGTGTAGTTTGAGGGTGACAAGCAAGATTCCAAAGAAGCTAAAAGACCTAGGGAGTTTCAACCTCTCGGTACAAATAGTAGGGAATAAGATGATGTGGTCATTGTGTAACTTAGGGGCAGTTGTTAACATGATTCCCCTAGTGCAGTTCAATACACATGGTTTGGGAAAACCAAGGCCTACCAGAGTGATGCTTGATCTTGGGCAAATTTATATGGCCAAGTGATACTCAAATGTGTCATTTTAGCCTTGTTTATCTATCAATGTGTATACATTCTCATGTATTTGGTAATAAAATGTGAATTTATACTAACCAACATGATTAGCATTGTTTTGTAGGTAAAATGTAATTTTGGGAAGCTTAAATGCATGTTGGAAGATATCGGGGTTGAACTCGGATGTGAGCACGGGACAAGGCATTGGAAAGCACAAAATAAAGGGGCTCTGCGATGGAGCCGTGTCACGCTGCCATCGCGCAGGCCTTCTGCCTGGATGGGAAATTTCAGCCAAATTCCAGTGTGGGTTCGCGATGGGTCCGTGGCACGGTGGCTTGGCTCCGCGTTGCACGTCGTGCCACGTTGGGCTGTATTTCCTGGACCCCCAGTTCCAGTGAAGGTCCGTGTCTGTAGCGTGTAACGAAGGCAGTGCTCCGCGATGCACTCCGTGACATGTTGCTCGTTATTCCGGGAAAAATTCCCACCAGTATAAATAGAACACTTAGGTTCACTTTTCAATATTCTGACTTGGTGGAGCAAGAACGTGGGTTACAGGCAGTTGAGGGGACGAAATTATCAGGGTTTTTCTCTCTTTCTTTCTCCTTGAATTCAATTGCTTGTATGTTTAACACTCATTTAACGATGTTTAATCCACAAATGAGTGGCTAATTCATCTTCTTGCTGAGGTTAAGAACAATTGTAATGAAATGTGATTATTGATTCTTTAGTTTCTCATCTTTTCTTCCATGGTTGTTCTATTAATTCTTGTTCTTACTGCATTAATGTGTGGCCTACGTTAATGTACATCTAAAAAGTCCGGTTTCACTCGAGAGAGCAAGAAATTCGAAAGTTGTGAATTAATAGGATATGATCTTTTCTTAGTTTGGGAAAATTGAGAATTGATTTACCTTCAGGATAGAAATATACCTGAAAGTCATATTAGTCAATTTAGGAATCGGTTTTGTATGGCTAGAACATGAATTGCATTTAATCACAGAAATGTAGGTGGATGGTTCATGACTCTTAAGTGGGGTTAAATACGAGAGTTTTAATCCCTTGACAATAATTCTTGACTAGCAACCGGAGGAAAAGGCTAACCAAATTATATCGACAATTAATTTCATTACATGTTCGTTTAACCTCAGCATGCTCACATTCAAAGTTCAGACTCACATTAGATAATTGTTTAGACTTAGCATAATTATTAGAAATCAAAAATATCAAACTCTTGGTTACACTGCTGTCTGCATTGTTAGAATTGAAATAAAGTACACTTGAGCAGATTGCACTTCATCCCAGTCCCTGTGGGATCGATACTTGGCTTACTTAAGCCACTATACTACTTGTTCAACCACGTGCACTTGCGTGTAGTTATATACCTATATAACGCGAAGCCGAACAAGTTTTTGGCGTCGTTGCCGGGGACTGGCAATTGGTGAAATTGTTTTAAGTGTTAATTTACTATATTTTTGTTTTCTTAGTGTTGACAACTTGGTCTTAGCCTGTATTTTGCAGATTTAATTTCTGTTAAACACTGGCAAGAGACAAGGAGCTGGTGGACTCATATTTAGAGCCAGAAAGATTATTTCATAGTAAGCGGAGAGAAGCTCTAGAAAGAAAGCTGCAGTTGCTCAGACAGACGATCATGGAGCAACAATAGAATCCACCGGTAGTACGGGCAGTATTAGTGCCCGAAGAAGTAGCAGCTCGGCCGATTCGCGAGGTGGCAATCCCACATGCTAATAATGTCACATCTAGCATCCGCAAACCTGAGCCAGGAGGGAGGTTCAAACTTAAGCAGAATATGGTGCAATTGCTGCAGACTAGCGGGCAGTTTACCGGTCTCCCTCATGAAGATCCATAGCAGCATCTCCAAAATTTTTTGGAGATGAGTGACACTTATATCCCCGCTGGAGTGTTATCAGATTATTTCCGGCTTACATTATACCAATTTGCACTATTGGGAGAAGCCAAGAGGTGGTTGAAAGCTGAGCCACCGAATTCTATTTCTACGTGGGATGATCTTGCAAGGAAATATTTGATACGGTTCTTTCCCTCCGGTAAAACAGCAAGACTTAGAAGTCAAATTCTATGTTTCAAACAGAGGGAGGGAGAGAATTTATATCAGGCTTGGGAGAGATTCAAGTCCATGTTGCGGGATTGTCCTCATCATCATCAGTCCAATGATGTGCTGGTGCACACTTTTATAGAGGGTTTGGAACCCCACACAAAAATATTGCTAGACTCAGCAGCTGGAGGACAAGCGCTGGAGAAAACTTATGAGGAGTTGTATACCTTGTTGAACCATATTTCGCAGGGCAATCCGGAATGGAATGCTGATTCGTCCAGAGGAGGAACAAGGAAAGCAGCAGGAGTGCTAGAAGTGGATGGGTTTACAGCTATTGCTGCACAGATAGCTGCATTGCAAAATCAACTTAACACCCACTTCAGCAACATGACAATGAACCAGCCTCAAGCCCCAGTAAATGTAGTGCTGCAGCTTTGGTGTGAAGTGTGCGGAAGCAGTGAGCACTCAGCTGAGTGTTGTGGAGCCAATCCTGACTCGGTAAACTTTGTGGGAAATGTGCAAAGGAACAACCACCAACAGTATGGTAATAGCTACAACTCCAATTGGAGGAATCACCCGTATTTCTCCTGGGGTAGCAACAACCATCAGGGGCAAAGTTCGGGTCAGGGTGTGCAAAGGAACCAAGGAGGGAAGCAGAATTATCAAGCATAATTCAGAAACAACAATGCACCTCCTCCACCACCATCACCAAGAATTGAGGAGATGTTCAAGACCATGATAGCTAACCAAGCTCAATTGCAGGCTGACTATGTGAAATTGGCAGCCGAAGTGAAAAACAACCAGTTAGCTACCAAGGCACTTGAATATAAATTTGGGCAATTTGCTGGAGCCCAAAAAACAAGGCCTAGAGGAGGACTTCCGAGCGACACAGATCCCAATCCCAAGCAGGTTAATGCAGTGACCACAAGGAGTGGTTTTCAGCTGAAAGAGGTCGAACCAGAAAGACCACCTCAACAATCGGGAGCAGCAGAAGTTGAGAGGGAGCAAAGTGATGAGAGGGGGAAGACTAAGGAAGCTGAAGCAGAAAGACCACCACCCCTGTTCCCTCAATGATTAAATAAACACAAGGAGGAGGCGTGTTTCAAGAAATTCATGGAGGTGCGGAAACAGGTACATATTAACTTACCTCTTGTTGATGTTTTGCAGGGAGTGCCGAAATATGCCAAGTATATCAAGGACATCGTGGCAAACAAAAGTCGGTTGACTAAGTATGCTACGGTGGCTCTATCGGAGGAGTGCACTTCTCGGATTCAAAACCGACTGCCCACAAAGCTCAAAGACCCTGGGTGCTTTTCTATACAGATTACTATTGGGCAGAGCATCCGAGCTCGTGGATTGTGTGATTAGGGAGCGAGCATAAATTTGATGCCGTCATTGGTATTCAAAAAGCTGGGTCTAGGGAGTCCTAGACCCACAACAGTCATCTTGCAATTGGCGCATCGGTCCTTAGCCAGACCTGATGGCATTGTGGAGGCTGTTCTGGTGCAAGTTGGCTCCCTGATTTTCTCGGTAGATTTTGTCGTGCTGGATTTTGAACCAGACGCGGAAGTCCTATTTATTTTGGGACGTCCTTTCTTGGCGACCGGGAAACCACTAATTGACGTAGCTGCGGGGCAGCTAACAATGCGAGCACACGACAAGGTGGAGGTGTTTGATGTGTACAAGGCACCCAAGCTCCCGATGGTGCACGAAGAACTCTCGGTGATCAATGTGATTGATCAAGGCGATGATGAGCAGATTAAGGATTCACGAGAGTTAATGGGAAAGCCACCGGAACGGTGTAAGCACTACTGGGGGGAGGACGGTGATCGAGAGAAATCGTCCATCACCCTAGAGGACAACTGAGCTTAACGACGTCGAGCCGCGACGGTAAACCAGGCGCTGCACGGGAGGCAACCCGTGAAAAAAATTTTCTCTTTGTAAAGTGTGAATAGATTTTTCTTTTTCTTTTTTTTCTTTTTTTTTAGCTTGATTTACAACAAAATTTTTAGTTTTTGTTTTTGTTTTTATTTTTAGTTAGAGTGAAACCTATAATTCTAACCAATTTTGTATAGTGAGATGAATTTCTGGTCTAACGGAGGAAAATATGCACGGAATCGCAAAGGAAAATTCGAGGTATGAAAATTAACAAAAAGTGGCAAAACAGTGAGCTAGGGCGATAGCTCCGTGTCACGGAGGTGGACCTCCGCTTTCCGTGACACGTTGAGGTATAATCCGAAATTTTTAAAAAATTTCCAGAATAGGCTCGCGACAGCTCCGTGTCACGGAGGCAGTGCAACGCGATGCACTCCATGACACGTTGTCGTGTATATTGCGACGGGTCACACCGGGTCGCCGAGTGACCCGCGCGATTTTTCTACTTTTTAACCCCGAAACCCCCTCCCTTTTCCTTATTTTTCACTAACTCCGCGACCAAACTCCCCAAAACCCATCCCCCTTCAATGTGACACGGATTAGGCTAAGAAAATCATCAAGTTTGCTTCAATTCTTCAACTTCAAGGTATGTTATTCGATTCCATCTCATTTCTTGTCGATTTTCTTCGATATTGAGCATGTGAGGTGAGCTAAGTTTGCCCTAAGTAGAAATTAATCATGAATTCAATTAAATTGTTGTTGATGAATGTTCGGAGTAGCATTATGATTTCTTTAACTCGTTAATTGCATAATTTAATCGAATTTTCTTGATACTATCATTTCTAGGGCTTGTTTTTGAATTTGAAGTGAAAAATGTAGTGAACATGTGAAATTTATGCCGGGATGTACATGTTGAGTGAGATGAGTCAGTGTGCTAGTTTTTATCATGTTAAAAGACCGACGGATTCTCGGGTTAGAGGAATATTGAAATTTGCAAGAAATGGGTTGGTTGTATAGGTTCGTGTAGGTAAATTCTTGTTGTTGTTTTCGTTTCTTTGTTTTTCCTTGCTAAGTGCGATGGATTAAAAGGTTATCGATGGTAATGATTGTTGTTAGCTGTACAAAGTCTGAGTAGTACATAGTATATATACCGTCGAATTCTTCATATGCACTAAGCATGTTTGTGTAGTTGGTTGTTTATTTATGCAAATAAGCATGATCTTGCCGGTATGTTATAACTGTAGCTAAGGACTAAGTGTGGGGTAACCTAGCTTAACCCGACCCTAGCCGAAGTTGATATTCATTGGCTTAACATTGATCTTGTCTACTTGGGTTGACAGGTAAAATGGCAAGCAAGCAAGAAAAAGGTAAAGGCGCATCAACTTCTGGCGCCGGAAGGAAGCGAATCAGACTGGGCACAGTAGTCCCAGCAGCACCAGCAGTTCCACGCGGCCAACGCCGCCAATACGGAACAAGGTGGGTGACGGATGAGGGGAAGAAGTGGTACGCAAAGCACAAAGAAAACAAATACTTCCCCGAAGAGCATATAGGACGGGAACCGTTGGCAGAGGAGTTCCCTAGGATTGTACACCGGATCGAGGAAGCTGGGCTCAACTTCATCTTTGAAGAGCCCAAGGAATGTAACTTGCACCTGATTCGAGAATTCTATGCCAATTGGAACCTGACGCTCAGAAGTCACACCATAAAAATCAGAGGGCAAATAGTCACATTTGAGCCCCACCACCTCAATGCCATCATAGGGGCACGGGACACAGACGCCCACGTGCTCCGACAGCTGAACATTACCCCACCGTATGCGGACATCAAACGCACCTTGTGTGGGACCCGATCGACAGCTTGATGGAGCAGACACAAGGAGAGAGGCTACCATCAGACTTTGTTGTATTCACAGATGAACAGGGAAGCCAGAATATGGCTGAAGATTGTCTGTTCCTGCCTAATCCCGGGGGTACATATGATAGATGTGACCCGGGATCGTGTATGCCTGGTGTACTCCCTGATGAAAGGGCTGGAGATCAACGTGGGGGCGGTGATAATCTCCGCCATGAAGAGAGCCCGGTTGCATCAGGGGCACAGGTACGACTTTGGTGGACTACTCACCACCTTCCTCAAGGGCCTAGATGTCGAGGAAGAGGCCCTTGACTACATCGCGCAGATGGAGCGGCGGGCCTTAGATGTTACTAAAACTAAGGCACCCGACACCACCCACGGGCCAGTGCTTACATTTGGCGAGCGACATGCTCGTGATGATCAGTATATGGCTCGCATGTATGGGATGCAGATGCTCCAGCTGAGGATAGGCGGGAGGCCGGCGACAGAGGAGGAGCTATGGCAGCTCGAGCTAGACTACCCTTTCGGCGAGAATGCCAGGGCTCTATGTCGAGTGGGGCCAGCATTTGTGGAGCCCACGGATGATGATGTCCCCACAGATGAGGAGACACGTCAGGAGGACTCTGATGTGGAGTCCGATGATGACGACGGGGGTGATTCAGACATGGGAGATGAAGCAGCAGCACCTGACGAGGAAGTGGAGTACTTTGATTGATCAGGGAGTTCCACCACCCGATTTTTGTGCTATTTTAATTTTTGTGAACACTGGGGACAGTGTTCGAGCTAAGTGTGGGGTGGGAGCAGTTAGGTACTGGTTTTGCTATTATGTATGTATGCTCTAATCTATTGTCGTGCCTGTGCAATTTTGTTGTTCCCTGTGATTTGTGAATTGTTAAGTTGTTGTTCTGTATTGTAAATTTATGTGAAATTGACGTGTGTTGTTGAATGTTGCTAGCTGATTTTGTACATATTTTTGTTATCGAAATGATCGATATTTTTAAAATATCTTTTTCAATTCTTGGGTTTCTCGGCGTTTGTTTTCAGTTCTTTTACCGAGAATGGTCCCATTGAACCGAAGTCTTAGTTAGTGACCGTTCCCTATGATAGATGGATGACGACCGTCTTAAGGGAAATGTAGTCGTTAGGAGTAGTTTTTTCAATTATTTTTTAGTTTTTTTCTTTGGTGGGTTGCATCCCAAAACCTGTAGTTACTGTATGGTTGCGGAATTCTGGTGGCGTGATGTACATGATATTAAAAATGCAAAGGTGATTCGTATGAAAGCATGCAACTTTGTAAATATGTTCAGATACCCAGGCCATAGAATTCAATTCACTGTGATTGAGGCTTAATGTTTGAATTCCTGTAATTAGCTGATTAAAGAGTCTGTGAATACATCTTGAATTGAGCATGTGCAATAAGTGTGAAGTGAGGTATTGTTATTCCATGCTGTTGTGAAATGTCTAGAACTTGCCTGGTGTGTGTACAAAACTAAATGAAGGAGGTGTAATGTAGGAAAGGATGTAGGCATTTCTTTGTTTTAACCGAAAGTTTCTATTTTTCATTGTCTTACCAACCTTGATTGTCTACCCTAGTCAGCCCGTTGAGCCTTTAGCCTATTACTTTTTTCTTTTCTCAAAAAGTGTAAACCGAGCTTAATCCCTTCTTTTCATTAGCCGTAAAGTCGATACAAAACTCTTAAGCGCTTAAGAAGAGAAAATAATTTTCCCAAAGTGTCAAAAGAGTGGGAGTGGTGAAAAGAAAAGAAAAGCAGAGTGATAGAAGAAAAGAAAAGGTTGAAGGTGCACTTGTTATAAATAAACTATAATGAAGGTGCATGAATAATCTTTGTTGTTGTGTCAAGTGTGCTTAATAAGATGGGCCAAACTAAAGAAAAAAATCAAGAATGGGAGGATGAAAGAAGAAACAATGTCCATGAGTTGATGGGATGTGTTGAAAAGGCGCTTAAGGATTCTAGTGGCTATTATTGGCTAACCCGATATTTACTAGTTCCGTAGCTTCCATTACAACCAGTTAAAGTCCTACGTGATCTTACGTCGCACTTCTTTATATTAGTGGAGTAATACACTAAGGGCAAGCTTATGGGTCATGACATGATGCATGTGAATTCTTTTGGGAGAGAGAGCGAAATTGTGCTTACATGCCCCTGCTTGAAATTTTGTGAGTCATATGAGCAAAAAGGAGAAGATTCTCTTGTGTTGTGAGGGCACATGCTTGATGAAAGATTAATTTTCGTGTCGGATATCTTGATCTGCTGATTTGCATGAGTTTGCCAATATCGAGAGTCGATTCTTAAGTCTAGGAGGTCTTGATGTATTGAAGGTCATTGCACTGATAGGACCATGCATGTTTTTTTTTTGATGATTTGCTGTATTGAATAATCGGTATGACCGTAGCCTAAATTGTCGCACCACAGTAGCGAGGTTGGGATGTAAATTGCATGAGGTGTAGGATTGTTGTTCGAGGACGAACAAGGATTGAAGTGTGGGGTAAGTGATCTTGGGCAAATTTATATGCCCAAGTGATACTCAAATGTGTCATTTTAGCCTTGTTTATCTATCAATGTGTATACATTCTCATGTATTTGGTAATAAAATGTGAATTTATACTAACCAACATGATTAGCATTGTTTTCTAGGTAAAATGTAATTTTGGGAAGCTTAAATGCATGTTGGAAGATATCGGGGTTGAACTCGGACATGAGCACGGGACAAGGCATGGGAAAGCACAAAATAAAGGGGCTCCGTGATGGAGCCGTGTCACGCTGCCATCGCGGAGGCCTTCTACCTGGATGGGAATTTTCAGCCAAATTCCAGTGTGGGTTCGCGATCGGTCCGTGGCATGGTGGCTTGGCTCCGCGTTGCACGCCGTGCCACATTGGGCTTTATTTCCTGGACCCCCAGTTCCAATGAAGGTCCGCGTCCGTAGCGTGTCACGGAGGCAGTGCTCCGCGATGCACTCCGTGACACGTTGCTCGTTATTCCAGGAAAAATTCCCACCAGTATAAATAGAACACTTAGGTTCACTTTTCAATATTCTGACTTGGTGGAGCAAGAACGTGGGTTACAGGCAGTTAAGGGGACGAAATTATCAGGGTTTTTCTCTCTTTCTTTCTCCTTGAATTCAATTGCTTGTATGTTTAACACTCATTTAACGATGTTTAATCCACAAATGAGTGGCTAATTCATCTTCTTGGTGAGGTTAAGAACAATTGTAATGAAATGTGATTATTGATTCTTTGGTTTTTCATCTTTTCTTCCATGGTTGTTCTAATAATTCTTGTTCTTACTGCATTAATGTGTGGCCTACGTTAATGTACATCTAAAAAGTCCAGTTTCACTCGAGAGAGCAAGAAATTGGAAATTGTGAATTAATAGGATCTGATCTTTTCTTAGTTTGGGAAAATTGAGAATTGATTTACCTTCAGGATAGAAATATACCTGAAAGTCGTATTAGTCAATTTAGGAATCGATTTTGTATGGCTAGAACATTAATTGCATTTAATCACAGTAATGTAGTAGATGGTTCATGATTCTTAAGTGGGGTTAAATACGAGAGTTTTAATCCCTTGGCAATAATTCTTGACTAGCAACCGGAGGAAAAGGCTAACCAAATTATATCGACAATTAATTTCATTACATGTTCGTTTAACCTCAGCATGCTCACATTCATAGTTCAGACTCACATTAGATAATTGTTTAGACTTAGCATAATTATTAGAAATCAAAAATATCAAACTCTTGGTTACACTGTTGTCTGCATTGTTAGAATTGAAATATAGTACACTTGAGCAGATTGCACTTCATCCCAGTCCCTGTGGGATCGATACTTGGCTTACTTAAGCCACTTTACTATTTGTTCGACCACGTGCACTTGCGTGTAGTTATATACCCATATAACGCGAAGCCGAACAATGCTGCATCTGGCTAATAAGTCCAAGGTGACTCTAGAAAGGATAATCGAGGATGTGCTTATCAAAGTCGGTAAGTTCATAATACCTAATGATTTTATAAACGTTGATTTTAAAGTGGATGATAGGGTATTCCTCATTTTTGCTACATCCATTCCTAGGCACGAGTGGAGCATTAAGAGAAATCTGAGCAGGCAACCTAAAAATTAGGGTGAATGATGAGTAGGAGACCTTCAGTGTATACTAAGAAATCAACCACCTGACACACTACAGAGATCTTTACAAGATTAATGTATTAACAGAGAGTGAGTATAGGGTGTATGAGTTTAACAGTCCACTTCTAAACGACTCGTCAAGTGTCCCATGGGGTATAGAAGATCAGCAAAGGAGGAATTTTTCCAGTGTTGATGATGAGTGGACATGATGGGTCATCCAGTGATGTAACGACTCATCCAGTCCCTTGTGACGACTGGTAGTGTTAATTTTCCTGTGTTTTTCCAAGTGTGTTTTTGCAAAATCCTTTTCTCGTAATTCCTAAACTACACTGTTTGGAGTACCATATGGGACGTTTTTAAGTGTTCCTCCTAGCCTAAACCCTCATTCCGTCAAAAGACACTCTCAACCTCTTCTTCCTCCTCTCTCTCAAGATTCAAGGATCACCTAGGACTTCCTCAAGGGATTCAAGGTTCAGGTTCAAGTGGGAAATTCCTTCTAATCAGGTACGTGGGACTTCAACAAGCATCACCTTTAATCCTTGTGCCCCAATTTTTGTACTAAAACCCTAATCCCTTGATTTTCTAGAAAAGCATGTTCTAGGGTTTCAATTTATGTGTGAATTCTCATATGCCTTCTATGTATATTAAGACCCATCATGAATAAAAGTCTTGTATGCTCACGAAGTTCTTCCACGTTCTCGAATTGAGTACTTGATGTATGAATAACATGATTATAGAAATTTCACCATGAGTTAGCCTAGAATTTCAAATGGGATTTCACTAATTATTCACATAGTCTCACCAAGAACTTGTATACATGTTTAAAGCATGATTCAATCATATGGGTTTTTTCATAAATCTAGAACATCTGTTTTTAATATATGTGTTGAAACACGGTTAGAACTTATAAGCTTTGATGAATGTGAAGTATGTATATGTTTTCACTATAATTTCGGGTATATGTTAAAGTATGACTTGGACCTATAGATCTTACATGAATATAGAATATTTGACATATGCTATGAAAATGGGATTGAAATGTAAAGAGCTTTGAGGATAAAGCATGATTATAATCTATTAGATTTTTGGGCTTGTGAATGGTAGAAAGTATCCTTGATCAGACTCTAAATGAATTCAATATGATGTAATTAGTTTGATGCTTAGATCTCTGAATTAGCTGAAGTAGCTTAGACTAGATGAATGACGTCAGATTGTTGTCCTCTATATTCTAGCATAATCAGGGACTCTCCATAGTAGAGAATGTTTCGCTTAGTCAATCAGGGATTGTTTATAGCAGAGAATGTTTCCCTTAGTCAGTCAGAGATTCTCTATAGCAGAGAATGTTTCTCTTAGTCTGTCAGAGACTCTCTATAGCAGAGAATGTTTCCTTTACTCAGTCAAGGACTCTTTATAATAGAGAATGTTTCCCTTATTCAGTCTGGGATTCTCTATAGCAGAGAATATTTCCCTTAGTCAGTCAGGGATTCTCAATAGCAGACAATGTTTCCCTTAGCTCAGTCAGTAGTTCTCCATAGAAGAGAATATCTCCCTTAGTTCAGTCCATGATATCAGTTCAGCTTAGTCCCGTATAGCTTCAGACATCAGTTTAAATCAAATTTAGCAGAATTTAGTCTTAGTTATCAGCATATAGCATGTGCAGTGTATTATATCAGTTACAACTTCAGTTCTCAGTATATGTTCAGTACATGACCCTTATGCATTAGTTTGATTATGTTTCAGTAAATGTTTTCAAATAAAAGCTTCATGGCAATATGTATATATATCTCAGACAGGGTTATTGTATTCCAATTCAGTTATATATGTCATGTGATGTATTCAGTTTACTTCCTGGTTGTATACTTGCATGTTTAGTTTATTTATACTTCCTGTATACTCAGTACATTCCAAGTACTAACCACATACTTTATGTGCTATATCATTTCATGATATAGATTCAGGTTTATAGACTCTACCATGTGGTTAGATACACTCCATTTCTATCTCAGCTACTTGTGGTGAGTCCTCATCTCTCTATGTCCCGATCTATGTTTTCTATTGTATTTATGTTTCATTTTTCAGACTTTAGGAGTTAGCTGGGGACTTGTCCTAGCAACTCATCAGTGTAGTAGAAGCTTTCAGACTTGTATAGATAGGTTCATCTTATGTATCAGAATTTTATTAGATTATGTCTTATGGATTTGTATTAGACTCTTTCTGTTAGCTTCGACTCAGTTATGATTCTGTTAGTTGTTGTCTTGCTAATGTTATGCTATGATCATGCCATTGGTCGACTTGGAGCCTCTTGGGGTTCCTTGTCCTGTGTCTTGATCCGGGCCTATATTCGAGTCGTGATAGAAAGTACTTGGGTCTTGAATGCTTGAATGTAAATAAGTCTTGAGTTATTTAAATTTATGTTGGTTCATTATGGATGGTATTAAATTGTTTGTTGGGTTGTCGAATGATTTGAATAATGCTACCTCCATATTTGAATTACTTGAATTAAGACTTGAACGAGGGAAAGTGAAGGGATGGCCAACTGAGGCATTCTTGAAGAGCTTAATTTGATAGGAGAGTTGAAAAGAATTCATGAACTTCGTTTGAATTAGAGTTTGTAGATGAGTTAAAGTTGTGAGGTTTGATGATGATAGGGGAAGTCTTGAGTACCTGTTTGGACAAAGTCTTACCATTGTGCTAGCGAGTTATGTGTGGGGTGAATTTTCCTCCTTTAAACACTTAATTAGCTAGCCTTGTTATTCACAGACTAATCTTGTGTAGTTCTTGATTTTTGCTTGACAGGAATCATGGCATCAAAAGGCAGCAAAGGAATGCAAATTAAAGTAGCAGACAAAGGTGTAAAGAGGCTCCAGAAAGGTACAAATGGAGCCAATAGATCAAAAACTAAGGCTAGCTCTACTAAATGCTTCAGAGTACAGGTGGTAGAGCCTCATGTGCATACCTGATTAAACACGTAGACCGAGGCTAAGTATGCTCCTTAATGATGGATTCAGGAATGCCGCCAAGGCAGGGGTTCCCTGCTATTAGGGACAAGCTTCGTGACCTAGGAGTTGGATACGTCTTCGCTGAGCTACAAGAGTGCAACCTCACCTTTGGTGAGGGAGTTCAATGCAAACTGGGACACATCATTTTGAGAGAGTGCCAAAGTAAAAATAAGGGGTAAGGTTGTGCGATTCACTTACAAGAGGTTCAATGCTTTTCTTGGCATACCTGCAGTAGATCCTTTAGAAAACCTTATCTTGCATGAGAGGCCTCCTTACCATGACATCCTTCATACTCTCTGCGGTGAGCATTCATCTGCTAAATGGGCATGGGACAACAAGGGCATCCACTCTACACTTGCATTCTCCTATTTAAAAAGGGAGGCGAAAGTTTGGGTAAAGATAGTTAGCATTGTATTTCTCTCGGGAACTTACATAAAGAAATCACTAGAGAGTAGGTGGTGCTTGTGTTCAGGCTTATGAAGGGGATAATGATTAATTTTGTTACTATTCTCCGGGACAATATAAGGAGATCACTAGACAATTGTAGGTGGAAATACTGTAGTAGCAGTCTCTTCACTCAATTTTCACAAGAAGCGAATATTTAAGTAGAAGAATTGGACCTGCATCTACCTTGCATAGGGCTCTTAGCAAAAAAGATGATTGATGCTACGAAGGTGAAGGAGTCTGTCACTTGTACAGCTCAAGCCATTACTATAAGTGATCATCAGGCTCATGACAAAAGTTGGCAAGGTCATATATTTTTCATGTTGGTGTACTATAGATGTTAGGTGGATGACCTGCTACAGTCGAGGGGATGGCAGCCCTTGAAGAAAGATACCCACTCATGGATAGAGACATGAAGATGTGTAGAGCGAGACCTGTTTTTGAGGAGTCGCTTGATGATTATTAGCTACTGTGCTGACCGACGGTGTTAATGATGTGGATAATGATGAGGAGGATAATGATGTTACTAGGGGTGCCATGTAGGTTGATGGCGATGATAATGAGGAGGAGGATCAGGATTACAATCCAGATAATGATGCTTAGTGGCCCAGGAAGTTCTTTTTTCCCTACCTTTTTTATATGATTGTGTGCATTAGGGATAGTGCACTGTTTAAGTGTGTAGTGGAGGAAATATTCCTGTTTGTTCTTTAATTGCTATATTTGTAGGTTGTAGCATAATTTCATAACCATAATAGTATCTTTATGATTTGTTAGTTCTTGGGCTCTAATAGCTAGTATGATGATGACTTATGACAACAGCTACCAATCCGACATTTAGATGGCTTCGTTTGAGGCTCTCTATGGCGGAGATGTACATCGCCTATTGGTTGGTTTGAAGTAGGTGAAGCTATGATGATCGGGCCAGATTCAGTCCATAAGGCCATGGAGAAAGTACAGCTCATATGGGACAGGTTGAAAACAACACAGAGTCACCAAAAGTCCTATGCGGATGTGAGGAGGAGAGAGATTGAGTTTGAAATTGGTGATTGGGTGTTTCTAAAGGTTTCTCCCATGAAGGGAGTGATGAGGTTCGGAAAGAAAGGGAAACTCAGTCCCCATTATGTAGACCTGTACAGGATTGTGAAATGGGTTGGAAAGGTATCATATGAGTTGGAGTTGCCCTCAAAATTAGCTTCAGTCTATTCAGTTTTCCATGTATCTCTTTTGAAGAAGTGTTTGGGAGATCCAACTGTAGTTGTTCCAGTTGAGAGTGGAGGTGGGAAGGACAGCCTTAGTTATGAGGAGGTTCCAATGGAAATAGTGGATCATCATGTTCGTAAGCTAAGGAACAATGAAGTAGCTTCAGCCAAGGTTTTATGGAGGAATCAACATGTTGAGGGAGCTAAACGGAAAGCCGAAGCAAATATGATGGCTAGATACCCACAACTATTCCTTACCGGCTCAGTTTAAGCTTAAGGTATCAATTTTGCCCCAGAACTCTATTTAGTTTCATGTTTAGCGCATATGCCCTAATTTGTTTGATGTCTATGAATGTATGTATGATTCATGATTTCAGTTTAATCATGTAGTTCAGTTTGGAGGTAGTCCATCCGTCAGTTTTCAGCTTATATGATTAGTATTTGAACGTGATGATTGCATTTCTCTACTTTTCTATATGTTTTCCAACATTCGAGGATGAATGTTCCAATGGGAAAGATATTGTAATTCCCCAAAAACCCTAAGACCAGACTCGGGAGTTGAAATGGAGAAAAACAAGATTTTCTACACTAGGTCCCAAAACACGTAGTCTTGTGCCCGTCAAGATGACCATAAGTCGTTAAGTGACTCACGGTGAGGAGTTATAACTTTTTTGGAAATTTTCAAGTTGGGGTGACCACGAGTGTGACCATGAGTCATGGTCAGACCCACGATTCATTACAACACCCGTGGTCAAGGGCAGTTGAAGGATGAAGAGCCAGCAGTGTACATCACGATTGGACACCATGAGTCGTGGTCAATTCGACGATTCGTTAAGTGAGTCGTGGTTAGAAGTTGGTCAAGGATTAAATTTTTTGAGCAGTCGAGGTAATGAGAGGTGACCACGAGTCTTGGTCACCAGTGACGAATCATTAGGTCCCTCATGGGGACTCTTTGAGGAAAAATGGGCAGTGTACTTAACGATAGGAGATCACGAGTCGTGGTCATGGGTAATGACTCGTCCAGTCCCTCATTGGGACTGCCAATTAGTTTCTCCCTGGTAGTTTATTTAGGGATTTTGCATAATTCCTATTATCCTAAGACCTAAACTACATCGTTTTAAGGTATTAATAGTGAGTTTTAAGAAGGGTAAGTTCTTCGTGCATGCAAGCTTAGAGGTCTAGAGAGGTGATCAAGCATAATTCCTTCCAAGTTCTTCTCAAGTTTCCTTGGGCAATCAGATAAGTTGTAGAATCAGATTCTCTCAAGTATGTAGGGTTATGAATGGGTTAATTTGTTCACACCCATGCCCAATACCTCTCTAAATCTTGAAAATCTATGTGCTGATCCTGTGGGGTTTTAACCCAATTCTTGAATTTCCTAAGTTTCTACCATGGGTATGATCTAAGCATGTTTCTATTGTTGAATTATGACTCTGAGAAAGTTTACGATGTTTTCAATTATAAATCATGTTTCAAGTTTTATAAATTGTGATGCCCATCCATGAAAGTTCATGAAAGTTGAGATCTATGATGTATGTTCAAGTATGATGAGATATTTACGAGAAAAGCATGTTTTCAAGTTACCCATCTGTAATCATGTTTTCAAGTGAATCAAGCATTTTCAAGCATATTTAAGTATTGGGCAGGCCCATATCTTCAAGTATGATTTACGATTTAATGAATTAGCTTACTACATGGTTTTGGCCTCAAGACTCCTAATTATGTTCAGCTTGTGGCGTGGTTTGAGCCAAGGCTCCTCACGTTATGATTTCAAATTATGTATGTATATGATTATTTAGCTTCATCACTAAACGATGGTCAGTTTCGTTGAAAAATGATGGAGAGCATATGCATGTTTTTGGGAGTAGTGTCTAGCACCGAGTAGGCTAAGGGTCAGTCAACCCTATGCCTCCTAACTATGTGCCAATATAGGTATGATCAGATTATTTGGGACCTCCATTGGAGCTTTCCCCTGTCCTAAGGGGCCTTCAACTTGATATCCATATAATTGTAGCGTCTTTAGCTCTGGCAAGGCTTTAGACGGCTCTACCCACTTGAGTGTGATAGTCGAGACCGCGTAAGCTCTATCATGGTAATGTCGGTTATATGACGAGTCTCCACTATTACACATGATTTTAGTTATACATGTTTTTCATTCATGATATATATATGTGTGTGTGTGTGTTTGTGTGTGTGTGTGTGTGTGTGTATTTTTAAGAAGGTTTTACCCAATGTTCAGTTTTACTTATGATTATCAGTTTTCAGCATTAGGTAATTCGAATTAGTTCTGTTTAGACCATGATTTCAGAAAATAACATGCAATCCCTACTCTAAGAATTCTTATCTTAATTATTATTTATTTTATGAATGTTATAATGATTTTACTTACTTAAGCAGTTTTACTTCCCTTGCATAATCGGTACATTCGACATACTAACAATATACTCTATGTTGTATCATTATATGATATAGGCTCCGATCTTTAGACTCAGCCCCATCAATAGCTAGTTCTTGGAGTTAGCATCCTGTCTCAGTTGGTGAGTCCTCATCTCTCGAGGACTCTTCCTTATAAGTTATCTCTATACTTTCAGTTTCTGACTTAGTGAGTTAATTGGGGTCTTGTCCCATCAACTCATCAAACGTAAAGGCTTTTTAGAAATATATTTTCTTCAACTTTCGACTTGCATTGTATGTTCTGTTGTTATGTTATGTTTATACTTCCTCTATGTTTTTTATGATTGATCTTCCATTTTATTGATTGAGTTAAATGTATCTTCATGCCATGGGTCGACTTGGAGTCTCTCGGGACTCCTTGCCCCATGTCCCGATCTGGCCTATGTTCGGGTCGTGATAGGCATGATCATTTGTGTATCTATGTTTTACTAGGAATTTACTCCTTTTATGGTGAGGATTGATTATGAGAAAAGCTTGGTAAATTATCCATTTGATTTCCCCATAAAAGTTATGGAACAAGCTTGAATAAAATGTTGAAATATTTCCATGTTTGGTTGTGTTGTGTCTGCCATTGGTGTGACTTTTTGGCTGCAGAACTTGGATTAAAAAATCATTATTTTATAGTTGTAATCTCAAGGAATTAAATAGGGCCAAACATTGGTTGTTGGAGAAAGAATCGGCTGAATAAACACGTCGGAATAATATGTAAAGGTGTCCCTATCCTTATTTTTCAAGAACGACTTTGTACTATTGAAAAGATCAATATCCCTATGTATTTGAACTCATATTGAGGAATATATGATTCTGTCCAAAGGGTTATTAGTACTTTTCAATATGCTTGAATGGTTAAGAGATGTTTGAACCAAAGAAATATGAAATGAAAGACGTAATGTTTATGATTATTATCATAGTTGTAAATCTAGTCAAACTCCCCATACCTTGGGCATCGTGACCTGGTCCTTTATAGAATGTTAGGTATATGTGATGTTAAATCTGTTTAAAGGTCTGGTTCCGGAATGAAGATGGTAAAAGAGTTATGAGAACGACGCATGGACGATCCTAAGGTAAGGAAGCAATGTCAAAGTCTTGTAAGTGAAAATGAGGTTATAAAAATAAGAACAACTTAACATGGTTTTATACCTTCTTGTGTGTCTATTACGAGGTACACAAGGACAATGGGAGATTTCATAATCCTTCTCTCTTAAGCTGAATGATAGGTTATCGAGTTTTCAAGCACTAACACTCTTACAACATTGTCTATGAATCTTATTGAAACTTTTGTGTTGTCTACATTTTTTGTGACTTTTATAAGTATTTAAATACATGAATATAATTAGTACTTGGAAGTTTTACGTTTTATTTATACCTACTTGAAGTCGTGTGTTACAAAAGAGGCCTATCCAGGACACAGACTCAAAATTTATCATTTTTCTGCTATATGTGTTGAATGACTCAGTGTAAGCCCTATCAACATATTTATGATTTATGATGAAGACTATTGATCTACCTGATAATGCTCAATATATTTCTCCCTATTAATAGAGGTGGCAACGGTTGTTGCCAAGAATAAAGTACCAGATGGGTGTAAGGGTCGAATCCCACAAGGAATTGAGATCAATGCTCAAAAAATTATAAACTAACTCAAACTAGAATGCATCATTATTTAAAATTTGGAAATTTAAATTGTGGAGAATAAGGGAAAATAATATCGAATTCAAATTTATAAACGTGGTTGAGCCAGTGATTTGTTGGAAAATGTGACAAAGGGCTAGGGATGTGCAACTAGATTTAGATTGATTCAATTGCCTTAAATTGAATTTCTAGCATCGATAGAGTGGATCAAAATATATCCCGTAGTTTTTCAACCACATTTTTGCCTTGGGTATTCTCAAACCCCAAGGTTACAATAAAATAATCATCCACAATACTTGGGGAAGGGTCAAGATATCTCTAGCCTCAACCCTTTAATGGTGTGGAGATGTGGGTTTTGACTATCTCTAGCTCAATCCCACACATCTACACTCCAAATTCTCTCTATTTTTTCTCACCCAAATCTCACCTATTTTTCTCAAGCTCGAGCAAGATAACTAAACTAAACTAGTGTTCGCAACCACTAATTTTTTAAATTAAAATTCAGAGGAAACAATAGATCCATGCTAATAGATTGAATCTAAGAACGATCTATCAATACCCAATCAAGTTTGAACACCTATCAAGCACACACCCCTAGGTAGCAATTTGGCTACTCATTAATGGATATAGAGAGACTATACCCATTAGGAAATAATCAATTATGATCATTTTGATTAACTAGATTAAGTTTTCTAAAATCTTCAACAATGGTGTACTTAGCTCAAAATATTGAAGAAGAAGAATAATGTACTCTACTCTTTCTCTCACTACTTCTCTCTAAATTCAGTTCTATGGTATGATATGATATCAATTTGGTGTGTACAATTTGTGGTAAAATCTGCTCATTCTCCTTGAAAAACTTTGCAAGTGTGCTCTTGGAATCTTCTTAGATACTTTTGTGCCATAACTGGAATTTTTTTCCCTTGTCAGTGTGATGGCCACTTGCAATGCAGGTGCCCATCCGTGAGCCACAGGTCTTAGCAGTATTAGTTGAAGTCCTTCTGCGGTTGCACCTGCATTTTGCAGGTGCCATCTTGCGCTTCACAGGTTCTTTCCTACTCCATATCCACTGATGACTGCGTGGCACACATTTACTTTATTTCCAGCAGAGTGATTTTTGTTCAATTTTTCTATTTTCCTTATCTAAGTTCAATCCTTACACAATCACAGAGAAAAGACATAAAATCTTCCTAAGCTGTGTAAAACTAAAGCAATAGCTCATGCTTAAAAGATTAATGAGTTGGTAAATTACCAACTCATCAATCCCTTAAACTTGAACTATTGCTTGTCCTCAAGCTAGGTATTCACCCACAACTTAGAATTGCATGAAGAACCTACATCATAAGAACTACACAAGGGACTACGTATGTTACGATCCGAGCATGGACCCTGGATGAAGACACGGGACCTAGAACCATGAATGACTCCAAGCTCCATGGTGTGGCATATTACTAGCACAATATAACTTATATGGAAAACCAAGCGGAAGCTAACTTAATTATAAGATATTCCCTTAGGGTTAACAAGATAATCATAATAATTTAAACACTGTGTCACAATGCAGATCATTCTGACTTTATGTCTACAAGCCTCTACTAATTGATGAGCAGCTGGGACAAGCCTTTTTCTAACTCCAAAGTTTAAATTGAAACGAGGTAAAGACTGAGATGAAGTAGAAAATTATAGTCCTTGAAAGATAAGGACTCACCCCTGCTAGTTGATGATGTCCGAAACATTTTTAACTGCGAGCTGAGTCTGAGTAACTTGATCTACATCATGAAATGATATAGCATAGAGTATGCGGTAAGTACTTTTAACTACTAAGCATGTAAGGTGAGTAAAACATGCTAGTAGAACAATAATCTGAAAATATGAACATAAATCAATATAGAACATGAGAGTATGGACAACATACTAAACATCATATTCTTGAAGTGATCATAATCCTGAGGTATTCATCATAAGATGAACGAAATTACCCAAGGTTTAGAAATAAAAAATCATGTAATGTATCATACTCAAAATTATCCATGAAAACTCATAAGCTGATTAATGGGTCAAAGATGCTATAAAATATTTATCAAAATATATGAACATAAGCAATTGAAATCATGAGGAACAATGAGATATTCTTATAACCGACTTACCCCATGTGAGCATACATGGAGCCCGGCTTGTAAATCCCAAGTCGGGAGGGTGTTCATATCTTTCCAAGGCTAGAACCATGAAAAAGGTATGATATCACTTATGGGTGGCCCATTTGGTCATGGGAGACACTCTCGTGGAGGACACCATCATGGCTATGTTGGCATGTAGTTCTGAGACCTGGGCGCGCTAGAACCTTGGCCTACTCGGTGTTAAATACTACTTCAAAAATATTTATAGTGCTCATATCATAATCATGAAACATACTTGAAGTAAATTGGCTAGTTAAAAATCCTGAAATACATGGACATGCTTGAAATACGTGAATTAGAAATGAATAAGGCCCTTGTGTCCGCCATAAACATAATCTTGATATTCATGAAAGTCATGCATACTTAAGAAAGCTGTCACATTCTTATATAATTCAAAATTCATGAGGAGTCCATATTAAAATCATGCATAAAAATCATTAAACATAGCTCAGGATTTGAGGGAATTGAGACCCTAAGAAAATCATGTAACATCATGGAAAAGGAATTAACCCTAGAAGTTCAAAATCATCTTTCCAACTTAGGATTCGTGATTTCATGAAAGCTTGATATGAACATAAAACCCTAATCATAGAATCATCAATTCAATCAAAATAGTAAAGCCCATAATGGAATCAAAGAGGAATTTAAAAATACCTAACCTAACCCTAGCATTTCTAGTTTAGGGCACGGGGAATGGGTGATCATGAATTTAATCATATAAAGGGAATGAGGGTGGAAGAAACCCTTCATTAATAACCCTAAATGCTTAGGTAAACTGATTTCATGACCTAGCCTGAGACCCAAGAAGATTTGATGAAGATGAAGATAATGAACCCCTTTTTTCTCTTGAGAGCCTTAAGGGAATTTGAACTTAGGAGATTAAAAATTACAAAAACACCCTTAATAATTCGATAGGAAATTTCATACTGCCGGAAATGATGAGTGACCTGACAACTCGTTAGGCAAATGATGAGTCATTTGATGACTTATTAGGTATATGACGAGTCGTTTCCTTAATCAGTGAATTACATTGGAATTCCCCACATTCCCCACTACTGCTCAAATGACGGGTAACTTAACGACCCGTGGGGTGTCCAAATGACCAGTCACTTGCTGACTCGGTGGGATGAATTCTGATCTTTTCAAATGACGAGTCATTTGATGACTCGTCAGGTCAAAAGATGTGTCAATTGATGACTCGTTGGGAGGCATTTTGATCTTTCAAATGACGAGTCATTTGATAATATGGGACTTGGTGCAGATTTTCCTACTTTTTGTATTTCAACTCTCGGGTCTTATCTTATGGACTTTTGGGGTGTTACAACTTAGCTTAAGACAACACCAACATCTCACACTGACTCAAGAAAATGAAAAGACTCAAAACATATTGCGCACATTAAATTGGTAACCACAAGCACTTGGCATATCTCACTTTCACTATTTCACTTCAAAAGAGTGGCATATTCCACAAATCAAGGTTCATAAGAATCTGAAGTAATTGAAAATCAATATTCAAGGTTTGCCTTAAAGTTCACTGCACAACTTGTCGCATTCATACTTCTCAATGGAAAACACAAGTTTTAGCATTTACTCCAAGAAAATGATGTCACTCACCAAATGAGAGAATCCCACTAACATACATGTAATTCACTACATAGGGATTATAAGATAATGTAAGGACTCTCACTCTTTCAAGAAAATTCAAGTGCACCCTTCAACTTTTCTCTCTTTTGTTCTTTTTTGTTTGATCAAGGGTTTTTTAAACTAGCAATTTTGTCTTTTCCTCAAGCAATAGGTGCTACCTCTCCCAGAAGCTCATTAATCTTCTTCTCTTTCTTGTACACCCCAAAACTTAGGCTTTTACCTGCATCACTTTTCATTTGTTTCACCCCCATTTCTTTGCTTCAATCCTCATTTTTTTCGTCACTAGCAATTAGGGAGGATGAGTGCCAAAGGAAAGGAATAAAGAGGGTACAAGGCTTGTAATGTAGCTTCCAAAGAAGAGGGTTAAGGATCACTAGTGGTTAATAAGGATTGATGTTAAAGGAGGCCATGTAGTGGTGAAGTGACTAATCAAAGAGGGCCTAAGTTCATTTTTGAAGCGTAGCTACATTTAAAATTTCACCTTGAAGCACATCCGGGGCAAGTCCTAGATGACTTTATCTCGCCACACAAGGCATCACACTCCAAGGAGTTCATCTATTCTCAAGTTAATTGAAAAGGATGACTTTAGACAAGTTATTTCGAGTTTTACATGCTCATTTTGCAAATAAAAAAGCCAAAGGAAGAATGTACAACTCATGACAAGAGAGTGCTCATTTTTTTTCAAATTCAAGCCCCTTTTTCAACTTTAGAAAAACAATTTGCTATGCCAAATTCTTTTTAAATTTTTTGTGGTACCGATCAAGGTAAGTGCAACAACGACTCAAAGATATGGCATTTTCCTTTAAGAATGTTGCCTCTCAATCAATCATAGGGAAATTTCACCTAATTTGACACACAAAAAGAAAAACAAAAATTGCTCCTAGGAAAAGAATCATGGTATAAAGAAATACCTTGGAGCTTATTACTATCTATTATCTACAAAGGCAATTTGCAATGCATGGGTCAAGAATTAATTTGAATGTAAGACCAACCCGTCAATGGCAGCTCATATTATCAAAGCAAGAAAAATATCCCAACAATTTAATTACATCAAAATAAGATGAGGGTTTTTATTTATCTAAACAACCATCTAAAATACTTAAAAACATCAATAGCAAGCTTGACAAGGGAAACAAGAGTCAATAATCAAATGAAAAATAAAATGACCACTAGAAAAAGAGCACTCCCCACAATAAACTACAAATTATACATTGTCCCAATGTATAAATGAAGAATGAGGAGGGGTAAGAACTACCTGAACCGACTACTTCTTTCATCATCATCAGCCGCCTTGACCTCATCATCACAATCTCAATGCTCCGCCACATCGTCCTCCCCCATGTCCACAAGAAAGTCATCAATAGGTCCTCGGGCTGTTTGTAGGGCAGCCATGGCTTCATCTGAGCAGCTTACATCAGGATCAGCTAATAGTGCCCTGCTTCTCAATTGTCTCACATTTGCTTGGTGAGAGGAGACTGCTCCCTCAACCATATCAACTCGGTAGCACAGCTTATTTAAACTATCAAAAACATCCTTCATTGTACTCTTACTTAACTTCTTGATGAGGGCTGACAGACTCATGGTCAATTTCCTTAGTTTGTTTTAATGAGAGTAGGTCATATCGGCTAGCTTTTAAAGCCTTCTTAGCCTAGAAGATGAAGGTGGTGGTGAAAACTCATGATATGGCACTTCCGCTAAAGCATGTCTCGCTATTTTAAGTAGAACCATTGAGATCAAGCATTAATGGAACCTCATCAAAGTCATGGTGTCACAACCCGAGCCAATACCTTAGAGTGACAAGTAACCCCAAGCTAACCCATGGTCGATGGTAACACTTGTAATCTGAATAATCATAACAAAAGCTTAAATAGTAAAATCGTTAAAGAAAAATTAAATAATAAAAGTTTATACATTTGAAAGAAAAACAGAAAGTCTGAGTCTGTGTCTAAAAGCCATATACAAATGAGGAGGTGTTGGAACAAGCCCGTTGCTAACTCTAAAGTCTAACTGAAAGAAATAACTTAATAATAAAATATCATCCTCGAAAGATAAGGACTCACCAATCACAACTTTTGATATTATCGGAAGGAAAATCATCTAATGGTACTGGGCTGAGAACCTGCACCTGTATCATGATACGATACAACATTGAAGGTATGTTTTAGTACTTTGAATGTACTGAGTAAATGAGAGAAAATCTAACATAAAGATCAAATAACTGAACTGTAATGACATGCAATGAACAACTGAAATATTGAAACTAAATAACTAAAATATAACTAAAATGGTCAAAAATGACCCAGACTGATAGTTATAGACATGCCCTGAATTTGAGATACTAATCTGAGCTAACTATACAAAACTGAGCTAAACTAAGTAAATTGAAACTATAATGACTAGTGGGAGAGTCTATAATTGATATATAACCAGGTGAGTTAGATGTGGAGTCCGATTTATACACCCCAACAGTAGGACCCAATATACCTTGCTAGGGTATAAAGGTATGAACCGGATGATCACAAGGTTGGGGCAATAGGGCCAATAAAATAACCTACGGTGGCAATGTAGTTATAGGAACCTAGGTGCGTGGAACCCTGTTCAGCTCAGGTTAATTCCTAGTCCCACTGGATAGTACTAGACTGACTACTAAGCTAATATATTGAAATCGGGGTCCAAGACTAAGTTAGAGATACCTATCTAGAAGTACCCTAAGAGTCCTATCAGATTGGAATCTGTAACTGGTGTTCTAAGACTGGCCAGAGCTACTTATCTGGAAACCTCGTAACTGTCTAAAGAGCAAATTGAAATTTGATGACTGATATCTGAGTCTAGTAATTGATAACTAGGAGGCACCACTGACACCTCAAGGAAAGACTGTAGTCAAACTAATCAGCTAACATTTTTGAAAAGTACTAGGCATGCTAACATTCTGACTAAAACTAGACTAGCATGCAATTGACTGAGATTTCAACTAATTTTAAAAATATGGGAATCCCAACACTGGTAGAGTCAAGACACATGAATAACTACTAAATTATGCTAGACCCTAATATACTGCATTCAAAAACTAGGGCTAAATCATTTCACAAGTAGCTAGTTTTCCACATGATTTCTATGAATTTAGGAAAAACATAGAATCTAATAACATGGATAATACTCCTCCTGAAATTTATAAAATTCTGTCTAAAAACTTTCCAAATTTCAAAACCTCAAGGCTATAACTGATAGACGGCTAAGGAAGGGTTTTGGGGACACAAGGGAAGAAGAATTCCGTTGTTGAATTCCCACATACCTGGTGAAAAAATCCTAGAGAAAATCCCTTAAAAATCTGAGGAGAATTTCGAGTGCCCTAGCTCCTCCTCTGAGTTTTTTTGGTAGAATAATTACTATCTAATTTTCTGAGGGGATATAAGGGGTGAAGTAATGGTTGATTACCCCTCTAAATTCCCTAAAAATGACCCAAAATGATGTAGTTTAGGGATTAAAAAGGTGTGTAATTACAAAAATATCCCAGGGGAAAAATCTATAAAAACTGCTGATAGGGACCAATGGGTCAATCAATGAGTCGTTGGTTGAGACCACGACTCATTGGGACCAGTTATTGGTCCTGAGGCCTAGGTTCTGGGCTCACTGGAACTGGCAACAAGAGGGACCAAGTCTCGGATGAACCAATGGGTTTTCGGTTCCTCCCATTATAACTAGATGAGACAATTGGGAAGCCTGAAAATGGGCAACACAACAACTCGATGTTAGACGGAACGGGTCGTTGTGCCAAGTCATCACCTCCACTGGAGTGGTTCCTAAGATCCCTTAACTTGGCACCACAGGTGGTCACAATGATTCATTGTGTGATACAACGAGTTGTTGTTTCAATTCATCATCACTAAAGGAGGTTTCTGGGAATCCCAACCAATGACTCACACCACGAGTCATTGTCTCACACAACGACTCGTTGGTTGAGTCATTCGTTCCTGGAAAGGAAGTTCTAAGCTGGGGACCTATGAGTGATAAGAAGACTCGTTGTTCCTCACAATGGGTCATTCCATATCCTATTGGTTCTCCAAGGACTAAGGAAAAGCTGACCTCGATGGAGACAACAGGTCATTGGAGCTGACCACTACTCGTTGTCTCAATCGTTCTGAGGCAACTTTTCTGGTTTCCTATGGATTTTTCTTGCAAGGTCTGAGTTTTGGTCTAGGAATGTTTTGGAGTGTCATAATATTTCCCCTCTAGGATCATTCATCCTCGAATGAAAGCTAAAACTATTGGAAAATAGGGAAAAAAGTTGCCATTCCCAGACTGAGGCTATAAACTAATTTCTGAAGGAGTAACTGACTATGTACCGACATAATCGTGCTAATAGAGTTGATGCAACTAGAATGTACCTTGAAAATCTAAATAGAGTTGATGAGTTCAGAACTGAATAGAGTATTAAGGAGCGATTTAGTACCTGATGCTGGAACGAACTGGAAGTGAATAAATGAGGGTATCTTGACATCATGTCTGGCTTTGCCTCCCATATGGCTCCCTCAACTAGCTGGTTCATCCATAAGACTTTCACCGAAGCGACATCCTTGTTTCTCATCTTATGATCCTAAAGGTCAAGGATCTTAACTGGGACCTCTTTGTAAGAGAGACTATCTTTCACTCCCACACTATCTAGTGGCACAACTGAAGTTGGATCACCGATACACTTCTTCAACAATGACACATGGAAGACTGGGTGCACAGATGCTAACTCTGGAGGTAATTCTAACTCACATGCAATACTTCTAATTCGCTTCAGAATTCTATAGGATCCCACATATCTTGGACTGAGTTTTCCTTTCTTCCCAAACCTCACTTACTTCATGGGTGAAATTTTTAAATAAATCCAATCATCTACTACAAATTCTAACTCTCTTCTCCTCACATTAGCATAGGATTTCTATCGGCTTTGTGTTGTTTTCAACCTCTCCCTAATAAGTTGCACCTTCTGCATAGCTTCATTAATTGAGTGTGGCCCGATTAGGGTAGCTTCACCAACCTCAAACCACCCTATAGGAGACCTACACCTCCTACCATATAATGCTTCAAACAGGGCTATTTGGATATTGCAGTGGTAGCTGTTGTTGTACGCAAACTCAATGAGAGGTAGGTGATCATCCCAACTTCCCTTGAAATCGATCGCACATGCTCTCAGCATATCTTCCAATGTCTGGATAGACCGCTCAGCTTGTCCATCTTTCTAAGGGTGAAAAGTTGTGCTAAGCTTTACCTGGGTACAGGGTCCTTTCTGAAAAGACTTCCAAAATGCAAGATGAATTGGGTACCTCTATATGAAATAACGGACAAGGGCACCCCATCCAGTCTGACCAACTACCAGATATATAGCCTAGCATAGTTCTCAGCTGATTCTGTAGTTTTACAGGGAGGAAATGTGCTGACTTGGTCATCCGGTCTACTATGACCAAGATTGAGTCATGCTGCCGATGAGTACAAGCTAGATCTGTAATAATGTCCATATTCACTTCTTCCCACTTTTATATGGGTATGCTGATGTCCTAAGTCATACTTGCCGATCTCTGATGTTCCACCTTAACCTACTGGCAGTTGGGGCACTTAGCCACAAATTATGCGATCTCTTTTCATGCCGTTCCACCAGTAAATATCTTGTAGATCACGATACATCTTAGTGGCACTTGAGTGGATAGAATATCTCGAACTATGTTCTTCAGCCAATATCTGTTGTCTCAAGTCACCTACATCCGGTACACAAAGTCTACCCTGGTAATGGAGCACACCATCTCCCTCTTTGGAGAAAGACTCCACTTTTTTTTTTCTGAGAACTGCTTCCTTTAGATTAAGAAGTACGAAATCTTCATCCTGCCTTGACTTAACTTCAACGACAAATGAGGAATCCAATCCACTCTGCGCTACTACCCTGCCCTCGGCTGAATCAACCGACTGCACTCCCAACTGAGCTAACCTGTGAATATCTTCTGCTAGTTCTTTTCTGCTCTCCTCAACATGAGCCACACTACCCATGGACATCCTGCTTAGAGCATTAACTACCACATCGGCTTTGCCCAGGTGGTATAGCACACTCATGTTGTAATATTTCAATAGCTCCAACCACCTTCTCTGATGAAGATTTAAATCTTTTTGCCTAAACACATACTGATGGCTTTTATGATCGGTGAAAATATCCACATGAGCCTCGTAAAGGTAGTGCCTCCATATTTTCAACGCAAATACCATTGCTGCCAACTCAAAGTCATGAGTAGGATAGTTATTTTTGTGAACCCTGAGTTGTCTGGAGGCGTAAGCTATCACCTTACCCTGCTGCATTAGTACGCAAACGAGTCCAACTCTGGAAGTGTTGCAACATACAACAAATCCATCTGTTCCTTCTGGTAAGGTTAACTCCTGGAAACTCTTCTCACATGCATTTGGCCATTGAAACTTCACCTTTTTCTGAGTCAACCTATTTAGAGAAGATCCAATAGAGGAAAAACCTTCCATAAAATGTCGATAATAATAGACTAGACCCAAGAAACTTTTGATAAAGGTTGGGGAAGTAGGTCTTAGCCAATCTTTCACTGACGTATCTTTTGAGAATCTATCTTAATACGTTCACCGAAGACAACGTGACCAAGGAAAGTCCTAGACTTCAACCAAAATTTACATTTGCTGAATTTAGCGAACAACTGGTGGTCTCTGAGCGTCTATAGGACTATGCTCAGATGGTTAGCATGTTCCTCCTCATTTCTGGAGTATATAAAAATAACATCAATGAACACAATGACGAACATGCCTAGATATGTCTTGAAAACCCTTTTTATCAGGTCCATTAAAGTTGTGGGGGCATTAGTTAGTTTGAAGGATATAACCATGAATTCATAGTGACCATACCGTGTTTTGAAGGTTGTTTTCGGTATGTCACATTCTTTGACTCTAAGCTGATGATACCCCGACCTGAGATCTACCTTTGAAAAACAACTAGCTCATTGAAGCTGATTGAATAAGTCATCAATCCGGGGTAGGGGATACTTGTTTTTAACTGTGACTTTCTTAAATTGATGGTAATTGATACACATGCTGTGAGTACCATCTTTCTTTCGCATGAATAATACTAGAGCAACCCATGGAGAGATACTGGGCCTCATGAAACCTTTATCAAGAAGGTCTTTTAGCTGCCCCTTCAACTCCTTAAGCTCATCTATAGCCATTATATAAGGAAGGATGGAGATTGGCTGAGTGTCTGGAAGAAGTTCTATGCCCAAGTCTATTTCCTGCTTAGGTGGGACTCCGGGAAGATCTTCAGGAAACACGTCAGGGAACTCGCTTACAATTGGAACTGACTGGATAGTTGGGGTCTCAGAGCTAGAATCCTTAACCCGAACTAGGTGATAAATGCACCCCTTAAAAATAAGCTTTCTTTCCTCAAAGTAGGAAATAAACCTACTCTTAGGCGATGAACTATTACCCATCCACTCTAAAATTGGCTCGTTAGGGAACTAAATTCTAATGACTCTAGTTTTGTAGTTGACTGAGGCATAACCGGAGTGTAATCAATCCATGCCAAGGATGAGATCAAAATCGACCAAGTCGAACTCTACGAGATTAGCTGGAATGATCTTATTCATGATTGAGACAGGGTAGTTTCTATACACCCAGTTGGCTCTAACTGACTCAGCAACTGAGGTAAAGACTGAGAATGCTTCTGAGAGGACTTCTGGACTAATTTCAAACTATACAGCTATATAGGGAGTCATGAATGATAGTGTGGCTCTTGGATCTAGTAGGGCATACACATCTAGATAGAAGAGACGTAACATACCCATGACCACGTCAGGTGATCTCTCCTGATCCTAATAGGAGGATAAAGCATAAAAGAAGTTTTGGTGCTGACCGCCATCCGTACCTGAAGTGTTGGCTTGCTGCAGCTGCTGAAGTGCTAGACTGTGATCTCCCCCATCTTGTTGATTGGCATTCTCTGAGATGGTTACCTAGCTGTCCACACCCAAAGAAACACTCTCTGCCCTGAAGGCATTCACCTGGATGGTTCTTTCCACACTTAAGGAAAGCTAGATAGCATTTGCTGGCACCGTGACTTTGGGACTAAGAGCTAGATGCCCCACCCTTCCAATCCTTGTGGGATCGGAAAGTAGGGGCGCTGTCTGAAGTAGCTGTTGGAGCCCTCTGTTGCTGCTTCTGCTGCTATGGGATGCTGCTGCTGCTATGGGCAGCTACTACCACCAAACCTCTGGTAGCCATAATCTGATTGGCCAATCCTATCCCACTTTTTCTCCCACTCCTTGCCTTTTAGGTTTTATGCCTCAATCTGCTAGGCATGAACAATCAGATATGAGAGGTCAATGTATTTGATGAGAATTGCAATCATGCACTCCTTAAGGACCATGTTTGATACTCTGTTGACGAACTAAAGTATGCGAGCCCGTGGCTCGGCTACCATCTCTGGAGCATATCTCAACAACCGTGTGAACTCGGGTGCATATTCTTCCAACGTCCTGTTACCCTATTTCAAAGTCATGAATTCTGCCACCTTAGCCTCCCATACCTCCTAGGGAAAGACTCTATCTACGAAGGCTATTGTGAACTCTTCCCACTCCACTGGTTCCGCTCCCGCTGGTCTCCCTTCTTTGCACTAATTGTACCAGATCTGGGCTACCCCTTTCAACTGGTAGGCAGCCAGGTCAGCAGTCTCAGTGGAGCTAACACCTATAATTTAGGTGATCTTCCATATCTCATGCACAAACTCCTATGGGTCCTCTCCCACCATAGATCCATGAAAGGATGGATGCTTCATTTGGTTAACTCCCGAACACGGGCAGCTGCTGCGGACCTATTTGAGTTAACTTGGATGACCTCCTGGTTCACTTGGTTTGTGAATGTCTGAGCCAGCAGCTGAATTGCCGCTCTGAATTCTACTAAGGACACTTGGTCATGCAGCGGAGCTGCTGGAGCTAGTGGGGCAGGTCATTTAGCATTGCTAGCCCTTCTGCCATTTTCGCATCATGGAGGCATGGTATCACTAAAACAAAATAGAGCATGAGTTAGGAGGACATTTCTAGAATTGAACTTCAACTCACGATAAAGAATATGAATAAAAAGGGAGTTTCCTTAACAGCGTCTCGTGTCGTAAGTGTGGCGCGCTTCACACCCATGAACAGGAATGTACTTGACGTGGCTTTCAGACATCCTAGGATGCTCTAAACCTAGTGCTCTGATACAAAGTTTGTCATAACCCAAGTCTATACCCTAGACAAGACACGGTACCTGGAGTTACAAGTAACCCCAAGCAAACCCATAGTCTATTATAACACTGTTAATCTGAGTAATCATAGCGGAACCTTAAATAATAAAACCATTAAAGAAATAATAAATAATAAAAGTTTGTACATTTGTAAGCAAAACTAAAAGTCCGAGTTTGTGTTTGAAAGCCATCTACAAATGAGGAATTGTTGGGACAAGCCCCCAACTAAATCTAAAGTCTAACTGAAAGAAATAACTGAATAATAATAAAACATCGTCCTCAAAAGATGAGGACTCACCAACTACAACTACTGATATTACTGAAAGAAAAATTGTCTAATGGTGCTGGGGCTGAGAACCTTTGCCTGTATCATGATATGATACAGAATAGTGGTACACGTCAGTACTTGAATGTATTGAGTAAGTGGGAGAAAACATAACATAAAGATCAAATAACTGAATTGTAATGACATGCAATGACCAACTAAAATACTGAAACTAAATAACGGAAATATAATTGAAATGGTTAAAAATGACCCTAACTGATGGTCATAGACATGCCCTTAATCTGAGATGCTGATATAAGCTAACTGTACTAAACCAAACTAAACTGAGTAAACTGCAATTGTATTGACTAATAGGAGAGTCTATAACCAACATATAACCATATGAGCGAGACGTGGAGTCCGATGTATACACCCTATCGGTAGGACCCAATATACCTTGCCAGGGTATAAAGGCATGAATTGGGTGATCACAAGTCTGGGGCCTTAGGGCCAATAAAATAACCTATGGTGGAAATGTAGTTCTGGGAATCTGGGTGCGCTGGAACCCCGATATTCTTGGTGCTATGTCCTACTCACCCTGGATAGTATTAAGCTAAATAGTAAGTTGATAGCTCGAAACTGGGCTCCAAGACTAAGTCAGGAATACCTATCTGCAAGTACCTTGAGAGTCCTATCAGACCGGATTCTATAACCGGTGTTCTAAGACTAGCCAGAGTTGCTTATCTAGAAGCTCATAATAGCTTAAAGATCAAACTAAAATCTGATGACTAATATCTGAGTCTAATAACTGATAACTGGTGGCACCACTGACACCTCAAGGAAAGACTGTAGTCAAACTAATCAGCTTGCATTTCTAAAAAGTATTGAGTATGTCAACATTCTGACTGAAAGTGGACTAGCATTCAATTGACTGAGATTTCAACTAATTTTAACAATATTGGAATCCCAACACTGGTAGAGTCAAGCAACATGAATAACTACTCAATTATGCAAGATCTTAACATACTACATTCAAAAACTAGGCAAAATCATTTCACAAGTAGCTAGTTTTCCACATGATTTCTAAGAATTTAGGAAAATCATAGCAGCTAATAACATGGTTAATACTCCTCCCAAAATTTATAAAATTTTATTTGAAAACTTTCTAAATTTTGAAACATCAAGGATATAATTGATAGGAGATTAAGGAAGGTTTTTCAGGACACAAGGGAAGAACAATTCCCTTGTTGAATTTCCATGTACCTGGTGAAGAAATCCCAGAGAAAATCCCTTAAAAATCTAAGGAAAATTTTGAGTGCCCTAGCTCCTGCTCTGAGTTTTCTTTTGAGAGAATAATTACGATCTGATTTTCTGAGAGGATGAAAGGGTGGAGTAACGATCGATTACCCCTATAAATACCCCAAAAATAACCCAAAATTATGTAGTTTAGGTATTAAAAAGGTGGGAAATAAAAAAAATATCCTTGGGGAAAATCTGAAAAAACTGCCAATAGGAACCAACGGGTCACTCAATGAGTCGTTGGTGGAGACCATGACTTATTGGGACCATTCTTTGGTCTTGAGGCTTGGGTTTCTAGGCTCACTGGATCTGGCAACGAGAGGGACCATGACTCGTTGGATGAACCAATAAGTCGTTGGTTCTTCCCGTGATCACTAGATGAGAAAATAGGGAAGCTTGACAACGGGCAACACAACAAATCATTGTTAGACCCAACGGGTCCTTCTGTCTAGTCATCACCTCCATTGGAAAGGTTCCTAAGATCCCTGAACTTGGCACCACGGGTGGTCATAACTACTCATTGTGTGATACAATGGGTCGTTGTTGCCACTTGTTGTCACTAAAGGAGGTTTCTAGGAATCCCAACCAACGACGCACACCACGAGCCATTGTTTCACAAGATGACTCATTGGTTGAGTTGTCGGTTCCTGGATAAGGGAGTTCTGTGCTGGGGACCAATGAGTGACAGGTCGAGTCGTTGTTCCTCAAAATAGGTCATTCCATGTGTTGTTAGTTCTCAAAGGACCAAGGCAGGGCTGACCACAATTGAGACAATGGGTCATTGGAGCTGACCATGACTCGTTGCCTCAGTCGTTCTGAGGAAACTTTTTTGGTTTCTTCTAGATTTTTCTTGCAAGGTTTGAGTTTGGTCTAGAAAAGTTTTAGGGTGTTACAATATCTCCTCTTGGGATCATTCATCCTCAAATGAAGGCTAAAAATATTGGAAAACTAAGAAAAGAGCTACAATTCCCAAACTGAGGCTATAGACTGATTTTTGAAAGATTAACTGACTCCGTACTGACTTAATCATGCTAACAGAGTTGATGCAACTTGAATGTACCTTGAAAAGCTGAATAGAGCTGATGAGTACAGAACTGAACAGAGTATTGAGGAGGGAATTAATACCTGATGCTGGAACAGAACTGGAAGGGAATAAATGAGGTATCTAGAAATCATGTCTACTTATGCATCCCATATGGCTCTCTCAACTAGCCGGTTCCTCCACAAGAATTTTACCAAAGCGACTTCCTTGCTTCTTACCTTATGATCCTAACGGTCAAAGATCTGAATTGAGACCTCTTCTTAAGAGAGACTATCTTTCACTCCCACTCTGTCCAGTGGCACAACTGAAGTTGGATCACCGATGCACTACTTCAATAGTGACACATGAAAAACTGGGTGCACAGATTCTAACTCTGGGGGTTATTCTAACTCATATTCGATACTGCCAATTCGCTTCAGAATTCTGTAGGATCACACATGTCTCAAACTGATTTTTCCTTTCTTCACAAACCCCACTCACTTCATGGGTGAATTTTTAGATAAATTCAATCATCTACTGCAAATTCTAACTCTCTTCTCCTCCCATCAACATAGGATTTCTGTCGGATTTGTTCTATTTACAACCTCTCCCTAATAAGTTGCACCTTCTTCATATATTCATGAATTGAGTCTAACCCGATCAGGGTAGCTTAACCAACCTTAAACCACCCTATGGGAGACCTACACCTCCTACCATATAACGCTTCAAACGGGGCCATTTGGAAACTAGACTGGTAGCTGTTATTGTACGCAAACTTGATGATAGGTAGGTGATCATCCCAACTCCCCTTAAAATTTATAACACATGCTCTCAGCATATCTTTAAAGGTCTGGACAGTCCAATCAGCTTGTCCATCTGTCTGTGAGTGAAAAGCTGTGTTGAGCTTGACCTAGGTACATTTCCTTTCTGAAAAGACTTCTAAAAATGTAAGGTGAACTGGGTACCTCTTTCTGAAATAATGGACAAGAGCACTCCATGCAGTCTGACCAACTCCTGGATATATAGCCTAGCATAATCCTCAACTGAATCTATAGTTTTAACTAGGAGAAAATGTGTTGACTTGGTCATCCGGTCTACTATCACCCAAATTGAGTCATGCCGCTGACGAGTACGAGGTAAACCTGTAATAAAGTCCATATTCACTTCTTCCCACTTTCATGTGGGTATGTTGATGTCCTGATTCATACCTCTATGTCTTTGATGTTCCACCTTAACCTGCTGGCAATTCGGGCACTTAGCCACAAATTCTACTATGTCTTTTTTCATGTCGTTCCAATAGTAAATATGTCATAGATAAAGGTACATCTTACTGGCACCTGGGTGGATAGAATATCTCGAAATATGTGCTTCAGCCAGTATCTGCTATCTCAAATCACCTACATCCAGCACACATAGTTTACCCTAGTAACAGAGCATACCATCTCTCCCTTAGGAGAAAGCCTCCATTTCTTTTTTGAGAACTGCTTCCTTTAGCTTAAGCAGTATGGGATCTTCATCCTGCCTTGACTTAACTTCAAAGACTAACAAGGAATTCGATCCACTCTGCACTACTACCCTGCCCTAAGCTGAATTAACCTACTGCACTCCCAACCGGACAAACATGTGGATATCTTTTGCTAGTTCTTTTATGCTCTCCTCAACATGAGCCACGCTCACCATGGACATCCTTCTTAGAGCATCAGCCACCACATTGGCTCTTCGCAAGTGGTATAACACATTCATGTCGTAGTCCTTCAATAGCTCCAACCACCTTCTCTAATGAAGATTTAAATCTTTCTAACTGAAGGCTCATGTGATGGGTGAAAACATCTACCTGAGCCCCTTAAAGGTAGTGCCTCAATATTTTCAACGCAAACACCACTGCTGCCAACACTAGGTCATGAGTCGGAGAGTTCTTTTTGTGAACCTTGAGTTTTCTAGAGGCATAAGCTATCACCTTACTCCGCTGCACCAGAACGCAACCGAGTCCAACTCTAGAAGCGTCGTCATATACAACAGACCCATCTGTTCCTTCGCTAAGGTTAACACATGAGCGGTAGTAAGTTGAGTATTCAAATCCTTGAAACTCTTCACACATGCATATTTCCACTAAAACTTCACCTTTTTCTGAGTCAACCTATTAAGAGGAGATGCAATAGAGGAAAAACCTTCCACAAAATGTCAGTAATAATCGGCTAGACCCAAGAAACTTCTGATATTGATTGGGGAATTAGGTCTTGGCCAATCATTCACCGCTTCTATTTTTTGAGAACCTACCTAAATACCTTCACCCGAGACTATGTGACCAAGGAAAGTCACAAACTTCAACTAGAATTCAGATTAGCTAAATTTAGCGAACAACTAGCAGTCTCTGAGCGTCTGTAGCATTATCGTCATATGGTTAGCATGTTCCTCCTCGTTTCTAGAGTATACCAAAATGTCATCAATGAACACAATTATGAATATGCCTAGATATGACTTCAAAGCCATGTTCATCAGGTCCATGAAATCTACGGGGGCATTAGTTAGTCCGAAGGACATAATCACAAATTCATAGTGACCATACCGAGTTTTGAAGGTTGTTTTCATTATGTCACATTCTCTGACTCTAAGTTGATGATACCTCGACATGAGATCTACCTTGGAAAAATAACTGGCTCCCTAAAGCTTATCGAACAAGTTGTCAATCCTAGGTAGGGTATACCTATTCTTAACTATGGCATTGTCCAATTGATGGTAATTGATGCACATTCTAAGAGTACCATCTTTATTTCGCATTAATAATACTAGAGCACTCTATGGAGAGATGTTGGGCCCAATGAAACCTTTATCAAGAAGTCTTTTAGTTGTTCCTTCAACTCCTTAAGCTCAGCTGGAGCCATTCTGTAAGGAGGGACGGAGATGGGCTGAGTGTCTGGAAGAAGTTCTCTGCCAAAGTCTATTTCCAGCTGAGTAGGGACTCTAGGAAGATCTTCGGGAAACACGTTGGGGAACTCACTGACAATTGGAACTGACTGGATAGATGGGCTCTCAGAGCTGGAATCCTTGACCCGAACTAGGTGATAAATGCACACCTTAGAGATAATCTTTCTTTCCTTATGGTAGGAAATAGACCGACCCTTAGGCGCTGAACTACTGCCCAACCACTCTAAAACTAACTCATTAGGGAACTGAAATGTGACAACTCTAGTTCTGCATTTGACTAAGTCATAACCAGAGTGTAACCAATCCAAGCCAAGGATGAGATCGAAATCGACCATGTCTAACTCTATGAGATTAGTTGGAATGATCTTATTAAAGATTGAGAATGGGCAGTTTCTATACAACCGGCTGGCTCTAAATGACTCACCTACTTAGGTAGAGACTAAGAATAGTTCTGAGAAGACTTCTGGATTGATTTCAATCAGGATAGCTACATAGGGAATCATGACTGATAGTATTACTCCTGGATCTAGTAGGGCATACACATCTAGATGAAAGAGACGTAACATATCCGTGACCACGTTAGGTAAGCTCTCCTGATCATGATGGGAGGACAATGCAAAAAAAGACATTTTTGGTGCTGACTGTCATTCGTACTTGAAATGTTGGACTACTAAACTGGTCAGCCTGCTGGAGCTACTGATATGGTAGACTGTGATCTCCTCCATCCTACTGATGGGCATTCTCTAAGCTGGGGACCTATGAGTGACAGGATGACTCATTGTTTCTCACAATGGATCGTTCTATGTCCTGTTGGTTCTCGATAGACCAATGCAGGGCTGGCCACAACTGAGACAACAGGTCGTCGGAGCTGACCATGACTCGTTGTCTCAATCATTCTGAGGCAATGTTTCTAGTTTCTTCTGGATTTTTCTTGCAAGGTCTGAGTTTGGTCTTGGAAAGTTTTTTGGTGTTACATATGGGTTGTGGAGTATAAAGTTTGGCATATTCTTATGCCCATTTGCCATACTTTTACCTATCTTTTATCATATTTTTAAATGATTATCCTTATGAAATGCATGATTTCATAAATGTGTGTGTTAAATGAGCTATCAATTGTATTTTTGGTTGTTTTAGCAGACAACATATGAAAAAATACCCAAAAATGGTGCATGGTCTGAAGAAATAAGAATTCGAGGAAAATTTGGCCTGGTTAGATAGCTAGTGTGGCATGCCAGAGCCTATACATTAGAGAAACTTGTGCACAGGTAGGTGATATGGATGGCATCGTCTGCCAAACCTCAAACTTTAAAAGAATTTTTTATCAACACCTTGACTATTTGAGTGAAGTGGTATGCCAATGAGATTTCAGACCTGGAAAAAATTTCTAACACTCTTGTACGTTGACAGAAGTGGCGCGCTAGGTCCAGAGATGCAGAATTTTGACTAACACCATTGAAAGATGGATGGACTGGCGCGGCAGGGCCTGTCCGGGATGGATTTTTATAAGTCCAAAAGATGAATTACTTAAGGATAAAAGAGTCATTTATTACCATTCTTATAAATACTTTGTCTAGGGCATTCATTAGGCATCTATCAATCAGATTTATAATTGTATGCAGTCTTTTGGGGGAGAGAAAGAAGTCCATTTTCTTCTTAGATTTTTGTTTGTTACTTTTAGCTTTATTAATTCGAATGATGAATTCTTTGATTTTGCACTTGAACATGAGTGGTTAAACTCCAGTTCTAGGGTTTTGGCCATGGTTTGATGGGTGTAGTTGAATATTCATTTATGCTAGATGTTGAATTCTTCTTTTCAAGATTGTTTTTTCTTATTTAATTTCATGCTTATTCATTAGACTGATCACCTTTCGAATATTAACTGTTGGCTCTTTGGTTGAATCGAGAGAGGGTACTAATAAGGGTTAAAAGAAAGCATGGAGTAGGTACGATTATCTTGTTCAAAAGATCAAAAGTTGATTTTGTTGTTGAGGATAGGGATATACCCTGCAACCTACTCAGTTGAGTCAAGTATCTTCAACTGTGGTCTCGTGTTTATCATGCAACCATATGAATAGAGGTGTTGAGGTTCATAAGATAGCTTTTTGTCTATTTGGTAGGATATTTGAGAAGTAGTTCCTAACTTGCAACTAGCAATATTAGAAGGATTTTATCCTACGAAATTGAATCCTAAAACTCAACCTAAAAGCAAAAGTGCCAAGACCCTAAATTTTTTTCATCATTTGAATTACAAACTCTTGTCGCAAATGAATTTAGTTTCTTAGTTTAATTGACATTCCTTGTTTATTGGAATAATCTCAAAACCATTTCCGCATTTTACTTATGTTTTCTTAAATAGTGAAATAAAGGTTCGAACTTAAGCAATTAATCTGACAAGTCTCTGTGGGAGTTCACTATCCTATATTAGTTGATGACCATGTGCGCATGGAGACATCTTGTTTTTGGCGCCGTTGCCAGGATTTGAATATTTACTAATTATTTATAGGTTAGGATTTTTATTTCACTATTCTTCATTTTACATTTGTTGTTGAATGTTGAAAATTTTAGGTATTGTTTGTTCGGTGTATGCCATCTACCAGAAGTGAGGGACAACCCTTGGCTCACATTGAGGCAGAAATTGAATGAAATTTTCATCGGTTAGCAATGGAAAAGAACAATGAGCAAGCACTGGTAAAAACTAAAAAAGTATTCCAGTGCTCAACATTGCTTGGCCAAACTTGGAGAATGCTTCCAAAGCGATCATCAAGCTGGCCATCTGCAAAAAAATTTATAAAGGAGGGAACTATGTTGTTGGTAGAGAATACTTGTTAATATCAGGTCAAGCCGCAGGAAGATCCCTATAGGCATTTGATGACATTTGTGGAACTTAGTGAGAACTTCCATTATCAAAACATTTCTAATGAGTATGTTAAGCTTACTTTGTTCTCGTTTTCATTGATTGGAGAAGTGAAGAAGTGCCTTCAGAATAAGCCAGCAAGGTTCATAATTATATGGGAAACTCTTTCCATCAAGTTCATCAATCGGTTTTTCTCTTTGAGGAGAACAAAGGAGTTGAGAGGAAAGATCTCAAGATTTTTTCAAAAGGATGGTGAGACGTTGGCTCAAGCATGGGAGAGATACAAGGGATACTTGCGAGATTACCCGCACCGCATGTAGCCAAAGGAGATCATTGGGCACAACTTCATAGAGGGGCTAAAGATAGATTCTAAGATTTTGCGTGATGCTACCGCATAGAAGCAAATCTCATCCAAAAGCTATGATGACATAAAGGATTTCTTAAATCTCATGTAAGCTTGGAGTCAAGATTATTAAGATTCAGGTAGAGGTTTTACAGCAACCAAAGCTTCAGGGAAACTTGAGGTTATGGTGTAGCGGTAATTCGGGAAACTATTAGTCAGTTGATGAATGCAATCGACAAGTTAATGACCACACCAGTTGCAAGTAAGGTTCGTCAGGTTATGCAAGTTAACACTCCCACTCAAAAATGTGAAGAATGTGGAGAAAGTAATGATTATTCAGGTTGTCCACTAAACTCAAAATCTATGTATTTTATGGGGAAACAAGGTCATAGTGGAGTTTTTACTGGGAACAGTTACAATCAGAGGTACATGGATGCAGCTAATCCCCCATAGGGAGGATGTTAAAATTGTTAGAGACCCCCGAAGAACTTCCAGAGATGCCAAGGCCAGCAACCTAGAAGTTATTTAGAGGAAACCATAAAGCAGTGGATAGTTTAGCAGACTCAAGTTGTTAATAAGATGCAGAAGTCAATGCACGAGTAAGGGAGGCAAGTGGGCCAATTGGCGATTCAACAAATAGATAGACTTCCTTCTATGTAACACAGAGAAGAACCCTATGGAGAATGTCAGTTCAATCTCTTTGCGCAGTGGAAAGGAGTTGGGTGAAGTGATACCTAGAGATAACAAGGCAGAGGCAAAATAGGTTGAAGTTGAAGTAGAAGGCTGGTGAGTCAAGTCATTCATAGACAAAAGCAGTAGAAGATAGACCACCTTCTCCATTTCAACAGAGACTAAGAAAGCATAAGAAGGACGCAGCTTGTAATATGTTTCTTGATTTTGTTAAATAAGTTTACCTGAATTTAACAATGGTAGAGCTTTTGAAAGAGGTTCCAATGTATGCCAGATATCTTAAGGATATTATGGAAAATAAAAGAAGGCTCACAGAGTTTGAGACTATATCTCTCATAGTGGAGTGCAGTTTCTGGGTGAAACAAGATTCTAATAAAGATGAAAGATCCCGAGAGATTCACTATTCAACTAATAAGTAGAAGCCGAGAGGTCAGCTCATCATTGTGTTATCTAGGTGCAAGCATCAATGTTATGCCTATATCACTATTTAGAAAATTTGGAGTTAGGAGAACCACATCCCATCATAGTGACACTGCAGTTTGCTGAGGTCCATCACTTATCCTGAAGGCATTATTGAGGATGTGTTAATCAAAGTGGGACCGTTCATCTCGCTTATGGATTTTATCATCCTTTACTATGAGTCTAAGAGAAGCAGTTCCCATCATTCTAGAAAAAGGATTCTTAGCTACCGCTAATGAGTTATAAGGGTGAACTTAGGCAAGATATCGATCTGTGGATGGTGAAGAAGCGGTTTTTGACTTAATCAGGGTAGTAAGTTTGCCACCCCACTATGAGGAGCTAAAGACCATCATGCCGGTAGAGCTTGAGATGTCTACTAAGGCTTAGAGCAATATTTATCACAGGAAGATGCACTTGGGAGAGAATTCATATATGGGAAAGAATAGGGTAATAGTTTAGAGGTGAATGAATGTTTAGTAGTCTTGGATGCTACCAGCTCTAACATCAAGAGAGGCTCTATTGGAGATGCTCGACAAATCATTGACTTGGAAGAAGTCGAAGCCCTCCACTGAAAAGGCGCATGTTCTTGAATTAAAACCTTTACCTGCTCATTCAATATATGCTTATTTAGTTAGTGATAATACACTTCTTGTGATAATATCTACTTTATTGTCATATGAATTGGTTGATTGGTAGCTGAATATGTTATAGTGTCGTGTGACAGTGATTGGTCAGACCATAGCTAACATTAAAGGGATAAGCAGCTACTTTTGCATGCTTACTATTAAAAGAGGGTTCTAAATCTAGTGTTGAACACCAGCGGAGACTGAACCCAATCATGAATGGTAAAGAAGGAAATAATAAAATAGTTGGATACAAGCATTATCTATCCTATTTCAGACAGTCATTAGGTGAGCTTAGTTCAGTGTTTCCCAAAAATAAGTGGAATGATAGTGGCGCAAAATGAGAGAGATAAATTGATACCTCAGAGAATAGTCGCAAGGTGGAGGATCTACATTTCCTACCAAAAGTTTAATATTGAAGGATCACTTTCCATTGCCTTTCTTGGATCAGATATTAGACATGTTAGCTGGGCATGACTACTATTGTTTTCTGGACGGGTACGATGGATACAATAAAATCATGATCGCATAAGAGGACTAGGAGAAACTACTTTCACATGCCCTTTCGGCATCTTTGCATTTCGAAAGATACCGTTTGGACTATGTAATGCCCGAGAAATGTTCCAAAGGTGCATGCTAGCAATTTTCACATACATGGTGGAGAAATTTGTTACAGTGTTCATATATGGTTTCTCATTCTATGAAAGTGATTTTAATAACTGCTTGAATCTTTGGGATGAAGTGTTAGCCCGGTGTGAGGAGACCAATCTCATGCTAAATTGGGAATGGTATATTTCATGGTACGTAAAGGGATAGTCTTGGGTCATAAAATCACAAAATCTTATATTGAGGTCTATCGGGCTAAGATTGAGGACAGTGAAAATCTACCATCCCTATCTCTGTAAAAGGAGGTCACAGTTTTTTCGGACACACTAGTTTCTATAGGAGGTTCATTTAGAACATTTCCAAGATAGCCAGCCCTATGTGCAACCTTTTTGAAAAGGATGTGATGTTTGATTTCAATAGAGAATGTGTGCAGGCTTTCAATACTTTGAAGGAAAAGCTGATAACAACTCCAATTATCATTACTACAAACTGGTCATTACCAGTCATTGTAATGTGTGATGCTAGTGATTTTGCTATAGAAACTGTTTAGGGGCAAAAAAGAGCCAAGAGATTTCAACCTAGTTACTATACAAGCATATCATTAGATACAACTCAAAAAACCTACACCATGATTGAAAAGGAGTTGTTGGTTGTTGTGTATCCTTTTGATAAATTTTAGGCTTACCTAGTGGGGACAAAGGTAGTGGTATACACTAACTATGCTGCAATCATATGCTTGTTTTTAAAGAATGAATCAAAATTAAAGCTTATTTGGTGGATATTGCAACTTAAAGAATTCGATATTAAGGTCAAAGACTGGAAAGGCACAGAGAATCAGGTAGCAGATCATCTCTCTCAGTTGGAGGACAGAAAGCATATTAATTGCAAAGGAAAAATTGCTACGACATTCCCTGATGAACATAGTGAACTTTCTAGTTAGTTGTGTATATCCACCTGACATAACTCTAGATAGGAAGAGGAGACTCATTCTTGATAGAAAATTCTATATATGGAATGAGCCATTTCTGTAGAAAGTAAGGTGAGATCAATTGGTCAAAAGATATATTCCCGAGAGAGAAGTACACCAGATTTTGGAAAGCTATCATTCTTCACCTTACGGAGGAAATAACAGGGAGATAGAATCGCTGCAAAGGTCCTTCAAGCTAGATTTTATTTATCATACTTTTTCAAGGATGTATATTTAATTGCATAATCTTTTGAAAGCAGTCAAAGAATAGGGAAAATATTGAAAAGGCAGGAGATGCTTCAAAGAGACATTATGGTTGTAGAAGTATTTGATTGCTGGGGAATTGACTTTATAGGGCCATCCATCCCATCAAATGGTAATAGGTACATCTTGGTAGCTGTAGATTATGTGTCAAAGTTGGTCGAGGCTGCAGTTCTACTTACAAATGATGCGAAGGTAGTAATTAGGTTCCGAAAAAAGAATATTTTCACCTATTTTGGATCACCTAGAGCTATCATCAACAATGAAGGTATGCAATTTTGCAACCGCTTTACAATAATCTGTTGGAAAAGTACAATGTGAAGCATAAGTTGGAAACAACCTATCACACATAGACTATTGGACAAGTGCAAGTGTCAAATCGAGAAATCAAATAAATTCTTGATAAGACTATAATCAAAAACAGGAAAGAATGGACTAGCAAGTTGGATGATGTGCTGTGAGCTTACAGGACCGCTTTCAAGACTCCTATTGGCACTCACCATATACGTTAGTTTTTGAGAAAGCATGTCATCTCCTAGTTGATTAGAAAACCGAGAATATTGGGCTATCCAAGAATATGGATATGGATGTTTCATGTATCAAAAGGTTGTCGTAACCCCATGAGCTTGATGAATTCCATTTCAGTGTATATGAAAATGCAAAAATGTATGAGGAGAAGACTAAGAGATTGCATAATAAGTGCATCCAACCTCGTGAGTTTCAGTCAGGGCAGTTGGTGTTATTGTACAACTCAAGGATGAAATTGTTTGGAGGAAACTAAGGTAGAAGTAGTCAGGTCCCTTTTGAGATTGTTAATGTGATTGCACATGGTGTAGTAGAGCTGAACCTTTGGGACCGGACAGAACCTTCTTGGTAAATGGTCAAAGGGTAAAACATTATTATGAGGATGTTCTTGATAGAAGGAAGACTTCAATCTCCTTGAAAAAGGATTGAGTAGTCCTGCATCATGCTACGACATTAAATAAGGCGCTTGATGGGAGGCAACCATCATTCTAACATTTGTGTGTTTTGCTGAGATGCTGATGATGAGGATGAGGATGACGCTACCACTGGAGATATGCAGGTTGATGATGTTGGAGATGATGATGATGATTAGGAGTATAATCCTAATGATGATGACTTTTCTTAGAGGCCCAGCAAGTTTTTTCTCTCCCTACTTCACATGATATGTATGTGCACTAGGGACAATGCATTGTTTAAATGTGGGATGAAGGAAATAGATTTTCTTTTTATTCTATCTTTGTCAAATTGTTAGAATGGGATATAGTAATAGTTGTCAAACTTCCGTTTTAGTTAGCTTGAGCTATAATAAGTAGTATGTGGATGGCTATTGAAACTGAATGATGCTATGTCATGTGATTGTTTGTCTCCATGTGTTTGTGTTAATTAAGTCTTTTCATTGAGAGTCAAATTTTTTTAGAGCCCATCATATGTAGTAACTAGTCACGATGATGGATGGATGATGATCTTCTAAAGGAAAAATTAGCCACAACTTTTTTTTTCTTAGATGGAGTAGAAAAAACTGCCACTTGTGTGCTCCTAATATCCCACTGAAAGGTTAAGCTAGAAGCAACGAAGTGGTCATCGTGAATGCATGAAAAGTACAATTCCATGATAGACGCATAGGTTGTTTAAAATGACTCAAGAAAACAAATCTCAGGGCTTAATAATATAAGTTCATTTAATATGATTGTGTGGATATGTGTCCATAAGAAACTGACTCAGATCATGGTGCCATTAGGGGTGAACATGAAATTGTTGTATTTTATCCCTAGTGCAACATTTAGAACTTGCCAAATTGTTTATATGATAGCTATTTACCAAAGAGGTAAGATATGATTAAGGCATTTCTTTGAAAAAACCATGATTGTCCATTGTTGTTGTACCTTCCTTAACATTATCCTTAGTTAACCCCATAGAGCTATAAGCCTTAATTTTCTTCTTAGCTGATGAGTCACGGTTTTACGGCACTTTCGACCCTTAAAACATAACAAAAATTCTTGTTCTTAGATATGTTTATACGGATATGAGGTTCTTTTACTTTGTTTTTAGGGAAATAATGTCCGGGAGTTGCATTCTTGAAAAGGAGTGCAAAAGTGTAGAAAATGGCTTGCTATAGGTCACTGTACGAGCCGTACCATCCTGGTATGAGCCATACCTAATAATCGTAGCATAACTTCAAAGAATTTGAACAAGTGTAGAGCAAAGTATGATTGGGCAGTATGAGTCGTACACCTAGATACTAGTCGTACTAAGGTTCCATGATAGAGATTCAGAAGATGTCCACTTGTAGAGTTCATTGTATGAAATGGGTTCCATAAGTAGTGAAAATAATAAAGGAATCATACTTATAGACTAGTGGTGAGATTCAGAGGCTCATATAGTTGGCATACTCAGGGCACGAGCAGATTGCATGGGTCGTACCAGGATGGTACGAATCGTATGACGGACCCGTAGGAGAATTATCAGAGATGCCAGATTTCAAAAATCCAGACCATGAAAGAAACCTATGACTCATAGTAGCAGTGTATGAGCTATACCAACCTCCAATACTTAATAGATCTAGAAGCTACAGAACTGTACGACGAGTGTAGAGCATGACTCATAATAGCATGCTACCACTCGTAGGTCGTCCTTGTGGCAAATTCCCTATTAATTTAGGGAAGGATTTCATTAATTGAATAAGTACTTCCCTTTTATTATTCTTTAGGGGAGCCAATACTTTTTCATTGTAATTGTGTTTTTGAGTTTCCTAACACTACTTGGAGAACAAACACACAAAAACCTTTATCTAGTTCATCATTGTGTTCTTGATTTTTAATGTTTATTGTGAAATTGATTATTGGGTTTTTACTCTATCAATATTGTAAGTGTTTAATTATGATTACGTCTATGAATTTAGATTTGTCGCTTGTAATTATGAATCGATAACACCCCCACAACTAGGGTTGTGCGAATCATAGTGGAATAACAAACTACAACACAAGGTGATTCTAAACCAATACGGATAGTTGTATTTTTCTTTTCTTTATGTTAATTTTTTCTTAATGGAGTGCAACATTAGAACAAGCCCATATACTATATTTTCTTGAATCTAGATATATAGAGATTAGGAATAAAGAAGAATAGAAAAACCTTGAAATTAATTGTCATTGAATAACTTGAGATACAGTCGCAAGAAAGTTAATTTGGAATTATTGACAAAGATTAGTTGAAATCACTCATGAGACCTAATCTGGTTTTTAAGTATAGTCATCTAATAGGGGCTAATCAGCCATTTAGATGAATATAGTTTACCAATTCTACAGGATATGTATTGGAATAGATCACAAGTGTAACAACTTGACTTAGATAAGAAGCCATGAGGAACACTTCCCTAGTTAATTGCATAAATTTTATATCTACACCATTTAAAAATATTGTTACTTGATTTCTCTTCAAACCCCCCTTTAGGAAATAATTGAACTAAAAGCATAAATGATACCATTAGTAAAAATCATGACCATATTCCCTGTGAGATTGACCCCCACCTTAGTTGGGTTCATTAGTAACAACATTCGTATTATACGTCTTCAGAAGTGTAATTTAATCTTTATAATTAGCCACAAAAGAAGCCTATTCCCTTTGTTGTGTGGCAACTAGAATTTCTAATCAAAAGATAGTCTGAGGAACTTTGAGATTTAAGAATGAAGGTTCCACCAGTGTAACAATGTATAGAGAAAGGAAAGAAAGAAAAAAATGTGGATGGCAAGATGAGAAAATATGAAAGGTTGGTGGCCACAAAATATATTGATTACTTGCTACTAGAACATAAATGAAAAGATTCTTAATAGTTGATTAATTTTGTTAATCTTACAAGTAGAAACTAGCTGTCAGGTACTGCAAGAAGGGACATGAGAAAAGGAAAGGGGATTAGTGAAGGAAAGGGTGATCAATGAGGAAAAAGTGGTGGACAAGAAAGATGAAGTAAAAATGTCATAAAGTGCTTAGCATCGGTAGCCACTATTAAAGAAAATCATTCCTATCGTTACTTAGCCGACATTACAACCAGGAAAAGTCCTTATGATCTGTAATACCCCTGAAGTGCCTGAGACTAGACTTGGGATTCGAAATGAAAACAACATAAAAATATGAGATTTTTCTCAGAACAATTCGTGGTTCGGGTCATTGGTGTGTGTAACAACCCATTGGAGGCACTCGTAGTGAGGGTCTGCAGAAATAGACTTGGGAGTAACGGGTCTAAGGATGACCATTGGGTGATATAATGGGTCGTGGTAAGGGGGTCCTTGTGAGAGTGGTCCTTGTTAAGGTGGCCAGCACGTGTCATGGTACGACCCTTTGTAATAGACAATGAGTCGTGGTATGGTTCCGTTGGAAGGATCCCCGAGAAGTGTGCAGTGGTGACAACGGACGGAAATGATGAGTCATTGGGGCTAGTAATGATTCATCCTATCTTGTCGTGGTAGCAGACCTGAGTCTGGGAAATGGAGCAAAACCATGAGTAAGGTAACGATCCATTGGAGCAAAGAACAAACCATTGTAGGCCTCATTGTCACTGGTAGTGCAGAAATTCTAGATTTTTTATTAAGGGTATTTTTATAATTGATAGGCTCTAAGGTCCTAAACAACGTTGTTTTAAGCTCAGTTAGTAGTGTTTTAAGGGTGTTAAACCTATTCTAAGAATTTCCCCTCCATGCATGCAGGCTTTCCGTTGGAGATCAAGAGAGAAGAATTTCCCCAATTTCTCTCCAATTTCCTTTGGGCATCCAAGAGGGAGTGTACATAAGATTTACCCAACTATGTGAGGTTATGAATGAGAGTTTCTTTCACTCTCATTCTCTATATTCTTCTCAATTACATGGATTTCAATTCTGGATTCAAGTTTCATGATGTTATGGGGTTTATCCCAATTCTTGTGAAATTCTCTATGATCTATCTTTGGGTAAATTTCCTTCATGTATCAAATCATGTTTTATGATCTATGGGAAGATTTTATAACTAATTTGAATATAAATTTATAGATCTAAATTTTTATTAAATTATGCCCAATTATGTATGCTTCATGAAAGGTCAAGTTATGATTCCATCATGATCTTGATCTCCTTTATCCCAATTATGATTTATAATTTATGATTTGATTTCTCTCAAGTACTCATCATGGATTTATGAATATCATGTATATAAATGTTTTACAAGAATGCATGATTTTCATGATTTATGAATTTATGACTCTTGGTCGACTGACGGGCCCTTATTCATGGAAAATCATGTATTTCAAGTATGATCAAGTATGTAATGATGTAATTTTCCATGAATTTCATGAATGATTTATGATTATGATATGAGCCTCATGTGCATGTTTATGGGAGCAGTGTCTAGCACAGAGGAGACCCGATGTTCAGGTAAACCCCATGGTCTGAAAACGATGTGCCACTATAGGTATACATATATATAAATGTTAATGGATCCCCATGATATCACATAATACATGACCCTTTCCTAGAAAGCTTGGGACAGCTCTAGCCACTTGAGTGAGATAGTTGGGGTATCATGTAAGCTCTATAATGATGGTGTCGGTTATGACGAGTCCTCTCATTGTTCCTTATGACTTGTGTATGGTTATGTTTATGTACTTTGGCCTCAATTTATGTTATATAAAGTTTTCTCTTATGACTATGATTATGATTGGATTGCGAATGGTTTGAAAACCTTGAGCCCTTATATTTACATTATGATATTTACTTTATGATCATGTTGTCGTACTCTTATGAACTCTTATATATTTTAACTGTCCATTTTTACTTACCTTGCATACTCAGTACATTTCAAGTACTGAACACATATTCTATGTTTAATCATTTCATGATAAAGGCTCGGACATTCAGGTTCAGTCCTGTCATTAGCTCTATCCTCAGAGTTTGCATCCCTCAGCTAGAGATGGTGAATCCTCATCCTTTGAGGACCCTTTTATCAGCCTATGTTCAGTATTTTTAGTTTTAGTTTTTAGTGAGTTAGTTGGGGGCCAGTCCCATCAACTCGTCAATTTGTAGAGGCCTATCAGACATAGTGTGTATTCAGCTCTACAATTCTGTTATGTATTTAGATGTTCAGATGTTATTATATTCTCAGACATCCGCTATTTCATGTTAGACTTTTCTGGATTTATTATATCGAGCATTAGATGTCATGTTCATGCCATGGGTCGGCTTGGAGCCTCTCGAGGTTGTTTTTCCCGTGTCTTGATCTGAGCCTATATTCAGGTCGTGACATGATCTTACTCATTTTGAAGTAATTAAGTAATCTAACTATACATGAAAGGCAAGCCTACGATGTGTTGCGTGTATTTGAAACATCATTTTTGAGAGTGAGTGTGCCTTGTTCACTATGTTTCAAGTTTTTGAGGGAAGGAACATCACTAAATAATACAACATAGAATATGTGTTGCCCTCACTTTTTCGAGGAAGAACAATGGTTTAAGTGTGAGGTATTGATGTTGGACATATTCTTATGCCTTTTGCCATACATTTACCCATCTTTTATCATGTTTTGAGATGATTAGCTTTATGAAATGCATGATTGTATGAATGCATTTGTGAAATGAGCTAACAAAATGTTTTTAGGAGATTTTAGCATGTAACACATGAAAAAATACTCAAAATTGGTGTGATGTGTGAAGAAACAAGAATTCGAGGAATATTTAGCTTGGTGAGATAGCTGGAGTGGCTCAGGTTGGTGCTATGACTGGTGTGGCACGCCGTACCTCAAACATCAAATGAATTTTTGATCAACACGTTGATAAATTGAGTGAAGTGGCAGGCCAGAGAGGTTCCGAACTTGGAATTTTTTTTAACACTCTGCTGCATTGACATAAGTGGCGTGTCAGGTCCAAGTGATGCAAAATTTTGACTAACACCTTAGCGAGATGGATGGAATGGTGCGCCAAGGCCTGTCTAGGATTGATTTTCTAAGTTCAAAAGCTGAATTACTTAAGGGAGAAAGAGTTATTTGTTACCATGCTTATAAATACTTTTTCTAGGGAATCTTTTAGGCATTTATCAATCAGATTGATCATTGTACGTTGTCTGTTTGGGGAGAGACAACAAGTCCATTTTCTTATTAGGTTGTTCTTATTTACTTCTATCTTTGTTAATTCTAAAGATGAATTCTTTGGTTTTGCACTTGAACATGAGTTACTAAACTTCTGTTCTAGGGTTTTGTCCATGATTTGATGGTTCTAGTTGTATATTCATTTATGCTAGAGGTTTAATTCATCTTTTCAAGATTGTTTATAGTTACTTGATTTCATGCTTATTCGTTAGACTGATTACCTTTTGAATATTCTCTGATGGTTCGTTGGTTAAACTTGAGAGATGGAGCTAATGAGGGTTAAAGGGAATCATAGAGTAGGTTTCAATTATCGTTCAAAACATCAAGAGTTGATTTTGTTGTAAAGGATAGGGATATACCCTGAAACCCTACTCGATTGAGTTATGTATCTCCAACCATCATATCATGTTTCTTCTATAACCTTATGGATGTAGGTATTAGGGTTCATGAGATAGTGTTTGGCTATTCCGGAGAATAGTTGAGAAGTGCATTCGTAACTTGTAACTAGCTGTCATAGAAGGATTTTGTCTTGTGTATTTGATTCCAGAAACTAAAGCTGAAAGTAAAAGTTCCAAGAACCTAGATTTTAATCATCATTTGAATTAAACTCTTTCGCAAACAAATTTAGTTTCATAGTTTAATTTACATTCCAAATTTAGTAGAATAATCTCAAAACCATTTCCCCATTTTACTTTTGTTTGCTTGAATAGTGAAATAAAGGTTCAAACTTAAGAAATTAATCTGATAAGTCTCTATGGGTATGATATCGGACTTCACCATCTTATATTACTTCACGACCATATGCGCTTGTGTGCGCTTAGCGACATTAGATTCTTCTAGGGTATACCAGGTTTGCAGTCGCTACCGATTGCTTTTGGGAGCATCTGCATCCCTTTTTTTGTCGATATCAATCACCCCAGTAATGGAGCTAGGCCATTCATCTGAAAAGTAAGGGACCGTGCTCTCGCACATAGCTAACTGATGAGAATGGGGAAGGGCATGGAGAGACCTTGCTGCCTGGCCTTTCTTTTGAATAATGTGGTGACTATCTCGCTAAAGCTGACATTCACTCCAGACATGATGTATGCGATCAGGATGGCATCTTCAATATTAATCCTCAAGTCATTCATTGAGGGCATGAGGTGACAACATACCAAGTCAAGACATAGTTTGGCTTCGAATTGGGGGTCTTTCCTTGAAATTTCTCCTCGAATGATGGACCACATCGGTTGCCCATCTGTAATAATCCGAGCCATCTGTAAATGTTGATTGGCCTTAGTTGCTAACTATTTTGCAAACTCAATCCCTGGTAAAATTTCATCACCCCAATAGATAGAGTTTATTGCATATGTGGTGATACCCACTTCTACCCCATGGACCCTAACTAACAAAAGATTTTGGATCTTATTGACCTTTATATGGTGTTTCATCGAGTCTTGCCTCACATATGAGACATAGAACTCTACCACTAGGTTGGGGTAGCAACCGGGTAGAGCATCCAAGAATGGATGCCACTATCTCTCAACGAATTGTTTGTTGATGTTGGGGAAGTCTTGCCCCAGCCCCCCTAGATCAAAGCATCTTTCTAGAGTTAAAGGCCATTCCTCATACGTGATATAGTAGTCCTTCATTCCATCTACACAGTACCGGATGGCATCTCAGCTATTAGTAGGGACCTAGGTTTCCTTCGCTTTTCCTTTTCCCTTGCTTTTGGAGAATGCTGGGGCCTTCCCTTTGTCCTATCTCCTAGAAGAAGTCATTCTCCTACAAGACAATGTGAGTGCCACACATAAAAATCAAACTCTTTTTGTTTTTTTCATTAAGAAAAATAAAAGACAACATCTATGCTAAGCTAAGGAAAGAAAAAGAAGGACCTGCACTAACACCCGTGTTTCGTAGGTGGGGACCTGTAACTCGCAGGTGAGTCACGGGGGCAAAATAGTAGCACGATCTTTATACACTCACACTTGTGTCTCATATGCATTTCGTAGATGGGGATCTATAGCTTGCAGGTGTAATGCAGGTTTGAGGCGGTGAACCTGAAACTCACTCCTCATTCTTGCACTTGCCTTGTGTTTAGCAAGTCAAGATCTGCGGCATGCAGTTGCTCGACATTGGCCAGAGTCCAACCCATAATATTTAACTCAAACTTCCCAAGAATGTATGAACAAAATTATTATCTAACAGGTACTCAAACTTTCTCGAAAGATGCCAAAATATAAATCAACAAACAAGACCAGTATAACCACCTAACAACTTCCCTTAAGAAGGACGCTACCCCATCTATCATCCGGAAGCATCAAGTGACTAACCCAAACCACATTCATCAAAGAAATATCGACATTTCACATCACTCACCCACATTATCATATTTTTATCTACATTAGATAGCACACAAGAGAGATGATGATTTTCCCTTAAGAAAGACGTCAGCTTATCTATCATTGGGAAAAATAGCTCATCTTAATCAACTGGGTTACTCAGACTTCATCCACAACTAAAATTTCAAAGCATTATAACACACCCAATGGATAGTAGAATCATGAAACGAAAATATCTACCCACCTAATTTATAATTTCTAACCCCGTTCAAATACCCACAAAAATCACTTTCATCATGAACATGAAGAACACATAATAAGGACATGGTGCAAACATAGGTTATGAAAGATGAAAATTATGATGCTTTTTGTGATACATATCTCATTAAGCTCAATGAAACAAGGATGGAAATCAAGAGGAATAGCAAAATAAGGTGAGTAGAGAAATGGAATTTTTGAACTTGAAATTTTTCTTCAAAGGTAGCCGACCCAAGCTCCTTACTTCTTTTGTTTGGTGAGTGAAATGGTAAGTAATGGTAGAAAATTGAAGAAATGATGTGATTTATCTAAGGAGAGAAGGTGAAGGAATTAGTTGAATTGATGGTGGAGTTAATAGGTGATTATGGGAAGTTGACATAGTGGTTGAGGGGTTAGGAAATTGGGAAAGTGGAGTAGAAAATGGGGGGTATCGGGACACAGAGAAGAATTTAAAAGACATGGGTCGGATCTAGGTTGGGTTAGTTTATGGGTTGGTCAACATTTTAAAAATGTAATTCATACCTGTGCTTGTGCCTGACCTGCGACCGCAGGTTTGAAGTTGTAAAGCGCAGTGCAGATACAAGTGGCCTTTACTTTTCCCAATGCACTGTCTTGATGGTGTGATACACCTGAGTCTCATGGATCTGCACCTACGTTTCGTAGTTGAGACGCAACTCACTTCAATTTCTCACATTCTTTTCCTAGGTGCACTACCTCATTTCTGTGCTACACCTGCGTTCTGCAGGTCTTTGCCTGCATTTGTTGGTGAGGCGTAGGTGTACTTCCTATTTTTCCAGGTAGTTTGGACAAGTATTGCACTTGGCCCACGCTTCGCAGGTTAGTACCTGTGTTTCGCAAGTCCCACGCAAGTGCCCTTACTCTATTTTCTTCTACTTTGTTCACAATCCAAGCTACCTACACAAAAAAAAACAACAAATGGGAAGTAAAAAGCAAATTTAAAGACACTTGGGCTGCCTACCGAGAAGTTCTTCATTTAACATCGTTGTATGATGGTTTAATCTCACAATGGTATCACTCATCAAGAGGGTTGTCCTCCAACTCAAGATCCTTCTCTTGCTCCTCTTCCTCATTTCTAACATCATCACTTTGCATTCATTGGGTGCTTTCATAGGTTTGCACACATTAAATATCACTTCGTCACCACCCACTAAGAAATTCAGCTCTCCATGCTCAACATCTACTATAGCTTGCCCTGTGTCCAAGAAAGTTGCCTAAAGATAATAGGAAACTCAATATCCATGTCATTATCCAACACAACAATGTCAGCTGGAAGGATGAATTTGTCTACCTTGACCAACACACCCACTAGAATTCCCACGATCAGCCATAAGAAAACTCATTATGGTAGGATTGGACTTTCAAATTCTAGTTTTTTGAAAATCACAAGGGGCATCAAATTTATGCTTGCCCCTAGGTCGCAGAGTGCTTTTTTGAACACATACCCCCCAATGGTGCAAGAAATAGTGAATGCTCTAGAATCATCCCTTTTTAGAGTGAGGTTGCTTGCCATCACTGCACTACAATGATGCGATATCTCCATTATGCCCGCACCAATAACTTTTTTCTTCTGTAGGAACTCCTTCATGAATTTAGCATAACCCGACATTTGGAAAAATGCATCCACCAGAGGTATGTTGATGGACAACATACTAAATATATTGATAAACTTCTGGACCTTGTTGTCCTCTTTCTTTTTTTCTAACTGTTAAGGGTAAGGAGGTGGAATATTAGACACCTAGCGTTTCCTTCTCGAGCACTTTTTCATGCTCAACACAAATAGGTGCATTTGGAATCTCCTCACTTAAAACTTCTTCAATTGCTTTAGGACAAACAACCACTTTGGGCTTATCACCCACATTAGTCAAAACCTATGGACTCCTCGTGACAATAGCCATACAATGGGCATCTTTCTTTGGATTTGGCATCGTGTCACTAGGAAGGGTTCGTTCCTTTCATTCTTCGGTTCATTTGGGTGGATATATGATATTCATTTGGGATTCATTATGTTTTATTGAAGCTAAATGAGAGCTCACCATTTAGGCAAGGTTAGACACCTCTCATTTTAATTCTTTAACACTGCTATCGGTGGACTCCACTTTCTTCAATACTCTTGAAAGCCTCTCCTCAATCTTGGAACTATCCACATCACTTGAACTAGGATGCATTGTGGCCAGATCAGCTTCTGGAGGGGGAATATAAGGGTTTTGCACTTCTATGGTACCTATCCCCATCTTGTTTGGACTCACGGTTTCTCCATCGGTTTTCTCTATCACCCAATCCTTTGTTATCTCAATCTCTCAAACTTTGATACTCACCGAGAGGATACCAAGTGCCTTGGTTTGAAAGTTTATATCCTTGAAGAGAATCCACCATTTTGCCATCCATGAATTGACACTCCTCATTATATATCAACTACGGAACATCATCCTTTTTTGGGTTTTGAAATTGGGTTCCAACAATGGTGACGTCTTTTGACATACCCTTAGAACCCAAGGATTAGACCTGGGAGTCAAAATGGTGAAAACTGAAATTTCGCACCAGATCACAGAACGACCCATGATATGGCTCGTGAGGAGTGACCACAAGTCATGAAGTGACTCGTGGCCAGGAAAAGAGGTGGCATGGTTTGGGGGAGGCCACGGGCATGACCACGAGTTGTTGTTAGACCACACAACTCATTAGGTCACCTGTGGCCTAGACTGGATGCGTGGCAAGGAGTTTGGTTAGTGGGGATCACAGTTGGTGACCACAAGTCGTGGTCAACCACCACGATTCATGGGGTCCCTCGTGGAGTCCCTGATGAATATTGGCATTGAACATGATGACTCAAGGCCACGAGTCATGGGCCTTGGCAGTGAGTCGTCCAGTCCCTCGTTGGGACTAGCAGTCAGCAAAATTCTGCGATTTAAATAAAGGCTTTTCCATAATTACTAAGTCCTAAGGTCATATACTACATCATTTTAAAATTAGAAAGGGTTATTTAAGAGGGAATAGACTAGCCTAAGTCCTCATTCATGCATACCAAGGATAGGGAAGGTGGTAGAAGAGTGATCTAGGTGATTTCAAGGTGTTCTTCATCAATTTCCTCTTAGGCAATCTATGGAAGTTAAGAACTAGGTATTCTCAGGTATGTAAGGCTATTAATTGGTGATTTCTTTCACACCTATGCCCTTCCTCTCTGATTTTTACAAAAATCTTATTAAAAGCTCATGGGGTTTTAAAGATAATTTTTATAAGAGTCTAGTGATTTGATAATGGGTTTTGTGACTTTAGATTCTCATCATAACCTATGGGTTTTAATCAGATTTTATTATTCAAATTTTATCTATAATTTTATTGATTTCGATTTCTATAAAATTGAGCCTAATTTTGCATGATCCATGATTTATCGATTTATAATCTACTTTTCTATTATTGATACTTGGAATCCCAGCATGAATTATGAGTTAAATTATGCACTTAATCAAATACCCATCATGATTTTATGAATTTCAAGTTATATGTATGATTTACAAGTACGTATGAACCTTATAAACCATGAATTTTGTTTAGGCCGACTTACGGGCCTAGTCTCATGGCTGATTCACGTATGTACAAGCATGTTTATGATTATCATGATTTAACTAGCCTATAAATTCATGTAAGATATACTATGAGCACTACATATATTTTAGGAGTAGTATCGAACACGGAGTGTGTTCGGGGCCTAAGTTCTGCCTCGGATCCCATAAACTACGTGCCACCGTAGATATGTTGGGACCTCCTATGTGACTGTCCTCGGACCAAATGGCCCTTTTCATGGTGATATCAAAATTTCATGGTCCTACCCTTGGCAAGGTACGGACACCCTCCCGACTGGGATTACAAGTCGGGCTTCACGTGTGCTCATATAGGGTATGTCGGTTAAGTGAATCTCCCACTGTTCCTCATGATTTATGCATGTTACGGTTATGTATTGTGGATCAAGTTATGCTGAGTAAATCTTTTCTCCTATGATCATGATTATGTTTGTATTATGAATGTTTGAAAACCTTGAGCCTTATGATATTGTATGATGATTTACGATACGAGCATGGTGTCCTACTCTTATGATCATTTATGAGATTTATGTATCTTAAATGTTTGTTTTACGTACCTTGCATGCTCAGTACATTCCACATACTGACCGCATACTTTCTATGTTGTATCTTTTCATGATACAAGACCCGGCTCTTAGGCTCACCCTCCTCAGTAGTGCTTCAGAGATTGCTATCAGCATACATAGTGAATCCTCATGTTCCGAGGGCCATATGTTTAGACACTATTATTTCCTTTCAGTTTCATTATTGTTGGGTTAGTTGGGGTATTGTCCCATCAACCTGTCTTTCATGATTAGAAGTTTTTCAGACTACAAGTTGTATTCAGCCGTCATGTATGGATTGTGTATTGTCCTTTCTCCGTGTTTATGACATGTTTACGCTTTCTTATGTTAATTCTTCCTGTTATGTGATTGATTTAGATGTACGCTCATGCCAGGGGTTGACTTGGGGTTTCTTGGGTCTCTTTATCCCGTGTCTACGATCTGGCTGTACGTTTAGGTCGTGACAAACTTGGTATCAGAGCCATAGGTTTGAAGTGTCCTAGGGTGTCTGAAAGCTGAGTTAAGTAGAGTCTTTTTCATGGATGTTAAGCGCGCCACATATATGACGAAGAGGCTACTAGACGTTTAGGAAATGTTCCCTTCTTTCATGATCTATGTTGTGCAATGAGAATCCTCTACCCTTCTAATTCGTGCTATTCACGTTTGCAGCATCATGCCTCCACACCAACTGAACACCATAAGAAATGGTAAAGGTAATGATCATGAGGGTGCCGATGGTGAGGAGCATCAGCCAACCCTACCCGTTCGCGAGGAGCATGCACCAGAGCTAGCTGCTCACGCTGAGTTTAGGGAAGCGATTCAGATGCTAGCACAGGCCATGACGGCCTAGGTTCAAAATCAGACAGTGGTGCATTACCCAATGAATCGGAATGCAGCGGCAGCCAGGGTGAGGGATTTCTTGAGAATGAGCCCTCTTGAGTTCACGAGGTTGAGGGTGGATGAGGATCCACATGATTTCATCGAGGAGATTCTAAAGATCACCCAGGTTATGCAGGGAACAATGGGGAGTGTGTTTACTTGACCTCCTATCAGCTAAAGGGGGTGGCTCATATATGGTTTAATTAGCGGAGAGATGCCAGGGCCATGGATACAGGCCTGATAGGTTGGGAGGAATTCCAGACAGCCTTAATGGATCAGTTCTTCCCTCGGGAGATGAGAGAGCTCAAGGCAGCCGAGTTTGTTAATTCGAAGCAGGGTGACATGTCCATTCAGGAGTAACCATTAAAGTTCACTCGATTATCTAAGTGTGCTCAGAGTTGGTGGTGTAACAGAGGGATCGAGTGAGTCGTTTTGTGCATGGGGTGGCGGATTATTTGGACAAGGATTGCAAGATCGCCGTGCTACATTGGGATATCGACTTTCCCCACATAGTGTTGCATGCTCAGGAGATGGAGTCTGTCTAGCGGAGGTAGAGGGAGTACAAGAGGGCCAGGACCGATATCTATGGGGTTTCTCAGCTCAGGTCAGGGGATGGACAGAGTCGATAGTCCCAGCACTGGTCTATTGCTCCAGCTCCATCATCGGCCAGCACGCCATCTAGGTTTAGAGGAGGTTAGAGGAGCATGGCTTCAGGCTCAAAGGATCATGGTAGCATTCAGGTTGAGCGCACTTTTCCAGCTTGTGTGAAGTGTGGCATGAATCATTCCAGGAGGTGCTTAGTTAGCTCAAATGCGTGTTTCGGGTGTGGCAATCCCGGGCACAGACATAGGGATTTCCCCTCAGCCAGGTCAGGGGTCGGTGGGCCACGTGTGACAGCAGCTAGTTCTACCTCTCCAGCAGCACATCCCCCTCAGTAGGGTGCCTTTACTAGTTCAGCAGGCAGTTAGTGCCAAAACAGGTTTTATGCTTCAGTACCCCGCCAGGAGCATGAGGCTTCACCAGAGTGGTTACTGGTATGCTCAAAGTCTTCCATATTGATGCTTATGCCTTGTTAGATCTAGGAACTACTTTGTCTTTTGTGACCCCTTATATTGCTAGAAGTTTTGTAGTTAGCCCTGAAATTCTGTCAGAACTGTTCTCGGTCTCAACCTAGTCGGTGAATCAGTTGTAGCTAGGCAGGTGTATAGAGGTTGCCCCATCACAGTGTTGCATAAGGTTACCTCCGCAAACTTAGTAGAGTTAGCTATGACTAAATTTGACCTCATTTTGGGCATGGATTGGTTGTTTGCATGTTATGCTTTGATTAATTGTAGAACGCGGTAAGTAGAGTTCAGGTTTTCAAGTGAGAACAGTCTTAGAGTGGAAGGGAAATTAAGTTGTACCAGTTGGTCGGTTTATTTCATATCTTAAGGCCAGGAAAATGATTTCTAAGGGATGCATGTATCACCTAGTTAGGGTTAAGGATGTTGAGTCCAAGACCCCAACTATCTAGTCAGTTCCGGGAGTGTATGAGTATCCGTAGGTGTTTCCCGATGATTTTCCAAGTGTTCCTCCTGAGAGGAAAATTGATTTTGGTATTGATCTTCTACCTAATACTCAGTCTATCTCTATTCGTCCATACAAGATGGCTCCAGCTAAGCTAAAAGAGTTGAAGAATCAGTTAAAGGACTTTTTGGATAAGGGTTTCATTAGACCAAGCAAGTCTCCATGGGGTACACTGGTTCTCTTTTTCTGAAAGAAGGATGGGTCCCTTCGCATGTGTATTGATTATCGACAATTGAACAAGGACACCATCAAGAATAGGTACCCCTTACCCAGGATCGATGACTTGTTTGACCAGCTTCATGGTGACAGATGTTTCTCAAAGATAGATCTTAGGTCCGGGTATCACCAGCTCAGGGTTCGGGAGAGTTACATCTCGAAAACCGCTTTCAAGATTTGATATGGTCACTACAAATTTGTTGTTATGTCTGTTGGACTAAACAATGCCCCTGTAGCTTTCATGGACTTGATGAACAGGGTGTTCAATCAATATCTAGACATGTTCGTGATTGGGTTCATTGATGATATCCTTATATACTCTCAGAGCGAGGAGGAGCATACCGCTCACTTGAGAGTAGTGCTTCAGACTCTCAAGTATCGCCAGTTGTATGCAAAGTTCAACAAGTGTGAGTTTTGGTTGGACTCCGTGGCATTTTTAGGCCGTGTGGTATCGAGTGATGGCATAAAGGTAGATTCTCAAAAGATTGAAGTGGTAAAGAATTGGCCCAGACCAGTGAATCCTTTAGAGATCTGAAGTTTCTTGGGCCAAGCAAGCTACTATCGGAGATTTGTTGAGGGATTTTCATCAATTGCAACACCATTTACTAGGTTGACTCAAAAAAAGGTAACGTTCCAATGGTCGGAGGCTTGTGAGAAAAGCTTCCAAGAGTTCAAGACTCGACTAACTTCAGCACCAGTGTTGGCCCTACCCGAGGGTATCGATGGTTTTATAGTATATTGTGATGCTTCGAGAATCGAACTTGGGTGTGTGTTGATGTAGCATGGGAAAGTGATAGTGTATGCCTCAAGACAGTTGAAAGTCCATGAGAAGAATTACCCGACCCATGATCCTGAGTTGGCTGCGGTGGTGTTTGCATTGAAGATATAGCGGCACTACTTGTATGGAGTCCACGTGGATGTATTTATGGACCACAAGAGCTTACAATATGGGTTTACGCAGAAAGATCTCAATCTTCGACAAAGAAGGTGGTTGGAGCTACTTAAGGACTACGATATGAGTGTTTTTTACCACCCGAGTAAGGCTAATGTTGTAGCAGACGCACTTAGTAGGCTCTTTATGGAAAGTGTGTCCCACGTGGATGAAGGAAAGAAGGAGTTGGTGAAAGATGTCCATCGACTTGCAAGGTTAGGAGTTAGATTGGTTGACTCGATCGATGGTAGTGTTGTGGTGCAAAATGGATCTGAATCGTCCTTGGTGACAAATGTGAAGGCTAGACAAGATGAGTATTCAATGTTGGTAAACCTCAAAGAAGTCGTCCGGAGTCAGAAGGTGGAGGTTTTCTCCTAAGGGGGAGATGGTGTGTTGCGGTACTAGGGCCGTCTGTGTGTTACAGACGTAGATGATTTGAGGGACCGGATATTGAATGAGGCACATGGATCTAGGTACTCTATCCATCTGGGTGCCACCAAAGTGTATCGTGATTTGCGGGAAATATATTGGTGGAACGGTATGAAGAGGGATATTGCAGAATTCATAGCCAAGTGCTCGAACTGTCAGCAACTGAAGGTCGAGCACCAAAGGTCGGGAGGCATGCTTTAAGATATTAGCATTCCTACTTGAAAGTGGGAATAAATCAATATGGACTTCATAACTGGGTTGCCCCGTACTCGCCGGCAACATGACTCTATTTGGGTGGTGGTCGACGGGTTGACCAAGGCGGCACATAAACTGCCAGTGAAAACTACAGATTCAGCGGATGGCTATGAAAAATTATATATTTGGGAGTTGGTTCGGCTTCATGGAGTGCCTTTGTTACCTCCCAGTTATGGCGGTCTTTTCAGAAGGGGCTTGGGACTCAAGTTAACCTCAGCACAGCCTTTCATCCACAAACAGATGGCCAAGCTGAACGAACAATCCAAACTCTCGAGGACATGTTGAGAGCATGTGTGATGGATTTCAAAGGTAACTGGGATGATCATTTTCCCTTGATCGAATTTTCTTATAATAATAGCTATCACTCAAGCATCCAAATGGCACCATTCGAGGATCTTTATGGACAATGGTGTAGATCACCCATTGGATGGTTTGAGATTGGTGAGGTAGCTATGATAGTGCCTGATTCGGTTCATGAGACTATGGTAAAGGTTCAGTTTATAAGGGATCGGTTAAAGAGTGCGCGGAGTCATCAGAAATCATACCCTGATGTAAGGAGGAGAGAGTTGGAATTTGAGGTGAATGATTGGGTGTTTCTGAAGGTATCTCCCAGGAAGGGAGTCATGTGGTTCGGAAAGAATGGAAAACGCAGTCACCGCTATGTTGGTCCTTACCGGGTTATGAGAAGGGTTGGTAAGGTAGCATATGAGTTGGACATGCCATTAGAGTTATCTTTAGTTCATCCTGTCTTTCATGTATCGCTCTTGAAAAAGTGCTTGGGTGATCAAGCTTTAGTTTTCCCGGTGGAAAGTGTTGGTGTGAGAGATAGACTTGGTTGTGAGGAAATTACAGTTGCAATCTCTGATTGTTAGGTTCAGAAGCTGAGGAACAAAGAAGTAGCTTCAACAAAGGTGTTATGGAGAAATCAGCATGTCGAGGGAGCTACATGGGAAGCCAAAGCAGATATGATGGCTAAATTCCCTCACTTGTTCCCTACCGGCTAAGTTTTAGTTTAAGGTATCAGTTTTGCCATAATTCTCTAAGTAGTTTCCATGTTCAGTTCATGTGCGCAAGTTTGATTTATGTTATAATAGATGTATGTGATGTCTAAATTCGGTTCCGCTATGTAGTCCTTTTCGGAGGTAGTCATTCTGTCAGTCTTCGATTTGAATCGTCAGTATTTGCATATGATGAATGCATGATTCTGATTCGCACCAAATAATAGAACGACATGTAAAGTGGCTTGTGAGTAGTGACCACGAGTCGTGAAGTGACTCGTGACCAGGCAAAGAGGTGGCATGGTTTGGGGGAGGCCACGGGCATGACCATGCATCGTGGTCAGACCACACGACTCGTGAGCTCACCCGTAGCTTAGACTAGATGCGTGGCAAAGAGTTTGGTCAGTGGGGATCACGGGTGTTGACCACAAGTCGTGGTCAGCCACCACGATTAGTGGGGTCCCTCGTGGAGTCCTCAGATAAATTTTGGCAGTGAACATGACGATTCAAGGGCATGAGTCGTGGGCCTTGGCGATGAGTCGTCCAGTCCCTCGTAGGGACTGGAAGTCAACAAAATTCTGTGATTTAAGTAAGGGATTTTCCGTATTTTCTATGTCCTAGGGTCCTATATTACGTCTTTTAACATCATAAAGGGTGGTTTAAGAGGGAATAGACTAGGCTATGTCCTCATTCATGCATGCCAAGATTTGGGAAGGTGCTAGAAGGGTGATCTAGGTGATTTCAAGGTGTTCTTCATCAATTTCCTCTTGGGAAATATAGGGAAGGTAAGAACCAGTTATTCTCAGGTATGTAAGACTATCAATGAGTGATTTCTTCCACATCCATGCCCATCCGCTATGATTTTTACAAAATCTTATTAAAAGCTCATGGGGTTATGAAGATGATTTTTTTAAAAGTCTAATGATTTAATAATGGGTTTTGTGATTTTAGATTCTCATCATACTCTATGGGTTTTAATCATATTTTATTATTTAAATTTTATCTATTATTTATCGATTTCGTTTTCGATGAAATTGAGCCTAATTATGCACGATCCATGATTTATCAATATATGATCTACTTTTCTATTATTAATACTTTCAACCCCAGCATGAATTATGAGTTAAATTATGCATTTAATCTAATACCCATCATGATTTTATGAATTTCAAGTTATATGTATGATTTACAAGTATGTATGAACCTTATAAATCATGAATTATGTTTTGGCCGACTCATGGGCCTACTATCATGGCTGGTTCATGTATGTACAAACATGTTTATGATTATTATGATTTAACTAGCCCATAAATTCATGCAAGTTATACTATGAGCACTACATATATTTTGGGAGTAGTATTGAACACCGAGTGGGTTCGGAGCATATGTTCTGCTCCGAATCCCGTAAACTACGTGCCACCATAGGTATGTTGGGACCTCCTATGTGGCTGTCCCCAGCCCAAATGTCCCTTTTCATGGTGATATCACACATTCATGGTCCTTCCCTTAGCAAGGTACAGACACCTTCCCGACTAGGGTTACAAGTCGGGCTTCATGTGTGCTCATATGGGGTGTGTCGGTTAAGAGAATCTCCCATTGTTTCTCATGATTTATGCATGTTGTGATTATGTATTTGGCTCAAGTCATGTTGAGTAATGCTTTTCTCTATGATCATGATCATGTTTGTATTATGAAGGTTTGAAAACCTTGAGCCTTATCATACGTTATGATGATTTACGATACGAGCATGATGTCCTACTCTTATGATCACTTATGAGATTTATGTATTTTAAATGTCTATTTTAATTACCTTGCATACTTAGTACATTCTACGTACTGACTACATACTTTATATATTGTATCGTTTCATGATACAAGACCCGACTCTCAGGGTCACCCTCATCAGTAGTGCTTCAGAGATTGCTATCAGCATACTTGGTGAGTCCTCATGTTTCGAGGGCCGTATGTTCAGACTCTATTATTTTCTTTCAGTTTCAGTATTGTTGGGTTAATTTGGGTGTTGTCCCATCAACCCGTCGTTCATGATTAGAAGATTTTCAGACTACAAGTTGTATTCAGCCGTCATGTATGGATTGTGTATTGTCCTTTCTTTGTGTTTATGACATGTTTACGCTTTCTTATGTTAAGTCTTCCGCTTATGTTATTCAATTAGATGTATGTTGTTGCCATGGGTTGACTTGGGGTCTCTTGGGGCTCCTTGTCCCGTGTCTACGATCCAGGTGTACGTTCAGGTCGTGACACCTTTGGTTCCGTATACCAAATTATTCTTGGAGATCTACTCAACTTGAGTCATCATCTTAGCTAACATTTTGTCTACTCTTCATCATACCTTTTCAACTCTGTTGCTAGTTGGTTAGAAGATGTACTATCGGATACGTCGATATCTCTAGTGTACCATGCTCTGTTAGTCTTTGTCATCCTATCAAGAAGTGCCTTAGCCTTCCAAACGTTTGGTCCATGATTGAACCACCTGCAATATTGTTAGCCACTTATTTTTTGATAGAATCAAGACACCGATAAAAATATTAGAGCAAAACCCCATCAGAAAAACCATTATTGTGGAAAATGGCGACTTTCTTCCTTAACTGGAGCCACACTTCATGAATTGGCTCTACCGGAAGCTTCATAAAATTTGTAATCTCATCCCTCAATTAGAGCACTGGCGATGGGGGAAAAAATCTATCGAGGAATACTTTAGTTAGCTCATTCCATGATGTGATGGAACAAGAATGCAACTCCTCCAACCATTCTGTGGCCTCTCCCTTTAACGAAAATGGAATAATCTTAAACGAATGGATTTTTGGCTAAAGTTGGTGATATTGGCGGTCGGTGAATCTCAATATAGTTTTGGAGGTGCCGATTAGCATCCTCACTAGCTTGTCCCCCAAATAGCCCATTCATTTGCAGCATATGCAACATGGTGATCATGATGTGAGAAATGACATTTCCTACCGTGAGTGGTGCGCGAATGACACCAACTACCTCATTAATCACGGGATCATCCCTTCCTTCCATTAAACCATCAAGCTACCCTCTTTACTTTCATGGTTCATTTTCACACACCTAAACTCAAAAAGCAAAAATATAATAACAACGTAAAAACAACTCAAGATGCAAAAACAAAATTGAATCACTAAACTCAATTCTCTGGCAATGGTGAAATTTTTGATAACGCTCAATACATCTCTCCCGGTTAAGGGACGTAGCAGCAGTCATTATCAAAAACAAAATACCCAACGGTTATCGGGGTCAAATCCCACAAGGAATTGAGAGCGATACTGCAAATGTTGTAAACTAACTCAAACTAGAATGCATCATTGTTTAATATTTGAAAGTTAAAATGGGGGTAAAAGGGAAAACAATATTGAATTCAAATTTATAAAATGAGGTTGAGCAAGAGATTTATTACAAAAGATGAGAAATGGCTAGGGATGTGCAATAGATAAAGTGCCAATTAAAATTGAGATTGATTCAATTGCCTTAAATTCATTTTCTAGCATCGATAGCATGGATCAAAATGCATTCTCTTGTTTATCAACAATAAGGATGATTTTGCCTTAGGTTTTCTCAAACCCCAAGATCACAATCAAATAATCATCCACGAAGCTTGAGGAAGGGGAAAGCTATCTCTAGACTCCCCCATTTAATGGAGTGGAGATGTGGGTTTTGAGTATCTCTAACTCAACCCCGCACATCTACACTCCAAGTCCTCACTATTTTTCCTCACCCAAATCTCACTCTTCTTTCTCAAGCTCAAACAAGAGAAGTAAACTAAACTAGTGCTTGCATCCAGTAAGTTTTCAAATAAAATTTAGAGGAAATAATAGATTCATGCTTATAGATTGAATTTAAGAACAATCTATAAATACCCAATCAAGTTTGAACACATCAAGTACATTAGCAATTTCACAAAACATTAATGGAAATAGAGAGATTATACCCATGGGGAAATCATCAACAATAATCATATTGATTAACTAAATTATGCTTTCAAAAATCTGAAACAATGATGTACTTAACTCATAATATTGATGAAAAAGAAGAATAGTGTACTCTACTCTTTCTCTCACTACTTCTCTCCATAATTCAATTCTATGCTATATGATATCACTTTTGTATGTACAATATCAGGTAAAATCTACACATTCTCCTTGCACAGCTTTCTAGGTTTTTCCTTGGAAGCTTTCAGGTTAGGCATATTTCTATGCCCATTTTCCTTGTTTTTGCCCATCTTTTACCTTGTTTTGAGTGTGTAATCCTTATGAAATGCATGAATTCATATGTTTATGTGTTTTGTATGCTAACAATAATTTTGAGGTGTTTTGAGCAGGAAACTAAATGAAAAGGACACAAAATGATCCAAGGTTGAAGAATTGAGAAGCTGAGAGAAGGTTCGGGGGCTATGGTGGATGCCCCGCGCGCTCCTTCAAAAAATTCATCAAATTATAGTGTTATGGCTGGCGCTCCGTGCCAGCTACTTGACATCAGAAAATGATCATTTCAACACCTTAGCGAGATGGTGGACGTGGAGCCCCAAAGCTTCCTAGAGTTAGAGAAAATCACCAAAATTCTGGTGAGATTGAGGATCCCTTATACTAGAAGGGTCCAAAAGAGCATGAACATGACTAACACTTTGGAGAGATAGTAAGATTGGTGCGATAGATGTGCTGAAAGTGTAGAAAAAATTGACTAACTCCCTGGTGAGATTATGGGAGCGGTGCACCAGGTCTATCTCAGAGCTGAAATACTTGGAAATTTGACTATGTTTGTGGTGAGATGATGGGGGCGGCATACTATACTAGTCCTGGTATAAAATTTCTAATTTTAAATATAAGTATTAGAGGGAAGAAGAGTCATTTGAAGGCTCAACTATAAATACCTCATCTAGAGAATTTGTTAGATATCTTTTGACAAGTTTTGGACAGATTTTTCTATCTTTTGTTTGTTTTAACATTACTTATTTCATCTTTGGAGGCTTGTAAGCCGCTTGGATGGAAGACCCAAGTCTACACTAGGTTTCTTCTCTTCTTTACTCCATACATTGTGTGATGATGAATATGTATTTGTTTTTCCACTTGTCTATGAGTAGCTAAACTTATATTCTAGGGTTTTGGCCATGGTTGATGGTTGAATGTATGAGAAACTGATTTAATCTAGATTGGATTCTTCATTAAAGTTGTTTATATTTACTTATTTTAATTTCTTATTTATGAGACTGATCACCTTATAAGTAAATCTGCTGGATTTCGATTGATCTTAGGAAAGGGAACCGAAAGGGTTAAAGGTAAAATTAGAACAGGAATTCAAAGACCACCAAACCCATTAGTGAGAGGATAGAAGTTGTTGTTGAGGATAAGGATATACCCTTCAACCCGGTTAAGTTGAATACAAGGAGGCATAATTTTCATTTTATGTTTCTCCTGAGACCATAGAGATATAGGTGTTAGGGTTCATGAAATATGTCACGACCCGAATGTACACCCGGATCGTAGAGACAGGACAAGGAGCCCTGAGAGACCCCAAGTCAGCCCATGGAATGAGCATACATCTAATACCATTATATAAGTGGAAGACTTAACATGAGAAAAACATAAACATGTCATAAATACAGAGAAAGGACCATACATAATCTATACACGATGGCTGAATACAACTGGTAGTCTGAAAAACCTCTAACCATGAAAGACGGGTTGATGGGACAACTCCCCAACTAACCCAACAAAACAAAAACTGAATGAAAAGCATAGAGTCTAAAAATATGACCCTCGGAACATGAGGACTCACCGAGTACGCTGATAATAATCTCTAAAACACTACTGACGAGGGTGAGCCTGAGAGTCGGGTCCTGTTCCATAAAGCGATACAACATAGAAAGTATGCGGTCAGTACTTGGAATGTACTAAGCATGCAAGGTAAGTAAAATAGACGTCTAATATATATATAACTCATAAATGATCATAAGAGTAGGACAACATGTGCATGACATAAATATCGTATATAACATAATGCTCAAGGTTTTCAAAACATTCGTAACACCATCATAATCATAATCATAAGAGAAAATATTTATTTATCAGGACTTGAGAAAATATACAAATCATAAACATGCATAAATCATGAGGAACAGTGGGAAATTCTCTTAACCGATATACCCCATATGAACACACATGAAGCCCGACTTGTATCCCTAGTCGGGAGGGTGTTCGTACCTTGCCAAGGGTCGAACCATGAAAGTGTGACGTCACCATGAAAAGGGCAATTTGGGCTGGGGACAGTCCCATAAGAGTTCCCAATATACCTATGGTGGCACGTAGTTTATGAGATCCGGGGCAGAACCTAGGCCCTGAACCTACTTGGTGTTCGATACTACTTCCAAAACATATATAGTGCTCATAGTATAACGTGCATGGATTCATGGGCTAGTTAAATAATGATAAACATAAATATGATTGAACATACGTGAACTATCCATGACATGAGGCCCGTGAGTCGACTAAAAACATGATTCATTATTCATAAGATTCATACATACTTGTAGATCATGCATATAGCTTGAATTACATAAAATCATAGGTAACTTAATAAATTCATGATTTAAAACATATTTCATGCTAGATTTATAATTATCATCAATGGGTAAATAGATTATAAATCAATTCACCATGGGGAATGCATAATTAGGCTTAAATACATAGAAATCGATTTATAAATTCTTTAAATAATGAAGACTGATTAAAACCCATTGATTTTGATAAGATTTTAAAATCACAAAACCCATAATCAGATAACTAGAGTTTAAGTAAATCAAATTCAAAACCCCAAGAGTTTTTGTTGAAATCTTTGTAAAAATCATAGAGAAGGGACATGGGTGTGGCAAAAATCACCCTTTGATAGCCTTACATACCTGGGATGTGTGATTCTTAACTTCCCTTGATTACCCAAGAATGAAATTAGAAGAATTGAAGAGAATAGCCTAGAATCTCCCTTGATAACCTCTCACTATACTTGCATGCATGAATGAAGATACAACTGAACTTAACCCCCATAAATTTCTCTATTCATAACCCAAAATGGTGTAGTTTAGGCCTTAGGATCTTAGTAAATTACGAAAAGACCATTACTATTTCACATGAAATAACTGCCAGGTCACCCTTACAGGTTACCTGATGATTCATTACATGGACAAATGATCCGTCACCTTGCCCGTTAGGTACACTGTCTTAACTGATCACTAGGGTTCCTAACAGAAGACTAAACGACTCGTTATGTGTGGCCACGAGTCATGGCCACCACTTGTCAAGTGCACTGCCTAGCCTTTTCTATTTTTCATATACCTCCTCCCCACAGATGACCTAACGACTCGTGGTATCTGACGATGAGTCGTTCGCAAGCTCGTGGGGACTCCTTATTCCTCAATCTTTTCCCATTCTCCCAGGCCTCCCCATGAGTCACCTTACGACTCATGGGCTCTCCTCACAATTCTTCCAACGACTCGTCTAGCGCCTATAACCCAGATTTTCAATTTTCCCCGTTTCAACTCTCGGGTCCGATCTTTGAGTTCTCGGGGTATTACAAAATAGTTATTGGATGCTAGGGCTAGTGGCAAGAAATGTAGTAGTAACTTACAACTAGCAACTATAGGAAGAATCGTTCTAGTGTAATCACGTCTTTAAAAATCAACCTAAAACCGGACATGTGCCATTTCCCTAGATTTTCATCTTCATCAATGTAAAACAAAGCTTGCAACCATTTTAGTTATTTTTGCATTTAAAGTTTTAGTAGTTAATATCTCAAACCATTCCCCATTTTAACTGTTTTATTAGAATAGCAAAATAAAGTTATTACCTTATAATGATTGAACTGACAAGTCTATTTGGGTATGATAATTAAGGCTTGCCGTCTTATATTACTTGATGACCACGTGTGCTTAGGCGATACGAAGTTTTTCGCGTCCTTGCCGGGGACTTGAGTATTGTTTGATCATTTGTAGGTTTGAATTTCATTCTACTATACTTTATATATTGCATATATTTTATTTTACTATTTTTAGTAGTATACCAATCTTCTTAATATACATTTTAGTATATAAATGAGTTGAATGTTGGGTTTTCATATTTTGGTGATCCATTTCTAAACTGTGGAGGACCTCACTTGTTGTACCACTATCATATTTGTTGTGTATGTGGTGGTCTGGATGGCCATTGGATCCATTACCCAAATTATTATTTCCCTTGCCCATGCCCCTATTACAGTCCTCCTATTGTTTTTTATGCCTACAGGAATATAGAAGAGGAGGAACATTATGCTCCAGTGAGCAATATGGAAAAACTGCCTGGACCATATGGAAGTAATGAGGGAGCAGCTTACTGAATAGGGAGGAGCCTTAAAAAGGATGCAAGCTCATAGAGATGATGGATGTTACTACAACTTGTAACGGTTTACAAATTATGATCTTAGCCAATACTCAAGAGGAACCTCAAGGGGAAGAAAAGAAGCTCAGAAAAGAGATAGGCCACCTTGGCTCAATTATCCATGACCTGCACGGTCTTTTCGAATAAAAATGTTTAGGCATCTGAGGAATAACTAGAAAATATTATGGACACTAGATAATGCATGAACAAGAAGAAGAATCACATCCATTAGACGATTCTTTGTTGGTTGATGCCGATTTTGAGGAGGTGGATAAAAGTGAGGATGTCAAGAATATTACAATCTTGGAGTTAGGGCGTATTGATCCTTATTCTAAACACTTTTCAACATTGTGTTTGGTTGGCAACCTGGAAATAGCGCCTTCCAAGCCTATGGAGAGACGTGTTGATTAGGAACAATGCCCCTATATTCTAAAATTAAAATTTCCAAAGACACACAATGACATCCCCCACTTAAAGGCCAAGAAGTACAAGATGCAACATCTATTACTTGGTCCTTTCACGTTTACACCACCCAACCTTGAACGCAATAGGAAATTGGAAAAGAAATTAGGAGTGAAATTTATAAGTTCAAAATGGAAAGAAAAGTGGTAAAACTTGATGGCATCGTGATGCAATGTTAAATCAGGCGCTTGTTGAGAGACAACCAAATTTGTAATAGTGTACAATGTAAAATCAGGCGCTTGTTAGGTGGTAACTCAATTTGTAATAGTGTATTTTTTCTTGTTTTTGTAAAGTGTAATTTTTTATTGTTTTTCTTTTGCAGAGAAGGGGAAGTCTGAGTACCTGGAATCAAAGCTAAAGAACATGGCCTAAGTTTAAGTGTGGGGTCGTTTGACTGGTGAACCTAGGATACATGCTGCTAGCTAGGCCCTAGAGGGCCTAGGGAGTAATTCCTCACTCTTGTCTAATCATTATTTTCAGATGCTCTGAAGACAGAGGATGATTTCAAGTGTGGGGTGAGCTGATATCTCCCAAATTTTAAGGTTAAGCTAAGCATGCCAACAAGTTTCAGTGAAATTTTTTTAAGTGGCATATCTAATCCACCCTTCAGTTTTTCTTATAGCCTCGTTCTTTTTCAAAGGGGGGACCTTTTAACCGTGTAAATTTATAATTTTTATGAGTAGTTTTAAGTTTATTTATAAAGTGTAGTGACCATTCCCGATGATGGATGGATGACAACAGTCTTAAGGGAATTTCATCATGGGTTTTTTATTTTTTCAAAGTCATAGATCATTAACTTGTGTGCATGTTGACATTCTACTTAGATGCTATGCTAGAGTTAGTAAAATGGTCATCTTGAATGCATAATTGAGGAATCCATGAGAGACACTCAAAATGATTCTTAGGGCTTATAATGAAAACAAAAATGTCATTCAATATGATTGTGTGATTGTGTAGCTGGAGGAAGCCAACTAGATTCTTAATTGCCATGAGAGGTGAGCTAAATTGTCTTGTGTGATAAATTAAAACATCTATAACTTTCTTTAGCTTCCATAAGATAGCTAGTTGTTAGGGAGTTAGGAGATAATCAAGGCATTTCTCTGAAAAAGCCACGTTTTTCTCTTGTTTGTTTTACCTTCCTGTATATTCTCCATAGTTAACCCCATTTGAGCCATAAGCCTTCTTCTTTCTTAGCCACGAAAGTAGCTTAATCTCATTCTTTTGACCTAAAAATTGTTGATCAAAAGTAGTCTTAGGATCATTGGTACTTGGAAGTAAAGGTCCACCGAAGGATAATGATAAGGGAAAAAGAAGAAACAAAATTGTGTTAAGAGAAGAAATGTAGGAAGAAGGGGTGCCCACAGAATTTTGTTGTTTGCTTTCTGCTAGGACAATCAAAAAATAGAGCTTTAATTGCAAAATTCTTATTGATATTATAAGCAAAGACTAGTAATAAAGTAGTGAAAAAGGGGCATGAGAAGGAAAAAAGAGGGTGATTTAGTGAAGGGTGAATAAACAAAGAAAAATGTGGTGGACTTGAAAAGTTAAGATTGTCTTAAAAGTACATAGGGCGATAGTCACTTTAACAAAAATATCATTCCTACTTGTCCCTTAACCAACATTACATCAAGAAAACACCTTGTGATCCTAATCCCTTGAAACAACCAAGTAGTCTAAATGTACATGAAGGACAATCAAATGGTTTGTGATATATGTGTATTACATCATTTGTGAGTGTGAGAGTCCATTGCTTTCTATGTTCCATGTGTTTGCATTGATAATCTGAGAGAGGAATATCACAAAAATTGAGGGGCATGAGATTTCTAAGGAAGTGTTCTATATGTTAAATATTTCATATTTAATCATGTTGGCCTTATGTTTTGAAAGGATGAGTAAATTATAGAGGTTGTATAGTCTTGAGTATGAAACCATTGCATGTGCTTGATGAGAATGGTTGTACGTTGAGGAACCACCTGATCTATGCTCTATGCTAGTTGGTTGAGTATGAATTTATTTAGGTACCATGTGATGGTAAAAGATGAGTTTATGTGTGTATTAAGGATTATTCGAGGACAAATAATGGTTTAAGTGTGGAGTGGTGATGTTGGGCATATTTCTATGCCCATTTGCCTTGCTTTTGCCCATCTTTACCCTGTTTTGAGTGCACAATACTTATGAAATGCATGAATTCATATTTTTGTGATTTTTGTATGCTAACAAATTTCTCGAGGTGTTTTGAGTAGGAATCTAATGGAAAAGGACCCAAAGGGAACCAAGGTTGAAGAATTGAGTAGCTAAGAAGAAGGTTCGAGGGCTATGCTGGGTGCCTTGCGCCAGGTCCTTAGCTCCTTGGTAAAATTCATCAAATATGGTGTTATGGCTGGCACCTCGCGCCAGCTACTTGAGTTCAGAAGATGATCATTTCAACACCTTGGTGAGATGGTGGGCGTGGAGCACCAGAGCTTCCTAGACTTAGAGAAAATCACCAAAATTCTGGTGAGATGGAGGAGGCCTCATGCCAGAAGGGTCCAAAAGTGCAAGAATTTGACTAACACTTTAGCGAGATCGTGAGAGTGGCATGCCATAAGTGCTAAAAATTGTAGAAGAATTGGATAAGTCTCTGGCGAGATGATGGGGGCGACGCACCAGGTTCATCTCAGATCTGAAATTGTTGGAAATTTGACTATGTCTATGGTGAGATGGTGGGGGCTGCGTGCCAGACTTTTCCGAGGCTGAAATTTCTGATTTTATAGCTATGTATTGTAGGGAAAAAGAGTCATTTGAAGGCTCAACTATAAATACATCCTCTAGGGCACTTGTTAGATAACTTTTGACGAGTTTTGGACAAATTTTTCTATCTTTTGTTCATTTCATGAATATGTAGTTAATCTTTGGTGGCTTGTAACCCGTTTGGAAGGAAGACCCATGTATATACTAGGTTTCTTCTCTTATTTACTCTTTACATTGTATGATGATGATATGTATTCGTTTTTCCACTTGTCTATGATTGGCAAAACTTATATCCTAGGGTTCTGTCCATGGTGGATAGTTGAATGTTTGAAAGACTGATTTAATCTAGATTTGATTCTTCATTGTGGTTGTTTGTATTTACATGTTTTTATTTCTTATTTATGTGACTGATCAGCTTATAAGTAAATTTGTTGGCTTTCGATTGAACTTGGGAAAGGGAATCAAAAGGGTTAAAGGTAAATACGTAACGGAAATTCAAAGACCTTCAAACCCATTGGTGAGAGGATAGAAGTTGTTATTGAGGATAGGGATATACCCTTCAAACCTTTTTTGTTGAATACAAGTAGGCATAATTATTGTTTCATGTTTCTCCTTCGACCATAGAGATATAGGCATTAGGGTTCATGAAATAGTTCTTGGATGCTAGGGATAGTGGCAAGAAATGGAATAGTAACTTGCAACTAGCAACCATAGGAAGAATCGTTCTAGTGTAATAAAGTCTTGAGAACTCAACTTGAAACCAAACATATGCCATTTCCTAAGATTTTCTTCATCATCGAAGTAAAACCAAGCTTGCAATTGTTTTAGTTATTTTCTGCATTTAGAGTTTTAGTAGTTAATTTCTCAAACCATTCCCCATTTTAACTATTTTGTTAGAATAGAAAAATAAAGTTATAACCTTATAATGATTGAACTGACATGTCTCTGTGGGTACGATAATCGGGGCTTCCAGTTCTATATTACTTGATGACCATGTATGCTTGCGTGTTCTTGGGCAACATCAAGATTCTTAGGTAATTTTGTGCAAAAGATGGACATCTTTACCCTTGTTAGTGTGTTGGTTACTTGCACAGAACCTACATTTGGAAAGTGCTCGTCCGCGAGTTCCAGATCCTTTGAGGTCATAGCAGTGCTACTTGAAGTCCTTCTGCGGTCTGCGCCATATCCAGTGCTTATTGTGTGGGACCTACAAATCATACGAAACACATTTTCTTCACTTCCAGCTTAATGATTTTTGTTCAATTCTTCTATTTTTATTTTCTAAGTTCAACCCCTAAAAAATCATAGAGAAAAGGCATAAATCCTTCCTATATTGTGTATAACAAAGCAATAGCTCATGCTTAAAAGCTTAATGAGTTGGTACATTACCAACTTATCACTACCGCCATTGCTCTTTCCAGCAAGACGTTTACCCTATTGATGATTCCCCAATATGGTACACTAGTTGGATACACTTTATATGGATTTTATCATTGGTTGGCCACCGGTACTATAATTATAGTGGTTATTGCGCATTACATGACTATATTTGCACTTATAAGTAGAGTTATTATCCAGTATTAGTTTCCAAAGTTTGAGGTTGTTATTATTCCTTATTTCTAGCTCAGTTATAATTATTAGCCTACATGCTTATAGTTTTAAACCTTACATACTTGTACATTTCATTAGACTGATGTCCTTTCGCCTGGGGACCCCTTCCTGCAATCGTGCTACAGGTACAGGTAGAGGCTCATATTGACAAATGCAGTAGGAGCCAGATTGCAATGGAGTTGGGGCATGCTCCTCTTTTTTAGGAGTTGTGTCTTAGTTTTTATTATTTGGTGTTTTGTGTATAATACGGGTTGGTCAGGGCCCTACCCTATGTATTTGAGTTTGTTTACTCTTTAGAGGCTTATATGGACTAGTGTGTATAGCTTGTTCAGTTGTATGGCCTTGTCAGCTTCCCATATATATAATCAGCACGCGTCAGGACATTTAGGAGTTGTTTCCCCTCTTTTATTACTAGTGCATGCAATAGAGCAAAGTCATAAGTATTATGATATCTAAATCATGTTATTATTTTAGAGTATGCCTGTGACGAGGAAGATAACTATGAGATTGATCGGTACAACCACAGGAGAGGGTACTAGTCACCCTCCAGATGATAGGGGAGACAGGTCAAAGGCTAAATGTGAGTCTCTTGTCCAAGTATCACCGTTCTTCCAGCCCCTGTAAGGTTTGTAGCAGATAGACCTCCAACTCACCCTACCCTAGTTATATTTGAGGGTGATATAGTGGAAAACCATCCAGGACCCATGGCACCTCAGATTAATCCAGAAGGACAGTGTTTTGAGGGAGATTTTCAGCTAATGGCTTGTATAGCCTTTGCCAGAAGCGGTAGTTAGAGGCAATAGAAGAACACAAAAGCCAGGTTGCTAAGAGTTCCAATGCCCATGAGTTCTTGAGTTTGAGCCTTCCTGTGTTCACCGAATCAAACCCGAGCAAGGATCATCAGGACTTCATTGATAAAACATATAGGATGTTGAAGGTGATGTGGGTTACAGAGATAGAGGGAGTAGAGTTGGCAGCCTTCATGCTATATAACGTGGCTACATTGTGGTATGTGGCTTGGGCTCAGTCTTGAGGAGCCGATGCACTGCCAGTTGAGTGGGAAGAGTTCTCAGAGGCCTTTATACATTGTTATCTACCTAGAGAGTTTCGACAGACTTGAGCTGAGCACTTTTTACATCTTGAGTAGGATAGCATGAGTATGCGTGTGTATTGTCTCAGGTTTAATTCTCTAGCCAGGTATGCTTCTCATATGGAGCAGATAATAGAGGTTAGAGTCCATCAGTTCATTTCAGGGTTGGGGCCTCATGTGGCTCAGAATTGTTTGGGGGTATCTCCTCAGGAGCATGGGGACATTGCATGAATGCAGGCTTTTGCACAGATGTTGGGGGATTTGATTCATCGGTTGTGGGATACTCGCTGGAGTAAGAGCAGAGAAAGTAAGATAAGGTCATTGGTCCTTACCGAGGGCCATAAAATGACCAAGCGGATTAGTCATCTAGGTAGTAAGCTAGATTTGTAGGGAGTTCCCCACCTCAGCTTCAGGAATAGAGGAGAAACCAAGGCCTAGCTTCATTTATCTCATGACGACAGGAGTGGGTAGGGCAGAGTAGATAGGCATTATCGCCTTGTACCCAATGTGGGAAGTCTTATTCAGGCCTATGCTGACAAGGGAAAAATGTATGCAATTATTATGGGCACCCAAGGCACATCATGAATGATTGTAATACCTCGAAATTTCCTAGGAGTATATGAGAGAAATGGAAATAAGTTCATCGGAAAAATCTATATTTTTTTCTTAGAATGACTCATTGTACGAGTCATGGTGAGAAGTAATGGATCATGGGAGGAGTCGTAGTGAGATGCTAAAGTTAGATACTCAGACCATGAGTCACACCATGATTTTTTGTTCTTAGGTAGGACTCGTGGTTAGGAGTCGTGGTGCGGTGCAGTGAATGCCAGGTTTAGAAAGGACGGATCACGATATGACTCATTTTGGGAAATAATGAGTCATGAAAAGTGTCATGGATTGAAGGCTCTGTGGATAGATAGGTTATAACGAGTGGTGTTATGACCCATGGAAGGGAACCATGAGACATGGTTTGTAACCCGTGGAAAAATCTTGAGAAGGTAAGAATTCAGGCAAGGTGACAATGACAGGGTTACGACCCATGATGACAGGTAATGACTCATATGAGGCTTCCGTGATGTGATCTTCCAAAATCAGTCTTATGACCAGTGATGAACATAGAAGGTGACCACGAGTTGTAACTTCACGGTACGACTCGTGGTGAGAGTCATGACGACTGGCAGTGTTGATTCTCTAGAATTTTATTTAAGGGTATTTTCATAAATCCTAAGATCCCAGGTCATAAGCTATGTCGTTTTGAGGTATAAAAGAAGTGTATTAGGCAAGTTTAACTTATTTTAATTCATTCAACTCCCATGCATGCAAGGTTAAAGGGTTCAATTGAAGATCAAGCCAACAAATCCTCTGATTGTCCTCCAAATCTCTATTTAGAGCCAAGTTAAGAATCAGTTTACCCAGTTATGTATGACCATGAATGAGAGTTTTCTATCACTTTCATGCCCAATTTTCTCCTTAGGTTCATGAATTCTAGTGTTGATTCAAGTGTATGATCTTATCGGATTTTATCCCAATTTCATGAAATTCTCGATGATTTATTTATGGGTCAATTTCCTTCATGTTTCAAAGCATATTTTAAGATCTATGGGAAGATTATATACGTATTTGGATTATATATTCATGATTGTTAAATTTTTAAAAATTATGCCCAATTATGCAAGTTTCATGAAAAGTCAAATTTATGATTCTATTATGATTTTGATTATCGTAAGCCCTATTTTATGATATCTATATATTTATGACATGATCTCCTACAAGTACTCTTCATGAATTTATGAGTTTCAAGTATGGTGATTTTCTCAAGAATGTATGTTATTCATGACTTGTGAATTTATGATTTTGGCCGACTCACGGGCCTTTATTTCATGGCTAATCATGTATTGCAAGTATAATCAAATATGTTATGATTTAGTTATCCATGCAATTCATGTATGACTTCGCGATAATAATATGATCCCTCAAGTGTATGTTTTTGGGAGCTGTGTTTAGCACCGAGTAGGTCCGACGTGCAGGTAAACTCTGTGGTCTCAGAATTATGCGCCAATGTAGGTTTATATTCATGGACTCTAGGTGGGTCCCAATTAGTGATACCATGCCATTTACGTCCCTTGCCTGGCAAGCCTGGAACGGCTCTGCCCACTTGAGCGAGATAGTTCAGGCATCATGTAAGCTCTATCATGATGATGTTCATTAAGACGAGTCCTCCCATTGTTTCTTATGTTTTATGCATGATCATGATTAAGATTCTTTGGCTCAAGTTATGTTTTTACAAGATTTCTATGATTTATTACGAGTATGATTAATTTACGAATAGTTTTGAAAACCATGAGCCCTCATGTTTATGCTATGATTATCACTTCATATTCTGAAATGTCTTACTCTTATGAACTCTTATTTATTTTATTAGTCTATTTTACTTACCTCGCATATTCAGTACATTCAATGTACAGACCGTACACACTATGCTATATCATTTCATGATATAGGTCCGAGAGATCAGACTCAACCGCGTCATTAGTCCCGCTTCTGTATCAGTTTAGTTTAGGTAGTGTTGTTGAGTCCTCATATTCTGAGGAAATTCATTGTAGTTGGTTGTTTTGTTATTTTAGTTACTGACTTCTATCGAGCTTGTTAAGATGTCGTTCCATGAGATCATAAGTTATGTTAGAAGCTTTTCATACAGTATGTAGAATATCAACTTGCCAATGTTCACTCGATTTACGATTATCATGTGTATAGATTTCCACTTATACATGTTCAGTTTAACAGTTTTCACTAAAATTATGTTCTTTAGCCACTATGTTCTTGCCATGGCTCAACTTTGAGCCGTTCGTGGTTCTAACTTCTGTGTTCCGGTCTGGAGTCAGCTCGGGTCGTGACAAGAATTCTTACCTTTCTCCTTGTATCCAATCCATAACAAAATGAAGTATATATGTACATTAGAACTGCTCCAAAAATGCAGCAAATTCACCATAAAAACACAATGCAAATGCAGACAAAATAGTCACCAACACACCACCTTTACTTTGTGATTGATCTCCTTCACTTAGCATGTGTTTTAATGTAGTTTAGCTTGGTGTTTTCCCTTTCTGTTCCTTGGTATAATTTCCAAGAAACGGAGAGGATATATTTACTAAGAAAATAGCTCATTTGGTTTAAGGATGAGAATGAAAAATTATACTTTAACACTTCAAATATAAAGGGTGAGACCATGTCATCACTTAAAAGTGCCCCGGTAAAATGCTTATAACTTTTCACTCCGCACTACGATTGATGAACAAATTGATGTTTTGAAAACTAGACTCTAGGTATACTTAATTTTATAGGTCGTAAGATGTCTTACACATTATAGATTGGGATTAATGTTGATCCTTAGTCATGACGTTCACATACTCTTCGCTCTTCTCTTCGTACATGTTTCCCTCCTCAGCAATGGCCAACATACAACCTATGTTTCCCTTAACATAGCATACAAACATCAAATAATCATTAAAAAAATTTTGGGGTATAACATGAGTCGTAAGCTAAAAACACTAATACCTTGTCTGAAAGCCTAGGTTAATTGACGAGCTGATGGAACAGCCCCTAGCTAACTCTACATGTCTAAAACTGAAAGCAAGGACAAAAAACTGAAAAGAACACAACTCTAGCCCTTGAATGATGAGGACTCACCAATAATCATTGATCATGTTCTGGAACGTGTTTACCCACGACGCTGAGATTGAGCACCTAAATCTATATCATAATGTGATATATCAAAAGAATATGCGATAAGTATTTCGACTGTACTGAGTATATGGGACATGGAACTGATGTATAAAACATCCTAATAATATAAGAAACAATACTAAATACATAACTGCATGTATAAACTGAGCTAAAGTACAATGACCCTATCTGAGCTACATAAACACTAATATAGAGGAATAGTCTGAAAATCATGCATAATGAAAATAAAAGTAAAACTAATATAAGGGTCATGATGATGTACTGAAAACTGAAGCTATGACGATCACTAAAGACTATAACTAATATGAATTATACTGAAACTAAACTTTATTGTGGGAAAGTATATTAACTAATATATAACCACATGAGCTAGACATGGACTTTGATGTATATTCCTTATTCATAAGACCCAATATACCTTGCCAAGGTATAAAGGCATGATTGTGTGAATTCTCCATGAGCCTATTTGGGCAAGGGAGACACTGTCAAGTAGTAGGACCTCGTAACCTATGATGGTACATATTTTAGGAACCTAGGTGCACTGAACTCCAGCCCAGTCGGTGATAAGTAATAATCCCAACTGAACATAAATACTGATAATTTGGAAAATGGTGCTATAAGACTAAGTCAGAACTATTTTATCACAAAGTATCTTGAGAGTCTGAAGAACCATGAAAATACTGATAGCTTGAAACTGGTGTTCTAAGACTAAGTTAGAACTATTTTATCTTAAAGTATCTTGACAGTGTAAAGAACCACAAAAATACTGATAGCACTAAACTGGTGTTCTAAGACTAAGTCAGAACTACATTATCTAAAAGTTTCCTAAGAATCTAAAGAACAATGGAAATACTGATCTGACTGAAATCATGAAAGAACGATTCGTTCAATATATACTATAAACATGCATACTAAAATCATGAGAGAGTATAAATTTAAAATGGACCTAGTCTTTTAGAACAATGCTAAATCATAGGGGCTGAACCTTTGAAATCATGCTATTATCAGATCATGGAAAACATCATACAAATTAGAGTAAAATCATGCACATCATATACTATTCATCATAAGAGCCTTCAAAACATGGAGAACATAAGGGAAATCATACATTGAATGAAAGCCTTAGGACATGAATCCTGTAGAACTAAATTTACTAGTGTTTATGAAAATAATTGGTACACAAGGGTAAAACGGAATCCCTATTTTAGTCCAACATAACTAGTCTTAGAGAATCCTTGCTAGCACATGAATCTTGAAGTTCTTGGAGAGGAACCGTAGGTGTTCTTGAAGCAAAGAGAACTTGGAATTTTTGGTGGTTTGAGAAGAATGGGAGATTAGCCTAGGAAAAACCCTCTGATATCATTATTAGAAAAAAACAAAATGATCTCTTTTAGGAGTTAAAAGCATAGGAAGTTACTAAATACCCCTAGGACTTTTGTCACGCCCCGAGCCTACACCCTGGACGTAACACAGTACTTGAAGCCACAAGTGACCCCAAGTCAACCCCTGGTCTATCATACACTATCATTCTGAGTAAACATTCCCAGCGGAAGTTTTAAATAACAGATTTATCAATTTAAGAAAATGTAAAGACTGAAAGTAGAGAAAGAAATAATATATCTGAAATTCAATTCTGAAAGACAAGTCTGTTCTGAAAGTGAACTACTAAGGAGTTGTTGGGACAGGTCCCCAACTAACTCTAAGTATAAACAAAACCATATCCTGCTAAAGTAAATAAACAAAGCCCTCGAACGAGGAGGACTCACAATATAATCTACTAAAATAGAATGCTCTGAAACTGAAGTAATTATTTGTGCTGAATCTAAGAACCTGCAGCTGTATCATGAAATGGTACAACATGAAAAGCATGCGTCAGTACTTTGAATGTACTGAGTAAGTGGGAGAAACATACTGAATATAATGTCTTGACTGAAATGACACGCCATGACCAATTGGTAAACTGAACTGAACTACAGATGTAATTTAAAATGGTCAAGACGACCTATCTGACGGTCAAGGACATGCCCTAAGTTTGAAACACTAAATCTGAGATACGGTAATGAATTGAGCTGTTGATTCTGATACTGGACTGGACTGACCAGTGAGAGAGTCTATAACCGACATATAACCACTTGAGCTAGACATGGAGTCCGATGTATACACCCCACCTGTAGGACCCAATATACCTTGCGAGGGTATAAAGGAATGAACTGAGGGATCACAAAAATATCTGGGGCCAATCAGGCCAAGTAATACTGAAACCTACGCTGGCAACGCAGCTCTGGGAACCTGGGTGCATTAGAACCCCGACCCGCTCGATCCTAAGTTCTACCCCCACTAGAACACCTAAACTGATCTACTAAGCTGATAACTCCGAACTAGGGCCTAAGACTAGTCAGGGACAAATAACTTCATTTACCCTGAGAGCCTTTTCAGACCAGATTCTGAAACTGGGTTCTAAAACTGGTCAAGGATGCTTATCTAGAAGCGTCATAACCATCTACAGAACAACTAATAACTAGACTGGGGTCCTAGGGCTAGTCGAAGCAATAACTAAATGTCATGACCGCCTAATGGACCAAATAACTTAAATCTGAATCTGAGTCTAAAAACTGGGAGGAACCTCTCACACCTCAGATATAAACTGGAGTAAAACTGATCAGTTGACATTTTCTGGACACCACTGATGTTTCTAAAATCTGTCTGAAGCTAGACTAATATGATTCTGGCTGACACTAGACTGATAGAGTTCTATGTTCTAACTAACTAAATTACTAAGCAGTTAATAGAGAATTTAATTCAACGTGCTAAAGTCATTCTTATTCATGGGATAATTACCCAACACATATGCAACACAAAAAATTATTGAAATTCAACCCAAATCATTTTTCATTCAGTAGAGGGATTTTACAAGTAAAATCATTACTAAAAAATTAGGGCTCAAATTCACTTTTGTAATAATACTTAAAATTTGATGAGGAACTGATTAAGATTATTTTAACAGTAAGTATCAACATCGTTCTGAGTGAGATCAACGAAAATAAACATGAATGCTTCTCATATTCGAAAGCTCAAGTCTTAGAATTGATGACAGAAATTGAGGAGGGCTTTGGGGACGCAAGGGAAGGACAATCCCCTTGCTAAAACCCCACATACCTGAGTTAAGGCTTCTTGAAGAAGGAGACTCGAACTGCTGCAATGAAGGAAAACCCTACGCTTGGTTGAGAGTTTCTTGAGAGAACCTTCGACGATTTTCTTAGAAATAACGTGAGAATGAGGGAAGGAACCGTCCCAACACTCTAATAAGTCTGATTTTTCATTCAAAATGATGTGGTTTAATTCCTAGGAGGATAGGAAATTACTAAATAGCCCTTGGAAATTTGCTTGGAAAAATTGTCAGGTTTTCCTAACGGGTGACCTTACGACTCGTTACCAGGTCCAATGGGTCGTTGTGTCCTCCTGTCAAGTTCACTGGTAAATCTCTATTGACTCCTGTCAGGCACATGACGAGTCTTCATCACTGGAAATGATTTGTCGTGTCGTCCGTCAGGTGCACTGGTAAGAAGGTTAGAAAGTACTGGAAACAAAGGTCCTGATGAGTCGTTACTGGTTATGACGACTCGTGGTGACCTGCCATCAAGTACACTATAAATTCCTCAAACTTCTGAACTCCGGCTTGGCAACGAGCGACTTAATGAGTCGTAGGTCCTGATAACGACTCATGGGGTTATTCATTAGGAATACTGAAGTCTATTCTTGGCATCCTTCACATGGTTGACCTGAACAGTCGTTGAGTCCCTTAACGACCTGTCAGGTTGGTCATTTGCAACTTTTCTACAGTTTTCCAGATTTTCTGATTAATGTCCCGAATATTGATTTTGAGCTTCTGGGGCATTACAATATCTCCCCCTTGGAAACATTTGTCCTCTAATTTTAGAAAATCTCATAGCAACAACAAAAATAACAATCAAAGCATTCAAATACTGCTCATTCAACTTCAAAACGACCGAAGTGACTGCCTCCATTTTAGAGAATCTAACTAAACTGAATTTTGCTTTTCATATACACAACCAAAGTCAGAAAGAAAATTTAGTTACATAAACTGAATTCAACAACTATTTTAGGTCATAAAAAAAATTCACATATCAAACGACAACATAGTCGGTACAGAATAAGTGTGGGTATTTGGTCCTCATATCTGCTTCGGCCTCCCACATTGCTCCTTCAACTTGTTGATTCCTCCATAAAACCTTGACTGAAGCTATTTCCTTATTTCACAACCTACGAACCTGATAGTCAAGGATTTGGACTAGTACCTCCTCATAGGTGAGGCTATCCTTGAATGACACATTATCCAATGGCACCACAGAGGTTGGATCTCCGATACACTTTTTCAAAAGTGATACATGGAAAACTGGATGTACAACTGCTAATTCTTAAGGTAACTCTAGCTCATAGGCTACCTTGCCGATACGCCTCAAAATTCTATAAGGTCCCACATACCTTGGACTGAGCTTGACTTTCTTTCCAAACCTCATCACCCCTTCCATGGGTGAAATTTTCAGGTATACCCAGTCCTCAAAAGAGAACTCCAGCTCTCTTCTTCGCACATCGGCATAGGATTTCTGATGGCTCTGGGTTATTTAAAATCTTTCTCGGATGAGCTGAACTTTTTGCATTCCCTTGTGAAACGAGTCTGGCCCTATCAAAGTAGCTTCACCGACTTCAAACCAACCTATAGGAGACCTACACCTCCTACCATACAATGCCTCAAATGGAGCCATTTGAATGCTAGAATGGTAGTTGTTGTTGTATGCAAACTTGATAAGAGGCATGTGGTCATCCCAATTACCCTTAAAATCAATCGCGCACACTCTTAGCATATTTTCTAGGGTCTAAATAGTTCGCTCAGCTTGCCCATCTATCTACAGGTGAAAAACTGGATTGAGCTTGACCTGAGTGCCAAGTCCCTTCTAAGAAGACTTCCACAAATGGGAGGTGAACTGGGTACCCCTGTCTAAAATAATAGCCAATGGCACCGCATGAAGTCTAACCAGCTCCAGAATATAAATTTTAGCATAATCCTTAGCTGAATCTATGGTTTTAACATGGAGGAAATGTGCTCACTTAGTCATTTGGTCTACTATTACCCAAATTGAGTCATGCTGTCGACGAGTCTGAGGTAGACCCATAATGAAGTCCTCACTTACTTCTTCCACTTCCAGGTGGGTATGCTGATATCCTGGGTCATACCTCCTGGTGTCTGGTGTTCTACCTTGACCTGCTGGCAGTTCAGGCACATAGCCATGAATTCGGCAATGTCTCTTTTCATGCCGTTCAACCAGTAAATATCCCTCAAGTCACAGTACATTTTAGTAGCACCAGGGTGAATGGAATACCTTGAGCTGTGTGCCTCAGCCAAAATCTACTGTCTTAACTCACCAACATCTAGCATGCACAATCTGCCCTAGTAACGAAGCACCCCATCTCCCCCTTGGGAGAAATCCTCAACCTCCTTTCTGAGGACTGCTTTTTTATGTTTAAGTAGAACTGGATCTTCATCTTGTCTGAACTTAACTTCTATTACCAAGGATGAATCTGACCAGCTTTGCATTAACACGCCACCTTAAGCTGAATCCACCAATTGTACCCCTAACCAGGCTAGCCTGTGAACTTCTTTTGCTAGCTCCCTCTTGCCTTCCTCAATGTGAGCTACACTTCGCATAGAACACCTGCTTAGGGGGTCAACCACCACATTGCCTTTCTGGGGTGATACAACACACTCATGTCATAATCCTTTAGCAGTTCCAACCATCATCTTTGGCGCTGGTTTAGGTCTTTTTGACTGAACACATACTGAAGGCTCTTGTGATTTGTGACACGTCTACTTGAGCTCTGTACAAGTAGTGTCTCCATATTTTTAATGCAAATACCACCTTTTCCAACTCCAAGTCATGTGTTGGATAATTCTTCTCATGAACTTTGAGTTGCCTAGAGGCATAGGCCATCACTTTGCCCCACTGCATCATAATGCAACCAAGTCCAGCTCTGGAGGCGTCACAATATACTACAAACCCATCTATTCCATCTGGTAGGATGAAAACTGGAGCAGTAGTGAGTCGAGTCTTCAACTCCTGAAAACTCTTCTCACACTCATCTGACCTCTGAAATTTTGCCTTCTTTTGGGTTAACTTGGTCAGAGAGGATGCTATGGAGGAGAACCCTTCAATAAACTGTCGGCTAAGCCCAAGAAACTCCTGATCTCGGTAGGAGAGGTAGGTTTGGGACAATCCTTTACTACTGTAATTTTAGCAGGATCTAATTCTATCCCTTCGTCTGTTACCACATAACACAAGAATGACATGGACTTCAACCAGAATTCACACTTGCTGAATTTGGTGAATAGCTGGTGATCTCGGAGGGTATATAATGCTACCATATATGATTGGCATTCTCTTCCTAATTTCTGGAGTACACCAGAATGTCATCGATAAATACAATGATGAACATATCTAGGTACAGCTTGAAAACCCTATTCATTAGGTCCGTGAAGGCTGCTGGGACATTTGTTAATCCAAAGGACATCACCAAAAACTCATAGTGACCATACCGAGTTTTGAATGTTGTTTTCGGTATGTCACTCTCTCTAACCCTTAACTGATGGTACCTCGACCTGAGGTCAATCTTGGAAAAGCAACTAGCTCCCTGATGTTGGTCGAATAGATCATCAATTCTAGGTAAGGGAAATTTGTTCCTGACTGTGAATTTGTTCAGCTGGCGGTAATCTATGCATATTCTGAGGGTACCGTCTTTCTTACCCACAAATTGCACTAGAGAACCCCAGGGAGAGATGTTGGGTCTGATAAAGCCCTTATCAAAAAGGTCCTTTAACTGCTACTTTAGCTCCTTAAGCTCTGCTGGAGCCATTCTGTAAGGAGGGATGGAGATGGGATGAGTGTCTGGAAGGAGATCTATCCCAAAGTCTATTTCCCGTTCAGGGGGAACTCCAGGAAGATCTTCAGGAAATACATTTGGGAACTCGCTAACAACTAGAACTGACTTAACGGTTGGGGCCTCAGAGTTGGAATCTTTGACCCAAACCAAATGGTATAAACATCCCTTGGAAATGAGTTTACGGGCCTTAAGGAAGGAAATAAACCTACCCTTAGGCGTTGAACTGCTGCCCGACCATTCTAACATGGGCTCATCTGGAAATTGAAACTTGACAACTGTAGTCCTGCAGTCAATTGAGGCATAGCAGGAGTCTAACCAAGCCATGCCTAGAATAAGGTCGAAGTTGACCAAGTCTAGTTTTACAAGATCAGCTGGAATGATTTTATTCAAGATTGAGACTGCGCAGCTTCTATACACCCAGCTGGCCCTAACTTACTCGTCAACTGGGGTGGAAACTGAGAAGGGTTCTGAGAGGACCTCTGAACATATGCTGAATTGAACTACTACATAAGGAGTTACAAATGAAAGTGTAGCTCCTGGATCTAGGAGGGCATACATGCCTTGGTGGAAGAGACGTAACATACTAGTAACTACATCAAGTGAGCTTTCCTGATCCTGACGAGAAGAGAGAGCATAAAAACGATTCTATCATTGACCACCATCTATACCTGATGGGTTGGCCTGATGAGATAGTCGGCCTGATGAGCTGGTCATCCTGCTGGAGCTTATGAGGTGGTGGATTGTGATCTCCCTTGCCTTGCTGATGGGCACTCCCTAAGCCTGTGTAAAAGTTGTCCACACCCAAAGCAGCCCTCTCATCAATGAAGGCATTCCCCTTGGTGATTCTTACCACACTTGGGATAAGCTGGATACTTGTTTCCTGTACTGTGGGCCTGACACTGAGTGCCAGAAGAGCTACCCCTCCGATCCTGGCAGGAACTAAGGTTGGGGCGCTAGCTGAGCTAGGTTCTGGGGCCCTCTGCTGTTGCTGCTGTGGGCAGCTACCACCGCCATATCTCTGGTGGCAAAATCTGTATGACCAGTTCCTGTTTGCTTGATCTTATGTTCCATATGTTTCAGCTTCTCTTCCTCAATTTGCTAGGCATACACAATTAAGCTAGAAAGGTCCATGTCCTTGATTAGCATTACTGTCCTGCACTCTTAGAGGACCAGATTAAATACTCCATTTACAAACTTCAGCATGCGAGCCCTTGGCTCGGCCACCATCTCTAGATCATACTTTGATAGTCTAGTAAACTCCAGAGTATACTCCTTCATTGTCCGATTGCCCTGCCATAGGTTTATAAACTCTGCCATCTTAGCCTCCCTCAGCTCGCGGGGAAAGAACTTATCCAGAAAAGTTGTATGAAACTCATCCCACTCAATTAGTCCTGCTTCTGCTGACCGCCCCTCCTTCAACTGCTCGTACCAAACCTGGGCAACCCCTTTTAGCTGTTAGGCAGCCAGATCACCCATGATCCTGGTGATCTTTCTGATCTAATCTACAAAGCCTTGTGGGTCCTTTACCACCTTTGTTCTGTGAAAGTCTGGAGGGTTCATCCGATTAAAATCCCACACTCGGGCAATAGCTGCATACCCATTTATGGCTACTGGAACCACCTGCTGGCTAACTTGATTAGTGACGGTCGGAGCAAGAAACTGAATGGCCGCCCTTAATTCGGCGGTAGACACAGAGTCATCATGAGAAACTACTGGAGCTAGAGGAGAGGTTCTGTTGGCATTTTCGGCTCTTCATCCATTTCCACATTGAGGAGGCATTGTTCACTGAAAGGAAAGAGGACACTATTTAGAAAGACGCCTTTGGAATTGGACTTTCACGCATGATAAAGAGCATGAACATAAAGGGGAATTTTCCTAATAACATCTCGTAGCCTCCTCGTCATAAGTGTGGCGCTCTTCATACCCATAAAAAGGACGCTACTCGATATGGCTTTCAGACTTTCCGAGAATACTCTAAGCCTAGTGCTCTGATGTGAAGTTTGTCACGCCCAGATCCTACACCCTGGATGTAACAGGGTACTTGAAGACACAAGTGACCCCAAGTCAACCCCTGGTCTATCATACGCTAGCATTCTGAGTAAACATGCACAACGGAAGCTTTAAATAATAGATTTATTAGTTTAAGAAAATGTAAAGACGGAAATATAGAAAGAAATAATATATCTGAAATTCTATTCTGAAAGACAAGTTTGGTCTTAAAGCGAACTATCAAGTTAGTGATTTTCTATGTTGAGTTTAGTTTAGGAGTACATATATAGGAAAAGATGTGGACTGCATGTACAAAATAAGGATTGCAAGTATGTTAACTTTTGATAGAAACCTATAAAAGCGTGTTTTAGTTAGTTTTTTTTTCAGACTATTTCATTTTTGCCTGACTTATAGAGAGAAAAAAATCTAGTGCTTTTAGAAATAATACAAAGTGAGTTCCAACTTAATTTTCACGATTATTACATTGAATTAATAAGGATTAACATCAGTTTTAACATACAAATCCATATATTATTGAAATCCAATTCATGATTACTTGAAGTGGAATCTTTGGAGACTCTTTGAGAGGTAAGCCCCTCTACTTAATTATAGGAATTAGAGGATTAGTTTGGATTTTTGTAGCCTTTTGAAAGGAATCATATATATTGGTTGATTTTTCAAATTATCAAGAACATGAATTTTATCCTAGAACCCTAGTTTTTCAAAAAGGGAGTAAATTCATAGAAATCGATCAAAGATCTACACTTTATTATAATAATTTATTGTATATCTATTGTTGAATATTAAAAATCATGTTTTATGGCATTTTTAGTAAATTCGAGGTATGTCTCTTTTTAAATTTCTTTTTGACCATAATGGTGATTTAAACAAGGCTTTTTACGTGTGAGGGAATATTTAATATTATGATATATTTACACTAACATGTTTTTTTTTGTATAAATAGGGTTGTTGAAATTGAATTTAAAGTGATGATCTTTAAATGTATTTTTATACTACGAATGGGTCCTTAACTTGAAACTTGAGTAATGATTTCAAATACAATTTCTAAATTGAATTATGACTTGACTTACCTCAATTAGAAAAATATGATTCAGAAAATAAAGAATAATTCAACCGATATGCCATTATTGATATTATTTGTTTTGTGTTCTTATTCGCGAGGATGAATAGCGGTGATGGATCCTAATGTGTTTCTTCCGAGTAGACTTACAATTAGGGAGGATGAGTAGTCACCACAAGTTGGTTCTTCAGTGTATTGCGATTAACCAACCTTGCCATTTGGGAGAATGAGTAGTCGCGGTGGGTTGGTAGCCCTGGTGCATCATTTGCGAGCACTACTTGGGCCAGTATCAACATTATATTATTTGGGCCCATATTCACATGTCTTGGGACAATATGGGAATTATTAACCTTTGAACATAATGAACTAAAAATTCTTATTTTCTACACTATTAATTTTACTGGGTTTCATAATTAACTCTATCACTAGATTGAAGTGATTTATGACACTATTTCATCGTATCTATCATAATGATTATTTTATTGTGTGAACTTTTGCCATGACTCGAGTGTCACTATCCGAGCTGGGATCCTGGATTCAGACATGAGACCTTGAACCATGAAAGGCTCCAAGCTAGCCCATCGCACATACATAGCATGAATAAGAGCATTACTAAGCAGAAATAAAGCATAAACGTAATATAAGTCGAAGTCTGCATTATATAAGAGCATGAGCGCAAGAACGAGCCAACATCACTGAACCATATATATAAAGCTATTTGAAAAGCCTCTAAAAATTTGATGAGCTGATGGGACAACACCCCCAACTAGCTCGCCAAGTCTAAAACTAAAAGACATCAAAAAAAGAGATATAAAAAAAACTGGCATCCTCGGATCATGAGGACTCACTAAAACTAGGACAGAGATGGACTGAGTGAGAGCGAGCCAATGACGAGACTGAGATTGATCGCCCAAACCTATATCATGAAATGATATAACATAGAGTATGCAGTCAGTAGTTTGAATGTACTGATTATGTAGAGAAAGTAAAACATGCCAGTAAAACAATAGTCCAAAATCATAAATATAAAACAAGATAGAATACGAGATTAAGGATAACATGCTAAACGTCATATTTCTGAAGTACTCATGAGTCATGAGATATTCATCATAAGCTTAATTACCCAAGGTTTAGAATTAGTAACATATAGTATGCCACACTAGAAACCGTACGTGAAAACTCATAAACTGATCAATGGCTCAAATATTCTATAAAACATAATTCATACGGAATTAACATGAGTAACTAAAAATGTGATAAATAGTGGAAGACTCATCATAATTAAAAACCATCACGTATGAGCGCATGATGATCCCACGTGTTGCCCACATGGAGAAAAGCCATCCTAAGACTTGCCAGGGCAAAGGACACATAAGTTGAGATATCACAGTGTGCCCATGAGTGGGGGAAACACTCTCTTGAGAGGTAAATATTGATATATATCTACGGTGGCGCGTTGTTCTGAGACCGGGGTCCTTGGAATTCCTGGCCTGCTCGGTGCTAGACACTACTCCCAAAACATGTATATAAATCTTAATTATGATCTCAAAACATAGCTTAAATCTGTTTCTTAGGAGTCTTGACTCCAAACATTATTGTAAAGTTGATCTTGAAGGGCTTGGCTAAAATCATGATAAAATATACTTAAGTTTACATGGGCTTGCCCAGATCATGAAATCATACATACTTGAAATATGCTTCATAATTCAAAATCATGAAATTATAAGTTTAAGAACTCATAAACATTCATGCATACATTGATAATTCATCATACATGAAATCATGGGCTCATAAGTTTGAAATTCATAAACCATGGATAATAGGACATAATTGTCATAAGCTTGAAATCATCAATTCATTAGGAATTTGAGAGTAAAAGCTTCCCTAATAACTATATTTCATCAAGTTGAAAATGAGAGAATTAAACCCATATAGATAGCATGGATAATTGCATGGAGTTAGGTTAAACCCTAGAATTTCAACATAACATGATTCAAGACTTAAATCATAGATTAAGAATGAAATTGGGCATCAGGGTGGAAGATTTTATACCATTTACAACCCTACATACCTTGGTATTGACTTCTATACTTGTCTTAAAAACCCAAAAAAGATTTGAAGAGATTTGATGAAGAACCCTAGCCTTGATCTTGAGATATGATCTTCAATCTATTGTTGTTTTGGAAGAATGAGGTCTTAGGCTAGGTTAAACCTCGTAATACACTCTTTAAGAAGACCAAAATGACGTCACATAGGTGTTAGAAGCTTAGGGAGTTAAAAATTATACCTAAAAATTGAATAATTGAGCGTCCCCGCGGTGACTGTGACGGGCCATCACTTGCCCGACTATTTGTCGCCTTCGCCATCAACCCATAACCAGAGGAGGGTCCTGACTACCCAGGTCTTCACTCCCTTACTAGTCTGTTAAGTCATCCCTCCCTTAGGGGACATAGATGTCTGGTCTCAATGGGGTAAATAATGGTTCGTCTCGAGGCTAGCGGCCGTCAACCTTGCAGTTAGAGTTGTGACGCTGCTAGAAATGGTACGTCGCCACCTGACGCGCCATCGGTACCACCATCACACCTACACCAGATCTGCGAATTTCAGTACTTTTTTCTTCAAGGTGCCATTTCAAGACTCGAGGTGTTATTATATCTCCTCCTTAGGAACATTCGTCCTCAAATGTTGAATTATGCATGCTTGAGGGATAGGGAAAGGACTACAATCTCGTCACTAAACAACCTTAGCTGAAAACTGACTTAGAGACTGACTCCGGACTAAAAGACATGACTGAAATGAATTCATGAAATATAGATGTATGCTATGACATGAAATAAACATAGAGGCATGAACTTGATATGGAACTGAATAGAGCAGTAAGGAGGAAACTGGTACCTCATGCTGGAACTGAGCCAGAAGGGAAAAGATTCAGGTATTTAGCCCTCAACAAGCTTATTTCTCCACAAAACCTTCACCGAAGCTACTTCCTTATTCCTCAACTTTTGAACCAGATGATCGAGGATCTTAACCGTAATAGCTTCATAGATAAGGCTATTATACACCACAATGCTTTCTACTAAAACAACTAAGGCTAGGTCACCAATGCACTTCTTCAACAATCACATATGAAAAACTAGATGCACCGAAGCTAACTCTGTTGGTAGTTCCAACTCATATGCCTGATCTTGGGCAAATTTATATGCCCAAGTGATACTCATATGTGTCATTTTACCTTGTTTATTTATCGATTTGTACATTCTCATGTGAATTGTAATAAAATGTGAATTTATACTAACCAACATGATTAGCGTTGTTCTGCAGGAAAAATATAATGTTATGGAGCTAAGATGCATGTAGGGAGAGATCGGGATTGGACTCGGAAGCTAGCAAGGGAAAAAGCACAAGGAAGGCACGAATTAAAGGGGCTCCGCGATGGAGCCATGTCACGTTGCCACCGCGGATGCATTCTGCCTGGATGGTGAAATTATGCCTAATTAAGGTGCGCATTGGGGCCGTGGCACGTTGGCCTAGCCCCGCGTTGCACGCCGTGCCACGTTGGGCCTTAATACCTGGATGACCGGATTCTAGTGAGGGTCCGCATTGGTGGCTTGTCACGGAGGCAGTGCTCCGTGATGCACTCCGTGACACGTTGCTTGTTATTCCCGAAAAAATTCCCACTAGTCTAAATAGAACACTTAGGTTCATTTTTAAGAATGCAGACTAGGTGGAGGAAGAACGTGGGTTACAGGCAGTTGAGGGGAAGAAAATCTCAGGGTTTTTCTCTATCTCCTTCTTTATTTCAATTGCTTGTATGATTAACACTCATTTAACGATGTTTAATCCACAAATGAGTGGCTAAATCACCTTCTTGCTGAGGTTAAGAACATTTGTATTGAAATGTGATTATTGATTCTTTGGTTTTTCATCTTTTCTTCCATGGTTGTTCTATTGATTCTTGTTCTTACTGCATTAATGTGTGGCCAACATTATTGTATATCTAAAAAGTCCGGTTTCACTCGAGAGAGCAAGAAATTGGAAAGTTGTGAATTGATAGGATATGATCTTTTCTTAGTTTGGGAAAATTGAGAATTGATTTACCTTTAGGATAGAGATATATCTGAAAGTCGTATTAGTCAATTAAGGAATCGGTTTTGTATGGCTAGAACATGAATTTCTTTTTATCACAGAGATGTAGGTGGAAGGTTCATGATTCTTATGTTGGGTTAAATATGAGAGTTTTAATCCATAGGCAATAATTCTTGACTAGCAACCGGAGGAAAGATTAATCAAATTGTATCGATAATTTATTTCTATACATGTTCAGTTTAGCCTCAGCATGCTCATACTTATAGTTCAAACTCAAATTGTATATTCGTTTTAGACTTAGTATAAAATTAGGAAACAAAATATCAAAATTCTCTTCACACTGTTGTCTGCATTTTAGAGTTAAAGTTTGTTGACACTTGATTAGATTGATACCTTAGTCCAGTCCCTGTGGGATCGATACTTGGCTTACTTGACCCACTTTACTACTTGTTCGACCATGTGCACTTGCATGTAGTTATACCCAAATCACTAAACAAGTTTTTGGTGTCGTTGCCGGGGACTGGCAATTGGTAAATTTTTCTTAAGTTTTAGTTTACTATTTCTTCTTAGTGTTGACAACATGGTCTTAGCCTGTATTTTGCAGATACTAATTTCTGTTGAACACTGGCAAGAGACAAGGAGCTGGTGGACTCATATAAAGAGCCGGAAATACAATTTCATCGTCAAAAGAGAGAAGCTCTAGAGAAAAAGTTGCAGTTGCTGAAACAAACAATCCTGGAGCAACAACAGAATCCACCAGTTGTAAGGGCAATGTTAGTTCCCGAGGACATGGCAGCTAGGCCGGTTCGCGAGGTGGAAATCCCACATGCTAACAATGTCACATCTAGCATCCGCAAACCTGAGCCAGAAGGGAGGTTTGAGCTTAACTAAAACATGGTGCAATTGCTGCACACTAGCAGGCAATTCACAGGTCTCTCTCATGAGGATCCACAACAACATCTTCAAAATTGTTTGGAGATAAGTGACACTTACATCCCTGCTGGAGTGTCATCAGATCACTCAGGCTTACATTGTTCCCATTCTTATTTTTGGGAGAAGCTAAGAGGTGGTTGAAAGATGAGCCACCTAATTCCATCACCACGTGGGATGATCTTGCAAAGAAATTCTTGATACGGTTCTTCCCATCCGGTAAAACAGCAAGACTTAGAAGTCAAATTCTAAGTTTTAAACAGAGAGAGGGAGAGAATCTGTATCAGGCCTGGGAGAGATTCAAATCTATGTTGCGGAATTGTCCTCATCATCACCAATCCAATGATGTGTTGGTGCATACTTTCATAGAGGGTTTGGAACCCCACACAAAAATCTTGCTAGACTCAGCAGCTGGGGGACAAGCATTGGAGAAAACATATGAGGAGTTGTATACCTTGTTAAATTGTATTTCGCAGGGAAATCCAGAGTGGAATTCGGATTCATCAAGAGGAGGAACAAGGAAAGCAGCAGGAGTCCTAGAAGTGGATGGTTTTACAGTTATTGTTGCATAGATAGCTGCATTACAGAATCAACTCAACACCCACTTCAGTAACATGAGCATGAACCAGTCTCAAGCCCCAGTGAATGTAGTGCAGCAGATTTGGTGTGAAGTGTGCGGGAGTAGTGAACACTTAGCTGAGTGTTGTGGAGCAAATCCTGATTCGGTGAACTTTGTTGGTAAGGTACAGAGAAACAACCACTTACGGTATGGCAACAGCTACAATTCCAACTGGAGGAATCACCCGAATTTCTCTTGGGGTAGCAATAACCATCAAGGACAAAGTTCGAGTCAGGGGGCGTAGAGAAATCAAGGAGGGCAGCAGAACTATAAGTCACAATACAGAAGCAACAATGCACCTCCTCCACCACCATCACCCAGCATCGAGGAAATGCTTGTTCGGGTGGTTTGTTGGGTGTTACAAACCGACACGCAAGTGCACGTGGTCAAACAAGTAGTAAGTGGCTTAAGTAAGCAAAGTATCGATCCAAGGAGACTCTGGATAAGTAAAAATTGCTTAAGTATACTATATTCTATCTCACTTCTATATATGCTGACAACAATGTAACCAACAATTGAAAAGTTTGTTTTATAAATTATGTACTAAAACTACTAACAATTATTTACTTTGAATTTAAACTATGGATATGAGCATGCCAAGGTTAAGAACATGTAATGAACTTGATTATAATCATACATTGGTTAATCTTCTCTTCCAGTTGCTAGCCAAGAACATTAGCCTAGAGATTAAAACTCTCGTATTTAATCCAACTTAAGAATCATAAACCATCCGTCTACATTTCTGTGATCAAATGCAATTTATGACCTAGCAATACAATTCTGGTTCCTAAATTGACTAATACGGCTTTCAAGTATATTTCTATCAGGAAAGCACATCAAAACTCGATTTTCCCAAATCAAGTTAAGAACAATACCCTATTAATTCACAACTTTCCAATTTTGTGCTCTCTCGAGTGAAATCGGACTTTGTAGATATACATTAATGTCGGCCACACACCAATGCAGTAGAAACAAGAATTAATAGAACAACATGGAAGAAGAAGATGAAAAACCATGTAATTCAATAATCAAAATTCATCACAAATGTTCATAACCTCAGCAAGGAAGGGAATTAGCCACTCATTTGTGGGTTAATCATCCTAAAACAAGTGTTAATCATCCAAACAAATGAGTTAAAGAAGAAAGAAAGAGAGAAAAAACCCTGAACTTTTCGTCCCTCAACTGCCTGTAACCCACGTCCTAGCCCCACCAAGTCTGAATTATGAAAAATAAGCCTAAGTGTTCTATTTATACTAATGGAAATTTTTCCCGGAATAACAAGCAACGTGTCACGGAGTGCATCGCGGAGCACTGCCTCCGTGACACGGCGTGGACGCGGACCCTCACTGGAAATTTAGGGTCCGGGAATAAAGCTTCAACGTGGCACGGTATGCAACGCAGAGGCTTGCCTCCGTGCCACGGAGCTGTTGCGAGGCTCCACTGGAATTTGACCAATTATTCACCCTTCAGGATGAGTGCCTCCGCGATGGCAGCGTGACACGGCTCTATCGCGGAGCCCCTTTATATTGTGCAGTCCAATGCCTTTTTCGTGCTCGAATCCAAGTCCAACTCCGATATTGTTCCAACATGCATTTTAGCTCCTCGAAATCACATTTTACCTACAAAACAATGCTAATCATGTTGGTTAGTATAAATTCACATTTTATTACCAATTACATGAAAATGTATACACATTGCTAGATAAACAAGCCGAAAATGATACGTTTGAGTATCACTTGGGCATATAAATCTGCCCAAGATCACTTACCCCACACTTAAATCCTTGTTCGTCCTCGAACAACAAACACACAATTCATGCAAATTACATCCCAACCTTAGCCACTATGGTGCAACAATTTAAGCTATGGTCATACCGATCATTCAATATTGCAAATCATCAAGAAAACATGCATGGTCTTAACAATGCAATGACCTTTAATACATTAAGACTTCCTAGACTTTAAGAATCGACTCTCGATATCGGCAAACTCATGCAAATCAGCTAATCAAGATATCCGACATGAAAATCAATCTTTCATCAAGCATGTGCCCTCACAACTCAAGAGAATCTTCCCCTTTTTTTTTTGCTCATGTGACACACAAACATTCAAGTAGGGGCATGTAAAAATTAATTTCACTCTCTCCCAAAAGAATTCACATGCATCATGTCATGACCGATAGGCTTGCCCTTACTGTATTACTCCACTAATATAAAGAAATACAATGTAAGATCACGTAGGACTTTAATGGGTTGTAATGGAAGCTATGGAACTAGTATATATTGGATTAGCCAATAATAATCACTAGCATCCTTAAGCACCTTTTCAACACATTCCCATCAACTCATGGACATTGTTTCTCTCTTTTTTTTTTCATCATCCCATTCATGATGGTTTACTTTCGTATGGCCCATTTCATCAAGCACACTTGACACGACAACAAAGGTTTTTCATGCACCTTCATTATCATTTAGTTATAGCAAGTGCACCTTCAACCTTTTCTTTTCTTTCCTCACTCTGCTTTTCTTTTTCTTTTAACCATTCTCACTCCTTGACACTTTGGGAAAATTTTTGTTCTTCTTAAGCGCTTAAGAGTTTTGTATAGACTTTACGGCTAATGAAAAGAAAGAATTAAGCTCAGTTTATACATTTTTGGGCAAAAGAAAGAAATAATAGGCTAAAGGCTCAACGGGCTGACTAGGGTATACAATCACATAAAAGGGGAGTATGACAAGAAAAAAACTCAAAACTCTCGGTTAGAACAAAGAAATGCCTACATCCTTTCCAACACTACACCTCCTTCATTTCGTTTTGTACACACACCAGGCAAGTTCTAGACACTTCACAATAGCATGTAATAACAATACCTCACTTCACACTTTATGCACATGCTCGATTCAAGATGCATTCACATACTCTTTAATTAGCTAATTATATGAATTCAAAAATTAGGCCTCAATCACACCGAATCAAATTCTACAGCCTAGGTATCTCAACATATTTACAAAATTGCATGCTTTCTTATGAATCACTTGTGCATTTTGAATATCAGGTATAACACGCAACCAATATTTCACAACCATATAGTAACTACAGGTTCCGTGATGCAATCCATCAAAGAAAAAAAACTGAAAATAAATTAAAATCACTACTCCTACCGACTACATTTCCCTTAAGACGGTCGTCATCCATCCATCATAGGGAACGGTCACTAAGTATGACGTCGGTTCAATGGGACTATTCTCGGTAAAAAAACCAAAAACAAACTCCGAGAAACCTAAAAAAATAAAAATTGAAAAATTTTGCAAAACATCGATCATTTCGATGGAAAAATTATTTACAAAATATTTTTAAATCTGAACAAAATATTTTCGCAAAATTTTAAAAATATCGATCATTTCGATAGAAAAAAAATCAATTAAGAAAATATTTACAAAATTTTTACAGACTTAGCTAGCAACTACAACATTCCACAACACACATCAATACCACAAATATGTACAGCTACAGAACAGTTTGCAATTCACAAACACAGGGAAACATACATACAAAACAGAGGAAAGCATACAAGCAAACCAGCCCAGCCCCAGCACCTAACTACTCCCCACCCCACACTTAAATCGAACACTGTCCCCAGTGTTTACAAAAATTTAAAATCACAAAATTGGGTGGTGGAACTCCCTGATCAGTCAAAGTATTCAACTTCTTCATCAGGTGCTGCTGCCTCATCGCCCATGTCCGACTCACCTCCATCGTCATCCTCGGACTCCACATCGGAGTCCTCCCGACGTGTCTCCTCGTTCGTGGGGACATCATCGTCAGTGGGCTCTACAAAGGCTAGCCCCACTCGGCATAGAGCCCTGGCGTTTTTGCCAAATGGGTAATCCAGCTCGAGCTCCCATAACTCCTCCTCCGTGGCTGGGCTCCCACCGTTCCGAAGCTGGAGCATTTGCATTCCAAACATCCGTGCCATGTACTGGTCATCACGAGCATGTCGCTCGCCAAGCGTCAGCACTGGCCCGTGTGTGGTGTCGGGGGCCTTAGTTTTTGTCACGTCAAGGGCCCTCCGCTCCAACTGCGGGATGTAGTCCAAAGCCTCTTCCTCGGCGTCGAGGCCTCGGAGAAAGGTGGTGATTAGTCCCCTGAATCCATACCTGTGGCCCTGGTGTAGTCGGGCTCTCTTCATGGCGGATATGATGACCGCCCCAACATTAATCTCCAGCCATTTCAACAGGGCATATACCAGGCAAACCCGGTCCCGGGTCACATCAGTCATGTGCACCCCCGGGATTAGGCACGAACAGACTATCTTCAGCCATATTCTGGCCTCCCTGTTCATTTAAGAATACGGCAGAGTCTGGTGGTAACCCCTTTCCTTATGTCTACTCCATCTGGCTGTGGATCGAGCCCCACACAATGTGCGTCTGATATCGGCATATGGTGGGGTGATGTTCAGCTGGCGGAGAACGTAGGCGTCTGTGTCCCGCGCTCCGATGATGGCATTTAGCTGCTGGGGTTCCAGAGTGACTATCTGCCCTCTGATCTTGATTGTGTGGCTTCTAATTGCCGGGTTCCAATTAGCATAGAACTCCCGGACTAGATGTAGGTTGCATTCCTTGGGCTTCTGAAATATGAAGCTGAGCCCAGCTGCCTCGATCCTTTGCACTATGCGGGGGAACTCCTGTGCGAATGGTTCCCGTGCAATATGCTCCTCGGGGAAGTATTTATTCTCCTTGTGTTTGGTGTACCACTTCTTCCCCTCATCAGTTACCCACCTTGTTCCATATTGGCGGCGCTGGCCGCGTGGAACTGCTGGTGCAGCTGGGACTGTTGTGCCCAGTCTAAGTCTTTTTCTCCCGGTGCCTGAAGTTGATGCACCCTTACCTTTATCTTGCCTGCTTGCCATTTTACCTGTCAACACAAGTAAATGGATATTAACTTTGGCTAAGGTCGGGTTAACTAAGTTTACCCCACACTTAGTACTTAGCTACATTTACGATACTACGGCAAGAATAACTTTATTTACACCAAAAACTAACAACTATACAATTCATGCTTAGTGCGTTCAACAAAGAAAAATTCGACGGTATAATTTTAGTGTACTACTCAGACTTCATACAGCTAATCCCAATCACTACCATCGCTAGCAATTCAACCATCGCAGTTAGCAACTAAAAACAACGAAACAAAAACAACAACAAAAATTCTCTATACATGAACCTATACAACCAACCCAATTTGAATAATTTTCAGCATTTTCCCAAAAACCCGAGAATTCGTCGTCTATTAATATTCAAACAATATTCTACAACGACTTATCTCATTCAATACATACAACCCGGCATATAATTTACAAATTTAACAAGTTACCAATTTCGATTCCAACAACCAAGCCCTAGAATTGAATTTCGCAAGCAAATTCGAATAATTCACGCAATCGACAAGTTCAAACGATTATTACAACAATACGAACTTTTATCAATCAATAAATAACTCAAATTCATGCTAAATTTCGACTTAGGGTGATTTAGTTCACCTCCCATGCTTAAATTCAAATGAAATCGACAAAAACTTGAGAGATAATCGGAAAACATACCTCGTAGTTGAAGAACCAAAGAAAACTTGATAATTCTTTGCTTTATACCGTGGCACGTTGATGGGCAAGGGAATTTTGGGTGTTTGGTCGTGGAGAAGTGTAAAAATGAGGGAAAAAGGGGCAAAATCGGGGGTTTAAAATGAAGAAAACACGCGGGTCACCCGGCAACACGGTGTGACCCGTCATAATTTATATGGCAACGTGTCACGGAGTGCATCGCGGTGCACTACCTCCGTGACACGGAGCCATCGTGATAGCTTACTGGAATTTTAAAAAAATCCAGATTGAACCTCAACGTGTCACGGAGGGTAACGCGGAGGTCCTCCTCCGTGACACGGAGCTATCGCCCCAGCTCACTGTCTCTGCATTTTATTAATTTTTTCATACCTCGCCTTTTCCTTCACGATTCCGTGCACATTTTTCTCCGTTTCACCTGAAAATCATCTCACTAAACAAAATTGGTTAGATTAATAGGTTTCACCTAACTAAAAATAAAAATACTAACTAACACAAAAATTTTGTACAAAATCGAGAAAAAGAAAAATAAAATAAAATCTATTTACACTTTACAAAATGAAAAGAAAAAATTTTTCGCGGGTTGCCTCCCGCGCAGCGCCTGGTTTACCGTCGCGGCTCGACGTCCTTTATGCTCAATTGTTCGCTAGGGTGATGGACGATTTCTCACGATCATTGTCCTCCCCCCAGTAGTGCTCACACCTATCCGGTGGTCTTCCCATCAACTCTCGGGAATCATTCATTTGTTTAGCATTACCATGATCAATTACATTGATCACCGAGAGTTCTTCATTCACCATCGGGAGCTTGGGTGCTTTGTACACATCGAACACCTCTACCTTGTCATGTGCTCGCATTGTAAGTTGACCCGCAGCTACGTCGATTAGTGCTTTCCCAGTTGCCAAGAAGGGTCCTCCCAAAATAAATGGGACTTCCGCGTCTGGTTCAAAATCCAGAACAATAAAATCTACTGGAAAAATTAGGGAGCCCACTTGCACTAGAACATCCTCAACAATGCCATCCGGCCTAGGTAAGGATCGATCTGCCAACTGCAAGATTACGGTTGTAGGTCTAGGACTTCCTAGACCCAACTTTCTGAATACCAAAAATGGCATCAGATTTATGCTCGCTCCCAAGTCACACAATCCACGAGCTCGGATACTCTGCCCAATCGTAAGCTGGATAGTAAAACTTCCAGGGTCTTTTAGCTTCGTGGGCAGTCTATTTTGGATCCGGGAAGTGCATTCCTCCGTCAAAGCCACCGTGGCATACTCGGTCAAACGGCTTTTGTTGGCCACGATGTCTTTAATGTATTTGGCATATTTAGGCACTACCTGCAAGACATCAACAAGAGGTAAATTAACATGTACCTATTTAAGCACCTCCATGAATTTCTTGAAACACGCCTCCTCTTTGTGTTTCTTTATTCGTTGAGGGAACGGGGGTGGAGGTCTTTCTGATTCAGCTTCTTTGGTCTTCCCCCTTTCCGCACTTTGCTCCCCCTCAACTTCTGCTGCTCCTGACTTTTGAGGTGGTCTCTCTGGTTCCACCTCCTTCAGCTGCAAACCACTTCTTATGGTCACTGCATTTACCTACTTCGGATTCGGATCCGTGTCGCTAGGCAGTCCTCCTCTAGGCCTTGTATTTTGGGCACTAGCAAATTGCCGAAATTGATACTCATGAGCCTTGGTCGCTAATTGGTTATTTTTCACTTCGGCTGCCAATTTAACATAATCAGCCTACAATTGCGCTTGGTGAGCGATCATGGTCTTGAACATCTCCTCAATGCTAGGTGATGGTGGTGGAGGAGGAGCATTGTGATTTCTGAATTGAGATTGGTAGTTCTGTTGCCCTCCTTGATTTCTTTGCATACCCTGACACGAACTTTGGCCTTGTTGGTTGTTGCTACCCCATGAAAAATTTGGATGGTTCCTCCAATTTGAGTTGTAGCCGCTACCAAACTGCTGCTGATTTCTTTGTGCATTGCCCACAAAGTTAACCGAATTTGGGTTTGCTCCACAGCACTCAGCTGAGTGCTCACTGCTTCCACACACTTCACACCACATTTGCTGGACCACATTGACTGAAGTTGAAGGCTGGTTCAAATACATGTTGCTGAAGTGGTTGTTCAACTGATTCTGCAAGGCAGCTATCTGTGCAGCGATAGCCGTAAATCCATCCACTTCAAGCACTCCTGCTGCTTTCCTTGCCGTACCTCGTGATGAATCAGCATTCCATTCTGGATTGCCCTGTGAAATCCGGTTTAGCAAAGTGTACAGCTCCTCATAAGTCTTTTCCAGCGCTTGCCCTCCAGCTGCTGAATCTAGCAAAATTTTGGTATGGGGTTCCAAACCCTCAATAAATGTGTGTACCAACACCTCATTGGACTGATGATGATGAGGACAGTCCCGCAACATGGATTTAAATCTTTCCCAGGCTTGATACAAATTTTCTCCCTCCCTCTGTTTGAAACTTAGAATTTGACTTCTAAGTCTGGCTGTTTTACCAGAGGGAAAAAATCTTATCAAGAACTTCCGTGCTAGATCATCCCACGTTGAAATAGAATTTGGTGGCTCAGCTTTTAACCACCTCTTGGCTTCACCAAGTTATGAGAACGGAAATAATGTGAGCCGAACATAATCAGGTGACACTCCAGCGGCTATATAAGTGTCACTTATCTCCAAAAAGTTTTGGAGATGTTGTTGTGGGTCTTCATGAGGGAGACCGGTAAATTTCCCGCTTGTGTGCAACAATTGCACCATATTTTGCTTGAGTTCAAATCTCCCTCCAGGCTCTGGTTTGTGGATACTTGATGTAACATTGTTGGCATGTGGGATTGCCACCTCGCGAACCGGCCTTGCTACTGCTACTTCGGGCACTAACACTGCCCTCACAACCGGTGGATTTTGTTGCTCCATAATAGTCTGTCTGAGCAACTGCAGCTTCTTTCGTAGAGCTTCCCTCCGTTTACTATGAAATATACGTTCAGGCTCTATATAAGATTCCACCAGCTCTTTCTCTCTTGCCAGTGTTCACAGAAATCAAGTCTGCAAAATACAGGCTAAGACCAAGTTGTCAACACTTAAGAAAATAAAATAAAAATACAGTAAATTTACACTTAACACAATTTCACCAATTGCCTAGTCTCCCCGGCAACGGCGCCAAAAACTTGTTCGGGTGGTTTGTTGGCTTAAGTAAGCCAAGTATCGATCCAAGGAGACTCTGGATAAGTAAAAATTGCTTAAGTATACTATATTCTATCTCACTTCTATATATGCTGACAACAACGTAACCAATAATTGAAAAGTTTGTTTTATAAATTATGTACTAAAACTACTAACAATTATTTACTTTGAATTTAAACTATGGATATGAGCATGCCAAGGTTAAGAACATGTAATGAACTTGATTATAATCATACATTGGTTAATCTTCTCTTCCAGTTGCTAGCCAAGAACATTAGCCTAGAGATTAAAACTCTCGTATTTAATCCCACTTAAGAATCATAAACCATCCGTCTACATTTCTGTGATCAAATGCAATTTATGACCTAGCAATACAATTCCGGTTCCTAAATTGACTAATACGGCTTTCAAGTATATTTCTATCAGGAAAGCACATCAAAACTCAATTTTCCCAAATTAAGTTAAGAACAATACCCTATTAATTCACAACTTTCCCATTTCGTGCTCTCTCGAGTGAAATCGGACTTTTTAGATATACATTAATGTCGGCCACACACTAATGCAGTAGAAACAATAATTAATAGAACAACATGGAAGAAGAAGATGAAAAACCATATAATTCAATAATCAAAATTCATCACAAATTTTCATAACCTCAGCAAGGAAGGGAATTAGCCACTCATTTGTGGGTTAATCATCCTAAAACAAGTGTTAATCATCCAAACAAATGAGTTAAAGAAGAAAGAAAGAGAGAAAAAACCCTGAACTTTTCGTCCCTCAACTGCCTGTAACCCACGTCCTTGATCCACCAAGTCTGAATTATGAAAAATAAGTGTAAGTGTTCTATTTATACTAATGGAAATTTTTCCCGAAATAACAAGCAACGTGTCACGGAGTGCATCGCGGAGCACTGCCTCCGTGACACGGCGTGGACGCGGACCCTCACTGGAAATTTGGGGTCCAGGAATAAAGCTTCAACGTGGCACGACATGCAACGCGGAGGCTTGCCTCCGTGCCACATAGCTTTCGCGAGGCTCCACTGGAATTTGACCAATTATTCACCCTCCAGGTAGAGTGCCTCCGCGATGGCAGCGTGACACGGCTCCATCGCGGAGCCCCTTTATATTGTGCAGTCCAATGCCTTTTTCGTGCTCGAATCGAAGTCCAACTCCGATATTGTTCCAACATGCATTTGAGTTCCTCGAAATCACATTTTACCTACAAAACAATGCTAATCATGTTGGTTAGTATAAATTCACATTTTATTACCAATTACATGAAAATGTATACACATTGCTAGATAAACAAGGCGAAAATGATACGTTTGAGTATCACTTGGGCATATAAATCTGCCCAAGATCAATGCTCAAGACAATGATTGCTAACCAAGATCAATTGCAGGCTGACTACGTGAAATTGGCAGCCGAGGTAAAGAACAATCAGTTAGCTACAAAGGCACTGGAGTACCAGTTTGGGCAATTTGCTGGAGCCCAAAACACCAGGCCTAGAGGAGGATTTCCGAGTGACACGGATCCCAACCCCAAGCAAGTGAATGCAGTGACCACAAGGAGTGGTTTACAACTTAAAGAGGTGGAACCAGAAAGACCACCTCAACAGTCGGGGAGCAACAGAAACTGAGAGGGAGCAAAGTGATGAGAGGGGGAAGAAAAAGGATGCTGAACTAGAAAGACCACCACCCCCGTTCCCTCAACGATTAAAGAAACACAAGGAGGAGGCGTGTTTCCAAAAGTTCATGGAGGTGCTTAAATAGGTACACATTAACTTACCTCTTGTTGATGTTTTGCAGGGAGTGCCGAAGTACGCAAAGTATATTAAGGACATCGTGGCGAACAAAAGCAGGTTGACTAAGTACTCTACGGTGGCACTTACGGAGGAGTGCACTTCCCAGATAAAAACAGGTTGCCCACAAAGCTCAAGGACCCTAGGAGCTTTACAATACAAATTACAATTGGGAAGAGTATCCGAGCTCGTGGATTATGTGATTTGGGAGCGAGCATTAACTTGATGCCGACATCGGTATTCAAGAAGTTGGGGCTAGGGAGTCCTAGACCAACAACAGTGATCTTGCAACTAGCAGATCGTTCCTTGGCAAGACTTGATGGCATTGTGGAGGACGTGTTGGTGCAAGTGGGCTCCCTCATCTTCCCGGTAGACTTCGTTGTGCTGGACTTTGAGCCAGACGCGGAAGTCCCATTTATTTTGGGACGTCCTTTCTTGGCGACTGAGAAAGCGCTGATTGATATAGCTGCAGGGCAGCTAACCATGCGAGAACACAATAAGGTGGAGGTGTTTGATGTGTACAAGGCCACCAAGCTCCCAGCCGTGTACGAGGAACTCTCGGTGATCAATGTGACTAATCGAGCTGATGTTGTCCAGAGCGTTAAGTCACGGGAGTTGTTTGAGAAACCACCGAAGAGGTGTAAGTTTGACAGGGGTGAGGACGGTGGTCGAGAGAAAACGTCCGTCACCCTAGAGGATGACTGAGCTTAATGACGTCGAGCCGCGACGGTAAACCAGGCGCTGCACGAGAGGCAACCCATGAAAATTTTTGTAATATTGTATTAGATTTCGTAAAAAAAAAAGAGAAAAAAAAGAGAAAATAAAAAAAATTATAAAAACAAAATTTGTATTTTATGTGAAACCTATAAATTCTAACCAATTTTTTGTTGTGAGATGAATTTCAGGTTGAACAGAGGATAAATGTACAAAGGATCACAAAGGAAAAATGGAGGTAAGAAAAATAATAAAAAGTGGCAAAACAGTGAGCCCACGCGATGGCTCCGTGTCACGGAGGAGGGCCTCCGCGTTACCCTCCGTGACACGTTGAAGGTAATTCTGGAATTTTTACAAATTCCAGAACACCTACGCGATGGCTCCGTGTCACGGAGGGCATGCTTCGCGTTAACCTCCGTGACACGTTGAGGGTAATTTCGCGTCGGGTCACACCGGGTCGCTGGGTGACCCGCGCGAAATCCTCACTTTTTAACCGCGAATTCCCCTCATTTTTCCTCATTTTTCATCCCCTCTGTGACAAACATCCCAAAAACCCCTTCTCCCTCAACGTGACACGGACCTAGGCACACATTTTCATCAAGTTTTCTTCATTTCATCGAATTCAAGGTATGTTCTTCAACTCTATCTCAATTTCTTGTCGAATTTTTCGATGTTGAACATGTGATGTGAGAAAAACTTTCCCTAAGTAGAAATTAAGCTTAAATTCAATTGAGTTATTGTTGATTGACGTTCGTAGTATCATTGTGATTGCATGAACTCGATAATTACATAGCTTGATAGAATTTTTGTAAAATCATAGCTAGGGCTTGAATTTGAATATGAAAAGCGAAAATTTAGTTGACATTTGAAATTCTTGCTGGGTTGTGTATGTTGGGTGAGATGAGTTGGTTGTGCTAACTGTTAATATGCTAAAAGACCGACGGATTTTCGGGGTAATGAAATTGTGAGATGCAAGAAATGGGTGAATTGTATAGGTTCATGTAGATAAATTTTTTTCTTTGTTTCTCCTTGCTAAGTGCTATGTGATTAAATGTGAATGATGGTAATGTTGTGGTTAGATGTATGAAGTCTGAGTAGTACAAAAGAATTTATACCGTCAAATTCTCTGAATGCACGAGGCATATTTGTTGTGTTTTGTTTTTTTGTAAATGGGTAATAAGTATGATCTTGCCGTAATGTTGTGATTGTGGATAAAGACTAAGTGTGGGGTGGCCTAGCTTAACCCAACCTTAGTCGAAGCACATTTTAATTTGAATAACATTGGGACTGTCTGTTTGGTTTGACAGGAATGATGGCAAGCATGCAAGAAAAAGGGAAGGGTGCATCAACATCAGGTGTCGGAAGGAAAAGAATTAGACTGGGAACAGCAGTCCCAGCAGCACCAGCGGTTCCACGCGGCCAACGCCGTCAATATGGAACCCGATGGGTGACAGAGGAGGGGAAGAAATGGTACGCAAAGCATAAGGAAAGCAAATACTTCCCCGAAGAACACATTGCTAGGGAACCGTTGGCACAGGAGTTTCCCAGGATTGTCTACAGGATTGAGGCAGCTGGGCTGAACTTCATCTTTGAAGAGCCCAAGGAGTGCAACCTGCACATGATTCGGGAATTCTACACCAACTGGAACCCGACACTCAGAAGTCACACCATAAAGATAAGGAGGCAGATAGCAACTTTTGAGCCCCATCACCTTAATGCCATCTTGGGGGCACGGGACACAGATGCCCATGTGCTTCGGCAGCTGAATATCACTCCACCCTACGCGGACATCAGATGCACTTTGTGTGGAGCCCGGTCTACAGCACGTTGGAGCAGGTATAAGGAGAGGGGCTACCATCAAACATTGCCCTACTCACAAATGAACAGGGAAGCCAGGATATGGATTAAGATTGTTTGTTCCTGCCTGATCCTGGGGGTGCATATGATAGATGTCACCCGGGATCGTGTGTGCTTGGTATACGCCCTAATGAAGGGGCTGGAGATCAATGTCGGGGCGGTGATCATCTCCTCCATGAAGAGAGCCCGTTTGCATCAAGGGCACAGGTACGGGTTTGGTGGCTTACTGACCACGTTCTTGAGGGGCCTGGATATTGAGGAGGAGGCCCTTGACTACATCCCGCAGATGGAGAGGCGGGCCTTAGATGTCACCAAAACTAAGGCACCCGACACCACGCACAAGCCAGTGCTTACACTAGTCGAGCGACATCCTCGGGATGATCAGTAAATGGCTTGCATGTTCGGGATGCAGATGCTCCAACTGCGCATAGGTGGGAGGTCGGCAACAGAAGATGAGCTATGGCAGCTCGAGCTAGACTACCCTTTTGGCGAAAATGCCAGGGCTCTATGCCGAGTGGGGCCAGCTTTTGTGGAGCCCACTGATGATGATGTCCCCACAGATGAGGAGACACGTCGTGATGACTCTGATGTGGAGTCAGATGATGACGACGGGGGCGATTCATACATGGGATATGAGGCAGCGACACCTGACGAAGAAATGGAATACTTTGATTGATCAGGGGAGTTTCACCACCTACTTTCGTACTATGCTGAATTTTGTGAACACTGGGGACAGTGTTCGATTTAAGTGTGGGGTGGGAGTAGTTAGGTGTTGGTTGCTGTTGTTATATGTATGTATCTGTTCTGTTGTTATGCTTGGATAAACTGGTGACCTTGTGATTTTTGTGTGTATCTCTGTATTGTAATTGTCACACCCCACCTTGGGGGGTACGACTGACACCTGGTGCCCTACTAGGACCTGACTTGCTGGACTGATAAGCCTGGGCACATCTGGTGCCTGGCTGGCTCTAACTCACATTTTTGGAAACAAAGGGCTATATAACGGCTGTAAACACAGCCCCCGGCCCATTGGCCTATAGCCATCTGTACCTGTACTAACAACTGACCAGAAATATGTCAATTCAGGGAAACCTATGCGGGCCGACAAGGCCACCATGCTGTCTAGTTATATGCAACTCAAACGTAACATACTGAAAAGCTACGTGACCGGCAAGGTCACCACTACTGCCAAACTATGGCCCCACACGGCCAACATAAGGAAAGCAAGAATACTGATAACTAAACAACTGCACGGCCTCACACGACCGGCTCATCTGACCACAGGGAATATATATGGACTGCAAACCTCTAAGAAGAATAATAGAAATGATCGAGACAGGGCCCCGACCTACCCGTACTGTACAACAAAAGAAACTGAACTACACCTCTAGAAATTCAGTCTCCGGATGACAGGAGCTGAATACTCAACCGCTGATGGGGATCACGTGGTATCGCCTGCTTGTCTATGGGTACCTGCAGGCAAGTAATGCAGCGCCCCACCGGGTGTCAGTACCGCTGGTACTGAGTATGTAAAGCAATAACTGAAAAAGATATCTGTATCAATAATATAACTGACGAAACTGAAACAGGAAGAACTAGATGATCTGTCTGAAGATGTAAGTCGTACCTATTCTCAATCATACTGGGAGGAGTAGGTGTCGTGTCTGGAGACGTATCATTCTACTACTAATCTACTCATGTCTAATGCAACATAACATGACATACATAACATAACATGGCATACACAACCTTGCCCGACCCCCATAAGCCGGGATGTACAATCAACACAGAATCTATACCCCTACCCCGGTCATCCCATCTCCTATAGTGGCTGTAGGCATCCTGCCGGTCCCTGGGTATGCACTTGGGCTCACTGAGCCCCTGACTATAATTGTACCTGAGTCCGAAGGACTCTAAAATCAACACCCTGGGCGTACCCGCTCGACGGGGGTGTATAAGGGCCGACCAAGGCACAATATGGGGAAACTGGCATCCCATCTTCGTCCCCTTACGGGACGGCATATTACTCCGTAGAGTGACGTATCCTCGTCATCTGGCGGTCGAGTCGATACAGCTATTAACCCTGGGCGGTCAGGGATGCTAGGTAATCCAACCCCAATCAATACAACGGTCTCAATTAGTCATGCTGTCTGTGTATCTCACAAGCTAAGGCTAACAGGGGTAAGGTATCATATAAATCACATGCTGAGCTAATAATAGTAATCTGTAGGTGTCTGATACATGCTGAGATAGGTAAGTATAAATATGAATATAGTCTCCTGTCAAACTGTACTGGAGCAAAGGCTATACAAGAGGGTGTTTCTGCTGAAAGCTACGCTGTTTACTGAGTTTCTGTATTAACATAATTTCCTATTTCTAGCATGCTTACTAAACTCTATTTAGTTACTATTCTATGTCTGAAATGTTTTACGGATACTGTACTACTTCGCGAGGTTCCAGCTAAACACAACAATCGACTTCTGAACATTCTACTGGTCTGTAAATTACCATACTGTCTCAATATTTCTTAACTTGCCGAGGAAACTAACTTTACGTACCTTATCTTCGACTATTCATCCGCCGGACGAGGCTCGGCCGGTACTTCAACTATTTTCTCCCAACTGCATTCATAAATACGTCAATTAATACTAAATACAGCTTTATTGTAAAGAGCGACGTCACTTTCGATATAGTTTATAGCCTAAACTTAGGCTTATCGAAAGACGGTCGAAAACTTGCTATTTTTCAGCGGTCCAGAAGGGAGAAGTATTCACTTCTCAGCTAGGAACACATAGACATTAATTTAGAGCAATTCTACTTACTTTAGTTCGGTGGTTCGCCGATTCGTCGGCCATATTTCGCGAAACTAATTCCATAGAAATTCTCTCTGCTGCTAAATACTCGGGTATATGGGATTAATTTGAGTTTGGGCAGCATTTGGCAGCGCAATCGGACGAAAATATTTAATTTTCCTTCATTTTCCTCTGTTCTCTGCGCTATTCTGGATATTTTTAAGAGTTTAAATGATTTAAACCGAAGTGGGGGATTTTTATACTTGGGCCTGAACTTGGGCAACGTGTCACGGAGCCATCGCGGAGGCCTCTCCTCCGTGACACGCTGCCATCGCGGAGGGGCTCTGCCTCAGCTCCTCCCGCGATGGTTCGGTGGGTTTCTTGTCCGATCTTTTTCCCGGGCCTTTCCCTAGCACGTACGGCCTTCAAATATACTTAACCAACGTGCGACTAGGTCATCTAAGTGCCGGGAATTCTACGGGGTATAACATTCTCCCCCCCTTAGGAACATTCGTCCTCGAATGTACACTGTTATCTAGAGGACTGCTTACTTTACTTTCTGGGAAAATTTTGGCAGAGGTTTCCCTGTAATATGGACTATGGCAAAAACCTGAAATGCAGAAAAGTCCAACACAGGCACTGCATACAATATTCTAAGATCCACTGGACAACTAAATATCACCTCTTTCTTTATCATTTACAAACGTACAATCATAAGATACTGTATAAGTAATGATACGGACATATCTGTCGTCTGACTAGGCCTGAAATAGGTGAGGGTATCTGGTTTTCATATCTTCTTCAGCCTCCCACGTCATTTCCTCCCAATTTCTGTTACGCCACAATACTTTGACAGATGCAACATCTTTAGTTCTCAACCTGCGACTCTGCCTGTCTAAGATAGCTACGGGAACCTCTTCATAGGCTAACTCCTTTGTGATCTGAACATCCTGAGCTGGAACTACTGTAGAAGGGTCCCCTACGAACTTCCTTAGCATAGAAACATGGAATACTGGATGAACCGACGCTAACTCTGGAGGCAAGTTTAGCTCGTATGCCACGCGGCCTATTCTTCGCCGAATCTGATACGGCCCAATGAATCTTGGACTAAGCTTGCCTTTCTTGCCAAACCTCATTACCCCTTTCATCGGGGACACTTTCAAATATACCCAGTCATTTACCGAAAATTCTAGATTTCTGCGCCGCCTATCTGCGTATGACTTCTGGTGGCTCTGAGCGATCAGCAAACGTTCTCGGATAAGCTTTATCTTTTCCTCGGACTGCCGAACAATGTCTGGGCCAACTAATGTTGATTCTCCTGTTTCAAACCAGCCCACCGGCGATCTACATTTTCGCCCATACAATGCCTCGAAAGGCGCCATCTGAATAGCTGAATGGTAGCTGTTATTATAAGCAAATTCGATTAACGAGAGATGTTCATCCTAGCTACCCCCAAAATCTAACAGACACGCTCGTAGCATATCTTCGAGCGTCTGAATTGTACGTTCAGCCTGCTCGTCCGTCTGAGGATGGAATGCTGTGCTCAAATTAATCTGCGTCCCCAGACCTTTCTGAAACGACTGCCAGAATCTAGCTGTAAACTGCGCTCCCCTATCTGAAATAATAGATACCGGCACTCCATGCAATCTAACTATTTCTCTGATATATAATTCGGCATAATCCTCAGCTGAGAAGGTAGCTTTCACTGGTAGGAAATGAGCTGATTTTGTCAGCCTATCAACTATTACCCAAATGGAATCATTTTTGCGTCTAGTATGGGGTAATCCCGTTACAAAATCCATGTTTATTGCTTCCCATTTCCACGTGGGTACCGTTATCTCTTGCGTCAAACCACCCGGTTTCTGGTGCTCTACTTTCACCTGCTGACAATTAGCACATCTAGATACAAATTCAGCTATTTCAGTTTTCATACCTGGCCACCAGTAGATGTCTCTAATGTCGTGGTACATTTTCGTCGCCCCTGGGTGAAGGGAATAGCGAGCGTAGTGTTCCTCATGCATGATCTACCCACGAAGTCCTGCGACATTCGGGGCACAAAGGCAGCCCTTACAATGTAGCACACCATCCTCTGTCATCTGAAAATCTGGCTCCTTACCCTTCTGAACTCTATCTCTGAGCTGGACTAAATCGGGATCCTCATACTATTGTCCTTTTACCTCTGTAACTAACGATGACACTGCAGAATTCTGAATTACTGCTCCATTATTTTCTGTTTCCATTATTCGAATGGCTAGATCAGCTAACTGATGAATTTCTTTAGCTAATTTCTGTTTCTCAGGTCGCAAATACGCTAAACTCCCCATTGACTTACGGCTCAAGGCATCTGCTACAACGTTGGCTTTTCCTGGATGGTACAGGATGTTTACATCATAATCCTTCAACAATTCTAACCAGTGACGTTGTCGCAGATTCAACTCCCTCTGAGTAAAAATGTACTGTAAGCTCTTATGATCTGTGTAAATATCAACATGGACGCCGTACAGGTAATGCCTCCACATCTTCAAGGCATGAATGACTGCGGCCAATTCTAGATCATGGGTGGGGTAATTCTTTTCGTGCTTCTTCAGCTGTCTGGAAGCATATGCAATTACTCTACCATGCTGCATCAACACACAACCCAACCCGATACCTGACGCGTCACAATAAACTGAATACCCTTCTTTGCCTTCCGGTAATGCTAATACTGGGGCGGAGGTTAATCTGTCTTTCAGTTCCTGGAAACTCTGCTCGCATGCCTCCGTCCACTGAAACTTTGCTGCTTTCTGCGTCAATTTAGTTAAAGGTGCTGCAATGGTTGAGAATCCCTCAACGAACCTCCGATAATATCCTGCCAACCCCAGGAAGCTACGAACTTCCGTCGGAGTGGTAGGCCTGGGCCACGACTTAACTGCTTCTATCTTCTGCTTGTCTACCTGTATACCCGCATCTGAGACAATATGCCCTAAAAAGGCCACTGAGTTAAGCCAAAATTCACACTTCGAAAACTTAGCATACAACTGGTGGTCCCTGAGAATCTGGAGCACTGTCCGCAAATGAATCCGGTGATCTGCTTCAGAGCGTGAATACACCAGAATATCATCAATGAATACTATCACGAACAAGTCCAAGAAAGGTCTGAAAATACTGTTCATCAGGTCCATGAAGACTGCTGGGGCATTCGTTAGCCCGAAGGACATAACTAGAAATTCAAAATGTCCATATCGGGTCCTGAATATTGTCTTAGGAATATCTCTCTCACGTACTCGGACCTGGTGATATCCGGACCGCAAGTCAATTTTGGAAAAGTATCTGGCTCCCTGTAGCTGATCAAATAGGTCATCAATTCTGGGAAGCAGATACTTGTTCTTTACTGTAACTTTGTTTAGCTGCCGATAATCTATGCACATTCGGAGCGAGCCATCTTTCTTTCTCACAAACAAGACTGGCGCACCCCACGGAGAAGTACTCGGCCTGATAAAACCTTTATCTAACAAGTCTTTCAACTGCTCCTTTAATTCTCTGAGTTCTGCAGGAGCCATCCGATAAGGAGGTATTGATATTGGCTGAGTGCCTGGTAACAAATCGATAGTAAAATCTATTTCCCTTTCTGGGGGAATACCAGGTAACTCATCAGGAAATACATCTGGGAATTCATTTACCACCGGGCAGACTGGAGTGTCGGAGATTCTGCTTGGACATCTTGAACTCTGACAAGATGGTAAATACACCCCTTAGATATCAACTTTCTCGCCTGAAGGTAGGAAATAAACCTACTTTTTGGCGTCGCGGTGCTGCCCTTCCACTCCCGTACTGCCTCCCCCGCGAAGTGGAATCGGACCGTTTTGGTCCAACATTCAACATTAGCAAAACATGGTACTAACCAATCCATACCCATTATGGCATCGAAGTCTATCATTTCTAACTCGACTAGATCTACTGTAGTCTGACGATCAGCAACCTCTACTGTACACCCGCGGTAAATTCGGCTAGCTGTGATAGAGTCACCGACGGGCGTAGATACTAAGAAGGGCTGCTGTAATGATTCTGGTACAATACTAAACTTCCGTGCCTCAAATGGAGTAATATAGGACAAAGTAGACCCTGGATCAATTAGCACATAAGCAGGGTGTGAGCAGATAGTTAGCATACCTGTCACAACATCAGGCGATGCCTCTGAATCTTGCCTCCCTGGTAAGGCATATGTGCGGCTTGGACCCGCAGCTGTACTGGAGGCCCCTGATCTGCCCCGACCCCTGCCTGCTGAAACTGAGGGCCTGCGCCTAGTCGGGGATGCTGTAACTCGCGATCCTGCTGATGCCCTATCCTGTCTGTCCCGGTCCTCACGACCTCTGGCTGGGCAATCTCTCATCAAATGGCCTTCTTGGCCACAAATATAGCATGCGGTGGAACCATACCTGCATGCTCCAGAATGACGTCGACTGCATATAGGGCAAAGTGGTAGGGTATACCTACTCTGCTCTGCCCTTCTCTATAATGGTGAGTCTGCCGTCTGCGAACCTCTACCAGCCTCTGACTGCCCCCTGCGGCTGAATCTGCCTCCCTGTGACTGTGGCGGAGGCGGGGGCCTGGGCGGCCTGTCTGACAATCGTGGCCTGGGTCCTCCCCGGGCCTCTCTCTGTAACTCAGCTGGCCTATCCCGGCGACGCTGCTCTTGATTGACCCTTCTGATCTCCCGATGTCGCTGTCTGATGCCCTCAATATTCTGGGCAAATGCCTGGATTCGGGAAATATCCATGTCCTCTCGCAGTGTGGCCGTGATACAAGTCTCAACATATTCTGGGTTCAACCCCATAATAAAACGGTGCACTCTGGATGCCATGGTATCCACGAAGGCTGGTGCATATCGAGCCAAAGAGTCAAACCGCAAGGAATATTCCCGAACACTCATGGCCCCCTGTTCTAGATGTAGGAACTGGTCTACCCGAGCCTGTCGGATCTCCCGCGGCAAATAGTGATCTAGAAAGGCTCCTGAAAAGCTGGACCAGGTGGAAGGGGAAACATCTCTCCCTCGGGACCTCTCCCAGCTTTCATACCATAATACCGCAATATCTCGTAACCGGAATGCGGCCAATTCAACTGACTCAGTAGGCGTAGCATGCATAACCCTGAAGATTCTCTGCATCTGATCCAGAACATCCTGAGGGTCCTCTGTTTGATCCGTGCCTGTGAACTATGGGGGATTCAGGGCTAAGAACTCTCGGACCCTCAAACTACCGGGCCCTCCTGAAGATTCTGCAACTGTAGATGGCATTTGCTGACGCTGAGCAGCCATCATCTGTGCTAACATAACTACAGCACTCCTAACCTCCTGGTCGGAGGGTGTCGGTATAGGGACTGCTGAAGGTACTGTCGCCCCAAATGGCTCCTGACGTGGTGGAGACTGCTGAGGAGGCTGAGATGAAGCCTCTGTAGGGCCCTCTGATCGGGCTATCTCCAAATGAGGGGGAGGCATCCTGCTGGTGCCCTCCCCTGCTACAATGTCTAAGCTCCGACCTGTGGTAGGATGTTGCTGGTCTGACATTATCTGTAACCAAAGAATATGGTAAGCTCTTAGGGACTCAACCCTACACTGTACCGCTCTATAGCACGACTGAATCAGAATAAAAGACAACCATCCTATCATGCCTCGCAGCCTCCTATCCATAGTATGTGGTGCACAACACATCCATGGACAGGACTCTACTTAGCACGGCTTGCAGACTCCTTGGAACACGACCTGCTCTGATACCAAGTTTGTCACACCCCACCTTGGGGGGTACGACTGGCACCTGGTGCCCTACTAGGACCTGACTTGCTGGACTGATAAGCCTGGGCACATCTGGTGCCTGGCTGGCTCTAACTCACATTTCTGGAAACAAAGGGCTATATAACGGCTGTAAACACAGCCCCCGGCCCATTGGACTATAGCCTTCTGTACCTGTACTAACAGCTGACCAGAAACATGTCAATTCAGGGAAACCTATGCGGGCCGACAAGGCCACCATGCTGTCTAGTTAATTGCAACTCAAACGTAACATACTGAAAAGCTACGTGACCGGCAAGGTCACCACTACTGGCAAACTATGGCCCCACACGGCCAACATAAGGAAAGCAAGAATACTGATAACTAAACAACTGCACGGCCTCACACTACCGGATCATCTGACCACACAGAATATATACGGACTGCAAACCTCTAAGAAGAATAATAGAAATGATCGGGACAGGGCCCCGACCTACCCGTATTGTACAACAAAAGGAACTGAACAACACCTCTAGAAATTCAGTCTCCGGATGACAGGAGCTGAATACTCAACCGCTGATGGGGATCATGTGGTATCGCCTGCTCGTCTATGGGTACCTGCAGGCAAGTAATGCAGCGCCCCACCGGGCATCAGTACCGTTGGTACTGAGTATGTAAAGTAATAACTGAAAAAGATATCTGTATCAATAATATAACTGACGAAACTGAAACAGGAAGAACTAGATGATCTGTCTGAAGATGTAAGTCGTACCTGTTCTCAATCATACTGGGAGGAGTAGGTGTCGTGTCTGGAGACGTATCATTCTACTACTAATCTACTCATGTCTAATGCAACATAACATGACATACATAACATAACATGGCATACACAACCTTGCCCGGCCCCCATAAGCCGGGAGGTACAATCAACACAGAATCTATACCCCTACCCCGGTCATCCCATCTCCTATAGTGGCTGTAAGCATCCTGCCGATCCCTGGGTATGCACTTGGGCTCGCTGAGCCCCTGACTATAACTGTACCTGAGTCCGTAGGACTCTAAAATCAACACCCCGGGCGTACCCGCTCAATGGGGGTGTATAAGGGCCGACCAAGGCACAATATGGGGAAACTGGCATCCCATCTTCGTCCCCTTGCGGGACGGCATATCACTCCGTAGAGTGACGTATCCTCGTCCTCTGGCGGACGAGTCGATACAGCTATTAACCCTGGGCGGTCAGGGATGCTAGGTAATCCAACCCCAATCAATACAACGTTCTCAACTAGTCATGCTGTCTGTGTATCTGACAAGCTAAGGCTAACAGGGGTAAGGTATCATATAAATCACATGCTGAGCTAATAATAGTAATATGTGGGTGTCTGATACATGCTGAGATAGGTAAGTATAAATATGAATACAGTCTCCTGTCAAACTGTACTGGAGCAAAGGCTATACAAGAGGGTGTTTCTGCTGAAAGCTACGCTGTTTACTGAGTTTCTGTATTAACATAATTTCCTATTTCTAGCATGCTTACTAAACTCTATTTAGTTACTATTCTATGTCTGAAATATTTTACGGATACTGTACTACATCGCGAGGTTCCATCTAAACACAACAATCGACTTCTGAACATTCTACTGGTCTGTAAATTACCATACTGTCTCAATATTTCTTAACTTGCCGAGGAAACTAACTTTACGTACCTTATCTTCGACTATTCGTCCGCCGGACGAGGCTCGGCCGGTACTTCAACTATTTTCTCCCAACTGCATTCATAAATACGTCAATCAATACTAAATATAGCTTTATTGTAAAGAGCGACGTCACTTTCGATATAGTTTATAGCCTAAACTTAGGCTTATCGAAAGACGGTCGAAAACTCGCTATTTTTCAGTGGTCCAGAAGGGAGAAGTATTCACTTCTCAGCTAGGAACACATAGACATTAATTTAGAGCAATTCTACTTACTTTAGTTCGGTGGTTCGCCGATTCGTTGGCCGTATTTCGCGAAACTAATTCCGTAGAAATGCTCTCTGCTGCTAATACTCGAGTATCTGGGATTAATTTGAGTTTGGGCAGCGTTTGGCAGCGTAATCGGACGAAAATATTTAATTTTCCTTCGTTTTCCTCTGTTCTCTGCGCTATTTTGGAAATTTTTAAGAGTTTAAATGATTTAAACCGAAGTGGGGGCTTTATATACTTGGGCTTGAACTTGGGCAACGTGTCACGGAGCCATCGCGGAGGCCTCTCCTCCGTGACACGCTGCCATCGCGGAGGGGCTCTGCCTCGGCTCCTCCCGCGATGGTTCGGCGGGTTTCTCGTCCGATCTTTTTCCCGGGCCTTTCCCTAGCACGTATGGTCTTCAAATATTCTTAACCAACGTGCGACTAGGTCATCTAAGTGCCGGGAATTCTACGGGGTATAACAGTAATTAAGGTGAAGTTGTTGTGTGTTGTTGAATGTTGTTAGCTGGTTTTTTACATATATTTGTTTTATTGAAATTATCGATATTTTTAAAATTTTTTGTGAAATTTTTATTTTTGGGTTTCTCGGCGTTTGTTTTCGGTTCTTTTACCAAGAATAGTCCTATTGAACTGAAGTCGTAATTAGTGACCGTTCCCTATGATGGATGGATGACGACCGTTTTAAGGGAAATGTAGTCGTTAGGCGTAGATTTCTTTTGTTCATTTTTTTCTTCTATTTTTTTTTTCTTTTATTGGTTTGCATCCCAAAACCCTGTCGTTACTTTATGGTTGCGAAATTATGGTTGCGTGTTGTAAATGATATTTGAAATGCAAAGGTGATTCGTATCAAAGCATGCAACTTTTTAAATATGTTGAGAAACCTAGGCCATAGAGTTTGATTTGGTGTGATTGAGGCTTAATGCTTGAATTCTTGTAATTAGCTGATTGAAGAGCTGTGAATATGTCTTGAGTTGAGCACGTGAAATGAGTGTATGGTGAGGTTTCATTTCTTCCATGCTATTGTGAAGTGTCTAGAACTTGTCTGGTGTGTGTATAAAACGAAATGAAGGATGTGTATTGTAGGAAAGGATGTAGGCATTTCTTTGCTTTAACCGAAAGTTTTTTTCATTATCGTACCTACCTTGAATGTACACCCTAGTTAGCCCATTGAGCCTTTAGCCTATTTCTTTCTTTTGTCAAAAAGGTGTAAACCGAGATTAACCCCTTCTTTTCATTATCCGTGAATTTGATCCAAAACTCTTAAGCGCTCAAGAAAAAAAAATAATTAAATAATTTTCCCACAGCGCCAGGGAGTGAGAATTTTGAAAAGAAAAGAAAAAGAAGAGTGATGAAAGGGAAGAAAAGGTCGAAGGTGCACTTGGTATAAATTAAATATAATGAAGATGTATAAATAATCTTTGTTATTAAGTCAATTGTGCTTAAAGATATGGGGCCGAAAATAAAGACAAACTTCAAGAATGGGATGATGAAGGAAGAAACAATGTCCATAAGGTTGATGGGATGGATTGAAAAAGGGCTTAAGGAGGCTGGTTGTTATTATTGGTTAGCCAAGTATTTGCTAGTTCCATATCTTACATTACAACCCGTTAAGTCCTACGTGATCTTACATTATATGTCCTTATATTAGTGGAGTAATACACTAAAGGCAAGCCTTTGGTTCATGACATAATGCATGTGAATTCTTTTGTGAGAGAGAGCGAAATCTTGTTTATATGCCCCTGCAGGTAATGTTTTTAGTTCATGTGATTAAAAAGGGGAAAATTCTCTTGTGTGGTGAGGGCACATGCTCGATGAGAGATTAAAATTCGTGTGGGATATCTTGATCAGCTGATTTGCATGAGTTTGCTGATATCGAGAGTCGATTCTTAAGTCTAGGAGGTCTTAATGTGTTGAAGGTCATTGTATTGATAAGACTATGCATGTTTTCTTGATGATTTGTTGTATTAAATAATCGGTATAACCGTAGCTTGAATTGTCAAGCCAAAGTAGCCAGGATGGGGGATCAATTGCATGAGGTGTAAGATTATTGTTCGGGGACGAACAAGGATTTAAGTGTGGGGTAAGTGATCTTGGGCAAATTTATATGCCCAAGTGATACTCAAATGTGTCATTTTACCTTGTTTATCTATCGATGTTTGTACATTCTCATGTGAATTGTAATAAAATGTGAATTTATACTAACCAACATGATTAGCGTTGTTCTGCAGGAAAACTATAAAGTTATGGAGCTAAGATGCATGTTGGGAGAGATCGGGATTGGACTCGGAAGTTAGCAAGGGAAAAAGCAAAAGGAAGGCACGAATTAAAGGGGCTCCGCGATTGAGCCGTGTCACGCTGCCATCGCGGATGCATTCTGCCTGGATGGTGAAATTATGCCTAATTCCAGTGAAGGTGCGCGTTGGGGCCGTGGCACGTTGGCCTTGTCCCGCGTTGCACATCGTGCCACGTTGGGCCTTAATACCTGGACAACCGAATTCCAGTGAGGGTCGGCATTGGTGGCGTGTCACGGAGGCAGTCCGTGACACGTTGCTTGTTATTCCAGGAAATATTCCCACTAGTATAAATAGAACACTTAGGTTCATTTTTAAGAATGCTGACTTGGTGGAGGAAGAACGTGGGTTACAGGCAGTTGAGGGGACGAAAATCTCAGGGTTTTTCTCTATCTCCTTCTTCTTTATTTCAATTGCTTGTATGATTAACACTCATTTAACGTTGTTTAATCCACAAATGTGTGGCTAAATCACCTTCTTGCTGAGGTTAAGAACATTTGTATTGAAATGTGATTATTGATAAATTGGTTTTTCATCTTTTCTTCCATGGTTGTTCTATTGATTCTTGTTCTTCCTGCATTAATGTGTGGCCAACGTTAATGTATATCTAAAAAGTCCGGTTTCACTCGAGAGAGCAAGAAATTGGAAAGTTGTGAATTGATAGGATATGATCTTTTTTTAGTTTGGAAAAATCGAGAATTGATTTACCTTCAGGATAGAGATATACCTGAAAGTCATATTAGTCAATTAAGGAATCGGTTTTGTATGGCTAGAACATGAATTTCTTTTTATCACAGAGATGTAGGTGGAAGGTTCATGATTCTTAAGTTGGGTTAAATACGAGAGTTTTAATCCATAGGCAATAATTCTTGACTAGCAACCGGAGGAAAGATTAATCAAATTGTATCAATAATTTATTTCTATACATGTTCAGTTTAGCCTCAGCATGCTCATACTTATAGTTCAGACTCAAATTGTATATTCATTTTAGACTTAGTATAAAATTAGGATACAAAATATCAAAATTCTCTTCACACTGTTGTCTGCATTTTAGAGTTAAAGTTTGTTGACACTTGATTAGATTGATACCTTAGTCCAGTCCCTGTGGGATCGATACTTGGCTTACTTGAGCCACTTTACTACTTGTTCGACCACGTGCACTTGCGTGTAGTTATACCCAAATCACCGAACAATGCCACCTTTCTGACATACCTCAGAACCCTATAAGGACAAACATATCAGGGACTAAGCTTTCCTTTCTTACAAAATCTCATAACTACCTTCTTGGAGACACCTACAGAAATACCCAATCATCGACTTCAAACTCAAGCTCTATTCTCCTAACATCCGCATAACATTTCTGATGACTCTAAGTTGTTTTCAACCTTTCCCTAATAAGAAAACTTTCTCTAGGGCCTCATGAACTAAATTTGTTCCTATCAATGTAGCCTACCTACCTTGAACCATCTAATAAGTGATCTACACCTCTACCTGTAAAGAGCCTCAAATGGAGCCATCTGAATGCTTGAGTGATAGTTTTTATTGTGGGCAAACTCGATTAGAGGAAAGTGATCATCGCAACTACCCTTGAAATAAATCACATATGATATCAACATGTCCTTCGGATTCTTAATGGTCCACTCGGACTGACCATCTATCTGTGGGTGAAAAATTGTACTAAGCTTCAACGGAGTACCAAGTACATTCTGAAATGACTTCCAAAACTGACAGGTGAACATGGCACCCCTATCTAAGATAATGGAAACGGAATTTCATGCAACCGAACCAACTCCCGATTGTAATTTCCAGCATAATCCTTGGCTAAATCGGTCACACCCCGCCTTGGGGGGTATGACTGGCACCTGGTGCCCTACTAGGACCCGAACTATTGGAATGCTATGCCTAGGCACATCTGGTGCCTGGCTGGCTCTAACTCACATTTCTGGAAACAAAGGGCTATATAACGGCTGTAAACACAGCCCCCGGCCCATTGGCCTATAGCCTCCTGTACCTGTAATAACAGCTGACCAGAACATGCAACTATAGGGAAACCTATGCGGGCCAACAAGGCCACCATGCTGTCTAGTTATCTGCAGCTCAGCAACAAAATACTAGAAGGCTACGTGACCGGCAAGGTCACCACTACTGTCAAACTTATGGCCCCACACGGCCAACATAAACGAAGCAAAAGTACTAACAGCTAACAACTACACGGCCTCACACGACCGGCTCAACTGACCACAGGGAAATATGCAGACTGCAAGCCTCTAGGAATAGCAATAGAAATGATCGGGACAGGGCCTCGACCTACCTGTACTATACAACAAAGAACTGAAATACACCTCTGGAATTCAGTCTCCGGATGACAGGAGCTGAATACTCGATCGCTGACAGAAATCACGTGGTATCGCCTGCTCGTTTATGAATACCTACAGGCAAGTAATGCAGCGCCCCACCGGGGGTCAGTACCGCTGGTACTGAGTATGCAAAGCAATAACTGAAAGGAATATCTGAAAACAACAATATAACTGATGAAACTGAAGTAAAGAGAATAGATTAACTGTCTGGTAATATAAATCATACCTTCTCTCAATCTTTACTGGAAGGAAATAGGAGTCATACCTGGAGACATATCGCTCTACTGCTGATCTACTCGTATCTAACGTAACATGGCATAACATGAAATAGCATAACATGGCACACACAAACCTTACCCGGCCCCCATAAGCCGGGAGGTACAACCAGCACAAAATCTACACCCCTACCCCGGTCATCCCATTTCCTATAATGGCTGTAAGCATCCCGCCGGTCCCCTGGGTATGCACTTGGGCTCGCTGAGCCCCTGACTATAACTGTACCTGAGTCCGAAGGACTCCTGAATCAACACCCGGGCGTATCCGCTCGACGGGGGTGTATAAAAGCCGACCAAGGCAAAATATTGGGAAACTGGCATCCCATCTTCGTCCCCTGTGGGAAGGCATGCCACTCCGTAGCGCGACGTATCCTCATCCTCTGGCGGACGAGTCGATACAGCTATTAACGCTGGGGCGGTCATGGATGCTAGGTAATCCAACCCCAAGACAATACAATGGTCTCAACTAGTAATACTATCTGCATATATCACATGCTGAAGCTAATAGGGGTAAAGTATCGTATACAGTACATGCTGAACTAATGATAGTAATTTGTACATATTTAATACGTGCTGAGACTGGTAAATATATATATATATATATGAATATAGTCTCCTGCCACACTGTACTGGGGCAAATGCTATACAAGATAGTGTTTCTGCTGAAAACTATACTGTTTACTGAGTTTCTGTGTTAACATGATTTACTATTTCTAACATGTATTCTAAACTTTATTTTAGCCTGCCATTCTATCTCTGAAGTGCTTTACGGATATTGCATCACTTTACGGGGTTTCAACTAAATACAATAATATCTTAACATTTCATATTACATCACATACTGAGCATACTGGGCAGTTTCTAACACTTATGTTAGAATCTATGTCGTACTAGTAAGTTTCACGCAAGTTACAACTCGATGCTTCTCATATCGCATCAACATTCACAATAAACGTAACCTCGACTTCTGAATATTCTACTGGTCTGTAAAGTACTACACTGTACCGATATTACTTAACTTGCCGAGGGAACTAGCTTTACATACCTTATCCTTGAACTATTCGTCTCTCGGACGAGGCTCGGCCGGTACTTCAACTGTTTTCTCCCAACTGCATTCATAAATATGTCAATCAATACTAAATACAACTTTATTTTAAAAGGCAACGTCACTTTCGATATAGTTTATAGCCTAAACTTAGGCTTATCGAAAGACGGCCAGAAACTCGCTACTTTCAGAGGTCCAGAAGGGAGAAATATTCACTTCACATCTAGGAACACATAGACACTAATTTAGAGTAATTCCACTTACCTTAGCTCGGTGGCTCGATGATTCATCGGCTGTATTTTACGAAACGGAATCAGTAGGAATGCTATCTGTTGCTAAATACCTCAGTATCTGGAGTTAATTTGAGTTTGGGCAACGTTTAGCAGCGTAATCGGACGAAATTTATATAATTTCTTCGTTCTTCCTCTTTCTCTGATTTCTCTCTCTGTTTCCTGGAAATTTATAAGTGTATAACTGATTTAAAATTGAAGTGGGCTTTATATACTTGGGCCTGGACAAGGCCAACGTGTCACGGAGCCAACGAGGAGGCTCCTCCTCCGTGACACGCTGCCATCGCGGAGGGGCTCTGCCTCGGCTCCTTCCGCGATGGTTCGACAGGTTTCTCGTCCGATCTTTTCCCGAGCCTTTCTCTAGCACGTATGGCCTTCAAATATGCTTAACCAACGTGCGAATAGGTCATCTAGGTGCTGGGAATTCTATGGGGTATAACATTCTCCCCCCTTAAGAACATTCGTCCTCGAATGTATACTGCTATCTAGAGGACTACTTAACTTACTTCTTTAGAAATATTTCGCCAGAGTCTCCCCTGTAATATGGACTATACCAAAAACCTGAAATGCAGAAAAGTCCAATACAGGTACTGTACACAATACTTTAAGATCCACTGGATGGCTAAGTATCAATCTTTTTCACTTATACATACACAACCATAAGATGCTACATAGCAATAATACGGACATACCTGTCGCTTAACTGGGCCAGAAATAGGTGAGGGTATCTGGCTTTCATATCTTCGTCAGCTTTCCACGTCATTTCCTCTCGATTCCTGTTACGCCATAATACCTTGACAGACGCAACATCTTTAGTCCTCAACCTGCGAATCTGTCTGTCTAAGATAGCTGCGGGAACTTCTTCATATACTAACTCTTCTGTGACCTGAACATCCTAAACTGGAACTACTGTAGAAGGGTCTCCTATGAATTTCCTCAACATAGAGACACGAAATACTGGGTGAACAGATGCTAACTATGGAGGCAAGTTCAATTCATATGCAACTCGGCCTATTCTTCGCCGAATCTGATATGGCCCAATGAATATCAGGCTAAGCTTGCCTTTCTTACCAAATCTCATCACTCCTTTCATTGGGGGCACCTTTAGATATACCTAGTCATTTACCGCAAATTCTAGATTTCTGCGCCGCATATCTGCATAAGACTTCTGGCGGCTCTGAGCAGTCAGTAAACGTTCTCGGATAAGCTTTATCTTTTCCTCTGACTGTCGAACAATGTCTGGGCCAACCAATGCTGATTCTCTTATTTCCAACCAACCAATCGGCGATCTACATTTTCGCCCGTATAATGCCTCGAAAGGCGCCATTTGAATGGCTGAGTGATAGCTATTATTGTAGGCAAATTCAATTAATGGTAAATGCTCACTTTAGCTACTACCGAAATCTAGCACAGACGCTCGTAGCATATCTTTGAGCGTCTGAATTGTACGTTCAGCCTGCCCATCTGTCTGAGGATGGAATGTTGTGCTCAAGTTAATCTGCGGTCCCAAACCTTTCTGAAACGACTGCCAGAATCTAGCTGTGAACTGTGCTCCCCTATCTGAAATAATGGATACTGGCACTCCATGCAATCTAACTATTTCACTGATATACAACTCAGCATAATCCTCAGCCGAGAAGGTAACTTTCCCTGGCAGGAAATGAGTTGATTTTGTCAATTTGTCAACTATCACCCATATAGAGTCATGTCTGTGTCTGGTACGGGGTAATCCTGCCACAAAATCCACACTCACTGCTTCCCATTTCCAGAGAGGCACAGCTATGTCCTGAGTTAACCCACCTGGTTTCTGATGTTCTGCTTTCGCCTTTGGCAGTTAGGACACTGGGCTACCAACAATTTTCTTTAATGTCATGGTACCTCTTTGTCGTACCGGGGTGAAGAGAATAGCGGGCGTAATGCGCCTCGCTCATAAACTACTAGCGATGCCCCAAAATATCTGGAGCACAAATGCGGCCTTTATATTGCCACACTTCATCCTCGGTTATCTGAAAATATGTCACCTCTCCTTATTGAACCTTGTGTTTAAGTTGAACCCGGCTAGGGTCTCCATATTGCCGTTCCTCTACTTCCACCACTAACGACAACGCTGTGACATTCTATATTATCGCTCTGTTATCCTTTATTTCTGCTATGTGAACCGCCAAACCAATTAACTAGTGTAATTCTCGGGTCTATTCTCACTGTTCGGGTTGTAGGTATGCCAACTCCCCACAGATCTACGGCTAAGGGCATCTACTACCGTATTAGCCCTTCCCGGGTGATACAAAATTTTCACTCTTTAAGGCATAAACTACTGCAACTAACTCCAGGTCATGGGTAAGATAATTCTTTTCACGTTTCTTCAATTGCCTGAAAGCATAAGCTATTACTTTACTATGCTGCATCAACCCTCTGTACCTCCTGGCGATACTAACACTGGAGCTGATGTTAACCTGGCTTTTAACTCTTAGAAGTTCTGCTCACATGCCTCGGTCTACTGGAACTTTGCTGCCTTCTGTGTCAATTTAATCAGAGGTGCTGCTAAGGTGGAAAATCCTTCCACAAACCCTCTGAATTGCGTACTTCGATCGGAGTGGTAGGTCTAGACTATGTCTTCACTACTTCGATTTTCTGTGTATCTATATGTACACCAGCCTCCAACACAATGTGACCAAAAAGGCTACTAAACTCAACCAAAATTCACATTTACAAAAATTGACATATAACTGACGATCATACTAGTTTATTATACCAGAGAATCTGACAATTAATCTACCGGTATAGCTAGAGCTTATCTGGCCTTCTGGCCGTATGCTAAGGCTACCTGTTTCTAAGGTAACCTGAACGACCGTCTGTGCGCCTTGTGCTTTTATCTGATCAGAGGATCCCGATATTGATCATGACCTCTAACGATCTGGCTATATAACCTTAAATAACTGAATAGTCGGGTTGAATGACCCGAATGTGGCTGTAGTCTAACAATGCTCTAACTGTTCTACTTGAGTGCTTATAGTTCATGCATAACCGTAGACTTGTGGGCATCTAATTGCTCTGTTATTTTGCTTAAACCACTGTAAGGCTGGACTTAATTAAACTTACTCCCAGGCGATCAATCTCTGGATCTTCACGGGGAGTCTATTGATCCCCTGGTCTTAATAAACACTATGCTAGCAGGGTACTATCAATTTCTTACGCCTTGTGTATCCACTTGGATTTATACTGCTATTCTGGGGAATTCCCGGTCTTATGAGCTATTCTGTAAATACTGGCATTTTGCTAGGGCTCTGTATCTAAATATCTTACGAGAACCAGCTGAAGTACTAGTCTGTCGCTGACTACTGATGTGGACCCTTCTTTGGGGTACCCACGGGTATTCTGACTGGGGCGGCCGGCTGACTTATGGGGTGTTTCACATAATAACTGCTAGGTTGACTAAGGCCGACTCTCACCTACAAGGCAGGGAAAATGACGTACGACTACTTAACATACTAGAACAATTCTGGTATCGCTAATCTCTGAAATTTGCCTATTCGGCCTCTAATCCTGGTTCTAGCATGTCCACTAATGTTACCGATCTTCAGGAATGCTTCCCTGCTAATGCAGGCGCCAGCTGGTCGGTAGACCGTCTAACGGCGCCCTTATCATCTAGTCATTTGGTTTAGGCCATTAACTCTGATAAACTCCTAGAGCCTAGATCTTGCAACAACACATAAGTCTATTAACTTAATAACTGAGAACTGAGATAGTTTCTATGACTTCATACGTATTTCGCACTTAATCTGTCCCTTCTCTTCCCCTTTCCCTTTCTCCTTTCTTCTCTCCTTTTCTTTCTTTCTTCTCCCCCCCTTTTTTTTTGGGAAGGGGGGGGGGGGGGTCCTGCAATGCAATTGTACATGCTTTCTATTACTAATCAACATTTGTAACTGTACCCCTTATAGGCGGCTACTCACAGCATATCTATTATCTGTATATATATATATATCAATAACTACGTACGATATGTACTGAATTCTGCGGTAATACATAATCTCTGACATGCTTTGTTGAGTCTCATACCGTACATGATACACCGCTTCTACGGCCTAATAATATCTCCTGCCCTGACTTATCATTTCATTGTATTGTCACCCCATTCTGAAAGTAACAAACATAAACACTTTAGTTATTGTCTGCTGCTTGAAATTCCGCCACTCTTGCGATATGGGGTCGACGTTCAAATCTTGTAGCCTTACTAGGCATATATTGAGAGCCCATGACTGTCTGCTGGGCCTTATCTCTAGGCTACACTAGATTAGAATTGTTGTATCAGTAACTTCTTAACTTTTCCATAGCGGACATACTGCGGTATTCTAAACCGCAATCTTACTGTCAGTCCGAGGCTTAGTCCTTAATACGATATTTTATCAATCCGGGGGTAATTCTAGTTTCCCCACAAGATCTGACATTCCTGCTTCTTTCCCTCATCTTACTTAAGCTGAACGCTGGGGTTCAAGGTATCTGCTCTTCATTGTTAACAAGATTGCTGGTCCAATATCAGTCACACTTCCCCTGACTTGCAGTTAGACCTACCGGATTCACATGACCCCTCACCTTTTCGATATCACAACCGGATCATAACTACAATCTTACAGGTATGTCTTGCTATCTGTTGACATACGTGGCGGACTTGGCCTTTTTCTGACTCGAACTTGACTATTACCCGGCATTCATCACTAACAGGTCTTTTACCCCTACTTCGGGTAAGCTATCGGTCTTACTTTCTCTACTGGCTTATTATCATAAGGGTCTGCACAACTTACGGAATCATAGGGGCTCTTTATACCTTCTAATACTTACTAGGATCAATCAGCCCATCTTTACTTACCGCCGGATTTGGCAACCCCATCTCAAGCCTTATGCCCCGTTACTATACTGGCATCAAAATCAAGAGGTAGGAATAGCCCCCCCTCTTTTTTTATTGCAACAAATAAAAGCATTTAACTGTACTATATCCAGAAAGATGTATTTGGGATTCCTGCATTTCCCTTCCTTTCTTATACTTACCTAGTAGTCTAACCTTGTCTGTAATCTTAATCAGATCTTATACAGCTAATAAATAAATCAACTCGTATTCACATTATACTTCTGACTTCCTATTCTGACGTTATCAACGTATACTGGGAATAGTGCCAATAAAGGTATCACGCTGGGAGGTCTCTAATACCTCCTCCTGCTGCTGTAGTTATCATATAACTGGCTGATGCTCTCTTCTGTTGTTATATCTGATCTTCTGCCTGTAATAGGGTAATGCTGATCTGCCTTTGTATCTGTAATCAAGGAATACGGTAGGTTTTTAGGGACTCAACCCTATACTGTACCGTTCTAAAGCACGACTGACTGAGAAGGAAGGGTAACCATCCTATCATGCCTCGCAGCCTCCTGCCTATAGTATGTGGTGCACAACACATCCATAGACAAGATTCTACTTAGCACGGCTTGCAGACTCCCTGGGACACGACCTGCTTTGATACCAAGTTTGTCACACCCCGCCTTGGGGGGTATGACTGGCACCTAGTGCCCTACTAGGACCCGAACTACTGGACTGCTACGCCTAGGCACATCTGGTGCCTGGCTGGCTCTAACTCACATTTCTGGAAACAAAGGGCTATATAACGGCTGTAAACACAGCCCCCGACCCATTGGCCTATAGCCTCCTGTACCTGTAATAACAGTTGACCAGAACGTGCAACTATAGGGAAACCTATGCGGGCCGACAAGGCCACCATGCTGTCTAGTTATCTGCAACTCAGCAACAAAATACTAGAAGGCTACGTGACCGGCAAGGTCACCACTACTGTCAAACTTATGGCCCCACACGGCCAACATAAACGAAGCAAAAGTACTAACAGCTAACAACTGCACGGCCTCACACGACCGACTCAACTGACCACAGGGAAATATGCAGACTGCAAGCCTCTAGTAATAGCAATAGAAATGATCGGGACAGGGCCCCGACCTACCCGTACTATACAACAAAGAACTGAAATACACCTCTAGAATTCAGTCTCCGGATGACAGGAGCTGAATACTCGATCGCTGACAGGAATCACGTGGTATCGCCTGCTCGTCTACGAATACCTGCAGGCAAGTAATGCAGCGCCCCACCAGGCGTCAGTACCGCTGGTATTGAGTATGCAAAGCAATAACTAAAAGGAATATCTGAAAACAACAATATAACAGAAGAAACTGAAGTAAAGAGAATAGATTAACTGTCTGGTAATATAAATCATACCTTCTCTCAATCTTTACTGGAAGGAAATAGGAGTCATACCTGGAGACATATCCCTCTACTGCTGATCTACTCGTATCTAACGTAACATGGCATAACATGAAATAGCATAACATGGCACACACAAACCTTACCCGGCCCCCATAAGCCGGGAGGTACAACCAGCACAAAATCTACACCCCTACCCCAGTCATCCCATTTCCTATAATGGTTGTAAGCATCCCGCCGGTCCCCTGGGTATGTACTTAGGCTCGCTGAGCCCCTGACTATAACTGTACCTGAGTCCGAAGGACTCCTGAATCAACACCCTGGCATATCCGCTCGACGGGGGTGTATAAAAGCCGACCAAGGCAAAATATGGGGAAACTGGCATCCCATCTTCGTCCCCTGTGGGACGGCATGCCACTCCGTAGCGCGACGTATCCTCGTCCTCTGGTGGATGAGTCGATACAGCTATTAACCCTGGGGCAGTCATGGATGCTAGGTAATCCAACCCCAAGACAATACAATGGTCTCAACTAGTAATACTATCTGCATATAATACATGCTGAAGCTAATAGTGGTAAAGTATCGTATACAGTACATGCTGAACTAATGATAGTAATCTGTACGTATTTAATACGTGCTGAGACTGGTAAATATATATATATATGAATATAGTCTCCTGCCAAACTGTACTCGGGCAAATGTTATACAAGATAGTGTTTCTGCTGAAAACTATATTGTTTACTGAGTTTCTGTATTAACATGATTTACTATTCCTAACATGCGTTCTAAACTTTATTTTAGCCTGCCATTCTATCTCTGAAGTGCTTTACGGATATTGCATCACTTTACGGGGTTTCAGCTAAATACAATAATATCTTACCATTTCATATTACATCACATACTGAGCATACTGGGCAGTTTCTAACACTTATGTTAGAATCTATGTCGTACTAGTAAGTTTCACGCAAGTTACAACTCGATGCTTCTCATATCGCATCAACATTCACAATAAACGTAACCTCGACTTCTGAACATTCTACTGGTCTGTAAAGTACTACACTGTACCGATATTACTTAACTTGCCGAGGGAACTAGCTTTACATACCTTATCCTTGAACTATTCGTTTCTCGGACGAGGCTCGGCCGGTACTTCAACTGTTTTCTCCCAACTGCATTCATAAATATGTCAATCAATACTAAATACACCTTTATTTTAAAAGGCAACGTCACTTTCGATATATTTTATAGCCTAAACTTAGGCTTATCGAAAGACGGCCAGAAACTCGCTACTTTCAGAGGTCCAGAAGGGAGAAATATTCACTTCACAGCTAGGAACACATAGACACTAATTTAGAGCAATTCCACTTACCTTAGCTCGGTGGCTCGACGATTCGTGGGCCGTATTTTACGAAACTGAATCCGTAGGAATGCTCTCTGCTGCTAAATACCTCAGTATCTGGAGTTAATTTGAGTTTGGGCAACGTTTAGCAGCGTAATCGGACGAAATTTATATAATTTCTTTGTTCTTCCTCTTTCTCTGATTTCTCTCTCTATTTCCTGGAAATTTCTAAGTGTATAACTAATTTAAAATCAAAGTGGGCTTTATATACTTGGGCCTGGACAAGGCCAATGTGTCACGGAGCCAACGCGGAGGCTCCTCCTCCGTGACACGCTGCCATCGCGGAGGGGCTCTGCCTCGGCTCCTTCCGCGATGGTTCGACAGGTTTCTCGTCCGATCTTTTCCCGGGCCTTTCTCTAGCACGTATGGACTTCAAATATGCTTAACCAACGTGCGAATAGGTCATCTAGGTGCCGGGAATTCTACGGGGTATAACAAAATCTATAGTTTTGACTAGTAAAAAAGGTCTTGATTTAGTCAATCTATCTACAATCACCCATATAAAGTAATCGGTGCATACGAAGTACCCCTATAATGAAGTCCATATTGATCTCTTCCCACTTCCAAGTAGGAATGGTGATGTCCTGAAGCATAGCTCCATGTCTCTAATGGTTGACCTTCACCTATTGGTAATTTGGACACTTAGCCATAAATTCCTCTATGTCCTTTTTCATGTCATTCCACCAATAGATTTCCATATATCACGGTACATGTTGGTGGCACCTAGATGGATAGAGCATTGAGAGCCATGTGTCTCGCTCAACATTTTCTCTCTCATCATCATTGCCGGAACACACAACTGGCCTTGATATCGGAGTACACCATCTCCCCCTTGGAAAAAAACCTCCACCTTATGATTCTGTACTGCGTACTTCAACTTTACTAGGATAGGATACTCATCTTCCCTTGCTTTAACTTCTGTCACTAATGAAGATTCCGACACATTCTGAACAATAACACCACCGTCCGATGAATCAATAAGGCGAACTCCCAAACGAACAAGACTATGGACATCCTTTACCACCTTTTTTCCTCCCATTCTTGTCAGGGGACACACTCTCCATTGACAGCCTACTAAGAGCATCCAACACTACGTTATCCTTGCCCATATGATAAAGGACACTCATGTTATAGTCCTTGAAAAGCTCTAGCCATCTCCTTTATTGCAAATTCAAGTCTTTTTGAGTAAACACATACTATAGGCTCTTGTGATCTCTGAACACATCCACATTCACCCTATAAGAGTAATTCCTCCAAATCTTCAAAGAAAACACCACGAATACCAATCTAGGTCATGCATCAGATAATTTCTCTCATGAAACTTTATGTTGTCTAGAGGAATATGCAATGACCTTGCCATGTTGCATCAACACAAAAACAAGAACAAACCTAGAGGCATCACAATATACAACCAAGTCATTTGTGCCCTCCAGTAGGGTTAATACTGGAGCTGAAGTATGTCAAGTCTTTAAATCTTAAAAAATCTTCTCACTAGCATCGTGCCACTGGAATTTGACCTTCTTTTAGGTTAAGTTAGTTAATGGTGCTGAAATGGATGAAAATCCCTCTACGAACCTCCTTAGTAGCTAGCTAAACCCAAGAAGCTTCTAATATCCATAGGACTGACAGATCTAGGCCAATTCTTCACCGCCTCTATCTTTTGAGAGTCTACCAACACACCCTCATTGAGACTACATGACCCAAGAATGCTATTGAGTTGAGAATAAACTCACATTTTCTAAATTTAGTAAACAACTAACGATCTTTGAGAGTCTGCAACACAATCCTCAAATGAGCAGCATGCTCCTCCTTGCTCTGACAGTATATAAATGTATTATCTATGAAGATGATCATGAATAGTGCTTGAACGCCCTGTTCATCAAGTCCATAAAAGTTGCAGGAGCTTTCATTAGTGCAAAAGACATAACTACAAACTCATAGTGACCTTACTAAGTCCTGAAGGCTGTTTTCAGAATGTCACTCCCCCCCAACTCTGAGTTGGTGATAGCCAGATCTAAGGTCTATCTTTGAAAACTAGTTAGCACTTTGAAGCTGGTTAAACAAGTCATCAATCATGGGGAGGGGATATTTATTCTTTATTATGACCTTGTTAAACTGATAATAATCGATGCACATCCTAAGGAAACCATCCTTCTTTTGAACAAAGAGAACTAAAGCATCCCATCTAAAATTACAAGGCCTAATGAAACCCTTATCTAAGAGATATTTCAACTGATCTTTCAACTCTCTTTGCTCGGCTGGAGCCATTTTTTAAGGAGGAACGAATATAGGTTACGTATCAGGGAGAAGCTCATCACCAAAGTCAATCTCCCAGTCAGGAGGGACTCCTAGTAGATCATTTGAGAACACCTCCAGACTCACATACTATAGGATCTAATCAAAAGTTGTGGTCCCGAACGTAGAATCCTTTACCCAAACTAGATGGTACACACAACTCTTGGAGATTATCTTCTTGGCATTGAGATAGGAAGCAAAGCGACCTATAGGCACAGTTGAACTATCCTCTGTTCACCCAAAAATCAGAACTCTACTATAAGGGTTATACAATTGACTAAAGCATAACAAGCATGCAACCAATCTATACCAAAGATAACATTGAACTCGGTTATATCTAACTGCACTAAGTCAGCTAAGGTGTCTTTCTAAAGAATCTTTATAGGGAAATTTATGTATACCCTTCAAGCTAAAACTGACCTATGAATAGGAGTAGAGACTGAGAAAGGTTTTGATAGGATTTCGGGGCTGACTCCGAAACTAAAAGCAACATAAGGAGTCATGATGTTATACCCCGTAGAATTCCCGGCACCTAGACGACCTATTCGCACGTTGGTTAAGCATATTAGAAGGCCACACGTACTGGAGAAAGGCCGGGAAAAAGGATCGGACGAGAAACCCGTTGAACCATCGCTGGAGGGGCCGAGGCAGAGCCCCTCCGCGATGGCAGCGTGTCACGGAGGGGAGGCCTCCGTGATGGCTCCGTGACACGTTGCCCAGGTTCAGGCTCAAGTATATAAAGCCCACTTCGGGTTTAAATCATTTAATCCTTAAGATATTTCCAGGAAACAGAGAAAAAAGTCAGAGAAGGAGGAAGAACGAAGAAAATTAAATAATTTTCGTCCGATTACGCTGCCAAACACTGTCCAAACACAAATTAATCCCAGATACCGAAGTATTTAGCAGCAGAGAGCATTCCTACGGATTCAGTTTCGTAAAATACGGCCGACGAATCGTCGAGCCACCGAGCAAAGGTAAGGGGAATTGCTCTAAATTAGTGTCTATGTGTTCCTAGCTGAGAAGTGAATATTTCTCCCTTCTGGGCCGCTGAAAAATAGCGAGTTTTCGACCGTCTTTCGATAAGCCTAAGTTTAGGCTATAAACTATATCGAAAGTAATGTTGCTCTTCACAATAAAGCTGTATTTAGTATTAATTGACGTATTTATGAATGCAGTTGGGAGAAAATAGTTGAAGTACTGGTCGAGTCTCGTCCGACGGACGAATAGTTCAAAGATAAGGTATGTAAAGTTAGTTTCCTCGGCAAGTTAAGTAATATTGAGACAGTGTAGTAATGTACAGACCAGTAGAATGTTCAGAAGTCGAGTGTTACGTTATTATGAATGTTGGTACAATATGAGAAACATTGAGTTGTAACATGTATGAAACCCATTAGTACGATATAGATTCTAACGTAAGTGTTAGAGATTGCCCAGCATGCTCAGTATGTGATGTAATATGACATGTTAAGATATTGTTGTATTCAGTTGAAACCCCGCGAAGTAAGGTAGTATCCATAAAGCATTTCAGAGACCGAATAGCAGACTAGAATGAAGTTTAGAAAGCATGTTAGAAATAGGATATCATGTTAATACAGGAACTCAGTAAACAGCATAGTTTCAGCAGAAACACTTTCTTGTGTGGCCTTTGCCCCAGTACAGTTTAGCAGGAGACTATATTCATATGTATATACTTACCAGCCTCAGCACGTATCAAATACGTACAGATTACTATTATTATTAGTTCAGCATGTAATATACGCGATACCTTACCCCTATTAGCCTCAGCATGTGAGATACACAGACAATATTACAAGTTGAGACCGTTGTATTGTTTGGGGTTGGACTACCTAGCATCCACGACCGCCCCAGGGTTAATAGTTGTATCGACTCGTCCGTCAGAGGACGAGGATACGTCACTCTACGGAGTGGTATGCTGTCCCGCAAGGGGACGAAGATGGGATGCCAGTTTCCCCATATTTTGCCTTGGTCGGCTTTTATACACCCCCGTCGAGCGGATACGCCCGGGTGTTGATTTAGGAGTCCTTCGGACTCAGGTACAATTATAGTCAGGGGCTCAGCGAGCCCAAGTGCATACCCAGGGGACCGGCGGGATGCTTACATCCATTATAGGAGATGGGATGATCGGGGTAGGGGTGTAGATTCTGTGCTGGTTGTACCTCCCGGCTTATGGGGGCCGGGTAAGGTTTGTGTGTGCCATGTTATGCTATTTCATGTTATGCCATGTTATGTTAGACACAAGTAGATCAGCAGTAGAGGGATACATCTCCAGGTATGACTTCTATTTCTTTCCAGTGTAAATGAGAAAAGGTATGACTTACAGTATCAGGTAGTTAATCTAATCCCTCCTACTTCAGTTTATCAGTTACTTTGTTGTTTCCAGACTTCGCTTTCAGTTATTGCTTTACATACTCAGTACCAGCGGTACTGACGCCCAGTGGGGCGCTGCATTACTTGCCTGCAGGTATGCATAGACGAGCAGGCGATACTACGTGACTTCCTATCAGCGGTCGAGTGTTCAGCTCCTGTCCTCCGGAGGCTGAATTTCAGAGGTGTATTTCAGTTCCTTTTTTTTTGTATAGTACGGGTAGGTCGGGGCCCTGTCCCGATCAGTTCTATTGCTATTCCTAGAGGCTTGCAGTCTGTATATATTCCCTGTGGTCAGATGAGCCGGTCATGTGAGGCCGTGCAGTTGTATAGCTGTTAGTATTCCTTCTTTCTTTTATGTTGGCCACGTGGGGCCATAGTTTGCCAGTAGTGGTGACCTTGCCGGTCGTGTAACTTTTAGTGCTTCATGATTGAGTTGCAGATAACTAGGCAGCATGGTGGCCTTGTCGGCCCGCATAGGTTTCCCTGAGTTGATATGTTCTGGTCAGCTGTTAGTGCACGTACAGGAGGCTATAGGCCAATGGGCCGGGGGCTATGTTTACAGCCGTTATATAGCCCTTTGTTTCCAGAAATATGAGTTAGAGCCAGCCAGGCACCAGAGGTGCCCAGGCTTAGCAGTCTAGCAGTTCAGGTCCCAGTAGGGCACCAGGTGCCAGTTATACCCCCCAAGGCGGGTGTGACAAACTTGGTATCAGAGTAGGTCGTATCCCAGGGAGTCTGCAAGCCGTGCTAAGCAGAGTCTTGTCCATGGATGTGTTGTGCACCACATACTATGGATAGGAGGCTGCAAGGCATGATAGGATGGTTGTCTTTTATTCTTATTCAGTCGTGATGTAGAGCGGTACAGTATAGGGTTGAGTCCCTGAAAGCTTACTATATTCTTTGGTTACAGATAATGTCAGACCAGCGACATCCTATCACAGGTCGGAGCTTAGATATTGCAGCAGGGGAAGGCACCAGCAGGATGCCTCCCCCTCATTTGGTAACAGCCCGATCAGAGGGCACTACAGAGGCATCGTCCCAGCCTTCTCAGCAGTCTCCAGCACATCAGGAGCCGCTTGGAGCGACACTACCTTCAGCAGTCCCTATACCGACACCCTCCGACCAGGAGTTTAGGAGTGCTGTGGTTATGTTAGCACAGATGATGGCTGCTCAGCGTCAGCCAATACCGTCTACAGTTGCAGAATTATCAGGAGGACCTGGTAGTTCGAGAGTCCGAGAGTTCTTAGCTTTGAATCCCCCACAGTTTACCGGTTTGGACCGGACAGAGGACCCTCAGGATTTTCTGGATCAGATGCAGAGAATCTTCAGGGTTATGCATGCTACGCCTACCGAGTTAGTTGAATTGGCAGCATTTTGGTTATGGGATATTGCGGTGTTATGGTATGAAAGCTGGGAGAGGTCCCGAGGGAGAGATATTTCCCCTCCCACCTGGTCCAGCTTTTCAGGAGCCTTTCTGGATCACTACTTGCCGCGGGAGATTCGACAGGCCCGGGTAGACTAGTTCCTACATCTAGAACAGGGGGCCATGAGTGTTCGGGAATATTCCTTGCGGTTTGATTCTTTGGCTCGATATGCACCGGCCTTTGTTGATACCATGGCATCTAGAGTGCACCGTTTTATTATGGGGCTGAATACAGAATATGTTGAGACTTGTCTTACAGCCATATTGCGAGAGGACATGGACATTGCTCGAGTTCAGGCATTTGCCCAAAATATTGAGGGCATCAAACAGCGACAATGGGAGATCGGAAGGGTCGGTCAGGAGCAGCGTCACCGGGACAGGCCAGTTGAGTTACAGAGAGAGGCCCGGGGAGGACCCAGGCCACGATTGTCCGACAGGCCGCCCAGGCCCCCGCCTCAGCCACAATCGCAGGGGGGCAGATTCAGCCGCAGGGGGCAGCCAGAGACTGGGAGAGGCTCGTAGGTGGCAGATTCGTCATTACAGAGGAGGGCAGAGCAGAGCAGGTATACCCTACCACTTTGCCCTATATGTAGTCGACGCCATCCTGAAGCATGCAGGTATGGCTCCACCGCATATTATATTTGTGGCCAAGAAGGCCATTTGATGAAAGATTGCCCAGCCAGAGGTCGAGAAGACCGCGATAGACAGGATAGGGCATCAGCAGGGTCACGAGCCACGACATCCTCGACTGGGCGCAGGCCCTCAGTTTCAGCAGGCAGGGGTCGGGGCTGATCAGGGGCCTCCAGTACAGGTGCGGGCCCAAGCCGCACATATGCCTTACCAGGGAGGCAAGATTCAGAAGCGTCTCCTAATGTTGTGACAGGTATGCTAACTATCTGCTCACACCCTACTTATGTGTTAATTGATCCAGGGTCTACTTTGTCCTATATTACTCCATTTGTGGCACGGAAGTTTAGTATTGTACCAGAATCATTACAGCAGCCCTTCTTAGTATCTACGCCCGTCGGTGACTCTATCACAGCTAGCCGAATCTACCGCGGGTGTACAGTAGAGATTGCTGACCGTCAGACCACAGTAGATCTGGTCGAGTTAGAAATGATAGACTTCGATGCCATAATGGGTATGGACTGGTTAGTGCCATGCTTTGCCAATGTTGAATGTTGGACCAAGACGGTCCGATTCCACTTCCCAGGAGAAGCAGTACGGGAGTGGAAGGGCAGCACCGCTACGCCAAAAGGTAGGTTTATTTCCTACCTTCAGGCGAGAAAGTTGATATCTAAGGGGTGTATTTATCATCTGGTCAGAGTTCAGTATGTCCAAGAAGAATCTCCGACACTCCAGTCTGTTCCAGTGGTGAATGAATTCCCTGATGTGTTCCCAGATGAGTTACCCGGTATTCCCCCAAAAAGGGAAATAGATTTTGCTATCGACTTGTTACCAGGCACTCAGCCAATATCAATACCTCCCTATCGTATGGCTCCTGCAGAACTCAGAGAATTAAAGGAGCAGTTGAAAGACTTGTTAGATAAAGGTTTTATCAGGCCGAGTACTTCACCGTGGGGTGCGCCAGTCTTGTTTGTGAGAAAGAAAGATGGCTCGCTCCGAATGTGCATAGACTATCGGCAGCTCAATAAAGTTACAGTAAAGAACAAGTACCCGCTTCCCAGAATTGATGACTTATTTGATTAGTTGCAGGGAGCCAGATATTTTTCTAAGATTGACTTGTGGTCCGGATATCACCAGGTCCGAGTACGTGAGAGAGATATTCCTAAGACAGCATTTAGGACCCGATATGGACATTTTGAATTTTTAGTTATGTCCTTCGGATTAACGAACGCCCCAGCAGTCTTTATTGATCTGATGAACAGTATTTTCAGACCTTTCCTGGACTTGTTCGTGATAGTATTCATTGATGATATTCTGGTGTATTCTCGCTCTGAAGTAGATCACCGAACTCATTTGTGGACAGTGCTCCAGATTCTCAGAGACCGCCAGTTGTATGCTAAATTTTTGAAGTGTGAATTTTGGCTTAACTCAGTGGCCTTTTTAGGGCATATCGTCTCAGACGCTGGTATACAGGTAGACAAGCAGAAGATAGAAGCAGTTAAGTCATGGCCTAGGCCTACCACTCCAACGGAAGTTCATAGCTTTCTGGGGTTGGCAGGTTATTATAGGAGGTTCGTTGAGGGGTTCTCGACCATTGCAGCACCTCTGACTAAATTGACACAGAAAGCAACAAAGTTTCAATGGACAGAGGCATGTGAGCAGAGCTTCCAGGAACTAAAAGACAGATTAACCTCCGCTCCAGTGTTGACATTACCGGAAGGCACAGAAGGTTATTCAGTTTATTGTGATGCGTCAGGTGTTGGGTTAGGTTGTGTGTTGATGCAGCATGGTAGAGTAATTGCATATGCTTCCAGACAGCTGAGGAAACATGAAAAGAATTACCCTACCCATGACCTGGAATTGGCCGCAGTAATTCATGCCTTAAAGATGTGGAGGCATTACCTGTACGGCGTCCATGTTGATATTTACACAGATCATAAGAGCTTACACTACATTTTCACTCAGAGGGAGTTGAATCTGCGGCAGCGCCACTGGTTAGAGCTGTTAAAAGATTATGATGTGAATATTCTATACCACCCCGAAAAAGCTAATGTTGTAGCAGATGCCTTGAGCCGTAAATCAATGGGGAGTTTAGCGTATTAGCGACCTGAGAAGCTGAAGTTGGCCAAAGAAATTCATCAGTTAGCTGGCCTAGCCGTTCGAGTAATGGAAACAGAAAATAATGGGGCCGTAATTCAAAATTCTGCAGTGTCATCATTAGTTGCAGAGGTAAAAGAACGACAGTACGAGGATCCCGATTTAGTCCAGCTCAGAAATAGAATTCAGAAAGGTAAGGAGCCAGATTTTCAGATAACCGAGGATGATGTGCTATGTTGTAAGGGCCGCCTCTGTGTCCCGAATGTTTCAGGGCTTCGCGGACGAATCATGCATGAGGTACATTATGCTCGCTATTCCCTTCATCCAGGAGCGACTAAAATGTACCACGACATCAGAGACATCTACTGGTGGCCAGGTATGAAAGCTGAGATAGCTGAATTTGTATCTAGATGTTCTAATTGTCAGTAGGTGAAAGCAGAGCACCAGAAACCGGGTGGTTTGACGCAAAAGATACCGGTACCTATGTGGAAATGGGAAGCGATAAACATGGATTTTGTAACAGGGTTACCCCGTACTAGACGCAGAAATGATTCCGTTTGGGTAATAGTTGACAGGCTGACAAAATCAGCTCATTTCCTACCAGTGAGGGCTACCTTCTCAGCTGAGGATTATGCCGAATTATATATCAGAGAAGTAGTTAGATTGCATGGAGTGCCAGTATCTATCATTTCAGATAGGGGAGCACAATTTACAGCTATATTCTGGCAGTCGTTTCAGAAAGGTTTGGGAAGGCAGATTAACTTGAGCACAGCATTCCATCCTCAGACAGATGGGCCGGCTGAACGTACAATTCAGACGCTCGAGGATATGCTACGAGCGTGTGTGTTAGATTTTGGAGGTAGCTGGGATGAACACCTCTCGTTAATTGAATTTGCTTATAATAACAGCTACCATTCAGCTATTCAGATGGCACCTTTCGAGGCATTATACAGGCGAAAATGTAGATCGCCGGTGGGCTGGTTTGAAATAGGAGAATCAGCATTAGTTGGCCCAGACATTGTTCGGCAGTCTGAGGAAAAAATAAAGCTTATCCGAGAACGTTTACTGACCGCTCAGAGCCGCCAGAAGTCTTATGCAGATAGGCGGCGCAGAAATCTAGAATTTTTGGTAAATGACTGGGTATATCTGAAAGTGTCCCCAATGAAAGGAGTAATGAGGTTTGGCAAGAAAGGCAAGCTTAGCCCAAGATTCATTGGGCCATACCAGATTCGGTGAAGAATAGGCCGAGTTGCATATGAGTTGAACTTGCCTCCAGAGTTAGCATCTGTTCATCCAGTATTCCATGTTTCTATGTTAAGGAAGTTTGTAGGGGACCCTTCTACAGTAACTCCAGTTGAGGATGTTCAGGTCACAGAAGAGTTAGCATATGAAGAGATTCCCGTAGCCATTTTAGACAGACAGATTCGCAGACTAAGAACTAAAGATGTTGCATCTGTCAAAGTATTGTGGCATAACAGAAATCGGGAGGAAATGACGTGGGAGGCTGAAGAAGATATGAAAACCAGATACCCTCACCTATTTCAGGCCTAATCAGGCGACAGGTATGTCCGTATTATTATTTATGCCGTACCTTATGGTTGTATGTTGTAAATGATAAAGAAAGATTGATATCTAGTTATTCAGAGGATCTTAGAGTGTTGTGTGCAGTTCCTGTGTTGGACTTTTCTACATTTCAGGCTTTTGCTATAGTCCATATTACAGGGGAAACTCTGCCGAAATTTTTTTTTCTAGAAAGTAAAATAAGTAGTCCTCTAGATAACAATGTACATTCGAGGACGAATGTTCTTAAGGGGGGAGAATGTTATACCCCGTAGAATTCCCGGCACCTAGACGACCTATTCGCACGTTGGTTAAGCATATTAGAAGGCCACACGTGCTGGAGAAAGGCCGGGAAAAAGGATCGGACGAGAAACCCGTCGAACCATCGCGGGAGGGGCCGAGGCAGAGCCCCTCCGCGATGGCAGCATGTCACAGAGGGGAGGCCTCCGCGATGGCTCCGTGACACATTGCCCAGGTTCAGGCTCAAGTATATAAAGCCCACTTCGAGTTTAAATCATTTAATCCTTAAGAAATTTACAGGAAACAGAGAGAAAAGTCAGAGAAGGAGGAAGAACGAAGAAAATTAAATAATTTTCGTCCGATTACGCTGCCCAAACTCAAATTAATCCCAGATACCGAAGTATTTAGCAGCAGAGAGCATTCCTACGGATTCAGTTTCGTAAAATACGGCCGACGAATCATCGAGCCACCGAGCTAAGGTAAGTGGAATTGCTCTAAATTAGTGTCTATGTGTTCCTAGCTGAGAAGTGAATATTTCTCCCTTCTGGGCCGCTGAAAAATAGTGAGTTTTCGACCGTCTTTCAATAAGCCTATGTTTAGGCTATAAACTATATCGAAAGTAACGTTGCTCTTCACAATAAAGCTGTATTTAGTATTAATTGACGTATTTATGAATGCAGTTGGGAGAAAATAGTTGAAGTACCGGTCGAGTCTCGTCCGACGGATGAATAGTTCAAAGATAAGGTATGTAAAGTTAGTTTCCTCGACACGTTAAGTAATATTGAGACAGTGTAGTAATGTACAGACCAGTAGAATGTTCAGAAGTCGAGTGTTACATTATTATGAATGTTGGTACAATATGAGAAACATTGAGTTGTAACATGTATGAAACCCATTAGTACGATATAGATTCTAACGTAAGTGTTAGAGATTGCCCAGCATGCTCAGTATGTGATGTAATATGACATGTTAAGATATTGTTGTATTCAGTTGAAACCCCGCGAAGTAAGGTAGTATCCATAAAGCATTTCATAGACCGAATAGCAGACTAGAATGAAGTTTAGAAAGCATGTTAGAAATAGGATATCATGTTAATACAGGAACTCAGTAAACAGCATAGTTTCAGCAGAAACACTTTCTTATGTGGCCTTTGCCCTAGTACAGTTTAGCAGGAGACTATATTCATATATATATACTTACCAGCCTCAGCACGTATCAAATACGTACAGATTACTATTATTATTAGTTCAGTATGTAATATACGCGATACCTTACCCCTATTAGCCTCAGCATGTGAGATACACAGACAGTATTACTAGTTGAGACCATTGTATTGTTTGGGGTTGGACTACCTAGCATCCACGACCGCCCTAGGGTTAATAGCTGTATCAACTCGTCCGCCAGAGGACGAGGATACGTCACTCTACAGAGTGGTATGCTGTCCCGCAAGGGGACGAAGATGGGATGCCAGTTTCCCCATATTTTGCCTTGGTCGGCTTTTATACACCCCCATCGAGCGGATACGCCCGGGTGTTGATTCAGGAGTCCTTCGGACTCAGGTACAGTTATAGTCAGGGGCTCAGCGAGCCCAAGTGCATACCTAGGGGACCGGCGGGATGCTTACAGCCATTATAGGAGATGGGATGACCGAGGTAGGGGTGTAGATTCTGTGCTGGTTGTACCTCCCGGCTTATGGGGGCCGGGTAAGGTTTGTGTGTGCCATGTTATGCTATTTCATGTTATGCCATGTTATGTTAGACACAAGTAGATCAGCAGTAGAGGGATACGTCTCCAGGTATGACTTCTATTTCTTTCCAGTGTAAATGGGAAAAGGTATGACTTACAGTATCAGGTAGTTAATCTAATCCCTCCTACTTCAGTTTATCAGTTACTTTGTTGTTTCCAGACTTTGCTTTCAGTTATTGCTTTACATACTCAGTACCAGCGGTACTGACGCCCGGTGGGGCGCTGCATTACTTGCCTGCAGGTACGCATAGACGAGCAGGCGATACTACGTGACTTCCTGTCAGCGGTCGAGTGTTCAGCTCCTGTCCTCCGGAGGCTGAATTTCAGAGGTGTATTTTAGTTCCTTTTTGTTGTATAGTACGGGTAGGTCAGGGCCCTGTCCCGATCAGTTCTATTGCTATTCCTAGAGGCTTGCAGTCTGTATATATTCCCTGTGGTCAGATGAGCCGGTCGTGTGAGGCCGTGTAGTTGTATAGCTGTTAGTATTCCTTCTTTCTTTTATGTTGGCCGCGTGGGGCCATAGTTTGCCAGTAGTGGTGACCTTGTCGGTCACGTAACTTCTAGTGCTTCATGATTGAGTTGCAGATAACTAGGCAGCATGGTGGCCTTGTCGGCCCACATAGGTTTCCCTGAGTTGATATGTTCTGGTCAGCTGTTAGTGCAGGTACAGGAGGCTATAGGCCAATGGGCCGGGGGCTGTGTTTACAGCTGTTATATAGCCTTTTGTTTCCAGAAATATGAGTTAGAGCCAGCCAGGCACCAGAGGTGCCCAGGCTTAGCAGTCTAGCAGTTCATGTCCTAGTAGGGCACCAGGTGCCAGTCATACCCCCCAAGGCGGGGTGTGACACATGAACGGTAATGTAACCCCTAGATCTAACAATGTATAAACATCAAGATGGAATGATCATAATATACAAGTGACCACATTGGGTTAGCACTCCTGCTCCTGGTTAGATGAAAGTGCATAAAACCTATTCTAGTGTTGTCTGCCTGCTTTAGAAGAGACTCTCTACTGAGATGGGCAAGCTACTGGAGCTACTGAAGTGGTGGCTAACGAACAACCTATACCATCACCCTATCTAGTTGAAGGACAATCTTAAAGCATATATTGGGGCTTCCTATACCCAAAGAAACTATCAATGCCAACCAAACACTCTTTGAGGTGCCTCCTACCACACTTCCTACAAGTTGGAAGTTTGTGCTCCCCTATCATGCTACTCTGACCCCTAAAGCTAACATTCTACCTCTTTGGTGTCCTTTAGGTATGGATGGAATGCTAGCTAATAAGGGAGTTGGGGCTGACGGCCTCTGGTGGAACTGAGGTTGATGTTCACTACAGCATCTCTACTGGAAATGCCCATGGCTCCCTGTCCTAGCCCCCTTGGCCTCTCTCTCCTTCTCTTTCATCTTCTCTGCCTCTATCTGCTGGGCATATATTATTATTTGAGAGATATCTATATCATTAATAAACATGGCAGTCGAACACTCCTTGACAAAAAATCTGTCACTCCATTCACAAACTTGCTCATATGAGCCCTTGGATCAATATCCACCTCCGGAGCATACTTGGATGTCTAGGTAAACTTCAGGGCATATCCTAAATAGTCATATCATTTTTCTTCAAGTTGATGAACACTAATGCCTTTGCTTCGTTCAACTTTCGGGGGAAGAACCTATTGGAGAAAATCGTAACAAACTAATCCTAGCCAACTGGTACTGCACCAACTCCCTTGCTCTCCTTCCACTGCTGGAACCATATATGAGCAACCCTCTTTAGCTGATAGGAGGCCAAGTATGCACTATCCTCTCCTAAAATACCCATCACCTGGGTAATCTTGTGGACCTCTTGAATAAACTCCTATGCGTCCTCATCCACCTTTGACCCATGAAAATCAGGTGGGTTCATCCTAATGAAGTCTCACACCCTAGCCGTTGCTGCATTCCTATTTTGGTTCATATAAGCTATAGCCTGTTGGTTGACCTAGGTGGTCATGGCCTGTTCTAGCATTTAAAATGAAGCTATCGCACGACATAAATCATGAAAGAAGGAAAATTTTCTAAAATATTTCATAGCATCTTCCCCATAAGTTTGGTGCGCTTCACAACTATGGAAAAGACTCTACTTAACATGGCTTTTATATCCTAGGATACACCTAAACCTATGCTCTAATACCAAGTTTATCACAACTCGAGTTGGGACCCGGACCGAGACACGGGATCTAGAACTACGAACGGCGCCAAGATAACCCATGGCATATATATAACATCAATAAGAGCATTACTATGTGGAAATAAAGGATAAACGTAACATAAGCAGAAGTTTTCTTAACATAAGAGAATGAGAGTAAAAACGAGCCAACATTATTGAACCATATATACATAGCTATCTGGAAAGCCTCTAAACATTTGATGAGCTAATGGAACAACACCCGTAAATAGAACGCTATGTTTGAAACTAAAAGAAATGAACAAAAGAGATATAACCAAAACTGGCATCCTCAGATCATGAGGACTCGCCAAAACTGGGATAAAGCTGGACTAAGCGTGAGTGAGCGAATGATAAGACAGAGATTTGTCACCCGAACCTATAACATAAAACTATGTAGCATAGAGTATACGGTCAATACTTTAATGTACTGATCATGTAGAGAAGGAAAATTTTTCTAGTAAAATGATATTTTGAAATCATGAATAAAAATAAAGATAGAATATGAGAGTAAGGACAACATGCTAAATTTCATATTTCTGAAGTAACTATAAATCATGATATATTTTTCATAAGCTCAACATAGTGACCCAAGGTTTAGAAGCAGTAACATATAGTATGCCATAGTAGAAATCATACGTGAAAATAATGATGTTCAAATCCACTCCTCACGAGGAGGAAGTGTAAATGATCGTCGTAATATAAATACCCAACTAAGTGTTATACCCCGTAAGTTCCTATCATTTAACCAATGTGTTCGTATGTATGTCAAGAGGTTTTGAGTACGATGTATACGGAAGAAGGATTGGGGAATGAACGGACGATTATGGAGTCGAGCGAGCAGGAGGTTGGGGCCGGAGGGCAGGTGCACTGTGCACCACGCGACACCGGCCAGCCCATCACATTGAGCGGTGCGTCACACCCGATTCATGGTAATACAAGTGGCGCGTCGTGCCCCCTAGCCCACCGCCTCAATGATATATAAGTTCCTCCTTCACCTGAGTTAATCATTTGTAAATATTTACCCTCGGCTGAAAAGAGAAAGGAAGCGACAACTTCTTCAGTTTTTTGTCAAATTATGCCGTTAAACTCCGTCCAAATGCAAATTCATCTTAGATAATGAGTTCCAGGCCTAAGAGGAACATCCCTGAAGATTTATTTCTTGAAAATTCGCTCGGAGTACCAGAACCCCGCGGAGTAAAAGATATCGAAATTACTTCAAATTGAGATCTAAGTGGCTATAGGTGATAGGTAAGCCTTTCTACCTTCTAAACACTTATGAAATTGTGAGTTTTCAGCTGAATTAAATGTACTTGAATTATAGTTAATAGTATCAAATGATACCGTTGTTTGTCGAGTATAAGTATTGAATATAGCCTTATTCTCTTAGCGAAAGGGCTGCAATTGAGCGGAATTAATGGCTTCAGGTAGGAAATTGTTTAATGAATGAAAATAGGCATTCGAGGTATGTTAAGGCTTATCCCTTTGGCAAATTATTCTCATCATATAACGATACGACCTATGTTCTTGAACAGAGATAACGATCCTATATGTTGTAACTAGTTGCTGCTAGTAGATAAGGATCATGTATGTTTTGATTAGCTGTTGTCAGTAGATGACCATTATATAGGTTGTGATTAGCTAATGTTAGTAGATTATGATTATATATGTTGTGGTTAGCTGCTAAAAGATGTATTGAGAGTATATCATAGTATCTATTGTTGGGAAAGAGTATGTTAAGTGTGACTCACGCTAGGAGCATCATAGAAACTCCTCTGTTCTTCTATTCACTATATAAGTAGAATTCTGGTGTTCTGTTGTCATGCCAAGGCCTTAGAACTTTAGGGTTAGCTATTGGGCTTGAGTTGGTAAGTTTGACAGCATAGGGCATAGTCGGCCGATATAACTATCAGTTTGGCGCATATATTGTCAGTAAAGCTCACCCAGAGGCCATTGGCATACCTTGATGCCTCCAGGGCTAGAATTTGGATAGGATGGTCTTACCCTAGAATCAGCGACACCAGGGTTGCCTAGTGAAATGAGTGACAACCTACCATCTAGTTAGCCATTGTCAGTGACTATTAGTTGCAGTCGACTTAGTTCTTGTCATACAGGTCGCATAGGAGGTTATCGCAGTTATACTATTCAGATAGACCCGTGGGTACCCTAAGGATGGAACCTTATAAGTAATTGGATGCGAGGCCAACGCTCCAGCCTGCTTGTATAGATACTCAGGTGTAGGTTGCTGCGAGTGACCAAGTCAAGATAAACCTGCCTACGAGGCTAGGAATTGCCCAAAAAAGACATGTGAAATCTGAATAGACCAAGTTAAGGTCCAAGGGATTAGAATAATAGTAGTAAAGTGTTACATTCAAGCTAAGAATTATAGTAAACTGCCTATGGAATGTTATGGGCTGATTACTCAGGAGCATGTTCGATTAGTAGCAGCCCTACAGTTGTTCTAAGAGAAGGAACTAAATAGTTGGTCATCCGTGACCTTATAGTTACCTTATGAGCTATCATTTTCCTAGCATGACATTCGGGGTATCGTTTAGGCCACTCCAGATCTCGCCCTATCTTGTCTATGCCATTAGAGATTATGATCAATATTAGGATCCTCTGATCAGATGTAGGCACACGAGGTGTGCTTGTTGGTAGCTATATAGACTATTCTAGGGGCGAGTAGCGGTCTCGTTAGGCCTTAAGAGCCAGATACGCCTTTTGAGTGGCTAAGTTGAGACTAAAATTTACTATATTGGTTGGGATTGATCCCACCAAGGATAGTCTTCCATTGACCAATTTTAGGGTTGCTAACTGGATCATTACCCACGGGGCTATTGATTGCTTAGAGGAGCTATATGATGTTGCTTAGAGGAGCTATATGATGTTTGCTCAGATGAGCTATCTGATGTCCCAAGGGACTACATTCAGGCCCAAGGGACATATTACAGTCCATCGACGAATAGGCTTCTACTTTTATGTCGTATCAACATCACTGACCCTCCATCGAGCCTTGTGTTCCTAGGGTGCATTTAAAAGAGCCCAATAAGCTCAGACACAGCTACAGGGGTCCAACGGGCTCAGATACGGACCGCAAAGCCAGGTAGGTTGGCTATAGTACCCTTAGAATCAATAGAATCTGGATAGGGGGTATATAGATTGAATTGTACTTGCCAGGGCTTATGGGGGCATCGGTAGGTTGTTTCTGTGTTGCTTGCAACTTCTAGGATTATGGGGGCCAGGTTAGGTTGTTGTTTGTATACTTTCTTGGTAGCTATAGCCTATGAATGTATAGTCATACAATTTTAGCTCATATACGTGTAGTGATTTACTAGTTAAAGTTATAGATAAGAAAGCTTACATGTTATCTTCTTCCCTTCTTACTACTTACTTTCACTCTTTATCAGCTTTGATTCAGCTTTTTGTTACCGCCTTACATATTCAGTGCATATTTTGTTGACGCCCACACATGGGGCGCTGCATACTTGCCTGCTGTTCAGACAGACAAGTTTCAGGATCTCCTAGCAATTATTCAGAGTCAGCAGATTGGCCAACTCCTTTCATTCGGAGTTTCCAGGTTGTAAAGGTTACCTGTCTCTTATTTGTATAACATTTAGGTAGGCTGGGGCCCTGTCCCGACTAATATTTTCACTTGTAGAGGCTTGTAGACTACAATATTCAGTTAGTTGTTCGTATTGGCCGATCGGGGCCTATATATGTTCAGTTCTATATGTTGGCCATGTAGGGCTTAGTGTCTCTTTTTCAGTTAGCGGCCTCGTCGGCTGTAGTATTTATATGACTTCCTGTTTTTCATTCCACTATAACTAGCCAGCATGGTGGTCTTGTTGGCCCGCATAGGATTCCTATTATTATTATGCTGGCTAGGTTAGTTGTTTTTTTTACAAGTGCTGCATGGCCTTATCGACCTGAGACTATCTTTACAGATGAGACATAACAGTTTTTTTTATTGATTTTGAGTCGCTGGTAGGCACCAAAGGTGCATATGCCCAGCTAGGTTAGCCTAGATTCCAGTGTGGCATTAGGAGTCATGCCTCCCAAGGTGGGGCATCACAAACTTGGTATCAGAGAAGGTCGTATCTGTAACACCTCGAATGCTTCAAAGATCATATTCCAGGTGTAAGGAGAGAATTCAGATAGAAAATGGAAGTTTGGTGCAGAGCAAGTTGGGGGATGACTCATTAGGAGGTCCCGTGAGTCGTGGTGAGACCCGTGGGGAAGAAGTTCTGAGGTCTGGTCAAGTCTGGTGGTAACGGACGACCTGATGAGTTGTCTTTCCTGGCAATGACTCGTAGAGTTGGTCGTTGGGTGGAGTCTAGTGTTCCTGGATAAGGTCTCAGACAGTGGAGGTGATAGTTTGTTGGCCATAAGTCGGCATGGATGACCACGACTCATTAAGTGAGTCGTGGGTTGGGTTTGGAAAATTTCGAGAAATTGGAAATGTCCTCCACGACTCGGTCCCCATGAGTCGTTATCTTACCCCACGACTCGTGGGGTGCCTCATGGGGTCTGGCAGAGTGATTTTGCCTGCATTTTTCCATGGGTATTTTTGTAAAGTCCTATGTTTTTAACTTATAAACTACATCATTTTGAGTATTATTTGGGACTTTTTAAGCGTTTCTTCAAGTCTAAACTCTCATTCTCAAGATACCTCTCAAAGCCCTTCTTCCTTCCCTCTCTCAAGTTCAAGGATCCCTCAAGGAAGCTTTTAAGGACTTCAAGGTCAAGTTTAAGTGGGAGATTCTTCGGAGCAGGTATGCGGGTCTTCCAACGAGGATAATCTTCCATCCTTGTGCCCTAAAATGTTTGATTTTGTCTTTAATTCTCTAAATTCCAAGATCCATTATTATTATGAGATTAACTATGATGTAGAATAATTGGGTTACCTTGAATTATGCTTTGGATGATTAGAAATGTGTGAGATTATAGAATGTCTTCATAAAATGACTTGAACTTTGAATAAGACTTTATTATTGTTCACTCAATTGTCGTAATTACTTGCATATATGTTTAGATATGTGAATATCGAATTATTATCCCTAAGAACTTGAATGTGCCTTTAATAGACATGTTGAGAAGGAATTAGAGTTTATGGTCTTGAATAATTGAAAGTAAAGATATGCATGTCCCTTTTGCTTTTGATGGAATTGAGTGGCTATGAGGTAATTGTGGTAAAGGCCAAATCAATGCATCTTTCTCATGAATTGAAGTAAATCTCAAAATAGGTTTTATGAAATGAAAATGTATGTTTCTTCCTTTATCTTGTTGTAAATGTATAAGTTATGAGTTAAGTATATGGTTTCCCATAAATCTAGAATATATGAGTCAATGTATGCATGTTAAGGTACGAATTGGATCTATGGATCATGAATTACTCTATGATACATGTTGAATTATATGAAGCCGGAACTTAATGTGGTGGAGATATAAAGAATGATGTGAATATATAGATACTCACTAATGTAATATGCTTGAAGAAATATTGATATGGCTCTATGATGATATGAATTATGATGATAAAGCATGAGATTGATATTTTCAGAATGTTGGGCTTGTTGTTTGTAGAAAGCAGCCCCAATCCTTCTGAAATGAATATTGTATGATGAAAGCGGTGTATGTTTATGTTCTGGCTAGCCGTAGTAGCATAGACCAGATAGATGATGTCAGATCAGTACTCCTCATGTCCTAGTTAGCCAGGGATCCTCCATAGACGAGAATGTTTCCCTTGGTTAGCTCGGGATCGTCCATAGTAGAGAGTGACTCCTTAGTTCAGTCAGGATCCTCCATAATAGAGAGTAACTCCCTAGTTTATTCGTGATCCTCTATAGTAGAGAGTGACTCCCTAGTTCAGTTGGGATCCTCCATAGTAGAGAGTGGCTCCCTATTTCAGTCGAGATCCTCCATAGTAGAGAATGACTCCTTAGTTCAGCTGGGACTCACCTCTTAGTTATGTTATTAGCATGATTCAGTTTCTTATGATCTAGATTTCAGATTATAATAGATTTAATATAATGATAATCAGTCTTAGTTACCAGTAGTGATTCAGTATAGTGTGTGATGCTAGTTTTAGATTTAGCTCTTATTAAACATTCACAACCTGACCCTTATGAACGAGTTCGATGATTTTCATAAAATGAGATCCAAAGGAAGGTTTCATGTATACATATGAGTATGTTAATCATAAGAGGATAGTGGTATATAAAATAAGTTATGTTGAGGTATTTGGTTAATTCCTTATCGTATATTTGTTTATTTAATTATCTATGTTATCCCGCATGCTTAGTACATTCCAAGTACTAAGCGTACGCCTTTTATTCTATATCATTTCATGATATAGATTCAGGTTTCCAGACTCATTCGAGTGGTTAGATACGCTTCATTTCCCTTTCAGCTAGTAGTGGTGAGTCCGCATTCCTCGAGGACGTGATTTATGTTCAAACTTTCTTTATGTTTCAGTTTTTAGATTTTAGGAGTTAGCTGGGGGCTTGTCCCAGCAACAGATTAGTTTAGTAGAAGGCTTTTAGACTTGTCTAGATAGACTTAGTGTTGTATAAGAGCGTTGTTATAATTGTATTTTTTGTTCTTATTTAGACACTTTTAGTTAGCCTCCGCTTACTTAAGTTTTTGGCTGATTATATTGTCAAGTGATATGCTATGATAATGACATGGGTCGACTTGGAGCCTTTCATTTTTTCTCGTCCCATGTTACGACTAGGGTGTGAACTCGGGTTGTGATAGTATCTCAGGGAGTCTGCAAGTTGTGTCTAGTAGAGTCTTATTTATAAATGTGTTGAGCACCACATTTATAAGTAGGAGGCTATGAGGAATGATAGTATGGTTACCTCTCCTTCTTTTCAGATTGTGCTATAAAGCCCAGTTATATAGGGTTCAGTCCCTAAGCTTTCATTGTCATGTCTGTCTAGAGTAATGTTTGATATAAGATAGACTCCATCCAGCCGCCAGTTAGCTACAGTAGCAGGAGAGGGTACTTAAAAGGTGCCACAATTTGGGGACAGCTAGCCTGAGGGCGAAAACGAATGTCTTTTAATCTTCCCAGTATCCTCCTAGGGCACTAGAAATCTCATAAGGTAATAGATATGCCAGCACCGTCCCCAGTTCTATCTACACCCTCAAAATAAGAGGCCAGGAATGTGGGTGTTTATATATATATGTGAGTTTGTTTACTTAGTAGACACTTAGAATTAGACAGGGACGACATTTAGTGTTGGATTACCTAAAATATACGAAGGATTGTGTGAGGTTTATACCTCTAGCTTTTAGAGTTTGTTGAATTTCGCGCCTTATCCCTATTTTAGAATGATAGGGTCATTTTCCACCTCCCAGCTTGATCATTCAGTACGGAAAAAAGCACAAGTATCAATACCATGTTGCCCAGAATAAATACTAAAGGAGGGCTAGAATCGTTTATTCCAAGAAGGGTTAGAAAGTGGTTAAGACCCCTAGTGTTTAAAAAGTTACCTAGACCCTCTTGGTATTAAATCACGAGGGGCATATAAGATTTCCAGTAGCACCAGATACGTGTGAGAGTCCATAAGCAATAAACCCCCACCAATAGTAAAGCTCAGATAAGAAATAGGCTGATTCCGCCGCGGCATGTTGAAGACAGTAGCGGATACCTGAAGAGTAATGGCTATGGCCCCTAGTTTGTTATACCGAAGGACAAAGAGATTATATGAGGGGAAATGGCCTGAGTGTGGATTAGGACAAAATAGGTTGGTAGATATGATCTTTAGTTTCCTTGTCAGTATGGGGCATGGGGCATGAACTTCAGTGTTCAGCCTATAGGAGTAAGGGTAAAACATGACTACCAAGATCTAGGGGGAAAAGAAGAACTACCTTTAGGCTACAACGGGCTGACAAAGCTTGGAATTTGCTGGTGAATGTTGAAAAATAACCATCAGGCTGACATTTAAAGGATAGTGAGATTATGACCTAGAATACTGCAATATCACAACAATTATAGAGGCTAAGGAGTGACAGTACGGAGACCCTAGCCTAGTGTAGCCAAAGATAAGGCCCAGCAAGATGAGTCATCTGCCTTCGAGATAGTAGGGGGCGGAGTCTTGAGACCCAGGGGTCGACTCTATATTCCAAATATGGCAAGGCTTCGTCAGCAAATTTTAGCAAAGGTACACCATGTCCGTTATTCCCTCCACCCAGAGTTTGACGAAAATGCATCATGTTATAAAAGAGACCTACTGATGGCATGAGAAGAAGAAGGATATTGTCGAGTTGTGGAACAGACCTCCAATGACCAACAAGGGAAGGCTGTAAAGTAGAAATTGTGCAAGCTAATTAAGGAGATAGTCGTGCCCACACAAAAGTGGTAAGTAGTCAGTCCCAATATAGTTATAAGGTTACTTCATACTAGGTGTAAATGTGACCCCATTGGGTCATTGTTGAAAGGCTAATGAGATTAACTTATTTCTTGCTGGTCAGAATGATGTTTCAGCAAAAGACTACGCTGAATTGAATACTAAAGAAACATTCTGACTTTATGATGCCCCAGTGTCTATTGGTTTTGACAGAAGAGCACAACCCACTGTTAGGTGTTGGAAAGGGTGTTAGGTCAAATTGAGGCGCACATTTCATTCTAAGCTTTGTCGAGACAACATTGTTGAGCTTCATATTTATATGATGTCTAACACATGCATGATCTCGTAATGTGCTTTGTCAATAGACAATGTTGAGCTTCGTTTCATATGATGTTGAGTTTATGCATGACTTCATATTGAGCTTCGTCACTAGATGGTGTTGAGCTTCGTACTTATACGATGTAGAGCATTCCATGTTTTGGGAGAAGAGTCTAGCACAGAGCTGGTGAAGGGTCGACTACCCTATGCCCCAGAACCACGTGCCAACGTAGGACTGATTCTATTATATTGTTGGGACCTCCCTTGTGAGCTATCCCTGTCCTAATTGGCCCTTTGAGCTTGATATCGATATCATGGTATCGTCCATCGCCCTAGCAAGGTTATGGACATCTCTACCCACTTGAGTGTGATAGTTGGGACCACGTAAGCTCTATCATGGTATGTCGTTTAAGTGACGAGTCTCCCATTGTCCATATTATTTGAGTTTGCATATCCATTACTCATGATGATTATCTTATGCATGCATGTTGGGAAAGCAAGGTTTGACTCATTGTTCAGCTTTTGATATAAATGTTATGATTTAGCTTTGAGTCATTCGAATCAGTCATGATGTTCTAAAGCCATGCATTAGCATGTTCTGATAAAGTTTGATTTCAGAATTAATGCATGTGTCCTCCCACTTACTCTCGAAGTTTATTATATATATGCATGACTGGAATTAGCTAATTTTATTATCAAAGCATTTTTACTTACCTTGCATACTCGATACATTCCACGTACTGATCGCATACTTTCTATGCTACATCGTTTCATGATGCAGGATCCGGTTCTCAGGTTCAGCCCCGTTCGTAGCCGCTATCAGAGTTAGCATTTGCTGCATGGTGAGTCCTCATCCTCCAAGGACTAGACTTTCAGTTATTTTGAGTGTACTTTCCGTTTTAGTATTTCTGAGATAGTTGGAGGTATTGTCCTATCAGCTCATCCAGATTAGAGGCTATTCAGACTTAGACATGCATTCAATTCAAATGTTTATTCTATTATTATGCTAAGCTAGGCTTCCGCTAAGTTATATTTATGTTTCCTTCATGTTTATGGAATGATATAGTGAATGGTTATGACATGGGTTGACTTGGGGCCTCTCAAGGTCCCTTGTCCCATGTCTACGATCCGGGTCCCCTCTCGGGTCGTGACATATCTATTCCTCCTTAAAGAATGGCCCCAGTCGAGTTAAAGGAATTGAAAAAGCAGTTGAAAGACCTTTTAGACAAGGGATTCATTAGACCTAGCAAATCCCCATGGGGCACACCAGTTGTATTTGTCTGAAAGAAGGATGGTTCCCTTCGGATGTGCATTGATTATCGGCAATTGAACAAAGTTACCATCAAGAACAGGTACCCTCTTCCTACAATTGATTATTTATTTGACAAGCTTCAGGGTGCTAAGTGCTTTTTCAAGGTAGATCTCAAATCCAGATACCATCAGCTCAGGGTTTGGGAGAGTAACATTGCGAAGACAACCTTCAGAACTCGATATGGTCTCTATGAGTTCGCAGTTATGTCTTTTGGACTAACGAATGCTCCTGTAGCTTTTATGGATTTAATGAATAGGTTGATCGAGAAATACTTGGATATATTCGTGATCGTGTTCATAGATGATATGCTTATATACTCTTCGAGCGAGGAGGAGCATGCCTCTCATTTGAGGGTGGTGCTATGGAGTCTTAAAGATCGCCAGTTGTATGCTAAATTCAGTAAATGCGAGTTTTGGTTGAATTCAGTGGCGTTTTTGGGTCATGTGGTGTCAAGTGAGGGTATACAAGTAGACTCTCAAAAGATAGAGGCAGTAAAGAATTGGACCAGACTGGTGAATCCTTTAGATATTAGGAGTTTTGTCACGACCCAAACATACACCCAGATCGTAGACACGGGACAAGGAGCCCCAAGAGACCCAATAACATACATCTAATTCAATCACATGAGCAGAAGACTTAACATAGAGAATGTAATCATAACATAACATAAGGGAAAAACCATTGCAAGACTTATACAATACGGCAGAATACAACGTGTAGTCTGATAAGCCTCTAAACATGAAAAACAGATTGATGGGACAAATCCCCAACTAATCCAACATCCAGAAACTAAAAGAACAACATAGAGTATGAATGTACAACCCTCGAAACCTTAGGATTCACCTAAAGCGCTAAGAGCGAATGTGAAACTATTTACGGGTGAGGATGAGCCTGAGAACTGGGACCTATATCATAAAACTATATAGCATAGAAAGTATGTGGTTAGTACGTGGAATATACTAAGTATGAAAGGTAAGTAAAATGGACATTTAAAACATATATGAAATTCATAAAGGATCATAAGAGTGGGACGTCATGCTCGTATCGTAAATCATAATAACATATCACTTGGCTCAAGGTTTTCAAAACATTCATATCATAACATAATCATAATCATAATAGAAGAGATTTACTTAACAAGACTTGAGCCCACATACATAATCATAATATGCATAAATCATGAGGAACAGTGGGAGATTCTCTCAACCTATAAACCCCATATGAGCACACATGAAGCCCGACTTGTAAGCCTAGTCGGGAGGGTGTTCATACCTTACCAAGGGTAGAACCATGAAAGTGTGATATGACCATAAAAAGGGTCATTTGGGATAGGGACTAGCATGAAAAGGGTCCTAACATACCTACGGTGGCACGTAGTTCATGAGATCCAGGGCTTAACCTGAGCCCGGAACCTACTCGGTGTTCGATAATACTCCCAAAACATATATAGTGCTCATAATAATACATAAATGAGTTCATGGGCTAGTTAAATCATGATAATCATAAATATGTTTGAACATATGTGAACTAGCCATGACATAAGGCTCGTGAGTTTGCCAAAAGCATAATTCATGATTAATAAGATTCAAACATACTTATAGATCATGCATATAGCTTGAATTTCATAAAAACACAATGGGTGACATAATAAATTCATAATTTAAAACATAATTCACGTTGGGTTCGTAAAGAACATCAATGGTATAATAGATCATAAATCGATTCATCATGGGGCATGTATAATTAAGCTTAATTTCTTAGAAAATCAAAATCAATAATATTATAATCAATTTAAATCTCAAAAGATGATCAAAATCCATAGATTATGATAATGTTTCAAAATCACAAAACCCATAATTAAATTATTAGATTTTATATAAATCAAAAACAAAACCCCATGTGTTTTTTGATAAATTTTAAGTAAAATCATAGAGTAGGAGCATGGGTTTGGAAGAATTCACCCACTGATGACCTTACATACTTGGAAACACTTGATTCTTAATCTTCCCTTGAAAGCCCAAGATGGAATTTAGAGAAATTGGGGAAGAACACCTTGAATCACCTTCTAGAGTCTTCTCCATACTCTTGCATGCATGAATGAGGCTTAACATGTAATCCCCCTTAAAAGACCCTATTCAGACCTTAAAATGACATAGTTTAGGCCTTAGGAATTTAGGAATTTATGTAAAAGCCCTTACTAATTGGTAGGAAACTAACTGTCAGGGGTCCCAACGAGTGACCTGATGACTCGTTGTCAGTTCTCAGGATCTGTCACCTTACCTGTTAAGTACACTCTCTGAACTGGTCACTGGAACCTCTAACGGATGACCTAACGATTCATTACCAGTGTCCATGACTCGTCACGTTCACTGCCTACTTAAAACCATTTTATTAAAATTCCTCCCGACAACTCATGCCACGACTGGTTGGCTGACATGACGTGTCGTGGTCTCCTTCTGTTAAGTGCCCTGGTCGATCCTCCCATTATATCTTTCAACTTCACCCATGGCTAACTTGACGACTCATGGTGGCTGACCACGAGTTGTTCCCCCACCCGTGGGAACCTTCAACCATCCTTTCGCATAAGTCTCTCCACGAGTCACCTGATGACTCATGGGGTCGCCTCACGAGTTGTCTAATGACTCGTCTTGTGCTTGCAACCCAGATTTTCAATTTTCCCCCATTTTAACTCCTGAGTTCGATCTTTGTGTTCTCGGGGTATAAAAGGTTACTTGGGTTTAGTTGGGTATTATCAGAGATTTGTCGAGGGGTTTTCATCCATTGAAGTCTCGTTGACCAAATTTACCCAAAAGAAGGTGAAGTTCTAATGGTCGGAGGCTTGTGAGAAGAGCTTCCATGAGTTGAAGACTCAATTCACCTCAGCACCGATGTTGACTCTACCTGAGGGTACCGATGCATTCATGGTATATTGTTATGCTTTGAGGATCAGCCTTGTTTTGTTTTGATGCAACATGGTAAAGTTATTGCATATATTCTAGGAAACTGAAGGTCCATGAAAGGAATTACCTGACTCATGATCTCGAATTGGCGTTAGTGTTTTCCTTTATGATTTGTTGACACTATTTGTATGGGGCCCATGTAGATGTGTTTACATACCACAAAAGGCTACAATATGTGTTTACCTAGAAGGATCTAAATCTACATCAAAGGAGGTGGTTGGAGTTACTCAAGGATTATGATATGAGTGTCCTTTACCACCCGGGCAAGGCTAATATGGTACCCAACGTTCTTAGTAGGCTTTCGATGGAGAGTGTGTCCCATGTAGATGAGGAGAGGAAGGAGTTGGTGAATGATGTGAATCGGCTTGCACGGTTGGGAGTTCGTCTGGTTGATTCGATAGATAGTGGTGATATTATTCAGAATGAGTCAGATCGTCCTTGATGATCGATGTTAAATCTAGGCAAGACAAAGATCCTATTTTGGTGAAACTAAAGAAAGCTTCTTAAAATAAGAAAATAGAAGTCTTCTCCAAAGAGGGAGATGGGGTGCTTCGGTATCAGGGTCATTTGTGTATTCTGGATGTTGATGATTTGAAGGAGCGGATGCTTCTTGAGGCTCATGGTTCAAAATATTCTCATGGTTCCAAATATTCAATACATCCAAGTGCCACCAAGATGTACCGTGACCTACGGGAAGTCTATTGATGGAATGGCATGAAGAAGGACATAGCAGAATTTGTGGCTAAGTGTCCCAATTGTCAGCAAGTGAAGGTTGAGTATCAAAGACCTGGAGGCGTGCTTCAAGATATTAGCATTCCTAATTGGAAGAGGAAAGAGATCAATATGGACTTCATTATAGGGTTTCCTCACACTCGCTGACAATATGGCACCATTTGGGTTGTTGTGGACAGGTTGACTAAAGCAACTCATTTCCTACTGGTCAAAACTACCAAATCAGAAAAGGATTATGCTAAGTTATAGATTCGGGAGTCAGTTAAGTTGCTTGGAGTTCCATTTTCCATCATATCGAATAGAGGTACTCAATTTACCTCCCAGTTTTGGAGATCATTTCAAGAGGGACTTGGTACTCAGGTCAAGCTTAGCACAACATTTCGCCCACGCAGATGGATAGTCAGGTGGAGCGGACTATTCATACTCTTGAGGACATGTTGAGAGTGTGTGTGATTGACATCAAGGGTAGTTTGGAAGATCATTCGCCTCTCATTGAGTTTGCGTATAACAACAACTACCATTTCAGCATTCAGATGGCTCCATTTGAGGCTCTCTATGGGTGGAGATGTAGATCGCCTATCGGTTGGTTTGAAGTCGGTGAAGCTGCGATGATAGGAACAGATTCAGTCCATGAGGTGTAATACCCCAAAAATTCCTAAGATTAGACCCAGGATCAAAATTTGAAGTTTGTTGAAAAATTGGTAAAAATGCTCAGGACGGACGATGTTATGCAACCGTGGTTAGGGGAAAATTGTGGTGGCAGTGGAGACAATGGACGAAGTAACGACTCCCTCAATCCTGAAGCCCTGCTCCTCTGATCACCCTTGGGTTTGGATGGAACACTAGCTGATGATGGTGTTGGAGCTAGTGACTTCTGCTGAAACTGAGGGTGGTGACCACCGCCGGATCTCTAATTAGTAAGCCCATGGCTATCTGTTTGAGCCCTCTTTTCCTCCCTCTCCCTCATATGAGCCGCCTCCATCTTCTAGGTGTACAGCACTATACGAGGAAAGTCCATATCCTGATGAAGCATGGCAGTGTTGGGATTTTTGTCCAAATAATCCGCCACACCATGAATGTATTGGCTCACCCGCGCCCTCTGATCAACCACTAACTCTGGGGCATTTTTGACAAGCGAATGAACTAGAGGGCATACTCCTGTACCATCATTCTCCCCTGCTTCAAATTCACAAATTCTACTGCCTTTTACTCCCTCATCTCTTGAGGGAAGAACCGATCTAGGAACACCGAGTGGAAGTCCTCCCAAGTAACTAGGCCTGCTCCGGTAGCCCTAGTGTCCCTCCATTGCCTGAACCAGATATGTGCAACCCCTTTCAACTGATACAAGGACAATTCTGCACATTCAACCCCATTCAACCCCATAACCTAGGTGATCTTCACAATCTCATCAATAAACTCATGTGGGTCCTCATTCACTTTGGACCCAAGGAACTCCGAAGGGTTAATCCTGAAGAAATCTCTAATACGGGCCGCTGCCGCATTGCCATTCTATGGGATATGTGGAACAACCTGCTGGTTGAACTGAGCGGTCAAGGACTGCGCCAACATCTGGATAGCCGCCCGAAACTCAGCGTACGCAACTGGCTCTGGTGCCTGGGGCTCTTGAACAGGTGGGGCATGTTGATGCCCATGACCATTGCCATCTTTGTGGCCTTCACCATTTCCATTTCTTCTTCCCTTCATTCTTCTAGGAGCAATGATTCTGCATTTGTGAATAGCACGAATTAGAAGGATAGAAAGACTTTACCAAGTTTGTCACGACCCGAACGTAGACCGGGTTGTAACATGGGACAAGGAACACCAAGAGGTCCCAAATCAACCCATGGCATAAGCATACATCTAACTTCATTCACTTTAAGTGGAAGACTGAACATAAGGCATAGCGGAAACATAAACATAATATAACATATCATAACATTTGGAAACACTAGATATATACATAAAGCCTCTACTATATAAGATGGGTTGATGGGACAATACCCCCAACTAACCTGACAAAATACTGAAACATTGAGTAACATATATGTCTATTCAAACGACCCTTAGAACATGAGGACTCACCAACAAAGCTGATAATAACCCCGAGATGGCCTAAGGATGAGAATGAGCCTGAGAGCCAAGTCCTTTATCATAAAATGATACAGCATAGAAAGTATGCGGTCAGTATGTGAAATGTACTAAGTATGGAAGGTAAGTAAAAGGGACATTTAAAATATGTGAAACTCATAAAACATCATAAGAGTGGGCCATCATGCTCATATCATAAAAATTTTAACATAACGTAAGGCTCAAGGATTTCAAATCATTCGTAAACTGTTCATTATCATAATCATAAGAGAAAATTTATCATATTATCACTTGAGCCAATATCATGAACATAAAAATGCATAAAACATGCGGAACAACGGGAGGACTCGGCATAACTGACACCATCATGGTAGAGCCTTTCATGATGCTCCAACTATCTCACTCAAGCGGGCAGAGTTGCTCTGGCTTGCCAGGTGAGGGACGTGCATTATGTGATATCACAAAAAAGGGGTTCATTATCATTGTAATGTATCATTATAAACCCACGGTGGCACATGGTTATGAGATACCGGCATAGTCCTTTGAATGTTTCTCGGTGCTAGACACGGCTCCTAAAAACATGCATATTAGGTTCATACGTAAATCAATGACATCATTCATTAAGATTCTTGGATAAAATAAACATTCATCATTCATTGATCCCCATTAAAACATGATTAGCAAGTAACAAAGGCCCTTTAGTCGGCCAACATCATAAATAGATAAATCATGAGGTCCATTTCATAAATCGTAAATCATTCTTAAACATGTGGGCATTGCCCAATACTTTACCATGCTTTACAATACTCAATTAGTTCGAAAACATGCTTATACACATGGGTAACATGAAAACATGCTTTTCATCATCAATAGCTCTTAAATCCTAATGCCCATGTATACTTGAAGATCATGTATATAATCATGTTGGGCATTTGAATAAATCCATATTTCAAATCATAGATCATGCTAGGTTTGTAAATATCAATAATTCAAGTGTATATCATAAATTGATTCATCATAGATCATGCATAATTAGGGTTAAGTAGAAATCGAGATCAATATATTTATAATCGAAAATAGTTTTAAAATCTTATCAAAATCCATGGAATATGATGTAAATCACAAACCATAATAGCCCATTAGTAAATCATTAGATTTTCACAAAAATTAAATTCAAAACCCCTTGAGATTTTTGATAGATTTTCATAAATTGATAGAGAATGGGCATGGGTGTGAATAGGAACACTCATTCGTAACACTACATACCTAGGTAAGATCATATTCTAGAGTTCCTTGAAATCCCAATGGAGAATTGATAGGGGAAAAGCTTGAAATTGTGCTTGATCTCCCTAAAATATTCTTAATTTGCATGCATGGGAATGTCATATGCAAGAGGGACTTAACCTACTTTATCATGCCTAGAAAAATACATAAAATGACGTAGTTTAGGGCCCTAGAGCATAGAAAGGTCAAAAATACCCTTAATTAAATTTCCCTGAAAAATTGTCCTGGGAAAACCAACGACTGATCCCAAGAGTCATTGCATGGAACCATGACTCGTGGTATGCAGTCGTTGGGTCCACTTCCTCACTTCATTCCTTTGGATTCTTTCCATGACTCGACAGGACGATTTGTAGCTTCAAACGATAGGTCGTTAGATTGATCGTTGTCAACTTTCCAAAAAATCTGAACTTCCCTAGCCACGAGCCTCACCACAACTTGTGGTTGCTTCCAACGAGTCGTGGTCTCGATCCGTTGCTTCCACTGGAAAGTTTGGCAACCAAACTATGACTGGTAACCACGGGTCGTCACTTCTCACCACGAGTTGTTGGTTGACCCATGGTATCCCCAACTGCCAAGGTCCACCCTTCCCTACGATTGCAAACAATGACTCTTTGTTCCAAGCAATGAGTCATTACTTCTTACGTTGTCTCCAGTGCCACTAGGATTTTTCCCTAACCATGACTGCATACAATGACTCATGGTTTCCAACCACGAGTTTTGACATCGTCCGTCCTGAGCATTTTTCCCAGTTTTTCAGCCAACCTTAAATTTTTATCCTGGGTCTAATCTTAGGCACTTTTGAGGTATTACATGAGGCTATGGAGAAATTTTATCTCATACGGTATAGGTTGAAAATAACTTAGAGTCGCCAAAAGTCCTATGCAGATGTGAGGAGAAGAGAACTTGCGTTTGAAGTCGATGATTGGGCATTTCTGAAGGTATCTCCCATGAAGGGAGTGATGAGATTTGGAAAGAAGGGGAAAATCAGTCCCCTTTATGTTGGCCTCTATCGGATTTTGAAATGGGTTGGCTGATCTTGGGCAGAATTATATGCCCAGGTGATGCTCAAATGCTTCATTTCGTCATGTTTATCTATCGTTATGTGTGCATTCTCATGTGATTTGTAGTTAAAATGTAAATTTATACTAACCAACATGATTAGCATTGTTTTGTAGGTAAAATGTAATTTTAGGAAGCTAAGTTACATGTTGGTAAAGATCGGGAATGGACTTGGAAGCGAGCAGTGGAAAAGGTCAAGGAAGAGCAGCAAAAATAAGGGCTCCGTGATGGAACCGTGTGACGCTGCCATCGCCGAGCCATTCTACCTTGGATGATTTAGTTTGGCCAATTCCAGTGAAGGTCCGCGTTGCCGCCGTGTCACGGAGGCAATGCCACGCGATACAAACCGTGGCACGTTGGGGACATTGACCTGGGACATCAACTTCAAGTAAAGGTTCGCGACTGCGCCGTGGCAGGTTGGCCTGGCTCTGTGTTGCAGGCCGTGGCATGCCAAGGATGAATTGCTGAGGAACCTGATTCTAGTGAGGGTCTGCGTTTGCACCGTGGAATGGAGGGAGTGCTCCGCGATACACTCCGTGCCACGTTGCTTGTTATTCCGGGAAAAATTCCCACCTGTATAAATAGCACCCTTAGGTTTATTTTTAATTATTCTGACTTAGTTGAGCAAGAACGTGGGTTACAGGAAGTTGAGGGGACAAAAAATCTAGGGTTCTTCTCTATCTCTTTCTCTTTTATCTCAATTGTTTGTATGATTTATACTCATTTGATGATGTTTAATCCACAAATGAGTGGCTAAATTCACTTCTTGCTGAGGTTAAGAGCAATTGTAGTTGAATGTAATTGTTGATCAATTTTGTTTTCATCTTTTCTTCAATGGCTGTTCTATCAATTCTTGTTCTTACTGCATTAATGTTTGGCCAATGTTAATGTATATCTGAAAAATCCAATTTTGATTTTAAAAAGAAAAGAAATTGGAAAGTTGTGAATTGGTAGGATATGATCTCTTCTTAGTTTGGGAAAATTGAGAATTGATTTACATTCAGAATAGAAATATATCTAAAAGTCGTATTAGTCAATTAAGGAATCGGTTCTGTATGGCTAGAACATGAAATTCTTTTATCATAGAAATGTAGGTTGAAGGTTCATGATTCTTAAGTTGGGTAGGATACAAAAGTTTCAATCCATAGGCAATAATTCTTGACTAGCAACCGAAGTAAAGATTAACTGAATTGTATCGACAAATTACTTCCCTGCATATTCGTTTTAGCCTCAGCATGCTCATTATAATAGCTCAGACTCACCTTATAATTTTATCTTAGATTCGTATAAATTGGGAAACTAAACTCTCAACATCCTATTTAAATTGTTGTCTACATTTTTAAAGTTAGAGTTCATTAACACTTAAGTTGATTATTACTTTAGTTCAGTCGCTGTGGAATCGATATTTGGCTTACTTAAGCCATTTTACTACTTGTTCGACCACGTGCACTTGCGTGTAGTTGCCACAGAAGCCCGAACATTGGCAAGGTAGCATATGAATTGGAATTTCACTAAGAATTAGCTTCAGTCCATCTAGTTTTCCATGTATCGCTCTTAAAGAAGTGTTTGAGAGATCTAGCTCTAGTTGTTCCGGCGGACATTGTCGGTGTGAAAGACAGCCTTAGTTATGAAGAGGTTCCGGTGGAAATATTGGATCGTCAGGGTAGGAAGGCTAAGAATCAAAGAAGTAGCTTCAGTTAAAGTTTTATGGAGTAATCAGCATGTTGAGGGACCTATGTGGGAAGCAAAAGCAGATATGATGGCTAGATACCCAAATCTATTTCCTTTCGAATCAATTCCAGCTTGAGGTATAAGATTTTGACCTAAAACTCTATTTAGTTTCATATTTGTTCATATGTCCCAGTTTCTTTTAGAAAAAAACAAAGCATGTATTTATGATTCGTGAATTTAGTTCAGTCATGTAGTTCAGTTCGGAGGTAGTTATTCCATCTGTTTTCAGCCTATATGATCAATATTTTAATATTATGGTGGCATTTCACTATTTTTTATATGTTTCCAACATTCGAGGATGAATGTTCTAAAGGAAGAGATATTGTTATACCCCGAAAGACCTAAAATTAGACTCGGGAGTTAAAACAGAGAAAATAGGATTTTTTGTAGCGAGTCATAGAACGAGTCGTCCTGTGACCCATCAGCATGACCAGGAGTCGTTAAGTGACTCGTGGTGAGGAGTTTGTCTTAAGTTGGGAATTCAAGTTTTGAGTCACCACGTGCATGACCATGAGTCGTGGTCAGCCCCATGACTCGTTAAGTCAGCCATTGTCAAAGATTGTTGAAGGAAAAGGAATAATGGGCCGCACACCTAATGGAAAAGTCACCACAACTCGTTGGGTGCACCACAAGTCATGGTGTCCCTCGTGGTGAGCCCAGGAGAGTTTCTGGCAGTAAGGGTAATGGAAGGTGACCATGAGTCATGGTCACTAGTACTGGGTCATTAAGTTCGTAATTTCTAGTGGAGGCTATGGACATAGACCATAAGTCGTGGCCAGGGACAACGACTCATCTAGTCCCTCATTGGGACTGGCAGTCCGTTTTTCCCTGCGAGTTTAGTAATGGTTTTTCCATAATTTCTATGATCCTAAGGCCTAAACTACATCGTTTTAAGCTCTGAATAGTGAGTTTTAATAAGGGTAAGGTCATTCTAAGCTATTCCTAATTCATGCATGCAAGTTTAGAAATCTAGAGGGGTGGTCAAGCTCAATCTCTCAAGGTTCTTCCTCAATTATTCCTTGGGCAATCAGAGAAGCTGTAGAATCAGATTCTCTCAGGTATATACAGTTATGAATGGGTGAAATTATTCACACCCATACCCAATCCCTCTCTAATTCATGAAAATCTACATGTTGATCCTATGGGGTTTTAACCCAATGCATGAATTCCCTAAGTTTCTACTATGGGTATGATCTAAGCATGTTTCTATTGATGAATTATGATTCATGGATAAGTTTTACAACGTTTAAAATTATAAATCTTTTTTTCAAGTTTTATAAATTATGATGCCAATCTATGAAAGTTCATGAAAGTTGAGATCTATGATGTATGTTCAAGTATGTTGAGATATTTATGAGGGAAGGATGTTTTCAAGTTACCCATGTCTACGATCATATCTTCAAGTGAATCAAGTATTTTCAAGCGTTCTTAAGTATTGGGCAAGCCCATATTTCCAAGTATGATTTATGATTTCATGAATTAGCATACAATATAGTTTTGGAGTCAAGACTCCAAACTATATTCAGCTTGTGGCATGGTTTGAGCCAAGGCTCCTCATGTATGATTTTAGATTTTATATGTATATGATTTTTTAGCTTCATCACTAGACGATGGTCAGCTTCATTGAAAAATGATGGAGAGCATATGCATGTTTTTGGGAGTAGTGTCAAGCACCGAGTAGGCTAAGGGTTAGTCAACCCTATGCCTCAGAACTACAAGCCAAGGTAGGTATGTTCAGATTATTCGGGACCTCCTTTGGATCTTTCCCCGACCCCAAGGGGCCTTCATCTTGATATTGATATCATGGTACCATCTTTATCCCTGGCAAGGCTTTAGACGACTCTGCCTACTTGAGTGTAATAGTCGGGACCACGTAAGCTCTATTGTGGTAATGTCGGTTATATGATGAGTCTCCCATTGTTCCTCATGTTTTCAGTTATTCGTATTTATCATTCATAATATATATATATATATATATTATATATATATATATATATATATATATGTATATATATATTTTTTTTAAGAAGGTTTGACCTAATGTTCAGTTTTACTTATGATTATTAGTTTTCATCTTTGGGTCATTCGGAACAGTTATGATATGCATTTATGTTCAGATCATAATTTCAGAAAATAGCATGCAAGCCTTACTCTCAGTTTATTATGTTTTATGAAATGCATTATTTCTAATTTTAATTACTTAAGCGATTTTACTTACCTTGCATACTTGGTACATTCCACGTACTGACCGCATACTCTATGCTGTACGGTTTCATGATACAGGCCCCGATATTCAGACTCAGACTCATTGCTAGCCAGCCTTCTAGAGTGGCATATCCAGTCTTAGTTGGTGAGTCCTCATCTTCTGAGGACCATTCCTCATCAGTTATCTTTATATTTTGACTTTCAGACTTAGAGAATTAGTGGGGGTCTTGTCCCATCAACTCATCAGATTCAGACATAGATTATATTCAACTTCAGACTCGTGTTGTATATTTTTATATTATGTTATGTTCATACTTCCACCATGTTTATTATGTTGATATTCCACTTTTATGGGTTGAGTTAGATGTATGTTCATGCCATGGATCGACTTGGAGTCTCTCAGGGCTCCTTGTCCTAGGTCTCGATCTGGGCCAATTTTCAGGTGGTGACAGAACCCAAAAATGCTCACCAACGCATTGAAAAAGAGAAGCCAATTCCCCTATACCAAGAAATATGGACACATTTCCATAGGCCACCACCATACATGATTCACAGAAGCTTTCATTTTGCAAAACGAGGTCATAACTTATCCGCAAAGTACACATAGCATCTCAATTCATGATCATTGCGTATTCAAAGCTTGCCTTAGAGCTTGCATTTCTCATGTCCTATGCACACATTTACCCTTAATGCAATTGTTTCCTCAAAATAGATGATGCCACTCACAAAAGAGAATGTCCCTATCTTTATCATGAAATTAATGAATTCGCACAAGGGATGGTAAAAAGAGAAGATTCCACTCACTCTTCCAAAAGAAATCTTCATGCAAACAACTCGACTCATAGGGTTGCCCTTCGTGTAATTCGCCACTAATATAGAACAACTGCACTTAAAATCACTTAGGACTTATGGGTCATAATGTAGGCTAGGGCTAAGGGTAGGATAAATGTTTAGCTTTAGTGACTAATGCTTCCCTAATGCCTTTACAAACTTGCAACATCCCATCATCTTGCTCAAATCACTTCCCTACATTTTTCCTTGCTCATGATCTTCATCTTTTTGTTGTAACACATGCCACCTTTATAACATCTATGAATTTCACACTTAGACTTCTCTATGCAAGAGATAGCACCTGTCAACAATTTTGCCTCTTTTTGATGATTCAATGTCTCTCAACTCATTAGTTCAATCATCTCATCACAATTTTTTGTGCTACCTCAATTTTTAGGCTACTCAGTCTTTTCTCCAACTCTTACAAATCCCCAAACTTAGGCTTTTGCCTTATTTTACATTCATTTCTTTATCTCACCCTATTTCTTGGGCTTGAAGCCCCTATTTTTCATTGTCTCAGTACTAGAAATTAGGAAGGATGGGTGCCGAAGAGAAGGATTAAATAAAATGGTCATTAGGCTTGTAATATGATTTTCAAGAAAGGGTTCAAGGCTCAAGCATTGGTTATCAAAGAATAATGGTCAAGGAGGTCCTTTTGGTTGAAGTGACTTATCAAAGAGAGCCTAAGATCATGTTCTAAGTGTAGCTACATGTAGGATTTAACGTTGAGTCACACTTGGGGAAAGTTCTAAACAAGAAGTTGTGCATGAGAGTCAAAAAAATCCTTACCACACAAGGCATCACACCTAAAGAGTCCACAAAAGTCATTATCCACACAAGATCTTGATTTATGACATTAGAACATGCAAATTCATAAGTCAAATGAGGAATCAATAAAGTATGACAAAGAGTGCTACATTTTCGTTTCAAACGCCCATCCATTATTTCTCATTTTCATGCCCTAGTTCAAAAAATTTTCTAGTGGAACCTCTCAAAACAGTTCCACACCAGAATAAAAAACGACATGGAATTTTCCCTTAATAAAGTCACCTCTCAATCTATCATTGGGAAGTGCCAACCCGGTTCGATAGAAAAAAGAGAGGAAAAAAGGAAATGCTCCTTGGAAAAAAGTCGTGGTATGAAGAAAACCCTTGGAGTTTGATTAGTATTCTACTATTTACATGAGCGAACAAATAAAGGACTTGGGTCATAAAGAAATAAAAAATTCAAAAAAATGATCCAATTTTCACCATTAGTGCACTAACATACATCCAAGAACTCAACCATGTAATTCATTTTTGTCGACATCACAAGCCTAACAAGGGAAATCATCAATAAGATTAAAACCGAGCCTGACAAACACAATTCCTCATAAGATAATAAAAAACAAAGCCTGACAAGGGCTACATCAACTCATCTGAAAAAAAAACACCAGTGACGCCCCTAAAAAACACTCATCCTTCCCACAGCTTGGAGAATACATTGTCCCCAATGTATGCATGCAAAATAAAGGGGTAAGAGACTCCTTCAGCGGGTCACTCTACATCATCATCATCAGTATCTTCCCCTGCTCTTGTGGCGCCATCAAAACCAGCCTCTCCCAGATTGTCGGTGTCATCTCCCAAGCCTTCAAACAGATCATCAATTGGGCTTTGAACTATGTAAAGAGCAGCCATTGCAGCATCATAAGAGCTCATGTCAGGCACTTCCATAGGTGTTCAACTTTTCCTCTCCCACATCTCGGTTTGGAGAGAGGTAATAGCCCACTCCACTACATCCACCTATTTGCATAACGTTGTAAGGCTCTCATACATTGATTTCAGCTCCCTTTTGACTCTTTGAGCAATGAGTGTAGGGAGAATCCTAGCCAAATTTTGGAGTTGGCTCTAATGAGAGTTGGTCATTTCCACGAGTTTGTGGACTCCACTCAGCAGGGAGGATGTTGTAGGGGGGTTTCTCTCCTAAGAGGTGTGTCACCGGAGGTTTGGACCGTAGATTCTTGGTGAAACACACAGTCTTTTTAATGGAGTCTAGGGCTCGATAGATTCTTTGAAGGAGTACCCCATCCAGGAGACCATGGTTGGGGCAAAGAGAAACTTTCTTCTTGAACCTTAACAATGCTTCATGCAACGGTTCTCGCTCTTGTCTAAAGTTTGTGATATCGTCCCTCAGCTATAACATTTTTGATGGAGGGAAGAAACAATCCAAGAATGCTTCAATCAATTCTTTACATGACGTAATGCAGCCCGGAGGGAGTCTCTCCAACCATATGATCGCCTCTACCGTTAGGAAAAATAGAAAAAGCCTCAACCTGATAGACTCTTGACTTATATTAGTTATGTTGAAAGGCTGTCATATCTCTAAGAAATTCCACAAATGGCTATTTGCATCCTCACACAGTTTTCCCCCAAATAGTCCTTTCACCTGTAGAAAATGTAGCATTGTACTTGTGACATGGAACGCGACATTCCTTACCGTAGGCGGTAGGCGAATGGCTCCTGCAACTTCGGGCATCACTGGATTATCTTCCTCATGCTATGTATTACCCACAACTGAGCTATCCCCTGCTTGTGAGTGATGACTAATATGACGTTAACCGAACAAGCACAAAAAAATTAATGTCAACACCTACAATGCAAGACTAATTCAAATAAACAATCAACACAAGAGTATCAAGCGCTAGTCCCCGGCAACGACGCCATTTTTGTTAACATCCAAAATATACTCTTCCATACAAAGATCATAAATAGTTTTTGCATCAAAACAAATATTCCGACGGATGTCGAGGTCGAATCCCACAAAGACTAGTGAATGATATGTACAAGTGTTGTTTGGGAAATTCAATTTAGTTTGCACCACTTTAAAATTCCAAAGAAATAAACATTTTGGGGGAGATTGTATGTTAACAACAGGGTATGAATTCTAATTTGGATGATTAAGATAGAAAAATAACCAACCTTGTTGACAATAATGAGAAGGACTAGAGGTGTGGTGTAGATGATGTGCTAATTAAATAGGGTCATGCTAGATCATCTCATAAGTTCAGATTGTGTAAATAACCTTGGCAAGGTGGGCATTTGATGTATTTCAGCCTCATAAATGCCTCTTGCTAGAGTTCTTTTAAACCACTAGACACAATTAAATTAGTCGAATCAAGTTTGGATTAATAGCTGCAGCAATCTCTAGCTATTAGCTATTAATTAAGAGTGAGAATGTGGTTTTGACTATTTCTACCCCAATTACACAACATCACATCCATGTCCACCATTAAATTCTCTCTCAATACTCAATTCTTCTCTTTCAAGCAAAAATCAAGTAAGAACAAATAGACCCACATCTGCAACCATGGATCTCCAATTATAAATTGGTGAGAACTTAGAAAATTTACATAAATTAAATAATATTGAGATAAATCTAGAAATACCCAATCTAATTAAGCATTCATCACCACACACCTCTAGTTAATGATTTAGCTACTCATAGTTATGAAATGGAAAAGCATATTTAATAATAAACTCATTGAGTTCAATAATAAAAGTACCAAAATCAAATTCAGCAATAAGTCTTCAACAATGGTAGTAACTTGCTATAGAGGAAGAAGAAGAAAAAAAACAATCTGTTATAATTTTTACTAATAGAATTCTACTTTCTTCTTCAACAAAGAGAATGTTCTTAAAAAGCCAAAAGTTAAGATCTGACACGTACAAAGTACTTCTCTCTAGAATATATCCAAAAGTAGGGTACCCAAAACTCTCTTTTTTAGTGTAATACACATTTTCCCCTGTTCAGGCGTTCTAATACTTGCGAGAGTATCGACGGTTCACCGGTTACATTCCGCAAACCGCTGGCTATAATTGCATGCTCCAGTAGTGAATTCCAGTGTTCTTTGATGTTTCCTTTGGTGACTCGCCAGTCTCTTACCGTGCTCCAATGATTTCTTTCTCTATGATCCAACACTCTCAGGTGTTGGTAGGCGATTCAACTGGTGAGTCGCTGGTTGGTGTCCGCGGTCGCTAATTGCTTTAGTTCCCCAGGGCAGTATGTATTTGGCGTTTGGCCGGCGTTTCACGGTCTTCTCTAGTGATGCGCCGATTATCACCTAATTCCCTTCTTTTTTCTCCCTTTCTTGTCTTTTCTACAAGTTAGACATCTCAACACAAAAAGGCAAAAAAGGCATAAAATCCATCTAAATTCCTTGAAAACTAGGCTAAAGCTCATGCTTAAGAGCCTAATGAGTTAGTAAATTACCAACTTATCACCCTATAAGCCAAAACCCTATCTCTCCTTGTGATGATAGCTATGCAATGATTGTCCTTCTTGGGATTAGGTATAGTGATACTAGAAAGAGTCCCTTTCATTTTGGGGTTCATTCGCATGGAAAAATGATTTATTTGAGATTCTAAGTGGTTGATTGAAGTTAAATGTGAGCTCACCGTTTGGGCGAGGTTAGACACCTTCCATTTTAGCTCTTTCACTCTTCTATCCATCGATTCCACCCATTTTAGCACTCTAGCCAGCATCTCTTTCATGAACAACACTTTTACTTGGGTGCCATGTTATGTTACGACCCAAAGGTAGACCCGGATCGTAATATGGGACAAGAAGCCCCGAGAAACTCCAAGTCGACCCATGGCGTGAGCATACATCCAACTCAACTAATAAAAGATAATACTCAACGTAATAACATAGCGGAAGCATAACCATGACATACATAACCATGACATACATAGAAAGCGTAATTCATACTTAATAGCTGGATACTACACATGGTCTGAAAGCATGTAACATATCTGATGGGTTGATGGGACAGCTCCCCCAACTAACCCAGTAAGTCTGGGAATAAACTGAGCATGAAAAGATAACTGATATCAAACAGGTCCTAGGAGAATGAGGACTCCACAAAGAGCTGGACGCTAATCTCCGTGATAAGCTAATGACGGTACTAGGGCTGAAGATCGGAGCTTGTATCATGAAACGATATAGCATAGAGTTTGCGTACAGTACATGGAAAGTACCGAGTATGTAAGGTAAGTAAAAAGAATATTTAAAATATGTAAAAGCTCATAAGAGATCATAAGAGTGGATCAACATGCTTATAACATAAATATCATAAGATAACATAAGGCTCAAGGTTTTCAAATCATTCGTAATCAATTCATTATCATAATAGTAAGAGAAACTTTATAAATCATCACTTGAGCCAAAATAACATAAACACAATAATGCAATAAAATATGCGGAAGAATGGGAGGACTCGTCATAACCGACTCTGTCATAGTAGAGCCTTAAATAATACCCCAACTATCTCACTCAAGGGGGCAGAGTCATCTCTGGCTTTCCAGGCAAGTGACGTACATTATGTGATATCATGAAAGAGGAGATCCATTAACATTGTGATGTATCATTACGAACCTTTGGTGGAACGTAGTTATGAGATGCCGGCGTAGTCTTTTGAATGTCGGGCTACTCGGTGCTAGACACTACTCTCAAAAACATGCACATTAGGATCATACATAAATCATAAATATCATTCATGATATTCATGGCTAAATAAACATTTAACATCGTTGATCCCCTTTCCATACATGATTAACTATGAATTAAGGGCCCTTTAATCAGCCAATATCATAAATCGATCAATCACAAAATCCATTTCATAAATCATAAATCAAGCTTGAACATGTGGGCATTATCCAATATTTAAACATGCTTGAAAATACATAATTAACTTGAAATGATGATTATAAACATGGGTAACATAAAAACATGCATTTCATGATCAATACTTCATCATACATGAACATTCATCATAAATCTTAACTTTCATGAAATTTTCATAAATGGGCATTTTAATTTATAAAGATTGAAACATGAATTTTTAAAATTGAACATAATATAAAACTTGCCCATGAATCATAATTCAATATTAGGAATACATTTAAATCATAGCCACGTAGAGAATTAGAAATTTCATGCATTTGGGTTAAAACTCCATAGAATTGACATAGAAAATTCATGATTTAGAGAGGGATTGGGCATGGGTGTGAAATGATTCACCCACTCATAACTCTATATAGCTGATTATAGTTGATTTGTACACTTTTCTAATTGCCAAGAAGGATTTGAGAAAAATTGGAAGGGCTAAGGCTTGATCTCCTCTCTAACTCTCTATAATTGCATGCATGGGTTTTGAATAGGTTAGAATGACTTAACCCATATTAATACACTCTGAATATATCCTAAATGACGTAGTATAGGACGTTAGGGCATAGGAATGATGAGAATACTCTTAATAATTTTACAGAAAATAACTTCTCGTCAATCCCCACGAGGGACCAACAATGGGTCATTACATCAATCATTGGGTACACTGTCCAATAGATCATCTCGGCTCGTCACGGGGGACCTCACGAGTCGTTACTGATCGTGGGCAAAATTGCATGCCGAATTGATACTTTATAACGTAATTTTTCCTTGTTTATCTATTTATTTATATACATTCTCATATGTTTTTATGTAAACGTGAATATGTATTAATCCAAATGATTAGTCCTTGTTTTTTAAGGTAAATAACACATTTGAGGACTTAATCTATGATTTGGTGAAGTAGAGGAATGATATTGGCAGTGATACACCAAAGTTGGAACAAAATGAGGGAGCACTGAAGGGTGCCGCGATGGGCACCATGTCACGGAGCCATCGCGGCAGTGTTCTGCCCCAGGATTTAAATTGGGTGATTTCCAGAGCGCTTCCGCGATACCTCCATGTCACGGAGGCAGTGCTCCGTGATACACTCCGTGTCACGGAGGCAGTGCTCCGTGATACACTCCGTGTCATGGAGCCACTCCACTTCGGGCTAAATAGTTTCTTTTTCTCATTTACTATAAATAGGTCCCTTAGCTCCTAAAAACATTTGGTCACGATTTTATTCTGAAAAACCACCTAGGAGTGAAGGGAGAAGTGGGAGAACTCACCTAGGGTTCATCAATTTCATCTTCTCTTCTACCAATTCTTGTAAGTATGTTACTTTAACAATGTTTTCCTGTAATTTTACGAACTTGAGTGGCTAGAACCCTTCCTCTAGGGTTGAAACCATGAGTTATGATTGTGTTTTTACGAATTTGTTTTGGAATTAAGTTATTGGTTCTTGTTTTGTCTTGCATTCTTAATTATGGTTGTTTTTATGATTGATCACCATGAAAACACACAAGGTACGCATAGGTAAATGCTTGAGAATGCAAACCTAGGTAAGAAGATAAGAATGTAGGAAGCAAGTTCTTGTCTTTTGATAAGATTTGTGGTTAGGATAGGAATATACCTAATTACCTTGCTTGGTTGATAAAATGGGAAGATAAAAATACACCAACTTAGAATCGCACTCCACCACTTGTAGGAGTAGTTGTGAAGCTAAGTTTGGTTAAATGGTTGGAGGTACGGAAGTACCCCAATCAAGGGCATAAACCCCATAAACCACATCAACGTAGTGAATTGCTCACGAACTAGAAATAACATCCTCGCTCAATGATGTAGTGGTGAGGCTAGTTTGTCGTGTTTAGAGGTTTGGAAGAGCATGAGCATGCAATTTTAATTATGTGAGATGAAAATTGATAGTTTCATACTTAAACCAATGCAGATCGTAGTATCGCATGATTATTCGGCTTTAACTCTAACTGCTCCTTGAATAAAGTCAGAGTATTTCGTTGACCATATTTAGACTTAATTAAATTTCTCGAAAAAGTCTATAATCAACACTTGCAGCATTTAATATCACACTTGAACTTGATAATTAGCTGAATAGGTCCAGTCCTTGTGGGTTCGACATCCGGCTCTTAAAAAGGCCATCGTATTACTTGTACGACCCGTACACTTGTGAGCACATCAAGTTTTTGGCGCCGTTGCTGGGGACTCGGCGAAGTTTAGTGAATTTGTCTATTTTTTGTGATTTTTAAATTTCCTTAGGGGTTGAGAAACTTTGTCTTAGTCTGACTTATTGCAGGTGATAGGTTGTCTTGCCGAGCTGGCTAAGAATAGAGAGCTTGTGGAACCATTGCTTGAACCTGAATGTCAAATCCATTTGCGAAGGAGAGTAGCTCTTGAGCAAAAGCTGAAACAAATTCAAGAAAAGGTACTACAACAACCACCCGCAGGACAAACACAATTGTCACCGGAAGCAATGGCAGCCAGACCAGTTCCGGAAGTGGCAATCCCACAAGCGACTAATGTGAACTCTAGTATCTAGAAATTGGCGCCTGGAGCGAACTTTGAATTGAAGCAGAACATGGTGAAGCTCTTACATTCGAGTGTTCAATTCACTGGGATGGCACATGAGGACCCGCAGCAACACTTATAGAACTTTCTTGAGATTAGTGACACATTTGTCCCCACTAGCGTGTCCACAGATTATGTCCAACTTACCCTCTTCCCATTTTCATTGATGGGAGAGGTAAAGAAGTGGTTGAAAGCTGAGCCACCGAACTCCATAACTTCGTGGAATGATTTGGCAAAGAAGTTCCTTATCATATTTTTTCCTTCAGGCAAGACGACAAAGTTGAGAAGTGAAATACTGAGTTTCAAACAAACAGAGGCCTTATGAGAATTTATATTTGTCTTGGGAAAGATTCAAGTCATTATTGAGAGACTGTCCCTATCACCAGCAATCGAATGAAGTGCTGGCTCATACCTTTGTAAAAAGTCTAGACCCACACACGAAAATTTTACTAGACTCTGCATCGGGTGGGCAAGCCTTAGAGAAGACTTATGATGAGCTGTACACGCTGTTGAATAGAATTGCACAGGGAAATCCAGAGTGGCACAGTGAATCATCAAGAGGGGCAGGAAAGAGAGCAGGGTTGATAGAGGTAGATAGTATGAACGCCTTGGCGGCACAATTAGCTTCGTTCTAGCATCAGATGATAACTTAGTTCAATAAACTGAGTATGAACCAACAGCAGGGCCAGGTTAATGAAGTTCAGCAAGCTCCATGTTTGTGCGAAATTTGTGGAAATAATGGGCACAATGCAGAATCTTTTGGAGCCAATCCGGAATCAGTCAATTTCTTTGGGAATGTGTAGAGGAATAATTAGAATTTTGGAAACAACTATATTAGAAATTGGCAGGGCCACCCAAATTTTTCTTGGGGTAGAAATCAAAAGCAAAGTTATCAGCAACCTCAACAGCAGAAGTATCAGCAAAATAGGCAAAATGATGGCTAGTTGAGCAGCAACCTTGAGGAAGCATTGAAGAAAATCATGGAGACCCAGACTCAGTTAGTAGAAAATCAGGAGGGATGGCATCAGACTTGAAGAATCAGCAAGTGGCCACCCGCAATCTAGAAAAGCATATGGGTCAGATAGCAGCTGCTCAAAACATGAGACCGCAGGGAGGACTACCAAGTGACACAGATCCTAACCCCCGATAGGTCAACGCCATCAGCCTGAGGAGCGGCAAGCAATTAGCTGATGGAGTGCCTAAAGAAAAGAGAAATGAGGTGCAACCGGAGTTGGTTAGACCAAGACCATCCACTAACAAGGGAGAAAATCAGAGTGTTGTGCAACAAAATGCAAAATCTTCATTGCAACCAGCACAAAGACCACCATCACCATTCCCTCAAAGATTCAGAAAGAGCAAGGAGGAGGAATGCATCAAAAATTTCTTTGAGATTTTCAAAGAACTTCACATAAATTTGCCTCTTATTGATGTTTTGCAGGGAATGCCCAAGTATGCTAAATACTTGAAAGACGTGATGGATAATAAAGTCAGATTGGTGGATGTCCAGATGGTAGCACTGACTGAGGAGTGTAGTTATAGGGTATTGAGCAATATTTCAAAAAATCTCAAAGACCCAGGGAGTTTTACCCTCCCCATACGAATTGGTAAAGTTGAGGTGCTACGAGCTTTGTGTGATCTAGGGGCAGCAGTTAATCTAATCCCCCTATATTTATTTAACACCCTAGGGTTGGGAAAACTGAGGCCAACAAGGTTGATACTGCAGCTGGCGGATAAGTTGCGAGTAGCACCTGATGGAATAATAGAGTATCTTCTCCTCAAAGTGGGTAAGTTTATTATACCTGCTGATTTTATTATCTTAGATTTTCATGTTGATGACCAGGTACCCTTAATCTTGGGACGACCATTCTTGGCCACCAAAGGAGCGGTAATTGACTTGAGAGCAGGACCCTGAAAATGAGGGTCGAGGATGAAGAAGAACTCTTCTGAGTATACAAAGAAATGAACCCATCCACACACTACAGAAACCTTTGTAAGGTGAGTGTGTTGTAAGAGGATGAGTGTGGGGTGGGGGATTCATCAGGTCCATGGCCAAAGGTAATGACAAGTGTTCAGCCCGAGTTTGATGAAGGGCTTTAGAGTGTGAAGAAGTTGGAGGAAGAGAGGAACCGAGTGGAGGCTGTTTCCTCTAAAAAAAAAAGAAAAGGAGATGGTTCTTGAACGAGAACCCAGGTATAAGGATGTCCTGAAAAGGATAGTCCACGTCGTGCCGCGACGTAAAATAAGGCGCTGCTTGGGAGGCAACCCAAGGGTACCACAGGTACAATTTGTGATTTTTGTTTGTGTTGATTTTGATTATTTTCATCATGTTTGTGTTTTTGGTGGAAATTTAAGCACAGATGGAGGGGATGTCTGAGTACCCATGGAAGAGTAAGCTAACAAGTATGGAAGAGAAGAAGTGTGGGGTCAAACACCCACTTGTAAAAATTTGAAGAAAAGCATGTTGTTAGCTAGGCATAGAGGCTCAGGGAGTATTTCTCACCCTCTTTAAGTTTTAATTTGAGGCTATGGAGACATAGCATGATTCAAGTGTGGGGTGAGGAATATTTAAAAAAAATTCTGCTTAACAATTTTTGGTGAATGTAATGCTTGTCAGAAATATTTGGAAAAAAAAATTGTGAGTCAAGCATGACTTCATCACCCGTTGGTTTTTCTTTTGGATTCTTTTCCGACGGGGGATTCTTTGAACCGAAGAATAAAAATTTTTCTTTGTTTGTATATAATGTTTTTATTCATAGTTAGGGACTGTTTGCGACGACGGATGGATGATGACCGTCTTGAGGAAAAATTAGTCAATTGGTTTTGGTTTTTGAACCTCTAGCTAATTGGTGGCTTGTTGTTCTTGTTATGTGCTATACATGATTGTAAGATGCCAGTATGATTCGTGTGGAAGCATGTAAGAAGTGTATAACTTTGTTTGAGACACTTAGGCTCTTGAATTTGACTCGATGTGACTGAAGCTTAATTCTGAATTCTTGTGATTAGCAGAGTAAGAGTCTATTGAATATGTCTTGAATTGAGCATGTGCTGAGAGTGTAAGTTTTTTCAATATTCCATGCTATTGTGGAATGTATAGAACTTGCCTGGTGTGTATATAAAACGAAATGAAGGATGTGAATTGTAGGAGATGATTTAGGCATTTCTTTGCATGAACCTAAATGTTATCCCTCACTTTACCTACCTTGAATATTTAATCCTAGTTAGCCCCATAGAGCCTTAAGCCTATTCTTTGATAGCTACAATATAAGCTTAATCCTTTTTCTTTCATTAGCCTTGAATTTGATCCAAAACTCCTAAGCGCTTAAGGGAAAAATCCGAAAGAGTGAAGGAGTGAGAAGCATGAAAAAGAAGGAAAAGTAGCAGTTGTAAAAGTTGAGAAAGGTCAAGGGTGCACGTGTTTGAAAATGTTTGATTATTGGTAGGGAGTAAGAAAATAAATGAATGAAAAAGTTGCGTAAGTACTCCTTACTAATAGGCTAAGTGTGCTTAAAGAAATGGGAAGAAGAAGAAAAAAATATTCAGGATTGAAAAGAATGAGGGTGAAGTAAGAGAAGAGATGTCCTTAATGAAGGCTGAAGTTATTAAAAGTGCTTGGGGAAGATAGCCTCTATTACTGGCCAGAATAGTATCTACCTGTCCCTTAGCTTACAATACAACCCATTAAGTCCTACTTGATCTTACGTTCTTACATCCTTAAATTAGTGGAGTAAAACACTAAGGGCAAGCTTATGGTTCACTACATGATGCATGTGAATTCTTTGAGAGAGCGAGCGTAATCTTATTCATATACCCATACATGTTGTGATTTGAAAATTTGTGAGTAAAAATGGGTAACTCTCTTGTTGTGAGGGCACATGTTTAATGAGAGATAACATTCATGTCGGATTTCTTGATCGGTTGATTTGCATGAGTTTGCTAAGATTGAGAGTCGATTCTTGAGGTTAGGAAGTCTTAACGGAGTTGTATATCATTTCATTGATTAAATCGTGCATGCTCACTTGCTATCCTAAATAATCACTATAGTCGTAGCTTGAATTGTCTTGCTAAATTAATTATGTGTGAGTCTTCATTTACATGAGATGTAAAAGGGTTGTTCGAGGACGAACAAGGCTTTAAGTGTGGGGTAGGTGATCGTAGGAAAAATAGCATGCCCAAGTGATACTTTATAACGTAGTTTTTCCTTGTTTATCTATTTATTTATATACATTCTCATGTGTTTTTATGTAAATGTGAATAGGTATTAAACCACATGATTAGTCCTTGTTTTTGAAGGTAAATAACGCATTTGAGGACTTAATCTATGATTTGGTGAAGTGGAGGAATGATATCGGGAGCGATACACCAAAGTTGGAACAAAATGAGGGATCACTGAAGGGTGCCGCGATGGGCACCTTGTCACCGAGCCATCGCGCCAGTGTTCTGCCTCCTGGATTTAAATTGGGCGATTTCCAGAGGGCTTCTGGATACCTTCGTGTCATGGAGGCACTGCTCCATGATACACTCCCTGTCACGGAGGTAGTGCTCCGCGATACACTCCGTGACACGGAGCCACTCCACTTTAGGCTAAATAGTTGCTTTTTCTCATTTACTATAAATAGGTTCCTTAGCTCCTAAAAACATTTGGTCACGATTTTATTCTGAAAAACCACCTAGGAGTGAAGGGAGAAGTGGGTGAACTCACCTAGGGTTCATCAATTTCATCTTCTCTTCTACCAATTCTTGTGAGTATGTTACTTTAACAATGTTTTGTTGTAATTTTACGAACTTGAGTGGCTAGAACCCTTCCTCTAGGGTTGAAGCCATGAGTTATGATTGTGTTTTTACGAATTTGTTTTGGAATTAAGTTATTGATTGTTGTTTTGTCTTGCATTCTTAATTATGGTTGTTTTTATGATTGATCACCATGAAAACACACACGGTACGCGTAGGTAAATGCTTGAGAACGCAAACCTAGGCAAGAACATAAGAATGTAGGAAGCAAGTTCTTTTCTTTTGATAAGATTTGTGGTTAGGATAGGAATATACCTAATTACCTTGCTTGGTTGATAAAATGGGAAGATAGAAAGACACCAACTTAGAATCGCACTCCACCACTTGTAGGAGTAGTTGTAAAGCTAAGTTTGGTTAAATGGTTGGAGGTACGGAAGTACCCCATTCAAGGGCATAAACCCCATAAACCACATCCACGTAGTGAATTGCCCACGAACTAGAAATAACATCCTCACTCAATGATGTAGTAGTGAGGCTAGTTTTTCGTGTTTAGAGGTTCGGAAGACCATGAACATGCAATTTTGATTATGTGAGACGACAATTGATAATTTCATACTTAAACCATTTCAGATCGTAGTATCGCATGATTATCCAGCATTAACTCTAGTTGCTCCTTGAATGAATTCAGAGTATATCGTTGACCATATGTAGACTTAATTAATTTCTCCATAAGGTCTATAATAAGCACTTGCAGCATTTAATATCACACTTGAACTTGATAATTAGTTGAATAGGTCTAGTCCCTGTTGGTTCGACATCCGGCTCTTAAAAAGGGCCACTGTATTACTTGTACGACTAGTACACTTGCGGGCACATCAGTTACAGGTGACCACGAGTCGTGATCACTACTCATCACCTTCACTGCCTTAAGTTTCAAATTATACCCATCATGCTGACCATGACCTATCCCATGATTCGTGGTGACTGACCACCACTTGTGGGGGTCTTTCGTAGGGTACACTTCCTAGTCCCCTTCACCTTTCAGACCTCCTTGCCCATGATTGACTAAATGAATCGTGAGGTCTGACCACGACTCATGGTCATGTCTGTGGGGACCTTAAATCACAAATTTCAATTTCACATCCTGAGCCTCACCACGAGTCATCTCACGACTCGTGGTCTATCCTCATGGTTCACATCACGACCCGTTTTGTGACCTGATGCCAGATTTCAAATTTTCTCCATTTCGACTCCCGGGTCTAATCTTTAGGCTTCCGGGGAATAACATGTTATCCATGGTTATTTATGCTTATGACTAATGATCTGATTTTCTAGTTAATTCAAATCCCATAGAACCCCCATCGATAGCACACCCCTAGCCCTTGCTCATAGTTGTTTATTTCAATTTACTTGTCTGTTCTCTTGTAGTTGATTCTAATTCAAATTGTGATCTAGCTTTTTCCCCCAAAATTTAAATTTTTTTATTTTCAATGCATGGGTGCAATTTTAGTTCAAGTCAATAGACAGATTTTGTGTTATTCAATCACTCTTTCCTGCGGATTCAACCACTACTCTTAGTTGGGTATTTATATTGCGATAATCATTTACACTTCCTCCTCGTGAGGAGTAGATTTGAACGTCATCAATTTTGGAGCCATTTATCTTTAGTCTTGGAGCTTCCCACATCGCTCACACTAGGTTGAAATTGGGAATTTTCAGCCTTTGAGAGGGGAACATATGGATTTGAGCAACATTTATAACGTTCCCCTTCATGGTTTTGATCTCGATTACCCTATCTATCGCTTCTATCAACCCAACCTTGGTTGTCGCGGTTTCTCCAGCCTTCATTCTCTTCGTGTGGGTTCCAAGGGCTTTGATTGGCACCTAGGCACCCCCATTGAGAACCCCCCACTTGATTTTCCATGAATTGGCACTTTTCCTCGTACCTCGGCCGTAAAGCTTCATTCTTATATTGCATAGGACTTTGAGTCCCCACAGCATTAACAATCTTTCAACTAGTTCCCAAAACATGCTTTTTCATCAATTCGAGCTGGGTCATCACCTTTGCTAGGGTCTCATCCCTTTCATCATCTCTTCTCTTCATCTCAGCAGTCACAACACTTGCGCTAGCATCACTTGAGGGTACTTCAGTATCCCTCGTATGCCACGCTCGATTTGTTTTGGTCCTTCTATTAAAAAGAGGTCTGGCTATACCTTGGGGCTGGTCCATGAGGGATCTTCTAGCTATGTTATTGGCCATGAACATGTTATTGGAAAACAAGGAAAGATAAAAACTTTGAAGGAGCACTCCATCTGGTAGCCTGTGGTTTGGACATAAGGCCACTTTCTTCTTGAATCGAAGCCATGTTTCATGTAAAGGTTCACCCAGAATTCTCCTGAAGTTGGTAATATCATCTCTCAGCTATAACATCCTTGATTGAGGGAAGAACCTATCCAAGTAATCTTCAGTAAACGCTTTCCGTGAAGTGATACAAACCCGTAGGAAGTTCCTCTAGCCACATGGTAGCTTTCCCAATCAAAGAAAATTGGAAGAGCCTCAATCTAATCGACTCTTGGCTTATATTATTGATGTTGAAAGGTTGGCATATCTTAAGGAAATTTCAAAGAAGTTGATTTTCATCTTCACTTGGCTTACCTCCAAAGAGTCCTTTCATTTGTAGCAGGTGAAACATTGTGCTGGTCACATGGAACACTGCATTCCCTATCGTGGCCGATAGGCGAATAGCACTTGCTATATCTAGCATCATAGAATCATCATCCTCATGGTCCATGTGACCATCCACTGAATCTTTTTAAGAGTGTTGGCTAATATCAGTCATCCTAAGAGACACCCAAAAACAAATACAATTGCAAAAACAAAACACAAGATGATAAATTAATTCAAACCAACAATTAACTAGGGGCTATCTAATCATATTCCCCAGCAATGACACTGTCACGACCCGAACATAGGCCCTGATTGAAACAAGGGACAAAGAATCCTGAGAGGCTCTAAGTAGACCCATGGCATGATCATGATATCTAAAATCAACATACATAAGTGGAATTCTAACATATATAACAAAGCAGAAGTCTAAAAATATCATAACATCTGAACACATAACACAAGGCTAAAACTGAATACATACTATGTCTGAAAAGCCTCTTACATAACTAATGAGCTGATGGGATAGCATCCCCAACTAGCTCGATGAAATTTTGTAACAGGATGAACATAACTATAAATAACTAAATGTCCTCAAAGGAGGAGGACTCACAAAAACTGGGAAGACAGGTCTGAGAGGGGAGCAGAACTAATGATGCGACTAAGATTGACCCCTTGGACCTATATCATGAAACGATATAGCATAGAGTATCCATCAGTAGTTGTAATGTACTGAGTATACAGGGTAAGTAAATGGACAGTTAAAATTCCTAAGAGTTCATAAGAGTAGGACATCATGAACATAAAGTAAATATCATAATTTAAACAAATGGGCTCAAGGTATTCAAAATATTTGTAAACCAGTCATAATCGTAATCATAAGAGAAAGATTTATTAAACATAACTCGAGCCAAAGTAACATAAACATAACCATGCGTAAATAATGAGGAACAATGGGAAGAATCGTCTTAACCGACACCATCACGATACAACCTTACATGATGCCCCACTATTTCGCCAAAGTGGTCAGGACCGTCCCCGGCTTGCCATGCAAGGGGACGTGCATGCGTGGTGATATCATAGGGTTCCAATAATAAATGTATATATACCTATGGTGGCACGTAGTTCTAAGACCATGGGGTTTACCTGAACGTTGGTTTTACTCGATGCTAGACACTGCTCCTAAAAACATGTACATGAGGGCTCATATCGTAATCGTAAAATCATTCATGAAGTTCATGGACAAATAAATAATAGCATGTTGGATCCCACTTGAAATACATGATTATACATGAATATGGGCCTGTGAATCGGTCAAGAGTCATAAATCCATAAATAATTAAATCCATGAATACTTGTAAAACAGGTATATACTTGATATTCATACATCCATGATAAGTACTTGAGAGAAATCATATCATAAATCGTAAATCATAGTTTAGGGCTTAAGAAGATCAAGATCATAATTGGACCAATTGACTTTTCATGAAGCTTACATAAATGGGGCATAATTTAATTAGAAGTTGAAACTGTAAATTAATTGTCAAAATAATTATGAAATCTTTCCATAGATCATAAAATATGATTTAGTACATAAAGAAAATTGACCCATAGATAAATCATAGAGAATTTCAATAGAATTGGAATAAACCCAATAAGATCATGAAGTTTGTATCTAGTATTGAAATTCATGGAATTAAGAAGAGTTTAGAGCATGAGAGTGAAAGAAACTCTTATTTGTATCCTCTCATACCTGGGTAAATCTGATTCGCACTTCCACTTGAAGTCCCAAAGTAAATTGGAGAGAATTTGAAGAAATTCTTCAAACTTTTTCTTCAAGGAAAGGCTCTAAGATGCATGCATGGAGTGGAGATACTTTGAATAGGTTTAACACCCTTAAAATCCTATTAAATAATCTTAAACAACGTAGCTTAGGACCTTAGGGCCTAGGAATGAAGAAAAATACCCTTAGTGAAAATCTTGGAAAATCTGCACTACCAGTGACAACGACTAGTCTAACTAGCCGTTACAAGCTCCCACGGGTCATTACTTCCCTCATTGCTTCATCCCATTTTTTAGACCCAGAATTGCTATCACGACAGGTACCACAAGTCGTACCAAGCTCCTATGACTCCTGGTAACCATCCATTATCACCACTACCCATTTTCTAGAAAACTTCCAACAAAAGCATACCACGATCCGTGGCTCAAACTAACAAGTAATTCCATGAACCGTGATTGCCTCCTTGATCATGACCAACCCACAACGACTTCCTTTTAGTGACCCATTATACCAACCAACGTGTAATCCCTAGACCCATTTTCATAGAACACCTCATATCGGAACCCAACCGCGACTTCTTCTCACGACTCGTCAGACATACCAATGACTCGTACCAGTGTTGTTCTAAGGGAAATTTATAGTTTCTTTGCTACTTTTCATTTCAAATCCTGAAATTAGTCTTAATTACTTTCGGGGTATAATAGTCACCATATTTGATGACATTTAAATCCACTAGGCACGAGGAGGAAGTGTAAAAGATCGTCGCAATATAAATACCCAACTAAGAGTCAGGATCGAATCCACAAGGAATAACGATTAAACCAGACAAAAGTTTTCTATTGAATTGAACTAAAACTTCATTCATGCATTGAAAATAAAAAAATAAAATGTTGGGAGAAAAAGTGAGATCACAATTTGAATTAAAATCAATTATTAAGAAAATACGACAACTAAATTGAATAAACAATTATGAACAAGTGCAAGTGGTGTGCTATTGATAGGGGTACAATTGGATTATAATTTACTAGAAAATCAAATCATTACTCATAAGCATAAATAACCGTGGATAAAGTTGCACCGAATGTTTTTCAACCATTTGGGTGCTCTTTTCCTTGAGTTTTCTCAAACCCCATGGCCTCAATTAATTCATCCACTATAGCTTAATCAAAATTTGAGTTATCTCTAGCCTCAATTCTCTAATGGGTGTTGAATATGAGTTTTGGCTATCTCTGGCCCAACCCTACACACTCAAGACCCAATTGCCCAGCATTGCTTTCTCACCCATATTCAATTTCTATTTATCAAGCAATAACGGAAAAAATAGATATAACCCACATTTGCAACTATGGGTAATTCAATTATCACTTGGGAGAAAACAAAAGATTTATACTAAATGAATAATTACAATATTAATATAGCAATACCCAATTAAATCTATCACAAATCATGTACACACCCCTAGCAAAATATCTAACTACTCATAGATGAAAAATACAAAAGAATATTGACAAAAATATTCATTGTCACGACCCAAACGGAGGCCTGGATCGCGACACAAGACAAGGAAGCATATATCTAACTCAATCAAGAACTGAATAACCATTAATACATTCATAGTGGAAGCCTAACTTGAATATAACATCAGAATATAAATCCGAAGCTGAATGCATACATATGTTTGAATAGCCTCTAAACATGGCGAGTTGATGGGAGAGGACCCCAACTAACTCAACAAGCTGAAAATTGAAATACATGAAGAAAAGATAGATAGTCTAGTCCTTGGAAGATGAGGACTCACCAATAGGCAGATGCTAACTCCGATGAACTGTCTAAAAGCAGGGTTGAATGTTACACCCTGTAAAATTTCCAACACATATATGGCCTATTCGCGTGTTGGTTAAGAGTATTTGAGAGCCATACATGCTAGAAAAAGGACCGGGAAAAGACCGGATGAGAAACTTGTCGAACCATCGCGGAAGGAGCCGGGGCAGAACCCCTCCGCGATTGCAATGTGTCACGGAGGTGGAGCCTCCGTGTTGGCTCCGTGACACGTTGGCCCTGTCCAGGCCCAAGTATATAAACCCCTCACTTCGGTTTATTTCATAAAATTCTTATAATTTCCAGAAGAAGCATAGGGGAACAGGGGAGAACGAAGATTCCTTATCAATATTTGTCCGATTACGCCGTCAAACGCGGTCCAAATTCAAATTAACTCCAGATACCGAGGTATTAAGCAATGAGGAGCATTCCTACCGATTTAGTTTCACGAAATTCGGCCGGCGAATCGTCGTGCTACCGAACTAAGGTAAGTGGAATTGCTCCAAATTAGTGTCAATATACTCCTATCCCTAAAGTGAGTATTTCTCCCTTCTGGACTTTCAAGAAATAGCGAGTTTTCGACCGTTTTTTGATAAGCCAAAATTTGGGCTATATATATATCGAAAGTGACGTTTTCTTTCAGAATATTGGTGTATTTAGTTTTAATTGACATATATCTAAATGCAGTTAGGAGGAACAGCTGGAGTACTGATCGAGCTTCCTCCGTTAATCGAATAAACGGAGGTTAAGGTATGTAAAGCTATTCTTTTTGGTAAGCCAGGAAGTACAGTCTAGAAAATAAATAGAATAAAGGCTATTAACAGATACCAAGCGTACAGGAATGATTTCAGTACAATTTCCAGCAAGCATGCTAGTATATCATTACGTATCATGCGATAATCAGAGTAACGAATAGTCAGATGATTTTAGATAGTAATGTGCTATCCGCTAGTAGCTCAGCATGGTCTTACGAGATACCCAGAATGGAAGTTGTAAAAGCAGTATAACGAATTAGCAAGATTACAGATAGTATGTATTACATTTGTTGAGACTGTATCCAGTAATAGATGGCACCATTTATATTATTGAGCTATATCCAGTTACAGATGGCATGTTCTATGTTATTGAATTATATCCAGATATAATCAGATCAGTAATCAGATATAGAAATAGCTCCAGACACCGATATAGCTCCAGATACAGATATAACTCCAGAAACAGATATGGCTCTAGAAACTGATATAGCTTAAGATCACAGATAACAATAATCAGATAAAGAGATAAAGGCCAGGTAGCAGTTAGCCCAGCAATCAGAAATAGTGTAAAACAGAATATAGCATTAGTTGTTTAATACGGACTGGCCTTGAAATAGGAGAAGAGAATATGATTAGTATTTCTTATTTGAGCATGCTTGTTGTGTCTTTGTTTTGCATGTTGAGACTTGTTATGGCATGTGGGTGTCCTTTAGCATCCCCGCCGCCCCTGGGTTATAGTTGTGTCGATACCAGATTCAGATACCGCCACCAGCTGGGCGATGTCGTCCGCCTAGAGGATGATGATGGCCGACCACCATAATAATACAGTCCAAATTACCATGCTTGCAGGGGCAGTTCAGTTCGCTCTGCGCAGAGCCAGATTACCCTGTTTACAGGGGCAGACTACTCTGTGTACGCTTGTGGCCGGGGGCAGTTTCAGATACAGATTTTTATAAAATTACCCTATTGCGTGTTTACACCCAGGGGCAGTTTCAGTCACAGATACAATAGCAGATTACCCCGTTGAGCGTTTGCGCCCAGAGGCAGGAGTCCTCGGACTCAGACACAGTTCATTGTCAAAGGCCAAGGCCAGAGCTACGTACCCAAGGGGGCCAGTAGGGGGAGCTCACAGTTATCAGCTGAGTGGAGTGACTTATTTTTGGTTGGTTTAGACCCGGGTAGGGGTAAATAGATTGTTCTGTTGGTTGGCACCGTCCGGCTTATGGGGGTCGGTTAGGTATTTTGTGTAGTTATATATATATCTATATGTGCTATTAGATACTGATAGACAGTAGGATGACACGTCGTCAGGTACGCCCAGTTTAGTTATAGAATAGGTAAACTCTCCCAGTTATCCTCAACCAGATAGACTCAGCTACTTCCTGCATATATGTCATGTTATTGTTGTTACCCATTTCAGTTGTATATTACAGTTTGCTTTACATGCTCAGTACTTGTGGTACTGATGCCTGTGGGGGCGCTGCATTGCTTTCCTGCAGGTACACCTAGACGAGAAGTCGATTCCTCGTGATCCAGTCAGTAGAGTTATCGGCTCCTATCCTCCGGAGATAGACAGTTAGAGGTTGTTCCTATTTCCTTTTAATTACAGTTTAGGTAGGTCGGGGCCCTGTCCCGACCAATCTACTATTACTTCCTAGAATCTTGCAGTCTGTTTACATTTCCCTATGGTTAGTTGTGCCGGTCATGTAGGGTCGTGCGTATGTTTAGTTGTCTATGTTGGTCGTGTGAGGCCTTATCCAGTCAGTAGTGGTGACCTTGCCGGTCACGTAGCTGTTCCGCATTTGTTATATTGAGTTAGAGATAACTAGACAGCATGGTGGCCTTGTCGGCCCGCATAGGTTTCCCTACATGTGAATGATTCTGGTTAGCTGATGATACAGTGCAGGTAGCTATAGCCTAATTGACCGGGGGCTGTATTTACAGCCGCTATATAGCCGGTTCGTTTCTTGAAATAGAACTAGAGTCCTCCAAAGCACCAGATGTGCTTAGGCTAGACAGTTTAGCAGCCCAGAGTCTAGCAGGCCCCAGGTGCCCGTCATACCCCCCAAGGTGGGGTGTGACAAACTTGGTATCAGAGCAGGTCGTGTCCCAAGGAGTCTGCAAGCCGTGCTAAGTAGAGTCTTGTCTATAGAGGTGTTGTGCACCACATATTATAGGCAGGAGGCTGCGAGGCATAATAGGATAGTTACCCTTCTTTCATACACAGTCGTGCCACAGCATAATACAGTGTAGGGTTGGTTCTTTTATACCCCCCAGAGTCGTGCCATAGTACCACCCTTTTTGTCTATAGATACTATGGCAGATCAGTGGCACCCTGCTACAGGCAGGAGATTGGATAAAATGGCGGGCGAAGGCACCAGCAGGATGCCTCACTTACAGCCAGATTCAACCTGGTCTGAGGGCGATACGGAGGTGTGATTTTGACCCTCCCAGCAGTCTCCACCTCGCCAGACACCATTTGAGGCAGCACCGCCTCCCACAGCTCCTGCACCCACTTCATCTTATCAGGAACTACGTAGTGCGGTGGTTATGTTAACCCAGATGCTAGCTACTCAGCGTCAGCCAATACCACCTACAGTAGCAGAATCCCTAGGTGGGCTAGCTAGTTCCAGGGTTAGAGAGTTCTTGGCATTGGGACCCCCTCGGCTTACAGGGTCAGATTCAGCAGAGGACCCTCAGGACTTTCTAGACTAGATACAGAGAATCTTTAGAGTGATGCACGTAACCCCAGCAGAATTAGTGGAATTAGTAGTGTTCCGGTTGAGGGATATTGTTGTTTTGTGGTACGAAAGTTGGGAGAGATCTCGGGGAAGAGATACAGCCCCTCCTACTTGGTCCAGCTTCTCAGAGGCCTTCCTGGACCACTACTTACCTCGGGAGGTCAGACAGGTCCGGATGGACCAGTTCTTACACTTAGAGTCGGGGGCCAGGAGCGTCCGTGAGTATTCTTTACAATTCGACTCCTTAGCCCGCTATGCTCCAGCATTTGTGGACACTATGTCGTCCAGAGTCCATCGCTTTATTATGGGCCTGAATACAGATTACATAGAGACATGCATGACGACTACTCTAAGAGAGGACATGGACATAGCCAGGGTACAGGCCTTCGCACAGACAATAGAGGGCCTGAGACAGCAGCAGCGGGGCGACAGGCAGGCGACTTCAGAGCAGCGCTGTAGAAACAGACCCACTGAGATTCAGGGGGAAATCCCTAGGGGGCCGAGACCACGGTTTTCAGATAGGCCACCCAGATCCTTACCTCTGGTACAGCAGTAGAGAGGCAGATTTGTTCGCTGGAGTCAGTCAGAGTCCGGTAGTAGTTTACGGACAGTAGCATCACCTCAGCAGCGGAGGGCAGAACAGAGTAGGTTTGCACCTACCCCTTGTCCTATATGCCACTGACCCCATTCTGGAGCCTGCAGGCAAGGCTTCTCAGGGTGCTATTACTGCGGACAGGGAGGGAATTTAATGAGATTGTCCGGCCAAAGGACAGGGTAGCCGGGATAGTCTGGATAGAACATCAGCGGGGCCACAAGCTCCAGCAGCCTCAGCAGGGCGCAGACCCTCAAGTTCAGCAAATAGGGGTCGAGGTAGGCCAGGAGCCTCTGGCTTAGGTGCAGGCCCTAGCCGTACTTATTTATTACCAGGGAGGCAGGATTCATAAGCATCTCCCGACGTGGTCACAAGTATATTGATTATCTGTTCATGCCCTGCTTATGTACTGATTGATCCAGGGTCCACTCTGTCATATATTACCCCATTTGTGGCTCGAAAGTTTAATGTCGTACCAGAGTTATTACAGCAGCCTTTTTCAGAATCTACACCGGTCGGTGACTCGATTACAAATAAAAGAGTTTTTCGAGGGTGTACGGTAGAGGTAGCTAATCGCCAGACCACAGTAGACTTAATAGAACTTGAGATGGTCGACTTCGATGCCATTATGGGTATGGACTGGTTAGTGCCATGCTATGCAAATTTAGAATGCTGGACCAAGACGGTCCAATTTCACTTTCCGGGGGAAGCAGTGTGAGAGTGGAAAGGGAGCATAGCTACACCAAAAGGTAGGTTTATTTCCTACCTTCAGGCGAGAAAATTAATAGCAAAGAGATGTATTTATCACCTAGTTAGAGTCCAGGACGTTCGGGTGGAACCTCTGACTCTTCAGTCTGTTCCAGTTGTCAATGAATTCCCTGACGTATTTCCAGATGAGTTGCCTGGTATCCCTCCCGAAAGGGAGATAGATTTTGCAATTGACTTGTCGTCAGGGACTCAACCTATATCCATTCCCCCGTATCGCATGGCACCAGCTGAGCTTAGAGAGTTGAAAGAGCAGTTAAAAGATTTTCTCGACAAAGGCTTTATCAGGCCTAGTACTTCCCCGTGGGGTGCGCCAGTTCTGTTTGTAAGAAAGAAAGATGGCTCACTCCATATGTGTATAGACTACCGGCAGCTGAATAAGGTAATAGTTAAAAACAAATACCCACTCCCTAGAATAGATGAGTTGTTTGACCAGTTGTAGGGGGCTAGATGTTTCTCTATGATAGATCTGAGGTCCGGATACCACCAGGTCCGAGTTCGTGAAAGGGACATTCCAAAGACTGCTTTCAGGACCACATATGGTCACTTTGAATTTCTAGTCATGTCTTTTGGGCTGAGGAATGCTCCCGTAGTGTTTATGGACTTGATGAATAGCATATTCAGACTGTATTTGGATTTGTTCGTGATAGTATTTATCGATGATATTCTGGTATATTCCCGTTCAGAGACAGATCACCAGAACCATTTACGAACAGTGATCTTGGGCAGATTTATATGCCCAAGTGATACTCAAACGTATCATTTTCGCCTTGTCTATTGTGCAATGTGTATACATTTTCATGTAATTGGAAATAAAATGTGAATTTATACTAACCAATATGATTAGCATTGTTTTGTAGGTAAAACATGATTTTGAGGAGCTAAAATGCATGTTGGAACAATATCGGAGTTGGACTTGGATGCGAGCACGAAAAAGACATTGGACTGCACAATGCAAAGGGGCTCCGCGATGGAGCCGTGCCAAGCTACCATCGCGGAGGTACACTGCCTGGAGGGCGATTTAATTGTCAAATTCCAGTGCAGCCTCGCGACAGCTCCGTGGCACGGAGGCAAGCCTCCGCGTTGCATGCCGTGCCACGTTGAGGCTATATTCCCGGACCCCAGATTTCCAGTGAGGGTCCGCGTCCAGGCCGTGTCACGGAGGCAGTGCTCTGCGTTGGCCTCCGTGACACGTTGCTTGTTATTCCGGAAAAAATTCCCAATAGTATAAATAGAACACTTAGGCTTATTTTTAATTAATTCAGACTTGGTGGAGCAAGGACGTGGGTTACAGGCAGTTGAGGGACGAAAAAGCTAAGGGTTTTTCTCTCTTTCTTTCTTCTTTCAATCAATTGTTTGTATGATTAACACTTGTTTTAGGATGATTAATCCATAAATGAGTGGCTAATTCTCTTCCTTGCTGAGGTTATGAACAATGGTGATGAATTCTGATTATTGAATTTTATGGTTTTTCATCTTCTTCTTCTATGTTGTTCTATTAATTCTTGTTTCTACTGCATTAGTGTGTGGCCGACATTAATGTACATCCAAAAAGTCTGATTTCACTCGAGAGAGCACGAAATTGGAAAGTTGTGAATTAATAGGGTATTGTTCTTAACTTGATTTGGGAAAATTGGGTTTTGATGTGCTTTCCTGATAGAAATATACTTGAAAGCCGTATTAGTCAATTTAGGAACCAGAATTGTATTGCTAGGCCATAAATTGCATTTGATCACAGAAATGTAGACGGATGGTTTATGATTCTTAAGTGAGATTAAATACGAGAGTTTTAATCTCTAGGCTAATGTTCTTGGCTAGCAACTAGAAGAGAAGAATAACCGAATTATGATTATGATCAAGTTCATTACTTGTTCTTAACCTTGGCATGCTCATATCCATAGTTTAAATTCAAAGTAGATATTTGTTAATAGTTTTAGTATATAATTTATAAACAAAATTATTTAACTTTTGGTTACGTTGTTGTCTGCATATATAGAAGTAAGATAGAATATAGTATACTTGAGCAATTTTTACTTATCCAGAGTCTCCTTGGTTCGATACTTGGCTTACTTAGCCACTTTATTACTTGTTTGACCACGTGCACTTGCGTGTCGGTTTTTAACCCATATAGCAAACCACCGAACAAATAGTACTCCAGATCCTTAGGGACCGCTAGCTGCACGCCAAGTTTTCTATGTGTGAGTTCTGACTGAACTCAGTTGCCTTTTTGGGGCATATCGTGTCGGATGCTGGTATACAAGTGGACACACAGAAAATAGAGGCGGTCAAGACATGGCCCAGACCTACCACTCCGACTGAGGTCCGCATTTTCCTGGGTTTAGCAGGGTATTACCGGAGATTTGTTGAAGGATTCTCCACTATAGCGGCACCTCTGACCAAACTGACGCAGAAAGTAGTGAAGTTTCAGTGGACAGAGGCATGTGAGCAGAGCTTCCAGGAGTTAAAAGATAGATTAACCTCCGCCCCAGTGTTAGCATTGCCGGAAGGTACAGAAGGTTATTCAGTGTATTGCGACGCTTCAAGCATTAGACTGCTTTGTGTGCTGATGCAGCATGGAAAGGTAATTTCTTATGCTTCAAGACAGCTGAGGAAGCACGAAAAGAACTATCCGACCCATGACTTGGAACTGGCCGCAGTGATCCACGCTCTAAAAATTTGGGACATTATCTGTATGGCGTTCATGTAGACATTTTTACAGATCATAAAAGCCTGCAGTACATTTTCACACAGAGGGAGTTAAATCTGCGGCAGCGTCACTGGTTAGAATTGATGAAAGATTATGACGTAAATATTCTCTACCACCCGGGGAGAGCTAATATAGTAGAAGATGCCCTGAGCCAACAGTGTTAGTGCCCGACGAAGCAGCAGCAAGGCCGGTTCGCGAGGTGGCAATCCCACATGCCAACAATGTACATTCAAGTATCCGCAAACCAGAGCCTGGAGGGAGATTTGAATTAAAATATAACATGGTGCAACTATTGCACGCAAGCGGGCAATTTACCGGTCTCCCTCATGAAGACCCACAACAACATCTCCAAAACTTTTTGGAGATAAGTGACACTTATATACCCGCTGGAGTGTCACCTGATTATGTTCGGCTCACACTATTTCCGTTTTCCTTACTTGGTGAAGCCAAGAGGTGGTTAAAAGCTGAACCACCAAATTCTATATCAACGTGGGATGATCTTGCACGAAAGTTCTTGATAAGATTTTTTCCCTCTGGTAAAACAGCCAGACTTAGAAGTCAAATTCTAAGTTTCGAACAGAGGGAGGGAGAAAATTTATATCAAGCCTAGGAAAGATTTAAATCCATGTTGCGGGACTGTCCTCATCATCATCAGTCCAATGAGGTGTTAGTACACACATTTATTGAGGGTTTGGAACCCCATACTAAAATTTTGCTAGACTCAGCAGCTGGAGGGCAAGCGCTGGAAAAGACTTATGAGGAGTTGTACACTTTGCTCAACCGGATTTCACAGGGCAATCCAGAATGGAATGCTGACTCATCTCGAGGTGGAGTAAGGAAAGCAGCAGGAGTGCTTGAAGTGGATGGATTTACAGCTATCGCTGCACAGATAGCTGCCTTGTAGAATCAGTTGAACAACCACTTCAGCAACATGAACTTGAACCAGCCTTCAGCTTCAGTCAATGCAGTCCAGCAAATGTGGTGTGAAGTGTGTGGCAGCAGTGAGCACTCAGCTGAGTGCTGTGGAGCAAACCCAGATTCGGTTAACTTTATGGGCAATGCACAGAGAAATCAGCAGCAGTTTGGTAGTTGCTACAACTCAAATTGGAGGAACCATCCAAATTTTTCGTGGGGTAGCAACAACCAACAAGGCCAAAGTTCGGGTCAGGGTATGCACAGGAATCAAGGAGGGCAACAGAACTACCAATCTCAATTCAGAAATCACAATGCCCCTCCTCCACCACCATCACCTACCATTGAGGAAATGTTCAAGACCATGATCGCTAATCAGGCGCAATTGCAGGCTGACTATGTTAAATTTGCAGCCGAAGTGAAGAACAATCAATTAGCGACCAAGGCTCTTGAGTATCAATTTGGGCAATTTGCTAGTGCCCAAAACACAAGGCCCAGAGGAGGACTGCCTAGCGACACGGATCCTAATCCGAAGCAGGTAAATGTAGTGACCACAAGGAGTGGTTTGCAGCTGAAGGAGGTGGAACCGGAAAGACCACCTCCAAAGTCAAGAGCAGCAGATGTTGAGGAAGAACAAAGTTCGGATAGGGGGAAGACCAAAGAAGCTGAATCAGAAAGGCCTCCACCCCCATTCCCTCAACGACTCAAGAAACACAAGAAGGAGGCGTGTTTCAAGAAATTTATGGAGGTGCTTAAACAGGTACATGTTAATTTACCTCTTGTTGATGTCTTGCAGGGAGTGCCAAAATATGCCAAATATATTAAAGACATAGTGGCCAACAAAAGTCGTTTGACTGAGTATGCCACGGTGGCTTTGACAGAGGAATGCACTTCCCGGATCCAAAATAGACTGCCTACGAAATTAAAAGACCCTGGAAGTTTTACTATCCAGCTTACTATTGGGTAGAGTATCCGAGCTCGTGGATTGTGTGACTTGGGGGCGAGCATAAACCTGATGCCATCTTCGGTATTCAGAAAGTTGGGTCTAGGGAGTCCTAGACCTACAACCGTAATCTTGCAGTTAGCAGACAGATCCTTAGCTAGGCCGGATGGCATTGTTGAGGATGTGCTTGTGCAAGTGGGATCCCTCATTTTTCCGGTTGATTTTATTGTTCTGGATTTTTAACCAGACGATGAAGTCCCCTTTATTTTGGGACGACCCTTCTTGGCAACCGGAAAAGCATTAATTGACGTGGCTGCGGGTCAACTTACAATGCGAGCACATGACAAGGTAGAGGTTTTCGACGTGTACAAAGCACCCAAGCTCCCGATGGTAAATGAAGAACTCTCGGTGATCAATGTAATTGATCATGGGAATGCGAAACAAATGAATGATTCCCGAGAGTTGATGGGAAGACCACCAGAAAAGGGTGAGCACTATTGGGGGAAGGACAATGATCGTGAAAAATCGTCCATCACCCTAGTGGATAATTGAGCATAAAGGACGTCGAGCCACGACGGTAAACCAGGCGCTGCACGGGAGGCAACCCGTGAAAAATATTTTTTTCTTTTATTTTGTAAAGTGTAAACAGATTTTATTTTATTTTTCTTTTTCTTGATTTAGTACAAAAATTTTCGTTTTAGTTAGTATTTTTTATTTTAATTAGGGAAATCTATTAATCTAACCAATTTTGTTTAGTGAGGTGATTTTCAGGTCAAACGGAGAAAAATGTGCATGAAATCGGGAAGGAAAAGGCAAGGTATGGAAAAATGAATAAAATGAAGAGACAGTGAGCTGGGGTGATGGCTCCGTGTCACAGAGGAGGACCTCCACGTTACCCTCCGTGACACGTTGAAGGTTAATCTGGAATTTTTGAAAATTCCAGTAACCCATCGCGATAGCTCCGTGTCACGGAGGAGGGGCTCCGCGTTACCCTCCATGACACGTTGCCCTATATTTTGTGACGGGTCACACCGGGTTGCCGGGTGACCCGCGTGTTTTCCTTCATTTTAAACCCCGATTTTAGGCCCTTTTTCCTCATTTTCTCTCTTCTCCGCGACCAAACACCCAAATTTCCCACCCCAACCAACGTGCCACGGTATTAAGCAACCAAGTTGTCGAATTTCTTCGATTATTCAACTTAAAGGTATGTTTTCCTTATCTCTCTCAAGTTTTTGTCGATTTTAGTCGAATTTGAGCATGGGAGGTGAGATATATTACCCTGAGTCGAAATTTAGCATGAAATTGAGTTATTCTTTGATTGATAAATGTTCAGAATGTTGTAATACGCGTTTGAACTTGTCGATTGCGTGAATGAATCGAATTTGATTGTGAAATTCTATTCTAGGGCTTGGGTTGTTGAATTCGAATTGGGTAACTTGGTAAATTTGTAAATTATATGCCGGGGTGTGCTTGTGAATTGAGATAAGTCGTTGTAAATATTGTTTGAATGTAATAGACGATGAATTCTCGGGATTTTGGGAAAATGTGAAAATTGTTCGAATTGGTTGAGTATATAGGTTCATGTGTATATAGAATTTTTGTTGTTGTTTTTGTTTTGTTGTTTTCTTTGCTAAGTGCGATGGTTGAATTGCTAGCGATGGTAGGATTGGGATTAGCTGTATGAAGTCTGAGTAGTACGCTAAGGTTTTACTGTCGAAATTTTCTTTGCGAACGCACTAAGCATAAATTGTATAGGTGTTTGTTTTTGGTGTAAATAAAGTGATTCTTGCCGTAGTATCATAACCGTAGCTAAGGACTAAGTGTGGGGTAAACTTAGCTTAACCCGACCTTAGCCGAAGCTAATATGCATTTAGCTTGACATGGTGCTTGTTTATTTGTATTGACAGGTACAATGACAAGTAGGCAGGATAAGGGTAAAGGTGCATCTACTTCAGGCATCGGGAGAAAACGACTTAGACTGGGCACAGCAGTCCCAGCTGCACCAGTTGTTCCGCATGGCCAACGCCACCAGTACGGAACGAGGTGGGTAACCGATGAAGGGAAGAAGTGGTACGCTAAACACAAGGAAAACAAATACTTCCCTGAGGAGCATATTGCGCGGGAACCACTAGCACAGGAGTTACCCCGTATAGTGCAGAGGATCGAGGTAGCTGGGCCCAGCTTCATATTTCAGGAGCCCAAGGAGTGCAACTTACATTTAGTCTGGGAGTTCTATGCAAATTGGAACCCGGCAATCAGAAGCCACACAATAAAGATCAGAGGGCAGATAGTCACGCTGGAACCCCAGCAATTAAATGCCATCATTGGAGCGCGGGACACAGACGCCCACGTTCTTTGCCAGCTGAATATCACCCCACCATATGCCGATATTAGACGCACATTGTGTGGGGCTCGATCCACATCCAGATGGAGCAGACATAAGGAGAGGGGTTACCACCAAACTCTGCCGTATTCTCAAATGAACAGGGAGGCAAGAATTTGGCTGAAAATAGTTTGTTCGTGCCTGATCCTGGGGGTGCACATGACGGATGTGACCCGGGACCGTGTGTGCCTGGTGTATGCCCTGATGAAAGGTCTAGAGATTAATGTTGGGGCGGTCATCATATCCGCCATGAAGAGAGCCCGACTACACCAGGGCCACAGGTATGGGTTCGGCGGACTTATCACCACCTTCCTTCGGGGCCTCGATGTCGAGGAAGAGGCTTTGGACTACATCCCGCAGTTGGAGCGGAGGGCCCCTGATGTGACCAAAACTAAGGCCCACGACACCACACACGGGCCAGTGCTGACACTTGGCGAGCGACATGCTCGCGACGACCAGTACATGGCACGGATGTTTGGTATGCAAATGCTTCAGCTTCGGATTGGTGGGAGACCAGCCACAGAGGAGGAGTTATGGCAGCTGGAGCTGGATTACCCATTTGGCAAAAACGCCAGGGCTTTATGCCGAGTGGGGCCAGCATTTGTAGAGCCCACTGACGATGATGTCCCCACGGACGAGGAGACACATCGGGAGGACTCCAATGTGGAGTCCGATGACGACGATGGAGGTGACTCGGACATGGGCGATGAGGCAGCAGCACCGGATGAAGAATTCGAATATTTCGACTGATCAGGGAGTTCCACCACCCAAAATTTTGTGATTTGAATTTTTGTGAACACTGGGGACAGTGTTCGATTTAAGTGTGGGGTGGGGAGTAGTTAGGTGCTGGGGGCTGGGCTGGTTTGCTTGTATGTTCTTTCCTCTGTTTGTTTTGTATGTTTAAGTTTCCCTGTGTTTGTGAAGTGCAAATTGGTTTGTATCTGTATATATTTGTGGTAATTGATGATGTGTGTTGTGAAATGTTGTGGTTTGCCAGCTAAGTCTGTAAAAATTTTTGTAAATATTTTTCTTATGTTTTTTTTCTCTATCGAAATGATCGATATTTTTAAAATTTTGCGAAAATATTTTGTACATATTAAAATATTTTGTAAATATTTTTCCATCGAAATGATCGATGTTTTGCAAAATTTTTCGATTTTTATTTTTAGGTCTCTCGGAGTTTGTTTTCGGTTCTTTTATCGAGAATAGTCCCATTGAACCGAAGTCATAGTTAGTGACCGTTCCCTATGATGGATGGATGACGACCGTCTTAAGGGAAATGTACTGAGTAGGAGTAGTGATTTTACTTTGTTTTCAGTTTTTTTTTTTGGTGGATTGCATCACGGAACCTGTAGTTACTATATGGTTGTGAAATTATGGTTGCGTGTTGTAATTGATATTCAAAATGTAAAAGTGATTCGTATGAAAGCATGCAATTTTGTAAATATGTTGAGTTACCTTGGCTGTAGAATTCGATTCGGTGTGATTGAGGCTTAATTTTTGAATTCATGTAATTGGTTAATTAAAGAGTCTGTGAATGCATCTTGAATCGAGCATGTGCATGAAGTGTGAAGTGAGGTGTTGTTATTCCATGCTATTGTGAAGTGTCTAGAACTTTCCTAGTGTGTGTACAAAACTAAATGAAGGAGGTGTAGTGTTGGAAAGGATGTAGGCATTTCTTTGTTTTAACCGAGAGTTTCTATTCTTTTCTTGTCATACACTACCTTTTTATGTGATTGTATACCCTAGCCAGCCCGTTGAGCCTTTAGCCGATTATTTCTTTCTTTTGTCCAAAAATTGTATAAACTGAGCTTAATTTTTCTTTTCATTAGCCGTAAAGTCTATACAAAACTCTTAAGCGCTTAAGAAGAACAGAAAAAATTTTCCCAAAGTGTCAAAGAGTGAGAATAGTGGAAAGAAAAAGAAAAGCAGAGTGAGGAAAGAAAAGAAAAGGTTGAAGAGGCACTTGTTATAATGAAATGATAATGAAGGTGCATGAAAAACATTTGTTGTTGTGTCAAGTGTGTTTGGTGAAATGGGCCATACGAAAGTAAATCAGCATGAATGGGATGATGAAAAAAAAAAGAAGAGAGAAACAATGTCATGAGTTGAGGGGAAGGTGTTGAAAAGGCGCTTAATGATGCTAGTGGCTATTATTAGCCAATCCAATGTGTACTAGTTCTATAGCTTCCATTACAACCCCTTAAAGTCCTACGTGATCTTATATTGCATTTCTTTATATTAGTGGAGTAATACACTAAGGGCCAGCTTATGGGTCATGACATGATGCATGTGAATTCTTTTGGGAGAGAGAGTGAAATTAATTTTTACATGCCCCTACTTGAATGTTTGTGTGTCACATGAACAAAAAGGGGAAGATTCTCTTGAGTTGTGAGGGCACATGCTTGATGAAAGATTGATTTTCGTGTCGGATATCTTGATTAGCTGATTTTCATGAGTTTGCCGATATCGAGGGTCGATTCTTAAAGTCTAGGAAGTCTTGATGTATTAAAGGTCATTGCATTGTAAGACCATGCATGTTTTCTTGATGATTTACAATATTGAATGATCGGTATGACCGTAGCTCAAATTGTCGCACCATAGTAGCGAAGGTTGGGATGTAATTTGCATGAGTTGTGTATGTGTTGTTCGAGGACGAACAAGGATTTAAGTGTGGGGTAAGTGATCTTGGGCAGATTCATATGCCCAAGTGATACTCAAACGTATCATTTTCTCCTTGTTTATTGTGCAATGTGTATACATTTTCATGTAATTGGCAATAAAATGTGAATTTATACTAACCAACATGATTAGCATTGTTTTGTAGGTAAAGCATGATTTTTAGGAGCTAAAATGCATGTTGGAACAATATCGGAGTTGGACTTGGATGCGAGCACGAAAAAGACATTGGACTGCACAATGCAAAGGGGCTCCGCGATGGAGCCGTGCCACGCTACCATCGCGGAGGCACACTGCCTGGAGGGCAATTTAATTATCAAATTCTAGTGGAGCCTCGCGACAGCTCCGTGGCACGGAGGCAAGCCTCCGCGTTGCATGTCGTGCCACATTGAGGCTATATTCCCGGACCCCAGATTTCCAGTGAGGGTCCGCGTCCACGCCGTGTCACGGAGGCAGTGCTCCGCGTTGGCCTCCGTGACACGTTGCTTGTTATTCCGGGAAAAATTCCCAATAGTATAAATAGAACACTTAGGCTTATTTTTAATTAATTCAGACTTGGTGGAGCAAGGACGTGGGTTACAGGCAGTTGAGGGACGAAAAAGCTAAAGGTTTTTCTCTCTTTCTTTCTTCTTTCAATCAATTGTTTGTATGATTAACACTTGTTTTAGGATGATTAATCCATAAATGAGTGGCTAATTATCTTCCTTGCTGAGGTTATGAACAATGGTGATGAATTCTGATTATTGAATTTTATGATTTTTCATCTTCTTCTTCTATGTTGTTCTATTAATTTTTGTTTCTACTGCATTAGTGTGTGGCCGACATTAATGTACATCTAAAAAGTCTGATTTCACTCGAGAGAGCACGAAATTGGAAAGTTGTGAATTAATAGGGTATTGTTCTTAACTTGATTTGGGAAAATTGGGTTTTGATGTGCTTTCCTGATAGAAATATACTTGAAAGTCGTATTAGTAGTAGAAACAGAAAATAATAGGGTGGTGATTCAGAACTCTGTTGTGTCATTGTTTGTTACAGAGGTAAAAGAATGGCAGTACGAGGACTCTGACTTAGTCCAGCTCAGAGATAGAGTTCAGAAAGGTAAGGAACCAGATTTTCAAGTGACTGAGGATGAAGTGCTACGTTGTAAGGGCCGCCTATGTGTCCCGAATGTTTCAGGGCTTCGCCAGCAGATCAAAATGAGGTACATTACGCTCGCTATTCTCTCCATCCAGGAGCAACAAAAATGTACCACCACATTAGAGACATCTACTGGTGGCCGGGTATGAAAGCTGAAATAGCTGAATTTGTATCTAGATGTCCTAACTGCCAGCAGGTGAAAGCAGAACACCGAAATCGGGCGGTCTGACGCAGGATATAGCCGTACCTTTGTGGAAATGGGAAGCGATAAATATGGATTTTGTAACAGGATTACCCCATACCAGACGCAGAAATGATTCTATTTGGGTAATCGTTGACAGATTAACAAAATCAGCCCATTTCCTGCCAGTACAAACTACATTCTCTGCTGAGGATTATGATGAACTGTATATTAGAGAGATAGTTAGATTGCACAGTGTTCCGGTGTCTATTATCTCGGATAGAGGAGCACAATTTACAGCGAGATTCTGGCAGTCATTCCAGAGAAGCCTGGGGACACAGATTAACTTAAGTACAACCTTTCATCCTCAGACAGACGGGCAAGCAGAACGAACTATCCAAACGCTCGAAGATATGCTACGAGCGTGTGTACTAGATTTTAGGGGTAGCTGGGACGAGCATTTGCCGTTTATTGAATTTGCCTATAATAACAGTTATCATTCAGCTATCCAGATGGCGCCCTTTGAAGCATTATACGGGCAGAAATGTAGATCACCGATCGGCTGGTTTGAAGTGGGGGAGATAACACTGATTGGGCCGAATATTATTCACTAGTCAGAAGAGGCGATGAAGCTTATCAGAGAACGCCTACTGACTGCTCAGAGCCACCAGAAATCTTATGCAGATATGCGGCGCAGAAATCTAGAATTTGCAATGGATGACTGGGTATATTTGAAAGTGTCTCCGATGAAAGGGGTGATGAGATTTGGCAAGAAAGGCAAGCTTAGCCCGAGGTTCATTGGGCCATATTAGATTCGGCAGAGAATAGGCCGAGTTGCATACGAGTTGAACTTGCCTCCAGAATTAGCGTCTGTTCACTCAATATTCCATGTATCTATGTTGAGGAAGTTTGTAGGAGACCCTTCTAAAGTTGTTCCAGTTCAGGATGTCCAGGTCACAGAAGAGTTAGCATATGAAGAGGTTCTAGTAGCTATACTAGACAGACAGTTCCGTAGACTGAGAACGAAAAATGTTGCTTCAGTGAAAGTATTATGGCGTAACAGGAACCGAGAGGAGATGACTTGGGAGGCAGAGGAAGATATGAAGACCAGATACCCTCATTTATTTCAAGCCTAGTCAGGCGACAGGTATATTAGTATTATTATCTTAGGCAGTGCCTCATAGTATACATATAAATGAGAAGGTCTATTTTAATCTATCATTTAAATACTATAATATTATGGTACATGTATGGGACTTTTTTGCATTTCAGGATTTTGGGATAGTCCATATTACTGGGAAACTCTGCCGAAATTTTTCTAGAAACAAGTTGAGTAAGTTGAGAAGTCCTCTAGATAGAAGTTTACATTCGAGGACGAATGTTCTTAAGGGGGGGAGAATGTTACACCCCGTAAAATTCCCAACACATAGATGGCCTATTCGTGTGTTGTTTAAGAGTATTTGAGATCCATACATGCTAGAAAAAGGCCTGGGAAAAGACCGGACGAGAAACTTGTCGAACCATCATGGAAGGAGCGGGGGCAGAACCCCTCCGCGATGGCAACATGTCACGGAGGTGGAGCCTCCACGTTGGCTCTGTGACACATTGGCCCTATCCAGGCCCAAGTACATAAACCCCTCACTTCGGCTTATTCCATAAAATTCTTATAATTTCCAGAAGAAGCGTAGGGGAACAGGGTAGAACGAAGATTCCTTACCAATATTCGTCCGATTACGCCGTCAAATGCGGTCCAAATTCAAATTAACTCCAGATACCGAGGTATTAAGTAGTGAGGAGCATTCCTATGGATTTAGTTTCGCGAAATTCGGCCGGCAAATCATCGTGCTACCGAACTAAGGTAAGAGAATTGCTCCAAATTAGTGTAAATATACTCCTATCCCTAAAGTGAGTATTTCTCCCTTATGGACTTTCAAGAAATAGCGAGTTTTCGACCGTTTTTCGATAAGCCAAAGTTTGGGCTATATATATATCGAAAGTGACGTTTTCTTTCAGAATATTGGTGTATTTAGTTTTAATTGACATATATGTAAATGCAGTTGGGAGGAACAGCTGGAGTACTGACCGAGCTTCATCTGTTAATCAGATAAACCGAGGTTAAGGTATGTAAAGTTATTCTTTCGGTAAGCCAGGAAGTACAGTCTAGAAAATAAATAGAATAAAGGCTATTAACAAATACCCAGCGTATAGGAACGATTTCAGTACAATTTCCAGCAAGCATGCTAGTATATCATTATGTATCATGCAATAATTAGAGTAACGGATAGTCAGATGATTTTAGATAGTAATGTGCTATCCGCTAGTAGCTCAGCATGGTCTTACGAGATACCCAGAATGGAAGTTGTAAAAGCAGTATAACGAATTAGCAAGATTACAGATAGTATGTATTACATTTGTTGAGACTGTATCCAGTAATAGATGGCACATTTTATATTATTGAGCTATATCCAGTTATAGATGGCATGTTCTATGTTATTGAATTATATCCAGATATAATCAGATCAGTAATCAGATATAGAAATAGCTCCAGACACCGATATAGCTCCAGATATAGATATAGCTCCAGAAATAGATATGGCTCTAGAAACTGATATAGCTTCAAATCACGGATAACAATAATCAGATAAACAGATAAAGGCCAGGTAGCAGTTAGCCCAGCAATCAGAAACTGTGCAAAACAGAATATAGCATCAGTTGTTTAATACGGACTGGCCTTGAAATAAGAGAAGAGAATATGATTAGTATTTCTTATTTGAGCATGCTTGCTGTGTATGTGTTTTGCATGTTGAGACTTGTTATGGCATGTGGGTGTCCTTTAGCATCCCCGCCGCCCCTGGGTTATAGCTGTGTCGATACCAGATTCAGATACCACCACCAGCTGGGCGATGCCGTCCGCCTAGAGGATGATGATGGACGACCACCATAATAATACAGTCCAGATTACCCTGCTTGCAGGGGCAGTTCAGTTCGCTCTACGCAGAGCCAGATTACGCTGTTTATAGGGGCAGACTACTCTGTGTGCACTTGTGGCCGGGGGCAGTATCAGATACAGATTTTTATAAAATTACCCTGTTGCGTGTTTGCACACAGGGGCAGTTTCAGTCACAAATACAGCAGCAGATTACCCCATTGAGTGCTTGCGCCCAGAGGAAGGAGTCTTCAGACTCAGACACAGTTCATTGTCAAAGCCCAAGGAATGAGCTATGTACCCAAGGGGGCCGGTAGGGGGAGCTCACAGTTATCAGCTGAGTGGAGTGACTTACTTTTGGTTGATTTAGACCCGAGTAGGGGTAAATAGATTGTTCTATTGGTTGGCACCTTTCAGCTTATGGGGGTCGGTCTGGTATTGTGTGTATTTATATGTATATCTATATGTGCTATTAGATACTGATAGACAGTAGGACGACACGTCATCAGGTACGCCCAGTTTAGTTACAGAATAGGTAAACTCTCCCCAGTTATCCTCAACCAGATAGACTCAGCTACTTCCTACTTATATGTCATGTTATTGTTGTTACCCATTTCAGTTGTATATTTCAGTTTTCTTTACATGCTCAGTACCTGTGGTCCTGACGCCTGTGGGGGCGCTGCATTGCTTTCCTGCAAGTACACCTAGACGAGGAGTCGATTCCTCATGATCCAGTCAGCAGAGTTATCGGCTCCTATCCTCCGGAGCTAGATAGTCGGAGGTTGTTCCTATTTCCTTTTTATTACAGTTTGGGTAGGTTGGGGCCCTGTCCCAACCAATCTACTATTACTTCCTAGAGGCTTGCAGTCTTTATATATTTCCCTGTGGTTAGTTGTGCCAGTCATGTGGGGCCGTGCGTATGTTTAGTTGTCTATATTGGCCGTGTGAGGCCTTATCCAGTCAGTAGTAGTGACCTTTCCGGTCACGTAGCTGTTCCGCATTTGTTATATTGAGTTAGAGATAACTAGACAACATGGTGACCTTATCGGCCCGCATAGATTTCCCTACATATGAATGATTCTGGATAGCTGATGATACAGTGCAGGTGGCTATAGTCCTGATTGGCCGGGGGCTGTATTTACAGTCGCTATATAGCCGGTTCGTTTCTTGAAATAGTGCTAGAGTCATCCAAAGCACCAGATGTGCTCAGGCTGGACCGTTTAGTAGCCCAGAGTCTAGCAGGCACCAAGTGCCCGTCATACCCCCCAAGGTGGGGTGTGACATCGAACCTGAGATTCGGGTCTTGTATCATGAAATGATACAACATAGAAAGTATGCGGTCAGTATGTGGAATGTACCGAGTATGCAAGATAAGTAAAACCGCTAAAGTAAGTAAAATCTTTAAAACACAATGCATTAATTCAACATAAAAATCAGTAGACTGAGAGTAGGGCTTGCATGCATTCTTTCTGAAATCATGATCCTTTCATAACATGACAATACATAACTTTTTAACATCAAACTGACTTGAATGATTCAAAGCTGAAATATGACATTCATAGAAAAGATGAACATTGAGTCACACCTTGCTTTTAGAACATGCATGTATAAAATAATAACCACGAGTAATGAATACGCAAATATAAATTGTATAGACAATGGGAGACTCGTCACTTGACCAACATACCACAATAGAAGTTAAGTGGTCCCAACTATCACACTCAAGTGGGCAGAGCCATCCAAAACCTTGCTAGGGCTAAGAACTCTACCATGATATCGATATCCAGATGAAGGGGCATTAGGGCCGGGATAGCTCACAAGGAAGGTCCCACTAATAAAATCACGTCATCCTACATTGGCGCGTAGTTCTGGGGCATAGGATAATCGACCCTTAACCCGCTCGGTGCTAGACTCTTCTCCCAAAAACATGCATATATTATACATCCTATATAACAAATCTCAACATCGTCCATGGACGAAGCTCAATGACCAATTACATCTCAAATACGAAATCATGCATATGAGAAACTTTAGCTCAAAACATACCACAAGCTAAAAGCGTACATGAGACCTTTGCTCCAAAAACCATGTGGTAAGATATGCATAGGAAGACTTAATTCAAAACATACCACAAGCTAGAATATAATATTTTGCAGGCTTCGTGACCTTGGGAAGAATTGCATGCCCACGTGATACTCAAATGCTTCATTTCTACTTGTTTATCTATTGTTATGCGTACATTCTCATGTGATTTTTAGTTAAATGTGAATTTATACTAACCAACATGATTAGTGTTGTTTTGCAGGTAAAAGGAAATTTTGGAAGCTAATATATATGTTGGTGAAGTGTGGAAATGGACTTGGAAACAAGGAGTGGAAGTTGACAAGGGAAAGCAGCAAAAATAAGGGACCGTGTCACGCTACCATCGTGGAGGCATTCTGCTTGGGATGAATTAATTATGTCAAAATCCAGTGGAGGTTCACGTTACCTCTATGTCACGGAGGCAGTGCTTCGCGATGCACTCCGTGTCACGTTGAGTGTGATTACATGGAACCTCAAGTGCCAATGAAGGTGCGGAATAGCATCGTGGCACGGAGGCAAGGCTCCACGATGCAAGCCGTGCCACGTTGAGGTGCAATTACCTGGGAGCCGACTTCAAGTGAGGGTCCGCGATATACCCATGGCACGGAGGGAGTGCTCCGTAATACACTCCGTGCCACGTTGCTTGTTATTCTGGGAAAAATTCTCAATAGTATAAATAGCACACTTAGGTTTTATTTTAAACATTCTGACTTGGTTGAGGAAGAACGTGGGTTACAGGTAGTTGAGAGGACGAAAATTCTAGGGTTATTCTTTTCCTTTTTCTCTTTAATTTCAATTGCTTGTATGAATTCTACTTATTTGAAGATGTTTAATCCACGAATAAGTGGCTAATTCATTTCTTGCTGAGGTTAAGGATAATTGTAGAGGAATGTAATTATCGATCATTTCAGTTTTCATCTCTTCTTCAATGGTTGTTCTATCAATTCTTGTTTTTCTGCATTAATGTTTGGCCAATATTAATGTATATCTTAGAAATCCAACTTTGATTTTGAAAAGGAAAGAAATTGGACAGATGTGAATTGGTAGGATATGATCTTCTCTTAGTTGAGAAAATGAAGAATTGATTTACGTTCAGAATAGAAATATATCTGAAAGTCTTATTAGTCATTTATGGAATTGGTTATGTATGGCTAGAGCATGAGATTCTTAAATCACAGAAATGTAGAATACGGTTTCATGATTCTTTAATTGGATAGGAGTCGAAAGATCCAATCCATTGGCAATTAATTCCTGACTAGCAACCGAAGAGAAGATTGACTGAAGTGAATTAAGAAATTACATCCCGGCATGCCTGCCTTAACATCATCTTGTTCAATGCTATTGTTCAGACTCAAATTATAATCTAGACTTAGATTCTTATTAATTAGTGATCTTAACTCATAAAACATTATTTATTTGGTTGTCTGCATTCGTAGAGATATCCTTCACTGATACTTAAGTTAATTAATACCGTAGTTCAGTCCCTGTGGGATCGATACTTGGCTTGAAATAAGCCATTTTACTACTTGTACGACCACGTGCACTTGCGTGTAGTTTTGGAGTCGAGTAAGTTTTAGGCGCCGTTGTCGGGGAACTGGGAATTGGTAAATTTAATTTCTTAGTGTTAGTTTACAATTTTAATATAAGTGCTGACAACTTGATCTTAGCCTTTCTCTTGTAGGTATTGAATTTTTTTTCTGAATGCTGGCAAGAGATAAAGGGTTGGTAGATTCATTTATAGAGCCGGAGAGACAATTTCATCACCAAAGAAGGGAAGCTCTAGAGAAGAAGCTGCAATTGCTAAGAAAGGCAATTCTGGAGCAACAACAGAATCCACCACTTGTGAGGGAAGTTTTAGTGCCCAAGGAGATGGCAGCAAGGCCGGTCCGCGAAGTGGAAATCCCACATGCAAACAATGTTACATCTAGTATTCGCAGACCAGAGCCAGGAGAGAGGTTCAAGCTTCAATAGAACATGGTGCAGTTGTTTCACACCAGCCGGCAATTCACAGGTCTCCCTCATGAAGATCCACAACAACATCTCCAAAACTTTTCGGAGATAAGTGACACTTACATTCCCGCTGGAGTATCATCCGACTATGTGCGGCTTACATTATTTCCATTCTCATTATTAGGGGAAGAAAAGAGATGGTTGAAAGCTGAACCACCTAATTCTATCACCACTTGGGATGATCTTGCAAGAAAGTTTTTGATACGATTCTTTCCATCTGGGAAGACATCCCGACTTAAAAGTCAAGTTCTAAGTTTTAAACAAAGAGAAGGAGAGAATTTGTATCAAGCTTGGGAGAGGTTCAAGTCTATGCTAAGGGACTGTCCTCATCATCACCAATCTAATGATGTGTTGGTGCACACATTTATTGAGGGTTTAGAACCACATACTAAAATGCAGCTGGTGGGCAGGCATTGGAGAAGACTTATGAGGAGCTTTACACTTTGTTAGACCGTATTTCACAGGGAAATCTAGAATGGAATGCGGATTCAACTCGAGGAGGAATGAGGAAAGTTGTAGGAGTTTGTGAGGTGGATGGTTTTACAGCTATTGTTGCACAGATAGCTACGTTGCAAAATCAACTCAACACCCACTTCAGCAGTATGAACTTGAATCAAGCACAAACACCAGTCAATGCAGTTCATCAGGTGTAGTGTGAAGTATGTGGGAGTAGTGAACACTCAGCTGAGTGTTGTGGTGCAAATCCAAACTCGATCAATTTTATTGGGAACGCCTAGAGGAACAATAATCAACACTATGGCAAAACTTACAACTCAAATTGGAGGAATCATCCAAATTTCTCTTGGGGGAGTAATAGCCATCAAGGTCAGAGTTCGAATTAGGGCGTGCAGAGAAATCAAGGGGGGCATTAAAATTTTCAGTCTCAATACAAAGGAAACAATGCACCTCCTCCACCACCCAACAACATTGAGGATATGTTCAAAACAATTATAGTTAACCAAGAGCAAATGCAAGCTAATTATGTGAAATTAGCGGCTGACATGAAAAATCAGCAGTTAGCTACAAAGGCGTTGGAGTACCAGTTTGGACAATTAGCTGAAGCTCAAAACACCAAGCCTAGAGGAGGACTACCAAGTGATACTGATTGATGGAGTATGCTAAGGTGGCGCTTACTGAGGAGTGCACTTCGCAGATACAGAACAGGTTGCCGACAAAGCTCAAGGATCCTGACAACTTTACCATTCAGATTAAAATTGGGCAAAGTATTCGAGCTCGTGGATTATGTTATTTGGGAGCAAGCATAAACTTGATGCCGACATCGGTGTTCAATAAGTTGGGGCTGGGCAGCCCTAGACCAACTACTGTGATCTTGTAGCTAGCTGACCATTCTTTGGCCAGACCAGATGGTATTGTGGAGGATGTGCTAGTGCAAGTGGGCTCCCTCATTTTCCTAGTGGATTTTATTATCTTGGATTTCGAGCTGGATACGGAAGTCCCATTTATTTTGGGACGTCTTTTCTTGGAAACCAGGCGAGCTTTGATTGATGTGGTTGCTGGGCAGCTAACCATGCGAGCACATGACAAAGTAGAGGTGTTTGATGTGTATAAGGCCATGAAGCTACCGGCCATTTATGAGGAGCTGTCTGCGATCAATGTGCAAAATTAGGAAGCAATTCTGCAGATTGTTGACTCTAAGGACCCATTGGAGAGAGCCTTGACGGGCTCTGATCATTTTGGAGACTGTGCTACATACGAGATGGTGCAGATGTTGAACGAGCCAAAATGGTTTCCCAAGAAGCGAGACTTTGAGGCGTTGATGAGATCCTTGGAACCATTGCCAAAACCATCAATTGAGGAGGCACCAAAATTGGAGTTGAAGACGTTGCCTCCAAATCTGAAGTATGTATTTCTAGGGGAAGATGACACCTTACCAGTCATCATTTCCGCAGAACTGACAGAGGCACAAGTGAGTGAGGCATTGGTGGTCCTCAAGAGGTGAAATAAAGAAATGGGGTGGCGAATGTCGGACATCAGAGGAATTAATCCAGCTTTTTGCACACACAGGATTTTTATGGAATAAGGATCAAAGCCAACTATACAACATCAGTGGAGGTTGAATCCGGTGATGAAGGATGTAGTAAGGAAGGAAGTGATTAAGTGGTTTGATGTAGGTGTGGTATATCCCATTTCAGACAGTGAATGGGTCATTCCCGTTCAGTGTGTCCCAAAGAAAGGAGGGATGACCGTGGTCACCAATGAAAAGAATGAGCTGATTCCTACACGCACAGTCACAGGCTGGCGAATTTGCATGGATTACAGAAAGCTCAATGAGGCCACGAGGAAAGATCATTATCCTATCCCATTTATTGATCAGATATTGGACAAGTTGGCAGGTAAAGAATATTATTGTTTCCTTGATGGATATTCTGGCTATAATCAAATAGCCATAGCACCGGAGGACCAGGAGAAGGCCACTTTTACATGTCCTTATGGGACATGTGCTTTCAGGAGGATGCCATTTGGTCTATGCAATGCACCAGCCACATTTCAGAGATACATGATGGCGATCTTTCACAATATGGTGGAAGATTTTGTCGAGGTATTTATGGATTATTTTTCTGTTTTCGGTAATTCGTTTGCTACATGTTTCCAGAATCTTGACGGGGTGCTAGCTCGATGTTAAGACTCTAACCTTGTGCTCAACTGGGAGAAATGTCATTTTTTCATCAAGGAGGGTATCGTCCTTGGCCATAAGGTGTCATGCAAGGGTTTGGAAGTCGATCGTGCAAAGATCAAAGTGATTGAAAAGCTACCACTACCAGTGCCAGTGAAGGGCGTTCGCAGTTTTCTCGGACATGCAGGGTTCTACAGACGGTTCATCAAGAACTTCTCTAAAATTTCTAGAACGATATGCCAGTTGCTAGAAAAAGAGGTGAAGTTCGAGTTTGACGAGGATTGTGTTAAAGCATTCGAGGAGTTAAAATAGAAGCTAGTAGAAGCACCTATTCTTATTTCTCCGGATTGGGAGCAACCATTTGAATTAATCTGTGATGTAAGTGACGTGGCTGTAGGAGCTGTATTTGGGCAGCGGAGGAATCGAATTTTTCATTCCATTCATTATGCAAGCAAAAAACTTGATGCAGCCCAAGTCAATTATGTAGTCACGGAAAAGGAGATGCTAGCCTTGGTGTTCGCATTTGATAAATTCAGGTCCTACTTGCTGTGTTCTAAAGTAGTGATGTATACTGATCATGCAGCAATTTGGTATCTGTTGAAACAAGAAGGATGCAAAGCCCAGATTAATAAGATGGATATTGTTGTTACAAGAGTTTGACCTAGAGATTTGGGATAGAAAGGGGAGCGAGAATCAAGTGGCAGATCACCTATCGCGATTGGAAAGCCGGTTGCATATAAAGGAAGGTGATATTATCAAAGAAGAGTTCCCAGATGAGCAGCTCTTGGCAATAAAGGAAGCTGAAATTCCTTGGTATGTAGACATTGTGAATTTGCTGGTAAGTGGAGTCTACCCACCGGAGGCTACGACTCAGCAAAGAATGAAGTTGAGATATGATTGCAGGTATTACATATGGGATGAGTCGTATCTATTTAAGAAAGGACCAGATCAAGTGATGAGACGATGCATCCCAGAGAGCAATATTCCAGAAGTATTAAGGAGTTGTCACTCATCGTTGTATGGAGGGCACCACGGAGGTGAGCGGACAGCTCACAAGGTGTTACAGTCAAGTTTCTTTAGGCCTACACTGTTCAGAGATTCTATAGCATACGTAAAAATGTGTGATAGATGTCAAAGAACATGCACAATTGGTAGAAGATAGGAGATTCCACTGCAACAGATATTAGAGGTTGAGATTTTTGATGTATGGGGAATAGACTTCATGGGCCCGTTTCCACCGTCATTTGGTAATCGTTACATCTTGGTAGCGGTTGACTATGTATCTAAATGGGTCGAGGCAACAGCTTGTCCCAAGAATGACAGCAAGGTGGTGACGAAATTTGTGAAAAAGCATATTTTCACCAGGTTCGGGACACCTCGAGCTATTATCAGTGATGGAGGGGCGGTGAATGCGAGTTTCAAAAATTTGCAAGATAAGTATGGGGTGCGGCACAAGGTAGCAACAGCGTATCATCCCCAAACTAGTGGGCAAGTGGAGGTGTCGAACAGAGAGATAAAGCAGATTCTAAAGAAGACAATGAATGCACAACGAATTGATTGGTCAAGCAAACTTGACGATGCGTTGTGTGCTTATAGAACAGCATACAAGACACCCATTGGAACTTCTCCGTACAGATTGGTCTATGGAAAGGCATGTCATTTACCTGTGGAGCTGGAACATCGAGCTTTTTGGGTTGTGAGAAAGTTGAACATTGATCTGGAGCTAGCAGGGAAGAAATGATTGATGCAACTCAGTGAACTAGATGAGTTTGGGTGGCATGCCTATGAAAGTGCCAAATGCTACAAGGAGAGAACTAAAAGATGGCATGACAGGCATATGGTGCATCAGATCTTTGAGCCAGGGAAGAAAGTGTTGTTATTTAATTCTAGGTTGAAGCTTTTTCCAGGTAAATTGCGGTCCAAATGGTCAGGGCCGTTCAAAGTGGTGAGAATGACCCCACACGGGGCAGTGGAGTTGTGGCAAGAAGATAGAAGTGCCACATTTTTGGTGAATGGGCAACGATGTAAGCATTATTGGGGTGAGGACGTTATTCGAGAGAAGACATCCATCACTGTAGAGGATGATTGAGCATGAATAGCGTCAAGCAGCGACGATAAATCAGGCGCTGCACGGGAGGCAACCCGTGAATGTGTTGTAATAGAAGAGTAGAATTATTCGGAAAAAAAAGAAAAAAAAAACAAAGACAAAGAAAAATAAAAACTCTTGTGTTGAAACCTATGATTTCTAACCAATTTCTTGTGGTGAAATGATTTTCAGGTGGAACGGAGGGCAAAAATACAAAAACAAAAACAAAGGAAAAAAGTCAAGGTAAGAAAATAAAAATAGGCATATTCCAGTGAGCCTGCACGATGGCTCCGTGTCACGGAGGAGGGCCTCCGCATTACCCTCCGTGACACGTTGAGGCTTATTCTGGATTTTTAAAAATCCAGAATGCCTGCGTGATGGCTCCGTGTCACGGAGGCAGTGCTCCGCATTGCAATCCGTGACACGTTGAGGTGTATTTCGCGTCGTGTCACCTCGGGTCATCGGGTAACCCGCGCGAAAAAACCTAAATTTAACCCCAATTCCTTCATTTTTTTCCTACTCTCTCATTTCCTCTGTGACCCACACCCACAATCCTCTTCTCCCCCAACGTGACACGGACTTAGTGATCAACTTTCTTCAAGTTTTCTTCAATTGCATCGAAGAAAAGGTATGTTCTTGAATTTTTCCTTATTCTTGCTCAAATTATTGATTCTTGAACATGTTTTGTGATTAAACCTTGCCCTAAGTAGGAAATAAGCTTGAAATCACTTGAGTTATGATTGAATGATTTTCATAGTATCATTGTTAGTACATGAACTCAATGATTGCATGTTTTATTGAAATTCTTGCGAAATTGATAGCTAAGGTTGAGGATTGAATAGGAAGAAGACTAAATAATTTAAAAATGTTGATAAATTGGGTTGTGCATGTTGGTGAAGTAAAATGTAGTGTGATTGATGTTGAATATGCTAAGTTAGACGAGGGATTTTCGGGAGAATGCAAATGGAGAATTACATAGGTTGTTGAAAAAAAATTGCAAAGTGCTAATGATGATGTAATTGAATCGATGGAAAATTTTTTATTCATTGTACGAAGGCTGAGTAGTACAAAGTAATTATCCCATCGAATTATATGAATACGCTAAGCATGTTGAACGCTAAGAATGGCGTGATTAGGAATGTCTTGTTGAATTGAGTTGATTGTGGTTAAAGACTAAGTGTGGGGTGATCCAATTAAACCCAACCTTAGTGGTAGCAAATTATGACTGGCATAACATTTGGACTGTATGTTTGAATGTACAGGAACAATGTCAGGCCGATAGGACAAGGGCAAGGGCGCATCCACATCGGACACCAGTAGAAAGAGGATAAGATTGGGTACAACAGTTCCAGCTGGACCAGCGGTTTCTAGAGGTCAACGCCGACAATACGGAACCAGATGGGTGGCCGATGAGGGGAAGAAGTGGTATGCCAAACATAAAGAAACCAAATACTTCCCAAAGGAGTAGATAGCACGGGAATGGCTGGCAGGAATTCCCGCGAATTGTGCACCAGATTGACACAGCTAGGCTAAACTTCATTTTCGAAGATCCCAGAGAGTGCAATCTTCATCTTATCCGGGAGTTCTATGCAAATTGGAACCCGACCTTATGCAGCCACACCATAAAAATTAGAGGGCAGGTTGTCACTTTTGAACCCCACCATCTGAATGCAATCCTGGGGGCACGGGACCCAGACGCTCATGTCCTTCGTCAGCTGAACATCACTCCACCCTATGCGGACATCAGACGAACCTTATGTGGAGCCCGATCGACAATGAGGTGTGGTAGGCACAAGGAGAGGGCTTACCATCAAACATTGCCCTACTCTCATATGAACCGGGAGGCTCGGATTTGGTTGAAGATTATGTGTTCATTCCTGATCCCGGGGGTGCATATGACAGATGTCACCCGGGATAGAGTTTGTCTGGTGTATGCCCTGATCAAGGGGCTGGAAATCAATGTTGGGGCGGTAATCATCTCCTCCATGAAGAGAGCCCGACTGCATTAGGGGCATAGATACGGGTTTTGTGGTCTGCTTACCACGTTCCTGAGGGGCCACAATATTGAGGAGGAGGCCCTAGATTACATCCCACAAATCGACAGGCGTGCCTTGGATGTCACCAAAACAAAGGCACCTGGCACTACTTTTGGGACGGTGCTCACACTAGCCGAGCGACATGCTCGGGATGATCAGTACCTGGCCCGCATATACGGGATGCAGATGTTACAGTTGCGCATTGGAAGACGGCCCGCAACAGAAGATGAGCTGTGGCAGCTCTATTTGGATTACCTATTCAACGAGAATGCCCGAGCTTTATGCAGAGTGGGGCCCGCATTTGTGGAGCCCGTGGATGATGATGTCCCTACTGATGAGGAGACACGCCAGGAGGACTCAGATGTTGAGTCGGACGAGGACGGCGAGGGCGATTCTGACATGGGCGATGAAGCACTAGCACCTGATGAAGAAGTTGAATACTTTGATTGATCAGGGAGTTTCACCACCAAACCTTTGTGATATTTTGATATTATGTGAACACTAGGGATAGTGTTCGGCTGAAGTGTGGGGGTGGGAGTAGTTAGGTGCTAGCTGTTTTGTTTATGTTTTGTTTATGTTTGTTGTGCTTGTGCTAAATGTGACCTTGTGACCCTGTGCTTCGTGTTCTGTAATTAATGCTGGTGTCGTAATGAATCTTGAGTTGTTGTTGTGTTGTTGTTATGTATGATGTGTAAATATTTTTCAAATTATATTTTTATCTTTTTCTATCAAATTTTTTTGTTGTTGAAATTTTATTATGTCTGGTTTCTCGGCTTTTGTTTTCGGTGCTTTTACCAAGAATAGTCCCATTGAACCGACGTCGCAGATAGCGACTATTCCCTATGATGGATTGATGATGACCGTCTTAAGGGAAATGTAGTCGATAGGAGTAGTTTTTTCTCTTTTTCTTCTTTCTTTTGTTTGTTTCCCAAACGTATTGCTAATTAATGTTTCGGAATTCTTGTTACGTGATGTACATGATAGTAAGATGCAAAGGTGATTCATATGAAAGCATGAAAATGTGTTAAACATGTTGAGATACCTAGGCCATAGAGTTTGATTCGGTGTGATCGAGGCTTAATAGTGAATTCTTGTAATTAGTTGATTGAAGAGTCTGTGAATATGTCCTGAGATAAGCATGTGCAATGAGTGTGAGGTGAGGTTTCAACTATTCCATGCTATTGTGAAGTGTATAGAACTTGCCTGGTGTGTGTACTAAACAAAATGAAGGATGTTGATTGTAGGAAGGACGTAGGTATTTCTTTGAATAAACCGAAAGTTTCTCCCTTATCATACACACCTTCACTGTTACATCCTAGTTAGCCCCATATAGCCTTTAGCCTATTCTTTGAGAGAAACAAACCAAGCTTAATCCCTTCTTTTCATTAGCCGTGAATTTGATCAAAAACCCTTAAGTGCTTAAGAAAAACAATTTTCCCAAAGTGTAAAGGAGTGAGAAGTGTGAAACGGAAGGAAAGCGGTAGATGTGAAAGCTAAAGAAAAGGTCAAAGGTGCACTTGTTGAAACCGGTTAATTAATAGTAGAGAGTAAGAAAATCAATGAATGAGAAAAAAATAAAGATGCATAAATACTCTGTGCTAGCGAGTCGAGTGTGCTTAAAGAAATAGGAACAAAAACAAAGAGAAAAATTAATGAATGAGAGGATGGAGGAGGAAGCAATGCCGTAATGAAGGTGGGATGTATTGAAAAGCGCTTAAGGAAGCTAGTTGCTATTATTGGTTAGCCCAGTATTGACTAGTTCCTTAGCTTACATTACAACCCATTAAGTCCTACGTGATCTTACATCACGCGTCCTTATATTAGTGGAGTAAAACAATAGAGGCAAGCTTATGGTTCATGACATGATGCATGTGAATTCTTTGGGAGAGCGAGGGAAATTGTAATTGTATACCCCTACATGTAGTGCTTTGGAAATCTTATGATGGCAAATGGGGTAATTCTCTCATGTTGTGTGGTCACACACTTGACGAGAGATAAAATTTCGTGTCGGATCTCTTGATCAGTTAATTTGCATGAGTTTGCCAAGATCGAGAATCGATTCTTGAGGTTAGGAGGTCTTAATGTGGTGTACTTCATTGTATTGATGATACCATGCGTGTCTTCATTGATGATTTGCTATCCTAAATAATCTGTATAGTTGTAGCTTGAATGGTCGAGCCAAATTGGTTATGCGTGGGTTTCAATTGCATGAGATGTGAAAGTATTGTTCGAGGACGAACAAGGTTTTAAGTGTGGGGTAAGTGATCTTGGGCAGAATTGCATGCCCAAGTGATACTCAAATGCTTCATTTCTACTTGTTTATCTATTGTTATGTGTACATTCTCATGTGATCTTTAGTTAAGGTGCAATTACCTGGGAGCCGACTTCCAGTGAGGATCCGCGATATCCCCGTGGCACGGAGGGAGTGCTCCGCGATACACTCCGTGCCACATTGCTTGTTATTCCGGGAAAAATTCTCAATAGTATAAATAGCACACTTAGTTTTATTTTAAACATTCTGACTTGGTTGAGGAAGAACGTGGGTTACAGGCAGTTGAGAGGACGAAAATTCTAGGATTATTCTCTTGCTTTTTCTCTTTAATTTCAATTGCTTGTATGAATTATACTTATTTGAAGATGTTTAATCCACGAATGAGTGGCTAATTCACATCTTACTGACGTTAAGGATAATTGTAGAGGAATATAATTATCGATCATTTCAGTTTTCATCTCTTCTTCAATGGTTGTTCTATCAATTCCTTTTTTTCTGCATTAATATTTGGCCAATGTTAATGTATATCTTAGAAATCCAATTTTGATTTTGAAAAGGAAAGAAATTGGACAGATGTGAATTAGTAGGATATGATCTTTTCTTAGTTGAGAAAACTGAGAATTTATTTACGTTCAGAATAGAAATATATTTGAAAGTCTTATTAGTCATTTATGGAATTGGTTATGTATGGCTAGAGCATGAGATTCTTAAATCACAGAAATGTAGAATACGGTTTCATGATTCTTTAATTGGATAGGAGTCGAAAGATCCAATCCATTGGCAATTAATTCCTGACTAGCGACCGAAGAGAAGATTGAATGAAGTGAATTAAGAAATTACATCCCTGCATGTCTGCCTTAACCTCAGCTTGTTCATTGCTATTGTTCAGACTGAAATTATAATCTAGACTTAGATTCTTATTAATTAGTGACCTTAACTCATAAAACATTATTTAATTGGTTGTCTGCATTCATAGAGATATCGTTCACTAACACTTAAGTTAATTAATACAGCAGTTCAGTCCCTGTGGGATCGATACTTGGCTTTAAATAATCCATTTTACTACTTGTACGACCACGTACACTTGCATGTAGTTTTGGAGTCGAGCACTTCGCTCCAAAATAATGTGGTAAGCTTAGTTCGGGAAAATCATAATTTAAACTTAACATGTGGGCATTGCCCAAAGCTTTATCATACTTAGAAATACTCAATTCTCATTGAAAACATAATTATAGTCATGGGTAGTTTTAAATCATGCTTTTCATCATAATATATCATCATTATCACATTTGCTTTATAAATCTCACTTTTCATAATCATATCATAAATGGGCTTCCACATTCATAAGGCTAGAAATAAAATTTTTAGTTGAAATCATTATAAAATCAGTCCATGCTTTACAATTTCATAATAAAATCATAATCAATGCATACCCATGTAAAGAAATTGAAGATTCATGCATTTGGGTAGAAACCCCATACTTGATCATAGGTAATTCTCATATTTTGATAGAAATTGGGTATGGGTGTGGAAGAAGACACCCACTCATAACCCTAGATACCTGGAAGGGATTGATTCTACCACTCCTCTGATTTCCCAAGAGGGAATTGAATGAAAACCTTGGAGAATTTCTCTAGATCACCTCTTCAACCTCTGAAGCTCGCATGCATGGAAGGAATAATCGTAGAATAGGTTTTCCCCTCTTAAACCCACTAAAACGAGTCTTAAATGACGTAGTATAGGCTTCAGGAACTTAGGAATTACAAAAAGGCCCTTACTAAATTTGCAGGAAATTACTGCCAGGTGGTCCTAACGGACGACCTAATGACTCATGGTCCAAGGCAACGACTCGACACCTAGCTTGTCAAGTATGCTACTTGTCTAATCTCTTGGGCTCATAACGGAAAACATAATGACTCGTTAAGGTGACCATGACTCGTGGTCACCAGCCGTTGAGTGTACTATCCTTCACTTTTACCTTTTCCTTCTCCCTATCCCATGGCTGACCTAACGACTCGTGGGGTCTGACCATGAGTCATTTCCATGACCGTGGGGACCCTCTTTCATCAAACTTCCCAACTCCTCCCAGGCCTCCCCACGAGTCACCTGACGACTCTTGGGCTTTCCTCACGAGTAGTCCCACGATTTGTCTTGAGTCTGCAACATCACTCTTACATTTTCCTCGTTTCAACTCCCGGGTCTGACCTCTGGACTTTCGACGTATAACATTCATAAAATTCACCATTAAGAGTAATAGCAAGCTTAATCTTGTCTTCAATGGTGGTTCTTACCTTGAGGAAGAAGGAGAAAAAAAACTATTCAATATTTCTCTCTCTAACTCTACCAATATGGAATGGAATGTTCAGTTTTTTCTAGAGAATATGCAATAATATGTTAAAAATGCTCCTCAAATCCTATTTTGGACGATTTTTCCCTCCTAAAAATGGCCTCACTTGCAAGTCACTAACATTCCCCCGGTGACCATCTGCTAACGCTGCTCTGTCATAGCTAGGGCCAGTTGGGATTTGGCCGACATTGGCACCAATGTTTTGCGGGTGCTGACCCACGTTCCACCGGTGCTCCTTCCACTTCTCACTAGTATGCTCCAGTGTCTGGCCGACGTTTTTATTGGTCCCACCCAGTGGAATGTCGGTCCCATCTAATATAGCGTCAGTTCTCTTCTTTAGTTCCATGCTTTCGTTCAATTCCTTACCTTCACTTTAAGTTGAATGCCTGCATGAACAAAAGAGAAAAAGCATACTCCACCCAAAATGACTTAAAAAACCAAGAAAAAACTCCTGTTTAAAGCCTAATAAGTGGTAAATTACCAACTCATCAGAAAACTCCCAAACTGATCAATGGGTCAAATATGCTATAAAACATAATATCATAGGACATGAACATGAGTAACTAAAAATATGAGGAAACATGGGAGACTCGTCATAACCAACGACCATCACATATGAGTGCATGATGATCCCATGTCTTGCGTAAGTGGAGGAGAGCCATACTAAGCCTAGCTAGGGAAGAGGAACAATAAGGTGTGTTATCACGGTTTACCCTCAGGAGGGGGAAACACTCCCTTTAGAGGTCTCAAATACAAATATATACCTATGGTGGTACGTCGTTCGGAGACTGGGGTTCTGGAGATCCCTGGCCTACTCGATGCTAGACACTAATCCCAAAATATGTATATAGCTCATAATTATATTGTCAAAACATAACTTAAATTTTTTTCTTAAGAGTCTTGACTCCAAACATTTATGTAAAAATGATATCGTAAGCCTTGCTAAAATCATGATAAAACATACATAAGTTTACATGGGCTTTCCCAGATCATGAAATTAGACATACATAAGTTTACATGAGCTTTCCCAGATAAAGAAATTAGACATACATAAGTTTACATGGGCTTTCCCAAATTAACAAATTAGACATACTTGGAATAAGCTTCATAATTTGAAATCACGAAATCACAAGTTTAAGAATTCCTAAACATTCATGCATGCTTTGATAATTTATCATACTTGAAATCTTGGGCTCATAAGTTTGAAATTTATAAATCATGCGTAATAGGGCATAATTATCTGTCACAACCCGAACATAAGCCCATATCAAGACACGAGACAAGGAGCCTCGAGAGACTCCAAGTCGATCTATGGCATGAACATACATCTAACTCAATCAATAAAGCGGAAGACATAACATAATAACATAGCAGAAATTCAAACATAACATGAAAATCTAAACATACGACCCAAGTCTAAATTTGAGTACAATCTATTGTCTTAAAAGCCTCTAAGTCTGATGAGTTGATGGGATAAGACCCCAATTAACTCTCTGAATCTGAAAACAGAAAATATCAACATAACTGATAATGAATGGTCCTGGGGAGATGAGGACTAACTTGGAACACTGGCTAGTGGCGGGGTTGAGTCTGAAGACCGGAGCCTGTAACATAAAACGATACAACATAGAGTATGTGGTCAATACGTGAATGTACCGACTATGCAAGGTAAGTAAAACAACATAAATAAGTAAAATCATTTAAAACATGCATAATATAAAACATAATCAAGATAAGAATTTGAGAGTAGGGCTTGCATGATATTTTCTGAAATTGTGATCTGAACATAACATAACATCATAACTAAATTGATTGACCCAAAGCCTAAATCTGATAATCATAAGTAAAATTGAACATTGGGTCAAACCTTCTTTAGAACATATATAGATATCATGAACGATAAACATGCATAACTTAAATTATGAGAACAATGGGAGACTCGTCATATAACTGACATTACCACGATAGATCTTACATGGTCCCAACTATCACACTCAAGTGGGTAGAGTCGTCCAAAGCCTTGCCAGGGCTAAAAATGATACCATGATATCTATATCAAGCTTATGGTCCATTCAGGTAGGGGATAGCTCACAAGGGAGGTCCCAAAGTATATACATGATATGTAAACCTACATTGGCGCGTAGTTCTGAGGCATAGGGTTAAGAGACCCTTAGCCTACTTAGTGCTAGACACTACTCCCAAAGAAACATGCATATGCTCTCCATCGTTTTTCAATGAAGCTTACCATCATTGATTGATGAAGCTTAATAATCAAATACATATAAAATTTTAAATCATATATGAGGAGCTTTAGCTCAAACCATACCACAAGCTGAACATAATTTGGAGTCTTAACTCCGAAACCATGTGGTAAGCTAATTTGTAAAAACATAATCACACTTGAACATGTGGGCATTTCCCAACACATTAATCATTCTTGAAAATGCATAATTCATTTGAAAACATGATCATAAACATGGGTAACTTGAAAACATGCTTTTCATCAATAATATCTCATCATACTTGAACATTCATCATAAATCTCAACTTTCATGAACTTCTCATAAATGAGAATTTTAATTTATAAAGCTTGAAAACATGATTATCATTGAAAACAATGTAAAAATTTCCCATGAATCATAATTCAATAGTATAAACACATTTAGATCATACCCATGTAGTAAAGTAGGAATTTGATGCATTGGCTTAAAACCCCACAGGATCAACATATGAGTTTTCATGAATTAGAGAGGGATTTGGCATGGGTGTGAACAAATTCATCCATTCATAACTCTACAAACCTAATAGGATCTGATTTTACCACTTCTTTGATTGCCCAACAATGATTGAAGGAAAACTTGTAGAAAACCTAAGTTTGATCACCTTCTAAGCCTTCAACTTGCATGCAAGAATGTGAATGAGCATAGAATGACCTTACGCCTTATAAAACTGCCTATTTAAGCTTAAAACAATGTAGTTTAGGACCCTAGGGCTTCGGAATTATGGAAATACTCTTAATGAAAATCCTAGAAAAATTGAACTCCCAGCGACAACGGACATTTGTACGATCCGTTGTTAGCTCCTATGGTCCGTTGATACCACATCGTTCCTATTCCGTGAATCTAGGTCTCTAATCCCACACCACGACCAAACAGGACGAGTCACTACTAGCTCAAACGACTCGTTGCTGCGAGTTGTCGTCAACACAGCCTTAACTTGGGGATCCCTTTAAACAACTGCTGATGACGGCCTGTTTTTCCCTGCAACGGGTCATTCCACGACTTGTTACTTCCTCCTTGACCAAGGACAACTCTCACCACAACTATATCCAATGACTCGTAACATCAAACAATGGGTCGTTCGTAGACCCATTACTTCTAACTCAAAACCTACAGTGCCTCACCACGGACGCATCCAATGGGTCGTTGGTGGCACCAATGATCCATGCCACGACCCATTCTGAGAAGGTTTTCAAAATTTCTGCCACTTTATTTTTAAGTCCCAGGTCTATCCCTGGGCAATTTCGGGGTATTACATTATTATAACCTTGAAATCATCAATTCATGAGGGATTTGATAGTAAAAGATGCCCTAATAACTATATTTCATCAATTTGAACATGACGGAATTGCACCCATAGAAATAGCATAGGTAATTGCATGGAATTGGGTTAAACCCTAGAACTTCAACATAGCATGATTGGAGACTTAAAACTGTAGATTAAAGATGAAATAAAGAATAATGGTGGAAGAATTTCCCCATTCACAACTCCTACATACCTGAGTAATGGACTCCTAGAGTTGTCTTAAAAACCCATGAAAGATTCAAAAAGATTTGATGAAGAACCCTAGCCTTGGTCTTGAGAGAGGATCTTCAATCTACTATTATTTTGAAAGAATGAGGACATAGGCTAGGTTAAATCTCTTAATACACTCTTTAAGAAATGCTATGACATCATTTAGGGGTTAGAAGATTAAGGAATTACAAAAGTATCCCGAGAAATCTAGATGAATTTGAATAACTGAGTGTCCTGATAGTGGTCGTGATGGGCCGTCACTCGCCTAATGGTTTGTCTCCCTCGCTGTCAACCCATAACAAAAGAAGGGTCATGACTAGCCCTTTAGTTACTGTAGAAGTGACAGGCCGTCACTCCCTTGACGATCTGTTAGGTCATCTGTCAAGGGATACTGAGGCCTGGCCACGAAGTGTAAAGTGATGGTCCATTGCAAGACTAGCAGCCATCAACCTTGCTGTTAGAGCTGCGATGGCCTGTCGATCACCTAACGGGCCCTGATTCCCACTGTCACACCTATACTAGATCTTCGAATTTCAGTTATTTTTCCTTCAAGGAGCCATTTTAAGAGGTGTTACATCGAGTCTACACCCTAGACACGACACGGTGTCTAGAACCATAAGTGGCTCCAAGCTAACCCATGGCATAACACATTTCTAACATACAACAATTTATAATAAATGTTTAGAGAAAGATATAAAAAAAATAACAACATTCTTTTGTATGTAAAGATGAAATCTGATAAGATACTGAAATTTCGAACAAAATTGAGAATTCAAGCTGAAACTGATACCCTCTGTCAGAAAGCCATCTAAAAACTGACGAGCTACTGGGACAAGTCCCCACCTAACTCTAAAGTTTGAAAAAAATTAAAAATGATAATAACTTAAATGAAAATACTCTAGCCCGTAGAAGATGAGGACTCACCCTTGTCGGTATGCTATATGTAGCCGAAAGGAGGCTAACCATGCTGTTTAGACTGGGTACCTAAGCCAATATGATAAAATGATATTTCATATAGAGAGTATGCGGTCAATACTTTGAATTTACTAAGCATGGAGATTTGGTTAACCAACATGTAACCACGTGAGCTAAACATCGAGTTCAATGTTTACTCCCCATCGAGGGCGCTCACTATACCTTGCCCAGGGTATAGTGACTGGACGTTGTGATCACTAAATTGAGAAACCTATTCGAGCTAAAACCTATGGTGGCATGTACTTTTGGGAACCTGGGTGCGCTGGAACCCTTACCCTCTCGGTGCTAAGTACTAATCCCAACTGAAGACATATATATATATATATGTATATATATATATGTATATATATATGTATATATATATATATGTATATATATATGTATATATATATATATGTATATATATATGTATATATATATATATGTATATATATATGTATATATATATACACACACACCATACGAATTAGCTCAAGACTGGTGTCCTCAGACTAAATTAAAACTACTTATCTAGAAGTGTCCTGAGAGTCTAAAGGACCTGATAAACTGGTAGCAGAAATACTGATAATTGATAAGTGATATTTTTGAAGATACTGAGTATACTTATAATGTGAAAATATTGACTTTTATTTAAAGAATTTATGTTAAATTTCATATTGAAGTGATAGAATCATTATAATAAAACATTTCTAACCGGATTCTAGTTCATGTAAGTTTTATTCCAAAATAATTGATAAAGATCAAGGCTAGGAAAGCATACTGTAGTAATGAAACCAAGACATGAATTTCGTATAATAATAGTCATGGAAGCTATAAAACATTGACAAGATTGGGAAATTCAATAATTAGAAGAGAACCCTAGGTCATATTTGTAGAAACTTCAAAGCTAGGGTTTACTAAAAATCTTGGGACACAAGGGAGAAAGGAAACCCTTGTTAGAGTTCCACATACCTATAGTGGAAAACCCCTAAGAAGAAGCTTGAATTTCTTAAGTTGTAGGAAGAATCCTAGTTCTTGCTTGGGAAAGTTCTTGTGCATTTATGTTATGTTCTCGAGAAGATATGAGAGAATTGAGGGAGAAGAATCGACTACCTCCCCTTAATCCCCTAACAATTTAACCCAAAATAATGTAGTTTAGGAGTTAGAAGCATAAGAAATTACTAGGATACCCTTTTGAAAACGAGCTGAAAAATTGCCCTGCCAGCCTTCACAAGTCATACCATGACTCATGGTGACATATCACAAATCATGGTATGCAATTCATAGCTTCTGGGTTACTTAACAGCTTGCTAAAATTCATTCTATGAGTCGTACCTAGATACCACGAGTCGTACCATGGCTCGTGGTGACTGGCTAGTCCTGTCTGTCAAACCTAACAGTGCTTCATCAAACTGGTCATAATTTTTTAGTCCAAACTCTGATTGATGTAAGGTCAGATGTGTCAGAAATAAGACTTAAAGGGCTTCATTTGATACACCGGATCACCCAAAAGCTACTACTAGAAAACAAGCTTATTGCAACACAATGGAAACCGTTGCTATATAGACTTTGACCGTTGCCATAGACATATGGCAATAGTTTAGGGTCTGTTGCTTTGTAGGGTATTGCTATAGGTTTATCATAATGGCTTAGAAATCGTTTCAATAGATATATCTAATGCAACAGTTATTCTTTATGATATAATAACTAATTTTGCACTGTCTTGCAATGGTTTGGAACCGTCAGGATAACCCTACTGTTTTCTATTGTAATGCTTCAAATATCTATTGCAACAATCAAAAACCATCGCAATAAACTTATTGTAATGCTTTGAATATCTAATGCAACAGTTAGAAACCTTCACAATAAACTTATTGCAATGCTTTTATGGCAAGATAAATTTACTTATTGCAATGCTTGTTATTAGCTATTGCAACGGTTATTTTCACTTTTATCTCCAGCTATTGTAGCATTTATATTGAAAACTGTTGTAACAATTATTGAGTGCATGTTACTACAACAAAATAAAACATAATATACTAAATTTTATATAAAGAACAAAAGAAATTAAATTACCCATCAAGAAAATCATAATCCAAAATGTAGAACCACAATTTAGTTTCCATATATAAAAGAAAAACATACAATACTAAGTTTAAAAATTGAAAGAGTTATGACACAGGATTACAAAATGTCCAAAATCAAAAAACAATCCATCAAATATCCGAAGCGTAGATCAACCAAGTGTCTTTAAGTTAGATCTTCACCGTTTTCATCTCCGCTTGGTGCATTTACTTCACCTACAATTTTAAAAGAGACAACAATAGATATTATAGGATATGAATTGATAAAAACTCATATATATTTCAAAAGGGATAAAAACAGTTCCACTATTGGAAGATAGCGTTATGCGATCTTTGTAAATGGTCTGTGAAGGGACCTGGGTATGGAAAATATAGACTAGATGAGGTGGGTAATAAAGAGTAAGGGACTCTTCCTTAGTCGCAAGTGGAACTCTATATTTCATCTGTTCTTTTTCATGTCGATTATATAAAAGACAACTATCCTTTCGCGTTATATCAAATTAATATATTATTAGTGCTCCCAATTATACCACGTTTCCAAAACTGAACCTCATGGAGAAAAGTCCAGCTAAAGCTAAACATAGTGGAGGGCAACATGGATTATGACATCAATTTCTTATCGTGATACAATGGGACCCTTCATAGATAACTCATAACCAGTCATGAACCATTTTCAACTACAGATGGAGTAGGGACTGGCTGACAAGTGTCAAAATTGTAATTCATAAAGAGTCATTCGAGTAATATATGCTCAATAAAGAAATGTCTGTCAAGACATATCAATCTACTTGTTTTCTAAACCTATAACATCGACAGGGTATGCAACAATTTGGTGTTCCAAATTCCAAGACATGAAATGCAACTCATGATGATGGGAGAAAGGAATTTCCTAATAGAAACTTCACATTTTTAACAAAATAACATAGTGGAGGGCAACACAAGGCCTGCACGGATTATGGCATCCATTACTTATCATGATACAATCGGACCCTTCAAAGATAACTCATAACCAGTCATTTTGAAAGAAGAAAACGTAGAAATTGTTTTAGAAGAAGCAACAGAAATTGTTTTAAAGGAAGAACTAGAAGCTGTTTTAGATAAAGAAGAAGAATAAAAAGAGTAGAAGAAGACAAAGAAAAAGGTAGAAGCGGAAGAATGTTTCTAAACTTGATTGTTGCTACCGATAGATGGCTGATGAATTGGTTGAATAGCTGCTACTCATGTTGAGGAAGCTTCACCCAGAATAGCTGCTACTCATGTTGAGGAACCTTTTGTTCCTCAATTTTTTCCTCCAACCTTATTACCCTATCTTCAATTTTTAGCACAAGATGATTTGTTGCATTTGATGAGGATTCAAAACGTCCTACTTTTCATTTCAAAGTAGTTTTTGTAACCCCTCATCCATATAATCTCAAACATCCCGAATGTTTAGGTCCCATAATGGATACAAATGCATCAATTGACTCGTTACCATCTTCACTTTGTTGCATTTCCATATTTTCAATCTCAACTTGTAATATAATTTTTTCAAATATTAAATAGACTTCAACAATCAATAAGAAAAAATATTTAACGAAAAATAAAAAAGAAATTAGAAAGAATTCGCATAATTTTACTAGTTGTATCTTCATAACAATCCTTGTATGATAGATCATATTTTCTTTTTTCTTGTGGCCATGAAGATTTCCTTAAGTGAGAGAGGATTGGATGTTTCCTTCTCTTTTGCCTAGATACATTGAAGGACGATATCAAATTTTTTCCTTAAAAACGACAAGAAGTTCATATTTAGATAATAAGTAAGCGCATATACCAATTCATTGCAGACTAGAGCAAAGTTTTTTTCCAATAGTATGTGGACTCTTCAACATTTTACGATTCTCACTATTGGTTTTAGACATTTTCTGCAAATAGAATAAAATAATATTTATTTATCTTCAAGAAAAATAGAGAAAAAAGATGGCAAGTTTTTAATCAAAAACCAATAACAGACCCATCAATTTGCCAACATATGAGATCTAACTACTCAAAAAATTGAAAAAAGATGAAAAAAGATGTCAAAAGCTTTGTTACAGCTTTGAAAAGAATGGATCATCAAAAAGCAGTTGTTGTAATGGTAGTTGATCAACTTGTCAGAGTTGTTATCATGTTTTAACCAATAAAATAGTAGCAGAAAACATGAAACCATCAACCTTTGCAAGTTTAGATATACCAATATATCAGTCTTCACTATAGTTTTCTTTGTCAGTCCGGTTTAGATGGTAAGGCCAAAGAAAAAAAGATGTGAAAAGTAAGAACTAAATGCACAAGAGAGCCAATAGCAACAACCAACAAGAAATAAACTTGTAAAGATCAGCTACAACCCATTAAATTAAAGTATCAACAGCCAACAACAATACATATTCTTTTGCATGAATAGGCACCAACTTATGCCAATAATATTCTAAAAATAAGGTTTTAACACTAAATTAATCTAACATAAGCATATATTTTCCACAGCTGAACTGCTGATTCTTTTAGAAGATCTAGAATGTCTAGAGGTCTTAATAAAGAACTAGATTATGTCTAGATACTTTGTTAATGAATAAATTATGTCTAGGATGGATTCTAATTTATGGATGATAATATTTAACATCTTTAACCTCCGTGATTAGCTTAATTGACCTTAAAGATTTGCCTTTTAATAAGACTTACAATGAGAACCATGCATAGAAGAAAAAAGATATTACTAAGTCTAACAAAAGAATAAATTTCCTAAGACTTACCTTGACTTTTCCAAGTTCTAATATTTGAGAAGTCCCTTAAATTGAGATTCTAGAAAATCCTCGAGCCTTTTTTCCATTTGAATTTCATCATTATCATAGGCATTAAATATGTCATTTTTCAAATCAAACTTACGCCTTCTCCAAGCAGTTTGAATTGTTGTCAAAGTCCTTTTTTTCCCAATAATAGGACTATCATATTTCTCCTTATATATAATTATGTCAATGGGTCAGTGAAAAAAATGTGAAACAGATTCAACAAAAAACTAAAATAAAAACATCAAATCTTGGTATAGTCCCACAAATCGTCTTGTGTCCATTTTTCCTCCAATCATATATATATCAAGAGGAAAAAGATTCACATTCCTTGCCAATGTACCAAGGAAGCTACTCAACTCTATCACATCATCTTTAGTAGGACCAACAGGCTGACCGAGCTCATTTAGTACAATCAATTTATGTTCATGTCTTCCATGTACACTTAACATCTTTGTTTTAACTCTTTTTCTTTTTTGAGTGGAAGAGACTACAAAAATAACCTCAAAATTAGTATTGTAATTTGAATTTACAATTAAAATACGATATAAGTATTTTAAAATAAAATGTAAGTATGCTTACCTTGTTTATCACATTGTTCATTTACTGTAAGAGTAGTAGAATCCAATTGCACTTAGCTTGGTACTCTATTGATTGTGTTGCAGGGTTGGTTGATTCAATCTGTATATGGGTTCCTACCTGTGGCTATTTTAACACTAGTAGCTTCTATTCCTATATTTCATTTGTCAAAAGTTGTCGCTCTTTAGTTTCCCGTATAGAACTACCTGGAATGGCTGTTCTTTGGGCCAACAACGATCTTTTTTTGTTTGCTAAATATGCAAGTATTCCAGCTGGATCATTAGTTTTGGTGGTTTTATTCCTTATTCTTTAAGACTCTCATTGCATCATTTCTATCAAATATTGTTAGCACAAAGACCTATTAAATTTGCAAAATACAAATTTTTTAGAATTGGTGGAGAACTATCTTATCAATTAAAAGAATAAACACAACATATCTATAAATATCAACATAACATTTTAACACCGTAAGTTATCCCAAGATTCATATTGTTCTAGTGTTATCATATCTTATGATTCTTGTTCATGAGATGGTACATCAATGACATCACCAGGTACATCTTCTCTAAAATATATGAAGTCAACATAAGGTGATCTATTTGATGAACTAATGTCATCCTCAACTTCTCCCCAGAATGTGTCTCCAATATTAGGGAAATTTTCTTCTTCCAAATCATACAAATCAATAGGGACTTTATTCCTTTCATAATAAACATCTTTCTCAATTGGATCCTCCATATAAAAAACTTGATGAACTTGAGATGCCAGTACAAAGGGGTCTTCGGTACTGCATTATCTGTTAAAGTATACCCGAATTGACCCATATTCATCTATTTCATTATGAAACCAATCACATCTAAATATTACAACTCTAAAGAAACCATAATAATAGATCTCAATGGTATAGATCCATAATAGACAACCTCCCCACTAATCGGATTTTGGTCTCTGGCACTAGCAAAACTATCAGTTGTTGCTCACAAAGAAAATCCATGATTTTGAGTCTTTCATTTAGTATCTCATTTCATTGTATGAAATCAATATCCATTGATGAAATATGCAATATATCTTTTTGCCACCGTATTAGGTCCTTTAGCTAGCCATCGTAAATAATTGGAAACTTCAACAATTTTAACTCTCTTTAAACGAGTGGCCGAATTCTTGACTATGAGTCTATGCTCTTATCCATGCATTTAATATACATTTATTATCAATTAAGCTCTTATGTTACCTGCAAGCATACATGTTTCTAATTAATCATTATGAACAATATTTAGAAGATCTTATCATATAAATAAATAATGAAGTTTATAATAAAATAGATAGATATTACTTGATAAAGGTCTCCACTTGTTCATCTCCAGTATTGAACAAAACATATCGATGAACTTCAGAACACAACTGTAAATCCATGTCAAAATTCTTGCCTTTACTTTTTTCCTACCTCCAATTGGATGGCCCATCTTAGGGAATATAGGTGACAAATTATCACCCTCTATTTTCATTCTCTCATCATTGTCACGAACTGAGTCTATACCCTGAACGCGACACGGTACTCACAAGTAACCCCAAGCCAACCCATGGTCTATCATAACACTGGTAATTTGAGTAATCATAGCGGAAGATTAAATAATAAAACCATTAAGAAAATTGAATAATAAAAGCTTATATATCTTAAAGTCTGAATCTATGTCTGAAAGTTATCTACAATTGATGAGTTGCTGGGACAAGTCCCCCAGCTAACTCTAAGGTCTAACTGAATGAAAATAACTGAAGAAAATAAACACCATCCTCGAAAGATGAGGACTCACCACTGGTATAGTTGATATCACTTGAAGAAGATTTACTAGTGGTGCTGAGGCTGAAAACCTGCGCCTGTATCATAATACAATACAACATAGGAGATATGCATCAGTACTTTGAATGTACCGAGTAAGTGGGAGAAAATAGAACATAAAGTAACAAATAACTGAACCATAATGACATGCAATGACCAACTAAAATACTGAAACTGAATAAACTAAAATATAACTGAAATGGTCATGTCACGCCCCAAGTCTACACCCAGGATGGGACACAGTACTTGGAGTCACAAGTAACCCGAAGTCAACCCATGGTCTATCATAACACTGGCATTCTAAATAAAACATAGCAGAAGCTTTAAGGTAATAATATAAAACATTTACGAAATGAAAGTTGAATCATAAAGTTTAACAATAACTGAAACAAAGTTAAAGGTCTAAAACTATGTATGTGTCTGAAAGCCAACTACAACTGATGAGTTGTTGGGACAAGCCCCCAGCTAACTTTAAGTCTAAATAAAAGAAAATAGAACTGAATGAAATAATCCTTGTCCTTGAAATATGAGGACTCACTAATGATGCAGCTGAAATCTTCTGAGATTGATCTGCTAACGAGGTTGTGACTGAGATCCTCCAGCTATATCATAAAATGATACAACATAAAAGGTATGTGTCAGTACTTTGAATTTACTGATTATGTAAGAGAAACCATACATAAGGAGTGATATAACTGGACTGAAGAAACATGCAATGACATACTGATACTGCTACATCTGAATAACTATAATAAATTAAGATGGTATAAATAACCCTAGCTAGTGGTCAAGGGCATGCCCTAAATCTGAGATACTAATCTTACTACTGTTTCAGCATTGACTAATCTGAGACAGAACTGAGCTGACTAGTGGGATAGTCTATAACCGACATATAACCACATGAGCTAGACGTGGAGTACGATGTATACACCACATCTGTAGGAACAAATACACCTTTTCAGGGTATAAAGACATTAACTGAGTTATCACGAGTCTGGGTCCATGAGGGTAATAAAAATATATCCTACGGTGGCGATGTAGTTCTAGGAACCTGGGTGCGCTGGAACCCTGGTCCGCTCAGTGCTAAATCCTACTCCCACTGGATGGTCCTAGAATGACTACTAAGACTAAGTTGATAGCTCAAAACTGGAGGCCAATACTACGTCAGGAATACCAATCTTGAAGCACCCTGAGAGTTCTATCGGACTGGATTCTGTACTGGGTTCTAAGACTGGTCAAAGCTGCTTATCTGGAAGCATCGTAACCGTCTAAAAAAAACTGTAATCTAAATTTGGGGTCCTAAGGTTGGTTATATATGCTTATCTGAAAGTTTCATAACCTCCTAATGAACCATGAAAATCTGATACTGAGTCTAATTCTGATAACTGTGAGGCACTACTAACAACTCGAGAATTTCTATAGTCAAACTGATCAGCTGTCATTTCTAACTAATACTGAGTATTCTAATATTTTGACTGAAATTGAATTGACCTATATCTGACTGAGCTTTTAGTACAAATTTACAATATAGGAATCCCCAACACTGATAAAATTAAGAAATTTTGATAATTAATCACTTATGCAGGACTCTAGTTTTTCTGTATTCAAGAGCTAGGGCTAGAATTTACTTTAAAGCGACAATTGTAAAAATAGTCACAAACTGGTGAAAAAATATCTACAATTAACATAACCAATATTCCACATAAATTAAACAAAGTCTGACAGATAATTCCTTCACATTCGAATGTTTCAGGGCTATAACTGATACAAAAGATAAAGAAGAATTTTTGGGACACAAGGGAAGAACTATTCCCTTGTTGAATTCCCACATACTTGATGATGGAAATCCCTGAGAGAATTCCTTGAAAAATTTGAGAAGAATCGATCTCCCTAACATCTACTCTGAGCCTTTATGAGAGAAACTTTACATTCTTACTGTTGAAGGGATGAGAAAATGAGAGAAACCAATGGTTACCCCATATAAAGCCCCTAATTATAACCCAAAACGACATATTTTAGGTACTAAGTATGTTGGAAATTACAAAAGTAACCCTGAGAATTAAATCTAAAAAACTGGCCGACAGAGTCCCAACGGGTTGCCAACGAGTCATTGGTTGAGAGCACGACTTATTGGGACCTCCCATTGGTTCCACAGCCTGGTACGAGAAGACACTAGATCTGGAAACGGGGGTCACCATGACTCATTGGATGAAATAACGGGTCGTTGGTTCCTCCCCTGGCCACTGGACAAGGAAAACTAGTAGGCTAGGCAACAGGTGACACAATAACTCTTTGGTTGAACCAACGGGTCGTCATGTCCAGTTGTTAGATCCATTGGAAATATTTTCCGAAAAATGTATAAGTTTACATGAGGGGTGCTAACAATGAGTCATTGTTTACTCTCGTCTTCACCAGAATGGGATATCAGGGTTTTCACCCGACAACTCTCACAACGGGTTATTGTTTCTGACGACTCATTGGTTGAGTCGTGGGTTCCTGAAAAGGATTTCTGAGCTGCGGAAACCATGACTGACAGGACAACTCTTTGTTTCTCACAATGGGTTATTCCTTGTCTCGTGGGTTCCCAAGAGACCAAGACCTGCTCACCACGACTGACACAACAAGTTGTTGGAGCTGACCACGAATCGTTGTCTTAGTCGTGCTGAGACATTTTTTTCTAGTTTTTCTTCTAAATATTCTTGAAATGTCTGAGTATAGTCTAGGAAAGTTTTCGTGTATTACAATATCTCCCCCTTGGGATCACTCGTCCTCGAATGAAGACTAAAACTACTGGAAAACTAGGAAAAGAGCTAAGATTTCTAGACTAAGAGTATGAAATAGTTTCTGAAGGAGTAACTTACTCCGAACCGTCTTAACCATTCTAACAGAGTTGATGCAACTTGAATACACATAGAAAATCTAAATACAGCTGGTGAATATGGAACTGAATAGAGTACTGAGGTGGATCTTACTACCTGATGCCGGAACTAACTAAAAGGGAATAAGTGTGGGTATCTAGCTATCATATTTTCTTTGGCTTACCACATATCTCCTTCTACATGTTGATTTCTCCACATGACTTTGACTGAAGCTACTTCCTTGTTCCTTAGCTTACATACTTGACGGTCAAGGATCTGAACTGGGACCTCTTCATAAGAGAGACTATCTTTCCCTCCCAAAATGTCCAATGCACAACTGATGTTGGATAACCGATGCACTTCTTCAATAGTGACACATGGAATACTGGGTGCAGAGATGCCAATTCTGAAGCTAATTCCATCTCATAGGCTGCCTTGCCAATTCACTTTAGAATTTTGTAGGGTCCTACATATCTCAGACTGAGCTTTCCTTTCTTCCCAAATCTCATCACCCTTTTCATGGGTGAAATTTTCAAATAAACCCAGTCACCAACTGCAACTCCAATTCATGGAAATCCTCACATCAGCATAAGATTTCTGACGACTCTGAGCTATTTTCAATCTTTCTCTAATGAGCTGTACTTTTTGCATAGCTTCATGAAATGAGTCTAGCCCGATTAAAGTAGCTTCACCAACCTCAAACCACCCAATAGGAAATCTACACCTCTACCATACAATGCCTTAAACAGGTCCATCTAGATACTAGAGTGCTAGCTGTTGTTGTGCACAAACTCGATGAGAGGCAAGTGATCATCCCAACTGCCCTTGAAATCGATCATGCATGGCCTCAACATATCTTCTAGGGTTTGAATAGTCTGCTCAGCTTGTCCATCTATCTGCGGGTGAAAATTTGTGCTGAGCTTGACCTGGGTACCAAGTCCCTTCTGGAAGGACATTTAGAAGTGAGAGATGAACTGGGTACCTCTGTCTGAGATAATAGACAAAGGCACCCCATGAAGTTTGAACAACTCCCGAATATAAAGCCCAGCATAGTCCTCAGCTGTATCTGTAGTTTAAACTAGGAGAAAGTGTTCTGACTTAGTCATATGGTTTACTATCACCCAGATTGAATAATGCCGCCAACAAGTCCGAGGTAAACCCACTATAAAATCCCTAGTTATTTCTTCCTGCTTCTATGTGGGTATGCTGATGTCTTGGGTCATACCTCCCGGTCTATGGTGTTCTACTTTGACTTGCTGGCAGTTCAGGCACTTAGCTACAAATTTAGCGATATCTCTCTTCATGTCGTTCCACCAGTAATTATCCTGTAAATCATGTTATATTATAGTAGCCCCTAGGTGGATGGAATATGTCAAACTATGTGATTCAGCTAGTATCTACTGTCTAAAATCACCCACATCTGGTACGCACAATCTACCCTGGTATCTGAGTACACTATCTCCCCCTTTGGAGAAAGCCTCCACTTTTTTTCTGAGAAACAACTCCTTTAGTTTAAACAGTATGGGATCTTCATCCTGCCTTGACTTAACTTCAACTATCAACGAGGAATCTGATCCCCTCTGCACCACTATACCGCCCTCAGCTATATCAACCAACTGTACTCCCAACCAAGCTAATATGTGGATATCCTTTGCCGGCTCCTTTTTGCCTTTCTCAACATGAGCCACTCGTAGACACTCTTCTTAGGGCATCACCCACCACATTGGCTTTCCTTGTGTGATAAAGCACGCTCATCTCATAGTCCTTCAGTAGCTCCAACCACCTTCTCTGATGAAAATTTAGGTCTTTATGACTGAACACATACTGAAGGCTCTTGCGATCGGTGAAAACATCCACGTGAGCCCCATTCAGGTAGTGTCTCCATGTTTTCAATGCAAACACCACTACTGCAAACTCCAGGTCATGGGTTGGATAATTCTTTTCATGAACTTTGAGCTGTTTGGAGGTGTAGGCTATCATCTTGTCGCGCTGCATCAGAACGCAACTGAGTCCAACTTTGGAAGTGTCGCAATACACTACAAACCCATCTGATCATTCCGGCAAGGTCAACACTGGAGCGGTAGTGAGTCGAGTTTTTAACTCCTGGGAACTCTTCTCACACGCATGTGACAACTGAAATTTCACCTTGTTTTGAGACAGCTGATTAAAAGGGGATGCTATAAAGGAAAAACCTTTCACAAAACATCAGCAATAACTGGCTAAACCCAAGAAAATTGTGATTTCGGTTGGGGAGGTAGGTCTAGGCCGATATTTCACTGCTAATATCTTTTGAGGATGTACCTGAATACCCTCACCCGAGACCATATGACCCAGGAAAGTCGCAGACTTCAACTAGAATTCACATTTGCTGAACTTGTCAAACAACTGGCAGTCTCTGAGTGTCTGAAGCACTATCCTCAAGTGATTAACACACTCTTCCCCATTTCTAGAGTATACCAGAATGTCGTCGATAAATACAATGACGAACATTTCCAAATACTGCTTGAAGACTCTTTTCATCTGGTCCATAAAAGCTGCGGGGGTATTTGTTAGTCCAAAGGACATAACCACAAACTTGTAGAAACCATACCGAGCCCGAAAAGATGTTTTCGGTATGTCACACTCTCTGACCCTTAGCTGATGATACCCTAACCTATGATCGATTTTGGAGAAATAGCTGTCTCCCTGAATCTGATTGAACATGTCTTCAATCCTAGGTGGGGGATACCTGATCTTGACAGTGACCTTATTCAATTCACGGTAATCGATGCACATTCTGAGGGTACAGTCTTTCTTTCGTACGAATAGTATTGGAGCACCCTAGGGAGAGATGTTGGGTCTGATAAAAACTTTATCAAGGAGGTCTTATAGCTGCTCCTTCAACTCCTTAAGCTTAGCTAGAGCCATTTTGTAAGGAGGGATGGAGATGGACTGAGTATCTGGAAGAAGATCCATATCGAAGTCTATTTCCCGTTCAGGAGGGACTTCGGGACGATCTTCGGGAAACACATCAGGGACTCGCTGACAAATGGGACTGACTGGATAGTTGGGGTCTTAGAGCTGGAATCTTTGACCCGAACTAAATGATAAATGCACCGTTTACAAATAAGCTTTCTGTCCTTAAGGAAGGAAATAAACCGACCCTTAGGCGCTGAACTACTGCCCGTCCATTCTAAAGGTGGCTCATTAAGGAACTGGAACTGGATGACCCTAGTTCTACAGTCGACTGAGGCATAACCGGAGTGTGACCAATCCATGCCAAGAATAAGGTCGAAGTCAACCATGTCTAACTCTTCCAGATCAGCTGGAATGACTTTGTTCAAGATTGAGATTGGGAAGTTTCTATACACCTGGCTAGCACTAATTGACTCCCCAACTGGGGTTGAGACTGAGAAGGGTTCTGAGAGAACCTGTAGACTAATATCGAACTGGACTACTACATAGGGAGTCACAAATAAAAGTGTTTCTCCTGGATCTAGTAGGGCATACACATCTAGATTGAAAAGTCATAACATACCCGTGAGCACATCAGGTGAGCTCTCCTCATCCTGACAAGAAGACAATGCATAAAAATGATTTTGGCACTGGCCACTATCAATACCTAAAGTGTTGGCCTGCTGAGCTGGTCGTCCTGCAGGAGCTGCTCAAGCCGTGGATTATGATCTCCCTCGTCCAACTGACAGATATTTATTAAGGCAATGAATAAGCTGTCCACAACCAAAACAGCCCTCTCAACCCTAAAAAGACTCCCCTGGATGGTTCTTTCCACACTTAGGAAAAGCTAGGTAGCGATTGCTGGTGCCATAACTTAAGAACTAAGAGCTAGATAATTCATCCCTCCAATCCTTGTGGGATCGAAAGGTAGGAGCGCTGGCTGAAATGGATGTTGCAGCCCGCTGCTGTTGCTGTTGTGGGTGCCTACTACTGGCACATCTCTGATGGCCATAATCTGAGTGGATGGTTCTTTCCTTTTTGCTCTCCTGCTCCAAATATTTTAATTTTTCTGCCTCAATTTGCTAGGCCTGAACTATGAGGCTGGAGAGATTGATGTCCTTGATAAGCATTGTTGTCCTACACTCCTTAAGGACCAAATTTGAAACTCTATTCACAAACTTCAGCATGCGATCCCTTGGGTCAGCTACCATCTCTGGAGCATACTTAGACAACCTTGTGAACATTGGTGCATATTCTTGTACTGTCCTATTGCCTTGATTCAGGTTCATGAATTTCGCCACCTTAGCCTCTATGAGCGCCCGGGGAGACAATCTGTCTAGGGAGGCTATAGTGAACTCCTCCTATTCCACCGGTCCTGCTCCCGCTGGTCTTCCATTCAGCTGGTAGGCAGCTAAGTCACACCAAATCTGGGCTACCCCTTTAGCTAATACGAAGCTAAGTCAGCACTCTCCTAGGAACTGACACCCATGATTCGTGTGGTCTTTCTAATCTCATCCACGAACTCCTCTGGGTCCTCTCCCACCTTAGATCCAAGGAAAACTGGAGGGTTGATCCTAGTGAAGTCCCAAACTCGGGAAGCTGCTATGGACCCATTGTCATTGATTGAACCATCTGCTAGTTTACCTAATTGGTAACTGTCTATGCGAGTAGCTTCATAGCGGCCCTGAACTCTACGATGGACATTGAGTCGTCCTGAGGGGCGGCTGGAACTGGTTGGGCAGGTTGGTCAGTGTTACAGACCCTTCTTCTATTACCACATCACGGAGCCATAATTCACTGTAATGAAATAGGACACGAGTTAAGAGAACAACTCTGGAACTGAATTTGAATGCATGATAAAGAGTATGATAAAAAGGGAGCTTTTCTAATAACATCTCGTAGACTCCCCATCATAAGTGTGGCGTGCCTCACACCCATGAAAAGGACTCTACTCGATGTGGCTTTCAGACATCCGAGGATGCTCTAAACCTAGTGCTCTGCTACCAAGTTTGTCATGCCTCGAGTCTACACCTAGGGTAGGACATGGTACTTGGAGTCACAAGTACCCCAAGTCAACCCATGGTCTATCATAACACTGATATTCTATATAAAACATAGCGGAAGCTTTAAAGTTTTAATATAAAACATTTACGAAAAAAAAGCTTAATCATAAATTTTAAAAACAACTGAAATAAAGCTGAAGGTCTGTAGCTATGTCTATTTCTGAAAGCCAACTACAACTGATGAGTTGTTGGGACTAGGCCCTAGATAATTTTAAGTCTAAATAAAAGAAAATAGAACTGAATGAAATAATCCTTGTCCTTGAAATATGAGGATTCACCAATGGTGCAACTGAAATCTTGTAAGAGTGATTTGCTAACGAGGCTGCGACTGAGATCCTGCAGCTGTATCATAAAATGATACAACATAAAATGTATGCGTCAGTACTTTGAATATATTGAGTAAGTGATAGAAACTATACATAGGGAGTATATAATTGAACTGAAAAGACATGCAATGACAAACTGATATTGTTGTAACTAAATAACTGTAATAAACTAAGATTGTCCAAATGACCCTATATGGGGGCCATGGACATGCCCTAAATCTGAGATACGAATCTAAAATACTGTACTGAACTGTTATGCACTAATTAATCTAAGACTAAACTAAGCTTACTAGTGGGATATTCTATAATCGACATATAACCACGTGATCTAGATGTGGAGTCCGATATATACACCACATCGATAGGACCCAATATACCTTGCCTAGGTATAAATGCATGAACTAAGTGATCACGGGTCTAGGGCCATGAGGCCAATAAAAATATATCCTACGGTGGCAATGTAGGTCTGGGAAACTGGGTTTACTGGAAAAACGGTCTGCTCAGTGCTAAGTCCTACTCCCACTGGATAATCCTAGACTAACTACTAAGACTAAGCAAATAGCTCGAAACTAGGGCCCAAGAATAAGTATGGAATACCTATCTGGAAGCACCATGAGAGTCTTATTAGACCGAATTCTGTAACTGGGTTCTAAGACTTGTCAGAGCTGCTTATCTGGAAGCGCCATAACCATTTATAGAACAAAGTGCAATATGAAGCTGGGGTCCTAAGGCTGGTCAGAGCTGCTTATCTGAAAGTGTCACAATTGGCTAAAGAACCTATAAAATCTGATATTGAATCTAATTCTAATAACTGGGAGGCACTACTGACACCTCGAGAATTTCTGTAGTCAAACTGATTAGCTGAGATTTTTGACCAACATTGAGTATTCTAACATTTTGACTGAATCTGAACTGACCTATATATGACTGATATTACAGTACAAACTAACAATCTAGGAATCCCAAACACTAATAGAATCAAGCAATTTTGATAATTAATCACTTATGCAAGACTTTAGTTTTTGTGCATTTGAGAGCTAGGACTAGAATTTACTTTACAGGGACAACCGTCAAAATAGACAAAAACTTGCAGAAAAATAGCTACAATTATGGAAAATATTCCACATGAATTAAACGAAGTCTGATGGACAATTCCTTCACATTCGAAAGGTTCAGGGCTAGAACAGATAGACAAGATAAAGAAGAATTTTGGGGACACAAGGGAAGAACTATTCCCATGTTGAATTCCCACATACTTGGTGATGGAAATCCCTAAGAGAATTACTTGAAAAACCTGAGAAGGATCGATCTCCGTAACTTCTGCTCTGAGCCTTTCTGTGAGAAACTTTACATTCTAACTGTTGAATGGATGAGGAAATGAGAGAAACCGTCAGTTACCCCCTCTAAAGCCCCTGATTAAAACCCAAAATGAAGTAGTTTAGGGACTAAGTATGTGGGAAATTACAAAAGTAACACTAGGAATTAAATTTGAAAACTGGCCGATAGGGCCCCAATGGGTCACTTAACAAGTCGTTGGTTGAGACCACAACTCGTTCGGACCTCTTCTTGGTTCCACTGTCTGGGACGAGAAGACACTGGATCTAGCAACTGATAATGCTCAAACCACATCTCTTACTGAAGTGAGAAGCAGACGTTGTCAATAAAGAAACCAACTAGAGTTTGGGGTCGAACCCACAGGGAATAGGGAGACTGGATTATAGCCGGTAATTGAATTTGTGAGGTAGTTACTTCAAAATAGGGGGATTCTAAAAGAATATCAATAATACAAACAAATATTGATATTCTAGTGTTGAGTCAATATCAAAGGATAATAGGGTTTGTGTTCCCCATGGGTTCATAACTTCTTTGGGTATACACTCGTGATTATCACCAATACTTACTTATAGAACTGATAACTTAGGTTCATTCGAACGACCGACCAGTCCCTATTGAATGACTATACTCAATCACTTGACTAAGTCTCATGAGCGGTTTCAAACTATCCTTTAAAACTAAATTTCAGATTTAACTATCCTGCGACCACAGATCAAAATAATACAATGATTATCAAAATCAAGGCTCTGTTGTAATTCTTTTTTCCTAATCTCTACCTCTTCGACCAAATCAAGTAAAGAATTCAGGCATGTCCTAATGTTGCGCACTGTTAAGAAACGTTTAAGCATGAAAAGAATAAAATATAAATATTTGGAATTGGTTTTAGAATCACTTTGTGTAACCCTAGCTTGTTAATCCATCATAGTTCCCGCAACCCTAGCTATGGAGTTTTTAGCCTCTCATAGTTGTAAAGTTGTGATTTGCATTCATGATTAAGAATAAAAATCGATACTTACAATAATGATTGAGCAAAACACTGCCTTCAATTACTCCAGAAAATCATGAAAATCAAGTAGCAAGAACAAGATGAATTCAAGAAAAGATTGATCACAAGTTGAATCAACTCAATTCTCTCTCTCTCTTACTTGTTTCTCTTCTCTATTATTGTCTGATTGTCTACAGAAAAATAAAACCTAAGACGTATTTATATAGGTACAAGAATTCTTTTCCTAGACTAACTGGATGAATTTCCATAACTGGTGTCGCAGTCATCACGAGCCAAGTTACGATCCGTAGAAGCTTCCTACGACTCGTAGCTGCCTGTCGTACCTTGCACTATTGAATAAATTTCAGCTAAGTGTTGGATCTAGGTACGATTCGTACCTCCTTGATACAACCCGTACTGAGCTCCCATAGATTAATTTTGAAACTTTGGAATTCTTCTGAAGTTCAACACGACCGTCATGGTACGACTCTTACCTTCTTACTATGGATCGTACATTCCTACCGTAGAAGGAGTCAGCACTTTATGCAACTTTTCTGAATTTTGTCACTATTTCTTCATCACGACTCGTACAATCTTGGTATGGTTTGTACTGAGACTCGTACATTGCCTCTTTGCACCTTAAGCCTTCTGGAACTTCTCATGGCCCTCAGTACGACTCATAGGTCCTTCCTACGGTTCGTATTGTGGTCTGCACATTAAGCCTATTTTGCATCTTTCTGGCTTTTTTTTCCATTTTTATGTCAAACATCAATTCATCCTACAATCAATGGAAAAGTGCCTTATATCCACATAAACATACCTAAGTTCATGCTATTTTCTTAGTTTTGAGCATCGAAAGTGCTTTAAACCTACAAAACATCAACACCCTCAACTTAAGACATTTGCATGTTCTTAGGCAAAGAAAAGAAAAACTAAAACACGACTCTTAACTAGAAAATAGACTTAAGATACTACAGCCAAGATTCAAACATATCTAGCAATTTCTATACAAACTGTATTGACCTTTTCTCATGGATCAACATCAGCTAAGGTATTACAAGAAATCTCAAAACATCATAAACGGGGATCAAAACATGTCATTCATTTGTCAACAGGTAATCAAGTCATCACCAATGTTTTCTACATAGACCAATGGTAAAAGCAAACATAATCCATGTACCCTCATACAAATGAAGTCCCCACTCAGATATGAAATGTCAAACATGATATGGGACTAAGCAAGTAAGGCACTTACTCTCACAAAGAAGTTACAAGTATTATGTGTCAAATACCATAGGCTTGCCTTTATTTTCTCTGCTTTGGTTTATCAGATGGTCGGGTTAGGATCACTATACGACTTGATATGGCTTGTAATGTAGGCTCAGGGCTGAACATGATAAAGATGGAATATTTTGTAAGTGACTATTCCTTCCTTGGCACTACATACATCGGCTACACCGTTCACCTAATTCACCCTTTTATTCTTTCATTACCTTTTCCCCTTTTTCTCCTTTTTATTCACATGTGCATGGGTGTGGTGAGTTTTCAACTTTTTTTTTCAGCATTTTCAAAATTTCTTTGAGCTTTATTTCTCAATATTTACAGCATTTTTCATCCTTTTCTTTTCATCTCGCCACACCTTATTTTCCACGATTTCTTTCTTTTCTTTTCTTTTCCTTTCTTCCGCTCCCACCATTTACGCACCCCTACTCTAGCCACCCTCAACTTAAGAATATTTCTAATGTTGAGGTTCACAATTTCCAAAGAAGGACCAGGGCCAAAACAGGTTTATTGTAAAAAATGAGTACGGTTAATCGGTAAATCAAATAAACATGGTCTATTAAGGCTCAAACTTGGGATCAAGGGATTCATGCAACTTTTGGTAAGGCAATATAGGCTATGATCTTGGGCAAATTTATATGCCCAAGTGATACTCAAATGTGTCATTTTACCTTGTTTATCTATCGATGTTTATACATTCTCATGTGATTTGTAATAAAATGTGAATTTATACTAACCAACATGATTAGCGTTGTTTTGCAGGAGAAATATAATTTTGGGAAGATAAAATGCATGTTGGGAGAAATCGGGAGTGGACTCGGAAGCAAGCAAGGAAAAGGCCAAGGACAACATGAATTAAAGGGGCTCCGTGATGGAGCCGTGTCACACTGCCATGGCGGATCCCTTCTGCTTGGATATGGAATTTTTGCCAAATTCTAGTGAAGGAGCGCGTTGGGGTCGTGGCACGTTGGCCTAGCCCTGCGTTGCATGTCGTGCCACGTTGGGCCTTAATACCTGGACATCTGAATTCCAGTAAGGGTCCGCGTCTGTGGCGTGTCACGGAGGCAGTGCTCCACGATGCACTCCGTGACACGTTGCTTGTTATCTCGGGAAAAATTCCCACTAGTATAAATAGAACACTTAGATTCATTTTTAATTATTCTGGCTTGGTGGAGCAAGAACGTGGTTTACAGGCAGTTGAGGGGACGAAAATCTCAGGGTTTTTCTCTATCTCCTTCTTCTTTATTTCAATTGCTTGTATGATTTACACTCATTTAATGATGTTTAATACACAAATGAGTGGCTAAATCCTCTTCTTGCTGAGCTTAAGAACAATTGTATTGAAATGTAATTATTGATCAATTGGTTTTTCATCTTTTCTTCCATGGTTGTTCTATTGATTCTTTTTCTTACTTCATTAATGTGTGGCCAACGTTAATGTATATCTAAAAAGTCCGGTTTCACTCGAGAGAGCGCCAAATTGGAAAGTTGTGAATTGATAGGATATGATCTTTTCTTAGTTTGGGAAAATTGAGAATTGATTTATCTTCAGGATAGAGATATACCTGAAAGTCGTATTAGTCAATTAAGGAATCGATTTTGTATGGCTAGAACATGAATTCTTTTTATCACAGAGATGTAGGTGGAAGGTTCATGATTCTTAAGTTGGGTTAAATACGAGAGTTTTAATCCATAGGCAATAACTCTTGACTAGCAACCGGAGGAAAGATAAATCAAATTGTATCGATAATTTATTTCTCTACATGTTCATATTAGCCTCTGCATGCTCACACTTATAGTTCAGACTCAATTTGTATATTCATTTTAGACTTAGTATAAAATTAGGAAACAAAATTATCAAAATCTTCTTCACACTGTTGTCTGCATTTTAGAGTTAAAGTTTATTGACACTTGAGTAAATTGTTACTTTAGTCCAGTCTCTGTGGGATCGATACTTGGCTTACTTGAGCCACTTTACTACTTGTTCGACCACGTGCACTTGCATGTAGTTATACCGAAATCACTGAACAAGCTAAAACTGAGCTACACAAAAATGGCCTATGATCATATCCTAACCAACCATCCTTAGCCTATGCAGAGACCAACCAGGCAAGTTCTAGATTTACAACACAATACTGAACTAACTAATATACCTAACTCACAGATGGTACATGAACTATTTTCACCTCACCTCTATGGTTTATACATGGCTTAACAAAAATACTCATGTTTACAAACCAAATGACATCCAAAGATCCACAACACTCATGCATGTCGTCACAAATACATAGCTAATGCAGCAAATATTTTTAAACAGGGTCAATTTTTACAAAAACCAAAACTAGTGCATTTTTCTTGGCTGAGTGCTCCTAAGCTACTTTATAATTAAACAAAAATTACAAAATAAAAATAAAAATCCTATACATGCTGGTTCTACTAGATAGCATGTCTGAGGGAAAAGAAACATGGCAAGAAGAACCCTCAGATGAAACAAAGTTTTCAAAAATCACAAGTACACCCCCTCCCTTTTTTGAAAAGTTTGCTTCATCCTCGAAGTGTCATTTATAAGAACATGGGGAAGAGAACATACATGTGGCGCACTAGGCAGTTCTATCATCTCCCGGAGGTGGTACCTCTGGTATAATAGTGGCACTAGTAGTGGCCAGCACGCTCAATTGTGTGTCAATGGGGGGAGTGGTCCCCCCCTAAGTACTCGTGGCCACTTGGACGGCCTCTGAGAATATCTAGGCTGAATGTGGCTCTCCCAAAGGGTCATGGCCACAGGAAAGCTCAGGTTGGGGTGTGGTGGAGCTTCCTACTCCTCTAGATCTCTCATGCAGCTCAGACATATGTGTGTCATGAGTCTTCATACTATCTTCTCTAGCCCACTTACTCTCTTTTCTCTCCTTCTTTCTTCTTTTTCTCAAACTCTCCTCACTAGCATCATCAGCAGCTCTTTTCTTGCCTTTATCACCAGTTGTGGTTGGCTCCCAGTATGCTGCCAAATCAATATCCTCATCAAGCTCAACATCTAGGTTCGGAGGAGTGGGGGCTGCTAAAACTGTTGGTTGTCATGATGAAAACTAAACTACTTGGCTTCGAAGAGGCCCCAACTCCACACGGGGACGGGTGGTATTGGTCGACTCCGCCATTCTCGGATTGAATTAGCTGTTAAAACTATCTAGGTGAGCATGAAGAGCCTGAGCTGATGCCTTTATCTCTGATTTGATCCACTGCTTAACATTATCCATCATGGCCTAAATCTTACGCTCTGCCATGGTCAATCTCTTAGCTAGCTTTTGGAGGAAGTCCTGTGGTACCAAGATGTATCCTGCTAGTGTCTGAGCCTGCATGCTAGGCAGTGGTGCAATTGATATGCTGGGAGCTGACTCTAAATGATTGGCGTCTATAGCTGGTGTCTCGCTTTGCTCCTGTGTAATGGGCACATTCACCTGTACTTCCCCTGCTGGCTGGGCTGCTGGGATAGCTGTGGGAATTCTGAATCTTCTTACTGGGTTTATTTTATCCCAGATAAGGCCTATATCTGCTATCCTTTGGCCTCCAATCAACCGCTCATCACCCGGTGGCACTCCTGCTTCCATACATAAGCTGAAAACAAGACTCGAGAATGGGATAGTAATACTTACTCCTACCGCCTGGTCTCGTATCTCATCCGCTATGATCCTCAGAATATTGATGGGGTAGCGAGACATGAGAAATGCAACCAAAGCTGCTCTGTTAGCACTCAATGTGTTGTCGCTGACCGTAGGTGCTAACTGATGGCGTACGAGTGTCCAGTAGGCTTTTTCAATGATGTTCAGTGAATTCGTGGTCACCTGCTTCCCACTTGAAACCCATTCAGCCTCATCTTTGTTCTTAACAATCACCTCTTCTTGCCATTACATCTACCTTTGTCGCTTCTGCACACTTAGGGATGTAATCTGCTTCATAGCCTCCACCCGATAATCATACTCTGGCATCATCCTGGCAAGCAGGAACTGTGGTCCATACAATATTTGAATGGCTCAAATATATAAACTTCTTGACCTTGAACCAATACACTCCTCTAGACGAGGCTGATCTTTTATCTTTTTCCCCTCTTTTGCCTTTACCTCCATGGTGGCCAAGTAGTTGGCATAAAACTCTTGAACTATCTCTTCTGTGTACTGTGTTGGAGTCTTGGCCATCCACTCAAACCCGTAGAAGCTAAAAATCAACTTTATCTCCTCAACTTCATTCAATGTGGTTGTGAGGATCCGCGATTCTTCCTGAATACTCCTCCGTGGCTTATTTTTGGCGGTGAGAGAGATGCCTTGTTCATAGATTTCCTTGGCTCCCGGCACTCTCCACCAGATTGTACAGGTTTCTCTGGGTGGGGTCTGCTCTTGTGCTTCACTAGGAGCCTCCTCCTCTGACTCATCATTGCCGCTTTCCTCTTCACTTTGGGTCTCCCCTGACCCTTCTTCAGCATTGGAGTCGCTCCCTGACTTTTGTTGTTCCTCTCTAACACCCTCTTCAGACTGGGGAGCTTGAGCGGATGTGGTAGTGGTTGCTTCGGCTTGGGCCTTTCCTCTCACCCTAGTGGTTCTGGTTTCATTGGTATCCGAGGTGTCTTGTTGATACTCCTCAATTGAACCACTAGGTTAGTCTCCTGCCTTGTCAGACTTCAAGTCAGTTGGTTCATTAATCAGTCTCCTGCGGGCTTATGTTTTGTCTACCCTACGTTTGTATGTAATTGTACCACCAATGTATAATCTGTACTACGAGTCGTCTAATGAAGCCTGCATTTCTGTTGTTCTGAATTTTTCCACGACTCATGGTACGACGCGTAGGTCGATTTCACGAGTTGTGGGAAGGACATTTTCATGCAACTATTCTCAGATTGGTGGCACGAGAGCTCAGTACGACTCATAGTGGCAACCTACAGTCTGTACTGTGCCTCATAACACTTCTAATTTTCTTTTCTCAGTTTGCAAGGATTCTTTTTTTTAACTTTTTAGGGTACTCAGATTTCCCCCCAGGTCTAGGCATATCAATGACTCAATTTTTAACTCAAGTCCAATCTTCCCCTTTATTAACCCACTACCCGTAACTCATTCATTTTCAAAACATCAATTCATCTAGAATCTAGCATCCTATTAGTCGAATAAGCATATTAACAACACCTTGCTCATTGTCTATTTTCAACATCAAATTTCAAGTCTAGTGACTGACGCACAGGGGTTTTGACACCATCAATCTCAATATGTGACTCTTAACAATGTTTAACACAACAAACTTGATTGATGCTTCATCAATGGTAAATAACAGTGTGGGGTTTTCTGAGCTTGAGTTGAGCAGGAATTTTTCTTGATTCTTTCATTGTTATTGAGTTAATGGTAGGGGAAAGTGAGGTTGAGTCATGTGTTTGAGTGCTTGAGCATGGGAGAAGGGGTTCAGGGGGTTTAAATAGGTAAGGTCAAATTTAAAAAACAAATTGGCTGAGTCAGGTATTAATGCCTAATTTTAACCCATCACGACTCGTACCACGAGTCGTAGGAAGATCCTACGGCTTGTCCCTTGGACTCATGGGAAACCTATTAATGAAAAGTTACCTGACGACCTACGAATACATCCTATGACTCGTACCATCGATATACAATCCGTAGGATGGCTCGTAGGTCGGGGCTTGGAATCTTTTTTGTTCTGAACCTCACCACGACTGTTGCTACGGATCGTAGGATCTCATTAGGGGTTGTATTGAGAGCGATAGCAGCTTATGTTTCAGCCTCCTATTTTCAATTTTCTCTGCACACTGAGCACACATTAGTTTAATAACTTGGGTTTCCTCCCAAGAAGCGCTTGATTTAACATTGCAGCACAACGTATGTAGGTTGGTTACTCAGAATTCACCAGTCCACCACTTGGGTTGCCTCCCAAGAAGCGCCTAATTTAATGTCGCGACACAATGCAAATCTCTTGACTACTCAGAATTCATTAAGTGATTCATACTCATCCTCTAGTGCTAAGATAACACCAAATTCCTTGGGTTGCTTCATTGTCTTGCAGATGATGAATGTGACCTCCTCTTGATTCAGCCTAAACTTCAATAGTCCAGCTTCTACATCTAGTAGAGCTCTCCTGGTCGCAAGGAATTATCACCCCAAAATGATGAGGACCTCATAATGAACCCCGCAATCTAAAATCATGAAGTTTGCTGGGAATATAAATTTATCTACCTTGACAAGCACATCTCTAAGGATCCCCACTGGCTTCTTAACTACTCCATCGGCCATTAGTAGCCACATGTTGGTTGGTGTAGGAGTTCCCAATCCTAACTTCTTGAATACAACAAAGGGCATCAAATTAATGCTAGCTCCCAGATCACGAAGTGTCCTTGTAAACTCAACACTGCCAACCATACATGGTATAGTGAAGGCACCTGGGTCCACCTTTTTCTGTGTTAAGACCCTTGTAGCTATGGCACTGCAGTGATGCACATTGCCAATAGGCTCATAGCTTACAGATCTTTTCTTTGTCACCGGGTCCTTCATACACTTTGCATATCCTGGCATATGCTCTAACACTTCGACCAATTGTATGTTCACAGACAACTGCTTAAGCATTGAAAGGACTTTTTGGAACTTACCATTCTCCACCTTCTTCTTCATCCTTTGGGGGAATGGTGGTGCTGGTCATGGGATAGCTTTTTGCACTTGCGTTGCCCCTTGATCCTTGAAAGGTTCCTTCTCACCTCTCAGGGCCTCTTGCAACTCACCAACCTCTTTCTCAGCACTAGTATCACCATCCTCCATTATTTTATCTTTATTCCACTCAACTTCAACTGGAAAATGGGGGTTCAACTGTGGTTTTACCACTCCTAGTCATCACCGCCATACAATGTGCAATGTTCTTTGGATTTTGGACAGTGTTGCTAGGTAGTGTACCCTTTTGTCTAGGGTTCGTTGATGCTGACAGTTGCTAGGTAGTGTACTCCTAGTCTCTCTCTTACTTGTTTCTCTTCTCTATTATTGTCTGATTGTCTACAGAAAAATAAAACCTAAAACGTATTTATACAAACACAAAAATCCTTTTCCTAGACTAACTGGATGAATTTCCATAGCTGGTGTCCCAGTCGTCACGAGCCAAGTTATGATCCATAGCAACTTCCTACGACTCGTAGCTGCCTGTTGTACCTTGCATTGTTGAATGAATTTTAGCTAAGTGTTGGATCCAGGTATGATTCGTACCCCCTTCATAAAACCCGTACTGAGCTCCCGTAGTTTAATTCTGAAACTTTGGAATTCTTCTGAAGTTAAACACGACCGTCATGGTACAACTCGTACCTTCTTCCCGTGGATCGTACATTCCTTTCGTAGTAGGAGTCATCACTTTATGCAACTTTTCTAAATTTTGTCACGATTTCTTAATCACGACTCATACCATCTTGGTACGGTTAGTACTGAGACTCGTACATTGCCTCTTTGCACCTTAAGCCTTTTGCAACTTCTCATGGCCCTTAATACGACTCGTAGGGCGTTCCTACGGTTCGTACTATGGTCTACACATTAAGCCTATTTTGAGTCTTTCAGGCTTTCTTTTTTAATTTTTAGGTCCAATATCAATTCATCCTACAATCAAAGGAAAAGCTCCTCATATCAACATAAACATACCTAGGTTCATGCTATTTTCTTAGTTTTGAACGTCGGAAGTGTTGTAAACCCATAGCACATCAACAATGGGGGTCACCATGACTCGTTGGATGAAACAATGGGTCATTGGTTCCTTCCGTGGCCAGTGGACAAGGAAAACTAGTAGGTTAGGAAATGAGTGACACAACGACTTATTAGTTGAACCAACGGGTCATCGTGTCCAGTCGTTAGGTTAACTAGATGGATTTTCTAATAAATGTCTAAGTTGACACGACAGGTGCTGAAAATAACTCATTGTGGGAAACAATGAGTCATTTTTTCCTTTCATCTTCACTAGAACGTGATATCAGGGATTTCACTCAGCGACTCTCACAACGTGTCATTGTTTCTGACAACGACTCATTGGTTGAGTCGTGGGGTCTCGGAAAGGATTTCTGAGCTGGGGAAACCACAACTGACAAGATGACTCACTGTTTCTCATAACAGGTCATTCCTTGTCTCATGGGTTCTCAAGAGATCAAGACCTACTTACCACGACTGACATAATGAGTCATTGGAGCTGACCACAACTCGTTGTCCCAATCGTTCTGAGACATTTTTTCTAGTTTTTCTTCTGAATTTTCTTGAAATTTTTGAGTCTGGTCTAGGAAAGTTTTGGGGTGTTACAGGTCAAAATAACACTGTATGATGGTCATAGTCATGCCCTGAATCTGAGATGCTGATCTGAGCTAACGGTACTGATCTGAGTAAATTGAAACTGTTCTGAGCTAAGCTAAACGTAAACTGTATTGATTAGTTGGAGAGTCTATAACTAATATATAGCCACATGAGATAGACATGGAGTCTGATGTATACACCCCATTAGTAGGACCAAATATACCTTGCTAGGGTATAAAGGCATGAACTTGGTGATCACAAGTCTGGGGCCATAGGGACAATAAAATAACCTACGGTGGCAATGTAGTTCTGGAACGTGGGTGCACTGGAACCGCAGTCCGCTCGGTGCAAAGTCCTACTCCCACTAGATAGTCCTAGACTGACTACTAAATTGATAGCTCGAAACCGGGGTCCAAGACTAAGTTAGGAATACCTATTTGGAAGTACCCTGAGAGTCTTATAAGACCGGATTCTATAACTGGCATTCTAATACTAGCTAGAGCTTCTTATCTGGAAGCGTCGTAACCGTCTAAAGAACAAACAAACATATGAAGCTGGAAGTCCTAAAACTGGTCAGACCTGCTTATCTAGAAGTGTCATAATCGTCCAAAAAACCACTAAAATCTAAGATATGATATATGGGTCTAATAACTAATAACTGGGAGGCACAACTAACACCTTAAGAAAAAAATTGTAGTCAAACTGATCAGTTGACATTTCTGAATTATACTGGGTACACTGATACTCTGACTAAAGTTGGACTAGCATGCAATTTACTGAGATTTCAACTTATTTTAACAAAAACGTAATCCCAAAACTTATAGAATCAAGCCACAGGGAAAACTAGTACAACATGCAAGATTCTAATTTATTGAACTGAGAAACTAGGGCAAAATCATTCTATGATATGCTAGTTTCACAAAATGCCTAGAAAATTGGAAAAGTATAGAAACTAATATCATGAATAATATTCCACTTGAAATTATAGAATTCTGTGTGGTATCCTTCTACACTTCAAAACCACAGGGCTATAATTGATAGAAAATTTAGAGAGGGGTTTGGGGACACAATGGAAGAACAATTTCCTTGTTGAATTCGCACATAAATGGTGAAGAATTTCTGGAGAAGTCCCTTGAGAATTTGAGAAGAAACTGACTTCCCTAGCTCTTGCTCTGAGTGTTTCTAAGAGAAGTTTTATGAACTGAATTTTCTGAGGGAATGAGAGATGTGAAGTAATCATCAATTACCCCTCTAAATTCCCTTTAATAAAACCCAAAATGACGTAGTTTTGGGATTAAAAAGGTGGGAAATTATGAAAATATCCTTGGGGAAAAATCTAGGATAACTGCCGATAAAGGACCAATGGGTCACTAAATGAGTCATTGGTCAAAACCACAACTTGTTGGGACTAGTCATTGGTCTTGAGGCCTGGGATCTGGGCTCACTAGAGCTGACAATGAGAGGGACCATGACTCGTTGGATGAACCAACGGGTCGTTGGTTCCTCTCGTGGTCACTGGACAGGAATTTTGGGAGGCCCGCCAACAGGCAACACAACGACTTTTTGGTAGACCCAATGGGTCATTGTGTCGAGTCGTTACCTCATATGGAGAAAATATTAAAATCCCAAACTTTGCATGATGGGTGGTCACAATGACTTTTGGTGTGACAGAACGGGTCGTTGTTGCAACTCTTTGTCACTAAAGGAAGTTTTTGGAACTATCAACCAATGACTCACACCACGATTCGTTGTATCGCACGACGACTCGTTGGTTTAGTCGTGGTGTCCTGGAAGAGGGATTTCTAATATGGGGACCAACGAGTTATAGGATGACTCATTCCTCATAATGGGTCATTCCATGTCCTACAGGTTCTCGAAGGACCAAACAAGGCTGACCATGACTGACACAACAAGTCGTTGGAGTTGACCACAACTCATTGTCTCAGTCGTTTTGATGCAACTTTTCTGGTTTCTTCTGGATTTTTCTTGCAAGGTATAATTTTGGTATAGGAAATTTTTGGGGTGTTATAATATCTCCCCCTTGGGATCATTCGTCCTCGAATGAAGGCTGAACCTGCTGGAAAACTAGGAAAAGAATTACAATTCCCAGACTGAGACTATGAACTGGTTTCTGAAGGAGTAACTGACTCTAAACTGACTTAACCATGCTAACAGAGCTAGTGCAACTAGAATGCCCATAGAAAATCTGAGTAAAGCTGATGAGTAGGGAACTTAACAGAGTACTTAGGAGGGATTTATTACCTAATGCTAGAACTGAACTGGAAGGGAATAAGTGAGGGTATCTATCTATCACGTCTGCTTCTACCTCCCATCTGGCTCTCTCAATTAACTGGTTCCTCCACAAGACTTTCACCAAAGTGACTTCCTTATTTCTCAGCTTACAAACCTGATGATCAAGGATCTGAATTGGGACCTATTTGTAAGAGAGACTATCTTTTAGTCCTACATTGTCTAGTTGCACAACTGAAGTTGGATCACTGATGCACTTCTTTAATAGTGATACGTGGAAGACTGGGTGCACAAATGCTAACTATGGAGTTAGTTCTAACTCATATTCCACACTTCCAATTTGCTTCCAAATTTTGTAGGGTCCCACATATCTCGGACTGAGATTTCCTTTCTTCCCAAATCTCATCACCCCTTTCATGGGTGAAATTTTCAAATAAATCCAATCATCTACTGCAAACTCGAACTCTCTTCTCCTCACGTCAACATAGGATTTATGATGGCTTTGCACTATTTTCAACCTCTCTTATAAGTTGCACCTTCCGCATAGCCTCATGGACTAAGTCTAGCCCTATCAGGGTAGCTTCACCAACCTCAAACCACCCTATAGGAGATCTACACCTCCTACAAAACAACCATCTAGATACTAAAGTGGTAGCTATTGTTGTACGCAAACTTTATGATAGGTAGGTGATCATCCCAACTGCCCTTGAAATCAATCACACATTCTCTCAGCATATCTTCAAAGGTATGGATAGTCCGCTAAGCTTCTCCATCTGTTTGCGGGTGAAAAGTTGTACGGAGCTTAACTTGGGTAGCGAGTCCATTCTGACATGACTTCCAGAAATGCAAGGTGAACTGGGTACCTCTATTTGAAATAAATGGCAAGGGCACCCCATATAGTCTGACCACCTCCCGGATATGAAGCCTAGCATAATCCTCAACTGAGTTTGTAGTTTTAATTTGGAGGAAATATGCTGACTAGGTCATCCGATCTGTGACCACCCAGATTGAATCATTCTATCAAGGATTACGAGGTAGACCTATAATAAAATCCATACTTCTTTCCACTTCCATGTGGGTATGCTGATATCCTGAGTCATACCCCCAGGTATCTGATTTCCACCTTAATCTGCTGGTAGTTTGGGCACTTAGAATTCTGCTATGTCTCTTTTCATGTTGTTCCACTAGTAAATATCCCGTAGATCATGGTACATTTTAGTAGCTCCTAGGTGGATAGAATATCTCGAACTGTGTGCTTCAGCCAGGATGTGCTATCGCAGGTCACCCACATCTGGCACACATAGTCTACCCTGGTAACGGAGTACACCATTTCCCTCTTGGGGGAAAGCCTCCACTTATTTTCTCAGAACCGCCTCCTCCAGCTTAAGAAGTATGGGATCTTCATCCTACCTTGACTTAACTTCAACTACCAATGAGGAATCTGGTCGACTCTGAACCACTACTCTGCCCTCATCCGTATTAACCTACTACATTTCAAACCATGCTAACCTGTGAATATCCTTCGCCGGTTCTTTTCTGCTCTCTTATACATGAGCCACGCTCCCCATAGACATCATTGTTAGGGCATCAGCCACCACATTGTCTTTGCCCGGGTGGTACAGCACACTAATGTCATTGTCCTTCAATAACTCCAACCAACTTCTCTGACGAAGATTAAAATCTTTCAAACTGAACACATACTGAAGGCTCTTGTGATTGGTAAAAACATCCATGTGAGCCCCGTAAAGGTAGTGCCTCTATATATTCAACTCAAATACCACTGTGCGAACTCCAGTTCATTAGTCGGATAGTTCTTTTCATTAACCTTGAGTTTTCTGGAGGCGTAAGCTATCACCTTGTCCTGCTGCATCAGAATGCAATCGAGTCCCACTATGGAACCATCATAATACCCTACGAACCCATCTGTTCCTTTTGGTAAGGTTAACACTAGAGCGGTAGTGAGTCGAGAAATTTCACCTTTTTCTAAGTCAACCTAATTAGGGGAGATGCAATAGAGAAAAAACCTTCCACAAAATATCAGTAATAACCGGCTAGACCCAAGAAACTTTTGATTTCGGTTGGGGAAGTAGGGCTTGGCCAGTCTTTCACCACTGCTATCTTTTGAGGATCCACCTTAAGACCCTCACCTGAGACCACGTGACCAAGGAAAGTCACAGACTTCAACGAGAATTCACATTTGCAGAACTTAGCGAACAACTGGCGATCTTTAAGCGTCTGTAGCACTATCCTTAGATGGTTAGCATCTCCTTCCTCGCTTCTAGAGTATACCAGAAAGTCTTCAATGAATATAATGCCGAACATGTCTAGATACGGATTAAAACCCTATTCATTAGGTCCATAAATGCTACAGGAGCATTAGTTAGTCCGAAGGTCATAACCACGAATTCATAGTGACCATACTGAGTTCTCAAAGTTGTTTTCGGTATGTCACATTATCTGACTCTCAGCTGATGATACCCCTACTTGAGATCTACCTTGGAGAAATAATTGGCTCCCTGAAGTTAATCAAACAAGTCGTTAATCCTGGGTAGAGGATACCTGTTCTTAACCATGACCTTATTTAACTTATTATAATCGATACACATTCTGAGGGTACCGTATTTCTTTCATACGAATAATACTGGACCACCCCATGGAGAGATGCTAGGCTTGATGAAACCCTTATCAAGAAGGTCTTTTTGGCTTCTCCTTCAACTCCTTAAGCTCAGCTAGAGCCTTTATGTAAGGAGGGATGGATATGGGCTGAATGTCTAGAATAAGGTCTATACTGAAGTCTATTTCTCGCTCAGGAGGGACTCCGAGAAGATCTTCGGGAAAAACGTCTGAGAATTCACTGACAACTGGAACTGACTGGATAGTTGGGGTCTCCGAGCTAGAATATTTGAGCCGAACTACATGATAGATACACCCTTTAGAAATAAGCTTTCTTGCCTTAAGGTAGGAAATAAATCGGCCCTTAGGCACTGAATTACTGCCCATCCACTCTAAAATGGGCTCATTAGAGAATTGAAAATCAGATGACTCTAGTTCTGCAATCAACTGAGACATAACTGGAGTGTAACCAATCCATGCCAAGAATGAGGTCGAAATCGACCATGTCTAACTCAATGAGATCAGTTGGAATGACCTTATTTAAGATTGATACTAGGCAGTTTCTATACACTCGGTTGGCTCTAACTGACTCACCAATTGGGGTAGAGACTGAGATTAGTTCTGAGAGGACTTCTGGACTAATATCAAACTGGACAGCTACATATGGAGTCAAGAACGATAGTGTGGCTCTTGGATCTAGTAGGGCATACATATCTTGATAGAAAAGATGTAACATACTCATGACCACATCATGTTAGCTCTCCTGATCCTAACGAGAGGACAAAGCATAAAAACCATTTTGGTACTGACCCCATCCGTACCTGAAGTGTTGGCCTGCTGAGCTGGTCGGCCTACTGGAGCTACTGAAGTGGTAGACTGTGATCTCCCCGTCCTGCTGACGGGCAGCTGGTGACCTAGTTGTCCACATCGAAAGCAGCCCTCTCGGCCCGGAAGGCATTCCCCTGGATGGTTCTTGTCAAACTTAGGGAAAGCAGGGTAACGGTTGCTGGTGCTGTGAGTCTGGGACTGTGAACCAGATGCTTCACCCTTCCGATCCTTGCTATTACACCCCAAAATTTTTTTTGATGATTATTTGATGGTTATATGTCATATTAAGGAAATTATGGGTTGTATAGGAGGGAAACATGTGAAAAGGGAAAAGCTAAGAGTATGTGAAGTTTGTAAATAAGGATCAATTTTAAATGGACATATCTACAAACATATAATGATTCAGAAGTCCTATAACCTATCAAATGAAAGGTATTTGAGTCTAGTTTACAGTCAAAAATTTCTCTCATCAATCGGAGTTTGGATTAAAAAGTGATTCTCATTTAAGGATAGCCCTATTAGCTGGGAAAGCGTGCGGGCACTGAGACAGGCATGAAGCAGGCTCGCGCGCGTGAGGGCATGTCTCACGGGCGTCGCCCAGGCCTTCCCCAGCCCGCCTATATGAAGTAAAATTGAGCTACAAAGCTCATTTCTACTCCATGTTAGTTGATTTTTTTTAGAATTCAGAGAATTTAAATACCTATCACATGGTGAAAAGATATCCCAGTATGAAACTTCACTATTGTCTCTTTTGGGCTTTGGGGAAGAGAACCTTGGAAGAAAGTCATGGTTTGTTATTGTCTTGTTGTTGATTGTGGTGTTGCTGCATTTTCAGCTGGTTCTAGACAGGAGAAAGAGTAGAAGTCTACACCTACTTTAGCTAATAACATCTCCAAGAAAGGGTAAGTAATTACCATTTTTATTTCTTTGAGTTTATGAGGTAATAACTTGGAGAATGTTGTAGTATTGTGTTGTTGTTTCTTTGTGTGTTCTTATGGCATGTTGATGCAAAAAATTTTCAGAACATTCGTGAAGTGATGTTTCTTCTTGTTGTTTTTGTAAATTGTACTTGGAAGAATCCTTAAGGAGTAAGCTTGAAAGGAAGATTTTCGGATAAAATTAGAGTTGACATGCCAATGTATGTAAAGGCGTCCCTTTCCTTATTTTTCAAGAACGAAACTAAGTCATTGAAAGGATCAATATTCCTATGTTTATAAAATCATAGTGAGGCATGTATGATCCTGTCCAAAGGATTGGAAAAAGTTGGCATAAAGCTTGAATCGTTATGAATGGTTGAAGCGAACAAATGTGAAGCGAAAGGCATAATTTTTATATGATTGTTGTGGTAGTTGTAAATCGAGTCTGAAGTCCCCTTAACGTGGGCACCATGATCTGGTCCTTTGTAGAATACTGTATATGTGATGTTGAATATATGTTAAGATCTGGTCACTTAGTGAAATTGGTAGGAAATGCTAACACGACAACATGTAATCGAACTTAAGCTAAGATGATGACGCTAAGCCGATTGAGGGTAAACGAGCTTATTGAAATGACATTTTAATAATATGGTTACTCCCTTCTATATTTTTATGTTTTAAAGTTCTTAACGTAAAAAGGACATTTTATGTTTTCCCTCCTTAAAGCTAAGCAAGCGGCACGTAGCGAATAAGCTAAGTCAATAGATGTTAACGAGGAAAGCGTGGCTAAGTTGTTAATCTTTTTGTGACGTTATAAAAAGGGAAGATAAGAGTAAATGTTATCTCTTTTAAGGTAATATGTACTCTGTCCGTAATTTCTTTCTAGAACCTTTGGACGACGTTAAAATATAAGAAAGACGAGGTTTAACAGATAAAGTTGTCAATTAGGTAAAGAGGTAAGTGCGTATAACAATTGATGGAATAGTGAACACGAGGGTAAAGACTTGATTGTAGAGTGAATAATATTTGGCAAAAAAGTTAAGATCAATAAGAAAAGTATAGCTAAATGTTGTTAAATTAGATGATACGGGTTACTATTGTGAATGAGTTAGGGAAACAACTAGGAAGATTAACCCTGTTCTAAAGACGTTTAGTAAAAGAGTTATAAATTAAGTTGTTTATGTTCAGTATGTGTTACATTGATAAATAGACAATAAAGTGTTAACCTTCTACGAAATAATTAGAGTTGAATGTGTGTAAAATAGTAACTTAAGTTGAGAAGCTCTCTGCTATACCCCTAAACGATTATGTTAAGTTATCTATGCTAAGTGTTGAAATTATCTACCATGTCTGAAAAGTGTAATCCTAAGATCTTCCAAGTCCCGTATAATGATGTAAGCATTCTTAATCTCCTCAGATAATTGCAAAAGTTATGTAAGTCAATACAGGATTGTCCGACTTATGGTTATATATCATTATTTGCCTATAAGGCATCACTTAGAGAGTTGTTCACGAGTTCCGAAGTTACAGAGCTCTAAATCTCAGATGCTTAAGTTATGTCTTCATGTCTCTAATTTATGTTGACATGTTCTAGGTAATCTAAAAAGATTTCAAGAGATCATAATTGGAGAATCATGCTAATGTCTCGGTCAAGTATTTGAAGGTTACTACAAGTCTAAGAACTCAAGTCTTTATACGTCTTTCCAGCAAGAAGTATTATATATATTATTTTCATGTTATAACATACAGTTGAATTCTTTCAGTTATATTAAAGTCATGTATATATATGTTTAACTCTTGTTGGAGTTATCATTTGAATTTACAAAATTCAGAGGAGAGATTCGCCCATGTACCAATGTTCCCAATATCTAAGTAAGTATAAGCGTAGGCTATGAACTTTGAATACCAGGAAGTCTCCTGGAGGTCACCGAATTAACTAAATATGAGTTATACATTATATAGAAGTCTCATACGTTATGTGTATGTAGTTCAGCTCTCAGTTCTATGTATATGTTAAGCGTTATGAAAAATAACTCCAAGTTCCTAGTTATTATTTCCATGTTTTCCTGCAAATAAGTCAAATGAATTAAAAAGTATATGTGAGCGCTCATCTATGTGATAAGTTTTGCAATGAAATTCCAATGTATAGTTGACGATACAGGTAAAGGAACCACGTCAGTACATATTTGCAGTTCCCAGATGTTAAAGAATTGTATAGAAATGAGCTCTATGTGTTTATATCCAAGCATTCTGTTAAATTGGTAGGATTATCTGTAGGACATTGTTTGTAAGCCTACAAAAGTTTTTATGTTGTCTAAACCTCTTAAAAGTCTATCGAGTAACTGAGTCGACATGTATATATATAATTTGACAGCTTTACATGATATATATTCATATTTTTTTAGCTTTACATTATATGTTTTCTCACTTGAATTTATGTGTTACGAAAAAGGCCTATTTCGGCCACAGATTTAACATGTGTCATTTATATGTCATACATGTTAAATTGACTCAATATAAGATATATCGACTCCATTTATGATTATAATTGAGAATTATTTTTTTATTTTATTCCAGTATAGCACACCGGCTGGAGATATTTTTATTTTACCCTGATGTGGTATATCGGTTGGAGATATTTTTATTTTACCCCGGTATGGCACACTATTTGGAGATATTTTTAGTTTACCCAGATGTGGTACATCAGCTGGAGATATTTTTATTTTACCCCGGTATAGCACACAGGCTGGAGATATTTTCATTTTACCCTGGTATGGCACACCGGTTGGAGATATTTTTTATTTTACCCCAGTGTGGTACAATGGTTGGAGGTATTTTTATTTTACCCCGATATGGTACACCGGCTGGATATATTTTTATTTTACCCCGGTGTGGTATATCGGTTGGAGATATTTTTATTTTACCCCTGTGTGGTACATCAGTTGGAGATATTTTTATTTTTTCCCAGTGTGGTACACCGGCTGGACAAATTTTACACATGGATTTATGGTTGGCTGGTCGCTGGCATTACAGTTATAGTTTCTTTCTTGTGCATTTCTTAATTGCATTTTCATCTCATTATAAAGTTTTTATCAGGTTTTAGATTCCAGGTTGTTCCTATTCATTATTCCTAGTTCAGTTATATTGAGCTCAACTATGTTATAGTAAGTTTTTATCAATTACAGGTTGCAGAGTTCCAGGTTATATATATCCTTTATATGTTTATGTGCTGAGTCAGTTATTACAAGATTGTTATCTCATGTTTATAGTTTCAGCCTTATATACCAGTACATTTCATTCGTACTGATGTCCCTTTGCTTAGGGATCTGTGGTCGTGCTGCAGGTGAAGGTAGAGGTCAGGATTTCCAGTTGAGTAGAAGTTCGTGACATCAACGAATGGTTGGTAGGATCCTTTCTTCCTGGAGCTAGGGCTTAGTTGTTTATGCTTGAGTTTTGAGATACAAATACGGGTAGTTGGAGCCTTGTTTCGACCATCAATCAGTTTACTCTTTAGAGGCTCTGTCACTTAGTGTGTATAGTGTTATTATGTTTGTGGCCTTGTCGGCTTATTGTTGCTTGGTTTAGCACACTAATTGCCTTGGTTGCATTTCAATTGTTTACCCATATTGTTGAGACCTTATGGGTCCAGTTTATACTTCAGTTGATTGTGACGGGTGGCCAGGATGGCCTATGTGTTACAGCTACGGATGTCATATAGACGGCTTCTCGATCAATCATGAATCGAGTGCCAGTTGCGCCCTACCCCAGTTTTGGGGTGTGAAAGACTTGGTATCAAAGCGGTATCAGAGCGAAGTCGTACTCTTGGGAGTCCATAAGCCGTGTCTAGTAGAGTCATGCTTATGGGTATGTTGTGCACCATACTTATAATCAGGAGGCTACAGGGCATTTAGGGGTTGTTTCACTTTGTTCATTAATATATTGTGCTATAGAGTGAAGATGTAAGGGCGGTTTGAAGTCTAAATCATGCTTATGTTTTAGAATTCACCTGGATTAAGGCAGATGGCTATGAGATTTATCAACACTGATGTTTGAAAGGGTCCTAGTCGCCCTCCTATCGATCCGAGAAATAGTTATGTGCACGAAGTGAGTTTTGTTTTACTCCTCGTGTTACAGTTCCTCTGGTTCTAGTCAGAGCTACCATGGGAAGGGATTTAGCCCCTCATGTTTTCCCATATTCAGTAGAGCCAGGAGGAGGTACAATTGTTTATCCTCCAACACCTTTATCTATATAAAAGGGACGAGATTTTGAGAAAGCATTTCAAATGTTAACCCGAATAGTGACGTTTCAAAAATGAGTTGTTGAAATTAATGGAAGGGTCTAGGGGAATACTTCTAAGTGCTTTAGAGCCCATGGGTTTTGCGTCTAAATCCCCTGGCCTTCATGAATCAGTAATTACCACAAAAACTTCGACTGGCTCGAGCAAATAAATTTTTGTACCTAGAGCAAGGCAGCATGAGTATTCACAAATATAGTATCAAGTTTAATTCTTTGGCCCGATATGCTTCAGATAGGGTGCATAATACGAGGGATAGAGTATATTAGGTTTGGGACCCCATCTGGTCCGTGAGTGTTTGTGAATGTCTACCTAGACAGATATGACTATTGCTCGAATACAAGCATTTGCTCATAGGATAGAGGATATGATTCACCGTCTTCAAGTACCGACATAAAAGTAGAATAGAGTGGAGGAGACCAAGTCAACAAGATTATTTAAGGTCCCTTGTAGTGTTTCAAGGCACAGGGTGGCCAGACATTTAGTTTGTCTTGAAGATTTAGTCCCTTTTTTTGTCTGTAGATCAAGCTTTAGTTTCAATTATCAGGACCGCCAATAATGGGTCTTGGTAAAAGAAGGGGTAAAAGCACAACTTTAGATTTAACATTGATCCTATATCTTAAGTAGTGAATGGAAAGTTGTATTGGTGTTAATCATTCTCCATGGTAGTGTATATATTTTCTTACGATTAGAAAAGTTCATCAATTATGTGGTGTTAAGGCACGTCTATCTTATGTTAGATGAATAAATTGAATTGAATAAGTATAGTTTGGTAGAGAAAGAGAAAGGAAAGGATATGTTTACGAATATATGGAATGTATGTTTATGGCGCATGTCAAGGAAAAGTTAAAGATGTTGTGGCTAAAGTTACGGCTACTAAGGTATAACCCTCATTTGAGGAGGAATGACTTTAAGGAGGGAGGATGTTACACCCCAAAAAGTTTTTTGATGATTATTTGATAGTTATATGTCATATTAAGGAAATTATGGGTTGTATGTTGTCCTTAGGTGAGGAGGGAAACATGTGCAAAGGAAAAAGAGAAGAGTATGTGAAGTTTGTAAATAAGGGTCAACTTTAAATGTACATATCTTCAAACATATAATAATTCAGAAGTTCCATAACCTATCAAATAAAAGGTATTTGAGTCTAGTTTACAGTGACAAAAACTGCTCGTCAATCGGAGTTTGGAGTAAAACGTTATGCTCATTCAAAGACAGAACTGTTGGCTCGAAAAGCACCCAGGCTCGCGGGCCCGAGAAAGGCAGGCAGCAGGCGCACGAGGGCATGTCGCACGGGCGTCGCCCAGGCGTTCACCAGACCGCCTATATGAAGTAAAATTGAGCTAGAATGCTCATTTCTACTCCGTTTTAGTTGATTTGTTTTTAGAATTCATAGAATTCAAAGCCCTATCACATGGTGAAAAGATATCTCAGGAAAGAAACTTCACTCTTGTCTCTTTTGGGCTTTGGGGAAGAGAACCTTGGAAGAAAGTCATGGTTTGTTATTGTCTTGTTGTTGATTTTTGTGTTGCTGCATTTTTAGCTTGTTCTAGGCAGGAGAAAGAGTAGAAGTCTTCACCTACTTTATCTAATAACATCTCCAAGAAAGGGTAAGTAATTACCTTTTTGATTTCTTTGAGTTTATGAGGTTATAACTTGGAGAATGTTGTAGTATTGTGTTGTTGTTTCTTTGTGTGTTCTTGTAGCATGTCGCTGCCCAATTTTTCCAGAACTTTGGTGAAGAGAAGTTGTTGCTTGTTGTTTTTGTAAATTGGAATTGGAAGGATCCTTAAGGAGTAAACTTGAAAGGAATATTCTCGGCAAAATTAGAGTCGACGTGCCAAGGTATGTCATGGCGACCCTTTCCTTGTTTTTCAAGCACGACACTAAGTCATTGAAAGGATCAATATTGCTATGTTTTTAAAATCATATCGATGCATGTATGATCCTGTCCAATGGGTTGGAAATACTTGGCATAAAGCTTGAATCGTTAAGAATGGTTGAAGCAAACAAATGGGAAGCGAAAGGCGTAATTTTTATACGATTGTTGTCATAGTTGTAAATCGAGTCTGAAGTCCCCTTAACGTGGGCACTATGATCTGGTCCTTTGCAGACTACTGTATATGTGATGTTGAATATATGTTAAGATCTGGTCACTTAGTGAAATTGGTAGGAAATGCTAACACGAGAACATGTAATCGAACTTAAGCTAAGATGATGACGCTAAGCCGATTTAGGGTAAACGAGCTTATTGAAATGATTTTTTAATAATATGGTTACTCCCTCCTATATGTTTATGTTTTAAAGTGCTTAAGGTAAACAGGAGATTTTATGTTTTCCCTCCTTAAACCTAAGCAAGCGGCACGTAGCGAATAAGCTAAGTCGATAGATGTTAACGGGGAGAGCGTGGCTAAGTTGTTAATATTTTTGTGACGTTATAAAAAGGGGAGATAATGGTAAATGTTAGTCCTTTTAAGGTAATATGTGAGTAATATGCACTCTTCCCATAATTGCTTTCTAGTACCTTTTAACAACATTAAAATATATGCAAGACGAGGTTTAACAGATAAAGTTGTCAATTAGGTAAAGAGGTAAGTGCGTATAAGAATTGATGGAACAGTGAACACGAGGGTAAAGACTTGAGTGTAGAGTGAATAATTTTTGGCAAAGAAGTTAAGATGAACAATTAAATTAGACGATATGGGTTACGATTGTGAACGAGTTAGGCAAACAGCTAGATAGATTAATCCTGTTCTAAAGACGTTTAGTAAAAAGGTTATAAATTAAGTTGTTTATATTCAGTATGTGTTACGTTGATGAATAGACAGTAAAGTGTTAACCTTCTACGAAATAATTAGAGTTGAATGTCTGTAAAATAGTAACTTAAGTTGAGAAGCTCTCTGTTATACCCCTAAATGATTATGTTAAGTCATCTATTCTAAGTGTTGAAATTATCTACCATGTCTGAAAAGGGTAATCGTAATATCCTCTAAGTAGCTTATAATGATGTAAGCTTCCTTAAGCTCCTCAGATAATTACAAAAGTTATGTATGTCAATCCAGCATCGTCTGAATTACGGCTATATATCTTTATTTGCCTATAAGGCATCACTTAGAGAGTTGTTCGCGAGTTCCGAAGTAATAGAGCTCTAAGTCTCAGATCCTTAAGTTATGTCTTCACGTCCTTAATTTATGTTGAAATATGCTAGCTAATCTAAGAAGTTTTCAAGAGATCATATTTCGAGTATCATGCAAATTTCTCGGTCAAGTATTTGAAGTTTTGTACAAGTCTAAAAACTCAAGTCTTTATATGTACTTCCAGTAATTAGTCTTATATATATGATTTTCATGTTATAACATACAGTTGAATTCTTTCAGTTATATTAAATTCATGCATCTATATGTTTAACACTTGTTGGAGTTATCATTTGAATTTCCTAACTTCATAGGAGAGATTCTCCCATGTACCAATGTTCCTAATGTCTAAGTAAGTATAAGTGCAGGCTATGATAATGAGTTAAGCTCAAAACTTTGAATACCAGGAAGTCTCCTGGAGGTCACCCAATTAACTAAATATGAGCTATACGTTATTTAGAAGTCTCAAACGTTGTATGTCTATTGTTTAGCTCTCAGCTCTATGTATATGTTAAGCGTTATGACAAATAACTCCAAGTTCCTAGTTATAATTTTCATTTTTTCCTGCAAAAATAAGTCAAATGAATTAAGAAGTATATGTATTCATCTACGTGATAAGTTTGGAAATGAAATTCCAATGTATAGTTGTCGATACAGGTAAAGGACCAACTTGGTGGGCAGTACGTATTTGCAGTTCCCAGATGTCGAAGAATTGTATAGAAATGAGCTCCATGTGTATATGTCCAAGCAACATGTTAAATTGGTAGGATTATTTGTAGGACACTGTTTGTAAGCCTACAAAATTTCTTATGTTGTCTAAACCTCTTGAAGGTCCATCGATTAACTGAATCCACATGTATATATATAATTTGACAGCTTTAAGTGATATATATGCATATTTTTTAGCTTTACATGATATGTTTGCTCACTAGAATTTATGTGTTACGAAAGAGGTCTATTCCGGCCACAGATATAACATTGTCATTCATATGCCATACGTGTTAAATTGACTCAATATAAGCCATATTAGCTCCACTTATGATTATGATTGAGAATTATACTTTTATTTTACCCCGGTATGGCACACCGGCTGGAGATATTTTTATTTTACCCCAGTGTGGTACATCGGCTGGAGATATTTTTATTTTACCCCAGTATGGCACACCGGCGGGAGATACTTTTATTAAACCGCGGTGTGGTACATCAACTAGAGATATTTTTATTTTACCCCCGTATGGCACACTGGCTTGAGATATTTTTATTTTACCTCGGTATGGCACACCGGCTGGATATATTTTTATTTTTCCCCGGTGTGTTACATCGGCTCGAGATATTTTTATTTTATCCCGATATGGCACACCAACTGGAGATATTTTTATTTTACCCCGGTGTGATGCATCGACTGGAGATATTTTTATTTTACCTCGATGTGGTACATCGGCTGGAGATATTTTTATTTTTCCATCGTATGGTACACCGGCTGAACAAATTTTATATATGGATTTATGGCTGGCTGGTCGCTGACATTACAGTTATGGTTTCTTTCTTGTGCATTTCTAAATTGCGTTTTCATCTCATTATAGAGTTATTATCAGGTTTCGAATTCCAGATTTGTCCTATTCCTTATTCTTGAGTTATCTTGAGTTCACTTATGTTATAGTAAGTTGTTATCAATTACATGTTCCAGGTTATATCTATCCTTTATATGTTTATGTGTTGAGTCAATTATTACAAGATTGTTATCTCATGTTTACAGTTTAAGCCATACATACTAGTACATTTCATTTGTACTGACGTCCCTTTGCTTGGGGACCTGTGTTCCTGCCGCAGGTGCATGTAGAGGTCAGGATTGCCAATTGAGTCGAAGTTCGTGAGATCAAAGGATGGTTGGTTGGCTCCTTTCTTCCTGGAGCTAGGGCTTAGTTTTTTATGCTTGAGTTTGGAGATGCAATTATAGGTAGGTCGGAGCCCTATTCCAACCATCAGTCAATTTACTCTTTAAAGGCTTTGTGGACTTAGTGTGTACAGTGTTACTCAGTTTGTGGACTTGTCGGCTTATTGTTGCTTGGTTTAGCACACTAATTGCCTTTGTTGCATTTCGATTATTTACCTCATATTGTTGAGACCTTGTGGGTCCAGTTTATACTTTAGTTGATTGTGACAGGTGGCCTGGATGGCCTAAGTGTTACAGTTACAAATGTCATATAGCCGGCTTCTCGATCAATCATGAATCGAGTGCCAGATGCGCCCTACCCTAGTTTTTGGGCATTACACTTGCGGGACTGAAAAGTAGGGGCGCTGGCTAAAGTGGGTGTTGGAGCCCTCTGCTGCAGCTGGTGTGGGAGGCTACTACCGCTAGACCTCTGGTGGCCATAATCTGATTGGCCAGTCTTAGCCCGCTTATTCTCCTGCTCCATGTCTTTCATCTTTTTTTCCTCAATCTACTAGGCATGAACAATGAGGCTGGAGAGGTCAATGTCTTTGATGAGCATCTCGGTCCTTCATTCCTTATGGACCAAGTTTGATACTGCATTAACACACTTAAGCATACAATCCCTTGGCTCTACTACCATCTCTTGAGCATATTTTAAAAACCGTGCGAACTCCAGTGCATACTCTTCCACCGTCTTGTTGGCCTGCATCAAATTCATGAATTTTTCCATCTTAGACTCCCTTAACTCTCGGGGGAAGAATCTATCTAGAAAGGCTGTTGTGAACTCCTCCCACTCCACCGGTTCTGCTCCTACTAGTCTCCCTTCTTTCCATTGATCGTACCAGATCTGGGCTACCCCTTTCAACTGACTGGCAGCTAGGTTAGACTTCTCAGTAAAGCTAACACCCATAATTTGGGTGATCTTCCGTACATCATCCATGACCTCCTGTGGGTCCTCTCCCACCTTAGAACCATGGAAGGCTAGAGGGTTCATCCGGGTGAAGTCCCAAACCTGGACAGCTGCTACGGACCCATTTGGGTTAACTGGAACCGATTGCTAGTTCACCTTGTTTGTGATTGTCTGTGCCAGAAGCTAGATTGCCGCTCTAAACTCTGCTGAGGACACTTGGTCATCCAAATGGCCTACTTGAGTTGGTGGGCTAGGCCAGTTAGCATTGTTGGCCCTTCATCCATTTCTACGTCTTGGAGGCATGATTTCACTGAAATGACATAGTGCACGAGTTAGGAGAACGTTTCTGGAATTGAAATTCAATACATGATAAAGAGTATGAACAAAAGATAGTTTTTCTAATAACGTCTCATAGCCTCCCTGTCATAAGTGCAGCGCGCTTCACACCCATGAAAAGGACTCTACTTAATGCGGCTTTCAGACATCCTAGGATACTCTAAACCTAGTGTTCTAATACCAAGTTTGTCATGACCCGAGTCTATACCTAGGACGCAACAAGGTACTTGGAGTTACAAGTAACCCCAAGCCCACCCATGGTCTATCATAACACTAGTAATCTGAGTAATCATGGCAGAAACTTAAGTAATAAAACCATTAAGAAAACTGAATAATAAAAGCTTATATATCTGAAAGTCTAAATCTATGTTTGAAAACCATCTACAACTGATGAGTTTCTAGGACAAGCGCCCAGCTAACTCTAAAGTCAAACGAAATGAAAATAACTAAAGAAAATAAACACCGTCCTTGAAATATGAGGAATCACCACTGGTACAGGTGATATCACCTGAAGAAGATCTACTAGTAGTGCTGAGGCTGAGAACCTACACTTGTATCATAATATGATAAATCATTGGAGGTATGCGTCAGTACGTTGAATGTACCAAGTAAGTGGGAGAAAATATAACATAAAGGAACAAATAACTAAACCGTAATTTCATGCAATGACCAACTGAAATACTGAAACTGAATAAACTTAAATATAACAGAAATGGTCAAAATGACCATGTCTGATGATCATAGACATGCTCTGAATCCGAAATGATGATCTGAGCTAACTATACTAATTTGAGTAAACTGAAACTGTTCTGAGCTGAGCTAAACTGAAACTTTACTGATTAGTAGGAGAGTATATAACTGACATATCACCACGTGAGCTAAACGTGGAATCTGATATATACACCCCATCAGTAGGACTCAATATACCTTGCCAGGGCACAAAGGCATAAATTTGGTGATCACAAGTCTAGGGTCATATGGCTAATATAATAACCTATGGTGGCGACGTAGTTCTCGAAACTCGGGTGCGCTGGAACCCCGGTATGCTCTGTGCTAAGTTCTACTCCCACTGGATAGTCCTCAACTGACTACTAAGCTGATAGCTCGAAACTGGGGTCCAAGACTAAGTTAGGAATACCTATCTAGAAGTACCTGAGAGTCTTATTAGATCGGATTCTGTAACTAATGTACTAAGACTGGTCAGAGCTACTTAACTAGAAGTGTCGTAACTGTCTAAAGAACAAACTAAAATCTAAAGATGGGGTTCCTAAGACTGGTAAGAGCTACTTATCTAGAAGTGTCATAACCGTCCAAAGAACCACTAAAATCGTATATTTGATATCTGGGTCTAATAACTGATAACTGGGAGGCACCACTGAAACCTCAGGAAAAAGACTGTAGTTAAACTGATCAACTAACATTTCTGAATAATACTGAGTACACTGATATTCTGACTAAAGCTAGACTATCATGCAATTCACTGAGATTTCAACTTATTTTAACAACAAGGGAATCCTAAAACTGATAGAATCAAGCCACAGGGAAAACTAGTCCAACATGTAAGACTCTAATTTACTGAATTGAGAAACTACGGCAAAATCATTCTACGAGATGCTTGTTCCACAAAATTTCTAGAAATTAGGAAAAGTATAGCGGCTAATATCATGAATATTATTCCACTTGAAATTATAGAATTCTGTCTGGAATCCTTCTACATTTCGAAACCACAGGGCTATAACTTATAGAAAAATTAGAGAGGGTTTTGGGGACACAAGGGAAGGATAATTCTTTTGTTGAATTCCCATATACATGGTGAAGAATTTATGGACAAGTCCCTTGAAAATATGAGAAGAAACGAACTTCCCTAGCTCTTTCTCTGAGTGTTTTTGAGAGAAGTTTTACGAACTGAATTTTTTGAGGGAATGAGAGTGGTGAAGTAATTGTCGATTACCCCTCTAAATTGCCTGAAAATAACCCAAAATGACATAGTTTTGGGATTAAAGCTGGGAAATTAAAAAATATCCATGGGAAAGAATTTGGGAAAACTTTCTATAAGGGACCAACTAGTCACTCCATGAGTTGTTGGTTTAAACCACGACTTATTGGGATAAAGCGTTGGTCCTGAGGCCTGGGATCTGGGCTCACTGGAGCTGACAATGAGAGGGACCATGACTCGTTGGATGAACCAACGGGTCATTGCATCCTCCCGTTGTCACTAGATAAGAATTCTGGGAGGCCTAACAACAGGCAACACAACAACTCCTTGGTAGACCCAACGGGTCGTTTTGTCGATTCTTTACCTATCTGGAGAAATTATTAAAATCCCTGACTTGACAAGATGGGTGGTCACAATGACCCTTGTGTGACACAATGGGTTGTTGTTACCACTCTTTTTCACTGAAGGAGGTTTCTGGGACTATCAACCAACTACTCACACCATGAGTTGTTGTATCGCACGACGACTCGATGATTGAGTTGTGGGATACTGGAAGAGGGATTTCTATGCTGGGGACCAATGAGTGACAAAATGACTCGTTGGTTTTCATTATGGGTCATTCAATATCCTGTTGATTCCTGAAGGACCAAAATAGGGATGGCCACGACTGACACGAGTCATTGGAGCTGACCACGACTTGTTGTCTCAGTCGTTCTAAGGCAACTTTTTTGGTTTCATCTGAATTTTTCTTGCAAGATCTGAGTTTGGTCTAGGAAAGTTTTGGGGGTGTTACAATTGTCCTGTGATTGGTACCTACTAAATCTGGTTTTCACCCCATCATGTAGGTGTCTCAAACAAATGTTCAAGCACTCTTCGGACAAAAATCCCTCTACTATTGACGCTTCTGGATGAGATCGATTACAAACAAACCCCTTCAACTTACATAGATTTCTTTCAGTGGAGTACATCCAATGGAGATGCGCGGGACCCTCAAGATTAATTTCATTAACAAAATGGATGGGCAAATGTACCACTATATCAAAAAATGTTGGAGGAAAAATCTTTTCAAGGTCAAATTCGACTTCATTGATCTTAGAATGTATTATATCAAGATCTTTTTGCCTTATAACCTTTCTACATATGACTCTAAAGAAGTTTTCCCAAACTAATCATGGCCATAAAAACATGCTTGGGCAACACCTTTATAACGGCAACCTGGAGCAAGTAATGCATTATAAAATGAGCATCATGGCTCTTGTATCCAGATATTATCATCTCATCCACTTCCGCACATCGTAATATATTTGAGACACTACCTTTTGGTAATTTGGCATTTTTTAAAACAGTGCGAAACAACTTCTTCTCTTTTGGTTTCATGGAGAAACAAGCTTTAGCCAAATAAACGTTTCCATTATTATCTTGTAAAGGCTGAACCTCTTTATGTATCCCCATTTCTTGCAAGTCATAGCGCGAATTTACATGGTCCATTGACTTTCCATCTACATCCAACAAAGTCCCAAGCAAACTATCACAATATTTTTCTCTATGTGCATCACATTAAGATTGTGTCTAATTTTTTTATATACCCAACATGACAATTCAAAAAAGATGGATCTTTTTTTCCATGGACCCTCACTATCTCGACGCCATTTCTTTTTTCCTTTTTCAAACACATCATAGAATTCACGCAACTCTAGCATCACTTGTATGCCCGACAAGGGATTAGGTGCAGGTCTATGATCTTCCTTATGATCAAATGATTTCTTATCTCTTCGGAACGGATGATCTGAAGGCAAAATTGCCTGATGACCTAGGTAACACTTCTTATGATTGTGCTTGAGATATTGAGAGCAAGTGTCATGATTACAAGTTGGGAACTCCCTTCTTCCCTTGGTGCTCCATCCAGAAAGCATTGCTAAGGTTGAAAAATCACTAATGGTCCACAATAAAGCTGCACGCAAATTAAATATTTGGATAGAATTAGCATCATATGTTTCCATGCTAGTTTCCCACATTTCCTTCAATTCAGCAATAAGTGGTGGTAAGTACACATCCATATCCATTCCTGGAGAAGATGGACCCAAAATGATCATAGACAACATTTTATATTCGGGCTTCACACAAATCAATGGAGATCAATTATAGTTCATTAACATAACAGACCATATGCTATGAAAAATGCTCATGGTTTTAAATGGCTTGAAACTATCACTTGAAAGACCCAATCTAACATTACGAGGATCCCTATAGAAGTCTCTGTGCAAGGCATCAAAATTCTTACAGGCTTCCCCATCAACAGCATGCCTTATGTTCCCGTTATTGGGTCGCTCAGTAGAATTCCATCTCATAGCTGCAGCTATTTCAGGACACATGAATATCCTTTGAAGTCTACGCTTTAAGGGAAAGTACCTTAAAACCTTTGCAAGAGTTTTGGAGCTTTCATTAGTCAACTGATCACAAAAGATCTTCCATCTAGAGGAGCCACAAACCGTGCAATTATATGCCTTTGCATTTTCATTCCAAAATAACATGCAATCATTAGCGCATGCATGTATTTTTTCATAATGAAGGCCCAAATCTTTTATCACATTTTTTTCCTTGTGAAAAGACTCGGGTAGTTGAGCAAATGGGAATGCCTCTTTAAATAAGTCTAACAAGTCTCCAAAGGCCAAATTACTCAACCCATGAATGCATTTGAACAAGTACAATCTCATGTTGAAACTCAATTTGGAAAAATTCTCACAGCCAAGATATAACTCTTGTTTTCCTTCCTCCAATTATTTAATAAATCTCTTTGCATCTTCAGACGGTCCCTCTCTGATTCCTTCATGGCACATGTCACCCTCAATATCCCTAAGCGTATCATGAAGTAGTCCACCAATATCATCATGTATGTTGGAATCTTCATCATCATTTCTTGGATGTCGATTATTTATTGAGGAAAATCCTTCCCCGTGGAAAATACATTTGGTGTACCCTTGGACAAACCCATAAGCAACCAAGTGATCCTCCACCATATTTCGATAATTCCAATTACAATTAATACATATTTTGCAAGGACATAATATTTCATTTCCCTTGGATGCTCGTTCAAATGCCTTATCAAGAAAATTACTCACTTCGCTAATATACTCATTGGTGGATCTACGGAGATCCATCCAACTTTTATCAACAATATCCATTCAATATTGAATATCCTATATGAAAACAAAAGAAAACCTCTTAAATAAGTTCAATGTTATAATAAGCTAATTGCACAACCTAAGACCAATGCTAATCTAGTCAAAACTTGCTATGATTACGGGTTACTCAACACCGTATACACAGCAACAGGAGACGAGATAGCAATGATACCCGAAGTACATAAGGCCTTCACCACATACAAAAGAATTACTAAAGGAACATTTTTCTATGTAAAAATATATTCAGCACCTGCAGAGATACTACATGACGAAAAAACCAATAATACAGGTAGTAAAAATAGGACTTACAAAGGAGATGATAATCCCCGAAAAGATAGAACAACAGAACGAAATATCACAAGAAGAGATACCCGAGTTCTACTCTAACAAGAGGATAATAGGACTTGCAACTATACTAAGCGAACTAGCAAACAACTATCTAAATGGAAATTCGGTATGGAACTATTATTCAAGAGATAACACAATTATCTACGTCAACTCCAAAGAGTACAAAGAAGCAGATATGGAAGAGATAAGGCAGTGGATAATAAGTCTACTGAAACCAGAACAACAACCTACAACCAGAGCTATAAGGAAGGGAGGATCTAGAAATAGTAAAAGAAAGACTAAGCACATCAAAAAGAATAAATTATGATACACCATCATCATCTAGAAACAGTACTTCAAGAAGGATAGAATATGAAATACAACCGAAATTACTAGAACAAAGAATGGATGAAATACAACCCTACCAATATTATATAACAGGAATATTAAACCAACGAAAATACCTAATAAAAATAGATACAGGACAAAATGAAAGCTATGTTACAAGAGAACTAATAAGAGAAGAGGAAATTAGTAAAAACGAAAATATAAACACAGAACTACCAGGAATATTAACAAATATGGAACAAAGTACAGAACAAGAATTAATTATTGGAGGAATACCAATAAAAATAAAATTCAAAATATATCAAGGAAAAGACAATATAACTTTAGGAATAAAATGGTTGGAAACAGTAAAACCATACAATATAGATGAAAAGCAACTAATAATACATTACGAAAATAAAAAGATAATCATTAAAAGGACTTTAATATGAAAGAATGACAAAAATCTATATACTAATGAAAATAATAGTGGAAGGATATTACAATAGATATTATACACCTATGATAGATACAGGAGATCCTGATTTACAGTCAAATTTACTAAAATAGTTATATCCTTGTATTTGTCTTATTTTTAATATTTTGTTTGGTATTGGGTAATTATATGTTTTAGTTTTTGCATATAGATTTCTGTAATCTATTACCATTCTGCTTTTCTTTCTTTTTTGTTCATTATGTTTGTTTACTATAAATGTCGGGCTGTTATGTTTACTGTTACTTTCTCGTATGTAATTATTTTCTAGTAATTCTCTTATATGCATTTGGAATTCTTTTTGATCTTCGAAATTATATCTTAGGGGTTTCTGTGTTATTATACTATTTTCATCTATTAATTTGATTTTTACTTGTGTTTTATGTTTTTCCCATCCTTGAGAAGAAGATAGGAGAAAAAGGTGTCGGCCAACAACCAAAAAGTGTCGGCCAACAAGATATGCGAAGCCAGATATGTAAAGTTTTTTGTTTTGTAGAGGACAGATGTAAAGTAAAGTTTTTTGCTTCTTTTTAGAAAGTCCTAAAGTAAATAATAGAGGACGATAGGATTTTTTATTTTTGTACAAAAGTCATAAAGCATACAGTAGAGGGCGGCTACTTTTAGCAAGAAAGTCGCAAAATAAATAGTGAAAGTTGTCGGCCACTAGTCGCTATCCGTGAACAGTAAAGGTCGTTCATGAACAGCAAAGGCCAGTTGTAAATGTTTGTAAATTTTGTTATAAATAGAACCTCAGACGGAAGCCAAAGGCATCCGCAATCCCACATATTCTCTCTCAACTCTTACTTCCGCACCCCTACCAAGTACAAGTAGTTCTCAATAGTTTTTAGTGAAATAATAATGTATGACTTGATTTCACAAGGCACTAAGTAAATATCTACCAAATAGGAGAAAGAGGAAAAGAGTAGAAACTAGAATTAAATCAATATACAAAGAAGAAGGGAAATAAGGGTGCACAAAAAACTAGAACAACAACAATATAAAAATTGGCGAGTCTTACAAAATTCTGTGGCAAAGTAGGATAACAACACACTTTTATTAAGCTTAATTACACCTAAACAAATAGTTTATGCATGCCTTTGGACTATGGAGAGTATTCTATTAATTTAATGTTAAACTATGGTTATTCCATATTAAGAAAAGGAAAAGGAATTCCAAATAATAAAGAGAATAACTATCAAATTTTCAAGAAAGCAAGATTACCTAAATGCAAAACAGATAACGCAAACAATTTACATTCTTTGAAGATATCAAGTGACTATAGTTAATTCTACCTCCTAAAATGAAAATAATTTTATTCTATAGGAATTTTAAGGGTTAGATGTTAGAAGAAAGCATAGGTATGAAATTAGTTAAGAGTTAGAATCGGAAGTCCATGAAAAATTAAAGTATGATTGAGACGTGAATAAGTTAGGGTTGTGTCATATTTGTTGCAACACCCCAATTTTTTGTTCCATGGAAGGAGGAAAGAAAGTCAATGATATAACTTAGAAATTGCAAACGGAATTTAAAAAAAGACAGAGTGTTGTTAAAGAAGTAAAAGGAAGAATTTCCCTTGAACAGATATGCTTGACAGCTCCAAGAGCTATGGATAAGATTCAAAAAAGAGGGAGAGGAGTATTTCTTATTGATCTTTGAAATGAATAGATGGTTACAATAGAGCAAATCCTGCAGCTTATATGGATAATGAAATGGGTGGGAAAGACTGTTACAGCTGTTATAATTACTTTCTGGACTCACATGCACAACACACGTGCTGACTAACGAAATAACTAACTTTGCAGCTAACTAAGGCAGCTAATTAGTGAACAAATCGACTTGAAATCCAACTATACAAATCAAAATTGGAAACAATTACAGTTGGATCATATCAGTCAGCTTGTGACAATTGGGCTTTTGTAGTTATTTGTATTAGAAGATCATAATTCATATCCTTGATTGTGTTTTATTAGGAAAAAATAGATTGGGGACAAAATTTGGCGGCTTTAATAGAGTAATCTATATCCTTTAGGAATTTAAGACCCCACAATATTGCTGCATCATTTTTGTGACAGAATTCTTTTAGGATTTTACAAAGCCAGCGAAAATCAAGTTTAAGCAATAAACTCAAATTTTCCACACAAAGATAATCTGTGATTTGTAGATATCAGTAAAGAGAAGAGATAGAATATTGAACCATATTCTTCTTTTGTGGAGGAACGAGACTTTTACGCGTCTGTTAGTATCAACAAAAATATTTGTTCCGCATGGATATGCATCGACTGGCAACTATTGACTGTCATCTAATTGAATTTAAAAACCATTTTACTTTCAAAGAAGAAAAATTTATTAAATAAATACTTATATTATTCAAAAGATGATAAATCTCCTCATCTCAAATACTAATCCATCAAACGCCAACTAATCTATCAGTTTTGCAATTAGTAAATTTGAAGGTCCTTGAATGTTCTTTATTTTTCTTTGGTGCTACCTTATCTTTGTCCTCGCTTATACATTTTACATGATCAGATCAAATTTTTCATAAGTAGTGCCGATATTTATATAAGTATTAAAAGACAAACAATTGTTATGTGACATTTGAGAAATATAACATCATATGGTTGTTTTATGATAACATTCAAAATATACTTCTCATGCAAAGAGTATACACGGTCGTTGTATCAAATCAAGTAACCCAACGGATATCGGGGTTGAATCCCACAAGGACTACTTAGTGATAATTACAAGTTTCAGTTCATAAATTGAATTTAGCTTGCACCACATAGAAAAAACATAGAAATAAACAAGTTGGGGGAATCTTGGAATTTATAATAGTGTATAATGGCTAACTTGGTTAACTACGGTAGCAAAATTACCAAGGTTGTTGACAAAAATGTGAAAGACTAGAGGTGTGGTGTGTTCGGGTGGTTTTGTTGGGTGTCTAAACCGACACGCAAGTGCACGTGGTCAAACAAGTAGTAAGTGGCTTAAGTAAGCCAAGTATCGATCCAAGGAGACTCTGGATAAGTGAAAATTGCTTAAGTATACTATATTCTATCTCACTTCTAAATATGCAGACAACAACGTAACCAACAGTTGAATAATTTGTTTTATAATTTCTATACTAAAACTACCAACAATTATCTACTTTGAATTTAAACTATGGATATGAGCATGCCAAGGTTAAGAACATGTAATGAACTGATTATCATCATACATTGGTTAATCTTCTCTTCCAGTTGCTAGCCAAGAACATTAGCCTAGAGATTAAAACTCTCGTATTTAATCTCACTTAAGAATCATAAACCATCCGTCTAAATTTCTGTGATCAAATGCAATTCATGACCTAGCAATACAATTTCGGTTCCTAAATTGACTAATACGGCTTTCAAGTATATTTCTATCAGGAAAGCACATCAAAACTCAATTTTCCCAAATCAAGTTAAGAACAATACCCTATTAATTCACAACTTTCCAATTTCGTGCTCTCTCGAGTGAAATCGGACTTTTTAGATATACATTAATGTCGGCCACACACCAATGCAGTAGAAACAAGAATTAATAGAACAACATGGAAGAAGAAGATGAAAAACCATATAACTCAATAATCAAAATTAATCACAAATGTTCATAACCTCAGCAAGGAAGGGAATTAGCCACTCATTTGTGGATTAATCATCCTAAAACAAGTGTTAATCATACAAACAATTGAGTGAAAGAAGAAAGAAGGAGAGAAAAAACCCTGAACTTTTCGTCCCTCAACTGCCTGTAACCCACGTCCTTGCTCCACCAAGTCTGAATTATGAAAAATAAACCTAAGTGTGCTATTTATAGTACTAAGACTCTTTCCCGGAATAACAAGCAACGTGTCACGGAGTGCATCGCGGAGCACGGCCTCCGTGACACGCTACGGACGCGGAAGCCCTCTAGAAATCACCCGAAATTGGCCCGGGCAGCACCCTGCCGCGTTGGCAGCGTGTCACGCTGCTTGGGCAGCGCGTTGGCAGTCCTTGGTCGCGGAAGCCACCTGCCGTGGCACGTTGCCAATGCGCAGGTGGGCTGTTATGAGCAGCCTGCCTGCCGTGGCACCTTGTCGACGCGCCGGTGGGCTGTTTTGTGCCTCCTCTTTGCCGACGTTCGCGTGTTGATTCCGTTTCCAAGCCTCTACCTCACCAACTCATGGATTAGTTGCTCAAAAGTCATCAAAACCTACAAAACAAAGGCTAATCATGTTGGTTAACACATATCTTTACTTTATCTAAAATTACATGAAAATGTATACAATAATCTTAGATAAACAAGACTAATTTAAGTCGTAAAGCGTATCTCGGGCATATATTTTTGCCTGTGATCACAACCCCACACTTAAAGCCTTGTTCGTCCTCGAACAACCTTCTACATATCATGCATATGGAGACTCCCACTTAACTAATTTAGCAAGAGAATTCAAGTTACGGCTATAATGATTACGTAAGATACAAGCTAAAAATAGAGCATGCCTGATTTGTTCATTGAAATGAAGTACAACTATGTTAAGACTTCTTAACCTCAAGAATCGACTCTCAATTTTAGCAAACTCATGCAAATCAACTGACTAAGAAATCCCACATGATTTATATCCTTCATTCAACATGTGCCCCTCACGGAAAGAGAGTTACCCAATTTCACACGCAAAAACAATTTTTATATCACAACATGTGTGGGTACATGCATAGAATTACACTCACTCTCACAAAAAATTCATATGCATCATGTAATGACCCATAAGCTTGCCCTTAGTGTTTTATTCCACTAATTTAAGGATGTATGAATGTAAGATCAAGTAGGACTTTTTAGGTTGTAATGTAACTCAGGTGCGGGTAGGTACTATTATGATCAGTAATAGTGACTATCTTTCCTAAGCGCTTTTAATACATCACGCCTTCATTACAAACTTCCCTTCCCTCACTTCACCTTTTTCTCTTTTCATCTTTCTTTTTCCTCTTTTGTTCCCCCCTTTCTTTAGGCACTTTTAGCTTATTAGTACGGAGTACTTAAGCAATATGTTTCATTCATTTCTTTTCTTACTCCCTACTAATAATCAACCATTTTCACACAAATACACCTTTTTCCTTTTCTCAACTATTTACAACTTGCTATTTTTTCTTCTTTCTCCCAATTCTCACTCCTTCACTCTTTCGGATTTTTCCTTTAAGCGCTTAGGAGTTTTGGTTCAACTTCAAGGATAATGAGAGAAAAAGGATTAAACTTATGTTGCAGCTGTCAAAGAATAGGCTCAAGGCTCAATGGGGTTAACTAGGATTAATTTTTCAAGGTAGGTATAATGAGAGATATAAGTTTGGTTCATTCAAAGAAATGCCTAAATCATCTCCTACAATTCACATCCTTCATTTCGTTTTATATACACACCAGGCAAGTTCTAGACATTCCACAATAGCATAGAATACTCAAAAACCTTACAGTCATGGCACATGCTCAATTCAAGACACATTCGGCAGACTCTTACTCAGCTAATCACAAGAATTCAGAATTAAGCTTCCATCATATTGAGTCAAATTCAAGAACCTAAGTGTCTCAAACAGAGTTATGCACTTGCATGCTTCACACTGAACATACTTGCATCTTACAACCATGTATAGCACATAAAAAGAACATCCAGCACCAATTAGCTACGGGTTCACAAACCCACAACTATCGACTAATTTTTCCTCAAGACGGTCATCATCCATCCATCGTCGGAAACAGTCCCTAACCATGACTAAAAACACTATATATAGACAAAGGAAAGAAAGAAAAAGAAAATTTTTATTGTTCGGTTCAGAGACCCCCCGTCGAAAAAGAACCGACAAGAAAAACCAACGGGTGATGAAGTCATGCTTGATTCACAAAAAATTTTCAAATTTTTTAAATTTCTCACAAGCATTACATTCACCAAAATCATTACGCACAAAAAATTTTGAAATTTCCCTTGAAATTTCCCTCACCCCACACTTAAATCATGCTATGTCCTCATAGCATCAAATTAAAATTTACAAAGGGTGAGAAATACTCCCTGAGGCCTTTAGGCCTAGCTAACAACATGCATTTCTTCAACTTTGCACAAGTGGGTGTTCGACCCCACACTTTTTCTCTTCCATGATTGTTAGCTTCCTCCTCCACGGGTACTCAGACTTCCCCTCCATCTGCGCTTAACTTTCCACCAAAACAACATAAGATGAAATTAAACAAAAATTAACTCAATTGCAAGAAATTAAAATGGTACTTGTGGTACCCTTGGGTTTCCTCCCAAGCAGCGCCTAATTTTACGTCGCGGCATGACGTACCAAGTTTCACCACTTATTCCTCCACCTTGAGGATATGAATCTCACCCCTAATTTCTTTTCTAATTTCCTCTTATGCTCCAGGGGTGGTGGTGAAAAATTGTAAGGACCAAACAGTAGGTGTTGCCTTTTTAACTTATTGGCCCTCAAGTAAGCGAAGTCATTTTGTCTCTCCGCGTTGGCAAATTTCAAAATATATGGTGCTTGGTCCTCCTCTAGACATTTCTCTATAAGCTTGGAAGGTTCTCTTTCTATGTTGTCAACCAAATTTAACGTCGAAAAATGCGTAGAGTGTGGTCCAATACACCTCAACTCTGAAACTGCATTTTGCTTGACCTCCTTACTTGTATACTCCTTCTCAGCATCGACATCTATCTCTTCATTAATGTCAAATGGGGGGTACTCTATCTCTTCTTCCATGAATGGATTTTCCATAAGTGTGAGCCCGTCACGGGGACACTCAAGAGATTCTAATTGTTGGGCTTCATCCAAAAATTCACCCTTCTTGTCCTCTTGTAGTTCCTCTTGAATATTGGCTAAAGTTGTTACCTGCAATTTATCACAAGCTTCAGCTTCAGCGATCATCTCCGTGAATTTGATGCTCATCCTTTCTAGAGCCTCTGCATTCTCTTCTTGCTGAATTCTCAATACTGCCATCGCCTCCTTCATTGCTTCTGATTGCTCCAAGAGTTGTTTCAGCATGTCTTCTATTCGATCTTGGTGTCCCAAGTCCTCATTTTCAGCATGCCTATATTCAGGAAAAACAACAGAAGGATCATAGTAGGGGCTTGGGGGAGGGGAATATGCATTCGGACAGCCATCCCAATGGCCATCTTGACCACCACATATATTGCACGTGTTACAGTGTTGCCACAAGTGGTGTCCTCCGCAATTCAGACAAGATTTGCTAAAATATGAGTATCCACCATTGAAACCATTTATATTCCACGATGTCATGTCAATAAGGGTATTCGAAAAAGAAAAAGTAAAATGCAAAAGAATTAAAACAAACACTAAGACTAAGTAGACAGCACTTGAGAAAAATGAAAATACAGTGAATTACACTTAAAACAAATTCACCTATTGCCAAGTCTCCCCGGCAACGGCGCCAAAAACTTGTTCGGGTGGTTTTGTTGGGTGTCTAAACCGACACGCAAGTGCACGTGGTCAAACAAGTAGTAAGTGGCTTAAGTAAGCCAAGTATCGATCCAAGGAGACTCTGGATAAGTGAAAATTGCTTAAGTATACTATATTCTATCTCACTTCTAAATATGCAGACAACAACGTAACCAACAGTTGAATAATTTGTTTTATAATTTCTATACTAAAACTACCAACAATTATCTACTTTGAATTTAAACTATGGATATGAGCATGCCAAGGTTAAGAACATGTAATGAACTGATTATCATCATACATTGGTTAATCTTCTCTTCCAGTTGCTAGCCAAGAACATTAGCCTAGAGATTAAAACTCTCGTATTTAATCTCACTTAAGAATCATAAACCATCCGTCTACATTTCTGTGATCAAATGCAATTCATGACCTAGCAAAACAATTCCGGTTCCTAAATTGACTAATACGGCTTTCAAGTATATTTCTATCAGGAAAGCACATCAAAACTCAATTTTCCCAAATCAACTTAAGAACAATACCCTATTAATTCACAACTTTCCAATTTCGTGCTCTCTCGAGTGAAATCGGACTTTTTAGATATACATTAATGTCGGCCACACACCAATGTAGTAGAAACAAGAATTAATAGAACAACATGGAAGAAGAAGATGAAAAACCGTATAACTCAATAATCAAAATTCATCACAAATGTTCATAACCTTAGCAAGGAAGGGAATTAGCCACTCATTTGTGTATTAATCATCCTAAAACAAGTGTTAATCATACAAACAATTGAGTGAAAGAAGAAAGAAGGAGAGAAAAAACCCTGAACTTTTCGTCCCTCAACTACCTGTAACCCACGTCCTTGCTCCACCAAGTCTGAATTATGAAAAATAAACCTAAGTGTGCTATTTATAGTAGTAAGACTCTTTCCCGGAATAACAAGCAACGTGTCACGGAGTGCATCGCGGAGCACGACCTCCGTAACACGCTACGGACGCGGAAGCCCTCTGGAAATCACCCGAAATTGGCCCGGGCAGCACCCTGCCGCGTTGGCAGCATGTCACGCTGCTTGGGCAGCGCATTGGCAGCCCTTGGTCGCGGAAGCCACCTGCCGTGGCACGTTGCCAACGCGCAGGTGGGCTGTTATGAGCAGCTTGCCTGCCGTGGCACCTTGTCGACGCGCCGGTGGGCTGTTTTGTGCCTCCTCTTTGCCGACGTTCGCGTGTTGATTCCGTTTCCAAGCCTCTACCTCACCAACTCATGGATTAGTTGCTCAAAAGTCATCAAAACCTACAAAACAAAGGCTAATCATGTTGGTTAACACATATCTTTACTTTATCTAAAATTACATGAAAATGTATACAATAATCTTAGATAAACAAGACTAATTTAAGTCGTAAAGCGTATCTCGGGCATATATTTTTGCCCGTGATCATGGTGTAGATGATATACTAACTAGAGGGTCACGCTAGGTCATCTCATGAGTTCAATTAGAGTAAATAATCTTGGAAAAATGCGTATTTACTGCTTTTCAGCTTTATAAATACCTCTTGCTAGAGTTTTATCAAACCTCTAGCCACCATTAACTCAACACGATCAGATTTCGAGTAATAGCTGCACTAATTTCTAGACATTAGCTACTAATTAGGAATGAGAATGTTATTTTGGCTATTTCTAGCCCAATTTCACAATCTCTCATCCTTACCCACCATTAAATTCTCTTCCAATACTTAATTATTCTTTTGTAAGCAACAATCATGTAAGAATAATTAGACCCACATCATGATCAACGGATCTTCCATTATAGGTTGAAGAGAATCTAACAGATTTACACTTATTTAAACAATATTGAGATGACTCTAGCAATACCCACTCTAATTAAGCATTCATCATCACACACCTCTAGTTAATGGTTTAGCTACTCATAATTAAGAAATTCAAAAGCACATTTAAAAATAAACTCATTGAATTCAATAACAATAGTAAAATCAAGTTCACAAGTAGTCATCAACAATGGCAGTACCTTACTATCAAGAAGAAGAAGAAGAAGAAAAAAAGGACAGTACTTTTCAAATTCTACCAATCAAATTCTCCTCTTCTCTGCCAAAGGAATGTTCTCAAGCTAAGAATGAAAAGCTTATGTATGATATGATATGCTGAGTACACTGTACTTTTTCTAGAATGTATATATCCACGAAAATCGGGTATCTTCTATCTCTTTTTTTGTGCTGGATAATTTTTCCCCTAAGCAGCATTTTGGAATTGGTGGTGTAATACCCCGGAAAGGCCTAAGAATATACCCGGGTGTTGAAGTTGAAAACTGAAGAAAACCTGGGATTTTGCACTAGTAAGACTCGAGGTACGAATTGTGGTAAGAACCTACAACTCGTGACTTGAGTCGTGATTAATTTTGAGAGCCTGAGGCCATATCACGGGTGGTCCTATGAATCATGACGCATACGTACGACTTGTGGTTAGGAGTCATGGTGAAATTCTCAGTGGTTCCAGAGGGAGTCATCACGGGTCATGGTACACTTGTAGGATGTAGCAATTAGTCATGATGAGGAGTCGTAGTTCAGTCGTATTAGGTATAAGTGGATGGTACCACGACTGACAGTACGACCCATAGGATGGTACTACGAGTCTTGGTATGTGAGTTGTGGCTAGATTCAGAAGATTAAAAAATGGTGAGGTGACCACAAAATGTGACCACGAGTCATGACTTCGTGGGTATGACTCGTGGTACGAGTCGTGGCCGGGGCCAGATCCATTTTATAGGGAAATTGCATTAAGAGAAAATTCGGATTTTCTATGCTTTTGGAAAATAAACCACATAGTTTTGAGGTCGGGAAAGGGTCTTTTAAGGAGGAAAAACTCATGCTAAGTCTCATTTGGAATTTGCAAGATCTAGAGAAGGGAGTAGGAGGAGATTCAAGGGTTCTTCTTCAATTCTTCAAGTTTCCACCTAGGGTTCGTCAAGGGAGTTAATAATCACGTAATTCTAGGTATGTGGGGTTTTGAATGGTTAGTTTAGTCCCTACCCATGCCCAACTTCTCCCTAATTCTATGATTAAAGTTATCAAAACTTTATGGGTCTTTATGAAATTGCATGATTCCTTGAAATTTGAAATGAGCTTGTTGTGGTATTCCTAACTTATGAATTTCGAGATAATTGGGCTGATTTTACTTGTTTACTCAATATTTTTATGATTTAACACCTTAAAGTTTAGATTCCCAATAATGAGGAATTGTTTTGTAAAGTTCATGGTCATGATGACTCCGCAAGCATAATACGAATTTTGTCTTAAATTTTAAGCATGTCTTCAAGTCTTCCACTACTCATATTATTATGATAATGTTTCCTATAAATTTAAGCATTTCATGTATTATTGAAATTATAGGAAATGCCCACATGTCGCTTATGATTTATGAACTATGATTTTGGCCGATCCACGGGCCCAATTCCATGGCTAGTATTACGACTTCTCAAGCATGTTATAATTATCCCGATTTAACTAGCCATGCATGTCATGTATGAATTTCTATGAGCACCTTGCATGTTTTTGGAGTAGTACTTAACACCGAGTAGGTTCGGGGCCTAGGTTATGCCTCGAATCTCAGAACTATGTGCCACCGTAGGTTATGATTGGGACCTCCTCAGTGACTGTCCCCTATGCCCTACGGGGCCTTCATGAGTGATATCATGTCTTTCATGGTTCATACCCTTGGCAAGGTATGGACGACCTCCAGACTAGGTTTTCAGGTCGGGCTCCATATGTGCTCATATGGGGTATGTCGGTTGTAGAAATCTACCATTGTTCCTCATGGTTTTAATTCATGTATGATTATGTTCTTTTGGCTCAAGTTATGTTTTATGAAATATTTTCCCACATGTTTCGACTATGACAGGTTTACGAATATTTTGAAATCTTGAGCCTTACACGATTTCAGTCATATGATCATGATGTACCCACTCCTATAACTTTTATATTTTGAGTATTGTTTTGCATGCCTTACATACTCAGTAACTTCCAAGTACTGACCCACATATTTTCAGGATCCAGTTCACGGGTTCAGCATCATTCCCAGTTTTCTCTTAGTTTCGCTCGTAGCTTCCAGCGGTGAGTCCTCATGATTCGAGGGCTTCATGTTCAGACCTTGATTATCTTTTGTTTTCATAGGGTTAGTTGGTGTCTTGTCCCTTCAACCTTTCTGTTATAATTAGAGGCTTTCAGTCCTATTTGTAGTACTTCAGCCATTTATTCTTGGATTATATATTACTATTTCTTATATTTCATGTCACGTTTCCTTTGAATTCATGACTTTTAAGTTAAGTCTTCCATCTTATGTGTATGAATTAGATATATGCTCACGCCATGGGTTGACTTGGAGTCTTTCGGGGCCCTTGTCCCGTGTCTATGATCCGGGTGTAATCTCGGGTCGTTACAAACTTGGTATCAAAGCAATAGGTTTCGATGTGTCGTGAAAGCCGTATTAGGTAGAGTCTTTTTCATGGGTGTGAAACGCGCACTAAACATTTTTGGAAATGTTTCCTTCTTTAATGAACTATGTTGTGCGGTCAAAATCTCTCAATCCTTCTAATTTGTACTATTCACAATTGCAAAAAGTTATGGCTCCCTGAAGGATAAACGGAAGGAAAAACAGAACTGATGAAGGCCATGAGGGTGGCCATGATAATGGGCGTCAGCAAGCCCCACCTGTTCAGGAGACCCAGCCACCAGAGCCAGCTACCCACGTCGAGTTTTGGGAGGCTATTCAAATGTTGGCACAGGCTTTGACCTCTCAGGTCATCCAACAGGCTATTATGCATGTTCCACAGAACGGAAATGCAGCGGCAACCCAGATTAGGGACCTGTTAAGGATGAACCCTCCCGAGTTCACAGGGGCAAAGGTGGACAAGGATCCATATGAGTTCATTGAAGGGATCTTGATGGTCACTCAGGTGATGGGGGTGACGAATGAGGAGTGTGTTGACTTGGCCTCTTATCAGCTGAAGGAGGTCGCTTATATTTGGTTCAAGCAATGGAAAGAAAGCAGGGTAGCGGGAGCGGGCCCTATCAGCTAGGATAAGTTCCACATGGCCTTTCTCGATAGGTTCTTACATCGGGAGATGAGGAAATTTAAAGCAACCGAGTTTGTTAACCTCAAATAGGAAAAGATGATGGTTCTAGAATATTCACTTAAGTTCACTCACCTGTCAAAGTATGCCCTGGAGTTAGTGATGGACCAGAGGGCGCGGGTGAGCAGATTCGTGCAGTGAGTAGCCGAGTATATTTACAAGTACTGTAGAACAACCATGCTTCATCAGGATATGGACTACCCACGGATATTTCTCTATGCCCAGCAGATAGAGGTAGCTCATATGAGGCAGAGGGAGGCCAAGAGGGCCAAAACTGATAGCCACAGGTTCCCCCAGCCGAGGCCAGGGGTGGGCCTCACCAGCAATCCCAGCACAGGTCCATTACATCAGCACCATCTTCATACAGTACCCCATACAGGCCACGAGATGATCAGAGGAGCAGGGCCTCAGGTTCGAGGGGTTAGAATAGCATATGCATAGAGCGCACTTTTCCATCTTGTGCTAACTGTGTGAACAAATCACCCAGGGAAATGTTTGGTGGGCTTAGATGCTTGTGTCAGGTGTGGCAAACTCGGACATAGACTCAATATTGCCCCGCAGCTATGTCAGGGGGTAGTGGAGCCCGCACTTCAGCAACTAGCTCAGCAGTTTTAGTGGCACGTCAGACTCAGCAGGGTGCTTCGACTACTTTAGCTGGCGGCCAGCGCCAGAACCACTTCTATGCACTTGGCTCTCAATAGGAGTAGCAGACTTCTCCCGATGTGGTTACGGGTATGTTGCAAATCTTTCATAATGATGCTTATTCTTTGTTAGATATGGGAGCTACATTGTCTTTTGTAACACCTTACATTACTAGTTACTTTGGAGTCAGTCCTGAAATTTTGTAAGAACCATTTTCTGTATCTACTCCAGTTGGTGATTCAGTCGTAGCGAGGCGGGTATATAGAGGTTGGCCCATCACATTATTGCACAAGGTTACCTCTGCAGACTTAGTAAAATTGGCTATGACCGATTTTTACATCATCATGGGCATGGATTGGTTGTTTGCATGTTATGCATCTGTTAGCTGTAGAACTAAAGCGGTAGAGTTTTGATTTCCAGGTGAACTAGTTTTACAATGGAGGGGTGGTTCAACGGTACCTGTAGGTCACTTTATCTCCTATCTGAAGGCTAGGAAAACGATTGCTAAGGATTGTATTTACCATTTGGTTAGGGTTAAGGATGCCACATCCGAGACCCCAACTATTTATTTAGTCCTCGTGGTATGTGAGTATCCCGAGGTATTCCTAGATGACCTACTAGGTGTTCCTCCTAAGAAGGAGATTGATTTTGACATTGATCTTTTACCCAACATGCAGCCCATATCAGTTCCTCCCTACCGAATGGCCTAGCTGAGCTAAAAGAGTTAAAGGAGCAGTTGAAGGACTTGCTGGATAAGGGTTTCATTAGACCGAGTAAGTCCCCACGGGGTTCCCAGTGTTGTTCGTCCGGAAGAAAGATGGTTCTCTTTGAATGTGTATTGACTATAGGCCGTTGAACAAGGTTACCATCAAGAATAGATACCCTTTACCAAGGATTGATGATCCATTCGATCAGCTTTAGGGTGCAAAATATTTCTCCAAGATAGATCTCAGGTTTGGGTATCACTAGCTCAGGGTTGGGAGAGCGACATCCCAAATACTACTTTCAGAACCCGATATGGACATTATGAATTCGTTGTTATGTCTTATGGATTAACCATTGCCCTTACAGCTTTTATGGATCTAATGAATAGGGTATTTGAGGCATATCTGGACATGTTTGTGATCATGTTTATTGATGACATATTAATATACTCCAGGAGCGAGGAGGAACATGCTGCACACCTGAGGGTAGCACTCCAGACCCTTAAAGGATATCCATATATACGTCAAGTTCATCAAATGTGAGTTCTGGATAAAATATTAGTTGCATTCTTCGGACATGTAGTGTCAAGCGAAGGTATAAGGGTGGACTCCCAGAAAATAGAGGCGGTAAAGAACTGGGGTTTTAACCCAATGCATGAATTTCCTAAGTTTCTACCATAGGTATGATCTAAGTATGTTTCTATTATTGAATTACGATTCAAGGGAAAAATTTTACAACTTTTTCAATTATAAATCATGTTTTTCAAGTTTTATAAATTATGATGTCCATCCATGAGAAGTTCATGAAAGTTGAGATCTATGATGTATGCTCAAGTATGATGAGATATTTATGATGAAAAGCATGTTTACAAGTTACCCATGTATATGATCATGTTTTCAAGTGAATCAAATATTTTCAAGCATGTTTAAGTATTGGGAAAGCCCATATGTTCAAGTATAATTTGTGATTTCATGTCAATTAGCTTACCATATGGTTTTGGAGTCATGACTTCCAACTATGTTCAGCTTGTGGTATGGTTTGAGCCAAGGATCCTCATGTATGATTTCAGATTTTATATGTACATGATTATTCAGCTTCATCACTAGACGATGGTCAGTTTTGTTGAAAAACAATGGAGAGCATATGCATGTTGTTTGGAGTAGTTTCTAGCACCGAGTAGGCTATGGGTCAGTCAACTCTATGTCTCAGAACTACAAGCCAATGTAGGTATGATCAGATTATTTGGGACCTCCTTTGGAGCTTTCCCCTGTCCTAAACGGCCTTCAGCTTGATATCAATATCATGGTAGCGTCCTTATCCCTAGAAAGGCTTTGGACGGCTTTTCCCACTTGAATGTGATAGTCGGGACCACGTAAGCTCTATCGTGGTAATATCATTATATAAAGAGTCTCCCATAATTCCTCATGGTTTTAGTTGTTCATTTTTTTCATTCATGATATGTATATACATATGTTCTAAAGCAGGTTTTACCCAAAGTTTAGTTTTACTTATGATTGTCATATTTCAGCTTTGGGTCATTTGATTCAGTTATGATGTTTAGTTATGTTCAGTCACGATTTCAGAAAATAGCATGCAAGCCCTACTCTCAAATTCTTATCTTGATTATGTTTGATATTATGCATATTTTGATGATTTTACTTACTTCAGCAGTTTTACTTACCTTGAATACTCAGTACATTCCACGTGCTGACCACGTACTCTATGTTGTATCATTTTAAGATACAAGCTCCGATCTTCAAGCTCTGCCCCATCACTAGCCAGCTTTTGGAGTTAGCATCCACTCTGTATTGGTGAGTCCTCCTCTATCAAGGGCCCCTTTCTATTCAGTTGTGTTTATGTACTTTCAGTTTCAGACTTAGAGCGTTCGTTAGGGTCATGTCCCATCAACTCATCAGAATTAGAGGCTTTTTAAACATATATTGTATTCTGTCTCAGACTCGTATTGTATGATTTTAGATTTATGTTATGTTTATACTTCTACTATGATTATTATGTCGATCTTCCATTTTTATTGATTGATTTAGAAATTATGTTCATTCCATGGGTTGACTTGGAGCCTCTCGGGGTTCCTCATTCCGTGTCTCGATCCGGGCCAATGTTCAGGTCGTAACAAACTTGGTATCAGAGCAATAGGTTTTGAAGTGTCCTAGTGTCTCTGAGAGATGTGTTACATAAAGTCTTTTTCATGAGAATAAAGCGCGCCACACTTATGACGAAGAGGCTATGAGACATCTCGGAAATGTTCCCTTCATTCAATATCTATGTCCTATGGTGAAAGGTCTCTCCATCCTTATAACTCGTGCTATTCATGAATTCAGAATCCTGCCTTCTCCCAGAGTTAACGACAGAAGAAATGGAAATGGAAATGGCTACAAGGATGGCAATGGGGATGGGCACCAATAGGCCCCACAAACCCATGAGCACCATGCAACGGAGTCGATTGCCCATGCTGAATTCAGGGCAGCCATTCAAATGATAGCATAGGCCTTGATCTCCCAAGTCAATAAGGAGGCGGTAGCGCATGTCCCTCAAAACAGGAATGTGATAGTGGCAAGGGTCAGAGATTTCTTAAGAATGAACCCTCCAGAGTTCCTTGGGTCAAAGGTGGACGAGGATTCTCATGAGTTTATCGATGAAATTCTAAAGATCACCCATGTCATGAGGGTGAGTGGAGAGCAGTACACTGAATTTGCCTCTTATCAGCTGAAATGGGATGCGCATATTTGGTTCAAGCAGTGGAAGGATAGCAGGGCAATCGGAGTAGGCCCTATCAGTTTGGATGAGTTTCACGTTGCTTTTCTAGATCGGCTCTTCCCGCATAAGATGAGGGAGATGAAAGCGACTGAGTTTGTGAATCTAAAACAAGGAAATATGACAGTGTAGGAATATTCCTTAGAGTTCACTCATCCGTCCAAGTACGCCCAGAGTTAGGGGTTGATCAGAGGGCTTGAGTGAGCAAGTTTATTCATGGGGTGGCAGACTATCTAGATAAGGACTGCAAAACTGCCATGCTCCATCAGGATATGGATTTTCCTCAAATAGTTTTGTACACCCAGTAGATGGAGGCGGTGCATCTATGAGGGAGAGAGGCCAAGAGGGCCAAGACAGACAGTTACAAGTTCTCTCAACCAAGAACAGGTGGTGGGCACTGACATTAGTTCCACCAGAGATCTTCAGCCCTAGCATCTTCCTCTGTGAGTGTACCATACAGACCTATGAACGACCATAATGGATAAGCATTTGACTCTAGGTGTCAGAACAGCGGGCCCGCAGATTCCAGTATTTCAATTTATGATAGGTGTGGCCGGAGGCACAGGGATCAGTGTTTGGCAAGTACAGGTCCTTTCTTCATGTTTGTGAAGCCTGTACATATGCTCAGAGATTTCCTTGAAGCTAGATAGCGACATGATAGTGGTCGAAGCCCAGCTTCTAGTTCAGCAGCTCGCCAACACGCCCATCTCAGCAGGGTGCATCTACTAGTGCGGGTGGTAGACAACGGCATAATAGATTCTATGCCTTAGCATCCCTCCAGGAACAGGAGGTTTCCCCAGATGTAGTCAGTGGTATGTTATGAGTTTTTCACCTTGATGTATATGCTTGGTTAGATCCAGGGGCTACCTTGTCTTTTATGACGCCCTATGTTGCTAATAGTTTTAGAGTCAGTCCCAAAATCCTATCAGAATCCTTCTCAGTCTCTACTCTAGTCGGTGATTTAGTTATAGCTAGACAGTGTATAAAGATTGTCCGGTCACAATTCTTCAGAAAATCACCTCAGCAGATTTAGTAGACTTAGCCATGATTGATTTTGATGTTATCCTCGACATGGATTGGCTGTTTGCATGATATGACTCATTTAATTATAGAACAGGTGCGGTAGAGTTCAGATTTCCGGGTGAGCCAGTCTTAGAGTGAAAGGGTAGTTCAGGTGTGATTGTAGGTCATTTAATTTCCTACCTCAAGGCCAGAAAGATGATCTCTAAGGGTTACGTGTACCATCTAGTTAGTGTTAAGGATGCTATGTCTGAGACCCCGACTATCCATTCAGTCCCAGTGGTATGTGAGTATCCAGAAGTCTTCCTAGATGATCTGCCGGGAATCCTTCCTGAGCTAGAGATTGATTTTAGTATTGACCTTCTACATGATACGGAGCCTATATCTATTCCTCCTTACAGAATGACTCCAGTTGAGTTAAAGGAGTTGAAGGAGCATTTGAAAGACCTTTTAGATGAGGGGTTCATCAGACCGAGCAAATCCCCATGGGGTGCACCGGTTCCCTTCGTCCGAAAGAAAAATGGTTCTCTTTGTATGTGTCTTGATTATCGACAATTGAACAAGGTCACCATTAAGAACAGGTATCCTCTTCCCATAATTGATGATTTGTTTGAGAAACTTCAGGGTGCTAAGTGCTTTTCGAAGATAGACCTTAGATACAGATACCATCAGCTCAAGATTCGGGAGAGTGATATCCCAAAGACATATTTCAGAACATGGTATGGTCATTACGAGTTTATAGTTATGTCTTTTGGATTAACCAATGCTCCTGAAGCTTTTATAGATTTGATGAACAAGGTGTTAAAGCCATACTTGGATATGTTCGTGATCGTGTTTATCGATGACATCCTGATATACTCTCAGAGCAAGGAGGAGCATGCCACTCATTTGAGGTGTAGTGCTATAGACTCTCAAAGATCACCAGTTGTATGCTAAATTAAGAAAATACAAGTTTTGGTTGAACTTGGTGGCATTTTTGGGTTATGTGGTGTCAAGCGAGGGTATAAAGCTAGACTCTCATAAGATGGAAGCGGTGAAGAATTGGCCTAGATAGGTGAATCCCTAAGACATTCGGAGTTTCTTGGGCTTAATGGGTTATTATAAGAGATTTGTTGAGGGATTTTCATCTATTGCAGAGGCATTAACCAAATTGACCCAGAACAAAGTGAAGTTCCAACGGTCAGAGGCTTGTGAGAAGAGCTTCCACGAATTAAAGACTCAACTCCTCAGCACCGATGTTAACCCTACCTGAGGGGTACAGATGGGTTTATGTTGTATTGCGATGCTTCGTGAGTCGGCCTTGGTTGTGTGTTAATTGATCTTGGGAAGAATTGCATGCCCAAGTGATACTCGAATGCTTCATTTCGACTTGTTTATCTATTGTTATGTGTACATTCTCATGTGATTTTTAGTTAAAATGTGAATTTATACTAACCAACATGATTAGTGTTGTTTTGCAGGTCAAAGGAAATTTTGGAAGCTAATATACATGTTGGTGAAGATCGGGAATGAACTTGGAGACAAGGAGTGGAAAATGACAAAGAAGAGCAGCAAAAATAGGGGCTTCGCGATGGAGCCGTGTCACGCTGCCATCGCGGAGGCATTTTGCCTCGGATGAAATAATTTTGGCAATTTCCAGTGAAGGTGCATGATAGCACCATGGCACGTTGGCCAGGCTCCGCGATGCAAGCCGTGCCACGCTGAGGTGAAATTTCCAGGGGTGCCGACTTCCAGTGAGGGTCCGCGATACCTCCGTGGAACGGAGGGAGTGCTCCACGATACACTCCGTGCCACGTTACTTGTTATTCTGGGAAAAATTTTCAAGATTATAAATAGCATACTTAGGTTTTATTTTAAACATTCTGACTTGGTTGAGCAAGAACGTGGGTTACAGGCAGTTGAGAGGACGAAAATTCTAGGGTTCTTCTCTATCTCTTTCTCTTTTATCTCAATTGTTTGTATGAATTCTACTTATTTGACGATGTTTAATCCACAAATGAGTGGCTAAATTCACTTCTTGCTTAGGTTAAAAACAATTGTAGTGGAATGTAATTGTTGTTCATTTCAGTTTTCATCTTTTCTTCAATCGTTGTTCTATCAATTCTTGTTTTTACTGCACTAATGTTTGGTCAATGTTAATGTATATCTAGAAATCCAATTTTTATTTTGAAAAGGAAAGAAATTGGAAAGATGTGAATTGGTAGGATATGATCTCTTCTTAGTTTAGAAAATTAAGAATTGATTTACATTCAGAATAGAAATATATCTTAAAGTCTTATTAGTCAATTAAGGAATCGGTATTTTATGGATAGAGCATTAAAAATTCATTCATCATAGAAATGTAGATTAAGGTTTCATGATTCTTAATTGGATAGGAGTCGAAAGATCCAATCCATAGGCAATAATTCTTGACTAGAAACCGAGAAAAACATTAGCTGAATTGAATTGATAAATTACTTCCCTGCATGCTTGTTTTAACCTCAGCTTGCTCATTACTATTGTTCAGACTCAAATTATAATCTTAACTTAGATTATTGTTACTTAGCAAAGTAACTCTCAAAATATTGTTTAATTGGTTGTCTGTATTCATAAAGACATAGTTCACTGACGCTTAAGTTAATTAGTACCGTAGTTCAGTCCCTGTGGGATCGATACTTAATTAAGCCACTTTACTACTTGTTCGACCACGTGCACTTGTGTGTAGTCACCACACTAACCGAACAAGTTTTTGGCGCCGTTGCCGGGGACTGGCAATTGGTAAAATTATTTTCTTAGTGTTAGTTTAGAAATTCTATATAAGTGTTGACAACTTGATCTTAGCCTTTCTCTTGCAGATATTGAAATCTTCTAAACGTTGGCAAGAGATAAGGAATTGGTGGATTCATATATAGAGCCGGAAAGACAATTTCATCGTCAAAGAAGGGAAGCTCTAGAGAAGAAGCTGCAGTTGCTAAGACAGGCAATTCTGGAGCAACAACAGAACCCACCACTTGTGAGGGCAGTTTTAGTGCCCGAGGAAATGGCAGCAAGGCCGGTTCGCGAAGTGGCAATCCCGCATGCTAACAATGTTACATCTAGTATTCGCAGACCAGAGCCAGGAGGGAGGTTTGAGCTTAAACAGAACATGGTGCAATTGTTGCACACCAGTGGGCAATTCACAGGTCTCCCTCATGAAGATCCAGAACACCATCTCCAAAACTTTTTTGAGATAAGTGACACTTACATTCCCGCTGGAGTATCATCCGACTACGTGAGGCTTACGTTATTCCCATTTTCATTATTGGGGGAAGCAAAGAGGTGGTTGAAAGCTGAACCACCTAACTCTATCACCACGTGGGATGATCTTGCAAGAAAGTTTTTGATACGATTCTTTCCATTTGGGAAAACAGCAAGACTTAGAAGTCATATTCTAAGTTTTAAACAAAGAGAGGGTGAGAATTTGTATCAAGATTGGGAAAGGTTCAAATCAATGTTAAGGGATTGTCCTAACCATCACCAGTCCAACGATGTGCTGGTACATACTTTCATAGAGGGTTTGGAGCCACATACAAAAATTTTGCTAGACTCAGCAACTGGGGGACAGGCACTAGAAAAGACTTATGAGGAGCTTTATACTTTGTTAAATCTTATTTCACAGGGAAATCCAAAGTGGAATGCAGACTCTTCAAGAGGAGGAACAAGGAAAGCGGCACGAGTCTTTGAGGTGGATGGTTTTACAGCTATCGCTGCACAGATAGCTGTGTTGCAAAATCAACTCAACACCCACTTCAGCTGTATGAGCTTGAATCAGCGCAAGCCCTAGTTAATGTAGTGTAACAGGTATGGTGTGAAGTATGTGGGAGTAATGAACACTCAGCTAAGTGTTGTAGTGCAAATCCAGATTCAGTAAACTTTGTTGGGAACGTCCACAGAAATAATAACCAACAGTATGGCAACAATTACAACTCAAATTGGAGGAATCATCCAAATTTTTCTTGGGGTAGTAATAGCCATCAAGGTAAAAGTTTGAATCAGGGTGTGCAGAGAAATCAAGGGGGGCATCAGAATTATCAGTCTCAATACAGAGGAAACAATGCACCTCCTCGACCAACCAACATCATTGAGGAAATGTTCAAAACAATGATAGCTAACCAAGCGCAAACGTAGGCTGACTATGTGAAATTGGCAGCAGACATGAAAAATCAGCAGTTAGCTACAAAGGCGTTGGAGTACCAGTTGGGACAACTAGATGAAGCTCAAAACACCAGGCCCGGAGGAGGACTACCGAGTGACACTGACCCAAATCCCAAGCAATTCAATGCAGTGACCACAAGGAGTGGATTACAACTCAAGGAGGTGGAACCAGAAAGACCACCTCAGCAATCAAGAGCAATGGAAAAAGATAGGGAACATGATGATGAGAGGGGGAAGGAGAAGGCAGCCGAAGCATAAAGACCACCACCCCCGTTCCCTCAAAGATTAAAGAAGCACAAGGAGGAAGCTTGCTTTAAAAAGTTCATGGAGGTGCTGAAATAGGTACACATTAATTTACCTTTGGTTGACGTTTTGCAGGGAGTGTCGAAATATGCAAAGTATATCAAGGACATCGTAGAAAACAAAAGAAGATTGACGGAGTATGCTAGGGTGGCGCTTACTGAGGAGTGCACTTCCCAGATACAGAACAGGTTGCCAAGAAAGCTCAAGGACCCTGGGAACTTTACCATTCAGATCACAATCGGGCAAAGTATCCGAGCTTGCAGATTATGTGATTTGGGAGCGAGAATAAACTTGATGCCGACATCGGTGTTCAAGAAGTTGGGGCTAGGAAGTCCTAGACTAACTACAGTGATCTTGCAGTTAGAAGACCGTTCTTTGGCCAGATCAGATGGTATTGTGGAGGACGTGCTAGTGCAAGTGGGCTCCCTCATTTTCCCGATAGATTTTATTATATTGGATTTTGAGTCGGATGCAGAAGTCCCATTTATTTTGGGACATCCTTTCTTGGAAACCAGGAGAGCATTGATTGATGTAGCTGCGGGGCAGCTAACCATGCGAGCGCATGATAAAGTGGAGGTGTTTGATGTGTATTAGTCCATGAAGCTTCCGGCCATTTATGAGGAGCTATCAGCAATCAATGTGCTAAACCAGGAAGAAATTCTTCAGATTGTTGATTCTCAAGATCCATTGGAGAGAGCTTTGATGGGCTACGATCATTTCATAGACAGGAATACTTATGAGATGGTGCAAATGTTGAACGAACCAAAATGGTATCTCAGGAAGCAAGACTTTCAGCCACTGATGAGGTCCTTGGAACCATTGCCAGAAGAAGCACCAAAAATGGAGTTGAAGACATTGCCTCCACATTTGAAATACGTATTTTTGGGGGAAGATGACACCTTGCCAGTCATCATCTCCGCAGAGCTGACAGAGGCACAAATAAAGGATGCATTGGTGGTTCTCAAGAGGAGGAAGAAAGCAATGGGCTGGCAAATGTCAGATATTAGGGGTATCAATCCAGCTTTTTGCACACACAAAATTTTTATGGAGGAAGGAGCAAAGCCAACTGTACAACATCAACCGGAGGTTGAATCCGGTGATGAAGGATGTGGTTAGGAAGGAAGTGATCAAGTGGCTTGACGCAGGTGTGGTCTATCCCATTTCAGACAGTGAATGGGTCAGTCCCGTTCAGTGTGTCCCAAAGAAATGAGGGATGACCGTGGTCACCAACGAGAAGAATGAGCTGATCCCTATACGCACAGTCACAGGCTGGCGAATTTACATGGACTACAGAAAGCTCAATGAGGCCACAAGGAAAGATCATTATCCTATCCCATTTATTGATCAGATATTGGACAGGTTGGCTGGTCAAGAATATTATTGTTTCCTTGATGGATATTTTTGCTATAACCAAATAGCCATATCATCGAAGGACCAGGTGAAGACTACTTTCACATGTCCTTATGGGACATATTCTTTCAGGCGGATGCCATTTGGTCTATGCAATGCACCCAACACATTCTAGAGATGCATGATAGAGACCTTTCACGATATGGTGGAAGATTTCGTCGAGGTATTTATGGATGATTTTTCTCTTTTCGGTAATTCATTTGCTACTTGTTTGTAGAATCTTGACAGAGTGCTAGCTTGATGTGAAGACTCCAACCTTGTATTCAACTGGGAGAAATGTCAGTTTTTAGTCAAGGAGGGTATCGTCCTTGGCCATAAGGTGTCTTGCAAAGGGTTGGAAGTCGATCGTGCAAAGATCGAAGTGATTGAAAAGCTACCACCACCTGTGTCAGTGAAGGGTGTTTGCAGTTTTCTCGAACATGCAGGGTTCTATAGACGGTTCATCAAGAACTTCTCTAAAATTTCTAGACCAATATGCAGGTTCCTAGAAAAAGAGGTGAAGTTCGAGTTTGATGAGGGTTGTGTTAAAGCTTTTGAGGAGCTGAAACAGAAGTTGATAGAAGCACCTATTCTCATTTCTCCGGATTGGGAGCAACCGTTTGAATTAATGTGTGATGCAAGTGATGTGGCTGTAGGAGCTGTATTGGGGCAGCGGAGGAATAGAATTTTTCATTCTATTCATTATGCAAGCAAAACACTTGACGCAGTCCAAGTCAGTTATACAGTCACTGAAAAGGAGATGCTAGCATTGGTGTTCGCATTTGATAAATTCAGGTCCTACTTGGTGGGGTTTAAAGTGGTGGTGTATACCGATCATGAAGCGATTCGGTATCTTTTTAACAAGAAGGATGCAAAGCCCAGGCTGATCAGATGGATCTTGTTGTTACAAGAGTTTGACCTGGAGATTCGGGACAGAAAGGGGAGCGAGAATTAAGTGGGAGATCACCTATCGCGACTGGAAAGTCGGTTGCATGTGAAGAAAGGTGATAACATCAAAGAGGGATTCCCGAATGAGCAACTCTTAGCAATAAGGGAAGTTGAAATCCCTTGGTATGCAAACATTGTGAATTTGCTGGTAAGTGGAGTCTATCCATCGGAGGCTACGGCTCAGCAGAGAAAGAAGTTGAGACATGATTGCAGGTATTACATTTGGGATGAGCCATACTTGTTTAAGCAGGGACCGGATCAGGTTATGAGAAGATGCATTCCAGAGAGCCAGATTGCGGAAGTATTGAGGAGTTTTCACGCATCATTGTAAGGAGGGAACCACGGAGGCGAGCCGATAGCGCACAAGGTGCTACAGTCAGGTTTCTTTTGGCCTACACTATTTAGAGACTCTATGGAATATGTAAAAATGTGTGATAGATGTCAAAGAACAGGAACAATTGATAGAAGGCAGGAGATTCCACTACAGCAGATATTAGAAGTGGAGATCTTTAGTGTATGGGGAATAGATTTCATGGGCCCGTTCCCACCGTCATTTGGTAATCGTTACATCTTGGTAGCCGTTGATTGTGTATCCAAGTGGGTCGAAGCAATAGCTTGCCCCAGGAATGACAGCAAGGTGGTAATAAAATTTGTGAAAAAACATATTTTCACCAGGTTCGGGACACCCCGAGCCATTATTAGTGATAGAGGATCTCATTTTGTAAATGCAAGTTTCAAGAATTTGCTAGCTAAGTATGGGGTGTGGCACAAGCTAGCAACAGTGTATCATCCCCAAACTAGTGGGCAAGTGGAGGTGTTGAACAGAGAGATAAAGCAGATTCTACAGAAGACAGTGAATGCACAATGAATTGATTGGTCAAGCAAACTTGACGATGCGTTGTGGGCTTATAGAGCTGCGTACAAGACACCCATTGGGACTTCTCCATATAGATTGGTCTATGGAAAGGCGTGTCATCTGCCTATGGAGTTAGAACATCGAGCTTTTTGGGTTGTGAGAAAGTTGAACATGGACCCGGAGCTAGCAGGGAAGAAGAGGCTGATGCAACTCAGCGAACTTGATGAGTTTCCTTGGCATGCTTATGAAAGTGCCAAATGCTACAAGGAGAAAACGAAGAAGTGGCACGATAGGAATATGGTGCATCGGATCTTTGAGCCGGGGTAGAAGGTGTTGCTATTTAATTCGAGACTGAAGCTTTTTCCAGGCAAATTGCGGTCCAAATGGTTAGGGTCATTTGAAGTGGAGAGAATGACCCTGCACGGGGCAGTGGAGTTGTGGCAAGAAGATAGAAGTGCTACATTTTTGGTAAATGAGAAAAGATGTAAGCATTATTGGGGTGAGGACGTTATCCAAGAGAAGACGTCCATCACTCTAGAGGATAATTGAGCATGAATGACGTCGAGCCACGATGGTAAATCAGGCGCTGCACGGGAGGCGACCCGTGAAATTGTTGTAATAGATGAGTAAAACTATTTGAAAAAAAAGAGAAAAAAAAATGAATGAAAAAAAAAATAAAAAATAAAAAAAAAATTTTTTTTTTTGCGTTGAAACCTATGAATTCTAACCAATTTCTTGTGCTGAAATGATTTTTAGGTGGAACGGAGGGCAAAAATACCAAGAAGCGCAAAGAAAAAAATCGAGGTGAGAAAAATAAAAATTGGCACATTACAGTGAGCCTGCGCGATGGCTCCGTGTCACGGAAGGGGTGCTCCGCGTTACCCTCCGTGACACGTTGAGGGTTAATTCGCGTCGGGTCACACCGGGTCAGCGGGTAACCCGCTCGAAAAATAACCTTAAAATCCCAAATTCCCTCATTTTCTTCCTTATTTTCCATTCCCTCCGCGACACAAACCCCAAATTCCCTCCTCCCCCAACGTGCCACGGAGCTAGGCATCAATTTTCTTCAAGTTTTCTTCGATTTCATCAAATCAAAGGTATGTTCTTGAATTTTTCCTTGTTTTTGCTCAAATTTTCGATTCTTGAACATATGTGGTGATTATACCTTTCCCTAAGTGAGAATTAAGCTTGAATTCACTTGAGCTATGATTGATTGATGTTCATAGTATTGTTGTGCGTATATGAACTCGATGATTGCATATTTTATTGAATTCTTGCGAAATTGATAGCTAGGGTTGCAAATTTAATAGGAAGAAGATTAAATTCTTGTAAATGTTGAAAAAAATTGGGTTGTGCATGTTGGGTGAAGTGAAATATATTGTGATTGATGTTGAATATGCTAAGTTAGAAGAAGGAATTTTGGGAAAATGCAATTGGAGAATTACATAGGTTGTTGAAAGAATTGCTAAGTGCTATGATGTTCAAATTGAATCGATGGAGAAATTTGTACTTGTTGTATGAAGTCTGAGTAGTACATAGTAATTGTTTCATCAACTCATATGAATGCACTAAGCATGTTGAATGTTAAGAATTGGAAAATCATGAATGTCTTGTCGAATTGCTTGGATTGCGGCTTAAGACTAAGTGTGCGGTGATCAAATTAAACCCAACCTTAGTTGTAGTTAATTATGACTTGCATAACATTGGGACTGCATGTTTGATTGTATAGGAACAATGTCAGGCAGACAAGACAAGGGAAAGGGCGCATCCACATCGGGCGCCGACAGGAAAAGGATATGATTGGGAACAGCAGTTCCAGCAGCACCAGCGGTTCCGCGAGGCCAACGCCGACAATACGGAACCCGATGGGTGACTGATGAGGGGAAGAAGTGGTATGCAAAACACAAAGAAACCAAATACTTCCCGGGAGAACAGATAGCACGGGAACCGCTGGCACAGGAATTCCCGCGGATTGTACACAAGATTGACACCATTGGGCTTAACTTCATCTTAGAAGAGCCCACGGAGTGCAATCTCCATCTTATACGGGAGTTCTATGCCAACTGGAACCCAACTCTACGCAGTAACACCGTCAAAATCAGGGGGCAGGTTGTCACTTTTGAGCCCCATCACTTGAATGCAAGGCCATTCACAACAAATACTCTTTAACAAATTCATCATTCTTGAGCATTCAATTGGCATTCAAGTTGAAGAGAGTTCACCTGTGCTAGAGACAGTTTCCTAGTTCTGTTCGGTTGCGATCTAGGCCTAGGTGTCAACGTGTAGTCAACCTATGTACTTGAATTTATTTTCTTTTGTTTCAATTGCTTGTAATTGTGTTTAAAGTTCTTCTTGTTTAACTAAGGGTTGTTTATATAGGTTAGGAACTTTGTAAGGGCTTACAGGTAGGTTTTGGATTGTGGGGGTTTACAATCCAAATTTGGCTCGGTGGTTTAGTGGAGTTTAGGTGAAATCCTACTAGGGAGTAGGTTGTGCTTTTTACACTCATTCGAGCCTAGGTAGTTTCCACGTAAAAATTCTAGTCTGTTACTTTACTTTCTGCTCTTTATTATTTCTGCTTGAATTAGGCTAGTGCTCAAAGGAACAAGGTTCAAGTCTGTTCCGGCAGTAAAAGAAAATTCAAGTAAAGTTTTAATTAGTGAAAAAATCATTAGACCCAGTTCACCCTCCTCTTAGGTCTAATTTAAAATTCATTATTATAACACTCCTTAAACACGAGCCCCTCATCTCAAGATAAGAATGTATTATCCAATATTCATCAACATAGTTCAATAAGTTATCAAGAGTCATCAAGTTGGATATATAACAAGTACACATTGATTAATCCAATAGCACTTTCAATTCAAGAACAATATTCACAGATTTATATAATCCCAGAGCTCATTAAATAGCAAGGTTAAATCACCCTACTCTCAATCACAATAATTTTCCGAAGACCAAACAACACGCTCATCATTTCATAATACATAAAAGATATTATATAAAATCTAACTCCATATAAAATCGTAACCTACCTCGACTGAAGGATTTGAATGTCAAGCTATTCCGTCGGAGCCTTACCCATTCTCAATGCCTCAAAATATTCAAAATCTAAAACAATCAAATAAATATATTTAATCACTCACTTCTTCAATCAAGGGCTTGCGGATTTAAACTCACTCAATTCTACATGTTATTACGATTCAATCGATACTCAGGGTTAACTCATCATAACCCAATCCCACCTTGATCATTCTAATCTATTTCATGGAGTTTCTACCCCTTTAAACCCCTTAAACTCAATTTTTAAGACTAATGGTCCCAACTTTATTGTTGACACCCAATTTTGGCCCCCCACATTTTAATTAATTATTCAAGCTTCCCGAAGTACAAACATAGTAAAATATTTCTTTTTTTCATATAATCAAAAATATTTTGGTAGTATTTAGCCATTCATTTGGTAAAATATGTTAACATATAATACACACACACGCACACACACATATAATATATATATATATATATATATATATATATATATATATATATATATATATATATATATATATAATATTAAACATACCTATTTGATTAGTTTAAAAAATATTTTATATTAAAAATAAATATTATATTAAGTACGTATGTTAGTTTTACATATAGAAAGTTATTTGCGATTTAAGTTTGACAATTAGTCCATTATAAAAAATAATTATTTTATTTTTGTTAAATTCAAGAACCTTGGTTAATTAATCAAAAAATAATTTCATCTCAAATTAATTTTTAAAGAATGATTTAATTTTAGCTATTATATATATATATATATATGTGTGTGTGTGTGTGTGTGTTTTTTCTCACTATTTGATCTCAACCATCTGATCAAGATAATCAGACAGTCCAAAATAAGTCAAGAATAGCAAAAAAAATTCAGATCTTCACCTAACCCCGCCAGATCCAACCATCTTTCTTGCACACATTTCTTCCTCATCTCTCCCTAATCTCCGCAGACCTTTGTTTTAAGCTTTAAAAATCTCTCCCTCTCCACTGTTAGCTTGAGAGGGGAGAAAATTTGAATATTATCAGGATAAAGTCCCTAACACAGGATTTTCTACTCTTATCTCTTTCAGATCAGCCTGAGAAAGGGTAACCCTATTTCCGTTATCAACTTTCTTCATTTTCTTATCCTTATCTTTTCTCTGTGACCCATCTTTTCAAGGATTCAAATTTTAATCTAGACATTTGAGGATGCTAAATACCAAACTCAGCCAATAAAAGTGGCTCCATTCATCCTTTGGGAAGAGAGGAAAAAAAGGGAGAGAACTGGGGCAATATTTGGGGTTCTTTTCATATTCTTGGATTTCAGTCTGTTTATTTTCTTTTTTGGCCGCTCTTACTATCTTTTATCACTTGCACCCACTCGAAGTTGGTGTAAAAGTCCTGCATCGACTCGTTATCTCAATTCGCTGCTCTTGAGCAGGTTAGTAATCACTCTTATCTCCATCTTTCTTTTCAGTTTTTTTCTTTGGAAGTGAAAAAATGTAGTTGTTCAATAGTTCTTGCTGTTTCTACCTCAGTGTATTTGAATTTATTTGCTACTCTATTTTGCACTATGTCTATTCATAAATGATCAATAAAGACCCATAACATAGAAGAATTGCTGAGTAGACTTGTCGAGTATGTGAATAATTGCGTTGTTTCTTTTAAATTTTGTTTAAGCACTACTCTCCTTCTTTGAATTCGTAAATAGAACCGACATGAGAATTAGCTCGCCAGGAGTTACGATTAGGACTATTCGCCGAATTAATCTTGAAATGTGTACGTTGAGACTGTGACTATTTGTTTGCGGTTATTGAGCTTGTTAAATTGATGTATTTCCTTCATTATAAATGAGTTTCGAGATATGAGCCTATATGCAATCGTTCTTTTTTATGCTCATACCCTTTGTGTGTTCATTAGTTAATTATGCCAAAATATGCTTCTGCCTTAAATAAATTAGAACCATATGTAGGGATCTTTCTCTTATCGGCGATATATTGAACTTTCATGTGCATGTCAAGGTCGTATTGTAGGAATCATGCATTTTGGAAGTTTGTAAATGTTTCTGAATCAATACGTGAGAAATTATTTACAAGTATATGGTCTTAGTAGTATGTATAAATTATGACATAAACGTCATGCTGGAAATACAATTTTAGAGTATCTTCTTCTCATTTTATAAAAAAGGTATTTTCTTATCATGTGGTAAAAAATACTTTTTTTTCATTTTGTACAAAGGTATTTTCTTATCACGAGGTAGAAAAAAGTACTTTCTTTACATATTTTACAAAAGGTATGTTTCTTATCATATCACAAAAAGTATTTTCCTTTCCATTTTGTATTAAAAAAAAAGGTATTTTCTTATCATGTTGTAGAAAAGTGTTTTTTTTTTTTTTTACATTTATACAAAAGATATGTTTCTTATCATATCACAAAAATTACTTTTCTTTTGATTTTGTAAAAAATGATATTTTATTATCATGTTATAGAAAAAGTACTTTTATTTTTCTTATAACAATTGGTAAAATAATAATAATAGTAATAATTTTGTTGTTTTGTTTACTGCTAGCTTAGTTTTCATATAGATAGACCAAAGTTGTTTGGATTTTGTTGCCCTTTTTTTCTTTTCTTTTTTTTGTTTAAAAAAAAATCTGATTCTATATGAATGAGGGCATACAATTATTTTTCTGAATTTGAAATGCTTTGGAGGGAACATGAGTCACTCATAGCCCCTTTCTAGTGCTCCTTTGTGTGTTCTAAGTGAGTATATTTAAGTAATTCAAGTTTGAGGATGATTAGATTATGTGTAACATATGCAAATTAGTTTTAAGTTTTTATCGATTCCCAAATTCATATTTACTAATTTCCGCCCAGTAGATTATGAGTGCAAAGTCTAGCTAAAAATGTCATCCTAAATCGATCAGATGTTATACATAGATTAACTATTTAAGTGAATGTTTTATGGGCTGAGTGTTATTCGTTGTTAGGCATGTATCCTCTTGACATATATAGAAATGACTGACCACCCTATCTGAACATGATATGTGAAATACGTTTTCTATTTGAGCATGGTATGTGAAATACATTTTTATTTGTTTAAATGTGCAACTTTCGTTTTTGAAGGATCTAGTTGCTTAGATTCTATTTTACAAACTGTTTCATTTCCTAACTTAGACAATATTATTATCTTTTCCCTTTCCTATCTGTTTCTTTCTTCGATATAATACGAGGCAATAAATATTTGATCAAGTGTCATCCCTGTGAGTTTGTTGAAGCTTGAGATGATTATTTCCTTGTAGTCTGCTTCTGAAATTTGAAAAAAAGTGAAATAATAATGTGCTCAAAATCTTATTTTACTTTCAGTCCGCGAAAGTGTTTATGTCTTTTGAGATGAACAAAAAAAATTATTTCCTCCTTTCTTTGCTTGGATGTGGTTGATTGTACATAATTGGTTTTAACCCAGTTACAATATCAAGAGCTTATTATTTGTTTGATAATGATTTCCCTCACTGATAAATATCAGGATTAGCTACTGTTAGGGGTTCTTTTAATGTTGAAAGAATAGTACTTTATGTTAGCTAGTGTGTTCCAAATATCTGCATTTTAGTTAATACTAGCACGTAGGAATATTATATACCTTCATTGATGAATTCGTGGATATAATTTGAAAATTATTTTTCTATGGGAATCCATGTATGGCTTGATTATTTTCTCACGCATTCAAAGGGCATAATCCGCATAACTCATGCTAAAATATTTTGAGTTTAATTAGGTACCTATAGATGACCTGTATAAGTTCCCTATTTAATTTATATTGAATGAATTTTATACTAATAAAAATGTTTGTGTTGCTATGTTAAATATCGTGTATCAATTTTATCATTTACTAATTTTATTTATTTATTTTTTTCCCTTTGTGTGAATAAAAATGATAGTCTTTTGGACCTCATCTCTCCGAATATCTTGAGTTAGGCCAAAGGCGCAACATCATAATCCTATCCTTCAAGTTAAACTCCATCAGTAGGAGCAGTGGAAACTTCACAACAATGGTAGTCCTGAAGGGTTCAAAATAAGGGACTTTGAATTTAAAAGTCTAAATATGACCGGGGTAGCAGCAAAGAGCAAGTGGGCTAAGGCTAAGACTTTCATTTTACACCAATTACTATTTTTTATTCTTCTATTCATTGTTCTATTTTCTTCTCTTATTTTTTTATTTTAAGAAATGCTAACATTTTACTCAACTTGGATGAATCCCCAATTGAGTTTTATTTTTATCTCTTTTGTTAATTCACCATATTCTTTTTCAATTTAAAACATGAAAAGTGACTCCATTTTCTGAAAAATGAGTTTAATTCAAGAAAAGATGGCTTCAACTGTGACATAAGTTCAAATTATTTTTTTTTAAGAAATCAAGATTGATTTTTCATTTTCAAAAAGGTACAAGCCAAGTAATTAACTAAGTTTCGGTTTAAATTTCGATATATGCAGAAGTGATTTGTTTTCAGAACTTCAACTCTCATTTTGAGAACGGGAAGGAAAATAAAATTTCACATGTTTTAAGAAGAAATGATCTATAAGTTATATTTTTTATTCACAAAAATATTAAAAATTCATCAGTAACCGTGTTTGTGGATTTTTTAAGGTACCTAATATCTTCTTTAAAAATAATTTGTGTTAGAATTTGGCTTGAATTTTCTACCTTAGTTGGATTTTACATCATAATTGTGTTTTACTTCAAAAAGAATTTCTTGGTAGATAGCATTTCTTTGTGGAAAAGGACTCTATTATAGCTAGCCTTTTTCTTGGAGGAGAAGATTTAGACTTCTATAAATAGAAGATTTATTCTTCTCATACACAATATAGTAGCATCCATGATATAGTCTTTAAAGAATTTTATTTAGGGAGATTATTCTCTCAATAGTTTTTATGTTTTTTTTTAATTAATTTTTAATATGTAGATCGATTGATCAAATTATATGAAATAATTCTGTGTCTTTTATTATACTTTTATTTGTCATATGATTTATCATCATTAAAGTTTGCAATTACTAGTTTTCTCATGACGCCCTATGATTTTGATCCCAACAAATGGTATCAGAGCTGATGGCTCAATCAATGGTTTAACCAATAGTTCAATGAGGTAGAAGACTAATTTAAGGCAGGTTTAGATCAAGCTACAATCAATTTCACAATGATGTAGATTTTTTATCAAGAAAAAAAGATCTGAAGTACTACATGTGGAGACAAAATTTCAATCATATTTTCAATAATCCTGCTGCTCGATCGTTAAAAATCAAAATCAATTTTCAATCTGTGCTTACTTTAATGCATGAACTCTAAATTTCAACCTCTTGCTAACTTTTAATATTTGGGCTCCAATTTCAACTCATGCTTATTTTTAATGCATGAGATACACTTTTAACCCGCGCTCACTTTTAGTTGACAGGGCTTGAATTTTTAATTTGTACTTACTTTTACACAGAGGACTAAATTTTAACCCTTATCAATTTTTAATCATTGCAAACAGCAGTAATATATGAAGATTATGTAGAGAAGGATGATGTCGCCAAGCGCATGCAAGTGCACGTGGTCGTCAAGTAATATAGGACTATGAAAACCCTATATTGATTCTTCAGAGACTTGTCATATTGATTGCTTAAGGTTATCATTTTATTTGACTATTCAAATAAACACAAGTAAATTGGAAAAATAATTTTAGAGATTATTCTATTACTTTGAAATATAAATTAAACCAATGAACAAAAATCATTTTCACAAGTGTTTGTAATTCAAATGATGATAAGAATCTAGGGTCTTTTCACTTTTTCTTTCAGGTTGAGTTTTTAGGACTCGAATACACTAGACTAAACTCTTCTAAGATTGCTAGTTGCAAGTTATGATTCCATTTTTTACTATTTTCCCGAATATGCAAGAACTATCTCATGAATCTTAACACCTATATCCCTATGGGTTGCATGAGAAATATGAGACGATGGTTGAAGATTCTTGTATTCAATTGAATAGGATTGAAGGGTATATACCTAGCCTTGACAACAAAATCAACTCTTGAACTAATTGAACAAGGTAATTGAAACCTACTCTCTTCTTGCTTTTAACCCTCTTAGTATCCTCTCCCGAGTTCAATCATGATCCAACAGATAATATTCGCATAATGATCAGGCTAATTAATAATCAATTAAAACAAGTAAGCATAAACAATCTTGAATGAAGAGTTAAAGTATAGCATAACTAAGTATTCAAACTACAAACATTAGCTATGGACAAAACCCTAGAACAATATTTTGGTCACTCATGTACAAGCGGAAAACTAAAGAAATCATCATTCAATTCAAAAGCATAAAGTAAAAAATAAAACCTAGAAGAAAAATGAACATTTGTCTCTTCCCCCAATAATTGCATACAAACTTTTATCATTCTAGTTGAAGATGCCCATCAAAATTACCTAGATTATATATTTATAAGCGAGGTATGAAATATCTCTTTTGCCCTTGAAATGTTCATCTTTTTGACTTGAAAATCTGCCCCGAATAGGCCCTAGCGCGCCGTGCGTCCCATCTCGCCAGACTATGGTTTGAATTTCATCTAAATTTTATCCTCTGGCGTGCCACACCAACCATTTCACCATGGTGTTAGTTAAATTCTGCAAGTTATGGGCCTGGAGCACCAGACCTCTCACTGCACTAGAGTGTTAGAAAATTTTTCTAGTCTGGAGTAGCTCTGGCGTACCGTGCCACTCATCTCACCAAGGTGTTGATCAAAATTTTTTTGAAGTTTGGACTCTAGTGCACCGCACTATCCAATGTGCCATCCTGAGTACAATTTTGTCTAATGTTTGGTGGCCAGCGCGCCACACCAGCTATCTCATTGGGAAACTTTTTTCGAATTCTTCTTTCTTCACACTTTGGTCCATTTTTGAGTCTTTTTCAATTGATTAATTGCTAAAATCATTTAAAAATACTTGTTAGATCATTTAACATACATAAGCATGAATTTATGCATTTCATAAGGGTAATGATCTCAAAACAAGGTAAAATATGGGTAAAAGTATGGAAAATGGGCATAAGAATATGCCCAACATCACCACCCCATACTTAAATCATTGTTCTTCCTCGAACAATCATTACGTATGGTAACACCCCAAAATTCCTTAGCACTAGCCTTTGGATTTAAAACTTGATCATGCAAAAATTGAGAAAAAATAAACCTCAGTACAAGTAATAGTACGACTCATAGAAACGAGTTATAAGTCGTATCTGGACTCGTAACAGGGGGATCAAGGAAATCCGTAAGTGTGACTGAGTGAAACTACGATTATATGTTACAACTCGTACCACCATGGTACGACTCATTCTAACCAATCATGGAAATATTCTGAGAAATGGTCAGGGAACTTATAGGTAACCACGAGCCATGGTATGACTCGTGGAAAATTGATATAGATCGTATGATCTTGGCATAACTCGTAGGTTGAGTCGTATCACCTGATGGAAAAAAATTTTAAAGCAGGTTCTAGGGAAATTTTTGTAAAAACCTATTATCCTAACTCCTAAACTATGTCGTATTGAGATTATTTAGAATGAGTTTTAAAGGATTAGTCGACCCTCTCCCTTCATTCTTTCCAAAAGTTACTTAGAGTTTTACGTAAGAACTCAGATAGAATTCTCAGGGCAAGGGCTAGGGCTTCTATCCTTCTCAAGATTTCTAGTTGCTTTCTCAAGGAAATTCTAAACAGATATGAGGGACTTCAATAAGGGTGTCCTTTCACCCTTGTGTCCTAAATTATTTTCAAAACAACTTAATCATTTTCAACCCTGTAGGAAATTAGAAGTTAGGGTTTTTTTGTCAACTTATGAATTCCTTAATCATAATAATCCTTCAAGATTTCCATGCCTATCACTAGATGAAATTTATGACTTGGTTTCATCTATACAATATGCTTTCCTATCCTTGAAATTTAGTATGATTTCTACAATTTATCCACGATTTAGCATTTGTTTTCAAGAATATGGTTGTTGAGTTTTCTACCTCTCCCATGTTTCAAGTTTACGGAATAGAATTATGATACATAGATATATTCATATTATTATATTAGCTTCTATAGTACCTTGATCATGACTTCGATTTTAAACTAATATTTTAGAGAAGTTTCTCAAAAGCTAGCTCTACCTTAATAAAAGCATGATTTGTCAAAGTGTATATGATGGTCATGCATTACTCACAATTTCATAACATATTTTCAAGATTTCAGACTAACATCATTTTAAAGGTTTCTCCCCCACAATTCAACATCGTTATAAAAAATATAGTTGCTTTGAATATGTTATTGTACCATGAACTCAGTGTGTATTATTTTAAATATGAATTAATCATAAGATTTCACTCATGATTTTAGCATGATCAACATAGTCAGTGTTCTTTACACTATTACGACGCTTTTAGGTAAAGCAGCTTTGACAAGTCTTAGAATACTAATTTCCAGCATAGTCAGTGTTCTTTAGACTATTACCATGCTTTCAGAAAAGTAGCTCTGACAAGTCCTAGAACATCAGTATTTTCAGTTATCAAGTCCTTTAGACTCTCGGGACGTTTCAAGATAAGTAGTTCTTATTTAGTCTTAGGAAATTAGTTTTGAGCTATTAGTACTGTTAGGTATAATTAGATTTTCAGGTGGTAGTAGTACTTAGCACTGAGTGGGCTAGGGTTCCAACGCACCCAGGTTCCTAGAACTACGTTCCCACCATATGTTATTAGCCCGAATGGTCTCTAGACAGTGATCACTCAATTCAGCCACTATACCCTGGCAAGGGACAGTGGGCCTTCTCCAATGGGGAGTATATATCGGACTCCATGTTTAGCTCATGTGGTTACATGTCTGTTATAGTTTTTCCTATAGTACAGGTCAGTTCAGTTCAGTCAGAGTCCTCAATCCAGTCCAATCTTTCGGATTTTAGGATACACTTATGAACCTAACTCAGTTTATCAATTCTTACAACATTCTCAGATTTTTAGTCTATTTGCAGTATTTACGATTTCAGATAGGGTCTTTGTATGCTATTTCAATACAGTTCAGTTTTAGTTTATGATTTTAGATTGAGTCTTCAGTACATGTACATGACCCAAAAACTAGATTTACTTATATTTCATTAAATGTTTTCAAACGAGCATATTATAGCGGTACCTATTCATCTCAGATAGGGTCATTGTACTTCACCTCAGTTATGCATTTAGTTATGTATTCATTTTAGTCTTCTTTCTAGCATACTAGCATGTTTCTAACTTTAGTTATGTTTCCCATAAACTTAGTACATTTCAAGTATTGACCATATACTTTATGTGCTATATCATTTTATGATATAAACCACAAGTATCCAGACTCAGCCCTGTGGTTAGACACATTCCAAACTTCTATCAGCTGACACTGGTGAGTCTTCATCTTCTGAGGATGAGAGTTATTCTTTCCTTAATATAATATTGTTTTAGTTTCAGATTTTGGAGCTAGTTGGGGACTTGTCCCAACTTCTCATCAGACTAGTAGAGACTTTCAGACAGTGTAGTGTTAGTTTTTATCTTATGACTCAGTGTTTTTATTAAACTATATCCTTATGTTTATGATCAAACATTTTCAGTTAGCTTCCACTCAATTATGCTTGATTAGCTATTGTTAGATTTTAATTATGCTATGCCATGGGTTAGCTTGGGGTCACTTATGGCTTTAGGTACCGTGTCGTGTCCAGGGTGTAGACTCAGGTGGTGACACTTATATGCATAATCATCTTTATTCACCACTTGTCACTTCTATCAACTCTCACTCAAGCATCTAGCACAGAGCACATGACTATGTGGTTCATCAATTCATACAATCCACATCAAGCACACACATAAGTTTTTACATTTGAAACTACATAACTTCTATAACCGATTCATCTTTTCAAAATAGAGCCAATATGATTAAGTATGAAAAGTGCAACAAATAGTACACCGACTCTGACCATATTATGCCCTCACTTATTTGGTGATGTTCCTTCTCTCATATTATCAATTCAAAAGATGAGACATAAGAAGCAAGACATACTCACTCTCACAAATGATGCATCATACACATGCAACTTAAAATAGGCTTGCCTCTCATATACAATCAAACTACTTAATCACTTCAAAGAGAGTAAGATCATAAGGACTTTTCATGGTTGTAATGTCAGCTAAGGGACAGGTAGGAATAATTTTATTTTAGAGTGGCTACCATTCCTAAGAACTTTAAGACATTCTTTTATCTTTCTTGTCTACCTTTTCTTCTCAGTGCTCACTCTTTCCTTCACTAATCCTTTTTTTTGCTCTTCTCATGCTCCTTTTTATACTACTTGACTTCTTGTTTTTTCTTACATGTTCAACAAGACTAATCAACTATTAAAATTCTTTTCGTTTATGTTCTAGCAGCAAGTAGACATGTTCTTTGGTGTGGGCACCCCTCTTTCTATCATTTCCTCTTGTCATAACTATTTTGTCTTCCTTTCCTTTCCGTTGACTCTTTCTACTTTGGTAGAGCCTTCATTCTTATATCTCAAAGTTCTTCTAACTATCTTTGGATCAAAAATTCTAAAATCATGTGACAAAGGCAATAGGCTTCTTTTGGGGCTAAGAAGAAAGTTAACGCTTACAGTTCAAAGGGGTTAATTAGGGATATCGTTAGGGAAGGTCAACAACAATGGACAAAAATGGGTTTTCAAAGAAACACCTTAATCACATATCACCTCTTTGGCAACTAGCTATTTCATACACACATAGGCAAGTTCTAGGTGTTACATTATGTACAACACATATCAAATCAATCTCACCTCTCATGGCATCATCATCTTAGTCTGTTTCCTACGACCACATAACCACACAATCAAATTGACTGAATCTTTTATTATTAAGCCCTAAGAACTAGTTCCTTGAGTCAAGTTAAAGAATCTATGCGTCTCTCATGGAATTTTCATTCCTTATGCATTCATGTTGACAACTTCATTACTTCTAGCTTAGCTTCTAAGTAGAATATCAAGAGAACACAAGTGATAGTTTTTGACTCTATTAAAAAATGAAAAAAAAATGTGACTAATTTTTCCTTAAGATGGTCATCATCCATTCATCATCGGGAAGGTTCACTACCTCTATGAAAACAGTAAAATAAAAAAAATGACTCTCAATTAACAAAACAAAACTTAACTAGAGATGAAAAATCACATAACATCACACAATAGAGCATCAATGACCACAACCATCCACATTAGTAACTACTACAAATTAGGGTATAAGCAATCACATACTGACCACTAAAATGAGAATGAGAACTATTGTTATAGCCTACTAAAAATATAGCAATGAAAGAATAATCAGGAAATCTATTTATTCCACCCTACACTGAAATAGTGCACTATCCCTAGTGCACAAAGAACATATTAAGTAGGAAGAGAAAAAGAACTTCCTGGGCCTCTAAGCATAGTCTTCATTATCAGGATTATACTCTTAATCATCAACATCATCATTTTCGTCATCAACCTGCATAGCTCCCGTCTCCTTATCATAAATATCATCAACACCATCACTCAACACTGTGGGCTCATAATTATCTAAAGGCTCCTTAAGTGCCAGTCCCACCTTGCATATCAACATCACACTCTCAGTGAGTGGGTATCGCTCCTCTAGTGCTGACATCTCCTCATTAGTGGCAGGTCTACCTCTACTCTTCATCTGCATCTCTAGCATCCGAAACATATCACCTCGCCAACAGCCATCTCGAATGTAACGCTCGATTGGAGTGAGAAGTGGAGTTGAAGAGGTGGCTGGCTGATTGACCTTTTTGACATCAATAATTTTGTCCACCAAGTGCCTGCTAGGGGTAGATGAAAATCAACCTTTTCTTCCTCAACGCCAACCTCTCTCAAGAACTAAGCCAACAAACTGCCATAGCAATACTTCTAATGACAGTTGTCTCTGGAGCTTCTCATGTTATCTCTAAGCACCGTGCCAAAGTTAATTGGCAACCCCTTCATTAACATATACACCAACATAACTCTCTCTCTAGTAATCTCTATGGTGTGAGTAATACCCTGAAAGCCCTAAGATCAGATCTGGGAGTTGAAATGGAGAGAACTAAATTTTCTGCACCAGGTCATAGGATGAGTCGTCCCATGACCCATTAGGTATGCCACGAGTCGTTAAGTGACTAGTGGTATGGAAGAGAAGTTGGTTACAAATGGTGGTCTGGGGGTTGAACATAGGAGAAGACACGACGCATGATCAAAACCATGAGTTGTTGGGATACCCGTGGTCAAAAATTGAATGAGGATCTCATGATTTGGCAGTGTGGCTAACGACTGATAACCACGAGTCGTGGTGTCCCTTATGGTGACCCTCATAAGGAAAATTCCAGTGTGGCGATGGAAGGTGACCACGAGTCATGGTCACTAGTGACGTTTCATCCAGTTCCTCTTAAGGGACTAGCAGTTGTTTTCCCTTGCAAAATTATTAATGTCTTTTATATAATTTCTAAGTTCCTAAGGCATAAACTACATCATTTTAAGCTCAGAATAGTGTGTTTTATAATATGCATAACTTATGCTTTTACTCACTTAGTGGTTTTACTTATCTTGCATACTCGGTACATTCCACGTATTAACCGCATACTCTATGCTGAATCGTTTCATGATACAAGCTCCAATATCCATACTCAGTCCTGTCGCTAGCCAGATTCCAAGCATTAGTACTTCCTGATCAGGGTTGGTGAGTCCTCATCTTTCAAGGGCCTTTCTTATCAGACATGTTCCATAATTTTAGTTTTTAGACTATAGTGAGTTAGTTGGGGTCTTGTCCCATCAACTCATCAGTTTTAGAGGCTTTTCGGACATAGTATCTATTCAGCTTTAGACCTATGTTATGTATTCAGATGTATGGAATGCTCAGACTTCCTCTCTATTAAATATTTTGTTCTTCCGCTTTAATTTATTTGAGTTAGATGATATGTTCATTCCATGGGTCATTTTGAAGCCTCTTGGGGTTCTTTGTCTCGTGTCTCGATTCGGGCCTATGTTCGAGTCATGATAAACTTGGTATTAGAGCACTAAGTTTTAAAGTGTCCTAGGGTGTCTAAAATCCGCGTTAAGTAGAGTCTTCTTCATGGATGTGAAGAGCGCCACACTTATGAGGAAGAGGCTGCAAGACGTTTAGGAAATGTTCCCTTTTTCCATTATCTATGTCGTGGATGGAATGTCTCTCTATCCTTCTAACTCATGCTATACACATTTGCGAAATCATGTCTCCTCTCCAAGTTAACGGAAGAAGAAACGGGAATGGAAATAGCCACAAGAATGCTAATGGGGATGGGCACCAGCAGACCCCACCAGCCCATGAGGAGCATGTGCCTGAACTAACTGCTCATGCTGAGTTTAGGCAGCCATACAAATGTTAGCTCAGGCCCTGATCGCCCAGGTCAATCAGCAGGCGGTAGCGCATGTCCCTTACAACAGGAATGCGATGGCAGCAAGAGTCAAAGATTTTTTGAGGATGAACCCTCCGAAGTTTCTTGGATCTAAGGTGGATGAGGATCCACATGAGTTCGTTGATGAGATTCTGAAGATCACCCAGATAATTAGGGTGACCGGAGAGGAGTGCACCGATCTAGCCTTGTATTAGTTGAAAGGGGTTTCTCTCATCTGGTTCAAGCAATGGAAGGATAGTAGGGCAGTTGGAGTGGGCCCTATTGGTTGGGATGAGTTTCATGTCACTTTTCTCGATCTGTTCTTCCCTCGTGAAATGAGGGATATCAAAGCGCCGAGTTTGTGAACCTAATGAAAGGGAAGATGATAGTTTAGGAGTATTCCTTGGAGTTCACTCATCTGTCCAGGTATGCACCTGAGATGGTGGAAGATCAGAGAGCCTGATTGAGTCAATTCGTGCATGGGGTAACAGACTCCATAGTAAAGGATTGCTGGACCGCAAGGCTTCATCAGGACATTGACTTTGCTCAGATAATCCTGTACGCCTAGCAGATGGAGGCGCTACAGATGAGTGAGCGGGAGAGAGAGGCCAAGAGGGCCAAGACTGATAGCTTTGGATTCTCACAGCAGAGACCTAGTGAGCACCGTCAGCAGTCCTACTAGAGATCTTTAACCTTAGTGCCTTCGACTATGAGTGTGCTATCCAGATCCTAGTGTGATCAGAGGGGACGAGCATCATGCTCGAGAGGTTAGAGTAGAATACCCGTAGAGACCAGCACTCCAGAGTGTAGCAGATGTGGCCAGAGACACGTGGGTCAGTATTTAGCAGGTTTCGGTGCTTGTTTCGAGTGCGGGAAGCCCGGGCATATGCTCAGAGATTTCCCAGCAGCTAAACAGGGCCATGATAGGGGCCGAGGCCCAGCTTTCAGTTCACAAGCTCCACCATCATTCCCAGCTCAGTAGGGGGCATCCACTAGTGCGGGTGGTGCTCAGCTTCAAAACAGATTCTATGCCTAAGCATCCCGCTAGGAGTAGGAGGTATCCCCAAATATAGTCATTGGTATGTTACGAGTATTCTACCTTGATGTGTATGTATTGTTAGATCTAGGGGCTACTTTATCTTTTATGATACCCTATGTTGCTGGTAGTTTCGGAGTCAGTCCCAAAATCTTATCAGAACTCTTATCAGTCTCTACTCCTGTCGGTGATTCAGTTATATCTAGACGGTTATATAGAAAGTGCCCTATCACAATCCTTCAAAAAATCACCTCAGAGATTTAGTAGAGTTAGCCATGAACAATTTTAATGTTATTATTGGAATGGATTGGTTGTACACATGTTATCCCTTAGTCAATTATAGAACCCACACGGTAGAGTTTTGGTTTCTGGGTGAGCCAGTCCTAGAGTGGAAGGGTTGTTCATCTGTGCCTGTAGGTTGCTTCATTTCTTACCTTAAGGCTAGGAAGATGATTTCAAAAGGTTGCGTGTACCATCTAGTTAGGGTTAAGGATGCTACGTCCAAAAGGCCAACTGTCTAGTTAGTTCCTGTAGTGTGTGAGTACCCAAAAGTGTTTCCAGATGATTTACCAGGATTTTCTCCTGAGTGGGAGATTGATTGTGGTATTGACCTTATACGCAGCCCAACGGTCTTAATATTGGAGCAAACCATCTTCCCCTTAGGAGGAAACCTCGACCTTTTGATTCTGAACCGCTTAATTCAAATTAACCAAAATAGGATCCTCGTATTCTCTAGTCTTAACATCAGTCACCAAAGATGACTCTGATCCACTCTGAATGAATTACACCACCATCCATCGAAATAACCAAACGAACTCCTAGTCGTGCAAGTCGGTGCACATCCCTTACTAACTCTTTCCTATCCTCATCTAAGTGAGATACACTCTCCATGAAAAGCCTGCTAAGAGCGTCTGTCACCATATTAGCCTTGCCCAGATGATAAAGGACACTCATATCGTAGTCGTCCTTCAACGGCTCCAACCACCTTCTTTGACGCAGATTCAAATCCTTTTGGGTGAACATGTACTGTAGGATATTGTGGTCTGTAAACACATCTACATGGACTCCATACAGATAGTGTCTACAAATCTTCAAGGAAAATACTACTGCCTCCAATTCGAGATCATAAGTTGGGTAGTTCTTTTCATGAACTTTCAACTGCCCAGAAGCATATGTTATAACCTTACCATGCTGCATCAATACACAACCAAGGATGATCCTCGAAGCATCACAATATACCACAAAATCCATCGGTACCCTCAGGTAGGGTCAACACTAGTGCTGAGGTGAGTCGAGTCTTCAACTCTTGGAAACTCCTCTCACAAGCCTCTGACCATTGGAAATTCACTTTCTTTTGGGTAATTTTGGTCAACAGTGCTGCAATAGATGAAAAAACCTCTAAAAACCTACGATAGTAACCAACTAAACCTAAGAAACTCCTTATATCTGAACAATTCGCTGGTCTAGGCCAATTCTTCACCGCTTTTATCTTTTGAGAGTCCACCCGTAGACCCTCACTTGACTTTACATGACCCAAAAGTACCACTGAATTCAACCAAAATTCACATTTGCTAAACTTAGCATACAATTGGCGATCCTTGAGAGTCTGTAGCACCACCCTCAAATGAGCGGCATGCTCCTCATAGCTTCGAGAGTATTTAAGGATATCATATAAGAACACAATCAAGAACATATTTAGGTATGGCTTGAATGCCCTATTCATCAAATCCATAAAAGCTGTAGGAGCATTCGTTAGTCCAAAAGACATAACTACAAACTCATACTGACCATACCGGGTCCTGAAGGCTGTCTTCGAGATGTCACTCTCCTGAACCCTGAGCTGATGGTATCCATACCTGAGGTCTATTTTTGAAAAGTACTTAGCAACCTAAAGTTGGTAAAACAAATCATCAGTCCTAGGGAGAGGATACTCGTTCTAGATGGTAAGATTGTTTAATTGCCGATAATCAGTGTACATCCAAGGGAACCATCTTTCTTGCAGACAAAGAGAACCGGTTCAACCCACTAGGATTTGTGTGTACCAGATGCTGGTGAATCGAGGGAGCATACATTTCATGAAGCTCGTGGTTCCAGATACTCTATACATTCAGGTGACACAAAGATGTACTGTGACCTACGGGAAGTCTATTGGTGGAATGGCATGAAGAAGGACATAGCGGAGTTTGTAGCTAAGTGTATGAATTGTCAGCAAGTGAAGGTTGAGCACCAGAGACCAGGAGGTGTACTTCAAGACATCAGTATTCCTACTTGGAAGTGGGAGGAGATCAATATGTACTTCATCACAGGGTTGCCTCGCACTCGTCGACAGTATGACTCCATTTGGGTGGTGGTGGATAAGTTGACTAAAGTAGCTCCTTTCCTATCTGTCAAAACTATCGATTAATCGAAGGATTATGCTAAATTATATATTCGGGAGTTATTTTGGTTGTATGGAGTTCCATTGTCCATCATTTCATATAGAGGTACTCAATTTACCTCCCAGAAAGGACTTGGTACTCAGGTCAAGCTTAGCACAGTCTTTCACCCGCAGGCAGATGGTCAAGCCGAGAGGACTATTCGGGGTCTTGAGGATATGTTGAGTGTGTGTGTGGTTGATTTCAAGGGTCATTGGGATGATCATTTGCCTCTCATTGAGTTTGCATAAAACAACAACTACCATTCTAGCATCCATATGGCTCCATTTGAGGCTCTTTATGGGCGGAGATGTAGATCGCCTATTAGTTGGTTTGAATTTGGTGAAGCTGTGATGATCGGTCAGATTAATTCCATGAGGCTATGGAGAAAGTTCATCTTATAAGGGACAGGTTGAAAATAGCTTTGAGTCACCAAAAGTCCTATGCATATGTGAGGAGGAGAGAACTTGAGTTTCAAGTAGATGATTAGGTATTTCTAAAAGTGTCTCCCATGAAGAGAGTGGTGAGGTTCTAAAAGAAAGGATAACTCAGTCACCAATATGTTGGTCCGTGTCAGATTGTGAAATGGGTTGGCAAGGTAGCCTATGAATTGGAATTGCCCTTAGAATTAGCTTTAGTTCATCCAGTTTTCCATGCATTGCTCTTGAAGAAGTGTTTGGGTGATCTAGCTCTTGTTATTCCAGTGGACAGTGTTGGTGTGACAGATAGCCTTAGTTATGAGGAGGTTCCGATAGAAATACTTGATCATTAGGTTTGGAAGCTAAGAAACAAAGAAGTTGCCTCAGTCAAGGTTTTTTGGGGGAACCACCAGGTTGAGGGAGCAATGTGGGAAGCCGAAGCAGATATGATGGATAAATACCCACATATATTCCATTCCAGCTCAGTTTCAGCTTGGGTACCAGTTTCTTCCTTAGTACTCTATTTAGTTTCGTGTTCAGTTCATGTAACCTAGTTTCTTTCATGTTAATAAATGTGTGTGTGATTTAGGAATTTAGTTCAGCCATGTAGTTTTGTTCGGAGTTAGCCATTCCATGAGTTTTCAGTTTGTATGTTCAGTATTTGAGTATGATGATTGCATTTCTCTACTTTTCAGTATGTTTTCCCACATTCGAGGATGAATATCCCCAAGGGGATGATATTGTAATACTCCGAAAGCCCTAAGATCAGACCCAGGAGTTTAAATGGACAAAACTGAATTTTTTACACCAGGTCACAGGACGAGTCGTCCCATGACCCGTTGGGTGCGCCATGAGTTGTTAAGTGAGTCGTGGTGTGGAGGAGAAGTTGGTTACAGATGGTGGTCTGGGGGTTGACCATGGGAGAAGGAAAGACTCATTGTCAGGACCATGAGTCGTTGGGGTGGTCGTGGTCAAAAGTTCACTGAGGATCTCATGATTTGGCAGTGTGGCTAACGACCGGTCACCACGAGTTGTTGGGTACACCATGCGTATGGTGTCCCTCGTGGAGACCCTCTGAAGGTAGATTCCAGTGTAGGTGACAGGAGGTGGCCACAAGTCATGGTCACTAATGACGATTTGTCCAGTCCCTCATGAGGACTGGCAGTATGTTTTTCCCTGCGAATCTTTTAAGGGATTTTCCGTAATTCCTAAGTTCCTAAGGCCTAAACTACATCGTTTTAATCGTAGAATATTGTGTTTTAAGAAGGGTTAAGTTATTCTAAGATTATTCCAATTCATGTATGCAAGCTTAGAGGTTTAAGGGGTGATTAAGCCTAGTCTCTTTAAGGTTCTTACCCAAATTTTTATTAGGCAATCAAGGAAGTTCTGAAATCATATATTTTCAGGTATGTAAGGATATGAATGGATGCAATTGTCCACACCTATGCCCAATTCTCTCTCAATTAATCAAATTTTTAATTGATGAATCTATGGGGTTTTTACTCAATGTGTGAATTTTCTAAGTATCAATCATGGGTATGATCTAAGGATGTTTCAAACGTTGAATTATGATTAATGGACAGATTTTACAATGTTTTAAATTATAAATTGTGTTTTCAAGTTTTATAAATTATGATGCCCATCCATGAAAGTTCATGAAAGTGAGATCTATGAAATATGTGTTCAAGCAAGATGAGATCTTTATGAAGAAAGTATGATTTCAAATTTCCCATGCCTATTTTCATGTATTCGAGTGATCAAGCCTATGTTAAGCATGTTTAAGTGTTGGGCAAGCCCATATGATAAAGTATGTTTCATGATTTATCTAAACTTCATGTGTTAGCTTACCACATGTATTTTGAAGTCTAGACTCCCGCTATTTTCAGTTTGTGGCATGGTTTGAGCCAAGGCTCTTCATGTTATGATTTTAGATTTATGTATGTACATTATGAGTCAGCTTCATCACTAGATGATGGTTCAGCTTCGTTGAAAAATGATAGAGATCATATGCATGTTTTTTGGGAGTAGTGTGTAGTATCGATTAGGCTAAGGGTCAGTCAACCCTATACCTCAGAACTACGTACCAACGTAGGAATGTTCAGATTATGTGGTACCTCCCTTGTGAGCTTCGCCTTCCCCCAAGGGGCCTTTAACTTGATATCGATATCATGGTAGCATCCTTAGCCTTGGAAAGGCTTTGAATGGCTCTACCTAATTGAGTGTGATAGTCGGGACCATGTAACCTCTATCGTGGTTATGTCGGTTATATGACGAGTCTCCTATTGTTCCTCATGATTTTAGTTATGCATGTTCATTAGTCATGATATTATGTTTTCAGCAGGTTTGACCCAATGCTTAGTTTTACATATGATTATCAATTTTTAACTTTAGGTCATTCAGTTCATTTATGATATTCAGTATGTTCGGATCATGATTTCAGAAAATAGCATGCAAGTCCTACTCTCAAAATCTTATCTTTGTTATGTTTTATAATATGCATGATTTGTTCTTTTATTTTCTTAGCAGTTTTACTTACCTTGCATACTTGGTACATTCCACGTACTGACGCATACTCTATGTTGTATCGTTTCATAATATAGGCTCCGATATCCAGACTCTGTTCTGCCGCTAGCCAGATTCCCAGCATTAGTACTTCCCGATCATAGTTGGTGAGTCCTCATCTTTCGAGGGCCTTTCTTATCAAACATGTTCTTTATTTTCAATTTTCAGACTACAGTGAGTTAGTTGGGGTCTTGTCCCATCAATTCGTCAGTATTAGAGACTTTTTGGACATAGTATGTATTCAGCTTTAGACCTATGTTATGTATTCAGATGTATGAAATGCTCAAACTTCCGCTATATTAAATATGTTGTTCTTCAGCTTTAATATGATTGAGTTAGATGATATGTTCATGCCACGGGTCGTCTTTGAGCCTCTCAGGGTTCTTTGTCCCGTGTCTCGATCCAGGTCTATGTTCGGATAGTGACAAACTTGGTATCAGAGCATTAGGTTTTGAAGTGTCCTAGGGTGTCTAAAAGCCGCGTTAGGTAGAGTCTTCTTCATAGGTGTGAAGTGCGCCACACTTATGACGAAGAGGCTACGAGAGGTTCAAGAAATATTCCCTTCTTTCAATATCTGTGTCATGTGATGGAATGTTTCTCTAGTCTTCTAACTCGTTCTACATGCATTTGCAGAATCATGCCTCTTCGCTGACTTGGTAAAAGCAAAAAAGGGAACCGACATAGCCGTGAGAATGGAATTGGGGATGGGCACCTGAAGGCCCCACTAGCCCATGAGGAGCATTTTCCTGAGCCAGTTGCTTACACTGAGTTCAGGGTAACCATGCAAATGTTATTTTAGGGCTTGACCACCCAGGTCAATCAGCAAGCGGTAGCGCATGTCCCTCATAATGGGAATGCGGCGACAACAAGAGTCAGAGATTTTATGAGGATGAACCCTCCGGAGTTTCTTAGATCAAAGGTGGACGAGGATCCACATGAGTTCGTTGATGAGATTCTGAAGATCATCCAGATCATGGGGATGACCGGAGATGAGTGCATTGATCTAGCCTCGTATCAGTTGAAAGGTGTTGCACACATCTGGTTCAAGCAATGGAAGGATAGTAGGGTAGTTGGAGTAGGCCCTATTTGTTAGGCTGAATTTCATATCGCTTTTCTGGATTGGTTCTTCCCTCCTGAGATGAGGGATATCAAAGCAGCCAAGTTTGTGAACCTAGAGAAAGGGAGGATGACAGTTCAGGAGTATGCCTTGGATTTCACTCGTCTGTCCAGGTATGCACCTGAGATAGTGGCGGATCAGAGAGTCCAAGTGAGTTGGTCCGTGCATGGGGTAGCAGACTACCTAGTCAAGAATTGCTAGACTGCAATGCTTAATCAAGACATTAACTTTACTCGAATAGTCCTGTACGCCCAGTAGATGGAGGCGGTACAGATGAGTGAGCGGGAGAGAGAGGCCAAGAGGGACAGGATTGATAGCTTCGGATTCTCCCAGTAGAGACCTAGTGGGCACTGTTAGCAGTCCCACTAGAGATCTTTAGCCCCAGCTCCTTCGGCTATGAGTGTGCTATATAGATCCAGGCGTGATTAGAGGGAACGAGGATCATGCTCGAGAGGTCAGAGTAGTAGACCCGCAAAGACCAGCATTCCAGAGTGTAGCAGAGGTGGCAGGAGACATATGGATCAGTTTTTAGAAGGTTCAGGTAGTTGTTTCGAGTTCGGGAAGCCCGGACATATGCTTAGAGATTGCCCAACAGCTAGACAGGGCCATGATAGGGGCCGAGGCCCAACTTCCAATTCAGCAGCTCCACCAGCACGCCCAACTCAGCAGGGGGCATCCACTAGTGTGGGTGGTGGTCAGCATCAAAATAGATTCTATGCCCTAGAATCCCTCTAGGAGCTCGAGGTCTCCCCAAATGTAGTCACTAGTATGTTAGGAGTATTCCACCTTGATGTGTATGCATTGTTAGATCTAGGGACTAATTTATCATTTATGATACCATATGTTTCTAGTAGTTTCGGAGTCAGTCCCGAAATCTTATCAGAACCCTTCTCAATCTCTACTCCAGTTATGATTTAGTTATAGAAAGACGAGTATATAGAAAATGCCATGTTACAGTCCTTTAGAAAATCACCTTTCCAGATTTTGTAGAGTTAGCCAAGACCAATTTTGATGTTATACTTGGCATGGATTGTTTATATGCATGTTATGCCTCAGTTAATTGTAGAACCCACATGGTAGAGTTTTGATTTTAGGGTGAGCCAGTCCTAGAGTAGAAGGGTAGTTCACCAGTGATTGGAGGTCGCTTCATTTCCTACCTTAAAGCCAGGAAGATGTTTTCTAAAGGTTGTGTGTACCATCTAGTTGGGGTTAAGGATTCTATGTCCAAAACCCCAGCTATCTAGTTAGTTCCTGTAGTGTGTGAGTACCCAAAAGTGTTTCTTGATTATTTACTAGGAATTCCTCCCGAGCGGGAGATTGATTCTGGTATAGATCTTCCTTCCCGATACGCAACCTATATCTATTCCTCCTTACAGAATGGCTCCTGCTAAGCTAAAGGAGTTGAAGTAGCAATTGAAGGATCTTTTAGACAAGGGTTTCATCAGACCGAGCAAATCTCGGTGGGGTGCACTGGTTCTCTTTGTCCGCAAGAAGGATGGTTCCCTTCGGATGTGCATTGATTATTGGTAATTGAACAAAGTTACCATCAAGAATAGGTATCCTCTCCCCAGAATTGATGATATGTTTGACCAGCTTCAAGGTGCTAAGTGCTTTCCAAAGATAGACCTTAGGTCCGGATATAATCAGCTCAGGTTCGAGAGAGTGTCATCCCAAAGACGGCCTTCAGGACTCGGTATGGTCACAATGAGTTTGTAGTTATGTCTTTTGGACTAATGAATGCTCCTGCATCTTTTATGGATTTGATGAACAGGGTGTTCAAGCTATACCTTGATATGTTTGTGAAGTTGAAGGAAGCGGTTCTAAATTAGAAGGTCGAGGTTTTCTCCCATGGGGGAGATTGTGTGCTTCAATAACAGGGCCATTTGTGTGTATCGGATGTTGGTGACTTGAGGGAGAAGATGTTGCATGAAGCTCATGGTTCCAGATACTTTATACATCCAGGTGCCACCAAGATGTACCGCGACCTACGGGATGTCTATTGGTGGAATGCCATGAAGAAGGACATAGCAGAGTTTGTGGCTATGTGTCCGAAATGTCAGCAAGTGAAGGTTAAGCACCAGAGACTAGGAGTTGTACTTCAAGAAGTCAGTATTCCTACTTGGAAGTGGGAGGAGATCAACATGGACTTCATTACAGGGTGGCCTCGCACTTGTCAACAGTATGACTCCATTTGGGTGGTTGTGGATAGGTTGACTAAAGCAACTCATTTCCTACCGGTCAAAACAACCGATTCAGTGGAGGATTATGCTAAATTATACATCCAAGAGTTAGTTCGGTTGTATGGAGTGCCATTTTCCATCATTTCGGATAGAGGTACTCAATTTACCTCCCATTTTTGGAGATCCTTTCAAAATTGACTTGGTACTCAGGTCACACTTAGCACAACCTTTCACCCGCCGACAGATGGTCAAGTTAAGCGGACTATTCAGGCTCTTGAGGATATGTTGAGAGAGTGTGTGATTGATTTCAAGGGTAGTTGGGATGATCATTGGCCTCTCATTGAGTTTTCATGTAGCACAGTTACCATCTAGCATCCATATGGCTCCGTTTGAGGCTCTTTATGGGCGGAGATGTAGATCTCCTATTGGTTGGTTTGAAGTTGGTCAAGCTGCGATGATAGGTCCAAATTCCATCCATTAGGCTATGGAGATAGTTCATCTTATAAGGGACAGGTTGAAAACAGCTCAGAGACGCCAAAAGTCCTATGCGGATGTGAGGAGGAGAGAACTTGAGTTTCAAGTTGATGACTGGGTGTTTCTAAAGGTGTCTCCCATGAAGGTAGTGATGAGGTTCAGAAAGAAAGGGAAACTCACTCCCTAATATGTTGGTTCGTATCGGATTATGGAATAGGTTTATAAGGTAGTCTATGAGTTGGAATTTCCCACAGAATTAACTTCAGTTCATCCAGTTTTCCATGTATTGCTCTTGAAGAAGTGTTTGGCTGATCTAGCTCGGGTTGTTCCGGTGGACATGTTGGTGTGACAGATAGCCTTAGTTGTGAGGAGGTTCGGTTATAAATACATGATCATCAGGTTTAGAAGCTAAGAAATAAAGAAGTTGCCTTAGTCAAGGTTTTATGAAGGAACCAGCAGGTTGAGTTGCTATATTGGAAGCCGAAGTAGATATGATGGCTAAATACCCACATATATTCCCTTCTGGCTCAGTTTCAGCGTGAGGTATCAGTTTCTTCCTTAGTACTCTATTCAGTTTCATGTTCAGTTCATATGCCCCAGTTTCTTTCATGTCAATGAATGTGTGTGTGATTCAGGAATTTAGTTTAGTCATGTAGCTCTGTTCGGAGTCAGCTATTCCATCAGTTTTCAGCTTGTATGTTCAGTATTTTAGTATGATGATTAGTTTTTCTACTTTTCAGTATGTTTTCCCATATTTGAGGATGAATTTTCCCAAGGGGGAGATATTGTAATGCCTCGAAAGCTCTAAGATTAGACCCGGGAGTTGAAATGGAGAAAACAAAATTTTTTGCACAAGGTCACAAGACGAGTCATCCCATGACCATTGGGTGCGCCACAAGTTGTTAAGTGACTCGTGGTGTGGAGGAGAAGTTGGTTACGGATGGTGGTCTAGGGGTTGACCACGGGAGAAGGCAAGACTCGTAGTTAGGACCTCGATTTATTGGGGTGGTCGTGGTCAAACATTGATTGAGGATCTCATGATTTGGCAGTAAGGCTAATCACTGGTCACCACTAGTCGTTGGGTACACCACGAGTCATGATGTCCCTCTTAGTCACCCTTAGAAGGTAGATTCCAGTGTGGGCGACGGGAGGTGACCACGAGTCATGGTCACTAATAACGATTCGTTGAGTCCCTCGTGGGGACTAGCAGTATGTTTTTCCCTGCGATTTTATTAAGGGCTTTTCCATAGTTTCTAAGTTCCTAAGGCCTAAACTACATCATTTAAAGCTAAGAATAGTGTATTTTAAGAAGGGTTAAGTCATTCTAAGCCTATTCCAATTCATGCATGATAGCTTAGAGGTTTAAGGGGTGATCAAGCCTAGTCTCTTCAAGGTTCTTCCCCAAATTTTTGTTGGGCAATCAAGGAAGTTTTGAAATCAGATCTCTTAAAGTATATAAGGCTATGAATGGGTGGAATTTTTCACACCCATACCCAATTCTCTCTCAGTTCATAAATATTCTAATTGATGATTCTATGGGGTTTTTACTCAATGTGTGAATTTCCTAAGTATCAATCATGGGTATGTTCTAAGCATATTTCAAACGTTGATTTATGATTAATGGGCATATTTTACAATGTTTTAAATTATAAATTGTGTTTTCAAGTTTTATAAATTATGATGTCTATCCATGAAAGTTCATGAAAGTGAGATCTATGACATATGTGTTCAAGCATGATGAGATATTTATGAAGGAAGTATGATTTCAAATTACCCATGCCAATGTTTGTGTTTTCGAATGATCAAGTCTATGTTAAACATGTTTAAGTGTTGGGCAAGCCCATATGATCAAGTATGTATCATGATTTATCTAAATTTCATGTATTAGCTTACCATATGGATTATAGAGTCTAGACTCCCACTATTTTCAGCTTGTGGTATGGTTTGAGCCAAGGATCCTCATGTTATAATTTTAGATTTATGTATGTATATTATGAGTTTGCTTTGTCACTAGACGATGGTTAAACTTTGTTGAAAAATGATGGAGAGTATATGCATTTTTTTGGTAGTAGTGTCTAGCACCGAGTAGGCTAAGGGTCAGTCAACCCTATGCCTCGGAATTGCGCAACAATGTAGGTATGTTCAGATTATTTGGTACCTCCCTTGTGAGCTTCCCCTGCCCCCAAGGGTCCTTCAGCTTGATATCGATATAATGGTAGAAACCTTAGCCCTAGCAAAGCTTTGAATGGAAATTCCCACGTACGCTCTATCATGCTAATTTTGGTCATATGACGAGTCTCCCATTGTTCCTCATAATTTCAGTTTTGCATGTTCATCAGTCAAGATATTATGTTTTCAACAGGTTTTACCCAATGTTCAGTTTTACTTATGATTATTAGTTCTTAGCTTTGGATCATTCTATTCAGTTATGATATTCAGTATGTTCAGATCTTGATTGTTGAAAATAGCATGCATGCCCTACTCTAAGAATTTTATCTTGGTTATGTTTTATAATATGCATGATTTTATGTTTTTACTTGCTTAGTTGTTTTACTCACTTTTCATACTCGGTACATTTCAGTACTGACCGCATACTCTATGCTGTATCATTTCATGATAGAAGCTTTGATCTCGAGACTCAGTCCTGCCGCTAGCCAAATTCCCAGCATTAATACTTCCTGATTAGAGTTTGTGAGGCCTCATCTTTCGAGGGCCTTTCTTATCAGACATGTTTCGTATTTTCAGTTTTCAGACTATAGTGAGTTAGTTGGGGTCTTATTGCATCAACTCGTCAGTATTAGAGGCTTTTCGGACATAGTATGTATTTAATTTTAGACCAATGTTATGTATTCAGATGTATGAAATGCTTAGACTTTCGCTATATTAGATATGTTATTCTTCCTCTTTAATATGATAGAGTTAGATGATATGCTCATTCCATGGGTCGTCTTGGAGCCTCTCTGGATTTTTTGTTCCATGTCTCGATCCGGGCCTATGTTCGGGTTGTGACAAAATTGGTATCAGAGCATTAGGTTTTAAAGTGTCCAAGGGTGTATGAAAATTTCATTAAGCAGAGTCTTCTTCATGGGTGTGAAGCGCGCCACACTTATGACAAAGAGGCTACGAGACATTTAGGAAATGTTTTCTTCTTTCATTATCTATGTTGTGCGATGAAATGTCTCTCTATCCTTCTAACTCGTGTAATACGCATTTGCAGAATTATGCCTCCTCACTGAGTTAACAGAAGAAGAAACGGGATCAGAAATTACCGCGAGAGTAGGAATGGGGATGGACACCAGCAGGCCCCACCAGACCATAAGGAGCATGTGCCTGAGCCAGTTGCTCACTCTGACTTCAGCGCAGCCATACAAATGTTAGCTTAGGCCTTGACCGCCCAGGTCAATCAGCATGTGGTAGCCTATGTCCCTCAGAACGGGAATACGGTGTTGGCAAGAGTCAAAGATTTTCTAAGGATGAACCCTTTGGAGTTTCTTGGATCAAAGGTGGACGAAGATCCACATGAGTTCGTTGATGAGTTTCTGAAGATCACCCAGATCATGGGGCTGACCGAAGAGGAGTGCACCAATCTAGCCTCGTATCAGTTGAAAGGGGTTGCTCACATCTGGTTCAGGAAATAGAAGGATAGTAGGGCAGTTTGAGCAGGCCCTATTGGTTGGGATGAGTTTCATGTCTCTTTTCAGGATCGGCTCTTCCCTCGTGAGATGAGGGAGATCAAAGCGGCTGAGTTTGTGAACCTAAAGCAAAGGAAGATGAAAGTTCGGGAGTATTCCTTTGAGTTCACTCGTCTGTCAAGGTATACACCTGAGATGGTGGCGGATCAGAGAGACCGAGTGAGCCAGTACGTGCATGGGCCAGCAGACTACTTAGTCAAGGATTTTCGGATCGCAATACTTCAGTATGACATTGACTTTTCTCGAATAGTCTTGTATGCCCAGAAGATAGAGGCGGTACAAATGAGTGAGTGGGAGAGAGAGGCCAAGAGGGCCAGGACTGATAGCTTCGGATTCTCCCAGCAGAGACCCAGTGGGCACCATCAGTAGTCCCACCGGAGATCTTTAGCCCAAGTGCCTTCATCTATGAGTGTTCCATCTAGATCCAGGCGTGATCATAGGGGACGTCCATCTGAGTAGCAGACCGTAGAGACTAGCACTCCAAAATGTAGCAGATGTGGCCAGAGACATGTGGGTCAATTTTTAGCAGGTTCAGGTGCTAGTTTTGAGTGCGGGAAGCCCGGACATATGCTCAAAGATTTCCCAGCAACTAGACAGGACCATGATAGGGGCCGAGGCCAAGCTTCAAATTCGGCAGCTTCACCAGCACGCCTAGCTCAGCAAGGGGCATCCGCTAGTGTGGGTGGTGGTCAGTGTCAAAATAGATTCTATGCCCTAGCATCCCGCTAGGAGCAGGAGGACTCCCTAAATGTAGTCACTGGTATGTTACGAGTATTCCACCTTGATGTTTATGCATTGTTAGATCCAACGGCTACATTATCTTTTGTGATGCCCTATGTTGCTAGCAGTTTCGGTGTCAGTCCCGAAATCTTATTAGAACCCTTCTCAGTCTCTACTCCAGTTGTTGATTCAGTTATAGCTTGAAGGGTATATAGAAAATGCTATGTCACAGTTCTTTAGAAAATAACCTTTGCAGATTTAGTGGAGTTAGCCATGACCAATTTTGATGTTATCCTTGGCATGGATTGTTTATATGCATGTTATGGCTCAGTTAATTGTAGAACCCACATGGTAGAGTTTAGGTTTTAGGGTGAGCCAGTCCTAGAGTACAAGGGTAGTTCAGCGGTGCTTGGGGGTTGCTTCATTTCCTACCTTAAAGCCAGGAAGATGATTTCTAAAGGTTGTGTGTACCATATAGTTAGGGTTAAGGATTCTACGTCCAAAACACCAACTATCTAGTTAGTTCCTTTAGTGTGTGAGTACCTAGAAGTGTTTCCTGATGATTTACTGGGAATTCCTCCCGAGCGGGAGATTGATTTTAGTATATCTTCCTTCTCGATGCGCAACCTATATCTATTCCTCCTTACAGAATGGCTCCTGCTAAGCTAAAGGGGTTGAAGGAGCAGTTGAAGGATCTTTTAGACAAGGGTTTCATCAGATCGAGCAAATCCTCGTGGGGTGCATCAATTCTCTTTGTCCGCAAGAAGGATGGTTCCCTTCAAATGTGTATTAATTATCAGCAATTGAACAAAGTTACCATCAAGAATAGGTATATTCTTCCTAGTATTGATGAGTTGTTTGACCAGCTTAAGGGTGCTAAGTGCTTTTCGAAGATAGCCTCATGTTTGGATACCATCAGTTCAGGGTTCGGGAGATTGACATCCCGAAGACGACCTTCAGGACTTGATATGGTCACTATGAGCTTGTAGTTATGTTTTTTGGACTAATGAATTTCTATTGTAGATTTTGTGGATTTGATGAATAGGGTGTTCAAGCCATACCTGGATATGTTTGTGATTGCGTTCATAGATGATATCCTTTTATACTCTAGGAGTGATGAGGAGTATGCTGCTAATTTGAGGGTGGTGCTACAGAGTCTCAAGAATCACCAATTATATGCTAATTTTAGCAAATGTGAATTTTGATTGAATTCAGTGGCATTTTTGGGTAATGTAGTGTCAAGTGAGGGTGTACAACTCACAAAAGATAGAAGCGATGAAGAATTGGCCTAGACCAGTCAATCCTTCGGATAAAAGGAGTTTCTTGTGTTTAGCTGGTTACTATCAGAGGTTTTTTGATGGGTTTTCATCTATTGCAGCACCGTTGACCAAATTGACCCAAAAGAAAGTGAAGTTCCAATTGGAGGGTTGTGAGAGGAGTTTCCAAGAGTTGAAGACTTGACTCACCTCAACACTAGTGTTGAACCTAGATGAGGGTACCGATATGTTTGTGGTATATTATGACGCTTCGAGGATCATTCTTGGTTTGTTATCTTGATGCAACATGTAAGGTTATAACATATGCTTCCAGGTAGCTGAAGTTTCAGGAAAAGAACTACCCGACTCATGATCTCGAATTGGCGGCGGTAGTATTTGCCTTTAAGATTCGGAGACACTATCTCTATGGGGTCCATGTAGATGTGTTTACGGACCACAAAAGCCTACAGTACATGTTCATCCAAAAGGATTTGAATCTGTGTCAGAGAAGGTGGTTGGAGCTGTTGTCGGACGACTATGATATGAGTGTCCTTTATCATCCAGGCAAGGCTAATGTGGTGGCAGATGCTCTTAGCAGGCTTTCCATGGAGAGTGTATCTCATGTAGACAAGGAGGGGAAAGAGTTAGTAAGGGATTTGCATTGACTTGCACGACTAGGAGTTCGTCTGGTTGATTCGATAGATGATGGTGTCATCTTTCAGAAAGGATAAGAATCATCTTAGGATACCGATGTTAAGACTAGACAAGATGAGGGTCCTATTTTAGTTAAGTTGAAGGAAGCGGTTCAGTATCAGAAGGTCGAGGTTTTATCCCAAGGAGGAGATGGTGTGCTCCGATATCAGGGTCGTTTGTGTGTACTAGATGCAGGAGAATTGAGGGAGTGGATGTTGCATGAAGCTCATAGTTCCAGATAATCTATACATCTAGGTTCCACCATGATGTACCGTGACCTACGGGAAGTCTATTGGTTGAATGGCATGAAGAAGGACTGATAACGCTCAAACCACACTTCCAACTGAAGTATGAAGCGGACGTTGTCATTAAAGAACCCAACTAGAGATTGGGGTCGATCTCACATGAAATATGGAAGATCTAGATTACATCCAGTAGATGAACTTGTATGGTAATTACTTCACAAAGGGGGAATTCTAATAAAAAGAAATAATAAAAATAAGCAAAAGTCAAGATTATAGTTGTGAATCAATAATTAAAGTATAACTAGGGTTTATGTTCCCCATGGGTTCATAACAGCTTTGGGTATACACTTGTGATCTTTACCAATCTTACAAAACTATAACTTAGGTTCATTCAAATGATCGACCAATCCCTATTGAATGACTATCCTCAACTACTCAACCAAGTCTCATGAATTTTGCAAACTAACCGTTATCACTAAGTTCCAGATATACCTATCCTGCGACCACAACTCAAGTTAATACAATGATCATCAAGATCAAGGCTCCATTGTAATTCCCTTTTCCTAATCTCTACCTCTTCGACCAAAGCAAGTAAAGAATTCAGGCACTTCCTAACATTGTACACCGCTAAGAATCATTAAAGATGAAGAGAATACAATATAATTATTTGGTATTGGTTTTAGAATCACTTTGTGCAACCCTAGCTAGTTAATCCACCATGGGTCCCCACAACCCTAGTTATAGAGGTTTTAGCCTCTCATAGTTGCAAGTTGTGATTCGTGTTCATTGTTGAAAATATATAACAATACTTACAAAGATGATTGAGAAAAATAATTCCTTCAATTAAACCACGAAATCTTGAATAACAAGTAGCAAGAACAAGATGAATTCAAGAAAATATCGCTCTTAAGGTTGAACCAACTCAATTCTATCTCTCAATGATATCAAATTCACTTACTACAATGTTTTCCTCCTAGAATTAAGTCTATTCCTCCTCTCCCTATAAAAAATAAACGTAAAAAGTATTTATAGGGACACAAGAATCCTTTTCCTAAACTAATAGGATTGTTTTCCACATCTGGTGCCGACCTCGTCATGGTCCACCTACGACTCGTAGGGGCTTCTCACGGATCGTGACAAAAACTCGTGGCTTGGAATGTTGGTTGAATTTTTACTAAGTGTTGGGCCAAGGTACGATTCATACCAACTTAATACGACTCATACATTGACACCCATGGCTTGATCCTAAACTTTTGAACCTTTTTCTGAACTTCACTACAACTAGTATGGTACGACTTGTACCTTCATCTTACGGGTCGTAGGTGCTCTCGTACTAAGAATCAGCCTTCAGTACAATTCTTCTGGATTTCGTCACGACTGGCTTACAACGACTCGTACTACCATGGTACGATGCATGACAAGTCTCATAAATTCAGTCTTCCAGGTTATCTTTTTGCTTCTCATCAAAGCCCCCAGTACGACTCATAGGTTCCTCCTACGGATCGTACTGTGGTCCACACTTTTTGCACACTTTTAGCTTCCCTTAGCAATTAATTGTTCCAACACCCTTATCTTGATATCAAAGGAAAAGTGCCTCATATCCACATAAATACACCTAAGTCCATGCTATTTTCTTAGTTTTGAGCATCAATAGTGTTGTAAATTTACAGCACATCAAGGACATAGCGAAGTTTGTGGCTATGTGTGTTAATTTTCAGCAAGTGAAGGTTGTGCACCAGAGAACAGGAGGTGTACTTCAAGACATCAGTATTTCTACTTGGATGTGGGAGGTGATCAATATGGACTTCATCACAGGGTTGTCTCACACTCATCGATAGTGGAGGATTATACTAAATTATACATTCGGGAGTTAGTTCGGTTGCATGGAGTGCCATTGTCTATCATTTCAGATAGAGGTACTTAGTTTACCTCCCAGTTTTGGAGATCATTTTAGAAGGGACTTGGTACTCAGGTCAAGCTTATCACAACCTTTCACCCGCAGACAGATGGCCAGGCCGAGCGGATTATTCAGGATCTTGAGGATATGTTGAGAGCTTGTGTGATTGATTTCAAGGGTAGGTGCAATGATCATTTTCCTCTCATTGAGTTTGCATATAACAATAGCTACCACTCTAGCATCTAGGTGGCTCCATTTGAGGCTCTTTATGGGCGGAGATGTAGATCGCCTATTGGTTGGTTTGAAGTCGGTGATGTTGCGATAATAGGTCCTGATTCAGTCCATGAGAGTATTGAGAAAGTTCAACTTATAAGGGACATGTTGAAAACAGCTCAGAGTCGCTAAAAGTCCTATGTGGATGTGAGGAGGAGAGAACATGAGTTTGAAATTGATGATTGGGTGTTTCTAAAGGTGTCTCCCATGAAGGGAGTGATGAGGTTCAAAAAGAAAGGAAACTCGGTCCCCGATATGTTGGTCCGTATTGGACTGTGAAACGGGTTGTCAAGGTAGCCTATGAGTTGGAATTACCCTCAGAATTAGCTTCAGTTTTGAGTTGGAATTGCCCTAAGAATTAGCTTCAGTTCATCCAGTTTTCCTTGTACAGCTCTTGAAGAAGTGTTTGGGTGATCAAGCTTTGGTTATTCCGGTGGATAGTGTCAGTGTGAGAGATAGCTTTAGTTATGAGGAGGTTCCGATAAAAATACTTGATTGTCAGGTTCGGAAGCTAAGAAGCAAATAAGTTGCCTTAGTCAAGGTTTTGTGGAGGAACCAGCAGGTTGAGGGAGCTACATGGAAAGCCAAACTAGATATGATGGCTAAATACCCACATATATTCCTTTCCGGCTCAGTTTCAACTTCACATATCAGTTTCCTCCTTAGTGCTCTATTCAGTTTCATGCTCCGCTTATGTGCCCTAGTTTCTTTCATGTCAATGAATGTATGTGTAATTCATGAATTCAGTTCAGTCACATAGAAATTCTTTTCAGAGTCAGCCATTCCGTCAGTTTTCAATTTGTATGTTAAGTATTTGTGTATGATGATTGCATTTCTCTTCTTTTCAGTATGTTTTCCTATATTCAAGGACGAATGTTCCTAAGGGGGAGATATTATAATACCGGAAAGCCTAAAGATCATACCCGGGAGTTGAAAAATAGAAAATTTAATTTTCTGCACCAGGTTATAGGACAAGTCATCCCATGACCCATTGGGTGCGCCACGAGTCATTAAGTGACTCGTGGTGTGGAGGAGAAGTTGGTTACGGATGGTGGTTTGGGGGTTGACCACGGGAAAAGGCACGACTTGTAGTCAGGACCACGAGTCGTAGGGATGGTATTGGTCAAAAGTTGACTGACGATCTTATGATTTGGCAGTGTGGCTAATGAATGGTCACCATGAGTCATTGGGTACTCCATGAGTCGTGGTGTCCCTCGTGGTAACCCTCAGAAGGCAGATTCCAGTGTGGGCAATGGGAGGTGACCACGAGTCATGGTCACTCATGATGATTTGTCCAGTCCCTCGTGGGGACTGGCAATATGTTTTCCCTACGAATTTATTAAGGGCTTTTTCGTAATTCCTAAGTTCCTAAGGCCTAAACTACATCATTTTAAGATCAGAATAGTGTGTTTTAAGAAGGATTAAGTCATTCTAAGCCTATTTCAATTCATGCATGCAAGCTTAGAGGTTTAAGGGGTGATCAAGCCTAGTCTCTTCAAGGTTCTTCCCCAAATTTTCTTTGGGCAATCAAGGAAGTTCTAAAATCAGATCTTTTCAGGTATGTAGGGCTTAGAATGGGTGCAATTGTCCACACCTATGCCCAATTCTCTTTCAATTCATGAAAGTTCTAATAGATTAATCTATTGGGTTTTTATCCAATGTATGAATTTCCTAAGTATCAATCATGGGTATGATCTAAGCATGTTTCAAATGTTGAATTATGATTAATGGGCAGATTTTACAATGTTTTAAATTATAAATTGTGTTTTCAAGTTTTATAAATTATGATGCTCATCCATGAAAGTTCTTGAAAGTGAGATCTATGAGATATGTATTCAAGCATGATGAGATGTTTATGAAGAAAGTATGATATCAAATTACCCATGCCTATCTTCATGTTTTCGAATGATCAAGTTTATGTTAAGCATGTTTAAGTGTTGGGCAAGCTCATATGATCAAGTATATTTCATGATTTATCTAAACTTCATGTATTAGCTTCCTGTCCATTGATCAAGTCTAGAAAATGCTCAGAATTTCAACTAGCGACAATGACCCATTGTACCAACAACCGAGTCATCGTGCCGTCCATTGTAGAAGATCAGATGTTGTTCAAAATTCATCCCATGAGTACGACTGGATACAATGACTCGTTGTTAAAGGCCAATGAGTTGTCTTGTCTATCGGTTGTTCGGAGTCTAGAAATTGACTTCCCAGGCCCAGAACGAACGACTGGTTCCAACAACCATGGTCACAACTAATGACTCGTTGTGAGGCCTATTGGATCTGGACAGTCATATTTTGAAATGGTTACCCAGGGGTAATTTTATAAAATAATAAGCTCCTAACTCTTAAACGATGTTGTTGGGGTACAGTTAGAGGGAAATTATGGAAATAACTCGATGTTTTCCTTCTCATTCTCTCCCAAACCTTTTGGATCAGTGCGTAGAAGTTAGAAAATCTCCTCCGGTCTAAGATAGGGTTCATTCAAAGTGCAGCACATTTTATGAGCTCTTCTTAGAGGTTTCTTCTTTAGGTATGTAGGGATTTAGTGGGGGTATTTCTTTCACCCTTGTGTCCCAAAGTTTCAGCAAACCTACCCACAAAATATATCTAAAAATCATGATCTAGGGATTTTGTTTCTACTGTTGAATTTTCCCTACTTTCTCTATGATGTCAGGCTTACATAATTAGAATTGTTGAATACATATGACAGTAATTGCAGCTATAAAAAATGTCTCACTTGAACTTGGACTCTGCATGATTTTCCATAGAAGTGTACTTATAAACAAGCAATGTTTAAAAGAGCATGTGTTATCACATATATAGTAATTTTAATCATCTCTAGTATGCCCATTTATAGTAATATTATCAACACTCAGTATATTTAGTAGTGTCAGTTTATCAGCATGTTCATCGTTCTTTAGACTGTCATGACACTTTCAGATAATGCATCTCTAAAAAGTCTTAGAACATAGTTTCTGTGAGGTCCTTAGACTCTCAAAACACTTCCATATGAGTAGTTCTGACATGGTACTAGGGCATCAGTTTCGAGCTATCAGCACAGCTAGATATAAATAGGTTTTTAGTAGGAGTAGTACTTAGCACTGAGAGGGCCAGGGTTCAACGCACCCAGGATCCTAGAAGTACGTGCCATCAGAGGTTATTAGCCCGAATAGGCCCCAAATAGTGATCACATAGCTCAGCCACCATGGCAAGGTACAGTGGGCTCTCTTGAATGGGATGTATACATCTAACTCCAGGTCTAGCTCACGTGGTTATATGTAGATTATAGGCTCTCCCACAGTATAGTATAGTAATAGTCCTTAGTCCATTATAGTCTATTAGTTCTTATGATATCTTACAATGCACAGTTTATCTGTTCTTACAATTTTCCCATCAATGTCAGACAATTTACTATATTTACATTTTCAGATAGGATCTCTATATGCTACTGCAGTTCAGTTATGAGTTATTGGTATATCTGTGTTCATTTACATCTCACATACTCAGTACATTCAAAGTATTGATAGTGTATTTCTTTGGGCTATATCCTTTTATGATATAGGCTCAGGTACCCAGCCTCCGCATTGTAGCTAGTTTCTCCCAGGAATTTCTAGCATATGAAAGTGGTGAGTAATCATCTTTTGAGGGCCAGAGGTTTCATATTTAGATTTGTCATTTCAATTTTAGTTCATAAATTAGAGTTACCTGGGGGCTTGTTCTAGCAACTCATCTTTATACTAGAGGATTTCAGACAAATATTCAGTTACGATGTCAGTTTTGTGTTTCAATATCAGATTTCATATGTGTTCACCTACTCAGAGTATTTTTTAAGAATGAGTTTTTCCATCATTTCAGTTATGCGTTTGCATAATATTATTTTATAATAGATTATTCTTAATAGAATTATGCTTTAGCATGGGTTTGCTTGGGGTCACTTGTGATCCTAAGTATCATTTCCCGTCTAAGGTGTAAACTTGGGTCGTGACAAATTTGGTATTAGAGCCTCAAGTTTAGAGTGTGCTAGGATATCTGAAAGTTGCATCAAGTAGAGTTCTTTTCATGGGTGTTAAGAGCGCCACATTTATGAGGGGGATGCTATGAGGCATTTTTAGGAAAATTTCCTCTCTTCATGATTCTTATCGTGCGTAGAGTTTGATCTGTAAAATATCCTCCTAACTCGTGCTCTACACTTTTTAGTTAAAAATGCCTCCCATAAGAGGAAATGGAAGGATGTAGAACAATGCTAAGCAACTACCCTACCAGCTCCTGTAGCCCCTTAGAACGATCACGTGCCACATGCAGAGTTCTGGGCTGCCATTCAAATGCTGGCTTAGGAAATGACCAATCAGGTCAACCAACAAGTCATACCATTCAATACTAATGGGTCTGCAGCTACTACCAGAGTCCGAGATTTTACTCGGAAGAATGCCCCAGCATTTTAGGGGTCTAAGGTAGATGAGGACACACAATAATTCATTTACGAGGTGCAAAAGATCACCCAAATCATGGGTGTTACTTTTGTAAAAATTTCAAATTTCGCTGCTTATCAATTAAAAAGAGTGGTTCAGACTTGGTATAAGTAGTTGAATGAGGGAAGGCAAAATGGTGCAGGTCCGGTGGAGTGGTACGAGTTTGTGACCGCATTGCTGGATTTCTTCTTTCCTCGGGAGTTAAGGGAAGCTAAGATCATTGTGTATATGAACTTGAGGTAGAACCACATGATAGTGTAGGAGTATCCTTTAACATTAGCTCAACTATAGAAGTATGCTCCAAAAATGGTTGCAGAACCGAGGACTCGCATGCTCAAATTCATGAAGGGAGTCTCACACTTGGTGGTGAAGGCCAGTCCTACAGTGGAAGGATAGTTCAGTTGTGCCTGTAGGTTGCTTCATTTCCTACCTTAAGGCTAGGAAGATGATTTCTAAGGGTTGCATGTACCATCTAGTTAGGGTTAAGGATGATACATCAAAAACCCCAACTATCCAGTCAGTTCCTATAGTGTTTGAGTACCCAGAAGTGTTTCCTGATGATTTATCAGGAATTCCTCCCGAGTAGGAGATTGATTTTGGTATTGACCTTCTTTCCCGATATGCAGCCTATATCTATTCCTCCTTACAGAATGGCTCCTGCTGAGCTAAAGGAGTTAAAGGAGTAGTTGAAGGATCTTTTAGACAAGGGTTTCATCAGACTGAGAAAATCTCGGTGGGCTGCACTGGTTCTCTTTTTCCGAAAGAAGGATGGTTCCCTTCAGATGTGTATTGATTATTGGCAATTGAACAAATTTACCATCAAGAATAGGTATCCTCTCCCCAGGATTGATGATATGTTTGGTCAGCTTCAGGGTGCTAAATGCTTTTCAAAGATAGACCTTAGGTCCGGATATAATCAGCTCAGGGTCTGAGAGAGTGTCATCCTAAAGACGGCCTTCAGGACTCGGTATGGTCACAATGAGTTTGTAGTTATGTCTTTTGCACTAATGAATTCTCCTGCAGCTTTTATGGATTTGATGAACAGGGTGTTCAAGCCATACCTGGATATGTTCGTGATTGTGTTCACATAATATTTCCTTATATACTCTCAGGGCAATGAGGAACATGCCACTCATTTGAGGATGGTGCTACAGACTCTCAAGGATCGCCAATTATACTCTAAGTTTAGAAAATGTGAATTTTGGTTGACTTCGGTGGAATTTTTGGGTCCTGTAGTGTTAAGTGAGGGTGTACAGGTGGATTCTCAAAAGCTAAAAGCGGTGAAGAATTGGCCTAGACCAATGAATCCTTCGGATGAAAGGAGTTTCTTTGGTTTAGCTGGTTACTATCGGAGTTTGTAGAGGGGTTTTCATCTATTGAAGCACCGTTGACCAAACTGACCCAAAATAAAGTGAAGTTCCAATGGTTGGAGGCTTGTGAGAGGATTTTCCAAGAGTTGAAGTCTTGACTCACCTCAGCACCAGTGTTGACCCTACCTGAAGGTACCAATGGGTTTGTGTTATATTGTGACGCTTCGAGGATTGGCTTTGGTTGTGTATTGACGTTGCACGGTAAGGTTATAGCATATGCTTCTAGGCAGCTGAAGGTTCATAAAAAAACTACCCGACTCATGATCTTGAATTGGCGGCGGTAGTTTTTGCCTTGAAGATTTGGAGACACTATCTCTACAGGGTCCATGTAGATATGTTTACGGACCACAAAAGCCTACAATAAATGTTCACCCAAAAGGATTTGAATATGTGTTAGAGAAGGTGGTTGGAACTATTGAAGGACTATGATATGAGTGTCCTTTATAATCTGGGCAAGGCTAATGTGGTGGCAAATGTTCTTAGCAGGATTTCCATAGAGAGTGTATCTCATTCGATGAGGAGAGGATAAAGTTAGTAAGGGATGTGCTCCGATTTGCACGTCAAGGAGTTCATCTGGTTGATTCGACGGATGGTGGTGTCATCATTCAAAATGTACCAGAATCATCTTTGACGACCTATGTTAAGGCTAGATAAGACGAGGATCCTATTTTTGTGAAGTTGAAGGAAGCGGTTCTGAATTAGAAGGTCGAGGTTTTCTCCCATGGGGGAGATGGTGTGCTATGATATCAGGGCCATTTGTGTGTACCAGATGCTGGTGACTTGAGGGAGAAGATGTTGCATGAAGCTCATAGTTCCAGATACTCTATACATCCAGGTTCCACCAAAATGTATCGTGACCTACGGGATGTCTATTGGTGGAATGGCATGAAGAAGGAAATAGCGGAGTTTGTGGTTGGGTCTGAAATATCGGCAAGTGAAGGTTGAGCACCAGAGACCAGGAGGTGTACTTCAAGACGTTAGTATTCCTACTTGGAAGTGGGAGGAGATCAATATAGACTTCATTACAGGGTAGCCTCGCACTCGTCAACAGTCTGACTCCATTTGGGTGGTTGTGGATAGGTTGACTAAAGCAACTCATTTCCTACCGGTCAAAACTACCGATTCAATGGAGGATTATGCTAAATTATACATCCAGGAGTTAGTTCGGTTTCATGGAGTGCTGTTTTCCATCATTCCGGATAGAAGTACTCAATTTACCTCCCAGTTTTGGAGATCCTTTCAAAATGGACTTGGTACTCAGGTCACGCTTAGCACAACCTTTCACCCGCAGACAGATGGTCAAGTAGAGAGGACTATTCAGGCTCTTGAGGATATGTTGAGGGAGTGCGTGATTGATTTCAAGGGTAGTTGGGATGATCATTGGCCTCTCATTGAGTTTGCATGTAGCACAGCTACCATTCTAGCATCTAGATGGCTCCGTTTGAGGCTCTTTATGGGCGGAGATGTAGATCTCCTACTGGTTGATTTGAAGTTGTCCAAGCTGCGATGATAGGTCCAGATTTAGTCCATGAGGCTATGGAGATAGGTCAGCTTATAAGGGACAGGTTGAAAACAGCTTAGAGACGCCAAAAGTCCTATGCGGATGTGAGGAGGAGAGAACTTGAGTTTCAAGTTGATGATTGGGTGTTTCCAAAGGTGTCTCCCATGAAGGTAGTGATGAGGTTCAGAAAGAAAGGGAAACTTAGTCCCTGATATGTTGGTCCGTATCGGATTATGGAATAGGTTTACAAGGTAGTCTATGAGTTAGAATTGCCCGCAAAATTAGCTTCAGTTCATCTAGTTTTCCATGTATTGCTCTTGAAGAAGTGTTTGGCTGATCCAACTCTGGTTATTCCGGTGGACATGTCGGTGTGAGAGAAGTGTTTGGCTGATCCAGCTCTGGTTATTCCGGTTCTGAAATCAGATCTCTTCAAGTATGTAAGGCTATGAATGGGTGCAATTGTTCACACCCATGCCCAATTCTCTCTCAATTCATAAAAATTCTAATTGATGAATCTATGGGGTTTTTACTCAATGTGTGAATTTCCTAAGTATCAATCATGGGTATGTTTTAAGCATGTTTCAAATGTTGAATTATGATTAATGGGCGGATTTTACAATGTTTTAAATTATAAATTGTGTTTTCAAGTTTTATAAATTATGATTCCCATCCATGGAAGTTCATGAAAATGATGTCTATGACATGTGTTCAAGCATGATGAGATATTTATGAAGAAAGTATGATTTCAAATTACCCATGCCAATGTTGGTGTTTTCGAATGATCAAGTCTATGTTAAGCATGTTTAAGTGGGGCAAGACCATATGATCAAGTATGTTTCATGATTTATCTAAACTTCATGTATTAGCTTACCACATGGATTTTAGAGTCTAGACTCCCACTATTTTTAGCTTGTGGTATGGTTTGAGCCAAGGCTCCTCATGTTATAATTTTAAATTTATGTATGTATGTTATGAGTCAGCTTTGTCACTATACGATGGTTCAACTTTGTTGAAAAATGATGGAGGGTATATGCATGTTTTTTGGAGTAGTGACTAGCACCGAGTAGGATAAGGGTCAGTCAACCCTATGCCTCAGAATTGCGAACCAATGTAGGTATGTTCAGATTATTTGGTACCTTCCTTATGAGCTTCCCTTGCCCCCAAGGGTCCTTCAGCTTGATATCGATATCATGGTAGCAACTTTAGCCCTGGCAAAGCTTTGAATGGCTCTTCCCGCTTGAGTGTGATAGTCAAGACCACGTATTCTCTATCATGGTAATTTCGGTTATACGATGAGTCTCCCATTGTTCCTCATGATTTCAGTTTTGCATGTTCATCAGTCAAGATATTATGTTTTCAACAGGTTTGACCCAATGTTAAGTTTTACTTATGATTATTAGTTCTTAGCTTTGGATCATTCTATTCAGTTATGATATTCAGTATGTTCAGATCTTAATTGTTGAAAATAGCATGCATGCCCTACTCTAAGAATTTTATTTTGGTTATGTTTTATAATATGCATGATTTTATGTTTTTACTTGCTTAGTTGTTTTACTCACTTTTCATACTCGGTACATTTCAGTACTGACCGTATACTCTATACTGTATCGTTTCATGATAGAAGCATTGATCTCGAGACTCAGTCCTGCCGCTAGCCAAATTCCCAGCATTAGTACTTCCTAATCAGAGTTTGTGAGTCCTCATCTTTCGAGGGCCTTTCTTATCAGACAGGTTTCGTATTTTCAGTTTTCAGACTATAGTGAGTTAGTTGGTGTTATACCCCGTAGGATTCCCGGCACCTAGATGACCTATTCGCACGTTGGTTAAGCATAGTTGAAGGCCATACGTGCTAGAGAAAGGCCCGGAAAAAGATCGGACGAGAAACCTGTCGAACCATCGCGGAAGGAGCGGAGGCAGAGCCCTTCCGCAATGGCAGTGTCACAGAGGTGAGGCCTCCGCGTTGGCTCCGTGACACGTTGGCCTTGTCCAGGCCCAAGTATATAAAGCCCCACTTCGGTTTTAAATCATTAAACACTTATAATTTCCAGTGAAACAGAGAGGGATCAGCAGAGGAGAGATAAGAACGAAGGAGGTAAGATAATTTTCGTCCGATTACGCTGCTAAACGTTGTCCAAACTCAAATTAACCTCAGATACCGAGGTATTTAGCGGCAGAGAGCATTCCTACGGATTTAGTTTCGTGAAATACGGCCGACGAATCGTCGAGCTACCGAGCTAAGGTAAGTGGAATTGCTCTAAACTAATGTCTATGTGTTCCTAGCTGTGAAGTGAGTATTTCTCCCTTCTGGACCTCTGAAAAATAGCGAGTTTTTGACCGTCTTTCGATAAGCCTAAGTTTAGGCTATAAATTATATCGAAAGTGACGTTGCTCTTTAAAATAAAGTTGTATTTAGTATTAATTGACATATTTATGAATGCAGTTGGGAGAAAATAGTTGAAGTACTGGCCGAGCCTCGTCCGACAGATGGATAGTTCGAGGATAAGGTATGTAAAGCTAGTTTCCTCGGCAAGTTAGTAATCTCGGGACAGTACAGTAATTTAAAGGCCAGTAGAATGTTCAGAAGTCATGTGTTATGTTTATTACGAATGTTGGTACGATATTAGAAGCATCATGTTGTATTTAGCGCGAAGCTTGTTAGCATGATATAGATTCTAATATAAGTGTTAGGAACTGCACAACATGCTCAGTATGTGATGTGACACAAAATGTTAGGATATCATTGTATTCAGTTGAAACCCAGTAAAGCAATGTAATATCTGTAAGACATCTCAAAAGTAGAATGATAAGTTAAAATAAAGTTAGAAAGCATGTTAGGAATAGTAAATCATGTTACTATAGAAACTCAGCATACAACATAGTTTTTAGCAGAAAGACCATATCTTGTTCAGCATTAGACCCAGTACAGTCTGGCAGAAGACTATATTTATACGTATATACTATTACCAGCCTTAGCATGTATTAAGTACGCACATATTACTATCACTAGCTCAGCATATAGTATATACAAATACTTTACCACTATTAGCTTCAGTATGTGGGACATGCAGATAGTATTACTAGTTGAGACCGTTGTATTGTTTGGGGTTGGACTACCTAGCATCCATGACCGCCCCAGGGTTGATAGCTGTATCGACTCGTCCGCCAGAGGACGAGGATATGTCGCTCTACGGAGTGGCATGCCGTCCCACAGGGGACGAAGATGGGATGCCAGTTTTCCCCATATTCTGCCTTGATCGGCCCTTACACACCCCTGTCGAGCGGATACGCCCGGGTGTTGATTCAGGAGTCCTCCAGACTCAGATGCAGTTATAGTCAGGGGCTCAGCAAGCCCAAGTGCTTACCCAGGGGACTGACGGGATGCTTATAGCTATTTTAGGAGATGGGATGACCGGGGTAGGGGTATAGATTCTGTGCTGGTTGTACCTCCCGGCTTATGGGGGCCGGGTAAGGTTTGTGTGTGCTATGTGATGTTATGATATGTTATGCCATGTACAGTAGATACGAGTAGATCGATAGTAGGACGATAAATCTCCAGGTATGACTCCTACTCCTTCCAGTATAATTAAAAGAAGGTATGATTTACATTATCAGACAGTTAATCCATTCCTTTCTACTTCAGTTTCATCAGTTGTATTGTTGTTTTCAGATATTTTTTTTCCAGTTATTGCTTTACATACTCAGTACCAGTGGTACTGACGCCCGGTGGGGCGCTGCATTACTTGCCTGCAGGTACTCATAGACGAGTAGGCGATCCCTCGTGATTCCCGTCAGCCATCGAGTATTCAGCTCCTGTCATTCGGAGACTGAATCCCAGAGGTGTATTTTGTTTTCTTTTGTTGTACAGTACGGGTAGGTCGGGGCCCTGTCCTGATCATTTCTATTGCTATTCCTAGAGGCTTGCAGTCTGTATATATTTCCCTGTGGTCGGATAAGCCGGTCGTGTGAGGCCGCGCAGTTGTTTAGCTGTTAGTACTTCTGTTTTCTTTATGTTGGCCGTGTGGGGCCATAGTTCGATAGTAGTGGTGACCTTGCCGGTCACGTAGCTATCCAGTACTTCATAGTTGAGTTATAGATAACTAGACAGCATGGTGGCCTTGTCGGCCCGCATAGGTTTCCCTATATTGATATGTTTCTGGTTAGCTGTCAGCACAGGTACAGGTGGCTATAGGCCTAGTCGGCCGGAGGCTGTATTTACAGCCGTCATATAGCCCGTTGTTTCCCTGAATCTGAGTTTGAGCCAGCCAGGCACCAGATGTGCTCAGGCTCAGCAGTCTAGCAGTTTAGGTCCTAGTAGGGCACCAGGTGCCAGTCATACCCCCCCCCCAAGGCGGGGTGTGACAGTTGGGGTCTTATTGCATCAACTCGTCAGTATTAGAGGCTTTTCGGACATAGTATGTATTCAGATTTAGACCAATGTTATGTATTAAGATGTATGAAATGCTACGACTTTCGCTATATTAGATATGTTATTCTTCCTCTTTAATATGATAGAGTTAGATGATATGCTCATTCCATGGGTCGTCTTGGAGCCTCTCTGGATTTTTTGTCCCATGTCTCGATCCGGGCCTATGTTCGGGTTGTGACAAAATTGGTATCAGAGCATTAGGTTTTAAAGTATCCTAGGGTGTCTGAAAATTTCATTAAGCAGAGTCTTCTTCATGGGTGTGAAGTGCGCCACACTTATGACGAAGAAGCTACGAGACATTTAGGAAATGTTTTCTTCTTTCATTATCTATGTCGTGCGATGAAATGTCTCTCTATCCTTCTAACTCGTGCAATACACATTTGCAGAATTATGCCTCCTCACCGAGTTAACAAAAGAAGAAACGGGATCAGAAATTACCGCGAGAATAGCAATGGGGATGGACACTAGCAGGCCCCACTAGACCATGAGGAGCATGTGCCCGAGCCAGTTGCTTACGCTGAGTTCAGGGCAGCCATACAACTGTTAGCTCAGGCCTTGACTGCCCAGGTCAATCAGCATGTGGTAGTGTATGTCCCTCAGAACAGGAATGCGGTGGTGGCAAGAGTCAGAGATTTTCTAAGGATGAACCCTTCTAAGTTTCTTAGATCAAAGGTGGATGAAGATCCACATGAGTTCGTTGATGAGATTCTGAAGATCACCAAGATCATGGGGGTGACAGAAGAGGAGTGTACCGATCTAGCCTCGTATTAGTTGAAAGGGGTTGCTCACATCTGGTTCAGAAAATAGAAGGATAGTAGGGCAGTTTGAGCAGGCCCTGTTGGTTGGGATGAATTTCATGTCTCTTTTCTAGATCGTTTCTTCCCTCGTGAGATGAGGGAGATCAAAGTCGCCGAGTTTGTGAACCTAAAGCAAGGGAAGATGAAAGTTCAGGAGTATGCGTTGGAGTTCACCCGTCTTTCCAGGTATGCACCTGAGATGGTGGCGGATTAGAGAGCTCGAGTGAGCCAGTATGTGCATGGGGCAGCAAAATACTTAGTCAAGGATTGCCGAACTGCAATACTTCATTAGGACATTGACTTTTCATAGATAGTCTTGTACGCCCAGTAGATGGAGGCGGTACAGATGAGTGAGCGGGAGAGAGAGGCTAAGAGGGTCAGGACTGATAACTTCGGATTCTCCCAGCAGAGACCCAGTGGGCACCGTCAGCAGTCCTACCAGAGATCTTTAGCCCAAGCGCCTTCAGCTATGAGTGTTCCATCTAGATCCAGGCATGATTAGAGGGGACGAGCATCAGGCTCAGAGGTCAGAGTAGCAGACCCGCATAGACCAGCACTCCAGAATGTAGCAGATGTGGCTAGAGACATGTGGGTCAGTTTTTAGCAGGTTCAGGTTCTAGTTTTAAGTGCGGGAAGCCCGGACATATGCTAAAAGATTTCCCAGCAACTAGACAGGACCATGATGGGGACGAGGCCCAACTTCCAATTCAGCAACTTCACCAGCACGCCTAGCTCAGTAGGGGGCATCCACTAGTGTGGGTGGTGGTCAGCGTCAAAACAGATTCTATGCCCTAGCATCCCACTAGGAGCAGGAGGTCTCCCCAAATGTAGTCACTGGTATGTTACGAGTATTCCACCTTAATGTGTATGCATTGTTAGATCCAAGGGCTACTTTATGTTGCTAGTAGTTTCAGTGTCAGTCCTAAAATCTTATCAGAACCCTTCTCAGTCTCTGCTCTAGTTGTTGATTTAGTTATAGCTAGACGAGTATATAGAAAATGCCATGTTACAGTCCTTTAGAAAATCACCTTTGCAGATTTAGTAGAGTTAGCCAAGACCGATTTTGATGTTATCCTTGGCATGGATTGTTTATATGCATGTTATGCCTCATTTAATTGTAAAACCCATGTGATAGAGTTTTGGTTTTAGGGAGAGCCAGTCCTAGAGTAGAAGGGTAGTTCAGTGGTGCTTGGAGGTCGCTTCATTTCCTACCTTAGTGCCAGGAAGATGATTCCTAAAGGTTGTGTGTACCATATAGTTAGGTTCAAGGATTCTACGTCAAAAACCCCGACTATCTAGTTAGTTCCTTTAGTGTGTGAGTACCTAGAAGTGTTCCCTGATGATTTACTGGGAATTCCTCCCGAGCGGGAGATTGATTTTGGTATATCTTCCTTCCCGATGCGCAGCCTATATCTATTCCTCCTTACAGAATGGCTCCTGCTAAGCTAAAGGAGTTGAAGGAGCAGTTGAAGGATCTTTTAGACAAGGGTTTCATCAGATCGAGCAAATCCCCGTGGGGTGCATCGGTTCTCTTTGTCCGCAAGAAGGATGGTTCCCTTCGAATGTGTGTTAATTATCAGCAATTGAACAAAGTTACCATCAATAATAGGTATCTTCTCCCTAGTATTGATGAATTGTTTGACCAGCTTAAGGGTGCTAAGTGCTTTTCGAAGATAGACCTCATGTTTGGATACCATTAGTTCAGGGTTCGGGAGATTGACATCCTGAAGACGACCTTCAGGACTCGATATGGTCACTATGAGTTTGTAGTTATGTCTTTTGGACTAATGAATTCTATTGTAGCTTTTATGGATTTGATGAACTGGGTGTTCAAGCCATACCTCGATATGTTCGTGATTGCGTTCATAGATGATATCATTCTATACTCTCGGAGCGATGAGGAGTATGTTGCTCATTTGAGGGTGGTGCTAAAGACTCTCAAGGATCGCCAATTATATTCTAATTTTAGCAAATGTGAATTTTGGTTGAATTCAGTGGCATTTTTGAGTCATGTAGTGTCAAGTGAGGGTGTAGAACTCACAAAAGATAGAAGCAGTGAAAAATTGGCCTAGACCAGTCAATCCTTTAGATATAAGGAGTTTCTTGTGTTTAGCTGGTTACTATCAGAGGTTTGTTGAATGGTTTTCATCTATTGCAGCATTTTTGACCATATTGACCCAAAAGAAAGTGAAGTTCCAATCGGAGGCTTGTGAGAGGAGTTTCAAAGAGTTGAAGACTTGACTTACCTCAACACTAGTGTTGAACCTAACTAAGGGTACCGATGTGTTTGTGGTATATTAGGACGCTTCGAGGATCATCCTTGGTTTTTTATTTTGATGTAGCAAGGTAAGGTTATAGCATATGCTTCCAAGCAGCTGAAGGTTCATGAAAAGAACTACCCGACTCATGATCTCGAATTGGAGGCGGTAGTATTTGCCTTTAAGATTCGGAGACACTATCTCTATGGGGTCCATGTAGATGTGTTTACGGACCACAAAAGCCTACAGTACATGTTCATCCAAAAGGATTTGAATATGTGTCAGAGAAGGTGGTTGGAGATGTTGTCGGACGACTATGATATGAGTGTCCTTTATCATCCAGGCAAGGCTAATGTGGTGGCAGATGCTCTTAGCAGTCTTTCCATGGAGAGTGTATCTCATGTAGACAAAGAGAGGAAAGAGTTAGTAAGGGATGTGCATTGACTTGCACGATTAGGAGTTCGTCTGGTTGATTCGACAGATGGTGGTGTCATAGTTTAGAATGGATAAGAATCATCTTTGGAGACCGATGTTAAGACTAGACAAGATGAGGATCCTATTTTTGTTAAGTTGAAGGAAGCGGTTCAGAATTAGAAGGTCGAGGATTTATCCCAAGGAGGAGATGGTGTGCTCCGATATCAGGGCCGTTTGTGTGTACTAGATGCAGGTGACTTGAGGGAGTGGATGTTGCATGAAGCTCATGGTTCCTGATAATCTATACATCTAGGTTCCACCAAGATGTACCGTGACCTACGGGAAGTCTATCAGTTGAATGGCATGAAGAAGGAATGATAACGCTCAAACCACACTTCCAACTGAAGTATGAAGCGGACGCTGTCATTAAAGACCCCTACTAGAGGCAGGGGTTGATCCCATAGGGAATATGGAAGATCTAGATTACAGCCAGTAGATGAACTTGTATGGTAATTACTTCACAAAGGGGGAATTCTAATAAAAAGAAAAAATAAAAATAAGCAACAGTCAAGATTATAGTTGTGAATCAATAATTGAAGAATAATTAGGGTTTATGTTCCCCATGGGTTCATAACAACTTTGGGTATACACTTGTATCTTTACCAATACTTACTTACAGAACTGATAACTTAGGTTCATTCAAACGATCGACCAATCCCTACTGAATGACTATCGTCAACTACTCGACCAAGTCTCATGAATTTTGCAAACTAACCGTTATCACTAAGTTCCAGATATACCTATCCTGCGACCACAACTCAAGTTAATACAATGATCATCAAGATCAAGGCTCCATTGTAATTCCCTTTTCCAAATCTCTACTTCTTCGACCAAAGCAAGTAAGGAATTCAGGCACTTCCTAACATTGTACACCGCTAAGAATCATTAAAGATGAAGATAATACAATATAAGTATTTGGTATTGGTTTTAGAATCACTTTGTGCAACCCTAGCTAGTTAATCCACCATGGGTCCCCACAACCCTAGTTATAGAGGTTTTAGCCTCTCATAGTTGCAAGTTGTGATTCGTGTTCATTGTTGAAAATATGTAACAATACTTACAAAGATGATTGAGAAAAATAATTCCTTCAATTAAACCACGAAATCTTGAATAACAAGTAGCAAGAACAAGATGAATTCAAGAAAATATCGCTCTTAAGGTTGAACCAACTCAATTCTATCTCTCAATGATATCAAATTCACTTACTACAATGTTTTCCTCCTAGAATTAAGTCTATTCCTCCTCTCCCTATAAAAAATAAACGTAAAAAGTATTTATAGGGACACAAGAATCCTTTTCCTAAACTAATAGGACTGTTTTCCATATCTGGTGCCGACCTCGTCATGGTCCACCTACGACTCGTAGGGGCTTCTCACGGATCGTGACAAAAACTCGTGGCTTGGAATGTTGGCTGAATTTTGACTAAGTGTTGGGCCAAGGTACAATTCATACCAACTTAATACGACTCGTACATTAACACCCATGGCTTGATCCTAAACTTTTGAACCTTTTTCTGAACTTCACTACAACTAGTATGGTACGACTTGTACCTTCATCTTACGGGTCGTAGGTGCTCTCGTACTAAGAATCAGCCTTCAGTGCAATTCTTCTGGATTTCGTCACGACTAGCTTACAATGACTCGTACCACCATGGTACGATGCATGACAAGTCTCATAAATTCAGTCTTCCAGGTTATCTTTTTGCTTCTCATCAAAGCCCCCAGTATGACTCATAGGTTCCTCCTATGAATCGTACTGTGGTCCACACTTTTTGCACACTTTTAGCTTCCCTTAGCAATTAATTGTTCCAACACCCTTATCCTGATATCAAAGGAAAAGTGCCTCATATCCACATAAATACACCTAAGTCCATGCTATTTTCTTAGTTTTGAGCGTCAATATTGCTGTAAATTCATAGCACATCAAGGACATAGCGAAGTTTGTGGCTATGTGTCTTAATTTTCAACAAGTGAAGGTTGTGCACCAGAGAACAGGAGGTGTACTTCAAGACATTAGTATTCCTACTTGGATGTGGGAGGTGATCAATATGGACTTCATCACAGGGTTGTCTCACACTCATCGATAGTGGAGGATTATACTAAATTATACATTCGGGAGTTAGTTCGGTTGCATGGAGTGCCATTGTCCATCATTTCAGATAGAGGTACTTAGTTTACCTCCTAGTTTTGGAGATCATTTTAGAAGGGACTTGGTACTCAGGTCAAGCTTAGCACAACCTTTCACCCGCAGACAGATGGTTAGGCCGAGCGAACTATTCAGGATCTTGAGGATATGTTGAGATCTTGTGTGATTGATTTCAAGGGTAGGTGCGATGATCATTTTCCTCTCATTGAGTTTGCATATAACAATAGCTACCATTCTAGCATTTAGGTGGCTCCGTTTGAGGCTCTTTATGGGCGGAGATGTAGATCGCCTATTGGTTGGTTTGAAGTCGGTGATGTTGTGATAATAGGTCTTGATTCAGTCCATGAGAGTATTGAGAAAGTTCAGCTTATAAGGGACATGTTGAAAACAGCTTAGAGTCGCTAAAAGTCCTATGCGGATGTGAGGAGGAGAGAACATGAGTTTGAAATTGATGATTGGGTGTTTCTAAAGGTGTCTCCCATGAAGGGAGTGATGAGGTTCAAAAAGAAAGGAAACTCGGTCCCCGATATGTTGGTCTGTATCGGACTGTGAAACGGGTTGTCAAGGTAGCCTATGAGTTGGAATTACCCCCAGAATTAGCTTCAGTTTTGAGTTGGAATTGCCCTAAGAATTAGCTTCAGTTCATCCAGTTTTCCTTGTACCGCTCTTGAAGAAGTGTTTGGGTGATCCAGCTCTGGTTATTCCGGTGGATAGTGTCAGTGTGAGAGATAGCTTTAGTTATGAGGAGGTTTTGATAAAAATACTTGATTATCAGGTTCGGAAGCTAAGACAAATAAGTTGCCTCAGTCAAGGTTTTGTGGAGGAACCAGCAGGTTGAGGATCCTAGGGCTTTCACTATCCACTGCTCCATTGGGTTGTGTGTTTTCAGAAAGTCCTTGTGTGACCTTGGCACGAGCATTAACTTGATGCCTCTTGTCATTTTAAGAAGCTAGGTATGGGAAATCCCAAGCCTACTAGTATGTCGCTCTTGATGGTGGACAGGTCTATCAAGAAACTCATAGGAGTTCTAGAAGATGTTTTGGTCCGAGTAGACAAGTTCATCCTTTTAGCCAACTTTGTGGTATTGGGTTGTGAAATGGATGTTGGGGTGCCCATCATTTTGTGGCGCCCACAACTAGACATAGGAAGAGCACTAGTGGACATGGAGTTAGGGGAGTTGAAGTTCCGAGTAGGTGGTGATGAAGTCACCTTTAATATATGTCAAACCACCAAGCCCCCGGATGAGTGCATAGGAATCTTCAATGATGAGGGAGAGCAAGATGAAATTTGGAATGTTGAGGCTGATTCAAAGGATGACCTCTGAAGTATTGACAACTGAGGATGTATCTGTCGTGCCACGAAGTTTAATAGGGAGCTTCTTTGGAGGTAACCCAAGTATTAGTTTTATGTTGATGCTTTGATATTTTTGTGATTTTGTTTAATAGGATGGATTGAATGAAGAACTAGGTGGAAGAAAGCAGGGCAACTAGCAGCGTTAGACCGATGAAACGTAGGTGCTCAAGCGCAAAACACCACACCAATGCAAGAGAGAAGCAAAGCTGGGAGTTAAAAGTAAGAGAACCCGCGCTTTATTGGCTAAACGCCGATGACAATATATGACTTTCCGGTTAGGCGCCGGCTTCAACCAGTAAACCTGGGAGTGTGGGTAAGAAATGCTACCAACCAGCAAAATGCAAGTAGCAACCCGTGAACCTCCGATCAATCATAGCATGTGAAACAGTAAAATGGCAAATGGAGAGGTCACATACACTTGAATTGGTGAAACACCGGTACCCACTGGCTGCCACAGTTTTAGTGCAGGTAGAGGTACGTTTTCTAATTAAAAACTTGACCGACCCATTGACCAACCCGCCTCGTGGCTATTTAAAAATATCACAACCGGTAAAAATAACCTTTTACCTTCCTAAATACCCCATTTTCACACTTTCCACTTTCCCAACTTCCCTCCATTAAACTCATCATGAAAACCACCTTTTCACCACCCAATCACACTCCCTCTCTTCACCCTATAAAACTCTCATTCTCAGTCTCTTATTTTCACTACTTCTCACTCAAACTCTCTTAGCAAAAGAAGCTCTCACTCTTTGGAAAACACCGTTGTTGGTTAAGAGACAAGCTCCCATCTGAGTACTTTTTCTCACAACTCAATTGGTATGTACGTCCTTGCTTTTATCTTACTGTTGTTGAGAATTTGAGTAGAAAAATGAAGCATGCTACATCTGAAAGTTTTGATACCCATTTCCCAAATCCCATTTCGTGATACTCTTTTGATTGAATGATTTTTATATTGTACATATGTTAGGGGTTTGAATAGTTGATTAATATTGGGGAGCGCACTTATTTTATAGAATTGTCTTATGAAAATTATGTGCTTGATATAATGGTTGAGAGTGAAGTCTGATTAACCTTGAGTGTTTAAAATGCACGATTTACCCGATGATAAATTAGGTGACATCGTTCTTAAGGGAAACTCATTGTTTTTCCTCTGATGTTCTATTTAAGTAGGTAGTTCATCATGAGATGGTGTGGTGAGTGAGGCTTGGATTTGAAAGAATTGTTTTTCAACTGATTTACGCTGAGATAATCTAGGCGGCATTTCACTTGTGAGGCAATGGTCAGGCCAAGTGAAACGCCAACTGAAGCACAGGTGAGGGTGTGAGGCTTCAGGCCACTACCCATCACCCCCGCTTCACCGGCATTTTATGGATCATAATTGGAAGAACATCGGTGTAGCCACGTCATTGCGCAACTTTTCATAGGCATATGCCCAAGCCGACATTTCAACTGCATTTCGTGGGTCTCAACTAGCATTTTGCAGTGTGTTGCTGGTACTACTAGTGTATGATTTTAACATTTCTCTTTGTTGTCATCCCATTTTTAAATTTTTATTTCTAACGTAGTTTAGTTGTCTCTTTCAATTTCATATCATTCAAAAACATTAAAAAAATAAAATTATGAGGCACTAAAAATTTCTCTTGCAGCATAATGACTTCATCTAGGCAAGGATACATGGGAAAGGCACCCACCACATTCGAAAGTAAAGGCAAAGGGAAGGCCAAGGCAGCCCCAGCCCCTGTCAACACAACCATCATTTCCTATGTGCCTGATATGAAGACACACATTATTACTTATAAGGGGAGGCTGATCACAACTGAGAAGTGGTTTGATATGATGGGGCTGGGGAATTATTTCCCTAATATCATGCCTAATTCAACCACCACCAATAGAATGTAATTGTTGAGCCTCTCTCGGAGTATTACACCAATCTCATGGTAGAGTTTTATGTTTCTTATCAGGCAGCCATGAGGCATGAAGCATAAAGGGAATGTTGATGAGTTTCGCTTCCTTCCCTCAGTAAGGGTCCAAGGTGTAGAGGTTAATATTACTCTTGCCGCCATCAATGCATTATTTTGGGCTGATGAGATCATTGCAGAAACTGAGTATGTAGAAAGAGTGGCCAATAAAGAAAATCAATTTAGCTGGATAGCTTCAATCATTGCCAAAGATTAGCCTTTACGAGCCTCCATGGGTGGTGAGACCTCAAGGCATGATCTCACGTTTGAAGCAAAGTTGTGGTTGGAGTTTGTGTGCGGCCGAATTATGCCATTAAAGAATGACCGAAGAGTAAACATGGAGGCAGCTATACTCATCGCCTGTATCATAACAGGGCTGCACATCAACTTTGGGGAGATTGTGGCCTACCAAATGAAGAGAAAGACTAGGCAGCAGGGAACATCGATGCCATATGCCGTGATTATTTCTCAATTGTGCCTTGATGTAGGGATGACACTATTTCCTAAAGAATCTCCCAATTCCACTACCGGTGAAATCAATGTGGGGAGAAAAAAGGATGTTGAGGCACCCATGGTAAAGAGAAAGAGGTTTCAAGCTTTTGTGACTCCTGAGGGCTTCGTCTCCCATGACAGAGAGGAAACCCTCATTGCTCCCAACCTCAATATGCCACACTCTTGGGCATCGGAGCATGCATTTAGTGAGGTACCTCTTAGAGGGTTTCACCTCCTCCCACATACTCCTACCCACGTGGAATATATAGGCTAGCTGAGATGACACAATCTCATGAATGCCAACTGCAAAAGCTAACCCAAAATCTTCCAGCTCTTAACACTAGAACTGAAAAGAGGGAGATGAAAAATGTGTTCGACAACTTGACCAAGCTCTTCTCCCAATTAGATATGGTGGAGGGAGTTGTCTCTTCACTCTGAGTAGATGTGCAGGAGTTAAGAGAACGGGTGCCTCTGGCAGACCCAAACTTGAGTGCCCTTGATACAGCCATAGCTGCCCCATCCACAACCCAGGGTCCCATCGATGATCTATTTGAGGGCTTAGGTGGGGAGGATCTACCACACTTGGGAGACCTTGATTAAGATGATGAGGTCAATGATGAGAATGATTAATAACTGTTTCAAAAAGTTCCCACCATCCATTATGTTCTTCATGTTTACATTGGAGACAATGTACATTCATAGTTGGGGGTCCTGGTGTGTATCCCTTTTTCTTGGTCTTTTGTTGGTATTTGTGTTGCTCTTACCGGGATGAACTTCTAATGTTCTGGATGATTGTTAGTTTTTAATTATGATTGAATGCCCTTGTCGGGCTCTTTGTCAAAAAGAGTTGTTGTTTAATTGTTAGTGCCAATGATGGGTTGTTTTAAATTGCAAAATATTGTTGACCCATGTTTTGATTATAGCCTTTGTTCATCATAGTCAGTAAATAAACTCCAAGGGTCTTCTTTATGCCGCGGTTCTTTTCCAAGGAGCGATTCTCTTTTCTTTTTTTTTATCGTCGAACTGTGTGGCATTTCCCGATAATGGATTGAGAAGCGACTTTTTTAAGGGAAAATGTCGAGTTTAAAGTTATTTTTGAGTCAATGATTGCAATGGCTTCTGAGAGGTACCACCAAAAATTTCTTAAATGGCATGATAGTTAGAAAATGAATTTTTAGAAGGAAAGGGATAGTTGAATTTTAAAGTTAAGTACACTTTTGTCATAAGTAACACATTCCTTGTTTGGATTCTGGATTCACATGATATTTTATTTTATGACTCTTGATGTGGTGATGAAAATGGTTTGATCCCCTTGGAGGGTGACGCTTTGTGGGAAAAGTTTTAGTTTAATTCTCGTGCATGAACGATTGTCTAGAACTTTCCCTATGTGTGAGTCAAGGCTAAATTCTAGATGTAGTTACACTTAGAATATGATTTTAGGCTTTCTTTTGATAGCTACTTCACCTATATGACCTCATTGAGAATGAATCCTTGTTAGCCAATGTTGAGCCTTTAAACTTTTTCCTTGACAACAACATTACAAGCCTATTAACCCTTTTGTAGTCCCTCTTTAGCACCCATCCTCCCTAGTGCTAGTTGTGAGAAGAAATGCAAAAATGAATCTTGAAGTCCCAAAAGTGTGGGAATCAAAAAGGGAAAGATGAGGAAAAGGGATAAGTTTGGGGGTTACAAAAAGGAAAATGGGAAAAATGATCTGACCTTCAATTTGAGGTAGAACGACATTATAAAAAATGAATGAATTGGTCGGGTGAAAAGAACCAAATTGTGGAAAGGTGTGGCCTCTCGCTTAAATGAGATTAAAAGTGGTAACCAACGAGAGATAAGGATGGTTCTTGTTCCAAAAGTGAAAATGTTGATTCAAGGAGAGATATGGTGGGGATGATCTCAAGAAAAAAAAGGGAGTATGCAAAAGTGTTCTAAAAAAAGGGCATTAGGGATTTCCTAGCCATTAGAACTTAAAAGTCATCCTACCTTTACCCCTAGACTTCATCACGACTTCCAATTCCTAAATGATTTTAAGTGTAGCAACTCTACATTAGTGGCGAGTTATACAAAGGGCAAGCTTATGGGTCAAGTTTTGTGCATGAGAATTTCCTTGTGAGAGTGAGCGTATTAGTTTCATTCTATAATACTTTGAGTGTGGATTACTTGATAATTAAAGGGTATTCTCTTGATGTGAGGGGCATCACTTCCTTGGGGAACATGCTTGCACGTGCCAAAAGATATGATTGATACAAGAATATAGTGAGCTTTAAAGTAAAATTTGAATGTGAATTTTAACGATTTCATATGCTATATAATCTTGCTTTGATCAACCATTGCCCTTGTTTGGAATGAAGGAATCAACTATGAATCATGCCAATTGATTTAGGTCATCTCTTGAAGAATTTGCATATAGTGTTGAGTCTCCTCTTTTTCTTTGAGTTGGTGAGTGATTTTGAGGTTGTATGAGTCATAGTGGTCCCTTGTGAAAAATCTCATGTAGATGACATGCTTACTCCAATGGTTCAGCTGTAAAGAATTGCTTGCTTGAGGACAAGCAATGGTCCAAGTTTGGGGTTTGATGAGTTAGTAATTTACCAATTCATTAGGCTTTTAAACATGAACTTTTCCTTGATTTTCAATTCATTTAGGAGGATTTTATACTCTTTCTCTTATGTTTTTGCAGGCAATAGATTTAAAGAAAGAAAGTAAGAAATTGAACAAAAGCATGAAGTCTGAAGAAGGGGACCTGCGTTCCACCGGATGAGACTGGCGGAACACGGGTCAGCACCTGTAAACCGCCGGTACCAATGCTGGCCAGATCCCAAAGTCACTTTCCTCAGCTGCGATAGAGCAGCACTCCACGGATGTGCACTAGTGGAACACCAGTGACTCACAAGTGAGGCTATCTTTAGGAGGGCAAAATCGTCTAGAATAGGATTTGAGGAGCCTCTTTAACCTATTTCTATACATTCCCTAGAATGTACTGCATATTCCTTTCTAGATTTTTAGAGTTAGAGAGAGAAATATTGAATAGTTTTTCTTTTTCTTCTTCTTCAAGGTAAAATCTACCATTGAAAATAATTTTGAGCTTGATATTAACTCTTGATGATAAGTATTATGAGTTTATTTGTTAATATAATCTTATATTTCTCATCTATGAGTGGCTAAATACTCTGCTAAGGGTGTGTGCATGATTGGGGTGAATTTGAAGTGGGTGTTGCTAGATTGATCATTTATAATTGAATTTCCCACAGTTGCAAATGTGGGTTATGTCTACTTATTCTATTTTTGCTTGAAAAAGGAAAATTAAATATGGGTGAGAAAGCAATAGTGGGTAATTGGTTCTTGATTGTGTGGCGTTGGGCCAGAGATAGCCAAAACCCATAGTCATCTACCCATTAGAGATTTGAGGCTAGAAATAGCTCAAATTTGACCCGTCATAGTTGGTGAATTATTTGGGACCTTGGGATTTGATAAAATCCGAGGCAAAAGGCACCCAAGTGGTTTAAAAAACATCGGGTGCCACCTCGTACATGGCTATTTATGTTTACAATCTGTTCATCTACTAAAGGGCCAATTGCCCCATTTGCCTTTCCAACTCGTGGATTGATTTCTGCATCTCATTAACCGACTGAGTCAATTGAACCATCCATTTCTTCATAGTGTCCTCTAAAGAACTGTCATGCTGCTAGACATGAGGTCTCTAGATGTTGTTTGGGGGCCTTTGAAAGTTTTGATTTCCTCCCCAAAAGGGATTAGCTACATTTCTGTACTCCTGACTATAACTATTTCCTGCAAAACCTCTACCACGACATTATTGACCCACAAAATAAATAGACTATGGGTTCATGGATAACATAAATATGCATGGACTTCTCCACATGCCTCACATAATGGCGGTGGAGTCTGAACTTGCTAAAGCTGATGACCTTGGCTAGCAGCAGGTTTGGTCACTAGCTTGCTGATCACATTCACCAACTGACTAATATCTACTTCGGATTGCTTTTACACCATCAACCTCAAGCTTTCTTAGCACTTTGGCTACTGTGAACCCTCTACTTGAATCCTGAGAATCTTTTCTACCAACTAATATGACAATTTCGTAATGCCTCTATCTGATCGTAGCTTGTGGACAAGATTTTCCCCTATGTGGTAAATACAGGTCGTGGTGCTAGTGAATACAAATAGGTCTGCAGCTACTACCTTCTACTCGAATGAATGCCCCAGCATTTCATGGGTGTATGTTTGATGAAGACCTATAGGAATTGATTGATGAAGTGGAAAAGATCTCCCAAATCATAGGTGTTACCTCTATAGATAGTGCTGATCTGGTTGTCTACCAGTTGAAAGAGGTGGCTTAGATTTGGTACAAGTAATGGAAGGAGGGAAGGCAAAATGGTGCGGATCCGGTGGAATGGGATGAGTTCACTACAACAATCCTAGAAAGGATCTTTCCTACGACATTGAGGGAAGTTATGGCTGCTGAATTTATGAACTTGAGGCAGAACCACATGACAGTACAGGAATATGCACTGAAGTTCACTCAGCTGTCGAGATATGATCCAGAAATGGTTGCTGAGCCTAGGGCTTGCATGCTCAAATTCATTAATAGAGTCTCAAACCTGGTGGGTCAAGAAGTGTTATACTACAATGCTTATTAAGGACATAGAACACTCCAGTATCATTAGGCACAACATATAAAGGTAGAACAGTTGAAGGAGAAAGAGAGGGAGAGTAAATGGGTGAGAACCAGCCAATTTAATTAACCCCAACAGAGGTCAGGCGGTGGTATTTGCCCCAAACAGCAGCAGCAGAGGCCTCCAACACCTTCCTTAGCCAATGCTCCATCTTCCAGGATGTGTAAGGATAGAAGGGGTGTAGCATCAGGCTCCTAGTCCCAGAGCCATGTCTCCCGCAACTACACTTTTCCAATATGTCCTAAGTGTGGCAAGAATCATCTAGGGTAGTGCCGTTTGGGAAGGGATGGTTTTTTAGGGTGTGGCCAGTTGGCCATAGATTGAGGAATTTCCCATCTATAGGATGGGGAAAGGCCCAATCCACCATGTTAGCAGTTTCGCCATGTTGTCCAACTCAGCTGTTTACCACTTTAGGTATAGGTGGCAGTCAGCACCAGAACCTCTTCAATGCTTTATCCTCTCGACGAGACCAAGAGAACTGACCTGACGTAGTGACTAGTAAGTTTGTAATACCCCAGAGAGGCCTAAGAATAGACCCGGGAGTTTAATTTGAAAAGTGTAGAAAACTGGCAAAAACATCACAGGGCGGGCGACCTAACGACTCATGGTTGGATACACGAGTTGTCGTAAGTTGTTGTGGTTTGGGAAGTTCAGGGAAGCAGTGGAGACAACGGATGGTGTTATGACTCGTTGTTAGGAACAACGAGTCGTTGTCACCAGTCAATTGAAGGGTTGGACTTAGGTTAAGGGGGAAACAACGTGGCATCGCACGATTCGTTGTGTGAGGCAACGACCTATTGCTTCTAGTTGTTTTTTGAGGGTTGAAGATTTCAATGCATTCAATGGATGGAGACCACGACTCGTTGGATGCCACCGCGAGTAGTGGTGAGGCTCGTGGAAAGGGAAGTCAGATTGGTCAAGGAGTTGGCGACGGTCGATTTAACGACCCATCGTTTGATGTAACGAATCGTCTTGATGAGTCATGCGATGTACCTGAGACATTTCATGAGGCTGTAGACCCAATGATTTGATACCATGAGTCGTGGTGTCGAGCAAAGACCCGTTGGATCGGTCGTTGGTCCGCCTGGAGTAGTTTTCCGGGAAATTTTATTAAGGGTATTTTTGACTTTTTCATGCTTTGAGACCCTAAACTACGTCGTTTTGGATATTTTTCTGAGTGTGATAAGATGAGTTAAGTCCTTTATGCATGTTCATTCTCATGCAAAAGCTTAGAAAGATTTTTGGGATATTCAAGGTCTTCTTCCCCAAATTTCCATCAATTTCTTTGTGGGTATTCAAGGAACCTCGAAATCAATCCATTCCCAGGTATGTAGGGTTTCAGAATGGGTGAAATCCTTTCACACCCATGCCTAAATTTCGACTTAAATCATGAATTCTTCTCTCCAAGTCTATGGGGTTTTACCCAAATGCATGAAAATGCGATTTATCTTTATGGGTATGATTTAATTGAGTTTTAATTGTTGAATTATGAATGATGGGAAGGTTATATAATTATTTTACTTAAATCATGTTTCAAGCTTTTTAAATCTAAATTTCCCATTTGATGAAGGTTCATGAAAGTTATGATTTATGATTAATATGTAATATTTTGAATTTATCGATAATGGAAAAGCATGAATTAAAGTTACCCATGTTTATGAGCATATTTTGAAAGAATTGAATATGATGAAGTATTGGGCAATGCCCACATGTTGAATAATGATTTATGATATATGAAGTGAATTACATGATTTATCGATTTATGATATTGGCCGATGAAAAGGGCCTTGATTCTTGTCTAAGCATGTTTTAAAGGGGATCAATGATGATAAATGTTATATTTTAGCCAATGAATCTTAATGCATGATGTTATTGATTTATGTATGAGCCTATATGCATGTTTTGGGAGCTGTGTCTAGCACCGAGCATCCCGGCATTCAAAGGACTACGCCGGTGTCTCATAACCACGTGTCACCGTGGGTTTCTATTTATATATTGTATTGATAATGATCCCCTCAAATGTGATATCACGCCTAATGCACGACCCTCGCCTGGAAAGCCACGGTCGGCTCTGCCCACTTGAGCAAGATAGTGGGGCATCATGAAAGGCTCTACCATGATGGTGTCAGTTATGACGAGTCCTCCTATTGTTCCGCATGTTTTATGCATTGTTATGTTTATGTTGTTGGCTCAAGTTATGTTTTGATAAAGTTTACTCACGATTATGAAAATGAATGATTATGAATCATTTGAAAGTCTTGAGCCTTATGTTTTATTACGAAGATTTGATGTAAGAATGATGTCCTTCTCTTATATTTATTTATGAGTTTTATTTACTCTAAAATATCTGTTTTACTTACCTTTCATACTTAGTACATTCCACGTACTGACCGCATACTTTCTATGTTGTATCGTTTCATGATACAGGGTCCGAATCTCAGGCTCATCCTCACCCCTAGTCCATCTCAGCTTATGCTTTTAGCTCATTGGTGACTCCTCATGTTACGAGGGCCATTTGAAAGACTTTCATTTTATTTATGTTTCAGTATTGGTTTGGTTAGTTAGGGATGTTGTCCCATCAGCCCATCTTATGTAGTAGAGGCTTCAGACACGTATGTAGTGCTCAGCTATGTATATGTCCAGAATTTCCTAATGCTATGCTATAATTATGTTTCCTCTATGTTTTTTATGATTATCATTCCGCTTATTTGAATGAGATTAGTTGTATGCATGTGACATGGGTCGACTTGGGGTCTCTCGGGGTCCCTTGTCCCATGCGTATGATCCGGGTGTATGTTCGGGTCGTGACAATGTTACATCTCTTTCATATAGATGTATACGCTATGCTAGATCCAAGAGCCACACTTTCTTTTGTGACTCCTTACATTGCAATCTAGTTCAATATTAGTCTAGAAATTCTCTCAGAGTCGTTTTTAGTTTCTAATCTAGTTGGTGAGTCAGTTAGAGCTAGTCAGGTGTCCAGAAATTTTTCGGTCATTGAATGGCATAAAGTAACCACAGTTGATCTAATAGAGCTTTATATGATCGACTTCGGCCTTATTCTGGGCTGTCACGACCCGAGCGGGGACCCGAACCTAGACATGAGACCTAAAACCACGAATGGCTCCAAATCAACCCATGACATGAACATAACAACTAAAGAGCATACATGAAAGTGGAAACTGATAAATTAAACATGAATAAGTAGAAGTCTGAATAACATAACATATAAGAACGATCATGAAAGGAGTTAACACCCGATAAATCTGAAAGTCTACATAATGTATGATTAGCCTCTAAACTGTTCCATGAGTTGATGGGATAACACCACCAACTAGATCTCTAAATTCTGAGACTGAAATAGCATAATCCAACACTAAGATGAATGTCCTCGGAAGATGATGACTCACCAACAATGGGAACTGAGCTGGACTGTAGGGGAGCTGGACTAATGGTGGAACTGAGTCTAATCTATCGGACATGTATCATGAAACTATATAGCATAGAGTATGCGGTCATCACTTGGAATGTACTGAGTATGTAAGGTAGGTAAAACATGCTGAGAAAATTTTGGCTGAAATGAGGCATATAAATATAAATCATTATATCGTGAGAGTGATGACTGCATGCTAAAAACTATATCTAAGACATACAGAATTAGAAGCTAAGTATCATATCAGATCATAATGACCCAATGTTAAAAATAGAAATCATATGACTTGTCATAACTAAACTCGTAAGTAAAAAGCGCATAAACTGATCATTGGGTCAAACTTACTGTAATACATAATATCATAAGTCATGAACATGAATAACTGAAATCATGAGGAAAAATGGGAGACTAGTCATAACCAACACCATTACTATAGAGCTTACGTGATGCCCCAACTATCACACTCAAGTGGGCAGAGCCGTCCAAAACCTTACCAGGGCTAAGGAGGATACAATGATATCAATATGAATATGAGGCCCCTTGGGTGCAAGGGAAAACTATCTTTAGAGTTCTGAGTATATATTTTGTATACCTACATTGGCACGTAGTTCTGAGATTAGGGAACCTTGGAATGCCAAGCCTACTCGATGCTAGACAATACTCCCAAAAACATGCATAGTGCTCCTATCATTTTTCAATGAAGCTGAAATCATAATTACATGCATAGTTTGAAATCAGAACATGGGGAGTCATGACTACAAAAAAATCATAAGCTGCATTGGGAGTCTTTACTCCAAAACATATGATAAGTTAATCTTATTAGTCTTAGCTAAATCATGAAAATGTACTTAACTTGTGTGGGCTTACCCAAATCTTAAAATCATTCATGCTTGAAATAGACCTTATAAACATTCATTCATGTTGGATATCTCATCATACTTGAAATCAAGAATTATAAACTTGATTATCCATAAAACTTGCATAATAGGGCATAATTTCTAATAACATGAAATCATGATTTTATAATCAGATTACGTAAAAGATCTACCCATAAATCTTAAAACATGTTTTGGAACATGAGGAGAATTGACCTATAGATATATCGTAGAGAATTTCATAAAATTGAATTAAAATCCTATAAAATCATATGCTTGAATTAGAACTTGAATTCATGAACTTGAGGAGAATTTTGGATATGAGAATGAAAGGAATCTCTAATTCATGGCCCTACATAACTGGGTAGACTGATTCTCTAAGTATCCTTGAAAGCCCAAGAAAATTGGGGAAGAATTGAGAGAGTTCTAGATAGATCTACAAAGAGAAACTCAAAGCTTTGCATGCATGGGAGCCCAATGACTTGAGATAGGCTAAACCTTCTTAAAACACTTTTTCAAGGCTTAAAGCGAAGTAGTTTAGGACTTAGGAGCTTAATTTATGAAAATACCCTTATTGATTTCGCAGGAAAAAGGGCACTGCCATATGCCACGAATCGTACCACAGGTCGTGCCTTAAAACAAAAACCCGTGGATTCCTCCCGTTGCCAGATCGGCCTTAATCCCATATTCTCTAGTTCTTTCCATGAATGCTTACTACCACTCAGTTTCCTACTATGGGTCGTAGCATCCCTCGTATGACCAGTACCTAGAGACCCAATAACATGCTACGACTCTTGACCACGCGTCGTACCTTGAGACCACGGGTTGTTGGACCCATCCATTGTCACTGGGTCAATTTTCCAACTTCTCTGACCCTCAGCACGGGTACTTATCATGACCTGTTTTTTGGCACGATGATTCATACCATGAATCTTACCTTCCAGACCCGACGCACCAGCAACTTGCCATGACTCCTAATAATGGCCCATTAAAGGGACCTACTATTCGTACCTTGACTCATTGATCCATGACCTATCAACTAGAATCTCACCACGACTCAATCCCACAACCTATTACTCCATACCACAACTCGTATAATGAGTCGTTCTGATAAAATTTTCAACTTTTTTTGCTGATCATCTTTCCAATCCTAAATCTAGTCTTAGGAACTTTTAGGGTGTTAAATGGGCATGGACTTGCTACATTCTTATTATGCTTCAATTGACTGTAGAACTATGGTTGTTAGGTTTCAGTTTTCTAATGAACCCGTCCTAGAGTGGAAGGGTAGTACTTCAGCACCTAAGGGTCGTTACATTTCATACCTTAAGGCTAGGAAGATGATCACTAAGGGGCAAATCTATCACCTAGCTAGGGTCAAAGATCCTAGTTCCCAAAAACTGATACTTAAGTCAGCTCCAGTTGTAAATGTGTTTCCTAATGTGTTTCACGAAGATCTTCCCAAAGTCCGTCCCAACAAAAAATAGACTTCAGCATAGACCTTCTTCCAGATACCCAGCCCATCTCTATTTCTCCTTACAAAATGGCTCCAACTAAGCTCAAAAAGCTAGATGAAAATTTAAAAGACTTTCTAGATAAGGGCTTCATTAGGACCAATATCTCTCCATCGGGTGCCCTAGTCCTATTCATGCGAAAGATGGTACACTCAAAATGTGCATCAACTACCACTAGCCGAACAAAGTCATAGTTAAGAACAGGTATCCTCTACCAAGCATTAACAACTTTTTTGACCAACTTCAGGGAGCTAGTTGTTTCTTCATGATAGTTCTTAGATCGGGATATCACAGCTCAAGATAAGAAAATATGACATTCCTTCCAAAAATGGCCTTCAGAACACGGTATGGTCAGTATGAATTTGTAGTTATATCTTTTTGACTAACCAATGCTCCTACAACTTTTATGGATTTGATAAATAGAGTATTCAAGTCATACATAAATATGTTCATTATTGTTTGTACAGACAATATTCTGGTTTACTTCAGAATAGAGGAGGAGCATGCAGACAATCTGAGAATAGTTTTGCAGAGTCTCATGAACTGCCAGTTGTTCGCCAAATTTAGCAAGAGTGAATTCTTGCAAATAAGTTGCCTTCCTTGTCCATATGGTCTTCAAATAGGGTATTCAGGTGGATCCTAAAAAGATAGCAACATTCAAGGACTGGCCAAGACCCACTTCTCCATCAGACATTAGGAGTGTCTTGGGCTTAGCCAGTTATTACAGATAGTTCATTGAAGGGTTCTCCTCCATTGCCTCCCCTTTGGCCAAACTAACTCAGAAGAAGGTGAAATTTTAGTGGTCTGACGAATGTGAGAAAAGTTTTCAGGAGTTGAAGACTCGACTCACTACAATCCTAGTCATGACTCTGCCAGAAGTTTTAGATGGGTTTGTGGTCTATTGTGATACCTCTAGAGTTGGCATCAGTTGCGTTCTGATACAAAATGGCAAAGTCATAGCTTACGCTTCAAGAAATCTCAAATTTCATAAGAAGAACTATCCGACTAATGATCATGAATTAGCAGTGGTAGTGTTCTCTTTGAAGAATTGAAGACACTATCACTATGGGATTCATGTGGATGTTTTCACTGACCACAAGAGTCTGTTGTACCTGTTCAGTAAGAAGGATTTGAATCTTTGCCAGAGAAGATGGCTAGAACTATTGAAGGATTATGAAATGACTGTGTTGTATCACCCGGGTAAGGTCAATGTAGTGGCTGACGCCCTAAGAAGATTATATATAGGGAGTGTTTCTCATATTGAGGATGGTAAGAAAGAGCTGGTTAGAGATGTTCATAGACTTGCTCGATTAAGGGTCCAGTTGGTTGGCTCAGCAGAAGGCAGAGTTGTAGCCCGAAGTGGGTCAGAATCCTCCATGATGGTAGAGGTTAAGTCAAAGCAGGATGAAAACCCAATTTTTCTCAAGTTGAAGAAAGAAGTTGAAAGGAAAGAGGTGGAATCATTCTCTAAAGGGGGAGATGGTGTGCTTCATTACCAGGCCAGGTTGTGTGTTACAGATGTAAACGATTTGTGGCAGCAGATACTAATGTAGGCTCACAACACTAGGTACTCCATCCATCTAGGTGCCATCATGATGTACCATGATCTATGGGATGTCTACTGGTGGAATGGCATGAAGAAGGACATTCTAGAATTCGTGGCTAAGTGTCTAAATTGCTAGAAGGTCAAGGTTGAAAATCAGAGACCTGGGCGTATGACTCATGATATCAGCATTCCTACTTGGAAGTGGGAAGGAGTGAATATAGACTTCATCACAGGCCTACCTCGGAGTCACCAACAACATGACTCCATTTGGATAGTTATATACTAGATGACTAAGTCAGAATACTTTATACTAGTTAGGATCACAGGCTTAGCCAAGGATTATGCTAGACTGTACAACCGAGAGTTGGTCAGACTACATGGGGTTCCCGTGTCCATCATCTCAAATAGGGGTACTCAGTTCACTTCACACTTCTGGAAGTCTTTTTAAAAAGGATTTGGTACTTAGGTCAAGATCAACATAACTTTCCACCCACAGACCGATAGATCGGCTGAGTAGATGATTCACACTTTGGAGGATATGTTAAGGGCTTATGTGATTGATATGAAGGGAATTTGGGATAATCACCTACCTCTCAATGAGATTGCGTACAACTCTTGTATTCAATGGCCTTGTTTGAGACATTATATGGTAGGAGGTGCAGGTCTCCTATAGGGTGGTTTGTGGTTATTGAAGCTACCTTGATAGGATCTGATTCCGTACATAAGGCTATGAAGAAGGTTCAACATATCAAGGAATGGCTGAAGACAGCTCAAAGTTGATAGAAATCATATGCAAATGTATGGAGAAGGGAGTTGGAGTTTGCTGTGGATGATTAGGTATACTTGAAAATTTCACTTATGAAAGGGGTGATGAGGTTCCAAATAAGGAAAGCTCAGTCTGAAATATATTGGCCCTTATAGATCCTGAGATGTATTGGCAATGTGGCTTATGAGTTGGAGTTTCCTATAGAGTTGGCATCGGTTTACCCAGTCTTCCATTTGTCCTTGTAGAAGAAATGCATCGGCGACCCGACCACAGTAGTAGCTCTAGAGAGTGTTGGTTTAATAAAACCTCTCTTACGATGAAGTCCCAGTTCAGATTCTAGATCGTCAGGTTTGTAAGCTAAGAAACAAGGAGGTCACTTCAATAAAGGTCTTATAGAGGAACCAGCTAGTTGAGAGAGCTACATGGGAAGAAGAAGCAAACATGATGGCTAAATACCCTCACTTACTCCCTTCCAATTCAGCTTTAGCATCAGGTACTCAATTCCACCTCAAAACTCTAATCAGTTCCATAGTCATCAGTCCTATTCATATTTGAATGTGCACCCTAGTTGCGTGCGTCAGTTAGTATGCCTATCTCAGTTAGGACTCAGTCACTCCTTCAGAAATTAGTTTATAGCTTTCAATTCGAGATTGCATCTCTTTTCCTAGTCTTTTAACTTACATAGCCTTCATTCGATGACGAATGTTACCAATGGGGAGATATTGTAACACTCCAAAAGTTCCTTATACCAAACCTAGACTTAGAATGAAAAATCAGCAGAAAACTAGAAAATTTTCTTAGGACAACTTGTCAGAATAGCCGTTGTCAGAATTAATGAACTATAGGACAGTCGTTAGTTGCCCTAATAGATTTTTTCTCCATTTTTAACTAGTGATGCAACAACTCCTTTCTTCTAGTAACCAATCATTGTTTCAATCGTGGTGGCCATCCAGAAGCTGATAAAAAAAACTTTCCCAGAACCAACGAGCCATTCATGTCATGTTGAGCCATTGGATGAATCCAGAAAGGGTAAGAAATCCCCTCCAGTGACAATGGCTGGATTCAACAACCCGTTGTTCCACCTAACGGGTCGTTCTGTCTGTCCATTTGACGATATCCAAAACTTGTTCAAAATCTTCCCAGTGGTAACGAGTGAAACCAATGCCCCATTGGTTCATCAAACGGGTCGTTGTTTCCACCCGTCATTCAGTTCCAATAGCTAGGAGTTCCAGACCCAGGACCAACGACTGGCCCAACAGGTTGTGGTCATAACAAACTTCCCATTGGATCCCGATAGGCAGTTTTTCAGACTTTTTTCAAGGGGCATTTTTATAACTTCCAGCTATTTTAGTTCCTAAACAACATTATTTTGGGGTAAATTAGCAGGGATTAAGGGTATTTACTCGATTATCTTCCCTAACTTCTCAGTTTTCTCTTGGACCAGTACCTAAAGTTCAAGATCTTCCTCTCAAGTCAGCAGATAGGGCATATATTCCTTCTAAGATTCTCTAAGAAAGATTCTCAGGGATTCTCCAACAGATATATGGGAATTCAGCAAGGAGAATCTTCCATCCTTGTATACCAAATTAATTTCACAAAACTTTTTAAATTCTAGCCTGCAGAAGATCTGAAGCTAGGGTTTTCACTTAGATAAGAAACTCCTTAAATCTTGTTAGTTCGCTAACTTTACAGGGTACTCTTATTTGAAGTTCATGTCCTAGTTCTATTATTTAGTTTTCTTTCTTAGTTTAATCTTTAGCATGATTCTGAGTAACACCTGCTTGATTTAGAACTCAGATAGAAATGTTATTTTTCTAAGGTAGAGTTTACTCGAAGCACAAATTATTTGTGCAGATACTTGAATAGAAGTTAATAGTTTTGCATATTTAGTCTCATAGTCTAAGTATTACTCAGTATACTAAGTATTCTATGAAAATGTCAGCTGATAAGTTTGATTATTATCAGTCTTTGAGAAACTTAGTAAACTCCGTAGTATCGTTTTATCAGCTTGTTAGTTGTTCGTTAGACGGTTATGACACTTTCAGATAAATCATCTCTGAAGAGTCTGAACATAGTTTCTTCTAGGTCTTTAGACTCTCAGAACACTTTCATATAAGCAGTACTGACTTAAGTCTTAGGGCATCAATTTCGAGCTATCAACACAGTTAGACATAGTTAGGATTTTCTGTGGGAGTAGTACTTAGCACCTAGCGGATCAGGGTTCAGTGTAACCAGGTTTTCAAAACTACGTTGCCACCGTAGGTTATTAGCCTGAATGGGCTCCAGATACTGATCACTCAGTTCAACTACTAATCCCTAGCAAGGTATAGTGGTCCTTCTCTAGTGAAGGTTATATATTGGACTTCATATTTAGATCATATGGTGACATGTCGATTATAGTATCTCTCACAACACAATATAGTTTAGTCAGGATTTTCATTTCAGTGTAGTTTCTTCAGATTTCAGTGTTCTTTTTTTTTACAGTATTATAGTGTAGCTTTCTATTACTCAGTTTATATATGTTTTAGCTCCTTCTCGCATACTTAGTACATTCATAGTACTATATTTGTTTATGCTATATCATTTTATGATATAGACTCAGGCACCCAGCCTCAACATCGTAGTTAGATCCTCTCGACCATATCCCAACTGTTTCTATGGTGAGTCCTCATTTACCAAGGGCTGGAGTTCCATTTCCAGTATTATTTATTTGTTTCAATTCAGACATTACAGTTAGCTGGGGGTTTGTCCCAACAACTCATCATTTCATGTTAGAAAGCTTTAAGACAATATTTACATATTTAGCTAAATTTTTAGATTATTTTCAGATTTTGTCATTTATTTAGAAGCAGTTATTTCTTTGATTAGCTTCCGCTCTTTTATGATTATTCTCTGCAGATCAGTTTTAGTAAAATATGTTCTACTGGATTTTTCTTAGGGTCATTTGTGACTCTAAGTATCATGTCGATTCTAGAGTGTGAACTTGGGTGGTGACCATAAATAACTCCTCAAGTCCCTAACAATATTGTTAGAAACTTGATGTCACCAAGCGCACGCAAGTGCATATGATTGTCAAGTAATACAGGACGGTGAAGTCCCGATATCGATCCCATAAAGACTTTTTAGTTTAATTACTTAAGGTTAATATTTTATTTCACTATTGAAATAAACATAGGTAAATTAGGAAATGATTTCGGAGATTATTTGACTACTTTGAAATGTAAATTAACCTAAAGAACAAAAATCATTTTGACAAGTGTTAGTAATTCAAATGATGATGAGAATCTAGGGTCTTGGCACTTTTGTTTTCAGGTTGGGTTTTTAGGGCTTGAATACACTAGACTAACCTCTTCCAGGATCGCTAGATGACAAATTATAATTCCATTTCTTACTAGTCTTCCGTATATGCTAGAACTATATCGTGAACGCTAACACCTATATCCCTATGGTTGCAGGAGAAACATGAGACGACTGTTGAAAATACTTGTATTCAACTAAACATGGTTGAAGGATATATCCCTATCCTCAACAATGAAATCAACTCTTGAACTGATTGGACAAGACAATTGAAACCTATTCTATGCTTGCTTTTAACCCTCTTAGTTCTCTCTCCCGAGCTCAACCAAGATCCAACAAATAATATTCACAAGGTTATTAGGTTCATGAATAATCAATTAAAACAAGTAAGTATAAACAATATTGAATAAAGAGTTAAAGTCTAGAATAACCAAATATTCAAACTACAACCATTAGCTATGGCCAAAACCCTATAACAAGAGTTTTTTGCCACTCATGGTCAAGAGAAAAACTAAAGAAATCAACATTCGAATTAAAAGCATAAAGTAAAGAAGAAAACCTAGAAGAAAAAAGAATTTTTGTCTCTTCCCCCAAGAATTGCGTACAAACTTTGATCTTTCTGATTGAAGTCTCCTAACAAAATTCCCTAGATGATATACTTATAAGCAAGGTAAGAAATGAGTCTTTTTCCCTTGAAATGTTCAGCTTATACTCTTGAAAATATACCCCAGATAGGCCCTAGCGGGCCATGCATCCTATCTCGCCAGACTGTGGCTTGAATTTCCTCTAAAGTTTAGCCTCTGGCATGCCGCACCAGCCATTCCGTCAAGGTGTTAGTCAAATTCTATAAATTAGGGACCTCACACCGTACATCTCACTACAGCAAAGTGTTAGAAAATTTCTCAAGTCTGAAATATCTCTGGCACACCGTGCCACTCATCTTGCTAAGTTGTTGATCAAAATTCTTCTGAATTTTGGGCTTTGGCATACCGCACCACCCAATGCACCAGCTTGAGTATAATTTTCTCTAAATTATAGCAGCTACACTAGGCTATTTTTTCTTGAATTCTTCTTTCTTCACACCTTTTGCCATTTTTGAGTCCTTTTCCATTGATTAATTGATAAAATGATTTTAAAACACTTGTTAGCTCATTTATACACATAAGCATGCATTTATGCATTTCATAAGGGTAATGATCTCAAAAAAGGGTAGCATATGCGTAAAAGTATGGAAAATGGGCATAAGAATATGCCCAACATCAAAGGAGGATGAAGATTATTTTTTTTAGAAAATTCATGCCAAGGGGAGATTTATTTAGGATTTGTCCTGAATTTTCTTTCTTATTTGGATTCTACATCATAATTGTGTTTTACTTCATAAAGGTGTTCTTGGTAGATTGATGACGTCCAAATCCACTCCTGGCTAGGAGAAAGTGTACACGGTCATCGCAATATAATCTACCCAACTCTTGACTCGAGGTAGAATCCACAGGGAATGTAAATTGATAGCAACAAAAGTCATCTATCAAATTTAATCAAATAGCATCACTGTATCAAAACTAGGAAAGTAAATATTAGGGGTTATATGGTCACACTATGAATTCAAATTCGATCAACAAAATAAGGCAAGCAACTTTAAAGTAAAAACATGAGCAAATACTAAGGGTGTGTTATTGATGGAGCATTTATAGGATTCAGGTTAACAAGAAAATCAAAAGCATTACATACAAAAATAAATAGTCGTGTACAAGGTGATACGCTATGTTTTTCAACCACTTGAGTATCTTTTGCCTCGGGTTTTCTATAACCCCAAGGTCCTCTACACATCAACCACTACAACATGAGTAAGAATTGAACTATTTCTAGATTCAATTCTTTAATGGGTGTATGAAAATGGGTATTGGCTATCTATAGCCCAAACCAACATAATCAAAACTCAATTCCCACCATTGTTCTCTCACCTATATTTTATTCCTCTTTTTCAAGCAACAATAGAATAAGTAGACACAATCTATACTTGAAATTATAGATATTTCAGTTATAATTTTGAGAAAATAATGGATTTATGCTAAACAGGTAATTCTAAGATTAAACTAGCAACACCCAATCCAATTTAGATCCTATCATGCACACAGCCCTAGAAAGGTGTTTAGCTACTCATAAATGATGAACAAGAGATAAAACCTATAAAGGAATCGCATTTATTCATCATTAATAAGAAGCTTCAACCTCAAGTTGTTCTTTAATGGAGGTTTTTACCTTAGAAAGATGGAGAAGATGAACGAAAAGCTCTTACTTCTCTCTATCTTTTTCTCTTTATAAAATTACAAAAAATATTCAATATGTTATAGAATGGAATGTTCTATTCTTTACAAAAGGTGGACAAAATAGGGTAAAATTGTTCTTCTTCTTCTTGTGCTGGATGATTTTACCCCTTTGACAACAGCCTCACACTCAGGGCACCTGCCTTTTGTAGGTGCTGATCCATGAGGCGCTGGTTGATCGCAGATGGGGGTCAGTAAGTCCAAGTATGGTCCTGAGTTTCACAGGTGCTGACCCGCATTCGGCATGTGTGCCTTCCACTTCCAAGTAGTGCTCTCCTACATTTGGCCGGCATTTTGCAGGTGTCATCCAATGAAACACATGTCGTATTCTTCTATCCCATGCTTTTTGTTCAATTTCATGCTTTCCTTGTTTAAATTGAATACTTGTAAAAACCAAAGAGAAAAGGCATAAAATCTTCCTATGTGACTTGAAAACCAAGAAAAAGCTCATGTTTAAAAGTTTAATGAGTTGGTAAATTACCAACTCATCAAACCTCCAAACTTGAACCATTGCTTTTCCTCATGCAAGACATTTATTTATACTTGAATAATTGAAATAAGCATGTCACGCCACATGAGTTTTTGCATAAGGGACTATTGGGACTACGACAGTCCCAAAATCATACACCGACTCAATAGAAAGAAAAGACTCAACAATTTATGAAAATGGTTCAAGAGGTAACCACAAACAATTAGCTTGATTCCTAAGTGTTTCTTTCATTCAAAACAAGGCATAGTTGATTAAAACAAGCTCACATAGCATCTTAAGTTATTGAAAATTCACATTAACCCCAAAAAACGATCTATCTTAAAATATCCATCAATGGAAAAATCTAGCAGTGATGCAAAACTACAAACTGAGGTATGGAAATTCATAATTATGAATAACTAAACTGCTATATTCCTGATAATCTGCTAAGTATTATTTGTTAATATCTTCTTGTTATATCGTTTTTATGAATGCCTGATTAAGTTTTCTATGTACGTGTTTAGTAAGTTATGAATAAGTATGCCCAGACTAAGACATCCTAACGTGGAAACCGGTTAGGCCAGGAGAGCCGTTTTAGGGGAGTACACAGAGTTGAAGTCATTGTTAGGGTAACTAATCATAACTGAAAACGCATAGTAATGACCCAAAAGGATAATTCAGAATAACGATGTAAGAATTAGATAATTTTAAATAATGCCCAAGGAGATTAAAAGGAATATTATGTTTAGAAAAATTCATAAAATGAATTCAGACCTATCAGGAATGAATCACAGATATAAACTACTTATCTTTTGCATGATAAAAATATTGTTTCAGATATTAGAAGAAGTAATAGAACTAAAAGAAACTATGAAACTAGTTAACCAAGACTGGACGGAAATGACTATAGAAGAAATTAGAAAATTATGTTAGAATATGTTAAAAGAATTAGACTTAGAAATAAAATATATTGGGAAGAAAGAAGGCTAAATAATAATTTAAAAATTCAAATAAAAAATCTACAAGGATATTTAGAATATATAAATTTTCTATTAGCTAATAATCAAGCACTACTTAATCCACCAGATCCAGGTATTATTTACTTTTCAGACAGATTCAGTGAAAATACAATTAGATATAAAGAATCTATAATTAGAGAAATAAATAGATTAGAAAGAGAATTACATTTCAGCAAGATAAGATTAAGAATTAATATACAAAATAAAAAGATAGAATCCTCTATAGGGTAAAAATAGACCAATTAAAAATTTTTTTAGTATCTAAAAACATAAAGAAATTACCACTAAAAATTAAATATTATACACAAGATTAATGAATAAAGAACTACAAAAGCCAAGAAAAGGACATATTCAGAAAAAGGTTAAAAAATTAAAAAACCAATTAAAAATATTATACCCAGAATATAAACAGCTAAGTTTAAACAAAACAAATAATGATAGACTTGAAAATTTGATAGACCTAATTTCAGAAACAGAATATAAATATATAAAATACCTGAAAAAGAAAATATGAAAAATAATATAGATAACGATGAAAAATACAGAAGCCAATTAATTAATAAAATAAACAAAGTATCCGATGAAATCGAATTTAGAAAAGAAAGATTAAGATACAATATATTTGCAGGAGTATGTCAAACATCAATAAAAACACAAAGAAAAGAAATATTCTATTTGGAAATCAAACTACAACACCTAGAATATAAATTACAACACGAGCTACTATGAATAAAGAAGAATATGTTGTAGAAGAAGAAAAATATATGAGTCAAAAAGGATCAGAAATAAAAATTATACACTCAAATTTAGGATGAAGATTTAAAGTAATAGGAGACCAATTGTATTTAATGTTAGAAAAAGAATCAGCAAAATTGGAAGATAGTCTAACAGCAATGGTAAGAATAAACAAAGAAAATGAAGAAATAGACAGAAAAAAGGAAATAGAAAAAATTAAAAAACAAGCACAAACAGAAGTTCAACAAATTAAAGAAGAAAAAGACACGAAAATCCAAAAACTAGAAAAAGAATTACAAAAAGTTAAACAATTATATGAAGAAAAATTAAAAGCTAAAGAAAAATAAAAAGAAGAGTTAAAACTTACAGAAGAAATAGAAAAATTTAAAATATTACTAGAAGAATCAGGAACAATAGAGAATGAGCCTAAAATAGGAATAGACGACATAAGCGAACAAGATGATGAAGAAAACTTAGATCAATGTTCAGAAACCTCAGAAACCTATACTAACCTAATAGAAAAGGAAAACAACATAGAAATCAATGTAGAAGATATAGATGAAAAATCTAGTACGTCAGGAACTAGAAGTCCGAAAAGATTAAACACTACACCAACTTATTATACCTATGAAAGAGAAAATAGAAGTAGAACACTATGGGATAAAAGATTAAATAAAAAACGGACACCTAAACAAAATATAGAACAATATAATTTCTTAGACTTAGATTGTGTAGCAGACACAAATAAAACAATCCAATTATGGATAGGATATATTTCAAAACAATTAATAGACAATAAAATATTAATAACAGATGCCCCTGGATATATAGAAAGAACACTAATAGGAACAGCTAAAATATGGTTACAAAATTTATCACCAGAAAGTTTAGAAACATTAAGAAATAATAAGAAAATTAATAATGAACCAGCAACAACATCTATAGATATACTAAACAAATACGAAATGGCAATTAGAAATGAATTTAGTAGTATGACTACCGAAATAGATGAACGACAGAAAGATAAAGAACTAAATAGGAACCTAATAAATAAATTAAGTATATGTAAAATGAGATATATAGATGAATACACATGTGCATTTAAAGAATACTACTATAAAGGACTATACACGAATGAAGAAAGTAGAGAAATAAGAAAATTATACTATACAAAACTACCAGAACCATTTATTTAGTTCAAAAGTAACTAAAGAATGGCAAGAATCAGGACTAGTAGATACATTAGGATCTAGGATAAAAATTTTACAAAAATGGTTTACAGAACTATGTGAAAAACATAAAGAAGATATGAAAATGGAAAAAATATTAGTAAAAAACCTAGCATGTTGCACAACTAGAACAGCACCGCAATTTGGATGCACAAATAAACATAAATATAAGAAAAGAATTAAAAAATACAGGCCATTCAGAACCAAATACAAATATAAGAAACCAAGAAAAAGATATTATATAAAAAATTATAAACAAAAAAGACCTCACAGAGTTAAGAAAAATATATCAGAATGTAAATGCTACAATTGTGGTAAATTAGGACATTTAGCTAGAGACTGTCGAGTACCTAAAAACATAAATAAAAAACAAATATCAGAAGTAGAAATAATAATCGAAGATGAAAAATACAAACAAATAGATTACATAGACTATGATTTAAATGATAAAGATAGTATATACGAATTAACAGATAATGAAAACGAGATAGAAGAATATGAAACAGATAATGACTTAAACAGATATAAAAATTATAAGTAAAGAAGAATATCAAGATAGTGAAAGTTCAGAACAAAAAATAATATTTGATAATAATATATTTGAACAAATAAAAGGAAAAGAATTAGATTTAAGCATAGATAAAATACTAGAAGTACCCAAATTAAGAAATTTCTTCAAATTAAGACAAGAAGAGTATTATGTAGTAAGCCAAAAAGAACACATAATAGATTGCAAATATGCCCAAGGAAGAGCTAAAATACCTATAATAAATAAAATAATAATAAACAAAGAAATCCAAGAAATAAAAGCAAAAAATCCAATAAAATATGTACACTTAGGAGCAACAGAGATACTTATAAAAGCATGTTTTAGAGAAGGAATAGATACACCAATTGAACTATATTTAGCAGATGACAGAATAGTCCACCCAATAGAAAAAAGCGTAATAAGTGCAGTTAAAGGAAACTTAATATATCAAAAATTTAAGTTTATAATAAGTGCAACTACTCAGTAGCAATAGATGATAGAAATATAGACAAATCACTAGTACTATACTGGAAAATGTCAGGAATAGAACTGGCACCAGGTAGTAAAATATTTACAGCTAGATGTAAGAACTTATATGTGTTAACAACAAAACACAAAATAGTGGCCAAAAAATAAAATTCAAAGAATTAAAATAGAAAACCCTTTTGATAAAATAGTTACCGTCATTGATAATAATGACTACAGTTACAAAGAAATGGATATTGAAGAAGATTTAGAAATAGTAAGAGAAAGACTAAGTACATCAAAAAGAATAAATTATGATACACCATCATCATCTAGAAATAGTACCTCAAGAAGGATAGAATACGAAATACAACCAAGATTACTAGAACAAAGAATGGATGAAATACAACCCTACCAATATTATATAACAGGAATATTAAACCAACGAAAATACTTAATAAAAATAGATACAGGACAAAATGAAAGCTATGTTACAAGAGAACTAATAAGAGAAGAAGAAATTAGTAAAAACGAAAATATAAACACAGAACTACCAGGAATATTAACGAATATGGAACAAAGTACAGAACAGGAATTAATTATTGGAGGAATACCAATAAAAATAAAATTTAAAATATACCAAGGAAAAGATAACATTACTCTAGGAATAAAATGGCTAGAAACAGTAAAACCATACAATATAGATGAAAAGCAACTAACAATACATTACGAGAATAAAACGATAATCATTAAAAGAGCTTTAATATGAAAGAATGACAAAAATATATATACTAATGAAAATAATAGTAGAAGGCTATTACAACAGATATTACACACCTATGGTAGATACGGGAGCAGGAGCAAATATGTGTAAACATAATTGCTTACCAGAAGAAAAATGGGAAAAACTAAAAACACCACTTATAGTCACTGGCTTTAACAATGAAGGAAGCATGATAACACACAAAACTAAAAATATAAAAGTACAAATATGGGATAAAATATTAATAATAGAAGAAATGTATAGTTATGAATTCACTAATAGAGATATACTATTAGGAATGCCATTTTTAGAAAAGTTATACCCACATACTATAACAAGAACACATTGGTGGTTTACTACCCCATGTAATAAGAAAATAGGAGCAAAAAGAGTAAATAACAAAATAAGAAAAAATACGCCATGGATTAAAGGAAGCGAAAAAATTACTCAAAAATTAGAAAATATAACACCTAACGACCAAAAAATTGAAATGATAATATTCACAATAGATAAAATACAAATATTACAAGATAAGTTAAAATCATTATATAATGAAAACCCACTACAAGGATGGGAAAAACATAAAACGAAAGTAAAAATCGAACTAATAGATGAAAATAGTATAATAACACAAAAACCACTAAGATATAATTTTGAAGATCAAAAAGAATTCCAGATGCATATAAAAGAACTACTAGAAAACAATTACATACAAGAAAGTAATAGTAAACATAACAGTCCGGCATTTATAGTAAATAAACATAGTGAACAAAAAAGAGGAAAAAGTAGAATGGTAATAGATTACAGAAATCTAAATGCAAAAACTAAAACATATAATTACCCAATTCCAAATAAGATACTAAAAATGAGACAAATACAAGGATATAATTACTTCAGTAAATTTGACTGTAAGTCAGGATTTTATCACCTAAAGCTAGAAGAAGAATCAAAACGATTAACAACATTTACTGTACCACAAGGGTTCTACGAATGGAACGTATTACCTTTTGGATACAAAAATGCACCAGGTAGATACCAACACTTTATGGATAATTATTTTAACCAACTAGAAAACTGTATAGTATACATAGATGACATATTACTTTATTCAAGGACTAAAGAAGAACATATAAGACTATTAAAAAAATTCATACACATTATAGAAATATCAGGAATAAGTTTAAGCAAAAAGAAAGCTGAGATACTGAAAAACCAAATAGAATTTCTCGGTATACAGATAGATAAAAACGGAATAAAAATGCAAACACATATAGTACAAAAGATAATTGACTCTGAAGAATTATTAGACACTAAGAAAAAATTACAATCCTTCTTAGGATTAGTTAACCAAGTAAGAGAATATATACCAAAGTTAGCAGAAAATCTAAAACCATTACAAAGAAAATTAAAAAAGGATGTAGAATATCATTTTGATGAAAAAGACAAAAGCTATATAAAAAGGATAAAAGAAATGTGTAAGAAACTACCAAAATTATATTTCCCAGATGAAAATAAACAATTCACCTACATAGTAGAATCAGACTCAAGTAATCATAGCTATGGAGGAGTATTAAAATATAAATATGAAAACGAGAAAATGGAACATCATTGTAGATACCACTCAGGATCATACACAGAACCACAAATTAAGTCGGAAATAAACAGAAAAGAACTATTTGCATTATATAAATGTTTACTTGCATTTGAACCATATATTATTTATAATAAATTTATTGTTAGAACAGATAATACACAAGTAAAATGGTGGATAACTAAAAAAGTACAAGATTCTGTAACAACAAAGGAAATAAGAAGATTGGTATAAAATATATTAAATTTTTCATTTACAATTGAAGTTATCAAGACTAAAAAGAATACAATTGCAGATTACATCTCAAGATACAAAGACCGATGAAGGAAAAATGGATCAGATACTCGGACTCCTGAGTACACTTTGCAAAAAAGTGGAAAATATGGAGGAAGAGATACAAAAGCTGAAAAGCAAAACTAGCAGTCAGCAGCATGACTTAAAAAATGCGGAGCTATGTCGATCGGAAGACATAAAACTTCCAGAGCTAAAAGGAGACGTTGGGAAACTCCATAAAACCCAAGCTAACAATTCATCTATTCCAGTTGCAGGTACTTCAGGACCTAAAGAAAGGAGAGACATAATCAGAAAACAGTTATTTGATAAACCTTTTGCACCTAAGAAAAATATACCACCTACTCCACCACCACAAACAACTACCTATAGAGAAAGTTTGAACCAAAACAAACAAACCTACAACCATATCACTACCAAATATATACAAAACATACATAGGATCCAAACTTTCCTAAATAAAAACCCAAGATTTGCCACTACAACAAAACCCGAAGAAGATTATGTCACCCAACATCTACAGGGATACAACAAATTAATCGCACAACCAAAAACTAGTGCTAATCTTGTAAGAACATGCTATGACTACGGATTACTTAACACCGTGTATACGGCAACCGGAGAAGAAATAGCTATGATACCAGAAATATATAAGGCATTCACCACCTATAAGAGAATTACCAAAGGTACATTTTTCTACATAAAGATATACTCAGCACCCGCGGAGATACTATTGGACGAGATAAAACCAATAATACAAGTAGTAAAAATTGGACTTACAAAGGAAATGATTATTCCAGAAAAAATCGAACAACAGGACGAGATAACACATGAAGAGATACCTGAGTTCTACTCTAACAAGAGGATAATAGGACTTGCAACTATACTAAACGAACTAGCAAACAACTATCTGAATGGAAATTCAGTATGGAATTATTACTCAAGAGATAACACAATCATCTATGCCAACTCAAAAGAATACAAGGAAGCAGATATGGAGGAGTTAAGGCAATGGATAGTAAGTTTGTTAAAACCAGAGCAACCACCAACCACCAGAGCTATAAGAAAAAATTTCATCTCTTACTAGCAGTGATGCAACCCCAACCATTGGGGTTGGGGTTGCATCACTGATACCAATTTGGGGTTGGGGTTGCGGAATTGAGAGAGAATAGAGAGAATTGAGGAATGTGGATCGGCTTGCCTTTGGCTTCCGTCCTGATTTCTATTTATAGACAAATTTACAATGACCTTTACTATTCATGACTTTTACTATTCATGAATAGTAACTGACCTCTACTATTTACTTTACGACTTTTACATAAAAACAAAAAACTTTGCGACTTCTTTACTAAAGTAGCCGCCTTCTACTGTTCATTTTACGACTTTTGTACAAAAAGTAAAAAAAAACTTTACTTTACATGTCTTCTTCTTTATCTGTTTCTTTTGTTGTTTTCTTCTTTTCTTGTTGGCCGACATTGTTGGCCGACACCTTTTTCTTCTATCTTTTTCTTTTACTTTCTTCTTTCAGCTTCTTTCTTTGTCGTTTTCTTCCTGTCTTGTCTGTTTTTCTCAGCCGTTGGATTTATTCTAGCTGTACATCTGGTATCTGGCTGCTTTCTTCTCCATGGCATTTTGTGCAATGATGGTCTGGATATTTTTGACCGATAGTTTTACAGTATCTTGTTAACAAAGCTGAAGAGATGAAATTTTTTCTTATAGCTCTGGTGGTTGGTGGTTGCTCTGGTTTTAACAAACTTACTATCCATTGCCTTAACTCCTCCATATCTGCTTCCTTGTATTCTTTTGAGTTGGCATAAATGATTGTGTTATCTCTTGAGTAATAATTCCATACTGAATTTCCATTCAGATAGTTGTTTGCTAGTTCGTTTAGTATAGTTGCAAGTCCTATTATCCTCTTGTTAGAGTAGAACTCAGGTATCTCTTCGTGTGTTATCTCGTCCTGTTGTTCGATTTTTTCTGGAATAATCATTTCCTTTGTAAGTCCAATTTTTACTACTTGTATTATTGGTTTTATCTCGTCCAATAGTATCTCCGCGGGTGCTGAGTATATCTTTATGTAGAAAAATGTACCTTTGGTAATTCTCTTATAGGTGGTGAATGCCTTATATATTTCTGGTATCATAGCTATTTCTTCTCCGGTTGCCGTATACACGGTGTTAAGTAATCCGTAGTCATAGCATGTTCTTACAAGATTGGCACTAGTTTTTGGTTGTGCGATTAATTTGTTGTATCCCTGTAGATGTTGGGTTACATAATCATCTTCGGGTTTTGTTATAGTGGCAGATCTTGGGTTTTTATTTAGGAAAGTTTGGATCCTATGTATGTTTTGTATATATTTGGTAGTGATATGGTTGTAGGTTTGTTTGTTTTGGTTCAAACTTTCTCTATAGGTAGTTGTTTGTGGTGGTGGAGTAGGTGGTATATTTTTCTTAGGTGTAAAAGGTTTATCAAATAACTGTTTTCTGATTATGTCTCTCCTTTCTTTAGGTCCTGAAGTACCTGCAACTGGAATAGATGAATTGTTAGCTTGGGTTTTATGGAGTTTCCCAACGTCTCCTTTTAGCTCTGGAAGTTTTATGTCTTCTGATCGACATAGCTCCGCATTTTTTAAGTCATGCTGCTGACTACTAGTTTTGCTTTTCAGCTTTTGTATCTCTTCCTCCATATTTCCACTTTTTTGCAAAGTGTACTCAGGAGTCCGAGTATCTGATCCATTTTTCCTTCATCAGTCTTTGTATCTTGAGATGTAATCTGCAATTGTATTCTTTTCAGTCTTGATAACTTCAATTGTAAATGAAAAATTTAATATATTTAATACCAATCTTCTTATTTCCTTTGTTGTTACAGAATCTTGTACTTTTTTAGTTATCCACCATTTTACTTGTGTATTATCTGTTCTAACAATAAATTTGTTATAAACAATATATGGTTCAAATGCAAGTAAACATTTATATAATGCAAATAGTTCTTTTCTGTTTATTTCCCACTTAATTTGTGGTTCTGTGTATGATCCTGAGTGGTATCTACAATGATGTTCCATTTTCTCGTTTTCATATTTATATTTTAATACTCCTCCATAGCTATGATTACTTGAGTCTGATTCTACTATGTAGATGAATTGTTTATTTTCATCTGGGAAATATAATTTTGGTAGTTTCTTACACATTTCTTTTATCCTTTTTATATAGCTTTTGTCTTTTTCATCAAAATGATATTCTACATCCTTTTTTAATTTTCTTTGTAATGGTTTTAGATTTTCTGCTAACTTTGGTATATATTCTCTTACTTGGTTAACTAATCCTAAGAAGGATTGTAATTTTTTCTTAGTGTCTAATAATTCTTCAGAGTCAATTATCTTTTGTACTATATGTGTTTGCATTTTTATTCCGTTTTTATCTATCTGTATACCTAGAAATTCTATTTGATTTTTCAGTATCTCAACTTTCTTTTTGCTTAAACTTATTCCTGATATTTCTATAATGTGTATGAATTTTTCTAATAGTCTTATATGTTCTTCTTTAGTCCTTGAATAAAGTAATATGTCATCTATGTATACTATACAGTTTTCTAGTTGGTTAAAATAATTATCCATAAAGTGTTGGTATCTACCTGGTGCATTTTTGTATCCAAAAGGTAATACGTTCCATTCGTAGAACCCTTGTGGTACAGTAAATGATGTTAATTGTTTTGATTCTTCTTCTAGCTTTAGGTGATAAAATCCTGACTTACAGTCAAATTTACTGAAGTAATTATATCCTTGTATTTGTCTTATTTTTAGTATCTTATTTGAAATTGGGTAATTATATGTTTTAGTTTTTGCATTTAGATTTCTGTAATCTATTACCATTCTACATTTTCCTCTTTTTTGTTCACTATGTTTATTTACTATAAATGCCAGACTGTTATGTTTACTATTACTTTCTTGTATGTAATTGTTTTCTAGTAGTTCTTTTATATGCATCTGGAATTCTTTTTGATCTTCAAAATTATATCTTAGTGGTTTTTGTGTTATTATACTATTTTCATCTATTAGTTTGATTTTTACTTTCGTTTTATATTTTTTCCATCCTTGTAGTGGGTTTTCATTATATAATGATTTTAACTTATCTTGTAATATTTGTATTTTATCTATTGTGGATATTATCATTTCAATTTTTTGGTCGTTAGGTGTTATATTTTCTAATTTTTGAGTAATTTTTTCGCTTCCTTTAATCCATGGCGTATTTTTCCTTATTTTGTTATTTACTCTTTTTGCTCCTATTTTCTTATTACATGGGGTAGTAAACCACCAATGTGTTCTTGTTATAGTATGTGGGTATAACTTTTCTAAAAATGGCATTCCTAATAGTATATCTCTATTAGTGAATTCATAACTATACATTTCTTCTATTATTAATATTTTATCCCATATTTGTACTTTTATATTTTTAGTTTTGTGTGTTATCATGCTTCCTTCATTGTTAAAGCCAGTGACTATAAGTGGTGTTTTTAGTTTTTCCCATTTTTCTTCTGGTAAGCAATTATGTTTACACATATTTGCTCCTGCTCCCGTATCTACCATAGGTGTGTAATATCTGTTGTAATAGCCTTCTACTATTATTTTCATTAGTATATATATTTTTGTCATTCTTTCATATTAAAGCTCTTTTAATGATTATCTTTTTATTCTCGTAATGTATTGTTAGTTGTTTTTCATCTATATTGTATGGTTTTACTGTTTCTAGCCATTTTATTCCTAGAGTAATATTATCTTTTCCTTGGTATATTTTAAATTTTATTTTTATTGGTATTCCTCCAATAATTAATTTCTGTTCTGTACTTTGTTCCATATTCGTTAATATTCTTGGTAGTTCTGCGTTTATATTTTCGTTTTTACTAATTTCTTCTTCTCTTATTAGTTCTCTTGTAACATAGCTTTCATTTTGTCCTGTATCTATTTTTATTAAGTATTTTCGTTGGTTTAATATTCCTGTTATATAATATTGGTAGGGTTGTATTTCATCCATTCTTTGTTCTAGTAATCTTGGTTGTATTTCGTATTCTATCCTTCTTGAGGTACTATTTCTAGATGATGATGGTGTATCATAATTTATTCTTTTTGATGTACTTAGTCTTTCTCTTACTATTTCTAAATCTTCTTCAATATCCATTTCTTTGTAACTGTAGTCATTATTATCAATGACGGTAACTATTTTATCAAAAGGGTTTTCTATTTTAATTCTTTGAATTTTATTTTTGGCCACTATTTTGTGTTTTGTTGTTAACACATATAAGTTCTTACATCTAGCTGTAAATATTTTACTACCTGGTGCCAGTTCTATTCCTGACATTTTTCAGTATAGTACTAGTGATTTGTCTATATTTCTATCATCTATTGCTACTGAGTAGTTTGCACTTATTATAAACTTAAATTTTTGATATATTAAGTTTCCTTTAACTGCACTTATTACGCTTTTTTCTATTGGGTGGACTATTCTGTCATCTGCTAAATATAGTTCAATTGGTGTATCTATTCCTTCTCTAAAACATGCTTTTATAAGTATCTCTGTTGCTCCTAAGTGTACATATTTTATTGTATTTTTTGCTTTTATTTCTTGGATTTCTTTGTTTATTATTTTTTTATTTATTATAGGTATTTTAGCTCTTCCTTGGGCATATTTGCAATCTATTATGTGTTCTTTTTGGCTTACTACATAATACTCTTCTTGTCTTAATTTAAAGAAATTTCTTAATTTGGGTACTTCTAGTATTTTATCTATGCTTAAATCTAATTCTTTTCCTTTTATTTGTTCAAACATATTATTATCAAATATTATTTTTTGTTCTGAACTTTCACTATCTTGATATTCTTCTTTACTTATAATTTTTATATCTGTTTCAGTCATTATCTGTTTCATATTCTTCTATCTCGTTTTCATTATCTGTTAATTCGTATATACTATCTTCATCATTTAAATCATAGTCTATGTAATCTATTTGTTTGTATTTTTCATCTTCGATTATTATTTCTACTTCTGATATTTGTTTTTTATTTATGTTTTTAGGTACTCGACAGTCTCTAGCTAAATGTCCTAATTTACCACAATTGTAGCATTTACATTCTGATATATTTTTCTTAACTCTGTGAGGTCTTTTTTGTTTATAATTTTTTATATAATATCTTTTTCTTGGTTTCTTATATTTGTATTTGGTTCTGAATGGCCTGTATTTTTTAATTCTTTTCTTATATTTATGTTTATTTGTGCATCCAAATTGCGGTGCTGTTCTAGTTGTGCAACATGCTAGGTTTTTTACTAATATTTTTTCCATTTTCATATCTTCTTTATGTTTTTCACATAGTTCTGTAAACCATTTTTGTAAAAATTTTATCCTAGATCCTAATGTATCTACTAGTCCTGATTCTTGCCATTCTTTAGTTACTTTTGAACTAAATAAATGGTTCTGGTAGTTTTGTATAGTATAATTTTCTTATTTCTCTACTTTCTTCATTCGTGTATAGTCCTTTATAGTAGTATTCTTTAAATGCACATGTGTATTCATCTATATAACTCATTTTACATATACTTAATTTATTTATTAGGTTCCTATTTAGTTCTTTATCTTTCTGTCGTTCATCTATTTCGGTAGTCATACTACTAAATTCATTTCTAATTGCCATTTCGTATTTGTTTAGTATATCTATAGATGTTGTTGCTGGTTCATTATTAATTTTCTTATTATTTCTTAATGTTTCTAAACTTTCTGGTGATAAATTTTGTAACCATATTTTAGCTGTTCCTATTAGTGTTCTTTCTATATATCCAGGGGCATCTGTTATTAATATTTTATTGTCTATTAATTGTTTTGAAATATATCCTATCCATAATTGGATTGTTTTATTTGTGTCTGCTACACAATCTAAGTCTAAGAAATTATATTGTTCTATATTTTGTTTAGGTGTCCATTTTTTATTTAATCTTTTATCCCATAGTGTTCTACTTCTATTTTCTCTTTCATAGGTATAATAAGTTGGTGTAGTGTTTAATCTTTTCGGACTTCTAGTTCCTGACGTACTAGGTTTTTCATCTATATCTTCTACATTGATTTCTATGTTGTTTTCCTTTTCTATTAGATTAGTATAGGTTTCTGAGGTTTCTGAACATTGATCTAAGTTTTCTTCATCATCTTGTTCGCTTATGTCGTCTATTCCTATTTTAGGCTGATTCTCTATTGTTCCTGATTCTTCTAGTAATATTTTAAATTTTTCTATTTCTTCTGTAAGTTTTAACTCTTCTTTTTGTTTTTCTTTAGCTTTTAATTTTTCTTCATATAATTGTTTAAGTTTTTGTAATTCTTTTTCTAGTTCTTGGATTGTCGCCTATTCCTATTTTAGGCTGATTCTCTATTGTTCCTGATTCTTCTAGTAATATTTTAAATTTTTCTATTTCTTCTGTAAGTTTTAACTCTTCTTTTTGTTTTTCTTTAGCTTTTAATTTTTCTTCATATAATTGTTTAAGTTTTTGTAATTCTTTTTCTAGTTCTTGGATTTTCGTGTCTTTTTCTTCTTTAATTTGTTGAACTTCTGTTTGTGCTTGTTTTTTAATTTTTTCTATTTCCTTTTTTCTGTCTATTTCTTCATTTTCTTTGTTTATTCTTACCATTGCTGTTAGACTATCTTCCAATTTTGCTGATTCTTTTTCTAACATTAAATACAATTGGTCTCCTATTACTTTAAATCTTCGTCCTAAATTTGAGTGTATAATTTTTATTTCTAATCCTTTTTGACTCATATATTTTTCTTCTTCTACAACATATTCTTCTTTATTCATAGTAGCCCGTGTTGTAATTTATATTCTAGGTGTTGTAGTTTGATTTCCAAATAGAATATTTCTTTTCTTTGTGTTTTTATTGATGTTTGACATACTCCTGCAAATATATTGTATCTTAATCTTTCTTTTCTAAATTCGATTTCATCGGATACTTCGTTTATTTTATTAATTAATTGGCTTCTGTATTTTTCGTCGTTATCTATATTATTTTTCATGTTTTCTTTTTCAGGTATTTTATATATTTATATTCTGTTTCTGAAATTAGGTCTATCAAATTTTCAAGTCTATCATTATTGGTTTTGTTTAAACTTAGCTGTTTATATTCTGGGTATAATATTTTTAATTGGTTTTTTAATTTTTTAACCTTTTTCTGAATATGTCCTTTTCTTGGCTTTTGTAGTTCTTTATTCATTAATCTTGTGTATAATATTTAATTTTTAGTGGTAACTTCTTTATATTTTTAGATACTAAAATTTTTTAATTGGTCTATTTTTACCCTATAGAGGATTTTATCTTTTTATTTTGTATATCAATTCTTAATCTTATCTTGCTGAAATGTAATTCTCTTTATAATCTATCTATTTCTCTAATTATAGATTCTTTATATCTAATTGTATCTTCACTGAATCTGTCTGAAAAGTAAATAATACCTGGATCTGGTGGATTAAGTAGTGCTTGATTATTAGCTAATAGAAAATTTATATATTCTAAATATCCTTGTAGATTTTTTATTTGAATTTTTAAATTATTATTTAGCCTTCTTTCTTCCCAATATATTTTATTTCTAAGTCTAATTCTTTTAACATATTCTAACATAATTTTCTAATTTCTTTTATAGTCATTTCCGTCCAGTCTTGGTTAACTAGTTTCATAGTTTCTTCTAGTTCTATTACTTCTTCTAATATCTGAAACAATATTTTTATCATGCAAAAGATAAGTAGTTCATATCTGTGCTTCGTTCCTGATAGGTCTGAATTCATTTTATGAATTTTTCTAAACATAATATTCCTTTTAATCTCCTTGGGCATTATTTGAAATTATCTAATTCTTACATCGTTATTCTGAATTATCCTTTTGGGTCATTACTATGCGTTTTCAGTTATGATTAGTTACCCTAACAATGACTTCAACTCTGTGTACTCCCCTAAAACGGCTCTCCTGGCCTAACCGGTTTCCACGTTAGGATGTCTTAGTCTGGGCATACTTATTCATAACTTACTAAACACGTACATAGCAAACTTAATCAGGCATTCATAAAAACGATATAACAAGAAGATATTAACAAATAATACTTAGCAGATTATCAGGAATATAGCAGTTTAGTTATTCATAATTATGAATTTCCATACCTCAGTTTGTAGTTTTGCATCACTGCTAGATTTTTCCATTGATGGATATTTTAATTTATTCAAATATATTCAATTTGGGGTTGGATGTATCTTATTTGGAATTGGGTAATTATATGTTTTAGTTTTTGCATTTAGATTTCTGTAATCTATTACCATTCTACTTTTTCCTCTTTTTTGTTCACTATGTTTATTTACTATAAATGCCGGACTGTTATGTTTACTATTACTTTCTTGTATGTAATTGTTTTCTAGTAGTTCTTTTATATGCATCTGGAATTCTTTTTGATCTTCAAAATTATATCTTAGTGGTTTTTGTGTTATTATACTATTTTCATCTATTAGTTCGATTTTTACTTTCGTTTTATGTTTTTCCCATCCTTGTAATGGGTTTTCATTATATAATGATTTTATCTTATCTTGTAATATTTGTATTTTATCTATTGTGAATATTATCATTTTAATTTTTTGGTCGTTAGGTGTTATATTTTCTAATTTTTGAGTAATTTTTTCGCTTCCTTTAATCCATGGCGTATTTTTTCTTATTTTGTTATTTACTCTTTTTGCTCCTATTTTCTTATTACATGGGGTAGTAAACCACCAATGTGTTCTTGTTATAGTATGTGGGTATAACTTTTCTAAAAATGGCATTCCTAATAGTATATCTCTATTAGTGAATTCATAACTATACATTTCTTCTATTATTAATATTTTATCCCATATTTGTACTTTTATATTTTTAGTTTTGTGTGTTATCATGCTTCCTTCATTGTTAAAGCCAGTGACTATAAGTGGTGTTTTTAGTTTTTCCCATTTTTCTTCTGGTAAGCAATTATGTTTACACATATTTGCTCCTGCTCCCGTATCTACCATAGGTGTGTAATATCTGTTGTAATAGCCCTCTACTATTATTTTCATTAGTATATATATTTTTGTCATTCTTTCATATTAAAGCTCTTTTAATGATTATCTTTTTATTATCGTAATGTATTGTTAGTTGCTTTTCATCTATATTGTATGGTTTTACTGTTTCTAGCCATTTTATTCCTAGAGTAATATTATCTTTTCCTTGGTATATTTTAAATTTTATTTTTATTGGTATTCCTCCAATAATTAATTCTTGTTCTGTAGTTTGTTCCATGTTTGTCAATATTCCTGGTAATTCTGTGTTTATATTTTCGTTTTTACTGATTTCCTCTTCTCTTATTAATTCTCTTGTAACATAGCTTTCATTTTGTCCTGTATCTATTTTTATTAAGTATTTTCGTTGGTTTAATATTCCTGTTATATAATATTGGTAGGGTTGTATTTCATCCATTCTTTGTTCTAGTAATCTTGGTTGTATTTCGTATTCTATCCTTCTTGAGGTACTATTTCTAGATGATGATGGTGTATCATAATTTATTCTTTTTGATGTACTTAGTCTTTCTCTTACTATTTCTAAATCTTCTTCAATATCCATTTCTTTGTAACTGTAGTCATTATTATCAATGACGGTAACTATTTTATCAAAAGGGTTTTCTATTTTAATTCTTTGAATTTTATTTTTGGCCACTATTTTGTGTTTTGTTGTTAACACATATAAGTTCTTACATCTAGCTGTAAATATTTTACTACCTGGTGCCAGTTCTATTCCTGACATTTTTCAGTATAGTACTAGTGATTTGTCTATATTTCTATCATCTATTGCTACTGAGTAGTTTGCACTTATTATAAACTTAAATTTTTGATATATTAAGTTTCCTTTAACTGCACTTATTACGCTTTTTTCTATTGGGTGGACTATTCTGTCATCTGCTAAATATAGTTCAATTGGTGTATCTATTCCTTCTCTAAAACATGCTTTTATAAGTATCTCTGTTGCTCCTAAGTGTACATATTTTATTGGATTTTTTGCTTTTATTTCTTGGATTTCTTTGTTTATTATTATTTTATTTATTATAGGTATTTTAGCTCTTCCTTGGGCATATTTGCAATCTATTATGTGTTCTTTTTGGCTTACTACATAATACTCTTCTTGTCTTAATTTAAAGAAATTTCTTAATTTGGGTACTTCTAGTATTTTATCTATGCTTAAATCTAATTCTTTTCCTTTTATTTGTTCAAACATATTATTATCAAATATTATTTTTTGTTCTGAACTTTCACTATCTTGATATTCTTCTTTACTTATAATTTTTATATCTGTTTCAGTCATTATCTGTTTCATATTCTTCTATCTCGTTTTCATTATCTGTTAATTCGTATATACTATCTTCATCATTTAAATCATAGTCTATGTAATCTATTTGTTTGTATTTTTCATCTTCGATTATTATTTCTACTTCTGATATTTGTTTTTTATTTATGTTTTTAGGTACTCGACAGTCTCTAGCTAAATGTCCTAATTTACCACAATTGTAACATTTACATTCTGATATATTTTTCTTAAGGGATTATTGAATATATTTTTCAAATATATTTTTCTGATATATTCAATTCCTAAATTTATTCAACTCCTAAGGGAGTTATGTCACTCACATCAAAAGAGAATCCCATTTCATTTTCAGGAAATCACACATAAAGGGATTATAGAATAAGGCAAATATGCTCACTCTCACAAAAAATTCTCATGCACACAGCTTGACCCATAGGCTTTTCCTTCGTGTAACTCGCCACTAATGTAGAGTTGCCACACTCAAAATCAATTAGAATTTGGGGGTCATAATGAAGGCTAGGGTTAAAGGTAGGATGACTTGTTAGTTCTAGTGACTAGAGCCTCCCTAATGCCCTTTTTTTGAACATTTTTGCATACTTCATTTCTTTATTGATATTACCCCACTTTATATCTCCTTCATCAACATCTTCAATTTTGTCTCAAGATCCACCCTTATATCTCCTTGGTTTCCATTTTTAGCCTCATCTTAAGAAAGAGGTAGGACCGTTCAACCATTCTTTTTCTTCTAATTCATTCATTTCATCACACTATGGTGCTACCTCATATTGAAGCTCATATATTTTTTCCATTTTTCTTTTGCCAACCCTCAAACTTAGGCTTTTGCCTCATTTCTCCCTTATCTTTCCTAAAACTTTGGGAATCAAACCTCACTAGCACTAGGGACAAGGTGTCAAAGAGGGATTATGAAAGGGTAAAAGGCTTGTAATGTAGTTCTCAAGGAAAATGTTTAAAGGCTCAACGTTGGCTAGCAAAGATGGATGTTCAAAGAGGTCATATAGGTGAAGTAGTTATAAAAAGAAGGCCTAAAATCATGTTATAATTGCAGCTACATCTAGGATTTTACCTTGATTCACACTTAGGGCAAGTTCTAGACAACCATTCATGGATGAAAATTAAGCTAAAAGGTTCACTACACAGGGAATCACACTCCAAGGAGTTCACACAATTTTCACAACCACATCAAGAGTATGACTTTCGACAAGATAGCATGTGAATCAAAAATCCAAGCAATGAATGTGCAACTCATAATAAACGAGTGCTAAATATTTAAATTGAAATGCCCCTTTTTCCTCAAAATCCATTTTCACTACCGTTTAAAAATTTTCGGTGGTACCTCTCAAAAGCTAGTACAATAACCGGCTCAAAAAGACTCTAAACTCAACATTTTCCCTTAAGAAATTCACCTATCAATCTATCATTGGGAAATTCAACTAGGTTTGAGAATAAAAGAAAAGAAAAGGAAATCGCTGCTTGAGAAAGAATAATGGTATAAAGAAAATCCTTGAAGTTTATTTGCTAACTACTATGAACAAAGACGATTATGAGGACATGGTTCATTAAACATTTGGAAATTTAAAATGGACCTATTAATGGTACTAACAAGCCAAAATTCATTCATCAAAAGCCTGAAAATGGCATTCAACCAACTAAATAAAAATTAGAATTAGCAACAACCAAAGCATAAGAAATTCAGAAACAAGGGAAATAAAGACCAATCGTAACTAGAAAAAGGGAGACATAACCCACCTCCAATTAGGAAATTACGTTATACCCAATGTATACATGAAGAAAAAAGGAATGGTAGGAACTTCCTGATGTGGCTACTCTTACTCATCATCATTGGCCTCCTCATTTTCATCATGGTCGTCATCTCCCAAGTTCGCCTCATCATCCCCTCATAAGCCCTCAAATAAATCATCAAAAGGGCCCTAGACTGTAGATAGGGACGCCATAGTTGCATCAAGCAAAAACATGTTCGGATTCTCCATTGGTGCCCGGCTCCTCAACTCCCTTTCTTCAACTCAGAGAGAGGTGACTACTCCCTCAACTACATCCACTCAAGAGCATAGCTTGTTCAAGATATCAAACACATTCTTCAACTCCTTCTTTTCTATCTTGATGATTAGAGCAGGGAGATTTTAAGCCAACTTTTGGAGTTGGTTCTTATGAGAGTGTTACATTTTAGCCAACTTCTGGATTCCACTTGGGCAGTAGGATGTAGGAGGAGGTGAAGATACTTTCAATAGTGCTTATGCAGATACATGACTCTATGTCTCAAGGTGTGGCATGATTAGGTCGAGAGCTGTTGGGAGTTTCGTCTATGCCATGAGAGGTAGAGTCTTCGGGGGACTCCCATGCTTGCAACCTTTTTCTTTTTCTCTTAGGTGCATCAGCATCCCTCTTTCTATCAACAACAATGATACCAGTGGTGAAGCTGAAGGATTTATTAGGGAAAAGTGGCACTTCGACTTTGAGATACTGTTGTGTGATGAGAAAAACGTATGACTAAGTTTCTTGTTGTTTGGCCTTACGCTTCATCTGTGTGGCCTCTATTTCCCCAAAATTAATGGGCAACCCTGACATGATGCATACAATAAGTATAGTTGCCTCAAGGTTGACTTTTTGATCATATTTCGAAGGCATGATGCGACCGCATATAAACTCAAGCCACAACTTGGCCTTAAATTTTAGGTCCTGCTTTGTGATTTCCCTGCCATAGAGGCCTAAAAAGGATGCCCTTTTGCAGTAATGGCTGCCACCCAACATAATTGGTCTTCTTTGCTTGCTACTCTAGCTACATACTCAGTTCCAGAGTCGATATCATTTTCCCAAAGTATGGAATTTATGGCATCTAGAGTGATGTCAACTTTCACACCCTGAACTTTGACTAAGGGGAGGCATAGGAACTCATCGACCTTTTCCTTATGTTTCATTGCCTCTTATCATGCCTGGTATGATGCATAGAATTCTGGCACCAAATTTATGTAGTAGTTCGGGAGGGCTCAGCAAATATGTGTCATTTTCTATCATTGAATTGTGCAATGATTTTTAGAAAGTCATTCCCCAACCCTACTAGGTCAAAGAGTTTCTTGATGGTGATTGGCCTGTCAGCACATATAACATGGTGCACCTTTATATCAGGCACACAGTAGATAATGGCATCCCTTTTATTGGTGGGGTGGGTGTCTTTGGCCTTCCCCTTGCCCTTACTCTTGAAAATGGAAGGTGCCTTTCCCTTAACGACTCTCCTGGATGAAGTCATATTTCTACAAAATAATGTTAGTGCCATAACAAACTTCTTTTTGTACTTTTAGTAAATGAAAATTAAAAGAAATAAATATCCTAAGCTAAGGAACAAAATTATAAAGATTGGATGACAAACAATGCGAAGAATTAAAATCAATAACTGACTGCACCTGCGCTTTACTGGTGTTTCATAGGTAGGAACCCGCAGTTCACCGGTGCATCGCACGTCTGCGATAGAACACTAGGCCAATTAGACTTCACTAATGCTAGACCTATATTTTGCCAGTCCTGATCCGCGACTCGCAGGTGATGAGTAGTATCCTGAAGCTTTAAACCCATATTTGTGCCTCAACCTGTGTTACAAAATACTTGACTGGCGACTCGCAGGAGAGTGGCAGTTCAAAATCAATTATCCCAACCCAACAAACAATTCACTTCCATTTCACAACTCACTCAAATCACTCACACGTCATGTTTTATCCAATTCAAGCAACACAAAAGAACAAAAAATTGCAATTTTCCCTTAAGAAAGATGTCAACCTATGTATCATCGGGAAAATCACGAATTTCAATCACACGGGATTACTCAGACTTTACCCCTAGCTATTATATCAAAACATGAGGCATTATAAGGAATAGAGCATTATCACATGTAATCCTACCCACATTTTGTGACTCCAAATCCCCTACCATAACCATAACCACAAAAGATATTCCAATAATAAAGAACACAAGATGGGTAATGGGGGACATGGGTCAATAAAATTATTAACTATGAATGCTTTATTTTTCACTAACATTCTACAAGAGCAAGAAAATTAAGAATGGTGAGTACACTTACCAAGTAAGGAGAGAGAAAAGCAAAGAGATTGAAAACTTGATGTCTTGATCTACAATGGCTAACCCAAAAATTAGAATTTCTTTTGTTTATTCTACTAAGGGAGGAGTTTTAGAAGGAATGGATGAAATGGTGAAAATGAAGGGGGTTCTATAGGAGGGAGAGGGTGAAAGTGATTGGTTGGTTAAAAAGGTGGATTTAATGGGAGTAAATTGGGGAAGATAGAAGGGTCTTAGTGAAGTTGAAAAGAATTTTAACCGGTTTGGGAAGACCATGGGTCTAGTCGATCAATGGGTTTTGTCAACATTTTAATGAAATACTTAACTACTCCTGTGCTGGACCTTTTGTTGCAGGTGGGTACCTGCATTTCACAGTTCAAAGTGTAGGTGACCGCCATTCTTGCCCTGCCTTCTGCCTGTGAGCTGCACTGGACCTGCGCTTCGCAGATTGCCACCTGCATTTTACAGGTGGTTCGCAATTCACCCTCCAATTTCCAGATTTCTTCTGGTGTACTAGTTTAAGCCTGCTCCAAACTTGTGTTTAACAGGTTGTCACCTGTGTTGTAGGTGAGGCGCTGGCTCCCTACTTTTGCTCTCAGCTTTCTGGACATTTCTTGTGCTTGAGCTGTGACTCGCGCTTGAGCACCTGCGTTTTGCAGGTTCCGCACAGTGCTTTCCTTGTTCTTCTTTCACTTTGTTCCTCATCCAATCAACCTACAAAACAAAATCAACAAAAATACCAAAGAACAAAAACATAAAAACACTTGGGTTGCCTCCCAAAAAGCACCTTATTTATCTTCATGGCATGACCGATACCACCTCAGTCGTCAATTTTCAAGAGGGTCTTCCACCGAATAAACTTTAGGCTTACCATTTTGTCTTGCTCCTCTTCTTCATCAAGTACCACTATCACGTTGCCTTCATTCGGGGTGTTGTGGGTTAACACACATTGAAGGTGACTTCTTCTCCACCCACTCAAAACTTTAGCTTCCCTAGCTCCACAACCACCAAGGCTCTACATGTGGCTAGTAATGGGTGCCTCAAAATGATGGGCACGTCAACATCCATGTCATAATCCAACACGACAATGTCAGCTAGAAGGATAAATTTATCCACTCAGACCAAGATATCTTTTAACACACCCATAGGTCTTTTAATAGACCGGTCCACCATTAACAGCCTCATTATAGTGGGCTTGGGATTCCGCAAACCTAACTTCTTGAAAATGACAAGAGGCATCAAATTTATGCTTGCACCGAGGTCACATAAATCTTTTTTGAAAATGCATAGTCCAATGGTGCAAGGGATGGTAAAAGCTCTGGGGTCCTCTCGCTTGGGAGAAATATTGCTTGCCATAACTGCATTATAACGGTGGATCACCTCCCTTGTGCCTACATCCATGATCTTTTTCCTCTTTAACAATTCCTTCATGAACTTCGCATAACCTGACATCTGAAGCAATGCATCTACCAGCAGTATGTTTATAAACAACTTGCTAAACATCTCGATGAATATCTTGAATTGGTTGTCTTCTTTCTTCTTCTCTAACCACTAAGAGTAAGGAGGGGGGATTCTAGGCTCCTGACCTTTGGCATTTGAGGCCTCCTTGCCCTTATTATCATTATCAACATCCTTAGGAGCAACAACCATTCTTATTCATCATGTATTTCTTCAGCATCAACAACACTTGGTTCTTTTGGCACTGCATCTTTCACTTCGCATTTGTGATTGGATCAACAACTCATCTTGCCAAGGTGTTGATCAAAATTCTTCTGAATTTCAGGCTTTGGCACACGGCACCACCCAATGCGCCAGCCTAAATACAATTTTATTTGATGTTTAGTGGCTGATGTGCCATGCCAGTTATCTCTCCAGGCCAACTTTTCTCGAATTCTTCTTTCTTTGCACATTGGGCCATTTTTGAGTCTTTTTCCATTGATTATATAATATTATCATCTAAAAGTAATTGTTATCTAATTAGACAAACATAAGCATGGATTTATGCATTTCATAAGGGTAATGGTCTCAAAACGAGGTAAATATTGGTAAAACTATGTCAAATGGGGATAAGAATATACCCAACACCAAAAGAGGATGAACATTATTTTGCCAGCAAATTCATGCCAAGGGGAGATTTGTTATGATTTGTTCAAAATTTTCTTCCTTAGTTGGATTTTACGTCATAATTGTATTTTACTTCAAAATATTTTCTTGGGAGATTGATGAAGTCCAAATCCACTCTTCACTAGGAGAAAGTGTACATGGTCATCGCAATATAATTTACCAAACTTGTAAGTCGGGGTCGAATCCACAGGGAATGAAGATTGATAGCAACAAAAGTCGTCCATCAAATTGAATCAAATAGCATCATTATATCAAAATTAGGAAAGTAAATATTGGGGATTCTAAGATCACACTATGAATTCAAATTCGATCGACAAAACAAGACAACCAATTTTGAAGTAACAATATGAGCAAATACTAGGGGTGTGCTATTGACGGAGCATTTATAGGATTGGGGTTAACTAGCTAATCAATGCATTACTTACAAACATAAATAGTCGTGAACAAGGAGATACCCTATATTTTTCAACCACTTGAGTATCTTTTGCCTTAGGTTTTCTCAAATCCCAAGGCCCCCTATACATCAACCACTACAACTTGGGTAAGGATTGAACTATCTCTAGTCTCAATTCTTTAATAGGTGTATGAAAATTAGTTTTGGCCATTTCTAGCCCAATCCAATTTAGCACGTACCATGCACACACCCCTAGAAAGTTGTTTAGCTACTCATAAATGAAAAACAAGAGATAAAGCCAATAAAGGAATCACAATCATTAATTATTAACAAGAAACTTCAAGATCAAGTTGTTCTTCAATGGAAGTTTTTACCTTAGAAAGATGAAGAACATGAAGGAAAAGCTCTCACTTCTCTCTATTTTTTTCTCTCTCTAAAATTATAAAAACTATTCAATCTTCAATGTTATGGAATTGAATGTTCTATTCTTTACAAAAGGTGGAAAAAACTAGGATAAAGCTGCTCCTCTTTTCTTATGCTGGACGATTTTACCCGTTTGACGATGGCCTCACTTGCGCGACACTTGCATTTTGCAGGTGCTGACCCATATTTCGCAGATGTTCCTTCCACTTCCAAGCAGTGGTCTCCTGCGTTTGGCCGACATTTCACAGGTGTCATCCTACGAAACGCACGTCCTCTTCTTCCAGCCCATGCTTTTGTTCAATTTTGTGTTTTCTCTATTTAAATTAAATACCTATAAAAGCCAAAGAGAAAGGGCATAAAATCTTTCTAAATAACTTGAAAACCAAGCAAAATCTCATGTTTAAAAGCCTAATGAGGTGGTAAATTACCAACTCATCATAGATAAGGTTTCTTTGTGGAAAAGGATTCTACCATAGCTAGCCTTTTTCATGGAGAAGAAGATTTAGACGTCTATAAATAGAAGATCTATTCTTCTCATACACAACACAATAGCATCCATGATATAGTCATCAAAGAATTTTGTTTAGGGAGAGATTATTTTCTCAATAGTTTTTTATGCTTTTATATTAGTTTTTAATATGTATATTATTTTATCAAATTATATTAAATAATTATGCATCTTTTAGTATAGTTTTATTTATCATCTGATTTATCATCGTTAATGTTTACAATTATTAGCTTCCGCATGATACTCTACTATTTTGATCACAACAAGTTTTAATTTAGATATATGCATAAGTGATTTGTTTTCAAAACATTAACTCTCATTTTGAGAAAAAGAAGGAAAATAAAATTTCACGCATTTCAAGAAGAAATGATCTATAAGTTATATTTTTTTAGCCACAAAAATGTTGCAAATGCACCGGTAATCGTATTTGCAGATTTTTTTAAAGAACCTAATACTTAAAAAAAACCATTTAAACCTTTACTTAGTCTCTGGTTTTAAATAGTCATTTTTGAAAAAAAAATTTAAAAATGATTTCCTAATTTCCATATTAATTATGTGGTGACTCTATCTTTATAACAAATTTGCCAAGTTATGAAATGGTTTTGAACGTGAGTTTAAAAATGGATCATAACATTTATGATGTTCTAGGTCCCAATTTACCATCATCGCAAACTATAATAATCACATTCACCCTAGGAGTAGCTAGTTAATCAATTCTAGGCTTAGAAATCAACATCCAACCATACCCATTCTACTAGCCTTAGATATCTCAACTCTAGGGTTCTAAGCTAGAATTTCCCTGGTAAAGACCACCTATTGATTCTAGGGTGCATCAAAATAGAAAGGTGGAAAAAATAGTCAAGAAATCTTATCTTGGGAAGAAGAAATCTTTTTTCCTTTGAAATATCACCCCTAAGCTCTTAAATTTTCGTGCCTTAGAATAATGGGATGGAAACCCCAAAATTCTAACTTAAACAAGCATTCTGCCTCATGTCATCCATTGCAGCAGTTCATTTTATGATGCAATGGACCCACTATGGTGACCAAAGCCTCGCCATGGCAGACCCAGCGATTCCCTCTATGACTGTTATGGCGGATCTCTGATCACTATAGTGGTCTCACTACAGTGAAAATGTTATCGCTGTAGCGGTCTCCGCTAACCAGTATCTCAATAATTCTGCACAATTTCTATCCCAAAACACAAGTCCTGCATTCAAACTTTCCAACACTTTTCAACTTTGCACTTGGATGTAACATGGTGTTACGATTTCATTTTGTTACACCCCATAAAAATGTTAACATTTAGTAGGTGTATGTGTGTGTTGTGGTGAGTAAGAAGAGCTTTTTTCATGTTGGAAAAGCCTCGGAAGTGGGAATGAATAGGACTGGAGCGCACAGGGCCAGCACGACGCGCCATCCAGCAGCAGACTGGCCAGAGTGGCGCGCTAGGCATCCTCCGCAATGGGAGGCACAGCGCGGCACTGGGGTTGTCGTGATAGCCGCCGCGAGGTGCACCCTAGTCCACTTCCCTAAGTATATAAATACCCCTTAAGTACAATTGTAAGCCATTTTCTAAATATCAAGTCATCCAGAGGAAGAGAAAAATGCAACTTTGAAGTAATTTCCTTTCAAATATGCTACCAAATGCCGTCCAAATCCAAATTAACTTCAGGTATTTAATTCTAAGCCTACAAGGAGCATTACTACAGAGTTATTTTCTCGAAATTCGCCCAACAAATCGTAACCCCGCCGAGCAAAGGTTGTCAGAATGCTCCAAACTGATTTCTAAACGATCAAAGGCTTCAAGTAAGCATTTCTCCCTTCTAAACTCTTGGAAAATTATATGTTTTCGACTATATTTTGATAAGTTAAAATATAGTTAACATTAGTATTAAAAATTATCATTTTTGCTGAAATTAGTATTAAAAGTAGTCTCATTCTCCCGATAATACAGTTAGAGTTGGAAAGAGTTATTGAACACGAACTGAAACTCTCTAGTTAATCAGGAATCAGCGATCCAGGTATTTAAGGCGAATTCCTTCGGTAAGTTAGTTTCTTCAGTATTATAACTCAGTTTGAATCCCAGTAAGAGAGCCAGAAGCATATCTATTATGATTAGCTTAGACTAGTATTCTATGTTTAGTTTGGGATTGACTTTTCCTTGTAATAGTCCTCCAAAACCAACCCCAGGGCTACTAGTTATGTCGACGTCTGCCAGGGGTGAGATAATGTCGCTCCAAGGAGCGGTATGCTATCCACGAGGGACGAAGATGGGCTCCCAGGTCCTCATATAGTCCATTCAATGGCTGGACTATCATATGTCGTATCGGCACCACACCCCCATCGAGCCTGGTGCTCGAGGTGCATATATCAAGAGTCCATTGGATGAAGACACAACTACCGTTCAGGGGTCGAGTGGGCTCAGTTGCAGACCCAGGGGACTGTTAGGATAGTTGTAGTTATTAGTTCACTTAGTGTAACCTTGTTAGGGGTATACAGATTGAAGTGTACTCGCCAGGGCTTATGGGGGCCCCAGGTGGGTTACTCTATGCTGGTTGTACCTTCTGGCTTATGGGAGAAAGGTAAGGTTCTTGTTTCACTAGTTACTGATAGATTAGACAGAAGGGGGTTCAGCTATTCACATAGTATCTCTATCCCTTTCTTTCAGTTACTTTTTATTTCATTTTAGTTCAATTAGTTATTTATAGTTTTTGCCTTATATATTCAGTACACATTGTACTGACACCCTTTTTAGGGTAATGCATTACTTTCCTGCAAGTATAGATAGATGAGGATAAGGTCCCTCTTAGCTTTTAGCAAGAGTTAGCAGAGCAGTCACCTCCTTTCCTATGGGAGCTAATAGCTAGAAGGTTTACTCTTTTTGTTTGTATAGTTATGGGTAGGCCGGGGCCCTGTCTCGACCATTATATCACTCCTAGAGGCTTGTAAATTATTTCAAATTCCCTGTGGTTAGTTTTTGTTGGCCATATGGGGCCCGTGTATGCTTTATTTTACGTGTTGGCCGTGTGGAGCTTTGTTTAGCTGTTAGTTAGCGGCTTTAATTGGTCATAGCTTAGTTTATTGCTAGATTTACCTTTCAGTTATAACTAGACATCATGGTAGTCTTTTCGGCACGCATAAGATCCCCTGATATTACCTGTTTCTAGTTAGCTGCTTTCTTTTACAGGTGGCTATAAGACCTTGTCGGTCGGAGGCTGTGTTTACAGCCGAGATATAGCTCGTTTTTTTCTTGAGTTGGGTTGCAGGCTTGCACCAGACATGCAAAAGCCTAGCCAGGTCAGTCAGATTCAAGTGTGGCACTAGGTGCCAGTCATGCCTCCCCAGGTGGGGCGTGACAAACTTGGTATCGTAGCAAGTCGTATCCTAGGGAGCTTGTAAGCCGTGCTAAGTAGAGTCTTGTCTACGGATGTGTTGTGCACACATTCTATAGGCAGGAGGCTGTGAGGCATGATAGAGTGGTTACTCTTCTTTCTCTTACAGTCGTTCTATAGAGCTGTACAGTATAGGGTTGAGTCTCTAAGATTATCATATTCTAATTTTCTACATAGAAATGTCGGACAGGAGACAACCCACGACTAGTAGAAAGTTGAACGTTACAGTAGGAGAGGGAACTAGTAGGGTGCCCCAGTCAGAGTCAGCCTGATTTGAGGGTGACAGGGAGACTCTATCTCGGTCTCCCCAGCAGTCTCTGCCTCGTCAGGAGCTGTCCAGAGCAGTAGATGCGTCGACACCACCTCCAGTAGTTTCTATACTGACACCATCAAATCAGGAGGTTGGGAGTGTTGTTTTTATGTTAGCTCAGATGATGGCTGCCCAGCGTCAGCCAGTGGCACCCGTGGTTGAAGAGTCTTCAGGAGGACCTGGTAGTTTAAGGGTCTAAGAGTTCCTCACTCTGAGTGCCCCACACTTCACAGGGACGAACCGATATGAGGACCCTCAGGACTTTTTGGACCAGCTATAGAGGATCTTCAGGGTAATGCATGTCACACCTGAAGAGTCGGTTGAGTTAGCGGTATTTCGGCTATGGGGCATAGCAGTATTATGGTACTAGAGTTGGGAGTGGTCCTGAGGTAGAGATGTTCCTCCTCCGACTTGGTCTAGCTTTTTAGAGGCCTTCCTAGACCACTATCTGTCACGAGAAATCCGACAAGCTTGGCTAGATCAATTTCTACATCTGAAGTAGAGCTCGATGAGTGTTCGGGAGTATGCTATGAGATTTGACTCCTTGGCCCGATATGCACCAGCTTTTGTAGATACCATGCCAGCTAGGGTGCACCGATTTATTATAGGAATGCTTCCAGAGTATGTAGAGACTTGAATTATATCTACTCTGTGAGAGGACATGGACATTGCCCGTGTTCAGGAATTTTCCCAGAATATTGAGGGGATTAGGCAACGGCAGCGGGAGATAGAGAGGGCGAATCAGGAGCAGCGCCGCAGTGTTAGGCCTAGTGACACTCAGGCAGAGTTCCACAACAGCATTAGGGTGGCAGACCAAGCCGTCGGGGAAAGTCAGGACCCGACTTGAGTTCACGGCCATCGGGTTTGCAGTAGCAGAGAGGGTCAGAGCATAGTAGATTCACCGTGCCACTTTTCCCTATATATAGTTGACATCATTCTAGGGCATGCAGGTATGGTTCCACGACGTGTTACACATATGGACAAGAGGGTCACCTGATGAGAGACTGTCCAGCCAGGGGTCAGTGTGATCGGGACCGACATGACAGATCTTCAGTAGGGTCACGTGCCCTAGCATCTCTAGTAGGGTGTAGGCCCCCAGTTCCAGCCGGTAGAGACCGAGGCAGGTTAGGGGCATCTAGCTCAGGCACTGGTCCAGATCGCACTTATGCTTTATCGGGGCGACAGGAGTCAGAGTCGTCGCCGGATGTGGTGACAGGTATGCTGGACATTTGTTCTCATTCTGTTTATGCTTTGATAGACCAAGGTTCCACTTTGTCTTATGTAACGTCACTAGTAGCTCAAAAATTTGTTATCACACCAGAATTTCTTCAACGACCTTTTTTAGTGTCTACACCCGTCGGTGATTCTATTGTAGCTAAAAGGATCTACCGAGGTTGCATAATAGAGGTTGCAGGTCGCTAGACTTTAGTAGATTTGGTGGTATTAGAAATGATCTATTTTGATACAATTATAGGTATGCATTGGCTAGCACCACGTTATGCCAATATAGAATGTTGGACTATGATTGTGTTATTTCACTTTTTGGGGGAGGGGGGGGGGGGGGTTGAAAGGGAGTTGAAAGGGAATGCAACCATGCAAAAAGATAGGTTTATATCCGATCTTGAGGCAAGAAAGTTGATAGCAAAGGGTTGCACCTATCATATTGTTAGGTTTCAGGATGTCCAAGAAGAATCCCGGATTCTTCAGTATATTTCAGTAGTTAATGAATTTCCATATGTATTCCTGGTATTCCACCAGAATGGAAAATAGATTTTGCTATCTATCTATTACCAGGTACTCAACCTATACCCATCCCTTCATACTGAATGGCTCCTGCTGAGCTCAGAGAATTGAAGGAACAACTAAAGTATTTGTTAGATAAGGGCTTTATCAGGATGAGTACTTCACCGTGGGGTGCGCCAGTTCTGTTTGTGAGAAATAAAGTAGCTCCCTTCGCATGTGTATAGATTACCGGAAGCTAAATAAAGTTACTATCAAGAACAAGTACCCACTCCCCAAAATAGATGACCTGTTTGATCAGCTTCAAGGGGCGAGATACTTTTCTAAGATTGACTCAAGGTTAGGGTACCACCAAGTGGGGGTTCAGGAGAGAGATATTCCAAAGACCAATTTTAGGACCAGGTATGGCCACTTTGAATTCCTAGTCATGTCCTTCGGGTTGACAAATGCCCCGACAGTATTATGGATCTGATGAACAGAATCTTTAGACGGTATCTGGACTTGTTTGTGATAGTATTTATTGATGATATTCTGGTGTATTCCCATTCATAAGTAGAACATCGAAATTATTTGCGAACAGTGCTTCAGATTCTCAGGGATCGCAAGTTATATGCAAAATTTTCTAACTGCGTGTTTTGGCTGAATTTTGTAGCCTTTTTGGGCCATATTGTGTTACATGCTGGTATTTAGGTGATTCTCAAAAGATCGATGCGGTAATGACATGGCCTAGACTTACAACTCCCACTAAGGTACGTAGTTTCCTGGGGTTAGCCGAGTATTACAAAAGGTTTGTAGAAGGGTTTTCTACCTTATCAACACCTTTGACTAAGTTGACTCGGAAGGTAGCTAAATTTCACTGGACCAAAGAATGTGAACAGAGTTTCCAAAAGTTGAAAAACAGATTGACATCAACACCAGTATTAGCTCTGCCAAAAGGTTCAGAAGGTTATGCAGTGTATTGTGATGCGTCAGGTGTTGGGTTAGGATGTGTTCTAATGCAGCATGTAGGGTTATGAATAGTAATTTCTCTTCACTCTCATGCCCAAATCTCTTCTAAATTCATTAATTTAAAGTGTATGGTTCCATGGGGTTTTAACCCAACCTATGAACTTCTCTATGTTTCAATCATGGGTCAATTTATATCATATTCTAATGATGTTTTAAGATTCATGGGCATGTTTTACAATTATGTTGATCACAATTTATGATTTCAAAAGTTTTAAAAATATGATGCCCAATTATGCAAGTTTCATGAAAAGTTGAGATTATGATCTATGTTTTCAATCATGATGAGATGTCTAGTATGAAAGTATGATTATGATTTACCCATGCTTGTATCCATGATTTTGACTATCAACTCTATTTCAAGCATGTTTATGTTTGGGCAAGCCCACATGATCTAAGTATGTTTCATGAATTAGCTTTATTTTATGATATTAGCTTACCACATGACTTTGGAGTCTAGACTCCCACTTTTCAGCTTTCAGTATGTTTTTAGCCAAGGTTCCTTATATTCATATTTCAAACTATGTATGTAAATTCATGATCAAATTCATCGAAAGACGATGGTTCAGCTTCATTGAAAAACAATGGAGAGCATACGCTTATTTTTGGGAGTAGTGTCTAGCACCGAGTAGGCTAGGGATCCCAAAAACCTCGAATCTCAAAACTATGTGCCAACAAGGTTTATTCAGATTCGTTGGGCCCTCCCTTGTGAGCTTCCTCGCCCCTAAGGGGCCTTCAGCTTGATATCGATATTATGGTAGCTCCCTTAGCCTTGGCACAACTTTGGATGGCTCTACCCACTTGAGTGTAATAGTCGGGATGACATAAGCTCTATTGTGATTACGTCGATTACATGATGAGTCTCCCATTGTTCGTTATGATTTTAGTTATGCATGTTCATCAATTATGACATTATGTTTTCAACAGGTTTGTCCCAACATTCATTTTATCAAGTTTACTTATGATCATCAGTTTTAGCTTTGGATCATTCATTTTAGTTATAAAGTTTAGTTATGCTTATTCATGTTTTCAAGATATTAGCATGGAGTCCTTACTTTCATAATCTTTTAACGATATGACAAATGTTTTGCATTTTTTTTTAGTTTTGCTACTTAGCCTATTTTTTACCTTGCATACACAGTACATTCCAAGTACTAACCGCATATTCTATGTTGTATCGATTCAAGATATAGGCTCAAACCTTCATATTCATACCCATCGCTAGCCAGTCTCCCGAGCTTGTCCAGTTCTCTAATTGGTGAGTCCTCATCCTTCGAGGACCTTCAATTAGTTGTGTTGTTGCTATTTTCAGTTTCAGACTTATAGTGAGTTAGTTGGGGTCTTGTCCCATCAGCTCATTAGTATGTAGAGGCTTTTTAGAAATAGTGTTGTATTCAACTTCGGATTCAGTGTTGTGTATTTCCGTTATTCAAATGTTAAATATTTAGACTTCCGCTATTTCAGAATTTAGTCTTCCACTTTATTTATGTTGAGCTTCATATTTTATGTTCATCCCATGGGTCAACTTGGAGCCATTTGTGGTTCTAGGTTCTGTGTCTCGATCTAGGCCTATGTACCGGTCGTGACAATTAATTAGTCAATACTCAAATCAATTCTAAACACTCATCATTTACACACACCCCTAGAAGAGAAATTAGATGCTCAAAATTAGGAAAAGCGAAATTATACCAAATAGAATTTCCTCAAAATCATTCTTCATAAGATTTTAAATCAATTCTAAGCTTTGTATATTCAACAATGGTGTTTTAATTAGGAAGAAGTAGAAGAAGAAAGTAGAAAATTGCACTCTATGCTCTACAAAATCTTTTCTATCTTTTCCAATATCTCTCCCTTCTATTCCCTCTCTCCTACGAATAGGGTAAGAAATCACATATATTCCTTGCACAAATCCCCAAAATTCCTTTGGAAGATTCCCAGTTATGTAATTATCTATTAGATGATTTTTCCCTTTGGAGGAAGCTCGGTTTACTAGCGTTGGCACCTTCATTTCATATGTGCGGACGTGCGGCACCCATGAGCAATGCAAGTCTATGGCAGTCTTCTTTTAACTCTTTCTCTTGCACTTGTGAAACGCAGGTGCTGACTTGCAGCATGCATGTCCACTGCCAATAGATTTCAGTTCTTCTTGCGTGGCACTTGCGAAATACAGGTGCCAACTTGCGGCATGCATATCCATTGCCAGTAGATTTTTGCTTTTCCTACATGGCACCGGTAACACACAGGTGCTGACTTGCGACACACATGTCGCTTTCCGTTCCTCAGACAGATTGCTTTAAGTTAAAATCCTCCATTATCTTTGTTTCAAAGAAATGTCTGCACATAAGAGAATAAAGGCATAAATTCTTCTAAATTGAATTCAAATAAGGTCAATAACTCATGCTCAAGAGCTAGATAAGTTGGTAAATTACCAACTCATTAGTTGCATGCAAATTCTGCCAATAGTAAGAACTTGTCCCAACAACCCCCAAAGTCTATCATATAAGCCCTAAACATATCTTCCAACACCTGAATTGTCCGCTAGACTCATGCCCTTCCACCTGAGGATGAAATCTTGTGCTCAAATCCAGTTTATACCTAGTTCAGCCTGCATGGTTCTCCAAAAGTTAGAAATAAATTGTGCACCTCTATCAAAGATAATTGAATCCAAAACCCTATGCAATCAGACCATTTATTAAAAATAGAACTTGACTAACTTTTACGCATTATAAGTCAACTGAACTTTCACAAAATGGGATGACTTAGTCAGTCCGTCAACAATGACCCAAATTGAGTGAAACTTGTCCAAGGTCTCGGACAGACCAACCACGAATTCCTTCGCTATTGTCTCTTACTTCCATTCCATAATGAGCATCCTCTAAGGTGTTCCCTCAGGTCTCCAATGCTCATACTTTACCTACTGGCAATTTAAACACTAGCCCACATGATCCATCATATCATGCTTTATTCTGCTCCACCAGAAGTGTAGTATCAAGTCGCGATACATCTTGGTAGCACTAAGATGTATAGAATACCTTGAACTATTAGCATTAGACAATATGGTCTTAATCAAATCATCAACCAGGGAAGACATACACACCTCTTAATTCTCAAGACACCTTCATCATTGATCACTGCCTCCTTGTCCTCTCTTTGCAAGACCTTATCTTGAATCTTGCTTAGTTTGGCATCTTTGGACTATCTAGCCTTAATTTGATCTAGAAACAAAGACCTTGCCTTGAAATTGGCCAACACACCACTTGATTTTGACACTACAAGTCCCACAAAAATGTTAACCAATGCCTGAACTTCTCATGCCAGCAGATGCTTGATAGCCGCTAAACAAGCCAAGCTACCCATAGTCTCCGACTATCTACACAACACATTTGCCACCACATTAGTATTCCTGGATGACATAGGATTCTGACATCATAGTCCTTGAGCAACTCCATCCATTTATTTTTTCCTCAGGTTATGATCTCTTTGGGTTAGCGCATACTGTAAACTATGGAGGTCATTAAATACTTTACAAAGGACACCATAAAGATAGTGTCTCAAAATTTTTAAAGAAAACACCACTACTTCCAATTCAATGCATGCATAGGGTAGTTCTTCTCATGCACCTTCAGCTGCCTGAAAGTGTATGCAATGATATGTTTATCCTGTATAAAAACAATACCCAACCACATGGTGAGACATCACAATATACTACAAAATCCTTACCCTCCACTAGCAATGCTAGGATAGGAGCTGTAGTTAACAAGGTCTTGATTTTTTGGAATCTCTCCTCATATTTGTCAAACCATTAAAATGGTACATCTTTTTGAGTCAAATCGGCCAACCGACATGCAATACCAGTGAATCCCTTCACAAACCGATAGTAGTAGCTAGCTAACCCCACAAAACTATGAATTTTTATCACTGACGTGGGCCTAGCCCAATTTCTAACTTCCTCCACCTTCTGTAGATCAACCATAATTTCTTCCTTTTAGACCATATGTCTTAAAAAGGATACAGATTCCAACCAAAATTTACATATAGAAAATTTGACATAACTTTTTTGCCTTCAACAACCCCAAGAAAATTCTCGGATGATTCTCATGTTCTTTTTTACTCCTTGAGTATAGTAGAATGTCATCAATGAAGACGATTATGAATGAATCTAAGTATGACTTAAATATCCTATTATCAGACTCATAAAAGCAGTTGGAGCATTTGTAAGCCCAAATGACATAACAAAAAACTCATAACGCCCATATTTGATCTGAAAGGTTGTTTTTAGAATGTCGGCAATATGAATCTTTGGCTAGTAATAACCCAACCCCAAATTAATTTTGAAAACATCAAAGCACCCTAAAACTGATCAAATAGGTCATCTATCCAGGGAAGGGGACATTTATTTCGGATGGTGACCTTGTTCAACTAACGGTAGTCAATGTACATTCGCATACAGGAGTACCCAAGGGGAGACACCCAAATGAATAAACCCTTCACTAAGCAACTCTTGCAGTTGTTCTTTCAGCGCCTTCAACTCAGCTAGTGTCATTAGATATGGAAGAATGGAAATAGATCGGGTTCCTATCTCTATGTCTATAGAGAAGTCAATGTTGCGGTCTAGTGGTATGCTAGTCAAATCTGCAAAAAATACTTCTAGAAACTCCCATAAAACTAGAACCGACTCTATAGGTGTGATTTCAATACTGACCTTTTAAATATGTACTAAATATGCCGAACTCCCACTCTCTACTAGCTTTCTAGCATGAATGAATGATTTTCTTAGGAGTAAGGCTACAACCACACTTCCACTCAAGTCTGGATACCCCATGCATCTCTATAGTAACAGTCTTGGCATGACAGAATAGAATGATAAGGATACAACCAACTCATCTTCAAGATAATCGAAATTGTTCATGTCCAAGATCACCAAATCTACCCAAGTTTTATAACCTATGAATTACATTAAACAGGCTCGATAGACTCTATCAACAATTATAGAATTACCAATGCGAGTATAAACATCAATTAGAGTATCAAGTACATTACATACAAGGCCCAAGCCCATTGCAAACTAAACAGACATGTATGACAAAGTAGAACCGAGATAAAAAAAAAAGCAGTAGCCATGCAATCGCAAACAAGGATGGTACCAGTTGTAACTGAGTCTAAAGCCTCTGCCTGAAGGCTGCTCGAAAAAGCATAAAATGGGCTCAGCCACCTACCTATGACCCGCCCCAATTGAGCTATGTACCACTATTACCGTTCTGACCATTCCTCATCCAGGCTGTGCCCTACCTCTATGTGATGTGTGACAGCCCCGCCCAAGCTGAAGGTGATCCCTGCTAAAAGCACTACCTCACCTACCTATTGTAGCCGAGGCTTAGGGAGTATAATGATGAACAATCTGCCCACCCTGTCTGAACCAAGGGACACCACCTCCAAATGTGACCATATTTACCAAATTTGTGACAGATGTTGTCAATGATAGGCCTCTGAGCCAGGATTAAAGAGATAGGACGAACCCTAAAATTTGTACAAGTTGATAGTGCACTCAATGCATAAACTGAAGTGTGTTGACTTGCCATTATAGACCCTCAACTTAAGATATATATAGATAACTGAATGGGGCATCCAGAGTACTCTTGAGGAACTGAGCCCCTGGAGAAAGAGCCACTAAAACTACCTCCTTTTTGGGCCTTCTTCTAAATATTCTTTGCATTTTCATCCTGCTTCAATCCCTCCACATTCTTGACATACTCTACCACCTCCTAAAAGGTCCTACCTAATGATACCACTTGCAAGGCACAATTGGAGTCCCATATTCAGACCCTTCATATATTGTCTAATTCTGTCTTTAGTGGCAATAATGGTAAAGCGTACCTGGACAATGGAAACGAGTCTCATAAGTTGCAACTAAATAAGTCCCATGCTTAATGTTGGTTAACTTGTCATGCCTTTGAGCTCACAAAGTGTGAGGGATAGACTTGTCTAAGAAAGTAAAATATAACTAAGTCCACATTAATGGTAGTGATCCTACTGGCCTGCATTCCATGAATGTCCTCCAACATAGCTTTGGATCACTAATGTCATGACTTGAGCATAAACCCTAGATCGAGACATGGGACATAAAACCACGAATGGTTCTAAGCTAACCCATGACACATACATAGTATGATAAAGAAAACATTTAAAGCCAAAATAAAGTAGAACTCAATATAAGCGAAAGTCCTACATAACACAAGAACATTAGCATATACACGAGTCAATCACGCTGAAGCATCTACTACATAGCTGTCTAAAAACCTCTAAACATATGATGAGCTGATGGGACAACACCCCCAACTAGCTCACTGAGTCTGAAACCAAAAGTCATGGACATAAATCATAAACTGATAAATGTACTATGAAGATGAGGACTCACCTAGAAGGGAACTGAGTTGGTCTGATATGGGAATGAGGCTAATGACGAGGCTAAGACTGATCTGAACCTATATCATAAGACGATATAGCATAGAGTATGCGGTCAGTACTTTGAATATACTAAGTATGTAGAGAAAGTAAAATAGACAAGTAAAACAATAGTCTGAAATCATGAATATAAAACAAAATAGTGCATGACAGTAAGGACAACATCCTGAAAGCCATATTCTTTAAGTAATCATAATCATGAAGATATTCATCATAAGATGAAAATGATGACCAAGGTTTAGAAATGGAAATCATATAATGTACCACACTTGAAATCATAAGTGAAAACTCATAAACGGATCAATGGGTCAAATATTCTATGTAATATAATACCATAAGACATGAACATGAGTAACTTAAAATATGAGGAACGATAGGAGATTCTTAAAACTAACATACTCCACATGAGCATACATGGAGCACGACCTGTAAAACCCTAGTTGGGAGGGAGTCCGTACATTGCCAAGGGTAGGACCATAAAAAGGCATGATATCAGTCATAGGTTGCCCTTCGGGGCATGAGAGCCACTCTTGTGGAGTACCTCATCATGGTTATGTTGACATGTAATTTTGAGACCTGGGTGCAACGGTATCCCTGGCCTACTCGATGCTAAATACTACTCCCAAAATATATATAGTGCTCATATCATAATCATGAAATATGGATTTGCATGTCTAGTATAAATCATGAAATTCATAACATGTTAATATACATGAACTAGACATGAAAACAGTGTCGAAGATAGGGCATGATACATAGACTTGAATTTCGTAAAAATCATTCAAAATAGGGCAAAATCATCATATCTTGTAATTCATGGGTTCATAAGGAATTATATTAGAAAACATGCATTATAATAATAATTCTAAGCTTGAATCTGAAGCGGCTTGAACATAAGAGAATCATGGAATTTCATTCAATTTGGGTCAAACCCTAAAAGTTCATAAAATAATATTTGATATTTAGAACTTATAAATTCATGAGGGATTTGATAAGGAACATGTAATTATTACCATAGAAACATAAATTTAATTGTAAGGAGATTTATTGCATGGAAGAACATGAGAAAATTCATCATTAACAAGTTCATCCCTAGATTTTTAAAAATTAGACATGGGAGATGGGGATCATGAATTCAACTCAGGAAGAGCATGATGGTGGAAGAAACCCCTCATTCATGGCTCTACATACCTGAGCTTGAAGAATCTTAGACTTGGCTAGAGACCCAAAGGGAATTGCGATGAAGAAGATGATGAAACCCTAGCTCCTCTTGAAGGGATTTGATCTTCATTTTATGGGTGTTAGGTGTAGAATGAGGGTTTAGGATGATTAAAACCCCTTAAAACATCCTTTGGGAGGCTGAAAACAACTTAGTTTAGGTGTTACGAACTTAGAAATTATGAGAACACCTTTAAAAATCAAACTAAAAAAATCACACCGCAAGACCCAATGAGTGACCCGATGACCTGTTAGGAGACTTGACGGGCCATCGCCTGATCTGTTTCCACTGGCAAAATTTTTTCCAATTTTCTGATCCTTTATTGGCGCCTCACTTCACGATTCTTCGTGTCACCTAATGGATTACTTCAACACTCGTTATAACTCTCTGAAACTCAACTTTTCTTGTCTTTCCTACACCGAACGACTCACTTAATGAGTTTTTAAGTGGACTAATGAGTCACTTGATGACTCATTCTATGATCTGATGCAGTTTTCCTATTTTCTCCATTTCAATCCTTGGTTCTGATCTTAGAGACTTTTAGGGTGTTACATTATCTCCCCCTTGGGAAAATTCATCCTCAAATGTAGATTAAGCATACTGGAAAGATAGGAAAGAACTGCAGTCCCAAAACTAAACAACCATAGCTGAAAACTGACGGAGTGACTGACTTCGGACTGAGATACATGACTGAACTGAGTTTATGAAACATAAATGCACGCTATGACCTGAAAGGAACTGAGAGGCATTAATTTGATATGAAACTAAATCAAATACTAAGGAGGAAACTAATACCTCATGCTGGAACTGATTCGGAAGGGAAAAAATTCGAGTATTTGGACATCATATCTGATTCAGCTTCCCACTTAGCTTCCTCAACAAGCTAATTGCTCCACAAAACCTTCACTGAAGCTACTTCCTTATTTCTCAGCTTCCAAATCTAACGAAGAATGATCTAAATCAGAATCGCTTAATTTGTAAGGCTATCCTTCACCCCATTGCCTTCTACAGGAACAACTAAGCTCGATCACTAATGCACTTTTTTAGTAGAGACACGTGGAAAACTGGATACACCAAAGCTAACTTTACTGCTAACTCTAACTCATATGTCACCTTTCCAACTCGCCTCAAATTCTATAAGGACTAGCATATCGAGGAGTAATCTTCCCTTTCTTACCAAATCTCATAACTCCCTTCATGGGAGACACATTCAGAAAATCCCCATTCGTCAACCTCAAACTCAAGTTCTCTCCTCTTAACATCCGCATAAGATTTATGACGACTCTGAGCTATTTTCAGCCTTTCTCTAATAAGCTGAACTTTCTCTATGCCTCATAAACTAAATTTGGCCCTATCAATGTAGCTTCACCTAGCCTGAACCATCCAATAGCTATTCTACACCTCCTCTCATAAAGAGCCTCAAATGGAGTCATTTTAATGCTGGAGTGATAGCTGTTGTTATAGGCAAACAAATGAGATGCAAGTGGTTATCCTAAATACCCTTGAAATCAATCACACATGCTCTCAACATATCCTATAGATTCTAAATGATCCGCTCAGCCTAAACATCTATCTGTGGGTGAAAAGCCTAACTAAGCTTCACCTGAGTACCAAGTCCCTTCTGAAATGATTTCCAGAACTAAGAGGTGAACTGAGTACCCCTATGTTAGATAATGGATAAATGAACCCCACCAACTCCCAAATGTACAATCAAGTATAATACACGGTTAAAATTTGTAGTTTTGATCGGTAAGAAGTGAGCTGATTTGGTCAACCTATCTGCAATCACCAAAATAGAGTCATATTGTTGGCACGTATGAGGCAACCCCATAATGAAATCCATATTGATATCTTTCCACTTACACATAGGTATGTTGATGTCATGAAGTATACCTCTAGGCCTCTGATTCTTAACCTTCACCTGTAGGCATTTCAGATACTTAGGGACAAATTCTGCTACATCCTTCTTCATGCCATTTCATGAATAGACTTCCCGTAGGTCACACTAGATCTTGGTGATACCTGGATGAATAGAACCAAGAGCCATCAGCCTCACTTAACATTTACTCTCTGAAGTCATCAGAGCTAGAACATACAATCAGCCTTGATATCGAAGTATACTATCTCCCCCTTCGAAGAAAACCTCCACATTGTGATTTCAGACTACTTCCTTCAACTTCACTAGGATAGGATCCTCATCAAGCCTTGCTTTAACTTCTGTCACCAATGAAGATTCTGACCCATTCTTAATGATTACACCACCATCCGATGAATCTATAAGGCAAACTCCTAAATGAGCAAGCCTATGAAAATCCTTCACCAACTCTTTCCTCCCATTTTCGACATGGGACACACTCTTCATGGACAACGTACCAAGAACATCCGCCACTATATTTGCCTTGCCTAGATGATAGAGTACACTCATTTCATAATCTTTCAGAAGATCTAGCCATCTCCTTTGTTGAAAATTCAGGTCCTTCTAAGTAAACACATGTTGTAGGTTTTTATGGTCCATGAACACATCCTCATGCACCCCATACAAATAATGTCTCCAGATCATTAAGGCAAACACCACCGCAGCCAACTCTAGGTCATGTGTCGGGTAATTCTTTTCATGAATATTAAGCTATCTAGAGGCATACACAATGACCATATCATGCTGCACCAACAACCAAGACCAACCCTAGAGGCATCACAATACACCATGAAACAATTCGTGCTCTCTGGTAGGGTCAATACTAGGGCTGATATAAGTCGAGTCTTTAACTCCTAAAAACTCTTCTCACAAGCATCTAACCATTGAAATTTGACCTTTATCTGGGTCAATTTAGTCAACGGTGCTGCAATGGATAAAAAACCCTCTATCAACCACCTATAGTAACAAGCTAAACCCAAGAAGCTCCTAATATCAGTGGGACTGACAGGTGTAGGCCAATTCTTCACCGCTTCTATCTTTTGAGAGGTCTACCTGTACACCCTCGCTAAACACCACGTTACACAAAAATGATATTGAGTTCATCCAAAATTCACTCTTGCTAAATTTAGCAAACAACTAAAGATCATTGAGAGTCTACAACACAATCCTAAAATGACAAGCATGCTCCTCCTCAATCCGAGAGTATATGAGGATATCATCTATGATGACAATCACCAACATATCTAAATACTACTTAAAAACCCTGTTCATCATGCCTATAAAAGTTGTAGGAACATTCATTAATCCAAAAGACATAACCACAAACTCATAGTGACCATATCAAGTCCTGAAAGCCGTCTTCAATATTTCACTCTCCCTAAATTTGAGCTGAAGATAGCCAGATCTAAGGTCTATTGTTGAAAAGCACATAGAACCTTGAAGCTGGTCAAACAGTTTATCAATCCGAAGGAGGGGGTATTTATTCTTGATTGTGACCTTGTTGAACTGTCGATTATGAATACACAACCTAATAGAGCCATCCTTCTTTCGGAAAAATAAAACTGAAGCACCCCATGAGGACTTACTAGGCCTGATAAAACCCTTATCTAAGAGATCTTCCAACTACGTTTTCAACACCTTTAGCTCGGGTGGAGCCATTTTGTAAGGAGGAATAGATATGCGCTGCATATCAAGGAGAAGGTCAATACAAAAGTTACTCCTACTCGGAAAGGACTCCTGGTAGCTCATCTGGTAACACCTCTAGATATTCACCTACTATAGGAACTAACTGAAGAGTTAGGGTCTACGACGTAGAATCCTTAACCTGAGCTAGATGGTATACAAAATCCATGGAGACCATCTTCCAGCCTTGAGATAGGAAAAAAAGTGACCTACAGGCACAACTAAACTACCTTTCCATTCTAGTACTGTTTCACCTAAAAAACGGAACTCTACCATATAGGTTCTACAGTTGACCAAAGCATAACAAGTGTGTAACCAATCCATACCAAAGATAACATCGAAATCAGTCATATCTAGCATCACTAAGTCAGCTGAGGTAACTTTCTAAAGAATCGCAATTTATGTATAACCGTCAAGCTAACATTAATTGACCGACTAGAGTAGAGACTAAGAAGGATTCTGACAGGATTTTTGGACTGACACTAAAAATTAATAGCAATATAAGGAGTCTCGAAGGATAATATAGCCCTTCGTTCTAACAATGCATAAAAATCAAGTTGGAATACTCGTAGCATGCTAATGACCACTTGGGTGAGCACTCCGGCTCCTAATGAGAAGAAAGTGCATGGAACTCATTCTAGCGCTATCTGCCACATGCACTAAAAGAAGCACCTTGCTGAGATGGGCGAGCTGCTAGAGCCGCTAAAGTTGTGACTGGGGCACGACATCTACCATTACCCTATTCGTCTGAAGGACAATCCATGAGCTTATGTCCTAGTTTCCCACACCCAAAACAAGCATTTGAGCCAACTTATCATCGCCCAGAGTAGTACATACCACACTTCTTGCAATATAGAAGAGTGAGCTCCCCTTGAATCCTAGAGCCTGGAGCTCCACCACTTTGATTACGTCGAGGTCTGGATTGAACGGTGGCTGATGATGGAGCTGGGGCTGATGACCTCCGATGAGACTGAAGGTGATGTCCACCACCGGGCCTCTGTTGATAGTACCCATAGCTTCCTGTTCTGGCCCTATTGGCCTCTCTCTCCTTTTACTTCCATCTGTTATACCTCTATCTACTGAGCATATATCATCAGTCTGGAGATATCTATATCACTAATCAACATGGCCGTCCTACACTCAATAGCCAATGAATATGCAACCCCATTCACGAGCTTGCTCATACGAGCCCTTGGATTAGCAACCATTTTCGGAGCATACTTGGACAGCTGGGTAAACTTGAGGGCATACTCTTGAACAATCACATCATTCTGCTTCAGATTAATGAACTTAGCTACCTTTGTCTCCTTTCACTCCCATGGGGAAGAAATTGTCCAAGAAAACCGTAACAAATTTGTCCCAACAAATGGGGATTACACCAACTCCCTTGCTCCTCTTCCATTATTGGAATCATAAGTGAGCAGCTCCCTTCAGCTGATAGGAGGCCAAGTCTGAAATTTCCTTTCCTAAAACACCCATAACCTGGGTAATCTTTTGGACATCCTAAATAAACTCCTGTGGGTCCTCGTACACTTTTGACCCATGAAGCTGAGGTGGGTTCATCCTGATGAAGTCTTGCACCCTAGTTGCCACCATAATCCCATTTTAGTTAACGTGAGCCATAACCTTCTTGTTGAACTGGGTGGTGACGACCTGTGCTAGCATCTGCAATGTAACACTGAATGTAGCATAAGTTACCTTCTCTGGGAAAGGATTAGCTGGAGCTAGTGGCGTTGACTAGTGTCCAACTCCATTGCCATGTCCATGGCTATTACCATTGCCATTTCTTTTTTAGTGACTCAGCAGGGAGGTATATTTCTACAAATGCATATAGCACGAGTTAGAGGAGTAGAGAGAGGTACATCATTGCACGACAAAGATCACGAAATAAGAAAAGTTATCTAAAATGTCTCATAGCCTTTTCCCCAGAAATATGGCACGCTTCACTCTCATGGAAAAGACTCTACTTAACACGGCTTTCAACAACCCTAGGACACACCTAAACCTTTGCTCGCATACCAAATTTGTCACGACCCGAGCATAGACCTCAGATCGAGACACGAGACCTAGAACCACGAATGGATCTAAGCTAACCCCATGGCACATACATAGAATGAAAGAGAACATAGTAAATGCAAAAATAAACTATAACTAAACATAAGCGGATGTCCTGTATAACATAAGAACATAATCGTATACATGAGTCAACCACTCTGAACCATCTAATACATAGTTGTCTGAAAAGCTCTAAACATAAGGTTAGCTGATGGGACAACACCCCCAACTAGCTCGCTGAATCTAAAACAAAAAGCCATAAGCATAAGAATAAACTGATAAATGTCCTCAAAAGACGAGGATTCACCCAGATGAGAAAGATGGTCTTATATAGGAGCAGGTCTACCGATGAGGTTGAGACTGATTTCCCGAACCTATATCATCAGATGATATAGCATAGAGTATGCGGTCAGTACTTTGAATGTACTAAGTTTATAGAGAAAGTAAAATAGACTTGTAAAATGATAGTTTGAAATCATGAATATAAATAGAGAATGAGAGTAAGGAGAACATGCTAAAAGACATATTCTTAAAGTAACCATAATCATGAGATATTCATCATAACCCGAACATAATGACCCAAAGTTTAGAAATAGAAATCATATAACGTACCACACTTGAAATAATAAGTGAAAACTCATAAACTGATCCATGGGTCAAATATTCTATAAAACATAATATCATAACACATGAACATGTGAAACTTAAAATATGACAAAAAATGGGAGATTCTTATAACCAACATACTCCATGTGAGCATACAATGGAGCCCGACTTATAAAACCCTAGTTGGGAGGGTATCTGCACCTTGCTAAGGGTAGGACCATAAAAAGGCATGATATCACTCATGGTGGGCCCTCAGGGCATGGGAACACTCTCGAGGATGACCCCATCATGGTTATGTTGGCACATAATTCTGGGACCTAGGTGCAATGAAACCCCCAACCTACTTGGTGCTAAATACTACTCCCAAAACATATATAGTGCGATATCATAATCATGAAACACCGGTTTACATGGATAGTTTAAATCACTAAATTCATAATATGTTAATATACGTGAACTAGCCATGAAAATAGTGTTGAAGATAGGGCATGATACATAGACTTGAATTTCGTAAAAATCATTCATAATAGAGTAAAATCATCATATCTTGTAATTCATGAGTTCATGAGGAATTCTAGTAAAAACATGCTTTATAATCATAATTCATAGCTTGAATCTTATGAGGTTTGAAATCATAAGAGAATCATGAAATTTCATGCAATTTTAGTCAAATCCCAGAAGTTTATAAAATCATATTAGATATTTAAAACTTATAAATTCATGATGGATTTTGTAAGGGACCTGTAATCATAACCATAGAAATATAAATTGAATTGCAAGGAGACTAGTTTCATGGAAGAACATGAGAGAATTCATCACTAACACATTTAGCCCTAGATTTTTGAAAATTAGGCATGGGAGATGGAGATCATGAATTCAACATGGGAAGGGCATGAGGGTGGAAGTAACCCCTCATTCAAGGCCCTAAATTCTTGAGCTTCAAGAATCTTCAACTTGATTTGTAACACCATAAAATTCTCTACTATCGAGCCCTAGACTTGTAGCATGATCAGTCAAAAAATTTGCAAAATCCCTCAGAATGACTCATTGTAGGAGTTGTGGTTTGATGTCACGGGTCGTGGGGGGAGTCGTGGTTAGCTTTTTAAGTTCTATCTCCTAGACTACGAATCCACACTGATCTTGGGAAAATTTATATGCCCAAGTGATACTCAAAAGTACCATTTTAGTCTTGTTTATCTATCAATGTGTATACATTCTCATGTAATTGGTAATAAAATGTGAATTTATACTAACCAACATGATTAGCATTATTTTGCAGGTAAAATATAATTTTGGGAAGCTTAAATGCATGTTGGAAGAGATCGGGGTTGAACTCGGAAGTAAGCACGGGACAAGGCAGTGGAAAGCACAAAATAAAGGGGCTCCGCGATGGAGCCGTGTCACGCTGCCATCGCGGAGGCCTTCTGCCTGGATGGGAATTTTCAGCCCAATTCCAGTGTGGGTTCGCGATGGGTCCGTGGCACGGTGGCTTGCCTCCGCGTTGCACGTCGTGCCACGTTGGGATTTATTTCCTGGACCCCCAGTTCCAGCGAAGGTCCGCGTCTGTAGCATGTCACGGAGGCAGTGCTCCGCGATGCACTCCGTGACACGTTGCTCGTTATTCCGGGAAAAATTCCCACTAGTATAAATAGAACACTTAGGTTCATTTTTCAATATTCTGACTTGGTGGAGCAAGAACGTGGGTTACAGGCAGTTGAGGGGACGAAATTATCAGGGTTTTTCTCTCTTTCCTTCTCCTTGTATTCAATTGCTTGTATGTTTAACACTCATTTAATGATGTTTAATCCACAAATGAGTGGCTAATTCATCTTCTTGCTAAGGTTATGAACAATTGTAATGAAATGTGATCATTGATTCTTTGGTTTTTCATCTTTTCTTCCATGGTTGTTCTATTAATTCTTGTTCTTACTGCATTAATGTGTGGCCTACGTTAGTGTACATCTAAAAAGTTCGGTTTCACTCGAGAGAGCAAGAAATTGGAAAGTTTTGAATTAATAGGATATAATATTTTCTTGGTTTGGGAAAATTGGGAATTGACTTACTTTCAGGATAGAAATATACCTGAAAGTCGTATTAGTCAATTTAGGAACCGGGTTTGTATGGATAGAACATGAATTGCATTTAATCACAGAAATGTAGGTGGATGGTTCATGATTCTTAAGTGAGGTTGAATACGAGAGTTTTAATCTCTTGGCAAATGTTCTTGGCTAGCAACCGGAGGAAAAGACTAACCAAATTACACCGATAATTAATTTCATTACATGTTCGTTTAACCTCAGCATGCTCTCATTCATAGTTCAGACTCAAATTAGATAGTTGTTTTAGCTTTAGCATAAAAATTATAAAACAAAATATCAAACTCTTGGTTACACTGTTGTCTGCATTTTTAGAATCGAAATATAGTACACTTGAGCAGATTGCACTTCATCCTACTCCCTGTGGGATCGATACTTGGCTTACTTAAGCCACTTTACTACTTGTTCGACCACGTGCACTTGCGTGTGAGTTATATACCCATATAACACCCCGAACAAGTTTTTGGCGCCGTTGCCGGGGACTTGGCAATTGGTGAATTTGTTTCAAGTGTTAATTTACTATATTTTTGTTTTCTTAGTGTTGACAACTTGGTCTTAGCCTGTATTTTGCAGATTTAATTTCTGTTGAACGCTGGCAAGAGACAAGGAGCTGGTGGACTCGTATATAGAGCCAGAAAGAATATTTCATAGTAAGCGCAGAGAAGCTCTACAAAGAAAGCTGCAGTTGCTCAGACAGACGATCATGGAGCAACAACAGAATCCACCGGTAGTCCGAGCAGTGTTAGTGCCCGAAGAAGTAGCAGCTCGGCCGGTTCGCGAGGTGGCAATCCCACATGCTAATAATGTCACATCTAGCATCCGCAAACCTGAGCCAGGAGGGAGGTTTGAACTTAAGCAGAATATGGTGCAATTGCTGCACACTAGCGGGCAGTTTACCGGTCTCCCTCATGAAGATCCACAGCTGCATCTCCAAAATTTTTTGGAGATAAGTGACACTTACATCCCCACTGGAGTGTCATTAGATTATGTCCATCTTACATTGTTCCCATTTTCTCTATTGGGAGAAGCCAAAAGGTGGTTGAAAGCTGAGCCACCGAATTCTATTTCTACGTGGGATGATCTTGCAAGGAAATTCTTGATACGGTTTTTTCCCTCCGGTAAAACAGCAAGACTTAGAAGTCAAATTCTAAGTTTCAAACAGAGAGAGGGAGAGAATTTATATCAGTCCTGGGAGAGATTCAAGTCCATGTTGCGGCATTGTCCTCATCATCATCAGTCCAATGATGTGCTGGTGCACACTTTTATAGAGGGTTTGGAACCCCACACAAAAATATTGCTAGACTCAACAACTGGAGGACAAGCGCTGGAGAAAACTTATGAGGAGCTGTATACCTTGTTGAACCATATTTCACAGGGCAATCCGGAATGGAATGCTGATTCATCAAGAGGCTGGACAAGGAAAGCAGCAGGAGTGCTAGAAGTGGATGGGTTTACAGCTATTGCTGCACAGATAGCTGCATTACAAAATCAACTTAACACCCACTTCAGCAACATAACAATGAACCAGCTGCAAGCCCCAGTTAATGAAGTGCAGCAAATGTGGTGTGAAGTGTGTGGAAGCAGTGAGCACTCAGCTGAGTGTTGTAGAGCTAATCCTGATTCGGTAAACTTTGTGGGAAATGTGCAAAGGAACCACTAACAGTATGGTAATAGATACAATTCCAATTGGAGGAATCACCCTAATTTCTCATGGGGTAGCAATAACCATCAGGGGCAAAGTTCGGGTCAGGGTGTGCAAAGGAACCAAGGAGGGCAGCAGAATTATCAAGCACAATTCAGAAACAACAATGCACCTCCTCCACCACCATCACCCAGCATTGAGGAGATGTTCAAGACCATGATAGCTAACCAAGCTCAATTGCAGGCTGACTATGTGAAATTGGCAGCCGAAGTGAAAAACAACCAGTTATCTACCAAGGCACTTGAATATCAATTTGGGCAATTTGCTGGAGCCCAAAACACAAGGCCGAGAGGAGGACTTCCGAGCGACACAGATCCCAATCCCAAGCAGGTGAATGCAGTGACCACAAGGAGTGGTTTGCAACTGAAAGAGGTGGAACCAGAAAGACCACCTCAACAATCGGGAGCAGCAGAAGTTGAGAGGGAGCTAAGTACTAAAAGGGGGAAGACTAAGGAAACTGAATCAGAAAGACCACCACCCCCATTCCCTCAACGATTAAAGAAACACAAGGAGGAGGCGTGTTTCAAGAAATTCATGGAGGTGCTGAAACAGGTACATATTAACTTACCTCTTGTTGATGTTTTGCAGGGAGTGCCGAAATATGCTAAGTATATAAAGGACATTGTAGCAAACAAAAGTCGGTTGACTGAGTATGCTACGGTGGCTCTAACGGAGGAGTGCACTTCCCGGATTCAAAACAGACTACCCACAAAGCTCAAAGACCCTGGGAGCTTTACTATACAGATTACTATTCGGCAGAGCATCCGAGCTCGTGGATTGTGTGATTTGGGAGCGAGCATAAATTTGATGCCGTCATCGGTATTCAGAAAGTTGGGTCTAGGGAGTCCTAGACCCACAACAGTAATCTTGCAATTGGCGGATCGATCCTTAGCCAGACCTGATGGCATTGTGGAGGACGTTCTGGTGCAAGTTGGCTCCCTAATTTTCCCGGTAGATTTTGTCGTGCTGGATTTTAAACCAGACGCGGAAGTCCCATTTATTTTGGGACATCCTTTCTTGGCAACCGAGAAAGCACTAATTGACGTAGCTGCGGGGCAGCTAACAATGCGAGCACATGACAAGGTGGAGGTGTTCGATGTGTACAAGGCACCCAAGCTCTCGATGGTGCATGAAGAGCTCTCGGTGATCAATGTGATTGATCAAGGCAATGATAAGCAGATTAAGGATTCACGAGAGTTAATGGGAAAACCACCGGATCGGTGTAAGTACTACTGGGGGGAGGACGGTGATTGAGAGAAATCGTTCATCACCCTAGAGGACAACTGAGCTTAACGACGTTGAGCCGCGACGGTAAACCAGGAGCTGCACGGGAGGCAACCCGTGGAAATTTTTTTTTTGTAAAGTGTTAATAGATTTTTCTTTTTCTTTTTCTTGATTTACTACAAAATTTTTCATTTTAGTTTTTGTTTTATTTTTATTTAGAGTGAAACCTATAATTCTAACCAATTTTGTATAGTGAGATGAATTTCAGGTCAAATGGAGGAAAATATGCACGGAATCGCAAAGGAAAATTCGAGGTATGAAATTTAACAAAAAGTGGCAAAACAGTGAGCTGGGGCGATAGCTCCGTGTCACGGAGGTGGACCTCCGCGTTACCCTCCGTGACACGTTGAGGTATAATCTGGATTTTTAAAAAAAATTCCAGAATAGGCTCGCGACGGCTCCGTGTCACGGAGGCAGTGCACCACGATGCACTCCGTGACACGTTGCCGTGTATATCGCGACGGGTCACACCGGGTCGCCGGGTGACCCGCGCGATTTTTTACTACTTTTTAACCCCGAAAACCCCTCCCTTTCCCTTATTTTTCAATCACTCCACGACCAAACTCCCCAAAACCCATCCCCCTTCAACGTGACACGGAGTAGGCTAAGAAAATCATCAAGTTTGCTTCAAGTATTCAACTTCAAGGTATGTTCTTCGATTCCATCTCATTTCTTGTCGATTTTCTTCGATATTGAGCATGTGAGGTGAGCTAAGTTTTCCCTAAGTAGAAATTAATCATGAATTCAATTGAATTGTTGTTGATGAATGTTCGGAATGTTGTTATGATTGCTTGAACTCATTAATTGCATAAATTAATCGAATTTTCTTGATAATATCATTTCTAGGGCTTGTTTTTGAATGTGAAGTGAAAAATGTAGTGAACTTGTGAAATTCATGCCGGGATGTACATGTTGAGTGAGATGAGTCGGTGTGCTAGTTGTGATCATGTAAAAGACCGATGGATTCTCGGGTTAGGGAAATAGTGAAATTTTTCAAGAAGTGGGTTGGTTGTATAGGTTCGTGTAGATAAATTTTTGTTGTTGTTTTCGTTTCTTTGTTTTTCCTTGCTAAGTGCGATGGGTTAAAAGGTTATCGATGGTAATGATTGTTGTTAGTTGTACGAAGTCTAAGTAGTACACAGAAGATATACCGTAGAATTCTTCGAACGCACTAAGCATGATTGTATAGTTGGTTATTGTGTGTAAATAAGTAAAATCTTGCCGGTATTGTTGTAATTGTAGCTAAGGACTAAGTGTGGGGTAACCTAGCTTAACCCGACCTTAGTCGAAGTTAATATCCGTTAGCTTAACATTGATCTTGTCTACTTGGGTTGACAGGTAAAATGGCAAGCAGGCAAGAGAAAGGGAAAGGCGCATCAACATCTGGCGCCGGAAGGAAGCGAATCAGACTGGGCACAGCAGTCCCAGCAGCACCAGCAGTTCCACGCGGCCAACGCCACCAATACGGAACGAGATAGGTGACGGATGAGGGGAAGAAGTGGTACGCAAAGCACAAAGAAAACAAATACTTCCCCGAGGAGCACATAGCACGGGAACCATTGGCACAGGAGTTCCGTAGGATGGTCTACCGGATCGAGGCAGCTGGGCTCAACTTCATCTTTGAAGAGACCAAGGAATGTAACTTGCACCTGGTTCGGGAATTCTATGCCAACTGGAACCCGACTATCAGAAGTGACACCATCAAAATCAGAGGGCAAATAGTCACCTTGGAGCCCCACCACCTCAATGCTATCATAGGGGAGCGGGACACAGACGCCCACGTGCTCCGACAGCTGAACATTACCCCACCGTATGCGGACATCAGACGCACCTTGTGTGGGACCTGATCGACAGCTAGATGGAGCAGACACAAGGAGAGGGGCTACCACCAGACTTTACCCTATTCACAGATGAACAAGGAAGCCAGAATATGGCTAAAGATTGTCTGTTCCTGCCTAATCCCGGGGGTACATATGACAGATGTAACCAGGGATCGTGTATGCTTGGTGCATGCCCTGATGAAAGGGCTGGAGATCAACGTGGGGGCGGTAATTATCTCTGCCATGAAGAGAGCCCGATTGCATCAGGGGCACAGGTACGGCTTTGGTGGACTACTCCCCACCTTCCTCAGGGGCCTAGATGTCGAGGAAGAGGCCCTTGACTATATCCCGCAGATGGAGCGGCGGGCCTTAGATGTTACTAAAACTAAGGCTCCCGACACCACCCACGGGCCAGTGCTTACACTTTGCGAGTGAAACGCTCGTGATGATCAGTATATAGCTCGCATGTATGGGATGCATATGCTCCAGCTGAGGATAGGAGTGAGGCCGGTGACAGAGGAGGAGCTATGGCAACTCGAGCTAGACTACCCCTTCGGCGAGAACGCCAGGGCTCTATGCCGAGTGGGGCCAGCATTTGTAGAGACCACGGATGATGACGTCCCGACAGACGAGGAGACACATCGGGAGGACTCCGATGTGGAGTCCAATGAAGACGACGGGGGCGATTCAGACATGGGAGATGAAGCAGCAGCACCCGACGAAGAAGTGGAGTACTTTGATTGATCAGGGAGTTCCACCACCCGATTTTTGTGCTATTTTAATTTTTGTGAACACTGGGGACAGTGTTCGAGCTAAGTGTGGGGTGGGAGTAGTTAGGTGCTGGTTGTGCTGTTATGTATGTATGCTCTAATCTGTTGTCGTGCATGTGAAATTTTGTTGTTCCCTGTGATTTATGAATTGTTAAGTTGTTGTTCTGTATTGTAAATTTATGTGAAATTGACATGTGTTGCTGAATGTTGCTAGCTGATTTTGTACATATTTTGGTTATCGAAATGATCGATATTTTTAAAATATTTTGTACATACATTTTCTATCGAAATGATCGATATTTTCAACAAATTTTTTACTTCTTGGGTTTCTCGGCGTTTGTTTTCGGTTCTTTTACCGAGAATGGTCCCATTGAACCGAAGTCATAGTTAGTGACCGTTCCCTATGATGGATGGATGACGACCGTCTTAAGGGAAATGTAGTCGTTAGGAGTAGTTTTTTTTTTCATTTATTTTTCAGTTTTTTTCTTTGGTGGGTTGCATTCCAAAACCTGTAGTTACTGTATGGTTGCGAAATTCTAGTTGCATGTTGTACATGATATTTAAAATGCAAAGGTGATTCGTATGAAAGAATGCAACTTTGTAAATATGTTGAGATACCTAGGCCATAGAGTTCGATTCAGTGTGATTGAGGCTTAATGTTTGAATTCCTGTAATTAGCTGATTGAAGAGTCTGTGAATACATCTTGAATTGAGCATGTGCAAAAAGTGTGAAGTGAGGTGTTGTTATTCCATGCTATTGTGAAGTGTCTAGAACTTGCCTAGTGTGTGTGCAAGACGAAATGAAGGAGGTGTATTGTAGGAAAGGATGTAGGCATTTCTTTGTTTTAACCGAGAGTTTCTATTTTTCCTTGTCGCACCCACCTCGATTGTATACCCTAGTCAGCCCGTTGAGCCTTTAGCCTATTATTTTTTTCTTTTGTCCAAAAAGTGTAAACCGAGCTTAATTCCTTCTTTTCGTTAGCCGTAAAGTCTATACAAAACTCTTAAGCACTTAAGAAGAGAAAATCATTCTCCCGAAGTGTCAAAGAGTGAGAATGGTGAAAAGAAAAAGAAAAGCAGAGTGATAGAAGAAAAGAAAAGGTTGAAGGTGCACTTGCTATAAATAAACTATAATGAAGGTGTATGAATAATCTTTGTTGTTGTGTCAAGTGTGCTTAATAAGATGGGCCAACCTAAAGAAAAACATCAAGAACGGGATGATGAAAAAAAGAAACAATGTCCATGAGTTGATGGGATGTGTTGAAAAGGCGCTTAAGGATGCTAGTGGCTATTATTGGCTAACCCAATATTTACTAGTTCCGTAGCTTCCATTACAATCAGTTAAAGTCCTACATGATCTTACATCGCACTACTTTATATTAGTGGAGTAGTACACTAAGGGCAAGCTTATGGGTCATGACATGATGCATGTGAATTCTTTTGGGAGAGAGAGCGAAATTGTGTTTACATGCCCCTGCTTGAACGGTTGTGAGTCATATGAGCAAAAAAGGAAAGATTCTCTTGTGTTGTGAGGGCACATGCTTGAGGAAAGATTAATTTTCGTGTCGGATGTCTTAATCAGCTGATTTGCATGAGTTTGCCAATATCGAGAGTCGATTCTTAAGTCTAGGAGGTCTTGATGTATTGAAGGTCATTGCATTGATAGGACCATGCATGTTTTCTTGATGATTTGTTGTATTGAATAATTGGTATGACCGTAGCCTAAATTGTCGAACCAAAGTACCGAGGTTGGGATGTAAATTGCATGAAGTGTAGGATTGTTGTTCGAGGACGAACAAGGATTTAAGTGTGGGGTAAGTGATCTTGGGCAAATTTATATGCCCAAGTGATACTCAAAAGTACCATTTTAGCCTTGTTTATCTATCAATGTGTATACATTCTCATGTAATTGGTAATAAAATGTGAATTTATACTAACCAACATGATTAGCATTATTTTGCTGGTAAAATGTAATTTTGGGAAGCTTAAATGCATGTTGGAAGAGATCGGGGTTGAACTTGGAAGTGAGCACGGGACAAGGCAGTGAAAAGCACAAAATAAAGGGGCTCCGCGATGGAGCCGTATCACGCTGCCATCGCAGAGGCCTTTTGCCTGGATGGGAATTTTCAGACCAATTCCAGTGTGGGTTCGCGATGGGTCCGTGGCACGGTGGCTTGCCTCCGCGTTGCACGCCGTGCCACGTTGGGATTTATTTCCTGGACCCCCAGTTCCAGTGAAGGTCTGCGTCCGTAGCGTGTCACGGAGGCAGTGCTCCGCGATGCACTCCGTGACACGTTGCTCGTTATTCCGGGAAAAATTCCCACTAGCATAAATAGAACACTTAGGTTCATTTTTCAATATTCTGACTTGGTGGAGCAAGAACGTGGGTTACAGGCAGTTGAGGGGACGAAATTATCAGGGTTTTTCTCTCTTTCCTTCTCCTTGTATTCAATTGCTTGTACGTTTAACACTCATTTAATGATGTTTAATCCACAAATGAGTGGCTAATTCATCTTCTTGCTAAGGTTATGAACAATTGTAATGAAATGTGATCATTGATTCTTTGGTTTTTCATCTTTTCTTCCATAGTTGTTCTATTAATTCTTGTTCTTACTGCATTAATGTGTGGCCTACGTTAGTGTACATCTAAAAAGTCCAGTTTCACTCGAGAGAGCAAGAAATTGGAAAGTTGTGAATTAATAGGATATGATCTTTTCTTGGTTTCGGAAAATTAGGAATTGATTTACTTTCAAGATAGAAATATACCTGAAAGTCGTATTAGTCAATTTAGGAACCGGGTTTGTATGGGTAGAACATGAATTGCATTTAATCACAGAAATGTAGGTGGATGGTTCATGATTCTTAAGTGAGGTTGAATACGAGAGTTTTAATCTCTTGGCAAATATTCTTGGATAGCAACCGGAGGAAAAGACTAACCAAATTACATCGATAATTAATTTCATTACATGTTCGTTTAACCTCAGCATGCTCTCTTTCATAATTCAGACTCAAATTAGATAGTTGTTTTAGCTTTAGCATAAAAATTATAAAACAAAATATCAAACTCTTGGTTACACTGTTGTCTGCATTTTTAGAATCGAAATATAGTACACTTGAGCAGATTGCACTTCATCCCAATCCCTGTGGGATTGATACTTGGCTTACTTAAGCCACTTTACTACTTGTTCGACCACGTGCACTTGCATGTGAGTTATATACCCATATAACACCCCGAACACACACCACGAGTCATGGTGGGTAGGTACGACATGTGGTCATGAGTTATACTTAGAATCTGCAAAAGAAGGCCTAAGGCAATGAGTCATATATGAGTAGTAGGTTGATGTAACGGGTCATGGTCAGGGTCTGTGATGAGCTACTGGTTGTTAGATCTTGACCCAACCAGCCAAGGTACAACTCATTCTTTGATGTGAATGATCGTGGAATATACTCGTGATTTAGATCTTTGAGGGAAGAGGTGATGTCACGAGTCAAGGTACGACTTATTGTAGGAAGCAACGAGTAATGGAAGGTGTCCATGGTTAGAATCAGCGAGTTGGAAATTTGGATTGATTAGTAATGGAAGGACACCATAATTCGTGGTTTGGAGGTATTACTCGTGGTACGAGTCATAGTGACTGGCAGTGTGTTTTCCCTGTCAAATCATTAATGGTGTTTTCGTAATTCCTAAGTTACTAGCTCCTAAACTATGTTTTTTTAAGATTCATAAAGAGTTCTTTAAGGGGAATATTCACCCTAGAACTCTCATTCTACTCCTAACATTCTAATTTGAAGATCAAATCCCTCAAGGCTCTCAAGAACAAGCTAGGGTTCTTCACTCTCATCATCTCCAATTTTCTTTAGGTTTCAAGCTAGGTCAGGAAATCAATGAATCAAGGTATGTGGGGTTCATCAATGAGGGGTTCTTCCACCATCATACCCCTTCTCAAGTTCATATCACGATCTCTCATTCCCTATGCCCAAATTTAAAATTTGTAGGGCTTTATTGGGTATTGTTGAATTCCTCAATGATTCTCCTATGGGTTTAGCTATCTTGATTAGTTTGATGATTCTATTATTAGGGTTTTTCATTTATATCAAGTCCTCCACGAAATTATTATCAAGCATGATTATGAACTTTTAGGGTTAAATTCCCTTCTCTACTAAAATCCCATGATTTTCTTATGATAAAAATTTCAAGTTTTAAGTTATGTATTATGATCATGATGTATGATTTTTACAAGAACCCTTTATGAATTTATGTATTTCAATTATGATGACTTTCTCAAGTATGTATAGCTTTTACGAGTATCATATTTATGTTTATGGCCGACTCACGGGCCTCTTTCATGGCTAGTTCACGTATTTCAACCATGTTCATGTATATTATGAATTTAAATAGCCCATGTATTTCAAGTATGTTTCATGATTACTCTATGAGCCATGTAAATATTTTTGGGAGTAGTATCTAGCACCGAGTAGGTTGGGGATTCCGAGAACCCAGGTCTCAGAACTACGTGCCAATATAGGACTATACTCATGTTAACCCTACGGGGTCTCTTTAGTGATGACGCCATGTCATTGTCCCTTGCCTGGCAAGCTTGGGGTGGCTCTGCCCACTTGAGAGAGACAGTTCGGGCATCATGTAAGTTGTATCATGATGAGGTCCGTTATGATGAATCCACCCATTGTTCCTTATGAATTTATGCATGTTCATGACTATGATAATTTTGCTCAAGTTATGTTTTTACAAGGTTTCTCTTATGATTCATTTATGATTTACTTATGAAATGTTTGAAAACCTTGAGTCCTCATGCTTAAATTATGACTATTACTTCATGTTTGAAATTTCCTACTCTCATGAACTCTTTATGTATTTTAATAGAATTTTCTTACTCACCTTGCACACTCAGTACATTCAAAATACTGACCATATACTCTATGATATATTCTCATGATATAGGTTTGGGCAATAAGATGTAGTTGAGCCGTTAACCCTGCTCCCTATTAGATCAGCTTAGCTCTATGTTGGCGAGTCCTCAATCTACCAAGGACATTCTTTCATTCCTATTATTTTATCAATTTAGTTTCAGACTTGGAGTTAGCTGGGGACTTGTCCCAGCATCTCATCAAATAGTAGAGGCATTTCAGGTGTAGATTGGAATGTTCAGCTTTTGGTTAGGTGTTGTGATGTTAACACTTCTATTTATGTTTTATTATATTCAAAATTCCACGTATTAATGTTTAACTTTTAAGTTTTCTGCTTTAATCTATGCTCTGGAGTTGCTAAGCACATGCCATAGGTTAGCTTGGAGTCATTTATGGTTGTAGGTCCTGTGTATCGATTCGGGGTCCCAGCTCGGGTTGTGACATGATTGGAGACCCAAAGGGAATTCATATGAAGAAAATTATTAAACCCTAGCTCCTCTTGAGGGGATTTTATCTTCACTTGGGGTGTGAGGAGTAGAATGAGGGCTTGGGATGGTTAAAACCCTTAAAAACACCCTTTAGGAGGCTTAAAATGACTTAGTTTAGGAGTTAAAAACTTAGAAATTATGAAGACAACCTTAAAAAACCCAACTAGGAAAATCATACTGCCATACCCAATAAGTGATCCAATTACCCCTTAGGAGACTTGATGGTCATCGCCTGATCTGTTGGCACTGCCAATTCTTTTCCAATTTTCTAATCTTTTCTTGACGCCTCACTTGACGATTCTTCGTGTCACTTAATGGATCACTTGACCACTCATTATGATTCTTTGAAACTCAACTTTTCTTGGCTTTTCTGCACCCAAAGACTCACTTAACGAGTTGTTAAGTGGACATATGAGTCACTTGATGACTCGTTTTGTGAGTTGGTGCAGTTTTGCCTAATTTCTTTGTTTAAGTCCTCGTCTGACCTTGATGACTTTTGGGGTGTTACACCCAATTAACTGAAAGGTGAAAAACTCCACATCATATTTCTCCACTACTTCAATCCTATAGATCATCTCATGGCAATCAATAATAAACTCATAAGCATCCTCCGTCTTCATGTCATGAAAGGTGAGAAAATTCATTTTTGTGAACTTCCAAAATAAAGCATGCTCTTCCCCAATCATCACTAGCCCTATTACAAGCATAGGGAACATCCCCTATCAGTGACCTCATCCATCTGTGGATCTACAGTGGCAGCATGTTGTACCCCCATTGCTTCCCCTCTGGAGCTACAGGTGTTGTCCCCATTGCCCATTAATCCGCTTAACAAATTTAAAACCTGAGCCAACACATCGGAGAATGTTAGAGTAGCAGTTATACCTTTCTGAACCAGTGTTGTTTCCTCTTCTGCTATCCTCTCATGAACCTTAGAACGTACGGGAGACACAAACATCTCCTTGGCCAGAATAACAGTCATAATCCTGCCTCTAGTTGGCGCTGCTCTCCACTAGCAACCTTGGCCTCTCCCTTTAGCTCGCCCTCAACCATGAGCCTCGACCAACACAATTCATTCGGGTGCTTTCTCTCTGACATCTCCTGATTGTCTCCTCACCATCTGTGAGAGTACGAGTAAAGATTGTTAGATACCAATTTTGATCAATAGATACCAACAGGAATCAAGTAATAGCATGAAACAAAGAAGGTATTGACTTTTTCGTAAAGACCTATAGCCTCTCAAAGCGTAGTACAAGCATCTCTGCACTATTCCACAAGACTCTAATAGACTCATCTTTGTATGATGAGATTGACAAAACCTAAAGCTCTGATACCATAAAATGTCACGGCCCCAAATTGACGTGATTGGCACCCACTTTAACCCCTTGGTAGCTGAAACATCATTTTCTAACTAACCCATCCATTCAAGCATTTATTTAAAATTAAATACACCTTTCATAAAGTAATTTAGAAGAACACTTATTTAAAACTAGAATAGTATCAACTTTACAAAAAATATTGCATTACATCCCCAAAGATCCAAAAGTCATCATAAGACTCTAGCTAACAATGTCTAAAAATAAATAAATAATAAAAGAAAAATAGTCAATGTATAAGAAAATAGACATCAATCCAAAAATGATCTGCAGCAGCCTAGAGATAAGTCAACTCACCTCAGATGAAATATCAGTTGTCTCGCTAAATGTGTAGTCAGGATGAACTTCCTGAATCACGATCTGCACTCAGAAAATAAGTGCATGAATAGCATTAATACAAACACTATATGCTAGTAGGAATCATCGCCCGACCTTAAATAATAAAAAGTATATAGTATAATTCAATGAAAAACCAGAAACACCCAAAATCAGACAACCAATCAATCATCTCATGATTTCAATAATCATTAACAATAAACAAGTATATTTACGGCCTCAAGACTAGAATTATCAATTAGTAGGAGTATGGTTACAATCCTCAAAATCAGTCATCGAGACAGCACAAGCATACAATATAAGTAAACATAATTATACAATAGAATCATGTCCATGTAAACACATAGGTCTATATATCCCTAAGTCTAATATCAATCACTCATTGGTCTCATATTTGTCATAATCTGAACACACATGCCACAAGATCTTATATTTTCCAATCCAGCCATGACCTATAGGGTATTCTAGAAATCTATATACTGTACCAGCATGGAACCCGCTCCCACTCATCTGCACATTTGATTCTCACCTTGGACACGAGCCACTCATATGATATCTACTCACTCGGATGCTTACCTCGGACGCGAGCCACTAATTTCAGTAGAATGGTGCATTCCTCAATCATCACTCAATCCACTCATAATTGCTCATTCGGATACTCCCCTCGGGCACAAGTCCCTCATCTCATGATAAGAATATATTATCCAAAATCCATTAACATAGTTCAATATGCTATCAAGCAATCATCACATAGAATAAATTACAAGTACACATTAATTAACAAAATAGCATTTTCATTCAAAAACAATATTCATAGATTTATACAATTCTAGAGCTCATTCAATAACAAGGTTAAACCACCTGTTCTCTATCACAATGATTGTCCGAAAACCAAAAAACATGCTCATCATTTCATAATACATACATGATATTATACAAAGTCTAAATTGACATAAAATCGTAATCTACCTCGGCTAAAGGATTTGAATGTCAAGCTATTCCGCTGGAGCCTTGTCCTTCCTCAGTGCCTCGGAACGTTCGAAGTCTAAAAAAACCAAATAAATAACATTTAATCACTCACTTCTTTAACCAAGGGCTTTGGAATTCAAACACACCCAATTCTACCTGTTATTATTTCCAATCGATACTCAAGGTTAACTCATCATAACCCAATACCATCTTGATCATTTGAACCCATTTCGGGGAGTTTCTACTCCTTTAAACCCCTTATAACTGAAATTTTAAGGCTAAAGGTCCCAACTTTATGATGTTTTAGGTCTCAATTTACCATCTTTGCGAACTATAACACTCACATTACCCTAGAAAATGCTAATTACTCACTTCTAGGCTTAGATCAACACCCAACCATACCCATTCTACTAGCCTTCGTTTTCTCAATTCTTGGGCTCTTAGCTACAATTTCCCCATTAAAGACACCGGTTGCTGCTAGGGTGTTAGGGAATCAAAAGGTGGAACAAATACTGAAGATACCTTACCTTGGGAAGAAGAAACCTTTCTTCCTGTTATAAATCGCCCCTAGGCTCTTCAGTTTTCATGCCTTAGAATAATATGGTGAAAACCTGAATATTTTGACTTAAACGGGTATTCTACCTCGCAGTGGTTTATTTTTCACTACAGTGGACCCGCTTTGGCGATCAGAGTCTCGACATTGCAAACGCAACGGCTTCCTCTCCGACCACTTCAATGGACCTCCGACTACTATGTGGTCTCGCTGTAGTTGAAATGTTTCTACTGCAGCAATTCCCACTAACCAATAGCTCAGTAATTCTACACAATTTTCAATTAAAACACAAGTCCTTCATCCAAACTTTCTAGCACTTTTCAACTGTGCACTTATATGTAACACGATGCTAAGAATTTATTCGCAGCCTTATAATATTCTATGGAGTTCTAATTCGCTAGATCAACCCCTCCGGCAACACAAGTCATAAAAATAAAGCAATGACAACTGAAATTCAGTTTTTAAACCACCCCTTTCGAGTTTTTACTTGCTCTTTACTCTATGGGAGTTCTAACAGGGTGCTAGAGCCCTAATCACTTTATAAAGATTAGAGGGGTTGTTTCATGTTACCTATAGATGCCAAACTTATAACATGCTACTTGAAAATTCACTTTGTTTTTGATAACTCGTCATGTGTTTCCAAGCCATTAAATTGATTGCAAAAACCATTCCCATGAGAATCCCAAAAAATCAACTTCATATTTCCTCTTCTTGAATAGATGATGATGATTTCTCTTTCTGTTCACATGATTTATAAAACTATCATTAAGATTGTTGGAAGATATTGAATATCACAAAAATATTTATGGTTTAAGGCATATCAAAGATATCGTTCTTAATGATGTTTCACCTAGTATAGGTATATGTCCAAAATTTAACGAGCTCTTCTAGTATAATTTTAGGAGTCAGAATCTAACAAAAAAATTTTATTGAAAAAAATTCAACAACTAAGAAAGTAGGAAGAAAAGTATTTCTCTTTTTCTCGTCTCTCTGAAGCAAAAAGACTAAAATATATAGGAAAAATAATTAAAATTCTTTTGTCAAAGAATATTAATGAGAAATTAATTTTCATAATATATGTAAATGGCTAATAAAGTATATTCATGGCTACACAAAAAGGACATAAAGAATTAAAATCTTTTTAATATTAAAATATAATAAAGCAGTCATTAAATAATATTCAAAGGTGATTAACTTTTTTAAAATATTATATTATTTTCCAAAAAATTCTTCATAAATTTGAGAATATTGTATAAGGATTTTTCAAAATGTAACAAAAGCCAGTAACAAAATATATTCTTCCAAGTTAAATGCATTCCAATATAAACAACCCTAATCGTGATCGATCATATAAAATAGCGCCAGATGGTGGATTGAATAATATTTGCTATAATTTATTACTTTTAACACAATATAGTACACTTATTGATAAGTAAGTAGATAAGTTAGGGAATAGAGATGAGAGGTGGTATCATTAATAAGATAGGATTTATATTTATTTTCTCTCTTTTTTTAATTTTTTTTAATTTTCTTTTTGTACTTCTCTTAAAATATTTGATTAAAATTTTATTTTCAGAATTCACATTTCTTTATTTTCATAACCTATATTTTTAATAATCTTAATAACATAAGATCTTTCATTTTCAAATATTTACTTTATAAATTTATGATAATTTATTGTGTTTCCTCCATGTATATCTATATAAATAAATTGTAAAGCAAAACTTACTCTCATTATTCACATAGTTATAGTTTATTGGTGTAATTCTTTTGAGATTGATATAATTTTATATTTAAAGCATATTGATAATATTTATGTTAAAGTTATGATCTATGCCGTGTTTTGATATTTTTCTCTATTCCACTATACCCAACTCTCCTTTTTCTCTATATAACCTCATTTTATACAATTTTTCTTTTGATTCGCGGTAATAAAGAGGCCATTATTTATCCTTACCTACAAGACTTTAAGCTTAAAATTTTTTAATTTTAATATATAATGATAAAAAGTGTTTGAAATTTATACTTTAATATTTTTTTTTTTGCATAAGTTAAATTTCACATTCCAACTTAGCTTAAAGGATGCAGTAGTTCAAGAATTATATTTTTTTTATGTGTCATACGTAATATGAAATAGCTTATGAAGGTATTTTTAATTTTATAAAAAAAATTTATATGCTTATTCTAAAACTATTTTTCTTTATTCAATTTCCTAACTATATTCTCTATCTTCTTGTTCAGTTGTAATCTTCAACCATACAATTCTTCATATAGTACTGCTTTCAACAAGTGTATATGTCAATCAAGTTCAATAAATTTTTTGTAGTATGAATGTCATATCATCTAGTAGATGACTTAACACTTTTTTTATTCAAAAAATATATTCATTCTTTTTTAGTTTTTTTTTTCCTCAGTTATCATATAATTAAAAAATTCATCTACCGAAACTCATAGCATTTTATGCCATATTTCTATATTTTTAATAATCTAAATAATGCATATGTCTTACTCTTTCAAAACCCATAAATATTAATATATATTTTTGTGACAGTTTATTGTGTTCCTCCGTAAATATATATATTACACCCCATAAGATGTTAGCGGTTAGTGTGCATGCACGTGAATTTGTGATGAGTAACGAGAGTTTGACGCATGCGGAAAGAGCCTCGGAAGCAGGGTCGAGCGAGGCAAGGCCGCGAGGGACCAGTGTGACGCGTCGCCTGCCTGTGCGCTGGGCAGCGCGGCGCGCCAGGCATACCAGCGCCCTGGGAGGTGCAGCGCGGCAGGCATCTTGGTACGTTAGGCAGCGCGGGTGTCACGACCCAGACGTATACCCGGATCGTAGACGTGGGAAAAAGATCCTCGAGATACCCCATGTCGACCCATGACATGAGCATACTTCTAATCCAATCACATGAACGGAAGACTTAACATATAAGAACGTAATCATAACATAATCAAAGGGAAATATCAGTACAAGACTTATACAATATGGCTGAATACAACATGCAGTCTGATAAGCCTCTAAACGTGAAGGGTGGATTGATGGGAAAACTCCCCAACTAATCCAACATCCGAAAACTGAAAGAAACAACATAAAGGATGAATATACAGCCCTCGAAACATGAGGACTCACCAGGAGCGTTGAGAGCGAATCTAAAACTATCTACAGGTGAGGATGAGCCCTAGAATTGGGACATGTATCATGAAACGATACAATATAGAAGGTATGCTGTCAGTACATGGAATGTACTGAGTATGCAAGGGAAGTAAGATGGACGTTTAAAACATATATGAAATTCATAAATGATCATAAGAGTAGGACGTCATGCTTGTATCGTAAATCATAATAACATATCATATGGCTCAAGGTTTTAAAAACATTCGTAACATAACACAATCATAATATTAATAGAAGAGATCTACTTAGCATCACTTGATCCAACATACATGATCATAACATGCACAAATCATGAGGAACAGTAGGATATTCTCTTAACCGACATACCCCATATGAGCACACATGAAGCCCGACTTATAACCCTAGTCGGGAGGGTTTTCATACCTTGCCAATGGTAGAACCATGAAAGTGTGATATCACCATGATAAGGGGCCATTTGATCCAGGGACTAACATGAAAGGGTCCCGGCATACCTACGGTGGCACGTAGTTCATGAGCTCCGGGGTTTAACTTGAGTCCCGAACCTACTTGGTGTTTGATACTACTCTTGAAACATATATAGTGCTCATAATAATATATACATGAGTTCATAGGATATTTAAATTATAATAATCATAAACATGCTTGAAAATATGTGATCTAGCCATGACATGAGACCCATAAGTAGGCCAAAAACATAATTCTTGATTAATAAGATTCATACATACTTGTAGATCATGCATATAACTTGATTTTCTTAAAATCATAATGGGCAACCTAAAAAATTTATAATTTAAAACATAATTCATGCTTGGCTTGTAAAGAGTATCAATGAGAAAATAAATCATAAATCGATTCATCATGAGGCATGCATAATTAAGCTTAATTGCTTAGAAATCAAATCAATAATATTATAATCAATTTAAATCTCAAAAGATGATCAAAATTCGTAGATTATGATAAGATTTTAAAATCACAAAACCCATAATTAAATCATTAGATTTTATATAAATTAAATACAAAATCCCATGAGTTTTTGATAAATTTAAAGTTAAATTGTAGAGTAGGAGCATGGGTGTGGAAAGATTCACCCATTGATGACCTTACATCCTGGGATTATCTGGTTCTTAACTTACCTTGCTAGCCTAAGATGAAATTTAGAGGAATTGAGAAAGAGCACCTTGAATCATCTTCTAATCTCCTCTCTATTTTCTTGCATGCATGAATGAGGCTTAACATGAACTTAACCCCCTTAAAAGACCCCATTCAGACCTTAAATCGATGTAGTTTAGGCCTTAGGAGTTTAGAAATTATGAAAACACCCTTACTAAAAATGCAGAAATTTCTAGTTGCCAGTCCCCACGAGGGACCTCACGAGTTGTTGCTAAGGACACGACTCATGGCCGGGATCCATTGTTCTCACTGTCCAAAATCACTTAGGGGACCCCATAAGGGACCCACGAGTCATGGTGGCTGACCACGACTAGTGGTCACCACCCGTGCTCCCCACTACCCAAAACCTTGACCAACCATACCCTTCAACCCACGGGTGACCTCACGAGTCGTGAGGTCTGACCACGACTTGTGGTCATGCCCGTGACCTCCTCATCCTGCCTAGCTACCACTAATTCACCGACTGGAGTAGATACGGAGAACGATTCTGACAGAATTTTAGGACTAACTCCAAAACTACTAGAAATATAAGGGGTCACAAAAGACAAAGTAGATCCTAGATCTAACAAAGCATAAGCATCAATATGGAAGACTTGGAACATACTCATGACCACATCTGGCGAAGCCTCCTGCTCCTGGCGAGGCACTAGGGCATAAAACCTGTTTTGGCGCTGACCACCTGCTGAACTGGTGGAGGCACCCTGCTGAGGGGGTCGTGTAGCTGGAGCAGTAGAACTGGCTGTAGGGCAATCTCCGATACTGTGTTCGGGTTTGCCACACCCAAAACAAGCATCTGCACTGACCAGGCACCTCCCGGGATGATTCTTGCCGCACTTCGCACAAACTGGAAAAGTGCGCTCCACCTGCATGCTACCATGATCCCTTGAACCTGTATCCCTACTCCTTTGGTCTCTACTAAACATAGATGGAGTGATGGCCGATGATAGAGCTGGAGCAATGGACCTGTGCTGGGACTGTTGACGTGGTCCACCCCCTATCCTGGCCTAAGAAACCCCATAGCTATCGATCCTAGTCGTCTTGGCCTCTTTCTGCCTTCTGTAGACCAAATCCATCTATTGCACATGCAACACAATACGGGGAAAATCAATGTCCCAGTGAAGCATGGCGACGGAAATCCTTGTCCAAGTAATCTGCTACTCCATGCACAAAACGGCTCACCCGAGCCCGCTGATCCTCCACCAACTCCGGAGTATATTTAGATAACCAGGTGAATTCCAATGCATACTCCTCAAAATACATGTTACCCTGCTTCAGATTCACAAACTCGGCCTCCTTGAGCTCCCTCATCTCCCGAGGGAAGAACTTATCCATGAATGTAGTGTGAAACTCATCCCAACCTATCGGGCCTACATCCGCCGCCTTGGCATCTCTCCATTGCTTAATCCATATATGTGTTACCCCTTTTAGCTGGTAGGAGGTCAATTCAATGCATTCCCCATTGTTCACCCCCATAACCTGGGTGATTTTCAAAATCTCCTCTATAAAATCGTGTGGATCCTCGTCCACCTTTGACCCCGTGAACTCTGGAGGGCTCATCCTCAAGAAATCCTTCACCCTAGCTGCCACTGTATTCCCATTATGAGGGAAATGTGCCACCATCTGATTCTGGACCTGGGGAGTCATGGCCTATGCCAGTATTTGAATCGTTTCCCTAAACTCAGCGTGGGCGGCTGACTCTAGTACGTGCTCCTCATGAACGGGTGGAGCTGGTTGATGCTCACCATCATGGGCACACTCATGATCATTACCAGTACCATCTCTCCTGGTGTTTACTCTACGTGGAGACATGATTGTGCAAATGCGAATAGCTAGAAGAGTAAAGGGCGTTCATCGCATGACATAGATCATGAAAGAAGGGAACATTTCTTAAACGTCTAGTATCCTCTTCGTCGTAAGTGTAGCACGCTTCACAACCATGAAAAAGACTCTACTTGATGCGGCTTTCAGACTCCCTAGGACACTTCAAAACCTATGGCTCTGATACCAAGTTTGTCATGACCCAGACGTACACCCGAATTGTAGATATGGGACAATGAGCCCCGAGAGACCCCATGTCGACCCATGGCATGAGCATACTTCTAATCCAATCACATGAGTTGAAGACTTAACTTGTAATAATGTAATCATAAAATAACCAGAGGGAAATTACAGTACAAGACTTATAAAATACGACTGAATACAACTTGCAGTTTGATAAGCATCTAAACATGAAGGGCGGATTGATGGGACAACTCCCCAACTAATCCAACATATAGAAATTGAAAGAAACAACATAAATGATGAACATACAACCCTTGAAACATGATGACACACTAAGAGCACTGAGAGCGAATCTAAAACTATCTACGGGTGAGGATGAGCCTGAGAACTGGGACTTGTATCATGAAACGATATAGCATAGAAGGTATGCGGTCAGTACGTGGAATGTACTAAGTATGCAAGGTAAGTAAAATGGACGTTTAAAACATATATCAAATTCATAAGTGATCATAAGAGTAGGACGTCATGCTTGTATCATAAATCATAATAACATATCATATGGCTCAAAGTTTTCAAAACATTCGTAAAATAACATAATCATAATCATAATAGAAGAGATCTACTTAACATGTCTTGAGCCGACATACATGATCATAACATACATAAATCATGAGAAACAGTGGAGATTCTCTTAACCGACATACCCCATATGAGCACACATGAAGCCTGACTTGTAACCCTAGCCGGGAGGGTGTTCGTACCTTGCCAAAGATAGAACCATGAAAGTGTGATAGCTCCATGAAAAGGGGCCATTTGGGCCAGGGACTAACATGAAAAGGTCCCAACATACCTACAGTGGCACGTAGTTCGTCAGATTCGGGGCTTAACCTGAGCGCCGAACCTACTCAGTGTTCGACACTACTCCCAAAGCATATATAGTGCTCATAATAATACATACATGAGCTCATGGACTAGTTAAATCATAATAATCGTAGACATGCTTGAACATATGTGATCTAGCCATGACATGAGGCCCGTAAGTCGGCCAAAAACATAATTCATGATTAATAAGATTCATACTTACATGTAGAATATGCATATAACTTGATTTTCTTAAAATCATAATGGGTAACATAATAAATTCATAATTTAAAACAAAATTCATGTTGTGCTTGTAAAGAGCATCAATGAGAAAATAGATCATAAATGGATTCATCATGGGGCATGCATAATTAAGCTTAATTGCTTGAAAATCAAATAAAAAATATTATAATCAATTTAAATCTCAAAAGATGATCAAAATTCATAGATTATGATAAGATTTCAAGATCACAAAATCCATAATTAAATCATTAGATTTATATAAACAATTACAAAACCCCATGAGTTTTTGATAAATTTTAAGTTAAATCATAGAGTAGAAGCATGGGCGTGGAAGGATTCACCCATTAATGACCTTACATACCTGGGATTATCTGGTTCTTAACTTCCCTTGCTAGCCAAAGATGGAATTTAGAGGAATTGAGAAAGAGCACCTTGAATCATCTTCTAATCTCCTCTATATACTCTTGCATGCATGAATGAGGCTTAACATAAACTTAACCCCTTAAAAGACCCCATTCAGACCTTAAAATAATGTAGTTTAGGCCTTAGGAGTTTAGGAATTATGAAAACACCCTTACTAAAAATGCAAAATTTCTGGTTGCCAGTCCCCACGAGGGACCTCACGAGTCATTGCCAAGGGCACGACTCATGAACTGGACCCATCATGCTCACTGCTCAAAATCACTCAGGGGACCCCACAAGTCATGGTGGCTGACCACGACTCATGGTCACTACCCGTAATCCCCACTGCCCAAAACCTTGACCCACAATACCCTCCAACCCACGGGTGACCTCCCGAGTCGTGAGGATTGACCACGACTCATCGTCATGCTCGTGGCCTCCTCAACCTACGCCTGTCAACCTTGCTGACCATGAGTCACCTCACGACTCGTGGTCACTCCTCACGATCTAGCTCATGGGTCATCCTGAGGTCTGGTGCAAATTTCCAATTTTTCTCCATTTTGACTCCCAGGGGTGATCTTTAGGTTCTCGGGGTATAACAGCGGGGTGCCACCCCCTACCACCGCCTATGCCTATATATATGAGCCTCCTTTGATTAATTTAAATCATTTCAATATAAGACCTCGACCCAAAACAGAGAAGGCACACAACTTTGATCGTATTTCCGTCAAATTGTGCTATCAAACGCCGTCCAAATGGAAATTAACTTTCGTTAACAAGTTCTAGTCCTACGAAAAGAATTTCTAAGGATTTATTTCTTGAAAGTTTGCTCGGTATACCAGAACCCCCGGAGTAAAGATTATCGAAATTACTCCAAATTGAATCCTAAATGGCTATAGGTATTAGGTAAGCATTTATCCCTTCTGAACTCTCGAGAAATTGTGGGTTTTCAATCGAGTTATTCAGAGTTGAATTATAGTTAATATTATTATCGAAAGATACTGTTATTTGCCAAATTTAGTATTGATATTAGTTCTATTCTCTCAGCATAAGGGTTGCAGTTGAGTGGAATCACTGGTTATAGGTTGGAACTAATCAGATAAACGAGAATAGACATACGAGGTATGTTAAGGCTAATCTCTTCGGCATGTTATTCCTATCGTAGAGTAATACGACCTATGTCCGTGTAAAGAAGCCAAAAACATGTATGTTGTGGTTAGCTACTACAGTTAGTTTGAGATTAACGTTTACTATTTTTGTTGGGACTGACCCCACCTTATATAGCCTTTTGTCAATCAACATTAGGGTTACTAGCTGTGTCATCGCATATGGAGCTATACAAATTGCTCAGAGGAGCTATATGTTGTCCGATGGGACTATATTTTGGCCCAAGAGCTATCCATACTACAGTTCATCAACGAATGGACTCCTACTTTTATGTCGTATTTGCATCACTGATCCTCCGTCGAGCCTTGTGTGTCTAGGGTGCAGTTACAGGAGCCCATCAGGCTCAGACACAGCTACTGGAGTCCAATGAGCTAAGTTGCAAACCTAGAGGCCAAGTAGGTTGGCTACAGTTACCCATTGACTCATATTGACTATGTTAGGGGTATATAGGTTGAAGTGTACTCACCAGGGATTATGGGGGCCCAGGTGGGTTATTCAATATTGGTTGTACCTTCCAGGCTTATGGGGGTCAAGTAAGGTTCTCGCTTGTATTATTTACTTATTAGTTATACGGCTTGTTGTGAGGCTATTCAGGTTATAATTCTTACCCTTTCCATTGGTCGCTTTCAGTTCTATTATTAGTTCTACACAATCATTTCAATTACTTCCTTACATATTCGGTATATATTGCACTGACGCCCATCTTAAGGGTGTTGTATTACTTGCCTGCAGGTACGGATAGTCGTGGTTAAGGACCTCCCTAGATGCCAGCTAGAGTCAGCAGTTCAGTCAGCTCCTTTTCTCCGAAGTTGATAGTTAGAGAAGGTTCGTTCTTTTGTTATGCAGATTTTAAGGAGGTCAGGGCCCTGTCCCGACTATTATTCCACTCCTAGAGGCTTGCAGGCTACAAATTCTCAGGTGCTGGTTGTTGTTGGCCGTGTGGGGCATATGTATGCTTTATTTTGTGTATGTTGGTCGTGCGGGGCCTAGTTTAGCTATTAATTAGAAGCCTTGTCGGCAATAGCTTGTGTGACTGCCTGTTTTCCTTTAGTTATTACTAGACAGCATGATGGTCTTGTCTGCCCACATAGGATTCTATTTATCGTCTTGTTAATGGGTTAGCTGTTTTCTTTTACAGGTGTTGCATGGCCTTATCAGCTCAAGGTTGTAATTACAGCTGAGATATAGTAGTTTATTTTCTTTATTTTGAGTGCTGGCAGGCACCAGAGGTGCTTGTACCCAGCCAGGTTAGCCAATGTCCTAGTATCGCATTAGGTGTCAGTCATGCCTCCTAAGATGGAGCGTGACAAACTTGATTTCAGAGCAGGTCTTATAACAGGGAGTCTGCAAGCTGTGTCAAGTAGAGTCTTATCTATGGGTGTGTTTTGCACTACATTCTATAGGCAGGAGGCTACGAGGCATAGTAGTGTGGTTACCCTCCTTTCTTCTCAAGTCATTCTATAGAGCTATGTCATATAGGGTAACTCCCTAAGCTCACCTTGCTTATTTTCATAGGAAATGTCTAACACATGACAGACCACGATTGGTCGGGAGCTAGATGTTGCGGCAGGAGAGGGCACTAGCAGGGTGCCTAGTTAGAGCCGGCCCGATCCGAGGGAGATAAGGAGACTTCATCCTGGTCTCCCCAGCATTCTCTTCCACGCTAGAAGCCCCTAGAGCAGCAGATATGTCAGCACCAACCCTAATAGTCCCTTAGCGGTATTATGGTATCAGAGTTGGAAAAGGTCCAGAGGAAGAGACGTACCCCCTCTGACTTGGTTTAATTTTTCAGAGGCCGCATATCAGATCATCGTGGATAGTTAGGTCTCGATGAAAGTTCACGAGCATCAGGCTCACAGCAGTAGAGGGGGCCAAATTAGAGGGGACCAGTGGTACCACATTGCAGTACCTGTCATAGGCCATATCTAGGGAGGTGCAGGTATGGTTCCACTGCCTATTATTCCTGTGGATAGGAGGTACATGTAATGAGGGATTGTCCGACTAGACACCATGGTGGTTGGGACAAGTAGAATAGATCCTCGACAAGTTCATATTCCCTACCACCTTCTGCAAGGCGCAGACCCTTAGCTCTAGCTAGCAGAGGCCGAGGTAGACTAGGGGCGTCTAGTTCAGGTAGCGATCAGGATCGCATGTATGCACTACCGGGACGACAGGAGTCAGAGTCCTCATCCGATGTTGTGACAGGTATGCTGGATGTTTGTTCTCACTTAGTTTATGCTCTAATATATCTAGGTTCCACTCTATCTTATGTTACTCCACTAATGGCCCAGTGGTTCAGTATAACACCAAAATTAGTTCAGCGACCTTTCTCGGTGTCTACACCCGTCGGTGACTCTATTAATGCAAAAAAGAATTTACCGGGGTTGTACAGTAGAGATTGTTGGTCTCCAAACTTTAGCAGATTTAGTGGAGCTGGAAATGATTGATTTTGATGTATTTTGGGTATGGATTGGTTGGAACCCTGTTACGTCACTGTAGAGTGTTGAACCTGAACTGTTCGATTTTGTTTTCCAGGGAGGTCATACGAGAATGGAAAGGCAATACAACTACGCCAAAAGATAGGTTCATATCCTATCTTTTGGGGCAAGAAATTGATAAAGAAAGTTTGTATTTACCATATTGTCAGGGTTTGAGATGTGCAAGAAGAATCCCCGACTCTTCAGTCCATCTCAGTGGTTAACGAGTTCCCAGATATGTTTCCAGACAAACTTCTTGGTACTCCCCCAAAACGGGAAATCGATTTTTCTATTGACTTGCTATTAGGTACTCAGCCAATATCCATCCCTCTGTACCAAATGGTTCTTGTTGAATTGAGAGATTTGAAAGAACAGTTGAAAGACCTGTTAGATAAGGGCTTTATCCGGCCGAGTACTTCATTGTGGGGTGCGCCAGTTCTGTTTGTAAGAAAGAAAGATGGCTCACTATGTATGTGTATAGATTATCGACAGCTGAATAAAGTCACTATTAAGAATAAATACACTCTTCCCAGGATAGATGACTTGTTTGATAAGTTGCAAGGGGCGAAATATTTTTCCAAGATTGACTTAAGGTCAGGATATCATCAGGTATGGGTTTAGGAGAAAGATATCTTGAAGACATCTTTCAGGACCAGGTATGGTCATTTTGAATTTCTAGTAATGTCCTTCGGGTTGACGAATGCCCCAACAGTATTCATGGATCTGATGAACAATATCTTCACGACATATTTAGATCTATTTTTGATAGTATTCATCGGTGATATTCTAGTGTATTCTTGTTCAGAAGAGAAACATAGAGATTATTTGCGAACGATACTTCAGATTCTCAGAGATCGCCAGTTATATGCAAAATTTCTAAATGTGAGTTCTGGTTGAATTCCTTAGCTTTCTTGGGCCATATTGTATCAAATGTTGGTATTCAGGTTGACTCACAAAAAATTGAGGCAGTCAAGACATGGCTTAGACCCACAACTCTAATTGAAGTTCGCAGTTTTCTAGGGTTAGCCGGATATTACAGAAGGTTCGGTAGAAGGATTTCTACCCTATAAGTTCCATTGGCCAGATTAACTCAAAAAGCAGCCAAGTTCTACTGGACCGAGGCCTTTGAGCAGAGTTTCCAAGAGTTGAAAAATAGATTGAAACATCGTCACTAGTATTGGCCTTACCGGAAGGTTCGGAGGGTTATGCCGTATATTGTGATGCTTCAGGCGTTGGGTTAGGATGTGTTCTGATGCAACACGACAAGGTGATTGCCTATGCTTCGAGGCAGCTAAGCAAGTGCGAAAAGAACTACCCGAACCATGATTTGGAATTAGCTGTAGTGGTTAATGCTTTGAAAATATGGAGGCATTACTTGTATGGTGCTCATGTGGATATTTTTACTGATCATAAAAGCCTCCAAAACATCTTCACAGAGAAAGAATTGAATTTGCGGTAGCGTTGTTGGTTAGAATTGCTGAAAGACTATAACATGATCATTTTATTCCACCTAGGGAAGGCTAATATTGTAGCAGATGCTCTTAGCCTTAAATCTATGGGAAGCTTGGCACATCTAAGGCCAGAACAATAGGAAATGACTCGAGAACTACACCGGTTAGCCAGCTTAGCCGTCCGGAGAGTAGACACAGAGGATAATGGGATTGTGATTCAGAATATAGTAGTATCATCCCTAGTTGTAGAGGTGAAAGAATGGCAGTATGAGGACCTGAGCCTAGCGCAACTCAGAGATAAGGTTCAGCGGGGTGAATTAATGACCTTTGAGTTGACGGAAGACGGGGTCTTGAGATTCAGAGGTTGCCTCTGCGTTGCAGATATAGCAGGGCTCTGCCAGCAGATTATGGCGGAGGTACATTATTCTCGTTACTCTCTTCACTTAGGCTCGATGAAGATGTACCATGACATAAAAGAGATATACTGGTGGCTTGGAATGAAAAAGGGTGTTGCTGAATTTTTAGCATAGTGTCCTAACTTCCAGCAAGTAAAGGCTGAACATCAGAAACCCCGCGGATTAACGCAAGAGATAGCGGTGCCTATGTTGTAATGGGAAGCAATTAATATGGACTTTGTGATAGGATTACCCCACACCACACATAGATTAGATTTTATTTGGGTCATTGTCGACAGATTAACGAAGTCATCCTAGTTCTTTCCAGTTAGGACTACCTTTGTCACGACCCAAATGTACACCCGGATCGTAGACACGAGACAAGGAGCCCTGAGAGACCCCAAGTTGACCCATGGCATGAGCGTACATCTAATTCAATCACATGAGTGGAAGACTTAACATAAAGAATGTATTCATAGCATAGCATAAGGGAGAATCAGTACAAGACTTATACAATACGGCGGAATACAACTTGTAGTCTGATAAGCCTCTAAACATGAAAGACGGATTGATGGGACAACTCCCCAACTAATCCAACATAAAGAAACTAAAAGAACAACATAGAGTATGAACATACAGCCCTCGAAACATGAGGACTCACCAAGAGTGCTGAGAGCGAATTTGAAACTATCTACGGGTGAGGATGAGCTTGAGAACTGGGACCTGTATCATGAAACGATACAACATAGAAAGTATGTGGTCAGGACGTGGAATGTACTTAGTATGCAAGGTAAGTAAAACAAATATTTAAACATATATGAAATTCATAAGTGATCATAAGAGTAGGACGTCATGCTCGCATCGTAAATCATAATAACATATCATATGGCTCAGGATTTTCAAAACATTTGTAACATAACATAATCATAATCATAACAGAAGACATTTACTTAACATGACTTGAGCCAACATACATAATCAAAACATGCATAAATCATAAGGAATAGTGGGAGATTCTCTTAACCTCATACCCCATATGAGCACACATGAAGTCCGACTTGTAACCCTAGTCGGGAGGGTGTTCGTACCTTGCCAAGGGTAGAACCATGAAAGTGTGACATCACCATGAAAAGGGCCATTTGGGCCAGGGACTAACATGAAAGGGTCTCGACATACCTACGGTGGCACGTAGTTCATGATTCGGGGCTTAACCAGAGTCGCAAACCTACTCGGTGTTCGATACTATTCCTAAACCATATATAGTGATCATAGTATAATATGTAAGAATTCATGGTCTAGTTAAATCATGATAATCATAAACATGCTTGAACATATGTGATCTAGCCATGACATGAGCCCCGTGAGTGCGCCAAAAACATAATCCATAATTCTAGGTTTCATGCATATTTGTAGATCATACATATAACTTGAAAACCATCAAATCATGATGGGTATTCAAATATATTCATATTTCGAAACATAAATCATGCTGGGCTTTTAAACATCAACAATGAAAATAGTAGATCATAAATCGATTCATCATGCGGCATGCATAATTAAGCTTAATTATTTAGAAAATCAAAATCAACAATATTATAATCAATTTAAATCTCAAAAGATGATCAAAATCCATAGATTATGATAATATTTCAAAATCACAAAAACCCATAATTAAATCATTTGATTTTTATAAATATATTACAAAACCCCATGAGTTTCTGATAAATGTTAAGCAAAATCATAGAGTAGGAGCATGGGTGTGGAAGGATTCACCCATTGATGACCTTACATACCTGGGATTATCAAATTCTAAACCTCACTTGATGACCCAAGAAGAAATTGCAGTGGATTAATGAATTCTAGGCTTGATTCGCTCCCTAACTTCCTCTACCTTGCATGCTTGAAAGAATGGAGTGAAATCTGAACTTAATCCCTTTATATTTCCCTATTCATAACCCAAAACGTCATTGTTTAGGCCTTAGGATCTTAGAAATTTACGTAAAAGCCCTTACTAACTCACAGGGAAATAACTGTCAAGGGTCCCAAGGAGTGACCTGACGACTCATTGCCAGTCCTCAAGATCCGTCACATTGCCCATTAAGTACACTGTCTGAACTGGTCACTAGAACCTCTAATGGACGACATAACAATTCGTTACCTGTGGTCACTAGTCGTGGCCACCACTCTTCACATTCACTACCTCTTTAAAACCATTTTATTAAAATTCCTCCCCAACGACTCACATCATGACTCGTTGCCTAACATGAAGAGTCTTGGTCTCCTTCTGTTAAGTACATAGGTCGATCCTCCTATTTTATTTTTCAACTTCACCCCACGGCTGACTTGACGACTCGTGGTGGCTGACCACGAGTCGTTCCCTCGCCCATGGGGACCTTCAACCATCCTTTCACACAAGTCTCCCCACGAGTCACCTGACGACTCGTGGGGTCTCCTCACAAGTCGTCTAATGACTCGTCTTGTGCCCGCAACCCAAATTTTCAGTTTTTCCCCGTTTCAACTCCTAAGTCCGATATTTGAGTCCTCGGGGTATAACAATATCTCTCCCTTGGGAATATTCGTCCTCGAATGTTAGAAACATGTAGAAAATTAAGAATCAAGCAATCACCATATATAAATACTGATCATTTATGTTGAAAACTGACGGATTGACTACCTCCGAAAAGATCTACATAACTGAACCGAATTTAGACATCACATACATTTACCTATCATAAAACCAACTTGTGCGCATGAACAGAACATGAAAACTGATTAGAGGTTTAGCGAAAAAACTGATACCTCAGGTCAGAACTGAGCTGGTAGAGAATAAATGTGGATATTTCGCCATCATATCTGCTTCAGTTTCCCGCGTAGCTCCCTCAACAAGCTAAATTTTCCATAAAACCTTAACTGAGGCTACTTCCTTGTTCCTTAGCTTACGGACTTGACGATCTAATATTTCCACCGGAATTGCTTCATAGCTGAGGCTATCCTTTACACCAACGCTTTCCACCGGGACTACTAAAGATGGATCACCTAAACACTTTTTCAACAGCGACACATGAAACACAAGATGAACCTAAGATAACTCCGAGGGCAAGTCCAACTCATACACCACATTACCAAGTCTCCTCACAACCCAGTAGGGACCAACATAGCGGGGACTGAGTTTCCCTTTCTTTTCGAACAGCATGACTCCCTTCATGGGAGATATCTTTAGAAATACCCAATCGTACACCTCAAATTCCAAATATCTTCTCCTCACATCAGCAAAGGATTTCTAATGACTCTGAGCGATCTTCAGCTTGTCCCTTATCAACTGAACCTTTACCATGGCCTCATGAACCGAATATGGTCCTATCATAGATGCCTCACCAACCTCAAACCATCCGATGGGGGATCCACACCTCCGCCCATAGAGAGCTTCGGACGGTGCCATTTGGATACTAGAGTGATAGCTGTTATTATAAGCAAACTCGATTAAGGGAAAATGATCATCCCAACTACCTTTAAAATCCATAATACATGCCCTAAACATGTCATCGAGAGTCTGGATTGTTCGTTTGTCTTGGCCATCTATTTGCAGATGAAAGGCTGTGCTGAGCTTGACTTGTGTCCCAAGTCCCTTCTAAGAAGACCGCCAGAACTGGGAGGTAAACTAAGTACCTCGGTCTGAAATAATAGAAAAGGGCACTCCATGAAGTCGAACCAACTCCCGAATATAAAACTTGGCATAATCATCTGCTGAATCTGCGGTCTTTTCTGGTAGAAAGTGTGCAGCCTTGGTTAACCGGTCTACCACCATCCAAATGGAATCATAGTGTCGGCGAGTATAGGGTAGGCTTGAAATGAAATCCATATTAATCTCTTCCTACTTCCAAGTGGGAATGTTAATATCCTGAAGTACGCCTCCTTGCCTTCGATGTTCAACCTTCACTTACTGGTAATTCGAACACTTGGCTAAGAATTTTGCAATATCCCTCTTCATGCCATCCCAACAATAGATTTCTCCCAGTTCCCGATACATCTTCGTGGATCCTGAATGGATAGAATATATGGTACCATGTGCCTCATGCAATATCCGAACTCTCAATTCATCAGCGTCTGGGACACATAGGCAACCCTAGTATTGTAACACACCATCTCCCCCTTAGGAGAAAACCTCCACTTTTTGACTCCGCACCGCTTCCTTCAGCTTCCTCAAAATCGGATCCTCATCTTTCTTAGATTTGACATCAACCATCAAGGACGATTTTGACCCATTCTGCACAACAACACCGCCATCAGTCGACTTGATCAATCTAACTCCCAATCTTGCAAGCCGGTGGACATCCTTCACCAACTCCTTCTTTCCCCATCCACGTGGGACACGCTCTACATAGAGAGCCTACTAAGTGTATCCGCCACCACATTAGCCTTGCCCTGGTGGTAAAGAACACTCATATCACAGTCCTTTAATAACTCTAACCACCTCCTTTGTCAAAGATTGAGATCTTTCTACGTGAACACATATTGTAAGCTCTTGTGATCCGTGAATACATCCATGTGCACCCCATACAAGTAATGCCTCCATATCTTCAATGCGAACACCACCACGGCCAACTCGAGATCATGGGTCGGGTAATTCATTTCGTGAACCTTTAACTGTCGAGAGGCATATTCTATTACTTTCCCATGATGCATCAACACGCATCCTAGTCCGACTCTCGAAGCATTACAATATAAAACAAAGCCTTTTGTGCCCTCGGGTAAAGTCAACACTGGTGCTGAAGTGAGTCGGGTCTTCAATTCTTGGAAGCTTTCCTCACAAGCCCCCGACCATTGGAACTTCACTTTCTTATGAGTCAACTTGGTCAAAGGTGATGCAATAGATGAGAAACCCTCAACAAATATTCGGTAGTAACCTGCTAGGACCAAAAAACTCCAAATTTCTGAAGGACTCATCGGTCTAGGCCAATTCTTCACCGCCTCGATTTTCTGAGAATCTACTTTTATGCCCTCACCTGACACCACATGGCCCAAAAATGCCACCATGTCCAACAAAAACTCGCATTTGCTAAACTTTGCATATTATGGATGATCCTTGAGGGTCTAAAGCACTTTTCGCAAGTGAGAGTCATGCTCCTCCTCGCTCCGAGATCATATAAGAATGTCATCAATGAACAAATCACGAACATGTCCAGATATTGCTTGAACACCCTGTTCATCAAGTCCATGAAAGCTGCAGGGGCACTAGTTGGTACAAAAGACATAACAACAAATTCATAGTGACCATACCGAGTTCTGAAAGCAGTTTTCAGGATGTCACTCTCCCGAGCTCTAAGCTGGTGATACACGGAACTTAGATCTATCTTTGAGAAACACCTGACACCCTGGAGCTAGTCAAATAAATCATCGATCCTGGGCAAGGGGTACTTGTTCTTGACAATGACCTTATTCAGTTGTCGATAATCAATACACATCCGAAGGGATCCATCCTTCTTTCGAACAAAGAGAATCGATGCACTCCATGGAGACTTTCTCAATCTAATGAAACCCTTATCCAACAAGTCTTTCAATTGTTCTTTTAACTCTTTTAGCTCAGCTGGAGCCATCCTGTAAGGAGGAACGGATATAGGTTGCATATCAGGAAATAGATCAACACCAAAATCAATTTTCCTCTCCGGACGAACACCTGGCAAATCATCGGGGATAACCTCCGGATACTCACACACCACTGGGACTGACTGAATAGTCGGGGTCTCGGACTCTACATCCTTAACCCTAACTCCTAACTAGGTGGTCCATACAACCCTTAGAGATTATTTCCTGACCTTAAGGTATGAAATAAACCGATCTCCTTGTACGGATGAACTACCCTTCCATTCCAAAACTAACTCACTCGGAAACCGAAATTCCACCGCACGGGTTCTACAATTAATCAAAGCGTAACATGCAAACAACCAATCTATACACAAAATGATGTCAAAGTCAGTCATGGCCAATTCTACTAAGTCTATGGAGGTAACCTTATGCAACACCGTAATGGGGAAACCTCTATACACCCGCCTAGCTACCAATGATTCACCGACTGGAGTAGATACGGAGAACGGTTTTGACAAAATTTCAGGACTAACTCCAAAACTACTAGAAATATAAGGGGTCACAAAAAACAAAGTAGCTCCTGGATCTAACAAAGCATAAGCATCAGTATGGAAGACTTGCAACATACCCATGACCACATATGGCGAAGCCTCCTGCTCTTGGCGAAGCATTAGGGCATAAAACCTATTTTGGCGCTGACCACCTGCTGAACTAGTGGGGCACCCTACTGAGGGGGTCATGCTTCTAGAGCGTAGAACTGTCTATAAGGCAATCTCTGATCCTCTGTCTAGGTTTTCCACACCCGAAACAAGCATCCACGCCGACCAGGCACCTTCCAAGATGATTCTTGCTACACTTCGCACAAACTGGAAAAGTGTGCTCCACCTGCATGCTACCATGATCCCTCAAGTCTGTAGCCCTGCTCCTATGGTCTCCCTAGACCTGGATGGCGTGCTGGCCGATGATAGAGCTGGAGTAATAAACTTGTGTCAGGTCTGCTGATATGGTCCACCTCCTGACCTAGCCTGAGAAACCCCGTAGCTGTTGGTCTTGGCCCTCTTATCCTATCCCTACATCCTGTAGACTGACTTCATCTTCTGCGCATACAATACGATACGGGGAAAATCAATGACTCGGTGAAGCATGGTGATTCGGCAATCCTTGTCCAAGTAATCTGCTACCCCATGCAAAAAATAGCTCACCCGAGCCCGTTGATCCACCACCAACTCCAGAGAATATTTCAATAATCGAGTGAATTCCAATGCATATTCCTTGACAGACATGTTACCCTGCTTCAGATTAACAAACCCGGCCGCCTTGAGCTCCCTCATCTCCCGAGGCAAGAATCGATCCTTGAATGCAGTGTGACACTCATCCCAACCTATCGGGCCTACAGTCGCCGCCCTAGCATCTCTCTATTGCTTAAACCATATATGTGCTACCCCCTTTAGCTGGTAGGAGGTCACGTCAATGCATTCCCCATTGTTCACCCCCATAACTTGGGTGATCTTTAGTATCTCATCTATAAAATAGTATGGATCCTCGTCCACCTTTGACCCCGTGAACTCCGGAGGGCTCATCCTCAAGAAATCCCTCACCCTAGATGCTGCTGCATTCCCATTCTAAAGGAGATGGCGCCACAGTCTGATTCTAGACCTGGGCTGTCGTGGCCTGTGCCAGCATCTGAATCGCTGCCCTAAACTCAGCGTGGGCAGCTAGCTCTGGTACATGCTCCTCATGAACGGGTAGAGCTGGCTGATGCTCACCATCATGGGCACCCTCATGATCATTTCCATTTCCGTTTCTCTTGGCATTTACTCGATGTGGAGGCATGATTCTGCAAACGTGAATAGCACGAATTAGAGGAGTAAAGGACGTCACGATTTTCAGACTCCCTAGGACACATAAACCTATGGCTCTGATACAAAGTTTGTCATGACCCAAACATACACTCGGATTGTAGAGACGAGACAAGGAGCCCCGAGAGACCCCAAGTTGACCCATGGTATGAGCATACATCTAATTCAATCACATGAGCAGAATACTTAACATAAAGAACGTATTTGTAGCATAGCATAAGGGAGAATCAGTACAAGACTTATACAATATGGCAGAATATAACTTGTAGTCTGATAAGCCTCTAACATAAAAGACGGATTGATGGGAAAACTCCCCAACTAATCCAACATCTAGAAACTTAAAGAACAACATAAAGTATGAATATACATCCATCGAAACATGAGGACTCACCAAGAGTGCTGAGAGCAAATATGAAACTATCTACGGGTGAGGATGAGCCCGACAACTGGGACCTGTATCATGAAACGATATAGCATAGGAATTATGTGGTCAATATGTGGAATGTATTGAGTATGCAAGGTAAGTAAAATGGATATTTAAACATATATGAAATTCATAAGTGATCATAAGAGTAGGACGTCATGCTCGAATTGTAAATCATAATAACATATCATATGGCTCAGGATTTTCAAAACATTCGTAACATAACATAATCATAATCATAATAGAAGAAATTTACTTAACATGACTTGAGCCAACATACATAATCATAACATGCATAAATCATGAGGACAGTGGGAGATTCTCTTAACCGACATACCCCATATGAGCACACATGAAGTCCGACTGTCACCCAAGTCAGGAGGGTGTTCGTACCTTGCCAAGGGTAGAACCATCAAAGAGTGATATCACCATGAAAAGGGCCATTTGGGCTAGGGACTAACATGAAAGGGTCCCGACATACCTACGGTGGCACGTAGTTCATGAGATCTAGGCCTTAACCTGAGCCCCGAACCCATTCGGTGTTCGATACTATTCCCAAAACATATATAGTGCTCAGAATATAATATGCATGAATTCATGGGCTAGTTAAATCATGATAATCATAAACATGCTTGAAAATATGTGATCTATCCATGACATGAGACCCATGAGTTGGCCAAAAACATAATGCATAAATCATAGGTTTCATGCATACTAGGAGATCATACATATAACTTGAAAATCATCAAATCATGATGGGTATTCAATTAAATTCATATTTCAAAACATAAATCATGTTGGGCTTTTAAATATCAACAATGGAAATAGTAGATCATAAATCGATTCATCATGGGGCATGCATAACTAAGCTTAATAGTTTAAAAAATCAAAATCAACAATATTATAATCAATTTCAATCTCAAAAGATGATCAAAATCCATCGATTATGATAATATTTCAAAATCACCAAACCCATAATTAAATTATTTGATTTTTATAAATAGATTATAAAACCCCATGAGTTTTATTAAATTTTAAGTAAAATCATAGAGTAGGAGCATGGGTGTGGAAGGATTCACCCGTTGATGACCTTACACACTTGGGATTATCAGATTCTAAATCTCACTTGATAACCCAAGAAGAAATTGCAATGGATTCATGAATTCTAGGCTTGATTCACTCCTTAACTTCCTTTACCTTGCATGCATGAAAGAATGGAGTGAAATCTAAACTTAACCCCATTAAATTTCCCTATTCATAACCCAAAACGTCGTAGTTTAGCCCTTAGGATCTTAGAAATTTACGTAAAAGCCCTTACTAACTCGCACAAAAATAACTATCAGGGGTCCGAACAAGTGACCTGATCACTTGTTTCCAGTCCTCACGATCTGTCACCTTGCCCGTTAAGTACACTGTCTGAATTGGTCACTGGAACCTTTAATGGACGACATAATAATTCGTTACCTGTGGCCACGAGTTTTGGCCACCACTCTTCACGTTCACTGCCTCTTTAAAACCATTTTATTAAAATTTCTTCCAATGACTCACACCATGATTCGTTGCCTGACATGAAAAGTCGTGGTCTCCTTTCGTTAAGTACACTGGTGATCCTCCTATTTTATTTTTCAACTTCACCCCTCAACTGACTTGACGACTCATGGTGGCTGAGCATGAGTCGTTCCCTCGCCCATGGGGACCTTCAACCATCCTTTCACACAAGTCTCCACACGAGTCACCTGACGACTCGTGAGGTCTCCTCACGAGTCGTCCCACAACTCGTGGGGTCTCCTCACGAGTCGTCCCATGACTCGTCCTGTGCCTGCAACCCAGATTTTTAGTTTTTCCCCGTTTCAACTCCTGAGTTCGATCTTTGAGTCCTTGGGGTATAAAATCCTTCTCTGCCAAATACTATGTTGAGTTGTACATTAAGAATATAGTCCGACTACATCCCCATGGGGGTGGTGAAGGGAGATCCCCAATTGGTAGAAAAAAACCCACAACCCCTTGGGGTTACCTGTATCTATATTTCTGAAAGAGGGGCACAATTCACAGCTAGGTTCTGGTAGTCATCTCAGAAGGGCTTGGGGACACAGGTTAATCTGAGTATGGCATTCCACCCTCAGACTGATGGTCAGGCAGAGCACCCAATTCAGATGCTCGAGGATATGTTATGAGCATATGTGCTATACTTCCGAGGAAGTTGGGAAGAGCATCTACCCCTTATCGAATTTTCATAAATAACAGCTATCATTCTGCTATCCAGATGGTTCCTCATGAGGCCTTGTATGGGCAAAAATGTAGGTCCCCATAGGATGGCTCGAAGTAGGGGAGTCAGGGTTAATCAGACCTGATATGATCCACCTGTCAAAAGAGAAAGTGAGCTCATCATAGAACGGTTTCTAGTAGCCTAGAGTCGTCAAAAGTCCTATTTCGATGTGCGGCATAGGAACATGTAATTTAATGTTGACGATTGGGTGTTTCTCAAAGTTTTGCCGATGAAAGGCATGAAGAGATTTGGCAAGAAGGGAAAGCTTAGACCTAGGTTCATTTGTCCGTATCGAATCCTTTGAAGGATAGGCCGAGTGTCATATGAGTTAGAACTACCTTCAGGGCTAGAATCTATTCAACCAATTATTCATGTATCAATGCAGTGGAAATGTATAGGAGACCCATCCCGGGTTGTTCTAGTCGAGGATTTTCAAGTTACTGAAAAGTTGTCCTATGAAGAGACTCTAATTGCTATGCGAGATCAGCAGGTTTTTAGGCTAAGGACTAAAGATGTGGCCGCCGTTAAAGTACTGTGGAGGAATAGAAATAACGAAGAGATGACCTGGGAAGCTGAGGAAGGCATGAGATCTAGGTATCCTCACTTATTCCAAGATTGACCCAGAATATGCAGTAAGGTGAGGTTGTTGTTCAGTTGCTATTTACCTGCTTATATTATTATTACTATTTATTTGGTTACTTCGTTGTTGTGGAATAGTTGTTTTGGCATCCTGTGAGACGCCTATGTTGGGTTTTTCTGCATTTCAGGTTTTCAGATAGTCCATAATATAGAGGAGACTCTGCCGAAATCTTTTCTAAGTATTAGTCAAAAGAGTTAACTCCATTAATCCTGAAGATGAATTCGAGGACGAATGTTCTTAAGGGGGGGAGGATTTTACACCCCGTAAGATGTTAGCGGTTAGTGTGCGTGCATATGGATTTGTGATGAGTAATGAGAGTTTGACGCGTGCGGGAAGAGCCTCGGAAGCAAGGTCCGGCGAGGCCAAGCAGCGAGGGGCCAGTGCGACGCGCCAGCCTACCTGTGCATTAGGCAACACAGTGCGCCAGGCATGCCAGCGCCCTGGGACCAGCGCGGTAGGCATCCTGGCACGTTGAGCAGTGCGGGGAGCCACCCCCTTCCACCACCTAAGCCTATATATATGAGCCTCCTTTGATTAATTTAAATCATTTCAATATAAGACCTTTACTAAAAACAGAGAAGGCACACAACTTTTATCGCATTTCCATCAAATTATGCTATCAAATGTCATCCAACGCAAATTAACTTTGGGTAACAAGTTCTAGGCCTACAGGAAGCATATCTACGGAGTTATTTCTTGAAAATTCGCTCGGTATACCGAAACCCCGCCGAGTAAAGATTATTGAAATTACTCCAAATTGAATCCTAAACGGCCACAGGCATTAGATAAGCATTTCTCCCTTCTAAACTCTCAAGAAATTGTAGATTTTTTCCAAGTTATTCAGAGTTAAATTATAGATAATATTATTATTGAAAGATACCATAATTTTCCAAATTTAGTTTTGAAATTAGACCTATTCTCTCTACATGAGGGCTGCATTTGACTGGAAGCGCTGGCTACAGGTTGGAACTAATTAGATAAACGAGATTCGACATACGAGGTATGTTAAGGCTAATATCTTCAGCAAGTTATTCCTGTCGTATATAGCCTTCCATCGACCAACCTCATGGTTACTAGTTGTGTTATCGCCTACAGGCTATACAGATTGCTCAGAAGAGCAATATGTTGTTCGGTGGGACTATGTTTAGGCCCAAGGGCCATACTATAATCCATCCACGAATGGACTCCTACTTTTAAGACATATTGTCATCACTGACCCTCCATCGAGCCTTGTGTGCCTAGGGTGAAGTTACAGGAACCCATCAGGCTCAGACACAGTTATAGGAAACCAACGGGTTCAGTTACAGACCCAAAGGCCATGTAGGTTGGCTATAGTTACCCGTTGACTCATATTACCCGTTGACTCATATTTACCATGTTAGGGATATATAGATTGAAGTGTACTCGCCAAGGCTTATGGGGGCCCAGGTGGGTTATTCTGTGTTGGTTGTACCTTTCAGGCTTATGGGAGCCAAATAAGGTTCTTGTTTGTATTACTTACTTGTTAGTTATACGACAAGTGGTGAGGCTATTCAGTTTATAACTCTTACCCTTTCTATTCATCACTTTCGGTTCTATTATCAGTTTTACTTAGTCATTTCCATTACTTCCTTAATATTTGGTACATATTGTGCCGACGCCCATCTTTGGGGCACTGTATTACTTGCCTGCAGGTGCAGATAGACGTGGTTTAGGACCTACCTAGCTGCCAGCCAGAGTCAACAGTCCAGTCAGTTCCTTTTCTCCGAAGTTGATAGTTAGAGAAGGTTTGTTCTTTTGTTATGCAGATTTTGGATAGGTCGGGGCCTTGTCCTGACCACTATTCCATTCCTAGAGGCTTGTAGACTACATATTCTTAGTTGTTCGTTGTTGTTGGCTATGTGGGACCTATGTGTACTTTATTTTTTGTATGTTGGACATGTGGGGCCTAGTTTAGCTATTAATAAGTAGCCTTATCGGCTATAGCTTGTGTGACAGCCTGTTTTCCTTCAGTTATAACTAGACAGCATGGGGGTCTTGTCAGCCCACTTAGGATCCCCTTTATCATCTTGTTGTTGGGTTAGCTATTTTCTATTACAGGTGTTGCGTGGCCTTATCGGCCCGAGGCTGTAATTACAGCTGAGATATAGCATTTTATTTTCTTATTTTGAATGCTAGAAGGCACCAGAGGTGCTTGTACCCAGTCAGGTCTGCCTAGGTCGTAGTGTGGCATTAGATACCAGTCATGCCTCCTAAGGTGGGGCATGACAATCAATATAAATTTATATATAAAATAGCACTACAAAAAATATTGTATTTGATAATACTTTTTATGATGATTGCTTTATCAATATATCTCAAATCTCTGCCTAAGTAAATATTCAATTTTCTTTGAAGAGCATAATTATGAAAGTCATATTCAATTCAATTATGTAAAATAACTATCTTTAAGGTATGCATAATTTATAAACTTCTTATATATATTGACAAGTAATCACAATAATGATTCCAGTAATATCACAAATAAAAAATAATGAGACATATCATATTTTGTGTAGTAAAATCTTGACAATCTTTTCTGTCAATAAATTTTTTTTCTTTTTTTATTTTGATTTATGAGTAGTATTTTATCAAGGAATATTTTAATCATATTTTCATGAAATTTTGAATTTATTTATAATTGGTTAGCAAGACTTTTAAAGAAGTAAAAAATATGTGTAAAACAATTAAAATTCAGAATATCAAAATTAAGGTTTGATGTTAAAAAATAATTAAAATTCAAAATATTGAAATTAAGATTCGAACTAAGTTCACTTAAATATTGAGTTTTCCCGTTGGAACTATTAGTAATTAATCAATACATGAATTTTAACCTCAAATGATCTTTACTTCTATTTTTGTCCTTATTTTATTTTAGCACATGTGGTCCTTTAAGTTTGTAAAATTAAACACTTCTAACACAATTAATGTAATATTCAGATTTAAATTTTTTAAAAAGTAATGTCAAGTGTTTTCTAAGTGAGTGATCTTAAAAGGACACATGATATTTAAGATAAAAAAATTATACTCTTAAAATTACATTACATCTTAATTAATGAGATATATATGTTGCAACTAATTACTTGATAAGAACTATTTATATATTTTTAGAACAATTAAATATCTCAAAATCAAAAGAGAAACTTTAAATTAATCATTCAATATATAATAAGTTTTAGTACATATAGTTTGTTCCTCTTCTAAGATTTCTTGAGTTTTACATAGACTTTTTGCTTTTGTGTCTCTATAGGTACTTTTTCTTATTTTTACTTTTTTATTTAAATATATAAAGTGATGCTTTGATTTGTTTTATTTTGACTTTTATTTTAGTTTTTGAATATTTAATTTTTGCAAAGTACATATAGATTTGAAGTTATAAATTTATTTGTTTATATTATATTTTGAAAGAAAAACAAACAATAATTTTAGACGTCATATGTCACATCCCACCTTGGGAGGCATGATTACCACCTAATGCCACATTGAGACCTGAGCTGACCTGGCTGGGCATATGCACCTTTGGTGCCTTCCAGCAACTCAAATCAAGAAAACAAACTGCTATATCTCAGCTGTAAACATAGCCTCGGGTCGAAAAGGCCACGTAGTAAGCCTGTAAAAGAAAACAGCTAACGCGACACCATAACAATAAAGGGGATCCTATGCAGCCGACAAGACCGCCATGTTGTTTAGTCCTAACATAATGAAAACCAGCCGTCATATTCATAGTATAACCGACAAGGCTACTAACTAAAAGCTACATTAGGCCACACACGGCCAACATGCAAAATATACATACATAGGCCCTACACGGCCATCAATAATCAAATAATTGAAAATTATAGTCTGCAATCCTCTACGAGTAAAATAGTGGTCGGGACAGGACCCCGACCTACCAAAAACTGTACAACAAGAGAGCAAACTTCCACTACCTGGAAACTCCGAATGAAAGGAGATGACCAATCTGCTGACTTCGAATAGCTGTTAACGGAGATCCTGTAACCTATCTGTCTGAACTTGCAGGCAAGTATGCAGCGCTCCATAGTTGGGTGTTAGTATAATATATACCGAATATGTAAGGCAGTAATAAAACTTGATAAAGAACTGAAAGTAATCAGCAACAAGGAGCAGAAGTTAACCTGTAAGCTTTCTTATCCATAACCGACATCTCGTAAACCACTACACAAATAAGAACTGAAGCTGCACGACTATATATTCATTAACTACTAACAAACAAGTATGCAAACAAGAACATAACCTAGACCCCATAATCATGAAAGGTGGAAGAAATACAGAAATAACCTACGGGGCCCCCCAAAAGCCCTAGCAAGTACAACTCAATCTATATACCCCTAACTAGGTCCTTATGATTATACTAGTAACTATAGCCAACCTACCTAGCCTCTAAGTCTGCAACTAAGCCCACTGGACTCCTGTAACTGTTTTTGAGCCCGTTGGGTTCCTATAACTGCAGCCTAGATACACAAGGCTCGACGGAGGGTCAGTAATGCTAGTATGTCATAAGAAGTGGTCCATACATGGATGGACATAAATATGGCATTATAGGCCTAAATATAGTCCTTTCAGACATCACATAGCTCCCCTAAGCGACATCACATTGCTTCACTGGATGATATCACAAAGCTCCTTTGATTGATCCATAGCCCCGTAAGCGACGACACAGTTAGACACCCTAGAGTTGGTCAACGGAAGGCTATCCTAGGTGGGGTCAATCCCAACTAATGTACTACATTTTAGTCTCAATCTAGCCAATCAAAAGGCATATCTGGACCCTTAGGCCTAATGCAACCACTACTCAATCCTATAATAGCTTGTATAGCTGCCAACTGGCACACCCCGTGTGCTTACACCTGACCAGAGGATCCTAGCAGTGATTATAATCTCTAATGGCGCAGACAAAATAAGGCGAGGTCCAGAGTGGCCTAAGCGATACCTTGAAGGTCAAGCTAAAACAATGATAGCTCATAAGCGAACAGTAAGGTCGTAGATGACCAACTATTTAGTTCCTCCTCTTAGAAAAATTAGGGGGTTGCTACTGATCGACATGCTTCTAAGAAGTCATCCTTAACTCTCTACAGGTAGTTTACTATTACTCTTAGCCTAGAAGTAACACAGTGATACTCTAGTCCTAGTCCTTTATACCTTAACTTAGTATATCTAGATTTCATATGGCTCCTCTGGGAGATTCATAGCCTCATAGGTAGGTATATCTGGACCTAGTCCTTCGTAGCAACCTATACTTGGGCGTCTATAAAAGTAGCCTGGGATGTTGGCACATATCTAATTACTAATAAGGTTCCTTCCTTGGGGTATAATCTAGTCTGTCAGACTTGGAACAACTAGAGTGGTTCCTGAGCTACCTGTTGGACAAGAATTGAGTCGGCTGAAACTAAAGGTCACTTACTGCAGCCAATCATATAGAAAGTTGTTGCTCAGTTCACTAGGCAACCCTGGTGCCATTGACTCAAAGATAAGACCACCCTATCCCAATTTTGGCCCTGGAGGCGTCAAGGTATGCCAACGGTCCCTGAGCAAGCTTCACTAATAATATAGGCATCAAACTAAACGTTATATCGCCCAGCTAAGCCTTATGTTGTAAAACATACCAAGTTAGGCCCCACAACTAACCATAAACATCTATTGCCTTGGCATGATAGCAAAACATCAGAATACCTCTAAATGGTAAACAGGTGAATGGGGAACTCTCCATGGTGCACCCAACATTAGTCATACTTAACATACCCTTTCCCAATGAGGATACTATGGTATAATCTCAACACGTCTTATAGAAGCTAACCACAACATACATAATCCTTACCTAGTAGCAGCAACTAATTACAATATATAAGATCATTATTTACTTGTGAGGGCATAGGTCATATCACTATACGATGAGAATAACTTGTCGAAGAGATAAGCCTTAACATACCTCGAATGCTGACTTTTGCCCTCCCAAATCGTTTCCATCGTGAAGCCGGTAATTCCACTTAATTGCAGCATTTACGCTGAGACAATAAGTCTATTTCAATACTAAGACTCAACAAATAACTTTATCGTTCAATAATATTAAATATAACTCAACTTCATTCAATTTGGCCAAAAACTAACAAATTTTCGAGAGTTTAGAAGGTAGAAATGCTTACCTACCACTTGTAGTTACTTAGGATTCAATTAGAAGTGATTCTAACAACTTTTACTCGACGGAGTTCCGGTACTCCGAGCAAATTTTCAAGAAATAACTCTGCAGGGATGTTCCTTATAAGCCTAGAACTCATTATCCAAGATGAATTTTCTTTTGGATGGAGTTTAGCAGCGTATTTTGGCAAACAATGAATGAAATATAGAGATAACCCTTCTTCCTTACGGAAGGTTTGTTTTAGGAAATTTTAGAATGAAATAAATTGAACTTAAAACATTTAAATAGGCTTGAGGCGGTGGCAAGGGCTGATGCGCGCTTGGCCTCCGACCCTAGCCTCTTGCTCACTCGATGTCGTGCTCGTATACTTATCCCCCGGGCCCTTTCTTGCATGCGTTGTGCTCCAAAAATCTCAACTTACGTACACACGCATCAGTTAAATGATAGAATCTTACGAGGTGTAACATCATCCCCCCCTTAGGAACATTCATCCTCGAATGTTATCTCAAGCTTAAGAGACTCAACTCCTGTAATCTTTGCCGAAAATATTTTGGCAGAGTTTCCTCTATAATATGGACTATTCGGAAACCTGAAATGTAGAAAAGTCCAACATAGGCGCCTCACAGGACGCTATCTGCAGCTGAATAACATGGTGGTACCATATGTATGTAAGCAACTGATAACAATAGCAATAAAATCAACTGTATAGCAGCTAAAACTATCTTGCCTTAACTGAAATCGGCTGAGTCTGTATACTATCATCGTAGAGCCTGGAACAAATGAAGATATCCAGACTTCGCATCATCCTTAGTTTTTCAATTCATCTCGTGTATATCTTTGTTCCCCCATAATATTCTAATAAGCTACATCTTTGGTTCTCAAGATAGCTCCTACAAACCTGACAATCTAATATAACTATTGGAGTCTCCTCGTGGGATGACTCTTCTGTAACCTGGGCATCCTTGACTGGGATAACCCGTGAAAGGTCCCTTACGCGCTGGTGTAGTGTTGATAAACAGATCCTAGCCTCTGAACAGAATTCTAACTCATAGGCCACATGAGGATCCGATATAGCTTAATGAATCTAGGGCTAAGCTTGCCCTTCTTTGGAGAACCTCATAACACACTTCTCTAGAAAAATTTTCAAGAATACCCAGTCGTTTCCTTAATTTCCAACTCCCTAGTCATACTTGGAATAGGACTACTGATGACCCTGGGCTGTCAATAGAACTATTTCTCTTGATTTATATGTTATATCAGGTTTAGTTAATCCTAACTCATCTATTTCGGGCCCTATAGGGGGCCTACATTTCCACCCGCAATATATCTCTGATCATCTGAATCATGTGCCCTTCTTGGCTATTTGCCTAGGGACCATAAGCTGTACTCAGATTAACTTACGTCCTACTCTGTTCTGACCCTTTTTCCAAAACCTAGTTGTGAGTTGTGCCCCTCTGTCAGCCTGTAATAGACACTGGGGAATGATATAGATGGACTATCTCTTTAGTATTTAACTCAGGGTAATCTTTAACTGAAACGTGATTCTGATCGGCAAGAAATGAGTTGATCTCATTAGCTTTCCAACAATACCTCAAATAGGGTTGAATTTACACCTAGAATGAGATAACCCTTGTCACGCCCCATAACTGGGGGGAGGGCACGACTGGATCCCCATACCTGACTGACTGGGAAGCCGGCTATATGACATCTATAACTGTAACACTTAGGCTATCCAGGCCACCTGTCACGATCAATTGGAGCACAAACTAGACCCATAATATCGCAACAATACAAGGTAAACAAATGAAATGCAAACAAGTCTATGAGTATGCTAAACTAAACAACAAAAAGCCGACAAGGCCACAAACTAAATACCATTGTACACACTAAGTCCACAAAGCCTCTAAAGAGTAAACTGACAGATGGTCAAAACAGGGCTCCGACCTACCCATAACTGCATCTCAAATCTCTAATTGAAACAAAACCAGTCTTAGCTCCAGAAAGAAATGAGCATACCAACACATCCGCTAATCTCACAAACTGCTACTGCAACTTGCAATCCCGACCTCTACCTACACCTACGGCACCAACGCAGGTCCCCAGGCGAAGGGACGTCAGTACGAATGAAATGTACTGGTATGTAAGGAAGAAAACTGTAAACATGTAAGATAGCAATGATAATTGAGCCAGAAATAAGAAATAGTAACAACCTGGAATCCTAGAAACTGAAACCTAACAATAAGTCAATACTGAAGTGCAAATGCAACCAAGTAATGCACAAGAAAAACTATAACTGTAATGTTGGCGGCCAACTGACCATAAAAACCATATAAAATACCTCCAGTCGGTGTACCATACCAGGATAAAATAAAATATCTCTAGCTAGTGTACCATACCAGGGTAAAAATAAAAATATCTCTAGCCGGTATACCATACCGGGGTAAAAATAAAAATATCTCCAGCCGGTGTGCCATACCAGGGTAAAATAAAATATCTCTAGCCGGTGTATCATATCAAGGTAACAATAAAAATATCTCTAGCAGGTGTAACATACCAGGGTAAAAATAAAAATATCTCCAGCCGGTGCGCCATGCTGGGGTAAAATAAAAATATCTCCAGCTGGTGTGGCATACTGGGGTAAAATAAAAACATCTCCAGTCGGTGTGCCATACCGGGGTAAAAATAAAAATATTCTCAATCATAATCATGAATGGAACCGATAAAGCTTATACCGAGTCAATTTAAACATGTAGCATTGAAATGACAAATTCTTAATCTGTGGTCGTAGTAGGTCTCTTTCATAACATATAAATGCAAGTGAGCACATATACCACATAAAATTAGCAAATATGCACATATATCACGTAAAGCTGTCAAATTATATACAAACATGTCAACTCAGTGACTCGACGGACCTTTAGAAGGTTTAGCCAACATAAGAATTTTAGTAGGCTTACAAGCAATGTCCTATAGATAGTCTTACCAATTTAACGTATCGCTTGAGTAGAAGCACATAGATTCCCATTTTTATACAATCTTTTGACATCTGGGAACTACATATGCAGGGTGGTTCCTTTACATGTATCGACAACTATACATTGGAATTTCATTGCCAAACTTATCACATCGATGAGCACATATAGTTCTCAATTCATTTGCCTTATTTGCAGAAAAACATGGGACTTATAACTTGGAGCTTGGAGTTATTTGTCATAATGCTTAACATATACGTAGAGCTCAGAGTTGAATTACAGACATACAATGTATGAGAGTCCTGTAAAACGTATAAACTCATATTTAGTTAGCTGAGTGACCTCCAGGTGACTTCCTAGGATTAGAAGTTCTAAGCTTAACTGATCATTTTCATAGCTTGTGCTTATACTTACTTAGACGTTAGGAACATTGGTACATGGGAGAATCTCTCTGCTGAATTTAGGAAATTCAAATGATAACTCAACAAGAGCTAAACATATAGACGCATGACTTGAATATAACTGAAAGAATTCAACTGTTTGTTATAATATGAAAATCATTTACATTAAGACTTCTTACTAGAAATACATATAAAGACTTAAGTTCTTAGGCCGGTATGCAACTTCAAATACTTGATCGAGACATTAGCATGATTCTCGGAATATGATCTCTTGAAAACTTCTTAGCATAACACACTTCAACATAACTTAGGGACTGGAAGACATTACTTAAGAATCTGAGATTTGGAATTTTTCAACTTGAGAATTCATAAGCAACTCTCCAAGTGTTGCCTTATAGGCAAATAGCGACTTATAACCATAATTCGGATGCCGCTGGATTGACTTTCACAACTTTGTAATTAACCGAGGATCTCAAGAAAGCTTACATCATTATAAATGGATTATAAGCTCCTAGGATCACCTTTTTCAGTCATGGAAGACAATTTCAACACTCAGAATCGATAACTTAACATAAATGTTTAGGGGTACAACAGAGAGCTTCTCTTTAACTTAAGTTACTATTTTACAAACGTTCAACTCTAGCTGATTTATAGAAGGTCGTCACCTAATATTCATTATATCATTACCACATGATGTATTTATATCACTTATTTAAATTAATGCCTTGGCGACTCTTAGGAGGTTCGGATAGCACAAGAGTTATAGTAAATTTATGGCGACATTCTAAAGACAAATTTTGTTGCCCTAGTGTGTAACTTGAACGTAAGCATAAGCATAAATATATACTTATTTTTTTCATAACCTTCTAACATTAAAATATTGTTTATAACCTGCCCATAAAGATGGTTTCATAGAAATATCAATAATTTACACATTCGAGTTCTATCTTTCAAGTTCAACGTATCGGTTGGTTCAAAAACTCGTTGACTAGTCAGTTAGATAAAGGGAGAGAAATCAAGAAATATCCTCTTGGTCTTATATACCTTAGAACATGTTCATAATAGGGTGGATAACTATTGTAAGGCATTTTCATTTCATTGTTCTCATTTACCCTTATTTAGCTTAAAATTGTTTTCTAGCGTTAAGTTCGTTCGCGTGTTATCTTCTTGTCTTTTTACCAATTTTACATAGCAACTATAATTTTGAACACATTTGATATCACATGCATGAAATAATATAAAGGACCAGCTCAGGGTGTCCATGCTGAGGGGACTTCAGACTCGATTTACAACTACAATAATAAAAATCGTAAATAGTATGCCTTTCACATCACATTTGTTCACTTCAAGAATATTTAAATCTTCAAAATTTCTATAAAGTATTTCTAATACTTTAGGAAAAATCATGTATGCCTCAATAGGAACACAAAACATAGGAACATTGGCCCGATCAACAACAAGATTTTGTGCTTGGAAAATAAGAATAGGGACGCCTTTACATACCTCACTTCGTCGTGTCTTTTTAGCCAATTTCTTCCGCTTTCTAGAAACTCCGACACCTTCAACTTCCTTACTTACACTACATGGAATGAGGACTGGTTTATGCCAAGTTCCCAGTCACAATTCATGTCCCAAAATGTACAACCAAACAGCCACATCATAATATAATTTTCAGCAAACCTACGTACCTTAGACGTCTTAAACTTGAGACAATTCAAGAGAGTTTTGCTTACGTGCTTTTGGTGTTTAACCTCTTCAAAGGTGTGGTGTATTCCTTCCATCTTTTGGATAAACTCCAGCATCTATATAGTTGTAACAACCTCCCAAAAATGGGCAGAAACCTCAGTCAAATATCACATAAAACACATATTGACTTTATTTCATTTCCTTACTTTAGCTTGGGAATTTGAGAGGATAAACCAAGTAGGACACTTACCTTTCACTTGTGTATAACCCCTGCCCATATGGAGTTCCTCTTCAGCCAAATACTGTTCCAAAAATGCAGCAAACATGCTGCCAAACCGCAACAACAACACACACCCAAGCAACACATAAGTTCCAACTTCACTTCCAACATAACTTGTTAATTCATGTTAATTTAAAGAGTAAAAACACCTACCTCCTTTTGTACTCAACTCTCACCAATATGGAGGTAGAACTTCACCTCCCTACTGCCCAAAAACGCAGCAACTCGACGATTAGAAACTCACAACATAAAAAACCCTCTCCAAGCTTGGACTATAAGGAAATTTGACCTATCCATACAATTTCTTACCTGGGATTTGTTTTCACCATTGGATAGAGCTCTTAGTTTTGTGAATTTTGAAAAAAAATTAGGTTAAATGGAGTAGAAATGAGCTTTTTACTCAAAATTACTTCATATAGGCGGACTGGGCAGTGCCCGCGTGCGGCGCCTGTGCTACATGCCCTCACGCGCGCGTGCCTACTGCCTGCCTGTTGATCTTGGGATTATTTACATGCCCAAATTCTATTTTTATACCCATGTACCTTAATTTAAGAATAATCTCATGTATTTTGTGTAATTTGTGGCCATGGACTAATAAATATGATTAGCTCTCTTTGTAGGTTGAAATTGCCAATGTATGGAGCTCAATGTGAATATAATGGTCCTAATATTGAAGATAAATGTTAAGGGATTGATTATGTATGATGAGACAAGCTAAAAGGGACATTTGGAGTCAACTTCGTGCCACGGAGAAGCATTGGGGCGTTCAACAATGTGCAACGGAGAAAAGAATTAATTTGTATAAGCAGGGGCTACAAAACAGTGAACCTCCGCGTTTGCTCCGTGGCACAAAGGAAAATCTCCGTGATAGCCTCCGTGCCACGGAGCTGTTCCACCACAGGCCAAATTTTGCATTTTTTCAGCTTAGTATAAATTGAACCCTTAGCTTCTAAAATCATTTGTCACGAAATAACTTGTGGAAACCATAGAGGAGCTAAGGGAGAAGTGAAGAACTCTACCTAGGGTTGATTATATCATTCCACTTTAACTAGTCTTGTAAGTACACTACTTTAAACATGTTCTCGAGTATTTGTATGAACATGAATAGGTAAAACCCTTCCTCTAGGGTTGAGGCTATGTAAGATGATTGTAATTGCATGAATTCTTCTTGGTTTGAGTTTTTAGTTGTTGTTTTGTCTTACATTCTTCATTATTGTTGTTTTTATGCTTGATCACCATGAAAACAAATGCGTTAAGCTTAGGCAAAAGCTTGAGAGAGTAACCTTAGGCTATAATAAGAGAATGTAGGGAGCAAGTTCTTACTTTTATGATAGGATTTGCAATTAGGATAGAAATTATACCTAATTTGCCTTGCTTGGTTACTAAAAGGGGATGAGCTAGACACCAACTTAGAATTATCACATCACCACTCGTAGAAGTAGTTGTGAAGCTAAGTTCGGTTAAATGATTAGAGGTACAAAACTTCATAATCAAGGGTGCAGACTCCGTAAACCACATCCATGTAGTTAAATTACTCATGAATTAGGATGTCACATCCTCGCTCAACGATGTAGGTGTGAGACTAGTTTGTCGTGTTTAGAGGCTCGAAAGACCATGAACATATAATTTTAATTATGTGAGACAACAACTGAAGTTTCCATACTTGAATCATTGAGAATTGTAGCATTGCATGATTATTAGGTCTTAACTCTAGTTGCTCCTTATATTGTTTCTCAAGTATTTTGTGATCACACCTAGACTTAATTATAATTTCCCAAAATTTCTATAATCAACACTTGTGAAGGGTAATTTTAACACTTGAACTTGATAATTTGCTGAATTGGTCCAGTCCCTGTGGGTTTGACATTCGGCTCTTAAAAAGGGCCACTGTATTACTTGTACGACCGCGTACGCTTGCGTGTGCATTGGACCGCAACACCTGTCTCAGCGCCCGCGCGCATGGGCGCTTTTTCAGCCGGCAGTGCTGTCTTCAAATGAGCATAATTTTTACTCTGAACTTCAGTTGACGAGTAGGTTTTTTTCACTTTAAATTAGAATCTAGTACCTTTCTTTGATAGGCTATAGGACCTCTCAATCATTATATATTTGGAGATATGTCCATTTAAAGTTGACCCTTATTTACAAACTTCACATACTCTTCGCTTTTCCCTTTGCACATGTTTTCCTCCTCACCTATGGACAACCTACAACCCATAATTCTCTTAATATGACATATAAACATCAAATAATCATTAAAAAAATAAATAAGATTTTCGGGGTGTAACAACCCTATAGCTACATCCGTACTAATTACTTCCCACTTCCACGCAGGCACGACTATCTCCTGAATTAATCTACCTAGTTTTTGATGTCCAACCTCTCATTGTTGGCTATTGGAGCTCTATGCCATAACTCGATAATATCCTTCTTCTTCTTTTGCCAGTAGTATATTTCTTTTATAACCTGATGCGTTTTCATCAAACCTAGGTGGAGGGAATAATGGACATGGTGTACCTTTACTACAGTATACTAACGAAGACATGCCACATTTGGATTGCAAAGTCGACCTCTTAGTCTCAAGACTCTGTCCCCTATTATCTCAAAGGCCGATGATTCCTTTTATTGGGCCTTGTCTCTAGGTTAGGCTTGGCTAGGGTCTCCGTACTGTTATTCCTTCTCCTCCATGACTAAAGGTGACATTGCGGTATTCTAGGTTATAATCTTACTATCCTTTTAAATGTCAGCCTGATGCCTATTTCATGACACTCAGCGGTGGTTCCCACTCTATCCATCTGCTACAGCCTAGAGGTGGTTCTGTTCTCCTCCAGAGCTATATATTCATGTCTAGCCCTTACTTCTATAGGCTGAAAACCAGGGTTTGTGCCCCATGCACTGTGCTGGCAAGGATGCTACTGGCCAAGTCTACTAACCTATATCATCCTGACCCACCCTCGGGCCAATTCATATCATATACTCTCTCTATCCCTTAACACAATAAGCTGGGGGCCATAACCATTATTCTTCAGGTATTCACTACTGTCATCCCCACATTATGGCGGGACTAGTCTATTTTTGGCCTGAGCTTTACTATTGTTGGGGGTCTTGATCTAGGGAAAATTTATATGCCCAAGTGATACTCAAATGTGTCAATTTTGCCTTGTTTATCTATCGATGTTTATACATTCTCATGTGATTTGTAATAAAATGTGAATTTATACTAACCAACATTATTAGCTTTGTTTTGCAAAAAAAAATATAAAGTTATGGAGCTAAGATGCATGTTGGGAAAGATCGGGATTGGACTCGGACACTAGCAAAGGAAAAAGCACTTGAAGGCACAAATTAAAGGGGCTCCGCGATGGAGCCGTGTCACGCTGCCATCGCGGATGCATTCTGCCTGGATGGTGAAATTATGCCTATTTCCAGTGGAGGTGCGCGTTGGGGCCGTGGCACGTTGGCCTAGCCCCGCGTTGCACGCCCGGCCACGTTGGGCCTAAGTACCTGGACGACTAAATTCCAGTAAGGGTCTGCGTCGGTGGCGTGTCACGGAGGCAGTGCTCCGCGATGCACTCCGTGACACGTTGCTTGTTATTTCGGGAAAAATTTCCACAATTATAAATAGAACACTTAGGTTCATTTTTAAGAATTCTGACTTGGTGGAGCAAGAACGTGGGTTACAGACAGTTGAGGGGACGAAAATCTCAGGGTTTTTCTCTATCTCCTTCTTCTTTATTTCAATTGCTTGTATGATTAACACCCATTTAACGATGTTTAATCCACAAATGAGTGGCTAAATCCTCTTCTTGCTGAGGTTAAGAATAATTTTATTGAAATATAATTATTGATCAATTGGTTTTTCATCTTTTCTTTCATGGTTGTTCTATTGATTCTTGTTCTTACTGCATTAATGTGTGGCCAATGTTAATGTATATCTAAAAAGTCCGGTTTCACTCAAGAGAGCAAGAAATTGAAAAGTTGTGAATTTATAGGATATGATCTTTTCTTAGTTTGGCAAAATTGAGAATTGATTTACCTTCAAGATAGAAATATACCTGAAAGTCGTATTAGTCAATTAAGGAATCGGTTTTGTAAGGCTAGAACATGAATTTCGTTTTATCACAGAAATGTAGGTGGACGGTTCATGCTTCTTAAGTTGGGTTAAATACGAGAGTTTTAATCCATTCGCAATAATTCTTGACTAGCAACCGGAGAAAAAATTAACCAAATTGTATTGATGATTCGTTTCTCTACATGTTCGTTTAACCTCAACATGCTCATACTTATAGTTCAAACTCAAATTGTATATTTGTTTTATAATTAGTATAAAATTAGAAACCAAAATACCAAACTTTTCTTAACACTGTTGTCTGCATTTTTAGAGTTAAGGTTTATTGACACTTGAGTCGATTGTTACCCTAGCCCAGTCCTTGTGGGATCGATACTTGGCTTACTTGAGCCACTTTACTACTTGTTCGACCATGTGCACTTGCGTGTAGCTATATACCCATCACGTACAGCCCGAACAAGTTTTTGGCGTCGTTGCCGGGGACTGGCAATTGGTAAATTTTTCTTAAGTGTTAGTTAATTATTTCTTTTTAGTGTTGACAACTTGGTCTTAGCCTGTATTTTGCAGGTACTAATTTTTGTGAACACTGGCAAGAGACAAGGAGCTGGTGGACTCATATTTAGAGCCTGAAAGACAATTTCATCGTCAAGGAGAGAAGCTCTAGAGAAAAAGCTGCAGTTGCTCAGACGAACAATCATGGAGCAACAACAGAATCCACCAGTTGTAAGGGCAATGTTAGTGCCCGAGGAAAGGGCAGCTAGGCCGGTTCACGAGGTGGCAATCCCACATGCTAACAATGTCACATCTAGCATCCACAAAACTGAGCCAGGAGGGAGGTTCGAGCTCAAACAAAACATGGTGCAATTGCTGCACACCAGCGGGCAGTTCACAGTCTCCCTCATGAGGATCCACAGCAACATCTCCAAAATTTTTTGGAGATAAGTGACACTTACATCCCCACTGGAGTGTCATCAGATTATGTCAGGCTTACATTGTTCCCATTTTCACTTTTGGGAGAATCCAAGAGGTGGTTGAAAGCTGAGCCACCTAATTCTATTACTACGTGGGATGATGTTGCAAGGAAATTCTTGATACGATTTTTTCCATCCGGTAAAACAACAAGACCTAGAAGTCAAATTCTAAGTTTTATACAAAGAGAGGGAGAGAATCTGTATCAGGCTTGGGAGAGATTCAAGTCTATGTTGCGAGATTGTCCTCATCATCACCAATCCAATAATGTGTTGGTGCACACATTTATAGAGGGTTTGGAACCCCACACAAAAATCTTGCTAGACTCAGCAGCTGGGGGACAAGCATTGGAGAAAACTTATGAGGAGTTGTATACCTTGTTAAATCATATTTCGCAAGGAAATCCAGAGTGGAATGTTGATTCGTCAAGAGGAGGAACAAGGAAAGCAGCAGGAATCCTAGAAGTGGATGGTTTTACAGCTATTGCTGCACAGATAGCTGCTTTACAGAATCAACTCAACACCCACTTCAGTAACATGACCATGAACCAGACTCAAGCCCCAGTGAATGTAATGCAGCAGATTTGGTGTGAAGTGTGCGGGAGTAGTGAGCACTCAGCTGAGTGTTGTGGAGCAAATCCTGATTCGGTGAACTTTGTGGGAAATGTACAGAGGAACAACCACCTATAGTATGGAAACAACTACAATTCCAACTGGAGGAATCACCCGAATTTCTCTTGGGGTAGCAACAACCATCAAGGGAAGAGTTCGAGTCAGGGGGCGCAGAGGAATCAAGGAGGGCAGTAGAACTATCATGCATAATATAGAAGCAACAATGCACCTCCTCCACCACCATCACCCAGCATTGAGGAGATGTTCAAGACAATGATAGTTAACCAAGCCCAATTGTAGGCTAACTATGTGAAATTGGCAGCCGAGGTAAAGAACAACCAGTTAGCTACTAAGGCACTGGAGTATCAATTTGGGCAATTTGCTGGAGCCCAAAACACCAGGCCTAGAGGAGGACTCCCGAGCGACACGGATCCCAACCCCAAGCAAGTGAATATAGTGACCACAAGGAGTGGTTTGCAGCTTAAAGAGGTGGAACCAGAAAGACCACCTCAACAATCGGGAGCAGCAGAAGTTGAGGGGAGCAAAGTGATGAAAGGGGGAAGAAAAAGGAGGCTGAACCAGAAAGACCACCACCCCCGTTCCCTCAAAGATTAAAGAAACACAAGCAGGAGGTATGTTTCAAGAAATTCATGGAGGTGCTGAAACAGGTACATATTAACTTACCTCTTGTTGATGTTTTGCAGGGAGTGCCGAAGTATGCAAAGTATATTAAGGACATCGTGGCGAACAAAAGTCGGTTGACTGAGTATGCTACTGTGGCTCTCACGGAGGAGTGCACTTCCCGGATACAAAATCGGTTGCCTACAAAGCTCAAGGACCCTGGGAGCTTTACTATACAAATTACAATTGGGCAGAGTATCCAAGCTCGCGGATTATGTGATTTGGGAGCGAGCATTAATTTGATGCTGTCATCGGTATTCAAGAAGTTGGGTCTAGGGAATCCTAGACCAACAACAGCGATATTGCAACTAGCGGATCCTTGCTTAGCCAGACCTGATGGCATTGTGGAGGGCGTGCTGGTGCAAGTGGGCTCCCTTATCTTTTCGGTAGATTTCGTCGTGCTGGATTTTGAGCCAGACACGGAAGTCCCATTTATTTTAGGACGCCCTTTCTTGGAGACCGGGAAAGCGCTGATTGATGTAGCTGTAGGGCAGCTAACTATACGAGCACACGACAAGGTGGAAGTGTTTGATGTATACAAGGCCACCAAGCTCTCGACTGTGTACGAGGAACTCTCGGTGATCAACGTGATTGATCGAGTTGATGTTGCCCAGATAGTTGAGTCACGAGAGTTATTGGGAAAACCAACAGGCAAAGATGTAAGCACTACTGGGGTGAGGACGGTGGTCGAGAGAAAATGTCCGTCACCCTAGAAGATGACTGAGCTTAAGGATGTCGAGTCGCGACGGTAAACCAGGCGCTGCACGGGAGGCAACCTGTGAAATTTCTGTGTAATATTTTATTAGATTTCGTAGAATAAGAAAAAAAATAAGAAAAAAATAATAAAATAATTGAAAACAAAATTTTTGATTTTAATTGAAACATATAATTCTAACCAATTTCTTGTTGTGAGATGAAATTCAGGTTGAACGGAGGATAAATATGCAAAGGATCGCAAAGAAAAAACCGAGGTATGAAAAATAATGAAAAGTGGCAAAACAGTGAGCCCACACGATGGCTCCGTGGCACGGAAGATGGCCTCCGCGTTACTCTCTGTGACACGTTGAAGGTAATTATGGAATTTTTACAAATTCCAGAACACCTGCACGATGGCTCCCTGTCACGGAGGGCATGTTCCGCGTTACCCTCCATGACACGTTGAGGTGTATTTCACGACGGGTCACACCGGGTCGCCTGGTGACCCGCGCAAAAAACCCCCCTTTTAACCCCAATTTTCCCTCATTTTTTCCCATTCCTCACCTCCTCCGCGACAAACAACCTGAAATCCCCCCTTCCCCAACGTGACACGGCCTAGGAGTTCAAGTTTATCAACCTTTCTTCGATATCATCGAATTTGAGGTATGTTTATTAACTTCATCTCATTTCTTACCTTATTTTTCCCGATTTTTAGCTTAGGAAGTGAGGAAAACTTGCCCTAAGTAGAAATTAAGCTTAAATTCAATTGAATTACTGTTGATTGACGTTCGGAGTATCATTGTGATTGCCTGAACTCGATAATTACATAGCTTAATCGAATTTTTGTAAAATCATAGCTAGGGCTTGAATTAGAGTTTAAAAAGGGAAAATTTAGTTGAACGTTGAATTTCTTGCTGGGTTGTGTATGTTGGGTGAGATGAGTTGGTTGTGCTAACTGTTAATATGGTAAAAGACCGACGGATTTTCGGGGTAACTAAATTGTGAGATGCAAGAAATGGGTGAATTGTATAGGTTCATGTAGTTAAATATTTCTTTTGTTTCTCCATGCTAAGTGCTATGTGATGAAATGTTATCGATGGTCATTATTGTGACTAGCTGTACGAAGTCTGAGTAGTACATAGAACGTATACCATCGAATTCTCTGAATGCACTAAGCATAATTGTTATGTTTTGTTGTTTGTTTGTAGAAATAAGAACGATCTTGCCGTAATGTGTGATTTTGGCTAAAGACTAAGTGTGGGGTAGCCTAGCTTAACCCAACCTTAGTCGAAGCTAATTTTAATTGGAATGACATGGGGACTGTCTATTTGGTTTGACAGGAACAATGGCAAGCAGGCAAGACAAGGGAAAAGGCGCATCAACATCAGGCGCCGGAAGAAAAAGAATCAGATTGGGTACAGCAGTCCCAGCAGCACCAGCGGTTCCACGCGGCCAACGCCGTAAATATGGAACCAGATGGGTGACAGAGGAGGGGAAGAAATGGTACACGAAGCATAAGGAAAGCAAATACTTCCCCGAAGAACACATTGACAGGGAACCGTTGGCACAGGAGTTCCCCAGGATTGTCCACAGGATCGAGGCAGCCGGGCTGAACTTCATCTTTGAAGAGCCCAAGGAATGCAACCTGCACCTGATTCGGGAATTCTACGCCAACTGGAACCCGACACTCAGAAGTCACACCATCAAGATAAGGGGGCAAATAGTCACTTTTGAGCCCCACCAACTTAATGCCATCTTAGGGGCGCGGGAGACAGACGCCCATATGCTTCGACAGCTGAATATCACTCCACCATATGCAGACATCAGACGCACTTTGTGTGGAACCCGGTGTATAGCACGTTGGAGCACGCATAAGGAGAGGGTCTACCATCAGACCTTGCCCTACTCACAGATGAACAGGGAAGCCAGGATATGGCTGAAGATTGTTTGTTCCTGCCTAATCCCGGAGGTGCATATTACAGATGTAACCCGGGATCATGTATGCTTGGTATACGCCCTGATGAAAGGGCTGGAGATCAACGTGGGGGCGGTGATTATCTCCGCCATGAAGAGAGCCCGTTTGCATAAAGGGCACAGGTACGGGTTTGGTGGATTACTCACCATGTTCCTAAGGGGCCTGGATATTGAGGAAGAGGCCCTTAACTACATCCCGCAGATGGAGCGGCAGGCCTTAGATGTCACCAAAACTAAGGCACCCGACACCACTCACGGGCCAGTTCTTACACTAGCCGACCAACATACTCGGGATGATCAGTACATGGCTCGTATGTACGGGATGCAGATGCTCCAGCTGCGAATAGGCGGGAAGCCGGCAACAGAAGAGGAGCTGTGGCAGCTCGAGCTAGACTACCCTTTTGGCGAAAATGCCAGGGCTCTATGCCGAGTGGGGCTAGCTTTTGTGGAGCCCATGGATGATGATGTCCCCACAGATGAGGAGACACGTCGTGACGACTCCGATATGGAGTCAGATGATGACGATGGGGGTGATTCAGACATGGGAGACGCGGTAGCAGCACCTGATGAAGAAGTGGAATACTTTGATTGATCAGGGAGTTTCACCACCCACTCTTGTGCTATGCTAATTTTTGTGAATACTGGGGACAGTGTTCGATTTAAGTGTGGGGTGGGAGTAGTTAGGTGTTGGTTGCTGTTGTTTTTAATGTATTTTTCTGTTTTGTTGGCGTGTCTGTGAAAAAGGTGTGACCCTATGATTGTGATGTTTATGTTTTGTATTGTAATTAATGTGAAGCTGTTGTGTGTTGTTGAATTTTGTTAGCCGGTTTTGTACATATTTTTATTTTATCGAAATGATCGATATTTTTTAAAAATTTTTTTATGAATTTTTAAATTTTTGGGTTTCTCGGCGTTTGTTTTCAGTTCTTTTATCGAGAATAGTCCCATTGAACCGAAGTCGTAGTTAGTGACCATTCCCTATGATGAATGGATGACGATCGTCTTAAGGGAAATGTAGTCGTTAGGAGTAGATTTCTTTTGTTCATTTTATCTTTTAGTTTTGTGTTTTTCTTTGGTTGATTGTATCCTAAACCTGTCGTTACTTTATGGTTGCGAAATTCGGGTTGCGTGTTATACATGATATTTGAAATGCAAAGGTGATTCATATGAAAACATGCAACTTTGTAAATATGTTGAGATACCTAGGCCATAGAGTCAATTCAGTGTGATTGAGGCTTAATGTTTGAATTCTTGTAATTAGCTTGTTGAAGAGTCTGTGAATATGTCTTGAGTTGAGCATGTGAAATGAGTGTATAGTGAGGTTTCGTTTCTTCCATGCTATTGTGAAGTGTCTAGAACTTGCCTGGTGTGTGTACGAAACGAAATGAAGGACGTGTATTGTAGGAAAGGATGTAGGCATTTCTTTGTTTTAACCGAAAGTTTCTCTTTTTCATTATCATACCCACCTTGAATGTACACCCTAGTTAGCCCATTGAGCCTTTAGCCTATTATTTTTCTTTTGTCAAAAAGGTGTAAACCGAGCTTAACCCCTTCTTTTCATTATCCGTGAATTTGATCCAAAACTCTTAAGCGCTTAAGAAAAGAAAATAATTTTCCCACAGTGTCAAAGAGTGAGAATGGTGAAAAGAAAAGAAAAGCAGAGTGATGAAAGGAAAGAAAAGGTCGAAGGTGCACTTGTTATAAATTAAATATAATGAAGATGTATAAATAATCTTTGTTATTGAGTCAAGTGTGCTTAAAGATATGGGTCAAAATAAAGACAGACTTCAAGAATGGGAGGACGAAGGAAGAAACAATGCCATGAGGTTGATGGGTTGTATTGAAAAAGCGCTTAAGGATGCTAGTGGCTATTATTGGTTAGCCCAATATTTACTAGTTCCGTAGCTTATATTACAACCCGTTAAGTCCTACGTGATCCTACATCACATTTCCTTATATTAGTGGAGTAATACACTAAAGGCAAGCCTATGGTTCATGACATGATGCATGTGAATTCTTTTGGGAGAGAGAGCGAAATTGTGTTTATATGCCCCTGCATGTAATCTTTTGAGTTCATGTGATTAAAAAGGGGAAAATTCTCTTGTGTTGTGAGGGCACATGCTTGATGAGAGATTGAATTTCGTGTCGGATATCTTGATCAGCTGATTTACATGAGTTTGCCAATATCGAGAGTCGATTCTTGAGTCTAGGAGGTCTTAATGTGTTGAAGGTCATTGTATTGTTAGGACCATGCGTGTTTTCTTGATGATTTGTTGTATTAAATAATCGGTATGACCGTAGCTTGAATTGTCGAACCAAAGTAGCCAGGATGGGGTGTAAATTGCATGAGGTGTAAGATTGTTGTTCGGGGACGAACAAGGATTTAAGTGTGGGGTAAGTGATCTTGGGAAACTTTATATGCCCAAGTGATACTCAAATGTGTCAATTTTGCCTTGTTTATCTATCGATGTTTATACATTCTCATGTGATTTGTAATAAAATGTGAATTTATACTAACCAACATGATTAGCTTTGTTTTGCAAAAAAAAATATAAAGTTATGGAGCTAAGATGCATGTTGGGAAATATCGGGATTGGACTCGGACGCTAGCAAAGGAAAAAGCACTTGAAGACACAAATTAAAGGGGCTCCACGATGGAGCCGTGTCACGCTGCCATCGCGGATGCATTCTGCCTGGATGGTGAAATTATGCTTATTTCCAGTGGAGGTGCGCGTTGGGGCCGTGGCACGTTGGCCTAGCCCTGCGTTGCACGCCGTGCCACATTGGGCCTAAGTACCTGGACGACTAAATTCCAGTAAGGGTCCGCGTCGGTGGCGTGTCAAGGAGGCAGTGCTCCGCGATGCACTCCGTGACACGTTGCTTGTTATTCCGGGAAAAATTCCCACAAGTATAAATAGAACACTTAGGTTCATTTTTAAGAATTCTGACTTGGTGGAGCAAGAACGTGGGTTACAGGCAGTTGAGGGGACGAAAATCTCAGGGTTTTTCTCTATCTCCTTCTTCTTTATTTCAATTTCTTGTATGATTAACACTCATTTAACGATGTTTAATCCACAAATGAGTGGCTAAATCCTCTTCTTGCTGAGGTTAAGAATAATTGTATTGAAATGTAATTATTGATCAATTGGTTTTTCATCTTTTCTTTCATGGTTGTTCTATTGATTCTTGTTCTTACTGCATTAATGTGTGGCCAATGTTAATGTATATCTAAAAAGTCCGGTTTCACTCGAGAGAGCAAGAAATTGGAAAGTTGTGAATTGATAGGATATGATCTTTTCTTAGTTTGGAAAAATTGAGAATTGATTTACCTTCAGGATAGAAATATACCTGAAAGTCGTATTAGTCAATTAAGGAATCGGTTTTGTAAGGCTAGAACATGAATTTTGTTTTATCACAGAAATGTAGGTGGACGGTTCATGCTTCTTAAGTTGGGTTAAATATGAGAGTTTTAATCCATTGGCAATAATTCTTGACTAGCAACCAGAGAAAAGATTAACCAAATTGTATTGATGATTCGTTTCTCTACATGTTCGTTTAACCTCAGCATGTTCATACTTATAGTTCAGACTCAAATTGTATATTCGTTTTATAATTAGTATAAAATTAGAAACCAAAATACCAAACTTTTCTAAACACTGTTGTCTACATTTTTAGAGTTAAGGTTTATTGACACTTGAGTAGATTGTTACCCTAGCCCAGTCCCTGTTGGATCGATACTTGGCTTACTTGAGCCACTTTACTACTTGTTCGACCACGTGCACTTGTGTGTAGCTATATACCCATCACGTACAGCCCGAACAGGTCTATTGCTTATGGGCTCTCACATGTACTCGGCTACTCCTAATAATCTTTCCTGTCATCCTAATCTTTATTATAGTGAGGGTCTAGGTGACTTAATTAAGTATTAAGGCCCTCGACCACTTTTCTAACACCCCCTAGGAATCGATAGATCTAGCCCTCTATTACTTATTTGTAGCAATATAGCATCAATACTTATGCTCACCATTATTTTAAGGAAAAAATGGGAGGCGAAAACAACCCTATCATTCTATAATGGGGCTAAGGTACAAAACTCAACAAGCTCTAAAGGGCTAGAGGTAAGAGTCTCAGAATTTCACAATCCCTTGTGCCTTTCAAGTAATCTAATACTAACTGCTACCCCTGTCTAATATTGTGTATTTACTAAATAAACCAGCATATATATACTACACTCCTGACCTCCTATTCCAAGGGTGTAGAAAGAACTGAGAACGATGTTGGCATGTCGTTACCTTATAAGGTTCCTAGTACTTTGGGAGGATGTTGGGGAGATTAAAAGAATGTTTCTCCTTTATCCTCAGGCTGGGCTGTCCTCTATCTTTGGCACCTCGCTGTACCCTCTCCTGCAGCTGATTTGACTTGCGACTTGTTGTAAGTTGTCTTATGTGAAACATTATTCTAGACAGACATAACAAAGAAAGCTTAGGACTCAACCCTATACAACTCCACTCAATAGCACGATCTAAGAAGAAGGAGGGTAATCATACTATCATGCCTCGTAACCTCTTGCTTATAAAATGTGGTGCACAACACATTTATAAATAAGACTCTACTAGACACGGCTTGCAGATTTCCTAAGATACGATGTTGCTCTGATACCAAGTTTGTCATGCCCCACCTTGGGAGGATTGATTGGCACCTAATGCCACACTGGGACCTGGGCTGACCTGGCTGGGCATATGCACCTCTGGTGTATGCTAGCAACTCAAATCAAGAAAACAAACTGCTATATCTTGATTGTAAACATAGCCTCGGGCCAACAAGGCCATGCAGTAAACCTAAAAAAGAAAACAGCTAACCCAACAACATAAAAATAAAGGGTACCTTATGCGGCCGAGAAGACCGCCATGCTGTCTAGTCATAATAGAATGAAAAATCGGCAATTATATTCATAGTATAGTTGATAAGGATGCTAGCTAAAAGCTACACTAGGCCCCATATGGCCAACAAGCAAAATATACATACATAGGCCCCACATGGCCAACAATAACCAACTAACTAAAAACTGTAGTCTGCAAGCCTCTAAGAGTAGAATAGTGGTTGGGGATACCAAAAACTGTACAATAAAAGAGCGAACTTCCACTACCTGGCAACTCCGAATGAAAGGAGCTGACCAATCTGCTGACTTCGAATAGCTGCTAATAAAGGTCCTGTAACCTGTCTGTCTAAACCTACAGGTAAGTATGTAGTGCCCCGTAGTTGGGCGTCAGTATAATATGTACTGAATATGTAAGGAAGTGATAAAATTGAATAAAATTTGATAAAGAACTAAAAGTAATCAATGACAAGGAGTAGAAGTTAACCTGTAAGCTTTCTTATCCATAACCTGCATCTCGTAAACCACTACACAAATAAGAACTGAAGCTACATGGCTATACATTCATAAACTATATCTAACAAGTAAGTATGTAAACAAGAACCTAACCTAGCCCCCATAAGCCTGGATGGTGCAAGCAACAAAAAAATAACCTACCGGCCCCCCATAAGCCCTTGCAAGTACACTTCAATCTATATACCCCTAACTAGGTCCTTATGATTCTACTGGTAACTATAGCAAACCTGCCTGGCCTCTAAGTCTGCAACTGAGCCCGCTGGACTCCTGTAATGTTTCTAAGCTTGTTAGGCTCCTATAACTACACCTTGGGAACACAAGGCTTGACGGAGGGTCAGTAATACTAATATGGCATAAGAAGAGGTCCATATGTGGATGGACATAAATATGGCCTTATAGGCCTAAATATAGTCCTTTTAGACATCACATAGCTCCTCTAAGCGACATCATATAGCTTCTCTAAGCGATAGCACATAGCTCCTCTGAGAAATCCATAGCCCCATAGGCGACGACGCAGTTAGCAACCCTGAAGTTGGTCAATGGAAGGCTATCCTAGATGGGGTCAATCTCGACCGAAGTACTATATTTTAGTCGCAATCTAGCCACTCAAAAGGTGTATCTGGCCCATTAGGCCTAAAACGACCACCACTCAACCCTAGAATAGTTTGTATAGCTGCCAACTAGCACACCCCATGTGCCTACACCTGACCAGAGGGTCCTAGCGGTGATTATAATCTCTAATGGCCCAGAAAGAATAAGGTGAGGTTTGGAGTGGCCTAAGTGATACCTTGAAGGTCAAGCTAGAACAATGATCGCTCATAAGTGAATAGTAAGGTCGTATATGACCAACTGTTTAGTTCCTCCGCTTAGAACAACTGGCGGACTGCTACTAATCTGACATGCTCCTAAGTATTCATCCCTAACTCTCTACAGGTAGTTTACTATAACTCTTAGCCTAGAAGTAACACTGTGATATTCTAGTCCTAGTCCCTTTAAACCTTAACTTTGTCTGTACAAATTTCATATGGCTCCTCTGGGCATTTCATAGCCTCATAGGTGGGTATACATTGACCTAGTCCTTCATGACAACCTGTACCTGGGCATCTATAAAAGTATCCTGGGACGTTGGCCTCACATCTAACTACTAAAAAGGTTCCCTCAAGGTATCATCTAGTCTGTCAGACTTGCAACAACTGGAGTGGTTCCCTGAGTGACCTGTAGGACAAGCATTGAGTCGGCTGAAACTAATCGTCACTGACCATAACCAATCATATGGAAAGTTTTTGCTCAGTTCACTAGGCAACCCTGGTGCCGTTGACTCAAAGGTAAGACCACCCTATCTCAATTCTGGCCCTGGAGGCGTCAAGGTGTGCCAACATCCCCTGGGCAAGCTTTACTGATAATGTAGGTGTCAAACTAAAAGTTATATCCCCCGGCTACACCCTATGCTATCAAACTTACCAAGTCGAGGCTCCACAACTAACATAAACTTCTAAGGCCGTGGAATGACAGCAAAACATCAGAATACCTCTAATGGTAAACAGGTTAACGGGGAACTCTCTATGGCGCACTCAGCGTTAGTCATACTTAACATACCCTTTCACGATGAGGGATACTACGTTATAATCTCAACACGTCTTATAGCAACTAACCACAACAAACATAATTCCTATTTACTGGCAGAAACTAATTACAACATATAAGATCATTATTTAATTGCTAAGGCATAGGTCTTATCACAATACAACGAGAATAACTTGTCGAAGAGATAAGCCTTAACATACCTCAAATGTCGACTTTTGTCCACTCAAACCATTTCCATCCTGAAGCCTGTAATATCACTCAATTGCAACCTTTACACTGAGAGAATAAGGCTATTTCAATACTAATACTCTGCAAATAACATTATTCAATAATATTAACTTTAACTCAACTTCCTTCAATTCGACCGAAAACTCACAAATTCCTGAGAGTTTAGAAGGTGGAAATGCTTACCTACCACTTCCAGTCGCTTAGGACTCAATTAGAAGTGATTCTGACAACTTTTACTCGGCGGGTTTCCGGTATTTCGAGTGAATTTTCAAGAAATAACTCCGCAGGGATGTTCTTCATAAGCCTAGAACTCGTTATCCAGGACCAATTTGCATATGGATGGATTTTAGCGGCGTAATTTGGTGAAAAATGAATGAAATATAGAGAGAACTCTTCATCCTAGCTGAGGGTCTGTTTTAGGAAATTTTAGAATGAAATCAATTGAACTTAAAACATTTAAATAGGCTTGAGGCGGTGGTAGGGGCGGCGCGGCGCGGCGCGCCAGCGATAGCGCGCCAGCGATAGCGCTAGCCTGGCAGTGTGGCACGACTCCTAAGGCGCCTAGCCTCCGGCACCGGTATCCTGCTTGCTCGATGACATGCTTGTATACTCATCTCTGGGGCCCTTTCTTGCATGTGTCATACTGCAAAACTCTCAACATACGTACGCACGCGTCAGTTAAACAATATAAACTTATGGGGTGTAACATCAAAAAATATCCTTTGTATTTATTTTAGTATTGGAATAACTGAAACAATTTAAATTATAAATTTTAAAAAGGTTTTACGATAGCACTACATGCAGAATAGTTCGTGTAACGACCCACCTGGTTGCTCTATAATCTTGGCGCCCCGAGTATAAGAATTAAAAAATTTTATAGGAGGAATTTTATTTTTTATTTTTCTATGACAAAAAGGTCTGAGATGGGTTAGTATAAATGGACAGGGTTAGAGAATTTGAGTATAGGAAGGCTGAACTATTGCAGCAGAAAACCACTCATCATAGTGGGACCATTGCAGCAAAGAATTCTTCTACACTGCAAATGACGCGGATCAAAACTCCGTTTAGTTTATTTTGAGATTCAATTCCTATTTCAATAAGAAATTAGTTATTAAAAATATCCGGGAATAAAATTTTGGGCATTCTCTCCAAGAAACGAAAATGGGTAACCTTCTAAGGACAAGGCTTTTGCCCTTTGACTGCTAAATCCTCAACAATAATGTAGAATTAGAAGTGGAAAACAAAACTCCACAAACTTCATGGCAGTAGTGTGGCGCCCAGGTAGGCTACGGTTTACTTTGAGTTTAGACTTTGATTAATGAATCGTATATGAATATATAATTAATGGGCATATAGGTATTTGTAATATATACAAGATAATAATTTGAATGAGATTAACATAACAAAGGTGGATTTCTAAGTTGTAATCTTGATCATAAAACCTGAACAAATTATGTTAAGGTGGAAAAGAGGAAAGATAATAAGACCTATTGTGCATGTGATACCCTGTGGAATATTCGTGATGATGAATTCAGTTGTAGACTTAATGAAAAGAAGACCACTAGAAAGATAGATATTTCTTAAAAGGAAACTCGAGGAAAGAAGGAAGAAGGGATATGTCACACCCCGCCTTGGGGGGTATGACTGGCACCTGGTGCCCTAGTGGGACCTGAACTGCTGGACTGCTAAGCCTGGGCACATCTGGTGCCTGGCTGGCTCTAACTCATATTTCTGGAAACAAAGGGCTATATAACGGCTGTAAACACAGCCCCCGGCCCATTGGCCTATAGCCTCCTGTACCTGTACTAACAGCTGACCAGAAACATATCAATTCAGGGAAATCTATGCGGGCCGACAAAGGCCACCATGCTATCTAGTTATCTATAACTCAATCATGAAGTACTAAAAAGCTACGTGACCGGCAAGGTCACCACTACTGGCAAACTATGGCCCCACACGGCCAACATAAAAGAAAGAAAGAGTACTAACAGCTATACAACTGCACGGCCTCACACGACCGGCTCATCTTACCACAGGGAAACATACATCGACTGCAAGCCTCTAGGAATAGCAATAGAAATGATCGGGACAGGGCCCCGACCTACCCGTACTATACAACAAAAGAACTGAAATACACCTCTGGAATTCAGTCTCCGGATGACAGGAGCTGAATACTCAATCGCTGACAGGAATCACGTAGTATCGCCTGCTCGTCTATGAGTACCTGCAGGCAAGTAATGCAGCGCCCCACCGGGCGTCAGTACCACTAGTACTGAGTATGTAAAGCAATAACTGAAAGAAAAATCTGGAAACAACAATGTAACTGATGAAACTGAAGTAAGAAGAATTAGATTAACTGTCTGATAATGTAAGTCATACCTTCTCTCATTTATACTAAAAGGGAATAGGGGTCGTACCTGGAGACGTATCACTCAACTGCTGATCTACTCGTATCTAACGTGACATGACATAACATAACATAACATAGTATGGCACACACAAACCTTACCCGGCCCCCCATAAGTCGGGAGGTACAACCAGCACAGAATCTACACCCCTACCCCGGTCATCCCATCTCCTATAATAGCTATAAGCATCCCGCCGGTCCCCTGGGTATGCACTTGGGCTCGCTGAGCCCCTGACTATAACTGTACCTGAGTCCGAAGGACTCCTGAATCAACACCCGGGCGTATCCGCTCGATAGGGGTGTGTAAAAGCCGACCAAGGCATAATATGGGGAAAACTGGCATCCCATCTTCGTCCCCTGTGGGACGGCATGCCACTCCATAGAGTGACGTATCCTCGTCCTCTGGCGGACGAGTCGATACAGCTATCAACCCTAGGGCGGTCATGGATGCTAGGTAGTCCAACCCCAAAAAATACAACGGTCTCAACTAGTAATATTATCTGCATGTCCCACATACTGAAGCTAACGATAATAAAGTGTTTGTACATACTGCATGCTGAACTAGCGATAGTGATATATACATATTTAACACATGTTGAGACTGAACATAGCATCTGTACATAAATATAATCTTCTGCCATACTGTATTGAGTCTAATGCTGAACATGATATAGTATTTTTGCTGAAAACTATGCTGTATACTGAGTTTCTATAGTAACAGGATTTACTATTCCTAATATGCTTTCTAACTTCATTTTAACTTATCATTCTATTTCTGAGATGTCTTACAGATATTGCATTGCTTTACTGGGTTTCAACGGAATACGATAATATCCTGACATTTTGTACTACATCACATACTGAGCATACTGCGCAGATTCTAACACTTGTATTAGGATCTATATCGGGCTAGCAAGTTTTTGCGCAAATTATAACTCGATACTTCTAATACCATACCGACATTCATAATAAGCATAACACATGACTTCCAAACATTCTACTGGCCTTTAAATTACGGTACTGTTCCAAGATTACTAACTTGCCGAGGAAACTAGCTTTACATACCTTATCCTTGAACTATTCGTCTGTCGAACGAGACTCGGCCGGTACTTCAGCTATTTTCTCCCAACTGCATTCATAAATATGTCAATTAATACTAGATACAACTTTATTTTAAAAGGCAACGTCACTTTCGATATAGTTTATAGCCTAAACTTAGGCTTATCGAAAGACGGCCAAAAACTCGCTATTTTTCAGCGGTCCAGAAGGGAGAAATATTCACTTCACAGCTAGGAACACATAGACACTAATTTAGAGCAATTCCACTTACCTTAGCTCGGTGGCTCGACGATTCGTCGGCCGTATTTCACGAAACTGAATCCGTAGGAATGCTCTCTGCTGCTAAATACCTCAGTATCTGAGGTTAATTTGAGTTTGGACAACGTTTAGCAGCGTAATCGGTCGAAAATTATAATCCCTCCTTCGTTCTTCTCCTTTCTCTGATTTCTCTCTCTATTTCCTGGAAATTTCTTAAGTGTTTAAATGATTTAAACCCAAAGTGGGCTTTATATACTTGGGCCTGGACAAGGCCAACGTGTCACGGAGCCAACGCGGAGGCCTCTCCTCCGTGACACGCTGCCATCGCGGAGGGGCTCTGCCTCGGCTCCTTCCGCGATGGTTCGACAGGTTTCTCGTCCGATCTTTTCCCGGGCCTTTCTCCAGCACGTATGGCCTGCAAATATGCTTAACCAACGTGCGAATAGATCGTCTAGGTGCTGGGAATTCTACGGGGTATAACATTCTCCCCCCCTTAAGAACATTCGTCCTCGAATGTACACTGTTATCTAGAGGACTACTTACTTACTTTCTAGAAAAATTTTGGCAGAGTTTCCCCTGTAATATGAACTATAGCAAAAACCTGAAATGCAGAAAAGTCCAACACAGGCACTGCACGTAATATTTTAGGATCCCCTGGATTACTAAGTATCAATCTTTCTCATTCACACACATACAACTATAAGGTACTGCATAAGTAATAATACGGACATACCTGTCGCCTGACTAGGCCTGAAATAGGTGAGGGTATCTGGCTTTCATATCTTCTTCAACTTCCCACGTCATTTCCTTACGGTTCCTGTTACGCCACAATACTTTGACAGATGCAACATCTTTAGTCCTCAACCTGCGAATCTGTTTGTCTAAGATAGCTACAGGAACCTCTTCATGTGCTAACTCTTCTGTGACCTGGACACCCTGAACTAGAACTACTGTAGAAGGGTCCCCTATGAACTTCCTCAACATAGAAACATGGAATACTGGGTGAACAGATGCTAACTCTGGAGGCAAGTTCAATTCGTATACTACTCGGCCTATTCTTCGCTGAATCTGATATGGCCCAATGAATCTCGGGCTAAGCTTTCCTTTGTTGCCAAACCTCATTACCCCTTTCATCGGAGACACCTTCAGATATACCCAGTCATTTACCGCAAATTCTAGATTTCTGTGCCGCACGTCTGCATAAGACTTCTGGCGGCTCTGAACAGTCAGTAAATGTTCTCAGATAAGCTTTATCTTCTCCTCTGACTGCCGAACAATGTCTGGGCCAACCAATGCTGATTCTCCTATTTCAAACCAACCAATCGGCGACCTGCATTTTCACCCGTATAATGCCTCGAAAGGCGCCATCTAAATAGCTGAATGGTAGCTGTTATTATAAGCAAATTCAATTAACGAAAGATGCTCATCCCAGCTACCCCTAAAATCTAGCACACACTCTCGTAGAATATCTTCGAGCGTCTGAATTGTACGTTCAGCCTGTCCATCTATCTGAGGATGGAATGCTGTGCTCAAGTTAATCTGCATTCCCAAACCTTTCTGAAATGACTGCCAGAATCTAGCTCTGAATTGTGCTCCCCTATCTGAAATGATGGATACCGGCACTCCATGCAATCTAACTATTTCTCTGATATATAATTCGGCATAATCCTCAGCTGAGAACGTAGCCCTTACTGGCAGGAAATGAGCTGATTTTGTCAGCCTGTCAACTATTACCCAAATAGAATCATTTCTGCGTCTAGTACGGGGTAACCCTGTTACAAAATCCATGTTTATCGTTTCCCGTTTCCACATAGGCACCGTTATATCTTGAGTTAACCCGCCTAATTCCTGATGTTCTACTTTCAGCTGTTGGCAGTTAGGACACTGAGCTACAAATTCAGCAATTTCTCTTTTCATACCTGGCCACCAGTGGTGATATCATGGTACATCTTCGTCGCGCCTGGGCGGAGAGAATAGCGGGCGTAATGCGCCTCGTTCATAATCTGCTGGCGAAGCCCCAAAATATGTGGAACACGAATGCGGCCTTTACATCGCCACACTTCATCCCCGGTTATCTGAAAATATGGCACCTCTCCATAAATTACGGCTAAGGGCATCTGCTACCACATTAGCCCTGCCTGGGTGATACAAAATATTCACTCTTTAAGACATAAACTACTACGGCTAACTCTAGGTCATGGGTAAGATAATTCTTTTCATGTTTCTCCAACTGCCTGAAGGCATCAGCTATTACTTTACCATGCTGCATTAACCCTCTGTACCTTCTGACGATACTAACACTGGGGATGATGTTAACCTGTCTTTTAACTCCTGGAAGTTCTACTCACATGCCTCGGTCTGCTGGAACTTTACTGCCTTCTGTGTTAATTTAGTCAGAGGTGCTGCTAAGGTGGAAGATCCTTCCACAAACCCTCTGTAGTACCCGGCTAGCCGCAGGGATTGCGTATTTCGGTCGGAGTGGTAGGTCTGGCTATGTCTTCACTGCTTCTTTTTTTTTCTGTGTATCTACCTGTACACCAACTTCCGATGCAATGCGACCAAAAAGGCTACTGAACTCAGCCAAAATTCACATTTAGGAAAAAAAGAAATTGACATACAACTGGCGGTTATACTGGTTTATTATGCCGGAAAATCTGATAAGTAATCTACCGGTATAACTAGAGCTCATCTGGCCTTCTGGCCGCATGCTAAGGCTACTTGTTGCTGAGATAACCTGAACAACTATCTGCACACCATGTGCCCATATCTGATCAGAGGATTCTGACAATGATCATGATCTCTAATAAGCTGGCTGAATAACCTCGACTAACTAAATGGCTGGGTTAGATGATCCGAATGCTGCAATAGTCTAACAATGCTCTACATGTCCTACTCGGACATCTGTAGCTCATGCATAACTGCGGGGTTGTGGACAGCTAACCGTTTCGTCCTCCTAATTGAACAATTGTGATGTTGTGCTTAGTCCAACCTACTCTTAGGCGATCCGTCCCTGGATCTTCATAGGGAACCTACCGATCTCCTTGTCTTAGTAAACACTGTGCTAGCAGAGCACTACCAATTTCTTACGCCTTGTGTGTATCCACTTGGATTTATATTGCTATTCTGGGGAATTCTTGGTCTTATGAGTTATTCTGTAAATACTGGCCTTCTGCCAGGGCTCCGCATCTGAATATCTTACGAGAACTGGCTGAAGCACTAGTCTATCGCTGACTACTGATGTGGACCCCCCCTTTTTTTGGGGTGCCCACGGGCTTGTCTGACTTGCGGAGTATTCCTTGTAATAACTGCTAGGTTGACTAAGGTTGACTCTCACCTACAAAGCTGGGAAAATGATGTACGACCACTTAACATACTGGAAAAATTCTGGTTCCGGCATATACAATAATGCTATTGATTTTTAAAGATGCTTCCCTGCTAATATAAGCGCCAGCTAGTCATTAGACCATCTAACTGTGCTCTTATCATCTAGCCATCTAATTCAGGCCATTAACTCTAGTAAGCTTCCAGAGCCTAGATCTGGCAACAACACATGAATCCATCAACTTATTAACTGAGAACTGAGACAGTTCCTATGACTTCATACGTAATTCACACTTAATCTGCCCTCTCTCTTCTCCTTTCCCTTTCTCCTTTCTTCTCTCCTTTCTTTCTTTCTGCTCTCTTCTCTCTCTTTTTTTCCCCCTTTTTTTTGGAAAGGGGATCCTGCAATGCAATTTGTACATGCTTTCTATTACTAATCAGTATCCATGATTATACCCCTTAGGCAGCTACTCACAACATACCTATTATCTGTATATATATATATCACTAGTTACGTACAATATGTACTGAATTCTGCGGTAATACATAATCTCTGACATGCTCTGCTGAGTCTCATACCGTACATGATACACCGCTTCTACGGCCTAATACTATCTTTTGCCCTGACTTATCATTTCATTGTATTATCACCCCATTCTGAAAGTAACAAACATAAACACCTTAGTTATTGTCTGCTATTTGAAATTCCGCCACTCCTGCGATGTGGGGTCAACGTTCGAATCTTGTGGCCTTACTTGGCTTATATTAAGAGCCCATGACTGTCTGCTGGGCCTTATCTCTAGGCTACACTAGATTAGAATTGCTGTATCAGTAATTTCTTAACTTCTCCATAGCGAACATACTGCGGTATTCTGAACCGCAATCTTACTGTCAGTCCGAGGCTTAATCCTTAATACGATATTTTATCAATCCGGGGGTAATTCTAATTTCCCCACAAGATCTGACATTCCTGCTTCTTTCCCTCATCTTACTTAAGCTGAACTCTGGGGTTCAAGGTACCTGCTCTTCATTGTTAACAAGATTGCTGGTCCAGTATCAGTTCATACTTCCCCTGACTTGCAGTCAGACCTATCTGATTCACATGACCCCTCACCCTTTCGATATCACAACTGGATCATAACTACAATCTTACAGGTATGTCTTTGTCTTGCTATCTGTTAGCATATGTAACGGACTTGGCCTTTTTCTGACTCGAACTTGACCATTACCCGGTATTTATCACTAACAGGTCTTTTACCCCTGCTTCGGGTAAGCTAACGGTCTTACTTTCTCTACTGGCTTATTGTCATAAGGGTCTGCACAACTTACGTAATCCTAGGGGCTCTTTATACTTTCTAATACTTACTAGGATCAATCAGCCCATCTTTACTTACCGCTGGATTTGGCAACCCCATCTCAAGTCTTATGCCCCTTTACTATACTGGCATCAAAATCAAGAGGTAGGAATAGCCCTTTTCTTATTGCAACAAATAAAAGCATTTAACTGTACCATATCCAAAAAGATGTATTTGGGATTCCTGCATTTCCCTCTCTTTCTTATACTTACCTGGTGGTCTGACCTTGTCTGTAATCTTAATCAGATCTTATATGGCTAATAAATAAATAAACTCGTATGTACATTACACTCCTGACTTCCTATTCTGATGTTATCAACGTATACTGGGGATAGTACCGATAAAGGTATCATGCTGGGAGGTCTCGGGTACCTTCCTCCTGCTGCTGTAGTTATCATGTAACTGGTTGATGCCTTCTTCTGTTGCTATATCTGATCTTCTGCCTGTAATAGGGTAATGCTGATCTGCCTTTGCATCTGTAATCAAAGAATACGGTAAGTTTTTAGAGACTCCACCCTATACTGTACCGCTCTAAAGCACGACTGACTGAGAAGGAAGGGTAACCATCCTATCATGCCTCGCAGCCTCCTTCCTATAGTATGTGGTGCACAACACATCCATAGACAAGACTCTACTTAGCACGGCTTACAGACTCCCTAGGACACGACCTGCTCTGATACCAAGTTTGTCACACCCCGCCTTGGGGGGTATGACTGGCACCTGGTGCCCTACTGGGACCTGAACTGCTGGACTGCTAAGCCTGGGCACATCTGGTGCCTGACTGACTCTAACTCATATTTCTGGAAACAAAGGGCTATATAACTGTTGTAAACATAGCCCCCAGCCCATTGGCCTATAGCCTCCTGTACCTGTACTAACAGCTGACCAGAAACATATCAATTCAGGGAAACCTATGCGGGCCGACAAGGCCACCATGCTGTCTAGTTATCTATAACTCAATCATGAAGTACTAAAAAGCTATGTGACCGTACCGACATTCATAATAAGCATAACACATGACTTCCAAACATTCTACTAGCCTTTAAATTACGGTATTGTTCCAAGATTACTAACTTGCCGAGGAAACTAGCTTTACATACCTTATCCTTGAACTATTCGTCTATCGAACGAGACTCGGCCGGTACTTCAGCTATTTTCTCCCAACTGCATTCATAAATATGTCAATTAATACTAGATACAACTTTATTTTAAAAGGCAACGTCACTTTCGATATAGTTTATAGCCTAAACTTAGGCTTATCGAAAGACGGCCAAAAACTCACTATTTTTCAGCGGTCCAGAAGGGAGAAATATTCACTTCACAACTAGGAACACATAGACACTAATTTAGAGCAATTCCACTTACCTTAGCTCGGTGGCTCGACGATTCGTCGGCCGTATTTCACGAAACTGAATTCGTAGGAATGCTCTCTGCTGCTAAATACCTCAGTATCTGAGGTTAATTTGAGTTTGGACAACGTTTAGCAGCGTAATCGGTCGAAAATTATAATCCCTCCTTCGTTCTTCTCCTTTCTCTGATTTCTCTCTCTGTTTCCTGGAAATTTCTTAAGTGTTTAAATGATTTAAACCCGAAGTGGGATTTATATACTTGGGCCTGGACAAGGCCAACGTGTCACGGAGCCAATGCGGAGGCCTCTCCTCCGTGACACGCTGCCATCGCGGAGGGGCTCTGCCTCGGCTCCTTCCGCGATGGTTCGACAGGTTTCTCGTCCGATCTTTTTCCGGGCCTTTCTCCAGCACGTATGGCCTTCAAATATGCTTAACCAATGTGCGAATAGATCGTCTAGGTGCCGGGAATTCTACGGGGTATAACAGGATACAAGTATGTTAACCATAGTTAACTAGTTATGAAAATTATAGATGAAATCGGAAGAGAAAAATAATGTATGGTATGTGAGAATTTATGACAAATGTTGTGATTAATTGTTAAGTCCTTATATGGATGGATTGGATTGAATAAACTACTAATTGGTTGAGATCATGTTGTTATATATATTTATTTATGATTGAAATTGGTGACTTGACAATATTATTGAATAAGCTATGATATTTTCAGAGTCGGCAAATATTATTCATGATGTTAAAGTGCAATTACTATAATCAATATGTACTTATGATTTATTCTATGTGATGTCTCATTCAAGAGCATATTAACATATGATGATGCTTTCTGGGCAATATATTATTATCCTAAGCTTAGAGGCTTGTGTCCAAGGGGAGCATCCGGCATATGTGTACAAATGAGTGACAAATGTGTGATCGGACTTGATATAGAGTGAGATTGATGAGATACATAGGCTATATACCTATACTTTATTATGGACATGATTCAATTGATTTATGTGAATTTCCTTATGGTTGCAAATTTCATGTTATGTTTGTAATATATAACTTAAAGACTTATCATTTTCTATGACGGATTTACCTGAACTATCTGAATATGATTTCTTTATCTAAGCACTATTGATGATTAATACATAAAAATTTTGTGTAGGTGTATTAAACCTTACTGTTGGGTTGGTTCTTCAATGTTGATATATTCCTATAAAAATGGTAGGGTTAGGATGCTCAATATGAAAAAATAGTTAAATGATTGAGAACTTATAATATTCATAGGTAATGATAGTGATGCTAGTTGAATATTAATGGCAGTTGTCTCCTAAGAGTTATCTAAATAATAATGTATGATAATAATAACTTGTAACCAGTAATAGACATGTGTAATTATGGTGGTAGGCGTTAGTTTGGACATGGGTATATCATTGAAGGGATGTGATAAAATAAGGAAATAAAGACGTAATATAATAATGAATTAAGTGTGTTGAAAGGGAAGGGTGCCCAGTTTTCATTGAGCTACTATTGAAAGGGGCATCGTTGCAGCGAGACTATCATAGCGTTTCAGGAGCCACTGTAGCGAGGGTCGTATAGAAAGAAGGCCTAGGACTTGTAGTTGGGGACTTGTTAAAAATGTGATAAGAATATCCTTTTAGCAGTTATGTGCTTATGGAGGAAACCTAATAAAGTGCAAGTAAGTTTTGTAATATGTTAGATTTATAACTAATAATCTGATTGAATATTGATTTTGTACTGGGTTGCATAATCTAATATTAGTCAACTAATGATTCTTACCAATACATGTAGTACTAGTACTACTCTTGCTATACGTTTTGCGGGGTGTAGGTTTGTTACAGCTTATGAAGTTTTATGGTTGAACTGATGGTATCCACATCACCTTTTGTAACCTGAAGACAACTTAAGATTCTGATACTTGAAGCCCTTAAAGTTGAAAACTCATGAGTAACTCTCAATATGCCACGTCAAGGCCATAAGGGCTTATAGTCATAACTTGGATAAAGCTAGAGTGGCTTTTATGAAACTTAAAAATGAACTGAGGAGGTTATGCGAGCTTAACATCTTTGTAATATCTTAAGTGCTTTAGGATTAGCCTTTAAAACGTGGAAGATAACTTCAAGATTTGGGAGTGAATAGCTTAATAGTTATCACTTAGAAAATAAGATAGAGGACTTCTCTTTAAATCCTTAGGCTTTCGTCTCCTGGTCATTTTAACTTAAATAACTTAATAGAAGATCAATACTTACTAGTAATAATACAACTTATAACATAACTCACTTAAACAACCTTATACATAACTTCATTGCTAGATATCTCGAGAACTATGCGTTATATTAGTAATCATTTACTTTACTTAACGTGTTCATAACTATAAACCTTGAATTCTTAACTTGGTATTTTTTAGCTCTAGTCTCCTTACCAATCTTTACATTCTTTTCATACTACAATACATCATTTTACGTCTTAACATTTACCTTCGTTAATCTTACTCTCGCGTTAACTTCTTCATCAACTTTTATATGTAACTACTTTATTACTTAGCTTGAAGCTTTACTTCTTAAACCATAACATGATCATGTTAACAAAGTCCAATGGTCTTTAAAATCAATCACGGACGAGGAGTACCTCGCATAGCGTATCATCTTAAAAGGGCTAGCAGTCACTCTTTTCTTTCCTTTTTTATTAATGTCTCATTCTTTAAGCTTTAGGCTTGTCTTCACATATATATTCATTAGGGACATAATTCTTACTTTACATACTATCAATATGCTCGTCATTTATTAATTTATTTATGGTAGCCTTCCACTAGTGAGCTTACTCTTTTGACATTAATAGTTTCATTTGAAAAACATAGAAGTACACGAACTAGGGGACTAGGAATGTAGGACACTTGTTTGACATTATAATACATTTGTAATTACAAAGGGACCAGCTCATAGTATCCATGTTGAGGAATCTCCAGAGTCAATTTACATTTAAATTATAATAATATATTCAACGTGGTTCGCTTCATACTTATAAGCTCGTATACCTTTAAATAATTATAACATTACTTCATGTATTTCACATTATTATAACAGACCTATACAATGCTTTACTTATAGTTAAGAACATACATACAAAAAACTCAATCAACAACACGGATTTTGTGCATAGAAACAAGAGAAAAAGGATGCCTTTACATACCTGATTACACCGAATTCGACTTAGCCAAAAATTCCTGAACTTACAAACATGAAGAAAGGGCTACATCATTTTGAAAATTCCATCTAACAGCACCACACCAAATGTGCAGCAACATCAGCAAAATCACAATAATCACAATAGAAGTTACTACCAATCTTAACTTCACAACTTAGAGAAATCAAAATGCAGAATTTCTTACCCTTACTTATAGACAACTTGTACTTGAAGCTTCTTCAAGTTTCAACTCACAATATGCAGCAAATAAGTGGGTCACTCCCATGAAAATCTTGGCAGCAACAACACACAACAACTACAACATGAACACATCAACTCTCAACACAAACAACTACAAGTTCCCTCCAAGTTTTCTTTATGAAACTCATAGAAATCAAGGGGGAAGTTACTTACCTTTACTTGAAGATGTTATTAGCCAACATAGGAGAGGTTTCCTCTAATCTCTACTGCCCAGAACCAAGTTAAAATGCAGAAACACACCCAAAAAAATTTGGTAGAAATAATCCTCACAAAGCCAAGAATAGTCACCCAAATTTGCTTGTGATTTGATGATGATTTGATACTTGGATTTCACTTCAATATGCTGGAAATATAGAGAGGATATGAGAGCCTGATCAACCAGCTCAATTAGAGATAAGGATGAAATGTTATTTGGGAAGGGTTTTGCCTTATAAAGGCACCCAAACCCGTAGCTCATAACCCATTTTGTCCACGTAGTTGGCGGTTAAATGATCATAATTTTTTAGTCGAATGTCGGATTGACGAGCGCGTTGATGTTCTGAAAAATAGACTTATATAAATTTAATTTAATAGTTTATAGGACTTCTAAATTACTATAGAACGGGAGATATGTTCGTGTTAAGTTGGACCATGTATGAGACTTATTAAAAATATTTTCTCATAGTAAAACTGTTAACTCAAAATTTTTTTACTAAGCTCCCTTTGGCCTAAAACATCAATTTAATTCCTTAATCACCTCCATATATTCATTTCATGATTTGATCACCCAATTGTAATTTCATTCTCCCGGCACTTCTATAACACGTAGTCCATATTCTTAATTCCCTTAACATAACATAAAAACATCAATTAATCATTAAAAAAAATTTGAGGTGTAACATCTAATCTAGTAAATCTAAATTAGTTCAACAAGTTAAAATATAAAGGTTGTGTGTTAAAGACATATTGACGAAACACGATCGTATGTTGAATATGATTTAGATAGTAGCTATAAATTTAGAAGACCTGTGAGAGAGAATTGATTGTTAGTTGCTTACTTTTTTATATGAATGTCATGAACTCATTTCAATATTCGAACTTTTCCTGTACCTTATTACTTCAAATTTGTTCTATTGTTGCTCAATGATCTGTTGGAAATTTACGACACATCATATCTTCATTTAATAGTATTTTGCATGTCCTTAGGAGTTAAATTAATTAGAAACTAACCTCATTATTCCATGGTTCAAGAACCCAACCAAAATGAGGATGAGAGGTGTTAGAGCCAAAAAGTTGTCCAAAGGACATACTGTCTATCTGATAGACAATCCTATTCAGCTGTCTAGGTCCAGCTAATGATTCCAAAGATAAATTTGAAAGATTCTTGAAATGAAAGTTTGAAGGACGGGCCATCATTTCAGAAGATGGTCTGTCAATTGAAGGGGGGACTCAGGATGAGGCTGAATGAAATTATAAAGGATAATTCTAAGGATGGACCATCTTTCTAGAAGATAGTTTGCCAATCAAATGAAGAAAAGCTATTGGATAGAGGTTAAATGTAAATGACAAAATAAAGGATAGTCCATCCTTCTAAGGGACGATCCGTCCCTACACACCTGGCACCTTCGACTTTAAATTATTTTGAGCTTTTTGGGACATAGTATAAATAGATTTTTATTCTCTTTTTTTTTAGAAAGCTTTCATCCATTATTTTCAATAGAGAGTAGAGATAGATAGTTAGTTTTACTTTTCATTGAAAATATTAGATATTATCTTGTAATTTGATGATCCAAGTTCATCAATTGAAGTTTCCTTCTACAATTTCATTTTTCATTAGTGAGAATATCTAATTGCTCTCTTTCTCTTCTTATTCTTGTTATGGGTAACTAAATCTAGATCTAGGATTCTGAATCCAATAGGTTGTGAACCATAATGATCCCAATTTGGTAAACTTGGTTTGGGCTTATGAACATTTTATTGATTATTGCTTTGTAGTGTGTGATTGGTGATAAAAGTCATCCAATCCTACCCAATTACCTTTATAAGACTTGAAAGAGGAAATTTAGATTGGGTTAGCATCAATCAACAATAACTTAAGGCATAACCTTTGTTTAATGGATTCTCCTAGATATAAGTTGAATTCCAATTGTCAATAAATAATTGGGTAGAATGGGATTCTCTTCAATTTGACAAAATAGAGAAGATTGACACCTGTGGTGCTATTGAAAGATACCAATGGATTGCCTAATTCTTTGCTTGCATGTTCAACCATAGCTCATTATCAATCTATCCATGTTGGGTTATTTAGACGGATCGACGCATAATTTGGGTCACTTTCCCAGAATTTTGATAAATTGATTACAACCTTAGCAATTTGCATAAAATAGTAGTAGTTAAATTTTATCAATCTCAATTGAATAGTATCTAATCTTAAAATACTATATTCATTAGTATTAGATAGTGTTCACTTAGCATAGTCTCTATGGGATTCGACCCCAACTCCATGTTGAGTTCTATATTAACTTCGATGGTTTACATTACTAGAATTCGGGAGTGAATTTGAATGATATCAAATATTATGGTGAAATTGTTGGAGACTACGGAATAAACCCTATCTATATCTATCAGTTTAGTTTGCTTTCTTACATCTATTCTTTTACCTTCCTTTTTTATTTTTGTTGTTATTAATTAGGACGGAATCATGGCTGCTCTATTGGTAGAATTGGAGGACGTGTTTTCAAAAGTCAATGAGAAAATTGACTATGCAAGCGCCATTGTTCCACCAAGGGTGAATGCTTTGTTGTTCAAGATAGATGGAAGCATCTATACCATGCTTAAGGCAGAGGGGCAATTTCACAACTCTACGGACAACGACCCTCATCAGCTTTTGAAGAATTTTTTGGAGATGTGCAACCTACACAAGCAAAATAATGTTTCTAATAATGATATTCATTTTAGAGTGTTCAAATACTCTTTGGCCGGTGAAGCAAGAGAAAAGTTGCACAGACTACATCCAAACTTGATCCATACATGGCAGGAGCTAGTGAGATTCTTCTTGAAAAAGTGATTTCCTCTTAGAAAAAAGGCAGACAATGGGATAAAATATTCAATTTTTGGCAAGTTCCTGAGTACTTATTTGAATCTTGGAAAAGGTTCAAGAAATATATACTTCGACCTCCCGACCATGGTTTTCTCAATGATATTTTGCTTGAAAAGTTCTACGGCTTGGATTCGTTGACACAGTCCATTGCAAACAATACCGCTAGAGGATGTTTCATGGACAAGGCATTCAATAGAATTTCCATCATATTTGACCAAATTACAAAGGACAAGTATGCATGGCATAGAGGGGACCAAAGTGGAAGGCTTAATGTAGGTACTCCTTCAGTGTCTCACTTAATGAAGTAGAACCGAGAGCGTGATCAGATGATGGCTGCCATGGCAACCAACATAGCCCTTCTCACCAAGAAGTTGACCAAGATTGAGGTCAAAAAGGCACATGAAGATGAAGAGACCATGAATGGTGCTCAATGAGGGCATGCCTGCCCGCCTCCTCCATATCAATATCAGCCGTTAAGGGAGCCACCTCCTTTGCAAGTTGAAGACGCTAACTATGTTGGCAACTCATCCAGTGGCTATGGACCACAATATAAAGAAGGCCACTCACTTTCTTCATATCATGGGAAATGGAGACCACAACTGCAAGGTTAAAGTTAATATTACCCAGGATATGATTACGGTGGTCAAAATCAGGGTTGGTACAATGGTGCAAATTATAACACCTCAGAAGTACTTAAGATTATATTCTAGCCATGAAGCAGAAAACAAGTCAAAAAACACAGAACAACTCATCAAGTGAGTCATTAAATGACTTGATGAGTCTTGAGGTCAAGCCATTTTATGTCACGACCCGAACGACACTTGGATCATAAACACGGGACAAGGAGCCCCGAGATACCCCAAGTTGACCCATGGCATGAAAATACATCTAATTCATTCACATAAGTGGAAGACTTACCATAAGGAAACGAAATCATGACATAATAACGGAGAAAAGACAATATATGATCCATACATGATGGCTGAGTACAACTTATAGTCTAAAAAGCCTCTAATCATGAAAGACGGATTGATGAGACAATACCCCAACTAACCCTACAATACTGAAACTGAAGAGAAAAATAGAGTCTGAACATATGGCCCTCGGAACATGAGGACTCACCAAATAAGTTGATAGCAAACTCTGAAGAGCTACTATAGAGGATGAGCCTGAGAGCCAGGTCCTGTATCAGAAACGATACATCATAGAAAGTATACGGTCAGTACGTGGAATGTACCGAGTATGCAAGGTAAGTAAAATGGACATTTACAATATATAGAACTCATAAATGATTAAAAGGGTAGGACATCACCTCATATTTTAAACATTGTAACATAACATAAAGCTCAAGGTTTTCAAAACATTCGTAATACATCATAATCATAAACATGGGAGAAAAGCTTTACTTAACATGACTTGAGCCGAAATACATAATCATAACATGCATAAATCATGAGCAACATACCCCGTGTGAGCACACATGAAGTCCGACTTGTAAACCTAGTTGGGAGGTTGTTCGTACTTTGCCAAGGGTAGAACCATGAAGGGTTTGATATCACCATGAAAAGGACCAATTGAGCTGGGGACAATCACAAAGGAGGTCCCAACATACCTACAGTGGCATGTAGTTCATGAGATCCGAGGCTTAACCTGAGCCCTGAAGTTACTCAGTGTTCAATACTACTCCCAAAACATATAAAGTGGCCATAGTATAACATGCATGAATTCATGGGCTAGTTAAATCATGATAATCATAAACATACTTGTGCATACGTGAACTAGCCATGAAACAAGGCCCATGAGTCGGCCAAAACATAATTCATGAATCATAAAGTTCATACATACTTGTAGATCATACATATCACTTGAAATCCATAAAATCATGATTGGTAAATGATTAGATCCATATTTTAAATCGTAATTCATGATGGGCTCGTAAATATCATCAATTAAAGAGAAGATTATAAATTGATTCATCATGGGTCATGCATATTTAGGCTTAATTCACTAGTAATCAAAATCGACAACATTATAAATGATCTAAAGTTATAAAAATCTGATCAAAACCCCGTAGAATATGATAAGGTTCGAAAATCACAAAACCCATTAACAATTATTAAATTTTTATATAATCTACTTCAAAACCCAATAAATTTTTGATAGAATTTTAATAAAATCATAGAGAATGCGCATGGGTGTGAAAGAAAACACCCATTGATAGACTTACATACCTGAAAACAACTGATTCTTAACCTCCCTTGAATGCCTAAGAAGGAATTGGAAGGATTTGAAGAGGAAAGCCTTGAATCACCTTTTGATCACCTCTCTATACTCTTGCATACATGAATAAGGACTTAGAATAAATTATCCCTCTAAGAACCCACCTTTCATAAGCTAAAACGACGTAGTTTAGGTCTTAAGACATTTACAATTTTTGAAAAGGCCCTTACTAATTCGCAGAAAATAACTTTCAGGTGGTCCTAACGGACGACCTAATGACTCGTCACTGGGGAAGACAACTCGTCATGTTGCTCGTCAAGTACACTATCTAACCTTGCCTCCTGGCCTCGTGATGGGTCACCCCATGATTCTTCAGGAGTGACCATGACTCATGGCCACTAATCGTTGGGTACACTGCCAACCCAATTTCCTTTAATTACTCCTCTTGACCACGACTAACCTCATGAGTCGTGAGGATTGACCACGACTCGTGGTTAGGCCCCCCCCCTGGTGACTTATATCTCTAGTTCTTCACTGAACACTTGGCCCTTCCCCCATGAGTCACATAACGACTCGTGGGTTATCTTGACGAGTGTCCCCGTGACTCGTCCTATGCCTAGTGCCAAATTTCTAACTGAATGTTGTAAAACAAGCAGAAAACAGAAACATGCAATTATCATATTCAAATACTGATCATTTAAATCAAAACTTTACGGAATGACTACCTCCGATTCATATCATATAGCTGAACTGATCTCATGCTTCACATACACATCCATACACGTAAAAGAAACTTGAACACATGAAATGAACATGAAAACTAAATAGAGTAATAGAGCACAACTAATACTTGAAGTCGGAATTGAGCCGATAGAGAATAAATGTGGGTATTTAGTCATCATATCCGCTTCGGCTTCCCACGCAGCTCCTTCGACATGCTGATTTCTCCATAGGACTTTAACTGAATCTACTTATTTGTTCCTTAGCCTCTGAACTTGATGTTCTAATATTTCCATAGGAACTTCTTCATAGCTGAGGCTGTCTTTTACACCGACACTGTCCACTAGGACTACTAGAGCTGGATCTCCCAAACATTTCTTGAAAAGTGATACATGAAACATGGGATGCACAAAAGCTAACTCTAAGGGCATGTCCAACTCATATGCTACCTTACCAACTCTTCTCATAATCCGGTAGGGACCAACATAACGGGATCGAGTTTTCCTTCCTTCCCAAATCGCATGACTCCCTTATGGGAGATACCTTTAGAAATACACAATTGTCTATTTCGAACTCCAAATCTCTTCTACTTACATCAGCATATAACTTTTGACGACTCTGAGCAGTTCTCAGCCTGTCCCTGATCAACTAAACCTTCACCATACCATTGTGAACCGAATCAGGCCCTCTCATAGCTATCGCACCAACCTCAAACCATCCGATGGATGATCTACACCTCCGCCCGTAAAGTGCCTTGAACGGTGCCATCTGTATGCTAGAGTGATAGCTGTTGTTGTAAGCAAACTCGATCAGGGGAAAATGATCATCCCAACTACCTTTGAAGTCCATCACACTTCCTCTCAACATGTCCTCGAGAGTTTGGATTATTTGTTCCGCTTGGCCATTCATCTGCGGATGGAAGACTGTATTGAGCTTAACTTGAGTCCCAAACCCCTTCTGAAAAGATCACAAGAACTGCGAGGTAAACTGAGTACCTCGGTTTGAAATAATAGACAAGGGAACTCTATGTAATCGAACCAACTCCCGAATATACAGGTTGGCATAATCATCCGCTAAATCTGTGGTTTTGACTGGTAGAAAGTATGCAACCTTAGTCAACCTGTCTACCACCACTTATATAGAATCATAGTGTCTGTGAGTACGAGGTAGGCCTTTAATGAAATCCATATTAATATCTTCCCACTTCCAACTGGGAATGCTAATGTACTGAAGTACGCCTCCCGGCCTTTGATGCTTAACATTCACTTGCTGACAATTCGAGCATTTGGCTACGAATTCTGCAATATCCCTCTTCATGCCATTCCACGAATATATTTCTTGCAGGTCTTGATACATCTTGGTTGCACCTGGATGGATAGAATACCTAGTTTCGTGTGACTCATGCAGTTTCTGGATCCTTTTAAATCATCCATATTTGGAACACACAAACAACCCTGGTATCGTAGCACACCATCTCCCCCTTGGAAGAAGACTTCCACCTTCTGACTTCGAACGGCTTCCTTCAGCTTCACCAAAATAGGATCCTCATCTTGCCTAGTTTTCACATCAGTCACCAAGGACGATTCTGATCTGTTTTGCATAACAACACCGCCATCGGTTGAGTTGACCAACCTAACTCCCAACCTTGCAAGTCGATGGACATATTTTGCCATCTCTTTCGTTCCTTCCTCCACGTGGGACACACTCTCCATAGAGAGCCTACTAAGTACGTCCGCTACCATGTTAGCCTTTCTCGGATGGTAAAGAACACTCATATCATAGTCCTTGAGTAGCTCTAACCACCTACTTTGCCGTAGATTGAGATCCTTCTGTGTGAACACATATTGTAGACTCTTCTGATCCGTAAATACATCCACATGGACCCCATACAAATAATTCCACCATATCTTTAATGCGAATACTACTGCGGCCAATTCAAGATTATGGGTCGGGTAATTCTTCTCATAGATCTTTAACTATCTGGAGGCATATGCTATTACCTTTCCCCTCTGCATTAATACACACCTGAGCCTGATTCTCGAAGAATCACAATACACAACAAAACCATTCGTACCCTCAGGTAGTGTCAACACCGGTGCGGTAGTGAGTCGGGTCTTCAATTACTGGAAGCTCTTCTCACAAGCCTCCGACCATTGAAACTTCACCTTTTTCTAAGTCAACCTGGTCAATGGTGCAACAATTGATGAAAAGCCCTCAACAAATCTCCGGCAGTAGCCTGCTAGGCTCAAGAAACTCCAAATATTCGAAGGGTTCACCGATCTAGGCCAATTCTTCACCTCTTCGATTTTCTGAGAATCTACTTTTATGCCCTCGTCTGATACTACATGGCCCAAAAATGCTACCGAGTTCAACCAAAACTTGCAGTTGTTGAACTTGGCATACAACTAACAATCCCTAAGGGTCTAAAGCACTACTCTCAAGTGAGCGGCATGCTCCTCCTCACTATGAGAGTATATAAGAATGTCATCGATGAACACGATCATGAACATATCTAAATATGGCTTGAACAACCTATTCATCAGGTCCATAAAAGTTGCAGGAGCATTCGTTAGTCCAAAAGACATAATGACAAACTCATAATGGCCATACCGCGTCCTGAAGGCTATCTTCAGGATATCACGCTCCCGAACTCTGAGCTAATGATACCCGGACCTGAGATCTATCTTGGAGAAACACTTGGCACCCTGAAGCTTGTCAAAGAAATCATCGATCCTGGGCAAAGGATACCTGTTCTTGACGGTGACCTTGTTCAATTGCCGATAGTCAATGCACATCTGAAGTGATCCATCCTTCCTCTGGACAAATAAAAATGGTGCACCCTATGGAGACTTGCTCGATCTAATGAAGCCCTTATCTAGTAGGTCCTTCAATTGACCCTTCAATTCCTTTAGATCGGCTGGAGCCATACTGTACGGAGGAATAGAGATAGGCTGTGTATTGGATAAGAGGTAAGTACCAAAATCAATTTCCCTCTCAGGAGGAACACCTAGCAAATCATCGAGAAAGACCTCCGGATACTCACACACCACCGAAACTGACTGGATGATCTTGGGCATATTTATATGACCAAACTCCATATTTTTAACCAAATGGGAGTCTAGCTGAGGATAATATTGATGTATTCGTGCATGTTTTTGGTTAATTATGTTTTAGTACTAATAAATGTGGTGTGCTATTTGCAGGTGAAGAATATAATAAATTCAATGTGATGCGGTGGATGATACTTGGACTTGATGTATGGAACTTTCAGAGAGCTTTAAAAAAAGGATTTAGGAATTCACTTCCATTTCACGCTAAGGATTGATTGCGTGGAACAATGTGCCACTGTGCCTGGATAGTAGAAGAATTGATAAAATTTTAAAGGCACAAAACAGTGAGGGTCCACGACATGTCTGTATCATGGAGGGGACTTGACGCGTTCATCTCCGTGACACAGAGCTTGATAATTCCAAAATCCTAGAAATCCAGTAAGGGTCTGCGACAAGCCCGTGTCACAGAGGACATCCAACGCGTTCAGCTCCATGACACAGAGTTATGGTTTCCAAGATTCCTCAACTTCTAGTGCACCTCCGCGATAGCTCCGTGTCACAGAGTCATATCACTGCGATGAGCTCCGTGCCATGGATATAGTTTGTCACTGTGTAATTTTTCACTTGTATAAATAGAACACTTAGATTTTTATTTTTCATTATCTGAAAAATTGGCAAGAACGTGGGAAACAGCAATTGAGCTGAAGAAAATTCTAGGGTTCTTTCTCTTCTTTTTCTTATAAATTTCAATTATTCTCATGATAAAAACTTGTTTGGAGATGTTTAATCAACAAATGAGTGGCTAAATTACCTCATTCTGAGGTGAAGGTTTTTTGCATGATTGTATAATTTCATATTATTTTCAGGTAAATTTTCTTCTCTTATGAATGGTTGTTCTTCTATTCTTGATTTTTGTTGTTTTAATGTTTGGCCAGCATTAAGATAAATTTATAATCATAATTTGACTTTGAAAGGAGAATTATTAGGGTAGAACTAGGAATAGGGGAATATGTTCCTATCTTTGCTGAAAATCAAAGGTAAGATTCGCGTGCAGGATAGAAATATACCTCTAACGCCATATTCGGTTAACAAAGGGAACAAATTTTGACTAGAACTAGGATGAGTTATTGAATCACAGAAATGTGTAGTTGCATGGTTCATAATTGGGAAACTGGCTAGAGGTTGGAAAGACCATAGTCAGACTCTAATATTTCCCAACCATCAACCTGAAAGAGAAGGTAGCTGAAGAATAATACAAGTTATACATGATTGCATTTTATGCCTTAACCTTAGACTATTCTTGCTATTGTTTTAATCAACGTTCTTAGATTCAATTAGTATTACTCTATATATTACCATTTATCAAACTATTAATTCATTGTGTTATTTACATACTTGCATAGAGTAATTGTGAATACTAAAATAGGAAAAATCACTAAGCAATTGTCCCTGTGGGTTCAATATCCAGCTTGAAAGAGCTACTATATTATTTGTACGACCACATGCACTTACGTGTGTTTGGGTGACAACAAGTTTTTGGCACCTTTGCCAGGGACTGGCAATGTTAGTGAAATTTTTGAGTTTTAGTTTTAGAAGTTTTGTGCAAGTGTTAACAACTTGATCTTAGCTGCTACCCTTGCAGGTACAGGGCAATTTCTGAATGCTGGCAAGGAATAAAGAATTGGTGGACCCATTTTTGAAGCCAAAAAGATAGTTTCATTTACAAAGGATAGAAGCTCTCGAAAGGAAGTTGTTGTTGCTACAGAGGGAAATTCTGGAACAACAACAACATCCACCGGTTAGGCAAGTATATTTATTGCCTGAAGTGATGGCAACAAAACCAGTACGCAAGGTGGCAATCCCACATGCGAATAATGTTACCTCTAGCATCCGCAGGCCGGAACCAGGAGGTAGATTTGAGATGAAACAGAACATGGTGCAGTTATTACATACTAACGGAAAATTCACAGGTCTCCCTCATAAAGATCCGCAGCAGCACCTACAAAATGTTTTGGAGATCAGTGGCACATATATACCCACAGGGGTATCATTAGATTATGTAAGGCTTACATTATTCCCGTTTTCCTTGCTGGGGGAAGCAAAGAGGTGGCTAAAGGCTGAACCACCTAACTCTATTACCACATGGGATGATCTGGCAAAGAAATTCTTAATCAGGTTCTTTCCTTCAAGGAAGACAGCAAGACTTAGAAGTTAGATTCTAAGTTTCAAACAAAGAGATTGTGAGAACCTGTACCAAGCTTGGGAGAGGTTTAAGTCTATGCTGAGAGACTGTCCTCACCATCATCAGTCAAATGATGTGTTGGTGCATACATTTATAGAAGGCTTGGAGCCTCACACCAACTTGTTAAACTCTGCAGCTGGTGGGCAAGCTTTGGAAAAGACATATGAGGAGCTGTATACACTGTTGAATCGTATTTCACAAGGCAACCCAGAATGGAATGCTGACACAACTCGAGGTGTGGTGAAGAAAGCGACAGGTGTCTTGGAGGTAGACAGACTCACAACTATTACGGCATTGATAGCTGCATTACAGAATCCGATTAACACTCATTTCAGTAACATAAACATGGGGCAGCCAGGATCTCCAGTTTTAGAATTCTAGCAAGTGCGGTGTGAAGTTTGTGGTAGCAATGAGCACTCAGTTGATACATGTGGTGCTAATCCAGACTTAGTTTACTTTGTCAGGAATGTGCAAAGAAGCAACAATCAGCAGTATGGCAACAATTATAACCCCAACTGGAGGAACCATCCAAATTTTTCATGGGGCGGTAATAATCACCAAGGGAAAAGCTCGAATCAAGGTCTGCACAGAAACCAGGGGCACATTAGAATTTCTAGCCTCAATTTAGAGGGAATAATACGCCTGCTCCGTCCAGTAACATTGAAGATATGTTGAAGACCATTATAGCCAACCAAGCTCAGATGGCAGCTGACCAGGTGAAATTGACAGCTGACATGAAAAATCAACAGTTGGCTACAAAGGCTTTCGAGATTCAGCTTGACAGCTAGCTGGTGCACAAAATACTCAACCCCAAGGTACGTTGCCAAGTGATACAGACACCAACCCTAAGCAGCTAAATGTTGTCACCACCAGGAGTGGAAAACAATTGAAGGAGTTGGTGCAAGAAAAGCCAGCACACCAAGCTTAAACAACAGAGAGGCCGAAGATAATGATAAGGAAGTGGGGATTGGAAAGCCAACAGAAGCTGAGAAGTCACCACCACCACCCCCATTCCCGCAGAGATTGAGGAAGCATAAGGAAGAAACATGCTTCAACAAATTTATGGAAGTATTGAAGCAGGTACACATTAATCTTCCTTTGGTAGATGTTTTGCAGGGAATTCCTAAGTATGCCAAGTACATAAAGGATATTGTGGAAAACAATAGCAGACTGATGGAATATGCCACAGTTTCACTTACTGAGGAGTGCACTTCTCGGATACAGAATAGATTGCCTACAAAGCTCAAAGATCCGGGAAGTTTTACTATCTAGATCACTATTGGGCAGTCCATTAGAGCCCACGGTTTATGTGATTTAGGAGTGAGCATTAACTTGATACCTACCTCTATATTCAAGAAGTTGGGTTTGGGTAGTCCAAGACCCATCATGGTGATTTTGCAGCTAGCGATCACTCATTGGCAAGGCCCGATGGAATTGTGGAAGATATGCTAGTGCAAGTGGGCTCCCTTATTTTTCTAGTAGATTTCATAATCCTTGATTTGGAGCCAGACTCGAAAGTCCCATTTATTCTAGGACGTCCCTTTTTGGCAACCGGACGAGCTCTAATAGATGTAGCTGCAGGATAGCTAACAATGAGAGCTCTTGATAAGGTAGAAGTATTCGATGTCTATAAATCCATGAAGCTACCTGCTTTTTATGAAGAGTTGTCAGCCATTACTGTTATTGACCAAGAGTCCACACTTCAGCTTATTAGCCCGAATGATCACTTGGAAAGAGCTTTGGTGGGACATGATTAGTTCGGGGATGTGACTACTTATAAAATGGTGCAAGCTTTGGATGATGCCAAAATGTTCTTTCGAAAGCAGGAGTTCGAGCCCCTACTGTAACACCTCGGAAGTCCTAGAGATCAGACCCCGGAGTTAGAAGAAGTTCAGCAGAAAAGTCAACAGAAATTTGTTGCAAAACCAGTCAGGGAATGACTCGTTAGGTGACCCTACGAGTCATGTTCTGGCTCGTGGGGGAGAAACCAAGGGAGGTGATCCGGGCCAGTGAAAACGAATGACCTGAAGAGTTGTCTTTCCTGGCAATGACTCGTCATGTCAGTCGTTAGACGGGAGAAGTTTTGGTTTTCAAGAAATTTCTAGTGTACTTAACGAAAGGGCATAATGAATCGTGGGAGCTGGTGACAAGTCATTACGTTGGTGGTGACCTGAAGGATCAATAATTTCCAGTATACCTGACAAGTGGACCTAACGAGTCAATGGGCGGGACAATGACTCATCAGGTGAGTTGTGGCATCAGTTCAGGCAATTTTTCAGTTTTTCTCAAGGGCAAGTTGGTAAAATCCCACACTCCCAGATTTAAAGTGATGTCGTTTTGGGTATGTTTTGGGACGTTTTTAAGGGTTCTTATAGACTTAAACCCTCATTCTCTCAATCCCTTTCTTCCTCCTCTCTTCTCAAAAATCCTAGAGGTTTCACCAAGGTGTTCTTCAAGCTTCAAGGGAGATTTTTAATCGAAATTTTCGTCTACCAGGTATGCGGGACTTCAAAAAGGATATTCTTCCATCCTTTTGCCCCAAAATGTTTTCAATAAGAATATGATTTAATTTATTTAGAATATCATGATCTAGGGTTTGAATAATGGGTTATTTCTTCTTCATTCTTTTTCTTGAATGTAAATAATTACTGAAAGTATGGAATTTATTTGGAATGTTAATTTGATGGATTGTTTGGAATATGGATCATATGTTGGGAAGGCATGAGGATAACATGTTGTTCATAAATTGGCTTGAGTAATGAATGGGTGTTTCTTATTGTTCAATTAATTTCGTAGCCATGCATGAATATGAAGAAAGTGTGAACATATAGGTTGAGTATGTATGGGTGTAGTATGTTCTTCCTAACCCAATTTAAGTGTTGAATGGGAATGGTTTATATCTCCTTTGATTACTGTAGAATCATGATTTTGATGGAATTGTGGAAATATTGCATAATTAACCCTAATGACTTAATTATGATATTGATGACCATGTTGGATTGTGTAGGAGTTGTGGACTTGAGTAATTGAAGTACATTATGTGTCATCACCATGTTCTAGATTTAAATGATTGGGCATGACAAGATTTCATCTCCATTGTTGAACTATGAAGCTTGGGCGGATTCTATATTGTTTTCCCTTACTAAAATTGTTTTCTTAAAAAATCTTGGAATCTAAAACGCCCATGGCTAAGGAGTTCATAAAGGAGTGTTTATGACAAGTGTGTGGAATGTTGTAGACCAATTTCCTTTAATTACTCCCCTTGACCACGGCTGACCTCACGAGTCGTGAGGACTAACCACGACTTGTGGTTAGACCTGGGGTGACTTAGATCTCTAGCTCTTCGCTGCACACTTGGCCTTTCGCCCGCGAGTCACATAATGACTCGTGAGCTGTCCTAACGAGTGTCCTCACAACTCATCCTGTGTCTGGTGCCAAATTTCCAAATTTCCTCCACTTCAACTCCCGGGTCGGATCATTGGGTTCCCGTGATATAACATTCTATGGCAAGTCTCGAGATTTGACATTTTCTCCCTAGTCCTAACGAGTAAAGCCATAATTTGTTAGTTGAAGTGATGATTCATTAAGTAGGTCATTCTAATGGACCTTGAGTTGAGAATTAGAGAATGACCAACTTCGTTATAGGGGTGACGAGTGGACTGATAGTTGTCAAGTCTTGTAACATGTCATTAGGTGACTCATTGTCACTAGCAGGTCCAATTTACAAAAAAGATGTCAAGGGTATTTTGTAACTTTCTAGGCTTTTAACTCCTTACTAGGTAATTTTGGGAATCCTAAGGGGAGTATTAGATGGTTTTACTTAGCCTAAACTCTCATTCCTCTCCTAATAGGTTGACCCAACCCTAAGGTGTTAAACAAAGATAGGGACATTAAATTAACTACTGCCCCTAAATCACATAGAGCTCTTATTACCTCAGCTTTACCAATTTGTATGGGGAGGGTAAAACTCCCTGGGTATTTGAGCTTTTTCAGTATCTTGCTCATTACCCTGTGGCTGCACTCCACAGTCAGTGCCACTGTCTGAACATCCACCAATCTGACTTTGTTGGCCACCATGTCCTTCAAGTACTTAGCGTACTTGGGCATTCCCTGCAAAACATCAAGCAAAGGCAAATTTATGTGAAGCTTTGAATATATCAAAGAACTTTCTAAAGCATTCCTCCTCCTTGCTCTTTTTGAGTCTTTGCGGGAATGGTGGTGGTGGTCTCTGTGCTGGCTGCAATGATGATTGTTCATTTTGTTGAATAGCACTCTAATTATCTCCCTTTTCAGTAGGTGGTCCCTTTCTAACTAGCTTGGGCTGCACCTCATTTTTCTTTTCCTTCAGCGGTGTATCAACCAATTGCTTGCCACTCCTCAGACTGATGGAATTAACCTTTCGAGGGTTTATATCTATGTCACTGGGTAACCCTCCCTGAGGTATGGTGTGCTGAGCAGCTACTATTTGACCCATCTGCTTCTCTAGATTGCGGGTGGCCAACTGTTGATTTTTCAAATCTGATGCCATCTTCGCCTGATTCTCTGCTAATTGGGTCTGTGTTGCTATAATCTTCTGCAATGTCTCCTCAATGTTGCTTCTTAAATGGCCACCATTCTGCCTATTCTGCTGCTGATACTACTACTATTGAGGTTTCTGGTAGTTCTGACTTTGATTTCCACCCCAAGAAAAATTTGGGTAGCTCTGCCAATTCTTATTGTAGTTGTTCCCAAAATTCTGATTGTTTCTCTAAACGTTCCCAACAAAATTGACTGATTCAGGATTGGCCCAACAAGATTCTACATTGTGCCCATTATTTTTGCAGATTTCACACCAACTAGGAGCCTGTTGAACTGCATTCACCTGTCCCTGTTGTTGGTTCATACTCAGTTTGTTGAACTGGGTCATCATATGATGCTGAAATGATGTTAGCTGTGCTGCCAAGGCATTTACACCATCTACCTCTATCAGCTCTACTGTTCTCTTTCCTCCCCCTCTCGATGAATCATTGTGCCACTCTGGATTTCCCTGAGCAATCCTGTTCAATAAAGTATACAGCTCATTATAGGTCTTCTCCAATGCTTGCCCACCTGATGCAGAGTCTAGTAAAATTTTGGTGTGTGGGTCTAGACTTTCCACAAAGGTATGGGCTAACACTTCATTAGACTGCTGGTGATGGGGGCCGTATCTCAATAGTGACTTGAATCTCTCCCAAGCCAAATACAAGTTCTCCTCCGGCCTCTGCTTGAAACTTAGTATTTCACTCCTGAGTTTGGCAATCTTGCCTGAAGGAAAGAATCTGATGAGGAACTTCTTTGCTAAGTCATCCCAAAAAGTTATGGAATTAGGTGGCTCAGCTTTCAACTACCTCCTTTCCTCTCCCAATAATGAGAATGGGAAGAGTGTGAGTCAGACATAATCAGTTGACACTTTGGTGGGGACAAAGGTATCATTGATCTCCAAGAAGTTCTGTAAGTGCTGTTGTGGATCCTCATGAGTCATCTCAGTGAACTGGCCACTAGAATGTAACAGCTACACCATATTCTATTTCAATTCAAAGTTCCCTCCAGGCTCCGGTGTGCGGATACGAGAGGTCACATTTGTCGCTAATGGGATTGCCACTTCGCGAACTGGTCGGGCTACCATGGTTTCGGGTAGCAACTCTTCTTGCCCTATTAGTGGGTGTTGTTATAACCGCTCCTGAAGTCTCCTTAGCTTTCGCTCTAGAGCCTCCCTCCTGAGTAAATGCAATTGTCGTTCAGGTTCCAACAATGGTTCCACCATCTCTCTATTCCTTGCCAGCTCTGCAATGACAACTTGTCACCTGCAATATAGAAGACTAAGACCAAGTTTTTCAACACTTAAGGAAATTAAAAATCACACAAGAATAGAAAAATTCACTATACTTCGCCAGTCCTCGGCAACGGCGCTAAAAACTTGTTGCGCCCCAGTGCACATGCAAGAGTACGCAGTCGTACAAGTAATACAGTGGCCCTTTTTAAGAGTCGGATGTCGAACCCACAAGGACTGGACGAGTTCAGCAAATTATCAAGTTTGAGTGTTAAAATTAACCTCACAAGTGTTGATTATAGAAATTTTTGGTAAATTCTAATTAAGTCTAGGATTGGTCACAAAGCACTCTGGAAACGATATAGGAAGCAACTAGAGCTAAGGCCAGATAATCATGCAATGCTACACTTCATAATGGTTCACGTATGAAATTATCAATTGTTGTCTCACATAGTTGGAAATGCGATGTTCATGGTCTCTCGAGTCTCTAAACATGACAAACTAGCCTCACAACTACATCGTTGAGCGGGGATGTGACGTCCTAGTTCGTGGGCAATTCAACTTCATGGATGTGGTTTACAGGGTTTGTGCTCTTGATTAAGGACTTTCGCACGTCTAATCATCTTCACAACTACTTCTACGAGTGGTGGAGTGACAATTCTCAGCCGGTGTCTTGCTATCATCCCGTTTTATCAACCAAGCAAGGCAATTTAGGTATATTATTTATCCTAATTGCGAATCATATCGAAAGATAAGAACTTGCTCCCTACATTCCTATGTTCTTGCCTAGGGTTACTCTTTCAAGCTTTTACTTAGCTTAACATGTATGTTTTCATGGTGATCAAGCATAAAAACAAGATCACCATGAAAACAACCATAACAAAGAATGTAAGACAAAACAACAATTAACAACTCAAATCAAAATGAATTCATGCATTACAATCATATCACGTGGCCTCAACCCTACGGGAATGATTTTAGCCACTCATGTTCGTATAATAACTTAAAAACATCGTTAAAACAGAGTACTTACAATAATAGGTAAAAGAGAATGTAAAATTAGTGAACCCTAAGTGAGTTCTCCAGTTCTCCCTTCGCTCCTCTACGGTTTCCAGAAATATTTTGTGACCAAATGATTTTAGAAGCTAAGGGTTCAATATATACTAAGCTAAAAAAATGTAAAACTTGGCCTGTGGTGGAACAGCACCATGTCACAGAGGCTATCACAGTGATTTTCCTTCGTGCCACGAAGCAAACACGGACAGCTATTGGAATGTGTCTTCTCAGCAGATCTTGCGTGAGGTACCTGCGCGTTGCCCAGTGTGGCACACTGTTGGTTGCGCCATACGGCTGCCATGGCACGTTGCCATCACACAGGGCCACTGGATGACACTCCTCGTGCAACATGCCATGGCGTGGCACGGCCCTCAGCGCGCAGCTTGTGCTGCATGGCACGCTGCCCTTGCCGACAATCCCTATCTTTAGCCTGCCATGTTGCCTTCATTTGTCATCGAGTTCGAACTTCATTCCTTTGCTTCAACCATCATATTTTAGTCCGTCACATGCATTTTACACCTACAAAACCAGGACTAATCATGTTGGTTAGTGCATACCCAAATTTACACAAGATCGCATAAGAATGTAAGTGTATAATTTGACAAACACAACTAAATTAGCTATAAAATAGCACTTGGGCACGTAATTATGCACAAGATCAACCATCCCATACTTAGCATCAGCATGTTCAAAGAAGGAAATGTCCCCTCTCCATCAGTTGTACTTTGATGTAGTTAATATAATTCTCATTCTAAGAAAGGAGAGAATGGCTGAGGCAAATTATCTTGATTTTATCTTAATGGAGCTTCTTGACACTAAAGTCAAGATTGATTTTCCCAACCTCATGATCAAGCACATACAATGTGTGCTTACTAAGGATGACAAGGGACAAGCCTTTCCCTACGCTTTCTGGTTATCTCAGGTGTTTGAGGACTATTTTGTCCCTGTTCAAGTGTGGACCTTTCAGACAACAAAAGATGTTCTTGGGGTAGTGAAACATGTTGAACTACCTGCTTCAAGAGAAGAGCAGACACCCCTTTTCAAAGGATGTGAATTGCTTTGGCTGAGAAGACAGCTAAACTGGAGGCTACTCATGCTCAGGAGAAAGCTACTCAAGCTGCTCAGAGTTAATAAGTTACAGGCTACTCTAGACTCAGAAAGGGTTACGAATGCTAAAGCTATTCCTAGGTTTTCCCAATTGCTTCCAAATTGTTCCTCCATCCTAGTCCCCTTTCGTGCTTATCCCTAGTTTTTGTTGTTCTAAATCCCAGGCTTAGTTGTTCTAGTTTCAGTATTGTGTTGGTTGCGATGTAGAACCATCTTTTGTTATGAATGAAATGTTTGTTTTTGCATAATTCGGCTGATGTCTCTTGCATTTTTTAAAATACTTTATCGTGTCAAGAAAAATTTATCCTGATTGTCTTGGTTATTGCCCCAATGCAATAGAATGCTTAATTACCTTATTTGTCCTGTATCTAGTTTGAATCAGCTTTTCAATGATGTCAAAAGGGGAAAGAATATGAATATCATAGGTAGTGTAATGTTTATAACGCAATTGACTAACCTGTTTCAATCAAGTGGTTTTTGTCTACAAGTCAGCTGAGTGTGTAAATGACATTGAGTTTGTCATCATCAAAAAGGGAGAATTTGTTGGGTCTTATGCAGTTTTGATGATTGATAAAATATTGATGAAACAGGTGAATAAAGTTGTTCTAATAGAGTGCCAAATACACTACTTAAAGAAGCTGGAAATATCAAGAGATAAAGGTGTGTGAATCAAGGACTGGATAAGTTCTATCAAACAAACTCAGTAAAATAAACACATGGTGAAATTGTAAGAGTTGGAGTGTGATTGCAATGCAAAAGAAATAAAAGAGATTGACTTGAAGAAGGACTCCCACTTGGAGTGAACCTCTAAGGCGGGCAAAGGTTGTTTCCGCAAAGAGATTGGAAGAGAGAAGAATTCTTTGAAGAGTTGTGTATATATAGAAGTTTGACTTCTCAAAGCAACCTGCACTCTTACAAAGAGAGAAAAGAATACTGCAAAAGCGTGAGGTTTTGCAACGATATAAGTGTGAAGAATTTTATTGACGAACTTGTTCTAGTAAAGTGATAGGCTAGTGTTAGCAATCTTATACTAGACATTGGTCATTGAGTTGTAATTGATGTTCTCTTAATTCAGTGAGATATAAACTAGATTAAGGGGAATTTGTCTTCACGTAGAGTACACTAGTAAGACGGTTGGTAATACATTTGTCACGCCCCGTCTTGGGAGGCATGACTGCACCTGGTGCCCTACTAAGACCTGGACGGCTGGACTACTGAGCCTAAGAACTTCTGGTGTTAGGATGGCTCTAACCCTTAATTCATGGAACCAACGGCCTATATAACGGCTGTAAATATAGTCTCCGGCCGACTAGGCCTATAGCCTCCTGTAAGAAAACAACAGCTGACCAGAACTACAGGAGTATAAAGGAACCTATGCGGGCCGACAAGACCACCATGCTGACTAGTTTCACTGAAAAGCTGAACTAAATGCTAAACTGCTCTGTGACCAACAAGGTCACCAACTATCAACTATACAAGACCCCACACGGCCATCATAAACAAACTAAAACATACACAAGGCCTCATACGACCGGTACGACTAACCACAGGGAATATACAATCTGCATGCCTCTAAGAATACTAATAAGATGGTCGGGAAAGGGCCCCGGCCTACCCGTACTGTACAACAAAAAGAGAAATAAACCTCTAGCTGTCAAGCTCCGGATGACAGGAGCTGATGACTCTGTGTGCTAGCTGGAATTACGAGGGATCGGCTCCTCATCTATGAGTACCTGCAGGAAAGTAATGCAGCACCCCAAACGGGCGTCGTGTCATACCCCGCCTTAGGGGGTATGACTGGCACCTGGTGCCCTACTAGGACCTGAACTGCTAGACTGCTGAGCCTAAGCACACCTGGTGCCTGGCTAGCTCTAACTCTGATTTATGAAATCAACGGGATATATATTGGCTGTAAATATAGCCCCTGGCCGGCTAGGCCTATAGCCACCTGTACAACCACAACAGCTAACCAGAACCACATCAACATAAGGGAACCTATGCGGGCTGACAAGGCCACCATGTTGTCTAGTTACTTCCGAATCAAGAAAACAGGAGCTAAACTGCTACGTGACCGACAAGGTCACCACTACCAACTGAATAAAGCCCCACACGACCATTAAAAACAAGCTAAGACATACACACGGCATCACAAGACCGGTATAACTAACCACAGGGAATACACAATCTGCAAGCCTCTAAGAATACTTATAAGATGGTCGGGATAGGGCCCCGGCCTACCCATACTGTATAACAAAAGAAAATAGAGTAGACCTCTAACTATCGAGCTTCGAATGACAGGAGCTGATGACTCTGTGTGCTGGCTGGAATCACTAGGTATCGGCTCCTCGTCTATGAGTACCTGCAGGCAAGTAATGCAGCACCCTAAATGAGCGTCAGTACCGCTGGTACCGAGTATGTAACCAAACTGAATATAAGCAATAATATTGGTAGTTCTGAATAGTAGAAGGTAGCTGAAACTGTTTGGGCTGGCGGGATCTGAAATAAGCTTATCTGTACTGAAGGTAAGATAGAAGCATACTTGTCGATGTGGTGTCCTACTATCTATCAGCTAATAAATAACATATATATATATATAGCATACAAGGACCTATACCAGCCCCCATAAGCCGGAAGGTGCCAACCAACACACAATCTATATACCCCTACCCGGGTCAAAACCATCCAAAAGTAAATCACTCCACTCGCCTACTAACTACGAGCATCTCTACCGGCCCCCTGGGTATGCAGCTTGGGCTCTCTGGGCCCCTGACTATAACTGTATCTGAGTTCGAAGGACTCCTGTAACTGTAAAATGTAATCTGTATCTGTAATCTGCCCCCTTGGCACAAGCGCTCGACAGGGTAAGCTATAATGCTATGCTGATCAGCCTGATATGGGGAATGTTGCATCCCATCTTCGTCCTGACGGCATGCCACTCCTTGGAGTGACGTATCCTCACCCTCTGGCGGGCGAGTTGACACAGCTATTAACTCTGGGGCGGCAAGAAAGCTCTAAGGGTGCCCACATATCACAAACAAGTCTCAACAAACAACAATAATCACATATAGCAAGCATGTTCGATCTGAAAAATACTATCCATGTTTTGATATTCTATTCTGAATCTCTTTTCTACATTAAACTGATTCTGTTACTGAGCTAACTATATCTGAAATAATATCTGGTTGTCTGATACTGATTTACTAACTTTTATTCTGAATATAGCATAATAACATAAAACATGCTTGCTGGATCCATACTGGACTCAATACTCGACTTCTGGATTCTTTCTTCTAGAATTCACATTATTTGCTATACTAGGATTACTAACTTGCCGAGGGAACAGGCTTTACATACCTTTGTTTCTGATTTCCCGGCTAACTGGCGTAATTCAGTCAATATTCTGCTATTTCTCCCAACTGCATCCATATATATACCAATTAGGACTAAATACATTAATATTCTGGAAGAAAATATCACTTTTAATATATATATAGCCCAAACTTTGACTTATCAAAAAATGGTCAAAAACTCGCTATTTCTCGAAAGTCCAGAAGGGAGAAATGCTTATTTTAGGGCTAGGAGTATATTGACACTAATTTGGAGCAATTCCACTTACCTTAGCTCGGTAGCACGATGGTTCACCAGCCAAATTTAATGAAACTAAACTTGTAGAAATGCTCTTTGCAGCTTTATACTTCGGTATCTAGGTTTAATCTGAGTTTGGATCGCGTTTGACGGTGTAATCTGAAGGAAACTGGTAGATTTTGTTTGTGTTTCCCTCTCTCTGTTTGCCCTCTGTTTCTTACTGGAAATTATGAGAAATTTCATGAAATAAACGAAGTGGGGGTTGATATAGTGGGGCCTGGACAGGGCCTCCATGGCACGACGCCATCGCGGAGGCCCTCCCTCCGTGGCACGGCGCCATCGCGGAGGGGTTCTGCCCCGGCTCCTCCCCCGATGGTTCGATGTGATGTTTGTCTAGTCTTCCCCCGGGCCTTTTTTTAGCATGTATGGCATTCAAAAACTCTTAACCAACATGCGATTAGGCCATCTACATGTCGAGAATTTACGGGATGTAACATCCTCCCCCCTTTAGAACATTCTCCCTTGAATGTAAACTTCTATATATAGGGGCCTCAACTTACTTTTAGGAAAATTCGGCAGAGTTTCCCTGTAATATGGACTATCTCAAAAACCTGAAATGCAGAAAAGTCCAATACAGGCACTCCACACAATACTATAGCATTCATCACGTAAAAGACTAGAGTCGGTTATCTCATTTATACATATAATATAAGGAATTTCATAAGGTAACAATACTAACACACCTCTTGGCTGACTAGGCTTGGAATAAGTGAGGATATCTGACTTTCATGTCTTCCTCTGCTTCCCAAGTCATCTCCTCTCGGTTCTTATTATGCCACAGTACCTTGATAGAAGCAACATCTTTAGTTCTCAATCTATGAATCTGTCTGTCTAGTATGGCTACTGGAACCTCTTCATAGGCCAGACCCTCCGTAACCTGGACATCCTAGACTGGGACAATTCTGGAGTAGTCTCCTATGTACTTTCTTAGCATAGATACGTGGAAAACTGGATGAACGGACACTAATTCTGGAGGCAAGTTCAACTCGTATGCCACTTGGCCTACTCTCTGCCGAATCTGATAAGGTCCAATGAATCTCGGGCTGAGCTTACCTTTCTTGCCGAATCTCATCACCCCTTTCATTGGAGAAACTTTCAAAATCACCTAGTCATTCACATTAAATTCCAGGTTTCTGCGCCATACATCAGCATACGATTTCTGGCGGCTTTGAGCAGTCAGTAGACATCCTCTGATAAGCTTTACTTTCTCCTCTGACTAATGAATAATATCTAGCCCAATCACCGCTGGCTCTCCTACTTCAAACCAGCCAACTGGCAATCTACATTTTCGCCCATACAATGCCTCAAAGGGCGCCATCTGGATAGCTGAGTGGTAACTATTGTTATAAGCAAGCTCAATCAGCAGTAAATGCTCATCCCAGCTACCTCTGAAGTCCAGCACACACTCCTGTAGCATATCCTCGAGCGTCTGTATAGTGCGTTCTGCCTGTCCATTCGTCTGCGGGTGAAATGCTGTGCTCAAATTAATCTGCATTCCCAAACCTCTCCGAAATGACTGCCACAATCTAGCTGTAAATTGTGCTCCTCTGTCAGAGATAATAGATACTGGAACACCTTGTAATCTAACTATTTCTCTGATATACAATTCAGCATACTCTTCGGCAGAGAAAGTAGCTTTTACTGGCAGGAAATGGGCTAATTTCGTCAGTTTATCAACAATTACCCAAATTGAATCATGTCTATACCTGGTAGGGGGTAATCCTACTACAAAGTCCATATTTACTGCTTCCCACTTCCAAAGAGGCATAGCTATGTCCTGAGTCAATCCGCCTGGTTTCTAGTGTTCCGCTTTTACTTGTTGGAAATTAGGACACTGGGCTACAAATTCTGCTATTTTCCTTTTCATACCTGGCCACCAGTAGATTTCTTTGATCTCGCGGTACATTTTTGTCGCGCCTGGGTGGAGAGAATAGCAGGAGTAATGTACCTCACTCATAATCTACTGGCGAAGACTTGAAATATCTGGAACATAAAGGCGGCCTTTACATCACAACACTTCATCCTCAGTTACCTGAAAATCTGGCGCTTTCCCTTGCTGAACTCTATCTTTAAGCTGAACCAGGTTAGGATCTTCATACTGTTGTTCCTTTACCTCCACAACTAATGACAACACAGTGGTGTTCTGAATTACCGCTCTGTTGTCCTCTATTTCTGCTACACGAATGGCTAAACTGGCTAATTGGTGTATTTCTCCAGCCAACTCCCACTGCTTGGGCTGCAAGTACGCCAAACTCCCCATAGATTTGCGGCTGAGGGCATCTGCTACTACATTGGCCCTTCCCGGATGATACCGAATGTTCACATCATAATCTTTTAGTAACTCCAACCAGCGATGTTGCCGCAAATTCAACTCCCGCTGAGTGAAGATATACTATAGGATCTTATGGTCAGTGAAAATATCCACATGGACGCCATACAAATAATGTCTCCATATCTTTAGGGCGTGGATTACCACGGCTAGTTCCAGGTCATGGGTATGATAATTCTTTTCATGTTTCCTCAGTTGTCTGGAAGCTAATCAATTACTTTACCATGCTGCATCAACAAGCATCCTAACCCAACACCTGATGCGTCTCAATACACTACATAACCCTTTGTACCTTCTGGCAATGCTAACACTAGGGCGGAGTTTAATCTGTCTTTAGATTCTTAGAAACTCTGCTCACATGCCTCTGTCCACTGGAACTTTACTACTTTCTACGTCAGCTTAGTCAGAGGTGCTGCTATGGGAGAATCCCTCAACAAATCTCCTATAGTATCCTGCTAATCCTAGAAAACTGCGGACTTCAGTCAGAGTGGTAGGTCTGGGCCATGTTTTGACTGCTTCTATTTTCTGCGTGTCTACCTGTATACCAGCATCCGACACAATATGCCCCAAGAAAGCTACTGAGTTCAGCCAGAATTCACATTTGGAGAACTTGGCATACAAATGATGGTCCCTGAGAATCTGAACCACTATCCATAAATGATTCTGGTGATCTGCCTCTGAGCGAGAATATACCAGAATGTCGTCAATGAACACTATCACGAACAGGTCTAGGTACGGTCTGAAGATGTTGTTCATCAGGTCCGTGAATACTATTGGGGCATTCGTCAGCCCAAAGGACATGACTAGGAACTCAAAATGGCCTTATCTGGTCCTGAAGGTTGTCTTGGGAATGTCTCTTTCACGGACTCGAACCTGATGGTATTCGGACCGTAAATCAATCTTAGAGAAATATCTGGCCCCCTCTAACTGGTCAAACAAATCATCTATTCTGGGAAGCGGATACTTATTCTTGACTGTAAGCTTATTCAATTGTCGGTAATCTATACACATGCGGAGTGAGCCATCCGTCTTTTTCACAAATAGAACTGGCGCACCCCAAGGTGAAGTACTTGGCCTGATAAAGCCCTTATCTAACAGATCTTTCAGCAGCTCCTTTAATTCCCTGAGTTTAGCAGGAGCCATACGATATGGGGGAATTGATATGGGCTAAGTGCCTGGTAGCAAGTCAATTGCAAAATCTATCTCTCTTTTTAGGGGAATACCAGGTAGCTCATCTGGAAATACGTCAGGGAATTCATTAACCACTGGAACAGATTAGGGAGTCGCAGGCTCTACCCGAACATCCTGGACTCTGACTAGGTGGTAAATGCATCCCTTAGCTATCAACTTCCTCGCCTGAAGGTAGGAAATAAACCTACCATTTGGCGTAGCTGTGCTGCCCTTCCACTCTCATACTGCCTCCCCTGGAAAGTGGAATCAGACTGTCTTGGTCCAGCATCCTACGTTGGCATAGCACGGCACAAACAAATCCATACCCATAATGGCATCGAAATCAATCATCTCTAGTTCTACCAGATCTACTGTAGTCTAACGATCAGCAACCTCTACTGTACGCCCTCGATAAACCCTTCTGGCTATAATGGAGTCACCGACAGGTGTAGATACTGAAAAGGGTTGCTGAAGCAACTCTGGTAGAACACTGAACTTCCGAGCCACAAATGGGGTAACGTAGGACAAAGTAGACCCTGGATCAATCAACACATAAGCAGGGTATGAGCAAATAGTCGTCATACCTATTGCCACATCTAGAGACGCCTCTGAGTCCTGCCTCCCTGGTAATGCATAGGTACGTCTTGGGCCCATACCTGAACTAGAGAGCTCCTGATCTACCTCAGCCTCTACCTGCTGGACCTGAGGCCCTACGCCCCGCCGAGGCTGCTGGAGCTCGCGGCCCTGCTGATGCCCTGTCCTGGCTGTCTCGTCTACCTTGTCCCCTGGCTGGACAGTCTTTAATCATGTGCCCCTCCTGCCCGCATATGTAACACCCTGTGGAGCCATATCTGCAAGCTCCAGTGTGAGGCCGGCTGCAAATGGACAGGGCCCCGGCCTACCCATACTGTATAACAAAAGAAAATAGAGTAGACCTCTGATTATCGAGCTCCGAATGGCAGGAGTTGATGACTCTGTGTGTGTCTGGTGGTTTTCTATAGGTTTAAAACCGAAACGCAAGTGAACGTGGTCAAACAAGTAATAAAGTGGCTAAGTAAGCCAAGTATCGAACCAAGGAGACTCTGGATAAGTAAAATTGCTTAAGTATACTATATTCTAGCTTACTTCTAATTATGCTGACAACAACGTAACCAAAAGTTAAATAATTTTTGTTTATAAATTATATACTAAAACTATTAACAAATATTTACTGTGAATTGAAACTATGGATATGAGCATGCCAAGGTTAAGAACAAGTAATGAACTTGATTATAATCATAATTTGGTTAATCTTCTCTTCCTGTTGCTAGCCAAGAACACTAGCCTAGAGATTAAAACTCTCGTATTTAATCTCACTTTAGAATCATAAACCATTCGTCTACATTTCTGTGATCAAATGCAATTTATGACCTAGAAATACAATTCCGGTTCCTAAATTGACTAATATGGCTTTCAAGTATATTTCTATCAGGAAAGCACATCAAAACCCAATTTTCCCAAATCAAGTTAAGAAAAATACCCTATTAATTCACAACTTTCCAATTTCGTGCTCTCTCGAGTGAAATCGGACTTTTTAGATGTACATTAATGTCGGCCACACACTAATGCAGTAGAAACAAGAATTAATAGAACAACATGGAAGAAGAAGAAGAAAACCATATAATTAATAATCAAAATTCATCACCATTGTTCACAACCTCAGCAAGGAAGAGAATTAGCCACTCATTTGTGGATTAATCATCCTAAAACAAGTGTTAATCATACAAACAATTGATTGAAAGAAGAAAGAAAGAGAGAAAAACCCTTAGCTTTTTCGTCCCTCAACTGCCTGTAACCCACGACCTTGCTCCACCAAGTCTGAATTTTGAAAAATAAACCTAAGTGTGTTATTTATAGTAGTAGGACTCTTTCCTGGAATAACAAGCAACATGTCACGGAGTGCATCACGGAGCACGGCCTCCGTGACACGCTACGAACGCGGAGGCCCTCTGGAAATCACCCGAAATCGGCCCGGGCAGCACCCTGCCATGTTGGCAGCGTGTCACGCTGCTTGGGTAGCGCGTTGGCAGCCCTTGGTCGCGGAGGCCACCTGCCGTGGCACGTTGCCAACGCGCAGGTGGGCTGTTGTGAGCGGCCTGCCTGCCGTGGCACCTTGTCGACGCCCCGGTGGGCTGTTTTGTGCCTCCTCTTTGCCGACGTTCGCGTGTTGATTCCGTTTCCAAGCCTCTACCTCACCAACTCATGGATTAGTTGCTCAAAAGTCATCAAAACCTACAAAACAAAGGCTAATCATGTTGGTTAACACATATCTTTACTTTATCTAAAATTACATGAAAATGTATACAATAATCTTAGATAAACAAGACTAATTTAAGTCGTAAAGCGTATCTCGGGCATATATTTTTGCCCGTGATCACAACCCCAAACTTAAAGCCTTGTTCGTCCTCGAACAACCTTTTACATATCATGCATATGGAGACTCCCACATAACTAATTTAGCAAGAGAATTCTAGTTACGGCTATAATGATTACGTAAGATACAAGCTAAAAATAGAGCATGCCTGATTTGTTCATTGAAATGAAGTACAACTATGTTGAGACTTCTTAACCTCAAGAAGCGACTCTCAATTTTAGCAAACTCATGCAAATCAACTAACTAAGAAATCCCACATGATTTATATCCTTCATTCAACATGTGCCCCTCACAGAAAGAGAGTTACCCAATTTCACACGCAAAAACAATTTTTATATCACAACATGTGTGGGTATATGAATAGAATTACGCTCACTCTCACAAAGAATTCACATGCATCATGTAATGACCCATAAGCTTGCCCTTAGTGTTTTATTCCACTAATTTAAGGATGTGTGAATGTAAGATCAAGTAGGACTTTTTAGGTTGTAATGTAACTCAGGTGCAGGTAGGTACTATTATGATCAGTAATAGTGACTATCTTTCCTAAGCGCTTTTAATACATCACGCCTTCATTACAGACTTCCCTTCCCTCACTTCACCTTTTTCTCTTTTCATCTTTCTTTTTCCTCTTATGTTCCCCCTTTCTTTAGGCACTTTTAGCTTATTAGTAAGGAGTTTTATAATTAATTTTTCATTAATTTGTTTTCTTGCTCCTTACTAATAATCAACCATTTTCACACGAGTGCACCTTTGTCCTTTTCTCACTTCTACACCTTGCCACTTTTCCTTTCTTTTCATTCTTCTCACTCCTTTACTCCTTCGGATTTTTCCTTTAAGCGCTTCGGAGTTTTGGATCAAATTCAAGGCTAATGAAAGAAAAAGGATTAAGCTTATGTTGCAGCTGTCAAAGAATAGGCTCAAGGCTCAATGGGGTTAACTAGGATTAATTTTTCGAGGTAGGTATAATGAGGGATAACATTAGGTTCATCCAAAGAAATGCCTAAATCATCTCCTACAATTCAAATCCTTCATTTCGTTTTATATACACACCAGGCAAGTTCTAGACATCCACAATAGCACAGAATACTCAAAAACCTTACACTCATGGCACATGCTAAAATCAAGACACAATCAGTAGACTCTTACTCAGCTAATCACAAGAATTCAGAATTAAGCTTCCATCATATTGAGTCAAATTCAAGAGCCTAAGTGTCTCAAACAAAGTTATACACTTGCATGCTTCATACTGAACATACTTGCATCTTACAACCATGTATAGCACATAAAAAGAACATCACGCACCAATTAGTTATGGTTTCAAAAACCCAAAACCTATCGACTAATTTTTCCTTAAGACGGTCGTCATCCATCCATCGTTGGAAACAGTCTCTAACTACGACTAAAACATTATATACAGACAAAGAAAAGAAAAAGAAAAAATTTTTACTTCGGTTCAAAGACCCCCCGTCGGAAAAGAACCGAAAAGAAAAACCAACGGGTGATGAAGTCATGCTTAATTCACAAAAAATTTTCAAATTTTTCAAATTTCTCACCAACTTTTGCACAAGCATTACATTCACCAAAATCGTTAAGCACAGAAAATTTTGAAATTTCCCTTGAAATTTCCCTCACCCCACACTTAAATCATGCTATGTCCTCATAGCATCAAATTAAAATTTACAAAGGGTGAGAAATACTCCCTGAGGCCTTTAGGCTTAGCTAACAGCATGCGTTTCTTCGACTTTGCACAAGTGGGTGTTCAACCCCACACTTTTTCTCTTCCATGCTTGTTAGCTTCCTCCTCCACGGGTACTCAGACTTCCCCTCCATCTGCGCTTAACTTTCCACCAAAACAACACAAGATGAAAATAAATAAAAATTAACTCAATTGCAAGAAATTAAAATGGTACCTGTGGTACCCTTGGGTTGCCTCCCAAGCAGCGCCTAATTTTACGTCGCGACACGACGTATCCAGTTTCACCGCTTTTTCCTCCACCTTGAGGATATGAATCTCGCCCCTAATTTCTTCTCTAATTTCCTCTTATGCTCCAGGGGTGGTGGTGAAAAATTGTAAGGACCAAGCAGTAGATGTTGTTTTTTGAACTTATTGGCCCTTAAGTAAGCGAAGTCATTTTGTCTTTCTGAGTTAGCAAATTTCAAAATATATGGGGCTTGGTCCTCCTCTGGACATTTCTCTATAAGCTTGGAAGACACTATTTCTATGTTTTCAACCAAACTTAATGTCGAAAAATGCGTCGAGTGTGGTCCAATACACCTCAACTCTGAAACTGCATTATGCTTGACCTCCTTACTTGGATACACCTTCTCAGCATCGACATCTATCTCACCATTAAAGTCAACTGGGGGATACTCTATCTCTTCTTCCAAGAATGGATTTTCCATAAGTGTGAGCCCATCACGAGGACACTCAAGAGATTCTAATTGTTGGGCTTCATCCAAAAATTCACCCTTGTCGTCCTCTTGTAGTTCCTCTTGAATATCGGCTAAAGTTGTTACCTGCAATTTATCACAAGCTTCAGCTTCAGCGATCATCTCCGTGAATTTGATGCTCATTCTTTCTAGAGCCTCTGCATTCTCTTCTTGCTGAATTCTCAATACTGCCATCGCCTCCTTCATTGCTTCTGATTGCTCCAAGAGTTGTTTCATCATGTCTTCTATTCGAGCTTGGCGTCCCAAGTCCTCATTTTCAGCATGCCTATATTCAGAAAAAACAACAGAAGGATCATAGTAGGGGCTTGGGGGAGGGGAATATGCATTCGGACAGCCATCCCAATGGCCATCTTGACCACCACATATATTGCATGTGTTATAGTGTTGCCACGAGTGGTGTCCTCCGCAATTCAGACAAGATTCACTAAAATATGAGTATCCACCATTGAAACCATTTATATTCCACGATGTCATGTCAATAAGGGTATTCGAAAAAGAAAAATTAAAAATGCAAAAGAATTAAAACAAATACTAAGACTAAGTTGTCAGCACTTGAGAAAAATGAAAATACAGTAAATTACACTTGAAACAAATTCACCTATTGCCAAGTCTCCCCGGCAACGGCGCCAAAAACTTGTCCGGTGGCTTGCTATAGGTTTAAAACCGACACGCAAGTGCACGTAGTCAAACAAGTAATAAAGTGGCTAAGTAAGCCAAGTATCGAACCAAGGAGACTCTGGATAAGTAAAATTGCTTAAGTATACTATATTCTAGCTTACTTCTAATTATGCTGACAACAACGTAACCAAAAGTTAAATAATTTTTGTTTATAAATTATATACTAAAACTATTAACAAATATTTACTGTGAATTGAAACAATGGATATGAGCATGCCAAGGTTAAGAACAAGTAATGAACTTGATTATAATCATAATTTGGTTAATCTTCTCTTCCTGTTGCTAGCCAAGAACACTAGCCTAGGGATTAAAACTCTCGTATTTAATCTCACTTTAGAATCATAAACCATTCGTCTACATTTCTGTGATCAAATGCAATTTATGACCTAGCAATACAATTTCGGTTCCTAAATTGACTATTACGGCTTTCAAGTATATTTCTATCAGGAAAGCACATCAAAACCCAATTTTCCCAAATCAAGTTAAGAACAATACCCTATTAATTCACAACTTTCCAATTTCGTGCTCTCTCGAGTGAAATCAGACTTTTTAGATGTACATTAATGTCGGCCACACACTAATGCAGTAGAAACAAGAATTAATAGACAACATGGAAGAAGAAGAAGAAAACCATATAATTAATAATCAAAATTCATCACCATTGTTCACAACCTCAGCAAGGAAGAGAATTAGCAACTCATTTGTGGATTAATCATCCTAAAACAAGTGTTAATCATACAAACAATTGATTGAAAGAAGAAAGAAAGAGAGAAAAACCCTTAGCTTTTTCGTCCCTCAACTGCCTGTAACCCACGACCTTGCTCCACCAAGTCTGAATTTTGAAAAATAAACCTAAGTGTGCTATTTATAGTAGTAGGACTCTTTCCCGGAATAACAAGCAACGTGTCACGGAGTGCATCGCGGAGCACGGCCTCCGTGACACGCTACGGACGCGGAGGCCCTCTGGAAATCGGCCCGGGCAGCACCCTGCCGCGTTGGCAGCGTGTCACGCTGCTTGGGAAGCGCATTGGCAGCCCTTGGTCATGGAGGCCACCTGCCGTGGCACGTTGCCAACGCGCAGGTGGGCTGTTGTGAGCGGCCTGCCTGCCGTGGCACCTTGTCGACGTGTCGGTGGGCTGTTTTGTGCCTCCTCTTTGCCGACGTTCGCGTGTTGATTCCGTTTCCAAGCCTCTACCTCACCAACTCATGGATTAGTTGCTCAAAAGTCATCAAAACCTACAAAACAAAGGTTAATGATGTTGGTTAACACATATCTTTACTTTATCTAAAATTACATGAAAATGTATACAATAATCTTAGATAAACAAGACTAATTTAAGTCGTAAAGCGTATCTCGGGCATATATTTTTGCCCGTGATCAGTGTGCTGGCTAGAATCATGAGGTATCGGCTCCTCGTCTATGAGTACCTGCAGGCAAGTAATGCAGCGCCCCAACCTGGCGTCAGTACTACTGGTACCGAGTATGTAAGCAAATTGAATATAACTGAATATAAGCAATAATATTGGTAGTTCTGAATAGTAGAAGGTAGCTGAAACTGTCTGGGCTGGCGGGATCTGAAATAAGCTTATCTGTACTGAAGGTAACATAGAAGCATACCTGTCGACGTGGCGTCCTGCTATCTATCAGCTCATATATATATATATATATAGCATATAAGGACCTATACCAGCCCCCATAAGCCGGAAGGTGCCAACCAAAACACAATCTATATACCCCTACCCGGGTCAAAACCATCCAAAATTAAATCACTCCACTCGCCTACTAACTACGAGCATCTCTACCGGCCCCCTGGGTATGCAGTTTGGGCTCTCTGGGCCCCTAACTATAATTGTATTTGAGTCTGGAGGACCCTTGTAACTGTAAACTATAATCTGTATCTGTATCTGTATCTGTATTCTGCCCCTTGGGCGCAAGCGCTTGACAGGGTAAGCTATAATGCTATGCTGATCAGCCTGATATGGGGAATGTTGCATCCAATCTTCATCCTACTGCGGACGGCATGCCACTCCTTGGAGTGACGTATCCTCACCCTCTGGCAGGCGAGTCGACAAAGCTATTAATTTTGGGGCGGCAAGAAAGCTCTAAGGGTGCCCACATATCACAATCAAGTCTCAACAAACAACAATAATCACATATAGCAAGCATGTTCGATCTGAAAAATACTATCCATGTTTTGATATTCTATTCTGAATCTCTTTTCTACATTAAACTGATTCTGTTACTGAGCTAACTATATCTAAAATAATATCTGGTTGTCTAATACTGATTTACTGACTTTTATTCTGAATATAGCATAATAACATAAAACATGCTTGCTGGATCCATACTGGACTCAATACTCGACTTTTGGATTCTTTCTTCTAGAATTCACGCTATTTGCTATACTAGGATTACTAACTTGCTGAAGGAACCGGCTTTACATACCTTTGTTTCTGATTTCCCGGCTAACTGGCGTAATTCGGTCAATATTCTGCTATTTCTCCCATCTGCATCCATATATATACCAATTAGGACTAAATACATTAATATTCTAGAAGAAAATATTACTTTTAATATATATATAGCCCAAACTTTGACTTATCAAAAAACGGTCGAAAACTCGCTATTTCTCGAAAGTCCAGAAGGGAGAAATGCTTACTTTAGGGCTAGGAGTATATTGACACTAATTTGGAGCAATTCCACTTACCTTAGCTCGGTAGCAAGACGGTTCACTAGCCGAATTTCATGAAACTAAACCCGTAGGAATGCTCTTTGCAGCTTTATACTTCGGTATCTAGGTTTAATCTGAGTTTGGACCTCGTTTGACGGCGTAATCGAAAGGAAAATGGTAGATTTTGTTTGTGTTTCCCTCTCTCTGGTTTGCCCTCTGTTTTTTACTGGAAATTATGAGAAATTTCATGAATAAACGAAGTGGGGGTTTATATAGTGGGGCCTGGACATGGCCTCTGTGGCACGGCGCCATCGCGGAGGCCCTCCCTCCGTGGCACGACGCCATCGCGGAGGGGTTCTGCCCTGGCTCCTCCCACGATGGTTCGATGTGATGTTTGTCCAGTCTTCCCCCGGGCCTTTTTCTAGCATGTATGGCATTCAAAAACTCTTAACCAACATGTTATTAGGACATCTACATGTCGAGAATTTACGGGGTGTAAAATATCGAGTATGCAAAGCAATAACTAAACATAACTGAAAATAGGCAGTAATATTGATAGTTACTGAATAACAGAAGGTGGATAAGACGGTCTGGGATGGCAGAATCTAAACTAAGCTTAACTCTACTGGAGAGAAGGTGAGAATCAAACCTGTCAATGTGGCTTCCTTCTATCTATCAATTTAATAAATAACACATATAGCATACAAGAACCTATACCATCCCCCATAAGCCTGAAGGTACCAATCAACATGATATCTATATACCCCTACCCTGGTCTCCATCCAAAAATAACAATTCACTCGAGTCACTCATCTAGTAACTATGAGCATCCCGCCGGCCCCCTAGGTACGCAACTTGGGCTCTCTAGGCCCCTGACTATACTTGTATCTAAGTCCGGAGGACTCCTGTAAACTGTAATCTGAGATCTATGATCTATAATATGTAATTTGTGCCTTGGGCGCAAGCGCTCGACAAGGGTATGCTATAATGCGGATCAGCCTGCTATGGGGAATGCTGCATCCCATCTTCGTCCTCTGGCGGACGGCATGCCACTCCTTGGAGTGACGTATCCTCACCCTCTGGCGGGCGAGTCGACACAGCTATTAACCCTTGGGCGGCAAGGAAGCTCTAAGGGTGCCCAACATAGAACAATCAGGTCTCTACAAACAATAATAATCACATATAACATATATATTAAATCTGATAATACTGTCTGTGTTCTGATATTCTATTCTGAATTCCTTGCTGAATTATACTGAATCTGATACTGAGTTATACTAAGTCTGGAATAATATCTCGTTGTCTGATACTAATTTACTGACTTTTATTCTGGATATGGTATAATAACTCAGACATGCTTACTGAATTCACACTTGGCATAATACTAGGCTTCTGAAACTTTCTTCTAGGGTTTACTCTATTTTACTATGCTAGAATTACTAAATTTCCGAAGAAACTAGCTTTACATACCTCAGTTACTGACTTCTTGGCTAACTGGTTTAGCTCGGCCAATATCCAGCTACTTCTTCCAACTGTGTTCATATTTATAGCAATTAGAACTAAATTCATCAATATTCTGGAAGAAAACACTACTTTGAATATATATACTACCCAAACTTTGTCTTATCGAAAAACAGCCAAAAACTCGCTATTTCTCGGAAGTCCAGAAGGGAGAAATACTCACTTTAGGGCTAGGAGTATATCAACACTAATTTGGAGTAATTCCACTTACTTTGACTCGGCGGGTCGCCGCTTCGCCGGACGATTCTTGCGAAACTAACTTTGTAGGAATGTTCTCTGCAGCTTTATACTTCGGTATCTGAGGTTAATTTGAGTTTGGACCGCGTTTGACAGCGTAATCGGATGAATATTTATCAAAACCCTTCATCCTCCTCTATTTCCTTCATTTCTGCTGGAAATTATAAAATGAAATGAATTAAAATCGAAGTGGGGGCTTTATATAGTTGAGGCCTAGACCTCACCTCCGTGGCACGTTGGCCATCGCGGAGGTGAGCCCTCCTTGACACATTGGCCATCGCGAAGGGGGTCTTCCCGGCCTCCCTTTACGATGCTTCGATGTGGCGCTTGTCCGATTTTCCCCGGGCCTTTTTCTAGCATGTATGGCATTCTAAAACTCTTAACCAACATGCGAATAGGCCATATAAATGTCAAGAATTTACGGGGTGTAACATACTATGGTATGACGATCAACAACCTCTACTGTACACCCTCGATAAACCCTTCTAGCTATGATGGAGTCACCGACGGGTGTAGATACTGAAAAGGGTTGCTGAAGCAACTCTGGTACAATACTGAACTTTCGAGCCACAAATGGGGTAACATAGGACAAGGTAGATCCTGGATCAATCAATACATAAGCAGGGTGAGAGCAAATAGTCATCATACCTGTTACCACATCTGAAGATGCCTCTATGTCCTGCCTCCCTGGTAATGCATAGGTACAGCTTGGGCCCATACCTGAACTCAAGGCCCCTGATCTGCCTCGGCCCTTGCCTGCTAGGACTGAGGGCCTACGCCCTGCCGAGGCTGCTAGAGCTCGCGGCCCTACTGACGCCCTGTCCTGTCTATCTCGGTTACCCTGATCCCTGGCTGGACAATATCTCATCACATGACCCTCCTGCCCGCATATATAACACCCTCTGGATCCATATCTGCAAGCTCCAGTGTGGGGTCGGCTGCAAATAGGGCAAGGTGGGGGTGTATACCTGCTCTTCTCTGCCCTCCTCTGCTGGGGTGAATCTACCGTTCGAGAACTCCTACCGGACTCTGTCTGTCCCCGGCGACCAAATCTACCTCTCTGCTGTTGTGATAGGGGGGGGTCTAGGTGACCTATCTAACAACTGTTGCCTAGGCCCTCTCCAGATCTCCCCCTGTATCTCATCTAATCTATCCCTACGGCGCTGTTCCTGATTTATTCGTCTGCTATCCTGTTGCCGCTGTCTAAGGCCCTCAATTGTCTGGGCAAAGGCCTGCACCCGAGCAATATCCATATCTTCCCGTAGCGTAGCTATCATGCATGCCTCAATATACTTTGGATTCAGACCCATAATAAACCGGTGGACTCTAGATGGCATGGTGTCCACAAAGGCTGGAGCATAGTGGGCCAAGGAATCGAACTGCAGGGCGTATTCCCGTACTCTCCTCGCCCCCTGCTCCAAGTGCAAAAACGGGTCCATCCAGGCCTGTTGGATTTCTCGTGGAAGATAACGGTCCAGAAAAGCCTCTGAAAAGATGGACCAGGTCGGAGGGGCAACATCTCTCCCTCGAGACCTTTCCCAACTCTCGTACCACAACACAGCAATATACCACAGCCAGAATACCGCTAACTCAACCAACTCTATAGATGTCACATGCATGACCCAGAAGATTCTCTGCATCTGATCCAGGAAGTCTTGGGGGTCCTCTGCCTGATCCGACCCTGTTAACTACGGGGGACCTAGTGCCAAAAATTCTCGAACCCTCGAGCTGCCAGGCCCACCTGATGATTCTGCTGTTACGGGTGGCACTGACTGGCGCTGAGTAGACATCATTTGTGCCAACATAACTACTGTACTTCGAATTTCCTGGTCGGATGGTGTAGGTACAGGAACTGTTGGAGGTAATGTCGTCCCAAGTGGCTCCTAGTGGGGTGGGGACTGTTGTGAAGATCGAGATGATGCCTCTTATCACCCTCATATCGGGCTAATTCTAAATGAGGCTGAGGCATCCTGCTGGTTCCTTCTCCTGCTGCGGTATCCAATCTTCTACCTATGACAGGATGTTGCTGGTCTGCCATTTTATCTGTAAACAAAGAGTATGATAAGTTTTAGGGACTCAACCCTATACTGTACTGCTCTATAGCACGAGTGAATATGAAGAAAGAGTAACCATCCTATCATGCCTTGCAGTCTCCTGCCTATGGTATGTGGTGCACAACTCATCCACAGATAAGACTCTACTTAGCACGGCTTGCAGACTCCCTGGGATATGACTTGCTCTGATACCAAGTTTGTCACGCCTCGCCTTGGGAGGCATGACTGGCATCTGGTGCCCTACTAAGACCTGGACGGCTGGACTACTGAGCCTAAGCACTTCTGGTGCCAGGCTGGCTCTAACCCTTGATTCATGGAACCAACGGGCTATATAACGGCAATAAATATAGCTTCCGGTCGACTAGGCCTATAGCCTCCTGTAAGAAAACAACAGCTGACCATAACCACAGGAGTATAAAGGAACCTATGCGGGCTGACAAGGCCACCATGCTGACTAGTTTCAGTGAAAAGATGAACTAAATGCTAAACTGCTCTGTGACCGACAAGGTCACCAACTATCAACTATACAAGGCCCCACACGGCCATCATAAATAAACTAAAACATACACACGGCCTCACACGACTGGTACGACTAACCAAGGGGAACATACAATCTGCATGCCTCTAAGAATACTAATAAGATGGTCGGGACAGGACCCCGGCCTACCCGTACTGTACAACAAAAAGAGAAATAAACCTCTAGCTGTCAAGCTCCGGATGACAGGAGCTGATGACTCTATGTGCTGGCTGGAATTACGAGGGATCGGCTCCTTGTCTATGAGTACCTGTAGGCAAGTAATGCAGCACCCCAGACGGGCGTCAGTACCACTGGTATCGAGTATGCAAAGCAATAACTAAACATAACTGAAAATACACAGTAATACTAATAGTTACTGAATAACGGAAGATGGATAAGACGGTCTGGGATGGCAGAATATAAACTAAGCTTAACTGTACTAGAGAGAAGGTGAGAATCATACCTGTCAATGTGGCGTCCTGCTATCTATCAATTTAATAAATAACATATATAGCATACAAGAACCTATACCAGCCTCCATAAGCTGGAAGGTACCAATCAACATGCAATCTATATACCCCTACCCGGGTCGCCATCCAAAAATAACAATTCACTCCACTCATCTAGTAACTATGAGCATCCCGCCGGCCCCCTGGGTATGCAACTTGGGCTCTCTAAGCCCCTGACTATAGCTGTATCTGAGTCCGGAGGACACCTGTAAACTGTAATCTGAGATTTGTGATCTGTAATTTGTAATCTGTGCCCTGGGCGCAAGCGCTCTACATGGGTATGTTATAATGCTGATCAGCCTGCTATGGGGAATGTTGCATTCCATCTTCGTCCTCTGGCGGACGGCATGTCACTCCTTGGACTGATGTATCCTCACCCTTTAGCAGGCGAGTAGACACAGCTATTAACCCTGGGGCGGCAAGGAAGCTCTAAGGGTGCCCAACATAGAACAATCAGGTCTCTACAAATAATAATAATCACATATAACATATATATTAAATCTGATAATACTGTCCATGTTCGGATATTCTATTCTGAATCCCTTGCTGAATTATACTGAATCTGATACTGAATTATACTGAGTCTGGAATAATATCTCGTTGTCTGATACTAATTTACTGACTTTTATTCTGCATATGGTATAATAACTCAGACATTCTTACTGAATTCACACTGGGCATAATACTAGGCTTCTGAAACTTTCTTCTGGGGTTTACTCTATTTTACTATGCTAGAATTACTAACTTGCCGAAGAAACTAGCTTTACATACCTCAGTTACTGACTTCTTGGCTAACTAGTGTAGCTCGGTCAATATCCAGCTATTTCTTCCAACTGCGTTCATATTTATAGCAATTAGAACAAAATTCATCAATATTCTGGAAGAAAACACTACTTTGAATATATATACTGCCCAAACTATGACTTATCGAAAAACAGCCGAAAACTCGCTATTTCTCAGAAGTCCAGAAGGGAGAAATACTCACTTTAGGGCTAGGAGTATATTAACACTAATTTGGAGTAATTCCACTTGCTTTGACTCGGCGGGTCGCCGTTTCGCCGGACGATTCTTGCGAAACTAACTCCGCAGGAATGTTCTCTGCAGCTTTATACTTCAGTATCCGAGGTTAATTTGAGTTTGTACCGCATTTGACGGGGTAATTGGACGAATATTTATCAAAACCCTTTGTCCTATGTTTTCCTTCATTTTTGCTGGAAATTATAAAATGAAATGAATTAAAATCGAAGTGGGGGATTTATATAGTTGAGGCCTGGACCTCACCTCCGTGGCACGTTGGCCATCGCGGAGGTGATCCTTCCGTGACACGTTGGCCATCACGGAGGGGGTCTGCCCGGCCTCCCCTTGCGATGCTTCGACGTGGCGCTTGTCCTGTCTTCTCCCGGGCCTTTTTCTAGCATGTATGACATTCTAAAACTCTTAACCAACATGCGAATAGGCCATCTAAATGTCAAGAATTTACGGGGTGTAACAACATTCCTGGGAAGGAGTGTAAGCAGTAAGGAATTAGAGTTTATAATTTCTTTATATTAGAAGAATTGTAATCTAATGTTTGAAGAGACTCTTTGAAGTGAGTGAAGCTGGAGAAAATTCTGTGGAGTACAAGTCATTGTTTTTCACCTTTTGAGATGGGTATTTTCCACGTTAAAATCGTTGTCTTCTTTACTTATTGCATTTACTCATTTAAATGAAACACGTTAGGCAACCCGTTTCATTCGTAGGCAAACAGTTAAGTTTAAGACAAACTTCTAGGTCATGCAGTCTATCAGACTATATCAAATCCAGTCACGAGCTATCAAATACTACAAATTAGGAATAGAATAAGTTTGTGATAACCATGCTTTGGTTTGGTCTTTACATACATCTCCAAAATATTTATATCAATATTATCTGTGTATTTTTTTAGGTATGGTGAAAAATTATAGTATAGATTGCTTATTCTCAATTTTAAACTAAATAAACCTTGTATAGTTACTTTAAAATGGGCATGGATATTTTTCAGAAATATCAATTTGAATAATTACACTATCTGTCCGCATTTCTCATGCAACAATCCAACCAATTCAGCATATTTCATTGAAATAGACATGCTAACATCATTCTGGCACCTTGAGTATACCTGAATTTGTTCGTTTCAGTAATTATTTCGCCACCCCAATATAGAGAAACCATCATATTATGTTCAGAATTAGTCATCTTTACTCCTATAGGCAAAAATAAGATACTTATTATTATTATTAATTTAAAAAAAAATAATTAAAACCTATACTTTTGTTATACCCCGTAGAATTCCCGGCACCTAGATGACCTATTCGCACGTTGGTTAAGCACATCTGAAGGCCATACGTGCTGTAGAAAGGCCCGGGAAAAAGATCGGATGAGAAACTCGTCGAACCATCGCGGGAGGAGCCAGGCAGAGCCCCTCCGCGATGGCAGCGTGTCACGGAGGTGAGGCCTCCGCGATGGCTCCGTGACACATTGCCCTTGTCCAGGCCCAAGTATATAAAGGCCACTTCGGTTTTAAATCATTTAATCACATATAATTTTCCAGAGAACAGAGCAAAGCGGCAGAGAGAAGGTAAGAACGAAGGAAATTATATAATTTCCGTCTGATTACGCTACTAAACGCTGCCCAAACTCAAATTAATCCCAGATACCGAAGTAGTTAGCAGCAGAGAGCATTCCTACGGATTCAATTTCGTAAAATACGGCCGACGAATCATCGAGCCACCGAGCTAAGGTAAGTGGAATTGCTCTAAATTAGTGTCTATGTGCTCCTAGCTGAGAAGTGAATATTTCTCCCTTCTGGGCCGCTGAAAAATAGCGAGTTTCTGGCCGTCTTTCGATAAGCCTAAGTTTAGGCTATAAACTATATCGAAAGTGACGTTGCCTTTTGAAATAAAGTTGTATTTAGTGTTAATTGATATGTTTATGAATGCAGTTGGGAGAAAACAGTTGGAGTACCGGCTGAGCCTCGTCCGACAGACGAATAGTTCAAGATAAGGTATGTAAAGTTTGTTTCCTCGGCAAGTTAAGAATCTTGATACAGTATAGTAATTTAAAGGCCAGTAGATTGTCCAGAAGTCAGGTGTTACGTTTGTTACGACTGTTGGTACGATATTGAAAGTATCGAGTTACAATTTGTAGGAAATTTGCTAGTATGCTAGAGATTCTAATATAAGCAGTAGAAACTGCACAGTATGCTCAGTATGCGATGTTACACAGGATGTTAGTATATTATTGTGCTCAATCGAAACTCAGTAGAGCAAGTAGTACCTGTAAGACAGCTCGGAAATAGAATGATAAGTTGAAACGAAGTTAGAAAGCATGTTAGAAATAGTGAATCATGTTACTATAGAAAATCAGTTTACAGCATAGTTTCAGCAGAAAGACTATATCATGTTCAGCATTAGCCTTAGTACAGTCTGGCAGAAGACCATATTCGTACATACATATATATTATTTCCAGTTCAACATGTATTAAGTATTTATATATTTCTATCACTAGTCCAGCATATAGTGTATGCAGAAACTTAGTAACAGTAGAGTTTTCAGCAGAAACATTATCTTATATAGCACTTGCCCCAGTACAGTCCGGCAGGAGACTATATTCATATTTATATATATATTTACCTGCCTCAGCACGTAACAGATACGTACAGATTACTATCATTAGCTCAGCATGCAATATATACGGTACTTTACCCTTATTAGCCTCAGCATGTGAGATACACAGACAGTATTACCAGTTGAGACCGTTGTATTGTTTGGGGTTGGATTACCTAGCATCCATGACCGCCCAGGGTTGATAGCTGTGTCGACTCGTCCACCAGAGGACGAGGATACGTCACTCTACGGAGTGGCATGCCGTCCCGCCAGGGGACGAAGATGGGATGCCAGCTTTTCCCCATATTTGTGCCTTGATCGGCCCTTACACACCCCAGTCGAGCGGATACGCCCGGGTGCAGATTCAGGAGTCCTCCGGACTCAGATGCAGTTATAGTCAGGGGCTCAGCGAGCCCAAGTGCATACCCAGGGGACCGGCGGGATGCTTGCAGCCATTATAGGAGATGGTATGACCGGGGTAGGGGTATAGATTCTGTGCTGGTTGTACCTCCCGGCTTATGGGGGCCGGGTAAGGTTTGTGTGTGCTATGTTATGTTATTTCATGTTATGCCATGTTATGTTAGATACAAGTAGATCAGCAGTAGCACGATACGTTTCCAGGTATGACTCTCATCCATTCCAGTAAAGATTGAGAGAAGGTAAGGTTTACATTATCAGACAGTTAAGTTATTCCTTCTACTTCAGTTTTATCAGTTACATTATTGCTTTCAGATTTTGTTTTCAGTTATTGCTTTACATACTCAGTACCAGCGGTACTGACGCCCGGTGGGGCGCTGCATTACTTGCCTGCAGGTACTCATAGACGAGCAGGTGACACCACGTGATTCCTGTCAGCGTTGAGCATTCAGCTCCTGTCATCCGGAGACTGAATTCCAGAGGTGTACTTCAGTTTCTGTTGTTATATAGTATGGGTAGGTCGGGGCCCTGTCCCGATCATTTCTATTGCTATTCCTAGAGGCTTGCAGTCTGTATATTTTCCTGTGGTCAGTTGAGCCGGTCGTGTGAGGCCGTGCAGTGTTAGCTGTTAGTACTCTTGCTTCTTGTATGTTGGCCGTGTGGGGCCATAAGTTTGACAGTAGTGGTGACCTTGCCGGTCACGTAGCCATCTAGTATTTTATTGCTGAATGCAGATAACTAGACAGCATGGTGGCCTTGTCGGCCCGCATAGGCTTCCCTATAGTTGTTTGTTCTGGTCAGCTGTTATTACAGGTACAGGAGGCTATAGGCCAATGGACCGGGGGCTGTGTTTACAGCCGTTATATAGCCCTTTGTTTCCAGAAATGTGAATTAGAGCCAGCCAGGCACCAGTGTGCCTAGGCTTAGCAGTCCAGTAGTTTAGGTCCTAGTAGGGCACCAGGTGCCAGTCATACCCCCCAAGGCGGGGCGTGACAAACTTGGTATCAGAGCAGGTCGTGTCCCAGGGAGTCTGCAAGCCATGCTAAGTAGAGTCTTGTCTATGGATGTGTGTGCACCACATACTATAGGCAGGAGGCTGCGAGGCATGATATGATGGTTACCCTTCTTTCTCAGTCAGTCGTGCTTTAGAGCGGTACAGTATAGGGTTGAGTCCCTGAGAACTTACCGTATTCTTTGATTACAGATACAAAGGCAGATCAGCATTACCCTATCACAGGCAGAAGATCAGAAATAGCAACGGAAGAGGGCATCAGTCAGTTATATGATAACTACAGCAGCAGGAGGAGGTATCAGAGACCTCCCAGCGTGATACCTTTATTGGCATTATTCCTAGTATACGTTGATAACGTCAGAATAGGAAGTCAGCAGTATAATGTACATATGAGTTGATTTACTTATTAGTTATATAAGATCTGATTATGATTACAGATAAGGTCAGACCACCAGGTAGGTACAAGAAAGAGAGAAAAAAAATGCAGGAATCCCGAATACATCTTGTTGGATATGGTACAGTTGAACGCTTTTATTTGTTGCAATAAGAAAAGGGCTATCCCTACCTCCTGATTTTGATGCCAGTATAGTAAAGGGGCATAAGACTTGAGATGGGGTTGCCAGATCAAGCAGTAAGTAAAGATGGGCTGAGTGATCCTAGTAAGTATTAGAAAATATAAAAAGCCCTTATGATTACGTAAGTTGTGCAGACCCTTATGGTAACAAGCCAGTAAAGAAAGTAAGACTGTTAGCTTACCCGAAGTAGGGGTAACAGACCTGCTAGTGATGAATGCCTAATAATAGTCAAGTTTGAGTCAGAAAAAGGTCAAGTCCGCCATATACGCCAGAAGAAGTATAGGCCGAGGCTTGATGAGTAATCTCATTAGCAATGAAAGGCAGGTACCTTGAACCCCAGAGTTCAGTCTAAGCAAGGTGAGAGGAAGAAGCAGGAATGTCAGATCTTGTGGGGAAATTAGAACTACCCCGGATTGATAAAGTATCGTATTAAGGATTAAGCTTCGCGCTGACAGTAAGATTGCGGTTCAGAATACCGCAGTATGTCCGCTATGGAAAGGTTAAGAAGTTACCGATACAGCAATTCTAATCCAGTGTAGCCTAGAGATGAGGCCCAGCAGACAGTTATGGGCTCTCAATATATGCTTAGTAAGGCTACCGGATTCGAACGTCGATCCCCACATCGCAAGAGTGGCGGAATTTCAAACAGCAGACAATAACTAGAATGTTTATGTTGTTACTTTCAGAATGGGGTGACAATGCAATGAAATGATGAGTCAGGGCCGGAGATATTATTAGGCCGTAGAAGAAATGTATCATGTACGATGTGAGACTCAGCAGAACATGTCGGAGGTTATGAATTACCGCAGGAATCAGTACATATTGTACGTAGCTAGCGATATATATGTATACAGATCATAGATATGTTGTGAGTGGTTGCCTATAAGGGCTACAATCACAGATGCTGATTAGTAATAGAAAGCCTATACAAATTGCATTGCGAAAAAAAAAAGAAAAGAGAAGAAAAAGGGAGAAGAAAGAAAGAAAAGAAGAAGAGAAAGGGCGGATTAAGTGTGAGTGTGAGTTACGTATGAAGTCATAGAAACTATCTCAGTTCTCAGTTATTAGATTAACAGACTTATGCGTTGTTGTCAGATCTAGGCTCTAGGAGCTTGCCAGAGTTATTGACCTAAGACAGATGGCCAGATGATAGGGGCGCAGTTAGATGGTCTACCGACCAGCTGGCGCCCGCATTAGCAGGGAGGCATCCCTGAAGATCGGTAACAGTAGTGCATGTGCCAGAACCAGGATTAGAGGTCGAGTAGGCAAATTTCAGAGATTAGCAATACCAGAATTGTTCTAGCATGTTAAGTGGTCATACGTCGTTTTCCCAGCCTTGTGGGCGACAGTCGGCCTTAGTCAACCTAGCAGTTGTTATGTAGAACCCCCCCCAGAAGTCAGCCGGCCGTCCCGGTCAGAATACCCGTGGGTACCCCAAGGAAGGGTCCACATCAGTAGTCAGTGACAGGCTTGCACTTCAGCTGGGTTTCGTAAGATATTCAGATACAGAGCCCTAGCGGAAGGCCAGTAGTTACAGAATAGCCTATAAGACCGAGAATTCCTCAGAACAGCAGTATAGATCCAAGTGGATACACACAAGGCATAAGTAATTGATAGTACCCTGCTAGCACAGTATTTATTAAGATCGGGGGATCAGTAGACTCCCCGTGAAGATCCAGAGATTGATCGCCTGGGAGTAAGTTGAATAAGTCCAGCCTTCCAGTGGGTTAAGCAAAATAACAAAGCAATTAGATGCCCACGAGTTTGCGATTATGCACGAACTATAAGCACTCAAGTAGCACGGGTAGAGTATGGTGGGACTACTGGCACATTCGGGTCATTCAACCCGACTATTCAGTTATTTAAGGTTATGCAGCCAGATCATTAGAGGTCATGGTCGATATCAGGACCCCCTGATCAGATACGGGCACATGGTGTGCAGATAGTCGTTCAAGGTTACCTTAGCAACAAGCAGCTTTAGCATGTGGCCAGAAGGCCATATAAGCTCTAGTTATACCGGTAGACTACTTGTCAGATTCTCCGACATGATAAACCAGTATGACCGTCAGTTATATGTCAAATTTTGTAAATGTGAATTTTGGTTGAGTTTAGTAGTCGTGTATAGATAGATACGCAGAAAATTGAAGTAGTGAAGACATAGTCTAGACCTACCACTCCTATCGAAGTACGCAGTCCTTGCGGTTAGCCGGGTACTGCAAAAGGTTTGTGGAAGGATTTTCCACCTTAGCAGCACCTCTGATTAGATCGACACAGAAGGCAGCAAAGTTTCAGTAGACTGAGGTGTGTGAGTAGAACTTCCAAGAGTTAAAAGCCAGGTTAACATCAGCTCCAGTGTTAGTATCGCCATGAGATACAGAGGGTTGATGCAGCATGGTGAAGTAATAGTTTATGCTTTCAGGCAGTTGAAGAAACATGAAAAGAATTACCTTACCCCCAGATCTGGAGTTAGCGGCAGTAGTTTATGCTTTAGAAAGGGAAGATTTTGTATCACCCAGGAAGGGTTAATGTGGTGGCAGATGCCCTTAGCCTGAACTGCCTGAACAGCGAGCATAGACTCGAGGATTACACCAGTTAGCTAGTTAGCCAGTCACATAGCAGAAATAAAGGATAACAGAACGATAATACAGAATGCCGCAGCGTTATTGTTAGTCGTGGAAGTAAAGGAACGGCAGTATAGAAACTCTAGCCAAGTTCAATTTAAACATAAGATTCAGTAAGGAGAGATGACATATTTTCAGATAACCGGGGATGAAGTGTGGCGATATAAATGCCGCATTGCGCTCCAGATATTTTGGGGCATCGCCAGCAGTTTATGAGCGAGGCGCATTGCGCCCGCTATTCTCTTCATCCCGATACGACAAAGAAGTACCATGACATTAAAAAGAACTACTGGTAGTCCAGTGTCCTAACTGCCAACAGTTGAAGGCAGAATATCAGAAACCAGGAAGGTTAATTTAGAACATAACTGTGCCTCTTTGGAAATGAGAAGCGGTGAATATGAATTTTGTAGCAAGATTTCCCCGTACAAAACACAGACATGGCTCTATATGAGTGATAAGTGACAGATTGACAAAAATCAGCTCATTCTTGCCAGTAAGAACTACTTTCTCAACCGAAGATTATGCTGAGTTGCATATCAGAAAGATAGTCAGATTACATGAAATACCAGTAGCCATTATTTCAGACAGAGGAGCACACTTCACAGCTAGATTCTGGCAGTCATTTTAGAAGAGTTTGGGAGCGCAGATTAATTTAAGTGCAGCGTTCTATCCTCAGACAGATGAGCAGGCTGAGCGCACAATTCAGACGCTCGAAGACATGTTGTGAGCGTGTGTGCTAGATTTCAGTAATAGCCAAAAATGAGCATTTACCATTAATCGAATTTGCCTCCAGAATTAGAATCCATTCATCCGGTCTTCTATGTAACTATGCTGAGGAAATGCATAGGAGACCCGTCCAGAGTAGTCCCAGTCCAGAATATTCAGGTTACGAAAAAGCTGGCCTGCAAAGAGGTTCCAGTAGCTAGCCTAGACAAACAGATTCGCAGATATGAGGACCAGATATCCTCACCCATTTAAGCGACAGGTATGTCCGTATTATTGCTATGTAGTATCTTATGGTCCTGTATGTATAAGTGAGACAGATTGATATTTAATTATCCAGTGGATCCTAGAATATTATGTGCAGTGCCTGTGTTCGACTTTTCTGCATTTCAGGTTTTTGCTATAGTCCATATTACAGGGGAAACTCTGCCAATTTTTTTTTTCCAGAAAGTAAGTAAGTAATCCTCCAGATAACAGTGTACATTCGAGGACGAATGTTCTTAAGGGGGGGAGAATGTTATACCCCGTAGAATTCCCGGCACCTAGATGACCTATTCGCACATTGGTTAAGCACATCTGAAGGCCATACGTGCTGTAGCAAGGCCCGGGAAAAAGATCGGACGAGAAACCCATCGAACCATCGCGGGAGGAGCCAGGCAGAGCCCCTCCGCGATGGCAGCGTGTCACGGAGGTGAGGCCTCCGCGATGGCTCCGTGACACGTTGCCCTTGTCCAGGCCCAAGTATATAAAGGCCACTTCGGTTTTAAATCATTTAATCACATATAATTTTCCAGAGAACAGAGCAAAGCGGCAGAGAGCATTCCTACGGATTCAGTTTCATAAAATACGGCCGACGAATCGTCGAGCCACCGAGCTAAGGTAAGTGGAATTGCTCTAAATTAGTGTCTATGTGTTCCTAGCTGAGAAGTGAATATTTCTCCCTTCTGGGCCGCTGAAAAATAGCGAGTTTCTGGCCGTCTTTCGATAAGCCTAAGTTTAGGCTATAAACTATATCGAAAGTGACGTTGCCTTTTGAAATAAAGTTGTATTTAGTGTTAATTGATATGTTTATGAATGCAGTTGGGAGAAAACAGTTGGAGTACCGGCTGAGCCTCGTCCGACAGACGAATAGTTCAAGATAAGGTATGTAAAGTTCATTTCCTCGGCAAGTTAAGAATCTTGATACAGTATAGTAATTTAAAGGCCAGTAGATTGTCCAGAAGTCAGGTGTTACGTTTGTTATGACTGTTGGTACGATATTGAAAGTATCGAGTTACAATTTGCAGGAAATTTGCTAGTATGCTAGAGATTCTAATATAAGCAGTAGAAACTGCACAGTATGCTCAGTATGCGATGTTACACAGGATGTTAGTATATTATTGTGCTCAATCGAAACTCAGTAGAGCAAGTAGTACCTGTAAGACAGCTCGGAAATAGAATGATAAGTTGAAACGAAGTTAGAAAGCATGTTAGAAATAGTGAATCATGTTACTATAGAAAATCAGTTTACAGCATAGTTTCAGCAGAAAGACTATATCATGTTCAGCATTAGCCTTAGTACAGTCTGGCAGAAGACCATATTCGTACATACATATATATTATTTCCAGTTCAACATGTATTAAGTATTTATATATTTCTATCACTAGTCCAGCATATAGTGTATGCAGAAACTTAGTAACAGTAGAGTTTTCAGCAGAAACATTATCTTATATAGCACTTGCCCCAGTACAGTCCGGCAGGAGACTATATTCATATTTATATATATATTTACCTGCCTCAGCACGTAACAGATACGTACAGATTACTATCATTAGCTCAGCATGCAATATATACGGTACTTTACCCTTATTAGCCTCAGCATGTGAGATACACAGACAGTATTACCAGTTGAGACCGTTGTATTGTTTGGGGTTGGATTACCTAGCATCCATGACCGCCCAGGGTTGATAGCTGTGTCGACTCGTCCACCAGAGGACGAGGATACGTCACTCTACGGAGTGGCATGCCGTCCCGCCAGGGGACGAAGATGGGATGCCAGCTTTTCCCCATATTTGTGCCTTGATCGGCCCTTACACACCCCAGTCGAGCGGATACGCCCGGGTGCAGATTCAGGAGTCCTCCGGACTCAGATGCAGTTATAGTCAGGGGCTCAGCGAGCCCAAGTGCATACCCAGGGGACCGGCGGGATGCTTGCAGCCATTATAGGAGATGGGATGACCGGGGTAGGGGTATAGATTCTGTGCTGGTTGTACCTCCCGGCTTATGGGGGCCGGGTAAGGTTTGTGTGTGCTATGTTATGTTATTTCATGTTATGCCATGTTATGTTAGATACAAGTAGATCAGCAGTAGCACGATACGTTTCCAGGTATGACTCTCATCCCTTCCAGTAAAGATTGAGAGAAGGTAAGGTTTACATTATCAGACAGTTAAGTTATTCCTTCTACTTCAGTTTTATCAGTTACATTATTGCTTTCAGATTTTGTTTTCAGTTATTGCTTTACATACTCAGTACCAGCGGTACTGACGCCCGGTGGGGCGCTGCATTACTTGCCTGCAGGTACTCATAGACGAGCAGGTGACACCACGTGATTCCTGTCAGCGTTGAGCATTCAGCTCCTGTCATCCGGAGACTGAATTCCAGAGGTGTACTTCAGTTTCTGTTGTTATATAGTATGGGTAGGTCGGGGCCCTGTCCCGATCATTTCTATTGCTATTCCTAGAGGCTTGCAGTCTGTATATTTTCCTGTGGTCAGTTGAGCCGGTCGTGTGAGGCCGTGCAGTGTTAGCTGTTAGTACTCTTGCTTCTTGTATGTTGGCCGTGTGGGGCCATAAGTTTGACAGTAGTGGTGACCTTGCCGGTCACGTAGCCTTCTAGTATTTTATTGCTGAATGCAGATAACTAGACAGCATGGTGGCCTTGTCGGCCCGCATAGGCTTCCCTATAGTTGTTTGTTCTGGTCAGTTGTTATTACAAGTACAGGAAGCTATAGGCCAATGGGCCGGGGGCTGTGTTTACAGCCGTTATATAGCCCTTTGTTTCCAGAAATGTGAATTAGAGCCAGCCAGGCACCAGATGTGCCTAGGCTTAGCAGTCCAGTAGTTTAGGTCCTAGTAGGGCACCAGGTGCCAGTCATACCCCCCAAGGCGGGGCGTGACAACTTTAATTAAAATATATTACAATATATTTGGCTTATTTAATTCATACCTTGAATTTTTGTAAATGTTGTTCCAACAACAGGCCACACAACAGAAACTTGCTGAAAAATGTTGAAATGAATTGAACATATGTTTCAGACATTATATTTTATAATCATCTGTGGTCAGTTTGAAAAGTACGAGAAAGTTGTTAGGTCACGTTTTAAAGTCAAAACGTAACTCTTAGTAACGTTTTATTGGTAAATCAATTAAAAAGATTTCTAATTTACAGGATTTGATAACTCGTGACTTGATTTGATATAGTCGTTACTTTCAGTAATGTATTAACCATAAATCGTGACTTACGGTTACGACTTTAAAGTTCATACAAATTATGAGGCAGAGTGTCGTTATCCTTGGTAATGAATTAATAAAATGTTACTGCCAATTATGTCTTAGGCTTAAAACGTTACTCCCAGTTATATATTTATGTTTAACACCGTTAACAATAATTAAATATTTTTTTTAGCTAATACGTTGCTGCCAAGTACGTTTCTTCTAGTTTTATAAAATTTTTAAAAAATATATTATTTTGATGAATTTATTTAAATTATGACTTATTTCAATTAAAAATTCGACTTTTCTATATCTTTTAGTTTTCTTTTTGACCGCGAGTGGGGAGGGATTGGGACCCCATGAGTCTAGTCTTTTCAATATAATATTAATTTTATTTTTTTCTTTATTGAAGATTAGAAAAATCCACGATTGTAATAGTCATATTCATATTATATTATAAGTAGGAAGTCTTTTAGTGAAAAGTTGGATTACTATTCTGCCTATAAAATAAATTAAAATATAATTAAATATCTAACTAAATGATAATATTTTACCATTCATTAAATCAAAACTAAATTAAATATCTAATTAAATAGTAATATTTATATTGATATCATATTTAAATAAATAAAGATATTAGTTCTTCATAAATTACTATATTTAATGAATTTATGTTGGCCAAACTTTTCGTTTCTATAACATAACCTAGAATTCAAAAAGTTGCAGTTAAGAAGAGTCATCAATGTAAATTAATCTAATTAATAGATGTTGGATAAAAAATTCAAGGAATATGCCAATCAAAAAAGCTATAAAAAGGCAGTATCAAGTTTTTATTTACCCAAATTCTCTTCCTTCCCATCTTTGTGTGTAGTGACATCACATATGTGTTTTATCAAATTATTATAAATAATTTTTTCTTTTCAATCTTCTTGTTTTTATAGAGAATTTAGGAGAATTGAAAGTGTGTAGTTATGGCCTGTGAGAGATTGAAATGGAAATAGTGGGGAGAATTCAATTTTCACTATATTCACTTTTTGTATGAGTGTATTGTGCAAGTAATTTAATATAATATTAGTTTCAAGGCCTACAATATTTATGTATCATTGTCGATGAAATTGTAAACATATTTTACTACCTTACCATATAATATTTTAATTTATCATTCAAATATATATTATTCATGAATTTTAATTTAATATATTCTTTTCATTTTATGTAAAATGAATATTAATATATCATTTCTTTTCAATGAGAAGCTACATCCATTATTTTTTGCGAATTTAATTTCGTAAATTGATAATTATAACTATTTTCTATTGCAATAAAGTTGAAAAACATTAGCACACAAAAAAAGGTCAGATTCTATAAGCGTCATCCAAATATTTAAATTTATTTTTACAACATATAAAAGTAAGAAGCCACAAAATAAAATAATGAATAATTAAAATGCCAATCAATTTAACAACAAATATGTAAAAATACTAGGAGTACTCCCTATTGAATATAAATATGATATTTTACTACTCAATAATCAATTTGATTCTTATAGGAATTCTTGTACCTGTAGCTATTTCAATTTGAAAAAAACACATAACATAATAATTTCTTTGCAGCGAACACATAAAAGTAGATACACTTATTAGGATTTAGAACTAATTCAAAAGTTGATAATATTATAACAATTTTATGTGTTTTTTTAACTTTATTAATTTATTTGTTATTAACACCAGTGTTGTTGTGGGAATCGTTGATTAAAGGAGATGGAACACTCAAATTTTAACATATCTTTCGTCGTGTGAAAACAACTACTATGTACTTTTAACAATAGAATAAGTAAGAACACAAAAATATTATCATATTTTTATCTAATAAGAAATTATTTTTCATGAAAACTAAATGATGTGTGAGTAAAACATCTTTAATCCAAAAATTTTAGTCTATACGATCATGTCGTAATATAGTTTTTTTTTTTTGCTTGTTGTGTCTTTACTTCAATTTTATTCCTTCTTGTCGCATGTCGTAAAATTTTTACTTCTATAATAATAATAATAATAATAGAAGCAGGAAGCCTTTTAGTGAAAAGTTTGATTACTATTTTGCCTCTATAATAAATGAAAATATAATTAAATATCTAACTAATAATAATATTTTATCTAATATATACATATATATATATATATATATATATATATATATATGAAAAGTTGAATTACTATTTTACCCCTATAATAAATTAAAATATAATAAATATCTAACTAATAATAATATTTTATCATTCATTCACTTAAAATCAAATTAAATATCTAACAAAATGATAATATTTTACCATTCATTGAATTAAAACTAAATTAAATAGTAATGTTTATATCATATCATATCATATTTAAATATCTAACTACATAATAATGTTTTATCATATATATATATATATATATATATATAAGTGAAAATTTTATTTAAGGAGAATTACTTTTGTTTTTTTCTTATTAAGAAAAACACAAGAAAATGAAAGGAAAAAAAAAGCAACTTTCGTTGTCATAGAAAAGTTTTATAGATAGTGCATTGAATTTTATGTATTAAATTGAACTTTCAAATAATTAAAATATTATTATTTAATATTTAATTAATTATAATATTTTATATTTCTACCTCAATAATTTAAAAATTCTTATATGAGACCCACGTGCAACACGTATGTAGAAATTAGTAAAAATTAAAAAGTGAAAAGAAATTGTGAAGAAGGAAGAAGTAGATGAAAGAGGAGAAGAACCAAAGTCGTCGGCGGGGGAAGGGGAATTAGATGAAGTGTGAGGAAGTGCGTTAATTGTTTTGTGGCCGCTTGTCAAAAATAAGAAGTGTGAGGAACCGCATTAATTTTTATTGATTGTGCTTTTTACTTGAAACTAATTTTTTCTCAAACGAGAGGCACTTTTAGTGGAGGGAATCCTTTCCAACTAATATTTCAATGTGAAATTGGACACAATGCAATAAGACCAACCTTTTTGATTTTTGACCTTATCCACAGGGATGGTCCTGAAAGTTAGCGGGACCCACTACTTTACTACATGACATTATCCTCGAGTTTTCAGTCAACAAAATCACTCTACGCGTTCAAACCCCAGACAACACGTTATGAATGATAAACGTGGCGCCCTTCCTGCCTTTTCCTATAAATTTTCCGCTAGGTTGTCTGTTGATTTTCTTCTCACCTATACTGTACTAATTTGTTTTCTTTCTTCTTTTTTTTCTTTTCAAACAAGAACGAAAGACTGTAAAATACGATAATCAAAATTTACTCAGATACTTTAGGAACAGATTTGCATTGTGAAAAAGATTAAACAAACTATTTGCCATGCTTTAATGTAATTAAATAAAATATTGTACAAAAGTAAAACGAGTAAAGTGTGTAAGTTTGAGGCTGGCATATTTCCTTCACCGAATCTTTCGGCTACAAGGAAACTTTACTCTCTTTAATTTAATTCACATGATTATATTTCAATTTTTTTAAATAATTGTTAAGAGATTTTTCTTGCAGTTTGAATCTTTTGCAGTAATGAATAAATAGAATTTGTGTTGAAAGTGATATTTTAGAAATATGTATGGGGTGAAGGCGGTTCCACTTAGCAGACAAATGATACAACGATACATGGCAAGAGTTATTGCTCAAAGTGATTAGGGCACTAAGTTGTTAGAATAAATATAATAACATTTTTTAATTGGTCGGATTGAAATATCATTAGAATATATATGACAATGATATTAGAGATTCAAAATAAATTTTACTTAATTTAAAGAATTTTTTTTAAGATAGTTGGAGTCTCTCCCATTGAGAAAATTGAAAAATAAATGATAATTTTATTTTCGAGATTTAACTAAGCCACATCAAGTAGTATTCAAGAATGTTGTTCTTCTATTTTTGAATCTATGATTTCATCTTTTGATTAATATCCTTTAAATATTTTTCAAGGAAAGGTGTTTTAAAAGTATTTTTCTTTTCAAGAAAAGAATTATTTATAAGATAAAAGTTCTTGTAAGATAAGATTTTTCATCAAATAACAGTTCATAAATTATGTAAGATAGATGAGTTTTCCAAAAGAATCTAAAGCTTTAAACTAAATGAAGTTAAACTTATGAATTCACATTCATTAAATTTGAAAATTAAAACTCTTATCAAATGTACTTACATTTGTTCCAATAATTTTTCACTTATTTCAAGAAATGTTTAAAATATATGAGATATTAATCTAGTAACATGCATCAATAGTAGTGTCTTTTGGACTTGATATTCGCTAGTGAAGACTTTCTAAAATATTAATTACATAGTGAACGAATCTTGAATTAAATAATTTATTGAATAAAGTAGAAAATACATCACTCACATTACTATGTTCTGGTGAAAATCAAAATTATATAACACCTTGCAGCTATGTGTCCTGAATTTTTTTATCCAAGTGCTTTATGATTTTTCTGTTAGAATCTTATTAAACCGACCTTCATTTCGCACTTAGCGAGGTGAACTCATCAAGAGTAACTTTGCATACTTTGATAAAATAGTCTGTGAACTCATTAAGAGAATTTAATCTTATCCTCCTTTATAATAAAGTATTGGTAAATCTGTCGAGAGTGTCCTTACACACTCGAAACCGATTTATAGACTTATGAAGAGAATCCTCCTTTTTAGTAGAAATATAGGTAAATTTATCAAAAGTGTTCTTACTCGCTCCAACCAAAATGAGTCTTAGATTCATTAAGGAAATAGAATCTCAACACGTGCACATCTATTCACTCCTTTAGGAAATTTTAATGTTCTCAACAATGGTAACTTTACTTATTTTCTCTTTGAACCTAAGATTGTATCATTAGGTAGGGTTCCCATAAAGTACAGTTAGCGGTCATTTGATAGATGGTTAAAGTTATGCGGGTATTAGTAATATATGAATTAGTTATGAGGGAATTTATGTATTATTTTAATCAGAGAATAGTTATGCAGGGTCTAGTTATTCATGTATAACTTATTCCACTTTTTGTCCTACATAAAATAATATATAGATTTCCTCATTATACATGTATTAATTATACGGGTTTCTAAATTGTAAACCAAACACCATACTAATTTTATATATAAATAACTTGTTATACCCCGTAGAATTCCCGGCACCTAGACGATCTATTCGCACGTTGGTTAAGCATATTTGAAGGCCATACGTGCTGGAGGAAGGCCCGGGAAAAGATCGGACGAGAAACCTGTCGAACCATCGCGGAAAGAGCCAAGGCAGAGCCCCTCCGCGATGGCAGCGTGTCACGAAGGAGAGGCCTCCGCGTTGGCTCCGTGACACGTTGGCCTTGTCCAGGCCCAAGTATATAAAGCTCACTTCGGGTTTAAATCATTTAAACACTTAAGCAATTTCCAGGAAACAGAGAGAGAAATCAGAGAAAGGAGAAGAACGAAGGAGGGATTATAATTTTCGACCGATTACGCTGCTAAACGTTGTCCAAACTCAAATTAACCTCAGATACTGAGGTATTTAGCAGCAGAGAGCATTCCTACGGATTCAGTTTCGTGAAATACGGCCGACGAATCGTCGAGCCACCGAGCTAAGGTAAGTGGAATTGCTCTAAATTAGTGTCTATGTGTTCCTAGCTGTGAAGTGAATATTTCTCCCTTCTGGACCGCTGAAAAATAGCGAGTTTTTGGCCATCTTTTGATAAGTCTGAGTTTAGGCTATAAACTATATCAAAAGTGACGTTGCCTTTTAAAATAAAGTTATATTTAGTATTAATTGACATATTTATGAATGCAGTTGGGAGAAAATAGCTGAAGTACCGGCCGAGTCTCGTTCGACAGACGAATAGTTCAAGGATAAGGTATGTAAAGCTAGTTTCCTCGGCAAGTTAGTAATCTTGACACAGTACCGTAAGTTAAAGGCCAGTAGAATGTTCAGAAGTCATGTGTTATGCTTATTATGAATGTTGGTACGGTATTAGAAGTATCGAGTTATAATTTGCGCAAAACTTGCTAGCCCGATATAGATCCTAATACAAGTGTTGGAATCTGCACAGCATGCTCAGTATGTGATATAATGCGGAATGTTAGGGTATCATTGTATTCAGTTAAAGCCCAGTAAAGCAATGTAATATCTGTAAGACATCTCAGAGATAGAACGACAAGTTAAAGTGAAGCTAGAAAGCATGTTAGAACTGGTAAATTGTGTTACTATAGAAACTTAGTAAACAGCATGGTTTTCAGCAGAAATACTATATTCTGTTCAGTATTAGCCCCAGAACAGTCTGGCAGGAGACTATATTCATATGTATATATTTACCAGCCTCAGCACGTATTAAATACGTACAGATTACTATCACTAGCTCAGCATGTAATATATACGATACTTTACCCCTATTAGCCTCAGCATGCGAGATATGCAGACAGTATTGCTAGTTGAGACCGTTGTATTGTTTGGGGTTGGACTACCTAGCATCCATGACCGCCCCAGGGTTGATAGCTGTATCGACTCGTCCGCCAGAGGACGAGGATACGTCGCTCTACGGAGTGGCATGCCATCCCACAGGGGACGAAGATGGGATGCCAGTTTTCCCCATATTATGCCTTGGTTGGCTTTTACACACCCCTGTCGAGCGGATATGCCTGGGTGTTGATTTAGGAGTCCTTCGGACTCAGGTACAGTTATAGTCAGGGGCTCAGCGAGCCCAAGTGCATACCCAGGGGACCGACGGGATGCTTATAGCTATTATAGGAGATGGGATGACCGGGGTAGGGGTATAGATTCTGTGCTGGTTGTACCTCCCGGCTTATTGGGGGCCGGGTAAGGTTTGTGTGTGTCATACTATGTTATGTTATGTTATGTCATGTCACGTTAGATACGAGTAGATCAGTAGTTGAGTGATACGTCTCCAGGTACGACCCCTATTCCCTTTTAGTATAAATGAGAGAAGGTATGACTTACATTATCAGACAGTTAATCTAATTCTTCTTACTTCAGTTTCATCAGTTACATTGTTGTTTTCAGATTTTGCTTTCAGTTATTGCTTTACATACTCAGTACCAGCGGTACTGACGCCCGGTGGGGCGCTGCATTACTTACCTGTAGGTACTCATAGACGAGCAGGCGATACTACGTGATTCCTGTCAGCGATCGAGTATTCAGCTCCTGTCATTCGGAGACTGAATTCCAGAGGTGTATTTCAGTTCTTTTGTTGTATAGTACGGGTAGGTCGGGGCCCTGTCCCGATCATTTCTCTTGCTATTCCTAGAGGCTTGCAGTCTGTGTATATCTCCCTGTGGTCAGATGAGTCGGTCGTGTGAGGCCGTGCAGTTGTACAGCTGTTAGTACTCTTTCTTTCTTTTATGTTGGTCGTGTGGGGCCATAGTTTGCCAGTAGTGGTGACCTTGCCGGTCACGTAGCTTTCTAGTACTTCATGATTGAGTTATAGATAACTAGACAGCATGGTGGCCTTGTCGGCCCGCATAGGTTTCCCTATATTGACATGTTTCTGGTCAGCTGTTAGTACAGGTACAGGAGGCTATAGGCCAATGGGCCGGGGACTGTGTTTACAGCCGTTATATAGCCCTTTATTTCCAGAAATATGAGTTAGAGCCAGCCAGGCACCAGATGTGCCAGGCTTAGCAGTCTAGCAGTTCAGGTCCTAGTAGGGCACCAGGTGCCAGTCATACCCCCCAAGGTGGGGTGTGACATAACTTACCTTTTAATTAGCTACCAATTATGGTATTACTTATGTAAAATTTAACATCGATATAACTCACTTTCAGACCAGTTAATTTACAGCAAGCATTATTTTTTCCATTATAAGTTTTCACCACCAATTATTTGCCTACAATCTTTAGACGAAGAATCTTCTAAATTAAACCAGAGCTTCACATATTGAGGGAAATTATACCATCCTTCAATATTTTTCTCGTGTAATTGTATTTGAGATGAACTTGTTTCAACTTGTCATTGTAACAATCACTTGAAACCCAAACTATAATAATTTTGTCATCACAATAGATAGTCAAAAGCTCAATGGTGGTATTGACTTAATCCACAAAGAAATATTTATTAGCATACTTCTAAGCTAGTCAACTTCTTCTTTTGTAGAAGCCATAGCTATAAATTCTTATTCCATCAAGTAGTCGTCATTAATACTAGACCAGTTCAATTTATCCACCAAAAATTACATGGGGTTGACATAACAAAGTTTATATCCTTATGTTCATCAAAATCATATTAAACAATTCAATCTATTATTGACTTTTGAAGACTAGTCAAATGTTTCATACTTTTCATATTTCAAGAGCTTTTCAATAGTCTGAAACTCAAAGATTATATTATTGTCGAGTGTAATGCACCATATATCTATATGTTATATTCCTCAAAAGAATACATTATCATATTAATTCATAAAAAGCCTTCAACTTATAAATGGAATAAATATTTGTTTTTCTTGATCTCAAAATTGTATTCTAAGTTTTGAGTATTGATATGATTTTTACAATCGGGTAGTACAATCGTAAGTCCTAAATATATATGTGTTCATATGGTGGCAACCTCATTTCCTTCCATTCCAACACATAGAAATCCTTTTTTTCTCTCTATGAAAATAGTAGATCCTTCTAGATTGAAGCTAGATTAATTATCCAAATCAAAATTTGGAGTTAACGCTAAAATCTATTGACTAACTCGTATTGTGTTTGTGGTTTCATCGGGGTCATGGTTGTTTCAGGTGAAGTGGCCTTGAGGTTACTGTTCTACCTTGATTTCTAGCTTAATAGTGAAGGTATGAGTTCTTGACTATTGCTAGATTCTTTTCTTGAAGTTTCTAGAATCGATTTAGTAAGAAATCTTACTATATACGTGTTTGTACGTAGTTCTCTTGTAGGATAGTTGTTGTATTGTGATTGTGGTTGAGTTGTTGCTTCATGGTAGAATCCTTTTGCCTCGAAAATTGGAGTTTTAACTAAGTTTTTTTCATTGATCGTAACTTATGTTAAAGCTTGTTCCTATCTCTTTTTGACATGTTTCCATTGAATTTCGTATCATCGATATATCATATGTGTTAGCTATTTGTAACTGTTGATTCATATTCTTATTCATATCTTGAGTTGCTGATTTGTGGTGGTATTCTATGTCAGGAGTATAACTTGGATTGGAGTATATATACGTGTATTTTGTGACATATCAGTGGATCGGTTGAACAAGTGAACTTGGTGTTGTGTTATGAGAATAGGATAGTGGATCTTGTTAGTTGTAGTGGGCTATTTTGTTTAATGTTTATTTATGATTATATGACTTGTTGTTGCATATTTGTTACTTGATCCGCCTTTAGGGTTGACCAAGGACCTACATAGCTATGAGAATTTCCAATAGGGTCGAGCCCGAGGCTGAGTGGGGATCTGTAAGATCGTGAGTATGTCCGACATGATTAAGCTTTATGGATAGCATATATGGCCGTGAGAGCTTCCGACAAGGCTTATAATTGATTCTTCTTTGATTGTTATATTATATTGCATTATGTATCTTCTTTGTTCTGGTTAGATGTGTTTTGGATACATGAGTTGGTGGTGGTAGACATTGTTATCATTGTTAGGAAGCCTAGATTGAGGATAGGTGAAGCGTTATGAGTTGTTATTTTTTATTGTAGGTTGGATTGATCTATTGGTATTTTGTTAATATCTCTTTTGTCTCCTTCTTGTTATCTTGTATCTTATCTTTCTGTAGGTTTACATACTCAGTACATTCTTTATACTGACACCCCAAGTTTGGGGGCGTTGTATACATACCTGCAGATGTTGATGGGTAGGCAGACTGAGATCCTCATAGCTGAGTGGAGTTTCAGTTGTTGGTAAGCTCCTTGTTGTTCAGAGTTTCCTGTTGTTTTTCCTCTTGTATACATATGACTATTTGGGTACGATATGCATGAAGAATGGTAGATCAATCGATTTCAGTTATAATAATTTTTAAAAAGGAAAAGGAGAAAATGATCATAATAAGGAGGCAATGTGCATTTGAAGAGCTTACAAAATACACTTCATAAAACCTCATGAAAGGTTCAGTACCTAAAAAAATAATGAAGTGATAAAATTTAAGTAATTTATGTCACACCGTGAACCGATTCTAAATGATATCTCATCAACAATATCTTTGATATAATATAGCGTGCAATTGTAATGACCCTGACGTCGTTATAGGATGGTTAAGGACCTGAAACACGGAAAATAGGCTAAGGAAGAGATAGGAGGTTGTGAAATAAAATAAGTATGGAATTGGGCATTTTTGGGTAGCTACTGGTCCGGGGGACTGCTGCAGCGGTAGGATTCCCACTGCAGCGAGACCGTAGTAGCGGTCGGAGTCCTGTAGCGGAAAAATAATGGAGTAACTTCTGGAACCGCCACAACAATCATATGGCCGCTATAGTAGAAATGTGACCGCTGCAGCGTACGGCGAGAATCAGAAGTGGGTTTTAAGTGAGAGGTTCTGGGTTATTTTCCATTATTTCCAAAACGTGAGAGGGCGAGGTCTGAAGGAAATTTCTTCTCCAGAGCAGAGAATTGATGCACTAAGGTAAGTTTCTTATCGCTAGCCCCTTTAATGGGTGGTGTTTATCATAAAATCTTAAGGGGGACCCATTAATGGTGAAAATCCTAAACTAGAAAACCCTCGGTTGATGAACTAGGGTTGAGATTATGGGGGAGTTATGGGAAGTTTTGATTGATGAATTTTGAGTAATGTTTACTTCCTAAGGTTCCTCTTGCTAATGTTGAGGGGTTAGACAAGGTGGGGACCTAGAACTAGGTGGAAGGGAAGAGTTTTTTGTTAATTTGCCCTGAAAAGAGAAAGGTTTGATCGAATTAGGCCCTATCTTGAGGAGTGATTAATTAAAGATTATATGTGTGTAGATTTCTATCACGCTCCACCTTGAGAGGCATGACGGGCACCTAATGCCACATTGGGACCTGGGCTAACCTGGCTGGACATATGCACCTCTGGTGCCTGCCAGCAACTCAAAATCAAGAAAATAAACTGCTATATCTCGGCTGTAAACACAGCCTCGGGCCGACAAGGCCACATAGAAACCTGTAAAAGAAAACAGCTGACCCATCAAACACAATAATAAAGGGAACTTATGCAGGCCGACAAGACCACCATGCTGTCTAGTCATAACTAAAGGAAAACATGCATTCATAATCATACTATAGCCGACAAGACTACTACATAAAATCTACACTGGGCCCCATATAGCCAACACGCAAAATATGACATACATAGGCCCACACAGCCAACAACAACAAACTAATTGAAAACTGTAGTCTGCAAGCCTCTAAGAGTGAAATAGTGGTCGGGACAGGGCCCCGACCAACCCAAAACTATAAAATAGAAAGAGAAAACTTCCACTATCTGGAAACTCCAAATGAAAGGAGTTGACCAATCTGCTGACTCCGAATAGCTACTAATGGAGGTCCTAAAACCTATCTGTCTAAAACTGCAGGCAAGTATGGAGTGTCTCTCGCGTGGGCGTCAGTACAATATGTACCGAATATGTAAGGCAGTAATAAAAGCTTAATAGAAGCTGATAAAGAACTAAAAGTAATCAGTGACAAGGGCAAAAGTTAACCTATAAGCTTTCTTATCCATAACCTGCATCTAGTAAACCACTACACAAGTAAGAGCTGAAGCTGCACGACTATACATTCATAAGCTATATCTAGCAAGCAAGTATACAAACAAGAACCTAATCGGGCCCCTATAAGCCTAAAAGATGCAAGCAACATAGAAATAACCTACCGGGGCCCCCATAAGCCCTAGCAAGTACAGTTCAATCTATATACCCCTAACAAGGTCATTATGATTCTACTGGTAACTATAGCCAACATACCTGGCTTCTGGGTTTGCAACTGAGCCCACTGGATATCTGTAATTTTGTCTGAGCCCGTTGGGCCCCTGTAATGGTACCCTGGGCACACAAGGCTTGACGGAGGGTCAGTAATGTCAGGACGGCATAAGAAGAGGTCCATACGTGGATGGACATAAGTATGGCCTTATAGGCCTGAATATAGTCCCTTCGGACATCACATAGCTTTTCTAAGAGATAACACATAGCTCCTCTGAGTGATCCATAGCCCTGTAGGTGATGACACAATTAGCAATCCTGAAGTTGGTCAACGGAAGGCTATCCTAGATGGGTCACTCCCGACTGAATTACTCCATTTTAGCCTCAATCTAGCTACTCATAAGGCGTATCTATCCCTTTAGGCCAAGCGCAACCACTACTCACCCATAGCATAATCTGTATAGCTGCCAACAGGCACACCCCATGTGCCTACACCTGACTAGACGGTCCTGGCAGTGATTATAATCTCTGACGGACTACAGAGTAGGGCGAGGTCCGAAGTGGCTTTAGCGATACTTTGAAGGTCATGCTAGGGCAATGATAGCTCATAAGCAACAACAAGGTCGTAGGCAACCATCTATATGATTCCTTTGCTTGGGATGACTATAGGAATGCTACCAATCGGATACGTTCCTAAGCAGTCAACCCTAACTTCCCACAGGCAACACGTTATAATTCTTAGCTTGGAGGTAATGTTGTGATACTAAGATTCTAGTCCCTTAGACACTAACTTGGTCTGTCTAAATTTCGAATGGCTCCTATGGATAGTTCATAGTCTCGAAGATAGGTATATCTGGACCTAGCTCTATGCAGAATCATGTACATGAGCATCTATAAGAGTCGCCTGGGGCGTTGGCCCCATATTGACTACTAATAAGGTTCCCTACTTAGGGTATTAACTAGTCTGTCAGACTTGTAACAACTGGAGTGGTTTCATGAGAGACCTATAGGACAAGCATTGAGTCAACTGAAACTAACAGTCACTGACAATAGCCAATCATATGGCAGGTTGTCGCTTTGTTCACTAGTCAACCTTGGTTCCATGACCCGAACGTAAGACCATCCTATCCAAAATCTGTCCCCGGAGGCGTCAAGGTATGCCAAAGGTCTCTGGGCGAGCTTTACTGACAATATAGGCATCAAACTAAAAGTTATATCACTCAGCTACGTCCTATGCTATCCAACTTACCAAGTCAGGACCAACAGCTAACCATAAACTTCTAAGGCCTTGGCACGACAGCAAAACATTCGAATACCTCTAACTGGTAAACAGGTGAATGGGGAACTCTCTATGGCACACCCAGTGTTAGTCATACTTAACATACCCTTTCCGGATGAGGGATACTATGGTATAATCTCAATACATCGTACAACAGCTAAACACAATATACATAATCATTATCTACTAGAAATATCTAATCACAATATATAAGATCATCATCTACTTTCAAGGGCATAGGTCGTATCACTATAAGACGAGAATAATTTACCGAAGAGATAAGCCTTAACATACCTCAAATGTTGATTCTCGTTTATCCAAGTAGCTTTAACCTGAATCCAGCAATTCCACCCAATTACAGCCTTTACGCTGAGAGAATAAGGCTATTTTCAATAATAGAAATGGCTAATGACGATATCTTTCAAAGAACACTCACTACAATTCAACTTCATTTAATTCATCTGAAAACTCACTAATTCTCGAGAGTTTAGAAGTCAGAAATGCTTACCTATCACTTGTAGCTTTTTAGGACTCAATTAGAAACGAGTTCTACAAATTTTACTCGGTGAGGTTCCGGTACTCTGAGCGAATTTTCAAGAAATAACTCTACAAGGACATTTCTCGTAGGCCTGGAACACGTTATCCAAGACGAATTTACATTTGGATGGAGTTTAACGGCGTAATCTGGCAAAAAATGGATGAAAAATAGAGAGGAAGCTTCGAAAGGCTGAGGTTCTGATTTTTGGAAAATTTTAAAATGAAACTCATTTACACACTTAACATATAAATATATATGAGGTGGTGGAAGGGGGTGCGCGGCGAGCCGCCTGTAGCGCCAATATAGAGGCGTAATGCGCTGCTCAAGGCACCGGGGCAGGGGCGCGACGCGATACTTCTTGCGCCCTGCCTCTGCTTCGGCCTCCTACATGCTCGATGATGTACTCGTGCACTCCCTTTTAGGCCTTTTCCCGCATGTGTCGTGCTCCTGATACTATCACAAACGCATACACTCATCCCCTAATCAACGGTAAAATATGGAGTGTAACATCATCCCCCCCCCCTTAGGAACATTCTTCCTCAAATGTAATCTGATGTTAAGAGACTCAACTCCTTTAACCATTGCCAGAAAAATTTTGGTAGAATCTCCTCTGTAATATAGACTATTCATAAAACTGAAACTCAAAAAAGTCCAACATAGGTGTCTCACAGGATACTACTTGCAACTAAATAACATTGTTCTACAACCAGTAAAAGAGAAACTGTCAATAATAGTAACAAAAGCAACATTACATACCTGAGAATTATCTTACTTCACTATAACTTATCTAAGTCTGTGTACCCTTATCATGAACAAGTGAGGATATCTGGATCTCATGTTGTCCCCAACTTCTGAAGTCATCTCTTTTATATTCTTGTTTCTTCATAGAACCTTAACAGAGGCCACATCTTTAGTCTTTATTCTGCGGGTAACTACTAGAGTCTCCGTGTGGGTCGGCTTTTTTATAACCTGAGCATCCCCAACCGGTTCAACATGCGAAGAGGTCTCCTATGCACTTGCATAACATTGATGAACAGATCCTAGCCCCGAAGACAGCTCTAACTAATAGGCCACTTGGCTGATATTTCGGAGGATCCGGTATATCTCAGTTAATCTAAGGCTAGGCTTGTGCTTCTTTGGTGAATCTCATAATGACCTTCTTTGGCAAAATTTTCAAGAATACCCTGTTGTTGCCTCAATCTCCAACTCCCTACACCGTACATAGGAATCGGACTGCTGACAACCCTAGGCTGTCAGTAATTGATCTCTCATGAGGTCAACCTTCTCTTCTAATTAGTGCATCTTGCCAAGTCCCATTATCCCTGATTCCCTTACTTCGGAGCATCTCACACCATCCTGTGCTGGATCTGCACTTCTATCCGTATATAGCCTTATAAGGCATCATCTTAATGCTGAAACGGTGACTGATATCGTATACAACTCCATAAGAGGTAGATGGTTATCTCAACTTCCTTGAAGTCTAGTATACACGCCCGTACCTATGTTCAAGCGTCTCTCTAGAACGACTTCAAAAGTCCAGCTGTAAATTGTGCCCCTTTGTCAGAGATAATAGACACTGGGACACTATGCTGCCAGGCTATCTCTCTGGTATATAACTTAGCATAATCTTCAGCTGAAACGTAATTCTGACTGGAAAGAAATGAGTTGATCCCATTATCCCTCCAACACTGACTTATGTAGGTTCAAATTTATTCCTGGTACAAGGTAAATTTGTAATTAAATTCGTATTGTCTACTTCCAGCTCTCATGTAGGCACAACTATCTCCTGAGTTAGCCTATTATGGTCCTGATGTCCAGCCTTTACTTGCTGGCGATTGGAGTACCGTGCTATAGCTCAACAATACCTATTCTTCTTCCCATGCCCCCACTAGATCTTTTTGTTTCTTATAATCTGATACATTTTCATCAAACCCGGGTGGAAGGAATAATGGACATGATGTAACTCTGCTACAGTCTACTAATGAATCCCTACCACATTTGGAACGCAGAGTCGACCTTTGGGTCTCAAGACTCCATACATTGCTATCTTAAAGGCCAATGACTTCTTCTATTGGGCACTATCTCTGGGCTATATGAGGCTAGGGTCTCTGTACTGTCACTCATTCACCTCCACAACTAGAGGTGACACTACAGTATTCTAGGTCACAATCTCACTACCCTCTAACTGTTAGCCTGATACTTATTTTTTGACATTCAGCGACAATTCCAAACTCCATCAGCCTGTTATCTCCTGGAGGTGGTTTTGCTTTCCTCCAAAGCTCGATGTTCATGTCTTGTCGTTACTTCTATAGGCTGAAAATTGGGGTTCATGCCCCATGCACTACACTGGAAAGGATACTACTGGCCAAGTCTCTTAACATTTATCGTCCTGGCCCACACTCGGGCTTGTTTCCATAATATAATCTCTCTGCCCCTCAACACAATAGGTTGGGGGTCATAGACTTTATTCTCCAGGTATTCCCAACCGTTATCAACACACTGCAGTGGGATTATCCTATTTCTGACCTGAGTTTTAAAATTACTAGGAGCCTACTGCTTATGGACTCTTACATGTACTCGGCTGCTCCTAGCAATCTCACCTGTCATCCTAATCTTTACTGTATTGAAGGTCTAGGTGGCTCATTTTAAGTACTAGGGGTCTTATCCACTTTTCTAACACCCCCCAGGAACCAACGGGTTTAGCCCTCCTTTACTATTTACTCTTGGCAACATGGCGTCAATACTCACGCTCTCTTCTATACTGAGAGAAGAGGCTGGGAGGCAAAAAATAACCATATCATATCGCAGTGGGGCTGAGGTATGAAAATTTACAAACTCTAAAGGGCAGGAGGTGAGAGTCTCATAATTCCACAACCTCTCATGCCTTCCAAGTAATCTAATACTAACTGCTACCCCTGCTGATGCCGAGTAGCTACTAGGTAAACCAACATGTAAGCTATACTCCTAACATCCTAATCCGAGGGTGTAGGGAAAACTGAAAGAAGTACTGGCGTGTCTGTTACCCTAATAAATTCCTGGTGCTCCGGGAGGATGCTGGGGAGATTAAAAAGACTTCTCCTTTCGCTTTCGGACTAGGCTATCCTCCCAACTGTGGCGCCTCACTGGTACCCTCTCCTGCTGCTGTAGCTAACTTGCGGCTAGCTGATGTCTGTCCCATGTCAAATATTATTCTAGAAAGACATAACAATGAGAGCTTAGAGACTTAACCCTATACAACTCAACTCTATAGCACGATCTGAGAAGATTGAGGGGTAACTATACTATCATTCCTCGTAGCCTCTTGCTTATAAAATGTGGTGCACAACGCATTTATGAATAAGACTCTACTAGACATGGCTTGCAAAATTCCTAGAATATGACGTTGCTCTGATACTAAGTTTGTCACGCCCCACTTTAGGAGGCATGAATGACACCTAATGCCACACTGGGACCTGGGCTGACCTGGATGGGCATATGCACCTTTGGTGCCTACCAGCACCTCAAAATCAAGAAAACAAACTGCTATATCTTGGCTGTAAACACAACCTCGGGCCAACAAGGCCACATAGAAACCTGTAAAAGAAAACAACTAACCCATCAAACACAACAATAAAGGGATCCTATGTGGGCCGATAAGACCACCATGTTGTCTAGTCATAACTAAAGGAAAGCAGGTAGTCGTAATCATACTATAGCCAACAAGGCTGCTACCTAAAAGCTACACTAGGCCTCACACTGCCAACATGCAAAATCTGACATATATAGGCCCCACACGGCCAATTACAACCAACTAACTAAAAACTATAGTCTGCAAGCCTCTAAGAGTGGAATAGTGGTCGGGATAGGGCCACGACCTACCCAAAGCTATACAATAGAAAGAGAAGACTTCCACTACCTGTCAACTCTGAATGAAAGGAGCAGACCAATTTGCTGACTCCGAATAGCTGCTAATGGAGGTCTTGAAACCTGTCTGTCTAAACCTGCAGACAAGTATGCAATGCCCCACATATGGGCGTCAGTACAATATATACCGAATATCTAACGCAGTAATAAAATTTGAATAGAAGCTGATAAAGAATTGAAAGTAATCAGCAACAAAGGCAGAAGTTAACCTGTAAGCTTTCTTATCCATAACCTGCATCTAGTAAACCACTACACAAGTAAGAGTTGAAGCTGCACGACTATACATTCATAAGCTATATCTAGTAAGCAAGTATAAAAATAAGAACCTAACCGATCCCCCATAAGCCTGGAAGGTGAAAGCAACACAAACATAACCTACGGGGCTCCCATAAGCCCTAGAAAGTACAGTTCAATCTATATACCCCTAACAAGGTCATTATGATTCTATTGGTAACTATAGCCAACCTACCTGGCTTCTAGGTTTGCAACTAAGCCCGCTAGACTCTTGTAACTGTGTCTGAGCCCGTTGGGCTCCTGTAACTGCACCTTAGGCACACAAGGCTCGACGGAGGGTCAATAATGCCAGTACGACATAAGAAGAGGTCCATACATGGATGGACATAAGTATGGCCTTATAGGCCTAAATATAGTCCCTTCGGACATCACATAGCTCCTCTAAATGATAACACATAGCTCCTCTGAGCGATCCATAGCCGCATAGGCGATGACACAGTTAGCAACCCTGATGTTGGTCAATGGAAGGCTATCCTATATGGGGTCACTCCTGACTGAAATAATACATTTTAGCCTCAATCTAGCCACTCACAATGCGTATCTATCCCTTTAGTCCTAGTGTGACCATTACTCGCCCCTAATAGTCTGTATAGTTACCAACAGGCACACCCCGTATGCCTACACTTGACTATAGGGTCCTGGCAGTGATTATAATCTATGACGGCCTGGACAGAGTAGGGCAAGGTCTGGAGTGGCCTAAGTGATACTTTAAAGGTCATACTAGGGAAATTATAGCTCATAAGCAACAACAAGGTCGTAGGCGACCGTCTATATGAGTCCTTTGCTTGGGATAACTATAGGGATGCTACTAACCTGATATGTTCCTAAGCAGTCAGCCCTAACTTCCCACAGGCAACATGCTATAATTCTTAGCCTAGAGGTTATGTTGTTATACTAAGATTCTAGTCCCTTAGACACTAACTTGGTCTGTCCAAATTTTGAATGGCTCCTCTGGAAGGTTCATAGTTTCGTAGATTGGTATATCTGGACCTAGCCCTATGCGACAACATGTACATGAGCATCTATAAGAGTCGCCTGGGGCGTTGGCCCCACATCTGACTACTAATAAGGTTTCCTCCTTAGGGTATCAACTAGTCTGTCAAACTTGTAACAACTGGAGTGGTTTCTTGAGTGACCTGTAGGAGAAGCATTGAGTCGGCTGAAACTAGCGGTCACTGACAATAGCCAATTATATGGCAGGCTATCGCTCAGTTCACTAGGCAACCCTAGTGCCACTAACTTGAAGGTAAGACCACCCTATCCAAATTCTGGCCCTGGAGGCATCAAGGTATGCCAACTGTCCCTAGGCGAGCTTTACTGACAATATAGGCGTCAAAATGAAAGCTATATCGCTCGGCTACTCCCTATGCTGTCCAGCTTACCAAGTTAGGCCCAACAACTAACCATAAACTTCTAAGGCCTTGGCACAACAGAAAAACATCTGAATATCCTCTAACTAGTAAACAGGTGAACGGGGAACTCTCTATGGCGCACCTTGCGTTAGTAATACTTAACATACCCTTTTCCAATGAGGGATACTATAGTATAATCTTAATACATCTTATAGAAGCTAACCACAACAACATAATCATTATCTACTAGCAATAACTAATCATAATATATAAGATCATTATCTACTTTCCAGGGCATAGGTTCACTATACAACGAGAATAACTTGCCGAAGAGATAAGCCTTAAAATACCTCAAATGCTGATTGTTGTTTATCCAAGTAGTTTCAACTAAAGCCAGAAATTCCACCTAATTGCAACCTTTATGCTAAGAGAATAAGGCTATTTTCAATAATAGAAATGACTAATAATGATATCTTTCAAAGAACATTGACTACAATTCAGCTTCGTTTAATTTGGCTGAAAAATCATAAATTTTGGAGAGTTTAGAAGTTAGAAATGCTTACCTATCACTTGTAGCTACTTAGGACTCAATTAGAAGTGATTTCTACAACTTTTACTTAGCGGAGTTCCGGTACTTCGAGCGAATTTTCAAGAAATAACTCCACAAGGACATTACTCGTAGGCCTGAAACTCATTATCCAAGAAGAATTTGTATTTGGACAGAGTTTAACAATGTAATCTGGGGAAAAATAGATGAAAAATAGAGAGAAAGCTTCGAAGGGCCGAGGTTATGATTTTAGGAAATTTTTAAAATGAAACTCATTTACACACTTAACATATAAATATATATGAGACGTTGGCGGGGGGTGCGCGGCGCGCTGGCCATAGCGCCAATACAGAGACACTCCGCTCCGCTCAAGGCACCGGGGAAGGGGCACGATGCAGTGCTCCTTGCGTCCTGCCTCTATTTCAGCCTCCTTCTCGCTCGTTGATGTGCTCGTGTACTCCCTTTTTCAGGCATTTTCCTGCACGTGTCGTGCTCTCGATGCTATCATAAGTGCACACACTCATCCACTAATCAACAACAAATTATGGGGTGTAACAGTTTCAAACAATCTAAAGCATTGAGGAAGGGAAAAGCTCCTGCAGAGTAGCGAGTTGGTAACTTTGAGTAATCGAGTTAGGTTATGGTTGGAGGGTTAGAACTTGCTTAATGATTTGTATGCTTAGGTGATAGTTGTATGTCACTGGTATTTGGACGTCCTTTGTTGTGAGTTCTTGTGAATGAGTATGATTACCATGTTGATAGAAAGTCATGATTAATATGTGGTTAAGTTTATGAGAAATTGTGAAGTGAATTGCTTGTCAAGAATTGATCATGTGAAAAGAGAATCAAAATTAGGATATCTGTGAATGTGTACAACTTGTATACTTGTTGTTTTACAAAAAATGAGAATGAATAGGATAGTGATTGTATCCTAAATTGAGAGAGGCTCATGCCCGAGAGGATCATTCAGGCGAGCGAATACTATTATTGAGTGGCTCGTCTCTGTGGGGAGCATCCAGACGAGCATATGAGTGGGAGAGAGTGCCACGACAGCACAGTACATGGATTTTTAGAGTCCCCTGCAGGTCATGACTTTATGGGAAAAAATAAGACCTTCTGGCATGTGTGTACATGATTTGTGTGGTTGAGTGTTAAGGGGAGATGGCGAAAGTGTGTTCGTCATGTTACCCTTGGTTGTGTTATTTGCGTATTGTTTTGTGATTTCATTTATGTTCATAAAGTTGGATGAGGAACGTATTAAGAGAATGTGCAAAGTATCGTTGATATGACGTGAGTTGATAATGAATATCATGTTTTAATGCTAAGTCTGACTTTGTCACCGTCTGTAATTCTTGAACAGTTGTTGCTATGATTAATTGTGGACTTGTAGATATTAATAGATGATGTGATTTTTTATTTTATTATACTTGTTTGATGGATTTATAGAATATGTGAGATATTAAACTGTTGATCTGTTGAATTGTGGATTGAATGAACTGAGAAGAGTGCAGCATGTCGAGACTGCCTACGCAGTGCCACTGCAGCGGAACTATTTGTTGACACAATTTTGACCTCCCTACGCCCTTATATGCTGCTTACATATATATATATATATATATATATATATATATATATATATATATATATATATATATATATATATATATATATATATATATATATATATATATTATTTACCTCTTTTACGTAAATATTCGACTTGCATTTGTATTAATAAAATAATTAATTATCATAATACTGCGAAAATTATTTCAAATTACACATATATGTACATATAGTTTGTATTAATTTAATTTTTGATGTTAAATAATTACGTCGTATATATATATACTTAGTATTAACATAAGCTCTTATCGTGAAGTATATATTTTTACTTAATCTTTATAAACTATTTACATAATTTTACTAAATTTTACAAATTTATTTGCGTAATAATATTACTCAAATTTATAAATTATTTATGTTAATAATATAATTTTTATAATATACGATAAGTTAATCTTATTTTCTAGTCATAAAATTATTTATAAATATAATAATTTAATTATATAATATTTACATAAGTCTACTAAGATTTAGAAGTTATTTATTAATAATAATATTTATATGATTTTTCTATAATTTAAAATATTTTATTTATTTATTTATTAAATTATCTACAAGTGTAGTATTTATTTACTTAATTTAATAGCAGTTAATTTTAATTTTAGCAAATGTATTTAAATTTTAGCCACTTTTTATTCAATTTAATTCAATTTGTTTAATGTTTAGCCACTTTTATCAAATCTGGCCATATTTTTAACCCTAATTCATTTCAATTTAAATCCTACCCATTTATCCAACCCACGACCCGACCCGGATTACACCCATTTAATCTCAGTCATTCATCCATATTAATCGGACGGCTCTAATTAATTCTAACCTATTTCCATATTTAATTACTTACCCCCCCCCCCCCCAAAAAAAAACACTAAACTACATTTTTCATTTTCCTCATTCTTCCACTCCAGCGCCGCCTATCCCCTCCTTCCCCTCTCACCCGCCTCTTCTTCTTCGTCTTTCTACGACCTCCATCGCCGCCTCCTTCCTCACTTTTCCCTCTCCTGTTTCACCATGGAAATAACAGTCGTCCGAACGCCCGCAAAACCAGAAGCGCCGCCCCTCATTCCTCTCTCACCCCTCTCTCCCTCTTTTCACCGGAGGCGGCAACACCGACAACCATACTCTCTCCCTCACTCTCCCTCACCGTCGCGCACCACCACTTCCAACTTACCTTCCCCTCCCTTCTTCTTCCTTACGTTTCTCTCCCTCACCTCCGGCCAGCGCCGGTAACCCATCACCGGCGCACCTTCTTTTTCTCCCCTCCACTCTTGCCGAACTACCGCGAACACCACGCCGGTGAACTTCCATGAACTTATAGCCACCACACTATCGCACCCACCCAAAGCAAACCCCATTCTTATTGCAGTCCATTTCAATGTCGTTATAAGGTAAATAAAGCATGAGATATGAACTCTATCTTGGTAGATTGGGTATTAAAACATCTCAGATCTTGCCGAACAGTCTCATGAATATTTGAATTCGGTTCTGAACTGGTTAGTCGTCGGTGTAAGATTAATGTTCATATAAGATGTCGGTTCCGTATAATGCAGCCTTAAAGTTTGTTAATTTATGAATTTTAAAATCTTCCTGTATTTTTGCTCCCTTAAATATCCTTGACAACTTTGATTATTTTTCTTCTCATCACAAAATTAGTTTATAAAAGTTGTTTGTGTGAATATGTTAATATAATATTTTATACTTGTAATTGATTTTCAAATTATGCAAAAATCTCTAGTGTCGTTTACCTATAGCAGCTTTGGATTTGTTGAATATGGCAATAGAAGATTGTACTCCACGATTAGTTGTATAAAATAATTTCTTCCTACTCGAACTCGATCATGACAACACTATTGTTCTGTTTCATATGGTAATTTTGGCTAAATATTTTGATTTCCTTTTTTTTTAAATATGAATTATGGCAGTGTCGCATATATATTCAGTAACTTTAGCTAATACTACTGATTTGAGGCTATCACTGCAAGTTAAAAGAAAATCCCTTAATTTATGCCTCATCGTAATAATTAGACAGTTGGTATTTAATTATTATGGTAATAATCTTCATTAAGTTCTAGGTGATTCTGTAACAATTATGGTAATCTTAATCTTAGTACTTTATATATATATATATATATATATATATATATATATATATGATGATTTGAGGCCTTATTTGATTCTGTCTATTCCATTAAGGCAAGGATTCCTATAATTTGTTATAACCGTTCCTAATTTTTCATGATTGATGGTGCTCAATATCTCTCCTTCCTTTAACCCTTTTATTATTAAATATATAAACATGTTGTCTGCCTCTTTCAAAAAGGGAGAGAGACCACTTCTTCTGAAAAAAGGCAATTTTATTTTAACAATAAAATATTGCTATTCTTTTATCAACTTAAGTACCCGAAATTTGCTTTGTTCCTAAGCATTTCTTGGCTCTCTGTTCCTCTATTTAATTATATGGCTCCTTTATACCTCCTCAATGCAAGCACTGCTTGGAATCCTTGAGATTCTTGTGATCTTGATGCGTTGATGAGGGTACTAATCAAGGCGTTTTGTTGCATTATTAATTCGTGATTTTCCTGTCAACTTTGGCATTCATCGGTTAGTTTATTTACCTTTACCAGATTGTCATTTACCATGTTAATCTCTTTGATTGCTTTCTTCTCGCGATTGTATGTTTAATATGCTCTTAATATGATTTTTCCAAGTTTAGTCAAATTCATGATTAAGAATATAAGAATATTATTATGTGTCTACTGTTGTACTAACCTGTAAGCAGATATCATCTCATTCCAAAATTCATCGGAGAGTCGCCGGGACAAAAGGAGGCTACCGAAGTTATTTTAATATTATTTATTTTTCATGCACCGTAGTTATTTATTTTACCTTTATTTTAGTTTGTAATAATTTTAATCAACACTCATAATAGTGGAAAAGCGGGTTTATAGGGGGTGAGGATCTTACTGTTTTCTTAACTGTCAACTTTATCTAGAAAGCACGTCTATAGGATTAACAAACACATAGAAATCATGCATATATGTTTTAAAATAATTTAACTTAAAGTATGTTTTTATGTTTAAATTTTAGTAACTTTGCCTGTAAGAACAATACAAGTACAATTATTTTTCTAGAAAGCATGGCTATAGGATTAACGCATACATATAAATCATGTCAATAGTGTCTTAATAATTTAATTTGAAGTATATTGCAATATGTATGTGTAAACCCATTTTGTCATATCATAACATGCTAAAGATTTACTAGCTAATAACTATTTATGAACGATTTGCTAGGCTTAATTATAAAATTTATCCACCTAAATTATTTTGCATAATCATGGACATCATGCCTATAAATTATTTTTACGACATTAAATTACTTGGATCATATTTGATATTTTGCCCGTCGGAGTTGTTTTAATGAGTAGATTTGCACGCATTAGACATCATGGCTATAGGATAATTTTAATATGATTATGTTCACTAGAAATCATGACTATAGGGTTTAATTCAGAAGCATGTTAAATTACTTATTTATTTTAATGGAGGTTTATGTGAAACCCTTTTGTGCTAATTTTTTACTATTTGCTAATTGCTTGACGTTTAATCACCTTTAATAAAGCCCTAGGAATTTTAGACCCAAAAATATGAATTTAGTAGTCCATCGCCTCTTGGATATTAGGATTGGGACGGGTAGGCATTTGTTAGGGCGTTAGTCTTCTCCACTTAGATCGTTTAGGCTTAACAGTAATTAAATTAATTAGGCGGGTCGTGGGAAATGATAGTCTGTGCCCGCTGAATAATATGAGCAACCAAAATGGGTTGCGAAATATTATTTAAGTCGCATGGGGTGATCCCGTTAGGTTAAAATAACCCTTCTTTAAAAGGAAGAACTACGTTCGACCTGATTCCCTCAAGGGATACGTAGGCGCCTCTTTGAGGTTCGGTCTAATCATTAAAATTTTATTTATTTGTTTTGTTATTGTTTCTTCCTTATTTATCATTTATTATCGTTTGCCTTAATTTGTCAATCCTTATATGCATAAATTGTTAAATTCATTGTCACGATCTTCTTCTTTCTTATCACTTAGTTTATTTAAGTTGTTTCTAAATAAATTTCTTAAAATTAATTTTACTTGATCAATATCCTCACATAATAATGAATTGAGAAGGGACCCACATTTGCGGACCTCGAAAGGTGTCTAACACCTTCCTTTCGAGGTGACTTGAACCCTTACCCGCCTCTATTGACCTAGGCCAGTATAGCAGACCCTTAGATTAGTATGGTGCCCTAACGCACCTCAAATCGTTAGGTGGCGACTCTCTTCAATTTAATAACCCTTAAGAGTTGTCACATGTTGTATCCCGCTTTCCGCGAGGAAAATGAGGCGCGACAGCATGACGACTCTGCTGGGGATTTTAGGTTTCTAACCAATATGTGTTCGTTTTTATGTGGGAATTTCATATTTTGATTGCATACATATTTGTTTTTCTTTTAATTGCAAAATTTATCTGTTTCACTTTTAGTTAAGGTTAAATTTTCCTTCACTTGCATACCTATTTTTGTGTTGCATATTTTATTTCCTAACATGTTATAGTACGATCTATTTGTTATTTTGCCTTATTTGAATTATTTTATTTCGCATGATTAATTTCTTTCCTTTTTCCTTTTGCTTATTTTATAAACTGTCAATCTATTTTAATCCCTTACCTTTATGTCTTCCGTTGAATATTCACAGTACACATTTGAAAACGGTTGCGTGGTTTCACGGCCGTTCACTGTTAATACCCGTGTCGAGGAATGTCTCATGATTTGGTCGATCAGCGGTGCGTCGATGGTCATGAGCTTCCTCACTCTCAAGTTGTCCGCTTGAGAAAACCGTGTCTAAACCTATTCCTATTCTTAGATTTTGACCGTGTATGCCTTTACTAAGGAATACACATCATTCCAAACCTAGAAAAATGCGACGTCCAAGGCACGTCGAAGATTTAGTGAACTTACCTCATGTCCTGAAGTTTTTGAACAATCACGAAAAGAATGTCTTCTTTATTTATGTGAATTTTGAATGCATATGTCTAATTGGATTTTTTATTCTTTTAAGATAATTTATTTCTTTCTATGTAAACCCTTTTCTTTAATTCCTCTATTTGCTTCCTTGTTTGAATTATTCCCCCTTATTCCCTTTATTTGTTTCCTTATTTAGATTATTTAATCTTTTTCGCATAAGAATTTTTCAGTCCGCCTGCCCAACTCTTAAAAACTGTTAAGTCATGCATGCATTATTCCTGTTATACCCCGTAAGGTTCCCGGCACCTAGATGACCTATTTGCACGTTGGTTAAGCATATTTAAAGGCCATACGTGCTAAAGAAAGGCCCCGGAAAAGATCGGGCGAGAAACCTGTCGAACCATCGCGGAAGGAGCCGAGGCAGAGCCCCTCCGCGATGGCAACGTGTCACGGAGGTGGAGCCTCCGCGTTGGCTCCGTGACACGTTGGCCTTGTCCAGGCCCAAGTATATAAAGCCCCACTTCGGTTTTAAATCATTTTAAACTTATAAATTTCCAGTGAAACAGAGGGGAAGAACCAGAGGAAGAAAAGGAACGAAGAAGGTAATATAATTTTCATCCGATTACGCTGCTAAACGTTGTCCAAACTCAAATTAACCTCAGATACAGAGGTATTTAGCAGCAGAGAGCATTCCTACGGATTTAGTTTCGTGAAATACGGCCGACGAATCGTCGAGCTACCGAGCTAAGGTAAGTAGAATTGCTCCAAACTAGTGTCTATGTGTTCCTAGCTGTGAAGTGAATATTTTTCCCTTCTGGACCTCTGAAAAATAGCGAGTTTTCGACCGTCTTTCGATAAGCCTAAGTTTAGGCTATAAATTACATCGAAGTGATGTTGTTCATTAAAATAAAGCTATATTTGGTATTAATTGACATATTTATGAATGCAGTTGGGAGAAATAGTTGAAGTATTCGCTGAGCCTCGTCCGACAGACGGATAGTTCGAGGATAAGGTATGTAAAGTTAGTTTCCTCGGCAAGTTAGTAAGCTCGGTATAGTAAAGTAGTTTAAAGGCCAGTAGAATATTCAGAAGTCATGTGTTATGTTTATTACGAATGTTGGTACGATATTAGAAGCATCATGTTATGATTAGCGCGAGACTTGCTAGCACGATATGGATTCTAATATAAGTGCTAGGAACTGCATAGCATGCTCAGTATGTGATGTAATACAGAATGTTAGGATATTATCGTATTCAGTTGAAACCCAGTAAAACAATGTAATATCTGTAAGGCATCTCAGAAGTAGAATGATAGGTTAAAATGAAGTTTAGAAAGCATGTCAGAAATAGAAAATCATGTTATTACAGAAACTCAGTATACAACACAGTATGGCAGAAGATTATATTTATACATATATACTATTATCAGTCTCAGCATGTATTAAGTACGTATACATTACCATTACTAGTTCAGTACATAGTATGTACGGATACTTTACTACTATTAGCTTCAATATGTGGGATATGCAGATAGTATTACTAGTTGAGACCGTTGTATTGTTTTGGGGTTGGATTACCTAGCATCCATGACCGCCCCAGGGTTGATAGCTGTATCGACTCGTCCGCCAGAGGACGAGGATACGTCGCTCTACGGAGTGGCATGCCGTCCCACAGGGGACGAAGATGGGATGCCAATTTTCCCCATATTGTGCCTTGGTCGGCCCTTACACACCCCTGTCGAGCGGATACGCCCGGGTGTTGATTCAGGAGTCCTCCGGACTCAGATGCGGTTATAGTCAGGGGCTCAGCGAGCCCAAGTGTATACCCAGGGGACCGGCAGGATGCTTATAGCTATTATAGGAGATGGGATGACCGGGGTAGGGGTATAGTGTTATACCCCGTAGGATTCCCGGCACCTAGATGACCTATTCGCACGTTGGTTAAGCATATTTGAAGGCCATACGTGCTAAAGAAAGGCCCGGGAAAAAGATCGGACGAGAAACCTGTCGAACCATCGCGGAAGGAGCCGAGGCAGAGCCCCTCCGCGATGGCAGCGTGTCATGAAGGTGAAGCCTCCGCGTTGGCTCCGTGACACGTTGGCCTTGTCCAGGCCCAAGTATATAAAGCCCCACTTCGGTTTTAAATCATTTTAAACTTATAATTTTCAGTGAAACAGAGAGGAAACAGTAGAGAAGAGAAAAGAACGAAGGGGGTAATATAATTTTCATCCGATTACGCTACTAAACGTTGTCCAAACTCAAATTAACCCCAGACACTGAGGTATTTAGCAGCAGAGAGCATTCCTACGGATTTAGTTTCGTGAAATACGGCCGACGAATCGTCGAGCCACCGAGCTAAGGTAAGTATAATAGCTCCAAACTAGTGTCTATGTGTTCCTAGCTGAGAAGTGAATAGTTCTCCCTTCTGGACCTCTGAAAAATAGCGAGTTTTCGACCGTCTTTCGATAAGCCTAAGTTTAGGCTATAAATTGTGTCGAAAGTGACGTTGCTCTTTAAAATAAAGTTGTATTTAGTATTAATTGACATATTCATGAATGTAGTTGGGAGAAAATAGTTGAAGTACTGGCCGAGCCTCGTCCGACAGACGGATAGTTCAAGGATAAGGTATGTAAAGCTAGTTTCCTCGGCAAGTTAGTAAATCTCGGTATAGTAAAGCAATTTAAAGGCCAGTAGAATGTTCAAAAGTCATGTGTTGTGTTTATTACGAATGTTGGTACGATATTAGAAGCATGGGGTTATAATTAGTATGAACTTGTTAGCACGATATAGATTCTAATACAAGTGTTAGGAACTGCACCACATGCTCAGTATATGATGTAGTACAAAATGTCAGGATATTATCGTATTCAGTTGAAACCCAGTAAAGCAATGTAATATCTGTAAGACATCTCAGAAGTGGAATGATAGGTTAAAATGAAGTTTAGAAAACATATTAGAAATAGCAAATCATGTTACTATAGAAACTCAGCATACAGCATGGTTTTCAGCAGAAAGACTATATCTTGTCCAACATTAGACTCAGTACGGTATGGCAGAAGATTATATATTATACATGCATACTATTGTCAGTCTCAGCATGTGTTAAGTATGTACATCTTACTATTACTAGCCCAGCATATAGTAAGGTACAAATACTTTACTACTATTAGCTTCAGTATATGGGATACGCAGATAGTATTACCAGTTGAGACCGTTGTATTGTTTTGGAGTTGGATTACCTAGCATCCATGACCGCCCCAGGGTTAATAGCTGTATCGACTCATCCGCCAGAGGACGAGGATACGTCGCTCTACGGAGTGGCATGCCGTCCCACAGGGGACGAAGATGGGATGCCAGTTTTCCCCATATTATGCCTTGATCGGCCCTTACACACCCCTGTCGAGCGGATACGCCCGGGTGTTGATTAAGGAGTCCTCCGGACTCAGATGCGGTTATAGTCAGGGGCTCAGCGAGCCCAAGTGCATACCCAGGGGACCGGCAGGATGCTTATAGCTATTATAGGAGATGGGATGACCGGGGTAGGGGTATAGTGTTATACCCCGTAGGATTCCCGGCACCTAGATGACCTATTCGCACGTTGGTTAAGCATATTTGAAGGCCATACGTGCTAAAGAAAGGCCCAGGAAAAAGATCGGACGAGAAACCTGTCGAACCATCGCGGAAGGAGCCAAGGCAGAGTCCCTCCGCGATGGCAGCGTGTCACGGAGGTGAAGCCTCCGCGTTGGCTCCGTGACACGTTGGCCTTGTCCAGGCCCATGTATATAAAGCCCCACTTCAGTTTTAAATCATTTTAAACTTATAATTTTCAGTGAAACAGAGAGGAAACAGTAAAGAAGAGAAAAGAACGAAGGGGGTAATATAATTTTCATCCGATTACGCTACTAAACGTTGTCCAAACTCAAATTAACCCCAGACACTGAGGTATTTAGCAGCAGTGAGCATTCCTACGGATTTAGTTTCGTGAAATACGGCCGACGAATCGTCGAGCCACCGAGCTAAGGTAAGTATAATTGCTCCAAACTAGTGTCTATGTGTTCCTAGCTGAGAAGTGAATAGTTCTCCCTTCTGGACCTCTGAAAAATAGCGAGTTTTCGACCGTCTTTCGATAAGCCTAAGTTTAGGCTATAAATTGTATCGAAAGTGACGTTGCTCTTTAAAATAAAGCTGTATTTAGTATTAATTGACATATTCATGAATGCAGTTGGGATAAAATAGTTGAAGTACTGGCCGAGCCTTGTCCGACAGACGGATAGTTCAAGGATAAGGTATGTAAAGCTAGTTTCCTCGGCAAGTTAGTAAATCTTGGTATAGTAAAGCAATTTAAAGGCCAGTAGAATGTTCAGAAGTCATGTGTTGTGTTTATTACGAATGTTGGTACGATATTAGAAGCATAGGGTTATAATTAGTACGAACTTGTTAGCACGATATAGATTCTAATACAAGTGTTAGGAACTGCACCGCATGCTCAGTATATGATGTAGTACAAAATGTCAGGATATTATCGTATTCAGTTGAAACCCAGTAAAGCAATGTAATATCTGTAAGACATCTCAGAAGTGGAATGATAGGTTAAAATGAAGTTTAGAAAACATATTAGAAATAGCAAATCATGTTACTATAGAAACTCAACATACAACATGGTTTTCAGCAGGAAGACTATATCTTGTCCAACATATTTAATTATTATGGTAATAATCTTCATTAATTTCTAGGTGATTCTGTAACAATTATGGTAATCTTAATCTTAGTACTTTATATATATATATATATATATATGATAATTTGAGGCCTTATTTGATTCTGTCTATTCCATTAAGGCAAGGATTCCTATAATTTGTTATAACCGTTCCTAATTTTTCATGATTGATGGTGCTCAATATCTCTCCTTCCTTTAACCCTTTTATTATTAAATATATAAACATGTTGCCTGCCTCTTTCAAAAAGGGAGAGAGACCACTTCTTCTGAAAAAAGGCAATTTTATTTTAAAATTAAAATATTGCTATTCTTTTATCAACTTAAGTACCTGAAATTTGCTTTGTTCCTAAGCATTTCTTGGCTCTCTGTTCCTCTATTTAATTATATGGCTCCTTTATACCTCCTCAATGCAAGCACTGCTCGGAATTCTTGAGATTCTTGTGATCTTGATGCGTTGATGAGGGTACTAATCAAGGCGTTTTGTTGCATTATTAATTCGTGATTTTCCTTTCAACTTTGGCATTAGTCGGTAGTTTATTTACCTTTACCAGATTTTCATTTACCATGTTAATCTCTTTGATTGCTTTCTTCTCGCGATTGTATATTTAATATGCTCTTAATATGATTTTTCCAAGTTTAGTCAAATTCATGGTTAAGAATATAAGAATATTATTATGTGTCTACTGTTGTACTAACCTATAAGCAGATATCATCTCATTCCGAAATTCATCGGAGAGTCGCCGGGACAAAAGGAGGCTACCGAAGTTATTTTGACATTATTTATTTTTCATGCGCCGTAGTTATTTATTTTACCTTTATTTTAGTTTGTAATAATCGTAATCAACACTCATAATAGTGAAAAAGCGGGTTTATGGGGGGTGAGGATCTTACTGTTTTCTTAACTGTCAACTTCATCTAGAAAGCATGTCTATAGGATTAACAAACACATAGAAATAATGCATATAGGTTTTAAAATAATTTAATTTAAAGTATGTTTTTATGTTTAAATTTTAGTAACTTTGCCTGCAAGAACAATACAAGTACAATTATTTTTCTAGAAAGCATGCCTATAGGATTAACGCATACATAGAAATCATGCCAATAATGTCTTAATAATTTAATTTGAAGTATATTGCAATATGTATGTGTAAACCCATTTTGTCATATCATAACATGCTAAAGATTTACTAGCTAATAACTATTTATGAACGATTTTCTAGGCTTAATTATAAAATTTATCCACCTAAATTATTTTGCATAATCATGGACATCATGCCTATAAATTATTTTTACGACATTAAGTTACTTGGATCATATTTGATATTTTGCCCATCGGAGTTGTTTTAATGAGTAGATTTGCACGCATTAGACATCATGGCTATAGGATAATTTTAATATGATTATGTTCACTAGAAATCATGACTATAGGGTTTAATTCAGAAGCATGTTAAATTACTTATTTATTTTAATGGAGGTTTATGTGAAACCTTTTTGTGCTAATTGTTTACTATTTGCTAATTGCTTGACGTTTAATCACCTTTAATAAAGCCCTAGGAATTTTAGACCCAAAAATCTGAATTTAGTAGTCCATCGCCTCTTGGACATTAGGATTGGGACGGGTAGGCATTTGTTAGGGCGTTAGTCTTCTCCACTTAGATCGTTTAGGCTTAACAGTAATTAAATTAATTAGGCGGGTCGTGGGAAATGATAGTCTGTGCCCGCTGAATAATATGAGCAACCTAAATGGGTTGCAAAATATTATTTAAGTCGCATGGGGTGATCCCGTTAGGTGAAAATAACCCTTCTTTAAAAGGAAGAACTACGTTCGACCTGATTCCCTCCAGGGATACGTAGGCGCCTCTTTGAGGTTCGGTCTAATCTTTAAAATTTTATTTATTTTTTTTGTTATTGTTTCTTCCTTATTTATCATTTATTATCGTTTGCCTTTATTTGTCAATCCTTATATGCATAAATTGTTAAATTCATTGTCACGATCTTCTTCTTTCTTATCACTTAGTTTATTTAAGTTGTTTCTAAATTAATTTCTTAAAATTAATTTTACTAGATTAATATCCCCACATAATAATGAATCCGGAAGGGACCCACATTTGTAGACCTCGAAAGGTGCCTAACACCTTCCTTTAAAGGTGACTTGAACCCTTACCCGACTCTGGTGACCTAGGCCAGTATAGCAGACCCTTAGGTTAGTATGGTGCCCTAACACACCTCAAATCGTTAGGTGGCGACTCTCTTCAATTTAATAACCCTTAAGAGTTGTCACATGTTGTATCCCACTTTTCGTGAGGAAAATGGGGCACGACTCTATTTTCCGTTTCGGCGAGACCACTGCAGTGGTCAAGCTATCGCTGCAGCAAAAATTGCATAATCTATGAGCAAGTTGGTTGTCCCCTGTGTAGAACTAGTGTGTCTGAATTGTGCTATACTTCCATAAATGTTGTATAATGTTCTTATATTATTATTACTCGGTATACATTTTATTAATTAGGATTAGCCGATCTTGTCTACTAGTACCGTGCTATGTACTGACCCTACCCCTGTATTCTTTTCTGAGTTCAGAGTTCGAGCCAGGAAGTTCTTCACGCCCTCACTTGTAGAGAAGCAACTTCGGAGCTTGAGAAGGTGAGAAGATGAGGACCCAGTTCACTCCTCTGTTGTAGATTTTTTTTCGGACATTTGGAAATTTTATTACATTTCTAGATGTTAGTTTCCTTAGCTTGTACAGACATCTGGTGTAATGACAATTAGGTTATGAGAAATTATTTATTTCGTTTTGGTATGCGTAGTGTATTGACGTAAATTATTGTTTAGAACATAACAGTTGATGTTTTTATGAATGTCTTGATTTTGGGATCACTTGGGAATTGTTATCGGGTTTTGCTTGTTCGCTCACCAGGGGGGGGGGGTTCCAATCACGGTCATTTGGGTCATGACAAAATTGGTATCAGAGCTCTAGGTTCATTGATCTCATTAGTCTAGCGAATTGGTGCGGAGTGCGGATACGTCCGTAACTTATCTTCAAAAGGCTACAAGACCTTAGGAAAACTCCTTCTTTCTATTCGAGTGATTACGTGATTCCAATTGGTCTCTAGTGATCCAAATTGTATCTAACAACTTTTCTTATTTCCTTCTCAAATAGTCAGAACTCGCGCAAATGGTAACAGAGACGTAGCACCCGAGCCAATAGTGGCGGCCTCAATTCGTGGTAGAGGAAGGGGCAGAGGTCGTGGCCAGAGACCCGCTGCAGCCAGGGGAGGGGCCCGTGCTCCTACTCCAGTCAGGGAGAGGTCTTCATCTCCCCTTCCACCAGTAGTGTAGGAGTGTGTGGCTGTTGAAGTCGAGGTCCCGACACAAGGAGAAGCTCCTGCCGCGCCAACATATTAAGAGGTCCTATCTCAGGTCCTCAACCTTCTGAGTGGCCTTGTGGGCACCGGGGCAGCGCCAGCAACTCAAGTGGGGCAACATTAAAGAATTCAGCATGCAACTATTGTGTCCTCACTGATTTATGACATATCAGAGGCTATTGTATTTCCGAAGCCGGTGGCAGGACCGGTGATGACAGGGGAAGAGCACGACTTGTTTTGGAGGTTCACCAATATGAAGCCTCCTACCTTCTATGGCATAGAGGTGGGGGACACCTATAAATTCATCATAGATTGTCAGGAGATGCTCCATAAGATGGGGGCGGTGGAGAAGTATGGTGTTGAGTTCGTCACTTTTCAGCTGATGGGTGATGCGAAGCTCTAGTAGAGGGCTTTCGTGGAGTGCAGACCAACAAAGTCACCACTATTGCCGTGGACCCAATGCTACTCCATATTCCTGGAGAAATACGTTCCCTGCACTTTGAGGGATTGGAGAGGGGATGAGTTCACCACCATTGAGCAGGGGAGCTCATCAGTTGCTGCATATGAGACTCGATTTCACTCCTTGTACAAATATACTCTACCTTTACTACCCACTGAGGAGGAGAGGATCGGGTGGTTTGTTAAAGGCCTGAATGTAGGTCTCCAAGTACTAGATCTGCAGATGGTCTCTTCGGGTAAGACTTCTCAGGAGGTGGTAGAGTACGTGAAGTCGGTTGAAGGGGTGAGGTAAGAGGGTTACACGAGAAATATCGAGAAGAAGACTCAGAGATTTGGTTCTTTCAGTGGTTCTCACGTGAAGGCTCCAGCACCACAAGGTTTCTCTGGGCGCCCTATTCAGTCTGCCATGCAGGTGTCAGCAGAGGTCCACCAGGGACAGCTCCGTGACCTTTAGGTGCAGTTGGGGGTACTCAGATGGTTCGTTCTGATTTTGGGGCTCGTCATATTTCTTCATTTCTGGCTTAAAGACCAGTTATTGAGAAGGTTTTCCATGAGTGTGGCGAGTATGGCCACATCCACAGATGGTGCCCCAAGTTCGTACATGGCGGATAGATTATTCCTCACCCAGCTCCTCGAGCTCCAGCCCCACCTGGGAGGGGAGGGTAGTGCATTCAGTCCGGATCGTCCACAACTAGGACGAGGTGGTCAGCCAGCCGTTAGAGGTGGTGTTCAACAGGGTAGGGAACGTGCTCAGGTAGGTAGGGGTGGCACCTAGGTAGGTAGAGAGATGGGATAGCCCAACCAGGGAAGTTCTCAAGCCACTAACCAGGCTCATTTCTATGTTTTTCCTGGTATACTGGAGGTAGAGGCTTTTCACACCGTTATCACAGGTATGATCTTTGTGGCCGATAGAATAGTTATTGCGTTGTTTGACCCGAACTGTACATTCTCTTATGTGTCTACTTATTTTGCTTTGGGTCTGAATCTTGTGTATGATGTACTTAATACTCCTATTTGTGTGTCTACTCCTATTAGGGATTCTGTGTTAGTACATAGGGTGGTTTGTGATTGCATTGTTGAATTCATGGGATTTGACACTCTGGTGGACTTAGTGATTTTAGATGGTTGATTTTGATATAATTTTGAGAATGAGTTGGTTGTCCCCTTATCATGTCATTCTAGATTGCTATGCTAAGACCGTCACTATATCGGGTCCAGGGTCGTCTAGGTTGGAGTTGAAGGAGAATTGTAGCCCTGCTCCTAAGAAACTTATTTCTTATGTTCATGCCCGTAAGGTGATAGAAGGGGGTTGTTCAGCATATCTGGCGCATGTTCAGGACACTAGTTCAAAGGGTCCTTCCGTAGAATCGGTCCCAGTTGTTTGTGAGTTCTTACAGGTGTTCCTTACAAATTTGCCCGACATGTCGCCGGATCGTGACATAGATTTCTATATAGACTTGGAACCAGGAACTTGATCCATTTCTATTCCTCAGTAAAGGATTCATTAGACCGAGTGAGTCACCATGGGGTGCCTCGATTTTGTTTGTAAAGAAGAAGGATGGTAGCATGTGTATGTGCATCGACTATCGCCAGTTGAATAAGGTAACTATTCGGAATAAGTACCCTCTTCCTCAAATAGATGATCTATTTGACTAGTCATAGGGAGCGGCTGTGTGTAAAACGATTGATTTGAGGTCATGTTATCACTAGTTGAAAATTCGGGCTGAAGATATTTCAAAAATAGCCTTTCGGACCAGGTATGGGTATTATGAGTTTCTGTTCATGTCATTCAGACTCACTAATGCTCCGGCCGCATTCATGAGCCTGATGAATGGTATTTTCGAATCTTAACTAGATTCCTTCATTATTGTGTTTATTGATATATCTTGGCGTATTCTAAGACCAAGCAGGAGCACAAAAATCACTTAAGGATTGTGCTGGGATTACTGAAAGAGAAACAATTGTATGCCAAATTCACCAAGTCCAAGTTTTGGTTGGAGTCAGTGTCCTTTCTGGGGCATGTGGTTTCCAAGGAGTGAACCCAATTTGATCCGCAAAAGGTGGAGGCATTCAGAAACTGGGCAAGGCCAACTAACGTGATAGAAATCTGGAGTTTTGTGGGGCTGGCCAGTTACTACCGTCGGTTCGTGAAGGGATTTGACTCCATCGCTTCGGCATTGACCAAGTCTGCTCATTTCTTGCTAGTCCAGGTGACTTACAACGTAGAGAAACTAGCCAAGTTATACATGAAGGAGTTCATTCGATTACATGGAGTGCCTGTTTCAATTGTAATAGATAGGGGCACTCAGTTTACTTCCCATTTTTGGAGGACCTTGCAGGCTGAGCTGGGTCGAGGTTGGACTTGAGCACAACCTTTCATTGTCAAACAGATGGACAATCAGAACAGACTATTCAAGTGTTGGAGGACATGCTCCGGGCATGTGTGATAGACTTCGAGGGCCATTAGGACAAAATCTTACCCTTGGAAGAGTTCGCCTATAATAATAGCTACCACTCGAGCATTGGTATAGCACCTTTTGAAGACTTGTATGAGAGGAAGTGCAGGTATCCAATTGGGTGGTTTGATACATTTGAGGTGAGGCCTTGGGGGACGGATTTGTTAAAGGAGTCCTTAGAAAAGGTTTAAATAATTCAGGACCGTCTGGTAGCTGCTCAGAGTAAGGCAGAAGCAATACGCGAACAAGAATGTTAGGGATATGGAGTTTATGGAAGGGGAGCAAGTGTTGATAAAGGTGTCCCCCATTGGGTGGTTTGATGCATTTGAGGTGAGGCCTTGGGTGAAGGATTTCTTAAAGGAGTCCTTGGAAAAGCTTTGAATAATTCATGACCGTCTGGTAGCTGCTTAGAGTAGGCAGAAGCAATATGCAGACAAGAATGTCAGGGACATGGAGTTCATGGAAGGGGAGCAAGTGTTGCTCAAGATGTCCCCCCTGAAGGGGGTGATGAGGTTCGAAAAGCAGGGAAAGATCAGCCTCATGTATATTGGGCCATTTGAAATACTTTGACGTGTGGAAGAAGTAGCTTATGAGCTGGCATTGCTTCTAGAATTGTCTGGAGTGCATCCAACATTTCATGTGTCTATGCTGAAGAAATACCATGGCGATGGAACGTACATCATCAAGTGGGACTCTGTGCTACTAGATGAGAATCTATCATTTGAGGAGGAGCCTGTAGCGATATTGGCCAGAGTGGTTCAAAAGTTCAGGTCCAAGGAGATTCCGACAGTAAAAGTTCAGTGGAAGAATTGTCTGATTGAGGAAGCCACTTGGGAGACCGAGGCTAATATGCGGGTCAAGTACCCCCAGTTTTTCAGAGAATCTGGTTTGGTACCCTTCCTACTTTTGTATAGACCATCCGGGGACGAACGGTATTTTAATTGGTATCTGATGTAATGATTCGGACGTCGTTATGGGATGATTAAGGGCCTAGAACACAGAAAACAGACTAGGGAGAGATAGGAGGTTGTGAAATAAACTAATTATGAAATTGGACATTTTTGGGTAGCTACTGATCCGGGGGACCGCTGCAGTGAGACCGTGGTAGCGGTCGGAGTCCCGCCGTGGCAAAATGGTGGAGTAACTGTTGGAACCATCGCAACGAACCTATGGCCGCTGTAGCGGGTTCTCTTCAGCGGAAATATGACCACTACAGTGGACGATGGGATTCAGAAGTGGGTTTTAAGTGGGAGTTTTGGGTTATTTACCATTATTTCCAAAACGTGAGAGGGCGAGGTCTGAAGGCAGTTTCTTCTCCACAAAAGAGAATTGTTGCACTAAGGTAAGTTTCTTGTCCCCTATCCCCTTTAATAGGTGTTGCCTAATGTATAAGCTTAAGGGGGGGCCCATTAATGGTGAAAATCCTGAACTAGAAAATCCTAGGTTGATGAACTACGACTGAGATTATGGGGGAGTTATGGGAAGTTTTGATTGTTGAATTTCGAGTAACTTTTACTTGCTAAGGTTCCTCTTACTAATGTTGATGGGTTAGACAAGGTGGGGACCTAGAACTAGTTGGAAGGGAAGAGTTTTCTGTTAATTTGCCCTAAAAAGAGAAGGGTTTGATTGAATTAGACCCTATCTTGAGGAGTGATTAATTAATGATTATATGTGTCGATTTCGAACAATCTGAAGCATTGAGGAAGGGCAAAGCTCTTGTAAAGTAGAAAAATCTGTAACTTTGAGTAATTGAGGTAGGTTATGGTTAGAGGGTTAGACCCTACTTAATAATTTGTATGAGGTGATAATTGTATGTGACTGGTCTTCTTACATCCTTTGTTATGAGTTGTCTTGCGAATGTGTATGATTACCATGTTGATAGAAAATCATGATTAATATGTGGTTAAGTTTATAAGAAATTGTGAAGTGAACTACTTGTCATGAATTGATCATGTGAAAAGAGAATCAAAATTAGAGTACATGTGAATGTGTATGACTTGTATACTTGTTGTTTTATAAAAGTTGAGAATAAATAGGATAGTGATTGCATCCTGAATTGAGAGAGGCTCATGACCGAGGGGAGTAACCGGGCGAGCGAATACTATTATCGAGTGTCTCGTGTCCGAGGGGAGTATCCGGATAAGAATATGAGTGGGAGCAGGTGCCACTTTGGCACAATACATAGATTTCTAAAGTCCCCTACAAGTCACGAATGGATGAGATCAAATAAGACCCTCTGGCATATGTGTACATAATTCGTGTGATTGAGTGTTAAGGAGAGATGGTGGAAGCGTGTTTCCGTCATGTTACCCTTGGTTATATTGTTTGCTTATTATTTTGTGATTTCATTTATTTTCATGAAGTTGGATGAGGAACGTGCTAAGAGAATATGCAAATTATCATTGATATAACGTGAGTTGATAATGAATATCATGTTTTAATGCTAAGTGTGACTTTGTCACCGCGTGTAATTTTTGAATAGTTGTTGCTATGATTAACTGTGGACTTGTAGCTCTTAATAGCTGACATGATTGTTATTTTATTATTTGTGTTTGATGGATTGATGGAGCATGTGAGATGCTAAACTATTGATCTGTTAAACTGTGAGTTGGATGAACTGAGAAGAGTGCAGCATGCCGAGCTACTGCCTATGCAGTGCCATTGCAGTGGAACCATTTTCTGCTGCGGTGCTGCAACAAAAACGGCCTAATCCAGTGAACAGGCCGGTTGTCCCCTGTGTAGAACTAGTGTGTCTGGATTGTGCTGTACTTCCTTAAATGTTCTAGACTGGTCTTATATTATTATTACTCAGTATACGTGTTATTAATTAGGATCAGCTAATGATGCTTACCAGTACCGTATTATGTACTAACCCTAACCCTGCATTCTTTTTCGAGTGTAAAGTTCGAGCCAGACAGTTCTTCACGCCCTCACCTGTAGAGCAGCAACTTTGGAGCTTAAGAAGTTGAGAAGATGAGGACCCTGTTCTCTCCCCCATTGTAGATGTCTTTCTTTCGGACATTTGAAAATTTTATTTCATTTCTAGTTGTTAGTTTCCTTAGCTTGTAAACAGACGTCTGGTGCAATGACAATCAAGTTCTCGAAAATTATTTATTTAGTTTTGGTATGCATAGTGTATTGACCCGAAATTATTTTTAGAATATAACAGTTGATGTTTTTATGAATGTCTTGATTTTGGAGTCACTTGGGAATTGTTATCGGGTTTCGCTAGTTCGCCCATCGGGAGGGTTAGTGTGTGTGTCAATCACGGCCTCTTGGGTCATGATATCAATATATTATGAGAATCTAAATTGTACGTCTATTAAAGAATACTGACATAGAGATAATTACCAAATGAAATGATTCATCTTGATAAGTGTAAAGCTTATTGGACATGTAGTCCCGACATTAGAAGATGTCAAACATTTAATACTAATGAATGTTGTTACTTGATAAAATTTCTATGAAATTTTTCTTAAGGATACAAAATGCTTGAATCAGATATAAGTTCTTGAGAAACTAGTTAATAACCTTATGTGGCATAAATTATCAAGACTGATATGCTATAACTGTCTTAACAAAGATCTATTAACGTATGGTACAAAAATGACATTTTTTATCATTCTATCTTGATATCATTATGCAAGTTGATGACTCGAATTGGAATTCTTGAAGAGGTTACAAAAGCAATAAATTATCAGTTAAAAGAAGTTGAAATGAGAAACTTGCAGAATTGGATAGGTCATGAAGTACCATATCTTATGAAATTGATGCATTTATACATCTTTTTACAACTATGAGCATGATATAGTTTTACTCTTATATGGAGATACTGAAATAAGATCACTTGCATATTGCAAATGAAAGTCCATGTATGAATTTATTTATCCTAACGAATATTGCAAGATTTTTAAATATACAGGGCATTCATCTAATCGACATAAGGATCTGATCCAGACATATTACCTATTATCATGAAGGACTACTGTCATATTATGGTGTTTTACATGATAGTCAAAACATACAAGAGATAACAATAGTTTATAAAAAAAAAAAGCCAAGAATGTATCTGGCGTGACTCCAAAAAATAATGTATTACTTTATCAAAAGAATGGAGATGTAATATGCAAAATCCTATTAAAGGTAGAATTCAATAAACGAAGATAGAATAAAACATATTTCACCAGAATTTTCTTTACATACGATCTTCAAAAGAATCGTGATATTAATGTGCAACAGATTTATTTGAGTATGACTGATTTGTTCACCAAATCTCTACCAGCTACAACTTTAGAGAAGATGGTGCATAAGATTAGAATATTTTTGTTCCACTATATCTTTCCTTGTAAGATTTTTATATGAGGCAACCAGAATGCGTATTATTAGATATGTGTACTCTTTTTTCTTCACTAGAATATTTTTCCACTGAACTTTTCCAGTAAAGTATTAACGAGGCATATTATCTATTAGATAGATATTCAAGGAGGAGTATTATAAATATATTTGTTATATTTTAGTGATGTTTATCTTGTTTTTTTGTTGAAAAGTTTGGGTTAGTAACTTTTGGACCAAGTTAGTTTTTCCCTATAAATAAAAGGGTTCTTATTCATTATATTTCATCCCTCATGAAAAAATAAGAAGTTTTCTTTCTTCTCTTTACCTTTCTCTATAATATTCTTCTGTTTGCTTTATTATATTATAATATGTCCCGTATTATTATTTCTGGTATACTTTTACACAACTTATATAGTACTCCTACAAAATATTTTAACAGTGATCTTCTATCAGATCTTGTCAAATAAAAGGTATTATGGGGTCGTTGGGTTTAGAGAAGGTAATTAAGATTAATAGTCTCGTAGTAATATAACTAATATGATATAAATTATTCATAATTTGAATATTATTTTACATTTTATACTAAGTACTATGTTATAAATCTCTATAACAATTTAAAATGTTTTAGTATATGTATAATTACTTCTCATTGAATCAAACTACGTTTACAAGCATTAAACAAGCAATATATAACACATTTATTGAGTTGGATAAAATTATGTGTACCATGAAGGAAGTTCTCCTTAACCTCAGCTGGAATCCTATATTACTTTGACTAATTAATCTGCTAACATGTTACCAGAAAACATAAATCCTAAATTGATACTAATATTGTATCCACTTTTCATTCAAGCATCTGACTGGCCAAATATATCACTTGTGTCATTTGGTAATTAATTTCTCATTTCCTAATGATATCCCATGTCCTTCTTAGCTTAAGAGTATCAAATAAGTGTTTAATTTTACATATTTCTCGGTGCAAATTGAATCAATATATGATATAATTTTTTCAAAGTTTACTTGATTTTAAATAGAACGAAAAAGGATGAAAAATATTTCTAATGTATTTTTAATGACTTAAATTTATTAAACACCAATTGGTTTTTATGTTAATTTTCGCATTTAAAATGATGTCCCTCCTTCCGCCGTGTTAATTTATTATAATTAAATATATTTATCTATATATATATATATATATATATATATATATATATATATATATATATAAGGAGGTTGGAAGCATGCTTACATGACATGTTCCAATGGCCTCCATTTCTATTTTTCTTTTTCTTTTTTATTTTTTTGAATATTTTCTCTAATTTAAATTATTTTTAATTTATTATTTAATTATTGCCACATTTAATTTTATTCCAGAAACAAACCCTGCACCTTCCCCTTTGTTTCTGCAGAGCATTCCAACCAGCAGCAACAGTAGAAGGAAACACTATGCGGAATAACAAGTTGCAGCTTTGATAGTAAAAACGAGTTGAGAAAGTCGACGTACCGGTTGTGCCCATGGTTGCGGTGGCGGTAGTGATCAGAAGGGTTTGAGGGTTTACTGTGAGAATCTGAAGAAGTGAAATTATGGAGAAAGTAGATTTCCGTCGAATTACAAGAGTAACGGCGGTGCTGGAAGAATCTCTGAACCGACATGATGGAGGGGTGGGTGGTGTTGGCTGCGGACGGCGGGGCAAAGAATTGACTAGCTGGTAATAAAGTAATATTGTTAATTTCTTTTAATTTTATTCTCTTTTCTTTTATTATATAAGAGGTCTCATCGTGGCCGTTAGTTTTTCCATCAAAGGGGTCCATATATAGGAGGGAATAAATTACAGCCCTTGATCTTTCCTCTTTCTCATATAAAAATGAGGAGTTATGGTCTGTCCGATGAGGAAATTGCCAGGTTTACAGACCCATATTACTGGCTAACATACTTTCCACCACTAGCTGTGGAGGATCTGAAGGAGTTTTGATTGGGTTGTGATTGGCGTAGGACTTTTATTACAACTGACATGAATCCATACTTTGATTCGTTTGTACGGTGGCAAATGCGAAAGTTGAAATCCTTAGAAAAGATCTCAGGTACACTGTATATTCACCCCTAGATGGTCAGCCATGTGTTGACCATGACCGTGCTTCCCGTGAAAGAGTTATTCCTCAGGAGTATACTCTTATCAAGATGGAAGTTGTCTCACCTCTTCCACCAAAGATGAGTGTTCTAGAGGGAAAAAAGGTATTTCTCGCAGCAGCTACACTGAGACCAGAGACCATGTATGGGCAAACTAATTCTTGGGTTTTGCCAGAAGGAAAATACGGTGCATTTGAGATTAATGACACTGAGGTTTTTGTCATGACTTATAGGGCAGCTCTTAATCTAGCCTATCAAAGGTTGTCTCTTATCCCTGAGAAGCCTACTTGTTTGGTTGAATTGTCTGGTCAGGATCTTATCGGTTTGCCCTTGAGGTCTCCCTTGGCATTTAATGAGATAATATACACTCTGCCCATGTTATCTGTTCTTACTAAAAAGGGCATTGGAATTATAGAAGGTATGTTTTCTGTTTATTGTTTTCAGATCTATGATTTTTTGAATTGCATTTGTAGTTTTTGATAATTTTTTACTGTGATTAATTTGATACTTATTTTAATATTAAAATGACTTTTGTCTCATTTTCCCTGAATACTTTGTAATAATCTTCCACATGAGATATTATTTTAACAGTTCCCTGTCTCATTCTTCTTTTTTCCTGTTTTTGAATATTTTCTCTAATTTAAATTATTTTGTATCTATTATTTAATTATTTCCATATTTAATTTTATCCCAAAAATAAGACCTCCACCTTTCCCTTTGTTTCTGCAGAGCATTCCAACCAGCGGCATTCTTCATTCAAACGGATGGCGAGGTGTAGTGAGCATTCCAACCACCGGTAATGGCAAGTGTTCGAGTAGCATACACTTCATTCAAACAGATGGCGAGGTGTAGCGGAATTTCGTGGTTAGGGTTGTCACGACGGTCAAAGACGGCGGTGATTTAATCAATGATTTGTTCCTAAGAAATCTGAATTGGATCGGTGAGTCGAGGAAGAGAAAAGGTGATTCTGTAAAACTTTCCATAAATAGGAGAAAAATTGCAGTAACATTAATCACCACACATTTAATCTTAGATTTCTTTGATTAAAATAGTTTTCAAGACAAACAATATTTTGTTTATGATACTTTGTTTGTTTTTGCTTCTCATGATGATGTCTTCGGAGGTTCTGCTAGGACATGCCTGCTGGAGCTTCACTAATTCCATTATTCAAAAGTAAGTTCTCTTGTAGCTCTTTTCTTTTGAAAAAACAGAGTCACAATTAGGATTTTCATTGAAGGAAGTCAAAAATATTTCAGGTTTGAGATCAAGAAAATAAAAAATAAATGATTGTACATATTTTGATAAACTCGGATGTCCGCACGAAGCGCGTACATATTTACTAATTCTTTCATAAAAAACAAAGGAAGTAACTAATTTACTCATAAAACCTAAAAAATTGATGGATCCCAATATCACTAAGTGTAGTGTTAACCTCTTATCTGCATATTTTGGTTTAATTTTATTAAAATTTATGTCAAGTTTGTAATTTTGATTTGTGGGATTTGCATTTCTTGACTGTTTGTTTAAGCTAAGGTATTCTCAAAATCACATCTGTTTAACTTCTTTTTTTTTTATCTCTGCTTCTTGTCTAAAGCTTATCTGCGGATTTTGGTTTAATTTTACTAAAATTTATGTCAAGTTTATAATTTTGATTTGTGGGGTTTGCATTTCTTGACTGTTTGTGCTATGTGTAGAATTAATAGAGGATTTTGGTAGTGGTTTTTGGTTTTATACAACTTTAAAGTTGTGCTATGATTTGCCGCTGGAAGAGATTTAACTCTTCAATTTACTTATCCCATTTAAAGTCAGGGTATTTCATGATGAATGGACCAGTGTGTCTGATAATTGATCTGATTATGTGTCCTTCAACTATATATGAGTTGTGAAAAAATATAGTCTTTTATTGTCAATTGAAACCAGATCTTATAAACTATCTTGTGAATTATGATATGAATGTGCAGGGGTCTGGAGATGTAGATTTCTTTACTAAATATGGTGAAGGGAGCTGATACAGGATAGAGGAAGTGATTGACAAAGGTAGCTATGATGTAGTATGCTCTGCATATGATACCCATCTAGGGGAAAAAGTTGAAATCAAGAAGATAAACAATATCTTTGAACATGTCTCTGATGTTACACGTATCCTTCGTGAGATCAAGCTTCTTAGGCTTCTTCGGCATCCAGATATTGTGGAAATCAAGAATATATTATTACCTCCTTCTCGGAGGGAATTCAAGGACATCTATGTTGTCTTTGAACTCATGGAATCTGATTTTCACCAAGTCATTAAAGCAAATGATAATCTGACGCCTGAGCATGATCAATTCTTCCTCTATCAACTTTTTCGAAGGCTAAAATATATTCACACAGGTTATATGTTGGCCACTAGATTGTGCTTTAATTACTATGACTTTTCTCCATAAAAGAAATCTTTTATAGTTGGACATTTACATGTTCATATTAGCTTCCATGTATACCCAATCCATGATAATTTTTCCAATTCTAACAATGTTGTTGTGGTGAAATATTATGTAGCCAACGTCTTTCACCGTGACCTGAAATCCAAAAATATATTAGCAAATGCAGACTGCAAGCTTAAGATTTGTGACTTTGGTCTTGCAAGAGTGGCCTTCAATGATACTCCAACAACTATATTTTGTACAGTATGCTTCTTAATGCTCTGCGCAAAATTTTTAATTTCAAAAATTATTCTATTAATAAGCTTAGCGGAACATCACCTGATTATTTGTTCCTGTAGGATTATATTGCCACAAGGTGGTAAAAGGCTCCCGAATTGTGTGGATCATTTTTCTTTAAGGTGTGAATATATAATTTTCTCCTTTATATGATTATTATGATTTATCAATGAATTAGCTATAATTTTCTTCATTTTATTATGATAACAACACTCTAAGACCAGTTTATTGTGACTTGTCCTATATACACCAGCAATTGATATATGGAGCATTGGATGTATATTTGTAGAAATATTAACTGGAAGGCTCTCTTTCCAGGTAAAAATGTGGTGCACTAATTAGACTTGATTATGAATAGAGTACTTTATTTTTGTAGTGCTCTTACGTAATATAATGGCTGGTTTTGGGTTTAAAATTTTGCATTTACATCATAACTACAGGTAGCTTTTGACTATTTTCTAGTGAATAAATGCCGTACTAATACAGGTTTATTAAGCACATGGCCATGAGCACATACCAACAACATACCCATTAGTGTTTTACCGGTGGAGCATCAAGATGAAAATGTATGAAGAGATTTCTTTCGATAGATTGTTGATTTAAGATTTTTTTTTTCAAAAAATAGTTTGAGAGAGAAGCAAGAATATAAAGTTAAGATAATAACTTTTATTTTAAAAAAAGTATTGGTAATATAATTATTAAGGATAACGAAAGTTAAATCAGGAAAGGGGATAGGCAGATGCTCAAAGATAGTGCAGAGAGGACTCTATACTATCTGCTAATTAATTATTTTAATAATTATATCAGATTCACCGATAATTGATGAAGTAATTTGCATTTGTCATCATAATTCTTCATAACTTAATTACTCTCCGCATTGATACAGGGAAGAACTGTTGTCTAATGCCTCCACGATTGATTTTTTCTTGAAGAACGAGCCTCAACCCACATCGACCAAGAACTTTGTTCATTTGGCTCAAAGTAAGTCCTCTTCAATAATGTGTCCTTTACGAAAATTTTTTTTTGATGGAACTCAGTTTTGAGACTAACTATTTTCTTAGTAATGATAAAGTTATTTTCATGATTGATGCTTGAGTCAGAGTAGGATGCGTATGTCACACCCCGTGAGGTATGACTATTTTTTCCGATCTTTCTTGAATGTGGAATGCTTTGTTCACTGAGTATCCTATTAGTGAAGATGCATTTGTTTTTTTTTCTTATACACTAATTATAAAGTGTGTACTATTAGGATTTCAAAATCGATTATCAGAATAAAATACTCATTAATATAAATACAAAAAATGGAGAATGTATAATTGATCCATGCCACATTTAACTCGGCTTCCTACATTGATCAGTGTTATGTTGTCTAATTTTGAAACTTTGTTACTATTACTTTTCTTGGGTTAAGGAGAGGACAACTAGTCCTCCAAGCAGAAAAAATCTTACATCTTATTTATGCGAAGATTCAAATTTGTTGACAATATTTTCGTGGGTGGTATAACTACCGAGATCAATGCAGTCAATTATGTCTCTCCTAGAAGTTGGTTAGCTACCTCTCATTTTGTTCTAGGATTCTTCTTCTTCGTAGGTCATTTGGGGCATATGCGGGAAGGGCTCGTGCTGCTGCAATAGGATTTGAAAAAGAAATTGATCATGATTTTGAACCTGTTCTTTCCATGACCCCTCCTAATTGAGATAAGACAGGAGATCCAATGCTTGAATGAAGTACAAATCACTTTGATTCAATCATACATCTTGGAATCAGCTTAAGTATTTCTTTTTTCTGTTTTTATTTTCAACTCATTTTATTATGTTAAACACTGAGTACTTATGACTGGGAATGATCTTGTGCTTTCTCTCTGCTCTATGATTGAGTGTTATGACTCTTTGACATGCCACTACTTAGATGTTGTTTGTTGTATGATTTTCCATTACCTTCCTGTTACTTCCTTTATTGTTCAAATGTTATCTACTTATCTAATCTTTAGTGACTCATGTTGCTTCTGTTAATTGTCCATGCTATTACATATGTCTGTTAAAGACATCTCTGAGTTTCCCCTTAAATGTACTTACAACTGATTCCCACTTATGTGATGTGCAGTATTTCAAAATGGATAGCAGTAACTTTGATAGTTATGGTGGTATTGAACATGTTGAGTACTAGTTTCAGGTATGTTCTGATCTAACATTGTGATGCAATACTGATTTACTTTTTCTGTCCTTCTCTTTTTGTCTCTGGTCACTGTTATAATATTCTTCTTCCTTTATAATTTACCGACTTTACCGGTAACTTGCTTTTCTGGTCCACATTATCTTCATCTTTTTCTGATTTATTATTATTACTCTAATTAATGACATTGTTCTATAATTTCTTATGTAATATAAAATCTCTTATCAATCATAGAAAATTGTAATACACAGGACTACTAATTAGTCATGGAATGATCTTGTAGTTCATGACTTACCCACAACACGAGCTGATATTTTAGATGCTTCACTAAACTCTTCATACTTGTGGCCATTTTTCAAGGTGTATGAGTTGAAGAAAAATATGTGACTTTATAGTGGAAGAGTAACTGACTCAGAGGCTACTGAAATTACTGCCTTCGACAGATGGTTGTTAAAAATCGGAGATGGTTCTTTTTATGATGATGTTAACAATGAACTTATTAAATTGCCACCTGATATATGCATCACATCACCCAACAATCCAATCAAATCAATCATTGACGCAGTTTACCCATCCCTCTTGCAGAACTACAACAACCCAGTCTTTTGAAAGAACGAGCAATACTGACGCCTAAAAATGAAATGGTGCATAAGTTGAATGATACAATTATGAAAATGATACCAGGTGAAGGAAGAACATACTTTAGCTCGGACAATGTGTGTAAAGCAAGCGTGAACACAAATGATGAAGATCTATTATATCCAATGAAATTTTTAAACAACCTAAAATTTCCTGGCATGCCTATTATGACATACACTTAAAAGTTGGTACTCCAGTTATGCTTCTTAGAAATTTAAATCAAAGTGAAGGTCTTTGCAATGGAACAAGATTGATTGTCACACATCTTGGTACTTGGTCTATTAGGGCAAATATCAGCTACGGAAAGAATATTGGCTCAAGAGTAACAATACTAAGAATTATTCTGTCTCCTAATGATTCAAAGTGGCCTTTCAAATTGAAGTGATAACAACTTCCTTTAGCACCATGTTTCTCCATGACAATTAATAAAAGTCAAGGACAGTCTTTTAACCATGTTGGAGTGTATCTTCCAAAACAAGTATTCACCCATTGCCAGCTATATGTAGCGGTATATTGCGTAACAAAGCTACAAGCATTAACTATACTAAATGTTGACTATGACATAGAAGACCATGTGTTCATTAAAAATATTGTTTACAAAGAAGTATTCCAAAAATATGCCCACAAGCTGAAACAACGACGAGGTATTCCTTCCTATCTCTCCGTAGTGTTATTTAATCGTACTAATCATTAATTGATTATGATCATCTTCTATTACTCTGTTTGAGGATATGCAGGTATACACTTGAACAATGATGGTGTACGTGAAGTATCAAAATTCCATCGAAATACAACTAAACGGACTTGAGATAAGCACGAATTGACATTATCTCATTTGAGCTTATATTCTATTTATTAAGTTTAAATGATTTATCTATTATGATGTTGTTGGGTATCTATATGGTAGTTTTCTCAATGTACTTTTTGTAGAGTGGATGGTAAAAAATACTACTACTAGATTTCTAATGGAGATTATAATGAATAATTCATCAATGATGAATAAAAAATAATTCTATACAAGTCTGAAAGGGGGAAAATCCCTCGGATAGAATCATTCGATTGTATTGACAATTTCAAAAAACTTATCATGCTATGATCATAGTATGATGGTATTAGTTTTCAAAAGCTTAAATGTCACGCCCCGCCTTGGGGGGTATGACTGGCACCTGGTGCCCTACTAGGACCTGAACTGCTAGACTACTGAGCCTGAGCACATCTAGTGCCTGGCTGGCTCCAACTCAGATTTCTGGAAACAAAGGGCTATATAACGACTGTAAATACAGCCTCCGGCCGACTAGGCCTGTAGCCACCTGTATGAAACTTCAGCTAACCAGAAACATACGTACAAGGGGGAGACCTATGCGGGCCGACAAGGCCACCATGCTGCCTAGTTATCTGTAACTCAACAATAAAATGCTGGATAACTATGTGACCGGCAAGGTCACCACTACTATCAAACTAAGGCCTCACACGACCAACATAAACTGAAATGCTAAACAGCTACAACAAACTGCACGGCCCCACACGACCGGCTCAGCTGACCACAGGGAAATATATACAAACTGCAAGCCTCTAAGAATACTGATAAGATGGTCGGGATAGGGCCCCGACCTACCCGTACTGTACAACAAAATGAAATGATGTAAACCTCTAAAATATCAAGCTCCGGATGACAGGAGCTGATGACTCTGCGCTGGCTAGGATCACGAGGGATCGCCTCCTCGTCTATGAGTACTTGCAGGCAAGTAATGCAGCGTCCCACCGGGAGTCAGTACCACTAGTACCGAGTATGCAAAGCAACTGAAATAATACAACTGAATACAGATAACATAACTAACAAGTCTTTGAGCAGAAGATAACTGAATCTGAAGGGCTGATAGGAACTAGATCAAACCTTTCTACACTGATAGGAAGGAGCGTGTCTGTAGTCACGGCGGCCTGCTGTCTATTAGCTAGTATATATAAAGCACATAAATACATATACATTTAGCAAGCAAGAGCCAATACCAACCCCCATAAGCCAGATGGCGCCAAACAAGCAAACAATCTATATACCCCTACCCGGGTCAAAACCAGCCAAAAATAAGTCACTCCACTTATCTTCTCACTTCGGAGCTCCTCTACCGGCCCCCTGGGTCTCCGGCTCGGGCCACGACCTCTGATATAGGCAAACGTGTCTGGGTCCGGAGGACTCCTGTGTAGACAGTAACAGATAGGGTCTGGATCCCCGGACACAACTCAACGGGGCTACCTGAAATCAGATCTACACCTATAATAACTGAATGTACAGACAGTAACAGATAGGGTCTGGTTCCCTAGACACAAAACTCAATAGTGCTATCTGAAACCGGAGCTGCACCTGTAATGCTGATCAGACTGCTATGGGGAAAGCTTCATCCCATCTTCGTCCAAGCTGGGGACAGCATGCCACTCCTTGGAGTGACGTAAAACCCACCCGCTCAGTGGGCGACACGATTACCAACCCAGAGGCGGAGAGGACGCTCAATAAGGTGCCCTCACGCCACATCAAGTCTCAACAAACAAATAACACATATAGATAGCAAGCATGTATAACTGAAAAAGACTATCTGAAATCTGATTTCTTATTCTGATCTGTTTCTATACTGAACTGATTCTTTACTGATTATACTGATTCTGAGATCTTTATTTAACTGCTTGGCTAATCTGTAGCCAGGATACTATCTGTCTGAATGGCTAATCTATAGCTATAAAAATGTCTGTTTATCTAATTTTACTTAATTAGCTTTTATTCTGCAAATCTGTATCCTTTTTATTCTACAACATGCTTTCTAATCATACAATAAGATATACTGGATCTGGAATGCTAACTCGCCCTTTGGCGCATGCTTTACTAACTTTCGGACTGAATATGATACGGCAACACAACTCAGAATCTATTATACTCGCTTAATTCTCAACATTTAACTCCGAGAGTTTCAAATACGGAGTTTACTATGATTTACCAAACTAAGGATTACTAACTTGCCGAAGAACAACTTCACATACCTTAACCTCGAATTATCCGACTGTCGGACGAGGCTCGGTCAGTATTTCAGTTAAATCTCCCCAACTGCATTCTTAAACACGCCAATTAGTACTAAATACAACACTTATTCTGAAGGACGGCGTCACTTTCGATATAATTATAGGCTAGACTTAGGCTTATCGAAAGACGGTTGAAAACTTGCTATTTTTCAGAAGTCCAGAAGGGAGAAGTATTCACTTCACAGCTAGGAACACATAGACACTAGTTTGGAGCAATTCCACTTACCTTAGCCCAGTAGCACGCCGATTTTTCGGCCGAATTTCGCGAAACTAAATCCGTAGGAATGCTCCCTACTGCTAAATACTTTGGTATCTGGAGTTAATTTAAGTTTGGACAACGTTTGGCAGCATAATCGAACAATTATATGTTAACCTCCTTCGTCCCTCTCTGTTTCTACGAATTTTTTGGAAATTATATTGAGTTAAAAGGAATTAAATCGAAGTGGGGCTTTATATACTTTAGCCTGGACAGGCCTAATGTGTCAAGGAGCCAACGTGGAGGCTCCACCTCCGTGACACGTTGCCATCGCGGAGGGGCTCTGCCTTGGCTCCTTCCGCGATGGTTCGACCGGTTACTCGTCCGATCCTTTCCCGGGCCTTTCCCTAGCACGTATGGATTTCAAATATGCTTAACCAAGCGCGAATAAGCCATCTAGGTGCCGGGAATCTTACGGGGTATAACATTCTCCCCCCTTAAAAACATTCGTCCTCGAATGGAAACTGCTATCTAGAGGACTTCTCAACTTACTTATTTAGGAAAATTTCGGCAGAGTTTCCCCTGTAATATGGACTATACCAAAAACCTGAAACGCAGAAGAGTCCAATACAGGTACTGCACACAATACTTAAGATTCACTTGATAGCTAAACATCAATCTTTCTCATTTATACATACACAACTATAAAGTACTGCATAAACAATACATACCTGTCGCCTGACTAGGCTTGGAATAAGTGAGGATATCTAGCTTTCATATCTTCCTCAGCTTCCCACGTCATCTCCTCTCGGTTCCTATTACACCACAATACCTTGACAGACGCAATATCCTTAGTTCTTAATTTGCGAATCTGTCTATCTAGGATAGCCATTGGAACCTCTTCATAGGTCAGCTCTTCTGTAACCTGGATATCCTGGACTGGGACTGCTCTGGATGGGTCTCCTATGCATTTCTTCAGCATAGACACATGAAAGACCGGATGGACGGATTCCAATTCTGGAGGCAAGTTCAACTCATGTGCTACTCGGCCTATCCTTCGATGAATCTGATAAGGCCCAACAAACCTCGGGCTGAGCTTACCTTTCTTGCCTAATCTCATCACCCCTTTCATTGGGGATACTTTCAAAATTACCCAGTCATTCACATCAAACTCCAGGTCTCTGCGCCGCACATCCGCATATGATTTCTGGCGGCTCTGTGCAGTCAATAAGCGTTCTCTGATAAGCTTTATCTTTTCCTCTAACTGCTGAATAATGTCTGGCCCAATTAACGCCGATTCCCCTATTTCAAACCAGCCAACCGGCGATCTGCATTTTTGCCCGTATAAAGCCTCAAAAGGCGCCATCTGGATGGCTGAGTGATAGCTGTTATTATAAGAAAATTCAATTAAAGGCAAATGCTCGTCCCAGCTACCTCCAAAATCTAACACACACGCTCGTAGCATGTCCTCGAGCGTCTGAATAGTGCGCTCAGCCTGTCCATCTGTCTGAGGGTGGAATGTTGTGCTCAACTTAATTTGCGTTCCCAGACCTTTCTGAAACGACTGCCAAAATCTAGCTGTGAACTGTGCTCCTCTATTTGAAATAATAGATACTGGTACTCCGTGCAACCTGACTATTTCTCGGATATACAACTCCGCATAATCTTCGGTCGAGAAAGTAGTTCTCACTGGCAGGAAATGAGCTGATTTTGTTAGTCTATCGACTATCACCCATACAGAATCATGTCTGTGTCTATTACGGGGTAATCCTGCTACAAAATCCATATTCACGGCTTCCCATTTCCAGAGAGGCACTGCTATGTCCTGAGTCAACCCGCTTGGTTTCTGATGTTCTGCTTTCACCTGTTGGCAGTTAGGACACTGAGCTACAAATTCAGCAATTTCTCTTTTCATACCTGGCCACCAGTAGTTTTCTTTGATATCATGGTACATCTTTGTTGCGCCAGGGTGGAGAGAATAGCGGGCGCAATGTACCTCGTTCATGATCTGCTGGCGGAGGCCTGAAACATTGGGAACACATAAATAGTCTTTACAACGCAGCACTCCATCCTCTGTTACCCGAAATTCTGGCGCCTTCCCTAGCGGAATATAATCTCTAAGCTGAACTAGGTCAGGATCCTCAAATTGTTGTTCCTTTACTTCCACAACTAAGGATGATACGGCGGTGTTCTGAACTACCGCTCTGTTGTCCTCTGTTTCTGCTACACGAACGGCTAATCTGGCTAACTGATGTATCTCCCTGACCAATTCCCGCTACTCGGGCTGCAGATACGCCAAACTCCCCATGTACTTTCGATTGAGAGCATCAGCTACAACATTGGCTCTTCCCGTGTGGTACAGAATATCCACGTCATAATCTTTTAGCAATTCTAACCAGTGACGCTGTCGCAGATTCAACTCCCTCTGAGTGAAGATATACTGTAAGCTCTTGTGATTTGTAAAAATATCAACATGGATGCCATACAGGTAGTGTCTCCACATTTTCAAGGCGTGGATCACTGCGGCTAACTCCAGGTCGTGGGTAGGGTAATTCTTTTCATGTTTCTTCACCTGCCTGGAAGCATACGTAATCACCTTACCATGCTGCATCAACACACAACCCAACCCAACGCCTGATGCGTCGCAATACACTGAATAACCCTCTGTACCTTCCGGCAATGCTAGCACTGGGGCGGAGGTTAATCTATCTTTCAACTCCTGGAAGCTCCGCTCGCATGCCTCTGTCCACTGAAACTTTACTGCTTTCTGTGTCAGTTTGGTCAGAGGTGCTGCTATAGTAGAGAACCCTTCAACAAACCTCCTGTAATATCCCGCTAACAACAGAAAGCTACGGACTTCAGTCGGAGTGGTAGGCCTAGGCCATGATTTGACTGCTTCTATCTTTTGCGTATCAACCTGTATACCAGCATCTCACACAATATGCCCTAGAAAGGCTACTGAATTAAGCCAGAATTCACACTTAGAAAATTTAGCATATAACTGGCGGTCCCTGAGGATCTGGAGCACTGTCCGCAAATGAGTCCGGTGATCTGCTTCAGAGCGAGAATACACCAGAATATCATCAATAAATATTATTACGAACAAGTCTAGGAAAGGTCTGAAAATACTGTTCATCAGGTCCATGAATACTGCTGGGGCATTCGTCAACCCGAAGGACATAACTAGAAATTCAAAGTGTCCATATCGGGTCCTGAACGCCATTTTGGGAATATCTCTTTCACGTACTCGAACCTGGTGATATCCGGACCGCAAGTCAATCTTGGAAAAGTATCTGGCTCCCTGTAACTGATCAAATAAATCATCTATTCTGGGGAGCGGGTACTTGTTCTTTATCATCACTTTGTTCAATTCCCGATAATCTATGCACATACGGAGCGAGCCATCTTTCTTCCTCACAAATAGAACTGGCGCACCCCATGGTGAAGTACTCGGCCTGATGAAACCTTTATCTAGCAAATCTTTCAACTGCTCCTTCAACTCTCTGAGTTCTGTAGGAGCCATACGATAGGGAGGAATTGATATAGGCTGAGTGCCTGGTAGCAAATCAATGGCAAAATCTATTTCCCTTTCTGGGGGAATACCAGGTAACTCATTTGGAAACACATCAGGGAACTCGTTCACCACCGGAACAGACTGGAGTGTCGGGTATTCTTCCTGAACATCCTGAACTCTGACCAGATGGTAAATACACCCCTTAGATATCAATTTCCTTGCCTGAAGGTAGGAAATAAACCTACCTTTTGGCGTAGCTGTGCTGCCTTTCCACTCCAGCACCGCCTCTCCTGGAAAGTGGAATCGGACCGTCTTGGTCCAACATTCAACATTGGCATAGCACGACACTAGCCAATCCATACCCATTATGGCATCGAAGTCTATCATTTCTAGCTCTACCAGATCTACTGTAGTCTGGCGGTCAGCAACCTCCACTATACACCCTCGATAAATTTTGCTAGCTATGATAGAGTCACCGACAGGCGTGGATACAGAAAAGGGCTGTTGTAATAATTCTGGTGCAATATTGAACTTTCGTGCCACAAATGGGGTAATATATGACAAGGTGGATCCTGGATCAATCAATACATAAGCAGGGAATGAACAGATAGTCAGCATACCTGTCACTACATCTGGAGACGCCTCTGAATCATGCCTCCCTGGTAGTGCATAAGTACGGCTTAAACCCGTACCTAAACTGGAAGCTCCTGACCTACCTCGGCCTCTGCCTACTGAACCTGAAGGCCCACGCCCTGCTGAGGCTGCTGGGGCTTGTGGCCCTGCGGATCCCCTGTCCTGGCTGTCTCTACTCCCCTGACCTCTGGTCGGACAATCTCTCATCTGATGCCCCTCCTGTCCACAAATATAACACCCAGTGGAGCCATATCTACAAGCTCCGGTGTGAGGTCGGCCGCAATTAGGACAGGGTGGGGGTGTAAATCTACTCTGCTCTCCCCTTCTCTGCTGCGGGAACTCTACTATTCTAGAATTGTCACTGGGCTCTGACTGCCCTCGTCGCACATATCTACCTCGCTACTGCTGCTATGGTGGAGGTGGGGGTCTAAGGGGTCTATCCGATAGTCGAGGCCTGGGTCCCCTCTGAACTTCCCTTTGCATGTCATCTGGTCTGTCTCTGCGGCGCTGTTCTTGACTAGTCTGTCTACTACTCTGCTGCCGCTGTCTAAGACCCTCTATGGCCTGAGCAAAAGCCTGTACTCGGTCAATGTCCATATCCTCTCGCAACGTCGCCGTCATACATGCCTCAGTATATTCCGGATTCAGACCCATGATAAATCTGTGAACTCTAGCCGGCATAGTATCAACAAATGCTGGAGCATAGCGGGCTAAGGAGTCAAACTGTAAAGCATACTCGCATACGCTCCTCGCCCCCTACTCCAGATGCAAAAACTGGTCCATCCGGGCCTGTCGGATCTCACGTGGCAAGTAACGGTCCAGGAAGGCCTCCGAGAAGCTGGCCCAGGTCGGAGGGGCAACATCTCTCCCTCGGGACCTTTCCCAACTCTCATACCATGGTACTGCTATGTCCCGCAACCGGAACACTGCCAACTCGATAGACTCTGAAGGGGTCATATGCATAACCCGGAAAATTCTCTGCATCTGATCTAGAAAGTCCTGAGGGTCCTCTACCTGATCTAACCCTGTAAACTGCGGGGGACCCAGTGCCAAAAATTCCCGAACTCTGGAACTGCCTGACCCACCTGAAGACTTTGCTGCTACAGGTGGCACTGACTGGCGCTGTGTGGCCATCATCTGTGCCAACATAACCACCGCGCTACGAACCTCCTGATCTGATGGCGAAGGCACAGGAACTATCGGGGGCGGTGTAGTGCCCAATGGTTCCTGATGTGAGGGGGACTACTGAGAGGGCTGTGATGAAGCCTCTATATCGCCCTCAGATTGGGCTGACTCTAACTAAAGCTGAGGCATCCTGCTGGTGACTTCTCCTGCTGTTGTGTCTAGTCTCCTGCCCGTGGCAGGGTGTCGCTGATCTGCCATTCTTATCTGTAGACAAAGGATACAAAAAGTTTTAGGAACTCAACCCTATACTGTACTGTGCTATGGCACGACTGAGTATGAAAGAAGAGTAACCATCCTATCATGCCTCGCAGCCTCCTGCCTATAGTATGTGGTGCACAACACATCCATAGACAAGACTCTACTTAGCACGGCTTGCAGACTCCCTGGGACACGACCTGCTCTGATACCAAGTTTGTCATGCCCTACCTTGGGGGGTATGACTGGCACCTGGTGCCCTACTAGGACCTGAACTGCTAGACTACTGAGCCTGAGCACATCTAGTGCCTGGCTGGCTCCAACTCAGATTTCTGGAAACAAAGGGCTATATAACGACTGTAAATACAGCCTCCGGTCGACTAGGCCTGTATCGACCTGTATGAAACTTCAGCTAACCAGAAACATACGTACAAGGGGGAGACCTATGCGGGCCGACAAGGCCACCATGTTGCCTAGTTATCTGTAACTCAACAATAAAATGCCGGATAACTACGTGACCGGCAAGGTCACCACTACTATCAAACTAAGGCCTCACACGGCCAACATAAACTGAAATGCTAAACAGCTATAACAAATTGTACGGCCCCACACGATCGGCTCAGCTGACCACAGGGAAATATATACAGACTGCAAGCCTTTAAGAATACTGATAAGATGGTACCCGTACTGTACAACAAAATGAAATGATGTAAACCTCTGAAATATCAAGCTCCGGATGACAGGAGCTGATGACTCTGCGCTGGCTAGGATCACGAGGGATCGCCTCCTCGTCTATGAGTACCTACAAACAAGTAATGCAGCACCCCACCGGGCGTCAGTACCACTGGTACCGAGTATGCAAAGCAACTGAAATAATACAACTGAATACAGATAACATAACTAACAAGTCTTTGAGCAGAAGATAACTGAATCTGAAGGGCTGATAGGAACTAGATCAAACCTTTCTGCACTGATAGGCAGGAGCGTGTCTGTAGTCACGGCGGCCTGCTGTCTGTTAGCTAGTATATATAAAGCACATAAATACATATACATTTAGCAAGCAAGAGCCAATACCAACCCCCATAAGCTGGATGGCGCCAAACAAGCAAACAATCTATATACCACTACCCGGGTCAAAACCAGCCAAAAATAAGTCACTCCACTCATCTGCTCACTTCGGAGCTCCTCTACCGGCCCCCTGGGTCTCCGGCTCGGGTCATGGCCTCCGATATAAGTAACCGTGTCTGGGTCCGGAGGACTCCTGTGTAGACAGTAACAGATAGGGTCTGGATCGCCGAACACAACTCAACGGGGCTACCTGAAACCGGAGCTACACCTATAATAACTGAATGTACATATAGTAACAGATAGGGTCTGGTTCCCTGGACACAAAACTCAATAGTGCTATCTGAAACCGGAGCTGCACCTGTAATGCTAATCAGACTGCTATGGGGAAAGCTTCATCCCATCTTCGTCCAAGCTGGGGACGGCATGCCACTCCTTGGAGTGACGTAAAACTCACCCGCTCAGTGGGCAACACGATTACCAACCCAGGGGCGGCGAGGACGCTCAATAAGGTGCCCTCACGCCACATCAAGTCTCAACAAACAAATTGCACATATAGATAGCAAGCATGTATAACTGAAAAAGACTATCTGAAATCTGATTTCTTATTCCGATCTGTTTCTATACTGAACTGATTCTTTACTGATTATACTGATTCTGAAATCTTTATTTAACTGCTTGGCTAATCTGTAGCCAGGATACTATCTGTCTGAATGGCTAATCTGTAGCCATAAAACTGTCTGTTTATCTGATTTTACTTAATTAGCTTTTATTCTGAAAATCTGTATCCTTTTTATTCTACAACATGCTTGCTAATCATACAATAAGCTATACTGGATCTAGAATGCTAACTTGCCCTTTGGCGCATGCTTTACTAACTTTCGGACTAAATATGATACGGCAACACAACTCAGAATCTATTAGACTCGCTTAATTCTCAACATTCAACTCCGAGAGTTTCAAATACGGAGTTTACTATGATTTACCAAGCTAAGGCTTACTAACTTGCCGAAGAACAACTTCACATACCTTAACCTCGAATTATCCGACTGTCGGACGAGGCTCGGTCAGTATTTTAGCTAAATTTCCCCAACTGCATTCATAAACATGTCAATTAGTACTAAATACAACACTTATTCTGAAGGACGGCGTCACTTTCGATATAATTATATCCTAAACTTAGGCTTATCGAAAGACGGTCGAAAACTTGCTATTTTTCAGAAGTCCAGAAGGGAGAAGTATTCACTTCACAGATAGGAACACATAGACACTAGTTTGGAGCAATTTCACTTACCTTAGCCCGGTAGCACGACGATTTGTCGGCCTAATTTCGCGAAACTAAATCCGTAGGAATGCTCCCTGCTGCTAAATACTTCGGTATCTGGAGTTAATTTAAGTTTGGACAACGTTTGGCAGCGTAATCAGACAATTATATGTTAACCTCCTTCGTCCCTCTCTGTTTCTATGAATTTTCTGGAAATTATATTGAGTTAAAAGGAATTAAACCGAAGTGGGGCTTTATATACTTGAACCTGGAGAGGCCCAACGTGTCACGGAGCCAACGCGTAGGCTCCACCTCCGTGACACGTTGCCATCGCGGAGGGGCTCTGCCTCGGCTCCTTCCGCGATGGTTTGACCGGTTACCCGTCCGATCCTTTTCCGGGCCTTTCACGTATGGCTTTCAAATATGCTTAACCAACGCGCGAATAGGCCATCTAGGTGCCGGGAATCTTACGGGGTATAACATTAAATAAAAATGATATTTTTTTAAATTATTTGTCTTATTTTAAATTTACTTTTTAAAAAAATATCTTTTTTTAAAAATTATTTAACTTTAATATATTTATATATCTTTAATTTAAGATTACGTGATTCAAAAATATTTTTATTTTACTAAATTCATTTTAAATTTATAATCACAAAATTTAAATGATTTTCTTATGTTTTTTAAATTTTGGTTATGGTACTTGTAGTCGTATCAAGTAAGGCATTTCAAGATTTGACATCCAGGAAGCTGTCAGACACTTGGCATCTGACAATCAGTAGTTTCACTATTTGTCCCATCTTCTTGAATATCAATAGGGGTATTTGATCAGTTAGTTTTATTCTATATTAACTGATATCAGGTGTTGCTGCTGATGAAGTAAAAATAAACTTCATATTGTCTTTTGGAATCATTTTTCTTAACTCGTTTATAAATACACTCTCATAACTTTTTATTATTGTCGCATATATAAGAGCTTAACTATCGCATAACTGTTTGGTTGTTTTAAGATGTATGGAAAAATAGTAAAAGAAAAAAAAGTAGATAACAAGGAAATTAACCCAAAAGAATTCAAAAAAGCCAAGATATCTTAATTAAATAATTTTTTAATTAAAAATTTTAAAAAAAATATTAAGATGCGCAGATTAAAACTTTGCGCATTTGCCACATCAGTGACATATGATTCTTGTAATATAGTTTGAGATAGGAGAGTCAAAATTAAGGAGGGTCATTTATTTGATATTGAATTTTATTTCTTATTTCTTATCAACCATGAAAATATAATTAAAATAATAATATTACTGTAATTGAAGAACAGAGAAAAGATAAATTGATCAATAAATAAAACTGAAGTTATTAATTAAAACTAATAATAATTGTTATATAATTATATTTTAATTTCACTAAATCGACTATGCGAAAATGGAACTTCAGTTTTTAACTACTTAAGTAGGAGCATATAGTTATTCTTTTTGAAAAATATTCTCTTGTGCTGATTGGTTGAGCTTCTCCAGGTCCAGATTGTTGACAATATATACTGAAAGGATATCGCCACACTTATTGCTATCTGGATTGTTATCCTGATTCTGCATATATCCAAGATTCTTAAATTTATCTCCATACATGTTTCCACGGGCTTTACTTTCCCTGGATTGCCTTCTATGTTGTCCTGCATTATTAGCGTATTGATGAAAATGTCTTATTTTTTTTACAGAATTATATATCAACTTGTTCAGTGGCATATTAGATCCTAAACCTCTTGTAGGTATTTGTTGTTATTACTGACTGATTTTTACAGAATTATACATCAACAGCAGCTTGAAAAGAGTATTGACCAAGATAATTCATAATTATCAAGTCCCTATTACTGTAGAAACTTCTGCATATCAATCAGTTCGCTTGTATAAGTGCATCAGTTAATTCTTTCCTGTTTCTATGGCTTTTTGGCTGGTGTAGTTGGTGGACTGCTCGGTCTTCTTGTAGGATTCATTTTGGGTCCTTTGCTTCTAGAACTACGCATCCCTCCCCAAGTGCCATCCATTTCTCCCAATTCCTCAGGCAATTCAGTTTTATAACCATTTATATTTTCAAATATCTTATGACTTTGTTTTAATTTTGAATTAAATATTGCAGGCCAGTGACAATGTTGCTCTATCCTTTGTAAGTGTTTTAAATTTTTATATTTATGCTAATTAATTAAGTTCTATTGTTTATTTCCTAATAAAAAAAATTCAGGATGATTTCTTTTTAGTTTGGTGATTTGATTTATTTAGGTATGCATCAGTAGTAGCAATTGAGACTACTGACAAATTGGATGATGAACAATGGCTTGCTTATTAGATTTTTTACTCTTTTCTTACTATTATGGAGATGATCCTTCAACATGTTCTTGAATGGTAATTAAATTCTAACTTTTTGGATAAATAAAAATTTAAATATTACTTTTCCTCTTATCTCAATTTACACAATACTTTTTTTATGAGTCAATCTAAAAAAAATGACATATTTCTGTATTTAGTACCAGTTTAATATTAAATTTTTTATTTTATTGGTAATAAGATGATGAGGATATAATTTCAAGATATCTGATGAGATTGTTTATGCTACATTTAGTAATTGATATTATTTAGTCTTACGATTATTTTATCCTATCATTTTAGTATGAATGACGAATAAATTATCTCATATAGAAGGTGTAATTAAATAATTTTATAGGACATACTTATCTATTTCATCCCGTCAACCAAATGATCCTCAAGTGTGTGTTTGGTAGGAAGAAAAATATTTTTCAAGCGGAGTTTATTTACTTATTTTCTAGAGTTTGACTAGAAAAACACTATTTGGGAGGGGGGGGGGGGGGGGGTTGATCAATGTCTTTACATTGGATGTCTGTAATGGCATCACTTCAGCCCAACCAAAAAATCAAAATCTCATCTCCCTCTCAATCTGGATTTTTTCATCAGAATCTCATCTCCCTCTCTTTCAAATCCAGAGACCTTTCAATATGGAAGGCTACGTAATGATGCTATTGCCCAACTAGTGTCTCTGTATTGAGTTGAATTGCTCGTGTTTGTGCACTGAGCCTAGGACTCGATACCTGAAGTAATTTGAGTTTGAACGATGTTTGGTAGTGTAATCGGATGAAAATCTAAAGAAACTTGCGTGACCTTTGCTTTCTGGCCGTGGGAGTTTACAACAAATGAAATGAAATCAAACTAAGGCTTGCATTGTTTTCTTTATTTTTTAAGAAACTTAAAACATATTCAACCAAAAAAAAATTTTCACCAACCAAACATGAAAAAAAAATTAGAAAAATATTTTCGTGCCTTCTGTTGGGTGACATTAGCTCATACTTCTTTAATAGACAAGGAAAGAATCATATAGGGATAGAAAAATCAACAGTAACCAGTATAATTAGATAAAGAAAAGCGAAAATGAGAAATTCATTAAAGAAGAGTTGGTGGGATGGTGCTTAATTGATATTATGCTTCAAGGACGAAGACAACAGATACTGGCAGTATGAAAATTAGTTTATTCATGGTTCCTGTTTCTGGAAAAGGTAAAGTCACATGTGCTTATGGCAGAAATTATCTTGAAGACCAATTCCTAAAAGTTTCACTTTAGTAAATCTCTCCTAAGTTTCAATAATCTGTCTTTCTTTTTTTAACTCTATCGTCATCATAAACTGAAATTGAGAGATTAGTAAAAATTTTTGCTGAGAAAACTAATCCATCATTATTATTATTATTATTATTATTATTATTATTATTATTATTATTATTATTATTATTATTATTATTATCTTGTCGTGATTTGAAAAAAATATAATACGATAAATATGGTATGATGTAAAGTTGATATTTGTCGCAGGATATTTGTGGTATGATAATAAGCTGTTGAAAGATTGAATCTTGATGAAATTGGTATATAAAGGTATCAGGTGCCACTACTACCTTTGTAATGACATTTTCCTCCTTCATTCTTTTACATTTTTTTTGTTATTTATATATTTTAAATATTTTTGTTGCTTTACCAGGTAACTTTAGTTTCTTCCAACTCTCGTGCTTCTATGCCTGGTAGCTACGTCGTCAGAGCACTACTTTCAACCCAACATAGTATTCGGCTCAATCAGCTACCAGTCTCTGCATCCCTTCTGCTTTTTTTAGCAAATGAACCCGCAAAGCAGGTGAACAACATTGCTTAAACCAAAAAATATATATTTTCTTAAATTACTATGTTTTGAAAAGTTTTATTCTACTAATAACCCTGCAGATAGACATATACACCTTCACACAACAATTCTGGGAGTAGACTACAGAAGATTTGTAGAGATTATATTTCAGAACAGAGAGAAAATTGTTCAAATTTGGCATCTTAATGGATACTCTTTCTTCATTGGTGGGTAATTACACCTCAACATCTCATTCTATACCCAAAATCACATGCATTTTTCTACTAAACAGTGACTTACTATAATTTTCACATAATGAATGAAGGTAGATGGAGTCCTGCAAGTAAACAATACTATAACATTATAGATGAAGTTTCTTGTTGTACCACATGGATTAGAATCAAATAGTCAACTCATTAATCACTCAACATTATGTTTCACAATACCATATCATATATTATGTGTGTGTAGTATGATTATAACATAATATGCTATAAAATTTCAATTATGTCATTTTGCTTGTAAGTAGTGCACGCGCATGGCTGGGGTCGCGTAAATGGAGAAAGGTTGCTTGAATTTGACTAGCTGGTTGTAAAAAATTGAGTAAAAAGATAAATGAGGATAAATAAAAGAAATTTTTTTTTTACAACAAATGACCAAATGGTTTGATTTGCAAGACTCATGTAAACAACACTATTGTCTGTGGACTATCTTTCCTGATGACTGTTTGGTCTTGATGTCTTTTATTATTTTATCATCAAAACACATTAAATTATCTCTACAACTTTAACATTTGTAACCACAATGCCTTTAAATTAATGAATACTAAATGCATTCACCTTGAACCCTCATTAATTCCTTCATTCATCTCCCTCATTTATAACAATAAATTTTTTTAATGTATATTAAAATATAAATTATAACACTGCAAATTATTAATTTTTTTTGTTTCATACTAGAATAACAACAATACATAAAGAGTGAAATTGTATTTTTTTTAATGTTGTAAATTGCTGTCTCTATATACCTTTTAATTAGAACTTCACAATGATGTATTCTTTTCTCTCAGAGTTGGTTTCTGAACAAGATGATTTCATGATAAAGGTTAGACTTTGTAGAATATGGGACATCATTAATCACAACAAAAATGGAGAATTGATCACTGTGGAAATGATATTTATAGATGAAAAGGTATCTTCTTACATCGCTCCTTATTTTAAAAAAGTTGATTCTTCATGTAAGTCTAACATTACAAATCAATTATTACTTTATTCTATCAGGGTAATTTTGATGCATGGTATAGGCGAAATCAAGTTCGGAGGCTCAAAGACAAGTTGAATGAAGGTTCATTATATACAATCCAGAACTTCAAAGTTGTTGAAGCCATTAGTCACTATAAACCTGTTGAAAACTCATTAACACTTATTTTCACAGCCTTAACCATGATCAATAATTTATCTGAAGACATTATTCGCATTCCTATAAATGGATTCCAGTTTATTAAACCAGCTATGATTAACTCACGGGTGAATAATGACAAAGTGTTATCAAGTCTGTCATCTTCGTCTTATCAATATTTTTCATATATTCAAAAAGACCATCACTGTCATACTATAATGACATACTTCATCTGCTTCATCTGTAGATGTGGTTGGTTGTTTATATGGAATCGGTGGAATGAAAAACCCAGGATAGACGTGGAAAAGAAGGGACATTGAAATTATTATTGATTAGTAACTCGCTCATCTCATCTTTCTAATTATATTGATTACACTTTTACACCTTTTAATCTTCATTTTTAACTAAATTGCAAGTTATTGAAACTTGAAAATTTAATGTAACCACTGGAGCCTTTCAGAATAGCAAAGATAAAAGATTAGATATATGAATTTCATAAAAACATAGGCAACTCAAATATTAACAGAAGATACAGAGTAACTTTTGTTAACAGGAGATGAATTTACCTTTCTTTCTTCGAAACTTCTGGCAGATAGATCTTCATCTTGAAGGGCCTGAAGGCCAACGATATTATTCTGGTGGATCTCTTTAACTTTATTTATGATAGCAAAACTATAAGTATATTATATTTTTTGAATTTTAGGATCAATTTTGAGTTTAATATACCCAAGATAATAGTAGGTGCATGCTTTTTTTACTTTACAAAACTTACAGATCATACAATTTGAACCCTCCTCCCACCACCATAACATGGAAAAGAACTTGCATTCATGTTATTGATTATATTTTGATTCATCCTATGACTTCACACCTTTAAATTCAGATCAATTTTTTTTCCTGCATAGTTCGGCAAAGGCAAAAATTAAATTATATGGTAAAAACTTGGTGAGATATTTTCTCCTCATCTCTACAGCAAGGATGTTGTCCCATATATTGTGATAGTCATATATACTCTATGAAAGAATTTTGTGGTAATTATTTCCTATGTCATTAACGCATTTAAGAATTTAGCTGCTACCATTTTGAGATAATGCCTACGTTAAAGTTCACTGCATTCATTATTAATAGGTGAAATTAGCTTCTCCACATATGTCAATCTTGATATAGATTACGTAAGATCTTTGGTTCAAAAATTTACTCCCATGTCCATTGAAGTACAAGTTACAAAAAGCTCTAATGTTAATACTATGCCTATTGAGGAAGCGATGTTATTGAGCCAGATGGACATTACGGAGCTGTTTGAGTTTGCGTGAAGTCCTTAACTACAGTTTATTTCATACTTAACTTCTACAATTACACTAACTTGATTTACTATCGCTGGCACGCAATAAATTACCTTACGATGATTTCATTCTTCATGCATACAAATATGGATAGCTAAGACAGAGTATGATAAATCTGCGCCATCCTTGAGTATAATGTTGGTCTTAATTTTTAGGCTCCATGTGACATGCATTTATTTTCACTCATGAAATTGCTAATAGTAACTCTAAGCACTTTTTAGCTGAATTAAACCTTAGAAGGCAAGTGAGAAGGTTGCTTTTTTTATTCTGCAAAGTCATTTTCTATTTTTTCTTCTTTTTCTTTTTTTGTTGATTTGAACCCTGGAAGGCAATGTTGATATATAACAAGGGTTTTATTGAAGAACAAGAAAAGAAAGAATCAAAAAAGGCTAACTGAGAATTGAATACAATGATCTAGAATGGGGAAGGGGGTGCCTATATATAGGCATAAACTAAAATCCTAATGCCCATAGGAATAGGACTACCTAAAATCCTAATGCCCATAGGACTACCTAAAATCCTAATGCCCATAGGACTACCTAAAATCCTAAGGCCCATTTGCTAACAATTATATGGGCTAACATTCCCCCTCAAACTCATAATGCGACAATAATAAGCATTGAGAGTTTGTCACACAAGAAACGAAACCGAGATGTCGACTGAGCCTTCGTAAAAAGGTCAGCAATCTGCAAGGCTGATGGAACAAAAGGAAGCGATATAGTCCCGAGCTGGAGATGATGACGAAGTAGAACACATTGAAGGAGTTCCATTCCGAGAAGAAGAAGGAAACATCCCAATATCACTGTGGAACATTTCGTCAAACATATCCTGCAATTCCTCAAAGGTTTCTCCCTGATTTTCATTGGACTTATTTTGGCTCATCATAGCTGCCATTTCATTCAGGAAATCACCCATGCCATTTTCGTCATCATCATCACTAGAGTCATAAACTCCTACATCGTACAGAAACCTTTTGTTGGGATCCGATAGCACAGAATATGCTTCTTGAATTGCCTGAAATTTCTTCTTCGCCTCCTCCACGAACTTTGAATTCCCCGATGCTGAGCAGTGATCTGGATGCCATTTCAGTGCAAGTTTCTTGTAAGCATTCCTAAGCTCTATTTCTGTGCATTTCTTTTTCAACCCCAAAACTGCATAAAAATTATTGCTTTTGTCTTCTTCAGCAGCCATTCTTCAATACTCACACAAAAAACCGATCAACATAAACTTAAACTCAGAATATTTTATGTCTTGTCGACGAATTAAATACAAAGCTCAGCCTTCAACAACAAATCCAATCTTGACAAAAGCAAAGTGAATATAACAAGATAAGCAACCCCAAAACAACGATAAGAACAAAATACCCTAGTCACAAAACAAACCAACAACGACGTCCAAATCAAACCAAACCAACAACGACAATCATACAACGCCGTCCAAAGCAAACCAAACCAACAACGAATTTAGCGGAAGCATCAAACACAGGAGAACATCAACTCGATCCGCCAAAATTGGTGATTATTTACAAGTAGGGAAGAATCGATTTAACCTGGCTCTGATACCATGTTGATATATAACAAGGGTTTTATTGAAGAATAAGAAAAGAAAGAATCAAAAAAGGCTAACTGAGAATTGAATACAATGATCTAGAATGGGGAAGGGGGTGCCTATATATAGGCATAAACTAAAATCTTAATGCCCATAGGAATAGGACTTCCTAAAATCCTAATGCCCATAGAACTACCTAAAATTCTAAGGCCCATTTGCTAACAATTATATGGGCTAACAGGCAAGTGAGAAGGTTTCTTTTGTTCTTCTGCAAAGTCATCTCCTGTATTTATTTGAGTTTCTAATAACAGGCTCATCTGGAGCCAAAAGACCTGCTTTAGGAACATCAGCTGAAAGTAATGACAGTGCAACAATTTCCGGTGTCACTCCCTTAAACGGGAAGATGTTTTCTCTAAAAGTTACATCTCTACTCGCTTTCTTTAGTTTTCATCAATATCATCTTGTTAACATACCAAATGCATAATTAATCAGAAAGACAATTGGTTCAACCACATATACTTACACCCTCGTGCGAAGCGCATCCATGTTACCTAGTTATTTAATGAGATGAGAATATATATTAATTGATCACGATTAAATACTAATAATTTATGCACATCATATCATATCATATTATTATATAAGTGGAAAGCCAAAAAGTGAAAAATTAGATTATCATTTTGTCCCTCCATTAAATTAAAAATTTAATTAAATACTTTAAATAATAATAATAATAAATATAAGTAAAAAATAAAAAATAAGTGAAAAATTTATATATTATAATACCTTCTAAACATTGAAAGACTTAATAATAAAAAATAAGTATAAATAATAAACTAAAAATTAAGTGAAAAATAAAATACTAAAATACCCTCCAAATATTAAAAGACTAATATATCCTTCATATAAATAAATAAATAAATAAACAACAACAACAACAACAATAACAACAATAATAATAATCTAAAAATGGTAAACCCCATAATTAAAAATTGAATTAGAATTTACCCTTCAAAAATTGTGTGACCATTTTATTTTTGAGCTAAAAAAGTAAATGACAATCCTACCCCTCTTTTGAACTATTGACAATCCCACATCTCATTTGAAATTAACTGTTAATATTTAACATTTGTCTTAAATTATTCTTATCATTAAACTTTTAAACTCTCAACTTTATACTTAATTTGTCTAGATTAATTCAATACTATTTTACTTCTTGTTGTTATTAGGAGATCAATATTCAATAAATAGTAAATAATGGCTATTGTGCCCTGTAATTTGAAAAGTATATTTGACCATACTTTTTGGTTTTTCATCTCCTCACTGAAAAACTTTTGGTAAGTAATTATCTTTTATAAATCAAGAATATGTATACCTTCATCATTAGAAGAAATTGTAGAGGAAAGCTTTAGACTTATTGGTATGTTATATTTTCTTGTTGCTTTCTCATGTACATCATATTATTATATAAGCGGGACACCCTTAAATTGAAAGTTAGATTATCATATTATCTCTCTATTAAATTAAAATTTAATTAATACATAATTAAATATTAATATCATATCATTTTTATATATTTATTACTATATAAGTGGGAAGCAAAAAGTGAAAAATTAAAATAAGTAAATAATAATAAATAAATATAAATAATAATAATAATGATAATAAATAAATATAAATAATGATAATGGTAATAAGTAAATATAAATAATAATAATAATAATAATAATAATAATAATAATAATAATAATAATAATAATAATAACAACAACAACAACAACAACAACAACAATGATAAATAATAATAATATTTAATAACTAACGAACTAAATAAATAAATAATAATTATTATTATTATATATTATACTAATTAAAAATGGAAAGTCCTCATCTTAAAAGTTGGATTACCATTTTTTTCCTGTAGTAAATTAGAATATAGTAAAATATTTAATTAAATAGTAATATTTCACCAACAAATATCTAATGTTATATACATACATACATATACTATATATATATATATATATATATATATATATATATATATATATATGTGAAAGAAATCATTCATTGAGCCGAGTAAATGAGGAGGATTGTCTCACCTGTCAATAATTATTGTAGGTTACGTTTTTATATTTTTTTAATTATTATTTCATATACTACCTTTTCACTTTCAAATTATCTCATCTTCTAAGCTTCTACCGGTTACAATAGTATTTATACATAATCCTCTAATGAAGATTTGTACTATTAAGCAGACTCAATATGAAGAATATATGTCTTTGTGTCATGATCATATTCTAGACCTATATGTAATATGAAGTTGTTGCATTCTTTCTTCTTCTTTTTGATAGTTTTTAAATTGTTTTCTTATTTACCTTCTTATTTTGTTGCTATTGGCATTTTGAGTTTGTATGAAATGTTCATAAACTTGATAGAAATAGCCTCAAACCTGTAGATTAAATTTACTCTTGGCTCGTGACTTATATTTATGCCCATCATGATAACTTGTATTTTATGTAATTCTTGTATTTTTCTTCATAAGTGTTGAATTTTTTTTTGTTTTCATTTTATTTAGGTGTATACTTAATTTTCATTAAAGCATGATTAGTAAATTAAGATGACCAATACATCTGTTCAATCATTTTTAATTTACACTTATCGCAATTCTTTATTTAATTATTTAATGTGGATATACACGTGCAAAGCACGTGTCAAGAGACTAGTTTATTATAAGTAGGAAGCTCTTTAGTGAAAAATTAGATTACAAAAATACCCTTAAAAGATTAAGTGAGCTTAAATCATCATGATGTTATATATATATATATATATATATATATATATATATATATATATATATATATATATATATATATATATATATATATATAAGTGGGAAACCCCAAAGTTGAAAGTTAGATTACCATATTACCCCTCCACTAAATTAAAATTTAATTATATATAATTAAATATCAATATTTTATTATATCATATCATATCATATTTATATACTTATTACTATATAAGTGAGAAGACAAAAACTAAAAAGTTAAAATAAATAAATAGTAATAAATAATAAATATAAATAATAATAATAATTAATAAATAACTGAATAAATAAATAATAATAATTTACTAAAAGTGTGAAGCCCTTATCTTAAAAGTTGGATTATCATTTTGCCCTGTAGTAAACTAAAATATAGTAAAATATCTGATTAAGTACATATCATTAAATATCTAATATATTTATTGTTTATATATATATATTATTATTATTATTATTATTATTATTATTATTATTACATAAGTGGGAAGCATTTAAGTTAAAAGTTGGATTTCCATTTTGCCCTTCAATCTAAAGCTATTTCAATAATATTTTATGTACTAAAAAGTAAATATACATTACAATAAATATTATTAGACTATTAAATTAAATAAGAAATCTATAATTGTCATAATAGAGAATTAATATTTTCATTCAATTTACGTTATTTCACTTTATCCAAATTTAATTATAATTATTTATCATCATCTTCATCAGAATGTAAAAATCTCAAAGTCATATTATCATGATTGTTTCTTTCATTTAATATATACATACATACATACATATATATATATATATATATATATATATATATATATATATATATATATATATATATATGTGTGTGTGTGTGTGTGTGTGTGTGTGTGTGTGTGCACGTGTGTATAATTATATTGAAATATGAATATTATAACTCATTATTTAACTTCTCTTTTAAAAAAAATAATCAAATATCTTTTAGTTTAGTAAGTTATTGTTCACTTATATATATATATATATATATATATATATATATATATATATATAATGAGATTTTTTTAATGTTTGAGGCCTTCCACTTATATAATAATGTGATATAATATGATTCAAATATTATTATTTAATTAAATACTTAAATATGATATGATATGATTTAAATATTACTATATTAATAGATATTTAATTTAGTTTTGATTCAATGAATGAAAAATATTATCATTTTATTAGATATTTAATTTAGTTTTGATTTAACGAATGATAAAATATTATTATTTAATTAGATATTTTATTATATTTTAATTCATTATAGGAGAAAAATGATAATCCAACTTTAAAGATAGAGACTTCCCATTTTTAGTATAATATGATGATATCTAGCTTCAACAAGAGTTAAAGAGAATATTATTTTTCATTTCTTTAATAAATTTATATTAATGACCATTTGATAAAATATTTTCAGATAAATAACAATTATATAAGCAACTAATATAATTTGTTTATATATATATAAGTGGGAAGTCAAAAAGTAAAAGTTAGATTACCATTTTGCACCTCTACTAAATTAAAATTTAATTAAATACTTCAAATAATAATAATATGAAAATATAAATAATAAAATAAAAAATAAGTGAAAATTTAAAATACTAAAATATCCTCCAAACATTAAAAAACTAATATACACTTCATATAATAGTAAATAATATATATAAATAATAATAATAATAATAATAATAATAATAATAATAATAATAATTAGTAAATAAATAAATAATATTAATAATAATAATCTAAATTGGGAACCAAAAAGTTAAAAAGTGGGAACCAAAAAATTAAAAAATGGAATTATCAAAATATCCATTAAATATTGAAGGACTATTTTACCCTTCAATCAAAAATTATTCTTATAATATTTAATATACTAAACAGTAAAATTGTATACCAATAAATATTATTATTATGATAAATATTGTTGAACCATTAAATATTTCACAATAAATTATTTACATGAGAAAATAAATTTATTGTAGTCTATTCAATTTTTTGAAGTTATTTTTTCATTTAATACTTATTAAGGGGAATAATATTTATTGATATGAAATTTTATACACACACATCATATCATCATATCATCATACTTATTCTAAAAGTGAGAACCTCTCAAATGAAAAGTTGAATTACCAAATCACCTATAAAAATTAAACAACCATTTTACCCTTCAAATAAGTATTATTTCAAGAATTTTTAACTACAAAAAAATAAATACACATATTCCACAAATATAAAAAAAATATTTGTATTAAATAAAGATAGTGACCATAAAACAATGTGAAATGTTGGCCGTTCAAATTAACTATTACATTAATTAATTGACAATTTTTAGTTGATATAGAAAGTGTAGAGAGAAGTTGAAAAGTTGGATTCGATAATTAATTAGTAAATTAATTCAAATTAGTAAATGTGCAAAAGAAAATTTCAATCGACTAGGAAAGATGTTAGATTGCTAGTTTTGATGATGACGAAATCATAACGGGACTAGTTCCCTCGTTTCGATCCTCCTGAAGGATTTGCTTTGGCTAGAGTTGGGCGGGAAACTTTTTACAGCTGTAAAAAGTACTTTTTTGCAGGAGGTTGGTGAGTGACAGCAGTGCAACAGAGCAGCAGCCTTGTCCCAACAGGTCAAATATACTAGACCATGGGATTGATTTCTTGTTGATGTGTCCAATACTTATTTTTGTCTTTTGGACAATCAAATGAAATGTTTTTCAAAAATCGAGAAAAAGACACACATACTCCTCAAGCAGATTCTTTACTTTCAAAAGTGGTGACGATCTGGGAATATTGAAGATTTGTGCTCGTGTATCCTATCTTAGGGCTGTTGTTAGAATGATGATGTGTTGAGTGGTAATAGCTAGAATAACATGAAGGTTGTGCAAGCCCTTCTTTCTTATTTTCTCTGTAAAATGCATTATTGAAGTTGTCAGCTAGAGTTAGTTGATAATCGGCTAGAATTTTCCTTGTGGTTCCAGTTGGAGTTAGCTGGTAGAGATAGCAATGAAGTCATTGTTTTGAAGTCTTGTAATAGAGTTGTTGCAAGTGGGAGATTAAGAGTTTAATCTCTTAGGATTACAAGAGTTTGTAATTTTGCTCAGATCTAGTGGAGTTGCGTGAAATCCTACGTGGTAGGTCATGGTTTTTTCATTCCTTAAGCAAGGAGGTTTCCACGTAAACCTCGTGTGTCACTTTTCTTGTTGCTTTACTGCTCGTGTGTTCTTATTCTGTGGATCCTAGTGAAAGGACCTGGTCCTGAGTACAGTGGTGGACTAATACATCTTATCATTTGGTATTAGAACAGGTTCTTTCTAAAAGGTTAACACCTAGAAAGAATCCTGTAAAACATGGCAGCACCACCAAATCTGGAGGAAGGACAGTCTACTACTAGACCCCCTAGATTCAATGGACAATACTATGGATGGTGGAAGACTTGAATGCATGATTTCATCATGGCTGTGCTGGATGGTCCCTATGTTCCCATGAAGACATTAACCGAAGGGCAGACCACAAAATCTATTCCCAAGACGGGAAAAGAATATAGTGACAATGATCGAAAACACATTGAGAAGAACTACAAGGCGAAAAAACTTCTAGTTTGTGGCATAGGTCCGGATGAATACAACCGAATCTCATCTTGTGAGACAGCCAAGGAGATTTGGGATTGTCTTAGAACAGCTCATGAGGGGACTAGTCAGGTCAAGCAATCCAAAGTAGATATGCTTACTACTCAATATGAGATGTATTTGATGAAAGAGGGCGAATCGATTCAAGAAATGCACACTAGATTTACCTCTATCACAAATGAGCTCTATTGTTTGGGAGAGGCTATAAAGCCAAGCAGGTTGGTAAGGAAAATCCTTATCATTCTTCCCAAGTCATGGGAAAGCAAGGTGGACGCCATTATTGAAGCCCGAAATCTTGACACTCTTACCATGGATGAACTCATAGGAAATCTTAAAACCTATGAACTCAAGTGGAAGCAAGATCAGAGTAGGAGTGAGCAGAGAAAAGACAAGGGCTTGGCTCTTAAAGGAGCTCAGGCAAACTCAAGTGAAGATGATGAAGACATGGCTTACTTAACAAGGAGATTTCAGAAGATGATCAGGCGAAGTGGTGGCTTTCCGAAGAGGTCAAACGCAAATAGGGAGCCCGGTCCAAATGATCTGTGCCATAAATGTGGGAAACCAGGTCATTTCATCAAAGACTGTCCCATGCACAAAGTTGATTACAAGGAGTACTTGAGAACTAGTGTTGATAAAGCCTGGCAGAAGGACCGGGTCTCAGACAAATTCAAGAGGAGAGCAGCAGCTGACAAACTAGTCAAGCAAGCCCTAGCAGCCTGGGGAAATTCATCTGATGAATCAGAAAATGATGAAGCACCTGAGGATTCTTCAATGATGGCAGTTGAAGATGATGATTCACCATTCAACTTGATGTTTGCATTCATGGCCAACTCAGATGCAGATGAAGAAGAGGAAGTAACTTTTCTTGACATTAAGAAAAATCTAAAGGATTATAACTTGAAAGAGCTGAGATCCCTGGCTAGTGTGTTAATTGATTCATTCTATAATCTCACTAAAGAAAAAGAAGTCTTAAATAAGTGTGTTGATGATATTGAATCAGAGAAAGTAGTATTGATCACTAACCTAGCTGAACTAGATGAAAAATGTCAGGAGTTAGTGTCTGAAGAAATACTGTCATTGAAAGGGGTACTGGAAGTGATGTTGAAAATTATCAAAATGAACTGGAAGCCCAATTGAAAAACTCTCAATAGGAGCTCACTCTTATGTTGAAAAGAAATTCTGAACTTGAGAAGGAATTGGTCAGACTTAAGACTGACCTAGACAAATCCCTTAAGTGGAATACCTCTTCTCAGATCTTGGAGAAGCTGACAAATAAAAGATCTAACACTGGTGAAGGAATTGGATATAGAAAGACCTATCCTCCCTACAATCCTCATTGCAAGTATGTATCTAACCCAGACAACCTTTTGTGCACACACTGTGGAAGAAATGGTCATCTCAAGCCCAATTGTATATCTAGACAAGCTGCCCTAAGGAAGACTATAAATGTTCAAGAAAACTTGATGAACATCAGGGTACCTGGTCCTAAGGTGTCTCAAGTCAGGCTGCCTGAATGGACAAAAAGAAATCTGATCTTTCCTCTGTCCCGATTTTGCGAACTCAAGCTTAAATGGGTTCCCAAGTCTAATCCATGATTCATTCTTGCAGAAAGGAGTGAGAGGAAGCAGTCAAAAATTGTACATGGATAGTGGCTGCTCAAAGCATATGACTGGAGAAATTGAGAATTTTCTCTCACTCAAGGTGTGTCAAGGAGGCTCAGTGTCCTTTAGAGATGGCAAGAAGGGGTACATTCTTGGTGTATGAAAGATTGAGAAGACACTTGATCATGCTATAGAAAATGTCTTCTATGTAAATGGGTTGAAATACAGTCTTCTGAGTGTGTCTCAGATTTGTGACAAAGGAAATGAGGTCAAATTTCTTTCAGATATATGTACGATGACAGACCTTCAATTAGGGAAGGTGGTTCTGATTGCTAACAGGTGCAAGATTATGTATGTTGCTAATCTCAACTCAACTGTTGGTGATGGCCTTACCTGTTTGAGCGTGGTGGAAGATGAAGCTACCCTGTGGCATAGAAGGTCGGGGCATGTGAGCTCTGTCCTTCTCAACAAGTTAGTATCAAAGGACCTAGTTCGAGGACTTCCCAAGGTGAAATTTACTCAGAGTCAACTATGTGATGCTTGTGTCAAAGGGAAACATACCAGGTCATATTTCAAGAATAAAGGGGAGGTAAGTACCTTTAGACCTTTAGAGCTACTTCACATGGACTTGTGCGGACCTGTGAAAATTGCAAGTTGTGGAGGAAAGAAGCTCATCTTTATTGTTGTTGATGACTATTTAAGATATACCCGACCAATGTTTCTTCTCTCTAAGGATGAAACTTTCTCAATTTTTGAATCATTTGCAAATCAAATTCAAGTGAAGTTGAATCGCAACATTGCAGGGATCAGGTCCGACCATGGGACTGAATTTGAAAATGCAAAATTTGAGTCCTTTTGTGTTGCTAAAGGGATCAGTCACAACTTATCTGCTCCTAGGACCCGCAACAGAATGGAGTGGTGGAAAGGAAAAATCGAACTCTTGTGGATACTGCTAGAACACTTCTTATAGATGGAGGTGTAGCCATGTCCATTTGGGCAGAAGCAGTCAATACTGCGTGTTATGTGGTGAACAGGTGTCTAATTCAGCCCTTACTAGGGAAAACCCCATACGAGCTGCTGAACAAGAAGAAGCCAATGTTGAACTATCTCAGAGTCTTTGGGTGCAAATGCTTTGTGCTGAACAATGGCAAGGATAATCTAGGAAAATTTGATCCCAAAAGCGATGAGGGAATTTTCCTAGGTTATTCCTCAAACAACAAGGCATATCGAATCTACAACAAGAGGACACAATGTGTTGAAGAGAGTATTCATATTATTTTTGATGAGACCGGAAAGCTTAAAGATGCAGAAGTGACCAATGATAATGAACTTGAAGAACTATGGCAAACCCAAAGAGATGCAGTTGATTGTGATCTACCTGAGGAGCCGGAGCTGATGAAAAACCCGACGCAGGATGAAAATCATGTTACTCCATATGATGCAGTGGAACATGCCATCACAGAAGATCCGCAGGAGAGAGCAAATGCAGAAAGCAGTCCAGAAGAGGGATCAGGTATAGAAGCAGGAGAATCCTTTATAATAAGATCCAACTGGAAACACAAATCATCTCATCCACTGGAAAACTTGTTGTCATCTCTGGACTCAGGCATGCAAACCAGATCAAAGACTCGAAGCATGTTTGCATCCTCATCATTCATATCTCAAATTGAACCCAAAAACATTAAGGAGGCTCTAAAGGATGTTGAATGGGTTAATGCAATGCAGGAGGAACTTCATCAATTTGAAAGAAATAAAGTCTAGCATCTGGTTCCAAGACCAACCGATCGAACTGTTATTGGGACCAGGTGGGTCTTCAGGAACAAGTTGAATGAACAAGGAGTCACTACCAGAAACAAGGCTAGATTGGTAGTCCAGGGATACAATCAGGAGGAGGGAATTGATTATGATGAAACCTTCGCTCCTGTGGAAAGAATGGAGGCTATTTGAATGCTGATTGCTTTTGCTTTCTTTATGGAATTCAAATTGTTTCAGATGGATGTTAAAAGTGCCTTTTTGAATGGATACCTAAAGGAAGAAGTTTATGTGAAGCAGCCTCTGGGTTTTGAGGACATTCATCGACCTCATCATGTCTACAAACTGGACAAAGCGTTGTATGGACTAAAGCAAGCTCCTCGAGCATGGTATGAGAGATTATCCAAGTTTCTCCTAGACAATGGGTTCAAGAAAGGAAAAATTGATAACACTCTTTTCCTCAAGTCAAGAGGGAGAAATCTTCTCATTGTTCAAGTATACGTGGATGACATTATTTTTGGAGCCACACTCAATTCGCTATGCGAGGATTTCACAAAGCTTATGGGAAATGAGTTCAAGATGAGCACGATGGTTAAACTGAACTTCTTCATGGGTTTACAAGTCAAGAAGGACAGAGCTAGAAACATGATCTGCCAGTAGAAATACATCAAGGAGCTTCTCACCAGATTTCACATGGATGATGCCAAGCTAATTGATACACCCATCGGAACTGCTTCAAAAATGGACAATGATGAACCTGGTCTTCCGGTGAATGAGACCATGTACAGAGGAATCATTGGATCACTTCTATACCTAACAGCCAGTAGGCCGGATATTGTGTTTAATGTGGGGATGTGTGCTTGATTTCAAGCTTGTCCCAAGGAATCTCATTTGAAAGTTTCCAAGAGAATTCTCAGATATCTTAAGGGAACCACGGACTTGTCTCTCTTCTACCCATGTGGAGGTTCGTTTGATCTTGTTGGTTACTCTGATGCCGACTATGCTGGGTACCTGGTTGACAGAAAAAGTACCTCAGGGATGGCTCATTTCCTAGGCCCTTCACTAGTCTCCTGGGGGTCAAGGAAGCAAAATTCAGTGGCACTTTCTACGGCTGAAGTAGAGTATGTGGCTACAGCTTCGTGTTGTGCTCAGTTATTATGGATCAGACAGCAGCTGGAGGATTTTGGAGTTCTAACTGAATATGTGCCATTGATGTGTGACAAAACTAGTGCTCTCAACATGGCTAAGAACCCTGTGCAACACAAGCGAACCAAGCACATTGACATCCGACATTATTTTTTGAGAGATAATATGGAAAAAGGGAACATTTGAGTGGAATTTTGTAGAACAGAAGATCAGATTGCAAACATTTTCACTAAAGCCTTGAACAGGGACCGGTTTAAGAGAAATAGACTGAAGCTGGGGCTGATCAAAATGAATTAACTCTACCTTCTATTTTTCCCCTCTGAACTATAATTTTCTTTCCTTGGCTATGATGAGAATGCAGGTATCCTTGCAAGGTTGTGAATGGTGTGCTTAACTCAGTTTCATACCCTTACAGGCATACACGCATGGTGGATGTGAGGAAGCTAGAAGTTGACAAGATAGAAACTTGGCACATTTTACTCAAACTTCAAGATGGGACCAGGTCAGTATTACTTCTTCACTTATGAACAGATTGTGGAAATAATTTGTGAACTTCCAAACTTTTCCCGCTCATTTCACCCGGTACCTGGTCACTCGGACCGTCTCCCCCTCACTCCTTTAAGCCCAAACGTCTTCTTGATTAGACACGTCTCTCTCTCTTTAAAACCCATCAACTGTCACCCTCTCTCTCATATTTCAAATTCTCCTTTGCTAAAAGAAACCAACTACTCTCTCTCCTTCTCTTCACTCAATCAAAACCCTCTCCGTCTTTTGCAAAACTCTCTCTCTCTTTTCTTCATAGCAACAATGTCTCACTCCCCCTCATCTTCCAAACAAGTGGAAAACCCTGTCACATCCTCCCCCACTGCATCTGAAATGGTGGAGTCAACACCCTCATCTACTCCTTTTGAAAACCCTTTCTCAAAAACCCCATCCTTGGCCCCTCAACCTCCATTAGCCGATATGAAGATAGCCTTAACGACAACTTTTGACCCCTCAGGTCCATCTGATGAATCTACTGAGCAAAGCTTGGAGAACCCCATATCTGCCACCCCTCTCGCCACTCTCCCTCCCCTAAAAATTTTCTCCTCTGTTGTGTTCGCCATAGAAACCCCCTCTACTGACCCTATTTCCGGTACCTTTGTGGGAAGTTCCATAAGGGAAGAAGCCTTCTAGGAACCGAAGCAAAACCCTTTTAAGGCTGATGCATCTGAGCCCATTCCTGAAATCTCCTCTCCCTATGCTACCCCACCTGACGTTGCCTCATCCCCTAAATGGGATGGAACTCCCCAATATCTACACATACTCTCTAAACCAGGTGCTGGTGGGGAGTGTGAGGATAGTGAGGATGAATAGCCCCTTCTATGAAAAGTTCGAAAAATCATTTGTCATCCACCAAAGGACCAGTCAAGGGACCAGGTTCGCTCACTTCACACCAGAGCTTCAGCAAAGAAACTTTTGGCCGACGCCCTGAAGGAGAGCCAAGCTCAAACTGCAAAGTGGCGAAAGCTAAAACGGAAAATGGTCACTAATGAGGAAGATATTCATCCTGACATTGTGGTTGTTCAGGAAGATGGGAATAGCAAGGAAGGGATACCATTGAAAGGGGGAAGGCAAAGACAACTAGTGTAAAGAACAAAGGGAAGGGCAAAGTTCCCAGTTCCGGCAAGGAGAAGACAAAGTCAGTTTCAAAAGGAAAAGTGATGGCTACCCAGAAAAGGAGAAAGCAAGCTTAAGGAACATCAAAAGTTGTTGTGTAAGATCTTGTAGAGGACTCTCCCTCCATTTCTCAAGGTAGAGTTCATCAGACGAAGGGACCTGGTGCTCCTTCCAGAGTCAGGTCTCAACCGGAGTCCTCTATGTGTCTGACAAGAGAGAAAAGGTAGAAAATCATGCAATCACAGAAAGTGTTACGGGGCAGAGTATTTGATCCCGAGATTATAGACATGGATGGTATGGCAGAGTTGGTTGAGATGGTGAACTTTCAAGAATAGAGGCATTTGTTTGTTCCTCCAGTTCCTACATTGCATGAGTCAGAAGTTAGAGAATTCTATCATGAGATTGAGTTTGTTGAGAACGAAAAAGAGCTTTATAGCAAAGTGAATGGGTTGACATTCATCCTGAATGAACAGATATTCAACACCATTCTGAATATGCCTGTTGGAGGGATCAGGTCGGTGGAAAATGAATGTGCAAGAAAAAAGTTCATCTCACTCATTGTCAAGTTGGAAAACTACACTGGGGAACGTGTTCTGAAGAAACAAATGAAGGGGAAATATCAGTTGGTTTTTGAGTTCGTAAACAAGGTTCTTCTTTCGAGAACAGAGAAGAGGACCATTGCTGGTGTACCTGACTTGTTCTTGATGGAAGCCCTTAGTACCTTCCAGCCAATTAACTTGACTGGGGTAATGATTGAGCACATGCACAAAATAATGAATGTCAAGGATGGTAAGCATGGTCTTGCATATGGGTTCCTACTGAACAAAGTTTTCAAATTTTTCAAAGTTGAATGTGGTCAGGGGACTGCTGGGTCAAAGAAGCAGATGTTTTCCTCAAAACTCTTGAGGAGTATGAGTGTGTCCTCAGACGAGGAGGAGTGAAGGGTCAATCTCTCGTGTCTGATTTGATTGCCTCCCAGGAAAAGTCCACTGCAGAAATTTAGCGACTCACAGGTTTGCTCGCTCAAAAGGAGGCCGAGATTGTGTGCCTTAAGGCCAACCAAGTGGAGGAACCTGGTCTAGTCTCTGCACTAAAATAGGAAAATGAAGCTCTCAAGGCAGAAGTCAAGGAATTGACTAGAAAATTGCTTCATGCTCATGAGACGTTTAATGACCGCATTTCAGCTCTCCTGCGCAAATTGTATAGACCATGATCACCTACCTCTCCTGTCTCTTTCCCTTTCTATGCCCCGATGACAGTTTCCCTATCAAACCTTTGTTTCCTTTGTTATGGCAGTTGCAGTTTGTTTCTAATCAATTCAGTTTTAAAGTGTTTTTATAATGCTGGCCTGACTAAATGAACATGCGTTTGTTGTTGCCTTGTTCCTATTGCCTATCTCTTTGCTTGTCTAATATCTCAATCATGTTAGTGTTGCCCCAGTGGCCATGAGTTATCATATCTATGCTTTCTTGCTTAGGTTTACAACGGTTCTTTTTAATGATGCCAAAGGGGGAAGATTCTCAGCTGGGGGAAATATGGTAGACAGGGGGAATATATAAGGAAATATGGTAGACAGGGGGAATCTATACGACAGGGGGAATAGGGTGAACTTTTGCAATCTTGGCAGAAGAGAAGATGGTTGTCATCATCAAAAAGGGGGAAATTGTTAGATTGCTAGTTTTGATGATGACGAAACCATAACGGGACCAGTTCCCTCGTTTTGATCCTCCTGAAGGGTTTGCTTTGGCCAGAGTTGGACGGGAAACTTTTTACAGCTGTAAAAAGTACTTTTTTGCAGGAGGTTGGTGAGTGGCAGCAGTGCAGCAGAGCAGCAATCTTGTCCCAGCAGGTCAAATGTACTAGATTAATGGGATTGATTTCTTGTTGATGTGTCCAATACTAATCTTTGTCTTTTGGACAATCAAATGAAATGTTTTTCAAAAATAGAGAAAAAAGACACACATACTCCTCAAGCAGACTCTCTACTCTCAAAAGCGGTGACGATCTGGGAATATTGAAGATTTGTGCTCGTGTATCCTGTCCTAGGGCTATTGTTAGAGTGATGATCTGTTGAGTGGTAATAGCTAGAATAACATGAAGGTTGTGCAAGCCCTTCTTTCTTATTTTCTCTATAAAATGCATTATTGAAGTTGTCAGCTAGAGTTAGTTGATAATCGGCTAGAATTATCCTTGTAGTTCCAGTTGGAGTTAGCTGGTAGAGATAACAATGGAGTCATTATTTTGAAGTCTTGTAATAGAGTTGTTGCAAGTGGGAGATTAAGAGTTTAATCTCTTAGGATTACAAGAGTTTGTAATCACCATTGCTCAGATCTAGTGGAGTTGTGTGAAATCCTACGTGGTAGGTCGTGGTTTTTTCTTCCCTTGAGCAAGGAGGTTTCCATGTAAACCTCGTGTGTCACTTTTCTCGTTGCTTTACTGCTCGTGTGTTCTTATTTTGTGCAACCTAGTGAAAGGACCTGGTCCCGAATACGGTGGTGGACTCATACATCTTATCAAAAGAACATTATATAAAGGCAAGATGGAGTTAGTAATTTCTCATCTCCCTCCTTTGTATCTTTTGATGTTTGGATGGGACATTCTTTAATCTTTGATTTTTTTTCTTTTCTTTTTTCTCTTTTCTTTTTATGCCTATAAAAGTTTGCATAAAAAAAGAGAAGGAAGTTGACAGCTGAAAAGTATGTAAAATTGATTAATGTCAAATTAAAGATATTTAATTTTCACTATTCTTAAATTTTCATTTGTAATATAATCCTCTAAGGAAGTATGACGAAACCCATCTTTCCTCTTGTTTGACCACCAGTAATGCAATATTTTTTGGTGGTAGCTGATCTAGAGAAAATGCATTGACTCTTGTGGAGGGGTTGATTTCTCTAGAAGACTGGTTATAGGATTGACGTTAATGAATTCATTCTTATTGTATAATCTAATTATTATTGTTAAAATGCAGAGATGATATACTCTGTGTAAATTTATATTACTGTAGAAGTGTTTCTTTCTCCTTCAAAATAAAGGATATCATTTCCACTTCTTACAATAGAAATTTCAGTAATTATAATTGTGCGTTCTAAAGACATCGAACATGATCATCATTCATCTATTTGAATTATTTTTTCTCTTTTAAATTCTATGTAACTCATCGAACAATACTTCTGATTTATTTATATTATTTTAAAATATTTATATCGATTAGCCTGAGATACACGTGCAATGCACGTATCCAAGACTAGTATATTATATGTGTGCATCTATTGATTTGGTATAAAAATATGATAAGTTTTTGGTTCAATATATCGATAGTCCTAAAAATATGATAGTAAAGTTTGTCTAACATGCGCTCTGAAGTTTCATGGGAAAGGGGCGAGGAAACATCCTAAAATCGCTTTTGGTAGCTCGGTGAGTGATCCATCAAAAGGAAATATGATAGTAAAGTTTGTCTAACATGCGCTCTGAAGTTTCATGGGAAAGGGGCGCGGAAACATCCTCAAATCGCTTTTGGTAGCTCGGTGAGTGATCCATCTAAAGGATAAGCTACGACCTCCCAAAATCTAGTGAATATGACTCCAACGGAACATTTACCTCAATCGGAGCTTTCTTCAATCTCAACTATAACAATAAGGAACTGGAGGTTTGAGGAAGTGAACGAAATTCCAGCTACGACTAGATCTCAGCTGGAGGTTGAAGTCCCATTGCAAACACTTACAATTTTGGCGGAAAATACGACACCCCAAGCACATGCATCTGCAACTCTGGGACAAGGGAGCCTAATAGTAAATGAAGTTGTGAAAGAGGTATCTAAAGAGATAGATTCACCTAAGCCTAAATGTAAACCAATGTGAAATTCTCTTGTATCTAAAAATAGATTGGTTGACAATGATAATGGTGAAATTGCTATGAAACTTGAGAAATCTAAGGTTGATGAAGAAGCTAAAAAATGGAAGAGCGCCCTTATTGTTTATCTGATAGGCGAGACTCTAGGCTACTCCCTCATGAATAGATATGTGTCCAAATTTGGAATAATATTGCTTACCCTGACCTCTATTTACATGAGGATAGTTACTAAGTGGTCTGATTTTAAAGTATTAAAGACATGAAAGAGGTTCTGTTTCGGGGCCTTATACTATTAGAAATCGTCCTATGGTATTGAAGCCTTGGAACCCTGCCTTTGATTTCAACTAAGAGTTTATGACTGAAATTCCTCTTTGGATAAAGTTCCCTAAATTACATATGAGTTGTTGGAGTTATGACTCCTTGAGTAGGAGTAGAAGTTCCTTAGAAAAGCCATTGTTTGCGGATGAATGCAACTAAGCAAACAATGATTTCATTATCAGAATGTTAATTGAAGTGAATGTCTCTAAACCTCTCCCAAGGAGATCATTGTTGTAGAACCTAACGGGAAGCAATTTATACAAGAACTTGAGTTTGACTAGAAGCCCTAATTCTGCCCTTAATGCATGACTATAGGTCATGTTTGCCCCTCTCAGAAAAGAGAAACTGAGCAACCAGTGGTCAATAATAAGAGGGTAGATGCTTCTAAGAAGGTGACACATGAATGGAAGAGTAAATAATTACACTCAATCAATGAACCTCCTATTCAAAATCAGGTGGCAATAACAAAGTAGACTGCATTCCGGACTGACGTAATTCAAACAAAACAAACCATTAAGGTAACAATGACTCAATAGGAAAAGGTTATGAACTACACTTTTAACTCCAATTTATCAAGCTGGGGCAGGTTAGGGTTCTCCAAAAGGCAAGGAGAAAGTGCCACGCCTAGAGCTGAACCTTAATAATTCTCCACACTTAAGTGCAACAATTATCGCTAAAACTAATTCAAGTAAGCCATTGACTTTAGAAAGGGAGGTCTGGAGAATCAGATGAACTAAACCTCCAGATTTAGGAGGTTATCCATCTTTTCAATTACTTGGATTATATGAAACATAAGAGGTATGAATAAAGTGTATAAATAAAAAGAATTGAGGAATTATATGACTACAAGATATTAAGCTGATGGAACTACTGAAAATCAGAGTTAGACAACATAGATATGTAAGGATTGCTAAGGCTATTGCTCCTATTGGGGTGTTCTTAATAACTATCCCTGTGTCACAAATGGGAGAATCTGGGTAATGTGGGATCAGGAAAATTTAATATGATCATGCTAATCATGGAGGCTCAGTTCATCCATTGTGAAGTTAGAGCTACTACCTGTAATTTTCAGTGTGTTCTAACAATAGTGCATGGCTTCAATGCTGTGGATAAAAGGAGATCATTATGGAATAGTCTTCAGTTTATCTCGCACTTAATAAGTAAGCTATGGCTAGTGTGTGGGGATTTCAACTCAATATTAACTGCTACTAATAGAATGAGTTTTAGTGAAGTGAATGATTTTTCAAATTATGTCACTATCACTATATTGAGTGAAATGCAACGGAAAAGGGGATAATGAACTGCAACGGAAAGGGGATATTTTCACATAGAGAAACAAGAAACAGGTGGCTGATAGAGTTTGAACTAAAATTGACAAGGTCTTTGATAATTGTGATTGGATGATGTTATGGGGACATATTGTGTTTGAGTATGGCCTTCCTAATATCTTGATCATTCTCCATTGTCATTGTCATTAAAGACTACTAATCACAGTTTCAAAGTACCTTTTATACTCTTCAAATATAGGGTGCACATGCTCGATTTTTGGATATTGTTAATACCATCTGAAAACACCAATAGACTAGAGATCCTATGACGAATGTGTGGAAAAAACTCAAAGCTCTTAGACTAACTTTTAGGCAACTGAATCGGAGGGAATTCAAATCCATTTCACAGAATATTGAGCAAGCTAGAGGTGATTTACAAGTTGTGCAAACAAATCTTCCCAACATGATGATTCACAAATGAACAAGGAGAAGGAGTACTAATGAATCTAGAAAATGGAGTATGCTTGTAGAGATTTTAATGAGACAGAAATCTAGAGCCCAATAGATTCAGTTGGGAGATGTCAATACCAAGTACTTCTCAACAGTCATGCAAGAAATAAGTCAAAGAAAATTTGTGGAGCTCGCCTCTATCTCAGGTTCTAAATTAGCTGATCCCAATAACATTAAAGATGAGATTGTACAATTCTATAAAGGACTTATTGCCTCTTTGAGTTTTTCTTTGATGGCTGTAAATAAAGTAACAATGAGTAAAAGGCCAAAGCTAACACATGCCCAACAATTTTCTTATGTGAATATGTTACTGATAAAATATATCCTAAATGGTCTAGACTCCGTTGGAAATAGCAAATCACCAAGTATGGATATCTATAATGCTTACTTCTAGAAGAGAGCATGGAGTGTCATAAGATCAGAAGTCACTGCTGCTGTGAAGAAGTTCTTCGACACTGGTAAGATGAATAGAACTATTAATTGTACTTCTCTCACTTTAATTCCAAAAACTGACAATCCAGCCACTGTGAATGAGTATTGACCCATTACTTGTTGTACTGTTTTATATAATATATTATATCCAAGATAATTGCTTCTAGAATCTAGAAGTTATTTCCTCTATATGTGATGCCTATCTGGGTTTATCCCAGGTAGGAAGATATTTGATATTATATTCCTTGCTCAAGAATTGGTTAAATCTTACACTAGAAAGAATATTCCTTTTGATGTATGATTAAGATGGTGATAATGCTCAAACTCACACTTTCTGACAAAGTATGAAGTGAATATTTTCAATAAAGAACCCAACAAAGAGGTTGAGATCGAACCCACAATGAATATGGTAAGAACTAGACTAATATCGATACTTAAACTTGCTGGTGAGTTATATCCTAATTTGGGGGTTTATAGAAATCAATAGTAAAATAAGATTGCAATTGTGGTTGTTATCAAGATTTGCAAATAACTAGGGTAGGTGCTCCCCATGGGTTCATAACTACTTCGAGTATACACTCGTGATCAATCCCAATGCTTACTTGTACAATTGATAACCAGGGTTAATCCAAACGACTGGTTCGTCTCTATTGGATGACTATACTTAATCATCAGGTTAGGTCTCATGAGCAATTTCAAATTAACCGTTATCAATATATTCCGAATTAACTTTCCTGCGACTGCAACTCAAGTCATACAATGATCATAAAAATCAAGGCTTTATTGTAATTCTTTTTTCCTAATCTCTACTTCTCTAGGTTCAAGCAAATAAAGAATTCGAGCAAGTCCTAATGTTTCACATCATTAAGAAACATTTAAAGATGAAAACAATCAATACAAGAGTTTACATTGGTTTCGAATCACTTTGTGTAACTCTAGTTCGTTAATCCACCATGATTCCTACAATCCTACTTATGGAGGTTTTAGCCTCTCATGGTTGTAAGATTGTGATTAGTATTCATAGACAAACACATAATTGAATACTTATAACGATAATTAGAAGGAAAATATGCTTTGAATATTGCAAGAAAATTGTAATGCCCCGGAAATCCTAAAATCAGATCTGGGAGTTGAAATGGAGAAAACAGGATTTTCTACATCAGGTCACAGAACAAGTCGTCCTGTGACCCGTCAGCATGACCACGAGTCGTTAAGTAACTCATGGAGAGGAGTTTGACTTAAGTTGGAAATTTAAGTTTTGGGTAACCAGGGACATGACCACGAGTCGTGGTCAGCACCATGACTTGTTGAGTCAATCGTGGTCAAGGATAAGATGAAGGAAGGAGAAAATCGGCAGTCGTGGTGTCCCCCCTGGTGTATAGAGTTGAGTTTTTTCTAGTGCAGGTGACGGATGGCAGGCCACGACTCGTGTCCAGGGGCGACGACTCATCTAGTCCCTCGTTGGGACTGGCAATCTGTTTTTTCTTGCAAGTTTATTAAGAGCTTTTCCGTAATTCCTATGATCCTAAGGCGTAAACTACGTTGTTTTAAGCTCTGAATAGTGAGTTTTAAGAAGGGTAAGTTCATTCTAAACCATTCCTAATTCATGCATGCAAGTTTAGAAATCCAGTGGGGTGATCAAGTTCAATCTCTCAAGGTTCTTCCTCAATTATTCCTAGGGCAATCAGAGAAGTTGTAGAATCAGATTTTCTCAGGTATGTAAGGCTATGAATAGATGTAATTGTCCACACCCATGCCCAATTCCCTCTCAAATTATGATGTTCTAGTTGATGATTCCATGAGATTTTTTTCCCATGCATGAATTCCTAAGTTTCAATCATGGGTATGATCTAAGCATGTTTTAAATAATGAATTATGATTAATGGATAAATTTTACTATGTTTTCAATTATAAAAAATTTGTTTTCAAACTTTTCTAAACTATGATGTCCATCCATGAATGTTCATGAAAGTTGAGATCCATGAGATATATGTTCAAGTATGATGAGATATTTATGAATAAAGTATGATTTCGAAATACCCATGTTTATGTTCATGTTTTCAAAGTGGATCAAGTTGATTTTAAGAATGTTTAAGTATTGGGCAAGCCCATATGATCAAGTATGTTTTATGATTTCATGAACTAGCTTACCACATGGTTTTGGTGTCACGACTTCCATTATTTTCATCTTTTGGTATGGTTTGAGCCAAGGCTCCTGATGTTATGTTTTCAGATTTTTGCATGTATTATTGTATTCAGCTTCGTCACCAGACGATGGTTCATCTTCGTTGAAAAATGGTGGAGAGCAATGCATGTCTTTGGGAGTAGTGTCTAGCACTGAGTAGGCTAAGGGTCAGCCGACCCTATGCCTTGGAACTATGCGCCAACGTAGGTTATATATATTTTTGGGACCTCCTTTGTGAGCTTCCCTTGCCCCCAAGGGGTCTTCAGCTTGATATCAATATCATGGTTTCGTCCTTAGCCCTGGCAAAGCTTTGGACGGCTCTGTCCTCTTGAGTATAATAGTTGGGACCACGTAAGCTCTATCGTGGTAATGTCAGTTATATGACGAGTCCTCCCACTGTTCCTCATGATTTATGCATGGTTATGATTATGTACCTCGGCTCAAGTCATGTTTAATAAAGCTTCTCTCTTATGAATATGAATATGATTGATGTACAAATGTTTAGAAAACCTTGAGCCCTATGTTTACATTATGATATTTACGTTATGATCTTGTTGTTCTACTCTTATGAACTCTTATGTATTTAAACTGTCCGCTTTTCTTACCTTGCATACTCGGTACATTCCACATACTGACTGCATGTTCTATGCTATATCATTTCATGATACAGATCCAATATTCAGGTTCAGTCTCGCCGCTAGTCAGACTCCGGGAGTTAGCTTTCCTCAGCTTCAATTGGTGAGTCCATATCTTGCGAGGGCCCTTCTTATCAGTTGAATTACGTCTTTTTAATTTTTCAAATTATAGTGAGTTAGTTGGGGTCTTGTCCCATCAACTCATCGGTGTTGGAGGCTTTTTCAGACATAGTTGTATTTTAGCTTTAGACTCTTGTATGAAAATAGATGTTATGTTTTTGTTAGATTTCCGCTATGATATTTATGATGATCTCCGCTTACCTATGATTGAGTTAGATGTATGTTCATGACATGGGTCGACTTAGAACCTCTCGGGGTTTCTTGTCTCCTGTCTCAATCCGGGCCTATATTCAGGCCGTAACAAAAATATGATCAACAAAATCAAGAAGAATTGACAAAACCAAGTTTTGATCTCAATAACTGCTCCCCAATATTGTCTACTAACTTGATAATAATTCACAAATAATTAATTGTGAACCATCTCTCAATGTATTATCATATTTTTTTTTACTAAAAGAAACATAAAAGGTATTTATACAGACTATAGAAACTTTTTTCTAATCTAACAAAGAAATATCCAAATCTGGCACCAACACGTCCTACGACTCATCATACGACCCGTAACAGGATTGTACAGGCCGTTCCTTGCTCTCGCACATTCCTTGGCTGCTGCAGAATTAGCTAAGTGTTGATCCTAAGAGTCGTACAATCCATCCGTGGCTTGGCTTTGAGAACTTTGGCATCTCCTGAAGTTTTCTACGAGTGTCTTCGTATGCCTCGTACCTTTCTCCTACGACTCGTAACTGCTTGTTGTTGAGTTCTGCCAAATCTTTAAGACACCTGAAGCTTTCCAGGGCTCTTGGTATGGGTCGTAGGTAGATGCTACGATCCGTAGGTGCTACCCGTATCAGGAGACTTCAATTATGTAACTTTTTTTTTGAAGTATACCATGACTCCCAGTTACGGCTCGTACTGAGAGTCATACTTTGCCTTTGCGTTAATCCAGCCTTCTGAGCTTTTTCATGAGTCTCAGTATGACTCTTACAATCTAGGTACGACTCATACCGAGATCAGTACTTAGCTGATTTTCTGCACTTTTCTGCATCTTCTGCACATTTTTTCTTCAACACCTATTTTTCCTGAAACCAAAGTAAAAGTACCTCATATTCGTATAAACATACCTAAGTCCATGCTATTTTTTCAGTTTTAAGTGTCAAAAGTGTTGTAAACTCATAACATATCAACACCCTCAACTTAATACTTTTGCATGTTCCTCAGGCAAAGAAAACAAAAACTAAAAATGACACTCAACTAGAAAATACACCTAGGATACTACAGCCAACACCAATCAAAATTTGCACTATAAGCACAAACAGCTTTTGACCCTTTTTTCGGTAAATCAAATCAGTATATGCACATCAAATAAACACAAACCATGATAAACAGGGATCAATACATGTCATCTAGTTATTAGAAAATCAATTCATTACCAATGCTTTTCACATGGATAACTGCAGAATAAAACACAAACCATGTACCCTCTCAACAAATGAAGTCCCCAACTCACAGATATATGAAAATATAAAATGTGGGACTGAACATGTAAGACTCTCACTCTCACAAGGAAGTTTCAAATACTGCACATCGGATACCATAGGCTTGCCCTTATTTTCTCTACATCGACTCTTCGAACAGTTAGGCTAGGTCACTATAGGACGTTATTCGTCTTGTAATGTAGGCTTTTGGGCTGGGTATGATAAATATGGACTTTTTAGTGACTAAACCCTCCTTGTCACTACATATACGTGACTCCACTTTTTACTCATTTCACCCTTTGCACTTTTTCAACTTTTTCCTCCCTTTTCTCCATTTTTTATGCAATTGTATGGGTGTTATGTGTTTTCAACTTCTCATCTATTTTTCTCTTTTGTATCTTCTTTTCAATTTTTCTTTTTCAGCTCTTTTTTTCTACTTTTGTTACATCACACCTTATTTTTAACCCTTTTTCCTTTCTTTTCCTTTTTTTACCTCCCCATGATCTATGTACCCCTACTCTAGCCACCCTCAACTTAGGCATTTTGCTTGGGTTGAGGTTCACAATGTCCAAGGAGGGACCAGGACCAAAGCAGGTTCATATATAAAATGGTTAAGGTTAATCGATTAATCAAAGAAAAATGGTTCATTTAAGGCTCAAAATTAGGATCAAGGTAATCATATTATTCTGGTAGCGTAATTTAAGCTAAAATGGGCTAAACAAAAATGACCTATGATCCTTTCTTAACCAACCATCCTAAAACCTATGTAAAGACCAATTGAGCAAGTTCTAGATCCTTTACGCAGTATTGAACTAGGTATAGACCTCACTCACTCATGGTACATATTTTGCATTTATTCTACCTGTCCGGTTCATACATGTCTAACTATAACTACTCATGCTAATACACTAAATGACATAAAAAGATCCACAGAAATCGTGTTTTGCAATCATCAAGTACACAACTAACCCTCAAAAATTTTAAACAGGGTCAATTTTTTTAAAACTTCAAAACTAGTGTATTTTATTGGCTGAGCAATCCTAAGCTGCTTTGTAATTAAATAAAAATCCTAAACATACCAGTTCTACTAGATAACATGCCCGAGGGAAAAGAACACGACAAGAAAAATCCTCGGATGAATCCAAAATTCCTAAAAAAATACAAGTACACCCTATCCCCTTTTGAAAAGCATGCTTCCTCCCTGAAGCAAAGAATACAAAACATAAGGAAGGGAACATACCTGTGGTGCCCTAAGTGCTCCTGTAATCCTGTAGAGGTGGTACCTCCGCTGCAGTCGTGGCGCTAGCGGTGGTTGGCGCACTCAATGGTGTATCAATAGGGGGAATGATCAAGCCCTCAGCATAGTAGGCACCTCTGCTAACTCTGGAATGTTTGGGGTTAAATGTGGCTTCCACGAAGGGACCATGCCATCTGCAAGCTCGGCATGGGCAGTGGAGGAGCTACCTGCTCCTTTCTCTCTCTCAAGCAGCTCCGACCTATGCTCATCGTGAGTTTGCTGACTCTCCAATCTCGCCCGCTTGCTCTCTTTCTTTTCCTTCTTTCTCTTCTTCCTTAGGGTCTCATCTCCAACATCCTCAGAGACCCTATTTTTCCCTTTTCCTCCCTCAACTCCGGTCGGCTCCCAATATGCCACCAAATCAAGCTCAGCATCTATCCCCATGTCGAGGTCAAGAAGAGTGGGGCTGCTAGAATTTCTAGCTGTCAAGATGACAGCTCGGTCACTTGGCTCCAAAGAGCCCCAAACTCCTCATGGAGGCTACCAATGTCGGCCTGCTCGGCCATGTGCTCGTTGAAGTAACTCTCAAAATTATCTAGTCTGGTATGCAGGACCCATGCAGCTGCCTCAATCTCAGCCTTCACCTAAGGCTTCACATTCTCTACCATAGAATGTACCTTTTTCTCAACTACGGTCAGTCTCTTTGACATCTTTTGAAGAAATTCCTAAGGCACGAGCATGTATCCTGCTGGGGTCTAGATCAGAAGGCCCATAGGTGGTGCAACGGAGGTGCCTCTGAATGACCGACGTCTGTAGCCGGTGTCTCATCCTGCTCCTGTGAGGTGGGCATTCACCTACTCACCCCCAACTGCTTGTGGTACTGGGACTGTGCTAGAAAGTTGTGCTCTGCTCACCGAGTTCATTTTATCCCAGATCAATCCAATGTCTATTATCCATTGTCAGGATGCACCTTGAGACCTGCCTCCATACGTAGCCTGAATACAAGACTCGAGAATGGGATGGTAGTGTTTAATCCTACTGCCCGATCCAGGATCTTCTCCACAATAACCCTCAAAATGTTGATGGCATATCGTGACATGATAACGCCACCAATGCTGCTCTTTCTTCCCTGAGGTTATTGTCATTCACTGTCAGTGCCAACCTATGGCGAACTAGCGTCCAACAGGCTCTTGCTATGAAGTTCAGTGAATGCTTGGTGACCTGCTTTCCGCTAGTTACCCATTCTGCCTCCTCCTTATCTTTGGTTGATAACCCCAAACAACCACTAAATCTTACTCTTCCTCTCCTCAAGGCCTAACTGCTTGATTTTCTTCATGGTGTCCACCCGGTAGTCAAACTCCAGTGTAGTGTGGGCTGGATTAAACTGAGGCCCATATAATACCCGAGTAATGGTATGCTCAGATATATCAATAGTGTGGCCTTGCACCATGACGCTCTCCAACTTGGGCTGATCTTTGATTTTCTGCCCCTCTTTTTTTTCTATTCCGTGGTAGCCAAATAATTGGTATAGAACTCCTGAACGATCTCTGAAGTGTATCGATCCGGGGTTTTAGCCATGTACTCAAACCCGTATAGCTGAATATTTGCTTCATATCCTCCACCTCATTCAGTGCATTGGTGAGGATCTACGACTCTTCTTGAATACTCTGCCTGGGGTTATTCTTGATAGTGAGAGCAAGACCCTGTTCATAGATCTCCTGTGCACCTGGTACTCTCCACCAAATAGTACAATTCTCCTTAGGTGGAGTCTGCTCTTGCTCAGCATTGGCTGCCTCATCATTGGATCCAGATTCACTGTCTCCATCGTGGGATTAGGTCTCCTCGGACCCCTCATCATCACTAGAGCCACTACCAGACTCTTGGACCTGTTCCTTGGCTCCCTCCTCAGACTAGGGAGCACTGGAAAATGTGATAGTGGCTGCCTCGGCCTAGGCTTTAGCTTTGTCCCTAGTGGTTTAGGTCCTATTAGTGTCAGATGTATCGACCCTGTATTCCTCCATCGAACCACTAGGTGTGTTGCCAGCATGGTCAGATTCAGAGGAATCATCTATCAATGTCCTCTGAGCAGTTGTTTTGGTTGCCTTCCTCTTCTGAGTTTTGTACCTGTGGAGAAAAAGTATTAGAATCCAAATCTGAGAAAAAGAAAGCAAGAAAATATCCTTTGTAATATTCACAGGTCTACAGTACCAGTCGTACAAGAAAATATCCTTTGTAATTTTCACAGGTCTACAGTACCAGTCGTACCTAGAAGGTACGATCCATACTGAGACTCATAATGTCTCATATCAAAGTCACGACTCTTAGGTACCGTGAAGGTATGATTCATACCATGAGTCGTCTGAGCATACCCCCTGGAAACCCATGTTCTATATCTTTTCACGACTCATGGTATAACCTGTAAGTCGATTCCATGAGTCATAGGAAGGATCGTACTGTCACTTTTGGACTTGAACTGGTATAATTACTAGTACGACTAGTAGTAGGATACTCGGGCCGTACTAGATTTTGTACCAATTAATTATTACACATTTGTCCTGGGACAGTCTCAACGTGTCATCCTCCGAGTCGTAGGGTGAAACCATGAGTCGTAGGAAGGCTTTTGAAGCCTGTCCTTGCCTTATTTTCATGTCAGTTTGCAGGTGAATTCAATTTGTTTTGTGTACTCAGGATTCCCCAAGTCTAGGCATGCATTTTTCACATTTTTACAACTACCCAGTCCTTCCCCTTTGATTAACAACCCGTAACTCAATTTATAGCAGTTCAAATTCAAATTTTTTAGCCTGCTCTACTTTTACCCAGTCAATACATTTATTTTCCACATCAATGATCATTATCCTCCTATATTTTCATGCTTTTTGAGGACTCCCAGTTATTAAAAAAGTTTGCACAAACACAAAGGTCTCTTTAACCGATTCAAAGCATAATTACTTACTTGAATGTTGTAAATCTTGCTCACTTCATGTGTGTTAGTGACTGGGGTTAGAATCCGTCTTGAGCAGCCTTTAATCGAGCAAAAATCTTTGTCAATCAATTTTCTTCTTGAGTTATGGGTGTGAGGGAAGTTGTGGGAGTGTTCGTGAGTTGAGTTTCTAAGGCATGGGAGAAGGGTCTGAAATGTTTGAAGTTTAAATAGTTTTAGGAAAATTTTAAAAAATTGGGTCAAGTCGGGTCAATTTACACAATTTGGACCATCACGACTCGTATCACGAGTCGCAGGAAGGACCTATGACTCGTAGCAGAGATTTTAAGAAACTTACCTGTGGACCTACGAGCATATCGTACGACTCATACCTTGAAGGTACGAACCGTACCATGACTCGTAGGTCACTCTGAATTGAAGGTCCATACTTTGCATAGTTAATAACTACAGTGGGTACTACGACCCGTACAATGGAGTTTTGAGCCGTAGGACCAATCATACCCTGAACTTATGCACTAGGCTACATCTATGCTTCTCACCATGACTTGTACTACGACCCATATAATCCTCTTACAAGTCGTACTGAGGCTAGTAGCATCAGTCTGTTACGCAATTTTTCTGCAACCTATTTTTGTTTCACCTGCACACTAAGCTTATATAAGTCAATAAACTTGGGTTGACTTCCAAGAAGCTCTTGTTTTGAAATTGCGGCATGATGTAGGTGGTTTGATTACTCAGAATTCACCAAACCACCTCATGGGTTGTCTCCCAAGAAGCGCCTAAGTTAACGTCATGGCACGCCGCAAGTCTCTTGACTACTTAGACTTTGTCAAAAAACTCAGACTCACCCTCGATTGCTGAGACCACTCTATACTTCTTTGGTTGCTTCATTGACCGGTAGACATTGAAGGTGACCTCCTCTTTATTAAGTCTGAATTTCAGTTGGCTAGCCTCCACATCTACTAAAGCCCTCCCAGTGGAAAGGAATGGCCGCCCTAAAATGATAGGGACCTCAAAATCACCCTCGCAGTCAAGGATCACGAAGTTCGCTGGGAATATGAATCTGTCCACCTTGAAAAGCCAATCAAACAGGATCCCCATAAGATTTTTCATAGTTTGGTCAGCCATCAGTAGCCACATAGTGGTCGGTGTAGGGGCTCCAAAGCCCAGCTGCTTAAACACGGCTAATGGCATCAGATTGATGCTTGCTCCGAAGTTGCAGAGTGCCTTCACGAACTCAACATCACCAATAGTACATGGAATGGTGAAGGTACGTGGATCCTCCTTTTCCTGAGCAAAGACCCGTGAGGCTATGGAGCTACAATGATGCACATTATCCATGGGCTCATAGCTCATGGACCTTTTCTTAGTAACAAGGTCCTTCATAAACTTGGCGTATCCCGGCATCTACTCGAATGTGTCGACCAATTATATGTTTATAGATAATTGTTTTAGTATTGAAAGGAATTTTTGAAACTTATCATTTTCCGCCTTCTTCTTCATTCTTTGAGGGAATGGTGGCGGTGGTCGTGGGATAGCCTTATAGATCTGTGTGGCCCCATTTTTCTCTCCTTGTTTAGCTTCGGCTCCTTCTCAACAATTGGAGCCTCAGTCAACTCAGCATCTTCCTCATGGTCATGCTCAGCAACCTCTTCCTCTTCATCAATTATGCTCTCTTTCTTTCTTTGAAGCTCAACTATAACCGGTAGAGGGGGGGTCAATTGTGGTCTTTCCACTCCTAGTCATCACAGCCATGCAACGACATCACTCTCTGGATTTTGGACTGTGTTGCTAGGTAGTGTACCCTTTTGCCTAGGGTCCATATATGCTAACAGTTGACCCAACTATTGTTCAATCTCCTTAATGGCCTAACATGTGACTCAAGTCTCGAACTCATGCTAGACATATCTCCACAGATGTCTTTCAGCTGCTCATATGTTGATCTCACCATCTTGAGCATCTCAGCCACCATGCTCTCCAACTTTGACTGTCCAGCCTACCCCTCACGGGAATTAGGAGGCACGTACAATCCTACTCGGTCGTTGCAGTAACTATTATTTCCTCTCTATTCTCCCTCTCGCTCACGACCTTAGCTTTTGTCTTTGTAGACATTTCAATTGTAGCTATCTCTGCATTAGTTCTGACCTTGATTTATGGAACCTTGGAACCAAGTGTCCTGTCCAAACCCTTGGGCGTTGGCCTAGAAACCTGCCACCTGGTTGTCCAAGAAGTTTGCCTCCTCCTCGGAATCTGAATATCTGCCCTTGTTTCCTGTCCATGTGTTCCCATTTCCATTAACTTTTCTGGTCCCAACACCCATGATATGCTTCATGAGCAGGTCCAATGATGTACTCATGTGGGCCAATTCCTGATCACGTTCCTCCACTTTCGTTCGTCGGTCCGCAGTCAAACTAACAACATATGTACCAGCAGCTGCTTCCACTTCCTGAGTGTGCCATGCCCTATTAGTTTTCGTCACCCTATCAAGAATAGTGGTAGCTTGCTCCCAGGTGTGACTCATCAGTGCTCCTCCCTCATAGTATCTGCCACAACTTTAGTACTATTGTTCAATGACCTATAGAAAATCTCCAACAAACTATCATCAGGAATTTTGTGGTGTGGGCACTTGGTCAACTTCTTCTTGAATGTCAACCAAGTTTCACGCAGTGCCTCTGTTTTCAGTTGTCAGAAATTGTAGATCTCATCCTTAAGATGTAGCATCCTGGAGGGTGGAAAGAATCTCTCTAGAAAAGCTTATTTGAGCTCCCTCCAGTTGGTAATGGAGTTGTTGGAAACTACGATAACTATAAAATGGCTTCCCTAGACAGAGAGAATGGGAAGAGTCTCAGCCTTATTGCATCCTGACTGACACCAGGCAACCTTTAAGCCTTGTGTATCCAACAAAGTTCATTAAGTTCAGGTTGGCATCATTAGCTACGTGGCTGTTCGGGCTTTTCATCTTTGGGTATAAAGCTACACGCAAGTGTACATGATCGAACAAGTAGTAAAGTGACTTAAGTAAGCCAAGTATCGATCCCACAGGGACTGGGATAAGGTAACAATCTACTCAAGTGTACTATATTTTAACTCTAACAATGAAGACAACAGTGCAAAGGAGAGTTTGATATTTTAGTTTCTAATTTTATACTAATTATAAAACGAATATACAATTTGAGTTTGAACTATAAGTATGAGCATGCTGAGGTTAAACGAACATGTAGAGAAATAAATTATCAATATAATGTGGTTAATCTTTCCTCCGGTTGCTAGTCAAGATCTATTGCCAATGGATTAAAACTCTCGTATTTAACCCTACTTAAGAATCATTAACCGTCCACCTACATTTCTGTGATTAAACAAAATTCATGTTCTAGCCATACAAAACCGGTTCCTTAATTGACTAATACGACTTTCAGGTATATTTCTATCCTGAAGGTAAATCAATTCTCAATTTTCCCAAACTAAGAAAAGATCATATCCTATTGATTCACAACTTTCCAATTTCTTGCTCTCTCGAGTGAAACCAGACTTTTTAGATATACATTAACATTGGCCACACATTAATGCAGTAAGAACAAGAATCAATAGAACAACCATGGAAGAAAAGATGAAAAACCCAATTGATCAATAACTACATTTCAATACAATTGTTCTTAACCTCAGCAAGAAGAGGATTTAGCCACTCATTCATGGATTAAACATCGTTAAATGAGTGTTAAACATACAAGCAATTGAATTAAAGAAGAAGGAGATAGAGAAAAACCCTGAGATTTTTGTCCCCTCAACTGCCTGTAACCCACGTTCTTGCTCCACCAAGTCAGAATATTGAAAAATGAACCTAAGTGTTCTATTTATACTAGTGGGAATTTTATCCGGAATAACAAGCAACTTGTCACGGAGTGCATCGTGGAGCACTGCCTCCGTGACACGCCACTGACACGGAGCCTCACTGGAAATTGACTGTCCAGGTAATAAGGCCCAACGTGGCACAGCGTGCAACCCAGGGCTAGGCCAACGTGCCACGGCCCTAACGCGCACCCACACTAGAATTTGGCCAAAAATTCCTTATCCAGGCAGAAGGCCTCCGCGATGGCAGCGTGACACGGCTCCATCGCAGAGCCCCTTTAATTTGAGCCGTCCAATGCTATGTCCTTTGCTAACATCCGAGTCCAACCTCGATCTCTCCCAACACGCATTTTAGCTTCACAAAATTATATTTCACCTGCAAAACAACGCTAATCATGTTGGTTAGTATAAATTCACATTTTATTATAAATCACATGAGAATGTATAAACATTGATAGATAAACAAGGCTAAAATGACACATTTGAGTATCACTTGGGCATATAAATTTGCCCAAGATCACTTACCCCACACTTAAATCCTTGTTCATCCCCGAACAACAATCTTACAACTCATGCACTTTACACCCCCTCCTGGCTACTTTGGTTCGACAATTCAGGCTACGGCCATACCGATTATTCAACACAACAAATCATCAAGAAAACACACATGGTCTTATCAATGCAATGACCTTCAACACATCAAGACCTCCTAGACTTAAGAATCGACTCTCGATATTGGCAAACTCATGCAAATCAGCTGATCAAGATATCCGACACGAAAATTAATCTCTCATCAAGCATGTGCCCTCACAATGCAATAGAATTTTCCCTTTTTTAATCACATGAACTCTAACGGTTACATGCAGGGGCATATAAACACAATTTCACTCTCTCTCCCAAAAGAATTCACATGCATCATGTCATGAACCATAGGCTTGCCCTTAGTGTATTACTCCACTAATATAAGGAAATGTGATGTAGGATCACGTAGGACTTTAACGGGTTGTAATGTAAGCTAGGGAACTAGTAAATATTGGGCTAGCCAATCATAGCCACTAGCATCCTTAAGCGCCTTTTCAATACATCCCATCAAACTCATGGGCATTGTTTCTTCCTTCATCCTCCCATTCTTGAAGTCTGTCTTTAGTTTGGCCCATATCTTTAAGCACACTTGACTCGATAACAAAGATTATTCAGACACCTTCATTATATTTTATTTATAACAAGTGCACCTTCAACCTTTTCTTTCCTTTCATCACTCTGCTTTTCTTTTCTTTTCACCATTCTCACTCTTTGACACTTTAGGAAAATTATTTTCTCTTCTTAAGCGCTTTTGAGTTTTGGATCAAATTTACGGCTAATGAAAAGAAGGGGTTAAGCTCGATTTACACATTTTGACACAAGAAAAAAAATAATAGGCTAAAGGCTCAACGGGCTAACTAGTGTGTACATTCAAGGTGGGTACAATAATGAAAAAGAGAAACTTTCGGTTAACACAAAGAAATGCCTACATCCTTTCCTACAATACACGTCCTTCATTTCATATCGTACACACACCAGGCAAGTTCTAGACACTTCACAATAGCATGGAATAACAAAACCTCACTTCACACTTATTGCACATGCTCAATTCAAGACGTATTCACAGACTCTTCAATCATCTAATTACAAGAATTCAAACATTAAGCCTCAATCACACTGAATCGACTCTATGGCCTAGGTATCTCAACATATTTACAAAGTTGCATGCTTTCATACGAATCACCTTTGCATTTCAAATATCATGTACGACACGCAACCAGAATTCCGCAACCATAAAGTAACTACAGGTTTTGGGATGCAACCCACAAAAGAAAACAACTGAAAAATAAATGAAAACTCTACTCCTAACGACTACATTTCCCTTAAGACGATCGTCATCCATCCATCATAGGGAACGGTCACTAACTAGGACTTCGGTTCAATGGGACCATTCTCGGTAAAAGAACCGAAAATAAATGTCGAGAAACCCAAGAATTGAAAGAAAAGAAAATTTTAAAATATCGATCATTTCGATAAACAAAAAAAATATGTACAAAATCAGCTAGCAAAATATTCAGCAGCGCACAATAGTTTCACATTTAATTACAATACAAAACAAAAACTTCACAATCACAAATCATAGGGTCACAAAATTTTTCATCAGGCACAACAACAGAACAGAACATACACAACAACACAACCAGCACCTAACTACTCCCACCCCACACTTATCTCGAACACTGTCCCCAGTGTTCATAAAAATTAACATAGCACAAAAAATGGGTGGCGGAACTCCCTGATCAATCAAAATACTCCACTTCTTCATCAGGTGCTGCTGCTTCGTCTCCCATGTCTAAATCACCCCCATCGTCATCATCGGACTCCACATCAGAGTCCTCACGACGTGTCTCCTCATCTGTGGGGACATCATCATCCATGGGCTCTACAAAAGCTGGCCCCACTCGGCATAGAGCCCTGGCATTTTCGCCAAAAGGGTAGTCTAGCTCGAGCTGCCATAGCTCCTCTTCTGTCGCCGGCCTCCCGCCTATTCGCAGATGGAGCATCTGCATCCCGTACATGCGAGCCATGTACTGATCATCTCGAGAATGTCGCTCGGCTAGTGTAAGCACTGGCCCATGGGTGGTGTCAAGAGCCTTAGTTTTGGTGACATCTAAGGCCCACCGGTCCATCTGCGGGATATAGTCAAGGGCCTCTTCCTCAATGTCCATCCCCCTCAGGAACGTGGTGAGTAGTCCACCAAATCCATATCTGTGCCCCTGATGCAAACGGGCTCTCTTCATGGCGGAGATAATCACCGCCCCCACGTTGATCTCTAGCCCTTTCATCAGGGTGTACACCAAGCATACACGATCCCGGGTTACATCCGTCATATGCACCCTCGGGATTAGGCAGGAACACACGATCTTAAGCCATATCCTAGCTTCCCTGTTAATCTGTGAGTAGGGCAAAGTCTGATGGTAACCCCTCTCCTTATGTCTGCTCCACCTAGCCGTCGATCGAGATCCACACAAAGTGCGTCTGATGTCCGCATATGGTGGAGTGATATTCAGCTGTCGAAGCACGTGGGCGTCTGTGTCCCGCGCCCCTAAGACAGCATTGAGGTGGTGGGGCTCAAAAGTGACTATTTGCCCCCTTATTTTGATGGTGTGACTTCTGAGAGTCGGGTTCCAGTTGGCGTAGAATTCCCGAATCAAGTGCAAGTTGCATTCTTTAGGCTCTTCAAAAATGAAGTTCAGCCCAGCTGCCTCGATCCTCTGGACAATCCTGGGGAACTCCTGTGCCAACGGTTCCCTTGCTATGTGTTCCTCGGGGAAGTACTTTTTCTCCTTGTTCTTTGCATACCACTTCTTCCCCTCCTCTGTCACCCACCTGGTTCCATATTGACGGCGTTGGCCGCGTGGAACCGTTGGTGCTGCTGGGACCGCTGTGCCCAGTCTGATTCTTTTTCTTCCAGCGCCAGATGTTGATGCGCCTTTTCCCTTGTCTTGCCTGCTTGCCATTTTTCCTGTCAACCCAAATAGACAAGATCAATGTTCAGCCAATTAAAATTTGCTTCGACTAAGGTTGGGTTAAGCTAGGCTACCCCACACTTAGTCCTTAGCCAAAATTACAACATTAAGGCAAGATCGTGCTTACTTACACAAACAAACAACAAAACATAACAAATATGCTTAGTGCATTTGGAGAATTCGACGGTATATATTCTATGTACTACTCAGACTTCGTACAGCTAGCCACAATCATTACAATCGATAACATTTTATCCCATAGCACTTAGCAAGGAGAAACAAAAGAAAAATTTAACTACATGATCCTCTACAATTCACCCAATTCTTGCAAATTCCAATATCCTTCACCCGAGAATCCATCGGTCTTTTAGCATAGTAACAGTTAGCACATCGACTCATCTCACTCAACATGTACAACCCAGCATGAATTTCACTAGTTCAACTAAATTTTTCCCTTTCAAAATCAAAGGCAAGCCCTAGCTATGATTTTATCAAAAATTCAATTAAACTATGTAATTAACGAGTTCAAGCAATCACAATGATACTCCGAACATCAATCAACAATAATTCAATTGAATTTAAGCTTAATTTCTACTTAGGGCAAGTTTAGCTCATATCACATGTTCAATCTCGAAGAAAATCGACAAGAAATGAGATAGAATTGAAGAACATACCTTAAATTCGAAGAATTGATGAAAACTCGATGAAATTCTTGGCCTAAGTCCGTGTCACATTGAGGGGGAAGGGGTTTTTGGGAGGTTGGTCGCGGAGGATATGAAAAATGAGGAAAATGGAGGGGGAATCGGGGTTTAAAAGTGGGAAATTCACGCGGGTCACCCGGCGACTCGGTGTGACCCATCGCGATATACACTTCAACGTGTCACGGAGGGTAACGTGGGAGCATGCCCTCCGTGACACGGAGCTGTCGCGTGGGTGTTCTGGAATTTTAAAAATTCCAAATTTACACCTCAACGTGTCACGGAGGGTAACGCGGAGGCCCTCCTCCGTGACACGGAGCCATCGCCCTAGCTCACTGTTTTGCCACTTTTTATTATTTTTCATGCCTCGAATTTTCCTTTGCGATCCCTTGAACATTTATCCTCCGTTCAACCTGAAATACATCTTACAGCAAGAAATTGGTTAGAATTATAGGTTTCACTCAAAATAAAAATAAAAACAAAAATAAAAACTAAAAATTTTGTTGTTAATCAAGAAAAAAAAGAAAAAAAGAAATCTATTCACAATTTACAAAGAAAAATTTCACGGGTTGCCTCCCATACGGCGCCTGGTTTATCGTCGCGGCTCGACGTCATTCAGCTCAGTCATCTTCTAGGGTGACGGACGTTTTCTCTCGACCACCGTACTCACCCCAGAGTGCTTATATCGCTCTGGTGGTTTTCCCAATAACTCTCGTGAATCACTTATCTGCGCATCATCACCTCGATCAATCACATTGATCACCGAGAGTTCCTCGTACACAGTTGGGAGCTTGGTGGCCTTGTATACATCAAACACTTCCACCTTGTCGTGTGCTCGCATGGTTAGCTGCCCTGCAGCTACACAATCAGCGCTTTACCGGTCACCAAGAAAGGACGTCCCAAAATAAATTGGACTTCCGCGTATGGCTCAAAATCCAGCACGACGAAATCCACCGGGAAGATAAGGGAGCCCACTTGCACCAGCACATCCTCCACAATGCCATCAGGTCTGGCTAAGGACCGATCTGCTAGTTGCAAGATCACTGTTGTTGGTCTAGGACTCCCTAGACCCAGCTTCTTGAATACCGATGACGGCATCAAATTAATGCTCGCTCCCAAATCACATAATCCGTGAGCTCGAATACTCTGCCCAATTGTAATTTGTATAGTAAAGCTCCCAGGATCTTTGAGCTTTGTGGGCAAACGGTTTTGTATCCGGGAAGTGCACTCCTCTGTGAGAGCTACCGTAGCATACTCAGTCAACCGACTTTTGTTCGCCACAAGGTCCTTAATGTACTTTGCATATTTCGGCACTCCCTGCAAAACATCAACAAGAGGTAAGTTAATATGTACCTGTTTCAGCACCTCCATGAATTTCTTGAAACATGCCTCCTCCTTGTGTTTCTTTAATCTTTGAGGGAACAGGGGTGGTGGTCTTTCTGATTCATCTTCCTTTTTCTTCCCCCTCTCATCACTTTGCTCCCTCTCAACTTCTGCTGCTCCAGATTGTTGAGGTGGTCTTTCTGGTTCCACCTCTTCAGCTGCAAACCACTCCTTGTGGTCACCGCATTCACCTGCTTGGGATTGGGATCTGTGTCGCTCGGAAGTCCTCCTCTAGGCCTGGTATTTTGGGCTCCAGCAAATTGCCCAAATTGATATTCAAGTGCCTTAGTAGCTAACTGGTTGTTCTTTACCTCGGCTGCCAATTTCACATAGTCAGCCTGCAATTGAGCTTGGTTAGCTATCATTGTCTTGAACATCTCCTCAATACTAGGTGATGGTGGTGGAGGAGGTGCATTGTTTTTTCTATATTGTGCCTGATAGTTCTGATGACCTCCTTGATTCCTCTGCGCCCCCTGACTGGAACTTTGCCCTTGATGGTTGTTGCTACCCCAAGAGAAATTCGGGTGATTCCTCCAGTTGGAATTGTAGCTGTTGCCATACTGTTGGTGGTTGTTCCTCTGTACATTTCCCACAAAGTTCACCGAGTCAGGATTTTCTCCACAACACTCAGCTGAGTGCTCACTACTCCCCCACACTTCACACCAAATCTGCTGCACTACATTCACCGGGGCTTGAGTCTGGTTCATTGTCATGTTACTGAAGTGGGTGTTGAGTTGATTCTGTAAAGCAGCTATCTGTGCAGCAATAGCTGTAAAACCATCCACTTCTAGAACTCCTGCTGCTTTCCTTGTTCCTCCTCTTGACGAATCAGCATTCCACTCCGGATTGCCCTGCGAAATACGGTTTAACAAGGTATACAGCTCCTCATAAGTTTTCTCCAATGCTTGTCCCCCAGCTGCTGAGTCTAGCAAGATTTTTGTGTGGGGTTCCAAACCCTCTATAAAAGTGTGCACCAGCATATCATTGGATTAATGATGATGAGGACAATCCCTCAACATGGACTTGAATCTCTCCCAAGCTTGATATAGATTCTCTCCTCTCTCTGTTTGAAACTTAGAATTTGACTTCTAAGTCTTGCTGTTTTACCGGATGGAAAAAATCGTATCAAGAATTTCCTTGCAAGATCATCCCAAGTAGTAATAGAATTTGGTGGCTCAGCTTTCAACCACCTCTTGGCTTCTCCCAATAGTGAAAATGGGAACAATGTAAGCCTAACATAATCTGATGACACTCCAGCGGGGATGTAAGTGTCACTTATCTCCAAAAAATTTTGGAGATGCTGCTGTGGATCCTCATGAGGGAGACCTGTGAACTGCCCGCTGGTGTGCAACAATTGCACCATGTTTTGCTTGAGCTTGAACCTCCCTCCTGGCTCAGGTTTGCGGATGCTAGATGTGACATTGTTAGCATGTGGGATTGCCACCTCGCGAACCGGCCTAGCTGCTACTTCCTCGGGCACTAACATTGCCCGTACTACTGGTGGATTCTGTTGTTGCTCCATAATTGTTTGTCTGAGCAACTGTAGCTTTCTCTCTAGAGCTTCTCTCCGCTGACGATGAAATAGTCTTTCAGGCTCTAAATATGAGTCCACCAGCTCCTTGTTTCTTGCCAGTGTTCAACAGTATTTCTGCAAAATACAGGCTAAGACCAAGTTGTCAACACTAAGAAAAAAAATATAGTAAATTAACACATAAGAAAAATTCACTAATTGCCAGTCCCCGGCAACGGCGCCAAAAACTTGTTCGGGCTTTTCTGCTTTGGGTATAAAGCTACACGCAAGTGTACGTGGTCGAACAAGTAGTAAAGTGACTTAAGTAAGCCAAGTATCGATCCCACAGGGACTGGGATAAGGTAACAATCTACTCAAGTGTACTATATTTTAATATAACAATGAAGACAACAGTGCAAAGGAGAGTTTGATATTTTGGTTTCTAATTTGATACTAATTATAAAATGAATATACAATTTGAGTCTGAACTATAAGTATGAGCATGCTGAGGTTAAACGAACATGTAGAGAAATAAATTATCAATATAATGTGGTTAATCTTTCCTCCGGTTGCTAGTCAAGAACTATTCCCAATGGATTAAAACTCTCGTATTTAACCCAACTTAAGAATCATGAACCGTCCACCTACATTTTTGTGATTAAACAAAATTCATGTTCTAGCCATACAAAAACCGGTTCCTTAATTGACTAATACGACTTTCAGGTATATTTCTATCCTGAAGGTAAATCAATTCTCAATTTTCCCAAACTAAGAAAAGATCATATCCTATTGATTCACAACTTTCCAATTTCTTTCTCTCTCGAGTGAAACCGGACTTTTTAGATATACATTAACATTGGCCACACATTAATGCAGTAAGAACAAGAATCAATAGAACAACCATGGAAGAAAAGATGAAAAACCCAATTGATCAATAACTACATTTCAATACAATTGTTCTTAACCTCAGCAAGAAGAGGATTTAGCCACTCATCCGTGGATTAAACATCGTTAAATGAGTGTTAAACATACAAGCAATTGAATTAAAGAAGAAGGAGATAGAGAAAAACCCTGAGATTTTCGTCCCCTCAACTGCCTGTAACCCACGTTCTTGCTCCACCAAGTTAGAATATTGAAAAATGAACCTATGTGTTCTATTTATACTAGTGGGAATTTTTTCCGGAATAACAAGCAATGTGTCACGGAGTGCATCGCGGAGCACTGCCTCCGTGACACGCCACTGACGCGGAGCCTCACTGGAAATTGACTGTCCAGGTAATAAGGCCCAATGTGGCACGGCGTGCAACGCGGGGCTAGGCCAACGTGCCACGGCCCCAATGCGCACCCACACTGGAATTTGGCCAAAAATTCCCTATCCAGGCAGAAGGCCTCCGCGATGGCAGCGTGACACGGCTCCATCGCGGAGCCCCTTTAATTTGTGCCGTCCAATGCTATGTCCTTTGCTAACATCCGAGTCCAACCCCGATCTCTCCCAACACGCATTTTAGTTTCACAAAATTATATTTCACCTGCAAAACAACGCTAATCATGTTGGTTAGTATAAATTCACATTTTATTATAAATCACATGAGAATGTATAAACATTGATAGATAAACAAGGCTAAAATGACACATTTGAGTATCACTTGGGCATATAAATTTGCCCAAGATCACCCACTAAACACCCCCTTCATGTTCAACAGTTGAATCATGGTGCTAGTGATGTCAAACTTTGCCCCAGCAGGTAAAGGTGGTGGTACAATAGCTCCGGTTGACCCGATTTCATCAATGTATGGGTCATCCTCACCAAATAACTAAGGGGCATATCTCTATTCTCTATTTCCCGTTCCATGGCGACCAGCATTGACAACTTCATCTCGAGCATCATCGCCTTCCTGAAGTGCAGATTGCCGGCTATCCCGACTTGCCTAGCTTCTTTAGAAAGACGGGCATCTCTCTGCTCTTCGTTCTCCATCCTTCGCAGTGTTCTCTCAATTTTGAGATCCAAAGGAATCAGGGAGTTTCCACTTCATCAAGTACTTAACATTCACCAAAAGACCACATGTGATTGTCAAAAATAAAAAGAAAACATAATTAAGGAAATAACAATCAAAAGTTAAATACAAGCAAGTAATCTATCTTAGCCGTACTCCTTGGCAACGACGCCACTTTTTCATAATTCTCAAACTCACACTTCCTGATAAAGTATGAAACGGACATTGTCAATAAAGAACCAAACAAAGAGGTAGGGATCGAACCCACAGGGAATATGATAAGAACTAGACTAATGCTAGTACTTAAACTTGTTGCTGAGTTATCTCCAAATTGGGGGGTTTATAGAAATAAATAGTAAAACAAGATTGCAGTTGTGATTGTTATCAAGATTTTCAAATAACTAGGGTAGATTCTCCCCATGGGTTCATAGCTGCTTCAAGTATACACTCGTGATCAATTCCAATACTTACTTGTAGAACTGATAACTAGGGTTTATCCAAATGACTGGTTCATCCCTATTGGATGACTATACTCAATCACTAGGTCAGGTCTCATGAGCGATTTCAAATTAATCGTTATTAATATATTCCAAATTGACTTTTCTGCGATCGTAGGTCAAGTCATACAATGATCAAGGCTTTGTTGTAATTCTCTTTTCCTAATATCTAATTCTCTAAGTTAAAGCAAGTAAAGAATTTGGGCAAGTCCTAACCTTTTGCATCGTTAAGAAATGTTTAAAGATGAAGAGAATACAATAAAAGTGTTTATCATTGGTTTTGAATAACTTTGTGTAACCCTAGTTTGTTAATCCACCATGGTTCCCACAATCCTAGTTGTAGAGGTTTTACCCTCTCATGGTTGTAAGATTGTGATTAGTATTCATAGACAAACACATAATTGAATACTTACAATGATAATTGGAAGAAAACCTACTTTGAATATTATAAGAAAATATGATCAACAAAATCAAGAACAATTGAGAAAATCAAGTTTTGATTTCAAGAATTGCTCTCTAATATTGTTTACAAACTTGATAATAATTCACAAACAATTAATTATGAATCGTATCTCAATGTATTCTCATATTTTTTTACTAAAAGAAACATAAAAGGTATTATACAGACCATAGAAACCATTTCTTAAGCTAATAGGGAAATATCCAAATTTTGCACCGACACGTCCTACAACTCATCATACAGCCCGTAATAGGATTGTACAGGTCGTGCCTTGCTCTCGTACATTCCTTGGCTACTGCAGAATTGGCTAAGTGTTGGCAGCTGGTACAACTCGTACCATGATCCTACGAGTCGTGCAATCCATCCGTGGCTTGGCTTTGAGAACTTTGGCATCTTATGAAGTTTTCTACGAGTGTCTTGGTATGCCTCATACCTTGCTCCTACGAATTGTAAGTGCTAGTTGCAACTTGAGTTCTACGAAATCTTTAAGACACCTGAAGCTTCCCACAGCTCCTGGTACGGGTCGTAGGTAGATGCTACGATCCGTAGGTGCTACCCATATCAGGAGACTTCAATTGTGAAACTTTTCTCTAAAGTATTCCACGACTCCAGTTACGGCTCGTACTAAGAGTCATACTTTGCCTTTGCATTGATCCAATCTTCTGAGCTTTTTCACGAGTCTCAGTACGACTCATATTAAGATCAGTACTTGGCTGATTCTCTGCATCTTTTGCACATTTTTTCTCCAACACCTATTTTTCCTGAAACCAAAGTAAAAACACCTCATATCCCTATAAACATACCTAAGTTCATGCTATTTTCTCAGTTTTAAGCGTTAAAAATACTGTACACTCACAACACATCAGATAGACCTTTAAAAATCCTATTATTTAGTGAAATGACCACACCTGGGACAAATTTTAGATGAAGTTAATTTTCCTAAATAGTTCACTAGGTGGATATGGTTGTGTATGAAGATTGTTAATTATTTATCTTAATTAATGGTGAACCAATAATCCTTTTTTATGTAGCTAAAGGACTAAGGCAAGGATATCATATCTCTACCTTTATTGTTTGGCCATGAAGTATATAAGTAGGAAATTGAATGAGTTAAAAGAGGATAGAATCTTCAAGTTCCACCCTATGTGCTCTAGATTGGTAGTGACTCATCTCTCCTTTGCAGATGATTTACTTTTGTTCTCAAAGGGTGACCTAGAATTTGTATTACATCTTCACAGACTCTTCATGGACTTCTCATTTGCCTATAGTCTTCAAGCGAATTATGTCAAGAGCTTCATTAATTTTGGAGAGGTCTCTCGATCTCTTAAAAATTCAATCCTACACTAGTTAGTATACTCTAATAGTGAGCTACCTTTCAAGTATCTTGTTATCCCTCTATCTACAAAGAAGATCTCTCTCCTAAAATGGTAACTTTTGATTAATAAAATTGTAATTGGAATCTCCTATTGGACTGCTAAGAAACTCTCATGTGCTGGAAGAATTCAGTTAGTTCAAACAATATTATTTGACATCCAAGTATATTGGTCTCAAGTGTTTGTTTGAACTGCTAAAATCATAAGCACAATTGAGGCATATTGTAGAAGCTATCTTTGGTCTAGGACCAATATAATTACTCAGAAAGCTCTAATTGTTTAGGGGAAGGTTTTCACTCCCAAATCTATTGGGGTATTATCACCAAGTAACCTCAGCCTATGGAACAAGAAAAAGCCTGTTGGGATAATTAACAAAAAGATGACAGATTGTGGATAAAATGGCTGCATGTTTATTACATTAAGAACTAACATTTTATCCATGTTCCTATTCCTCAACAAGTAGGATAGATTTTTGAAGTAAGGGCCTCAATGGTAATGAGTGAACATATAAATAAAAAAGAAGTTTAATAACAAAACATGCAGTTTAATTAAATAATATTATTGCAGCTGCTTGGGGAGCATAAGAGGATAATCTAGAAGAACTCGAGGTGTAGTAATGATGCTAGACCTAAAACTCAACTTACTCTTTGGCTCCAAATGCATGGTTGATTGTCACAATTCGAGTGTGGACCTTGAATCGAGACACAGAACTTAGAACTATGAATGGCTCCAAGCTAACCCATGAAACATACATTGCATGATGATGAGCATAATTAAGCGAAAATAAATTATGAACACAATATAAGCGGAAGTCTGCAGATCATAAAAACATAAGTGTAGATAACGAGTCAACAACGCTGGACCATTTATACATAACTCTCTGAAAAGCCTCTAATCATAAGATGAGTTGATGGGACAACACCCCAACTAGCTCGCAAAGTCTGAAACTAAAAGACATAAGACGAAGAGATATAAACCAAAACTGCCATCCTTGGATCATGAGGACTCACCAAAATTGGGATGGTATTGGACTAAAGCGGGAGCGAGCTAACGTTAGGGCTGAGACTAATCACCCAATCATATATCATGAGATAATATAACATAGAGTATGCGGTCAGTACTTTGAATGTACTGAGTATTTAGAGAAAGTAAAACACACTAGTAAAACAATAGTCTGAAACATGAATATAAAACAAGCTAGCACATGAGCGTAAGGGTAACATGCTAAAATCATGATCGTGAGATAGTCATAAACATGAGTTATTCATCATACGCTGAAGTGCAGTGGGCGGGTCGTCCCAAGCTTGCCAAGGAAAGGTACAATTAAGGCGTGATATCGCTCCTGAATCCTTGTAGGGTTTGAACATGAATATATACCTGCGGTGGCATGTAGTTATGATGTTCGGGGTTTGCTTGAACCCCTAGCCTACTCGGTGCTAGAAACTACTCTAAAAAATATGCACATGACTCATAGTCAACACCGTGAAAACATACTGAATCTTGCATAGGCTTGTCTAATTCATGAACTCATAATCTTACTTGACATACGCGAAATAGTCATGAGAATAATGCCACTGAGTTGTCCATGATAAATACTTGAGTATCATAAAAATCACACATACTTGAATAAATAGTCATAACTGAAATCATATGCTAATATAATACCCTGAAGGTCCCTAAGACTAGACTCGAAATTTGTATTGTGATCAGCAGAAAAAGTTTGAAGAATGCCTCAGAACGACTTGTTGTACGAGTCGTGGGAAGTAGTAACCGATCATAGGTTCTAGTCGTGGTGAAATTTTTGGTTGACAAGTCCAGGACCAACGAGCCATGGAGTGACTCTTGGGTCCCAAAAATGGGTCGTTAGTTGTCATTTGGTTCTGCATTAACAGGGTGGAATGTACGAGCTGTGGTGCGACTCATTGTGAGGAACAACGAGTCGTGATTAGTACTCGTGGGAAGGTGCAGCAAAAGTTGGTGCAGTGACAATGAATGGTCTAATGACCTGTTGCCACATGGTACGACCCCTTGCTAGTGTCCATAGTGGAAATTCCAGAAGCTATACTTGTGGAGTTAGTGGTGATGACAAGAGGACACAATGGGGTGTTGTGTCGGGTAACGACCTGTCCTGTCGAGTCGTCGTTCGAATGCCTGAGAATTGAGAAACTTTGGAAGGAAGTAATGAGTCGTTGGATCGAGGGATGACTCGCTGGTTGAGTCATGGCATCTGGCAGTGTGATTCTTTTGCGAAATTAGTAAGGGCATTTTCGTAATTTCTAAGCTCTTAATCCCTAAACTATGTCATTTTAAGCTTTGAAAGAAATGTATTAAGGGAGTTTAATCTATTCTAATTCATTCAACTCCCATGCATGCAATATTAGAAGTTTCCCTTTGAAGATCAAGCTTGAAAATTCCTCAATTCTTTCCTCAATTCTTTTGGGCTTTCAAAGTCAAGTTTAGATTCAACTTACCCAGGTATGTAGGAATGAGAGTTTTCTTTCACTCTTATGCCCATATCTCTCCTCAATCTCATGAATTAAAGTCTTAATTCAAGTTGATGATCCTATGGGGGTTTAACCCAATTTCATGAAATTCTCTACGATTTGTTTATGGGTTAATACCTTCACATTTCAAAGTATGTTTTAAGATTCATGGGAAGATGTATTTTGATTATAAATTCATGATTTCAAGTTTTAGAAAATTATGCCCAATTTTTCAAGTTTCATGAATAGTCAAGTTTATAATTCATGATTTCAAGTATGATGAGATATCTAGCATAAATAAATATTTGCAAATTACCCATGTATGAATGTATGATTTTGACTTATGATGTCTATTTCAAGTATGCATGATTTTAAGATTTTGGAGACGCCCACACAAGTTAAGCATGTTTTCATGATTTAGCACACATCTATAAAATCAGCTTACCATATGATTTTTGTCACGACCCGAACATAGGCCCGAATCGAGACACAGGACAAGGAGCCACGAGAGACTCCAAGTCGACCCATGGCATGAATATACATCTAACTCAATCAATAAAGGCGGAAGAATTAACATAATAGCTATAGTAGAAGTCTAAGCATAACATAACATCAGAACCGGAATTCACATCATACATGACAAGCTGATTACTATGTACAGTCTGAAAGCCTCTAACATATCTGATGGGTTGATGGGACAACACCCTAACTAACCCGACAAGTCTGAAACCGGATAAAGAAATAACAACCACGAATACTGAATGTCCTCAGAGGATAAGGACTCACTAATGCTAGCTGGACAGGTCTGAGTGGGATGACAAGGGCTAAGGATGTGCTGATAAAGATCCCTCGGACCTGTATCATCAGACGATACAGCATAGAGTATGCAGTCAGTACATGGAATGTACCGAGTATGCAAGGTAAGTAAAATGGACGTTTAAAATACATAAAAGTGCATAAGAGTAGGACAACATCATCATAACATAAATATCATAATGTAACATAAGACTCAAGGTTTCAAAACATTCGTAATCATTCATAATCAACTCTAGAGAGAAAAGCTTTATTAAACATGTCTTGAGCCAAAGTATATAATCATAATCATACATAAATTGTGAGGAACAGTGGGAGATTCTTATAACTGACATACCCCATATGAGCACACATGAAGCCCGACCTGTAAACCCTAGACGAGAGGGTGTTCGTACCTTGCCAAGGGTAGAACCATGAAAGGCGTGATATCATACATGAAAGGTCTATTTAGGGCAAAAGGGGACAGTCTCAAGGGAGGTCCCATCATGACCTATGGTGGCACATAGTTCTGAGATTCGGGGCAAAACCTAGGGCCCAAACCTATTCAGTGTTAAATACTACTCCCAAAATATATATAGTGCTCATAGAACACTATACATGAAATTCATGGGCTAATTAAATCATGATAATCATAAGCATGCTTGTAAATACATGAACCAGCCATGAAGATAAGGCTCGTGAGTCAGTCAAAATCATAAATCATAAATCATGAGGTTCATGCATACTTGTAAAACATGTATATATTTAGTAATCATAAATTCATAATGAGCATTTGAGTAAATCCATATCATAAATCATAAGCATGATGGGTTAAGGAACCTAAATATCAAGGTAAAATCATAACTCAATTTATCATAGAAGATGTATGATTGGGCATGATTTTATAGAAATATAAATCAATAAATTTATAATCGAATTAGTTGCAAAATCTTCCCATGATTCGTAAAATATGATGTGATACATGAGAGATATTAAAACATAGATAAATCATTTGGATTTTATAAAAATTTGGGATAAAACCCCATAAGATTTTCAAATAGAAGTTCATGAATTAGGAGAAAGATTGGGCATGAGTGTGAACAAATTCACCCATTCATAACCCTACGTACCTGAGAGACTTGGATTCTACCACTCCCTTACTGCCCAAGAGGAATTTAAGAACAATTGATGAAGAACCTTGGGGTTTTATGCTTGATCACCCTCTACACTCTTGAACTTTGCATGCATGAGTTTTAAATAGGCTAGAATGATTTCACCTATCTTAATACACCCTGAAAATAACTTAAAATGATGTAGTATAGGACCCTAGGGCTTAGGAATGATGATACTACCATTAATAAATTTGCAGTTAAAAACTGACTGCCAGTCCCAACGAGGGACTGGATGAGTCGTGGAATCAATCGTCGTGTGCACTGTTTATTTTCCTCCACAGGTCCCCACGAGGAACCTAACAAATCTGCCATGACCCGATTTCACACCCTAGTTGTAACGTGGGACAAGGAACCTCGAAAGGCTCCAAGTCGACCCATGGCATAATCATAGCATAACCATTAACATTAGAAACAACCAACAACATGAATAAACAGAAGCCAACAATAATAATCTAATAGAAACCATAAGAACACTTTAATAACACTTAGATACAATGTTGAATCTGTCTAAACAAGTCTGAAAGCCTTCTACTAAACTGATGAGTTGCTGGGAAAAACCCCCAGCTACTTCCTAAAATCTGAAAACTGAAACATAAGAAAATATGAACATAAATCACGTCCTCGGGAGATGAGGACTCACCACTAGCAGCTGAGAGGGAAAGAAGCATATCTAACCACGAGGATGAGTCTGGAGATCTAAATCTATATCATGAAACGTATAGCACATAAAGGAGTGCAGTCAGTACTTGGAATGTACTGAGTATTCAGGAAGCATAAATAAACTAAAACATGCATGTATACAAGAAGGAAGTAAACTAGATACATCGACCTGCAACTACACTAGAATACAACCCTGCCTGAGATACGTATATATGCCATTAAGCTTTTATTTGAAAACATTTATCAAAGTATAATCAAACTGATGCATAAGAGTCATGTGATGTACATTTATTGAGAACTGAAGCTGTAACTGATATCATATACTATATTGTCTATCTATTGATAATTGAATATGAATCCAACTTAACTGCATTTAACTGAAATCTGTAATTATGCGAAGCTGAGCTGAACTGATATCGGAGACTAAGGGAGACATTCTCGGCTATGGAGAGTCCCTGACTGACTGAGAGAAACATTCTCTGCTACGGAGCGTCCTTGAATGACTAAGGGAAACATTCTCGGCTATGGAGAGTCCCTGACTGACTGAGGGAAACATTCTCTACTATGGAGCGTCCCTGACTGATTAAGGGAAACATTCTCGGCTATGGAGAGTCCCTGACTAACTAAGGGAAACATTCTCGGAAATGGAGAGTCCCTTACTGACTAAGGGAAACATTCTCATGCTTTCTCATCATAATTCATATCATCATTGTGCCAATTTTTCATTTAATCCACACATTTTACATTCATGAAACATCTATAGGATCAGATCATACTTTACACACATCCACAACATTCAAATCTCGAGTTCATAACATATGACGTATATCTCCGATTCATGTAGGATCCATAGGTTAATTCATACTTTACATGTATACATTAATTCATATATTCTAGATTTACGGAAATCCCATGCATATAATCAAATCATACCTTGAACACGTACAATGAGATCATGGTGGAAGCATATGAATATTCATAAAACCCCATTTCGAGATTTACTCTAAATCACGGTGAAAATTCTATAATCATGCCATTACCATAGGTTCAACTCATACCCAATACATTTACATCGTAATCATAGTGAAAACATGCACATACTCCACATTGATCAAAGCCTATAAGTTCTAATCGTGTTCCAACATATACAATGCGACATATGTTCTAGATTTGGGGAACCCATGTGATATACATATACTTTAAACAAAGATATAACTTCATGATAAGAGCATATGATTTATCTATGAAATCCCATTTGAAATTCTAGTCTAATTCATGGTGAAAATTCCTTAATCATGCTAATCCCACATCAAGTACATCATTTGAGATTTTACAAGTAATTTTACAAGCATACATAACTATCCATCATAATGGGTCTTAGAATTCATAGGAGACATATGAGAGTTTATCCACAAATCAAACCCTAGATTATGCTTTCTTGAAAATCAAGGAAGTTAGATTTTAGTATCAAAATTTGGATACAAGGATGGAAGGAGATCCTTGTTGAAGACCCACATACCTGGGTTAATGATCCCTTGCCTTGTCTTGAAGATCCAAGAGGAATTGAGAAGTTGGAGGTGATGAACCCTAGCTCCTTCTCGAGAAAAATTCTAGTCTAAGCATGTTGAAGAGAGTAAGGATTTAGGCTAGGCTAATTTCTTTAATTTGACGTTAAGGAAGCCCAAAACATCGTCATTTAGGAGTTAGAATCATAGGAGTTTTCCAAAATGCCTCAAAACTAACGAAATAAAACTGTAACTGGCAGTTACCACGACCAACAGTATGGGTCGTAGGTTGCTTGTACGACTCGTACTGAGAGTCGTACCATGCCTGCTGCAGCTTCACTAAATCACTCATAACTTTTTACTCTGAACTCCGATTGGCGCAAGGTCATATGCATTGGAAAGAAGACTCAAAGGGCTTCAATTTGATATGCTGAATCACCCAAATAATATTTTCTAAAGAAAGCTATGGCCAGTTGAAGTTGACCCTTATACGAACTAATATGGAAAACCCAATCGGTAAGAAGGCCCTCAACTCAACTTTATGCTAGAGGTTCCTTATGACCTTAACTTGAATCTAATGCTCTTCTTACACTCAATAATTGATCTTAACACCTTGTTTCCATAAATTCATTGGGTTTGGGTCTATCCACATACCTAGAAGGGTTTCGAACTTAGCCTCAAAGTCCGAGGCATTACAATATCTCCACCCACGACTGAAACAATGATTCATACCATCATATTACGACTCGTACCACAAGTCGTACCACCAACCTACGACTCGTGGTTTCTTCCCATGACTAATGATCCTTTTTTTTCCAACTCTGTGAATATTTCCATGACTTGTACCACGACCCTTAACTCCATCCTTCGAGTTGTACTGTTACCCATACAATCATTCACATGATAACCCCAAAGACTTGCTATGACTTCTGGCCACGGGTCGTACCCACATACTACGGCTCGTGGTGGGAACTCGTGGTTGGGAAACAACTTATCTTCTCTAGACCATGGGCCTTCCTACAACCCGTACTACTAACCTAGGCTCGTATATTGAGTCGTACTGAGGCAATGTTGCAGATTTTTCAGCTGAGCACATTCCAAATTCTGATCTTTAATCTTGGAAACTTTTGGGGTGTTATAGAATCGTGGTTGGTGACCACGACTCGTGGTAACCTATCGCAATCTCCACTCTCCAAAAATCATTATCCTTTGATGAATCTTAACCACGACCATCCCAACGAATTGTGGTGCCTGACCATGACTCGTGGGGCCCAATCATAGGGTACACTGCCACTCAAACTTCTCCTTTTAGTTTCCCTTGGCCACGAGTCGTGGGGTCTTACCATGACTCATGATCATGCTCGTGGTGTCTTCAAAACACAAATTCTAGAACTTAAGCTAGCTCCTTGTTCGCGCTCTGCTGCTCAGTATATATTATACACCGACACACAAGTGTACGTGGTCAAACAAGTAATAAAGTGGCTAAGTAGCCAAGTATCGATCCAAGGAGGCTGCTCTAGATATGCAAAACTGCCTAGTTTACTATATCTCTATTCTATTTCTAACTATGTTAACAACAATCCAATCAAGATTTGAGTAAGTTTTGTTTCTAAACTAATTAGCTACTAAAATTAATAACTACTATTTACGTTGAGTTTAGACAATGGATATGCACATGCCAAGGTTAAGAACGAGTAATGAACTTGATAATCATGATAATTTGGTCATCTTGTTCTTCATATTGCTAGCCAAGAACGTTTGCCTAGAAATTAAAACTTCCGTATTCAATTTCACTTTAGCTTCATAAACCATTCGTCTACATTTCTGTGATCAAATGCAATTTATGACCTAACACTACAATTCCGGTTCCTAAATTGACTAATACGGCTTTCAAGTATATTTCTATCAAGAAAGCACATCAAAACCCAATTTTCCAAAATCAAGTTAAGAACAATACCCTATTAATTCACAACTTTCCAATTTCATGCTCTCTCGAGTGAAATTGGACTTTTTAGATGTACATTAATGGTGGCCAATCAAGAATGTAATAAGCACAAGAATTAATAGAACAACATGCAAGAAGAAGAAGAAACCATATCAATTATTACCAACATTCATTTCACAAGTTCAAAACCTCAGCAAGAGAGGAATTAGCCACTCATTCTTGGATTAATCATCCTAGAATGAGTGTGAATCATGCATACAATTGAAGGAAAAGAAGAAGGGAAGAGAAGAAAACTCTTATCTTTTCTATTCTTCAACTGCCACAAAACCACGTTCCTGCTCCCCCTTCTGAACTCAGGCTAAAAAACTAAAACTAAAAAAACTCCCTCTAAAAATAACCTAAGTGTGCTATTTATACTAGTGGGAAATTTTTCCCGGAATAACAAGCAACGTGTCACGGAGGCCAACGCGGAGCACTGCCTCCGTGACACGGCGTGGACGCGGACCCTCTCTGGAAATTGCATGGTCCGGATAATTAGCCTCAACGTGGCACGGAGGCCATCACGGAGGCCTGTCTCCGTGCCACGGAGCTGACGCGCAGGCACACTGGAAATTGCCACTTTTATTTCTGCCCAGGCAGTGTGCTACCGCGATGGCAGCGTGGCACGGCACCATCGCGGAGCCACTGCAAAATATGCCATCCGAGGTCTTTTCCACGCTCGCGTCCAAGTCCAACTCCGACATAGTTCCAACATGCATTTTAGCTCTTAAAAATCACATTATCCTGCAAAACAAATGCTAATCATGTTGGTTAGTATAAATTCGCATTTTATTACCAAATACATGATATTATATACACATTGCACAACAAACAAGGTAAAAATGATACGTTTGAGTATCACTTGGGCATATAAATCTGCCCAAGATCACTTACCCCACACTTAAATCCTTGTTCGTCCTCGAACAACACATACACAAATCATGCACATCACATCTCAACCTTTGTCCCTATGGTGCAACCATTTACGTTACGGTCATACCGATTATTCGGTTTTTGCAAATCATCAAGAAACATGCTTGGTCGTACAAGACAATGACCTTAATACATCGAGGCTTCCTAGACTTTTAAGAATTGATTCTTGATATCGGCAAACTCATGCAAATCAACTAATCAAGAAATCCGACACGAAAATCAATCTTTCATCAAGCATGTACCCTCACAACTCGAGAGAAACTTCCCCTTTTATGCTTGTGCAGCACACAAACATGCACGTAGGGGCATATAGAAATTAATTTCACTCTCTCTCCCAAAATAATTCACATGCATCATGTCATGACCCATAGGCTTTCCCTTAGTGTATTACTCCACTAATATAAAGAAATGCAGTGTAGGATCAAATAGGACTTTTAATGGGTTGTAACTGGGCTATGGATCTAGTATATATATATTGGATTAGCCAATAATAGTTGCTAGCATCCTTAAGCGCCTTTTCAACTCATTCCCATCGACTCATGGACATTGTTCCTCTCTTTTCTCTTTTTCTCCCATTCATGCTGGTTTACTTTCATACAGCCCATTTCATCAGGCACACTTGACCCCAAACGGAAGGTTTTCATGTACCCTCAATTTCATTTAATTACAACTAGTGCCTCTTCAACACCATCTTTTCTTTCCTCACTTTGCTTTTCTTTTCTTTTCACTCTTTTCACTCTTTAACACTTTGGGAAACAATTTTTTTTTGTTCTTTGTAAGCGCTTAAGAGCTTCTTATAGACTTTAAGGCTAATGAAAAGAAGGAATAAAGCTTAGTTCATACAATTCTGGACAAAAGAAAGAAATCGGCTAAAGGCTCAACGGGCTGACTAGGGTGTACAACATATAAAAAGGTGGAACTTGACAAGAAAAAATGGAAACTAACAGTTAAAACAAAGAAATGCCTACATCCTTTCTGACACTACACCTCCTTCATTTCGCTTTGTATACACGCCAGGCAAGTTCTAGACAATTCACAATGACATGGAATAGCAAAACCTCACTCACACTTCATGCACATGCTCGAATCAAGATGCATTCACAGACTCTTTAATTAGTCAAGTACATGAATTCAAGATTAAGCCTCAATCATAATGAACCAAATTCTATAGCCTAGGTAACTCAACATAGTCACACAATTACATGCTTTCAAACGAATCACTTTCGCATTTCGAACATCAATTACACACGCAACAAAATTTTAGCAACCATAAGCAACTACAGTTTATTGATGCAATCCAGCAAAGAAACTAAAAACAAATCATCTACTCCTATCGACTACATTTCCCTTAAGACGGTCGTCATCCATCCATCATAGGGAATGTTCACTAACTATGACATCGGTTCAATGGGACTATTCACGGTAAAAGAACTGAAAACAAACTCCGAGAAACCCAAAAATAAAACTTCAAAATTTTTGCAACACATCGATCATTTCGAAAAAAAAAATATTTACAAAATATGTTGATAAGTGCAACATCCTTTCGCAAAAATTTTGAAAAATATCGATCATATCGATAGAGAAAAAAAATATTTACAAAATTTACAAAATATTTACAAAGGCAACCATAACTTTTTAAAGACACACATCATTAGCCACAAACAAATATATACACATCATTCACAAATCAGTTCACAACAACAGGGAAAGCACAGACATACACAAACATCAAGGAAGAATATACAGCAGATTTAGAGCCTATGACCCAACACCTAACTACTCCCCACCCCACACTTAGATCGAACACTGTCCTCAGTGTTCACAAAAATACAAAGCACAAAATTTTGGGTGGTGAAACTCCCTGCTCAGTCGAAATATTCGACTTCCTCATCCGGTGCTGCGGCCTCGTCGCCCATATCTGAATCAGCTCCCTCGCCGTCATCGGACTCCACATCAGAGTCCTCACGACGTGTCTCCTCATCAGTAGGGACGTCGTCGTCAGTTGGCTCCACAAAGGATGGCCCCACCTTGTATAAAGCTCTGGCGTTCTCGCCAAAAGGGTAGTCCAGCTCCAGCTGCCATAATTCATCCTCGGTGGCTGGTCTCCCACCTATCCGTAGCTGCAGCATCTGCATACCGAACATACGGGCCATATACTGGTCGTCACGAGCATGTCGCTAGCCCAGAGTCAGCACCGGTCCGTGTGTAGTGTCGGGGGCCTTGGTCTTTGTCACATCAAGGGCCCGCCGCTCCAACTGCGGAATGTAATCCAAGGCTTCTTCCTCAACGTCGAGGCCTCGGAGGAAGGTGGTGATGAGTCCGCCAAACCCGTATCTGTGGCCCTGGTGTAGTCTGGCTCTCTTCATGGCGGATATTATAACTGCCCCCACATTAATCTCAAGCCCTTTCATAAGGGCATACACCAGGCAGACACGGTCCCGGGTCACGTCTGTCATATGTACTCCCGGGATCAAACACGAACATACAATTTTTAGCCAGATTCTGGCCTCCCTGTTCATCTGCGAATAAGGCAGAGTCTGGTGGTAACCCCTCTCTTTGTGTCTACTCCATCGGGCTATGGATCGAGCCCCGCACAATGTACGTCTGATGTCGGCGTACGGTGGGGTGATGTTGAGCTGGCGGAGAACGTGGGCGTCTGTGTCCCGCGCTCCAACGATGGCATTCAGCTGCTGGGGTTCCAGAGTGACAATCTGCCCTCTGATTTTAATAGTGTGGCTTCTGATGGCCGGGTTCCAGTTGGCATAAAATTCCCGGACCAAGTGAAGGTTGCACTCCGTGGGCTCCTGAAAAATAAAGCTGAGCCCAGCTGCTTCAATCCTCTGTACGATGCGAGGGAACTCCTGTGCAAGTGGTTCCCTTGCAATATGTTCCTCCGGGAAGTACTTGTTCTCCTTATGCTTTGCGTACCACTTCTTCCCTTCATCGGTAACCCATCGTGTTCCGTATCGGCGGTGTTGACCACGTGGAACAGCAGGTGCAGCTGGGACAGCAATGCCCAGTCTCATTCTCTTCCTGCCGGTGCCTGAGGTTGAAGCACCCTTGCCTTTATCTTGTCGGCTGGCCATTGTACCTGTCAATTTACACAGACAAGCACAACGTTAAGCTAAAGACTTGTTAGTTTTGGCTAAGGTCGGGTTAAACAAAATTTACCCCACACTTAGTCTTTAACAATATTTACAACATGTTAGCAAGGATAGATCTATTTACACCCCAAACACAATCACTATAAACATATTGCTTAGTGCGTTCACAAAAATTCGACAGCATAACGGCTAGCGAACTACTCAGACTTCATACAGCTAACCCAATCCTACCATCGACAGCTATTCACCCATGGCACTTAGCAACAATAACACCAACCAAATAGAAACAACAATACAAACATTTTATATACACTAATCTAAGCAATTCAACCAATTCACATATTACGCAATGTCCCACTAAAAATCGAGAATTAGTCGTCTTTCACCAATTATACAATATTTACCACGACTTATCTCAACTAATAAACACACCCCGGCATCAATTTCGTCAAACTATCAAGTTACCCAAGTTAAAATTCAACAACCCCAAGCCCTAGAACTCAATTCGACAATCAACAATGAATTATTCAATCAATCGATAAGTTCACCCGTCAACTACAACAATTCGAACACAATCAATCGCAAAATAATTCACGTCATGTTTAATTTCTACCTAGGGTGATATATCTCACCTCACATGCTCAAAATTGACAAAAATCGCCAAAAATTTGAGATAGACGATGAAAACATACCTTGGAATTGAAGAATCGATAAAGACTTGACGTTTTCCTTGCCTCTTAACGTAGCACGGAGCTTGGGAGTAGGGGAATGGGTGTTTGGTCGCGGAGGGAAGAGGGAATGGGGAAAATAGGGGCGAAATCGGGGGTTTTTATTAAGAAAACACGCAGGTCACCCGGAAACCCGGTGTGACCCGACACTGGGATAAGGGCAACGTGTCACAGAGGGTAACGCGGAGGCCCTCCTCCGTGACACGGAGCCAACGCGTTGGCTTACTGGAAATTTAAAAAAAATCCAGATTTGCCTTCAACGTGTCACGGAGGCCAACACGGAGCATTGCCTCCGTGACACGGCGCCAATGCGCCAGTGCTCTGTTTCACTATCAAATTTTATTTTTCATACCTCGCCTCGTTTTCTCGATTCCACGTATTTTTCCTCCGGTATACCTGAAAATCACCTCACTAAACAAAAATTGGTTAAATGACTAGATTCCCTACTAAAAGAATAAAAATTACTAATTAAAATGCACATTTAAACCTAATCAAGAAAAAGAAGAGAAAATAAAATAAAAGAAAAACTTTACACTAAGGAAAAAGAAAGAAAAATATTTTTCACGGGTTGCCTCCCGTGCAGCGCCTGGTTTAACGTCGCGGCTCGACAGCCTGTACGCTCAATTTTCTACTAGGGAGATGGACGATTTGACCCGATCATGGTCATCTCCCCAGTAGTTCTCAACCTTGTCTGGTGGCCTACCTAGTAACTCTCGGGAATCACTCAATCCATTTGCATTCCCATGATCAATCACGTTGATCACCGAGAGTTCCTTATTGACAGTCGGAAGCTTAGGTGCCTTGTACACGTCGAACACCTCAACCTTGTCGTGTGCTCGCATCGTGAGTTGACCCGCAACTACATCGATCAATGCCTTTCCGGTTGCCAAAAATGGTCATCCCAAAATAAATGGGACTTCTGCATCTGGCTCAAAATCCAGAACAATGAAATCTACCGGATAAATGAGGGAGCCTACCTGCACTAGCACATCCTCCACAATGCCATCCGGCTTAGCTAAAGACCTGTCTGCTAGCTGCAAGATCACTGTTGTAGGTCTAGGACTCCCTAGCCCTAACTTTCTGAATACCGAAGATGGCATCAGATTTATACTTGCCCCCAAGTCGCATAACCCACGAGCTCGGATACTTTGCCCAATCGTCAGCTGGATAGTAAAACTTCCAGGATCCTTCAGTTTAGTGGGCAACCTGTTCTGAATACGGGATGTGCATTCCTCCGTTAAAGCCACCGTGGCATACTCGGTCAAGCGACTTTTGTTGGCCACGATGTCTTTGATATACTTTGCATATTTTGGAACACCCTGCAAGACATCAACAAGAGGTAAGTTAACATGTACCTGTTTAAGTACCTCCATGAATTTCTGGAAACACGCCTCCTCCTTGTGTTTCTTAAGTCGTTGAGGGAACGGGGGTGGAGGCCTTGTTGGTTTAGCTTCTTTGGTCTTCCCCGTATCTGAGGTTTGTTCTCCCTCAACATCTGCTGCTCCTGACTTCTGAGGCGGTCTTTCCGGTTCCACCTCCTTTAATTGTAAACCACTCCTCGTGGTCACTGCATTTACCTGCTTAGGATTGGGATCCATGTCGCTAGGTAGTCCTCCCCTTGGTCTAGTATTTTGGGCACTGGCAAATTGCCCAAACTGATATTCAAGAGCCTTGGTTGCCAATTGATTGTTCTTTACTTCGGCCGCCAGTTTGACATAGTCAGCCTGCAATTGTGCCTGGTTGGCAATCATGGTCTTGAACATTTCCTCAATAGTCGGTGATGGTGGTGGAGGAGGGGCATTGTGATTTCTAAACTGATTCTGATAGCCTTGTTGCCCTCCTTGGTTTCTGTGCATACCCTGCCCTGAACCCTGGCCTTGTTGATTGTTGCTACCCCATGAAAAATTTGGATGATTCCTCCAATTCGAGTTGTAGCCACCATCAAACTGCTGTTGATTCCTCTGTCCACAAAGTTGACAGAATCAGGATTTGCACCACAGCATTCAGCTGAATGCTCACTACTACCACACACTTCACACCACATCTGTTGGACTGCATTAACTGAGGCTGACGGCTGGTTCAAATTCATATTACTGAAGTGAGTGTTTAACTGATTTTGCAAAGCAGCTATCTGTGCAGCGATAGCTGTGAATCCATCCACTTCAAGCACTCCCGCTGCTTTCCTTGCTCCACCTCTTGAAGAATCTGCATTCCATTCCGGATTGCCTTGTGAAATTCGGTTGAGCAAAGTGTACAGCTCCTCATAAGTCTTCTCCAGCGCTTGCCCTCCAGCTGCTGAGTCTAACAAAATTTTAGTGTGGGGTTCCAAACCCTCAATAAAAGTGTGGACCAACACCTCATTTGACTGATGATGATGAGGACAGTCCCGCAACATGGACTTGAATCTTTCCCAGGCTTGATAAAGATTTTCTCCTTCCCTCTGTTTAAAACTTAGAATCTGACTTCTAAGTTTAGCTGTTTTACCTGAAGGGAAAAATCTGATCAAGAACTTCTTTGCAAGATTATCCCACGTTGATATAAAGTTGGGTGGTTCAGCTTTTAACCACCTCTTGGATTCACCAAGTAAGGAAAATGGAAATAAGGTGAGACGAACATAATCAGGTGACACTCCAGCGGGGATGTAAGTGTCACTTATCTCCAAAAAGTTCTGGAGATGTTGCGGATCTTCGTGAGGGAGACCGGTAAACTGCCCGCTAGTGTGCAAAAGTTGCACCATATTTTGCTTTAACTCAAATCTCCCCCCAGGCTCTGGTTTGCGGATGCTGGAATGTACATTATTAGCGTGTGGGATTGCCACCTCGCAAACCGGCCTGGCTGCTACTTCCTCGGGCACTAACACTGCCCGCACAACTGGTGGATTGGGTTGCTCCATCATAGACTGTTTGAGCAACTGCAACTTCTTCCAAAGAGCTTCTCTACGTTGACTATGCAATTCACGTTCTGGCTCTAAGTAAGATTCCACCAACTCCTTGTCCCTTGCCAGTGTTCACAGAAATAAAAATCTGCAAAATACAGGCTAAGACCAAGTTGTTAACACTTAAGAAGATAAAAATACAAATACAGTAAATTTACACTAAACAAAATTTTACAAATCGCCTAGCCTCCCCGGCAACGGCGCCAAAAACTTGTTCGCGCTCTGCTGCTCGGTATATATTATACACCGACACGCAAGTGTACGTGGTCAAACAAGTAATAAAGTGGCTAAGTAGCCAAGTATCGATCCAAGGAGGCTGCTCTAGATATGCAAAACTGCCTAGTTTACTATATCTCTATTCTATTTCTAACTATGTTAACAACAATCCAATCAAGATTTGAGTAAGTTTTGTTTCTAAACTAATTATCTACTAAAATTAATAACTACTATTTACATTGAGTTTAGACAATGGATATGCACATGCCAAAGGTTAAGAACGAGTAATGAACTTGATAATCATGATAATTTGGTCATCTTCTTCTTCATATTTCTAGCCAAGAACGTTTGCCTAGAAATTAAAACTTCCGTATTCAATTTCACTTTAGCTTCATAAACCATTCGTCTACATTTCTGTGATCAAATGCAATTTATGACCTAACACTACAATTCCGGTTCCTAAATTGACTAATACGGCTTTCAAGTATATTTCTATCAAGAAAGCACATCAAAACCCAATTTTCCCAAATCAAGTTAAGAACAATACCCTATTAATTCACAACTTTCCAATTTCATGCTCTCTCGAGTGAAATTGGACTTTTTAGATGTACATTAATGGTGGCCAATCAAGAATGTCATAAGCACAAGAATTAATAGAACAACATGCAAGAAGAAGAAGAAACCATATCAATTATTACCAACCTTCATTTCACAAGTTCAAAACCTCAGCAAGAGAGGAATTAGCCACTCATTCTTGGATTAATCATCCTAGAATGAGTGTGAATCATGCATACAATTGAAGGAAAAGAAGAAGGGAAGAGAAGAAAACTCTTATCTTTTCTATTCTTCAACTGCCACAAAACCACGTTCCTGCTCCCCCTTCTGAACTCAGGCTAAAAAACTAAAACTAAAAAAACTCCCTTTAAAAATAACCTAAGTGTGCTATTTATACTAGTGGGAAATTTTTCCCGGAATAACAAGCAACGTGTCACGGAGGCCAACGCGGAGCACTGCCACCGTGACACGGCGTGGACGTGGACCCTCTCTGGAAATTGCATGGTCCGGATAATTAGCCTCAACGTGGCACGGAGGCCATCGCGGAGGCCTGTCTTCGTGCCACGGAGCTGACGAGCAGGCACACTGGAAATTGCCACTTTTATTTCTGCCCAGGCAGTGTGCTACCGCGATGGCAGCGTGGCACGGCACCATCGCGGAGCCACTGCAAAATATGCCATCCGAGGTCTTTTCCACGCTCGCATCCAAGTCCAACTCCGACATAGTTCCAACACGCATTTTAGCTCTTAAAAATCACATTATCCTGCAAAACAAATGCTAATCATGTTGGTTAGTATAAATTCGCATTTTATTACCAAATACATGATATTATATACACATTGCACAACAAACAAGGTAAAAATGATACGTTTGAGTATCACTTGGGCATATAAATCTGCCCAAGATCACTCCTCACCACGAGTCACCTAACGACTCGTGGTCACAGAACGACTCATTCTATGACCTAGTGCAGATTTACTAGTTTTCTCTGTTTAAACTCTTGCGTATGATCTTAGGGCTTCTGGGATATTACAATATCTCCCCCTTGGAAACATTCATCCTCAAATGTTGAAAAGCGTACAGGAAAGAAGAGAAATGCAATTATCACATTCAAATACTGATCATTAAGCTGAAAACTAATGGAATGACTACCTCCAAACTGAACTACATGAATGGACTGAATTCACGAAGCATACATATATACCTTGATATAAAAGAAACTTGGGCACATGAACTGAACATGAAAACTAAATAGAGTACTAGGGCAAAAACTGATACCTCAAACTAAAATTGAGCCAGAAGGGAATAGGTGTGGGTATCTAGCCATCATGTCCGCTTTGGCTTCCCACGTAGCTCCCTCAACATGCTGATTCCTCCATAACACCTTGACTGAAGCTACCTCCTTGTTCCTTGGCCTCTGTACCTGATGATACAATATCTCCACCGAAATCTCCCCACAACTAAGGCTGTCTCTCACACCCAAAATCTCCACCGGAACTGTCACGCCCCAAAACTAGGGTAGGGCGCAACTGGCACCTAATTCATGATTGATTGAGAAGCCGGCTATATGACATCTGAAACTATAACACTAGTCCATCCAGGCCACCTATCACAATCAACTGAAGAATAAACTGGACCCATATGGTCTCAACATTACGGGGTAAATAATTGAAATGCAACCAAGGCAATTAGTGTGCTAAACCAAGAAACAATAAGCCGACGAGGCCACAAACTAAATAACACTGTACACACTAAGTCCACAAAGCCTCTAAAGAGTAAATAGACTGATGGTCGGAACAAGGCTCCGACCTACCCATAAGTGCATCTCAAAACTCAAGCATAAATAACTAAGCCCTAGCTCCAGGAAGAAAGGAGCATACCAACCATCTATTAGTCTCACAAACTGCTATTCAATTGGCAATCCTGACCTCTACCTGCACCTGCGGAACGAATGCAGCTCCCTAAGCAAGGGGACGTTAGTACAAATGAAATATACTGGTATGTAAGGCTGAAACTGTAACCATGAGATAACAATCCTGTAATAACTAACTTAGCACATAAACATATAAAGGATAAATATAACCTGGAACTCTGCAGCCTGTAATTGATAAAAACTTACTATAACATAACTAAACTCAAGATAACTGAACCAGGAATAAGGAATGGTAACAACCTGGAATCCTGGAAACTGAAACCTGATAATAACTCCATAATGTGATGAAAATGCAATTAAGAAATGCACAAGAAGAAACTATAACTGTAATGCCAGTGACCATCCAACCATAAATTCATATATAAAATTCGTCCAGCCGGTGTATCACACTGGGGTAAAATAAAATATCTCCAGCCGATGTACCACACTGGGGTAAAATAAAAAGATCTCCAGCCGGTGTACCACAGTGGGGTAAAATAAAAATATCTCCAGCCGATGTGCCACACCGGGGTAAAATAAAAATATCTCTGGCCGATGTACCACATCGGGGTAAAATAAAAATATCTCCAGCCGGTGTACCACACCGGGGTAAAATAAAAATAAATCTTAATCACCATCATAAATGGAGCTGACAGAGCTCATACAAACTATCTGAATATTGGAAACCATAAAATATGCTGATCAGTAACTATAATTGTGTAGGATCTTACCACGACCCCTAGTACTACAATTATGCCATACACATATAGGTCTTTCATTTAGCACTTAAATACAGACATATGGTGTGAATGAATTCTAGGGAAGTTCCTAGAAATGGAATATCATAAAGACATGTGTAGACTTACGTTCATGATTTTAAACATCTCCTAGCAAATTTAACACAAGGAGCAGAGAGGAATCACTTAACCTAACATTTTCTATCAACAATCTTAGCATTTATTTCATTCTTATACTCGTTTAACTTTCATACTTTTCATATCAAGAATTGTGAGCATACCTCATTCATTGCACATCATATCACATCTCGAGGTAACTTATGAACAGGAAGACATAACTTGTGTATCTCAAACCTGGAGCTCTTTAATATACAAATGCTAGGCAACTGTCTAGGGGCTGCCTTAAGATAAATAAAGACTTATAGTTGTGCTTCAAACAATGTAGGAAAAGCTCATGTGAAACATTGCAATATATGTGGAGCTTAGAAAAGCTTAGCAGCATTATAAACAGTTTAGAAACTTCCAAGAAATATAAAATCCTTTAAAACTTGAAAAAGTTAATCCAACTCTTAGAACAAATAATCAAAGATAATTGTTCAAAAGTACAATGAAGAACTTCTATTTAACTTGAGTCACTATCTCAAAATATTCGATTCTAATTTTTTCTTATGGAGTTAACACTTTACTGGCCTTTCATTAGCTTAACACAACTGAGCATAAACAACTTTATTTATAACTCTTTTGCTAAACGTCTTTAGAACAGGGTAAATCTTGCTAGCCATTTTACTAATTCATTAACAATTGTAACACTTATCATCAAATTTAACAACCTTTAGCTCTACTTTTCGTAGTTATCTTATATTCTTTTCCAAACTGGATTCATCTTTCCCTACCTAATTATTTACTCTCGTGTTCATTATTCCAGCAATTCTTGTACGCACTTACCTTCTTATCTAATTGCCAACCTTGTCTATTAAACTAGTCTTGATCATATTTTAACGTCACTCAAAGGTTCTTGAAATCAAATATGGACAGAAGGCATATACCTCACATATTACCTTAAAAGATCTAACATTTACTCTTATCTCTCCTTTGCTACTAGCACCTCAACTTTTACACTTAGGTTAATTTCCTTACACATCTACAACTTTCAAAGAACATGCAAGTGTCTACTTAAAGCCTGCAATTCTCAGGAGGTCTAGATAACTCAAGAGCTCTAATAAACATATAGCGACTTTCTAAAGGCAATCTTTGCCGCTTTAGCGCGTAATTTGAATGTAAGCATAAACACACACACACACACACGCACACACACATATATATAGATATTATGATTTTAGTCTAACATGTTAACATCAATATATTGTGCATAACCTGCCAATAAAGATGGTCCCATAGAAATATCAATAGTTTACCTATTCGTGTTCTATCTTCCAAGTTTAACGTATCGGTTAATTAAGAAACGTATTAATTAGTCTCTTAGATTAAGGGAGAGGGATAGAGGAAGCTTCTCATGGCCCTAGGCACCTTAAAACATGAATATAAGAGGGTAGGTAACTGTTTTAGGGAAATTCCATTTTGTTACCCTCGTTAACCCTTATTGAGTTAAAACAAATTTCAACTATTAGGTTTGCCCACGCGTCGTCGCCTTCCCATGTTTACCAATTTCTTTAGCAACCATAATGTGAAACAACTTTGAAACCACAAACACATAATGTAATATAAAGAACCAGCTCACAGTTCCCATGCCGAGGGGACTTCAGAATCAATTTACAACTATGACCATAATCGAATGCAATTGCCCTCTCCGCTTTACATTCATGTGTTCCAACTCTTTAGAAAATACACAACTTAATACCAAGTAATTCGTACAATTGGGAAGAACCATAATATGATACTACAGAAGCTCAAGTACAGGGGAATGCCGGATGAATCCTCGGCATGAATTCGGGCTTGAAAATCAAGAGACAAAGAGCGCCTTACATACCTTTTTTTTTTCGGTGAGCTTTCTTATGTCGTTTCTTTCTTTCAACAACCATAAATTTAGCCCCTTAAATTACTTGAGTTTATCACCAAGTGAAAAGGATGTTTCAAGACAATTTATCCAGCCAAAATGTTACATCAATAGGCAGTCACAACACAAACAAATAAGGCAACACTTAGCATTTCTTATTTCAACTTGTTTCAACTTGTTTCTACAACTTTGGGGGTAAATAGAGGTAGGAAATTACCTCACTTTTCTCATGAAAAACTCCCACACATATAGAGTATATTCTCAGAGAAACACAGCTATTCCAACCTTCAAAAACGAGCAGAACTTCAACAACAACATACCAACAACGGCAGCCCGACATAACCTCCAACTTCTAGTTTTAGCTAGGATTTTTAGGCAAGTTAAGTAATTAGAAACACTTAACCTTGGAATGAGAATATTGTTGGATATAATAGGAGTATTTTACTCCAAATCACTTCCCAATAACGCAGCAATCTTTCTGCACAAAAAGCAGCAAAATAACAGCACAACAACTACAACAAGTCAACATACAAACCATAACTTTCTTCTAGTTTTCCTTCAAAAATTCATACACTTATTAGAGATTTCAAAAGAGGGAAGTGAGTTACTATTTCTTATGAACAGTTCCTACTAAGATGGAGTATAACATTAGCTCAAATAGTCCAAAGCATGCAGAAACAACACTGCTAAAACGAAGCTACAAGACAATAATAACTTCACCACGATGTTGCCTTCACTTCCATCAACTTTTGCTTGAGTTTTGATGGTGTTTTCTTGAGGGATTTCATCTTGGTTTCTAAGGCTTTGCTACTGAAAAATAGAGAGGATTTCAGAGGGTAATCAAGCACCTCAAACCTGGAAAATTTGAAAATGATTTCACAACCAAATACTTAAAATATAAAAGTGTTTGGGCGGTGGCCGTTTTTAGGGAGGTGGCCATGTCACTTCCCGATAGTGCTACCATAAAATGCCTATAACATTTTATTCTGAACTCCAATTGATGAGACGTTTGATGTTCTGAAAATTGACTCAAAGAGCTTTAATTTGATAGGTCGTGGGGCTTCTAATTCATTATATACTAGGAGATATGGTTATTTAAAGTTGACCCTTACTTATGAACTTCACATATTCTTCGGTTTTCCATTCGTACACATTTCCCTCGTCATCTACGGCAAAAATACAACCCGTACTTCCCTTAACATAGCATAAAAATATCAAATAATTACCAAATTTTTTTTGGGTGTAACATGAACCACTAAAGCTGGATCACCCAAACACTTCTTCAAGAGAGATACCTGAAAGACAGGATGAACGGAAGCTAATTTGTTATACCCCATAAGATGTTAGCGGCTAATGTGCGTGCGCGTGGGCTTGTGACGAGTAGAGAGGGAGTTTGACACGTATGAGGAAAATCCTCGCAAGATGGGTGGTGGGAGGCCAGGCCGCGAGGGGCCAGCATGATGCGTTAGCTCACCTGTGTGTTGGGAGGCGCGGTGCGCCAGGCACATCAGCGCCCTGGGAGGCACGACGCAGCAGGCCCCTTGGCGCAATGGCCAGCATGAGGCGCCGGCCTTTGGCACGTTGGCCAGCGTGGGGCGTCCCTAGTCCCTCGCTCATGTTGTTATATATATTCAGCAAATTATGCTTGCAAATGTCGTCCAAATGCAAATTAACTTCAGATAACAAGTCCTAGACCTATAGGAAGCATTTCTATGGAGTTATTTTTCAAAACTTCACTCGGCATACCAAAACCCTGCCGAGTAAAGGTTGTCGAAATTGCTTCAAATTAAATCTTAAATAGCCATAGGCATCAATCAAGCATTTCTCCCTTTCGAACTCTCGAGAAATTGCGGGTTTTCTCTGAGTTATTCAGAGTTGAATTATAGTTGATATTATTATTGAAATATATCGTTATTGGCCGATTTAGTATTGAAAGTAGCCCTATTCTCTGAACATAAGTACTGTAGTTGAGTGGAACTACTGGCCTCAAGTTGGAACTAATCAGTTAAAAGAGAAGCGACATTTGAGATATGTTAAGGCTTATTCTTTTGGCAAGTTATTCTCTTCGTACAATGATACGACTTATGTTTCTGAGCATAGACAATGACCCTACTTGGTGTAATTAGTTGTTGCTAGTATATAAGATCCATGTATGTCGTGGTTAACTGCTGTTAGTAGATTATGATTACATATGTTGTGGCTAGATGCTAGAAAGCATATTAAGAGTATATTGCAGTATCCCTCGTTGGGAAAGAAGAGGTTAAGGGTTACTTATGCTAGAAGCGTCATAGAAATTCCTCTGCCCTTCTGTTCACTGAGTTAGTGGAAACAATGTTTGCTGCCATGCCTATGCTTCAGATGTTTGTGGGTAATAGTTGGTCCTAAGTTAGTAAATTGAACAACATAGGCGCAGCCGGGCGATGTAACTATCAGTTCGATGCCTGTATTGTCAGTAGAGCTCGTCTAGAGACCATTAGCGTACCTTGACACCTCTAGGGCCAAACTTATGTTAGTATGGCCTTACCCTAGAGTCAGTGGCACCAGAGTTGCCTAGAGAGTTGAGGGTCAGTCCGCCACATAATGACTATCGCCAGTGACAGTTAGTTTCAGTCGACGTGGTGCTTATCGTACAGGTCACTCAGGGAACCACCTCAGTTGTGCCAACCTGATAGAGCAGTAGATATCCTAAGGGGGGAAGTTTTGTTAGTAGCTAGATATGAGGCCAACGCCCCAGCCTACTATTATTAGATATTCAGGTACAGGTTGTTGAGAATGGCTAAGTCTAGATAAACACACCTATGAGGTTAGGAATCTCCCAGAGAAGGCATAACAAATCTGAACAGACTTAGTTAGTGTCTTAGGGACTAGAATCACAGTGTTACAGTATTACCCCCAGGCCAAGAGTTATAATAAGCTGCCTATGGGAGGTTAGGGCTGACTTCTCAGGAGCATATCCGATTTGTAGCAGCCCCATAGTTGTTCTACGTAGAGGAAAAGTATTCCAGAGTAAGCCTATTATGGTTAGTTGTTACGAATAGAGTTCAGACGATAGTGATGACATAGCAACCCTCGCTAGAGTTAACCTAGCTAGATTGGGTTTTCCATACAACATTGGATTGTTAGATGTTATTGCCTATAGGGCCATACTTGTAGGGGAAGTATGATGTCCGAAAGGATCGAATTGAGGCCTTGAGATCCATATTGAGTTCCATCAGATTGAGGCCGTGATGACCGTATCGAGCTCCACTAGATTGAGGCCGTGAGGACTGTATTGAGTTACACCAAATAGAGGCCGTGAGGGTCGTATCTAGTTACAACAGATACATTATGACCCATAGGCAAGCCAAGGCTGGGGTCCAGCTACAATAGTTATATTATGGCCCATAGTCGAGCCAAGGCTTGGGGCCCAATTACAGCAGCTACAGTATGATACATAGTCGAGCCAAGGCTCGGGATCTAGTTACAACAGTGACATTATGACCCATAGTAGGGCCAAGGCCCGGGGTCCAGTTATCAAAAATTACGTTATGACCCATAGTCGAGCCAAGGCTTGGGGTCCAGTTATGCAGCCCAGATGGCTCATATACAATTATAGGAGCCTAGATGGCTCAGATACAGTTACAGTTACTTATAGAGTCTACGGGGTACCAATAGGGGTATATAGGTTGATTGGAACCTATCGAGGCTTATCGAGGCCCAGGTAAGTTATTTTGTGTTTCTTGTACCTTCCCGTCTTATGGGTGCCAGGTTAGGTTCTTGTTTGTAAATTTGTCTGCTAGTTATAGCTTATGAATGAATAGTCGTACAATTTCAGCTCATACACATGTAGTGACTTACTAGATGTAGCTTATGGAAAGGAAAGATTACAGGCTAACGTCTGGACCTTATTATAGTTCACTTTCTATTTTCATTAGTCTTACTCAGCTTCTGTTATTGCCTTACATATTCGGTACATATTGTACTGACGCCCAACTATAGGGCGCTGCATACTTCCTGTAGGTTTAGACAGATAGAATTCAGGACCTCCATTAGCAGCTGTTCAGAGTCAGCAAGTCAGCTAGTTCCTTTCATTTGGAGCTGCCAGGTTGTAAAGAGTACAGTTTTTTTATTTAAATGGCATTTGGGTAGCCGGGGCCTTGTATCGACCATTATTCCTAGTCTTAGAGGCTTGCAGACTATAGTCCTCAGTCAGTTGGTTATTGTTGGCTGTGTGGGGCCCATGTATATATTATTTTATATGTTGGTCATATGGGGCCTAGTATATTTGCCTGTTCTCGTTCCTGTTATAACTAGACAACATGATGGTCTTGTCAGCTCGCATAGGATCCCTGTTATTACATTGTGTTTGGTTAGCTGTCTTCCTTTACAGGTGGCCTTGTCGGCCAGAGGTTGTATTTACAACCGAGATATAGCCCATCATTTTCTTGAATTAAGTTACAGGCATGCACCAGAATTGCACCAGGTCAGTCAGGTCAGTCTAGATCCTAGTGTGGCATTAGGTGTGATCGCGCTCTAGCACACACACAAGCATACGTGATCATACAAGTAATATAGTGGCAATGTCGAACCCATAGGGACTGGACTTATTTCAGCGAATAATCAAGTGCAATTGTAAACTTAACCTTCACAAGTGTTGACTATCGAAGTTTTGGGAAATTAATATTAAATCTAGCGGTGGTCACAAAACACTCTGGAAACGATATAAGAAGCAACTAGAGCTAAAGTCGGATAATCATGCAATGTTACACTTTGTAATGATTCATGTATGAAATTGTCCATTGTTGTCTCACATAGTTGGAAATGCGATGTTCACGGTCTCTCGAGCCTCTAAACACGACAAACTAGACTCACATCTACATCGTTGAGCGGGGATGTGACATCCTAGTTCGTGGGCAATTCAACTACATGGATGTGGTTTACGGGGTTTGTGCTCTTGAATAGGGACTTTCGTACCTCTAATCATTTAACCTAACTTAGCTTCACAACTACTTCTATGAGTGGTGGAGTGAAAATTCTAAGCCGGTGTCTTTCTATCATCCCATTTTATTAACCAAGAAAGGCAATTTAGGTATATTATTTATCCTAATTGCGAATCATATCGAAATATAAGAACTTGCTCCCTACATTCCTATGTTCTTGCCTAGGGTTACTCTTTCAAGATTTTACCTAGATTAACATGTATGTTTTCATGGTGATCAAGCATAAAAACAACCCTAATAAAGAATGTAAGACAAAGCAACAATTAACAACTAAAACCAAAACGAATTCATGCATTACAATCATATCACGTGTACTCAACCCTAGGGGAAGGGTTTTAGCCACTCATGTTCGTACAATAACTTAAAAACAACGTTAAAGTAGAGTACTTACAGGAATAGGTAAAAGAGAATGTAAAATTAGTGAACCCTAGGTGAGTTCTTCACTTCTCCCTTCGCTCCCCTACGGTTTCCAGAAAATATTTCGTGACAATTGATTTTAGAAGCTAAGGGTTCAATTTATACTAAGCTCAAAAAATGCAAAATTTGGCCTATGGTGGAATAGCTCCATGTCACGGAGGCTATCACAGAGATTTTCCTCCGTCCCATGGAGCAAACACGGATAGCTACTGGAATGTGTCTTCTCGGCAGGTCTTGCGCAAGGTACCTGCGCGTCGCCTGACGTGGCACGCTGCTGGTCGCGCCATGCGCCTGCCGTGGCACACTGCCATTGCGTAGGGCCACAGCGCCCAGTGCCATGCGACGCCATGGATGCGCGAGTGAGGACGTCAATCCAATGGCCCTACGCGATGGAAACGTGCCACGGCAGGCGCATGGCGCAACCAATAGCGTGCCACATCGGGCGACGCATAGGTACCTCACGCAAGACCTGCTGAGAAGACACATTCCAGTAGCTGTCTACGTTTGCTCCATGGCACGGAGGAAAATCTCCGTGATAGCCTCTGTGACACGGAGCTGTTCCACCACAGGCCAAAATTTGCATTTTTTTAGGTTAGTATAAATTGAACCCTTAGCTTCTAAAATCATTTGTCATAAAATATTTTCTGGAAACTGTAGGGGAGGAAAGGGAGAAGTGAAAAACTCACCTAGGGTTCACTAATTTTACATTATCTTTTACCTATTCTTGTAAGTACTCTACTTTAATGATGTTTTTAAGTTATTGTACAAACATGAGTGGCTAAAACCCTTCCCCTAGGGTTGAGGCCATGTGATATGATTGTAATGCCTAAATTCGTTTTGGTTTAGAGTTGTTAATTGTTGTTTTTTCTTACATTCTTTATTATGATTGTTTTTATGCTTGATCACCATGAAAACATACATGTTAAGCTAGGTAAAAGCTTGAAAGAATAACCCTAGGAAAGAACATAGGAATGTAGAGAGCAAGTTCTTATTTTTTGATATGATTCGCAATTAGGATAGAAAATAGATGATAGCAAGACACTGAATTAGAATTGTAACTCCACCACTTGTAGAACTAGTTGTGAAGCTAAGTTAGGTTAAATGATTAGAGGTGAGAAAGTCCCTAATCAAGAGCACAAACCCTGTAAACCACATCCATGCAGTTGAATTGCCCACGAACTAGGATGTCACATCCCCATTCAACGATGTAGTTGTAAGGCTAGTTTGTCGTGTTTAGAGGCTTGAGAGACCATGAACATCGCATTTCCAACTATGTGAGACAACAATTGACAATTTCATACGTGAACCATTACAAAGTGTAGCATTGCATGATTATCCGACCTTAGCTCTAGTTGCTTGTTATATCATTTCCAGAGTGTTTTGTGGCCACCCCTAGATTTAATTATAATTTCCCAAAACTTCGATAGTCAACACTTGTGAAGGTTAATTTTACACTTGAACTTGATTGTTCGCTGAAATAAGTCTAGTCCCTGTGGGTTCGACATTCGGCTCTTAAAAAGGGCCATTGTATTACTCGTACAACCGTGTACGCTTACATGTGTGCTGGAGCGCGATTAAGTTTTTGGCGCCATTGCCTTCATTTGCCATCAAGTCCGAACTTCATTCCTTTGCTTCAACCATCACATTTAGTCCCTCACATGCATTTTACATTGACAAAACAAGGACTAATCATATTGGTTAGTTTATACACATAATTAATAGAAATCACATGAGAATATAATTAATTTAATTGACAAACATGACTTAATTAAATTATAAAATAGCACTTGGGCACATAATTATGCCCAAGATCAAGGTGCCAATCATGCCTCATAAGGTGGGGTGTGACAAGAGTGATAGTTAATGTTGGGTTACCTGAAAGGGTATAAAAGAAGGGGGAAATTGCGGGGTCCTTACCCCCCAACTCTTTGAAGGTAGTAAAGTTCCATACTTCAGCCCTACCGTAGTAAGATATGGCTACTTCCTGTTGTCTAGCCTTTTCTCAGTATGACAGAAAGCGTAAATGTGATGCTGCACTATATGAATAGTAAAGAGGGGCTAGAATTGTTGATTCCAAAAAAATGTTAGAAAGTGATTAAGACTCCTAGTGTTCAAGTAAGCCACCTAGACCTTCACCGAAGTAAATTGGGTGGGTAGGTAAGATTGTTAGTAACACCCAAGTGCGGGTGAGAGTCTATAAGCAGTAAACCCCCATCAATAGTAAAGTTTAAGGCAGCAATAGGCTAACCCCATCGCGGTGTGTGGATAATGGTAAGACGTACCTGTAGAATAAAGGATATGGCCCTAGTTTGTTATGTCGAAGGAAAGAGAAATTATATGAATGAAATTGGCCCAAGTGTAGGTCAGAATGATATAGGTTAGTAGACTTGGCTAGTAGTATCTTGGGAAGTAAGATGTAGGAGGCATGAGCCCCAGATCTCAGCCCCTAGAAGTAAGGGGAAGACATGAGTATCTATCTTTGAAATCCTAGTTGTGGAGGAAGATGAGTGATGGTACAGAGACCCTAGCCTAGTGTAGCCAAAGATAAGACCCAATAGAAGGAGCCACGGACCCTCAAGATAGTAAGGGATAGAGTTTTGAGACCCGGAGGCCAAATCTATGTTCTAAATATAGTAGAATTCCATCATTAGTATAACACCCCAGAAATTTTTTGGTGATTGTTTGATGTTTTTATGCTAGTTTAAGGAAAGTATGAGTTGTATATTGGTTGTAGATTTACAAGGGAAATGCGTACGATCAGAAAATCAAAGAGTATGTTAAGTGCATAAGTAAGGGTCAACTTTAAACGATCATATCTGCCAATATATAATGAATTAGAAGCCCCACGACTATCAAATTAAAGGTCTTTGAGTCTAGTTTTCAGAACATTAAACCTATTGTCAATCGGAGTTTGGAGTAAGACGTTATGCGCATTTTACCGAAGCATCGCAAGCGGTGACGCGGGCATGACGCCCTAGCGCCTCCACCGCCCTATTTACTTAAAATCTGATTTTTCACTTGTAGAAAACATTTTCAGCTAAATATAAATCGACCAGCTTTCTAAGGATTCCATTTCTATCTCAATTCCAGCAGCTAGGACAAAGAAAATCAAGGAGGAACATCAAGAAAAGTTCAAGAAAATCACAAGATAAGTTGAGATTACTTTGCCAAGTGTGTTAGGGGCTGTTTTGGAGCTCGTTTTGGCAAGGTTTTGAAGGGGTTTTTCTGCGTTTCAAAATATATTTGGACTTCATATATATCCATATTTTAGTAGGTGTTGATACCAGGATAAAAGGTCAGTATTTCTCCCCTTTTAAACCTCTCAAATTGCAAAGAGAAAATCTGGAAATTGGCAGCTAGGTGAGCTGCCGATGGACTGTTTGTGAGCTGAGTTTTACTCGTTTTTCGTTAGGTTTTTTGGCTGTTTATTTTGCTGGAATTATAATTCATATTGAGGTGAAGAATTACTGAAAAACCAAGGTAAAATTTCCTCTTGTTTCTCCCTCAAAAGTTAGTGAAAACTAGTTGAGAAAATGGCTAAATGTTGTTGATGTTGTCGTGTTTTGTTGTTGCTATTGTGACTGCCTTTGGTTAGTTATTTTGGCTGCATTTTTTTGATATAGATTAAGCTTCTCGTTAGCCTATAAAACCACTAGATTAAGGAGGTTGAAGGCTGATCATTGAAATAGGAAATCGGCTAGAAAAAAGTTCATTGGAGAAAGGTATGTAAGGCGCCCCGTCTATCGTTCTTTTAAGCACGATTCGTGTGTTGTGAATCGAATGATCCAGAAAACTCTTTAAAAGTCTTGAGGAAGTATGTTAAGCTTCATTTAAGCTTTAAAGTTCCATGTTTTATTGAGGATAGATGTTAAGATTATGCCTAGCCGAAGTGAGACATCTAAAGTGTGATATTGTGTTAATTGTTGTCATAGTTGTACATTGAGTTGGAGACCCCTCAGCGTGGGCATTGTTAGCTGGTCCTTATTGTATGTAATGTGTATATATATGTGATTTTAAATGTGTTTAAAGGTCTGGTTGCTAATTGAAATTGGTGAAAGAGCCAAGATGAGGATGTGTAAACGATTTTAAGCCACGTAAAGACGTCGCAAGCTATTAAGGGTAAACGAGCTTATTGATTTAGGATTACCTGGTTATGGTTGTCCTTTATCTTATTTGTACATTATGAAATATTTAAGGCCAAGTTAAGATTTCATAATCCCTTTCCCTTAAGCCGAATGACAAGCTAGCGAGTTTCTGAGCTCCAATGTCCCTTGAACACGATCTATAAATTTTGTTGAAACTCTTTGGTCATCCGTAGTTCCTTATGATTTATACAAGTTTTGAATACATTCATTTAAGTTCTATTTTCTAGCTTTACATGTTATATGTACTCAGTTCCAATTATGCATTACGAAGGAGGCCTATGCAGGACACGTGTTTAAAATTCGTCATTTCTATGGTGTACGTATTGAGCTGGTCCAGTATAAGCCATATCGGTTCCATTTATGATTTTTTCTAAGATATTTTGATTTTACCCCGGTGTGGTACACCATATGGAGGTCTTGTTATTTTACCCTGGTGTGGTACACCAGCTGGACAGATTTTACCCCGGTATGGTACACCGGTTGGAGGCATTTTTATTTTTACCCCGGTGTGGTATATTGGCTGGACGAATTGTATGTAGATTTTATGATCGACTATCTACTGGCATTTTAGTTATAGTATTTGTTGTGCATTAGATGGTCGCATTTACACTTCAATAATGAGTTATTGTTAGATTTCTATTTTCAGGATTCCGAGTTGTTACTACTCCTAATTTCTGGCCCAGTTATCATTTTTATCATACATGTTTACATTTTTCAGCCTTACATACCAGTACATTTTATTCGTACTGACGTCCCTTCAACTTGGGACCCTTCCTGCAATCGTGCTACAGGTACAGGCCGAGGCTCAGATCATCGGACGTAGTAGGAGCTAGATTTCAGCAGAATAGTGGTATGCTCCTCTCTTCTAGGAGCCATGTCCTAGTTTGGACTATTTTCAATTTTGTGTATAACATGGGTAGGCCGGGACCTTGTCTCGTGCATTTCAGTTTGTTTACTCTGTAGAGGCTGATGTGGATTAGTTTGTATAGTAGTATGGGTTGTGTAGTCGTATTGGTTTCTCATTTCTTTTCTTAGCTTTATTATAGCCTTGTCAGCTTTCCAGGTTGCATATTTATAATTGTCAAGGCATTATTGGCCCAGTATTTATCTTGGTTGGTTGTGACAGGTAGCTTGGTCAGCCTTAGTGTTACATTTACAGATGTATATAGCTAGCTTCTCGATCGATCATGAATCGAGTGCCAGCTGCGCCCTACCCCAGTTTTGGGGCATGACAAGTAGATTATAGTAGGGCATACCATGCCCGTCATTTCCCTCACTCGGGTTTCGTGAAAGCATGCTAGGTTATAAAAGAGATTTACTGCTAGCATAGGAAGAAGAAGGATATAGTTGAGTTGTGACACAGATCCCTAATGACCAGCAAGAGCAGGTTGGGCAGCAGAAATCGGGCGGGCTAACTCAGAGAATAGTTGTGCCTACGTGAAAGTGAGAAGTAGACAATATGAATATAGCTATAAGCTTACCTCATACCAGGCGTAAATGTGATCCTAGTGTGCTGTTGTTGAGAAGCTAATGAGGTTAACTTATTTCTTGTCGGATAGAATGATTTTTCAGCTAAAGACTACACTGAATTGAATATGAAAGAAACATTTTGGCTATATGGTATCTCAGCGTCGATTAACTTCTAGCAAAGGGGCACAACCCATAGCTAAGTTTAGGAAGAGTTATCAGGACAGCTTGGGATGCATGTTAATTTAAGTACCGCCCCTCATCCCCAAATAAATAGCCAAGCATAGCACACAACTCAGGCACCCAAAGTTATTTTAAAGGTGAGAATATAGGTTTCCTATATGTCACGACCAGAGTTCACACCCTAGCCATAACACGGGACAAAGGAACCCTAAAAGGCTCTAAGTCAACCCATGGCATAATCATTGCATACACTTAACATCAAAAATGACTAACAACATAATAATTGGAAAATAATAACAAGAATCTAATATAAACCATAACAACAATTTAATAACGCTTAGTTACAATGCTGAATTTGTCTAAACAAGTACGAAAGCCTTCTACTAAGCTGACGAGTTGCTGGAACAAGCCCCTAGCTAACTCTTAAAGTCTGAAAACTAAAACATGAGAAAATAAGAACATAAACCACATCTTCGGAAGATGAGGGCTCACCACTAATAGCTGGGAGAGAGAGAGCGAAGCGTATCTAACCACGCGGCTGAACCTGGAGTCCTGGATCTATATCATGAAATGATATAACACAAGAGACGTGCGGTCAATACTTGGAATATACTGAGTATGCAGGAAACGTAGTCAACCAACTAATAAATATATACAAAAAGGAAGTAATATAAAATCACAATAATAGTAATGTAACTAAAATGAGATACGACAACCTTATATGAAATCCACATATTCATATCATCATAACCACATTATAACTACATGCATTATTATAAGATCAATTGATGCGCACAAGTAATAATCGAAAATAGTACAGAGGAACGATGCCATGAATGATATCAAGAGGGTCCCTGACTGTCTAAGGGAAAGTCCCTAACTGTCAAAGGGAGCGTCCCTGACTATCGAAGGGAAACATTCTTGCTAGGGAGAATCCCTGACTGTCAAAGGGAGAAAATACTCTGATATAGAGGGTCACTGACTGTCTAGGGATGTTAGTCCCGACAGACCAATGAGAAACATTCACAGCTAGTAACTAGGGATGTGAGTCTCGACTGACTATCACTAATCTAAATTGCAATAGCTAGTCAGAGACAAGGACATTAACTAATTTTCATCATAAAACATTATTTTCGACAAGATTGGGGTTACTTTCTAATAATAACAAGCCCAACAGTTGCAATATCATTCTCATGCGTTATCACCATAATTCACCTCATCGTGGAGTCAAATCAATAATTATCTCAAGCATCTTATGCTAACGAGCATTCTATAAATTCACATTGTGCATTACACTGTCATGGCATTCCAAATTCCGAATTCATCTCATTCAACATGTAGCATAAGGCCATGCATGATTAATAGATTCAACACACACTTCATCAAGGATGCATGACTTCATTTATTTAGATTTACGAACAACTTGTACATTTAACTCATATCTCATTATTTACAACGAAACATGGAAAGAGTATTCATTTTTATTTCACAAGCCCATTTCATGATTTACTCCAATTCATGAGAAATATGCAATAATTAGCCATTTTCATAGATTCACCTCATACCCAATCAATTGAATCGAAAACATAGAGATAATACACAATTTTCTTTCAATTGCTCAACCCCATAACTCCAAACTCATCTCAACATATTCATCAATGTCATAATCGGGTTATTAGGGATGATTATACGCGATTCACGTGATTTGAACATAGATATGAACTACGACGATAAATTAAGTGGACAATCAACAAGTCCCATTCACTATTCAAGCCAATTTATGAAGAATATGCTGCACTCTTGCATTCCCAACTTATATTCTAGAATTCAAGACAACCCATTAATATCCCAAGTAATTACATAATCGCAATAAATATTATCATTTATGAAGAATATAAAAGAAATTTACCCTTAACACAAAACCCTAGATCATGCTTTTCTAGATTTGTTGAAATTGGATTTTTAATAAAAATATTTTGGGACATAAGGATGGAAGAATATCCTTGTAGAAAGACCCGCATACCTGCTTCAAAGAATCTCCCACTTGAACTTGACCTTGTAGTATTTGAATAATCCCTTGAAGAATCCTTGAACCTTGGGAGAGAGGAGAAAGAAGGGTTTGAGAGAGTATCTTGAGAGAATGAGAGATTATATTAGAAGAAACCCTTAAAAATGCCTCAAATAATACTCAAAACGACGTAGTTTAGAAGTTAGGAACATAGGATTTTATGAAAACACCCCTTAAATTTCGTAGGAAAAGGGAACCTGCCAGTTCTCACGAGGGACATAACAAGTCGTGAGGTACTGGACGAGTCGTGAGTCCAATCTATGAAGTTTACTGGAATTTTCGCCAAATTTCTCCACTTAACGAGTCACTTAACGAGTGACTTAATGATTCGTGAGGTGACTTAACGAGTCACTTGACCAGTCGTGAATTCCCTGTGAAAATGAAGCTTTGTAGAAATTTTGGCCACCTAACGGGTCACTTAACGAGTCACCTAATGAATCGTTCTGTGAGGCTGATGCAGTTTCACCAAATTGCTCATAACGTTTTACTCCGAACTCCAATTGGACAAGATCAGACGCATTGGAAAGAAGACTCAAAGGGCTTCAATTTAACATATTAAATAACCCAAAAACACTTTGTATAATGGGATCTATAGTCGTTATAAATTGACCATTACTAGAATTTATATGAAAACTCAATCAGTAAAAAGGTTCTCAATTCAACTTTGTGCTAGAAGTTCCTAAGGACCTTAATTTGCATACATTGCAATTCTAACACTTTGGAGTTGATATTAACACCTAGTATCCATAGAATTCATTGGGCTCGGACCTTTCCATACATCTAGAACGGTTCCAAACTTAGCCCAAATTTCAGGGCATTGAAATATCTCAACTCACTAGTTTTGGATCTAGTCTTTGAGACTTTTGGGGTGTTACACTATATCATGGCCTGAAGCAGGTAAGTTAGGGATAATTGAACTGAGCATACTGCATCAGTAGGAGGGAAACAGGTAAACTAATTTGGGGATATGTACCGACAACCTAGGGTCGCCGAAAACCTTACTCTAGCATATGGAGAAGTTAGAAATTGAAGCACTAATTGGATATTCTAAAACTTTCAAATGAAGGGCGTTACGTGATTTGACAAGCAGGGCAAGTCCAGCCCTAGATTCGTTAAACTATACCGGGTCCTCCGAGAGACTGGCCAAGTGGCCTATGAGATAGAGTTGCCTTTGGGGCTAGGATCTGTTTATCAACACTACGCAAGCGCGTAAAAGACATTTTCACAGATTGACCAGCCGGAGCTACTTAAGGTACAAAAGCGATATTTCATGAAGAGACTTCAAAATTATATTAGATGGTCAGATTCGAGGGAGCTAATTGGAGAACCAAACTTGTAACTTATTAGAGTATCATGAGGGAATGGAAATGTTGCAGAAATAAATTGAAAAAAACTACGAATGATGCAAAGTTTGGATAGTTTCAGTTTTTCCAGGCCCTATGACAAAAATATACAGACCTAGCTGAATTCAGTTAAAGTATTGTAGTTTTAGATGCTATATAAATGACATTTGTTTCTATTGTTAATAGTTGGGTACATACATGTAGTACTATTGTGTTATTTAGCTGCAGATAGTGTCCCATGAGGCGCCTGTGTTGGACTTCTCTGCGTTTCAGGTTTTCGGATAGTCCATATTACAAAGGAGGCTTTGCTGAAATTTTTCTGGCATTAGCTAAAAAGAGTTGAGTCTTGTAAGATTGAAGATTACATTTGACGATGAATGTTCCTAAGGGGGGGAGGATGTTACACCCCGTAAGATGTTAGCGGCTAGTGTGCGTGTGCTTGGGCTTGTGATGAATAGAGAGGGAATTTGACGCATACGGGGAAAAGCCTCGGAAGCAGGGTTGGGTGAGGCCAGGTCACGAGGGGCTAGCACGACACGCTAGCCAGCCTGTGGTTTGGGAGGCGGGGCGTGCCAGGCACATCAGTGCACTGGGAGGCGCGACGCGGCAGGCCCCTAGGCGCGATGGCCAGGGCAGGGCGCCGACCTTTGGGTGCGTTGGCCAGCACGAGGCGCCCCCCAGTCCACCGCCCATGTTGTTATATATACTCCCTTTGTTCAATTGAAATCATTTTGATATATCTCCCTCGGATAGAAATGAAAGGAAACGCAACCTTCATCAATTTTTCATCAAATTATGCTATCAAACGTCGTCCAAATGTAAATTAACATTGGATAAAAAGTCCTAGGCCTACGGGAAACATTTGTACGAAGTTATTTCTCAAAAATTCGCTCCGCGTACCAAAACCCCCGTAGTAAAGGTTGTTGGAATTGCTTCAAGTTGAATCCTAAATGGCCACAGGCATCAAGTCAGCATTTTTTCCTTCTGAACTCTCGAGAAATTGCGGGTTTTCGCTTAGTTTTTCAGAGTTGAATTATAGTTGATATCATTATTGAAAGATATCATTATTGGCCAAATTTAGTATTGAAACTAGTCCTATTCTCTTAGTATAAGGAATGCAGTTGAGTGGAACTATTGGCCTCAAGTTGGAACTAATTAGTTAAATGAGGATCGACATTCGAGGTATGTTAAGTCTTATTCCTTCAACAAGTTATTCTCGTCGTACAATGATACGACTTATGTTTCTGAGCATAGACAATGATCCTACTTGTTGTAATTAGTTGTTGCTAGTATGTAAGATCCATGTATGCTGTGGTTAACTGCTATCAGTAGATTATGATTACATATGTTGTGACTAGCTGCTAGAAAGCATATTAAGAGTATCTTGCAGTATCCCTCATCGGGAAAGATGAGGTTAAGGGTGACTCACGCTAGAAGCGTCATAGAAATTCCTATGTCCTTTTATTCACTGAGTTAGTAGAAATGATGTTTTGCTGCCATGCCTAGGCTTCAGATGTTTGTGGGTAATAGTTGGGCCTGAGTTAGTAAGTTGAACACCATAGGTGCAGTCGGGTGATATTACTATCAGTTCGACGCCTGTATTGTCAGTAAAGCTCATCCAGAGACCGTTGGCATATCTTGACGTGTCCAGGGCCAAAATTATGTTAGTATGGCCTTACCCTAGAGTCAGTGGCACTAGAGTTGCCTAGAGAGTTGAGGGTCAGTCCACCACATAGAGGTTATCGCCAGTGGTAGTTAGTTTCAGTCAATGTGGTGCTTATCATACAGGTCACTTAGGGCACTATCTCAGTTGTACCAACTTGATAGAGTAATAGATACCCTAAGGGGAGAAGTTATGTTAGTAGCTAGATACGGGGCCAACGCCCCAGACTACTCTCATCAGATATTTAGGTATAGGTTGCTGAGAACGGATAAGTCCAGATAAACACACCTACGAGGTTAGGAATCACCTAGAGAAGGCATACGAAATCTTAACAGACTCAGTTAGTATCTCAGGGACTAGAACCAAAGTATTACAGTATTACCCCCAGGCCAAGAGTTATAATAAGCTGTCTATGGGAGGTTAGAGTTGACTGCTCAGGAGCATATCTGATTAGTAGCAGCCCCACAATTGTTCTATGAAGAGGACAAGTATTGCAAAGTAAGCCTATTACGGTAAGCTATTAAGAATAGAGTTGAGACGATAGTGATGACATAGCAACCCTCGCCAGAGTTAACCCTAGCTAGATTGGGTTTTCCTTACAACATTGGATTGTTAGATGTTATTGCCTATAGGGCCATGCTTGTAGGGGCAGTATGATGTCCGAAAGAATTAAGTTGAGGCCGTAAGGGACATATTGAGTTTCATCAGATTGAGGCCGTGAGGGCCGAATCGAGCTCCACCAGATTGAGGCCATGATGACCGTATTGAGTTACACTATATAGAGGCCATGAGGGTCGTATGTAGTTACAACAAATACATTATGGACCAAAGTCGAGCCAGGGCTCGGGGTCTAGCTATAGTAGTTATATTATGGTCCATAGTCGAGCTAAGGCTCAGGGCCTAATTACAGTATCTACAGTATGATCCATAGTCTAGCCAAGGCTCGGGATGTAGTTACAACAGTCACATTATGACCCATAGTCGGGCCAAGACCCGGGCTCCAGTTATTAGAAATTATGTTATGACCCCTAGTCGAACCAAGGCTTGGGGTCCAGTTACGCAACCCAAATGGCTCAAATACAGTTACAGGAGCCCAGATGGCTCAGATACAGTTACAGGAGCCCAGACAAGGCTCAGATATAGTTACAGTTACTTATAGAGTCTATGGGGTACCAATAGGGGTATATAGACTGATTGGCACCTACTGAGGCTTATGGGGGCCCAGGTAGGTTATTTTGTTGCTTGTACCTTCCCGGCTTATGGGGGCTAGGTTAGGTTCTTGTTTGTAAATTTGTCTTCCAGTTATAGCTTATGAATGAGTAGTTGTTAGTTTCAGCTCATACACATGTAATGACTTACTAGATGCAGGTTATGGAAAGGAAAGCTTACAGGTTAACTTCTGGACCTTATTACTGTTCACTTTCTATTTTCATCAGTCTTACTCAACTTCTGTTATTGCCTTACATATTCGATACATATTATACTGATGCCCAACTATGGGGCGCAACATACTTGCCTGCAGGTTTAGATAGATAGAGTTCAAGACCTCTATTAGCAGTTGTTCAGAGTCAGCAAGTCAGCCAGTTCCTTTCATTCGGAGCTGCCAGGTTGTAGAGAGTACGTTTTTTTATTTATATGGAATTTGGGTAGGCCGGGGCCCTGTCCCCACCATTATTAATATTCTTAGAAGCTTGCAGACTACAGTCCTTAGTCAGGTAGTTGTTGTTGGTCGTGTGGGGCCCATGTATATCTTATTTTACATGTTGGTCATTTGGGGCCTAGTATAGCTGCTTGTTTTCATTCCTGTTATAACTAGACAGTATGGTGGTCTTTTCATCCCGCATAGGATCCCCGTTACTGCATTGTTGTTGGTTAGCTGTCTTCCTTTACAGGTGGCCTTGTAGGCCAGAGGCTATATTTACAGCCGAGATATAGCCCGTCGTTTTCTTGAATTAAGTTACAGGCGTGCACTAGAAGTGCACTAGGTTAGTCAGGTTACTTTTAGATCCCAGTGTGACATTAGGTGCTAGTCATGCCTCCCAAGGTAGGGCATGACATAATTCTGAGGGCAACTCCAACTCATATGCTTCCTTTCCAACCCGTTGCACAATCCGATATGGGCCAACATAATGCGAACTGAATTTCCTTTCCTTTCCAAACCTATCTACCCCCCTTCATGGGAGACACCTTTAGAAATACCCAATCGTCGACTTCACACTCAAGTTCTCTCATTTTCACATCCGCATAGGACTTTTGGCGACTCCGAGCTATTTTCAACCTGTCTCTTATACACTGAACCTTCTCCATGACCTCATGGACTGAATCTGTACCTATCATTGCAGCTTCCCCGACTTCAAACCAACCAATAGGCGATCCACATCTCCATCCATAGAGAGCCTCAAAAGGGGCCAGCTGAATGCTGGAATGATAGCTGTTGTTATACGCAAACTCAATGAGAGGCAAATGCTCATCCGAACTCCTTTGAAGTCAATCACACATGTTCTCAATATTTCCTCGAGAGTTTGAATAGTCCGCTCTGTCCTGACCATCGATTTGCGGATGAAATGTTGTACTGAGCTTGACCTGAGTACCAAGTCCCGTTTGAAACTACCTCCAAAACTAGGAAGTAAATTGACTACCTCTGTCTGATATGATGGATAAGGGCACCCCATGCAACTGAACTAGCTCTCGAATTATCAACACCCGAAACACACCAACTACCCTGATATCAAAGCACACCATCTCTCCCTATAGAGACGACCTCTACCTTCTTCTCCTGAACGACTTCCTTCAACTTCACTAAGCTAGGATCCTCATCTTGTCTAGCTTTTACATCAGTCACCAAGGATGATTCTGATCCGTTATGAATAACGACACCGCCATCTGACGAGTTAACAAGACAAACTTCTACAATTTATGCTAAGAATTTTAAAGCCCCAAACCTCTGAGTTTTCCCTTTTTACGCTTAAGATCATGCCAAATACGCAAAATGTTTAAATCCACCTAAAACTTATCCAGAATCCCCCGGTCACAACCCAAATATGCAATTGAATCATGAAACACATTTTGGACCTGTTGGGATCGTCTAATCACCGATATAAGGTCATTTGGATTGAAAGTTGACCTGTGTTCAAACTTTGCTTACCCTAAAGCTCAAAAATTCAACTAAAGGTTCAAATCACTCTCGAATCACCTCAAAATCCATGCAAACCACCCAACTAAATCATAAATCACCATTCGAAACCAACAGAGCTTTCAGAATCCAAATTTGAGCTTGTTAACTTGAAATGTTGACTTTGGTCAAACCCCTCAAACCTCAAACCCTCCAAGATTGAAAGTCTCACTTGATCTTCATTAAATCATCTTAGAAACGGTGTCATCCACCTCTGCAAGTCATGAATAACAAAATAAAGATATGGAAAGGTTCGATCTAGGAAAACGGATCTAAAATCACAAAATGACCACGTGGGTTGTTACACTCCCATGCTTAGCTAATAACTGCACTTCCTGGACTTCTACATACCCGACACCTAAGGTAGAGATAGGGAGTTACCTTGAATGTACCCATTTTAACCATTATCTCCATCAGGAAAAACATCCATAGGGTTTAGAGTAAGGGAATCATGAGCACGAATCATTTAAGAATTTAAGCTGGGCATATACCTGGTATAGCACAATCTTATGAGCCGATAGGACAAATCTTAGGGACTATGTTCATAGAGCTGAGCGTGGTAAAAGACATGAGTTCACATACATAACGAGGGTCATAACATGAAGCTGACTAGGTAACATTGGTATCACTGATTGACTGAGTTACCTATCATCTTTGGATTCTGACATAAGCATGAGTTGAGCGTATCATTGAGCGAAACATAAGGGGAAAATCTAAATGAGGGTGGGTTGACTACCCCCAAATAGTATTCATAGAACGTCCTTACTAGAAAACTCAAGACTGGTCATGGCCCTTCACTTACCATTTCCATACCTTCCACAAAATAAATCTCATATTAAAATGCACAAAGGGATCTTGCACCTTGTTCAGTAGTTCTTGGAACTAGCAATCATGGTAGGTTCGATACGAAGGCTTATAACATACTTGGGACTACAGCTGAGCCTGACTTCCACTTGCTCTTGGTAACTTTTCCTACTGGGATGGGTAATATGCTGGAGCTACTAATCCGGGGATTGGTGCATCGGCTCTACCCTTTCCCTGCTTGGCCGATAGACAATTCTTGCACATGTGCCCGGCCTCCCCACATTTGTAACAAATGTATGAACTTGTCAAACACCATCCCGCATGTGATCTACCACATTTCAAGCATGCCAACTGGCTAGATAGGACTGTTGGAGGGGTAGCCGAGGCACGACCTCTCTAGCTGTCTTGCATGGCTGAAGGGCAATCTCTGTGTTTATGACTAAGTTAGCCACCATAGAAGCAAACATCTGAACCTGCCAAGCACTTTCCTAGGTGGTTCTTCCTGCAGCACCCGCAAACTGGATAAGTAATCTCCCTCACCCTGGGCTTGTGTCCCCGAACATGAGCTAGAGACTTCTGACGGGGTTGAGAGCGACTCCCACTACTCGACCCTTGCTAGGAACTCTCAAAGTTTTCAGTCCTGGGCCTCTTATTCCTCCTTTATTCCCCCTTACGCTCTCCACCCATATTCGAATCACCAAACTTAGATGGGCTCCTCTTCTTGAGTTCTTGAACTTTAGTAGTTGTCGCCTCTCCGATAAGGTTCACTGATGCGATAGTCTGCTGGTTAGGCTGGTTGATCATGGCCCATATCAACACTCTGAGGGCAGCCCCGAGTGCTGCATCTGTAACTTTCATGGGATCCATTGGAGTTAGTGCTGATTGACTCCGGTTGTTTTTCTGAGAAGACATGTTTCTACACATGCGTATAGCATGAGTTAGAGGAATAGAGAGAGTCTAACTCATGACACAAGATAGAGTCATGAAAGAAGGGAACATTTCCTTAACGTCTTGTAGCCTCTTCGTCATAAGTGTGGCATGCTTCACACCCATGAAAATGACTCTACTTAATGTTGCTTTTGGATACCCTAGGATACTTCAAAACCTATTGCTCTAATACCAAGTTTTTCATAATCCAAACATAGGCCCAGATCGAGACACAGGACAAGGAGCCCCGAGAGACTCCAAGTTGACCCATGGCATGAACATACATCTAACTCAATCAATAAAGGCAGAAGAATTAACATAATAGCTATAGTGGAAGTATAAGCATAACATAACATCAGAACCAAAATTCACATCATACATGACAAGATGATTACTACGTATAGTATGAAAGCCTCTAACATATTTGATGGGTTGATGGGAAAACACCCCCAACTAACGCGACAAGTCTAAAACCGAACAAAAACATAACAACCATGAATACTAAATGTCCTCAGAGGATGAGGACTCACTGATGCTAGTTGGACAGGTCTGAGTGGGATAGAAGGGGCTAAGGATGTTGCTGAGAAAGATCCCTCGAACCTGTATCATGAGGCAATGCAACATAGAGTATACAGTCAGTACGTGGGATGTAGCAAGTTAGCAAGGTAAGTAAAATAGACATTTAAAATACATAAAAGTGCATAAGAATAGGACTACATGATCATAACATAAATATCATAATGTAGCATAAGGATCAAGGTTTCAAAATATTCGCAAAATCATTCATAATCATACTCTCGAGAGAAAAGCTTTATTAAACAGTGGAAGATTCTTATAACCGACATACCCCATATGAGCACACATGGAGCCCGACCTGTAAACCCCTAGTCAGGAGAGTGTTTGTACCTTGTCAAGGGTAGAACCATGAAAGACGTGATATCACTCATGAACGTCCCATTTGGGGAAAAAGGGGATAGTCTCAAGGGAGGTCCCATCATGACCTACGGCGGCACGTAGTGTGAGATTCGGGAAAAAACCTAGGCCTTGAACCTACTCGGTGTTAAATATTACTCCCAAAATATATATAGTGCTCATATAATAGTATACATGAAATTCATGGGCTAGTTAAATCATAATAATCATAAGCATGCTTTTAAATACGTGAACTAACCATGAAGATAAGGCCCGTGAGTTGGCCAAAATCATAAATCGTAAATCATGAGGTTCATGCATACTTGTAAAACATGTATATACTTAGTAATCATAAATTCATGAGGAGCATTTGAGTAAATTCATATCATAAATCATAAGTCATGATGGGTTAAAGAACCTAAAAATCAAGGTAAAATCATAACTCAATTTATCATAGAACATGTATGATTGGGCATGATTTTATAGAAATATAAATCAATAAATTTATAATCGAATTAGTTGTAAAATATTCCAATGATTCATAAAATATGTTGTGATACATGAGAGATATTAACCTATAGATAAATCATTAGAATTTCATAAAAATTTGGGACGAATCCCCATAATATTTTCAAATAGAATTTCATGAATTAGGAGAGAGATTGGGCATGGGTGTGAAAAAATTCACCCATTCATAACCCTACATACCTGAGAAACTTGGATTCTACCACTTCCTTACTTTCCCAAGAGGAATTGAAGAACAACTAATGAAGAACCTTGGGGTTTTATGCTTGATCACCCTCTACACTCTTGAACTTTGCATTCATGAGTTTTGAATAGGCTAGAATGACTTAATCTATCTTAATAAACCCTTAAAATAGCTTAAAACAACTTAGTATAGGACCCTAGGGCTTAGGAATGACGATACTACCCGTAATAAAATCGCAGTTAAAAACTGACTGCCAGTCCCAATGAGGGATTGGACTAATCGTCGTCCAAGGTCACGAGTTGTGGCATCAATCGTCGTGTGCACTGTCTATTTTCCTCCATGGGTCCCCACGAGGGATCAAACAAATCGTGGTTGGTGACCATGACTCGTGGTCACCTCTCGTTATCTCCACTGTCCAAAAATCATTATCCCTTGACCAATCTTGACCATGACTATCCCAACGAATTATGGTGCCTAACCACAACTCGTGGGGTCCAATCGTAGGGTACACTGCCACTCAAACTTCTCCTCTTAATTTTCCTTGGCCACGACTGACTCAACGAGTCGTGGCATCTGGCGACGATTCGTGGTCATGCCCATGGTGTCTTCAAAACAAAAATTCTCAAACTTAAGCTAGCTACTCACCACGAGTCACCTAACAACTCATAGTTACCCTCACGTCGTTCTGTGACCTGGTGTAGATTTTCCAACTTTCTGCGTTTAAACTCTCGGGTCTAATCTGAGGGCTTGCGCGACATTACAATTTTAGAGTTTATGCTCCCACTTTTAGCTTATGGTATGTTTTCAGCTTCATTGAAAAAAAACAGTGAGCATCTTTCTTGTTTTTGGGAGTAGGTTCTAGCGCCGAGTAGGATAGGGGTTTAGGTAAACCTAGGGTTTCAAAACTACGTATAAATGTCGGTTTATATTTTTATATTGGGACCTCCCTTGTGAGCTTCCCCTACCCCCAAAAGGGCCTTCAGCTTGATATTGATATCATGGTAGCATCCTTAGCCCTAACAAGGTTTTGGATGGCTCTGCCTACTTGAGTGTGATAGTTGGGGCATCACGTAAGCTCTATCATGATAGTGTCGATTGTGACGAGTCTCCCATTGTTTCTCATGATTTCAGTTATGCTTGTTCATGACTTATGATATTATGTTTTACAACATGTTTGACCCAATGATCAGTTTATAAGCTTTAACTTATGATTTCAGATATGGAAAGCCATATGATTTTTATCTTCAGCTTTGGGTCATTCTATTTAGATATGATATTCAGCTTATGAGTATACATGATTCAGATTCAGATTCCATCATGTACTGCTTACTCTCATGATCTTATGATTTATGTTCATATGCATGATTTCAATTTATACTTACTTAGCATGTTTTACTTACCTTGCATACTCAGTACATTCCAAGTACTGACCGTATACTCTATGCTATCGTTTCATGATACAGGTCTAGACTATCAGACTTAGTTCCATCGTTAGCCAGTTTCCTGAAGATTAGTTTAATTTTCTATCATTGGTGAGTCCTCATCCTTCAAGGACCTTTAGTTAGAGTCAATTTATGTTATTTTCATTTTCAGACTTTAGTGAGCTAGTTGGGTATGTTTTTTTATCAGCTCTTCAGACATATTAGAGGCTTATCAGACAATTTGTAGAATTTCATCTTTTTCACTGTTGTCTCTGTTATGATTGATATGTATTAGAACTTCTCCTTATTCATGATTAGTTTATCAGTTTTTTCTTATTGTATTCTCTTTAGCTGCTATGTTCATGCCATGGGTCGACTTGGAGCCATTCGTGGTTCTAGGTTCCGTGTCTCAATCTAGGGTCTCAGCTCAGGTCATGACAAACTTGGTATTCGAGCAAAGGTTTAGAGTGTCTGAAAGTCGTGTTAAGTAGAGTCTTTTTCATGGGTGTGAAGCACGCCACACTTATGGGAAAGAGGCTGGAAGACATTTTAGGAAATTTCCTTTCTTTCATGATCTATGTCGTGTGATGAAGTATCTCCCTATCCTTCAACTCGTGCTATAAGTGATTGCAGAAATGTCCCTCCATGTCGAGTAAATGGAAGAAGGAATGCCAATGGGATTGGCCAGGACAATGGCAATGGAGACGGGCATCAACAAGACCAGCCAACACTAGCAGATCCTATGCCCGATTAGGTTACTCATGTCTAGTTTAGAGCGGCATTTCAGATGTTGGTACAGGCAATTACCGCTCAGTTCAATTAGCAGGCGGTGGCTCATGTTCCTCAGAATAGGAACGCAATGATTGCAAGAGTACGAGACTTTCTCTGAATAAATCCGCTAGAGTTATTGGGGTTGAAGGTGGATGAGGACCCTTATGAGTTCATTGAGGAGATGTAGAAGATCACCCAAATTATGGGGGTCACCGTAGAGGAGAGTGCAGACCTAGCCTTCTATCAGCTGATGGGGGTTGCCTATATATGGTACCGCCAGTGGAAAGATGGTAGGGCAATGGGAGCAGTTTTCGTGAGTTGGGTTATGGATTGTCATTTCAAGTATTGCTCCCGTTAGACTTCTTATCTCGGGATATGGATAAAATAATAAATATTTCTTTTCAACTGGTCTATAGATAGTTGCCCAATCAATTATTTGTGAATACCGTTAGCTCTATGTGTGTTATCAATATCTCTACAAGTGATTCGGTGAGACCTAAAATTTCTCCAAATTCTTTTCTTTCTAGAAACAAGGGTAAAAAGATTTGATTGAATATATATATTTTCATTTTTCTTTAGTATTTGAGTTGACGAACTAAAATAGATTGTTATATGAGTGAAAGAAAATGACTTAGAAATTTGCAGTAAAAAAGGTTGAGTCTCATTTCCTATATACAAGAATCAAATGGTGAAAAAAGTAAACAAACATAAGCAATAGAGATTGTTTACTCCAAGATTGTTGAATTGTCATGATAGCTTGAAGTGGGTTCAAAAGATCAACTGTATGGAGTGTTTATTGTCTATTACCATAGATGGATTTCCACAATGGGAGGCTGTAAAAAAAATGAGTGGATGGTTAGGAAGACCAAGATACACAAAGGATTAGTAACTGAGATTATGTAAGTTATCCAAGAGGATATCTATGAACATAAAAGGAAATCGAATTGGGACATTATGTTTGTAGAAATGATCAGGAGGTACTCCCCATGATCTGATCTAGAGTATGTTCCTATCCATTGAGTAAGTAAATAACTATCAAGAATGAAGTAATCTTTTACTTTGGTTAAAGGCCCTTTTTCTGAGAAAGGAGAATAGGAATGAAATAAAATAAATCGAAATAGAAAGAAAAGAATCTAATTGCAAAAGAAAAAAGGAGGGATGTCTTTTTTTCTTCCTTTTTTTTTGTTTTTATTCTTTCTTTCCTATAGTTCAATTTTGATTTTGATTTATAGAGAGAAATTTTTTGTCATGATTCATGAACTAATGGACTCTCTAATTCTTTTTGCAATTGAAAATTCGAGGTTGAAATATATATGTGATATTGCTACAAAGCGCAGTTTATTTAATGAAAAGCTTATTAATCAACAAAGAAAAATGATAATTCTTACAAGATGAGATCAATTCAGAAGCACTTATTTATTAGTTTTAAATATAGCAGACAAAATTCCATTGGTCTAATTTTGGACCTTAGGATAGATTTTGACTATATGACAAACATATCAAGATAAAGAATAGGAAAGGGCCCTTAGATTTATTTGTGACTTCTGAGGAGCCGTATGAAGTGAAAATCTCACGTATAGTTCTGTAATAGCGATGGGCACAATGTTGTTATCATCGACTATGATTATCTAACCGTTCAAGTACATTTGATATAGTAGAAGCACAGTCAAAATTGGTTTTTGGGGGTGGAATTTGTGGCGTCAACCCATAGGGTTTCTAATTTCTTCTTTAGCTGAGTATGAAAGATTACCTTTTGATTTACCAGAAGTAGAAGAAAAATTAGTAGCAGGGTATCAAACCAAATATTCAGGTATCAAATTTTGGTTTATTTTACATTGCTTCATATCTGAATATACTAGTTTCTTCATTATTTGTAACAGTTCTTTGCTTGGGAGGTTGGAATCTTTCTATTCCGTACATATTTGTTCCTGATATATTTGACATAAATAAAAGGGGTAAAGTCTTTGGAACACTAATTTGTCTCTTTATCACATTAGCCAAATCTTATTTATTTTTGTTCATTCCTATTGCAACAATATGGACTTTACCGAGGCTGAGAATGGACCAACTATTAAATCTTGGGTGAAAATTTCTTTTACCTATTTCTCTAGGCAATCTATTATTGACAACCTTGTCCCAACTTCTTTCACTGTAAAAGACCACAATATTCTAGATTCACGACTTGTCTCAAACAAGAGAAAGAAACAAGCATAAAATCTCTTTTATAGATCTTCTAAACATGCTCCCTATGATAACTGAATTCATAAATTGTGGTCAACAAACAATACGAGCCGCCAGATACATCGGCCAAGGTTTCATGATTACTCTGTCCCATGCAAATCATTTAACTATAACTATTCAATACCCCTACGAAGAATTGATCACATTAGAACATTTCCGAGGCCGAATACTCTTTGAATTTATTAAATGCATTGCTTGTGAAGTATGTGTGCGCGTATATCCTATAGATTTACCAGTTGTTGATTGAAAGTTGGAAATTGATATTTGAAAGAAACGATTGCTTAATTACAGTATTGATTTTGAAATCTGTATGTTTTGCTGTCACGCCCCTCCTTGGGAGGCATGACTGGCACCTGGTGCCCTACTAGGACCTGGACTGCTGGACTACTGAGCCTAAGCACTTTTGGTGCCAGGCTGGCTCTAATTCTGGATTTATGAAAACAATGGGCTATATAACGACTGTAAATACAGTCTCCGGCCGACAAGGCCTATAGCCACCTGTAGGAATATAACAGCTACCCAGAACAACTGAACATAAGGGAACCTATGCGGGCCGACAAGGCCACCATGCTGACTAGTTATCACTGAAAAGTAGAATCAAGCGCTAAACTGATGTGTGACCGACAAGGTCACCAACTGACAACTGAACAAGGCCCCAAACAGCCATCACATGCAAATAAAAAACATACACACGGCCCCATACGACCGGTACAACTAACCACAGGGAATATACAATCGACAAGCCTCTAAGAATAATAAGATGGTTGGGACAGGGCCCCGGCCTACCCATACTGTACAAACAAAAAGGGAAGTAAACCTTTAGCTATCAAGCTCCGGATGATAGGAGCTGAAGACTCTGTATGCTGGCTAGAACTACAAGGGATCTGCTCCTCGTCTATGAGTACCTGCAGGCAAGTAATGCAGCGCCCCAAAACGGGCGCCAGTACCACTGGTACTGAGTATGCAAAGCTATAACTGAAAATAACTAAAAGAAAATAATAATACTGATAGATACTAAAGTAATAGGAGACGGGCTGAGACTGACTGAAAAGAGCGTAACTTTACTAAAGAGAGTAAGAGTCATACTTGATAACATTGCGGTCTACTTTCTATCTATTAATAACTAACACAACATAGCATACAAGAACCTTACCAGCACCCATAAGCCGTAAGCTACCAACCAGCACACAATCTATATACCCCTACCCACGTCATACCATCCACCTTGTAACTATGAGCATCCTGCCGGCCCCCTAGGTATGCAACTTGGGCTCGCTGGCCCCCTGACCATAACTGTATCTGAGTCCGGAGGACTCCTGAAATCTGAAATCTAAAATCTGTAATCTGAAATCTGAAATCTGCACCCTGGGCACAAGCGCTCGACAGGGGGTGTGGTATAGTGCTGATCAGCCTGCTATGGGGAATCTGCATCCCATCTTCGTCCGCTAGCGGATGGCATGCCACTCCGTAGAGCGACGTATCCTCACCCTCTGGCGGGCAAGTCGGCATAGCTATTAACCCTAGGGCGGTCAAGGAAGCTCTAAGGGTGCCAAACACAGAACAGTCATGTCTCCACAGATAGCAATAACCGCATGTAATATATATATATATATATATATATACTGAATCTGATAATAATATTTCTGGAATATTCTGCTGGGAATTATATTATTTTACTGAGTTTCATGCTGAACACTATATAATAATTCTAACATGCTTACTGAACTCATACTGAATATAAGATACGGCTTCTGAAACATTCTATTGGAATTTGTACTATTTTGTTATACTGGAACTACTAGCTTGCTGAAAGAAACTGGCTTTACATACCTCGACTATCGGTTTACCGATTAACTGGTGAGGTTCGACTTGTATTCAGCTATTCTCCCCAATTTAGGCCTGGGAGTGTATTAACACTAGTTTGGAGCAATTCCAATCACTTTGAATCGGCGGGACGACGCTTCGCCGGGAGAATTTCACAAAACTAACTCTGTAGAAATGCTCCCTGCAGCTTTATACTTTGGTACCCGAAGTTAATTTGACTTTGGACCGCGTTTGACAGTGTAATCGGACGAATATTATATAAACCCTTCGCTCCTCCTCTGTTTCTGGTCGTTCACTTTGGAAATAATATGAAAGATGACTTGAAAATGAAGTGAGAGGCCTTTATATACTTGGAGCCTTTAAGTCGCATTTGTCAAATGCAATTTATAAGATGTCCACCGACTTACAAGATTGGGAGTTAGATTAATCGACTCGACTGATGGCGGCGTTATTGTGAAGAATGGGTCAGAATCGGTGGTCGATATGAAATCTAAGAAAGATGAGGATCCAATTTTTGTGGAAGCTGAAGAAAGCAGTGCGAAGTCAGAAGGTGGAGGTTTTCTCCCAAGGGGGAGATGGTGCGCTACGACACCAGGGTCGACTATGTGTTCCGGACGTTGATAATTTGAGGGTTCAGATATTACATGAGGCACATGGTACCAGATATTCTATCCATCTGGAATCCATGAATATGTATCAGGACTTGCGAGAAATCTATTGGTGGGATGGTATGAAGAAGGATATTGCAGAGTTCATAGCCAAATGTCCAAACTATCAGCAAGTGAAAGTCGAGCATCAAAGGCCAGGAGATGTACTTCAGGATATCAACATTCCCATATGGAAGTGGGAAGAGATCAACATGGACTTTATAACAGGTTTGCCCCGCACTAGGAGACAGTATGACTCCATTTGGGTTGTTTTGGATAGGTTAACCAAGGCTGCTCACTTTCTACTGGTCAAGACCACGGATTCAGTGGATGATTATGCCAAGTTGTATATTCGAGAGTTGGCTCGACTTCATGGAGTTCCATTGTCTATTATTTCAGTTTGAGGTACTCAATTTACCCCTCAATTTTGGCAGTCTTTTTAGAAGGGACTTGGGACTCAAGTTAAGCTCAACGCGGCCTTTCATCCACAAACGGATGGCCAAGCCGAGCGAACAATCCAGACTCTTGAGGACATGTTGAGGGCATGTGTTATGGATTTTAAAGGTAGTTGGGATGATCATTTGCCCTTAATCGAGTTTGCTTATAATAACAATTATCACTCTAGTATTTAGATGGCACCATTCGAGGCTCTTTACGGGCCGAGGTGTAGATCTCCCATCAGATGGTTTGAGGTTGGTGAGGCAGCTATGATAGGGCCAAATTCAATTTACGAGGGGATGGTGAAGGATTAGTTGATAAGGGACCGGTTGAAAACCGCTCAGAATCGTCAAAAATCATATGCCGACGTGAGGAGAAGATATTTGGAGTTTGATGTAGAAGATTGGGTATTTCTAAAGGTATCTCCCACGAAGGGGGTCATGCGGTTTGGGAAGAAGGGGAAACTCAGTTCCCGCTATGTTGGCCCCTACCAGGTTGTGAGGAGAGTTGGTAAGGTGGCGTATGAGTTGGACTTGCCCTCGGAGTTATCTTTAGTTCATCCTGTATTTTATGTGTCACTTTTGAAAAAGTGCTTGGGCTATCCAGCTTTAGTAGTCCCGATGGACAACGTTGTTGTAAAGGATAGCCTCAGCTATGAAGAAATTCCAGTGGAAATCTTGGATCGTCAGGTTTAGAGGTTGAGGAACAAAGAAGTAGCTTCAGTTAAAGTATTATGGAGAAATCAACATATTGAAGGAGCTACGTGGGAAGCCGAAACGGGTATGATGGCTAGATACCCACACCTGTTCTCTACCGGCTCAGTTTCCGCTTGAGGTATTAGCTTTTGCCCTAAACCTCTAATCAGTTTTCATGTTCAGTTCATGCGTACAAGTTCATTTTATGATATGGTATATGTATGTGGTGTCTGAATTCAGTTCAGTTATGTAGTTCTTTTCGAAGGTAGTCAATTTGTAAGTTTTTGGCTTAAATGATCAGTATTTTATATATGGTGATAGCTTATTTTTGAGTTTTCTGCATGTTTCTAACATTCAAGGATGAATGTTATGAAGGGGGAGATATTGTTATACCAAGGAAACCCAAGGATCAAACTCGGGAGTCAAAATGGAGAAAAGCTAAAAATTTGCACCAGGTCACAGAACGACCTGTGAGGTGGGTCGTGAGGAGTGACTACGAGTCGTGAAGCGACTCGTGGTCAAGCAGAGCATGGCTAAGTTTTGGGGTGAGACCACAGGCATGACCATGAGTCGTGGTCAGGACACACGACTCGTCAGGTCTCCCATGGCCTAGGTGGACCAGTTGGCAAAGTGGGAAAGGGCAGTGAAGACCACAGATGGTGACCACGACTCGTGGTCAGACCTCACGACTCGTGAGGTCACCCATGGCTTGGATTACATGGTTGATCAAGGTTTTGGGTAGTGGAGATCACGGGTGGTGACCACGAGTCGTGGTCAGCCGCCACGATTTGTGGGGTCCCTCGTGGGAGCCCCCGAGTATTTTGTGCAGTGAGCATGATGAATCCCCACCACGAGTCGTGCCCCGTGGCAACAAACTGGTAAGGTCCCTTGTGGGGAATGGCAACCAGGGATTTCTGCATTTTTAGTAAGGGTGTTTTCATAATTTCTAAAATCTTAAGGCCTAAACTATGTCATTTTAAGGTCTGAATAGGATCTTTTAAGGGGGATTAGTCCATGTTAAGCCTCATTCATGCACAAGAGTATTGAGAGGAGTCTAGAAGGTGATTCAAGGTGTTCTTCCCCAATTTCTCTAAATTCCATCTTGTGCTTTTAAGGGAGATTAAAGTCAAGTGTTTCCATGTATGTAAGGTCCTCAATGGGTGAATTCTTCCACACCCATTCCCTACTCTATGATTCTACTTACAATTGATCAAAAATTCGTGGAGTTTTGTATTTGATTATATAAATTCTAAGGATTTAAATTGTGGGTGTTGTGATTTTGAAATATTATCATAATTTATGGATTTTGATCATCCTTTGAGTTTTAAATTGATTATAATATTATTGATTTTTGATTTTCTAAGCAATTAATCTTAATTATGCATGCCCCGTGATGAATCGAAATATGTGCTATTTTTCCCATTGATGTTCTTTACGAGCCCAACATGAATTATGTTTTAAATTATGAATTTTTTTACTATCCATCATGATTTTATGAAATTCAATCTATGTACATGATCTACAAGTATGTATGAATCTTATTATTCATGAATTATGTTTTTTGCCGACTCACAGGCCTCAAGTCATGGCTAATACTTATATGTTCAAGCATGTTTACGATTATCATAATTTAACTAGCCCATGAACTCATGTACGTATTATTATGAGTACTGGATATGTTTTGGGAGTTGTATCGAACACCGAGTAGGTTCGGGGCTCAGGTTAAGCCCTGGATCTCATGAACTACGTGTCACCGTAGGCATGTTGGGACCCTTTCATGTTATTCCCTAGCCCAAATGGCCCTTTTCATGGTGATACCACACTTTCATGATTCTACCCTTGGCAAGGTAGGAACACCCTCCTGACTAGAGTTACAAGTCGGGCTTCATGTGTGCTCATATGGGGTATGTCGGTTAAGAGAATCTCTCACTGTTCCTCATGATTTATTCATGTTATGACTATGTATGTTGGCTCAAGTCATGTTAAGTGAACCTTTTCTATTACAATTATGATTATGTTATGTTACGAATGTTTGAAAACCTTGAGCCATATGATATGTTATCATGATTTACGATACGAGCATGACGTCCTACTCTTATGAGCATTTATAAATTTCATATATGTTTTAAATGTCTGTTTTACTTACCTTGTATACTCAGTACATTCCACATACTGACCACATACTTTCAATGCTGTATCGTTTCATGATACAAGTCCCAGTTCTCAGGCTCATCCTCACTCATAGCTAGTTTCAGCCTGCTCTCAACGTACTTGGTGAGTCCTCATGTTACGAGGGCTACATGTTCACACTCTATGTTATTTCTTTCACTTTTTGGATATTGGATTAGTTGGGGGAGTTGTCCCTTCAATCCGCCTTTTCATGTTTAGAGGCTTATCAGACTACAAGTTGTTTTCCGCCCAATTGTCTAAGTCTTGTACTGATTTTCCCGTATGCTATGCTATGATTACGTTATTTATGTTAAGTCTTCCGCTCATATTATTGAATTAGATGTATGCTCCGGCCATGGGTTTACTTAGGGTCTCTCGAGGATCCTTGTCTCGTGTCTACGATCCGGGTGTACGTTTGGGTCGTGACATTTATATTTGAGTTTAGAGTCTTATTTTTTTTATTTAACCTGGAACTTTCCTATATTTTATGCTTTCCTCGAATTGAACTCTTGTAACTAAACCGTTCTAGACTCAATTAAAGAATATAGTTGAAAAAGTTTTAGTTTTCATTGTTTAATCAGCTATTTGCTATTTTTTTTTTCATATATCTAAAACAAAAAAGGGATTTTGAAGACAAAATATAAAGAAAAGCACCTATTTTGCATCGCTCAAAATTGACAATTAGTCATACAATACATAATTTCATTAAGCAATTTTGTCTATTGGGTTAAGGGCAAGATATACATGGGGTCTATATAATAATTCAGAGAAAATAAAAAGTTAGAAAGTTAGACAAAACAAAAAGGTTTCAAAATGGAATCAATTAGGTTCAATGAGTTTTGAACTTTCACTAAAGATTCTTATATACGTTCTTCTATAGATATGGAAATATAATTTTTTTTTGAGTTTTTTAATTGATTTCTGAAAGTGGGTCGATGGGGAAAATAAAACTCTTCAGGTTGGAATAGAAATGATCTTTATTCTTTTGTCAACAAAAAAGTTATTGTTCAGTAAATAGTAAATAGAGGATTTCCTAAATCTATTATTTTATATATCAATCAAAAAAGTGAATAGAGTTCCATTACGTATTGATTAGTGAGTGAATCAATATCAAATATGAAAAGAAAATCGTTAAATTATTCAATTAGATAATAATTGAATAAATTTTTAAGATTAATTCAAATTATTCTAACCTTTTATTACTTATTTATTTTTGTTTGGCGTACAAAAAAACTTTTCGAATTCCCGGAAGAAAGAGATTTCGCTAATGAAAGAGCCTTTAATGCTACCAAATATCCCTTCCTTTTCCAAATATTTTTTTGAATACGCTTTTTTGATGTCGAAGTGCGTATTTTTGGAACTGCCATTTAGAAATTAAAAAATTACTCATTGTTATAGCTGGATGTGAAAGACATCTCTTGTTCAAAATGAATTCTTTTTACTACTATTTATTTTCGAGCTAATAGTGTCCTCCTCAAATAAAACATTATCGAGATAGGAAAAAGATATATGAAAATTTTATAATATTGGTAATAAAAAAAGAAGGCCAATATGCGTTTTTTCACATTTTTGTATTTAAGAAAATATTTCTAATCGTAAAAAAGAAAAGGTTCTCTATTGACCGATATCATTATTTCACATTCTTTTTGATTCATAAAATCTATACCTATAGAATTTGCTAATCGACTGTTCTGTATAAATGAAGAAATGAAATTAGTTGAACTTAATAAAAAAAAAAATAAAGAATCCAAAAGATACTCGATTTCTATTTACGATTCCACATTTCATTTACATCCAATAAAATACCTCGAAAGGTTTAAAGATAAGAACTGCATTTTTACTTCAAGAAATTAAAAACTTGAATCCCCGTTCGATTCACTGGTCAAACTTGGAGAAAAAATAGGCCTATTTCAAAGGAGACTAGTAATTAATTCCTTTCATATAATATGACCAATTGTAACTTCTTAATTTCAATAGTTGAAGTATTTAGCAAAGATTTAGAATAAGTAAGAATAGAAAATTTGATTTGAGTTTCAAATTAGTTTAAGTTAGTACATATTTTGACTTTTTAATGACTCCTTTCAAAAGAGGTAAGATCCGGTGAATCGAAAATAATTAATTAAGAATTCAAAACTTTTTTATGGAACAGACATATGAATATGCGTGGATCACACCTTTCATTCCACTTCCAGTTCCAATGTTAATAGGGGCAGGACTTATTCTTTTTCCAATGGAAACAAAAAGTTTTCGCCGTATGTGGGCTTTTCAGAGTGTTTTATTGTTAAGCATAGTCATTATTTTTTCAATCTACCTGTCTATTCAGCTAATAAATAACAGTTCTTTTTATCAATATGTATTGTCTTGGATCATCAATAATGATTTTTCTTTAGACTTCGGATACTTGATTGACCCACTTACTTCTATTATATCAATATTAATCACTACTGTTGGAATTATGATTCTTATTTATAGTGATAATTATATGGCTCATGATTAAGGCTATTTGAGATATTTTGCTTATATGAGTTTTTTCAGTACTTCCATGCTGGGATTAGCTACTAGTTCGAATTTGATACAAATTTATATTTTTTGGGAATTGGTTGGGCTGTATTCCTATCTATTAATAGGATTTTGGTTTACATGACCTGTTGAGGCAAATGCTTGTCAAAAAGTGTTTGTAACTAATCGTGTAGGGGATTTTGGTTTATTATTAGGAATTTTTGGTTTCTATTGGATAACGGGAACTTTCGAATTTAGGGATTTATTCAAAATATTCAATAACTTGATTTATAATAATGAGGTAAATTTTTTATTTGTTACTTTATGCGCTGTTCTCTTGTTTTCCAGTGCAGTTGCTAAATCCGCCCAATTCCCCCTTCATGTATGGTTACCTGATTCCATGGAGGGGCCCACTACTATTTCGGCTCTTATACATGCTGCTACTACGGTAGCCGGGGGAATTTTTCTTGTAGCTCGGCTTCTTCCTCTTTTCAAAGTTATACCTTACATAATGTATTTGATCTCGGTTATAGAAATAATAACAGTATTATTAGGAGCTACTTTAGCTCTTGGTCGAAAAGACATTAAGAGAGATTTAGCCTATTCCACAATGTCTCAATTGGGTTATATGATGTTAGCTCTAGGTATGGAGTCTTATCGAAGCGCTTTATTTCATTTGATTACTCATGCTTATTCCAAAGCATTATTATTTTTAGGATCTGGATCCATTATTCATTCAATGAAAACTATTGTTGGATATTCTCTAGCTAAAAACCAGAATATGGGTCTTATGGGAGGTTTAAGAAAACATGTCCCAATTACCAATATCACATTTTTATTAGGTACACTTTCTCTTTGTGGTATTCCACCTCTTTCTTATTTTGGTCAAAAGATGAAATTCTTAATGATAGTTGGTTGTATTCGCCAATTTTCAGAATAATAGCTTGGGCCACGACGGGATTAACCGCATTTTATATGTTTCAAATCTATTTACTTACTTTTGAAGGGCATTTAAACATTCATTTTCAAAATTATGGTGGAAAACACAAAACCCCTTTCTATTTAATATCTCTATGGGGTAAAAACGGAGTTAAGAAAAACTCTTGTTTGTTAACAATGAATAATAATGAAAGTACTTTTTTTTTCAAAAACTAAATATCCAATTGATAAAAATGAAAGAAAGATGACAAACCTTTTATGACTCTTGCTCATTTTGAGCATAAAGCTGTTTTTTCCTATCCTTATGAATCGGACAATACTATGCTATTCCCAATATTTGTATTAGGGATCTTTACTTTGTTTGTTGGATCTTTAGGAATTCCTTTCAACCAAGAGGGAGTGAATTTGGATATATTATCGAAATGGTTAGCACCATCTATAATTTTTTTGCATCAAAATTCGAATAATTCGATAGAGTGGAATGAATTTTTAAAGGATGCAGTTCTTTCAGTCAATATAGCTTATTTCAGAATATCTGTAGCATCCTTTTTATATAAACTTGTTTATTCTTCTTTCAAAATTTTTGAGTTAATTAATTCTTTTGTTAAAAAGGGTCCTAAGAGAATTCTGTGGGACAAAATTCTAAATGGCATATATGATTGGTCATATAATCATGCTTACATAGATGCTTTTTATACAAGATTCTTAGTTGGTGGGATAAGAGGATTAGTTGAATTTACTCATTTTTTTGATCGACGAGTAATTGGTGGGATGACTAATGGCGTTGGGGTTATTAGTTTCATTGTAGGAGAAGGTATTAAATATATAGGGGGCGGGCGCATCTCTTCTTATCTTTTCTTGTATTTAGCTTATGTTTCCATCTTTTTATTAGTTTATTACTTATTCTTTTTGAATTTTTGAAACCAGAAGAGTTTTCTATTTTCATTTTTTCTCAAGCAGTTGCAATTTTAAATTTTTTGGATTCCTTGTGTTATTATTATTCAGATAAGAATCCTCATAATCATAAATTGGACTATTACTAGTATTAATATTGTTCTAACCTGTCTCTGTAAGGTGAGAGCGAATTTATCCTTTATTTTGTCCTTTCCATTCACTCGGATTTCTTCTATTTCATCAATTTTGTCCGGATCCCCACCCTTCTTCCGAAAAAAAGGAAGGATAAGGATAAGGATCTTATTCAGTGGATCCCTCTTATTCTTGTTTATTCCACTTTATTTCGGAAGCAGTTTCTATTTCTACATCTCTTTCTTCTATTTTTGAGGCTTCTTTTAGTTTCTTAGTAAGAATGGGTGAGGGTATTAATCCTAAATAGTAGATACAGGTAATAAATAAGATAATACTAAAGATATGAGCCATAGAATTTCTCAATTCTAACACAAGGTACTTATTAGATCGAATAAGTATATTCGATCTAATAGAATGATTTTTTCATATCCAGACTGATACCAATCTAAGCCATTTCATGAATAAAATGTTACCAATTAACCAACCAACAAAACCACTTGTTACATAAATGATCTTGTTGTTGCATCAAAAGAGATAAATGTTGACTAATCTGGCTAACATTGAACTTGGTAAAATGAAATGGTTGAATAATTGAAAAATGAGATTATTCAGATATACACATGAAATGTTGAGATTACGCATTGAATTTTTGGTAGTAGATCCATAATAAAAAAATGTTTATGATTGTTCCAGAAGAAATGAAATCAAAGATATGGTAGAGCTAGAACAGTTATTATATGAGGTCTACCCAATGCTAGATGCAGAGGTACATAATAGATCGATATGAACATCATGAGTTGTCCCGTAATCAAACTAGTTGTTGCTGATACCTTCTATCGGTTCCTCCTTCCATAACCAGAGCTCGGAGAAGGAAGAGATAAGAGGGTCCTATGGAGATGGTCAGAAATCCATAATAGCGTCTGACCACAACGACCGAATTGATTATCTTCATGCATAAGGATACTAGATTACCTAGTATAAAAGATTGAAAAATCATCACAAACCTCCCTTATTTCTTTTCTATGGCAATTTTTGGATTATTATATGATGGTTTTTGAACTTTCCATATATAGAAAAGAAATAGAAAGAGATAAACTAGAAACAACATCTGTTATGTCAATAACACCAAAGATATATTAAATGAATGGAATTGGGATATGGATGGAATATAATGAAATAGAGCCACTTTGAGGTTCCATCTGAAATGAGGCATGTAAGGGAGCCACTACGAAAAAGTTTCGGGCATTACGAAGGAAGCTTTGAGCTCATATTGGTCATGGATTTGGGACGGGAATTGAACTCTATGAGATCGAATCTCCTGTTGTTGCTCAGCAGCTCAGTTGTAGAGCGGTCGGTTGTTCACCGATTGGTTGTAAGTTCGAATCCTTCTTAGGGAGATTTGATTGATTCTAGATTAAAGAATTCAGAATAAAGGGGCTTGCTTTGCCCGATAAGAGTAGGTAACCCGTTACTTGTCTTCGTTTCTATTGCATTCCATCTCATCATATCACATTCTGTTCTGCGAGATTAGAAAATCACCATCAATACCATGGTCTAGGTCCGAGATAATCCTTTGTTCCATAGCTCTGGGGCTATTTACAACTAGCCAATTAAGAAGTCTCAGATGTACTGTAGCACTGTATCTTTGATGCATTCATCAATTATCCCGAGAGGTCACAATTGCTGCATGAAAATATATTAATGACGAGGAAGGCTTTTTTGTTATGCTACTAATACTTGCTCTGCTATTCTGCCCAAGCCTGGCTGAGGAAGAGTTACGAGATGTAAAACAAAAAATACGTCGACCAGGCATACTATGTGTAATGATTCCCCCATTCACGATAAATAATAAATAAAAAGATAAAAAGAAAAGTCATTCCATTTCGACAAAAGACCCAGACCCAAGTTCCATAGCTCTTGGTTCGCTATCCCGATCATGATTTTCCTACCCCCAGAGGAAAAGGTACTTCCCTTTTGGGCCGGTTGTGGGCGAGGAGGGATTCGAACCCCCGGCACCGTGGTTCGTAGCCACGTGCTCTAATCCACTAAGATACAGGACCCACCTTGTGTCCACTGGATCTGTTCCTAGGAGTACCCTCAGAAAAAGGAACCCTTCTCTCCCCAGCCATTTCAGGTTAAGAAGATGTGAAAGCGCATTTATCTATATAAGAAGGGTGCGTTTCGATGTGTGAAGTGGGAGAGAAGGGATGTCACAATTGGGGTTTTAAATAAAACGACCTTTTGAGTTTTTATTTTTTCGTTTTCATATTAAGAAAGTAATAAGAATGAGAGGTGTTAGGCTTTTTATCATCTTGGCATCGAGCTATTTTTCCGTAGGACCTCCCCTACAGTATCGTCACCACAGTGGAGTTTAACCATTAAGTTCAAGATGGATTGGTGTGGTTCCTCCATACCTAGGACACAATAATATCGAACCATGAACGAAGAAAGGCATGAGAGAAAAGCATATTAGCTAGTGATTGTGAGGCGCCAATTCTTGACTGGAAGGGACACCAAAGGCCTCTACCCTTCCATCCCATGGATAGATAGAGAGGGAGGGAAGAGCTTTTGGTTTTTTCATGTTGTCAAAGAAATAAACAATGGTTTTTTTGTGTTTTCAAAGATTTGAACAATGAAAATAGATGGAAAATGCCCGATCGAATTGATCAGGTCATGTAGGAACAAGGTTCAAGTCTACCGGTCTGTTAGGATGCCTCAGCTGCATACATCACTACACTTCCACTTGACACCTATCGTAATGATAAACAGCTCATCTCGCTATGACCTTCTCTTGAATTCTCAAAAAAACTTCTGTCACTCCATCCCCGCAGGGCCATAGAACCCATCATTGTCTCGACTGTGCTACCGGAAGCTCTGGGGAAGTCGGAATAGGAGAACACTCATCTTGGGGTGGGATTACTACTTAGATGCTTTCAGTAGTTATCCGCTCCGCACTTGGCTACCTAGCATTTACCGTGGGCACGATAACTGGTACACTAGAGGTGCGTCCTTCCCGGTCCTCTCGTACTAGGGAAAGGTGCTCTTAATGCTCTAACGCCCACACCAGATATTGACTAAACTATCTAACGATGTTCTGAACCCAGCTCACGTACTGCTTTAATAGGCGAACAACCCAACCCTTGGAGCATACTACAACTTCAGGTGGCGAAGAGCTGACATCGAGGTGCCAAACCTTCTCGTCGATGTGAGCTCTTGGGAAAGATCAGCCTATTATCACTAGAGTAACTTATATCCATTGAGCGACGACCCTTCCACTCGGCACCATTGGATCACTAAGGCCAACTTTCGTCCCTGCTCGATGGGTGGATATTGCAGTCAAGCTCGCTTCTTCCTTTGCACTCTAGGGACAATCTCCATCTAGCCCAAGGAAACCTTTGCGCGCCTCCATTACCTTTTGGGAGGCCTACGCCCCATAGAAACTATCTACCTAAGACTGTCCCTTGGCCCGTAGGTCCTGACACAAGGTTAGAGTTCTAGCCCTTCCAGAGTGGTATCTCACTAATGGCTCACCTCCCCCCCCCGAAGGAGGCCTTCTTCGCCTTCCATATAAGCTATGCAGGAAAGGCCCAAAGCCAATCCCAGGGAACAGTGAAGCTTCATAGGGTTTTTCTATCCAGGTGCAGGTAGTCCGCATCTTTATAGACATGTCTATTTCATCGAGCCTCTCTCTGAGATAGTACCCAGATCGTTACACCTATCGTACGGGTTGGAACTTACCCGATAAGGAATTTTGCTACCTTAGGACCGTTATAGTTATGACCACCATTCACTAGGGCTTCGATCGCCGGCTCCCCTATCATCAGGTCACCAACTTCCTTGAACTTCCAGCACTAAGCAGGTGTCAGCCTCCATACATGGTCTTATGACTTCGCCGAGACCTGTGTTTTTGGTAAACAGTCACCCGGGCCTGGTCACTGCGACCCCCTTTGTGAGGAGGCACCCCTTCTCCCGAAGTTATGGGGCTATTTTGCGAGTTCCTTAGAGAGAGTTGCGCTCCCTAGGTATTTTCTACCTACCCACCTGTGTCGATTTCAGGTACAGGTACCCTCTTGCTCAAAGTTGTTCAAGCTTTTCCTAGGAGTATGGCTTAGGTTACTTTAGCGCCGTAGTGCCTGGTATTCAAACATTGGCTCGACGCATTTTCTGTACCCCTTCTTACTGTGAAAAAGCAGGGACACCTTACGTTCTTGAACCGATAACCATCTTTTGGCTAACCTAGCCTCCTCCATCCTCGGGACCAACATGGGGTAGTACAGGAATATTCATCTGTTGTCCATCGACTACGCCTTTCAGCTTGATATTAGGCCCTGACTCACCCTCTGTGGACGAACCTTGCGGAGGAACCCTTAAGTTTTCGGGGCATTGGATTCTCACCAATGTTTGGTTACTCAAGCCGGCATTCTTGCTTCTGCTTTATTCACCACCGTGCGCGTGGAGGCTTCTCTCTAAGGTGGAACGCTCCCCTATCGATGTATTTTTACATCCCACAGCTTCGGCAGATTGCTTAGCCCCGTTCATCTTCGGTGCAAGAGCGCTCGATCAATGAGCTACTACGCACTCTTTCAAGAGTGGCTGCTTCTAGGCAAACCTCCTGACTGTCTCTACACCCCTACCTCCTTTATCACTGAGCGGTCATTTAGGGCCTTAGCTGGTGATCTAGGTTGTTTCCCTCTCAATGATGAAGTTTATCCCCCATCGTCTCACTAGCTGACCTTGACCCTTGTTATTTTGGGGTCATATCTAGTATTCAGAGTTTGCCTCAATTTGGTACCACTCTCACGGCTCGCACCGAAACACTGCTTTACCCCTAGATGTCTAGTCAACTGCTGCGCCTCAACGCATTTTGGGGAGAACCAACTAGCTATGGGTTCGAGTGGAATTTCACCCCTAACCACAATTCATCCGGTGATTCTTCAACATTAGTCGGTTCGTACCTCACTTAGTTTCACCCAAGCTTCATCTTGGTCATGGATAGATCACCCAGGTTCGGGTCCATAAGCAGTGAAAATTTCCCTATGAAGACTCGCTTTCACTATGACTTCGGTGGATTTCCTTAACCAAGCCACTGCCTATGAGTCACTGACTCATTCTTCAACAGGCACGCGGTTAGAGCCCTGGTTCCTCCCACTGCTTGGGAGCTTATGATTTTATGTTCTATTTTACTCCCCGATGGGGGTTCTTTTCACCCTTCCCTCATGGTACTACTTTGCTATCAGTCACCCAGAAGTATTTAGCCTTGCAAGGTGGTCCTTGCTAATTCACACGGGATTCCACATGCCCCATGCTACTCGGGTCAGAGCGTAAGCTAGTGATGCTTTTGACTACTAGACTTTTTCCATCTAGGGTGTGATCTTGGGCATAATTTCATGCCCAAGTGATACTTTAATACTACATTTCTACTTGTTTATCTACTTTTCTGTGTGCATTCTCATGTGATTTGTATGTAAATGTGGATTTATACTAACCAACATGATTAGTGTTGTTTTGCAGTTAGAAGGAATCTTTGGAAGCTAATTTACAAGTTGGTGAAGTGTGGAAATGGACTCGGAAGCAAGAAGCGGAAGTCGACAAGGAAATGGGCCAAGTTTTGTGCTCCACGATGGAGGCCGTGTCACGCTACCATCGTGGAAGCAGTCTGCCTAGAGGGGAATTTTATGTCAAATTCCAGTGGAGGTGCGTGATGGTATCGTGGCACGTAGGTGAGGCTCCGCGATACACGCCGTTCCACGTTGAAGACAATTACCTGGAAACTGAGTTCCAGTAAAGGTCCGCGATGGGGCCGTGGCACGGAGGAGATGCTCCGCGATACACTCCGTGCCATGTTGCCAGTTATTCTAGGAAAAATTCTCACTAGTATAAATAGCACACTTAGGTTTTATTTTAAAGTATCTGACATTTTGAGAAGAACGTGGATAGCAGGCAGTTGAGAAGAAGAATTCCTAGGGTTAATTCTCTTCCTTTTTCTCTTTAATTTCAATTGCTTGTATGAATTTCACTTGTTTGAAGATGTTTAATCCACAAATGAGTGGCTAATTCACCTCTTGCTGAGGTTAAGGATAATTGTAGAGGAATGTAATTAATAATTATTTCAGTTTTCATCTTCTCTATAACGGTTGTTCTATCAATTCTTGTTTTTACTACGTTAATGTTTGGCCAATGTTAATGTATATTCTAGAATTCCAATTTTGATTCTGAAAGGGAAATTAATTGGATAGATGTGAATTGGTGGAATATGATCTTTTCTTGGTTGAGAAAATTAAGAGAAGACTTACGTTCAGAATAGAAATATATCTGTAATGTCATATTGGGTCATTTATGGAATTTGTTATGAATAGCTAGAGCATGGGGATTTTGCATCACAGAAATGTGTAATGTAAGCCTCATGGTTCTTTAATTGGTGAGGAGTCGAAAGATCTAATCCATGGGTTATTAATTCCTGACTAACAACTGAAGAGAAGATAGACTGATTTTAATTAATAAATTACATACCTACATGGTTGCCTTAACCTCAGCTTGTTCATTGCTATTGTTTAGAATTTAACTTACAATATTCACTTAGGTTCACATTAACTATTAATCTTGACTCAAAAGCATTATTTGTTTGGTTGTCTACCTGCATAAGGAAATCGGGTACTAACAATTAGGAAAATTACTGCCATATTACAGTCTCTGTGGGATCGATACTTGGCTTGAAATAAAGCCACTTTACTACTTGTACGACCACGTGCTCTTGCGTGTAGTTGGGTCTGAACAAATTTGCAACGCCGTTGCCAGGGACTGGCAATTGGTTATTTAATTCTCTTAGTGTTAGTTTACAAGTTCGATATAAGTGTTGACGACTTGATCTTAGCCTTTCTCTTGCAGGTACTGATTTTTTTTTCTGAACGCTGGCAAGAGACAAGGAGTTGGTGGATTCATTTATAGAGCCAGAAAGACAATTTCATCGACAAAGAAGGGAAGCTCTAGAGAGGAAGTTGCAGTTATTAAGACAGGCAATTCTGGAGCAGCAACAAAATCCAACAGTTGTAAGGGCAATTTTAGTGCCCGAAGAGATGGCAGCAAGACCGGTCTGCAAAGTGGCAATCCCACACGTAAATAATGTAACATCCAGCATTCGCAGAACAGAGCCAGGAGGGAGATTCAAACTCAAGCAGAATATGGTGCAGTTGTTGCACACCAGCGGGAAATTTACAGGTCTCCCTCATGAAGATCCACAACAACATCTCCAAAACTTTTTGGAGATAAGTGACACCTATATCCCCGCTGGAGTATCAACCGACTATGTGAGGCTTACATTATCCCCGTTCTCACTGCTGGGGGAAGCAAAGAGGTGGTTTAAAGCTGAACCACTAAATTCTATCACTACTTGGGATGACCTCGCAAGGAAGTTTTTGATACGATTCTTTCAATCAGGGAAGACAGCCAGACATAGAAGTCAGATTCTAAGTTTTAAATAGAGAGAGGGTGAGAATTTTTATCAGGCTTGGGAGAGATTCAAGTCAATGCTAAGGGATTGTCCTCATCAGCACCAGTCTAATGATGTGTTGGTGCACACGTTCATTGAGGGTTTGGAACCGCATACTAAGATTTTGTTAGATTCAGCAGCCGGTGGGCAGGCATTGGAGAAGACCTATGAAGAGCTTTACACTTTATTAAATCGTATTTCACAGGGAAATCCAGAATGGAATGCAGATTCAACTCGAGGAGGAGAAAAGAAAGCTGTAGGGGTCTTTGAGGTGGATGGTTTTACAGTTATCGCTGCACAGATAGCTGTTTTGCAAAATCAACTTAACACCCATTTCAGCAGTATGAGCTTGAGCCAGGCACAAGCCCCAGTTAATGCAGTTCATCAGGTATGGTGTCAAGTTTGTAGAAGTAGTGAACACTCAGCTGAGTGTTGTGGTGCAAATCCAGACTCAGTGAATTTTGTGGAAACGTCCAGAGGAACAGTAATCAACAGTATGGCAACAGTTACAACCCAAATTGGAGAAATCATCCGAATTTTTCATGGGGGAGTACTAGTCATCAAGGACAGAGTTCAAATCAGGGCGTGCAGAGAAACCAAGGGGGGCATCAAAATTTTCAGTCACAATATAGAGGAAACAATGCACCTTCTCCACCACCCAGCAACATCGAGGATATGTTCAAAACCGTAATAGCTAATCAAGCACAGATGCAGGCTAATTATGTGAAATTAGCGGCTGATATGAAAAATCAACAGTTAGCTACAAAGGCATTGGAGTATCAGTTTGGACAGTTAGTTGGAGCCCAAAACACCAGACCAAGGGGAGGATTACCAAGCGATACTGACCTAAATCCCAACCAGGTCAATGCAGTTACTACCAGGAGTGGAATTCAACTCAAGGAGGTGGAACCAGAAAGGTCACCTTAGCAATCTGGAGCGGCAGAAAAGGATGAAGGACATGATGATGTGAGGGGGAAGGAAAAGGCAGCTGAGATAGAAAGACCACCGCTCCCGTTTCCTCAGAGATTAAAAAAGCACAAGGAGGAAGCTTGCTTCAAGAAATTCATGGAAGTGTTGAAACAGGTACATATTAATTTACCTTTAGTTGATGTTTTGCAGGGAGTGACGTAATATGCCAAGTACATCAAGGACATTGTAGCAAACAAAAGAAAATTGACAGAGTACGCTAAAGTGGCGCTTACTGAGGAGTGCACCTCCCGAATACAGAACAAATAGCCGACAAAGCTCAAGGATCCTAGGAGCTTTACTATTTAGATTACAATTGGGAAGTCTATTCAAGCTCGCGGATTGTGCGATCTGGAAGCAAGCATAAACTTGATGCCAACATCGGTGTTTAAGAAGTTGGGGCTGGGCAACCCTAGACCAACTACTGTGATCTTGAAGCTCGCTGACCGTTCACTGGCCAGACCTGATGGTATTGTGGAGGATGTGCTAGTGCAAGTGGGCTCCCTCATTTTCCCGGTGGATTTTATAATTCTGGATTTTGAGCCAGATGCGAAAGTCCCATTTATTTTGGGACATCCCTTCTTGGCAATCGGGTGAGCCTTGATTGATGTGGTTGTTGGGCAGCTAACCATGTGAGCGCATGACAAAGTAGAGGTTTTTGATGCGTACAAGGCGATGAAGCTACCAGCCATTTATGAGGAGCTATCAGCAATCAGTGCTCTAAATCAGGAATCGACCCTTTAGATTGTTGACTCACAGGACCCATTGAAGAGAGCCTTGGTAGGCTATGATCATTTTGGGGACAGTGCTACATATGAGATGGTGCAGACTCTGAATGAGCCAAAATGGTTTCTCAGGAAGCAGGACTTTGAACCGTTGAAGAGGTCCTTGGAACCCTTACCAAGTACATCAATTGAGGAGGCACCGAAATTGGAGTTAAAGACATTGCCTCCACATCTGCAGTATGTATTTTTGGGTGAAGATGACACCTTGCCAGTCATCATTTCAACAGAACTAGTAGATGCACAAGTGAAAGATGCATTGGTGGTCCTTAAGTGGCGGAAGAGAGCAATGGGTTGGCAAATGTCGGACATCAAGGGAATCAGTCCAGCTTTCTGCACACACAGGATATTCATGGAAGAAGGATCCAAGCCAACAGTGTAACATCAGCGGAGGTTGAACCCGGTGATGAAAGATGTAGTCAGAAAGGAAGTGATCAAGTGGCTTGATGCAGGTGTGGTATATCCCATCTCATACAGTGAATGGGTTAGCCCAGTTCAATGTGTTCCAAAGAAAGGAGGGATGACCGTGGTCACCAATGAAAAGAATGAGCTGATTCCTACACGCAAAGTCACGGGCTGGCGAATTTGCATTGATTACAGGGAGCTCAATGAGGCAACAAGGAAAGATCATTATCCTATTCCGTTTATTGATCAGATTTTGGAAAGGTTGGCAGGTCAGGAATATTATTGTTTTTTGGATGGATATTTCGGCTATAATCAAATAGCCATAGCACCAGAGGATTAGGAGAAGACCACTTTTACATGTCCTTATAGAACATATGCTTTCAGGAGAATGCCATTTGGTCTATGTAATGCACCAGCCACATTCCAGCGATGCATGATGGCGATCTTCCACGATATGGTGGAAGATATTGTCGAGGTATTTATGGATGACTTTTCTATTTTTGGTAATTCATATGCTATGTCTGCAGAATCTTGGCAGGGTGTTAGCTCGATGTGAAGACTCAAACCTGGTGCTCAACTGAGAGAAATTCCACTTTTTAGTCAAGGAGGGTATCGTTCTTGGCTATAGGGTGTCATGCAAAGGGTTGGAAGTCAATCGTGCAAAGATTGAGGTGATTGAAAAGATACCACCACCAGTTTTAGTGAAGGGTGTTCGCAGCTTTCTCGGACATACGGGGTTTTACAGACGGTTCATCAAGAACTTCTCAAAAATTTCTAAACCAATATGTCGGTTGCTAGAAAAAGAGGTGAAGTTCGACTTTGACAAGGATTGTGTAGAAGCATTCGAGGAGCTAAAACAGAAGTTGGTGGAAGCACCTATTCACATTTCTCGGGATTGGGAACATCCTTTTAAGTTGATGTGTGATGCAAGTGACGTGGCTGTAGGAGCTGTATTGGGGAAGCGTAGGAATAAAATTTTTCATTACATTTATTATGCAAGAAAAACACTTGACGCTGCCCAAGTCAATTATACAGTCACGGAGAAGGAGATCCTGGCTTTGGTGTTTGCATTTGACAAATTCAAATCCTACCTGGTGGATTCGAAAGTGGTGGTATATACTGATCATGCAGCAATTCGATATTTATTTGGCAAGAAGGATGTGAAGCCCAGGCTAATCAGATGGATATTATTGCTACAAGAGTTTGATCTGGAGATTTGGGACAGAAAGGGGAAGCGAGAATCAAGTTGCAGATCACCTATCGCGATTGGAAAGCTGTTCGCATGTGAAGGAAGGTGATAGCATCAGAGAAGAGTTCCCCGATGAGCAACTCTTGGCAATAAGATAAGCTAAAATCCCTTGGTGTGCAGACATTGTGAACTTGCTGGTAAGTGGAGTATACCCACCTGAGGCAACGGCTCAGCAAAGGAAGAAGCTGAAGCATGATTCCCGGTACTACATGTGGGATGAGCTGTATTTGTTTAAGCAGGGACCGAATCAAGTGATGAGACGATGCATTCTAGAAAGCCAAATTGCAGAAGTACTGAGGAGTTGTCACTCGTTGCTGTATGGAGGTCATCACGGAGGAGAGCGAACAGCTCACAAGGTGCTACAGTCAGGTTTCTTTTGGCCCACACTGTTCAGAGATGCTACAGCCTATGTCAAAATGTGTGATAGATGTCAAAGAACAGGAACAATCGGAAGGAGACAGGATATGCCACTGCATCAGATATTAGAAGTTGAGGTTTTTGATGTATGGGGGATAGACTTTGTGGGCCCGTTTCCACCGTCATTTGGTAATCGTTACATCTTGGTAGCAGTTGACTGTTCGGTTTTTTTTTTTTGAAATAACTACACGCAAGTGTACATGGTCGAACAAGTAGTAAAGTGGCTCAAGTAAGCCAAGTATCGATCCCATAGGAACTGGACTAAGGTATCAATCTAATCAAGTGTCAATAAACTTTAACTCTAAACTGCAGACAACAGTGTGAAGAAGATTTTGATATTTTGATTCCTAATTTTATACTAAGTCTAAAACGAATATACAATTTGAGTCTGAACTATAAGTATGAGCATGCTGAGGTTAAAATGAACATGTAGAGAAATAAATTATCGATACAATTTGATTAATCTTTCCTCCGGTTGCTAGTCAAGAATTATTGCCTATGGATTAAAACTCTTGTATTTAACCCAACTTAAGAATCATGAACCTTCCACCTACATCTCTGTGATAAAAAGAAATTCATGTTCTAGCCATACAAAACCGATTCCTTAATTGACTAATACGACTTTCAGGTATATCTCTATCCTGAAGGTAAATCAATTCTCAATTTTTCCAAACTAAGAAAAGATCATATCCTATCAATTCACAAATTTCCAATTTCTTGCTCTCTCGAGTGAAACCGGACTTTTTAGATATACATTAACATTGGCCACACATTAATGCAGTAAGAACAAGAATCAATAGAACAACCATGTAAGACAAGATGAAAAACCAATTTATCAATAATTACATTTCCATAAAAATGTTCTTAACCTCAGCAAGAAGTGAATTTAGCCACTCATTTGTGGATTAAACATCATCAAATGAGTGTAAATCATACAAACAATTGAAATAAAGGAGAAAGAGATAGAGAAGAACCCTAAGATTTTCGTCCCCTCAACTGCCTGTAACCCACGTTCTTGCTCCACCAAGTCAGAATTCTTAAAAATAAACCTAAGTGTGCTATTTATACTAGTGGGAATTTTTCCCAGTATAACAAGCAACGTGTCGCGGAGTACATCGCAGAGCACTGCCTCCGTGACACGCCACCAACGTGGACCCTTACTGGAATCCGGCCGTCCAGGTATTTAAGCCCAACGTGGCACGATGTGCAACGCGGGGCTAGGCCAACGTGCCACGGCCCCAACACACACCTTCACTGGAATTTGGCTCATCTTCAGCATCCGGGCAGAATGCATCCGCGATGGCAACGTGGCACGGCTCCATCGCGGAGCCCCTTTAATTCATGCTGTCCTTGGCCTTTTCCTTGCTCGTTTCCGAGTCCAATCCCGATTTCTCCCAACATGGATCTTAGCTTCATAAAATTATATTTTTCCTGCAAAACAACGCTAATCATGTTGGTTAGTATAAATTCACATTTGACTACAATTCACATGAGAATGTACAAACATCAATAGATAAACAAGACAAAATGACGCATTTGAGTATCACTTGGGCATATAAATCTGCCCAAGATCACTTACCCCACACTTAAAGCCTTGTTTGTCCCTGAACAATAATCTTACAACTCATGCAATTGAAACCCAATCATAGCTACTTTGGCTCGACAATCCGAGCTACGGTTATACCGATTATTTAATATAGCAAATCATCAAGAAAACATGCATAGTCTTATCAATACAATGACCTTCAACACATTAAGACCTCCTAGACTCAAGAGTCGACTCTCGATATCGGCAAACTCATGCAAATCAGCTGATCAAGATATCCGATACGAAATTAAATCTCTCGTCAAGCATGTGCCCTCACAACACAAGAGAATTTTCCCCTTTTTAATCACATGAACTCAAAGACATTACATGCATGGGCATATAAACACGATTTCGCTCTCTCTCCCAAAAGAATTCACATGCATCATGTCATGAACCATAGGCTTGCCTCTAGTGTATTACTCCACTAATATAAGGACGCGTGATGTAAGATCACGTAGGACTTAACGGTTTGTAATATAAGCTACAGAACTAGTAAATACTGGGCTAACCAATAATAGCAACTAGCATCCTTAAGCGCTTTTTCAATACATCCCATCAACCTTATGGGCATTGTTTCATCCTTCGTCCTCCCATTCTTGAAGTTTGTCTTTATTTTTTTGTTCCCATATCTTTAAGCACACTCGACTTAATAACAAAGATTAGTTATACGTCTTCATTATATTTAATTAATAGCAAGTGCACCTTTGACCTTTTCTTTCCTTTCATCACTTTGCTTTTTCTTTTCTTTTCTCAATTCTCACTTCTTGACACTGTGGGAAAATTATTTCTCTTGAGCGCTTAATAGTTTTGGATCAAATTCACGGATAATGAAAAGAAGGGGTTAAGCTCGGTTTACACCTTTTCGATAAAAGAAAAATAATAGGCTAAAGGCTCAATGGGCTAACTAGGATGTACATTCAGGTTAGGTACGATAATGGAAAAAAAACTTTCGGTTAAAGGAAAGAAATGCCTACATCCTTTCCTACAATACACATCATTCATTTCGTTGCGTACACACACCAGGCAAGTTCTAGACAATTCACAATAGCATGGAATAATCGAAACCTCTCCATACACTCTTTGCACATGCTCAACTCAAGACATATTCACAGACTCTTCAATCAGCTAATTACAAGAATTAAAACATTAAGCCTCAATCACACCGAATCGAACTCTATGGCCTAGGTACCTCAACATATTTACAAAGTTGCATGCTTTCATACGAATCACCTTTGCATTTTAAATATCATATACACCACGCAACAAGAATTTTGCAACCATCAAGTAACGACACGTTTGGGATGCAAACGACAACCAAAAATAAAAAGACAAAAACTACTCCTATCGACTACATTTCCCTTAAGACAGTCGTCATCCATCAATCATAGGGAACGATCACTATTTACGACTTCGATTCAATGGGACTATTCTTGGTAAAAGAACCGAAAACAAACGCCGAGAAACCCAATCATAAAAAAAATAAAATATGTCACGAAAATTTTTAAAAATATCGATAATTTCGATAAAACAAAAATATTTACACAACCAACTAACAACACTCAACAGCATACAACAGCTTCACATTAATTACAATACAGACATACACACAAAAATCACAGGGTCACAATTTTTTCCAAGCACAACAACAGAACAGAGACATTAATAACAACAACAACCAACACCTAACTACTCCCACCCCACACTTAAATCGAACACTGTCCCCAGTGTTCACAAAATTCAGCATAGCACAAAAGTGGGTGTTGAAACTCCCTGATCAATCGAAGTATTCCACTTCTTCGTCAGGTGCCGCTGCCTTGTCTCCCATGTCTGAATCGCCCCTGCCATCATCATCTGACTCAATATTTGAGTCCTCACGACGTGTCTCCTCATCGGTGGGGAAATCATCATCAGTGCGCTCCACAAAAGCTGGCCCCACTCGGCATAGAGCCCTGGCATTTTCGCCAAAAGGGTAGTCTAGCTCGAGCTGCCATAACTCATCTTCTGTTGCCGGCCTCCCGCCTATGCGCAGCTGGAGCATCTGCATCCCGAACATGCGGGCCATGTACTGATCATCCCGAGCATGTCGCTCGTCTAATGTAAGAACTGGCCCGTGAGTGGTGTCGGGTGCCTTAGTTTTGGTGACATATAAGGCCCGCATCTCCATCTGCGGGATATAGTCAAGGGCCTCCTCCTCAACATCTAGGCCCCTCAGGAAAGTGGTCAGCAAGCCACCAAATCCGTACCTGTGCCCTTGATGCAAACGGGCTCTCTTCATGGCGGAGATAATCACCGCCCCAACATTGATCTCCAGCCCTTTCATCAAGGCATAGACCAAGCACACACGATCTCGGGTGACATCTGTCATATGCACCCCTCGGATCAGGCAGGAACAAATAATTTTAAGTCGTATCCTGGCTTCCCTGTTCATCTTTGAGTAGGGCAATGTCTGATGGTAGCCCCTCTCCTTATGCCTGCTCCACCATGCTGTAGACCGGGCTCCACACAGAGTGCGTCTGATGTCCGCATGTGGTGGAGTGATGTTCAGCTATCGGAGTACATGGGCGTCTGTGTCCCGTGCCCCCAAGATGGCATTAAGGTGATGGGGCTCAAAAGTGACTACCTGCCCCCTTATTTTGACAGTGTGACTTCGGAGTGTCGGGTTCCAGTTTGCGTAGAACTCCTGAATCAAGTGGAGATTGCACTCCCTGGGGTCTTCAAAAATGAAGTTCAGCCTGGCTGCATCAATCCTGTGGACAATTTTGGGGAATTCCTGTGCCAACGGTTCCTTGCAATATGCTCCTCGGGGAAGTATTTGCTTTCCTTATGCTTTGTGTACCATTTTTTCCCTTCCTCTGTCACCCATCGGGTTCCGTATTGACGGCGTTGGCCATGCGGAACTACTGGTGCTGCTGGGACTGCTGTTCCCAGTCTTATTCTTTTCCTTCTGGCGCCCGATGTAGATGCACCTTTTCCTTTATCTTGCCTGCTTGCCATTGTTCATGTCAAATCAAACAGACAGTCTCAATGTTATTCAAATTAAAATTAGCTTCAACTAATGTTGGGTTAAGCTAGGCCACCCCACACTTAGTTTTTAGCCACAATCACAACATTACAGCAAGACAATCCTCTTTTTCTAACTTTCAAAATAAAAAAAGACAATAACAAAAATGCCTCGTGCATTCAGAGGGTTCGACGGTATAAATTCTATGTACTACTCGGACTTCGTACAGCTAATCCACTATTACCATCTATAACATTTCATCACATAGCACTTAGCGAAAATTTCTATCAACAAAACCGATGCAATTCCCCCAATTTCTATGCAATTTCAACAATTTCATTATCCCGAAAATCCATCGCGCCTTTAGCATATTAACGTTAAACACAACGTAATTTACCTCACCCAACATGCACAAACTAACAAGAATTTCACATTTCAACTCAATTTTAAGTTCTTCATATTCAAATTCTAACCCTAGCTACAAATTTCACAAGAATTTCCATCACCCATGTATTTATCTAGTTCATATAATCACAACAATACTACGAACATCAATCAACAATAACTTACAGGAATTCAAGCTCAATTTACAATTAGGGCAAGTTTTCCTCACCTCCCATGCTCAAAATCAAAAAAATTAGTCAAGAAATGAGATGAAGTTAACGAACATACCTTTAATTCGACGATATTGAAGAAAAGTTGAAGAATTTTAGATCCTAGGCCCGTGTCATGTTGGGGAAAGGGGAATTCATGGGTGTTTGTCAAGGAGGAGATGAGAAATGGGAAAAAATGAGGGAAAAAGGGGTTAAAAAGAGGTATTTTCGCGCGGGTCACCCGGCAACCCGGTGTGACCCAATGCGAAATTGCCTTCAACGTGTCATGGAGGGTAACGCGGAGCATGCCCTCCATGACATGGAGCCATCGCGCCAGTACTCTGGAATTTTTTCAAAAATTCCAGGTTACACTTCAATGTGTCACGGAGGGTAACGCAGAGCATGCCCTCCGTGAGACGGAGCCATCGCGCAGGCTCACTATTTTGCCACTTTTTATTATTTTTCTCACCTCGATTTTCCTTTTCGATCTTTTGCATTTTTGCCCTCTGTTCAACCTGAAATTCATCTCACCACAAGAAATTTGTTAGAATTGAAAGGTTTCAATCACAACACGATAATTTTTTTTTGTTTTATATATATATATATATATATATATTTTCTTTTTATTTTTTTTCTTTTTATTTAGCTAACTACTTCCACTTATCTCTTACAACAAATTCACGGGTTGCCTCCCATGCAGCGCCTGGTTTACAGTCGCGGCTCGACGTCATTAAGCTCAGTCATCCTCTAGGGTAACGGATGTCTTCTCTCGACTACTGTCCTCACCCATGTCATGCTTACACCTCTCCGGTGGTTTCCCAATGGATCCTGTGACTCAATGCTCTGAGCAATATCAGCTCGATCAAGCACGTTGATCAGTGAGAGTTCCTCATACACTGCCGGAAGCTTTGTAGCCTTGTACACCTCAAACACCTCCACCTTGTCGTGCGCCTGCATAGTTAGCTACCCTGCAGCTACATCAATAAGTGCTTTCCCAGTTTCCAAGAAAGGATGTCCCAAAATAAATGGGACTTCCGTGTCTGGCTCAAAATCCAGCACGACGAAGTCTACCGGGAAGATAAGGGAGCCCGCTTGCACCAGCACGTCCTCCACAATGCCATCAGATATGTCTAAGGAATGATCCGCTAGTTGCAAGATCATTGTTGTTGGTCTAGGACTCCCTAGCCCCAACTTCTTGAATACCGATGTCGGCATCAAGTTAATGCTCGCTCCTAAATCACATAATCCGCGAGCTCGGATACTCTACCCAATTGTAATTTGAATTGTAACGATCCCAGGGTCCTTGAGCTTTATGGGCAACCTATATTGTATCCGTGAAGTGCACTCCTCCGTAAGCGCCACCGTAGCGTACTCAGTCAACCTGCTTTTGTTCGCCACGATGTCCTTGATATATTTTGCGTACTTCGGCACTCCCTACAAAACATCAACAAGAGGTAAATTAATGTGTACCTGTTTAAGCACCTCCATGAACTTTTTGAAACACGCTTCCTCCTTTTGTTTCCTTAGTCTTTGAGGGAATGAGGGTTGTGGTCTTTTTGGTTCAGCTTCCGTCTCCTTCCCCCTATCATCATTGTGATCCTTCTCATTATCACTTGCTTCCGACTGCTGTGGTGGTCTTTCTGATTCCACCTCCTTGAGTTGCAAACCACTCCTTGTGGTCACTGCATTTACCTTCTTGGGGTTTGGATCAGTGTCACTCGGAAGTCCTCCTCTCGGCTTGGTGTTTTGAGCTCTAGCAAATTGCCCAAACTGGTACTCCAGCGCCTTTGTAGCTAACTGATTGTTCTTTACATCGGCTGCCAATTTCACGTAGTCAGCCTGCAATTGAGCTTGGTTAGATATCATTGTCTTGAACATCTCCTCAATGCTGGGTGATGGTGGTGGAGGAGGTGCATTGTTGCTTCTGCATTGCGACTGATAGTTCTGCTGCCCTCCTTGATTTCTCTGTGCCCCCTGACTCGAACTCTGCCCTTGATGGTTGTTGCTACCCCAAGATAAATTCAGGTGATTCCTCCAATTGGAATTGTAGTTGTTGCCATACTGTAGGTTGTTATTTCTCTGTAAATTACCAAAAAAGTTCACCGAATCAGGATTAGCTCCACAACACTCAGCTAAGTGTTCATTACACCCGCACACTTCACACCAAATCTGTTGCACTACATTCACTGGGGCTTGAGAAGGATTCATGCTCATATTTCTGAAGTAGGTATTGAGTTGATTCTGCAACACAGCTATCTGCGTAGTGATAGCTATAAAACCACCCACTTCTAAGACTCCTGCCACTTTCCTTGTTCCTCCTCTAGAAGAGTCCGCATTTCACTCTGGATTTCCCTGCTAAATACGGTTCAACAAGGTATACAACTCCTTATAAGTTTTTTCTAATGCTTGTCCCCCAACTACTGAGTCTAGCAAGATTTTTGTGTGGGGTTCCAAACCCTCTATGAAAGTATGCACCAACACATCATTGGATTGGTGATGATGAGGACAATCCTGCAACATAGATTTGAATCTCTCCCAGGCTTGATACAGATTCTCTCCCTCTCTCTGTTAAAACTTAGAATTTGACTTCTAAGTCTTGCTATTTTACCGGATGGAAAGAACCGTATCAAGAATTTCTTTGCAAGATCATCCTACGTGGTGATGGAATTGGTGGCTCAACTTTAACCACCTCTTAGCTTCTCCCAAAAGTGAAAATGGGAACAATGTAAGCCTGACTTAATCTGATGACACTCCAGTGGGGATGTAAGTGTCACTTAACTCCAAAAAATTTTGGAGATGTTGTTGTGGATCCTTGTGAAGGAGACCTGTGAATTACCCGCTGGTGTGCAGCAATTGCACCATGTTCTGCTTAAGCTCGAACCTACCTCCTGGCTCAGTTTTGCGGATGCTAGATGTGACATTGTTAGCATGTGGGATTGCCACCTCACGAACCGGCCTAGCTGCCATTTCCTCGGGCACTAACACTGCCCTTACAACTGGTGGATTCTGTTGTTTCTCCAAGATTGTTTGTCTGAGCAACTGCAACTTTTTCTCTAGAGCTTCTCTCTTTTGATGATGGAATTGTCTTTCCGGCTCTAAATATGTGTCCACTAGCTCCTTGTCTCTTGCCAGTGTTCAACAGAAATTAATATCTGCAAAATACAGGCTAAGACCAAGTTGTCAACTCTAAGAGGAAATAGTAAACTAACACTTAAGAAAAAATTTACCAATTGCCAATCCCCAGCAACGGCGCCAAAAACGTGTTCGGTTTTTTTTTTGAAATAACTACACGCAAGTGCACGTGGTCGAACAAGTAGTAAAGTGGCTAAAGTAAGCCAAGTATCGATCCCACAGGGACTGGACTAAGGTATACATCTAATCAAGTGTCAATAAACTTTAACTCTAAACTGCAGACAACAGTGTGAAGAAGATTTTGATATTTTGTTTCCTAATTTTATACTAAGTCTAAAACGAATATACAATTTGAGTCTGAACTATAAGTATGAGCATGCTGAGGTTAAAATGAACATGTAGAGAAATAAATTATCGATACAATTTGATTAATCTTTCCTCCGGTTGCTAGTCAAGAATTATTGCCTATGGATTAAAACTCTCGTATTTAACCCAACTTAAGAATCATGAACCTTCCACCTACATCTCTGTGATAAAAAGAAATTCATGTTCTAGCCATACAAAACCGATTCCTTAATTGACTAATACGACTTTCAGGTATATCTCTATCCTGAAGGTAAATCAATTCTCAATTTTCCCAAACTAAGAAAAGATCATATCCTATCAATTCACAACTTTCCAATTTCTTGCTCTCTCGAGTGAAACCAGACTTTTTAGATATACATTAACATTGGCCACACATTAATGCAGTAAGAACAAGAATCAATAGAACAACCATGGAAGACAAGATGAAAAACCAATTTATCAATAATTACATTTCCATACAAATGTTCTTTACCTCAGCAAGAAGTGAATTTAGCCACTCATTTGTGGATTAAACATCATCAAATGAGTGTAAATCATACAAAGAATTGAAATAAAGGAGAAAGAGATAGAGAAGAACCCTAAGATTTTCGTCCCCTCAACTGCCTGTAACCCAAGTTCTTGCTCCACCAAGTCAGAATTCTTAAAAATAAACCTAAGTGTGCTATTTATACTAGTGGGAATTTTTTCCGGAATAACAAGCAACGTGTCACGGAGTGCATCGCGGAGCACTGCCTCCATGACACGCCACCAACGCGGACCCTTACTGGAATCCGGTCGTCCAGGTATTTAAGCCCAACGTGGCACGGCGTGCAACGCGGGGCTAGACCAACGTGCCACGGCCCCAACGCGCACCTTCACTGGAATTTGGCTCATCTTCAGCATCCGGGCAGAATGCATCCGCGATGGCAGGGTGACACAGCTCCATCGCGGAGCCCCTTTAATTCATGCTTTCCTTGGCCTTTTCCTTGATCGCTTCCGAGTCCAATCCCGATTTCTCCCAACATGCATCTTAGCTTCATAAAATTATATTTTTCCCGCAAAACAACGCTAATCATGTTGGTTAGTATAAATTAACATTTGACTACAATTCACATGAGAATGTACAAACATCATAGATAAACAAGACAAAATGACACATTTGAGTATCACTTGGGAATATAAATCTGCCCAAGATCATTGACTACGTGTCTAAGTGGGTCGAGGCAGTAGCTTTTCCTAGGAACGACTACAAGGTAGTGATGAAATTTGTGAAGAATCAAATTTTCACTAGGTTCGGTACGCCCCGAGCTATTATCAGTGATGGAGGGGCTCATTTTGTGAATACAGATTTCCGAAATTTACTAGGTAAGTATGGGGTGCGGCACAAGGTGGCGACAGCGTATCATCCCCAAACTAGCGGGCAAGTAGAGGTGTCAAATAGGGAGATTAAGAAGATTCTGCAGAAAACAGTGAATGCACAACGAATTGATTGGGTAAGCAAACTTGACGATGCGTTGTGGGCTTACAGAACTGCATATAAGACACCCATTGGGACTTCTCCGTATAGATTGGTTTTTGGAAAGGCATGTCATCTACCTGTGCTCACTGCTACCACACACTTCACACCACATTTGCTGGACCGCATTGACTGAAGCTGAAGGCTGGTTCAAGTTCATATTGTTGAAGTGGTTGTTTAACTGATTCTGCAAGGCAGCTATCTGTGCAGCGATAGCTGTAAATCCATCCACTTCAAGTACTCCTGCTGCTTTCCTTGCTCCACCTCGAGATGAATCTGCATTCCATTCTGGATTGCCCTATGAAATTCGGTTGAGCAAAGTGTACAGCTCCTCATAAGTCTTTTCCAGCGCTTGCCCTCCAGCTGCTGAGTCTAACAAAATTTTAGTATGGGGTTCCAAACCCTCAATAAATGTGTGTACCAACACCTCATTGGACTGATGATGATGAGGACAGTCCCGCAACATGGATTTAAATCTTTCCCAGGCTTGATACAAATTTTCTCCCTCCCTCTGTTTGAAACTTAGAATTTGACTTCTAAGTCTGGCTGTTTTACCAGAGGGAAAAAATCTTATCAAAAACTTCCGCGCAAGATCATCCCACGTTGATATAGAATATGGTGGTTCAGCTTTTAACCACCTCTTGGCTTCACCAAGTAAGGAAAACGGAAATAGGGTGAGCCGAACATAATCAGGTGACACTCCAGCGGGTATATAAGTGTCACTTATCTCCAAAAAGTTTTGGAGATGTTGTTGTGGGTCTTCATGAGGGAGACCGGTAAATTGCCCGCTTGTGTGCAAAAGTTGCACCATGTTCTGCTTCAATTCAAATCTCCCTCCAGGCTCTGGTTTGCGGATACTAGAATGTACATTGTTGGCATGTGGGATTGCCACCTCGCGAACCGACCTTGCTGCTGCTTCATCGGGCACTAACACTACCCTCACAACCGGTGGATTTTGTTGCTCCATAATAGACTGTCTGAGCAACTGCAGCTTCTTTTGTAGAGCTTCTCTGCGTTTACTATGAAATTCACGTTCAGGATCTAAGTAAGATTCCACCAGCTCCTTGTCCTTTGCCAGTGTTCACAGAAATCAAGTCTGCAAAATACAGGCTAAGACCAAGTTGTCAACACTTAAGAAAATAAAACAAAAATACAGTAAATTTACACTTAACACAATTTAAACAATTGCCTAGTCTCCCCGGCAACGGCGCCAAAAACTTGTCCGGCTGGTTTGGTAGGGGTTAAAAACCGACACGCAAGTGCACGTGGTCAAACAAGTAATAAAGTGGCTAAGTAAGCCAAGTATCGAACCAAGGAGACTCTGGATAAGTAAAATTGCTTAAGTATACTATATTCTAGCTTACTTCTAATTATGCTGACAACAACGTAACCAAAAGTTAAATAATTTTGTTTTTATAGATTATATACTAAAACTATTAACAAATAATTACTTTGAATTGAAACTATGGATATGAGCATGCCAAGGTTAAGAACAAGTAATGAACTTGATTATAATCATCATTTGGTTAATCTTTTCTTCATGTTGCTAGCCAAGAACATTAGCCTAAAGATTAAAACTCTCGTATTTAATCTCACTTTAGAATCATAAACCATTCGTCTACATTTCTGTGATCAAATGCAATTTATGACCTAGCAATACAATTCCAGTTCCTAAATTGACTAATACGGCTTTCAAGTATATTTCTATCAGGAAAGCACATCAAAACCCAATTTTCCCAAATCAAGTTAAGAACATTACCCTATTAATTCACAACTTTCCAATTTCTTGCTCTCTCGAGTGAAATTGGACTTTTTAGATGTACATTAATGTCGGCCACACACTAATGCAGTAGAAACAAGAATTAATAGAACAACATAGAAGAAGAAGATGAAAAACCATACAATTCAATAATAAAAATTCATCACCATAGTTCATAACCTCAGCAAGGAAGAGAATTAGCCACTCATTTGTGGATTAATCATCCTAAAACAAGTGTTAATCATACATACAATTGATTGAAAGAAGAAAGAAAGAGGGAAAAACCCTTAGCTTTTTCGTTCCTCAACTGCCTCTAACCCACATCCTTGCTCCACCAAGTATGCTCCGATATTGTTCCAACATGCATTTTAGCTCCTAAAAATCATATTTTACCTGCAAACAAATGCTAATCATGTTGGTTAGTATAAATTCACATTTTATTACTAATTACATGAAAATGTATACACATTGCATAACAAACAAGGAGAAAATGATACGTTTGAGTATCACTTGGGCATATAAATCTGCCCCAGATCATAGTGTCAAACCAAAATATCCAAAAAGCATTAGCTTTCCTTGAAAAGGAGGTGATCTAGTCGCCCCTCCAATACGGCTACCTTGTTACGACTTTACTCCAGTCACTAGCCTTGTCTTTGGCATCCCCCTCCTTGAGGTTAAGGTAATGACTTCGGGCATGGCCAGCTCCCATAGTGTGACGGGCGGTGTGTACAAGGCCTGGGAACGAATTCACTGCCGTATGGATGACCGGCGATTACTAGTAATTTCGGCTTCATACAGGCGAATTGCAGCCTGCAATCCGAACTGAGGACGGGTTTTTGGGGTAAGCTGACCCTCGCGGGATCGCGACCCTTTGTCTCGGCCATTATAGCACGTGTGTCGCCCACGACATAAGGGGCATGATGACTTGATGTCATCCTCACCTTCCTCCGGCTTATCACCGGCAGTCTATTCAGGATTCCAAACACAACGATGGAAATTAAAAATGAGGGTTGCACTCATTGGGGGACTTATCCCAACACCTTATGGCATGAATTGACAACAACCATGCACCACCTGTGTCCACACTCCTGAAGGCACCCCTCTCTTTCAAGAGGATTCGTGGTATGTCAAGCCCTAGTAAGGTTCTTCTCTCTGCGTCGAATAAAACCACATGCTCCACCCATTGTGCGAGCCCCCGTCAATTCCTTTGAGTTTCATTCTTGCGAATGTACTCCCTTTGCAGGATACTTAACGTGTTAGGTACAATATTGGATGGGTCGATACGCACAACACCTAGTATCCATCATTTACGGCTAGGACTACAGGGGTATCTAATCCCATTCGCTCCCCTAGCTTTCGTCTCTCAGTGTCAGTGTTGGCCCAGAAGAGTGCTTTCGCTCTTGTTGTTCTTTCCGATCTCTACGCATTTCACTGCTCCACAGGAAATTCCCTCTGCCCCTACCGTACTCCATCTTGGTAGTTTCCACCACCTTTCCAGAGTTGAGCCATGGGATTTGATGGCGAACTTAAAAAGCCACCTACACATGCTTAACGCCCAATCATTCTGAATAATGCTTGCATCCTCTGTACTACCGCAGCTGCTGGCACAGAGTGAGCCGATGCCTATTCCCCAGATACCGTCATTTCTTCTTCTCCGGGAAAAGAAGTTCACAACCCGCGGGCCTTCTACCTCCACGCGGCATTGCTCCATCAGGCTTTTGCCTATTGGATGGGTCGATACGCACAACACCTAGTATCCATCATTTACGGCTAGGACTACAGGGGTATCTAATCCCATTCGCTCCCCTAGCTTTCGTCTCTCAGTGTCAGTGTTGGCCCAGAAGAGTGCTTTCGCTCTTGTTGTTCTTTCCGATCTCTACGCATTTCACTGCTCCACAGGAAATTCCCTCTGCCCCTACCGTACTCCATCTTGGTAGTTTCCACCACCTTTCCAGAGTTGAGCCATGGGATTTGATGGCGAACTTAAAAAGCCACCTACACATGCTTAACGCCCAATCATTCTGAATAATGCTTGCATCCTCTGTACTACCGCAGCTGCTGGCACAGAGTGAGCCGATGCCTATTCCCCAGATACCGTCATTTCTTCTTCTCCGGGAAAAGAAGTTCACAACCCGCGGGCCTTCTACCTCCACGCGGCATTGCTCCATCAGGCTTTTGCCTATTGTAGATAATTCCCCACTGCTACTTCCCATAGGAGTATGGGTTGTTTCTTATTCTTAGTATGGCTGATCATCCTCTAGGACCAGCTATTGATCATTGCCTTGATAAGCTATTTCCTCACCAACAAGCTAATCAGACGCGAGCCCCTCCTTGGGCATATTCCACCTTTTGATCCTCAGCCTACGACGTATTAGCAACCGTTTCTAGTTGTTCTTCCCCTCCCAAGGGCAGGTTCTTACGCGTTACTCACTCATCTTCCACCGGAAACACCCTTTCCCATGTTTCCCGTTCGACTTGCATGTGTTAAGCATGTCGTCAACATTGATCCTGAGCCAGGATTAAACTCTCCATGAGATTAATAGTTGCATTACTTATAGCTTCCATGTTCGTAGATGAAGCGGATTCGAAATTGTCTTTCATTCCAAGTCATAACTTGTATCCATGCGCTTCATATTTGCCCGTAGTTCTCTCCCAGAAATATAGCCATCCCTGCCCCCATACGTCAATCCCACGAGCCTCTTATCCATTCTCATTAAACGAAGGCAGGGGAGCAAATCCAACTAGAAAAACTCACATTGGGCTTAGGGATAATCAAGCTCGAACTGATGACTTCCACCACGTCAGGTGACACTCTACCGCTGAGTTATATCCCTTCTCCGTCCCATCAAGAAATAGAACTAACTAATCCTAAGTCAAAGGGTCGAGAAACTCAATGCCACTATTCTTGAACAACTTGGATCCAGGTCTTCTTCGCACTATTACGGATATGAAAATAATGGTCAAAATAGAATTCAATTGTCAACTGCCCCTATCAAAAATAGGATTTAATACCGATTCCAAAGGAACTGGAGATACATCTATTTTCCATTCAAGAGTTCTTATGCATTTCCACGCCCCTTTGAGACCCTAAAAATAGACAAATTCCTTTTCTTAGGAACACATACAAGATTCCTCACTCCAAAAAGGATAATGGTAACACTACCATTAATTACTTCATTTATGAATTTCATATTAATAGAAATACATGTCCTACCAAGACCGAATTTGGAACTTGCAATCCTCTTGCCTAGCAGGCAAAGATTTACCCCCGTGGAAAGAATGATTCATTCGGATCGACATGAGAGTCCAACTACATTTCCAGAATCCATGTTTAATATTTGAAAGAGGTTGACCTCCTTGCTTCTATCATGGTACACTCCTCTTCCCCCAAAGCCCCTTTTCTCCTCGGTCTATAAAGACAAAATGTAGGACTGGTGCCAACAGTCCATCATGGAAGAAAGGATGCACTAAGTTGGGATCACTAACTAATACTAATCTAATATAATATTCTAATATATCTAATATAATAGAAAATACTAATATAATAGAAAAGAACTGTTTTTCCTATATACTTTCCCCGATTCCGTTGCTACCGCGGGCTTTTTGAAATCGATCAGATTAGATAGATATCCCTTCAACATAGGTCATCGAAAGGATCTTGGTGTTATACCCCGTAGAATTCCCGGCACTTAGATGACCTATTCACACGTTGGTTAAGCATATTTGAAGGCCATACGTGTTGGATAAAGGCCCGGGAAAAGATCGGACGAGAAGCCCGTCGAACCATCGCGGAAGGAGCCGAGGCAGAGCCCCTCCGCGATGGCAGTGTGTCACGGAGGAGAGGCCTCCGTGATGGCTCCGTGACACGTTGGCCTTGTCCAGGCCCAAGTATATAAAGCCCCCACTTCGGTTTAAAATCATTCTACACTTATAAATTTCCAGAGAAATGCAGTGAACAGAGGAAAAACGAAGGAAAATTATAAATTATCGTCCGATTACGCTGCCAAACGCTGCCCAAACTCAAATTAATCCTAGATACCCAAGTATTTAGCAGCAGAGAGCACTTCTACGGATTTAGTTTCGTGAAATACGGCCGACGAATCGGCGAGCCACCGAACTAAGGTAAGTAGAATTGCTCTAAATTAATGTCTATGTGTTCCTAGCTGAGAAGTGAATACTTCTCCCTTCTGGGCCGCTGAAAAATAGCGAGTTTTCGACCGTCTTTCGATAAGCCTAAGTTTAGGCTATAAACTATATCGAAAGTGACGTTGCCTTTTGAAATAAAGCTGTATTTAGTATTGATTGACGTATTTATGAATGCAGTTGGGAGAAAATAGTTGAAGTACCTGCCGAGCCTCGTCCGACGGACGAATAGTCGAAGATAAGGTATGTAAAGTTAAGTTTCCTCGGCAAGTTGAGTAACATTGAGGCAGTATAGTAATTTATAGACCAGTAGAATGTTCAGAAGTCGATTATTGTGTTATTATGAATATTGGTGCAATAGGAGAAGTTTTGGGTTGTAACGTGTACGATATCTATCCGTATGATATAGATTCGGACGTAAGTAATTAAGATTGCCCAGTATATTCAGTATGTGATGTAATATGCCATGTTAAGATATGGTTATGTTTAGCTGAAACCTCGCGAAGTAGTACAGTATCTGTAAAGCATTTCAGACATAGAATAGTAACTAAATAAAGTTTAGAAAGCATGTTAGAAATAGGAAATCATGTTAGTACGGAAACTCAGCAAACAGTATAGTTTTCAGCAGAAACACCCTCTTGTATAACCTTTGCTCCAGTACAGTTTGACAGGAGACTATATTCATATTTATACTTACCTGTCTCAGCATGTATCAGACACTTACAGATTACTATTATTAGCTCAGCATGTGATTTATATGATACCTTACCCCTGTTAGCCTTACCTTATGAGATACACAGACAGCATGACTAGTTGAGACCGTTGTATTGATTGGGGTTGGATTACCTAGCATCCCTGACCTCCCAGGGTTAATAGCTGTATCGACTCGTCCGCCAGAGGATGAGGATACGTCACTCTACGGAGTGATATGCCGTCCCGCAAGGGGACGAAGATGGGATGCCAGTTTCCCCATATTGTGCCTTGGTCGGCCCTTATACACCCCCGTCGAGCGGGTACGCCCGGGGTGTTGATTTGGAGTCCTTCGGACTCAGATACAGTTATAGTCAGGGGCTCAGCGAGCCCAAGTGCATACCCAGGGACCGGCAGGATGCTTACAGCCACTATAGGAGATGGGATGACCAGGGTAGGGGCATAGATTCTGTGTTGGTTGTACCTCCCGGCTTATGGGGGCCGGGTAAGGTTTGTGTGTGCCATGTTATGTTATGTATGTTATGCTATGTTATATTAGACATGAGTAGATTAGTAGTAGAATGATACGTCTCCAGATATGACACCTACTTCTCCCAGTATGATTGAGAACAGGTACGACTTACATCTCTAGACAGATAATCTAGTTCTTCCTACTTCAGTTTCGTCAGTTATGTTATTGATTTCAGATATCCTTTTCAGTCATTACTTTACATACTCAGTACCAGCAGTACTGACGCCCGGTGGGGCGCTGCATTACTTGCCTGCAGGTACTCATAGACGAGCAGGCGATTCTACGTGACTCCCTGTTAGCGGTTGAGTATTCAGCTCCAGTCATCCGGAGGCTGAATTTCAGAGGTGTAGTTCAGTTCTTTTTGTTGTATATTATGGGTAGGTCGGGGCCCTGTCCCGATCAGTTCTATTGCTATTCCTAGAGGCTTGCAGTCTGTATATATTCCCTATGGTCAGATGAGCCGGTCGTGTGAGGCCGTGCAGTTGTATAGTTGCCTTTACTCTTTCTTCCTTTTGTAATGGCCATGTGGGGCCATAGTTTGCCAGTAGTGGTGACCTTGCCGGTCACGTAGCTTTTCAGTATGTTATGTTTCAGTTAAAGATAACTACACAGCATGGTGGCCTTGTCGGCCCGCATAGGTTCCCCTGAATTACTATGTTTCTGGTCAGCTGCTAGTACAGGTACAGAAGGCTATAGGCCAGTGGGCCGGAGGCTATATTTACAGCCGTTATATAGCCCTTTGTTTCCAGAAATGTGAGTTAGAGCCAGCCAGGCGCCAGATGTGCCCAGGCTTAACAGTCCAGCAGGTCAGGTCCTAGTAGGGCTCCAGGTGCCAGTCATACCCCCCAAGGCGGGCTGTGACACTTGGAGACCCACCAAAGTACGAAAGCCAGGATCTTTCAGAAAACCGATTCCTATTCAAAGAGTGCATAACCACATGGATAAGCTCACACTAACCCGTCAATTTGGGATCCAAATTCAAGATTTTCCTTGCGAGGTATCGGGAATGATTTGGAATGGAATAATATAAATTCATACAGAAGAAAAGGTTCTCTATTGATTCAACACTGTATCTATGGGATAGGGATCGAGGAAGGGGAAAAACCAAACATTTCACATGGTATGTTTAGCAATATGATTTATTTCGTACCTTTCGTTCAATGAGAAAATGGGTCAAATTCTACAGGATCAAACCTTTGGGACTTAAGGAATGATATTAAAAAATAGAGGGAAACTATTCATATTAAATAAATATGAAGTAGAAGAACCCACATTCCAAATGAAAAAATTCAAACTTGAAAAGGATCTTCCTTATTCTTGAAGAATGAGGGGAAAAAGGATTGATCAAGAAAGATATTTTGTTCTTCTTATATATAAGATCGTGATTGGATCCACATATGTTTGGTAAAGAGAATAATCTTATCTTTTGAGAATAATAAAAAATGGATAGTGTCCAATTGGAACATGAAAACGTGACTAAATTGGTCCTATTTACTCTTCGGGGCGGAGTGGAAGAAGGGGGGGATTCTCGAACACAGAAAAGGATACAATGAATTTGAAAGAATTGAACGAGGAGCCGCATGAGGTAAAAATCTCATGTACGTGGAGTAGCAGTAAGGGTGACTTATCAGTCAACTTCTCCACTATCACCCCCCAAAAAAAACTCTGCCTTACGTAAAGTTGCCAGAGTATGATTAACCTCTGGATTTGAAATCACTACATATATACCAAGTATTGGCCATAATTCACAAGAACATTATGTAGTCTTAGTAAGAGGGGGAAGGATTAAGGATTTACCCAGTGTGAGATATCACATTGTTCGAGGAACCCTAGATGCTGTCGGAGTAAAGGATCGTCAACAAGGGCGTTCTAGTGCGTTGTAGATTATCATCCAAGACTTGTATCGTTTGATGATTCCATGTGAATCGCTAGAAACATGTGAAGTGTATGGCTAACCCAATAACGAAAGTTTTGTAAGGGGACCGGAGCAGGCTACCATGAGATAAGAGATCTTCTTTCTAAAGAGATTCAATTCAGAACTCTTATATGTCCAAGGTTCAATATTTAAATAATTTCAAAGGTTTTCCCTGACTTTGTCCATATAAAAACACAATTCAAAATATCTCGACTTTTTTAAAACAGGTTCGAGTCAAATAGCAATGATTCGAAGCACTTCTTTTTACACTATTTCAGAAACCCAAGTACTCAATCGTATGGATATGTAAAATATAGGATTTCCAATCCTAGAAGGAAAGGGAGGGAAATGGATACTCAATTTAAAGTGAGAAAACAAAATTTCATACTCGATCTCATAGATGCATATAGAATTCTGATGAAGTCATATTGGATGAAAGTCGTATGTACGACTTGGAGGGAGATCTTATATATCTTTTGAGATCCACTCTATAATACGCCGTAAAAAAGAAAAAACAAGTTATTTTATCCCTTATAAAAAGAAAACATATTCTTGAACCCTTTTCACGCTCATGTCACGTCGAGGTACTGTAGAAAAAAAAAAAGCAAAATCCGATCCAATTTATGGTAATTGATTAGTTAACATATTGGTTAACCGTATTCTGAAACACGGAAAAAATCATTAGCTTCTCAAATTATTTATCGAGCCATGAAAAGATTCAACAAAAGACATAAGCAAATCCACTATCCGTTTAACGCTAAGCAATACGTGGAGTAACTCTCGATATATCAATAAAAGCAAGACGTGTAGCTGGATCGACTCATAAAATTCCCATTGAAATAGGATCCACACAAGGAAAAGCACTTTCCATTCGTTGGTTATTAGTGGCATCCCAAAAATGTCTGGGTTAAAATATGGCTTTCAAATTAAGTTCCGAATTAGTGGATGCTGCCAAAGGGAGTGGCGATGCCATACGCAAAAAGGAAGAGACTCATAGAATGGAAGAGGAAAATAGAGATTTTAAACATTTTCTTTAATCCATGAACAGGATCTGTACATCTCGATCGGAAAACAATCAAGAGAAAAAGAAAGAATCGGAATTGATTAATAGATTTTTCGAAAAAAAGGGAAAGGAAACGAAATATAAAACATAAATCATGGATCAAATAAGCCATCTCGGGGACTTTATTAAAGAGGAACCTCATGTAAATACCATGGAATAAGGTTTGATCCTATTCATGGAGATTTCGTAACTATTCTAAAAATGGAAAGTTCGACACAATTGGGATTTTATTGGAAATTGGAAGCAGTTGCTAATTCATGATCTGGCATGCACATAATGAAAAATCTTCATTCTCGATTCTATGAGAATTTTTATGAAAGCCTTTCTTTTGGTTCTCTTCGATGGAAGTTTGATTTTCCCAAAATGTATCCTAATTGTTTTGCCTAATTCTTCTTCTGATGATCGATTCAACCTCTAATAAAAAAGATATACCTTGGTTAATTTCATCTCTTCAACAAGTTTAGTAATGAGTATAACGGCCCTATTATTCCGATGGAGAGAAGAACCTTTGATTAGCTCTTCAGGAAATTTCCAAACAAACAATTTCATCGAAATCTTTCAATTTCTTACTTTACTATGTTCAACTCAATGTATTCATCTATCCGTAGTCGGTGTCGACCCAGCAGAGTGCTTTTGCTGTTAGTGTTCTTTTCGATCTCTACGCATTTCACTGCTCCATAGGAAATTCCCTCTACCCCTACCGTACTCCATGTTGGTAGTTTCCACCGCCTTTCCAGGGTTGAGCCATGGGATTTGATGGCATACTTAAAAAGCCACCTACAAATGCTTTACACCCAATCATTTCGGATAACGCTTGCATCCTCTGTATTACCGTGGTTGCGGGCACAGAGTTAGCAGATGCTTATTCCCCAGATACCGTCATTGCTTGTTCTCCGGGAAAAGAAGTTCACAACCTGTGGGCCTTCTACCTCCATGCGGCATTGCTCCGTCAGGCTTTCGCCCATTGCAGAAAATTCCCCACTGCTACTTCCCGTAGGAATTTGGGCTGTGTCTTATTCCTAGTATGGCTGATCATCCTCTCGGACCAGCTACTGATCATTGCCTTGGTAAGCTATTTCCTCACCAACTAGCTAATCAGACGCGAGCCTCTCCTCGGGCATATTCCTCCTTTTTCTCCTTATCCTACGGGGTATTAGCAGCCATCTCCAGCTGTTGTTCCCCTCCCTAGGGAAGGTTCTTATGCGTTACTCACCCGTTTGCCACTAAAAACACCCTTTCCCGTGTTTCCTGTTCGACTTGCATGTGTTAAGCATGCCGTTAGTGTTGTTCCTGAGCCAGGATTGAACTCTCCATGAGATTCATAGTTTCATTACTTATAGCTTCCTTGTTCGTAGACAAAGAAGATTCGAAATTGTCTTCCATTCCAAGGCATAACTTGTATCCATGCGCTTCATATTTTCTAGGAGTTCTATCCCATAAATATAGCTATTCCTACCCCCACACGTCAATCCCACGAGCCTCTTATCCATTCTCATTGAACGAAGGCAGGGGAGAAAATCCAACTAGAAAAACTCACATTGGGCTTAGGGATAATCAGGCTTGAACTGATGACTTCCACCATATCAAGGTGACACTCTACCGCTGAGTTATATCCCTTCTCCGCCCCATCAAGAAGTAGAACTGACTAATCCTAAGTCAACGGGTCAAGAAACTCAATGCCACTATTCTTGAACAACTTGGAGCCAGGCCTTCTTTTCGCACTATTACAAATATGAAAACAATGGTCAAAATTGAATTCAATTGTTAACTGCCCCTATCGAAAATAGGATTGAATACTGATTCTGAAGGAATTGGAGTTACATCTCTTTTCCATTCAAGAGTTCTTATGCGTTTCCATGCCCCTTTGAGACCCCAAAAAAGGGAAAAATTCCTTTTCTTAGGAACACATACAAGATTTGTCACTCCAAAAAGGATAATCGTAACACTACCATTAACTACTTCATTTATGAATTTCATAGTAATAGAAATACATGTCCTACCGAGACAGAATTTGGAACTTGGTATCCTCTTCCCTAGCAGGCAAAGATTTACCTCCGTGGAAAGGATGATTCATTCGGATCGGCATGAGAGTCCAACTACATTTCCAGAATCCATGTTGTACATTTGAAAGAGGTTGACCTTCTTGCTTCTCTCATGGTACACTCCTCTTTCCACAGAGCCCCTTTTCTTCTCGGTCCATAGAGACAAAATGTAGGACTAGTGTAGATAGTTCATCATGGAAGAAAGGACTCACTAAGTTGGGATCACTAACTAATACTAATCTAATATAATATTCTAATATATCTAAAATAATAGAAAAGAACTGCCTTTTCTGTATACTTTCCCTAGATCCATTTCTATCGCGGGCTTTATGCAATCCATCGGATTAGATAGATATCCCTTCAACATAGGTCATAGAAAGAATCTAGGAGACCCACCAAAGTACGAAAGCCAGGATCTTTCAGAAAATCGATTCCTATTCAAAGAGTGCATAACCACATAGATAAGCTCACACTAACCCGTCAATTTGGGATCAAAATTCAAGATTTTCCTTGCGAGGTATCGGGAATGATTTGGAATGGAATAATATCAATTCATACATATGAAAAGGTTCTCTATTGATTCAAAATTGTCTCAATGGGATAGGGATCGAGGAAGGGGAAAAACCGAAGATTTCACATGGTACTTTTATCAATCTGACTTATTTCGTACCTTTCATTCAATGAGAAAATAGGTAGAATTCTATAGGATCAAACCTACGGGACTTAAGGAATGATATAAGAAAATAGAGGGAAACTATTCATATTAAATAAATATGAAGTAGAAGAACCCACATTCCAAATGAACAAATTCAAACTTGTAAAGGATCTTCCTTATTCTTGAAGAACGAGGGGCAAAAGGATCGATCAAGAAAGATATTCTGTTCTTATTATATATAAGATCGTGATTAGATCCGCATATGTTTGGTAAAGAGAATAATCTTATCCTTTGAGAATACTAAAAAATGGATAGTGTTCATTCGGAACATGAAAACGTGACTAAATTGGTCCTATTAACTCTTCGGGGGGAGTGGAAGAAGGGGGGATTCTCGAACGCGGAAAAGGATACAATGAATTCGAGAGAATTGAATGAGGAGCCGCATGAGGTAAAAATCTCATGTACGTGGAGTAGCAGTAAGGGTGACTTATCAATCAACTTCTCCAATATCACCCCCCCCAAAAAAAAACTCTGCCTTACGTAAAGTTGCCAGAGTACGATTAACCTCTATATTTGAAATCACTGCTTATAAACCCGGTATTGGCCATAATTCACAAGAACATTCTGTAGGCTTAGTAAGAGGGGAAGGATTAAGGATTTACCCAGTGTGAGATATCACATTATTCGAGGAACCCTAGATGTGTCGGAGTAAAGGATCGTCAACAAGGGCGTTTTAGTGCGTTGTAGATTCTTATCCAAGACTTGTATCATTTGATGATTCCATGTGAATCGCTAGAAACATGTGAATTGTATGGATAACCCAATAACGAAAGTTTTGTAAGGGGACTGGATCAGGCTACCATGAGATAAAAGATCTTCTTTCTAAAGAGATTCGATTCGGAACTCTTATATGTCCAAGGTTCAATATTGAAATAATTTCAAAGGTTTACCTTTACTTTGTCCGTATCAACAAATAATTCAAAATATCTTGACTTTTTTGAAACAGGTTCGAGTCGAATAGCAATGATTCAAAGCACTTTTTTTACACTATTTCGGAAACCCAAGGACTCAATCGTATGGATATGTAACATACAGGATTTCCATACTCAATTTAAAATGAGAAAACAGAAGTCCATACTCGATGTCATAGATACATATAGAATTCTAGTGAAAGTCGTACGTACGGCTTGGAGGGAGATCTCTCATATCTTTTGAGATCCACCCTACAATACGGGGTAAAAAATCCAAAATAAGTGATTTTATCCCTTTTAAAAAGAAAACTTATTCTTGAACCCCTTTCACGCTCATGTCACAAAGAGGTACTACAAAAAAAAAATAGAAAAATCAGATCCAATTTATCGTAATTGATTAGTTAACATGTTGGTTAACCGTATTCTGAAACACAGAAAAAAATCATTGGCCTATCAAATTATCTATCGAGCCGTGAAAAGATTAAACAAAAGACATAAACAAATTCACTATCCATTTTACGTCAAGAAATATGTGGAGTAACTCTCGATATAACAGTAAAAGCAAGATGTGAAGCTAGATCGACTCATAAAATTCCCATTGAAATAGGATCCACACAAGGAAAAACACTTGCCATTCATTGGATATTAGTGGCATCCTGAAAATGTCCGAGTTAAAATATGGCTTTCAAATTAAGTTTCGAATTAGTGGATGTTGCCAAAGGGAGTGGTGATGCCAGACGCAAAAAGGAAGAGATTCATAGAATGCAGAGGTAAATAGAGCTTTTGCATATTTTCATTAATCCATGAACACGATCTATACATCTCGATTGGAAAAGAATCAAGATAAAAAGAAAGAATTGGAATTAATTGATAGATTTCTCGAAACAAACGAAAGGGAAACGAAAGATAAAATATAAATCATGGATCAACTAAGCCCTCTCAGGGGCTTTCTTAAAGAGGAACCTCATGTAAATATCATGGAATAAGGTTTGATCCTATTCATGGAGATTTCGTAAATATTATAAAAATGGAAAGTTTGACACAATTGGGATTTTTTTTTGAAATTGGAAGTAGTTTCTAATTCACGATCTGGCATGTACATAAGGAAATCTTCATTCTCGATTCTACGAGAATTTTTATGAAAGCCTTTCATTTGGTTCTCTTCGATGGAAGTTTGATTTTCCCATAATGTATCCTAATTTTTGGCCTAATTATTCTTCTGATGATCGATTCAACCTCTAATCAAAAAGATATACCTTGGTTAATTTCATCTCTTCAACAAGTTTAGTAATGAGTATAAGGGCCCCATTGTTTCGATGGAGAGAAGAACCTATGATTAGCTCTTTGGGAAATTTCCAAACAAATTATTTCATCGAAATCTTTCAATTTCTTACTTTACTATGTTCAACTCAATGTATTCCTCTATCCGTAGTCAGTGTCGGTCCAGCAGAGTGCTTTTGCTGTTGGTGTTCTTTTCGATCTCTACGCATTTCACTGCTCCATAGGAAATTCCCTCTACCCCTACCGTACTCCATGTTGGTAGTTTCCACCGCCTTTCTAGGGTTGAGCCATGGGATTTGATGGCGTACTTAAAAAGCCACCTACAAATGCTTTACACCCAATCATTTTGGATAACGCTTACATCCTCTGTATTAGCGTGGTTGCGGGCACAGAGTTAGCAGATGCTTATTCCCCAGATACCGTCATTGCTTCTTCTCCAGGAAAAGTTCCGCACTGCTGCTTCCCGTAGGAGTCTGGGTTGTGTCTTATTCCTAGTATGGCTGATCATCCTCTCAGACCAGCTACTAATCATCGCCTTGGTAAGCTATTGCCTCACCAACTAGCTAATCAGACGGGAGCCTCTCCTCGGGCATATTCCTCCTTTTTCTCCTTAGCCTACAGGGTATTAGCAGCCATTTCCAGCTGTTGTTCCCCTCCCAAGGGCAGGTTCTTACGCGTTACTCACCCATCTGGCACTGAAAACACCCTTTCCCGTGTTTCCCATTCGACTTGCATGTGTTAAGCATGCAGTTAGCGTTGATCTCAGCCAAGATTGAACTCTCCATGAGATTCATTGTTGCATTACTTATAGCTTCCTTGTTCGTAGACAAAGCAGCTTTGAAATTTTCTTTCATTCCAAGGCATAACTTGTATCCATGCGCTTCATATTTTCCCGAAGTTCTCTCCCAGAAATATAGCCATCCCTGCCCCCTCATGTCAATCTCATGAGCCTCTTATCCATTCTCATTGAACGAAGGCAGGGGAGCAAATCCAACTAGAAAAACTCACATTTGGCTTAGGGATAATCATGCTCGAACTGATGACTTCCACCACGTCAAGATGACACTCTACCGCTGAGTTATATCCCTTCCCCGCCCCATCAAGAAATAGAACTGACTAATCCTAAGTCAAAGGGTCGATAAACTCAATGCCACTATTCTTGAACAACTTGGAGCCAGGCCTTCTTTTCTCACTATTACGGATATGAAAATAATGGTCAAAATCGAATTCAATTGTCAACTGCCCCCTATCAAAAATAGGATTGAATACCGATTCCAAAGGAACTGGAGTTACATCTCTTTTCCATTCAGGAGGTCTTATGCATTTCCACGCCCCTTTGAGACCCCAAAAAATGGACAAATTCCTTTTCTTAGGAACACATACAAGATTCCTCACTCCAAAAAGGATAATGGTAACACTACCATTAACTACTTCATTTATGAATTTCATAGTAATAGAAATACATGTTCCAATGACAGAATTTTGAACTTGCTATCCTCTTGCCTAGCAGGCAAAGATTTACATCCGTGGAAAGGATGATTCATTCGGATCAACATGAGAGTCCAACTACATTTCCAGAATCCGTGTTGTATATTTGAAAGAGGTTGACCTCCTTACTTCTCTCATGGTACACTCCTCTTCCCACAGAGCCCCTTTTCTCCTCGGTCCATAAAGAAAAAATGTAGGAGTCGTGCCAACAGTTCATCGTGGAAGAAAGGACGCACTAAGTTGCGATCACTAACTAATACTAATCTAATATATCTAATACAACAGAAAAGAACTGTCTTTTCTGTATACTTTCCTTAGTTCCAGTTCTATCGCAGGCTTTATGCAATCCATCGGATTAGATAGATATCCCTTCAACATAGGTCATAGAAAGGATCTAGGAGACCCACAAAAGTACGAAAGCCAGGATCTTTCAGAAAACGGATTCCTATTCAAAGAGTGCATAACCACATAGATAAGCTCACACTAACCCATCGATATTGGATCCAAATTCAAGATTTTCCTTGCGAGGTATCGGGAAAGATTTGGAATGGAATAATATCAACTCATACAAAATTAAAGGTTCTCTATTGATTCAACACTGTATCTATGGGATAGGGATCGAGGAAGGGGAAAAACCAAACATTTCACATGGTATGTTTAGCAATATGATTTATTTCGTACCTTTCGTTCAATGAGAAAATGGGTCAAATTCTACAGGATCAAACCTTTGGGACTTAAGGAATGATATTAAAAAACAGAGGGAAACTATTCATATTAAATAAATATGAAGTAGAAGAACCTACATTCCAAATGAACAAATTCAAACTTTAAAAGGATCTTCCTTATTCTTGAAGAATGAGGGGCAAAAGGATTGATCAAGAAAGATATTTTGTTCTACTTATATATAAGATCGTGATTGGATCCGCATATGTTTGGTAAAGAGAATAATCTTATCCTTTGAGAATAATAAAAAATGGATAGTGTTCAATTGGAACATGAAAACGTGACTAAATTGGTCCTATTTACTTTCAGGGCGGAGTGGAAGAAGGGGGGGGGGGATTCTCGAACGCGGAAAAGGATACAATGAATTCGAGAGAATTGAATGAGGAGCCGCATGAGGTAAAAATCTTATGTACGTGGAGTAGCAGTAAGGGTGACTTATCAGTCAACTTCTCCACTATCACCCCCCAAAAAAAACTCTGCCTTACGTAAAGTTGCCAGAGTACGATTAACCTCTAGATTTGAAATCACTGCTTATATACCCGATATTGGCCAGAATTCACAAGAACATTCTGTAGTCTTAGTAAGAGGGAGAAGGATTAAGGATTTACCCAGTGTGAGATATCACATTGTTCGAGGAACCCTAGATGCTGTCAGAGTAAAGGATCGTCAACAAGGGCATTTTAGTGCATTGTAGATTCTTATCCAAAATTTGTATCATTTGATGATTCCATGGGAATAGCTAGAAACATGTGAAGTGTATGGCTAACCCAATAACGAAAGTTTCGTAAGGGGACTGGAGCAGGCTACCATGAGATCAAAGATCTTCTTTCTAAAGATATTCAATTCAGAACTCTTATATGTCCAAGGTTAAATATTGAAATAATTTCAAAGGTTTTCCCTGACTTTTTCCGTATTAACAAACAATTCGAAATATCTCGACTTTTTTAAAATAGGTTCGAGTCAAATAGCAATGATTCGAAGCACTTCTTTTTACACTATTTCGGAAACCTAAGGACTCAATCGTATCAATATGTAAAATACCGGATTTCCAATCCTAACAGGAAAGGGAGGGAAACGGATACTCAATTTAAAGTGAGCAAACAGAATTCCATACTCGATCTCACAGATGCATATAGAATTCTGTGGAAAGTCGTATTCGATGAAAGTCATATGTACGGCTTGGAGGGAGATCTTTCATATCTTTTGAGATCCACCCTACAATACAGGGTAAAAAAGTCAAAATATGTGATTTTAGCCCTTATTAAAAGAAAACTGATTCTTGAACCCCTTCCACGCTCATGTCATGTCGAGGTACTGCAGAAAAAAACCGCAAAATTCGATCCAATTTATCATAATTGATTAGTTAACATATTGGTTAACCATATTCTGAAACACGGAAAAAAATCATTGGATTATCAAATTATCTAACGAGCAGTGAAAAGATTCAACAAAAAACATAAACAAATCCACTATCCGTTTTACGTCAAGCAATACGTGGAGTAACTCCCGATATAACAGTAAAAGCAAGACGTGTAGGTGGATCGGCTCATAAAATTCCCATTGAAATAGGATCCACACAAGGAAAAGCACTTGTCATTCTTTGGTTATTAGTGGCATCCTGAAAATGTTCCGGTTAACATATGGCTTTCAAATTAAGTTCCGAATTAGTGGATGTTGCCAAAGGGAGTGGCGATGCCAGACGCAAAAAGGAAGAGACTCATAGAATGGCAGTGGCAAAAAGAGCTTTTTCACATCTTCTTTAATCCGTGAACAGGATCTATACATCTCGATCTGAAAAGAATCAAGAGAAAAAGAAAGAATCAGAATTGATTGATAGATTTCTCGAAACAAATGAAAAAGAAAGGAAAGATAAAACATAAATCATGGATCAACTAAGCCCTCTCGGGGACTTTCTTAAAGAGGAACTCATGTAAATACCATGGAATAAGGTTTGATCCTATTCATGGAGATTTCGTAACTATTCTAAAAATGGAAAGTTCGACACAATTGGGATTTTTTTTGGAAATTGGAAGTAGCTGCTAATTCATGATCTGGCATGTACGTAATGAAAACTTCATTCTCGATTCTACGAGAATTTTTATGAAAGCCTTTCATTTGGTTCTCTTCGATGGAAGTTTGATTTTCCCAAAATGTATGCTAATTTTTGGCCTAATTCTTCTTCTGATGATTGATTCAACCTCTAATCAAAAAGATATACCTTGGTTAATTTCATCTCTTCAACAAGTTTAGTGATGAGTATAACGGCCCTATTGTGCCGATGGAGAGAAGAACCTATGATTAGCTTTTCGGGAAATTTCCAAACAAACAAATTCAACAAAATCTTTCTATTTCTTACTTTACTATGTTCAACTCAATGTATTCCTCTATCCGTAGAGTACATTGAATGTACATAAATGGCTATAACAGAGTTTCTCTTATTCGTATTAATAGCTCTAGGGGGAATGTTTTTATGCGGTGCTAACGATTTAATAACTATCTTTGTAGCCCCATAATATTTCAGTTTATGCTCCTGCCTATTATCTGGATATACCAAGAAAGATGTATGGTCTAATGTGGCTACTATGAAATATTTACTCATGGGTGGGGCATACTCTTCTATTCTGGTTCATGGTTTCTCTTAGCTATATGGTTCATCCGGGGGAGAGATTGAGCTTCAACAAATAGTAAACAATCTTATCAATACACACGTGTATAACTCCCCAAGAATTTCAATTACTCTCATATTCATTACAGTAGGATTTGCGTTCAAGCTTTCCCCAACCCCTTCTCATCGATGGACTCCTGACATATACGAAGGAGTGTGGTTCGTTCGAGAAATTCCTACCTCTCTATCAATCTCTAAGATTTTTGAATTTTTCAAAACTCCATGGACATGCAAAAGAGAAATGCTATCCCCACTCAGACTAAGACAGAACTTTTACTTGTTCAAATAATAATTAAGGTGAAGCAGGGTCAGGAACGACGAATCTCTTTATGATAAACAGATCCATTTTGCAAGTTCATTATTATCGGTAGTTCCTACAAAGGATCGGACTAATGATGTATACAATACTTGAATTCTCGATGTAGATGCTACATAGTTGGTTCTCATCCTTCAGAGACTACGAGTGTAATAAGAGCATCCGTCGACAAAAGGATCACCCTAAGATGATCATATCTTGGCTATTGAGAACGAATTAAAATCTCAATCTTTATGACTTGCTCCTATGAAACCAAGGTCGAAAAGATTGAAAAAATCAATGATCCTTAGGATTAATTGTGGATCCAAGACAACAATAGAAAGATTTGAGTCTTAGATTTTGATTTAGTTTTCTAGATTTTTTTTGTATTTCAAATCTTGTATATCTAGGTAATATATACTTAGTCAAAATATATGCATTCACAACCACTGATGAAGGATTCCTCAAAAAGTTAAGGATTAGTAATCCTTTTTAGAAATCGAATGGATTTGATCTTATACATACACGAGGAAGGTAATCAAAAAAAGAAAGAAAATGGGTTCTTCTTTCTTTTATCACTTAGGAGCCGTGTGAGATAAAAGTCTCATGCACGGTTTTGAATGAGAGAAAGAAGTGAGGAACCCTCTTTATGACTCTAACTCTCTGTCCGACCCGAACAGAGGCCCGGATCATAGACACGGGAAGAGGGACCCGAGAGACCCCAAGTCAACCTATGGCATAAGCATTCAACTAACTCATTCAATAAACATGAAGAAACTATAAATATATAACTCAGCAGAAGTCTCATACAACAACACATCAAAATCATATCCGAAGCTACGCATACATAAGTCTGAAAGCCTCTAATTTGGATGAGTTGATGGGACAAGACCCCAACTAACTCAACGATACTAAATCTGAAATATGAAACGAAAACTGAGAGTCTAGTCCTCAAAAGATAAGGATTCACCAATCCGAGAAGATACTAACTCCGGTAAGCTATCTAAGAACGGGGCTGAAGCTGCGAGCCGGGTCCTGTGTCATGAAATGATACAACATAGAATGAAAACTGAGAGCCTAGTCCTCAAAAGATGAGAACTCACCAATCTAAGAAGATACTAACTCTGAAAGTTGTCTAAGAATGGGGGCTGAAGCTGCGAGCCGGGTCCTGTATCATGAAATGATACAGCATAGAAAGTATGCGGTCAGTACGTGGAATGTACCAACTATGCAAGGTAAGTAAAACCGCTTAAGCAAAGTAATTCATTTAAAACATTTCATACATATCATAAGATTTCAAATATGAGAGGAGAGGATACATGATTTCTTCCTGAAATCATAGTCTTATCTTAGCATGACCATGCATAACTTGATAGCATCATGACTGACTCAAATGACTCAAAGATGGAACATAACATTTGTATTTAAAAGATGAAAAATGAGTCAAACCTAGCCTTTAGAACATGCATGCGTAAAGTAATCATTATGAGTAATGAATATGCAATTCTGAATGATATAGACAGTGGGAGACTCGTCACTTAACCGACATACCACGATAGAGCTTACGTGATCCCGACTATCACACTCAAGTGGGTAGAGCCGTTAAAAACCTTTCCAGGGATAAGGACGCTACCATGATATCGATATCAGGCTCAAAGGTTCAATTGAGCCAGGGATAGCTCACAAGGGAGGTCCCAATAACATAATAGTATCAACTTACTTTGGCGCGTAGTTTTGGGGCATAGGGTGATCGACCCTTAACCCGCTCGGTGTTAGACTCTTCTCCCAAAAAACATGCAATGCTCTAGATCGTATATAAAGAAGCTCAACATTGTATATTGACGAAGCTCAACATCGTCTAATGACGAAGCTCAATATGAAATCATGCATAACTCAATGTCATATGAAACGAAGCTCAACATCGTCTATCGACAAAGCTCAGAATGAAATCATCCATAGACTCGACATCATATGAAAATGAAGCTCAGCATTGTCCTGTGACAAAGCTCAATAATGACATACATCTCAATTATGGATTCATGCATATCAGAAGCTTTATTTCGAAATATACCACAAGCTAGAATTTATGAAATTTGGGAGACTTCGCTCCAAATAATGTGGTAAGCTTATTTCAGGAAAATCATCATTTCAAATCAAAATGTGGGCATTTCCCAAAACTTTATCAAATTTAGATCTACTCAATTCGTTTTGAAAACAACATCATAATCATGGGTAGCTTTAGAAACACGCCTTTCATCATCAAATCTCATCATCATCATACACTCAACATTATTCTCTTCTTTCATGAACTTCACATCCATGGGCATTCAATTTCATAATTTGTAAATCACAATTTGGATTGAAAACAATTTAAAATATTCCCAATCTTCACAATTCGTCAATATTAACATAATCTAACCATACCCATGTATAGAGATTGAAGAATCATGCAATTGGGTGAAAACCCCATACTTGATCATAGAAAATTTATCATGTTTTGATAGAAATTGGGCATGGGTGTGCAAGGAGGCACCACTCATAGTCTTACATACCTGGGAATGGTGAATTGTAACACCCTCTAATTGCCCAAGCTAAGATTCCAATGGAAACCTTGAGATTTTTCCTTGAATCTCCTCTTCAAACCTTCAAACTTGCATGCATGGGAAGAATGACTTAGAATAGGTTTTCCCCTGCTTAAAACCCACTAAAATGAGCCTTAAACGACGTAGTATAAGACTTAGGAACTTATGAAATTATGAGAAGGCCCTTACTATTTTGCAGAAAATAACTGCCAGGTGACCCTAATGGGTGACCTGACAACTCATCAAGTCGTCCGTCAGGTACACTGGATAACAGATCACTTAGGGCTCATAACGGGGGACTTAATGACCCGTTGTCACTGGCCACGACTCGTGACCACCTCTCATCATGTATACTGCCTTCCCAACTTCAACTTGCTTAGATCTCACCTAACGACTTATACCACGATTCCTTGCCAGTCCTAATGAGTCGCGGTCACCTCCCGTCAAATGCATTAGGGTCTTCGCCTATTCTTTTGCTTTTTCTATCACCCACGGCTAGTCTAACGACTTGTGGTGTCTGACCACAAGTCATTCCCACGCATGTGGGGAATCCTCCTCATTCAGGCCTCCCCACGAATCACCTGACCACTCGTGGGGTCTCCTCACGAGTCGTCTAACGACTCGTCCTACAACTAAAGCACCCAATTCCAGTTTTTCTCCTTTTGAACTCCTGGGTCCGATCTTTGAGTTCTCAAGGTATAAAAATATCTCCCCATTGGGAACATTCATCCTCGATTATTAGAAACACACAGAAAACTCATAGATAAGCAATCCTCATATGCAAATACTGATTATTAAAATCGAAAACTAACGGAATGACTACCTCCAAAAAGAACTACATAGCTGAACTGAATTCAGGCATCACATACATCTATCATAACATAAATCAAACTTGTGCACATGAACTGAACATGGAAATTGATTAGAGAATTAGGGAAAAAACTAATACTTCAAACTGAAACTGAGCAGGTAGGGAACAGGTGGTGGTGTTTAGCCATCATGGTCACCTCGGCTTTCCACGTAGCTCCCTCAACATGTTGCTTTCTCCATAACACCTTCACCGAAGCTACTTCTTTGTTCCTTAGCCTCCGAACCTTGTGATCCAAAATTGCAACTGGAATTTTCTGATAACTGAGGCTATCTCCCATACCAACGCTTTCCACCGGGACTACTGAAGCTAAATCAGCCAAGCACTTTTTCAAGAGTGACACATGAAACACGGGATGTACTAAAGATAACTCTGATGGCAAGTCCAACTCATATGCTACCTTACCAACTCTTCTCATAACCCGATATGGACCAATATAGCGGGGACTGAGTTTTTCTTTATTTCCGAACCGCATGACTCCCTTCATGGGAGATATCTTTAGAAATACCCAATCATCAACCTCAAACTCTAAATCCCTTCTTCTCACATCCGCATATGACTGTTGATGGCTATGAGCAGTTTTCAGCATGTCCCTTATCAACTCAACCTTCACCATAGCTTCGTGAACCGAGTCTGGCCCTATCATTGCTGCCTCACCAACCTCAAACCATCTGATGGGTGATCTACACCTCCGCCCGTAAAGAGCCTCGAACGGTGCCATTTGGATATTGGAGTGATAGTTGTTATTGTAAGCAAACTCGATCAAGGGCAAGTGATCATCCCAACTACCTTTAAAATTCATCACACAGGCTCTCAACATGTCCTTAAGAGTCCGGATTGTCCGTTTTGCCTGACCATCCGTTTGCGGATGAAATGCTGTGCTGAGCTTAACTTGAGTCCCAAGCCCTTTTTGGAAAGACCACCAAAACTGAGTACCTCGGTCTGAGATAATAGACAAGGGCACTCCATGAATCGAACCAACTCCCGAATATACAATTTGGCATAATCATCCGCTGAATCTGTGGTTTTGACCAGTAGAAAGTGTGCAGGCTTGGTCAACCTATCGACTACCACCCAAATGGAATCATAGTGTCGGCGAGTACGAGGTATGCCTGTAATGAAATCCATATTAATCCCTTCCCACTTCCAAGTAGGAATACTAATATCCTGGAGTACGCCTCCCGACCTTTGATCTTCGACTTTCACTTGCTGATAGTTTGGGCACTTGGCTACAAATTCTGCAATATCCTTCTTCACATCGTTCCACCAATATATTTTCTACAGGTTGATGATACATCTTGGTGGCACCTGAATGGATGGAATACTTGGACACATGTGCCTCATGCAATATCCGGTACCACAAATTATCGACATATGGAACATATAGATGATCCTGGTACCACAGCACCCCATCTCCCCCTTGGGAGAAAATCTCCACCTTTTGACTCTGAACGACTTTCTTCAGCTTTATCAACATCAAATCCTCATCTATCCTAGCTTTAACATCCACTACCAAGTACGATTCTGATCCGTTTTGTACAACAACGCCGCTATCGGTAGACTCGACCAATCTAACTCCCAACCTCACAAGTCGATGGACATCTTTCACCAACTCCTTATTTCCCTCATCCACGTGGGACACACACTCCATAGAGAGTCTACTAAGTGCATCCGCTACTACATTAGCCTTGCCCGGGTGGTAAAGGACACTCATATCGTAGTCCTTTAGTAGCTCCAACCACCTCCTTTGCTGAAGATTGAGTTTTTTTTGCGTAAACACATATTTTAAGCTCTTGTGATCCGTGAATACATCCACGTGGACCCATATAAGTAATGCTGAGATATCTTCAACGCAAACACCACTGCGACTTACTCAAGATCATGGGTTGGGTAATTCTTCTCATGGAATTTCAACTATCTCGAAGCATAAGCTATCACCTTCCCATGCTGCATCAACACACACCCGAGTCTGACACGCGAAGCATCACAATACACCACCAAACCATCGGTACCCTTAGGTAGGGTCAATATTGGTACTGAAGCGAGTCGAGTCTTCAACTATTGGAAGCTTTTCTCACAAGCCTCCGACCATTGAAACTTCATCTTCTTTTGAGTCAACTTGATCAAAGGGGCTGCAATAGATGAAAAACCCTCAACAAATATCCAGTAGTAACCCGCCTCGATCTTCTGAGAGTCTACTTTTATGCCCTCACTCTATACCACATGGATTAGAAATGCCACCGAGTCCAACAAAAACTCACACTTGCTGAACTTTGCATACAACTGATGATCCTTGAGGGTTTGAAGCACTACTCTCAAGTGAGCGGCATGCTCCTGCTCACTCCGAGAGTATATAAGGATGTCATCAATGAACATAATCACGAACATGTCCAAATATTCCTTGAAAACCCTATTCATTATATCCATAAAAGCTGCAAGGGCATTGGTTAGTCCAAAAGACATAACAACAAATTCGTAGTGACCATACCGAGTCCTGAAAGCGATTTTTGGGATAACACTCTCCCAAACCCTGAGCTGGTGATACCTAGATCTGAGATCGATCTAGGAGAAACACTTGGCTCCCTGAAACTGATCAAAAAAATCATCAATCCTGGGTAAGGGGTACCTGTTCTTAATGGTGACCTTGTTCAACTGTCGATAGTCAATACACATGCGAAGGGAACTGTCCTTCTTTCGAACAAACAATACTGGTGCACCCCAAGAAGACTTACTCGGCCTAATAAAGCCCTTTTCTAATAGGTCCTTCAACTGATCCTTCAAGTCTTTTAGCTAGGCTGGAGCCATTCTATAAGGCGGAATATATATAGGTTGCATTTTGGGAAGAATATCTATACCGAAATCAATTTCCCGCTCAGGAGGGACACCTGGAAAATCATCAAGAAAGACCTGTTAATACTCACGTACTACTGGTATGAACTGGATAGTCAGGGTCTCGAACTCCATGTCCTTAACCCTAACTAGATGGTACAAACAACCCTTAGAAATCATCTTTCTAGCCTTAAGGTAGGAAATGAATCGACCTACAGGCACGCTGAACTACCCTTACATTCTAACACTGGCTCACCCAGAAATCTAAACTTTACTGACCGAGTTCTATAATTAACTGAAGCTTAGCATTTGAATAGCCAATCCATGCTGAGAATAACATCGAAATCGTTCATGGCTAACTCTATCAAGTCTGCTGAAGTGACCTTATGAAGGAATGAGACTGGGCAACCTCTATACACCCGTCTATCTATAACTGAGTCACCTACTGGAGTAGAAACTGAGAAGGGCTCTAAAAAGACATCGGGATTGAATTTGAAGCTACTGGCTACATATGGTGTCACAAAAGATAGGATAGCTCCCAAATCTAGAAATGCATATACATCAACATGAAAAATTCTCAACATACCGGTGACTACATCTGTCGAGGCCTCCTGATCCTGATGAGTTGCTAAGGCATAGAACCTGTTCTGGTGCTGCCTACCAGCTGGGCTAGTAGATGCCCTCTGATGTGCTGTGCATGAGGGAGGGGCTGCTGAACTAGAAGCTGGGCCTCGGCCCCCAACATGATCCTATCTCACAGTGGGACAATCTCTGAGCATATGTCTAGGCTGCCCACATCCAAAACAAGCTCCTAACCCTTCAAAGCACTGGCCTGTGTGTCCTCGATCGCACCTACAATAAGTTGGAACGTTGGAATTTGCGAGTCTACTTCTATGACCCCTCGATCCTGATGTTTGCCCCCTCTGATCGTGTCTGGGCCTAGATGTCACACTCAGTGCTGAAGATGCTGGGGCTGATGATCTCTGGTGGGTCTGCTGTCGATGCCTACCACCGGACCTTTGCTGAGAGAACCTGTGGTCCTCGATCTTGGCCCTCTTGGCCTCCCTCTCCCTCGAATGTGCCACCTCCACCTGCTGGGCGTACAACACTATGCGAGGGAAGTCCATGTTCTGGTGCAGCATAGTTGTCCTGCAGTCCTTGTCCAAGTAACCTGCAATTCCATGCACAAATCGGCTCACCAGCGTCCGTTGGTCGGCCAATAACTCCGGAGCATACTTATATAGGCGGGTGAACTCAAGGGAGTATTCCTAAACAGTCATCCTTCCTTTCTTTAAATTCATGAACTCAGTTGCTTTCAACTCCCTCATCTCTCAAGGGAAGAACCATCTAGGAATGCAGCCTGAAACTCTTCCCATGTGATCGGACCAACTCCTTCGACCTTGTTGTCCTTCCACTAGCAGAACCAAATATGCGCAACCCCATTCAACTTGTAGGAGGACAACTCCGTGCACTCAGCACTACTCACCCCTATACTTGGGTGATCTTGACAATCTCATCCATGAAATCATGCAGGTCCTCATCTACCTTGGACCTCAAAAAATCCGGTGGTTTCATACTCAAGAAGTCTCGGACTCTGGCCTCCGCTGCATTACCGTTTTAAGGAACATGCGCAACGGCCTACTGATTGACCTGAGTAGTCAAGGCCTGCACCATCATCTGAATAGCATCCCGGAACTCAGCATGAGCCACTGGCTCCGGTGCCTGGGGCTCCTAAACTAGTGGTGCTGGCTGATGCCCATAACCATTCCTATTCTCATGTCCTTCACCACCCCCGTTCCTCCTTCCATTCATCCTTCGAGGTTCCATGATTCTACAATCACGAATAACACAAATTAGAAGGATAGAAAGCCTTTTCATCGCACGACATAGATCATGAAAGAAGGGAACATTTCCTAAACGTTTAGTATCCCTTCGTCAAAAGTGTGGAGTGCTTCACACCCATGAGAAAGACTCTACTTAACACGACTTTTAGACTCCCTAGGACACTTCAAACCTATGGCTCTGATACCAAGTTCGTCACGACCCAAACAGAGGCCCGGATCGTAGACACGGGATAAGGAACACTAGAGACCCCAAGTCGACCCATGGAATAAGCATTCAACTAACTCATTCAATAAACATGAAGAAACTATAAATATATAACTCAGTAGAAGTCTCATACAATATAACATCAGAATCATATCCGAAGCTACGCATACATAAGTCTGAAAGCCTCTAATCTTGACGAGTTGATGGGACAAGACCCCAACTAACGCAACGAAAATGAATTTGAAATATGAAATGAAAACTGAGAGTCTAGTCCTCAAAAGATGAGGAATCACCAATCCTAGCAGATACTAACTCCGAAAACCTTTTTATGAACGGGGATGAAGCTGCGAGCCGGGTCCTGTATCATGAAACGATACAACATAGAAAGTATGCGGTCAGTACGTGGAATGTACCTAATATTCAAGATAAGTAAAACCGCTTAAGTAAAGTAATTCATTTAAAACATTTCATACATATCATAAGCTTTCAAATATGAGAGGATAAGCTACATGCATTCTTCCTGAAATCATAGTCTTATAATAACATGACCATGCATAGCTTGATAGCATCATGACTAACTCGAATGACTCAAAGCTGGAACATAACATTTGTATTTAAAAGCTGAACAATAAGTCAAACCTAACCTTTAGAACATGCATGCGTAAAGTAATCATCATGAGTAATGAATATGCAATTTTGAATGATATAGACAGTGGGAGACTCGTCACTTAACCGACATACCACGGTAGAGCTTACGTGATCCTGACTATCACACTCAAGTAAGCAGAGTCGTCCAAAACCTTGTCAGGACTAAGGACGCTACCATGATATCGATATCAAGCTCAAAGGGACAATTGGGTCGGGGATAGCTCACAAGGGAGGTCACAATAACATAATAGTATCAACCTACATTGGCGAATAAGCATGGCGCATAGTCATGGTCATCATTTTAAATCAACATGTGGGCATTGCCCAAAGCTTTATCATACTTAAATCTACTCAATTCATTTTGAAAACAACATCATAATCATGGGTAGCTTTAGAAACATGTCTTTCATCATTAAATCTCATCATCATCATACATTCAACATTATTCTCTTCTTTCATGAACATCTCATCCATGGGCATTCAATTCCATAATTTAGAAATCACAATTTGGATGGAAAACAATTTAAAATCTGCCCATTCTTCACAATTTATCAATATTAACATAATCTAATCATACCCATGTATAGAGATTGAAGAATCATGCAATTGGGTGAAAACACCATACTTGATCATAGACAATTTGACATGATTTCTTAAAAATTGGGCATGGGTGTGGAAGGAGGCATACACTCATAGCCTTACATACCTGGGAATGGTGAATTCTAACACCCTCTAATTTCCCAAGCTAAGATTCCAATGGAAACCTTGAGATTTTGCCTTGAATCTCCTCTTCAAACCTTCAAACTTGCATTCATGAAAAGAATGACTTAGAATAGGTTTTCCCCTACTTAAAACTCACTAAAACGAGCCTTAAATGATGTAGTGTCATCTTAGTAACTTAGTAAATTATGAAGGCCCTCACTATTTCGTAGAAAATAACTGCCAGGTGACCCTAACTGGTACCTGACGACTCATCAAGACGGGCAACGGCTCGTCATGTTTTCCGTTAGGTACACTGGATAACAGATCATTTAGGGCTCGTAACAGGGGACTTAATGACCCATTGACACTGTCCACGACTCGTGG